>CM069552.1:13395000-15895000 GCA_035773235.1 Eospalax fontanierii
AGGGACCCCAATCTGCTAGAGACTTAATTTGGCTTTTTCAAAGCCAGTTCTAGCCAGCTTTCTGGGCAAATTTCCTTCCTAAAGTTGCCCAAACAAATGGATTTATCATCCAACATGATGCCAGCCTAGAGGCTCCTGGAGCCAGAATGCAAGCAGAAAATAAAATAAATACCTTTGGATAAGGGAGATGGCAAAGCTGCTAGCTCTTCGGTATGGTGTTTGCCAACGACACCCTGGTAACCCCAAATGGCAAGATGGAGTTTTTAATTTTTTTTTTAAAGTGCAAAAGAAACTTCCTCATATCATTTCCCTCATCATTTTAATTTCTCGGTGAATCTGCCCATTGTTTTCAAATGGAATAAACAAGTCAATTTGCAATCCAATTAGTGGTTTGGAATTTTAGCTGTGACGATCCATCAGGTAATAGCTGACCACAGCAGAATCTGTATTTTATACTGGCCATGTAGGATGACATGGCACACGTCCCTGTTGAGCAGTGGATTGCATGCATTGACCTACAACCCTACAAGGTAGAGATTTTTATTCCTGTCCTACACATTCAGAGAGATTAAGTAACTCGCCCAAAGTAACACTGTGATTATGTGTCCAAGGCAGAACTCAAACCTGGATCAATTTATTTCCAAAGACAAGAGGTATCTCCTTTCTCTGTTTTGGGGGTCACTACCATTTGAAGTCTTGGTAGGTCAGTCCACCTCACCCATCCTTGAGAGGGCTGGTGCCAGCGTCAATCAGCTGAGTTGATTCATTGCCCCCTGCCTTCTGTCTGTCCCCTGTCCCTGACTGCCCTGTCCTCTCAGCCCCAGCACTCTCAGATTGAAATAAGCATCTTCTCCATTACAGGTCCTTGAGAGTGTCCCATGTCTGCCCCCAATCCATTAGTGAAATGGAACTTTCTATCTACAGAAGAAAGAAATCAGCCTATATGTTGGGGGACTCAGACTCTTAAAATAAAAATATACCTAGTCCGGAGGCCTTGAGGCAAAAGGTAGCTCTGTTCTGGGAATTGAAGCTTCAACTTCTCGGTTTTCTTTTGAATTCTACAGGGAAGGGGGCTCACGATCACACATCCCTTCTCCCTGAGCGTGAGCTTCAGTCAGCTCTTTGGCTCCTTGCTGCAGGCGGTACCAGGCAGGCATATTAAACCCAACTGCAAGGACTGGGTGACACGGCAGGATTTCCAGGTGGATTTAAGGGCCTTTCAATTACTAGATCACTAGATCACAGCGCAGATTGGAAGCCTTAACCTCCTTTCTTCTCGTTAGCCTCAAAACTCAAATGTTTATCTGCCATTTGTCAGGCTTAGGCTTTTAAAACGCCATTGTTGCTGGTTGTCCAGGGCGCGATAAATCCAGGCATTTTTGACCTTCATTCCACAACTTGACTTCAATATCTGCTAATTCCTTTTTATGAAACAAATTGCCTCAATCACCTTCCCATTTAACCAACTGGAGCTTAAATTGTTTTTGTTCTCTTTCCTAAGTTCTTTGTCCAGATTAAATGCTGGTGCGTGAACGCGCTGCTCTCGGCTGAAATGGGAAGGCCGATTCGATTAGTATAGACTCTGGAATCGGGTAAGTACCATGTCAGTGTCCTTTCTAGAAAAGAGGTGACGCGTCAGGGGATATTAAGAATGGTCATTTAATGTAAAATCTCAGATAATACACGAGTTAAATGGAGAAAATGAGAGAAAGCTTTTAAGCATTCTCCCAAGACAGATTGCAGAATAATATTATTGGACACGGGAGGGGGCTGATTGACACCGTCAGGAGGCCATTATGGAAGTGGTGTAAAATCATTATGGCAAAAAGCATCTCAAGAGCTGCAGCCCAGGAGAGGCAACACGTAATGAGTTATCAATAGAGAACCGGTGATTTGGTTATATCACGATATGTACAGAAACTTCCTATTGCGTCATTTGAATCTGGCATTCTGATGAGTGGGGCAGGATGGAGCCCCATTTCCTCTGTGAGTAATGGGGAGTAATGGACAAGGTGGGAGGCGGGAGACTGGACATGATAGTCACCAGACAGTACTGTTAGAAGCTTTCTCTGAACCAAGAATTCCACAAATGCCCTTCGAAAGTCACCTGTCACTCCAACAAAACTACTCGTAAAAACCAGAGGCACCTGCCATAACTGGCTGATTTCATTTTTTGAAATAACATGTTTAGACATTAGTTATCTCTATTAATGGGATTTTGCACCCCTCAAACTTGGCTCTCAAGACAAGTATGTGTGTCTGCCTTGTCCCAGTCTTTACCCTATTACACTTAAAACTGCTGCCAAGTGGCCAAGTGCACAGCTGGAAACTGGCTCAGGGGGATGGCACAGCTGGCATTTCCAGTTTAGAAAAGAAAAGTGAAGTTAGGATTTGATCTCTTTACACGTTCCGAATTTTTATATGAACAGGTGTGATTTTATTACAAAAATTTCAGTGTTTGCTGATTGTATTTTCTTAATCACACCTTTTTTTGGGACAGGATCTCCTTGTAGTCCCAGCTGGCCTGGAACTCAGTATAGAAACCAGTCTGGCTTCGATCTCACAGAGATCCACCTGCCTCTGACTCCTGAGTGCCAGGACTAAAGGTGTGTGTGACCATATCTGGCTGCAGTTGGGCCTTTACATGTTATTCTGCTATTTCATGATAGGCATGCTTCATTCACAATATAAAGTTGGTATTTAAAAATATTAATCTGTAGCAGTTCATGAAGAAATACCGTATTCAGATATTTGAAATAACTGCTTTCTTGAGATATACTTCACATACTATAATATTTGCCTGCTTAGAGGGTTCAGTTCAACGGATTGTAGTATGTTCAGTTGTGCAATAGTGCTGGCAATCTGATTTTTCACAGCATCTTTATTGTCTCAGGAGAGTGGTGCCCTTTGGCAGTCGTTCTTCATGCTCACCCCTCACTGTCAGCCCTGGGGGACAGGCATCTACTTCCTGTTTCCATAGATTTGTATATTCTAGACATTTCATAGAAAGGTGTTCATTGCACAAAGTGCTGTGGTTTGGATAGGCCGCCCCCACAGGCTCATGGAGAAAACTCTCCTCTTCAGTTGGTGCTGCTCTGTAGGGAGGAGATGGAAACTTCAGGAGGCCTAGCTGAGGAGGTAGGCCATTTCCCAGGGCCTTTGAAGGGTACAGCTGGTCCCCAGCCCCCCATCTCAGTGTCTCTCTCTCTGCTTCTGTCTACCACGAGGCGAGTTCTGGACCCAGAATTGCAGTTGCTGAAGAGGATGGGCTGGGACTTGTGAAACCATGAACCAAGAAAGACAATTCTTTCCTTTCAGTTGTGTTTCTCATATGTTATCATAGTGACGGGAAATCCAGTTAGTTCACAGGGACTTATTCCCCTAAGTGTCATGTTTTTGAGGTTCAACCATGATGTCGTGTGCTCAGTACTTTATTCCTCTTCGTGGCCAAATAATATTCCACTGTGAGGTTCCACCACTGTTTATCCATTCATCAGTTGATGGACATCTAGGTTGTTTTTATTTCATTATTGTGGTAGATTTCTTGTCAACTTGACACACCTAGGTAGATGGAGCCTCAGTTGAGAAATTGCCTCCATTGGACTGGCCTGTGGTCATGTCTGTGGGGTATTTTCTTGATCTTTGAGTGATGTGGGAGGGCTGATCCACTGTGGGTGGACCACCCCCGGCAGGTTCTGTGTTGTGTAAGGGAAAAGACTGAGCATGAGCCAGGGGAGCATGTCAGTGAGCGAAGTTCTTCCATGGTCTGTGCTCCAGCTCCTGCCTCTAGGTTCCTGCCCTGAGTGTCTACCTTGGGCTCCCTAAGTGATGAACTGTGATGACATGTAGCTGAAAGAAACCCCAAGTTGGTATTGGTCAGAGTATTTTGTCACAGCAATGAAGAAGCGAACTAAGACAAGTATAATGAATGATTCAGTTTCAGATATGTGTGTACACATTTTAGGGTACAAGTGTTAAGTTATATGAGAATTCCACAGTTACTATTTTGAGGAACCATCAGAGTGTTTTACAAAGTAACTGCAACATTTTGTAATTAAAATCACAGTTTCTCCATATCCTAACAAACCCTTGTTAATAATTTTTTAAAATACAGCTGTAGCCTTAAATGTCATGTAATTAATACATGAATCCATTTCGTTTGTTACTGTTTCAATGTGGTCTCTACATCTCAGGCTCTTGATTTGAGTGCTTGATCTCCAGAGAGTCGTGCAGAGCTGGAGGAAGCAGGTCACAAGGGGTGCGTCACTGGGTGTGATTTACCCATGGCCACTTCTTGTCTTGCTTCCTGCTTCTTGGTCAGCCATTTAACGAACAACTGTCTTCTGCCTTGTGCTCCTGCTACCATGATGTTCTGCCAAGCAGAACCGAATGATGGAGCCTTCTGAAACTGTGAGCCAAAATAAATCATCTTTCCTTCCATTAGAATTTGGATCACTGCAACATGAAAAGAAACTAATACAGTATCCTTACTGAAAGTGCCAGGGGAAGCCTTCACCACACAGAGCTGAATGGAATATTCTTTCTTCACTGTTCTGATCCAGCGTTCCACCCCAGAGGTAACTATGGTTTTATGCTCCTTCTTCCACTAACTTCTCTGCATTTTTCTTCTATTTAGGCACAAACACATAGCTTTCTTATTTTCATAAAATTGTGGTCACACTGTTGTATGATTATCCCTTTGTGTTATTTAACAACTCTTGAAGATCTGTAAGAAAATTTGAATCATGTGGGTTAAATTTTTTAGGTCCCTCTACATCTCTCCCAGAATTTAGAGCCTATATATGCTTCTGGAATCTCCCAGTTTATTTTCTATCAAAACATTCTATCTATTCATGCATCTCTCTAGATCCATGCTGGGGGCTTATTTTCTTAAAGTTCATACTGATCCTGGTGCCAGACTTTCTGAAAGCAAATCATGACTCTCCCATTGACAGGTGCAGTGTCCCTGGGTCTCTGTGCCTCAGTTTCCTCATTAGTAAAATGAGAATTAGAAACCCTTATTCATAGGGTGATAGTGAAGAGGAAGTGGACTGGTGGGGTAGGGGCAGAGCTTTCAGCTGTGTGGCACCAAGCTACCCCTCCTCACTGTTAGCTAGATGATAGTCTGGAGACACAGACTTGGGGAGAGGCAAGCTTTAGTGTAATTCTCCTCACTGTGAAGCTGTCTGGTCACTAAATAGTTCCATGTGTGATCATCAGGGATTCTAGCCCTGGGAGTTAAGACCTTAACCTGGGGGAGTTGGATAGGGGTATAAGCCCTAAGCCTTACTCTTTTGATTGAAATAAAATTGCAAAATGAAGGGTAATCACAATAGCAGACCATTATCCATTCGATCCATGCTGGGCCATCAGAAAGGATATTGACATAGCCACAAAAATGAGTCCAGATCCCAGGGCTGAGCGCTTGAGAGAAGCCAGGCAGAGAGAGAGAGAGAGAGAGAGAGAGAGAGAGAGAGAGAGAGAGAGAGAGAGAAAGAGAGAGAGAGAGTGAAAATTGCTGTCAGAATTGAAAACATGAAGTCCACAGCTGCTGATTTGTAGCTGCTGCCATTGCTCTGGAGAGCAAGGCACCAAATGTATCTGCATGGAGTGGAACACTGAAGGTAAGTGGCCAGTGAGTCCCTGAGGACACCTCTCATCCATGGGGTTGAACCAGCCCCCACTTCATCTTGGGCAGAGTCATTGAAGAACTGTGATTATTGGGCCCTGTAACATGATCAAAGGAATATTTGTTGGATTGTGCAGGATCAATTGGACTTTTATTTACTTGTTAACTCCCAAAGCCAAGTGGCAGTCTCTTAGTCAACATCCTTTGGATATGCTAATGAGATGGAAACATTAACTGGGCCATCAATTTGGGAGCTTGCATCTGTTGATGGTGACTGGACAGAGGCTGGCTGACATATATCAGCTCTGTTGGAGAATTGAAGCTGGAGGTAGCTCTGGCTAGCTGACTCTTTCTGCTTCAGTGGTTCATCTCAATGCTAGTCTTGTGCATGTTTGAAAGAAGACTCTGTCATCTAGGACACCACACTTCTCACTTCTTGTGTCTTCTGGTGTCTCAGGGAAGATTCTGCCTTGCATGCCAACACAAACCCTTCTGGGATCCCAGGGGGGAGATGTACACTCCTGTGATTTTTTATACTTTTTTTTTTTTTTTATCCCTACTTCAAAACAGAATTGAGTTGTGTTTGTTATTGCTTGAATTAAAATGTGTCCTAATTCACTTTGTTGGTTATCATACATTAAAAATCAAAACTGGTTTCCTGCTGCTTATAAAAAGGGCCAAGAAGGAAGAAGAAAGACACTCAGGGGCAAGGTCAAGTTTCAACTGTTCTATTTATTCATTTCCTGTAAGACGATCAGGCTATCCGTTTTATACAACAGTGGAGACGTGGGTCTAAAGATGTGGACACAAAGAGCTGAGTCACTCAAGTCCCATTCCACCCCTGAGGCAGCCTGTGGAAAGAGAGAGGGATTCTCCAACAACCAAGACAGGACAGTTATGTGGCAGTGACAACTCCGAGTGCCACAACGGTTATTTCAGACCATTGCTGCATCTCTGACTCAGCAGGGCTATGGTCATGGTAGCCACCTGAGTCCTAGGTCACCACGTTTGCCATGGTAGTATGTATGGAACATGGAAGTCAGGATTTGTACTGGCTCCAACATCTCATCGGCCAAAGCAAATCACGTGGCCATGCTGACTTCAAAGGAGGCAAAATTTGTGAGCTTTTTTTCGTGTCAGGGAGAACGAGAGCCAGATATATTTGTTGAATGGCAGCAATAACTGCCACCAATGCCAGATTTGTGGGGATCGATGCTAAAGCGTATGTGGTGGCTCCATGCAGATAAAACCTTGATCTGGGAAATTTAGACTTGAGATGCAGCTCCTGTGCTCGCTGAATGAATCCTCCTTCTCATGACAGTCTTTCTCCTTCTAGCTTTGTTCTCTCATCCCATCCACTCCTGGCCATGCAGAGTACTTTCAACTTGGTCATCTTGCCAGCCCTGGGTGGGAGTTCTGAGGAGATGCAAGTTTGAGTCTCACCAGCAGGGGCTCCTTCTTCTTCTGACCTTCTGAAGTTAAACCAGACTTTCAAATCCATATCAGGCAAGGGACTAGGCCTGGAATATCTGAAGTTCTCCAACATCAAACCTAGAAGACAAACAGCCTAATTTTTTAAAGACCGAAGGAATCCAATGGCTATTCTATAAAAGAAGATAGATGAATACCAACAAATACCCGAACAGCATATGAACTGGTACAATCTCTTCTGGGGAAAGTGTGGGGTTTAGGGTACATAACTGAACTGAATGCACAATGCTTTTATATAACAGAACACACAGTAACACCAGCCTTCCAGTTCTAAGTATTTATCAAAGAGACAGTCAGAATCTTCAAAAGAATTCTGTGAGAAGGGGGCTGGAGAGATGGCTCAGAGGTTAAGAGTACAAACTGCTCTTCCAGAGGACCTGAGTTCAGTTTCCAACACACAGCTCCAGTGCCTCTGACACCCTCTTCTGGCCTCCATGGACACTCACACACATGTGGCATATACATATACTGACATACCCTGGCACAGCAGTAAAAACAAAAAGAAATCTAAAAGAAAAAGAATTGTGCGAGACTATGCAAAGCAGTTAAAAACCAAAAAGAGCCCTGGCAGTCATAATTAGGAAAATGGGTAAATAAACTGAGATATGGTCATATAACATAATTTAGCAATAAGAACAAAGAGATTGTTGGTGTAAAAACCTAAATATATCTCAAAAGCATTATGCTGAGAGAAAAAGAACCTTATACTAGGGAGGATATAATACACAAGTCCATTTTTTGGAAGATCTGAAATGAATTAAATTAATTCATGATTTTTTTTTTCAATGGGAAGAGTTCTTGCTTCTGTGGTACAAAAGCTGGAATTGCCTGGGAAAACAAAGGAGAGAGGTTTTTCAGGATCTGGTGGTCTCTGGATTACAGTATGTGAATTACTATGTACATGCGTGTGCATAGCACTCCAACATTACTCAACAACCAAGGAAATGCCCACTAGACATGGCACAGGCCAATTCAATGAAGGCAGGTCCTCAATTGAGGTTCCCTCTAAGCAGGTGTGTCAAATTGACAACTAATGCCGTCCAGCACAAGACCTCTAGGCAGAATGGCCCAACTGGCACCGCTTCCCTGACCCCAGGCTCTGAGCTCACCTGGAAAAGGAGGGCCATAGTCCCTAACCCAGTGGCAGTGACCAGGACCCTGAGAGCTGCCTGGGAGGTGTCTGTCTTCCAAGCAGCTCTGTCTCTTCTTCCCTCTGTGCATCCTAAAACACTGTGAAGATGTTCTGTTAAGATGTGCAGGGGCCAAGCTGTTTTTTTTTTTTTTTCTTTACTTTTTCCAAAGCTAAAGTGAGGATGTCCAAGACCGTCTCATTGATTCATGTAATAGATTTATTTAATAGGACCATTACCCTGAAGCCTGGGGGAGAGAGAAGCCAGGGGCGGCTGAGGACCATGCACACAGCTATAAAAACCTCAACTGCATTAAATGCAATAGAATGGCTAAAATGTGTCCCAGATCCACATTAGAGGAAGCGTGTCATAACCCTCCTGTCACAACATGGGATTTAAAAGGAGCCTCCAGAAATGGAGCACGTGACCCAGGCTGGCCTGCCAGCCTGCAACGTCCTGTGAACTGTGCTTGGAAGACCCTGAGAAGGTTTATGTGGCCTTAATTTCTGTCTCCACACTCCCTGGGGCCTCATCTCGGCTCTGTTCTTAGGGATTAAGCATTGTTATTTCTGGTTTGTTATTAAAGTACAAACGTCATCTGAAACACTGTCACTCATCAACAACTCTTGAGTATGTGTGAACAGTAATTAAACACAGTGACATTAGGTGAGATGGATTCCTCCATTTGATCCTGTCATTCATTGGCTGTGCCATCTGAGACTAGTGATGGAACTCTCAGAGCCTTAGTTTCCTCATCTATGAAATGAGGCTGGAAACAGTACCTGCTAACAAGGTTGCTGAGAGGGTTAAAAGTGAATAAAGCTAAGGCACTCAGTGCAGCATCCAAACACCCAGCACTTCCCAGGTAGACATATTGGCATGTTAATGATGTGGGCATAGTGACAGATGACTAGCTACTGCCGTGAAGGAGTCTCCTGAACACTACCAGAAGGTCCAGCTTTGCCAGCAAAAGCTCTGAGGCGGAATAGAAAAGTAGTTTGTTATCAGAATTGTCTGAGCAGCGGAGAGCAGGGCCACCTATGGAGAGCGAGAGCGGGGCCACCTACATACGTACTGGAGGAGTTGTGGGGAGCTGAAAGCTCTCCCAGCGGAAAGTGCGTCTGAACTGGCCTTGGAGGAAATGCATGGCTTGAACATGGCACATTAGGATGAAAGGGGATGCTCTATTTAAGCAGACGACCAGGACGGGACAGCCACATTCAGGGTGTTCCACAGAGAGAGGCCAGAAGCCAGCTGCTCCTCACAACAAGCTGCCGGGCACATCTTTTGAATTTATACAGAGGGGTCCTGTCATTCTTGGTTTAAGGACAGGCTCAGGACTGGAGTCCAGCTGGGGTAAAGAGGATGATTTTCTGGATGGTTGGATGGATGGATGGATGGGTGAATGGATAGACGGAACTCAGTGGGATAGGTCTGGAAAGGTCAGCTGAGAGCAGACATATGAAGTCCTTAGGCAGTGGACTGAGATTAAATCACTAGCATCCCATGCATTAGTATGGACTCTCAGAGCTCAGCAATCCTGAGTTCAAATCTTCACCTGGCCCCTTGTCAGCTGTGACCTTGAGCGAGTCTCTGCACTTCTCTGGGCTTCTGTTACTTCCTTCTAACAGGGAAAAACCATTCTTGTCGTATAGGCTATATGATTAAATAAATGAAATAGGACTTCTTGGGTTGTAGGTCTGGTGCTGGGCACAGAACAAGTGCTTCTTGGAAATTGTCTTATAGTTTGGGGATGTATCTCCCCAAAACATACATTCCTGTTGTGTTCTGGTCAGGTGTTGCCCACTGTCAGGCAACTAATCTGATGACTGACTTAAAGACACTGTGCAGCCAGGCGTCATGGTGCAAACCTTTAATACCAGTACTTGGAGATCTACTGTAGAGGCAGGTGGATCTCTGTGAGATGCAGGTCAACCAGTTCTACATAGTGAGATCCAGGCCAGCTGGGGTTACAGGGAGACCCTGTCTCAAATAACACAAAAACAAACAAAAAGAGAAAGAAAGAAAGAAACTGAACTGAAGGAGGGCTCTAGGTGTTGGATAGGGACCCTGGAGTGTGGGTACTGAGTAAGGTGTCTGGGAGCCCTGGGAGCTGAATGGGGTTGATGAAAGCTGTAGGCACTAGACAGGGTTGCTGGGTGCTCTTGGGGCTGCGTGGGGTGGCCGGGAGCACTGAGACAAAGGTGTCCGTGACCAGGAGGCCAGCTTAGAATCAGCTGACACCCATCCACCTTCCTACCCTGCCCCGTATGTTCCCCTTGTCCAAAGGCCATTGGAAAAGCTCCCCTTGCCCTAGTCTAGAGCTACTGTGTGGTTTTTCACCCTCAGGATGGGCCTTTGATGGATGACTATGGTCAAAATGTACCTCCCTCCGATGCTCCACCACTGTGGATGGACACCCACATCCCTGCCTCTGCAATGAGAGCCCAGCGCATCCAGTCTTCTCTCCACTCACCTTGGGACTCCAAAACCCAGGCGAGAAACCACCTTTCTGCACTCAATTATAACAAGCCGCCTTAATCATAAATTAAGTTATAATGCCTGTGCCCACCAGATGAGCTAGCAAGACACCTCTTGGCCTTGCCATAAATTAACTCGTTGATCAAATTTTAAATGAATTATAAAAGTTGAAGATTAAATCTGGCTAAATTAGGGGCTTCCCCTGTTATTTGAATGAAGCAGGAGCCATCAGCAGTAGAACCCAGAGCTGTGGGAATTCATACCCTAAAGTTCAGCAGCAGCCCCTCCTGCTCAACCGTCCTAGTGGCAGTCAGACCATCCAACATTCTCTGCTCTGGATTGTGGCAGGTCAACATCAGCCCAAAATGTTCCAGTAACAAACTCTGACAACTGATGGCCTCTCTAAATGTAATGAGCAGATGAAGTTTTGTTTGTTTGTTTATTTAGTTGGTCTTTTGGAGACATGGTCTCCCTGTAGTCCCAGCTGTCCTGGAACTGGCTATGTAGACCAGGCTGGCCTTGAACTCACAGGGATCCACCTGCTTTTGCCTGAGTGCTAGGATTAAAGTCATGTACCACCACACCCACTTGCTCCTTTATTTTTAACTATTGTGGAAAAAAAATCTGAGTCATTCAGAAGTTGAGAGAATGGGGCAATGTATTATGTATCACAAAGCTTCAAAAAGATAGCTTTAGAAATGAAATTGCTGTACTCTACATGGAATTCTTACGGTTTTCTTCACCCCTGAACTTTTTGTTTCCTGGGAATGTAAATAGAAACAAAGAAACTACCCAACATCTTTGTGTTTGAAAGTAGTCATTCTTTGAGGGTGTAACTTAATTACATGGAAAGACCATGGTGACTGTTGATAATTTGGGGAGGATAAAAAGGGGAACTTTTGAAAGTCTCCTTTGTATGTCAAGAGCAGCTGAGATTTGAACCCATACACAGGGTTGAGAGGAAATGGCCATGTTTTCAAAGAGCTTCCACTGCCACTAAGCAGGGCATTCATTTAGCTGCTTGGGGTTGACCTACCCCATTATGCCGTCCTGTCCGCTTCGAGTGTTGTGGATGAAGAACATTATCAAGGTGGAAAGGCCTGTTCACCTCCAGCCTGCAATGCTAGGAAGCCAACACTTCCTACAAACTATAGTCAAAGACAGAGAAAGGAGTCATCGGAAGCTGTGGGGGTTAGACAAGGTGGCCGAGTGTGGACTTCATAGGAAGAGGTCAGGGTGTAGGCTGACTCAGTCCTGGCATCACCACATTGGCAGGATATAACTTGGCAAGTTCCCCCCAAATGACCCAAGGTTCATTAGCGCCTCTTCTTGGCTGGGTGCCATGTTGGAAATGACAAGTCAGGAGAGATTGCTGGAGTCCAAAGAAACAACTCCATCGGCAAGCTTGAGTAGATTTCATATTTACCCAAGACATGCAATCTTAAACTGAAAGATACTGAGATTGATGAGAATCAGAGCTCTAGGGAAAGATGAAATCAGTCAGAGAAAACATACTAAGTGACATGTGCTTCTAAATCTGAGTTCTGTTGTTGGTTCGTAATGATACTGGTTAAGGTCACAAAAAGAGAGCAGAATACACACATTTTGCTGATCTTAAAGCTCAGATGTGTGTAACAGTAAATAATATTAGTGATTTAACAGAGAGCGATGGCGTTTTGGATCGAGAAGATGTTATGGACTGAGTATGAAAACCTCCTCACAGCCTTATGCTTTCAATCCTTGGTCCCTGGCTAGTGACGCTATGTGGGGAGGTTGTGAAAATTTTAGAAAGTGGAGCTTAGCTAGAAGCAGTAGGTCCCTGAAGACTGAGGGGATAAATTAGCCCTGGTCACTTCCTGTTTTGCTGTCTGCTTCCTGTCCAGTTCCCTGTTGCCATAATGTGCTGCCCAAGTGTGGGGAGCCAAATGCTCAACCCTCTGAAACCACGAACCAAAATAAATTTTCCCTCCCCTAAATCGCTTCTGCCATGTATTTTGGTCACAGCAGTGATGCGTATTGGTAACACAGAAGGCTTTTGTTTGGTTATTCTCAACATGCTTGTTGGCGGAAGAATCATATGAGATAAAGCCATGTTTGATAAGGTGTCCAAATGAAAATCCCGAGGAGAACTGAAAGTCACTGGGAAGGACCACGGTGAGACTTCCTGGATGAGTTCTTAAAGGAATGTCTTGGGCTTGCTCCCTCCTTCTGCAACTCATATTAAGAATGTCAAACAGAAGAGAGTCTGGGGAAGGGCGAGTGGCTTCTCTCAAAGTTGGACAGGCTGTGGTAAATTAGATACTACCCTGAAGCAGGGAGGGTCAGAGGGCGAACCCCAAGCCCTGAAAACCTTAGTTCAGGAGGAGGAAATCCGTTCTGTCCTCTGCATTTCCGCAACCTCCTCACCAGCCAGTGGCAGGGAGCTCTGGGCACTTCAAGCCACACATTGGAGGTGCCAGAGCAAAAGGACCCCAGAGATTTGCAACAGAGGATGGGGGAGGGCCAGCTCTAATTAACCAGGGGTGGCTTGAGGAGGTGCCAGAGACGACTGGCCTCTCAGCCCGAGGTGACAGAATGGCAGTATTATTCAGATTGAGCAAAGACCTCTTCAATCAGCCCTTCTAGATAATTAGGATGTGAAAGGACAGTTCATTAATGGTCTCATCAACTAGCCCAGGCCTCCTCTGCACATAGGACAGCTTCTGCCTTGGCTTTTAACTGTTCTTTGGTTTCCAGGCATAGGAAATACAGTACTTTAAAACTATTTGAGAGCGGCTCATAGGGAAAAAAAAAAAAAAAAAAACAACTAACTTTTACTTCTATGCCATGTTCTTAATGCCAGTCTTGACCCACTCTTTTGAATTTGCCACCTACTCATGAGCTGCAGCCAGAAAACTCTGACCACAAGTTCTTGATAGTTTCACCTACAGCATTCCCATGTAGACATTTTTCTTCTTTGCACTTTGAGCTGCTTAGAACTGGGATCCAGGACATGAAGCTATTGGGCAGGTCTCTGGTCCTGAGCTATTGTTGTTAGCAGTCATGCTGTGGTGATGATGTTTACCCATGGAGCAGAAGAGGAAGTTTCTTCTCCGGGTTCTACCTTTCCAGAACCAGTGGTGAGGAAAAGCCCTGACATTCCACAGCAGAAGTAGCTGTAAACAAAGTTTGCAGCACCTGAATCCTTTGTCGCTATGTCACATGCACTTTTGATCAAGGTCTTATGTTGTGGGGAACTGTTTTGAAGTATCTGTGCCTCTATCCAGTAAATGTCACCAGCAGCTTTCCCCACTGTGACAAGAAAAACTGTCTTCAGACATTACCAAATGTTCCCCAGGAGGTAAAACTGTCCGCAGTTGAGACCCGTAGATCAAAAGAAATAGATAAGACTGTGACTTGAAAATTACAATTATCAGTGTATAGCAGCTCGTTTTAGAATTTTCCCTTCCTAAGATGAAACTTTTAGGACACCAGTTTCAAACTTCTGCCTCTCGAGGCTCAAAGATCATTGTGGAAGAGAGGGCCAGGGGTGGTGGATGACCACGAGGAAACAGAATTCTCCCGACAGCTGGTAAGCTACACATGTGAACTCACAGAAATGGTGACAGCATGCACTAGTCCCATGTAAGCTCAACCCTGACAAAATCTCAGCCTAGACACGGGAAAGTAGGTTAGGAATCCCAGCCCAACCTAAGGTTCTTTTGACAATTGATGGCTGCTGGGAGTGGGACAAACAGTGTCCTACAGGGATGGGACTAGCCTGGGAGATTGACCAGGCTCCAGTGGATGGATCCGCAGTAAGGGACATGTGGAGACACAATTCACTCTATAGGCCTCACTGTATATATAGTGACGTACATCAAATTGGGTTAGAGAGCAGGAGGGGGAGGTGTGGATGGGGAGGGAATCTAAATACCATCAGATCACACTGTGTGAAATTCACAAGAATTCAATAAAAAATTTTAGAACCCTAAACTGTAGATAGATAGATAGATAGAGAGATAGATAGATGATAGATATACAGAAAGATAAAAGTTTCGTTGCTAAAGAAGAAAAAGCAACAGTTTCTTGAAGTCAGCGAGAAATCCTGCAATACCTCCCACTGACATGTGGCTCAGGAGGCAGGTGGAAATGTGCTGGAAGGATCTGGAGGGATGTTCTGGGTGACAGTTATGGTAGCACTGGATCAAGGTCATGTGTGCCTCTCCAGAGCTTCCCCAGTCAGAATCTGGCAGCTCTGCGTTCTGCAACCATGTTGGATGACCAGTGCTGAGACTGTTAGATAGGATGTGCTGTCTGCACAATACACATTCAGGGAGGCTGGATCTTCAGTCCAGACAGCTTCATCCTGGGTTTTCCTTCCTGATTGTCTTTTGGGGATGACCGTAGCCACTGTGTAGATGACCCGGTGTCCGCCTAAAGGAAGAACACAGAGAGGAGGGATGAAGAGGGCGGGCCCTGCTAACATCACCTGCTGATGGCTTCCGTCAGAAGCTGGTGCCACCCAGGACTCTGGGCTGCAGAAATGTTCAATAAATTCCCACATTTGCTTTAGGTAGTTCTTATTGGGTGTTTTTGTGACTCACAGATAAAACCACACCTGGCTATCAAAAAACAGAAAGACTTCACTGACAGTGGTCTTTCGGGATTTTTTTTTCAAGCCAGATCACAGATAATTTTAATAGAGATGCTTTCTATAAACAATCATGGTACCCCATGTAGGACATGAGCAGACAGTCATTATACAATGACTTGGGGCTGGAAAATAGCTCAGTGGTTAAAAGCATTTGCTACTTTTGCAGAGGACCCAGATTCCGTTCCTATCACCCACATGATGGCTAACAACCATCCCTAACTCCAGTTCCAGGGGATACAATGCCCTCTTCTGGCCTCCGAGGAATAGTTACATACATGCAGACAAAACAATCATACACAAAAAGTAAAAATAAGTAAATACAAAGATACAAAAGGTCTTTCAAACTCCCTTCTTGGAAAGACTACAAAACAGAAAGCTTCTGTGCAATCTAACAAGGCCTTCATCTGATGCACTAACAGGACAAGCTCAGAGTGAAGACTGACATTCAACACATTGTTTAACAAGTTCACAAGCTGACCCTGACTTTCAGGAAATGAACTCGAAATGGAAGAGTTACTCATGTAAAGATCAACAGTCTGTGACAACAGGAATCCCTGCCCTTTGGAGGAACACTACTTCAACGACATCACTGCAAAGGCTACATATATCCACTAACACAGCAGCACAACCAATTTCAGGGGATTAAGTCCCAGGGAGCTTTCGTTTAGAGAAGCTGAGTCTATGTGAGGTCTGGTAGCCTGCCTGTATGGCATGCAGTGACTCGTTGCAACATACTAATTATAAAATGTCAGAGAGAAGAGAGGAAAAGAAAAGAGGGGTGGGCTAGGGAAGGACAGAAGAAAGAAGAAAAGCCTATGTAATTGTCTCTTCTGTCCATGCAGAATGCATCAGAGATCAGAGACAACTCAGAGAAGTCCCTCAAACCGCACATGGGGGACCATCACTCTGAGCCAGAGGTACTGGGTACTGCCTTGTCCATACCACTATCAGAAGCCACACCAGAAACACAGATTCCCTCTCTTCCTCTCTGGATTGCTTGACCCACAAGAAAGCTGTCCCACTGTTTGATGACAGCATTGAGGTTTCCAGCAAGGTTTTCTGGTGCCTCGTCTGCCATGTTCTTGCCACTGTGATGAAAGGAATGCACTGAGCACTGGGCCAGGCAGAGTCAGTGAGGTGGGGACTAGCTCATGAACATAGCAGCTCCTTCCTTCTTGGACCCCACAGAGTATGTGCAGGTAGCAAGCATGTGGCTAGATCATGTCTGGGTCTATCTCGTGCCTACTGGCTGTTCCCTGGAGTTTAGTCTTTTCTTCATCCTTGATTCTAGGATTCCTAGCAGGGCTATGTATCCTGTCAAATTGGCACTAGATTTGTGACTCGTACCCAAGTCATCAAAAATTATACCACATATACCAAGGGGACTTGAAGGTAGCCTTTGGGCAAGCAGGCTGAGCAACGTCCCTCTAGCTAAAGGAAAAATGGCGGCATAGGGGATGTGACTCATTGATACCAATAAAGTGCCAGGGGCGTATCTCTTCTTCTACCCTCATGATCAGGTACTGAGTCTGAGATGCTGAACAGGGGACCTCACCTCCTGGAGCCTCCACCACTTCATCAAAGGAGTCTGGTACCCTCCCTGTCAACAAGGTATCTCCAGAGTTGGGTCATCAGCAGACAAGCACAGGGCAGTTGCCATCATCATCACAGCCATCTAAGTTATTACAATCACAGAGCAAGGTCTTGG
This sequence comes from Eospalax fontanierii, assembly GCA_035773235.1. Classification (NCBI taxonomy): domain Eukaryota; kingdom Metazoa; phylum Chordata; class Mammalia; order Rodentia; family Spalacidae; genus Eospalax; species Eospalax fontanierii. The sequence continues at coordinate 13,412,076 of CM069552.1, forward strand.
TTTCTCTCATTGCCAAGCCCACTGAGCTCTCGGTGCCTCCTGAGGCACGGCAAGGGCCAGCAACTTGAAACTCACAGGTTGTTCCAAACGAATCCCCCAAATCAAAGAGATGCCATGCATTTGTTCATTCATTCATTCATGCATCCATTCACTCTTCAGTGGCCTCTCCCACCATACATTACCCACAGTAGAAGCTCAGCTGACTTGGCAATCAAACACTGTTGGCACGCTAGGAATCACCTGAATGAACTCCAGAGCCTCTGCTGGCTGAGAGCTGACACTAATGCCATTTGAGTAGGACTTGGATCTATGATATGTTTATTCCTTTCCCAACTTAATGTCGGGCCACAAATGCCAAAACAGCCCCATCTAGAGCTCGGCTTCATAAGTAATTGGTCAGACCCAACTTAGACTCGATTAAGAAAGGCTATGGGAAGCAGATTAATGACATTTTGATGAACTTTTCAACTCAATTTGAAAAGCCATGCTACGTTAATCACAGTTTCCAATTACCCTCCAGGAGAAACTCTGCAGAAGTTGTGATCCCCGTTAGTGCAGAATGTTCTCTCAGAGAGGCCACAAGCTAAGCTAAATGGTAGTCATCTGCTAAGATTCTCGCTGCATCCAGGGTCAAGGGCAAAAGCAACCAACCCAAGCCAATGGATGGAGTCTTTCTTCAGGGGAACACACCTGCTTCTATGTGGCCAAATGAAAGCAGTACTTGATTTACATACAAAAAGGAAATATAGCCATGTTAAGAAAAAAAGAAAGAGGCACCTCTTTCTGATAGACATGGCTCATTTCCACCTCTTTAGAGCTCACGATGGGTAGACCAGTTGCCTTTTGGCATTCACAGCTGATGTGGTGCCAGGCACTTACAGGAGCAATGGCTGTCTCAGTTGCTTCACTGGACACTACAGACCCTCTGGGGTGGGACTACTTCCTGCATTGCTGTGAAGTCATTGAGTAAAGTAGAATTTGATCACACATGTGCGCACATGCACACACACACACACACATTGAGATGGGTCTCACTATATAGTCCTGGCTGGTTTAAAACTCACTATAGTAGACCAGGCTGACCTACTACTGTGTGTATAAGTGCATCCACGTCATATAATGCCCATGGAGGTCAGAAGAAGGTGTCAGATCCCTTTGAACTGTAGTCACAAATGGTTGTTAGCCACCATAAAATGCTTGGAACTAAACTTGGGTCCTCTACAAGAGAAGTCAGTTATCTTAACTACTGAGCCATCTCTCCCTCCCCTGATATTATTTTTAAATGGTCTGTTTGGTGCTAATAAGTTGTTTTGATTTCTAGAGTAACAATAAAAAAAGAACCAGTTTTTCCCTTTCTAATTATGGCCCTAGGTGAAAGCTAGCAGAGATTTTCATTATGTTTGGGAACCCATGTGACTGCCTGGTTGATATCATCCTCATCACTCTCTGGCATGGTGACCTTTTCCAGCTCGGTGTGACTGAACATAGAGAAAGGTGACAAGGGTGTCAACATGCCAGCGATGTCGTTGTCATGGCTTCTACAGAATCACAGAGACCTGCCATCCCCACAGCTCAGGCCTGAAATGAACTCCTGAAAGATGATAGGACCATAGGAGGAATGCATTGCAATGTTTAAAGGACTCTTCTAACATGTAGATTTTTTTAAAAGAACAGTTTGGCACTCAACGGACATTTTCAAGACCACTATAACTATTTTTTTATATGACCTCTATCCCCACAAGAATAGAACCCCATTATCAACACTGTGTCTCCACACACAGAGCCCCATTAGCAATCCCATGCACCAGAGGATTCCCTTTGTGCACGGTCAGTGATCACCTGGAGTCTACAACCCATCTTAGGACACACTCTGAGTGGTATGTGTTCTATAGGTTTGAACAAATTCATAGACATGTGTCTACCCTTACAGTATCTGACAGGCAATTCTCACTGCTCTGACCATCCTCATGCTATTCCTTGTCACGCCTCCATTCCCCCACCCTTGGAAACCAGAGAAATTTAGCTCCTCTATAGTTTTGAAATTTCAAGAACGTTATCATTTTGGAATGCTGGAGTATTGCGCCTTCCAAGCCTGGCTCCTTTCACTCAGTGACATGCCTTTAAAGTCCCCTTGTCTTCCTATGCATTTCTTTTTAGTGCACACACAGCTTCATATTTTTTTATACTACAGGATTTGCTAAAGCATGTTTCACTTTCCAGAAACGTGGTTTTATTATACTTTAACCAGCAACATCTCCCTGAAATATATTCAACTTCTGCCTCTGATGCACTGTGCTGAGAAACCCGTTTCCAAGCCCAAGCACCCTCTTCCGCACTGTGCCTATTACAGCAGGAGTTACAAGGCAGGAGTTCACCGGGACCAGGTCAGAACTCAGGTGACTGGAGCAGCCTGGTCATATGACAAGGCCACACCTCTGACCTGCAGTCCCCAAATCCAAGTTACTCTGGCACTTCAGTCTTGCTATAAAATGCTTCTGCCAAAACCTGTTCTAAACTGAACTTATTTGGCAGAAAAATCTGCCCAGGACAGATTAGAGTCTATGAAAGACTTTATTGATCTCTTTCAGTGTAAATATTTGTGCTTTTTACTATTGTGTGATTGATTATGCCTGGACACCACTGGAGATGTGAAGGAAATAAGGATATATATATATATATATATATATATATATATATATGCACTGTGCTTACATTTTATAATATTAAAATATGAATTCAGCACCCTTCCACAGCCTCTGACTCTTTCTGACCTCTCTTCCAAGAATGATCCCTGAGCCTTATGATATAGATGTCCCATTTAAGGCTGGGCACTCTACAGTTTCTTATTCTCCACATTTTGTCTAGCTGTGAGTCAGTGTATTAGTTACCAACTGCTGCAAAAAAGAAGCTCTCTGATGAGGGTTGAAAGATACACTTATCTATAGATATAAAGATAAGTATTTAGAGGGCAGTTTGATGCTATGTCTATCTAGCAAAATAATAGGAGTAAGTTTTCCCATGGGGCCTATGACTTACTGAGCCACAGTTCTTGGCCCAGTTCACAATATCAGACATGAGTTCCATCTTGTGGAGACAGCTGTTTAAGTCAACGCAGAAAGCAGTTGGTTACCTGCATACATTCACAATGGACCTATCTTGTCAAATCTTTAATGGGTCTTACTGTGGAGTTCTGGAGGGTAACCAAGAATGATTGCAATAGCCTGTATTGTTTTAGAAATAATAACAATAGACTATACTGTTTTGGGATTCAATGGGAGCTCTGACCAGCAACTCAAAGAGAGATAACCTACACCTAGCATTGGGTCTTTTGCTGATAGCCTATGGCATCTGGGAGAAGCATTATCCCCGGTCTGCAAAGGACTGCTGCCAAAGTGTTTTCCTAACATGGCAGGGCCACTGCACACATGAGTTCACAGTGGCTATGGTTACACGCACAAAACCTGTACAAGATCAAGCCGGCTGAATTCCAGTACGAATGGGGGAGAGTCTCAAAGCACCATCCATAACTAAGAGGCTGTTGGCTGTTCATCAACTGCTGGGGGAGGGAGAGTCAGTTTTCTTCAGTGACAAAGCTGCTGGTACGCTGTCTGTGTCCCAGTGGATGGCCCTATGCCCACGCATGTTCTAGCAGCACTAAACAGACTAAGTGGATTAAAAAAAAGAGCACATGAAGGTAGGAGGGAGAAGTGGGGGTCTGGGAGGAGTTGAAGAGGGGGGAGTGAGGAATGGAGTTGATGAAAACACTCTCTATGCAATTCTCACAATAAATAAAAGATAGTCTAAAAACATGGATTTAAAGACAGGTTTAAATCCCTGAAATTTTGGCGAAGAATCAAAGACCTATAAAACAGAAAGTGGTAGGGATTTCTGGAAAGTGAACTTGACCCCGCCACGAAATTCTATGAAGATGCCTGTTGCTGTTCAAGAAGGCAGATTCCACAACACCTTTTGAAAGAAGCAGAAAGCAAAAACTGCAACGTTCTCTGTCCCGCCTTTAAAACCCCGTGTAGACTACACCGAACCAGGCAGCCCGTCTACAGTTCCTGCCATGGCTAACCTTTACTGTCAGCTTGATGGGATTTGGCCTTTCCTAGGAGACACACCTGGAAGTGAGTCGGTCAGGAAGTTTCCAGAGAAGGTTCACTAGGAAGACCCACTTTGACTATGGGCAGCACCATGCCATAGTCCAGGGTGCCAGACTGAATGAAAAAGAGGAAGGAGAGAGCCGGATGCACGTTACTTCACTTTGTGGTCAGCACCATGAATCAATCCACTCCTACCTTCATGGCCCCCCTATGTGATGGACTGTGTGCCTCTGAACTAGGAGCCAAAATAACTCCTTCCTCCCTTAAGTTGATTTTTATTTGGTCACCGCGATGAGAACCACAGCTAATGGAGCCAGTGTGTTTAAATCACTCATTCATGGCAGTCCTCAAATATCAGTGTGCACACATGTCCCCCAACCCCCACTGGCGATGGGCTGCACCACATCCCACCATAGTCACGTGTGTTCCCTGACCCACACTGATGATATGTTGAAGCCCTCGTTCCCAGTGTGCCTGTGTTGGAGGACAGGGCTTTTAAAGAGGTGACTAATGTTAAACCCTGGTTTGATCAGTGCAGAAAATCGTTCTCTACCTCCCTTCTCTCTATCCCCATCTTCCTTCTTCCTCTCCGGAGCTCTGTCTCTCCTTCCTTCCCTGTCTCTGAAAGTCATGAGTGAAGAAGTGGTCGTACTCAAGCCAGGAAGGGGTTTCACAAGAAGCCAGCCCTGCCAGCACTGAGCTTAGATCTGCTACTATAGAAGGTTAGAACCACTGTGGTTTTCTCCCCTGTAGCTCATCATACCTTCTGTCCTTGTCCCAGGCTACCATTCTACACATACAACATTCATTCCTCCAAATCATCTGATGATCCATGGCTATCAAGAAATCTACACTGCCTGCATCACAATAAGTTTTCTATAGCGAGAACTTATTAATACACTCAGGGAGTTATTGTGCTTATGTTTTTGTTACTATCGTTAGCTATTTTGGTGATCCTAGACATATTTTAGATTTTCTTACTTGATTCTTTCTGTTAAGAAACCTTTGGGGTTCTCAGTCCTGGCAGGGAGATGCTGCTTGACTGAAGGTACCTTAGATGGGACAATCGAAATCTAAGGGTGTAGGCAAGTTCTCTGTCATTTAGTCTTATTCTTTTTCTAAGTTTTTCCCACAATGATCCTCAAAATACACACACACACACATACACACACACACACCCTAGAATACAAGGCGATCTGGAACTAGTCAAAATCTCTCACATAGGAAGAAAAACAACACAGATGCAAAGGAAGAAAGAACTGAAACTAGTTTTTAGGTGGTCTATTAGCCCGCATTAGCCAGAGAGCGAGCCCAGGAAAGACTCCTACAAACCGTAGCTGTCCCCAGCCCCAAGTACTTGGGACACTGTGAATGGCATACAGCAGGGGGGTCTGGCCCCATGTCCTAAGGTTCAAATCTCAGCCTCTCCACCAAGAGCTTCAGTTCCTTTCTGTAAAGGGAAATTTGAACCAGTCTTCTTCACAGCCTGGGCATGAGGAATAAACATGCTGATGCCCAACAAAGAAATGAATAAATAGCTCAGATGTTGCCAGCTTACAATGCTAAGAATGACACCACATAACCTGTCACCTCTTGTTAAATGATGTGACTGACAGTCGATTGATACGGTAATGTCTCAATGTATTTAACTTAAGGGCAGTTGTGGGTGTCAGCTGCACATGTCATCACAGTGCTGTACCTAAAAATATTACTCCCAAGTCATGTTCCCCTTTGAGATATTTTCTTATAAATGCAAGTTTATTGTACCAAGAAGGGAAGGACACTTAATGCGGCCACTGACCAGATATCCTGGTGCATGTTAAGGGATAGGACAGCTTCTTCTGTCTGGATTTCTGCTTCCTTCCAGAGTTAGATTTCTACTTTTCTGAAGCAGGTCTCTCCCTAAGGGGCTTTGCAACTTCTTAATGTTTTGTCAAGTCACTGAATCTTTCCTCACTTTTCTCATCTGTAGAATAGGAATAATCCCAGTAGCTGCTTCAAGGAACATCTGAAAATGCAATGAATTGATCTATGTAAAGAACTAAGAGTGGAATACAAAGGCCCAGAGCCTTTGGGGTCCCAGTCTGCCAGCTATCCTTACATGATGTTGTGGCCCCCTGGGCTAGGGAGATGTTACAAGAACTTCATTTTCTTTGGGGTCTTAGGAAACATTACAACTGCTGCAGCAGGGAGCCGGCTGATTGGGGGGAGTCGTCCCAAGAACTGGTCATTTTCCATGTTAAAACCTCAACTCCCCTGCCCTCGTCTAACCTCAGCAATACCCTGAAATCTGCCCCTGTGATTATCACAGGATAAATGCTTTTATCATGAAAAGTTTTGTTGGAGAAAGCACAGACTGTCCTTCTCCCTGCTGGCTTTCCTGTGCCCCGGGACTCTGTCCACACTCCCACAAAGGGGGAGATTATCTCTCTCTGTGAAGGGTTTTAAATCCTACAAGCCGGCCATGCAAGTGACCAGCATCAGATTATGATAACAAGATCATGTTCAGTTATAAAAACAAGTGTCTAAACTTTTCTCATGTCACTTTTCCCGGGGTCCCTTCTGAGAGGGGCTCAGCTCATTTTGAAGGCTGCGCTTTGAACTGATTCATGGGGTATCTGCATAAGAAGATTTGAGGTTGAAGAATGGCTCTCTTTGCATCTGCCCATTAATATGCCTCCTAACTCGCCACATTATAAGCCTATTGGCAGCTCACAAAGGGCTCAAATTCAAGGACAGTTATCCTAGGTCCATTGTGAGTGCTTCAATTCAGTGAATATGTTCACTGGAGGAATACAGTTGTTACAATTAGATATTTTTAATGAAACATTATAAAGAACTAATGACAACCAAAAGCACAATACTGTAACTACCACCAAAAACCACTCAGAGCTCCATGAGCCCACACTGTGGGCTCTCCAACCCCCTCCCTCTTAATCTGCTCTGCAACTCACTTCCCAAGATGCAGCTCGCTGGTGAGGGATAGAGATCTCGAATATGAAGTCACATTTATCTTGCTCCCTAAATTTAAATAAAAAGCGAAATGAAATAAGCAAAAGAGGAGAAACCCACATCGCCCACATAAATAGTGGTTAATTTAATCCCGTTTATGAAAAACGTCACACTGTCACCTGCAAAGGGTATAGTGAGGCGCTATTTTATAGTACACATGAATTATTGGAGGAGAGAAAGCTCATTTCTTTTCAGAGGTGGAGAAAAGCTGTTTATGCCGATCTAGGAAATTTGAAAATAGGCAGAAATGGATGCTAAAGGTGGTGGTGTTTAACAGCTTGGAACCGTGGGGACTTTCCAGTGACAGTTACCTGTTAGTAAGAGAAGCAAGCTTGGAAGGCAGGCTGTTCTGGAGGGCTGGGGCAGCTGAAGAACTTTCTCAGAAACTAGGGGTTGAAATGCTCTTTCCAGCGGGGTGTTTGAGAGCCGCAGGTCCGGGGATGCCTGGGACTGGGGACATTGTCTCCACATTGTATTCGGTTCCAGCTCTGCTGGCCATTGTCACAGGGGCCCATCGAGCCCCTGGCCTGGGCACGGTTGTATTTTCCTCACACTATGGCCCTCAGAAAAGACATCAAAGACCAGAGAGATGTGCTTTTGGCTTTGTTTGGTGTCTGATTCTCCACACGTGGTTTCCCGGGCCAAACTTCGGCACTTTTAACCTATTCTGTTCAGCTTAGGCCTGGGCTGTATTTGAGCATTAGGGAAACTATAGTAACCGGTAATCTGCCTGTTGCTGAAAAGAAAGTATGTATCTTGTCACACAAGAGCTGTCGACTATCACTGTCCTAGCTGAGACCCTTTAGGACTTCCCAGCTTTCTTCCCTGGGGCTCAGGCTGTACTACTGAAAAGGTATCAAGCCCTTTGCCTTTCTGGCACTGAAGACCCGTGCTCATGTTCATTTACAGTTAACAAACATGCCATTGTGCCTTCCCACATATCAGCATTTGATTATCTATTACCAATGTTTTCATCAAGTCACAAATGGGACCCGATAACAAAAGCTGGAGGGAATCTTTGGTGCAGCCCAGAGGTTGAGCAAAAACTGGGATTTTCTTGGTGTGATGTTTGGGATCTTTGACACAATCAAGCAGGGCCTGTTGCATACAACTCCTAACGGGGGTTCAGGGAGCATGCACTGCGGTCTTCAGTGTAGAATCTGACTGTGGTATGCAAACATGAAAATCCTGTCTCTAGTTTTTGCTGCTGTGCAAACCTGAACAAGTCTCTTGAGGTCTCTGAACTTCTTGTTCAAGTGGGGATAATAAGAGACCCTACATGGAAGACCTGTTGGGAGGATTAGCTGAGCTAATCCCTGTGACAGTGCAGGGCCTGGCACACGGTGAGGACTCAAAAGGGGCCTGCAACAAGTGTTATTTCATAAGTACATTAAGAAGTATGGTGGGCTACGTACAACACAGGCATCTGAGATCCAAATGGATAAAAAGTTGCAGCTGTTATTTACTTCATTATTATTATATTGTTATTTACTGCTATTATTATAACTTTACTGATGCTCTACCTCATTAGTGGAGAATGTTCATTGCAATGCAGAAGCGTGAACAGTCAGCTAAGGAGTCTAGACTCTTTTCCTCAGGAGCAGGCAGGTCTGCCATCAGGCGAAGGGGCAGGTAGCACGTAGTCTCAGAAAATGTTGAGTCTCAGGCTATTCAGGTGAAGTTCTTAGGAGCCAGGTACCTGGCTTTCCCGGCCTCAAACCCACCCTATTCCTGACGTTGGCATTGGCTGAAGTGTGGTTCCAGGATTGTGGAGCCTCTCAGGGGACTGACCACTGACAGCAGGTGTTCTGCTACAAAGTTCTTTTGTCCTCCCCTCTGGGTTGTGAGTATCTTTCCTTGTTAAAAAGACAGATCTCCTGCCTGTGCTGGTTTTCTTCCTTATGAAAGACTGACTTTTTAGTGCTGGCAAGATGGCTCAGTGGGGAAAGATACTAGCTGTTAATCTGATGGCCTGAGTTTTATCCTCAGAACCCACATGGTAGAAGGAGAGAACAGACTCCCACAAATTGTCCTCTGACCTCATACACACACACAATGGAATTTGCATGCATCATACACGTGTGTGTGCACACATGTAAAATAAATAAATATAAAATAAGTTTTAATTTTTATTTATTTATTTTTATGTGGATGACTGGTGTGTGTGTGTGTGTGTGTGTGTGTGTGTGTGTGTGTGTGTGTGCGCATCCATGCAATGCATGCAATGCCCACGGAGGCCAGAAGAGGGCATCTGATTCCCTGGAACTGGAGTTAGTGGATGGTTGTTAGCCACCATGTTGACGTCGGGAATCGAAGCCAGGTCCTCTGAAGAACAGCCAGTGCTCTTAACTGCTGGACCATGTCTCCAGCCCCTAAAATAATGTTTTCAATAGAGTAACTTTTTATTTGTTATATAATACAGAAGTGAGAAATGACTATGGTTATGATATGGGTGCCTAAGCCATCTGTGTTTTTAAAAATGCTTCTATGGAGCAAATAATGGCTCCTGTTTTACTGGCAGTGTGTCACAAGCTTCTACTTGGAATCTTCCGCTGTATTAACTAGTTTCACAACATCTTAAGGGGTACGTAGGAGTCAGTGAGTATCCTCCCATTGGGAAACAAGCAGGATGAATATGAAGGACCAGAATCTGGATCAGAACACAGTTCACTTTCTGGAGCCCAAGCACATGAACAGACATATGGGCCTCCATACACACATGTATAGTACCAGGCAGCATCATGCTTGGGGATCGGTCATTCCAATCTGACTCTGAACTTTCCCCTACAGACGCCTCTTGCATTTTGATGGTTGTGTAGTATTTCGCTGTAGGAACATATTACACTGTGCTTAGGTTGTTTCTCGTCTGCTGCTTGGACAGACTCATTGGGAAGACTTAGCTGATAGGCTGACTCAGGGCCCCAGTGAAGAGCACCTTAGCTAACTAAGCCCTTACCCCACAGACATGAAGCAGATATTTGTTGCTCTCTGACAGGAAGATATGTGTAAGGTCCCAGTGACGTAGTGGAAGGAGTCTGGCTAATAAGCCTGTGCTGCAGCTTTCCTGGATCTCTGACCAGGCACAGTGGCCAGTCCAATTCTCATGGAGGAGGTGTACACACAGGTAACAGGGTCAAAGTACCCTAGCAGCAAGGTCAGCATGATGGTCAGTGTGGCTACCACAGCACAGAGCCACAGATGGGGACTCTCATGTCATTCTCACAGTCCTGGAGCTTAAAGTCTAAAATCAAGGTGGCAGCCTAGACATTACCTCCTCCTCCTCCGCGTCCTCCTCCTCCTCCTCCTCCTCCGCGTCCTCCTCCTCCTCCTCCTCCTCCGCCTCCTCCTCCTCTTCCTCCTCCTCCTCCTCCTCCCCTTCCTCCTCCTCCTCCTCCACCTCCTCCTACTCCTTCTCCTCCTCCTCCTCTTCTTCCTCCTCCTCTTCTTTCTCTTTAAGAGCAGCCAGTGTTCTTAACCACTGAGCCACTTCTCTAGCCCAATAAAAATGAACCTTTAAAAAAATCTTTATTTATGGGGGCTAGAGAGGTGAGAGATGGCTCAGCAGTTAAAAGCACTGGCTACTTTTACAGAGGACCTGGATTCGAGTCCTAGCACCCACATGGTGGCCAACATCCATTTGTAACTCCAGCTCCAAGGGGTCCGATGCCCTCTTGTGACTTCCACGAATATGACTTGACACAGGTGTACTTACATCCATGCAGGCAATACATTTATATACATCAAATAAAACAATAAAATGTTTTCGATTTTTTTTTCATTTATTTGTTTATTTTTATTTTACGAGTATGGATGTTTTGCTTACATGTAAGTGTACCACATGTGTGCAATGCCCACAGAAGCCAGAAGAGGGCGTCTGATCCTGGAACTGGAGTAATGGACAGTCTAGCCCCTATAAAAATAAATCTGAGCAAAGAACCTCCTACATGCTGAGCTACATGCCATGTCACTCAAACCTGGAAGCCACTGCCATCATTTCCAGTGTATAAATGAGGTAAAACAGGTTCCAAGAGATGCTGAGCAACTTGTCCTCAGTCTGCCTCTTACCAGCACTGGGGAGAACTTGAAGGAGATGATGCTTCCAGGAATACTGTAGGACCAGCAGAGGAAGTCCCTCCTAGCCAAAGCCAATCTGCTCTTCCTGTCATGTTTATCTCTGCATCTACTTCTTCCTGTTAAACGTTCCTAACAGTCACACTGGGAAAAGGGCTGAATTTGCACAAAGTCCTTTGGGGCTCCAAACTTAAGTTGGCTGCATTAAGTGCTTTCCCAGTGGCCCGACACCCCCTGGCAACTGGCTGCCTTCTGCTTTTGACAGCTTGGCATATTTGGTCATTTACTGGGTGCATGTGAAGATCAAATGGGTTAAGATTCTTCTCTTTAAACAGCAGGGAAAAGAACATCAAAAAGGTATACATTTCATCCCCCCAGTTTTGATTAAGTCAAGCGTGAAATGAAATGTAATACCCTCAAGTGGCTGCGGCCAGGGTTTACACCATTGATGTTACTTCTGCTTGAGGGGGTCCAATCAGCCCTGGGCCGGGGAACGAGCTGACAGAGTTTTAGGGTGGCCAGATGGACAGAGTTTACCATGGTTGAAAAGGCAGCTTAGTGCTTGCCTCTTCAAGCCAACTGTGTGAAATTCTGGGGTGGCCCCTTCCCCTCCTGGTTTGCCCTCCCACAGCCAGGCCCCCTCACCTCCCTCTCTGGCCATTCAGGGCTAGGAGCACTGAGCCTGAAGCAGCTTGCTCACAGAGACCACACTGTCCAGTCCTGGACTGCTGTGAGTCTTCCATAGGAGTCTGTAGAATCATGAACAATGATTGCTGCATGGTGAGATATGGGATATGGTTGCAGGACTTGAAAATGTAGACCCAGCCACCTGACTCTCTTTGGTCTAGCAAAATCCCATTAAGTCAGCTCATATAAAGAGTTAAAGCCTGATGTGGTGATACATACCTGCAGTCCCAGTACTCAGGAGGCTGAAGAAAGAGGATCAAGAATTCAAGGCTAGCCTGGGCTACACAGTGAGACCCTATCTCCAGAAAAAGGAGAAGGAGGAGGAGGAGGAGGAGGAGGAGGAGGAGGAGGAGGAGGAGGAGGAGGAGGAGGAGGAGGAGGAGGAGGAGGAGAAGGAAAATTTAAAGTTCCCCTCTGGGGGCACAGTTGACTCAGCAAGAAAAATGTTAAGTCAGAACCAGAGAAACTTTTTCCATTTAGAATTTCCCCTCTTGGCCCAAGGCCTACTATGAAAGATCCAGGGGAAATTTTCTTATGTTCCAACAAGCTATTTTCAAAATATAAAGCGACAACCCTTTGCATGATCTAATTTAAGCCATGTTTGAGTATCCGAAGGGGTACGATGTGGATGTGGTCCGAGTTGACTTATCTGATTATGTCCAGTGAAGTACAAACCAGAAGACCAGAGGACCAAAATAGATTGCTTCTTCTCACTAACTAAAGCAGAATGGGGAATGATGCACCCATTCTGAAAATGCTTTCCAAAAGGCATCTCAGAGTCAAGATTACGCATGGAAGCACTTTGCACATTTGCTCTGTGGACGCTCATAGATTCAGAGCTTTGGGATCTGGTGCAATGGGCAAACAGCTGTGCAACTGCAGCAGGCACTTCTGAACAGGGCGTTACAATCAAAGTCTTACATCAAATGTGTTGCAGGGTGGTCATGAGGGTGCAGGTTGAAAATGACGCATTTTCCAGAGGTGCCTTTCCAGGAGGCTCTGTCTGTCCCAGGATCTGCTGGAAAGCCATGGGCTCTCTGCAGCTGGAGAAGAGCAGTCCAGCTCTGGGAAGAACTTAATAGAATCCTTAATGCCACTAACAATCCGCTGCCATTGAGCTGCATTAAGTAGATATTACGGACAGAGAAAGCGCTAAACAGCGCGGCATCACCCTCATTGGGCATGCAGCCCAGGCGACCCTTTTTTTACGGTCAGCAGCATTGTTCCTTCACACCCCAGGTTAGCTTTAAATTGCAAATGATACCCTGAAAGGGAGAGAGAAGCGGTTTTTTTTTTTCTTTTCTTCTCTTCTCCTCTTCCTCTCCCAGGCGCTCCCTTCCTCCTCTCTATCTCTCCCCCCACGTCTCAAAATGATCCTCACAGAAGGAAAATCATTTTAGGGCATAAGGAAATGAAGGACATTGTTAATACAGCTTGGACCGTAGCAAATGAAATACATCATGGAGCTGAAAGCTGTTTTATTTTGGTGCTTTGGAATGTGGTCCACAGGAGAACATAAACAATACTGAATCTGTAAGAATTAATAGGCCTGGCATGACATATTTCTCTTTGTTTGAGGCCAAACAGGCGGAGACTGGCCGTGTGGGGGGAGGAGGTGAAGGGACAGGAGAATCTTATTTGATTAAAAAAACAAAATCCAATAATTCAGCTGATAGGAAGAGTGAGTGGCCGCTCCTCCCTGCACGGACCCTCAGAATCAATGGCCCGACGGTTGTCCACCTCCTGAAGTCTCATTTCCGACTATGATCAAAACGTATATTTAAAAAAAAAAGAAAGAAAGAAAAAGAAGAAAACGGTCTCCGTAGAATTGTTTGCAAGCTGCAAAGTGCTTCGGCGACTGACATGAAAATGCTGTGAGCTGGGAACCTATTCCCCTCTCTCTGTCACCTTGCTGGGTGAATAATTGTGCCTTTTGCATACGCCCTGTCATCAGCCGCAGGAATGAGGGGGCCCCAAGGACCGCCCTGGCAGCGACAGTGCTGCACCAGCAGAGTAAATTAAAACACGGATTAGAGCAAGTATGATTGGGGGTGACAAGCAGGGCGGGCACAGCCCTGGAGTCAGTGTCTTGCCCATATGGTCCTAGGCAAGCCCGTGATGGCGCTCTTTCTCCCGAGTCTGCTTCAGCTTCCTGTCGGGAGGGGGCACTGAAGAGGCCTCAAGCTATTTTCTGGAACTAGGAAAATTAGTTTCCTTCTCTACAAGTTCAGAAACACCAGCAGTTGCTTCCAGGTACTTGGCGATTTCTGTGGCAATTGTGCTTTCTCCTCAGCCTCTCCTGGGACTCGGAGGAAGGGTACTGAATGGGCAGGCCCATACCTTTTGGCGTAGTTTGTTTGAACTGGGGCCTCGGGCATGGAAAGTCACATAGAGATGGTGCAGGGGCCAATAGGCTATCTCCATGTTGGCAGGCTGTATTGACAGCAATACTCAGTAAGACTTGCCAATACTTATTTGGCATGCACTGAGTTCAAGGGAACTGCAGCTGCATTTCCAGGGCCTGTGTTAATGGTTGGGTAGATGATACCTGGATCAAGATGATGTTCATGAGGGTGTTCAGACGGGTGCAGCACAGCGTGTTGATCCAGCATCCGTCTCTACTGTCCCGCTTCCCATAAGCATAGCATATAGACTAGTAGTGGCCCCATCTGTGCCACAGACTCAAGAACTAGGATACTAGGAGTAGGTCTGATCAACCCTACCATTTTACCAAGAAAGAAACTAAGGTTCAGAACAGTTTGAAGGTTTGCCCAAGGTCACATGGCTAAGCGGGATGGCAAGAAGTACCCTTTATCTCCACAGTGACACAGGATGCCATCAATCTTGACATAGCTCATTCAACTTGGTATGTCGGTATCTTGTATGGACACACTTCCATACACGGAGGGGCAAGTTCTCATGTGTGAGTGCTGCAGAGTCACAGATTCTGCATTGTGGCCTTGAACCTTCCGGGATCCCAAACCTGCAGCAGGCCCAGAAGGAAATTCCACGGAAGAATTTGCTTAGAGGGGATGAGGTCCAGATCTCCCAGAGACTCCACTCTTGAGGTCTCAGAGGCTGATACCAGTTCCACAGTGTCAGAGATGGATTTGGGGCCATCCTCAGGTTCTCTTCTCACCCCAGCCATGGCTGGCACCTCTCCCTCTCTGCAAATGGCAGATTTGCCTTCCTGTTGGCTCAGGACTAAAGCCTTAGAGGCCGTTCTTTTTGTTTGTTCATTGCCTATATCTGCTCTGTCAGCAGACCATGGTGCTTCTCCCTACAAAGCACAACCAGCCAGCCCCAACAGTGCTGCCCAAGTTGGCATCATTCTTCACCTGGATCATGCTTGAAGACTTCTCCCCGAGTCTTCTGCTTTCTCCGTGTCTCTACATCACACCCTTTAAATAGACCCAGAACCCCAATGGCTGTTTGCGTCACTCAGTAAAATGAGCTGGCTACTTTTGTTTTTCCTATCAGATCTTTGTGTTTCACACATGGTGAATTACATACACAACACATGCACACACCCCACAACCTCACATACACACGCACACACACGTACACGCACATGCACACATGCACAGGGACACACATGCACACATACACGCCTTCACACACACATGCAAAACACGCCTCTGTCACAGAGAGCCTTTTCACCTGTTGGCCCCTCTGCTGGACTGCTCTTCCCCGAGGTAGTCAAATGGTTCGCGTACTCATCACCTCTTGCCTCAGGTCTCTTTCCAAATATTGCCTCCTGGGAGGTGTCTTCCTCGGCCCCTGTAAATGAAATAGCCTTGCTTTCCCCATAGTCACATCACTTACTCTCCTGCCGTCTTTAATGTTCCTCCCCAGCATTTATCAGCTAGACATCATCTGTCTTCTCTGCTACTGTATCCTAGAACTTGAATCAGTGCCCAGTACATAGAATGGGCCCACAAAATTTACTTGGAAGGGTTGAGTGACCTTTCAGAGTGGTATGCAAAAATCGCTCTAGTTATCAGCATATATGTAGCTCCCCCCCACCTTCCATGAGCTTTCTCTCTTCTTCTCCCTTCTTCTGCAAGTCATTTTGGATGCTCCTGGGGACCACACATGCATAGGTTGTTCCTGGCCCAATGCTACCCAGCCTGGCAGAGCCTCCACCCTTCCGGAGTCCTTTCTGTATATACTGGCCCTAGCCTCTTTTTTTCCCAGTTCCCCCGGCCACAGTGGATGTGTTCCTGGTCTCCAGGTCTACTGCCTGATCCCCCTCTGGGCTTTGTGTAGTTCCACGTTCTAGAATGTACGTTCCTGTTTTGCACCCTCCTTCCACCATCCCTTTCCAGCTCCTGAACTTCCTCTGAGTTTAAACTGAGGTAAATCCCATCCTCACAGTTAGTTGCCATCCCAAAGCCTCTGCAGCATAGCGATCCCTGGGGATGGACAGAAAGGACTGCAAGGATTCTAGAAGTCAGGCCTTTTGAAGCCTCCCGTTGCTGCTTCTGTTTGTGGAGTGGCAGAGGAAGGCAAAGCTTGGAGGGCTCACTGACCCGCTTGGGGATGCACGGAGAAGCTGTGGGCTGGGACGCACCAGGCATGGGCTGGGAGCATGTGTGCCAGCAGTCTGGTGTGACACCACAGTGGATTCAGATAGGCTTCTGGGGTGCATGTCGTAAGGGTGGTACCCTCTGAAGTTGGAGATGAAGATCTGGGATGAGCGACTCCCTCATGCCTGCCCACCTCTCACTGCCTGCACCCAGAACTGGAATGTGGACACTTAGAGTTATAAGAAGGAACCCCGTCAGGCAATGCTGGGAAGGAGGAGTAGCCCTAGAGGGTAGGTGAAGTCAAGGGGAGCCCGGGCCATCTACTCCCAGAGGACCTGGCGAGCCTAGCTAGGCAATACGTCAGGGCTGAACTGTATCGTGGTTCCCTGCTTCTAACCTTAGCCTTTGGGTGTCTAAATGAAAAACTACAGTAATTTAATGAATTAAAATCTATTTAAACATCCAAATGCTTGCAATTTATATAAATTTAGAAAAAGTACAAAAGAAAAAAAAAAGTCGTGGAAACCAAATGTATTGACAAGTGGACGACAGGAACTTCCAGAAGAATGTTCCAAGGTGCGGCCTAGCCAGAGACACATCCAGGTCCAAGCCCAGTTAAATAAAGACAATGACTGTAAGGTGAAGGCTGCTGCAGTTGGGACCGTACTGTGCCTATGCAAGGGAGTGTACTTGCTTGTCCTAGGAACACCAATGCAGCTGGAGGTGTATAGCTTACTCTCAAGGGGGACAGAGAGCACATCTACTGTGCATTTCACTGTGGGCACAGATGTGAGCGTGTGTACGTTACACACACATGCCAAAACAATCAGACAAAGTGTTAAAGGCAAGAGTCTGCGGGTAAAAAAGTATGCTTTGTATTGCCTTGAATGTCTGAACTTCTGTAAATATGTAGAGATTTCCAAGTACAAAGTTTAAAAACACTGCTTATTATTCAGGATTATGATTTCTGCATCAAATTTTTGAAAAGTGTTAAGGAACACGATTAGATTAGAGGACAGGAATTGCATAGGATACAAACTTAATGTCAGTCAACAGAAGTTGGAATCCTGGCAGAAAAGGAGCAGGCTGAATATTTGTTTGGTGGTGGTGGTATATTTTTGTTTTCTTTTTTACAGTTTCTAAGACTCACAAGGCTCCAAAGAGTGAGATTTCATCTTAAAGTATCAGGAACTTTGGAGGTTATTAAGCACGTCCTGCTGAATGCCTAGGTACTGCTAGACTGGGGTCTCTTTGAAGTCCTTTAAGTGTTTCAGAGCTTCACATGTTAATTGTATGCAAAGAAATAAAACACTTAAGCAAACTTCAATCTAAGAAGATTTGCATAGAGGATTAGGGCCCAGTGGCCCTCTAAAATACTCTTCCATCTGAAAATGGGTGTGCTGTGTTCTCAGATCCCCCCAATTTCTTTGTGTTAGCATTGAGGTCGATTTAATCCGGCTTTCTTCATAGGCACCTTCTCTCTAAATCTTCCAGCCTTGTGCTTTGGGAGTCGGATCACTCTCCTCCCAAACTGAAGGGGGCTTTCCTTTCATTAATTTCTCTAAGAAGATTACCCAGCTCTTGTTTGTTGTTGTTGAGGCAACTAATTTCCCTAAAGCTCTTTGTTTTTCCAACTGGTTTACACTTTAATGCCCTTGATTGAATTCCAACAACAAGGGATCAACTTGACCAACTAACTCTCTTTAGGAAGAGAACAAAAGGGAAGAATTTGGTGCAAACTATTTTAATCACAGGCCTGATTTATATATTTATGCATGTATGTTATATGTGTGATAAATCTTTCCAATTTCTTTGTGTTCATAGATAGAAAGATAGATAGATAGATAGATAGATAGATAGATAGATAGATAGATAGATAATAGGTAGATACATGCACAGACAACTAAAATCAGACCCGGATTATACATACGTACATATATTCAGCCATTTTGACCATTTTCAAAGAGATGTGCTCTAATTAACAGTATCATTCAGGCTCCATTTCCTTCCTAAAGTCAAGGTGATCTATGATAAAACTGAGTTCCTATAACTAATACAGTTGGACAAGGGGAAAAGTCACACCCAACATCCCATCACTGGAGTGGGTCTTCAAAAGTTTAGCCTGTGCTTTTTTTCCTCTCTTGTGTCTCTTCTTTGATTTCTTCCTAATCTTTCTTGTCTTTGATAGTTTGAGGATAACACAGCTAACAGGTTCTGAAGAACTTCATTCAACTTGTCTATCCATTTTGAGTGATAAAACATTTTTAAACTATGATCTTGTTTAGAAATTCACTTTTTTGTTAGGATAATTGGGTGGGAGCTAAGTGGTAAGCCCCTTCATTCTGATTCACAGCCATTTAAACATTTGTGCCAGTTAATTAGCATAATTGGTTTGTTTAATTAGCATGAGGCAGCTCTCACACAGGGTGCCTCTATTTACTTGCAGATACCTCACTAGGCACCCTGAGGACACCAGCCTGCTGCTGGGGGGCGAGGACTGGCTCCAAGTTTCTGGAGAATTTCCCGGCATTAAGCACCTTGGAGATTGACCCTTGAACTTTCTAAGCCGAAAATGCTATTGATACTCTGTACTTTGTCAGAAAAAAGAAGATGGGAGACAAGCTGAGAGCCTAGCTGTGGGGCTCTGGGGGGAGGTGACTCTCAGCATGATGGCTCCCCACAGATGAGCCAGCAGGCTCACCAAAAGCAGAGGCAGAGAGCTCCTGGGAGCCACCTCCAAAAGCTGCTGCTGTGCAGCTGAAGGACCATTCGCCCACATTTGACAGTTTCCTTTTACTTGTGAGTGTCTTGGATGGTGAACTCATTATCAAGTGCCTACTGTGTGCAGAGTAATCTACTAAACAGAGCCTAGGAGAAGATGCAAATGAGGAATTCAAATTATCATGACCCAGTGTCACACATACTGTAGATATGACAGGAAGAGTCAGGAGAGAACCACCTGAAAGCAAGTTCTCTGTCTCCTGGTTATCTCCAGATTTAATGGCAGGCAAAGGCTATTTAAGACAATTTTACAGTGCTACCAGAAGCCTGTAATCTTTCGTGCTGACTGCATTTTAGACTAAGTTCCTCTTTAAAACACTCGAAATGCATGGAGCAGAGATTGTGTTAAACCACTCCAATGAAAAGAATCCCACATTCTGAAAGTAAAATATGGAAGACTCCTAATGGGTGACTTTGACTGTGAAATACTCTCGAGGAGGCAGGGAGTGCAGAATTTTGAGTTCCTGAAATGTACATGGGGACCACGCAGCTTCTTAGGTCTCGACAAGGCAGAACTTGAAAATACATGTATGTAAAATGCCCTTGGAGATAAATAGCTTCAAAGACCTCTGCAAGGATGGCCTGAAGTCATTTGAAATCTAGTTCTAATAACCAGTTGCGGGAGATTTTGTCACACTGGGTGGGAGAGAAGTCACACACTCAGATGTGTTTTAAATTGCAATTGAAGATTTTATCTGTTGTTTTATTTTTTTTTTTAGAAATCCACTTATCCTAATAGCTGAATATGACTTAGTTGAAGATTCAAGATGAACAGTAGCCATTGTAAACAGTCATCAACTGTGGTTGGTCTTTCCAAAACTGTGCTAGGTCCTAGCTGTTAATCTTACAGTCGCCAAAACAAATGTTTGTGTGTTTTAATAATCTAATTTTAAAACAGGATTCTTGCAGGACTGGTAGCTTAGTCCTTTGTAGGTTGGGGGAGGCAGGAGGACAACCAATTTGATGCCAGTTTGTGCTACACAGGGTTATCCAGTCTCAAAACGAATAAGTAGACAAATTATTTATGACCCTTTTTGAGAATATTTGACCTTGACGCCCATGCTTTCTTCAACGTACCGTAATGTTGGACTAATAAAAATCAAGATGTAAACAACCATATGTCGAGCTTCATGTGATAGTGACTGACAAAAATTAAGGAATCATTTTCTGATGAGCGTCACAACTTTAGTGAGTCTGTACACGAGAAGAGTGGTAAACAATTAAAAGTTATGCTGTCAGTCCTCTTTAGTTAGACTTCCGTGCATCTGAAAACACATATTTGGTGTGAGAACCAGGCAAAGGAAGAAACTTGTACCAAACATCTTGTTTTTTTCTTATTCATTGTTGCATGACCAATTTCTGGAGGGGGACTGTCTAGAAAGGTAACAGCCACATTTTAAAGGAAGATTTATTTTTGTCGTTTTATTTGTGTGTGTGTGTGTGTGTGTGTGTGTGTGTGTGTGTGTGTGTGCCACTTGTATGAGTGCCTATGGAAGCCAGAAGAGGTCACTGAATTACCTGATGTTGGGAACTGAACTCAGGTCCTCTGGAAGAGCAGGAAGTACTCTCAACAGCTAAGTCATCTCTCTAGCCCCAACACCCACACTTATACACTTCTCTCCTGTCTCATTTTCCCTAGCAAAGGCTGCTCACCGTCCTCCCATGTGGGTCAATATTAGAAAGCAGCCCCACCCGGTGCACATGCCATTACCAACCCAAGCGAACTCCAGGTAAGGGGAAGCACTCACAGGCAGTGTATGACAGTCTGTCTTGAACCAGAGTAAGCAACCTCTAAAGTAATTTTCTGACCCAGAAAACCATGTTTGCTGAGAGCAGGGACACGTGCTGTTTCAACACATCTACCAGATTTGGGGTCAACATCTGCAAGGACATTTTCACCTGCGCTTCCTGCTTGGCAAGCACACTCAGCAAAGGTCCTGACAGTGTGTGGGTTCAGGTTTTTTGTTTAAATGTTTTATTTATTATTTTTATCTACTGAGTGTGAGTGTATTACCAGTGTGTGTGTGTAAATGCATCCGTGTCAGGGAGTGGGTGAGGAGGTCAGAGGAAGGTGTGATACCCCCTGGAACTGGAGTTATGGGCGGCTATTATGGGTGCTGGGAATCAAACCCCGGTCCTCTGCAAGAGTAACCAATGCTATTAATTGCTGAGCCATCTCTCCAGCGCCATGGATTCAGGTTTTAACAAGTTAGAGTGTGTGAGTGTCCTGGGGAATGGGGCACTGGTGAGACCCTGATATGGTGGTTACAAGAGAATAGTGACAAAAGTTTCAAACTTGGCTACACCCTAGAAGCATCTTTAAAAATAATTTATAAATGCATTTACCTTTTCTGAGGGGGAGGGGCAGTGCTGAGGATGGAAGCCAGGGCCTTGTTCCTGCTAAACGAGCACTAATAATTTTCTTACTTGAATAATTTAAAAATGCAAATGCTTTAAAAATACTCTCCACACCCAGGCTAAGCTCCCAACCAATTAAGTCAGAATTCCTGAGAGGGGCTTGGTGTGTTGTGACTCTCCTGCAGCTGGGCTGGGGAGACATCCTAAAGCAATCCCAATGCTGCAGGGCACACATTCTTCACATTTGGTGCTAACTCTGGTCCTCTACAAATGAACAAAGTCAATCAGTTATAGATGCCAAAATCCAATTGCCTAATTACACAAATATTGCTAGTGACCTGCCCATTGGCTCCAGGGCTCCCAGTTTCTCTTTCAGAGCGTGGCACTCTTAACTGAAGCTCTCTCCCTCCCTTTCTCCATTGATTGAACTCCCAGGCGCAAGGGCTGCCCTTTATCTCATATTTAAAACACAAGCAATGGCTGAAATTCATTTTCAATTTATTTTCCAATCATACGATGGGAATGATTGTGTGGAGTCTTCTCCCGCTGGTGGAAGGCTGGGAAGGCTAGCTTGGATATGAGGCCCCAGAGCACCCGGGTAGTCTGCAGGGAGCAGTTAATCGAATAAACTAATCTTCACTGCAGAGATTAACTCACAGTGGCTTCAGGAAGCTGGATGAAGCGAATGCAAATAGCACAGACCTCCAGGTGCTCCAGTCAGCCTGGGCTCTCGACATCTCATTCCTTGCCCTCCTGCCCACCGGTCATGTCACCCAGGCCTTAAACTGGGGGAAATGAAGATGCAGAGGTGTCCATTAGCTTACCAGATGTACTGCAAGGAACTGTAGGGTGCTTTCTTGAACTGTTCAAGCCAGATCTGTTCCAGCCACAAGGAGCCTGGCAGGAGACGGGTGTTGAAGGTAGCTACGAAGTGGGACTGAGTATTCGGTTCAAAGTAGCCTTAGTGGTAGGTAAACTGCCTGACTTACGGAGTAGGTCCTTTCAAACAGCCTTTGATCCCCTCAGCCAAGACTGGCGACGGGCCAAGTTGGAGGTGTGTGCCATTGTGTCTGAACATAGCCCATGCCCGTTCTCACCTCTGCTGGTACTTGGGATAAAGCCTTGACTAGGTCGCCTAGGAGGGTTCTCTGGATCTGGAGAGAGGGATTCTCCATCCAGGGAAGCCTCCTCATTTGCTTAGTTGACTCCATCTGAATGTTAGTCCTCTAGGGCCTGCCTGCTCCTTTGACCCCTGCCTCTGGGAGCAGGTCGCTCCAAGATGGTGTACGTGATACTGAGGCCCCTGGAGGGTCCAATGGACTCTCTAGCATCCTGGAGAAGGCAAGAAAAGTGGTTAGTCTAGTTTTACTCATAGAGTATAAGAGCTAGATCTGGCTGGCTAAACACTGAGGGAGGGAGGTGTCTCCAGGCTTAGTAGTAGGTTATGGCTTCTCCATCTTAGTTTCATTGCTTCTGGGAGAATGGCCAGAGCTATCGGTCACTGAACCTAGGTCCTTTGCAAGAGCAGCCAGTGCTCTTAACCACCGAGTCACACATTCACATGTACACCGCACCTGGGTAAGAGGGTGGAGTGGTTAGAAGAGACACACACGTGTGCCTGGTGACTGGCCTTAACCCCTACACTAACTGTGATGCCAAATAGGTCCTGGAACCCTCTCTTCTGTGCCATATATAAATGGGAGACAAAGGTGCCGTAACGGGCCTAATGGATCTATGGGGTGGGGGCACAAGCTCAGCAGTTAGCAAGCTGACCATCTGCTGCCCTCTGACAGCTTCTGCTCCTTGCTTAGGTTTTACTCATCATTCAACTTCAGCTTTGTTTCTGCCCCTCCAAGTAACTATGCCCAGTCCCTTCATGCTGTCTACGTTTCATACCTCTCCTTATGGAAGGGCCCTGCACCCTGGTTTTTCCATCAACATCCTGGCTGATGCTTAAATCAGGATGGAGCTCCCTGCCTCCAATTGGACAGGTGACTTTTTCTTCCCAGAGTCCCTAAAGCCATCAACTATGGACTTGCTGCTCACCCTGCACCTGGAAACTGGGGCATTCACTTATACATAAGGTCTCTGAGTGGACACAGCCTCCTCACCCCTCCATTCTGGGTGCCTTGAGGATTCGAAATACAGGTGTGCTCATCCCGTTTGGCAGCTCTGCAGTGAGCCACAGAAGGGATGTTGTATTGGTTATAATACTTGCCTCAGTGCCGTGACAAAATACCTGATAGGAGCAATTGAAGGAAGGGTGGGTTTATTTAGGTTCACAGTTCAAGGGCATCACAGTCCGCTATGGTGGGGAAGTCCTGGCAGCAGGAGTATGAAGCAGCTGGTCACATTGTGTCTACAATCAGGAAGCAGCGAACCATGAATCCTGGGGCTCAGCTCAATTTCTGATATATGGATGTGCCATACTTTGTTTATCCACGTCTCTGTTGTTGCACACTTAGGTGATTTCTGCTTTTGGCTATTATATATAGTGTTGCTACGAATATTCGTGTACAGATATCCCCTTAGTCGCTGCTTTTGATTTAAAAACATTTCATGGTGGCTAAAGACACGACTCAGTGGTTAAGAGCGATGGCTGCTCTTGCGAAGTACCTAGGTTCAGTACCCAGAATCCATATGATAACTACTTATCACCTGTAACTCCGGATCCAGGGGATCTGACTCCTTCCCTGACTTCTGTGGGCATTGCATGACACTGGTATACTTAGACACATGCAGTTAATATACCCAAACACATAAAATAAAAATAATGAATAAAATATTTTTCAAAATTACGTTCAGGAGTAGAATTGCTGGGTCATCTGGTAGTTCTATGTTTGACTATTTGGGGAAATTTCAACTTAGTTTCCAAAGTGATTGTATCATTTTATATTCTGACCAATGATACCTAAGTGTTCCAGTTACTCTACAACCTGTTCAATACTGGCTATTCTCGGTTTTCTTTTTAAATTGCAGTCATTCTGTCAGATGTGACTGCTACCTTATTGTAGTTATTTGCATTTTCCCAATAACGAATTGTGTTGGGAAACTTCCTATGTGCTTATTGGCTATTTGTGTGTTTTCTTTGAAGTTATGTCTGTTCGAATCATTTGCAGCTTTTCTTCTTTCTTTCTTTAGACAAGATCTCACTATGCATTTTGTCTGACTTTGAACTTAATGGTTTTCCTCCCTCAGTTTCCCCAGTGGTAGAATAATGGGTTACCATTTCCAGCAACTTTGTTCGCTTTTTATTTATTTATTAATTTTTATTTTATGTATATGAGTGTTGGGCCTGCATGTACCTGAACCTGTGTCATGTGATCCCTCAGGGGACAGAAGAGGGTATCAAATCCCCTGGAACTAGAGCTACAGAGAGTTGTTAGCCGCCATGTGGGTACTGGGATTTGAACCCGGGTCTTCTGCAAGAACAGCCAATACCCTTAACTACTGAGTCATCTCTAGCCCCAACTTTGTCCACTTTTAAGTTGGGTTGTTTGTTATTTTGTGGTTGAATTGCAAAATTCCTTTATATAAGGAAGATATTAGTTCCTTATAAGATACCTCACTGGTAAATGATTTCTCCCGTGTTATTGCTTTCTTGATGGTATTCTTTGATACACAAAATTATTTAATTTTGATGAAGTCAGTTTTATTCATTTATCATGTCCGTATATTTTAGTGCTCACATTCATGAAATAATTTGCCACATCCAAAGATAAGTCTCCCAGTGTTCCCTTTCATAGATTTTATAACTTTAGCAATTAAGCTCAGCGCTTTGATGAATTTTCAGCCAATTTTGTATCATAAATTGTATAAGGTAAGGTCTGACTTTCTTCTTTGGTTTTGTAGACATCAGGTTTTTCTCAACACTACTTGCTAAAAACCATCCTTTCTTCCTTCGGCATCCTTGTCAAAAATCAAATAACAATTTATGTGAGAGTTCACTTCTGGACTCCATTATAGTCCATTAATCTATGTATTTGGCCTTATTTCAGTAAAATATTCCTTTTATTACTGACACTTTGTTATTAGTCCTAATTTGGATTGCTTTGAGACTTTGAACTTCATTTTCCCTTTTCTGGGGATTCTATGTGTCCCCCAGTAACTCCATTTCTGCCAGAAAGAATGCTGAAATTCTGTTGGGGATTGCACTGAATCTATTGATTGCTGCACAGATGTCTAAATCCTGTCACATCTTCCTATCCATGAACACAGGATGCCTTTGTGCTTAGGTCATGTCTTATATGTCCTGCAGCCATATAAGTTTGTAGTTTGTAGCATACATGTTCGTCATCTGCTTAGTTACATTTATTTGTGCCTATTTAATTGTTTTAGGTGCTAATGAAAATGAAGTCACTTTCCTAATTGCATTAGTATTTTTAAGAATATCCAGGGATAAGCTAATGTATAATTAAGGCTGAAAGCTAGTTTCCCAAAGTTAAGGGGAATCTGTGACTTAGAACCCTTAACGTCCGCTTGTACCCAGTGAGAGGCCACTTAGTCACAGCTTAGTTGCTGATGTGTGTGGCACAGCTTCCTTCTTGGAAAATGCATTTTAATTTTTTTTTTTTCCCAGAAGAAGGGCATGGTGGCTTTGACTCCTCTGCAAGGCTGGGCTTGTGGTTGGAGAAGCTTGTGTGGGGGACTTAGGGTGGGACTGACCTTTCCTCCTGGGGCAGATTATCTGTTTTCAACTAATTGATTATTCAACTAATTATCTGATTTCAACTAAATAGTACCTCTGGGGAAGTGCCTCCCTCCCATACAAATAACAGTAGACAGACCTACAAGACATGGCCAGACCAGTGGGCAGGTGAGCCGGGGATAGATGGACTGAGGAAGCCAGCATGGAATATGCTGCATTTCCGCTCTCTCTGATCATAGAGATGACAGGATGAGCACTTGTTAGGACTGGTACCCAGGAGCCTCCTGCCCGAGACACTGACTCAGGGACTTGTGCCCTTCCGAGTGTGGTTTACAGTCAGGAATTCACAACTTGGAGTCCTCCAAGTTCATCAGTGCCATTGGCAATGCTCTCCGAGAAACTGAACAGATGGGCTCTAATTGCAGACCTGTTGTGGGGACATTGTTAACAAACACACAAGTAGCAGTATACAGGGCTTTTTGGAACCGAATGCGACTTGGCAGCTGGGGATGACGGTCTAATTACCGACATCTGAGTTTCTTGTTTAATGAAGGGGAGTGTAGAAAACGGCCTCGCTTTCAGCTGCTGGATGGAGAAAGATGCCAAGGCTCTGGCTAAACAGCGTCTGCACTCTCTTGGTGGCCACTGCTTCCGTACAACCTGGGGGTCTGCCTTCCCTGCTTCCTGGACTCCAGGCAGCACTTTGGGAGAGGATTTGCAATTGTGGAGATTCTTGGGTATCAACCATAGGCCGTCAGGGAATACACTGGTCCATCACATTCAGTTTTCTTCTTAAATCAAGTCACATTGTACTCCAGGAAATGTGTCACATATAAATGCATAAAAATGTGCCCACATTTAATTGTCACACAGGTGACTTCCTGTATTCCATGGCAGGCTCTTATTTAGCCTTGAGATACTTGTGCTCAGTTTTGTAGCTCATGGATCTACTACAGTAATACTTGTTCAAGCTCGTGTAGACTTGCTGAAGAGCTTGTTTCATTCTTTAAAGAACCCTGAAGATAGATGTTATCATCACTGAGACCAGTTTACAGAGGAGGACATTGAAGCTTGGACAGATTTTGTTGTCTCTTAGGAGGAGCTGGCCTCAGGTTAGGCTCTGACCTGAGGCTGAGACAACCAATGATGACAACCACTGGCTCCAGGGAGGGACTGGTTAAGTCTGACTGTGTGCTTTACGCACATGACGCCACCTACGTCTCAGAGTAACTTTCCAAGGTACATGTGGTCATGATCTGTGTCTGAGACTTGAGGAAACTGAGGTTCAGAAGGTTAAGTTGCTCAGATTCCAAAGCTAGTGCTGTGCTGAGCTCAGGTTGAACTCTGGGTGGCTGCCAGTGTTTCGCTGGGCTGCCATCCTGTGAGAGCAAGCCCTGGTTTGAGAACTATAGGTGCACCAGAGATTCCGGTTCTGTTTTTGTTTTGTCCCATTGACTAATCAATCACACAGTTGGTTTAGGAAGTTCCGTGAAAGAAGCTGTTCTTGGGTTTCAAGATCAAGGAAAAGTGGGTTGTAGAGACGCTGCAAGCTTATGAGACCAATCTGACCCTGAAAGGAGGCTCAGGTAGAGTGAGTCTTGAAAGGGTCTGCATTGTAGAATTCCTACAAATCCCCCAGCTCTGCATCTTTACATTCCTGCCACAGCATCCCTGAGTCCTCTAAGGAAAGCCACGCATGCTCTGTTCCGGCCTCCCCAGGAAGGCACTGCTTGATGATATAACTGAGGAGCACTGATGTGAAGAACTGCATTTGCTTCTCACCTTCTCACTCCACCCGGTGGCTAGGCTGCCCTGGGACCATGGGTGGCAGTTGCTCAAGACCTTGAAGGACACATTTTGTATGCAAGAGCCTTGCCCCAAGTTCCCCTTATGTTTAGAGAGTATTTTCCCTGTGTGGGGGGCTAAGCAATGTCTACCTTCTCTTCCTTAAAGCCCCAATGACAAATCAAAGTTCAAGTCCACCAACATTCCTCTAGGGAACCATTGAGTTTATTGGATTTGCTTATAGAAGCATGAATGAGGAGTTGCAGGCTGGAGTATAGATGATCCCAAAGCAGCTGTGCCAGAACGTCTACACCCAGCAGGGATGATGACTCCCCCATGGCCGCATAGATGGAGCCCCTTCTCTGAGTCTTCCCCAGATTATATACTCTAGTGTCTCCCTGAAACTCCAAGGCCATATGCAATTAGAGCAGATTTGCGTGTACGTGGCTGAGAGGAGTGGCTGGCTGGATACTCAGGTGAGGGTCCAGTGATTCTTCCCCACCTTCCTTCTAAGAGGAAACATCAACAGTCAAGAAGCCTAGGTGATGCATACCCAGCTGGTCTTATAAAGATGGCGGTTGTTCTGCTCCGAGGACAGTGCTGTATAACACTTCATTGAGTGTAATTTTTTGCGTCCTTATTAAATTTCACAGCAGGTTTTAGTTTTTAAAGTTGACTACAATAGTATTTCCAGGACTGCATGCACCTCCAGAACCCTGCTCCACTATTCTCCTTGAATCAGTGTGGACTGTGGTGGCAGCCTTAACTAACAGAGTAAGGCAGAAATGACGCACTGTGATTTGTCAGGCTGTTTCCGGTTCTAAGTGGGACAGAGTAGGCCTCCTTCCTCTCTCCCTCTAAATGAATACACAAGACCAGGACATAATATACAGAGGCCAAAGTAGGAGGAAGAGTGAAGAAGAACACCAGAAATTGTAATGCTGCTGAACTGGGGAGAGAGTGAACTTACCGTTTTTCTCTCTGGTTTTTTCACTGCTTGACCTTATGTATATAGTCACAGAAGTATGTGAAGGTTGTGGATGATCAAAGCTCCAGCTTCCTCAAAGAGCAGTGGGAAAGGACTTCCCAGTGTAGTGGAAAGTACCAGCGAGATAAGATAGCAAAGACCAGACGAGTTCAGCAAACAGCTTCATAGTCTTACCTCAGAGCTGCACCCCTATGGACCCGATCTAAGTCATCATCCCAGAGGCTTTAAAGAATTAGATAACCAGAGAGCACTGCCCAAGAGCCGCATACTGGCCACCGGATGACATGCATACAGACCAGACTCAACCGTGCTCCATCCATGGGCGGGACTGGATTTAGCTGAGTGCTAGAGCCAATGCCTAGCATTCATGAGGCCCTAGGTCCAATTTCCGTCATTGCCCCCCTCGTAGAAAATAAAAAGAAAGGAAGCTCAGTTGTTAAAAAGAAAAGTTATGACATTAGTTGAAGGAAATGTCAATGCATGCAGACAGAACACATATTGAAATAGTCCGGCAAAATATAAAGGAAGGTGGGCTAACGGACCTACATGTAACTAGGTTTCTTTCTACTTTCCACTTGAGGTGGCAAAATATAGATTCTAAGTATATTGTAAAAGTTAAGTGTGTATATTACAATCTAGAGCCACAAATAAAATAGCTAACCAAAAATACATGGTAGAAAAGTTCAAATGAGATACTAAAATTGCTCAAACAACTCAAAAGAGCAGAAAGAAGGAACTAAAAGAACAGAACCAAAGATAAAATGGAATCCCTAACATCAAATATGACAGCAATGAAATCAAGTGTACACAGTCTGAAATCACCAGCGAAGGGTCATGACCCAAGTATATGCAATCCACAGGAAGTTCTTGAAATGTAGCCATATAGGAAGGCTGAAATTAAAGCTGTAGGAAAGGATCTGCCATAAAACAAAAGAACGCTGAAGGTGGATCAGTGGCTTCGACCAAGCGGACTTCAGAGATAGGAAAATGAAGGGCTGGAGATGTAGCTCAGTGCTGGAGTGCTTGCTAGCACAAGGCTCTGGGGTTGATGTCTAACACCACAAGAAAGCAAAAGGAAACAAAAGAGGGAGCTTCAAAAAGCGCTAGACACAGAGGGATATCACACAGTGATTGAAGAATCATCTCACCAAACAGACACAATGATCCTACGCATCTGTGTGCAAACGGCAGAACCTCCACATACAGAGGGAGAACTGAAAGGATTGTCACCAAACTCTCTCCTTCCCTCCCTTCCTTCCTTCCATGCTGAGGATCAAACCCAGGACCTTGCATCACAAGTGCTCTACCCTGAGGTACACCCTCAAACCCTTGTACTTGGAACTCTAGCATTTCTTTCCAGTTTAGTAGAGAGTAGACAGTAAAACATCAAGGTTATAGATAAACGAAGGAACATCATCAGCTAAAATTTCAGATTAGCCAACAATAGCAAAATACATGGTCTTTTTAAATGTCTATGGAACATTAATCAAGGTAACCTTATCATTGCATGTAAAATAAATCTTAACAAATATGAAAGAATTAAATGCTAACTATATTCTTACGGAATTGAACTAGAAATTTATTGCAAAAAGACTACAGGGAGAATTAAATGATAAAGTACTAACTGCTCCATGAGTTGAAGAAGTCTCAAGAGAAATTATAAAACATTTTGAAATGAACAGAAGTGAAAATACACTATTATCGAAATTTGTAGGCTGTAGATAAAGCAGTGTTTAGACATAAATTTAGAGTATTAGATGTAGATACTTGTATTAGAAGAGAAGAGATGGTTCATAAAAGGAATATAAGCTCCACCTTTAAGAAACTAAAGAGCCAGGGCTGTGGAGAGATGCTTTGGTGGTTAAGAGCACTGGCTGCTCTAGCAGTGGACCCAGGTTCCATTCCTAGCACCCACATGGCGGCTAACAATGGTCCATACCTCTAGTTCCAGGGGATCTGACACTCTCTTCTGACCTCCAAGGGCATTGCACGACATGGGCGTTCTTGGTGCTCATCAGGAAATATATTCATACACACAAAATAAAAATAACTTAAACATTTTTAAAGAAACTAAAGAGCCAGGAATATAGCTCAGTGGCAGAGTTCCTGCTGGGCATGCATGAGATCCTGATTTGTTGTTGTTATTTGTTTTTACATCTCATGCTGGCCATGATCTGTCTGTCTGTGAGGAGGTCTGGGACTAAAGGCATATGCCACCATACTGGGCTGAGGCCTGATTTTGATCCTTAGCATCTAGAGTGAGGGTAGGGAATAAAACAAAAGAAAATGATAAAGATGAAAGTAGAAATTCATGAACTGGGAAGGTAAAAATAACAAAACGGAAATATTCTTTCATTTAAGAAAAAGAAATAAACTGAGTCTAGCAGTGTGTACCTGTAGTCATAGCTGTTTGATAGACTTGAGATGGAAAGATTGCTTAAGCCAGGAAGTTCAAGTCTAGCTAGGGCAACATAGAGACTCTTATCTCAAAACAAATGAGAAAGAAAAAAAAGAAAGACACACAGACAGAAAGGGGAGGAGAGAGAGAAAGAGAGAGAGAGAGAGAGAGAGGAGGAAGAAGGGGGAAGGAAGGAAGGATATATTGTCAGTGAAACTGAAACATCATATCTTTGGTTCTCTGTCCCATGCCATCCACTGGAGGACTTTGGCAAATCCTTTGCATCTTTTAAAAAATTCATATATACATGCATTCACAAGTATATGCTTTATCATTTCAGAACCACATTTAGCAGAGCACCTGGCACTCAGAGCATAGAGATGGTGATGACAGTGAGGCTTTCTTTTGAAAAAAAACTTTATATTTGTTTTTATTGTTATTTTATATGTCTGAGTATTTTGCCTGCTTGTATGTAAGCACACCATATGTGTGCAGTGCCTACAGAGGCCAGAAGAGGGCATAAGGTTCCCTGGAACTGGAGCTTTGGGCATTTGTGGGTGCTGTGAACCCAAACACAAGTCCTCTCCAAGAGCAGCCAGTGCTCTTAACTGCTGATCATTCTCTTGAGCCTTTTCTGAAGCCTTACTATGTTCTGAAACTGGCTAAGCTACTTTTGCATGTGTGTATTAACTCACATAATCTTTATGTGATCTTGTGGGGGAAGACACAATAATTAAATCTGGTCTTTAATCCCAGTGCTCTGGAGGCAGAGGCAGGTGGATCTCTGTGAGTTCAAGGCCAGCCTGATTTACATAGGTAGTTCGAGGCCAGTTGGGGCTATAGGGAGACCCTATCTCATAAAGACCAAAAAATAATAATAATAATAATTAAATAAAGAAAATGAGACAAGGAGTGGCTATGTGACTTGATTAGATCAGAAAGCCTATAAGAGTGGAGCAGTTATTTAAAACCAAGCAGTCTATATCTCCTCTGTGTGTGTGTGTATGTGTGTGACAAGGAGAGAAGGAGAGAGAGAGAGAGAGCGAGAGCGAGAACGAGAGAGAGAGAGAAAGAGAGAGAGAGAGAGCCTATATTCAGAAAATCAGAAAGGAACATAAAACTTGGACAGTAGCTCAGTGAGAGCACCCTGGGGCACTTGCCTGTAGGCAGGGAGCCTTGGGTTCAATTCCCAATCCCACGAAAAGGAAGACCCAGAAAACAGCACACAACGTAGATATACAGTTTGACAAAAACTTGATGGCTACCACGAGATTTAAGTCTAGAACATTCTGAACACTCCAGCGCCGCTGAACTTCCTTCCTGATCAGAATCTTACCTTTTTATCACCTATAGATCCCAAAACAAAAGAATTTTGTTTTCTGGATTTTGGACTTTATTGGAGTAGAAGCGTCAGTAAATAATTCTTTTGTGCCTTGCTGCTCCGGCTTACCCTGACTGTGATGATCTATTGCAGGTCACTGCACGATGCACTGGGGTCTGTCCTGTTCTGCAGGTGGTAGGTATCCAGTATGTCTTTTCCCTGGGACAGTTATATAGGCCTTCTTGTTTTCTACACACCCTTGTCCATGTCTGCTAGGGTACATTGTATATATTTTATTTTAAGATGTAAAACTCAGAGCAGAATTGCCTGGGGTAGAGCAGTCCCCCCAGTTGCACTGGATGATGCTAACGAATCTTCCGAGAGTCAGAACTCCTAATCAAATTACCTTGCCAAAAGTGTGTACTGGAGGAATGAATGGTTCTTTTTAAGAACAAAATCCCAGGCTTGAAGAGACGATTGCACTAACAGGCATCAGAGACCAGGAGTCCAAGCACCTGTCTGCTGGAACACACATTTCCCAGGACACATGCAGACTCTAACCTGGAAATAGCTGCAATTAGCTGCCCTGGAGGGCTGTGAGGAACATGCACCCGTCTAGGGCTCTGCGTAGACTGCATCTGCTAACAAAGCAGGGGATGGATGGAAATGGTGATTCGAGCTTTATCTCCTGACTGCTTCATTACATGCTGCCCATCCATGCCAGTGTGAGCAGCAGAGCGAGGTGGTGCAGGACTCTCTGTGTTGCTGGAACTGCATTGACTGGCCCTGCCTCAGTTTCCCCAGAAGTGTTGCTGTGAGCCAGATTCCTGAACTCTTGGGAACTGCAAACCCATTCTACTTTTCTCCCTAGTATCCTCAAGTGGGACCCCGTGAGTTCTGAAGGGCAGGGAAACCCCTTTATTATTCTACCCAATATGTCGTTCAGGGCTGTTTACAAATCCAGGGATCCTCTTGCCAAGTGTACAGGCTGTTCCCCAGGCTTTCATGTTATAATGAAATGAATAACAAGCAAGACATCTTAATATCCTATTCTGCTAGAAAGTGGGATTCTTCCCCTCACTCTTAATAGATAAATTAATACCATCAAACATTCTGAAGAGATCCTTTATGAGAACATCTCTCTTGCCAAAAAAAAAAAAAAGTTGTGTTATAAACTGGAGAAATTTGTTTCAACTTGTTAAAAGCTTTATTCTCAGCCATGAATTCAGTTCTCAGTTTTTTTTTCCCCTTCAATTAATTTCACACTAATCCATTTCTTTATCAGGCGTCGGAGTGAATAGTTCAGTGAGTGATAGGAGCTGGGGCCACGGAGGTGTTTGGCTCTGTAATTTCATCCTTGAATTTGGTGATTACTAACAGGACAACTTTTTTAATTTGCTCTTTTGTCTGGATCCCCTGGCTGACAATCTGCTCGGTGAGCTCGGCTTTTTAATCAATCACCTACATAATCAAATGTCACTGGCTATCTGCTCCGTGTAATTACTTTTGCAATTAAAAATCAACCTCAAGTTGCCTCGTCTAATTAGAGGGATGGGCAGATTTTCATCTAGATTGATTTTTTAATAAATATTGACTTAAAATGCCATAATCTCATCATATTCTTTCATTTTCTTTGTACCAAAAATCAAACAAATGGAAGAATTAGCAAGCAGAAGGATTCTTGGGACTTCAAAAGCGTCTGCTGGTTCAGATGGCCAGGACTGCTCTGTCCCGAAGCCTAGATTAGCTTGCCTGGTAACAACGCTCGATAGAAAAAGAACAAAGCCAAGCAACGATTAGGTTTCACACTAACGCTGGTGCAAGCCCACAATTCTAAGAGCTTCAAACTTCATTCATTGTGCTGTCTGGGACCATCATTTCTATGAATGTTATTTCTACGTTTAAAGTGCTGCCACAAATACCACAGGAATCTTCGGTATTTGCAGAAATATAGATGCCCTGTGCTAGAATCAACCCCTCAGAGTTTTCTTAAATATGTACAAATGCTCCCACAGCCAGATAATGCCCTTGTCTTTGCTGCCGTGTATCTTTTCTGGATTGTAATTAAAACATTGTCAATAACACAGTTGGTTGCTTTCTGGTTGTAGTGGCTGATGTTCAACATGGGAAACCCACAGCCTGGTAGGGGATTACCTGCTGGAAAATAACACACTTTGCTAGAGAACAATTGTCCCAAGATGAAATGGAATGGTATCTTGTGTGCCTGTTTAAAAAAAAAAAAATCTTGTCTGTGACCCTGACAGAATTCCATTTAAACCTCATCTGATTGGAGTGATGATGAAGGGGTAATAATGTCTCCTGCACCCTAGCTTTGCTCCAGCACAAAGACGAGGCTGCTTGCCTCCCGTCGTGTTCACACTATGAGCAAGAATGAAGAATCGTCCACTACTGACTGTATAATTGACTCCAAGAACAGGGAAAAAACAAAACCAAAACCAGACAACTCAAACTTTTAACTCTTCTTACTGGTAAAGCAAACAGAAAAGTGAAGAAAGACTTCAACAAAAGAGCCAAGAAAAATAAGTGTACCAGGATTCCACCTTTGCCCGCACCCCCGTAATAGAAACATTCCTATTTAAAGGGATATTTCTTCTGTAATTTCAGCCTTATTTCTAACATGGCATCTATTCAAATTGTATTACCTAAAAGGATCGTCTATAAATGCTGCTTCAAAAGTGAAAGGCTTATAGTTAAATTACTTTCAAAAACATACTGTTTGCCTCCTTGTTAGAGAGAAGCAATAGACATTATTAGATACATCATCGTAAGAAGTCTGTTTAGGCTCAGAATTTATCAAATTTACTTGTCCATAGATTGTCCTATTCATTGATAGATACATATTCACTTGCTTATTTATTCATCTAGGGGATATTTTATAGAATCTTAGTACTTCCTTGAGGAAAGACTGGTACACAGTATAATAGAACTGTCATGTTTCTGCACGATTGGCCTCTCTGGCCTTCTAGTTGTTTTCAAAGATGCTTTCAGCACGTGACGCCATGTCCAGCATTTCTGAATGTGCTTAGGTGCAATACGATTCCCTGTCACCTACTGAAGATGAGGATAGTGGTGGGGTTCTGTGTAACCAGGTGCTATCTGTGGTTCTGGCCAGAGGGAAATTCTCTAAGGGTATGTTCTGTCTCTATAGTTCATGGTGCAGGTTGAAGGGACTGCCCACTGCTATGTATATAAAAGAAGAAACTCTCCTAAGATTCTGAGGAATTCATGGAAAGAAGAAAAGTAGAAAGATGAGATTCACATGAGTTGATATCGATTAGACATTTATTATGTGGCGGGTACCATTCGTTCCTTTCTGTTCAACTGTCACAGTTACTCTACAAAGAAGGCGCTGGCTTATTATTATCATCATTACGTCCATTATACAGTTGAGGAAACTGAGGCAGCAAGAAATGAAGTGGTTGTGAGAGGCCACAGAGTTCAGGATTGACTAAGCTGGACTCAAATCCACATCTGAGTTAGAGATAAACCCAGATCCATACCTGAAAGACACCGGACACTTGGGATCATATTTTCTAGGGTTAGCCTGGGGAAGAGAGGAAGAGGCTGCTGACGTGAAGAAAGGAACATTGAAGGGAAGGTGTGTCAGTGTCTGTCGCCACCACAGTCCCATGTTTCGAATCACTCCCAAATTCAAGCAATGACCATTTCTTTTTTGCTGTTATTTGTGACAGGGTCCCCGTATAGACCCAGCAAGCCTAGAACTCACTACGTAAACCGGGGTGTCTTCAAACTCACAGAGACCTGCCTGCTTTTGCCTCCAGAACGCTGGGACTAAAGCTGTATGCCACCACACCTGACTCCCATTTACTTTTTTTTAAAGAAAGATTGCTTTTGAAATTTATGGGTATGTGTCTGTGTCTCTGTATGTGAAGATGCCCAAGGAGGCCAGAAAAGGGCACTGGATGCCTGGGAGCTGGAGTTACAGGTGGTTGAGAGCCACCATGCGGGTACTGGGAACTGAACTCAGTCTTCTGGAAGAGCAGCAGTGCTCTTGACAGCCATCTCTCATGTGCCTCCATTTAGCCTTTCTTTAGCGTCTAATTCTAGAGGTTGACCTGGAGCTTCTTCTAATCCTGGCTGGGCCAAGACTTGAGTCTGGGGTCAAATGTATGTGACCTAGAGCTTTACTGTCCTGGCTGGCTCTCTTCTATATTTCAAGATTAGCCAGCTGTTGCTGGTCTAGGATGACTTGGGGCAGCTAGGTCAGCTCAGTTCTGCTTCATAAATCTCCTCTGGAGGAGTTTGTGCCTGGGTTGTTTGTGTGGAGAAGGCAGAGGACAATAGAGAAAAGTAGACTGTGCTAGCATCTTTTGGGCCTTTGTTTGCCTGATGCTTGCTAACATTCTGTTGACCAAAGCAAGCCACATGAGCTGAGTCAAGTCAAGTGAGTCACTTGGTCCCCTACTTGGCACTGTAGTTCCCTAAGCCCCAGTTCTTTGGAGAATCCATGACACAGGATGCCAACCAGGGCCCTTCTTCTAGGACTGCTGTGGGGCAGTTGCCTCTTTCAGTGGGTTCTGGAGTCTGTTTCCAGAAAGACCATTTGGCAGTGGTAGGCTGTCCACATCCAAGGCAACACACACACACACACACACACACACACACGTATCTCTCAGAGAAGGTCAGAGAGAGGTCATGCTAAAGGGCTACCTTTGGAGGTGATCTTGGTGAAATCAACCCCCTGCTGGGCCTGTATTACTGACAGATGCCCCCATCTCCAGGGCCTTAAAAAAGAACTACTTAGAAACCAGGGCAAAGCTGAAGACACATAAGCCAAGGAATAAACTCATATGCTGCGGAGAATACTAAATAAATGAAGTTCTTTCAATATATGCACACCATCACTCATCTGTAAAACACAGAAATGCCATTCAATTCAACATGAAACTATCTTCTCTGCTGGTTTCTTTAAAACTGTGATCCTCTTTTGGTCTAGATTTTTGTTTTCTCAGTTTTGTTAGGATTGTGGGTAGAGAGGTACATGTCCTCCATAATTATAAAAAAGAGAACAAGAAGCAACAATCAGCCAGACAAACATGAGAAGTGACCTGCTGGGCATGTGGTAGTGGACGATGGAGGACGTGGGGCACCAGAACTCGCTCAGTTGTCTGGACTGTGAACCTGCTCCCCAGTGCCAGCCTCTGGCTGAGTGGATGGGTAGAAGCTATCTGTGATAGCTTCTTGATAAGAAGCTAGGCATCGGGGCCAGACATGGTGGTGCGCACCTGTAAGTCTCAGCACTGACGAGGCTATGACAGAAGGGTTTCAGGTTCAAGAGTAATCTGGGCTGCATAGTGAGACCTGTGCCATCCCTTTCTGTTTAAGAAAGAACCATATAGTAGAGAGAGTACATTCACCAAGTAACTTCAACCAGTGGGCCATTGGTTTCCAGTTGTTGGACTGTGTTGCATAAATGGGGAAACTGAGGCCAAAGTATAGGAAGGAACTTGCTAGAAGTCACAAACAGTCCATTTCAGAGATGTTGCTAGATGACTGGGGATTGAGCTCAGTGGTAGATTACTTGCCAAGCATATGTGAGGCCCTGGGTTCAATCCCTGGTACCACAAAAGGAAAAAACAAACAAACCAGATTTAACTGGAGTTAATTAAACTTACCGGTATGCCGTGTCTGCTCAACTGCCTCCCCTCAGTTGCAGATGGTTCATCCTCTCATTTTCCCGGGACCCCCGTAGGCAGCCTTCACCAGTCCTCTGCCTCTCTTTCAGCCCTCCCCCAACCTCCTTAGGTTCCTGTGCGCGGGGTGCATTGTTCATACAGTGTTTTCCTCTGTGTTTTAATATTTTAATGATTTCACTGTTGGCATTAGTCTGAGCTTCTGGAAGGCCAGGTGCTTTTATCTGGGGATCCCTACCACTCAGCCATGTATCTGATAGATAGCAGGTACTGGGTGATTTCTTCTTGTGGAACAAATAGAAGTGTAAGCTAAGACTAAGCATAAGCATACTGTATGGACTTTCTAAGCGAAAAACCCAAGCCCTGGTCCCTCAGCCAGTTTTCTTAACCATGCACATCACCGCCAGGCAGTTTGCAAACGATGACAAAGCGCACATAGACATAGGTGGCAGTAACTGAGATTCTCGACACAGGCTTGGAAATCGAGTGACTTGGGAGGCGGAGGCAGGAGGATCCTAACTAAGTTCAAGGCCAGCTTGGGCAACCTAGTGAGACCTTGCCTGAAAACAGAAAGGAAGAATACCCGCCTAGCATGCATGAGACCCGAAAACAGAAAGGAAGAATACCCGCCTAGCATGCATGAGACCCTGCGTTCAATGGCCAGTACATAAAAAAGGAAGAGAGGGAGAGAGAGAGAGAGACAGAGAGAGAGACACACACACACACACACACACAGAGAGAGAGAGAGAGAGAGAGAGAGAGAGAGAGAGAGAGAGAGAAGAAACAGGAAGCAGGGAGGCAGAGCAGAGCTGACGGCTCTCTCATTTCCTAGGCTGTGGGTCGCCCTACGTAAGTCACGTAATTCAGATAAGATGTTCTTATCTGTAAAATGGGTTCATAGTAGCTTTGATTTCAAGTAGGCTGCAAGAGTTATAAGAATCAGTGGGCATGAAGCACTCAGTAGAGCATCTGGGACATAACGGGTGTTTATTAAATGCTAGCCAGCCACATATGAAAAACAAAACAAAGCCAAATGCCCCCCCCCCCCCGCTCCTCCCTGTCCCTCTGAACAAACAGCATAACAGCGGCGGCAGCTGACAGTGTTTGGAAGCCCATGAAGGGCAGGAAGAGAACCCAAGGCCCTGGGGCTCCCAGCTTCTGCCCTTCCCTGCATGGAACTGAGACTCCGTAAAGTAGCAATGTCCTCAGCAGCTGGAAAGG
This sequence comes from Eospalax fontanierii, assembly GCA_035773235.1. Lineage (NCBI taxonomy): Eukaryota > Metazoa > Chordata > Mammalia > Rodentia > Spalacidae > Eospalax > Eospalax fontanierii. The sequence goes on from CM069552.1 coordinate 13,451,656, forward strand.
TGGCAGTGCATCCCTGACTTGCTCAAAGGGGCTTTGCTCCCATAAGCCTCAGCAAACACGTCCCCAAGAGTACCTGAATCCATGCTTAGTATCAGCTGAGGCCCCAGGATTAACAGGCAGAAGGCACTGCCCAAGTGGGATCCTTTGTGTGCATCCATATCTCTCCTCCCCAGGAAAACAAACAGCTGGCGCAGAGTCTCAATTGACCGTCGCTGGACGCCTGTGATCATCCTAAGAAGGCAGCCAGCCCCTTTCTGTGTCATCTGTCCTAGGCTAATATGAGAAGCTCCTGCCAACCTCCCTGTGATCATTTCAGTGGTGATCTCAGCCACAAAGAACATTCACATTCAATTATCGCTCTTTAATAACAACAACAATAACAACAATCATCGCTTTTCTCATCTGAGCTTTGTACATAATAATGCAATCCCCCAAGTTTAATTTATGGCCAAATGAGACGACTGATGAAGAAGACTGGCCTTGTAGTGTAGTATTTCAGTTGCATTTGCATTTGGAGCAGGATTTGTGGTGAGCTGGAGGAGGATTAAATCCCGTGAAATCATTATACAAATTTCAAAATGTCAAGTACTCTGCTAGAGATTATGATTTTATCTTCTTATTTTGACAGGAAACCGTGTGTGGCCACCTCTGTCTTAGAACAATCAAGGAAGAGAGGCCGGGGAGCCCAAATCAAGATAGAAAGGCTTGCAAGGTTCCTGACCAGCCGTCTTTTCATCCTGCGCGCTTGTAAGACAGAGCGTAATAGACATTTTCCTTTGCACGAAATAATAAGAGCAGTACTTATCGCGTGGCGCCTCCAGCCAGTGGCAAAAGGAAATTAGAAAAGTCCAATGAAGCTGAGAAGTAATTAATCATCATACAGTGGGGCCTGTCAAATCAGAAGGGTCCTTCCAGCTGATAATGTTCCCCAACTCAATTTAGACTGATAGAAATTAGAATTTTTTTTTTTTAACCTCTGGCAAAAACAAAAAGACTAGCGTTAGCACAAACGTGGCCAACTGTTGGCTTTCTCCACAGCCTGACCCATTTACAGCGATGTCTGCATCAAGTTGCACTCGAGCCAAGATTGAAACAACATCATCTGCTCCTCAAGGCAAAACGAATCATAACTACTAGTATGTTTTAAGGCTCTTGCTGCTCCCCCCTCCACCCCTGCCACATAGCCTTAGCTGTCTAAGAAAAATTAAAGTTTGGTTCTATTGATCAGCTTGGGTTGATCTCCCCATAGAGCTGAGGGGTGGGGGAGTATTACCAAGTTCTGTAATGAGTCTGGGCTCTTTGGAGATCAGGTGAAATAAATAAAATGGGTTCAGTAGGCGCTATTGAGGGCTTTTGGCAGAGAGAAGTGGATAACAAGCTGTTGTCAGATTCTTGGGCCCTGGGAGCCAGGTAGGGAAAGATGGCACCCCACCCTCCCCAATACACTAAAGGCCAGTGTTTCCAGCAACCAGTACCAGCAAGGCTGGTCTCGTGATACTCTAAAACGGGGAGGCAATATTTCTATTGTTTTTCCCAGGTGTCCTCTGAAGGTGAGGGCCTCACAGAGATAGGGCAGACATCTTGGACTCAAATATCCATCAAGACCAGGATGGAAAGAAGATAAGGGAAGCTGACAGAGAAGGGGAGTGGGCCCCTGGCTACCTGGAATGTGCTATCTTTCCTGAAGGAGACAGTGTTTCCTAGGCCCAAGGCAGTCGTCACTGAGAAGAAATTTATACAGAAGCTTGCCATTTTTTCCAACTTACCCTTACAAGCCTCAAGTGTGGAATTCAATACAAAATTTCTGACTTGTAAATGGAGGCAACTAATGGCAGTTTTAGAAGTGCGTTTGTGTCATTTTCATTGATTACTATTAGTGGCTTTGTTCCAGAGAGAAGTGCAGATTCTCAGCAGATGCTGTTTTAAAAGGTCTTTGAGGGGCTGGAGAGATAGTTCAGCAGTTAAGAGTGTATACTGCTCTTGTAGAGGACCTGAGTTCAGTTCCCAACACCTGTGTCAGGCAGTTTACAACTGCCTGTAACTCCAGTTCCAGAAATATCTGATACCTCTGGTTTCTGCAGACATCTGAACTCAAGTATACATACTACCCCACATACAAATAATTACAAGTAAAAATGAAATTGAAAAGGTCTTTCACTTGTGTAGACGTATGTTTGGATCCCAGTCTCTCCATTACTGGCTATGGGCTCCAAAGCAAGTATATTGTTTACTTTTGTGTTGCTGTGACTGCAGTCCTGACTTAAGTGAGAAAAGTTTATTTTATCTCACTTAAACAGCTTAAGCAAGAAAAGTGTATTTTGGCTCATGGTTTCAGAGGGTTTCAGTCCGTCGTGGCTGGGAAGGCATGGTGGAATAGCTCAGTTCACAGAAGCAAGAGTATGTTGTAGAAACCATTCACATCACAACAGATCAGGTAGCAGAGAGTTGCTACAAGAAAAGTATCAACTTCAAAGACCCACCCTAGTGACCGTTTTCTGCCAGCTAGGTACCATCCTCTGCAGATTTCACCTCCTCCCAAAATACAGCCGCTAGTTAGGGAACAAGCATTCAAAACACGGAGCCTCTGAGAGACATTTCAGATCCAACCCATGACATTAAGTGTCTTAGCTCCTTGTGTGTAGATGGATAATAATCAGACCCAACCTTATGTGCCACTGGGAACTGCAGAATACCCACCGCTGTGATGCCCACACACCATGAGTATTCAGCTGAGGTGGTGTGGTTTGGATGCGAAGTATCTTCCAAAGGCTCGTATGTTAAAATCTTGGCTGTTACCTTTAGAAAGGTGATGAGATCACATGAGGATGCTGAATTTATCAACCATTGATGAAATCATGGACTATTAGGAGATGGAACCTGGTTGGTAGAGGTAGGTCACTGGTATGCGCCTTTGAAAGGTATATCTTGTCCCCAGTCTTCTCCTACGATGCTCTTTCCCCAACAATGTTCTACCTCACCACACAAGCCCCACAGTCAAGGAGCCAAGGAACCAAGGACTGGAACCTCTCAAATCTGGAAGCCAAAATCAGTCCTTCCTCCTTTAAGCTGATTTGCTCAGGTGTCTGGTCACAATGAGCAAAAGCAGGCAATACAAAGAGCTGCGGTGAAATGGATCATGGGGTGGCATAGCACAGCCCATCAATAGCCCCGCCCCTCCTGCCACAGCATCTGTCGACGATTTCAGAATGTCTAATAGCGTTCACACATGAGCTTCCCAAGTTGGCATGGCTGCCTACTTAGTTGCATTGTTCTGTTGTCATTGGAGTAGAAACTGAGGTACAGGATAAACTAGCAAGGAGATGGTCTTTTGTTAGTGGTATTCCTCAGCAGGTCTTGGAGAGCAGAGGTCTCAGGGTTAACTGTTTCTCCTGCTTCCCTTGTGTGCTGTGATGGAGAAGGGACCACAGCTGCAACACGATGGCTCACAGTGCCAACCAGGCCTTCCACATCCCTCACTTTTCATCCTGACAACAAGAGTGCCCAGTTACGTACTTCTTTTCCGTCTTACCAATAAAGAAATGACCAGACACAACTGTGGGAAACCTAGGATGCAAAGGGCATGCCTTTGTCGTGGAGATGCTTATCCCAGGGCCACACAGCAGAATTCAACTCCAGCAACCACTGATAACTCATCACTGTTCTGGCTGGACAAGATTTTGTATACACCATGTGGCCAAGCCTGGTTCAAGGCCTTTGTCTATATACCACATGGAATCCTGAAAATGCTACTGCTGTCTCCATTTTACTGATGAGAAAACTGAGGCACAGAAAGGTTGTGGAAATCATTTAAGGTCATATTACCAGGACCCATACCACTAGAGTTCAAATTCAGTCATACTGTTTTTCACTATCAAGGTTTGTTTCCTTTATTTCTTAATTTTTATATTTATTTATTTCTTTTTTCTTTTCCTGTGACAGGGTTTCATTAGCCCAGGTTGGTCTCAAGCTTACTTTGTACCCAAAGATGACGTGAACTTCTGACCCTCCTTTCTCTACCTGCCAAGTGCTTGACTTACAAGTGTGTATCAGGAGTCATGTTCCTATTCTTTATTGATGACTTAAGACTACACACAAAATATCGGCAGTCTATTCTATTTTTTAATTATCTGCAAATGACAACAAGGCTGGAGAGGAAAGTGAAGAGAATGTAGAAGGAAGAGGAGGCCCAGAGATCTGGCAAGCAACTTAAAGTGAGTGTTGCTGCAATCTGCACTTTTTCAGCTTATTTGCAGGTCAGGTATTAGGGCCTAACAAATGGGAGGATTTTAGAGAAGTCCTCCAGCTAAGCAAACGGCTCGTGTACACATCCAGCCCAAGTGAGATGAAAGGCCCTGGTCAGCGGCCGGGACCACTCAGACCCCTTATCTACCAGGCTGGCCCTCTGTAGGTTTCAAAAAGCCCAAGTGGGAGGTACCTGCAGAAAGTTCAAAGCCACTTTTTTGAACAGATAGCACAATCAAAAGTTTGTTTATCTGTTGAAATAGTTAGAACAAGATATTGCTTTGACCCGCCTGCACCTGGGTCTGTGTGAATGCTGTTACGATGCATTTTAAGCTTGTTTGTCTTCTTAATCTCCAATGGGCTTCTGCATGTTTCAAAGGGTGAACTTGGAGAGACAGAGAGAGAGAGAGAGAGAGAGAGAGAGAGAGAGAGAGAATTTCTTTCTGCCGAATCAAGAGAAAACCAAAGAAAATTCATTTAATCACTCAAAGAAGGGAGAGATGGGGCTGGAGGGTTGGCTCAGCAGTTAAGAGCAGTTTCTGCTCTTGCAGAGGTTTTGGTTCCCAGCACCCATGTCAGGTGGCTAACAACCACTTGCAACTCCAGCTCCAGGGTATCAGGTGCCCTTGTCTGGCCTCTATGGGCACTCATACGTATGTGTGCATATGTATTTGTGCACATGTGCGCACATAAATAAAAATGATAGTATTTTAAAAGGGAGAGAGTTCGGGTGCAGAAACACTTAAGTAAATATAGGATATCTCAATGCTTACTTTCCCAAACGAGCTTTTGAGGAGTCTACTTATTTCTGTTTTTAACACTTCTCCTGGAACTGTAAATGGAGAAAATGCTATATACTTAATTGAGTTATATGCTCAAAACATGACCAAGGTTGTACTTGAGATATCCACATGAAGCTTGACTTAGAGAAGGAGCAAAACACATGGCACCTGCTCTTCTCACTGTTCCATTGTCAATGTCATCATCTGTCAAGATGACTCTCAGGTGCCTCTCAAAATACCATCTTCCAGCTGGACCATAAGAAAAAGGATTAAGTTCAGCTTTTAAAAGCTGCTAAAAGAGTCCATGGACTCAGACATGCTTTGTAGGAGGCAGATGAGGTAGAGTAGGAGAAACAGCCAGTTCTGTTCAGAGTTGACTTTGTGGAGAACCCTTTGTGAGTCAGGGTATCAGCTGTTTTTTAGTAAAGCCATGTGCCAAAAAAAGAAAGACTGACCTTTGGCCTTCACAGTCCTGCGCTGAGTCTAGACCCAGCATAGGTACAAAAATAATTGGGAAAGATGGGAAGCCATATTAAAGATGACAGCCCCAGTCTCACTGCCAGTTTCTCCCCATGGTGAGAATGCCGGAAACTAAGTTTTGAGCCCCAGGCTGCCCACCACACTTTGTATCTAGCCTGTGCACTATCACACTTGAGACATGGACCTCTTTATAAAACAGGGGTAGCTCCTGTTTCGACTACTAAGCCAGATTGCTGTACAAAATAACCATCCTAACAATTAATGTTAATGGATTCATTTCCACAGGCCAGGCACTGTGATAAGCAGTGTTACCTTGCATTGTCTCATTTCAGCCATATCAGTAAGCAATTCAATGCAGAGTGAAGTTTCTAGGAGCTAATACTACATTTTTAACAATTGACAATGGTCATACCACACATTGGTGAGATCATAAAAGCATGCTGTCATGTCTGTTTTGTTTTTTCTTTTTGGGACAAGGTCTCCCTGTAGCCCCTGCTGGCCTAGAACTTGCTGTGTAGACCAGGCTGACCTCAGTCTCACGGAGATCCGCCCCCAATTTGTGCAGTCATTTCTGGAAAGAAGTCTGGTGATGTCCAGTAAGACAGAGAAGTGTACAGCCTGAGAATCAATATGTCTCTCCACAATGCACCCCAGGACACCTCTCATCTACATGCTCAAGAGATACACACAAGACTTTTCATAAAGTAGTACCGTGACAGCACAGAACTGGAAACGATGTAAATGCTCAGTACAAAATGGAATGTTCTACAGCCATGAAAAAAGACTACTCAGCATATCAATAGGAAATCAAATGGCTGAATGAAAAAACTTCATGTACAGTCATCCTTCTGTACCCATGGGAGATTGGTTCCTGGACCTTCTGAGGATGCCAAGATCTGTCGATGCTCATCTCAAATAAAGTGGTTTGGCATGTGCACAGAATCTGGAAAAGTCCTTCCATCAGTCACTTATCATATGTAATACAAGTGCTGTGTAAATGCTGTAGCTTAAATTGTGACAATAAGAAAAAAAAGTACATATCTGTTCAGTAAGGATATGACTTTATTTATTTTTCATTGAGTCCACAAATGCAAAACTGATTCTGAGAGAGGGAGGGAAGGCTGTGTGGAAGGGCCTCCTACTGTACTTGTAATATTTTATTTCTTAAGCTGGGTGATGGGCACGTGGATGTTTTGGATATATGGGTATTTACTATACAATATTTTAGACCTTTTTGGGCATCTCCAAAAATTAATGATTCATTGGTTTAAATAAATTAATTTCATTAAAATAAAATAAACAATGAAATTGAATCCAAATGTGCCAGAAGTTGGAACCTGTCAGCAAAGACCTTTTGTCCCCTCTGAGATAGACCAAAGGGACAGGAAGACCAGCCCTGGTTCCGGCCACCGGCCTCAAGAAAGCTCTGGCCTTGGCTCTGGCACATTCCAAGCAGAAGGAGGATCAGGGTGACAGGACAGGGGCGGATGCAGGCTTCGGAATCCTGTCTCTCCAGAAGTCCTGCCACAAAGTGGGGAAACAATGGATTTATATATTTAATGAAAGTGTGACTCTGGTAGAGTAATAAAAATACTCTCAAGGAACCAGGTATGTTTGGTCATTTTTTTGGAAAGGAAATCTGCACTCCTGAGCTCTTTCTTCAGTACAATTCTTTTGTTAGATCAGGTAATATTTTTGAAAAACAGCATTACAAAAGGTTAAATGTAGAACAGATGTAAGTTATAAAATACAAGCTGATCAAAGCTGAGATTTTGAGACAGATATGTTAGCAAATGATGATAAATCCGTCCCAGTAGGACTGTAAGAAGCAGACAAATGTAACTATGAAGGAGCGAAAGTCAAGGGTTGGAGCTGGGGGAGGGGAAAGAATGAAAACAAATGTTGGAGTTAATTCTGGTGAACTCACGCAGAACATCAAGGAATCTAGCCGGCGAGCACAAACATCACAGGCACAATATATTCCATTTTCTCTTAAAAGAAGAATCACATTCCTGGGTTGGGAATAATCCAATTACCCATTCAGATCCCCGAATCTCAATGATCTCTTTTTATTCCAGTTTCTGACTCTGGATGTCAACCTTTTCCAGTGACGGAGGCTGGCTTTCTGGTTTAAAGCTTTCAAAATTGGCTTTAGAATTTGGGCATCTCAACCTCTCATTAAAGAGCCAGATAATTTATAGGCACGTCATTAACCTGCTTCCTCAGCTGCCATGATAAACCTATCATTGGGGGAGATTTCAACAAAACATTACCACTCCTTTCTGAGAAGGAGGCAGAGAAGCAAAATTAAATAAATCAGGCCCCTCTGTGTCAATAAATGAAGCCCACGAGAAGTAAACTATTTACTGAGGCTTAAGTGAAACAGAAAACATTTAAAGATCAAGAAAAAAGGAGGTAATTGTTCAGGCTGTCAGCAGGGGACCGCTGTGATAATTTGATCTGAACTCTGTTAACAAATGACCCAGCCGTTTTTTCCAACTTTAGTATCTGTTTATGCTCCTACAAATTGAAACCCCACCGCTCAGCTGCCCAGAACAGGGCCCGGTACAATAGCACATCGGCCGACGATTAGTTCAAGCTGGGGGTGGATTAGCTGTCCATCCCAGGCCTCCAAGCCCTCCAGAATATTTTGTCTTTCCCTGCTGGGGTAAAAGGGTGCAGACATATGCAACCAATAAAGAAACAGGCTTCTATGGACTGGAGGTTGAGTGGAAGGAATGCAGAACAAAACTATAAAATAATAATAGACAAAGGGGTAGTGAAGGCCTTGGGAACTCAATACCTCCTCTGCTTACCCAGGCAGGGCTGGAACACCAGCGTCTCTTCAAGATTTGAAAACGGAAGGGGGCCTGTTGTGTGTGATCTCCCAGCACAGGGCTGTGGGCCAGGCGTGCCAACCATCAGGACTGACATGAGATCAAAAGCCTGATAAATGAGAGGAGAGGCAATGTTTGACCCACTAAACCATATTCTACACGAATCCCAGGCTTTTAAAGTAATAAGAAAGGCCATAAATTACAGTGTCTTGGGTAGATTGTGATAGATTCTGATGCATGTGAATGTTATTCGGGTATAATATTTTTAGAGAGCTTCATGTTCATGAGCAACGGAAGGCTTAAGCGTCTAGCCTGTGTTTAGAATTCTGCAGTCCAGTGACAGAGCCCACATTTGGAGAAAAGCAACTTAATCTTCCTGAGGTTTCCAGAAGCTAAAGATTTTCCGATGAAAAATAGGCTTTAAATAAACAGGAGCAAATTCAAAATGACACTGCATATCCGCCTCCTTAGATTGGTAGTGAGATGCATTGAAAAGGGGAATGTGGTGACTGAAAAAAAAAATTCGGGTAAATGGGTACATTGGGCACTGTGCATTTTGAGGCCTTTCTCTACTGTTATGGGCTAGGTGAGCTTTGAAAGTTGGCGTCTTCCAGTCTCAGTTTCCTCTCATGTGAATAAGAATTGTGACAATAAGCTCTGTGTCCTAGACCTATTGAGAAAACACTATATAAGGTACAGTGGTCAGTGCGTAGAAACGATGAGGAGGTACTGGGAAAGGCTTTGCTAATGTGATCATCATAATTGTCACTAAAAGAAGGCTGATTTATAGGAAGAAGGATGGCCTTCATTGGACTGTTCCACAGTAACAACATGACAACAGCAAGAAATTCTTCTAAGAAACTGGAAAGCTTGTGCAAAAGAACACTAAGCACAAAGAAAGCAGTTGCCAATTTCCAACTAATTGGATTGTGTCACCTTGTTCTGACAAGCTTCTGTTCTGCTGTTCATTATATTCTCAAACTCTTCCACCCAACCTGCTCGGAGGCAATGCAAACCAGCTTCTCCAGCAGAGGGCACTAGCCCCATTGAAAGATGGGAAGCCATTTTGAAAATGGCTGCCTACATAGCTCAAAGAAAACACTCATGCTAGCTACTGGGATAAGAACACTGCTTTCTGTCCAGACAAATTTGTCTTTGGACCAAAAACATCTTGAGATGACAAACGTTTTTCCTGATTGATTACTACCATATAAAATAATTAGGAGGAGCAAAATAACTCCACAAGGTACATGCTGATGAGGAATGAAAAGGTTGCTTCCTCTCAAGCCTTTCATCTTCTAGTTTTCCCAGTGGTTGTCAACCAACAGTGATTTTGCTCCCAAGGGGTCCTTTAGTGATGTCTGGAGACATTGTCTATTGTCCCAACTGTGGTGGGTGTGGAGGGTGGAGGTTACCTCTGGTACCAGGTAAGTGCATTCTAAGAATGCTACCACACATTCAACAACAAGATGTAAAGATGTTTGGGACGGCCCCTTCAACAACGCATTATTGGGTTAAAAATGTCCATATAGACATGGGTGGGATGCTCAGGATTCAGCCATGACACTGATCTTTTGCTTGGCTCAGATGACCAGTGTATGCATGAATTCTAAAGATGTGATGGTTGTAAAGTTCTTTCCTTTGAAGTATAGCATTCCCTCCTGGAGGAAAGAAAGATCATAAAACTCTGGATGCTTATAAGAATCAGAAACTTAGAAAGCTACAAGATTCTCACACACACACATCCCGAGGTTATATAGAGTAAACAGTTGTCAGGAGAGAGAAGGCTGTTCAGTGGAGCTGCCTGCATGTTGTGGCTCCAGTGCTCATTTCTGCTATAGTGGGCTTTTTGGTGATGCTACTACCTTTGAGTAACTCATGCCCAATAAAATCCCCACTGGCTCAACAGCTAGACTTGGGTAGAATCATTTCTTTGGTCTGTTGCCAGGGCCCTATCTGGTGTGAACAAACCTTTTTGTTTGTTTTCCCCAAGAAAAGTCACACAATAAGAATGTTATTGTGTGAAAGTCTCAGCAAATTAAAACAAAATAATAGTAATAATAAACAAAAGTTACTCTAGATTGACTAAGTCTTAATCAAGGGGAAGAGGAAATAGCCACATATAACATGACTTCAACTTTCTAGCTCTGAACTTCAGAGAAACCACAAAGATCCCCAACTTGTCTGACTCTTGGATCTTCACAAGGTAGAACGATGCCCTAGAGATTGAGTATGTGCAGCTGTACTGAAGGATAACCTGGGGTTACGTTCTATAATGGTAGGCATAAAGATTGGGTGAGAGAGGAGCCCAGGACCAAGGCAATGTGTCACTCTAAGCAAATTAAAGTCTCACTTTCTCATGTGCAAATCTAGACTGATTCCACAGATCTTGCAAGATTGTGATGGGGTATACATTAAATGGTGTATCCAAAGTGTGACATTCTTAACTTTAAGAGAGAAAGCCACACATCAAAATGCTCCGCAGATGTTACATTAGCACTAAATTAACCAGCATCCATTGAACTCTCACTGTATACCACAAACCACATGAGTTGCCTTACCTTGGCCTTCTACTATGGTCCCCAAGTTACAGATGGAGATGCTGAGGTGCAGCTATTACACATCTACGTAGTGGCAGAGACAGGGCTTAGACTTTGAACAATTTCATGCTGGCACGCGCACTCTTAATCACTGACCCACCCCACCTATCAATGAAAGAGGTCAGGGAAGGAGGAAACAGTGGAGATCATTTGAAAAATCTTGCTAATATTTCAAATGGACAACTGAGTCCACTGGGGATTAAGCAGTTTGCTCGTGATAAAACTGGCCTGGAACCTGGGGGTGGGGCGGGGTCCTGACTGCCATTTCTTCCAACAAAGAACCACTCGGCATTATTTTCTTCTTCTTCTTCTTCTTTTTTTCAAAATCAGATACCATTTTCCCAGCACAGGGTAAACACAGGACAAATCACTTAGCATGTGTATCTTAATAACCCAACTTGACTGAGATGAATGAATTCACATTCAGTCATCATCTAAGCCTATTAAATATTCTGGGAGGCTGCCGTATACATTTTAATGGATGTTGAAACACTGAGCGTGTGTGTTTATGGCTCTTTTAATCTTGCCAGTTTTACTAATATGATTAGCTCAGGAACCATTTCACATAGAGGCTTAGATGTCAAAATAGAACACAGAAGTTTCCAGAACATTTTGCTCCTTCATTTCTTTCTAATGGAATATTTGGATCTCACTTATGAGCTCATTTAGGAAAAAAAGCAAAACCAAATACCAACAAGAACAAAAGATATTGTAAATGGCTAAAAGCAGGACTTGGGCAGATCTGAGGGATCCATGGGTGGGAAGCTCCCATTGTCCACTGTGTGTCACGCCCTGTTTCAGGGTTGTGTTACCTCCCTCTGGGGGACCCTGGGACTTCACAGACTGCTGTCCTGGCTACACCCGAATTTCCATGCATGTGGATCCAGTTGGCCTAGGCGAGATGTCCTCAGTCCTGGATTTTTATTAGCGTGTCCATGGTGGATGGTGAACAGTAGCCACATGAGAAGTTTGGCCTCTGGGAAAATGATTGAAAATGGCCAAGTGCCATGCTAAGAGTTGTTTGTTCTGGGAATGGAAGGAGGAATTTGTCAGAGGAAGTGAAATGGGAAATGAGAAGATCAAAGGGAGGAGGAAATGAGATTGAATTGAGCCCTTTTTTTGGATTCAACTTTGCACTCTTAACCCATGTGAGGCTCAGAGATTAGCCTGTACTGCAGGAGCCTGGGAGAGATGTTTTCCGATGGGTGCATCCTATCCACCAGCTGTTCTCTCGCACTACCCTGCAGATGGGCTGCAGAGGAGAAGCCCAGGGAAGTCAGGTTTGCTTCTCACAGAACGTCCAATGGTTAACTGTGTCACATAGTCCTCCGATGTCATTCGATCCACAATGCCCTTAAACCCCAGGACAGGATGGGCAAATGGAGCTTGGCCTTAATGAAACCCAGATATTTGCTCCCAGAAGGAAGTGGGCCTCATGCAGGACTAAGCACTTTTGCAGTCCCTAGGGTGAGAATCGATTTCTAAAAGGCAGAGTTTGTGACAGGAAAGTTGTTGCAGGTCACAGTGAGGTGGTGAGCTATGACCAGCTGAGCCCAGGCTAGAATCCTTGAATCTGGCCAGAATTTTTGGTCCTCTCTGGTCTTTGTGAAGCCCAAGAGGCACCTACCTGCCTGCCTCCAATCAAATATTTATTACTTGTGTTTTCTGACTGGGACTTCGATTCCTCAGCCAAAGAGATGTAAGTCTTTCACTGCCGTGATTACTGTGCCAAGCACTGTTCTAAAAGCTAAGCTTTCGAATCAAAAGAGAGGCAAGCACAAACGTCATGAGTCTCATGGAGCAGGTGTTCTAACAGCGCAGCTGGCAGTCAAGTCAGAAATGTGAGCTAAATGAGTGGAATGTTCCATGGTGGTAAGAACTGCAGAGGATGATCAAAGTAAGTGTCTGGAAAAGATATCTGAGAAGGGGCTGGAGGGATGGCTCAGTGGTTAAGAGCACTGGCTGCACTTGCAGAGGACATGGGTTCAGTTTTCCAGCATCTACATGGTGGCTAAAAACTGTAACTCCAGTTCCAGGGGATCCAACACTCTCTTCTGACCTCCAAGAGCATTGCACACACAGGTGCACTTACACACATGCGGGCAGTACACTCATACACATAAAATAAAAATGACAAATAAAAATTTAAAAAGATACCTAGGAGGGTTCCCTGAGAAGGTGATGCTTGTGCAAACCCTGTGGGGGAGTTAGTGAGGCTAGGGATTTCTGGGAAGACAGTCCCTAAACCTGTTCTTCTCTTGCAGGAAGCCCACACTCCCTTTCTTCTTGGGTGTTCCAAAAGGTTTTACTAGCAGCCTACAGAGAGCTGGACAGGCAGAAATGCCCCAGCCCGCAGGAACACTATTTACGTGGGCAGTCCTGGAGGGGAACAATGGAATGGAGGGCGGGAGACACAGAGAAATGAGGGCAAGACAACATGGCTGATCAAACCCCGTCTTTATCCAGCACACCAGGGATATATATAGAAACGGCGGGCTCAGCAGGAGGGGGCAGGGAAACGGCGGGAAGCTGATGCAAGAACGCCACAGTATTGCATCTGTAAAATACACGTGCTCATATCAGCCAGGCTTACAGGGATGCAATTCTCATATGAAATGGCTGTGGTTCACAAAATGGCTCCCGGCATCTCCTCTCTCTCTGTTTACTAAGCCATGAGCCACAATAGGAGAGAAGAACTGTTACCATTAGAAGGTAATGGGCTTTAACCAGAGGGGGGAAACAGAGACCTGATCCTCCCAATGTTTTTGGAGTCTTTTTTGGGGAGGAGAGGAACCTTGGGATTTTTAATTCTCGGGTCAAATGCTCCAACCTCTATGCAATCAGGCGTGTTTCTCAGGGAACCCAGAGTCGGACTAAGTGGTCCTTCCCTTGCAGTGCTTTGCCTCGCACCCCTAACTGGTGCCCATCCGCGTCAGCGAACATAGCTCTGAGTCCTATGCTGTTCCTGAGGGAGTCTGTTCTCTCATGGCTAGGCTATGTTTCGATCGGCTAGATCGAAACGGTGATAATGGACCTGAATTGGCTTGGAGGCCAGGGAGTCTATTTGGGCCTTGATGAACCCCATAAGTTTGTTAAACATATCTGATTGCCATTTCCTGTTCTGAAACATAGTTTAACTCTGGCAGTACTATTACTAACACACAGGAATCATTTTTTCTCTGAAAAAGGTTTGCATTAATACATGATGTTAGGCCTGCTCTTGCACATTGCTCTAGCATCCCGGGGGTTAGACATTCTTTCCCCCCCACACTTGTCCAGTCACCAATGTCCCAGTTCTCTCTGGCCAAGTAGGTCAGGCCACCAAGTGTCCGGCGTTGTGAAGACAGTAGTCTCATTGGCTATTCCTGAGGTGGTGCTGGACTTGATTCTCCATTGGATCACAGCCTGTTGGTGGGTGTTGGAGGTTTGTCCTGTCCAATTCCAAGTTGAACTACCATCATTATCCATAGTAGGTCTTTGGCAGTTATGGCAACCTGTGAAAGAAGACAGAGGCCTCAGGGGGTTCTACCTCCTGGGCTAAGGGGTTAAATTTCTTTTTTTTTTCTTTTAATAGATCTATTTGGTCTCTGGTCTTACAGTATTTTAAATTTTTGGCCAGGATCCAAAAAAGGCTGTGGCTCATCCCTAGGGAGCACAGAGCCATGTACCTCTGGTTGCTGTTCTTGTTTAGTCCAATGTCTGACAAATTTAGGTTCCCCAGCCCGCGGGAACACTATTTACGTGGGCAGTCCTGGAGGGGAACAATGGAATAGAGGGCGGGAGACACAGAGAAATGAGGGCAAGACAACATGGCTGATCAAACCCCGTCTTTATCCAGCACACCAGGGATATATATAGAAATGGCGGGCTCAGCAGAAAGGGGTGGGGAAACAGCAGGAAGCTCGGCAGGAGGGGGCAGGGAAACGGCGGGAAGCTGATGCAAGAATGCCACAGTATTGCATCTGTAAAATACACGTGCTCATATCAGCCAGGCTTACAGGGATGCAATTCTCATATGAAATGGCTGTGGTTCACAAAATGGCTCCCGGCACAGAAACCCAAGAGATGTGCTCGTATTGTAGTATCTCCCAAAGACCAACAGAGACATTAGAGATAGCGCTTCAGTACAGTCAGAAAAGTCTGAATCCCATCAACGTCAGAGGTCTTCAATCCAGAGTACTTTTTACCTGCTGGTGAGGTGGAGATGGCCAGAGATGGGAAGGGAAAGGCAGGGAGCAGTCCTGAGCCCAGAGAAGCCTCTCTTGGGGTGAAGACAATATCTGCTCTTCTTTTAGTCGCATGTGCCACATCTCTGAAGATGTTGCTACACTAGTGAGAACTACAGTGTGAGGTGGCATTAGCCTAGGGTATAGAAATCTTACCAGGCAGAACTGGGACAGCAGAATAGAGAAAAGGGGTGATTCTCAGGGCCACTATTCTCAGAGACCTGTGCAAACAGAATATAAAGAATGGAGCTTTGGATTGACTATAGCAACTGTCTCTGCTACGGGATCCAAAAGGCTACGTTTAAACACCTCCTCACTGCTCCACAACTTTCCACTGCTGAGCACAGGGAAGTTTGGATATCAGCAAGTGGTCTATCTCTGTCTCTCTCTCTCTCTCTCTCTCTCTCTCTCACACACACACACACACACATACACACAGATTGGATTGGAAAGATCCAAGAGTCATTATGAAGATCACACGATTGTTAACCTGGACGCACAATGCAGCTGGGGTCTGTTATTTTCAGAGTCTGAATACCAGGTGTGGTTTAGACTTCAAGAGTCTGAGACCTCTACTTCTTGTCTGAGGAAAACTGGGAACTTGACTTTCTTGGTTATTTCGAAATGCTATTCTTTAGAGCTGCAGACAAATGTTGGCTCCGGTCTTGCAGCCATTAAGAACAGACTGGATGGTTCTACCTCTGCGTAAGTTTACCCCTCCTTGGAGAGCAGCCCTCCATTTTAGCTATTAAACAGTGATTCCCATAAGCTAAAGGCTACAATGGGCTGATCACATGGAAGAACACTCTTTTTGGGGGAGATAAATCTCCCTGTAGTCCCAGCTGGCCTGGAACGCTCTAAGCCGGCATTGATCTCACAGAGATTCACCTGCCTGTACCTCCTGAGTGCTGGGATAAAAGGCATGTGCCATCACACCTGGCATGGAAGGACAGTTTTGGATGACTTCCTAATGCCCCAGATGATACCAGGTCTCTGTAGCTCATGAGCTTCCTGACTGTTCAGTTGAGCTGCACATGCTGTTGGAACAAGTTTAGGAGAACTTTGATGGAGTCAGGCAGCAGGAGGCTTTGAACCCTGAGTGAGAGACAAAGAATGGACACCAGGCTGTGATGTCAGCTAAGAGCAAGCTCTGTAGAAAGATTTTCTTGGCCCTTGTCTCTGTTCCTATCTTGAAATATTACCCAAGTATGAAGGTATCTGTTGTTTTCTTTCTAGTCTAGTGTCTTCCAAGAACCCTCTCATAGACTGACTGAGGTGGCCAGTCACTTCTTAGCCTGATGTCTCAACGCTGTGGCAGTTCGGCTGCTGAGTCGGACTTTCTCTTAGTCACTCCGTTGACCATCTGATGGCTCTCGGTCTTTTGCTGGAACTTGGGAGACAGGTGAGTTCTTACCTCTGAGCTCTAGCTTTAGGGTGATGTCACTAACTCAGGTCTCTGTGAGAGATGTAGTGTCTGAGTGTGGGGAGTGTGGCAGAGCACTCAAAAGGATCACTGGGAATGCTTGCCTGTCTTCAAACTCACTGTCCGCACTCTCACCCTCTGGACCACAAGCCACAAGAGCAAATGGCGCCATGATACCCCCGGTCCCATTCTTCTCCCGGAAGGGTTTCTCCACCCCTTTGCCTGTCTTTCTGTCCATCAGTGCTTACTCCATGCTTTACTTGAGGGTCAAGTGAGTTCAATCTGATCCAGTATACTCCAGTTTCCCACATTTTAATCCTCTCTGTTGAATCCCCATTTGTTTGTTTGTCTGTTTTTATGAGATAAGTTTTCCCTCCGGAGTCCAGGCCAGCCTCCAATTATTGGCAGTCCTCTGCCTCAGCTCCCTAGGGCTGGGGTTGCAGGTGTGTGCCACACTACTCCCAGACACTTTTTTCTTTAGATGATAACCACTCTAACCACCTGCCATCTAGGCTCGGAGACACTTAATCTGCTTAAGCAAACTCACTCTTTAACCACTTCATTGTAAGAGAAAACCTTGCCCTGTAATTTTCAATTCCAAGCCCACAGGATGTGGCAGAAACAGAGCACAGGTAGATACATAAAATAGTGTAATTATTAGCATTAACTAGGGATGTGCCCTGCCATCTGTCCTTTCAGAAGGAAACCTGGCAAGGACTAACTAAATATAAAAGTCATTTTGTTTGTTTTTTTTTTTTTTTTCTGAGACTGGGTCTCCCTACATATTCTAGGCTAGCCTAGAACTTCCTATGTAGACCAGGTTGATCTCAAACTCACAGAAATCCTCCTGCCTCTGCTTCCTGATGGGAAGCACACCACACTGATCTATCTTAAACATGTGTGAACAAAAAACTTTGACTTCTCTTGTCATTTTAACAAGGAGCGAACGATCAAGTTCTCATTAGCACAGTGATGGATGTGCTGTCCCGGTTCTACCTAAAAAACCACCTAAATCAGTGCAGTAGCACTAATCAATAATCCATAGTTATGGCCTGATGTTATGCTTGCTTCTTGTTTTCATGTGTGTTGTTTCTGTCTGTGAGTGTGTAAGGCCCTCAGTTGTGGAGAATCTGGCCTATACTCTGCTACAGCAGTGGCTCTAGCCCGACATCTCCACGTCACAGGCCTTAGTAAACAGTTGTGATCCACTCAGCAATGCTAAGAGTTTAGCTTAGGAATGCCCCGCAGGCTGTGGTCATGATCTTTTTCTAGAACTTTTTATTGTATTGCTTTGTCCATGAGAGTTTTTGGGTGACAGTGAAGCCAACTCATCCGAAATGATCAACCTCTCTAAAAGTCTCAGAGAAGACACTTTCAGAGAAGCTCAGCCAGGTCTCAACATGCTCAGTGGGGATTATTTTCTATTTCTGTTTGGAAGTTCTGTGAGACAAGTCTGGCCTGTGTAAATACCTTGTAAAGCATCACCAGACAGTCCAGCTTCTTTACTGTGATGAAATTGATCTCATACTCATGATGGTAAGTGGTTTGGATCTTAAATGTCTCTTCAAGAAGGCCATCCACTGAAAGCTTAGTTCTGAGCTGATGCCATTGAGGAAGTCCAGAGTCTATGAAGTAGGGCGTCGTCAAAGGAAGTAGGTCATGGGGGCAGGGGTGTCCTAGAAGGGAATATTTTGTCCTGAGTCTCTGGCTGGTGTCTCTCTTCTCTCTCCTCTCCTCTCCTGGCCCTCTATGTCTCTCCATCTCTGTCTCTCTTCCACTTCTTGGATGTCATTAGGTACGCAGCTCTGCTCTGATATATGCTGCTGTTGACATAGTGCTTTGCCTCACCGCAGCTCAGAAACCAGGCAGCCAGGGAACACTGGCTGATACTTCTGAAACTCCAAGTCAAAGTTAGGAAGCCTCCCTTCCTTCCAGTCTTTATGGCAGATATTTCATCACAGTGACAGAGATCCAACGTAACACACTGCAATCCCCGGTTATATCTCAAGGTGAATTTTCTTTTTCGTGTCTGTTTTATGGTGTGATTAAGCTTCAGAAAAGCAGACCAACAGTACTGTTAGTAAGTTGTCTTGTTCGTAGCCTAGAGTCCCGGGTTTCTTTTTCACTGGTCCTTGGTTGTTTAGTGACCTGGCTGTGTAGGTGAGGAATGGAGGTGACCAGGAAAGTTGAAAATAAATATTACACTTGGGAGTCTTAATACTTTAATTTTTTTATTTATTTAGTTTTAGTTTTTGATATATTCGTGTTTTACCTTCATGTATGTAAGTGTACCTCTGTTATGCAATGTCCAAAGAAACCAAAAGAGGGTGTGGGTCCCCTGGAATTGAAGTTATAGACAGTTGTTAGTCACCATGTGGATGCTGGGAACTGAACCTGGATTCTCCGAAAGAGCAACTAGTGTACTCTTAACCACCGAGGTCTAGCCTCAGAGAGCCCTAATATTTTCTATGAAGTAAAGAACATAGTGTTAATCTGTCCCAAGGCTAGGTTTCTACACCGATTTTCTTAGACTAGGAATTAGGATATATGTTTTAGAATTAGCCTAATATTTAACATTTAAGCATAGGGCTATAGATTGCTATAGCTGAGCAGAATTCCAATGAATCCCCAACAGAAGTGGTTTGTTAGCAAGCAGCGAGATCACCAGTGACAATTCATTTCTGTAGAGTAATGTAAACTAATTATCTGCAGTGTGGAAGCGAGGCCTGGGCTTGCATGAGAAATTGCAGAATATTGCATTATAAAAGGAAATATTAATTTGCACAACATACAATTAAAATTGATGACAAACTTTCTCTGGTTTTAATTGTTTATTTCTTTAATTACTATTGTCTTACAGCAATAGACATCAAAAACCTCAAGAGGCACACAAATGCATTTGCCTGAAAGAGCATTCAAAAAACTGGTTATTCAAAAAATGATTGTCTATTAGCTCTATCTTTCATTCCGTGGAAATTTATTTCCTCTCTTGGGAAATAAATTTAAACATTCTGTTATTTGGGGAGAAAGGGATTTTTTTTCTTTTACTCATCATATGACTGTATTTTTGATCAGAGAAGTTCTAAGTCCTTGAATAAAGCGAAGCATAACCATCTAGATAAACACAAAAGTCTAAGAATTAACATTCTGACCGGAGGGCCATGCCGCGTGCATTCGCTCAGTCGCAAATTGTTATTTGCCACTATTTTCTGTCCCTGAGTGCTTAAGATAAAGCTGACAAGGTGATGGGCAGATTCCTATCGCTGAATTCTCTCCCTAGGTGTGTCAGAAAAAAATGCCTAATTGAATTATTTACTCTTTGTTATTCTAAAAGAAACTAAAATCAGAGTCCAGAATGAGAAGCAAAAGTAAGAAGGGGAATCTTACTACGAACAGCAGTGGCCTCCAAGTCACAGTACTGAGATGGGCTTCCCAGGGCCTGCGCTGGTGGCTTTGCATTTGAATCACCAACTAACCCATCCCTGAGCTTCTCCAAGGCTGTCTCTGTAGTGGTATCCTAGTGCTTATGGACATTAAAACTCATTGGCCTGAGTCAGCCACAGCGGATTTGACTGAGGTCCCTATCCAAGGGCAACACGTCTTGAGACAGGTATATGACATGATCTGGTACCATGAGCTCTGCCTAAATCAAGGGCAGGCAGGAAGAGTCCTGTCCTAGGCAAATGGGCTGAGAGGCTGAGGTAGCTGGCGTGGTGCAGGGTAGTGCTGAGGACTGGTGGTCATGGTCAGCCGGATGTAGATCAAAGAGGAGAGTGACACATAAAGAACAACAGCAAAAAGCAGACACAAGAAATGGAGTCAGCCAGGGAGGAGAGAAGGCTAGACTCCGGTTCCTGATGGTTAAACTTAGCTCCATAGTTCGTAGATTCCAAAAGGCTTTGGCATCCTTCCCATAAGCACATGCTTTGGATTGTATTAGCAGCAGGTTTCAGTGCCTTGAAAGCAAGTCACCGTGGCCATAAATCCTTGGAGACGTCACATGGACTGTCTCTCCCTGGTCAGCCCTTGGCTCTTCTAGATCTTTGCATATACGGTTCTCTCTACCTGGAACACTTTTTCTCTGCCCTTCTTTGATAAGTCAACAATTGCTCGCATCTCATGCCTTATACGGCCCCTTCTTCTAGAAGCCTTTGTGGTCCAGCTCAAATTCAGAGCTCTCTTGTTGATCCCCATAGTCTCTTTGCTGTGGTCTTTAGCATATAGTACAGTGACCAATATCTCACATATCTGACTCTGAGCTCTGTAAAGCAAAAGCATATAACCTTCTATCCCCTAATCTCAGAAAGTGGGATACTTCATTGAAAACCCCAAAGTCTAACAAACAAGGAACACTCTTGAATACATATTCTTTAACCACCCCCAACTCTAATGTGATAATAATCACATTTTCTGAAGTATTTCCCACCATTAACCCCGTATGCTATCAGCTGGGCAGAGGGGTAAATGCCAGGAACGCTATTACACTGTAGGTAGAGGCAGGAGGATCAGGAGTTCAAGGCCAGCCTATGCCAGCATAGCAAGGGTTTGTACGAGAGAGAGAGACAGAGACAGAGACAGAGGCAGAGGCAGAGACAGAGACAGAGACTACTCATGATTTGCAAAATGCACAGTTCTTGAACCGGGCGTTTGTTATATTTGAATGAATCGTTTCTAGTAACATTCTCATACCAACTGTGTACTTTTAGAATTATTTCTATCATTTGTACCTCTCTCCATTCAGTGCCAGTTCTCAAAATCCCACTCAAAATCCAAAATCTATTTCAGAAACAAGTTCCTTCTCAAAGTCACCTCAGGTCCATTTAACCTGCCTTCCACTCAGGAGAAAAGAGAAGTATCTTTTCAAACCCTCCTGACATCGTACATTCACTATTCTAAAGCAGTCGGAATGGTCTGACTTGAATCCTTTCCCACATCTCATATTAAAATCATAATCTTCTCATTAAAATTCATGCCTTGGGAGCTGAAAAGATGCGTCAGTGGTCAAGAGCACCGGCTGCTCTTGCAGAAGACCCAAGGTCAGTTCCTAGCACCCATGTGGGCTAACAACAATCATAACTACAGTTACAGGAGCTCTGGTGCTCTTGTCTGGCCATTGTGGATCTGGCATGCAAGTGGTGCACCTATATACATGGAAGTCAAAAACTTACACACATAAAAAAATAAATAAATAAACGATCCATGCCTTGTCCAGAGCATACCTTCTGAATCTACCATCCTCCATAACAGAAAGTGTTTTTTTTTAAATTCATTCTATGCATCCTTAAGGTGAGAGAGCCTTAACTCCTAGGACATTTGATTTATTCCATCGGAAAGGAGCAAATGAGGGACGGGAGAGATGGCTCAGCAGTGGTTAAGAGCACTGGTTGCTCTTGCAGAGGACCCAGGTTTGGTTTCCAGCACTAATATGGTAGCTAGCAACCATCTGTAACTCCAGTTCCAGGGCATCTGAAACCCTCTTCTGGATTACATAGGTGTAGCACACAAAACACTCATATACATAAAATAAAAATAATTTTTAAAAAGGAGCAAAATGATACTGAAATAGTGTACTAGTTTTATGTTCCTATGATAAAAAATACCATGACAAAAAGCAACTTAAGGAAGAGAGCAAGGGCTGGAGAGACAGCTCCGTGGTTAAGAGCACTGGCTGCTCCTACAGGGGACTTAGGTTTGATTCCCAGCACCTACATGGCGGATAACAACCGTCTATAACTCCAGTTCCAGGAGATCCAACACCTTCTTCTGACCTCCTTGGGCATGAGATGATACAGGCACACTTAAATGCATGTAAGCAATATACTCATACACATAAAATAAAAATAATAAAATCAGAAAGAAGAAAGCATTTATTTTTGCTTACACACGGTTCCAGAGAGTTAAAGTCTGTAATGGCCAGGGAGGCCTGACAGGCGGCAGGAGCCGGAAGCTGGCTAATCATCCAAGTACCAGGGGGCAGGAAGCAGCAAGGCTACAAAACCTCAAAGCCCGCCCACAACAATGCATTTCTTCCAGGAAGACTCCACTACCTAAGTGTTCTGATAGCCTCCCCAAATAGTGCCACCAATGTGAGACCAAGGGTTCAAATACATGAGCCTGGGGAGGGGGGCATTTCTCATTCAAACCAAACCAATAGCATACAGCAGATTAAAGATAAATGCTTCAAAATGAATGTCTGGGGTGGGCTGCCTGATACCTCTTCTGAACCACCTGCTACAAGAGTAAGTCTGCATCTTACATACAGTAAGTCTCTGATCACTCCATCTTCCAGCCTCCCAGAAGATTTCAACTTGGTTTGCTACTCCCTGGCTAGTTCCCCTAAGTGGTCTGGTCTACTTCAGAAAGCGTTTCATCATCAGAAGAACAACAAAAAAGGCCTTATTAACTGGGGTCCCAAGTCCTAAAGAATCATGACGGCTTCTCTGTTGAAATTTTATAGCAGTGAAAACGATTGGAACGGGGCTTGGTAGTGAGCTCCTGCGATGTATGGGGAGGCTGCCTACAGAGGATGCAGAGGCAGGTGGATTCAAGGCTAGCCTAGACAGCTTAGAAGGACTCTGTCTCAAACTGAAAATTAAGAGCCGGGGATGTAGCTCAGTAGTAGAGTGCTTGCTTGCTTAGCAAATGCAAGGCCTTGGGTTCAATCTCCATTACTGATGAAAAAAAAAAATTAGGGAGGAAAGATATTTCTCTGTACGATCTTAATGCCAAATCATTCTATTTCCTATTGTTTTATGTCCTCTAAAGAGAGTGTATACTTTCTTTGCAAAAAATAAAACAATGGCAAAACAGAATTACCATTCTACAAAAAAGCACTCACCCAATGTTTACTGTAATGCCAGGTATTGGCCGGACAGTTTAATCTGCCCCCGGTCACGCCCCAAAACATGCTTAGGAAGTGGGGCTCTTGAGTCCCCATTTTTCAGAGGAGTAGATTTAAGCACTGGAAGGTCAGGTGGCCTGCCCAGCCTCAGCCAGCCAGTAAAGGAGGGGCTAGGACTTGAACTTCAGCTGGCTGGCCTCTAAGCTGTGGGCTACAGTGCAGTGCTCTGCCTCCCACCTGCAGGAGGGAATTCAAATTGTCCTTCATTGGCAAAGAACTTGTTCAATGGCTTCATACTTAGAATGTAGGAATCTCGGTGGTGCTATCCCTTTGAGTTGATCATTAAGGAGATTAAAGAGAACGTGTATTTGGACCACGGCAAACAGCAAGCAGGCTCTCAAAAGTCACATCCTTTTTTCACATTTCCACTTTGCCTTTTCTATGTAAACCTGTAGCAACTCTCCTGTTCCAGCCACTGAAGTACCCTGTCTACTGTTTTCTTTTGCCATCTTCGTTTTCCTGGCTTCCTCCTCCTCCTCCCTCCTCCTTCCTCCTCCTCTTCCTCCTCCTCCTCCTCCTCCTCCTCCTTCTCATCTTTCTTTTCTTTCTCCCTCTTCTTTCCTCCTACTGAATTATGTTTTACCTTCTTTCACTTTCTCTTTTCTTCTTCTTTTTTTTTAGGGGGGGGTCTTTTTGAGACAGGGATCTCCCTACAGCCCCAGCTGACCTGGAACATACTATATAGACCAGGCTGGCCTTGTTTTCACTTTTTAAAATTTTGAGACAGGGTCTTACTAAATTACCTAGACCTACTGATCCTGAGCTTGTGATTCTCCTGCTGTAACTTCTTGAGTAACTGGAATTACAGGCCTAGTTTTCCATCCCCCACTTCTGATGTCTTTTTTTTTTTTTCTTTTTTTTTCAAGTGATGAATGTTTTGCCTATGTGTATGCAAGTTCACCACATGCATGCAGTGCCTCAGTGGGCAGAAGAGGGTATCGGATCTCCTGGAACTGGAGTTATGGATGGTTGATAGTTGTTCTGTTGGTGCTGGGAACTGAATCTAGGTTCTCTGTAAGAGCAGCCAGTGCTCTTAACTGCGTAACCATCTCTTCGGCTGTTCTGATGAATTCTTAATCCCTTTTTGTCTTGATGAATACTCCAGGAGGAAGACTACTGAGATCCTCATCACCTGTGCCCTTTTCTTCTTCTAAATGGGTTGGATACAGAAATCACCACTGGAAAATTTATTAGAGAGTGGAAAGAGACACATCAGATGCTGGCAGCTGCCCTTGCCTAGTGTTCTGTCTTCCACCTGGCTCTGGGAACCCCATTCCGTTCCCACAGTAGTCAGGTCTAGTTTGCGACCCTAAACTATATATTCAAGATAAAGCCTGTATCTAGAAGTATCTAGAACATACTAAATGATACTAGAAACAACTAGAAGGTGATACTAGTGCAAGGAACCATAATAGCTACTCCTGCTCTCGTGAGACCATTAGCAACATTGACGGTTCTCCATGCTGCAAACTAGATGAACAGGAAAGACTGAGAAGGACCACTGGCTTCTGCAAAGAAAGCACACATGGGTAGAGTCTCCTGGAAGCTTCTAAGTAGGTAAAGAAGTGAAACTTTCCCTTAAGCGAACCACTGAGAGGCTTCTCTTTGGCTGGTGAGACTGACATAAACGGCACAGCGTGTTTCTCGTTCGTAGTCTGGTAACCATGAACTATTAATTCCACAAAGTCAGCAGTTACAGTGTCCATCAGAAGACACATTCCTTGTTCCAGCTTGGGTAAAAACACTCATTTAAAGCCTGCTTTTGTTAAATCCTCCCAACTCTATTGTTCCCGCTGTGTTTTATTGGGCAAATATAAAATTAACAGCACAGTTATAATTATTTCCTAAGCGAGTTCCAACACAAATTTCCACTTTGAGGTTGAATGTATTGCCTAATAAAATTTTTACAGCTGCAGTCAAATTGGGGTAGTTAATTCCTGGAAAATACAATTCTTAATTCGTCAGAATTAGTTTTAAGTCTGGATTCATCCTATAAAGATGAGTGTGTATTACTACAGTTTATACAAAATGTTCAAATAGTACTATCCAATATAATAGCTTGCATAATCTCAGCTAATTCAGTTAGAGGTATTTGACCTACTTATATTAACTGAGCCAAACGTCATGGCTTGAAGATCACTGGGTCTCATCTTTCGAAAATTGCCCTTTCCAGAACTGTGCAAGTATTGCTTCATGCTATACAGCTAAACACAGAGCATGTCAAAGAGGGAAGAATAATTATGCTATCCCCCAAGCAGGGTTCTATTTTCACTCTTATTGTCTGCAACCGGTCATTACTTCAAGACGTGTGCCTTCATCAGAAGCCGTGGCTCTGAACTGCAGATTCACAGGCATATCTTTGCAGAGCTTAGAACCATTTATCCGCTCATTTTCTCAATGAGAGTTTAAAGAAACCTATTAAGGACTTATAGGCGTGAACACAGTGCCCACTGTGTGTCAGGTCCTGTTCTAAGTGCTTTACACATGCTAATTTTTAAATTCTTGTTTTTGTTTTTTAATGGTTTATTTTTTATCTGTATCTATGTGTATGTGGGTGGGTGTATGCCACACAGACGCTGCTGCTCCCAGAGGCTAGAAGAGGGAGTCAGACTCCTGGGAGTTGGAACTACAGGCGGTTATCAACTGCCTGATGTGTGGGCCAAGAACCAAATTCCAATTCTCTGCAAGAGAATTCCCTGCAATACTCTTAACAGCTGAGCCATCTATCCAGCCCCTATTTCTTTTTACTTTAACTTTTATTGAAGTTTTGAGAATGTCATGCAGAGTATTTTGATCATATTCAGACCCCCTCTGCTAGGTACCCGCTACCTTTACTACCCTCCCACCCAATTTCATGTACTATATTATATATAATTTTTAAGGCCTATAGAGTCTAATTTGCAGCAGATGGTGGTTAACACAGAGACCTGTCTCAGACTTCGGCCTCCAAGACTCAGATTATTGTGGAGGCGGGGGCAGAGATCCTAAGGGCCAGAGGTGGTGGATGAGCGCCAGGAAACAGCTGGGCAGTTACTCATATGAATTCCCAGTAATTGGGACAGCATGCATAAGACCTATAGAAGCTCAAGGCAGCCCCTAATTACTGATTCTTAATCCATCTTCAGGAGGCAGGACTTGAGTTGGAAAAAAACTGGCAGAGAAAGGACAAATAACTTGTCACACAGCAAGTGGCCGAACTAGGATTCAAACCCAGGAGAGCTAGCTCTATGGCTTTTGACCTTTATGCCATATTATATAACATAAACATTTGACCAGAACAAACAAATAGTGACTATTTGTCACAGGTGGTAGGCCTGCTTTCTTCTGGGGTAAGAACACAGGAGAAAGGAGCCCCACATGAAACCTAAAGACAGAAGAAAGATGGAGAGAACAGTGCTTCAGCTCCTGTCCTGATCTGTCTCTTCTAATACATGTTTTTACTAAGTGAATCGATATACTATTGTATCAGTAAGGACCTAGAAAATTCTCCAAGGGTAAATTCTGCAGACTTGCGGGAGAAACCATCTTAGGCAAAGTATATATAGACTGACTTCTTGGTGAAAACCGTGCGAGATCTGTCATGCCGCCTTTTGCCTCTGGGAATGACTGGGTCCTGTGCCAAATTCCCAGCACCTGGCCACAGAGGGTTGGAAAGGGCCAAACACTTTGCCTTGGCAGCCTTGACTCCACTCCAACCTGGCCTCTCCCTAGCTTAGTGGATCTGTCTTCTTTTTCCTCATTTGTAAGCTGGGGTTGTCTGCATCTCACCTGCTCTTGACACACTGATTTCTCTGTGAGAGTTCTTGAGTTGCAAGCAACCGAAGCCAAGCCATCTAAATTGAGCAAAACCAATCCTTTGGAGAGTACTGGAGTAGCTGTTCAAAAAACATGAAGAACTGCCCAGAGAGAGGAGGAGGAGAGCTGCTCAGAGCTTTACAGGACAGGCTGAAAGGCAGACAGTCTGCCAAGTACACAGTCCTATGACGCTGCCCTGGGTAGCTTCATTCTGTCCCCTTTTGTCCTGGCTTTCTTTTCACCAAATTGTTCATCCATTCCAGCACACAGTGTGCCCCTACTTTGTGCAAACACGCCCAGCAGAATGAAGATTGTGCAGATGAATAGCCCAGGCCTTGCCAAAAAAGCCCGCACTGCCTCCACACGGAGTATTATTTTATGTTGTTGAGAAATACCCCAAAGAATCATTCATCTCTGAAATAAATGGCTAATGTCAAAACATTTACTAATGCAGACAAAGCTGACTGAAATAAATGCTTGAATAACCCATTGTTTGAAAACCTACAAGAGTAATATATATTACAATCAGATAAATCACAATTACAAAGCTTTCTCTGCTGCCTTTCAGAAAGCTTGCCAGAAGTTGCTGACATAACAGTTGGAAGGATAATACGTTTAACAAGTGGTTGTGGGTTACCTCGAAGAATGGCGGGGGTGGGGTGAATGGAGGGTGGGGGGACAGGAGGAGGGAGCGGACCAGGAAGGAAGACCACTTTTCATTTTATAGTTTCCTAGAGTGTGTTTGAATTTTTAAATTAAATTTGTGTGCTTATTTTGCAGTAATTATACAACTAGTTAAAATAAAACTTTTGGTTGACAAAACAAACCCAGGCTGAGATACTTCAAGCCAGAGAGGATTTAGTGCCTCATAACTATGGGTCAGAGAAGCATGGAGACAAGCCAGGCCTCAAATTTTCTCCGGGTCTGTCTCCATCACTGCCTCTTGTCAAAGAGTCTCTCACCCTGTGCTTGTTGACGTGAAGCCTTCGTTCCCACTGTTCCTGTCCCCACAGCTTCGAGAAAGTCAAGGAAGATGATGTTTTTCTTTTCTTTTTTTTTCCAGCTGAAAAATCTCCACAAGAGGCCCCTAATAGGTCTGACCAAAGGCTGCTGGGCCCCTTTGGACTGGGGTGGGGAGCGCAGCTGCAGGTGGCCGAGTGGATAAGGCAGTCACACTCCACCCGCCGCCAATCAGAGAACCGGCTCTATGCGGCTCCTGTTTGGTGCCTACAGAGGGAGGCAGGAAAGAGGCTGGGATGCCAGTCTAGTTATGGAAGGAGTCCTTGGGGAGTGGGCAGGCCTCCTACTGAGTGTCCTCATAAGTGTGTGACTCTACGGACCTTAGTCCTCATGAGTCATGCTGAGACTGCTCTAAACCTCTGGAAA
This sequence comes from Eospalax fontanierii, assembly GCA_035773235.1. NCBI lineage: Eukaryota > Metazoa > Chordata > Mammalia > Rodentia > Spalacidae > Eospalax > Eospalax fontanierii. Next base: position 13,480,328 of record CM069552.1, read on the forward strand.
CCAGATCTTCAATTCTCAACACGCTGTCTTATAATAACCAACAGCAGCCAAGTCCTGAACAGGGCCCCAAGTCGTCAGGCTGTGGTTAATGTTCTGCTTTCTTTCTACACCCAATCCCAGCTGATAAAGACAGGACTGTGTGCTTTGCATACATCCGCAGCTGCTTATAGAAATCCTACTAAGTGCCAGCGACTGTTGTAGGTGGTAGACATGCACCCATAGGCAAAATATGCCTCAAAAGAGACACAATCTAGTAAGGAGACAGCAGTGTCCAGCAGACACCCACAAGAGCCTCTGCAGTCCCGTCAGGCTCTAGTGAGGGCTGGGAAGAACTTCACAATAGAGGGAAGGGAAGAAGAGTGTTGGGTGGATGGAGGGCCCTTGAGAGAGTGTGATGGAGAAAGGCTTTTCTGAGGAAGGCTCAGCTGACCAGACCCGAGTGGCAGAATGCAACAGTATGATGTCTGAGGGGAAGAGGAAGCTGTGTGTGAGAAGAGCAGCAGGGAGGGGCAACAGCCCGAGGAGACGCAAAGGATGATGGGAGGGAAATAAGGAGGCTCACGTCAGGCCTGGTCAGGCCAGCCTGGCAGGCCATAGGAAGTACTTTGAGTGTTACTGTGAATGTGAGTAGAGCAACAGAATGACACGAATGGATGTGTTTCTAATGTTCCTGGCCAGCAGTACACTCTGAATAAATATTTGTTAGCAACTAAGCAAAAGAACTAAAGCAAAAGCAAAAAAAATAATCTCTTCAATAGGCTCCCTGGTAGGAGAGGGATGAACTATATTAGTGTTTAGCAATGAAGACAGACTGATGTTTGCCCAGTGCCTTAGAGTCCACAGAGTTCTGTCACCCGTGATCTCATCTGATCCCCTTTGGGATAAAGATATATTCTTGTGTGACATTAAGATGTGTGTGTCTCCTGCAGCTGTTAGAGGTGAGTGACCTGGGGCTCTGAGATGCCCTAGGATGCTCCTATCTTGTGCATCTCCCAGCCTGAAGGAGGGTATAGTGTCACTGTTTAGATGTTAAATGTCCCCTGGGTGGCACTATTGAGGGGTGATGGGACCTAGTGGGTGGTTTTAGGCCATGGCTGTATAATGTGAAAAGAGATTATGGAATGCTGGCTCTGGCTCTTCCTTTTTCTCTCCAGTGAGGTGAATGGCTTGACGTGTCCTGGGCTGCCTTCATGATAAACTGCCACAGGCCCAAAGTAAGGGGCCAATGGATCCTGAACAGAGACCTCCAAAACTCTAAGGTCAGACATCCTTTTTTCATTGTAAGTTGACTACCTTGACAGAAATCTGAGTAATAGATTCATCTTCTGAAACCACGCCTCAGGCTCAGCATTGCTGCTTAGAGGCTCTGGGAACTTATATATGTTAAGCAATATTTGCTTTTTTCCTCTCTTGTGTCGAAACATGAAGGGTGTTGGTTAAAAAAGAAAAATAGTTTACCTTACCCTTCAGGCCTGGGACCGAAGCCATTAGAGACAATAGAAACAGAAAGGTCTGAAAGGGACAACTGATTTAAAGAGCCCAGGTCAGGGCTCTCAGTGACATCACAAGGCCATTGTCCAGAGCAGCACTGGATAACCACCACCCCAGACACATGGCGCCTCATGCCATAGCCTCAGAAACCACATGGTCCCCTGAGTTCTTGGCCTCAGTTTTAAAAACATCTTGTCTTTTCTGTGCTATACCCGCACCCATGTGGGAAGGTGGTCTCCCGAGGCATTTTGTGTTACTGTAACTAAATACCTGATGCTGGATAATATATAAAGAAAGAAGAGTTATTTGGTTCGCCATTGTGGTAGCTGAAGGACCTAAACAGCCTCCTGATGAGATCTCACCCCCCACCCCCACCCCTTTATCACAGATGAAGAGACAGAAAGGGAAAGAGCAACACAGAGAAGGACCAAGCTCATGGTGTGGCCTCACTGTCTGACGAACCATCCACTTTCTCAAGGGCAGATTCACTTTAGTGAGATCCAACTCCGACCACAAGATCTCTGTGAATCCATTCATGGGAGTGGAGCCCCAAGATCTAATGACTTCCTACTAGGTTCCCCCTCTTCAGAGTCCCATGATCTCAGCACCATCTCAGTGGGGACTAAGTATCCAGAACATCAGCACTGAGGAGACAAACCAAATGTAAATGATAACAGGGGACACTCTCCCAAAGGGGAGCAGCACCCAAAGACTCCCTGATTCAAAGAGACAGGCATCTATAACTCAGTTCCTTCAACGAGGTCAAGCGATGGCTGCCTCCAAGTCCCAAGTGCTGTTCTCAGAGACTGGCCATTTCTAACCTGCCATTTTAACATGCCGTTTCACTCTGGATGGTGCCTAGAGCGTCCTCACTCTGTCTTTTTAATCACTTCTTTGTGTCACTTTTCAAGCTACCTCTTCTGGGAGTCATAGAGCAGGGCCCTTAGAATTTGTGGAATGAATGCAATGATGTTGCGTTGCAATCATGAGCACAATGCGTGTGTGCACTGTGGGCTCAAATATACAGTCAGAATAGGCAGAAAGGAAACCTATATTTTTCTGGTGTCAATCATGTTTATTAAATTGCAAAAAATCTCTCCCAGGCAGTATGAAAAATGGGTTGTGGGGGGCAAATGAATTTATTCTATGTTGGAAGGATATGCTTAAAATGTAATTAACACATGCAATTATGCATTCTGATGCGGAGAGCTTCAAGCTGACAGGGGGCGAGTTTAGGGGGAGCTCCCAGGCCACAGGCTGCAAGTTCTCTAACAACTTTATTCATACATTCTGGCCTATGGTTCAACCCTACTTCCTTTGACTATCTCCTGCAAATAAAAGGCCCTATTCTTCGGCTTGCCTCAGCTTTATTCGGAGTGAAAACACCACTTTGTGCCCGGGTTGTGTTAAAATAACAGATTTGTGTTCGCTCCTGTAGGAGGGAGGCAGACTAGCCTCACCGAGGATGGTGAGGCGCCTTTTGGAGGAGGAGGACGGAGAGAAAGGATCTCCAACAGCGAACCTTTGTCCGGGAATGCAAATGAGCCTCTGTGAACCTCAGCGCAGACAATGCCAGCCTAGTCCTCCAGGAGCACCGATCCATCTGCAGTTATTTTGTTAACCCATGTCTCTTACATTCTTTTTCTCCAACAGAATACTTGATGTTGACAGCTGTGAATTTTAAACAACCATTCTCAGTATGTTTTTCTAATTTTGTGTATTCAGATCGTTTCTCCATATTGGGGGGGGGGGGTTGGAAGCCAAGTACCTTAGGGTTCCTTCATTGTTGCATCTGTGATTGCCTGAATGAGGTAGAAATGCAATGCACTCACCAGCAGTTCAAGAATCCCGGAATTGCAGACATGCTTTTGCGATAGAAAAGGTTGCCTGAGGTAACACGCTGGAGTGGACTGGAGGCAGGACCTGGGAAGGATTCATCACTAGGACATTTGGGTGGCCCCCGGAAACTGAGCTTGCCCTTTACTTATCTGTGAAATGGGGCCACAGAGACATTCACAAAGGGCAGAAAATAAAGCTCTTGTACATCCAAGCCTTCAGCGCGGTTTGATTTTCCCTTTCTGGCTCCAATTACATTGTTCTGGCAGAGATCTCTCTTCTAAGATAGTGTGCAAAGCAGGGATGTGTTTTTAAGCACAGAGGAAAACAAAGAACTGTAAGATTGAAGCCAGTGTTGCTAAGACACCAAATAGGATTCGTGATTTGTAAAATTTGTTTGTTTATTTATTCGTTCTTCTGACTCCTTGATAAAAGGCCGTTAGCAACCCAAAACACAAATGCAATATTCTGGACAAGGAAATGAGGCAATTCTAAGGCACATTATATCTGCTACTTAGAGGCTATGAAATCTGACTCTGAGCTTCCTGGCAGCAAGAGTGAAAGGGTGAATGGTGACTAAAGGCAAATTCCCAAACGTTTCATTTTCAAGCAAATTTTACACTTAATTATGTTCCTAGAAGACAATTAGAGCAGGCTTAATGTCAACTTTGAGAGTTAAATACAGATGCAGAATTCCTAGGGCTGGAGCAAAAGGTGGTCAAATGGGCCCCTAGACAGAAGGATAGACCCATCTCATAGTAGGCTGGCATACCCACAGTGCATTTATTCATTTATTCTTGCAAGGTAGTCTGTAAGGGAGGCTGCCTTCTATTTTTTGTTTTTTTTGTGTTGTCAGAACCTATAACACGTGACTTTTGTAATCAGGATAGTGTATGTCATTCTAACGTGCTCCTCCCACTCCACTCTCCCTGCTCCTCCTCCTCCTCCTCCTCCTTGCTGCCTTGCCCTCCTCTTTGTCACAAGTTAAGTTTCCATCCTGTTAGGGTTCTCATTCAAATGCAGTAGAGAAGAACATTAACCTGAATGTGGTGCCAAAGGACTGTGATCCCAGCACTTAGAAAGCTAAGGCAGGAGTACGGCTGTGAGTCTGAGGCTAGTCTGGGCTACATAGGGAGACCCTACTTTCTCAAGAAAAGTTTGAAAGGGAGTGAAGCAAAGAAGGAGAAGAAAATGTCAATTCATTCACCTACTGGACTCTGAGCATCTGGCAGGGCTTTGTTCGGCCTAGCCTTGGACAGAAACAGATTGGGAGGGTCAGTGATGGTCACAGAGTTTTCAGGCTCCTGTGTGATTTACTCCTTGGTAGCCTATCTTTAGAACCTCTCTCTCTCTCTCTCTCTCTCTCTCTCTAACAAAAACAAAACCAAAAACCAAACGGTGTGTGTGCATGTGTGTGTGTGTGTGTAGAGAGAGTAAGATTCCTGTTAGGTTGTTCTCTGACCTCTCTGACCTCCACGCATGTACTGTTGTCCACACACACTCCCCCGAGCCAATAAATGTTTTAAAAGAATTTCTTAGTTGGGTGTGGTGTCTTTAATCCAGGCACTCAGGAGGCAGAGGCAGGCAGCTCTCTGAGGTAGAAGCCAGTCTGGGATGATCTACATTGAAGTTCCAGGTCAGGGGACGGAGGGCTACACAGAGAGACCCTGTCTCAAAACAAACCGAATTTCTTAATGCAAAATGCTGGCTAATCTCATCAAATATTTTTAGTGCATCTATTTATTTATCATTGTGTGTGCATGTGTCTGTGTGTATGTGTGTGTGCTTGCATGACACTCATGTGGGAATCAGAGGACAACATTCAGAAATTACTCTGTCTTTCCAACATGTGAGCTCCAGGTTTGGATATCAGGTGGTCAGGTCATGACCAGCTGGGCCAACCATCTCACTGGCCCTGAAACCTCTAGATCTACAGGAAAGTGGACAACCATAACCCAGTATCCTGGTACCTTATCTCTCTCCCATCATCAAGAAAACAAGTTAGAAAACATACTCACTTCACCAGCCAGTAACGGCAGAAGGGAGCACTCCAAAACCAAAGCTGTTGGGACCCAGAAAGGGCTGTTCAGAGGGTGTCCAGGTAAGCTGGCTAGATTCAGACACAGCCTCTGGCATGGGGCTCTGTTTCTCTATTTGGATTCTGCTGCTGCAAAAGCATCAGGATCAGATGACTTTGTATACAAGAGGGAATGCGTCAAAGCAGTTTCCTGGTTATCCTTCAATTAACCAGAAAATTGGATTAATTGTGCATGAACTCCTATGTTCAGGACCATTCTGACCTATGGGATATGCAAACGTAAGGAAGAGTAAGTTATATTAACACGGACTCCCTCACATTTGGTTTAATGTTCAGGGGGAACCAGTAAGATGTGAACCTTACAGAACCAAGAGCAAGACTGAATTTGGAGGTGAAGGGCTTTGTTTGGCCCCATATGGAACAGACACAGCTAGTGAGGAACAAGGGAACTATTCAGGCAATCCACCTGACACGCTGTGGCCAGCCTGCACCTTCCACGGGCTCCACTCTCAAAACCATCCTCAGAGAAGCTGTGGATGGAGAAGGCCTAACAGCTGCTCTGTGGCAATTAACCAGCAGTTTCTGTTCCAGACGGAGATTATTTTTGTATGGTGTAAAGAGATTCAAATAAAAATGTCAACGTGCCCATTATGGATGAAAGTTAGAAAAACTGAAGTGCCTCTGAATTAATCACTGTGACAGGAAGGCACAGAACGAGCTGCTAAAAATTCTCCCACCCATCTATTTTCCTGCCTTTTTGGTTGGGGGTGGGGAAGGTATTTCTTGCTTGCGACCTTAATTCATCTCGGAGTGAAGATTTAATGACAAAGTTACAAGCCCTTAAAGTAGTTTTTATTGAGGGGCTAATGAGAGTCCCTAAGAACTCGGTAAAAAAGAGACGCAGCCACTGACACAAGAGGCCTTTGAAAACACGGAAGAGAGCGGAGTTCATTAGCCTTTTTCTCTGCGTCTTCTTCCCCTTTCTCAACAATGAGTGTTTCTGGTGCCAAGCCTTCAGGAATAGAGCTGATTTCCTTTCAAGTAATTGATGCGGGCTCTGCTTCTTCACCAAGGCCAGACAACCTCTCCACAGAGGCAGGAAACCTCACCGTCAAAGGAAGCTGCGGGCTCCTTCCTCCTGGTTTGGCCTGGCCCCGCACACATTCTGGATTTGTGCTGGCCTGCCAACAGCCTCGCATTTCCATGCCTCCCGCGGCTAAGATAAGGAATGCAGCTCCCAGCCCCTGAGAACCACTCTCGTCTGCCTAAAACTCCAGCCAGGCTGCAACAAAACCGGAGGCTGTCACCCCAAATTGAGCAAATGAGCCCCTGTCCTGCATCATAAAGGCTAAGAGAGTTATTGGCTGTCCCCCGCAGAGAGGGCTCCATTGGCCCCTACCCTTTCTGTATATGTCCCCCTGGAATATTCTGGGCCTTCTTGCTTCTGCTCCTGTCTAACAGGAAGGCATAGCTGAGGCCAGTCTGGTCCAAACAGATCAAGTTTTCTCAAGTCAGGATTTTTTTTTAAAAGGAAAAAGAAACGGAAAGGAATGCTGTGAAGAAACTGGAAACTGGCGCTGTTTTAACTTCCAGCTTCACAGCCTTTGGTAAGCATGAACCCCAGTGACAGGAAGTAGGGGGAAGAAGGAAAACTGTGACCCTCCAAAAGTAACATAAACAGTGGGACTTGGGGGGAGGGCATTAAGGTGGAGAACCATCCCTCCCTAGGAGTTGTTCGCCACAAGGAAACTCAGAGGGGTCCACAGCATGCAATTAATCTGATACACAGAAACCGCTGCCCTTCCCCTCACAAATGTTTTATCCTCTCAAGATGGGAAGGAAAGGTTTTGCTGTGAAAATGTCTGTTGGGAGAAAACACTTATTAAAGCACCATTTTCCACAGCTACATTAATGGAGATCGGGGAGACGATTCCTATGCATGCAACTTCCAGTTCTTGGGAAGGTTTGCGCCTAGTGATGCAGCATCAGAAAACTTGGGAATGGGCTCAGACTCAGTCGATCCTGCTTCGAGCCTATGTGTGCTTCTGTGACCATCTCTAAGCAAGGCACATCCACAGGCTGCATGCCTTACGTTTCCCCTCCTAATAATAACAAAATTCAGTTGTGGTTTACACATGGGGCTTCTCTGGAGTGGATGAGCAGTCTTTAGGAGGAAGAGTGAAGCTAGAATGGAGAAAGTCACAAGGGAGGAAATACATTTTGATCCCCACCTTGGAGTCTTCCGCTGCTGGGACTGAGCATTCTAACGGTGACTAATAAGAACAATAGTAATAGTAATTATACACAACGTACTCTCATCACCGTAGTGTTCACTCGTGCCAGATAATGGGGTAATACTTGTATCCCTTTCCTGGTGAAACCAGGCAGAGTCATTTTCAGATAGGTCCTTGATCTGCGCTGTACAGCTGAGCTTTTTAGAGGTCATAGAGGTCAAGTAGTAAGTGCCATATTCACCCAGCTATTGGACAGAAGAGGTAAAGTTCAAATCAGCACTGGCCTGCATCCAAAGTCCTGTTCTTTTTAAATTGTTAATGTTGTTTGAGACAGCATCTCACTGTATCTCAGGATAACCTGGAACTTCCTATGTAGTCCAGGCTGACTTCGAACTAGCAATTCTGCTGGCTTTTTAACTTCCCAAGTGCTAGGATTACAGATGTGAGCCAGTATGCCTGGCCAAAGCTTGTTTTGTAACCACGAAGACAGTTTCTCCTAACCACTACCTGCATTCCCATTTGTCTGACTTAGTAACCACCTTAGAGTCTATAAGTGTTGATCTGCCCAACAAGGGACCTTGCACTCTACAAGAGAGGCAGTGCAATCTTGTGATTAGGAGGCTGAGGGCTGGAGGTACTGTCTGACTCTGTGACCTAGCAATTTCAGAGCCTTGTGCTAAGTTCCCAGTCAAGGTCCCCATCTGTACAGTGGGCACATTCTACTTATCAGGAATATTGTAAAAATAAAGTAGAACAATGCATTTGAATGTAGGGTAGATTCTTGAACATGGTGATCACTCAGTGACTCTCAGGGAAGAAGAGAGGAGGGAGGACAGGAGGAAGAAGGAGGAAAGGGAGGAAGAAAGGCAGAAAAAAGGAAGCAAAGGAAGGGAGCTTCCCTCTGATGAGACAAGTTATTCCCCAGAGGACGGAGGCACAGAGGAGAGCGTCAGAGGCTTCAGACTAGCTTAGGGCAGGATGAGGCATCTCATTGCTCAAGTTCATTTCCTCCTTCTTGTCAACCTCATCACAAACAGCTTACCCACAGGCTCCCAATGGTGCCAGCAGCTATCCAACTTCCATGCCTGCAGGAGAAAGGAAGCCATCTTGTGTCAGCCTTCTCAGGTCCAGTCAGGTCACATGACCAGACCTGGCCAGTCACCAAAGTGAGAAGAATGTGGGTACTGATTGGCTTTCTTGCATGACATGCTTCCCCTCTCGCTCAGGAATGGAGTCTATAGACTGGAAGCAGAGCCAGGAATGAGCCTCAGAAAGGGGCAGGGAGTGCAGTTACCTGGTAAAGAATGAAACAATACTGTTGAACTAGTCTACTGCAAGCAGAGCTTACCTGGTATTGTCTGTTTCCATTTAGTGGATGTGATCAACAACTTGTGACATAGGGGACTGGGGAGATGACTCCGAGGTTAACAGCACTAGCTGCTCTTACAGAGGACCTTAGTTGGGTTACCAGCACCCACAAGGCAGCTAACAGTCAGTCCCTAACTTCAATTCCAGGGGATCCAAATCACTCTTCTGGTCTCCAGGGGCATTGCACACATGTAGTGCACTTACATACATGCAAGCAAAGCACTCGTACACCATATATAAAAAGGATAAGATAAGAACTAATGTTTCAGGATGACTGCCAGGGTGTGAACCTGGCCTCCACTTTCTCCTCCCTGTGTGGCCCTCCATGAGTCAGTCTCCTTCTGTGCTCCCCCTTTTTTGGTTGATTTGTAAATGCACTTAGCAGAAGTAGTACCTCCCCTTTGGATTGCTAAATGCTGGGTGTGGCCACCTAAGCACTCAGCAGTAAGCCAAAATGAGCTTCCGTGGTTGACAGGCTGTGCATCTACTATGTGCCAGACCCGGTGAATCGAATCAGGCACTTGGGAAACAGTGATGAACACACAAGAGGATATCCGGTAAATCCCTTGACCTGGTGACACCTCCCTCCAAGTCTGGAAAGACAGATAGTAAGCAATAAACAAAGCAAGAAAATCATACAGTAAATCCCATGAAAGCTGTGTGGACAGAGAAGGGAGCTAAGCTAAGTGTGAGAAGACAGGCTGCGGTTGCCCCAGGGTCGAAGATTCCAGAGGGTTGAGTAATTAACTAGTGGAAGAGATGCTCAGGCTGAGGGTCCGCAGCACAGACTGTGAGGACGGCACATTGGTGGTCTAAGGAGCTGGAAGGAGGCAGTAAGGCTGGAACTCAGGACACATGGAGGCTGGGGTGGTTGTACTGTCCTTGGTGAGATCAGGCAAACCCATACCAGGCAGGCCAGAGACCCTTGGGAAGTCTCCTTGTGAAATGGGAGATGCTGACGGGTGGGAAGGAGCAGTGGCCTGGTGTGACTTGCTTGATGGTGGTGGTTACTGGGCCTGAATCACATCAGCTTTTCTGAGTCTGAGGATAACCTTCCATATACCAGGGTGAGAACGCGGGGCTCACTGTGAACATGCCAGAGGTAACAGTCCGGCAATGTTCTGTTCATATGAAAGGACAAGATGCATCCAAGATGTCAGTGTGGCCCATCTTCTCTTCTGGAGCTTCCACGGTGACCAGTTTTGCAGGTTCTTGTGTTGACTACAGGACATTGTCAGTAACCCTGCCAAAGAGACCTCCTCCACTCAGGCAGATAGCTGTCAGGAGCCCCAGGGGCTCCCAAGGGAAGGCGAGGCTTTTAGAGTCCCCTAGAGCAATGAGACCTTGTTGAAGGCTGGACAACTTCTGATTTCAGCCCGATAGGGCATTTGAACACGGTGAGCCAGCAGCATCAGCACTCAGCTTGCTGAGCCTGGGTCAATCGCCCAGAGTTCGGAGAGGGAGGCAGATGGGAAGTTTAGGGTCTGTGTGTTCATCCTCGGGAAGGAATGGATGCGGGGCTCCTGGGGGATGGGGCTCCAGATAAGGGAGGCTATGACAGACACTTTGAGAGGGCTCATGCCATGTCTTGTCACATCACTCTGTTCGTCGTAAGCTTTGGACTTTCTTTGTAGAAGTGAGGAGCATTCCCCCTGATGGAACTGTGTTCAGTAGGCCGTGTATTTAGGGTGGGTGATCCCTGGAGCCATTCAAAGAAGGAAGCCTTTTAAACCTGATCTGCAAAGTGTCTAAGACCTCTTCAGATCCGCTGAGGTTTGCAACTAGGGCTGGGGAGATGGCTCAGTGGGTAAGAGTACTTGCTATCCATGCCTAAGGACCTGAGTTCGAGTCCAGCACCCATGTAAAAAAGCTGGAAATGGTTGTCTGTAACCTCTGGCTTGGAGGGTGGGTAAAAGAGACAGGTGGATCCTGGGAACTTGCTGGTCAACCTGCCTACCTGAAATGGTGAACTTCAGGTTGAGTGAGAGTTTGTCCCAAACGAATAACAAAGAGAGGAAGACACTGACAGTCTCCACTGCTCCATGTGTGTCTCTCAAGGCTGTTGATCTTTTAAAAAAACTTATAATTAATGTATACCATCTCTGTGTGTGCAGAACACTGTATAGTTGGATGAATTCTCACCACGTGCACACATCCTGCTGTCACCACTGCCAGGAGCATCACCTGAACCCAGCTCCCTCCTGAGGAAACCACTCCAGGGCTGCTACAGCCAGAGAGCAGGCTGGGTGGGTTCAGTTCCTAACTTATGTAAGTGAAAGTCTCTGGTGTGCCTTTTGTACATGATTTCTTTCATTTACTGTCATGTTTGTGGGCCACATCCGTACAGCTGGGCCTGACTGTTCCCTATATCTCGTTTTACAAATATCTAATTCCTATATCCAGTTAACAGATGGATTTTTGAGTTGTTTCCCATTTCTCACTATTATAACTAAAGCTGTTAGTTATGTATATCTTTTTTATACCTTTCTCTTGGTGTATCCTTAACGGAACTTGTTGGGTTAAAGGTGATGGATATGCTCAGCCAAAGTAGATACTGCTAAACAGTCCCTCCGCCCCCCCATTCCTCCTCATGCCCCCCCCCTCCTCCTCCTGCTCTTCCTTCCCCTTCCTTCCCATTCCTTTCCTCTTTTCCTCTCCCCCTCTTTGATATTTTTGAAGCAGGGCCTTACTATGCTGCTTAAGCTGATTTCAAACGTCTAATTCCTCTGCCTCAGCCTCCTGAGCCCTGGGATTACAGGTGTGTTACCAGCTCCAGCTTCCCAAAACAGTTTAAAATGAAAGGTTCTGAATGAGGGGACGGGAAAGATGGCTCAGCGATTAAGAGCAATGGCTGCTCTTGCAGGGGACCTGAATTCGGTTCCCGGTACTCACTTGGTGGTTAACAACCCTCTGTAACACCAGCTCCAGGGGAACTGATGACCTCTCTGGCATTCAGGGACATTGCATGACTCAGATGCACTGACATACACACAAGCAGAACCCTCATACACATAAAAATAAATAAATGAATCAATAAAATATTTTTTAAAGTTTTGAATAAAATTTTAATTTTTAAAAAAAGGATTTTATTTTTGTTACTTTTAATGATAAAACATATGTTTGTGTGAGTGTGTACCTGTGTCTGTGTGTCTGGATGGGTATCTGAACATGACTACAGGTGCTTACAGAAGCTAAAGTCGCCAGACCCCCTGGAGTTGGAGTTACAGGTAGTTGTGAGCTGTCTGAAGTGGATGCTGGACACTGAACTTTACTTAGTGGCCAAGCCATCTCTCCAGCCCCAAGTTTCACTTCTTACCCTCAATAACATGCACTATTGTGGTGTGAATGTGAAATGTTCCACACTTCTCACGTGGCTTCCAGCTGTTTTAGAGACTGTGGACGCATTCAGAGGTGGGGCTCACTGGAGGACATGGATCTTTGGGGAATGGACATAGGTTCACAGCCTGGCTGTGTTTGCTGTGTTCTTTTTGCTTCCTGTTTGATGACTGAGCTATGGTTAACCTGCCATAGGCTCAGCCACCACAGAGCCACCTGCCACCTCACCTTACCTGACACAATGGACTGTATCCCTCAAACTGTGAGCCCAAACAAACCCTTCCTACCTTAAGTTACCTTTGTCAAGTATTTGGTCACAGACATTTCTCTTTTGCTTTTGGTCTTTTTCAGATAGGATCTCCCTGTAGCCACAACTAGCCTGGAACTCCTTTTGGAAACTAGGCTGATCTCAGTCTCACAGAGCCCACCTGCTCCCAAGTATGTGGATTAAAGGCCTGTACCACCAGGCCCAACCATTTCAATTTTCGTCCTTCAGCCATCCTGGGGGTGTGATGGGGTAGTTCATCCAGGCTTTAATTTGTACACTACTGTCTCATCATTCAGTTACCAAGCACTTTGTGACTCCTGCTCTATATCAGGCTGTTACCTTAGAATCTCCATCTACCCTACTTAGTCTCATGGAAACTTTGCCAGGCTCAGAGGTATCAGTTGCCTTCCTGTGATCGCTCACCAGGACATGGAACTATTTAGGCCACAACTAGGAGAGACCCAGAAAACTAGAATGGATGGTTATCATCCATCAGATACTCAGATACTCAGAATTTCCACAGCTGGTTTCCTCTCTGCTTCACTATTCGAAGTGGGATTTCTAGAGCAGCAGCCCCAGCCTCGCTTCGAGCTGGTTGGAAATGCAGCATCCAGGCCCACGCCACAAGGCTTCTACATCAGAAACCACCTCCCATCAAGATCCCAGGCATGGCATTGTGTGCCTATCAAAGTCCCAAAAGGACCGCTGGCCAGAGTATCCCAAGCCTGGCTGCTCTGGGCAGCACCCAGGGATGTACTGTGACCTGGATCCTATCTCTAGGCAGCATAATTGAACTGGTCCAGGATGTGGCTTGGATTATGGCCAGGCCATGATTTTTAAAAGTCTCCCGGGGGCTGGAGATGTAACCGAGGTGGTAGAGTGCTTGCTTGGCATTCATCTCCCCTGGATTCAATCCCTAGTACCATAAGGAACATCAAAAGATCCCAGGTTATTAGAACTTGAAGCCAATCTCTCAAGCCCACACTTGTGAATGCAGTACAGTTTTAAAAGGGGTCCATTTTTATTTTAATCTTTCTTTTGAGACTTTTTGCTTGTGAGTTTCTGTTCACATTTACTGGCACAACTTGAAGAATTTAATGACCTGGCTGAGACTGTCCTCTGACAGTCCTCTCCAGAATGGGTCCCTCACCTCCCAGCCCTTGACCACAGTATCCTTGACATACTGCTCTCAGGATGTCCTGTAGGAAGTGTCCTACAGAGAAGCAACGCCATATTCTAGAACCTTCCGTACAACAAAATTATTATGATATCTACTGCTAATTCATTAGCTTTCTTCAACCACTGTTAACTACTACTTCCTGGAGCTTTGAGTACAAGTCACAGCCTGGAGCAGCTTGGAGCAGCTCGGAGCAGCTTGGAGCAGTCTCTGCAGGTCTCTCACTGACACTATGCCATGCCTTCTGATTCCTCATAGTGTCCAGAGTGACTTTGAAAATGTGAATTATATGGCTGGGGGTATAGCTCAGTGGTAGGGTGCTTGCTTAGCATACACAAGGTATTGGATTCCAACTCCAACACACACACACACACACCCCATAAATTGGGTCATAGTATTTCTCTGTTCAAAGTACACTCTGATAGCTTCCATCTTGCTACAAGCACAACTCTTACCATAATAAGGTCAAACCCAGCTTTCTAGTCTTGTCTACTCTGCAGGATTCTTGATCATTCCTCAACCCCACCAGGAGTACTCTTCCTTAGCACTTTTCGATGACTGTTCCACTTCCCTGAAACGCTTTTCCTCCCAGAATGTGATAGCTCACGTGTCTATCAACTCAGCCTTGCTTACATGGCCACTCCTCAGAGAGTCTTATCCTTAACAGTCTGTCAAAAATAAAACCTTCATGGCAGGCTCTTCAGTCCCCAGCTTTATTGTCATTGCTTGAAATCTGACATTGTATTATGTGCTTGCTATCAAGCTTGCCCACCAGTTCTTTACTCTTTGCTCCTGATCCACAAGGTTCGGTACAGCATGCTAGATGCTCAATAAGGCTTTTGTCTGTTTTGTTTTGTTCTTTGTTTTTTAAAGTTCATTTTACTTTTTATTTTAATTGAATTTAAAATTTTTATGGATGAGTGTATTGCCTGCATGTGTGTAAGTGTACCTGTGTCGTGAATTATAGAGTTGAATTAGTGTCTCCAAATGTCCTTCAGTGTGGATCCATCCACTGGAGCCTGGTTAACCCACCAAGAGTCCTATCCTTGAAAAAGTTTGTCTCTGCCCCTCCGGGTAGCTATCGGTTGCCACGATTTCCTTAGGTTGGTTTTGGGTTTCTTACCCACTTCCTCATGTCTGTGCTGGGATTTCGTATGCTCTGTGCTTGCATGGGACTTGCGCATGCTGTCAACATTGCTGTGTGTTCATATGAGTAACAGACAAGCTGTCTGGAAAGCTCTGTTTCCTTGTGGTCATCCACCAGCTCTGGCTTTTTCAATCTTTCTGCCTTCTCTCCCCCAGTGATGCCTGAGCCTTGGGAGGCAGACATTTGATGTAGGTGTCTTCTTCAGCAGTAGGCACTCTGTAATCTCTTGTTCTTTACATGTGGGCCGTTTGTGGGTTTCTGTGTTAATCACCATCTGTTGCAAAAGGAAGCTTCTTTGGTGAGAAATGAACGATGCATTAATCTATGGGTATAACCATATGTCATTAAGAGTCATTTTAATATGGTAGTTACTTACTAGAAAACTAGTATTAGGTTCTCTCCTATATAGCCTCAGGTTCCTAAGCCTTATATCAGTGTCAGGCCTGGGCTCTAGCCTCTGAAGCAGACCTTAAATCCAATTGAAGAGTGATTGGTTACACCCATAATAGTCATGCCACTTTTCGTCAGGTCAGTTGTTATTGTAGTTTATTCTTCACAGGATTCACAGTTGAGTAAGATTAATGATTCTTTTTCTTTCCGGTGTACAGCGCCTTCCAGCACCATGAACACTAGTCAGTAGAGATGAGGCTCTGATTTCTCCTCATTCGTTCTACAGCTCGTGTGTGTAGCTCTTCAGCAATAGGGTCTTACCATTCATTTCTAATGGGTAACCAAAGTAGAGACAATGGCCAGTTCAATAAAGCTTCGATGGAGAAATGAATGGTGGATGTAGGGATGTATCGTAGATAGAGGGATGGATGAATCAACGACAGGATAGATGGTGAAAGAACTACACTGAATTTCACAGTGAAGAAAAGCTGAAGGTCTCAGAAGTTGAGCGATTCATGGTTTTGCCTACACGATCACAGACTATACATAGGCACTGACTGAAAATCACACATGTTCTAGTCAGCAACAAATCAATGAACGTTCCATAAGATGATAGGGATGCCATCGCCTCCTGTAGAAGTACGCTTGCTGCTTGATCTGGATTGCTAACTTGATTGGACTGAGAGGCACCTAAAGGTTAGTTAAGCACACATCTGGGTGTGCCTGAGAGTGTTCCAGATACAAATAACTAATGAGGAAGACCTAGGAGCCCAGCATGTGGATGGCACCATCTTACAAGTGGGGTCCCGGATGGGATAAGTGGGGAGTAAGTGGAGAAGATCGCTGAATGAGCGTGGAGCATAGACTGTCTCTCTTTGCTTCCTGGTCACCATGAGGTCAGCAGCTGCACCATACCCTTCCCACCAGGGACTCCTTTACCAGAGGAAATTTTCCTTTAACTTGTTTCTCTTGCTAGGATGGGGGCTCATGACTATAATCCCAGCACTTGGGAGTCCGAGGCAGGAGGATGAGCATGAGTTCAAGGCTAGCCTGGGCTTGAGTTTCAGTCAAGCCTGGGCTTCAGTGTGAGACTTTGCCCTCCCCCTTCCCAACCCATTGTTTCTTTCTGGTATTTGGTCACCGTAAAGAAAGTCCGACAGATATGGACACTTTCTGACGTTGTGTGATAACAAGTCCTCAGAACGTAGCATCATTAGGCAGCACATCGCACTACTTAACAGCTCTCTCCAGCAACTCACATCCTTCCTGTCTTGTTTCTTTGCCATACTGGAGACGGAACAAGAGCCATGCATATCAGGCAAGAGCTCTGCTGCCACTGTACAACATCCCCAGGCCTTCAGCAGGCAGGCTTGTACGGGGCAAAAGGAAATGTAAGCACTGCAACCCTGGAAAGAAAATTAAAAACCAGGCGAGGTTACGAACTTCAGGCTAGCATGTACGGGGACTCTGAACCTGAAGCCGCTGATTGGCAACTGTGCAAATGCCCTAACACATCTGAGCCCAGGTGACTGTTCCTCCTGACTTGAGAGGAGAGATTAATGAGAGAGGAAGGGAATCATGTGAACACCACTGCAATTAAAATGTCATTTATTCGTTTTATGTGTATGAGTGTTTTGTCTGTGTGTGTGTAAGTGTCCCTGTGCTGTGCAATGCCCATGGAGGTCAGAAGAGGGTGCCATCAGATTCCCTGGAACTGGAGTTGCAGCTGCCGTGTGAATGTTGGGAACTGAACCCAGTCATCTTCAAGAGCAGTCAGTGCTCTAAACCACTGACACATCTCTCCAGCTCCAGCCCCACCCTACCCCTGTGATTTGTATCATTGTATCTGCTAAGGACGAGCCCCAGCACCTTCTGTCTGCCCCTGTGTCTGTTACCTAATGCTTTACTTTGAATCGTTTCCTCTCCCGTGGTGACACAGGTCCTTCATTTGGGGTCAAATAAAACCTTGACCCCAGGTTATGTTCTGGTTTTGTTTTTCAGTTCTTCTTAATTAAAGCTTTATATTTACTTGATTCATGTTGCTTTGATTTTTTTAAATTCTAAAAACAGGAGGAAGTGAGGAGACAGGTTGCAATTCCACCCATTTGATTCATCCTCAGTGGATCTTGCTGTCTAAGTAGAAAGAAAAGGACTCCAGGCGGCTCAGAGGAAGTGAGAACTCCCCTGTGCAGATGTTCCCCACACCCAGCTATGGGATGGCACAGACAAAACACCCAGATTATTCACTGTTTCGTTTTATCCCAAAGATCTGAGTCCCTGTGGCTGAAACCCAATTAGAAGCAAGGCAGGGCTGTGGGGCAGGCGGCTGGCTCAGGGGAACGTGGTTCACAGAGCACACCAGTCCTGGCAATTATTCCTTGGGTTTAGCTTTCAGCACATGAGCTGGTTTCCACATAAGACGATAAAGCCCCCATGTTCTTCTGAATACTTAAATGAAGAAATCAGGTCCTAGCAAGGCAAAATATTTACACATTGATTTAAGCTCGCCCATGAAATCGGAGCTAAGAGAGATTTCTATCAGAGGGCAAGGCGGAAACTGGACACCAGAGCTCAGAGACTTTTCCACAGAATTTACGTAGGTGGAAGAGGCTTTTCCTGTTCAGAACCCTCCCCCAACTTCGTTTTTTCCAAGAATTTGGGAAATACTCAGAGGCTCTTGGTCCCCAAACAAGTACACTGTGTTGAGAAGCATTGAAAGTGTGTGAGTGTGTGAATGCGTGTGTGTTTATGAGTATGTGTGTGAATGCATGCATGTTTATGTGTTTGCGTGTAAATGTGTGTCCTTATGAGTGTGTTAGTGTGTATGAATGTATTTGTTTATTTATTTACTTGTTTATTTATTTATTTTTGGGTTTTTCTGAGACAGGGTCTCCCTGTAGCCCCAGCTTGCCTGGAACTCCCCAAGTACACCATGCTGGCCTT
The DNA here is from genome assembly GCA_035773235.1 of Eospalax fontanierii. NCBI lineage: Eukaryota > Metazoa > Chordata > Mammalia > Rodentia > Spalacidae > Eospalax > Eospalax fontanierii. Next base: position 13,498,556 of record CM069552.1, read on the forward strand.
GAACTCACAGAGATCTGCCTGCCTTTGCCTCCTGAGTGCTGGGAATAAAGGTGTACACCACCATGCCTGGTGAATGTGTGTTTATGAGTGTGTGAGTGTTTGTATGTGTGAGTATATGTAGTTGTGAAGTATATGTATATGAATCTGCGAGTTTGGGAACATTTGCGAATGTGTGTATGTGTCTGACTGTGTGTGTGTGACTGTGTGCGAGTGGTATATGTGCATGTGCGCACCAAGATATTCAGTCCTCACGTGATGATGCTCTGTGATTCTGCTGAGGAAATGGCTCAGTGGTTAACACTGCTGCTCTTCCAGAGGACCCCAGTTTGGTCCTCAACACCCATGTTGAAAGGCTCATAACCTCCAATAACTTCAGCTTCAGGGATCCAACACCCTTCTGGCCTTCTTGGGCACTCATACCCACACACATGCACACACACACATAACACATAAATAATAATTGTTTAAAGAAAAAGATATTTCCCCTTTGACTTGTGATGTGTCAGTGCCAGCAATGTTAGGAAATTCTGTTTCAAAATCGCATTGGGATCAAATTTTCTACTACCTAAACTCTATAATATGCAATGTGCTGTGTTTTGTGTGTGTTCTCTAAGGCTTAGGTGTTAGAAAATTCATCCCCAGACTCATGTCAATTGTTTTTAAAGGCGGGGCTGTTGGGACATAAGGATGGGGTCCCCAGGTTGCCATTATTGGCTTTATTTTCATTTACTTATTTTTTTCTTCTGTGGTGCTAGGGATAAAACCCAGGGCTTTGAATGAATACACAAGGTAAGCTCTGTATCCCTGAGCCTCGTCTTCAGTCTGCTTTTATAAGAAGAGGGTGAGAGATCCAGGCTGATAGACTTATTTCATCTCAGCAAGTGCTACCCACGGCCATGCCTTGCTGTATACAAAAGGACCTCTCTAGATGCCAACACTGTATTCTTGGACTTTCCAGCTTCCATGTCCATGAGCTGAATAAACGTTTGTTCTTTGTAAATTATGCAGTTTCAGGTATTCAGTCATAGCAACAGAAAACAGACTAAACACATCTTTAAAGGACTTGCCAGTAATTAGAAGGGGTACAGAAACCCCTTGGAATCCGGTAGGAGCACTGATAGTCAGACATTGTTATCAGAATTTGCCATTTTTCAATATTTACCAAGCACATACTATGACCTGAGACTGTCCTCCATACTTAACTCACATTAGTGTATTTATTTCCAAAGTATAATCAGAAACCTGTGATTCACAATTTGTAAACATAGCTCTGAGTTCTGTGACTGAGAAGTGATGGACTCAGGACTCAAATACTGACTGGAACCTGAGTCTAGGGCTTTCCTGAGTTTACCCCAGAAATCCTGGGGACCCACCAGGAAGTCATCCTGGGGGCTACCCGCTCTCCAGTCCTGGGCAAACCAGTACGGTGATATCCACCCAGGATGCTAGCTGCTATTCATGACCTCTATTTGTATACAACTTCTTAGACGCAGAAGTGAGTGGCAAACTTACAACCCCACTGCCTGACTGAACACTTGTCTTTACAAAAGCTCGATTCCTTTTGCAGTAGACTACATAAACAAATAGAGACGTCAACTCTACTCCTTAGGCCACCTCTAAGTAATGCAAAAGGATGAAAATACATGTTATTTCATCAAGAAATCATGCGATGTCTTGAGGGAAGTGTTCTCCCTGCAAAAATGCCTGGTTTCCGTGTTAATGTGTGTAGAACACAGCTATTGATTTTCAGCAGCACAATTATTTACTGTGACAGCGCACCGTCTTCCTGAGAACAGTGTGGGGTGGGCACTGGGAGCTGTTCATTCATGCAAAGAAATCTTGTCAAATATTTTAATGAGAAGAAAAGCCAGGCAGCCAGGATGCAAACCCAAGGTGACCTTTAGCTGGGCAGTGTGTTCTAGACACTTCACGGCTCTTAGAGTCTTTCGGGATGCTGCTGCTGCTGTTGATAGACTGTCTTGGCTGTGCAGGGCTCTGCTCTAGCTGAGATGTCAAGAGGATTTCCAGAAAGTATCTTTGTCTCAGAATTCTATCCTCAGTCCAGTGGACACTGACTAGCCCACATCCAACCCCTTTTCTGATATGAAACTCTTGTTACTGTAGGCAAAATTGGTTTCATGTCCCCTTCTTCTGGCTTCTTGGTGGCAAGAAGGGTAGGTTGTGAGCCTGGCTTTGGTCTGTAAGACATTCCCATCCTAGAGAGGTGAGGTATGGTTAGGAATTTGCTCAGTGACCCTAACTCCCTGGGCAGTCCAGGAGACACAATGAACATTTTAAAAGATTTTAATATTAGTTCTATATGTGCGTGTGTGTGAGTGTATGCCACACATGTACAGAGGCCAGAAGAGGGTGCCAGGTCCCCCTGAGGGTGAAGTTACAGATGGTTATGAGTCGCCCAAGGTGGGTGCAGGGAACCAAATTCAGGTTCTAGAAGAAACTGCGAATTCGAGTAACCATGGAATGTCACCGAAATGGACATTTTTATGGAGTCTGTGTTTTATATGGGGCAGGCTATGTCTTTTTTTAGCCTCCTGACAAATAAACCAGAATCAGGCCTTGCTGCTGACATTTTTTAATGAATGTGTTTACACTTACATCGAGTGCAGTCCTGAGTCTCTGATTCTTTTTACACAGGATTCACAATGTCGTGTGCCTCCTACAGGAAGATGATGGCAGAGCTCTTTAAATGGAGAGGAGCTGTAGAATATTGCTTATAGCATGCCCTTAATTCCAGCACTTGGGAGGCAGATGCAGGCAGATCTTTGTGAGTTCAAGGCCAGCCTGGTCACATAGTGAGTTCCAGGTCAGCCAGGATTACATGGAAGGCCCTATATCAAATAAACAAAAATAAAACAAAGCAGAAAGGACTGGGGGACCCACAGGACAGTGTTGAAGAAGATCCCAAAAGGCCAGGGCAGTCAGTACAGTTAGAACAGGAATATGGGAATGGTGCTTCTATAGTCAGGTCTTCTGGACGAACAGAGGCAATAGGATTGCTTACACAGTACAGTACGAGTCCAACAAAGCCTGTCTCACACTAGAAAGACTGAGAATCTGGTAGTTGCTTGGTCTACAAGGCTGGGTGACTCTGCAGTCTAGGGACTGAAGAATTTCTGGAGAGTCACTGGTCTTCACTACACATTAGAAGCCCAAAGAAGCTGAGTTCTGATGTCAGGGAATTTGGCAGTGGTGTGGTGACGGCAGCATCAGGATTAAAGAACTCACCAGCCAGACAGACACAAGGCAGGCAGAAGGCAAAGGTTTTCCCGAAGACTTCCTTTTATCTGGAAGATGTTGCCCACACTTAGGGTGGGTCGTCCCACTTCAAATAACCCGAGAAAGAAAATCCCTAACAGGTGTGCCCCACAGCTTCTCTCTTAGTTGATTCCAGATCGAGCACCACAACAACCATCACAGGGCTGAAGTCCACAAGGATGATTTCTAGAAGAATCCAAAGCAGATCAACTACAGCTTAAAAATGCTGAGGGGACACTCACAGTTTTGATCACCTGTACATTAATTACTGGGAGATACATAGAAAACAAATGCTGTTAGCAACTCCAGGGAAAACAGAAAGCCATACCAGAAGGAAAGGCAACCATAGTATAATCTACAGCTCAGCCGTGGGAACAGTTATAGGATCTAAATGCCAGATATGGGTTAAATACAAATCGTAAAAGAACTCTCTGGACAAAGGGACAAGAAGAGGTGTGTGTTGCCAGGCAAGCTTGCCTGTGGGGAGCAGGAAGGAAAACACTTTTAAGAGTCAAAGCATCAGAGCTGGAGAGATAGCTGAGCAGTTAAGAGCACTGGCTGTTCTTGCAGAGGATCCGGGTTCGATTCCCAGCACCCACATGGCAGCTAACAACTATCCATAACTCTAGTTCCAGGAGAATCTGATGCCTTCTTCTGACTCTGCAGGAGCATTACATAACATGGGTGTACTTACATACATGCAGGCAATACATTCATACACATAGAATAAAAATAATAAAATTTAAAAAGAGTCAAAGCTTCACATTCTTCAGTAGGTAGTTAACATATACCATCTAGGTTTAAAAAGCTGGGAAAGTCAGCTTTCTAAACAAACATGCTATTTAGAAACAAGGAATTGTGTGCTACGGGGACCATCAGCTTGGGGTGAGTAGACAGGCAGTTAGAGAGGATCCTGTATGACTTCCAGGGCAAGTTAAAAAAAATATTTTATTTTATTATTTTTATTTTATGTGTTTGAATGTATTGTTTGCATGTATGTATGTGTGCCCTGTCATACAATGCCCACAGAGGTCAGAAGAGGTGTTGGATCCCCTGGAATTTGGATTGTTGATCACCATACAGGTGCTTGGAATCAAACCTTGGTCCTCTGCAAGAGCAGTTCACGTTCTTAACTGTGGAGCCATCTCTCCAGCCCTAAGGGAAGTTCTAAAGTCACAGGGAAAAGAGGGAAAAACTGAGCCACAATACGTGTCACATAGGTTACAGGAAGGCCCTGCTCAGTGGCAAACAAGGAGGAGTTAGACCAGGAGTGTAGCCCTGGGATTAAGAGCCACCAGCACATTATCTTGACTCTGTCTTCACCTGGGAATTAAAAGGTTACAACGAACATCTCTACCTGGGAAAGAAGACTGGCTGGCGTGCGGCTCAGCACTCCACGAACATTGACAACAGCAATAATGAAGCTGCCAATCCCAAAGGCACGCGGGGGACACAGCTGCCACAAGCTGGCCTTGCGTTCTCAAATGCAGATTGCTGGGCCCCAGGAAGCTGTCACTGTCCCTGGTGTTTACTCACTGGTTTCTGTAACTGCTCCTTTTTACAAATCATACCATAGGAAGGATTTCTTTATGACTGATCTCTTTTCCTTTTCCTTTTCCTTCCTTCCTTCCTTCCTTCCTTCCTTCCTTCCTTCCTTCCTTCCTTCCTTCCTTCCTTCCTTCCCTCCTTCCTTCCTCCCTTCCTCCCTTCCTCCCTCCCTCCCTCCCTCCGTTCCTTCCTCCCTTCCTTCCTTTCTTTTCTCCGTTCCTTTCTTCCTCACGCTAACCCCCCACCCTTCCTCTCTGTCTTTCTGAGTGTGTCTCTCCTCTCTCTCTGTCTGTGTCTCTCTCCCCTCTGTCTCTGTCTCTCTATCTTCCCTCAGTTCTGCCAGGATTCTTGGTAAGCCCATTTACTGGTCTGGACATTGGCTCTTGTTTGGTGGAATAGAGAGGACTCTGGCTGAATGTTGTGAACCTCTGAAGCCCTATGTAACTTTGCATTTGTTGGCAAAGCACATGTATGATGTGGAGGCTCAGGACTTGGCTGTTGAAGAGGGTAGGCTTTGTGACTTAAAGCACTGGACTGAAATCACTGGTAGCCAGGCCAGAACAAGGTAATGCCACCATTTCAGGACAGTTCACTTCTAGGGGACAGGGTCAACATTCCGGTGGTCCAGTGGGCTTCTTGTGTATCCTCCTGGTGCTGGGTCATAGCACCTTCATGTGCAGGCAGGGATGTGGGCTTGTCACCACAAGACAGGTTTGCTAGGAGCCCTAGGAGTCTCTGCCCATACCGCAGTCCCCCTGCTCTGTGGTTGACAATCCAACAACCCGGGAGCAGAGTCAGCAGAACTGATTTGAGGCTGTGAAGAAGGCCAAAGTTTCAACAAGCTTAGTGGATTTTATAAGGACATGGTGCAGGCCCCGCTGCTGAGGGCAATTGGTGCCTTTAGAACCGCCGAGCTTGGATCCATGTCTGCCCACACATGCTCCCCGTACCTTGTGTGCCCCCCCACATCTGTTCGAGCACATGATAATATACACATTGACTTATGACCTGAGGATGCTGCTAACTGTCCTCCAGGGCACAGGAAGGCCCCACAGCAGCCACTCCACCCAAGATGGCTGGTGAGATGCCACAGAGGGGAGGCCTGTCTGAGCCACTTGATATGAAACTGAAGTAGGAAACACTGTATTCTGAGACCAACTGAAGGCTGCTCTGGTTCTACAGGGGCACTTCCCACTCTGTGCCTGTCTCTTCTCTCGTGAAGATGGCCAAGGATGATGAGACAGCGCTCTCATGGCGTGGAGATCTGCCAGAGGGACAATGGGAGCCAGATCAAGATGAGGAGTCTGAAAAAAGTCCACAAAGTTTCATCAGTCACCATTTTCGTCACGAATTGAACTTTTGGGAATTTTTTTAAAGATAAGATCACGTTACATAGCCCAGGCTAACCTCATTCTCATGAGCCTCCTCCCTCTGCCTCTGGGGTTCCGTTATTACCAGAGTGCACCATCACAGCCAGCTTGGCAAACACATTTAAATTGTACTTATTTATTTTGTGCGTATGAGTGTTTTGCTTGCATGCACGTAATAGACGTGTCACACAATGCCAGAGGAAGGGGGTATTGGGTCCCCTGAAATGATTGTTAGTCACCATTTGGATGTTGGGAACTGAAACTGGGGACTCTGTTAGGGCAACCAGTGCTCTTAGCCACTGCGTCACTTTCCAGCCCCAGGAAATACATTTAAAATTTTTTTTATTTTTAAAACTTTATTTTATGTGTATGAGTGTATTGCCTGCATGTAAGTGCTCCGTGTCATGCAATGACTGAGGAGGTCAGAGCAGAGTTTGGGTCCCCTGAAACTTGGGTTGTGGCCAGTTGTAAGAGCACTATATGTGCTGAGAATTGAACCCGGGTCCTCTGCAATGGCAGTCAGTGCTCTTAACCGCTGAGCCATCTCTCCAGCACTGGAAATACATTTTAAAGGTTGAGTAATATCTAGCATATGTTTAAAAAAATACAGTAAAAATTTTAAAGTGATGAGTTTTTAAAATATTTTATTATTTTTATTTTATGTGGACAAGTGTGTTGCCTGCATGTAAGTATACCTGTGTGGTGCAATGCCCAGTGGCGGTCAGAAGGTGGCGTTCGATCCCCTGGAACCGGAGTTATGGATAAGGTTGTTAGCTGCCATGTGGGTGCTGGGAATCAAACCTGGTGCTTCTGCAAGAGCAATCACTGCTCTTACACCACTGAGCCATCTCTCCAATGCTGCAAATGTTGAGTTTTAATGTTCAAAAGCCTCTCAGACATTGTTCTAAAACTAGGTTTGTTCTGAGCAAGTTTATTGAAAACAATATTAAACAACTCTTTTCAATGGTATGTTTTTTTTCATAATTTCTTTCCCTATTATTTTTAAATTTTTATTTTATGCATTTTTGTGTGGATGTTTACATGCAGGGGTGTGCATGCAACTTTTGGGACTCAGTTCTTGAATTCACACTATTGAGATGGAGGTCTCACTTCTGTCCTCTCTTGTATACTCCAGCCTAGCTGGCCCAAGACCTTCTGGGTGATTCTCCTGTCTCTGTCTCTCATCTGTTCATGGAAATGTTAGGATTATAGATGCATGACAGTGCATTTGACTTTTTACGTGGGTTCCAGATGTTGAACTGAGGTCATCAGGCTTGAGCAGCAATGCTTTTGCCCACTGAGTCATCTCCAGGCCCCTCATCTTATGGTTTTAGATATCATCCATTCTTGCCAACGATCATCCTGGAAGCCATTTTGCACCTAGAAAAAGGATTCAGAGGGCTCTGCTGCGTGTACAATAAGAAACAATCAGATGTTGTTTCTGATCTGGCTTGGAAAGATGAATCGGATCAGTGATACAGTAATAATGTATCTCCCACTCTTTCTTGTCTCTTTTATTATAAAGCCATCTTCAGATATGTTAATATAAAGACATAGACTATCACAGGAAGGGCACCCAGAGTGACCCGAGGACCTGCTGGTTGAACCATGGGTTTTTGTCCCAGTTCCCTGGCTGGCCATCTTCCATACCTCTCATCTGCCTTTTGTGTGCATGTCTTTGCTAAGAGTCAAGTCTCAACTGATAAGGCCTCCGAGACATAATCATTTTCCATTGACAACACCTTGCAACCAATTCACAAACATTTTCATATTAATATTGAGCAATTTCCCTACATTCTAATCCATCAAAGCAGGCTATTAATCCTTCCTGTACCATTCTCTATTCAAATGCTAACAATTTTCTTCTCACAAGCTAAAACATTTGTCCGACAGCCCCTCACACAAAGACTCCACATTATTAGCAGTGATGGAGCAGAGCGTTAATATGAAGGATGCAATGTAAATTATATCATTGATACTGTACATATGTAGATGGAAAAAAAAATCTTCTTAAAAGATCATTTGTATGCTAACGATAATGAAAGTGATCCCATGGTACAGCAATCTTAATTTTCCTTTCTAAGGGAGAGAGAGGAAAAAAAAAGATTATGTTAGAGAATATGGAAATCCATCATGATTTATAACAACACACATGCCATCATTTACTTCCTGAAAAAATACACACGGCTTCTTTTAAAGAACTTATTGAAATAATTCATAAGAAACCTCGTTAAAATCTCTCTTAAGAATTGTGTTCCCTGAGGTTACCAAGAGAGCCCCGTGAATAACAGCTCAGCTTAGATTGTGAAACAGCAATGCATCTGCTTGCGGTGAGCTCACAGTGTCTGCCCATTATCAGGAGCCACTGAAGGGTGGAGAACTGTGTGCCCAGTGCTGTGCTGGGGGCTGGTGTACAAGAAAGCCTAAAGTCACTGCAGTAAGAGGCTCATGGAAGTGTGTGGGTTACCATGAGCCTTAATGCTGGTATTAGCGTTAGCGTTTAAAAAAATATTTTATTTATTACATTTATTTTATGTGTATGAGTGTATTGCCTGCATGCATGTGTGTGTACCTATGTCATGTAATGCCCTCAGAGGTCAGAAGAGGGTGTTGGATCCCCTGTGACTGGAGGTACAGGTGACAGTTGTTGGCTGCCATGTGGGTGCTGGGAATCAAACCCACGTCCTCTGCAAGAGTTGTCAGTGTTCTTAACCCCTGAGTCATCTCTCCAGCCCCTAATGTTACCTTTTGTAAACTCCTGTGTTTTCAATCTTTCAAACTCTGAAGGACAAGAATTGCAATCTATTTGAGGTCTGTTTTTATGCACTCAGAATGTCTAGCAAGTTGGAGGCCTTCCATAGATATGAAGGTAGTAGCCCTTAGAATGGCGTATGTGTATGCTAATCTCCACCGGCAAACTGACTGATCTTCAGAGCCTTCCTTCTGTGTCGGGGATGCTGTGGCCAGACATCCAGGAGTTCCCAGTGCCATCCTCTCCCCCAGCGTCCACCCCCATCTGGTCTTACAGGGTTTGTTCATGTTCCCTTGTCTGTCCGTGCACCTTATCTGTCCATTTCCTCTCATCTGTTATCTACTGGACGTCCACACCGGGGGCTGAAACACCCCCACCTTTCACATGAATCTGGCAAAGCAGATCTCCATTTTTAACCCTTCTCTTTCACTGCAGCCTGAAAAGGTCTTCAAATACAAGTCAAAAAAAATGGAAATTGAAGAACCCCAAATCGCCCCTCGTCCTGAGAGTAATGTATGTTCCAACAGCTTCCCAGAGCCTGGCCCCTGCTGGGCTCACTTCTTTCTGGTCCTGCCCCATCACATCATAGGACCAAGCATTCAGGTCCTCCCGTTTTGTTTGTTTTTTTTTTTTTAATTTGTTTTTGGTGTGTGTGTGAGTGTGTATATGTATGGTGTGTGTCTGTACACTTGCATGTGTGCAGATGTGTGTGGAGGCCAAAGGTTGTTGTTGAATATCTTCCTCAATTTCTCTCCACCTTCCTTGTCTTTTGAGACTGGGTATCTCATTGAACCTGTTACTCACCAACTGGCTAAATTAACTGGCCAGTGAGCTCCAGGGATTCACCTGTCTTCATCCTCCTGTGCTAGGGTTCCAGGCAAGCAACCGTGCCTGGCCTTTTAACACGACGCTGGAGACCCACACTCAGAAGCTCATGCTAGTGCAGTAGCACTTTGCCCACTGAGCCATGCCCCCAGCCTCTGTTCCCATGTCTGTCTTTGCTTCCAAAAGGCCTCATGCATGCTACTGCTGCCTGGAAAACTTCCATTGCTCCTTACCTGGTTGAGGTCTCTACAGCTGCTTCCAGGTACCAGCTGGTACATCCTCTCTCAGGGAATCTCCTCAGCACTGCTCCTTCCTGTACCACAAAACCCCATCTGAACCTCAGCCAGGTCTCCAGGTGGATCTACCTTTCACTGGCCCTTAGGTGCCCTTACTGTGAGCTCATGGGCATGAGAATTCAGGTACTTGTGATTGTTGCCTAATATTGGCTGTCTATTAGAGTTTATCCACCGGGTCTTAGTGCACAGGTCATATTGACTTTAGTCTTTCTTGTGCTCCACTCCCCAGCATAGCACTCAGTGCATAGTAGTTGCTCAATAAACAGTTGATGAGAAGGGGAATAAAGCAGCTTATTCTGCATAGAGCATTTCACAGGGAGCTTAAAGAATAAATGCGTGTTTTAAGATAGTACCAAGAAATTATCATGTAGAATGTGAATATAATCTCAAAAAAAAAGCCCAGCAGGAAAATGTGAATCCCTCTGCTCTGATCTGCTTAGAAACTTGCTCCCTGATTCTTTGATTGTGTTTGGTTTCCTCTGTTGAAATGAACAGTTTTAAACTTGAAATAGCAATATGTGAGGATGCTTCTTCTCTCCTTAAACTCCATTAAACCTGTTACTGGTCTTTAAGGATTAGAGTTTGCCTTGAGGAATTTGGGACCACCATTCTCAGGCAGAGCCAGAAAAGGGCCAAACTGGAGCTTGAGTCTTAAGCAACGTTTGTGGAGATGTACCATAGGCCATGGAACAATCAAACTGAATACCAGGAAAGGAGAAGAGAGAGAGGGGGGGGGGGGGACCAAGGCTGCTCAGATCACTCTCTCCACTACCTTAAGGCACTGACTGGCCTTCTGGCAGCTTCTCAACTTACCCCATGATCAAAAAGAGGACTCTGGAGTAGAACAGAGGGTGAGAAGACAACGTCCAGCAGAAGACAGTCCTTTCTTTACCCACTCAACATTCAGTGTGGCCCTGGCAGCTCCTGAGACAGGGCTTAGGTTCTCCACAAAGCCTCCTGAGTATGCTGTGTGGAAACTATTCATGCCCCTGTGGAGTATTTACAGCAACACCAAGCATCCATTGGAAATGAGGTCTGGGAACTCTGGAGCATCAGCTTTTCGGAACATCACATCCTGCTGTGGGTCAATGATTCAATCCATTTTTCTCCAATCAGGTGATTCTCCAAGAGAGTCACAGGAGAGCAGATGGATTCTATTTTTCTTTTCCTGTCAGTCACTTGAGAAGCATCATTCTGGAGGCTGAAATGGTCCAGGTAGTCGTCTCCCTTCCCCACTAAGGTTGTGGCTCAGAGGGGGACTCTGACAAGTCCCACCTGTGCATTTGATGAGGAAGAGAGAGTTTGGTGGAAGAAATTCAGCTGAGCATCATGTAGATGACAAAGTCTAAGAGCGACTTGTAAGTCCAGCAGTGGGGGAAGAGATCCATATGTGAGGGCGGAGCCTTTCAGGACATCCAGTGAAGCCATTGGACGAAGCTGGTGTGTGATGCTATGAAAATTACTGGGTGCAAAATCACCTGCCTTGCGTCATCTCAACCATGAGGAAATGAATAGAAAACAGGGACAAAGTTTCCACTGAGAGGAAGGGTCAGGGCAGTTTCCTTCCACTGGTGTTTTCTGGCCTTTCTAAATTCTCTACATAAAGAAATGCATTGTTTTTCTAAATAGAAAAGACTTTCCTATCTATCTATCTATTAGCTATCTATCTATCTATCTACCTACCTATATGTCTGTCTGTCTATCTACCTATCATCTATCTATTCTCTATTTTCTATCATCTATTCCCTATTTTCTATCATCTATTATCTGTTTTCTATCATCTATCATCTACTTATCTGTCACGTATCGTATTTATTGTCTCTATCAATCTATCAACTGTCCTGCCTATCTGCCATCTGTCATATCTATCATATCTTTTATACTTAACTATCACCTATCTTGCAAATCTACCTATCTCTCATCTATCTGTTGTCTATTTATGGTGTTAGGGCAAGGAAATTGGCTAACCCCTTACACCATGCATCGAACTGCATTTAAAAGACTTTCCATCAGCCCGGGGTCACATTCCCCACCACTCATCCTCTCATCACAACGCCAAAAGACAGAATCCCAGTCATTCCATTCACTCTTCTAAACAGTCCTGACAAAGCCAGCTCTTCTCCGGGTGGCTACGATGACCAATGGGATCCAGCAGTTCAAACAGGAGGAAACATTTTATCAGGCTTTCCAAAAAAGCCAGACAGCCATTTGGGAAATGAGAATAAGAGAAAGCAAGTCTGCCCTTTGTAAGTAAGCGGCCGTGTAGCTCCACTTTGCACAATCCACAGGTCTCACTCATCACCAGTGTTTAGAGCACATGGAACTGTTCTGCATGCTCCCAGGCTGAGACGAGGAAGCCTTTCTGTGCCTACTGCTGAAAGCCTGTAGGCGGATCATTATTCAAGGTCAGACTTTCATCGTTGCATGCCAGAAAAAAAAGGGGGAGAAATGCAAACGTTAAGGGTTAGCCAACACTTTGCAAACTCTTGCTTAAGGATTTCCTAATTACTCTAAGTGGTTCTTCCAGCCCAGTGCACTTAAAAGTTGCTGCGTGTGTGATGTCATCCTCTGCATTATCTCTGCAGTCAATTTGCAGTATTAGGAGAGGCGGCAAGAAAATATTTGCAAACATCAACATTCTCAAGTCTTAAAAGATAATCCTCCTTTCAACTCCCCATGAGCGTATCAGCAGTACGCTTGGGTTTTTGGATTTCTCTAAACAGTTAACAGCAGCAGCTGGATTGTACAGAAAACCTTTCTTCTGAGGAACTCAAAGAAATTTCTAAGTAGTATCACATCAATCGCCACGCCAGTCCTCAGAGGGCTGGCCAAATGGGTAGTCAGTAGGTAATTAGAAATGCAGATTGAGGTGCCCCTTTAAGCCAGCTCCCAGAGGTGCGCCCACCTGAATAAACCTGGGGTAGAGTTTTAGTTTAAGGATCTCGAACATCAAGAGATTCTGACCCACAGGCACTGTATTGGGTCATTCATACCTCACAATAGCGATATTATTATCAGCAGTCTCTTACTGCAAACAAGGAAGCTGAGGGGGACACAGCGCTTAAACAACTGAGGCAAATCCACTCAACGTAAGTGACAACTCAACAGCATCTGTTATTTAAAGTTCAGACTCTAGACTGCCCCATGGCTATACAATCTCTCTTCCGCCTGTGGCAGAAGCTTGTGGGGGTTTTAACAGATGCTGTGCAAAGAAAGATTCCTTAAGAGATGGAAACCTTGCTTGGAAGAGGGATGCTTGGAGGGAGATTGTCAAGTTTCAAATCTTGGCTTTTCTACTGTTTCCTGGGTGACTCTGGCCAATTGACTTCTCCCAGCCTCAGTTTCTTTATCTCCTAACAGCATTGTGGTGTTTTTCACTTTGAGTGTTGTTGTGGAGATTAAATGAGATTATGCATATTAAATGCTTAGTGTCATGCCTGCACACTTCAAATCCTCAATAAATGTCTGAGTACTGTTTCTATTATCATAATATCATCTTTTGTTTGGCTGTAACCAAATATCTTAGGCTAGATATTGCATAAAGAGATTCCCTTTGTCTTATTAGTGGTGCTGGAAGGATCTTGATTGTATCAGAACATGGTGGAGAATTAGAGAGGAAGCTGTCTGTGTAGACAAGGAGCAAGTATATGGGAAGATCTAGCCTTATAACAACAACCCATTCTTGCAAGAACTAACCCAGTCCTTCGAGAGCTACACTAATTCCTTCCCAGGATAGTACTTTTCATGACCCAGTTATCTTCTTCCTGAGAGTTCTATCACTTCTCAATATTGTTACCCTGGGGACCAAGTTTCTAGAACATATGTCTTTGGCCAACACACTCAAACCATATCCAAACTGTAGCAGATATTCATTTTATATATTTCCTCTCTTTCCACTTCTCTGCCATGTTCTGATACCATCAAGATCCCTCCAGCACCAAAAAAGACAAAGGAATCTCTTAACTTCATGCAATATCCAGCCTAAGATATTTTGCTACCGCCAAACAAAATGCACTAAGACAATATTGTAAAAATAAAAGAATACTCGGGCCTTTATTGAACATTTATAGAACAGATATTTATTGTATATTTCATTACTATAATAAAGAAGCAGATTTGCTATTGATGCTGTTATTTTTAGCTAAGTCTGTTTTGAGAAAACAAAGCAGCTGTGTCTCTAAACTCAAATCACAAGTCTTAAAGGACACTACCCAATTAATCATCACACTGACAACTCCTGGAGAAAACTTGATAGCCAAACTTCTACCATGGAAATCTCCCCTACCTGGTCTCTGTCTCCTCATGAGTGGCAGAGGACTGTTACCCCCATGGGGCACTTCCTTTGGCTGGTTCTCCCATTGGCGTCATTGTTTAAGTCTTCCCTAAGCAAATCTTCAATGGACTTTCAGAGCAAGAGAGCTGCACTTGATTTCATATGCAAAAAGAGAGCCTGAGGCTCAACTTTAGTCTCCTAATTTACAGACAGCTAAATAAACTCCAGGTTGGGCAAGCTGGTTTAACTAAAGGGATAATGAGATACCAAGCACACCAAGCCTGGTAGCTTAAATCGTATCAAATGAAATTCAACAATATTTAAACGTAATTCAGCTCATTTGAAGCTTCTAGACATTCCAAAAGTCAGTAATAACTAAAGCACACAGTGTAAATGAATAAAATGAAAATGTGGCCTGGGAGCCTAACGTTTATTTAGAGCTGAGCAGCTAAAATCGCCCTCTCTAACTGATAGGCCTAAAGTTATTACTTCATTCACTTAAGCATTTTACATAAGGTAATTCTCTGATGATAAATCACATTGAAATTGATTTCAGTTTAAAAAAATGAAAAAAAAATCTACATTAAAATGTGCATGCTCAAAGACTTGCAGGGCTGAATTATCGGGGTGCTCATGCTAAGAATGAATGACAAATTGAAAAATAAGCATGAAGTCACTTTGAGAAAATAAATCTGGTCCTCAACACCACCCATTATGCAGGGGAAAATAAACTGCCTCTCGTTTCATTAGGAAAACTCATCTGCATCAACATTTATACTTACATATGTAATAATGCATGGTCCCAGCCTGAATACAAGGTGGTAATTCAATCAAAAAGCTCAGTTGATATGCTATCATAACCAGCCAAAATGGAAACAGAACCTTGGGAATAAATCACCCTCTTACTATTCAGCTGGGACCACACCGGGCCATTTTATACTACGTGCATTGCCGCAGTATTTCACAGACACACAAAAAACTTTATTTTCCTTTTCTCGGCTAACATGTGGCTGTTTGAACTGGCAGCTTGCGTAACTCCAGCAGGTGCTGAGATGGAGCCCCGCGGTGGAATCAGACGGCAAGCAGCAGCAAAGACAATAAGGCAATTAACATTTTTTTAATTAAACTAATTTTAATCAAAATCTTAGCAACACTTGAAATTTTAATCCCAAGCATAAGGTCTGTACACACATTTCCATTTTCAGGGAAGAAATCCAACGCAAAATTAGCATCACTTTCAAAGCAGCTAGATTTCCAGTCACTAATTAGGCATCTTCTCCTGACTGATCATGTAATTTATAGAATGTACAAGTAGCTTTTTACAAGGTTTTACAAGGTTATTTCTTAGATAGTGTCTCTGGTGGGTGTGCACTTGGGGTTTTCCCTGGCTGGCACAGGCCCGCCTGTATTCCTCCTGTGGTCGGCCCTTTCATCACACATGTTTGACTATCCATTTATGAGGGGTCTTCTCAGAGTCCCCTTCCCATCACTCTGATTGCCAGTTTCAGTTGTCAGCTTGACACAATGAGAATCGCCTGTAAAGAGAGTCTCAAAGAAGGACTGTCTACACTGGGCTGGCTTGTGGGCATGTCTGTGGGGAATTTGCCTTAAGTAGATTGCTGTGTGAAGATCCAGCCCAGTGTGGGCAGCACCATTCCCTAGGCAGGTGGTCCTGAACTTTACAAGTGTTGAGAATTCACTGGGCACAAGAATGCAAGCAGGTGAGCATGCATGTATTCATTTCGGTCTGCTCTTGACTGTGGATGTTTCGAGACTGGCTACTTTAAGTCCCTGCTGCTGAGACTTCCCCACAGTGATGGGCTGTCACCTAGAACTGTGAGCTGAAATAGACCTTTTCTCCCATAAACTGATTTTTGTTTGAGTATTTTATCACAACCAATAGGAAACTAGAACACTAACTCTGCTTCCTACACTACTCCTATTCTTGACAAGTTTCATTGTAGAAAATTTGAAGAGTATTTATCTATTTATTTTTAGTCTATGTGTGTGAGTATTTTGCCTGCATGTATGTAAGCACAACCCATGTCATACAATGCCTGTGGAGGCCAGAAGAGGGCTTTAGATCCTCCTGGAGCTGGAGTTATGGGTAGTTGTTAGCCATCATGTCGGTACTGGGAACCAAACCTGGGTCCTCTGCAAGAGCAGCTAGTACTCTTAACTATTAAGCCATTTCTCCAGCCCTGAAACATATTTAAAAGTGGAAAGAGAAGAACAAATCTGAAGTCTTGAGAGCTGATGATGGTAGGTAGATACCTGGCCATCCTGCCTTTTGTCTACTTCCTCCCCATGGCCAAGTCCAAGAAGGTATCACTTTAATCCGGCTGAAAATATTTTGATGAGTTTCTTTAAGAGATAAAGACTTTTAGAAACCTCCCTACAAGATCATTTTCACACCTAAAAGATTAACAGCTACCATCAATGGCATCTCATCCCCAGTCAAGTGTTTAGTTTGTTTGAATTGGGGCCCAAAGAAGGCTCTAATTTTGCAAATTTCTGTTACCAAAATCTCTTTTGAACTTGAGGTTAGTTCTCTCTGTCTGTCTGTCTTACTCAGCTTGCAATTTCTGGAGGATACAATATTAAAGAAGCCAGGTCCCCTTGTCTCACGGCATTTTCTCCCACCTGGATTTGCTGTTTGCATGCTGAGAGTCACTTTTGTGTGTCCCGGTCTTTTGCATGTTCTATAAATGGGTAGTTAGGTCTAGAGGCTTAATTAGGTCCAGATACAGTGTGTTCTTGGCTGCATCATTTTACAGTCAGTGCTGTGGTCTTCCCTGGGGAGGTGAAGAATGTCTGTTATCTCCCTTAAAGATCATACTGCTTACTGGGAACCACTGCCTTCATCTATTGATTCATTAGGGGTGGAAAATAGTGATGTGCAACCCATGCTTTCTTTCTCCACTTATTAACTAGAAGACCTCTCTCTACAAAGCAGAGGTATCTACAAAGGTTCAGCTTGCCTGGATCAACCCCTAGCACACCTCATGGTAGAAAACATGCAGAATTCCTACAGAGTTCCATGTAGGAAGGACATGTCCCAATTTTCACAATGGTAAAATGCTTCCCGGGAATTCTCCAGAAGGACAAATTCAATGGTATCTCTCTATCAATCATCTATACCTGGGAGTGTGCACCTACCACCTACCCACCTACCTACTGTCACTGGCACGAGCTTGTTCACAAATAAATTTCTGTTGGCAAAAATGGAAGTCAGGTTAAGAGAAGATGCTAATCGGAGAATAAGCATAGAAGTAAGATGTCAGAAAGTGGGGTGGCAGAAAGTGGGTGGCTCTAGTTTGGAGACATTGCCTTAGAAAACTGTTGGGCCAGTGGGCAAAGGATGCTTCATGCAAAGCCTATGACCTGAGTTTGATCCCTGGGACCCACATGGGAGAAGCTAGAACTGATTTCTCCAGGTTGCCTTCTGATCACTACATGTGCATGGTCATACAGACACAGACACACACAAGGACACACAGACATAGACACACACACATACACCAAATAAAATGTTAGAAAGAATGAACAAAGAAAGAATGAAGGAAAGAAGAGAGAAAGCAGTTGTCACCAGAAAGATGAAGCCAGGACGTACTATGCTGATTCAGAAGCGTTGACAGTGAACCTCCCTAACAGAAGCGTCTAAGCGTAGTCTTGGGGAGCAGTGAACAGAGAAGTCACAGAACTTTAATTCAGAATGCCAATGCAGGCCCAGCTAGTGGTGGAGACAGACATCAGCATCTTGGACCAGCAGCCTAGCCTTTCCTCAGAGTCCTTCTCTTCCCCAAGTTCTCGTCTAAGGTGAGAACAAATGAATCACTCACTCATTCAGTCATTCTTAAGCTCCAGTCCCAGCCACGCACTGGCTTAGGTGCTGGATACAGCAGCCAACAAAAGCCTCTCCTGCCATCCATCAGACTGGAGTCTCAGTGTCACGTGGTATGATGGGACAAGCCTGGGTGGGAACACAGACCCAAGTTATCCCTAACATCTAGGGAGGGGTGAGAGGGTGGCTTCCCCGGGGTCTAAATGAGGCTTCAAGGAGGAGGCTGATGTCGGGGGGAGAGATGAGTGGGGCTTCTCGAAGTCAGTTTCTCTCTGCTCAGGTCTGTAATGAGATTGAGCTTACTTGGTGTTTGATGTTTGATATGACTGTATGACTGAAGCGGCCACTGACACGAATAAAAACCAGGCCAGTGAGCCATTTCCCAGATTCTCTCCCTCAAGCACTGTGACCAAAGGAGCCTGTCAGCTCAGCCTGAGACCCGGAGCCAGGACCCTGTGGACTAGAATGCCTCACCCACTGAGACACTAGAGCTCAGCCCCTGTAATTCAGCAGTATGTGTCACTGTCTTATGACCTAGTGTGACCTAACTGAGACAGGCCGTAAGTGAGCGACTGACTAGTTTGAGAAGGACTCTATGAGAGGGCCCAGAGTCTTCAGGAATTCCTCAGTCCCGGTGCTATTGAAATTTGGGGTCTCTACTCAGTAGACCCAGAAGCAAACTCCTCCAAGTTATGACGGCCGAAATGTCTGTAGACATCAGCAAAGCCACCCCAAGCATCACTGCTCCTGACAGAGCAGGACAGGGCAGCTAAATGCAGGGGAGTCGGGCTGTGGGCTGGAGAACAAGTCATGAAGAGTAACCAGGCAGCGGGAGCAGCTCGCAGTGAGTGATTTAGGCTGGTTACAAAGGCACAGAGTTCACGCTTTAAAAAGATCTGCCTGGTTATTCTAGGCTCATTTTACGCCTCCAAGGCCTCTTGATGGCGGCCCTGAGGTTTGCAAAGTGACACATTGGTATTCTGTCTGACCCACGGTCCTGGGAAGGATAAATGTGTCCCAGAAAACCTCCAACACTCCAGGGGTTACGTGGGAGATTTTGGACTGTGGTGACTGTTCCTGTTTTATCGAAGAGAGACTGAAGGCTCAGAGAACACATCATTTAGGGAAATGCCCTAGATGACAGTGGGGACTGTCTCTGTCCCTGTTGAGTTTCTATATCAGAACACCACAGACTGGGTGTTTTGTAAATAGTAGAAGTTTATTTGGCTAGTGATTCTGGAAACTGGGAAGCCCAAGGAGGGCCTGCACGAGGTGAGGGCCTTCACCGTGTGCCACATGGTGGAGAGCATCATGAGGTGCATATGTACAGGAGGTGAAGAGCCTGACATGTCATTCTATGCGTTTTTGGAGGGGCCTAGCACATGTCCGGGACGGTGGGAAACACAGCCAGCAGGGAAACAACATTTTCTAAACTCAGAGCCCTGGCTAGGTTCGAACACATAGCAAATGGACTTTAGACTGATAGAAGAGTGACTTGTCTGAGTTATTCTAACTGGAATTTATGTACCTCACACAGGTGCACACACAGCAGAGAGCAGTCTCAGAGCTTTATAAAGACTCCATTACACATTCCTCATTAGACACTGTTTAGAAGGGTCTATTTATGGGCCTACTGTACAGATGAAGAGAATGAGATGGGCAGAGTTAATTCACCAAGGCCATCCCATTTGAGAGCAGAAGAGTTGGGATTAGTTCATGTTCCTACCTACCCCACCACACTACTGTAGCAGGTACAACTTGTCTTATGATACTTCAGACATCCAGTCACCAGGGTTTTAAGCCAACACAGGCCACATTCCCAGATCCCACAGGGCACATGAAAGCACGGCTCCTATCACGTGCCAGACACTCAGTCAGTGGTGGCCAGCCTCTCAGGAGATCCCAGCAATGTCCGAGGTGCCTCTGAATTCTCCCAGGGTCTCTTCTCTGATGATGGTGCCCACATCCCGAAAAGGGCAAGTGCGGGTTCATATACTCAAAGTCTAGTCTTGCCGGGAGAAAGCAGCCAGCTTCAACAAATGCTGTGGCACAGCATGAATTCATTGGTAGTATCTGCCGTATGCCTGAGTGTGTTCAGAGCACACAGCATCTATTAACTCAGGGGATCCTCAGCGACCCATGGCTCAGGGACTACATCTTAAGTATCCAAAATGCTCAAAAATCCCAAGAATTTTGGGCACCAATATGAAGCCATTAATGGAACTGCCTGAGACTGTGGGAGAGATTGTAGTCAAATGTGGGTCTATTGAAACTACTGTGTAAAATCCCAGTCAGGCCACATGGAAAAGATGTTTATAAAACACAGGAGCTTTATATTGAGTGAGACTTAGGTCTCATTCCCAAAAATTTCATTATACAAACTCAAGCATATCAAAATCTGAAAAGAAATCTAGATCTGAAATACTCCTTGCCACAAGCATTCTGGATAAGAAGTACGCACTTTAGATCATCGTTCAGGTTCTCAGATGAGGAAACTGAGGCTATAGACTAACCAACTTGCCTGAGTTATCAAGTGAAATCCAAAACAGTACCTAGCACTCAAATGGTATCCTGAAGCCACGACTACCTTAGTGACTCTAGCATTCCAGAGACTGAGGCAGAAAGATGGTGAATTTGAGGCTAGCCTGTACTACATTGTAAAACCTTGTTTCAAAAAGAATTGTTTTAAGGTATATAATATATGCCAGAGGCCACAGGTTCAAAGGAGAGTTCTGTCAGAAAACTGGAGAAGTACAAGCAGGTATGTACACCTAGTTGTGGTGCAGGGGTCTCCTGGCCCTAGAGCCAGACCCTGATCCAGGGTCTTGGGGCAGTGAAGAATCTTTGTGTCTTCTCTCATGGAGCTCAAATTTCAAGAAAAGGGGAAAGATATGCAAAATCTCTCCCCTAGAAAAGAGAACAGGGCTGGAGCCACAGCAGGGTTTGTGGGAGACTCCCAGGGCACAGCTGCCAGTCAGTCAGCTTCTCCTCTCTTATGCTAACTCTGTAAGCAGCACGGAGCAAAGCCCACCCTACAGCTGAGCTCTGAGTGGCCACCATAATGCACAAAAGCCTTGATGCCCTGAAGAGCAAGGAACATTCATTCACTTCTCACCCCCAGAGCCACGTATACACAGGTATATGCATGCACGTGTGTGTACATAAACATACAATGTGTCTGTTTCAGGACAAAATAAAGTCAGTGGCATTCTCTCTCTGTTCATCAGAGACTAATTTTTCCCTTTGAGACAAGATCTAACTACACGGCACAGAGTGCCTTTGAATTTGTAATCCTCTTGCCTCAGTTTCCCAGTGCTGACATCACTGGTGTGCTCCAGGATACTTCAGAGACTCTTTGTGGGATGTTTCTGGTCTGGAATGGGACAAGCAGAGGCCTGTCAGTCTGGGCCCTTCTGCCGTGCTCTTATTTGAGAATGGGGGATGTGCCATGCTCCAAGGCCCAGTTTAAACTAGAAGGATGTCTGAGTGCTATGAGCTGTCTAGCTGTGCGTCTGAGCTCCATATTGGCTGACAATAGAGGTGGTGTTTGCCTTTTGGCTCCCTAGCTTCCTGAATGGATGAGTGGTGGCCAGAGTGACCTATACAGTATATGTATGACTTTGGACAAGGTCAGCCTCCTTCTTGTTGGTCAGGAGCTCCTGCAATCCTTCCAAATAATACTGATTCCCTATAGAAATATGCAGTTGGGGCTGGAGAGATGGCTCAGCCATTAGGGTGACCTGGGTTTGATTTGCAGCATCCATATAGCAGCTAACAACTGTCTATCACTCCAGTTCCAGGAGAATCCGATGCCCTCTTCTGACCTCTGTGGACACTGCATGACACAGGTGCACTCACATACATGCAAGCGTAACACTCACACACATAAAATTAAAAAATAAATAAATTTAAAAAGAAACCTGCAGTTCTGGGATGCACATGCAAGGTCTTCCAGGATACAAGGCAAACAAAGACACCCTACAGTGTCTAGGGTTAGAACCCACTTTTTGAAAACACACCTGTACCATGTGTCTGCTGCAATCCAAGAAAAACTCAAATGTCATTTTACATTTTTATTTGTAATTTCACCTTGGTTTCATAACCAGTCTTCATTCCCCCACCCACCTCCTTGTCAAGTCTTCAGAATCTTCTTGGCTGGCGGAGGGCTGGGAGAGGAGATGCTCTCTCTGCTGTGGCCCTGCCCTGCGGGGTGCTGGTAGCCCCTCCCCCATTTACCTCACCTCTTCAGCAACTGCAATAAAAACCTTTCACTGGTTGACAAGAAAAAGGCAGTGCTGCCTCAACTGTTGGAGAATTCAGGAAGCCTCTTTCTCATTTTAATTGGTTTCCTAATTGGACTGTTTATGGGTTGTGCAATAGCTTGGGATGAAAAGGCCCAGAGAGCAATTATGTGACTGGCATTGCTGTCGGGCAGGAGTTAACAGTTTCATAACAAGAAGGAGAAAGGCCCGAGTCCACTGCAGTGCCATGGTTTTGTTCTTCAGAAATCCCCTTGTTCAAAACAATCCCCAAGTCAGGGCTGATGTCGAGCTGTGCCCAGCCAGCGGCGGTCCGCCAGTCTGGACTTCTTTCTGATTTACTGGAACATGAAGTCTGGGGGCTCTCTGGAGCCTGTCAGATTTTTAACTGCCCACTTGCTCACTGGCTGGAGATAAGGGGGCAGGGAGGGCCCTTGATGGGCCTGATTGATTCTCTGGAAGAAAGGTTTGTCTTTCCTTGTGGGATGGATGACTTCATTTGGGTAGATGAGGTCACCCTCGCCACGGCAATAAAGCATCTGATATACCCGTGAAAACCACTTTCTAAGGCAGCCCCAGAGCAAAAGCCTGGCGGTGCCCTGTTTGCCTACACTCTATCAGCATCTGAGCCTCCTCTACAGAGGACCCACCTACCACCGGGGATTTTTTCTGGAAATAAACTCCTGCCCCAGTGCACATTCAGAAGCTTAAATTGTATGGTTCACATTTAGAAAAGTTTGGACCAGGCAAGGGAGGCACTGAGTAGAAAAATAGTTCACTGGGTGTTTGGTTAAAATCAACTCAGTGACATTTTCCCAAAGGAAATAACATCTTAATTGTTGCCCCATCTCTGCGACTGGGACTTTGGTTATTTTAAGCAAACTCTGTTCTCATTCAGCTGGGAAAGTTCCTGGTATCAGTTTGGGGGTATAAAAAGAGTACATTGGGGGAACACAGTCTCTGTCTAATCCTGTGGATTACTCATCACTTTCTCATCAGCTACCATAGGGAGAGCATTCCTAAGGAGGCCGCTTGGGAAGGAGGTTCTGGATTAGGGGGAAAGACAGAAAAGATGTCTTTTCTGAAAAGATGTCTTTTCTGTCTTTCCCCCTAAGAAAGGAGGGCTAAGCATACCTCTCTGTCCACCACCACAAATCAGACCTCTTACCTAAATAAAGTGTGTTTGTTATTGAGTCCTGGACAGATCACACCCAGCTCAGCGGATGCATTTCATCAAGCTTGGCTGAGCATCTAGAGTTCTGTGTTGGATCCCAGTGATCAGAAAAACACCTGTCTCAGTCTCCTTAAATATAAAATATCACTGTCTCCATATTCAGAGAAGTCTGGGCACTTGTGGACCTCATAGACAGCGAGACGGTCATTGCAAGATGGAACACTGTACTGTGACTCACCGAGAAAGGATGCCACGTATTGACTAAGATATTTCCCGAAGACTTCTCATCAGTTGGAATTTTTGTTTAAAAAGTTAAAAATTTTATTTAGACATAGATTTTTTTATCATCTTTAAAAATTTATTTAGACATTGATTTGAATCATACAAGACCCTTAGCACTCATTAAACAGTGACAATGATGGTCAGCGAGATGGTTCAGCAGCACTTGCTGTCTGTCAAGCATGGCAACCTGAGTTTGATCCCATGTCCCACCTGGTGGAAGGAGAGAATCAACTCTGGCATGTTGTCTCTGACCGCCACACATGCACAAGGCCATGCACATGCACATGTGTGTGCTCATGTACAACAAGCACACACACACATGCACAGTAAATAAATAAATAAGGAAAGAAAGAAAGAAAGAAATGTATGTATGTAAAGAAAAATGAGAACAGGATTATGGGTTAAGGCAAGGACACCCAGTCCATGACGACTGCTTGGCTAAAAGCTTCTATAAGAAACCCCCATGTGAAAGATGTATTCTTATTTCAGGCATGTTCAAATAGGAAATGGTATTAGTTAGAACTGAGGAAACATAAAAGCTCTGCACACAGTAGATAATCAGTAAAAGGCATGATCGTATTCAACATTTAATTCTTTTCTTGTTTTTGTTTTGTTCTTTGAGTCAGGGTCTCACTATGTAGCCCCAGCTGGCCTGGAAGTAGCCATGAAGATCAGACTGACCTGGAGCTCACAGAGATCAGCCTGCCTCTGCCTCCTGAGTGGCTAGGATAAAAGGCGTGCACCACCACACCTCATTTGGTATTCTGTGTTGCTCTTAGGAATAGCTGAAACGTACAGTTGCAAAGTTTCTCCCTTCTGGCTTTATCACTGAAGAGTTCTCAACAGGCCTGCTTATTCAGGTTTCCATAGAAAAACAGAGTTATCCCTACTCCCCAGAGTCTGACCACTGAGGCTCCTACAGGCAGCTCTGCCTAGGCCCTCTTTGGTCTGGCAAAGGTCATATGTCCATTCTGAGTTGGATCAATGGGGCATTTCGATTGGCCAGATCTGGTGTCCACCTCTATTGCAAGAGTGGAGTTACCCCCACCTAAGCTACTGTAACAGCCTGGGGTGTGAAAGGAGAGTTTTCCCAAAGGAGAACCAATATGGTTGTGAAGAAAAGTCTGTGTAGCAATCAAAACCAGTCCACCTGACTCAGCCCAGGCCTTGGTGTCCACAGCTGTTTAAGCAATTCCCTTGGGGCAAGTCTTCCCATCCAAGCACAACTGAAAACCAACAAGAAGGCTGCTGGAAGGAAGAGAGCCCTGGCTCCCCTTGGAAAGCCAGAGCAACAAGACACCTCATGCTGTGCACACGGCTAAGGACTACGATGTCTCAAGGCATGGGGCTGAGCATTCATGCAAGGCCATCCCCTCAGACTCAGCAAGATCACCCACTCTTGTTACTGGCTACTGAAACATGTAGTCAAATACATCTGAGTATTTTCATCCAGACTGACCTCTCCCCAAAGACAATGCTGTCAGTTGAAGGGACATCAGGGACAACCTTGTGTTGGCTACTAGTCTGTTGACCACTCGCTCTGGTTACCTCGCTTCATCCTTCAAGACCCTGGCTTCACATTTCCCCAGCTTTGAAGCCACTTCTAATTTGCAGAGGGTGATTTTCAATACTGTCTAGTTCTTCTACAATCACAGTTCCCAGACTACGAGCGAAGATGAATATAATGTCAAAAATGGACCCACAATCAGAAACACTGGATGAATCCAGTGAGCGAATGTTGTCAGTCTTCTTGGAGGCTTTAATCAATTCCTGAATTCCTAATAACCTAACTGTCTTCTGTTAATTACATCAGCGGATTCTCCAATACTAACATCTTGATGAGGTAGGGACTAGTGATGCCATCCCTCTCTTATAACATGAGAAAACAAGGCACGTGTACTTAGTGGCTTGTCTGAGAATGTGGTCAGACTCTGAACACAGGTTACCCCCACCACATCCACACCCTGGGCTCCCACTGGAAAGTTCTGCATCACACCGCCTCCAGTTGGTTAATTCCCTTTATGGCCCTCTCAGAGGGTAATGAGAAAAAACATTTTTTTCCAAACTTGTCTGATATAAAAGCCTTCTTTTATGATTCCCACAAAGCTAAGCTTGTTTTTATCCCCTGTTGGAAAAGGTCAACCTAAAACAATTGCCCATTTCCCAGCACATGGCTAGGATAAGTACATATAGAACTTCTCAGGTGCTGTGCTTGGGGCTGGAGAAAGGGCATGGTTTCTGTTCCCGGGGAGCCCACTCCTGATGCTGTGGTGGACATGAGGAGAGCTGTGGGCGAAGAGAAGGGGAGGAGGAGCTAGCTAGAGCTGGTGGACGCTGGCATGTTTTAACCAGGAGATGGGTTTGAAGCGTGGAGCCTTAGAATGAACAGAGCCTGCCAAGCAGGAGAAAGAGACAGGCACATTGGAAGCAGAAGAGACAGCTGGCAGGCTGCTTCTCCTGCCCTTCCTCAGAGCACACTCCAGAAACAACTCAAGGGCATGTGGTGTCTGTGAGAACTTGCCTGAGACCTGCCTGGGATCTCTGCTCCCAAGGCCCTTTGACCAAGCAGATGTCATCACAGGAGATGCTGAGCAACCCCCGTGGGAAGGGGGTTGCTCATCCCACTGTTCTTGGCTGTCTCCACAGGATGACAGTGAGCTTGGCAGGATCTGAGTACCACCCAGATAGGAGCTCATCTGCGACACAGTCATCATTGCTTCCACAATGACTCCGTGTGGCAGTCTGAAAAGAAGTCTGTGAATTCTGGCGCTCCTATTATCAAAACGTGGAAACTATTTGTCCTCCTTTTCAATGTGTGCCCCATTTAGTGACTGAACTTCAGTGCATAGGTGACAAGACTGTCTTTGGCGGTTGCTTTATACAAAGGACCCAGTGTGTGCCTGGTTCTGTCTCCCAGTCTTTCTCTTTCTGTCTCTTTTCCCTCTGTGTGTATGTCTCACTTTCTTTTCTGCTCCCCCATCCCTCTTCCCTGCCCCATCTTAGTCTCTCTGGACATTCCCTCTGGAGCGCCCCACTATGCTGTGAGGTTGCCCGGCTACCCGACGAGCCTCCCCAAAGGTGTTCAGCAGAGAGCCCCAGCTGAGGCCTCAGCCAACAGAGCATCCAGTGAGTCACATTCTTGGTGCAAACAACACACCCGACTTTAGCTCTAAAGGAGTGGGTGTCAGAAAGGGGGGAATAGACTAAGGGAGTCACCCACCTTCCCTTTTAAAGCCTCTTCGTGTGCTTCTCTTTTTCACTGTGCTTTGGGAAGATAATACACAGCGCAAATGCAGCAAAGAATCCATGTGCACTTGTGAGCTCTGGGCTTGAAGGGATCAGGCACCGGAAGCTGTGAACTGCGAAGTGACAGAGACTTAGAAGTCTTTCCTGCACCAACTGAACTGTCTCTAAGATATGAATGCCCCGGCACAGCATTGATGAAAAGCATTCCAAACAGGGCGGGATGCTTCCGTGGCCTTTCAAGGCACTCCGCAGTATAACCCCTGCCTGCTAAACCAGAAAACCATGGAAAAGGCAAGACATATTGTTCTTCCTTCCTTCCTTCCTTCCTTCCTTCCTTCCTTCCTTCCTTCCTTCCTTCCTTCCTTCCTTCCTTCCTTCCTTCCTTCCTTCCTTCTTTTGACACAGGGTCTTACTCTGAAGTACAGGCTGGCCTGGTGCTCGCCATGTAGCCCAGACCAGCCTCGAACCTCGAACTCACGGCAACGCTCTGATCTCAACGTTTCAAGTAAAGAGGTTTCTCTTGATTCGAGGCCAGCCACTGTGACCTAGGAATGGTGGCTGGGTATTGTGTGTCCCTGCTGACCACCTTCAGGTTTCATCTGAGAGTTCCTGACCCTGCTGCCGCGTGGTCTGGGAGATGCAGGGCAATGCGAGGTCGCGAGGTGGGGTGAGGACATCAGGCTGAGGAAGACTGCTCTCCACTTAGTGGACCCCTTTCAGCTGCCCTTCGCCACTCCTGGAGGCCTCTGCTTGGTAGGGACCTTGCAAAGCTGTCTGTTTTCAATTACAGATTGCAAGAATCTTTTCTGATCTTTCTCCTTGGTGAAAGGTAATTGGATGTACCTTTTCTTTAGGGTTGCAACAGCCAGAGTTAAAATTAAAAGATTCTCTTTTTAACTTTCAGTTAAAGAGAAAAGCTGCATTAATGGGAAAATATGGTGGCCTGAAGCATTCTGGGAAAGAGATGTCTTTCTGTCTCTATTATCGTTGGGCGTCCTGCTTCCCACCTGTGGGCATGCAGTTGAGCAAGGGGTTGTGAGTTGATGGCAGAAACTGCTGTAAACAAGTAGTCATGGAGTCCACCTGGGGAGTCTTGATTCCCCTGGCCACCCACTGCTATTGCAAACTGGTCTAAACAGGTGCAAAAGGTTCCTTTCTGAGCTTTGAGGAAACCCAGTGAAATCCCAGTTTAGAGGCAGGAAGGCCGCAGCCAGCAGTTTCTTTATAACTCCCTTCTGCATCATTCCCCAAGGGGTGTCCTCCTCCGCCGGGGCTTGAATCTGTCCCCCCACCCCCACACCGTTCACACAAATAAAATCCTAAGAATGGCCAATATATTCCACACAGCCACAATAGCCCTCCAGAAGGAATGCATAAGCTCATAACTTCCAGCCCAGGCTATTTAGCATCCCATTAAAAATATTCAAAATATAAATCAAAATTCATGGGAATAAGTAATATTCAATTTAGAATTTATGGCATTTTAAAATAGGATGATTTCCTCAAATGTGCAATAAATTTGGTTTTGTGGAATTGCACTTGCCACCTTATCGTGACGGCTGCTTTATCTACACAGCCCACCAAAGCGGAGTCACTTTATAGAATCTAAATTCACAAATCAACTGTCGTCTTCACTTCACTGATTCATTGCTGATGGGCCTTTCATAAGGTAAGAAAAAAAAATCCCTTCTAGAGTTGACAGGAGTAATAAATGGGTGGGTTAGTGCCACCCATCCGTCCGCCGGCCCGCTGACCCGCCTGTAGTGATACACGGCAGAATAAACTCATAAAGCAGCCACGGCGTGTGACCTCTGCAGAGTAAATCGGAACAGAGGAGCGTTTGTGCTGATCACTGTGTGAGGAAGACGGTCTGACCAGAGAATTAGACAGACCCAGGAAATGCCTTGGCGATGAGAAATTAGAGCAGCTAACCAGAAGTCAAAAATCTTGACATCTTCAAGAGGTTTTCTTTTTCTTGATTTTTACTGTCCTCCTGTCCTTTCGTTAAGGTGAGAGAATTCTGGTGCAGCACAGGCCTGGAAAGGGCTACCTCAGCTCCTGCGGAGCAAACCCCACTAAAACACTGGGAAGAAAGAAGGAAGGGAGGGAGGAAGGAAATTTCCCAGACCATGTTGCAGCTGCAAATGTTTCTCCATTTGTCTTTGTACAGCTTTGCTGTCCTTGATAACATGGACCAAACCCTTGCTTTGTTAGTGTAAAACAGTGACTGATTAGTAAATTCACAGCTATTTCTTTCTTTAAGGTTTTATTTATCTTTGTGTGTATAAGTGTATTTCCTGCATGCATGTAAGTGTACCTGTGTTGTGCAATGTGAAGAAGGCATTGAATTCCCCTGGAACTTGGAGTTACGGATGGTTCTTAGCCAACATGTGGGTACTGGGAACTGAACCCAGGCCCTCTGCAAGAGCAACCAGTGCTCTTCACTGCTAGGCCATCTCTCCAGCAGCCACAACCATTTTTTAAAAAGATAAAATTGTGGGCTAGAGAGAAGACTCAGTGGATAAACTGTTTCACAGCATGAGGATCTGAGTTCAGATCCCCAGCATCTACATACAAAGCAGGATGTGGTATTGTGTTCCTATAACCACAGAACTGAGGAGATAGAGACAAACAGGAGGAATCCAGGGTCTCTCTCTATTCAATAAGTGACCTCCACCTTCAGTGAGAGCAGTGTCTCCAAAGATAAGGTAGAGAAGTGACTGAGAAAGATGTGCACCTGCATATGCACTTACATGCACATGCATACACATACCACACACACAGACACACATATTCACATACATACATGAACACATATATACATATACCATTGCCACACTCCACACACACACATACCACATACACCACACATACAGACACACATCTATCATACACATACACCCTACACATACAGTGTACACACATAGATGCCACACATCAAACACACATACACCACATTCAGATAGATACATATATGAGACACACAGACACACACACCACACTGATATACACTACTCCATACACACACATATACACAATACACACAGAATTACCTACTCTGTCCCCCTCAAACACACCACACATATACACAGAATGAAAATTTGTCTTTTATTTAGCAAATACCAGAGACTTAAATTAAAAAATAAATAAAAGAAAACCTCATTTTCTTATTTGTGGCCTATGGGTTTTCTTCACTGCTTGTTTTTTTGCTGTTATTGTTGTTGTTTGTTTGTTTGTTTTTGAGAGAGTGTCTCCCTGTAGGCCAAGAACTTGTTATGTAGACCAGGCTGGCCTCAAACTCATAGAGAGCCACCTGCCTCTGTCTCCCAATGCTGGGATTAAAGGCATGTACCACCAAGCCTGGCCGTTTTATTTTTAACAGTTTGTAGAATGGAAAAGCATTTTACACTTGCTAATTGACGGCATTCAACACCAAATACAACTCAAATAGTTGATAGAAGATCAAGAAACAAGTTCATGAGCATCTTAGATGTGTCAATACATGAACATGTATAGGTTTTGTTTTCTTTTAAACTCAACCCTGAAACAGAATGGATATCTCAGGCTTCCAAATGACTAAAGTTTTGAGTACCAGCTGGTATCCAGAAATGGACTTCTGTCTGTAAGAAGTTCTCAATAATAGGATCATACTTAAACAAGTGCTAATCCTGACTGCTTATTCAGAGTTTGCACCAAGTGCTCTGTTGGAAGGTGATTGTGTTTGAAGGAACAAAGATTTCCCTTTCCCATGGCTTCAGAGGGCTTCATCTAAGACTGCTTAGCCCCGTGGGCAAATGTGGCAGGAGGAATGTGTAGTGGAAGAAAGCTATCCACACCAGGTTGGCTAGGGGCAGCTGTGGACCAAGTATGACCTTCACAGGCCTCCAGGGGGCCACTTCCTTCAGCTCACCTCTCACTTTCCAGAGCCTCCAAAAGAGTGCTACTAGCTGTGGACCAAATGTTCAGAGCAGGACCCTGTGGGGGACATTTCATCATCAAACAGCAATGTTAGTGCAGCAATTTATTATTATGTAATTACTTTACAAATGTTTGTAAGAAGGACATATATAGTATTCTGTACATTTTCTGTTATTTTAATTTTGTGTGTGTGTGTTGGGAACTGAACCCAGGTCCTTGCATGTACTAAGCGCACACTGAACTTCTGAACCACATTCAGGACCTATATTATTTTAGTAAATTTTATTTTGCTTCTTGTTTCTTGTTTGGAATTTTAATTGTAATGGCTAGACAGTTAGGTATCAATAGATAGACTATAATTTTATCCATCACTCATTTAATTTATACTTGTTGAACATTTAGGTAGCTTCAAATATTTCAAATTATGAATGCTTTGTTTAATAACGTCCTATTTATGAAATATTTGCTGACATTTAAAATTCAAAGGATTAGTTTAGTAGAAAATTAAATAGAATCCAGGAGAGAATTAGCATAAGAGAATTAGCATAAAACAGATCTAAAAAAATTACTGAGAATAAGTGCAGAGACTCAGAGGAATGGATCATCTGGAAGAGACCTCAGGGGACTGACTAGAAGGTTCAAGAATCGAAAAGAAATCACACAGAGGGCAAAGAACCTTCAGAATAAGGGCAAAGGAGGTTGGAGAGATGGCTCAGCAGTTAAGAATACTGACTGCTGTTGCAGAGGGCTCAGGTTCAATTCCCGGCACCCATACGGTGGCTAACAACTGTCTGTAACTCCAGTTCCAGGGGATCCAATGCCCTCTTCTGGCCTCTGTGGGCACTGCATGACACAGGTACACTTACATACATGCAGACCATTTTTTAAAAAAAGAAAGAAAATGGAAAACTGAAAGCAAACCCAGGAAAAGAACCACAATCAGGATGCCAGTAGATTCTGGAAGCAAGCCAGGCTAGCAGACAATGGAGTCCTAGCTCCAAGTTTTTGAAGAAAAAGAATTTCAAACTGAGCCTATGCACAGTTAACTGCAGGAGAGAGTTCACTGCGCAAAACACCTTGCTCCAGAAAGACAACGTGAAGAGGGAGCAGTAAGGTCTCACAGGAGTGGGCACACGGAGCTGCAACCAGCTGGTGTCACAGGAGCAGAGAGCAAAGGAGAGGCTGGGCAGAGGCGAAGAGATGGAGAGGGACTGGACACAAGTTCCCGATGCAGCTAGGGGAGAATCAAGTCCCGGTGTTCCGTAACACAGGAAGGTGACTAGAGCTTACATGATTGATAGGCATCTCAAATAACTAGGAGAGCAACTCAGATGTTCCCAACACAAAGAAAGTGCTCACTGCCTAATTCAGTTGTTACACGCTATCTGTGTGTACCAGTTTATCACAATACCTCATAACCATACATCGTAACTTTGTGACAATTAAAGTGAGAAATAAATAAAAGGATCAAGTGAAGTTGATGAAGCCAGGAAGGGAAACTCATATGACCGTATGGACCTCTTTCTATGACCATAACACAAAACAGCTACAAGGAGATTGTCTGTATTCTACCTGAGACTCAGCAGCCACTGTATATATATAGCCCAAACCTTCTTTAACCAGGCTCAGAAAAGAAATGAGAATGGGGGAAAAATAAAATATTAAGAATGGAATGATAAAAGATTAGTCTTCAAAATTACTACCATGCCCAGTGAAATAATTCCGCTAGCCCTGATGGAATTTATGGATGAAAAATTTCAAAACTTAGCATCCAACTCCAGGTCAAGTACAAGCACAGCTGAAGAGGCAGGGAACAGAGAGACAAAGAAAAGGGAGGATCAAAGAGTTTGACTGGAAAAACAAAAACTGTCTCTTTGAACCAGTACTGGATAAACATCCAGCAAGATTCATCAAGAAACCAGGGAGCAGCTCCCATGAACATTAGTAGTAAGAGGAAGGACACGGTAAACTTCCGAAATCAGGTGAAGACATGTCAAAACTCAGAGGGGTCGTAAATTTCTAGAAATACACAATAATCAGAACTGACCCAACAAGGGGTGAAAAGATGCTCAATGGATAAGAAGTGCTGGTTTTGCAAACATGAAGCTCCGAGTTCGAATCTCTAGAAGACACATAACAAAACTGGGCCTAGCCCCATGCACCTGTAACCCTAGTGCTGAAAAGAGCCTAGGAGGATCCTAGAGGAGGATCACTGAGGTTTGCTGGGCAGCCATGTTAGTGGGAAAATAGCAAACTCCAGGTTCAGTGAAAGAACCTGTCTCAAGGGAATAAGGTAGAGAGAGTGACAGAGGACAATATCTGAGGTCCTCCTCTGACCTCCACACACTTGCCTACAGTCTTGCCCCGCCCCCATACACCTCACAGTTGGACACACACACACACACACACACACACACACACACACACACACAAAACTGCCCCAAGAAGAAACTGAAATTCTAAGTAGTACATAAAATAATCAAGAGTCATAAAAGTAATTTACAGAAGTTCTAGGCCTAGGTGGCATTTCAGGGGGCTGTTATCTTCATTCAATTTTATACAATTAGAGTCCATAACAGAAAGAATATTTTCTATCCTGAAACAAGACAAAGATATGGTAGAAAAGGAAGACTACAGGAAAACCCCACTTATGAATCTAGATTTTTAAGAACTTTAATAAAATTCCAACTTGACACGATGGACCTTGACACAGTTGACAGAATGCATGAATTCCAGTGTGGGGGGAGGGGCTGTGGGAGGGTGCCAATGGGGGGAGGGGGTATAGAGATGATTGGCATGGTCTGGGCCAAATACAAAAAAAATCATCAGTAAAAAATTCCAGCAAGGATTAATCCCATCAAAATAGGTTCATTTTAGAAAATATGGTGATGTAATATAACTCACCATATTAATAAAGAAAAAAGCATGATCCTAATAATACATGTGGAAAGAAGATCCATGCCAATCCACTTTTTCATAGCAAAAGCCACTGTGAATTGCAAAGAGAAGGGAAGATTCTATCCTCTCGAAATACTCTTTTTTCCAAACAGAGCAACTGCTACAAGCTCTTCGAGCCTTGAGAAACCTTGCAAGGCAAAAAATAACCACATTGCCATCTTTATTGGTGCTGTTCTAGAGCTATTAGATAATAAAATAAGAAAAAGGAGAAGGAGGAAGAGGAAGACCAGGAGCAGGAAGAGGAGGAGGAGGAATGTGAATTATTTTGGCTGAAGTTGGTAACACATACTTTTAATCCCAGTACTTGAGAGGCTGAGGCATGAGGCTAAAGGTTTCAGGGCAGCCTGGGCTACATAGCATGACCTTGACTCAAAAAATAAAGCAATCCCCAAATTGCATTGTTAGTATAATTGCATTAAAAAAATCCAAAACAGTTGACAAACTTCATGAAGTCCAGAAAGCTTCTGAACAGATCAATACACTGAAAGAGTTCAGCACCCTCTGCCAGTAACAAAGTGTCAGACAGGTAAGGGAAAGATCTTCAAAATAGCAACAGCCAAAAGGTGAAGTACCAAGGAGTAAATACATCCAAAAGCATTTTCAAACCTTAACAATGAAAACAACATCACAAAACTTTATGGAAGGCTGGTTCGGTAATGTCTTGGTAAATTTAAATTACCCATGGAAGGAAGGTCCAGGATGATAAATATGAAAATCACCCTGAATAAGTGTGTAAATTGAATACAATTTCGATTAGAAGGCCAATGGGTCTTTCTCAGAAAGTGGTAGGCTGGTCCTGAAAGTCACATGGTATGGCAAGGGTTAAAAACCATTCCTGTGAACACTTAGTACCTCCTAGCTACAGCCATATCCCTCCTCTCCCTCCTCCTCCTCCATTTTGTCCTCCTCTCTCCCTCCTCCCGCTCTCTTTCTCCCTCTTCCCCCTTTCTCTCCCTCCTCCCCCTTTCTCCCTCCTCCAGCTCTCTCTCTCCCTCCTCCCCCTTTCTCTCTTCCTCCTCCCGCTCTCTCTCTCCCTCCTCCTGCTCTCTTTCTCCCTCCTCCTCCTTCCTCTTCTCCTCTTCCCCTTCCTCCCTTATCTTCTACCTCCTCTTTATCTCCTTCAGGAGACTCCTTTCCTGTTGTGATTATCTTCAGAGAAAATGAACTTGGAAGCTTGTTTGACAGGTTTTATGGACTGGCCTCCCAGTGCTTACCCCCAAAGAACCATGTGTCAAAGGCTTTTTTGTTTTGGTTTGGTTTGTGACCCTGTAGCTCAGGCTGGCCTCAAACTCATGGCCTGCTGGGGACCTGTCTCACGCCACTGGGCCAGCATGAACCTGTTTATTCACTGGAAACTTCAGGTAGCTGTTGCTTTGCAAAGCTCTGGGAGGCCATTACAGACGGGGTATCCTGGTGGCTGAGGATACTTACCTGACAGGGTGATGCCAGGGAACTAAATGCCACTGGAGTGTCAATGAAGACTGCATCTCCTTAGAGCAAAGCAAAGCTGCCTGGCCAATGCGTAGGAACCAGCTTGCTGTTCTCACAGACTCCAGAACATTCCCACTTCTCTGGTTGGGACTTGTGTGCCTCATGTCTTGCTGAAAATAAATGCATTTCTAAGGATGCAGTGGAGCACTCTACTTGGGAGCAATGTCTATAATTTCACTCATATTTATTCACTGTATGAATATTTCCTGCTCACTTACTATGCCCCAGGCAGAACTCTAAAGCCCGAGATGCCATAGCAAACAAAACCAGAGGGAAGACCTTGGCCCTTAGTAAGAAGTGATGATACCCAGCACCTTTCATGGGGGCAAACACGGAAGAGAAACAGAAATAAGAATGAGAGCACAGGACAGGTGGGGACAGCGGCTCAAGGCAGGAGGGATGTCCAGTAGAGATGACCAGAGGCAACTTTGTTAAGGTACGGGGAGCGGAAGATCTAAAATAATATTGGGGTGACCGTCATCAGCCTGTAATTTTTTTTCTTTTTAAAAATTATTTTTATTTTATTCAGTCAATAGTCCAGGCTGGCCCTGAATGCTCTGTCCTCCAGCCTCATCTTCTGAATAGTTGGGATTACAGGCATATGCCTGGTTCCCTCAAAATTCTTTTAATTTTTATTACATTTCATTTATTTCTTGGGTGTTTACACATATGGCGATCAGAGATCAACTTTTGGGAGTTGGCTTTCTTCCAACATGCAGGCCCCAGGCTTTGAACTCAGGTCTTCAGCCTTGGCAGCAAGCACTTTTACCTACTGACCCACCTTGCCAGCTCTCAAGAGTCTTTAATCAAAACCAAAGTTGACTTTTGAGGCTCTCTAGTCCAAGTGAATGAGCTAGCATTTTAAAGAAAGAACACAATAGCCTGGATCAATCCTATCATCCAGAGCACATTGTTTGCAAAGGCATGAGCATGCACTGAGCCCTACTATGAGCCAGACACCTGAAAGACTGGAGCGGGGCAGTGGCCCCTGTGCCTGAGCTTCTGAACACAGATCAGAGGAAGCCCTTATTTGATCATTATTCAAGAGGAGGAAAAAATAGTCAGTCAAAACAAGTATTTTAATTTAGTGCTTTTGTGTTTCAAAAGCAATCCACTAAGAAGCGAGTCTGAGGTCCTTTGGCACAGTCTGCATTGACTCCAGTTGGCCTCTGTTATTACCAAGTACCCACCAGGGTATTAACTAAAACTAGAAAATACCATCACTCAGCTTCATTATCTAATGGCACTCCGTTTGCTCGGGAATCTTAATAAAGGCTGCTGCATATGCATAGACCAGTCTTGACTTTATGAGGAACAGTTCATGCTGATTAAGGAAGTAGGAGCTAGGGTGGGGGCGGGGTGTGCCTCAGTGGTAGAGTACATGGTTTTGGGGAGTTTGTTTTTCCTGCTACAAACATGCCTGACAACATTCTCAGACTTCAAATCTACTTACTTTTCTTAGTTTTTCTCAATATGATAGTCTATAAACTAAAGACTGGATTTCATTAAAAACCATTAATATTTTTGTTGGTCTATAAAATTAAGCACTATAACAGTTCCCTTCCGGTTAACTTTTTGTCTCTGACATGACTTCTCTATTGTTACTGAGTTTAAGAGATGAGCCCTCCTACAGTGGTAAAGAATGTCTCAGAAAGTGGTGACTTTATGCTAGACAGAAGATTTTATTTTCTTCAACTTCACTAACTTTAATGATTCAGTTTACTGGTCTGGAGAGATGGCTCAGCAGCTAAAGGCACTGATTGTTCTCAAAGAGGATTCCAATTCAGTTCCCAGCACCCACATGACAGCTATCAACTGTCTGTAACTCCAGTTCCAGGGAATCAGATGTTCTCTTCTGCCCCACATGGCATTGCAGGAACACAAGTGTGCTTACATACATGTAGGTCAAACACTCATACACATACAATAAAAATAAATCAAAAAAGAAAAAGGAATTCAGTTTACTAATTAAATTGCTCAGTACTGATTCTAGAACTTTCTGTATTAAACCTGTGGTGGTACAGAGCCATTTATTTCATACGGCCTTGTTTTCCCAGTGTGGGAACATGGATCGTGGCCTGCTTGATACTTGACCTTCACTCCATAAGATTTTATTTTTGCTTGAAAGCATATTGAAAACATATTTGCAATACAAATATTTAAGCTGCAATGAATTTATTAACTACTGGCTGTGTTTGATTCAATTTTAGGGGAAAGAGAGAGAAACAAGAAATAAGAGAGGGCTGACCCATTAGAAAGGAATTGTGGAAAGGCCCCTTTCTGTAGCCTGGCACGAGTTCAGACTGCATATGGTCACATAATCTTTTAAAAAGCACAATTCATGCCTCAATTTAATTATGTAAAAAGCATAAATGGAATCATGCTGCTGATGAAGTTTGGTACTTAAGCCCCAGTGCACACCCACCAGGCTGGCACAGCAACTGGCCTTAGTGCTCTTAGCCATCAAATAGCCCAGGCACCTCCACGGTCTGTGGGAACTAAATCACAGAGGCTGGATCCCTTCCTGTGAATGGCATCTCAGGCACCTTGTAAGCGAGACTGTAATGCCAGGCTCACAGCTGATTTACAGCAAGGCAGTCTGCACTGAGTTTCTCTTCTTTCTTGGTGATTTGGTGATGGGAAAGCCTTGGGCTGCCTTAGGGGAGGGACTCCAGACTGAAGCCCAGGTGGGTGGAGCTGGATGAGCTGTAAATTTCAGGCAGCCTCTATTCACTGATGAGCTGCAGGGGTCCTGAAGCCCTCTGGCTCTTCCGCCTTCAGCACTAATATGCTATAAATACGGATCAGTGCCTTTGACCATGGGTCAGAGCCTGGGGAATGGGCTCTGCTAGCATGTTTGTGTTGGCACGGCTTGGCTTTCCTTGTAGACCTGTATTCTTCAAGGTTCTATGAACCTAGAACACAGTGTGCTACCCACTGACAGATGGGACTATGCCCAAGAAGCCTCTGTACACAGTGCCTGCCTGGCTCTTGGAGATTTGGTTTTCAGATTAGCAAACAGCAAGTCCACAGTTAGGTCATCTGCCCAGGATCTCACACTCAGGAAATAGCAACAAATGAGATCTGGACTCAAGTTCATTTCCCCAAACAAAGCCCTTTGGGTCATACAAACACACAGAAGACTCTCAAGTGATATCTGCCTCCAAGAACTCTCCTCTGCCGAGTTTCCCATGAGTGTCAGTCCATGGCCTGGCCACACCTGACTCTGTCAGCACAACAGTTTGCCAGGGGAAGTTCCCTTGGGGAGGAAAGGAACGCGGTGGCCTGTTCAGTTAGAAAGCGTGCCAAGGTTCCTGTAATAAGCCTAGGGGCTGTGTGTTCAAGGCAGGGACAGAGAAGCCACTCCACTCTGCAAAGTGGTGGGGAGATTCAACTGCCATTCACAACTGCCAGAGAGTCAGGTGCTGGTCACAGGGACACCCATTTATGAGGATCACTAACCTGCCCAGGAAAGCTATTGAGCCAGTATCTGATGGTTCAGTCCCATTCTTGCCAAATGCTTATTTATCACTCATTAGCCACACCAACTCACTCTGCGTTTGAAAAAGAGGGATTACTGACCTTTGATACTAACATCAAGAGAGATGCTTCTGGCAGCTTGCAAGTTTGCTCTTGAACACAAAGCCTTTCAGTCCGCATGAAGCAGAATAGCTTTTCGAGTTCCTGTTTCTGCATCTCCTATCTATTACTCTTTTCCTCTCGTCTCTATAATTAATTAATTTTCTCACTTTGATAAAAGTATTTCCAGAAATTAAAGGTTATTTTTCTATTTTCAATAAAACTGTAAGAAGTTATAGCTCATCATGTTTCTTTTTTGCTCCGATTGCTAGGAAACCCAGAATTCAAATTCATTTTATTATTATTATTATTATTATTATGTGTATTTATTTACTCTGTGTATGTGTGCACGTCTGACAAGCATGTGTGGAGGTGAGAGGACAAATCGCAGGAGTCAGTTCTCTCCTTTCACCATGTGGGTCCCAGGAATAGAACTCAGGATATCAAGGTTGGCAGCAAGTGCCTGAAACTGCCAAGGCCCTGAATTTGTATTTAATTTTAAGCTGTCCTCTGGCTTTCATTGAGCTTCCTTAAACCTCACCTTTTCATTTCTTATCTTTACTCTTCTGTTTTTTTACTGTTTCTGAATTCTTTTAAGGGGAAGCAGGCTTAATTTTCTTTTTAAAGACAGAGGAATAAATCATTGAAATATTCTTAATCCTAAGCCCCACTGTAGCTAACTTGCCTTTCAATTTTCTCTTTCACTCTCAAATTTCCAGTGAGTGGCACATCCATCCCTTCCTGGTCTAAGCAGAAAGCCCCTGGATGGTTGTTCCTTCCATTTGGGCCCCAGCCTAGACCTTAGACATTGAATTCAGTTAGGTTATCTCCATCAGAGCTCAGAAAGACTACTGTCACTGCTATCGGGGTCCCCATCCCCTCCCAAAACTGC
Source organism: Eospalax fontanierii (assembly GCA_035773235.1). Classification (NCBI taxonomy): domain Eukaryota; kingdom Metazoa; phylum Chordata; class Mammalia; order Rodentia; family Spalacidae; genus Eospalax; species Eospalax fontanierii. The sequence continues at coordinate 13,538,539 of CM069552.1, forward strand.
CTTCCACAGGTTACAAAATCAAGATATTCTGACACTTCCTATCACTTATGAAGGCTGATACTCAGCCAGCCGAGAACAGTATCTATTTTAATGTCTGTGTTATATTCTTTTCTAAAATTAATGGGCAACATCTTAAAACTCTTCTATTACAAAAGACGATCTGATTAATCGCAAATAAAAACCCTCTGAGCATAAACGAATACAGTTTTAGCCACTTTGAGTTATTTCTCCTGCCTGATAAAACTGTGATCACATTAGAGCATTCACAATGCCCAACGCCTCTCTTTGATCATCTTAGAAAATTAATTGATCTGGCTTATCTATTGTTCTATTTTTAATCATTTAATTGAGGATATTAAGAGAAGTAATGGTAACAACTAACACATTTACTAGGCTCTGATGTTCAAACTTGCTATGCGATTTCCATCATCTAAATTTCTCTATCACCAAATCCTATTGTGTGGGAATTTACATACAGAGTATTTCCTGCCTGGAGTCATGAGCTGTTGCTGAGTCCTAAGGACAGACGTCTGCCACAGCAAATCACAGTAGCTGTATTTAATTTTAATTATTCTTTTAAATCAGAGAGATACCCTGAAGTGAAATTTTTTATAATTAAATAGAAATTAAAAGTTTCTAAAAGCCTTAATTTCAGCTACAAATTTAAATGCAAATGAATTCATTGGAACTGGAAGCTCCCCCCCCCGCCCCCTCCTGAGGTCTCCGAACTCAGAGAGGGAAGGTCTGAAAGCCAGGAGTAGAGTTCTCACCTATAATCCTGAATTTGGGAGGCTGAGGCAGGAGAAGTGTGAGCTGAAGCCAACTTGGGTTACAGAGTGAGACTGTCTCAAAACTAACTAAATAAAAAGCTTAACATGATTATGAAGACTTACTTTGAGACCACAGAGACCCTTAAGATGCAAATAATCCATTCCATCTTGCTGTGCTTGGTTAGGGACAGGCGCTCCCCCACACCCCTCAAACTATGTTAGTTTGAGTTTTCAGAGAAGCAGCCTCTGAGAGACAAGGATTCCTGTTCAGGAACAGAGAAATGGGCCTGAAACAAAGACAGAGACTGGAGGGAGACAGAGAGGAAGACTGCCAGTGAGGACTGTAGTGACCCACAGTCCAGCCCCACCGCCCTCTGCCAGTCAGTGGGGGAGCCCATGAAGATCACAAGCACGTGTGTGCACACACATCAGCCTCCTTAGGGTGAACTGCGACTTCGACCCAGCCCTTCCTTCCCATCATCCCTTAGCGTGAACTGCTTCCAAAGAGAGGTCAGTGCTCTGTCTATGAGTCTTGTCAGTGCCACTGACTAAAGAAGAGACCAAACCAGGGCAGGCAGGTGTCCAGTGTCCTTGAGAGTCCTGTGATACTTAGGCTTAGCCATTCACCCCAGCAGAATTCAAAATCACCTCATCAGTGGGCTTCTGGGCATGTCTGTGGGAGATTATCTTGATTATGTTAATTAGGCAAGAAGACTTGCCATCTGTAAGCAGCACCATTCTCTAGGCAGGGGATTCTGAACAGTGTAAGAGTGCAGAACATGACCTGAGATCTGGCGTGCATTCATTCAGTGCTCTCTTCCGATTGTGTGACCAGCCCTTTCCAGCTTCTGCGGCTGTGACGTCCCTGAAGTCAGGGACCGTCACCTGGAACTGGGAGCCAAAATAAACTCTCTCTCACTTGAGTTGCTTTTATCAGAATATTTTATCACAGTGACAGAGAAAGAAAGAAAGGAACTTAAGATTTAAGCGGATCCAACAGGCTTGACTGACCAAATCCAGCCCAGAGGCTCCAAGTCAGTTCACGCTGACCCTGACTGTGTGCAGCTTGTCCCGTGTGTTTAGACTCCTACAAAATTTAGGTTTTAAAACACTAGGAATTTTTACTCAAAAATCAATATTTCTGCATTCTCTTGAAAATTTTGATCTAGGGGCTGGAGAGATGGCTTATCAGTTAAGAACTCTGGCTGTTCTTGCAGAAGAACAAATCCCAGAACCCTCTACAACTGTCCGTAATGCTAGTTCCAGGGGATCCAATGCCCTCTTCTGTCCTCCACAGGCATTGTACAACACGGGTGCACCCGCATACATGCATGCAATGTACACCTACACATGAAATAGAAATAAAGCAAAAAAATAGAAAGTTTATCTAATCTATCTAAATCAGGACTGGAATGCTGAAGGATGGATTCGGGTAGCCTGGCTACCTCTCCCTTCTCCCAGTTAGGCCCAGGAGACCAGTCACTGGCAACTGAGCATCCACAGAGCACCTGCAGTGCTCCTGAACTCTGTTACATGTGCTGCGTACTTAGACTCTTAGAATCTCACAACAACCTACACGTAGTGTAGTGTTCTTGTGCATGTGTGTTTGGTTTTGTGGACTTTGAAGATGCTAGGCAAGTTATCATTGAGTTACAACTTTTTATTTTAATGTATTATTTTTATTTGTGTGTGTGTGTGTGTGCGTGTGTTTGGTTTTGAGGACTTTGAAGACGTTAGGCAAGCTATCATTGAGTTACAACTTTTTATTTTAGTGTTTTATTTTTTGACACAGAATATCAATAAGTGGCCTTGAACTTACACTGTAACCCAGGCTAGCCTTCAGCTTTCCATCCTTCTGCCTCTGCTTCCCAAGTAGCTGGGGAATTACAGGCCAGTTCTACCAGAACTGACTAGGATTAGAATCTTTAAGATAAAGCATCCAGTAAATAAAGTCACATGTTACTTAGAGATGAGGAAGAGTTCTAAGAATCATATCACTGGGCAATTTTGCTGTTGTGTGGACATCACAACCTAGATGGTCTAGCCTGCTTCACATCTAGACTATCTGAAATAGCCTGTGCTTCTCAGGCTATAAACCTACCACTCTACTGAATGCAGCAGACAACTGCAACCCAGTGGTAAATATTTGAGTGACTAAACACAGGAAGATCCAACACAAATACCAGGCTGTGAGATTCTGTCAATTCAGTTATGTTATGAGACTGATCCCATATGAGTTTTATTGTTGAAACCCTTAAAAGCTGGCTACCTCTCCATCCAGTCAGTGGCAACTGAGCATTCACAGAGCACCTACAATGCTCCTGTTACGTGTATTGCATACTTAGACTCTTAGAATCTCACAACAATCTACATGTAGGAATCATCTTCCACTCAAAAAGCTTAATGCTCAGCAAAGGTAAGTAAGTTGCTCAAGGTAGCACAGCAAAATTAGATTTGAATGTAGACTGGTTCCAGAGCTTGGGTTCCCAACCATCTGGTCACAATGACTCCACACACAGGCCAGGTGCAATGCCAGGACCCAACTGTGGCCCATGTCCCTTGCTCAGCTGCCTGCTAGAGTCATTTGGCCTGCCAGGCCACACAGAACCCAGCTTCCTTACTTCTAAAGTCTCCTTAGAGACTCTGGTCCACCCTGATCTCAAGTTTCACTGCATCTCTGCAGCCTCTGTATTGTACATTCTGTAACCTTGCCCCAAATTCCATGGTATTGGTCTGAGTCCCAGTTATTGACAAGGGCTGTCTCAAGGTAAGGGGAAAAAAGAGATCAGCTTCTCGTCCATAAATAATAAAAATATCATTCAACACAAATGATTCAAGTCAAAGTTTGACAAAGATCAGTTTCCTGCATAGAAAACTGCCCTGGAGACTCCTGCTGTGACCTCGGGCTGCACCAAGTGGGATCTGCTCTTGAATTCTGTGCCCCTAGATCCTTAACAAAGTTTTCTGGCTTGATGTAATGGAGTAGAGAAGGGAATGTTACTATGTCTGACATAGCATGCCCTTTGTATTTTCCTTAGCCTCAAAGAGATGCTTGTTGTAGAGTAAATTTAGCTGGGGTTTCACTCTGGCTCCATAGACACGCCCATGGATGGACACGCCCACGGATGGACACGCCCACGGATGGACACGCCCACGGATGGACATGCCCGTTGATGGAGGCGGCAGCTGAATACAAGTAGCGGTCACCTTTAAGAATTTGTTTGATGGGAATGGAGCCAATAGACTCATTCACTTTCCAACCAACTAGTGACTTGAGGGGTAGGGCATGGGGAGAACAGTGACTGCTGGGAGGAGAGGCACCTGGCTGGGGAGGCGGGTCACCACCTTGGTGGAACATGCTGGCACGTCTGATCAAAATGCTGCCCTCCCATACAAAATTACTGACACTCTCCCCAGTGATGAATCCTTTGTAAGTAACCCCAATAAACTCTGATTTTTCTAATTGGAAAGCAAACTTCTGTTCACTTGTTCAGCCGGCTGGACCCAGAGGGGTGGGGCTGAACTCTGCCTCACCGTGAGGAAATTCTTAAGACATTTGTCTTTCCCACAAATGCTCAGGGACCCCAAGAATACATATGTTTGGCTAACTTCAGACTGCGGACTCACGCAAACAAAATTTAAGAGATTTCTTCTCCTTAATATCCTCCCCCGACCCTACAGTAAACTCCAAAATCTTCAGCCAACCACGGCCCTGAAGGATGATGGTGCCTTTCATGATTGAGGAAAGTCAGAAATCCCTATCTGAATACTACCAGACCCCACTCAGTTTTCATTTTATATATATATAAATATATATATATATATATATATATATATATATATATATATATAAAGTGTGTGTGTTTGTGTGTGTGTGTGTATGTGTGTGTGTGTGTGCATATATATTTTTCAGGAACTAGACTCTGTTCCTTTTTCTTTTTTAAGGTAGGAAAGGTTCATTTTGACTCATACTTCTAGAAATTTCAGCCCACCGTGGCAGTGGGAAGGCATAATGGAGCTCATGGCAGGGAGTGTGCAGTAACGACTGCTCACGTGGTACAGACCAGGAAGCAGGGAAAGTCTGGGGAGTACGAGGTTCAGGAATAGTGCAGCCTTCAGAGTTTCAAAGTCCTCTCCTGAGTGACATATTTCTTCCAGCCGGCTCCCATCTCCAAACAGGAACCTGAGGGGGCATTTCAGATTCAAACCATAGCATGACATGTGTAAGCAAGAATATAGAATGTCCATCTCATTTCCACCAGCAGTCCCCATTATCTGATTAAGGATTCATTTATTTTGAAAATGTGATACTGAGTGCTGTATTTCCATCATTTCCATCCTCCCAGTCTTCTCTTGACTCCTCCCATGTGCTCCAACTCCTTCTCAATTTCTTGTCCTCTTGATTAATGCTACATATATATATATATATATATATATACATTTATAAATATACATACACACACATATATATATGGAATTGTTTGTGTTTTTTGATGAGATTTGGTTTTTGTCCCAGTATGTTGTCTATTTTAGAGAAACTGAGTAGAATACACATTCTTTGTTGTCTGGGTAGAATATTCTGTAGATGTCTATTAGGTCCACTTGATATATCATTTAATCCCAATGTCTCTCTGTTTATTTTCTGTCCATGTCATTTGTCTATTGGAGAAAGTCACCTACTATTACTGAGTTAAGGTTAATCTGTGTTGAGTAGTAGTCTTTTTATAAAAATGGGTGCACCAGACTTTGGTGCCTAGGTGTTCATGATTGCAATGTCTTTGGTTAATTGTTCCTTTGATCAGAATGAAGTGATCTTCTTTATCTCTTTGAATTAATTTTAGTTTGAAGTCTATTTTGCCAGCTGTTAGGAGAGTAATGTCTGCTTGTTTCTTTCTTGGTTCCATTTGCCTGCAATACTTTTTTCCATCTTTTCACTCTAAGGTGGTGCCTGTCCTTTAAGTATAAAATCATCTTATAGATGAGTTTCTTGTAAACAACAAAAAGGTGGATTTTGTTTTTAAATCCATGCCACTAACTTGAGATGTTTGATTGGAAAATTAGGCCATTGATGCTTAAAGTTATTATTGGAAGATGTGTGTGTTGATTACAGTCATTTTATTTTCTGCTTGTGATCACAGTTCTATTTTGTGTTTCCGTAATTACAGCTTCGTTTGTTTTCTTTCTGAAGCCTCTTGGCTCTGTTTGTTCCTCCCTTCAGTTGGCCGATTACTCCCAATATTTTCGGTAAGGCTGCTTTGGTAGACATGACTTTTTTCAGTTTGTTTATATCATGGAAAGTTTTTCTTTCTCCTTCAACTCTGGCAGATAGTTTTGCTGGGTAAAGTAGTCTGGATTGACATCTGTGGTCATTTAGAATTTGAAGTACATTGCTCCAGGCTCTTCTGGTTTTCAAAGTTTCCATTGAAAAGTCAGCTCTTATTCTGATGGGTTTTCCTTTATATGTAATTTGTGGTTTTACTCTTGTGGCTTTCAATACTCTCTCTTTGTTCTGCATGTTTAGTGTTTTTACTGTGATATACTATGGGAAGCTTCTTTTCAGGTCCTGTCTATTTAGTCTCCTGTGTGCTTCTTGTATCTGTATGGGTATATCTTTCCTTCATTTAGGAAAGTATTTTCCTGAAGATCTCCTTGAAGAGCTGTTCTATACAGTCCATCTGGAATTCTTCTCCTTCCTCTATGCCTACAGTTTGCAAATTTGGTCTTTTCACGGTGTGTCATAGCTCCTGCATATTTCTTTCCCATGTTTTAAAACTGTTTTTTTCATATTCTTTGCTTAAACAGTCCAACTCCTCTACTTTAAGTCCTGATATTCTGTCTTCTTGATCCACTCTGCTGGCAAGACTTTCCCCTGAATTTTCTATGGGAGTTATTGAAATTTTCAACTTCATCTTAATTTCAGCTTGAGTTTTCATCAATATTTCTCTTTCCTGAATTCACTTGTAAAGTCCTGGATTCCTCTGTCATTTCATTCAGTTGCATATTTGTATTTTCTTGAGTTTCACTTACAAGTTTATTCCTATCTGCTTTGAGTTCCTTAGGGTGGTTTTGTTTATGTCTTCTTAAAAATCCTTGAATTCTTCAATCATGTTTATGGCTGCTCCTTTAATTTCTGTGTAATTCTCCTTATTGAACACTTGTATAGGACTAGTGGCTTTGGTGGGGCATAGAGTCTTAGTTTCTCTTACTGTTCATGATTTTGCTATGTGATGTGTGCATATGGACTTCTGTTGCTCCTGTGCCTAATACGAAACTCTAGTTGGTCTTTGTCGGCTGGAAGTTGGGATCTGTTTGCGTTGTTGTCCTAGCTTGGTTGATTTTAGATCAGGTATGAAAAGCTAGTACTTCCATCCTTTAGATTCTCACTGTTGTTTGGAGGGACAGGGGTGAGTCCAAGCTGGCCCAGCATACAAGGTGAGCAATCACAGCTAGACCCCTGAGTTGTGGCACCAGAAAACCCATCAGGCTGGTCAGGATCACAAGTAGGTGAGGTCCTGGTTAGTTCTGGAAGTGTGTGGGGAGACGGTGGCCCTCCACCCTTTTTCAAATTGCTAAAATTTGTTTTTTGACAATTCCATTCATGTATATAATGCATTCTGCGTGCTCTCACTGCCTCTCTCTTACCCCTATCCCACCCTCCCATCCTCCCCCTCCTCCCTACAAGTCCCTTTCCCACATTTCTGTGTGTGTGTGTGTGCGCACAGGTGTGCACTACCATCACATGTGGAGGTCAGAGAACAACTTTCAGGAGTTGGTGCTCACTTTCCACTTTGCTGACAAGGGTCTCCATTTTTTCTACTCTTCTGTGAACTCCAGGCCAGCTGACTGGAGAACTCAGTCTCTATTTCACTGTAGCAGTGGTGGGATTACAGATGTGTACCAACACGCCTGTTTGTTCTATTCTTTAATGTGACTTCCAGGGATTGAACTCAGGTCATCAGGTTGGAGGAGCAAGGACTTTTACCCACTGACCCATCTCAGCATTCTCTCACTTAATTATATTTTAAATGCAATGCAGGTCAGATTCACACATCTGTGAGCACGGACCAACTGAGATCTGGAGGGTGAAGGCGGCTCATTTCACTGTGTTGCTAAAGAGCACAGCTTTCAGTATCTGCATGACAGTGGAGTTTACAGTTTAGAACTCTCCACCTGCCACAGTAGCCGGTACCTCAGGTGGCTTAGACTTCTCTAGAGGTGAGCGGCGGCAATTAGTTCTCAAGCTTTCTGTTTCTCTTCTCAGTGCCATAAGCAGTCAAGAGACCTGTTCCTGTCCCTTGAATGACTTTCCCTCCACAAGACTGCCCAGGTAACTCTGACATGCCTAGCACTCTCTAAACTTGGGGGGACGGGGCAGTGAACAGCAGGGGGCCGTTCTCTGCCTCTGTGGATCTCACCTCATCTCGGGACAGGTGACACCTGGCATACCTAGAATGGGAGTATCAGGCATGGGGGCTGAATGTTTGCACATGGAACAATGGACTGATGGCCCTAGGCACCGAGCTGCACAACTCACTGTCCCTTAGACACTAAAACTTGGACCCTCCTAATCATTTCTAGAGCTGCATGCTGGCCTACATAGAGCTGTAACCCAAGCTAGATTGAACAGAGGCACCGATAATCCTCCTGCTCATTCCTGCCTGCTCCTGGGAGCTGGACACGCAGTTTTGATTGTTTCGGCGAAAACCATTTAGCAGACAAAATATCTTCCTTCAAAGAGCAATCGTCTCTTAACCTGTCCTTTCAGGCTGCCGACACAGAGATACGGAAGGAGCACGTGTGTGATTTGACAAGTCTTACATCTGCTACAACAGCAGAGACGCAACCTTCAAGATCTTCGCCTGGTGCCATTTTGAACCCGGCATGCTGGCAGGATGGCATTAACCGGGAACAGGAGCCTGAGAGCTGAGAGCTGACTCCAGGTCGGGCAAAGAGCAAATGACAATGCCATTATTTGCTGTGATTATGATCACAAGCCGAATTCCACACACAGACCCTCATTTTGCTCTAGAGGTAGGTCTGGCACAGGAGCTCTGAGCTGCTTTGTGGTGGAGGGAGTTGACATTTAGTGACATGGGGTGAACCAAAGCAGGTCCTCCCATCTCTACCTGCATCCCTCAGAACTACCCACCTGGTGGTGAGGGCCGGGGATCGGAGGGGGAGGCGCTTGCTTGCAGTAGGGAGTGCAAGAGTATTGTTTTTAGCAAAACAGATTCTAGGAAGCATTGGAAAAAGGATGTGTTTTTTCACAGAAAGTTCTGAAAATGAACAACATATTGGAGTAGAATCAAAAGCCCTGTATGATATTTCATACTGATCGTCAACTTAACAGGCTCTAGAATCACTAAGAGACGAACTTCTGTGATGCTACATGGGTTCATGTAGGTGGGAGGACCCCCTCTAAATTCACATCCCGTGGTCTGGAATCCTGGACTGAATGAAACAGAGAAAGTGACCTGTACCGGAACATGCACCAACATTGTCTCTGTGCCCTGGCTGAGCACACACATATGACCAGCTGTCTCACATCCACACTCACACCATGAGGGAATGTATCCTCGAACTGTGAATCAAAATAAGTTCTTCCTTTCTCAGGTTGTTTTTGTCAGGTATTTTGCCACAGCAATGAGGAAAGCAACATGTCTGATAACATTAGGACTCAGGTTCCCACTCCTTGAGTCTCCCTTGGGGGCTGGGCTTCCTCTCAGGCAGGCTTTTTCTGCATAGAGGCCCCTAGAGAACCATCTTCAGTCATCTTAGCTCCAAGTGCTGGAGGCCTCTGAGTATCATCAGAGGGACATGCAGAGGAGAAAAGCAAGTTGGTACCCAAAGGGGCCAGATCATGGAGAAAGAAATAAAACTGCCAGGATTGCAGTACAGGGCAGGACCTGTGGCAGGCCAGTGCAAGTGGGGAGGGACCTCCCAGATCACTGCGGTTCCTGCAGGGAGAGGTTCCCCTTCTAATTCCAAAGAATTATCCAGATTTAGCAGTTCTCTGGATTAGCCTGCTGCAGAACACTACCAACCAAACAGGAGGCCTTTCTGAATTCAAGTCCCGTTGCTTGCAAGTTGACAAATTGCCAATCTGCATGCAGCAGGTGCTGGCAAGTCACTCACAGATTGATGCTGACTTCACTGGAGCAGTGGGCTGTGTGCAGGGACACTGCATATTTATGGGAACTGTGCTCTGCCTGCCACTCCATGTGCTGGCTGTCACCCTCCATTTTGATTTTAGGAGACATGAGTATTGATTCGAATAAAATCATAATTGCAAGAGGAAGCTTTCTGATCTAGAATCAGCACACCCCCAGATCTTTAGCACAGCCTTGATCGATGGCTCACCCTCAGGTCTACAACTTACCCCTAAATTTATGGCACACCCCCAGATCTATAGCATACCCTCTGGTCTACTGCATACTCCCACTCCGAGGTCTACAGCACACCCCTAGGTCTATAGCACATCCCCAGATATACAGCACACCCCCAGATCTACAGTACACCCCCAGGTCTATAGCACATCCCCCGATCTACAGCACACCCCCAGATCTGTGGCATACTCCTACATTTTCAGCTCACCTCTAGATCTGTGGATCACTCCAGATCTACACTTCACCCCAGATCTATGGCACATTCCAAGATCTATGGTTCACCATTTTATGCCTTTCTAGACTGTTCTCACCCACTTCCAGCTGGCTGAGAACAGTCTGGGTTGTTTGACTTTGCCCTCTGGCAGAAACCAGGAGAAGGGATGCAGATTAAGGAGGCAAGGATAGCCCATATTTATGCCTGGAACACTCCCTCTCAGTTTCACATTCAGAGTAATTAGTCCCTGCAACAGCTCTGTGTTGTGTTTCTCCCACCAAAACACCTGACAGAAACAACAGAAGTCTCATTTTGGTACCTGGCCTCAGTCCATCGTGGTACGGAGGGCATGGTCAAGTTCCTGAGAATGGGTCAGGAAGTGAGATAGGAACTGGAACCAGAGATCATCTAATAATCTTGAAAGCCTTGTTGCTAGTGACCTGCCTCTGCCAGCCAGGCCCACCTCTTACAGGTACCACAACCTCTCCAAACAGAGCTACCAGCAAGACACCAAGTACTCAAATATCACATGAGCCTGTGGGGCTCTTTCGCATGCAAACCATAAGGAGCTCTTCTTTATACATGGGAACCTGGGGGATGGTCCTGAGTTTCTCCTGTTACAGGGGGAGGTGGGAGGGGGTGTAAAGTGGAAATAGTTAATGCACTGCAGTTTCCCACAAGGCTGGGGGCAGACAGCATTAGGAGTGAGTCACCACGCCTCTAGCCCAGAACTGGGTCTTCTGACACTACGTCCTCCAGCAAACAAAGACATGTACTGTTCTATGCTTCTCAAGTCAGGCTGCTGAGGAGGCACGAGTCCTGCCATGTGTCTCTGGGCTTGGAAACTCTATTCCTCTGACTGCAGCTCTTTATGACCAGTCCCATGGGCCATGAGAAGACTGCCTGGGCTAGACACATGGCATTTAAGCATGAGGGTGACTGGTTTCAGAAGGGGCACATGCTGGCTCTCTTCAGAGAGTGAGAACCTGGGGTCCTTCAGTGGTTCCTCTGTGTGGGCATGGATGGCCAGGAAAAGAACCCAGATCAGAAAGAGGAAGAAAAAATGAGACTTGCTAAGCTGTGAGACAGAAGGAATCATCGCCTGCAGCATCCCTGCACAGCTAAGCTGCTGGGGGAGAGGATCATGTGTCTGTATTCTAGATGGACTTAGTCTAGATGGACTTACTGGCCATATGTTTATGGCCTACTCCATGGTATGGCAATGTGTTCATTTTATGCCCTTAGCAGAACTCTCTAAGGTCTCTCTGAGTGTCTCTACCTGTCCACTGGCTGCAGACACGCTCTGCAGGCCTTCCTGAATCCATGCATGGGTTCTGTGTAGATCTTCTGTCTTTGGCTAAATCTCTGTCTTTGGCTAAATGTCCTGGCACACACGCCCAGAGGTGTATGCCCTAGGTGATTACAAATCCAGTCAGACTGACACTACAGATGATGTATCATAAGCCATGACATCTACTCTCCACTGCTCATGAGAACAATGTGCCATCATCGACAAACACCTAGCTGTCCACTAGCCTTCTGTGCTGGACAGTTCTTTGTCAACTGGAAGGAGGACTGTGAATTGAGGAATTTCCTCCATAGGACTGGCATATGGCCATGCCTCTGAAGCATCCTCTTAACTGCTGATTGCCGTGGGAAGGCCCAGCCCACTGTGAGGAGTGCCGTCCTCGAGCTGTATAGGAAAAGAGGTTGAGCAAGCCACATCGGTGAGACAGTAAGCAGAATTCGTTCATGGTCTCTGCTTTAGCTCCTGCCTCCAGGTTCCTGCCCGAAGTTCCTGCTTGACATCCATCAAAGATAGACAGACTGTGCCTTGGAAGTAGAAGTCAAATAAATCCTTTCTTTTCCAAGTTGGTTTTGATCAGTGTTTTATCACAGCAATAGAATGCTAACTGGGACACTTTCCTATGTGGCATTGAAATCACGTGTCCTTTGACCAGCATCCTGCTTTCCCTCTGGGCTTCTAGCCTCTGGTAAGCAAGTCTGTTTCTACAGAAGCAAGGTTTTTAGATTCTACAAGGGGTGAAAACATGTGGTATTTGTCTTATTGTGTCTAGATTACTTAGCATAAGGTCTAAGTTGACAGGATTTAATTCTTTTTGTGGCCGAATAGTATTCCATTCTATATATGAACCATGTTTTCTTTAAACATCCATCTAGGGTTTTTTAACTTGAACAAACTGAATTTGTTAATATCTATTCTGTGGTTACTTCCTTTGTGTCCCAACAAATCTTGACCTCTCCCAACATTGCAAGATATTCTGTGTGTCCTTTGAGAAGCTCAGTGTGTTGAACTTCTGCATGGCGTGTATAGCTGTTGCTTATATGCGGGGTGTTAGGGGGGGCTATTGATTTGAAAGATTAGGAGTGGCTTTGCTTTAGAATGCCAGCATTTGTCCACTCCACTGTCAAGGACCTGGTGACTGCTTACTTTCTAATCCCAACTTCAGCAATCCACTAGCAGTTAGATAAGCACCTGGCCTAGCAACCCAGGTTCCAGAGGAGACATGCCGAGCCCTTCTCTCTGGGGAGACGTCAGGCCAGCGCTGGATTGCTCCTTACTAACTCGTGCACGGAATGTGTTGATGATGAGATCTTATTACATTGTGTTTATGAACACTTTACTCCTTTAATTATAGGAGCTGCCGGGATGCTGGCATGTCCTCTAGCCATTTCCCAACTGCCCCAGCACAGTCTTTGGATGGCCTCTTCAAGCACTTAGCGCATGCTTCAGTCACTCTGAACCCATGAATTATCTGACTACCTTCCATCTCCCACAGTTCTCCTTCTGGGGCTCTCGAGTAATTATGTTGCCCCTCTTCATCTGAGACTTACAGTTGGGGCTTGAATTTGGAGAGAAAAAAATGACGGGCAGACTTCACGGCATGAATTTTCTCACACTTGGGAACTTTAATCCAAGTCTGTGTCCCAGCTTGCACTTTGAATTCCTTCCCTAACTGCTCTAAGTAATTCCATCTGCCTGGGGGTCTGTCCCCATCTTAAACACACTGGTAACAACCCCTTTGTTTGAGGTGCACCTTGAATGTGTTTTTGAAGACGCTTTCATGTTTAATATGTTTCTAGCACATTGTCACGGCCTCTCCCACTCAGGTCAGCTGCATGAGGTCCACCACTCAGTTTCTCTCAAGAACTGGGGATGGTTAAATGTGCACTAGTACAGTCAGCTGGTGGGAGCAGCCCGCAGGTGGTGGGCTGTGAAGAGGAACAAAGAAAAAAAAAGAAAAAGTATTTGTGAATGTGGCATGTGTGTAAGGTGTGTGATGTATGATTTGTGTGATCTATCTGATATGTGTGGTATGTATGGCATGTGACGTGTGTGATGTGACTGATATGTATGATCTCTTTGATGTTTATGTGAGACATATGTTTGACATATGTAGGATATATGTGATGCATGGAAAAACGTGTGTTTATGGTGCGTGTGATGTGTGTAGTGTGTGATGAGTATATGTGTGATATACCTGTGTGGTGTATTTGCTTATGATGTATGTAATGCATGTGTGATGAGCATATGATGACTATAATGCATGTGATGTGTGTCTGATGAACATGTGATATGTATAGAATGTGTAACTTGTTTGATAAGAATGGCAAGTGTGTGACATAGTGTATGTGCCATGTGTGATGCGTGTGTTTATGATATGTGTGATATGTCTAGTGCATGTGTGATATGTGCTGTGCTTGTTTGTCACATGTGTGCTATGCATGATACATGTGATATGTTTGATCTATATGTGATGTACATGATTCATGTGCAATGTGCCTTTATGATATATGTGATGCATGTGTGTTCATGATGTATGCGATGTACATGAGTACAATGAGTGCGTGATCCATGTGTGATGCATGTATGATGTGTGTTTACGATGCCCATGTGATATGTATATGTGTATTTGTGATGTGTGTGGTATATACGGCATGTGGTGAGTGTGATGTGTGTGACACGTGTGTAAGACACGTGATATGTACATGTCTTGCTCTGCCTTGGGCCTGGGTCCTGCTGCTCCTCCATGCTTGAAGAGCAGATATGCCGTGGCCATTCCCACTGCAGAGACTTCGCACTTGCAGCTCTTGCTGCTGGCGTCCTCTTCCTGGACTCCACTCCCACTCCCTGTCCCTGGGTTTTCAACTTTCCTTCTCAGTAAGGTCTCCTTTGGTTCCTCAGCTAAATTTCGAAGACCACTGGTCCAGTGTTAGGCCACACCCACTTCCCCGTGGGGTTCTCGTTGCCCTTGTCACTGTGACCCTGCTGTTGTCTTACTTTTCCTTTTTTGCCTTTTCTCCACTGACTTGAAGCTCGGAGGGGAAGGATATCGGTTCTGTTTGTCCAGTACTGCAGTGTGCCTGGTGCTTAATCAACAGTAAATGAGTAGGTCAAAGAAGAAATCCTCATGGACACTTCTCAAATCACAGAATGGGAACATTTAATACCTGAGGGAGGATCATTCCTGAGCACACAAAAACTGAGTGATGAAAAGCAGAAGTGGACAGCACAGTGCTCCTCACACACTCAGCACAGAGGCCCACGATCTCCTTTTCCGTGGACTGCTGAGCCACAGGAAAAGTCACATGACAGCCCAGCAAAACTACATTCCCCAGCCTTCCTTGCTCAATGCTGCCGACTCATGATGAAGTTCCAGAACAGGAAGTAAGTGGATATTAGGTGATATCTCTAAGAAAGTGTCTTTACAAGTTTGCTGACTCAGCTGGTCGGGACTCTTTGCTCTGTCCCTTCACTGTTCTTGCTTTCCCAAGTGTAGATGTGATGGCCGGTGCATCAGACGCCATCCCGAGATGAAGAAGCAGTGTCGAGTATGATCACATTGTTATTTAGTGGTCTCAATGACCAGTTGTCAAATACACTAGTATCTCAAGTGGCTGAGCATTGTGGAGGCACCTGTTTGGCTTTATTAGAATAATCAGGTCATCTTGGTAGTCTCTCTATGTGCCAAGATTTAAAAAACTATGCTGTTATCTGATGACATCAGTATTAGTTACCGTTTTGTCGTTGTGTTGGAAAAACCTGACTTAGACAACATGGGGCAGAAAGTGTTTAGTCTCACGGTTTCAGATGGTTCACCGTGGTCATGCTCTTCTGTGTACTTGGACAGGACATCAAGTGGTAGGCACGGCAAACTTCACAACTGACCAGTACACTGAGAAAATGACCAGGGATATCAGACGTTCAATGCCCCAAGGGACCCACTTCCTCCAGTGAGGCCCCACTTCCCAAATTGTCCACAAGTTCCCAAAATAACACCATCAGTTGGAGACCAAACCTCAAAAACAGGAGCCTATGGAGGCATGCCACGTTGGGACCAGAACTACTGGTGCTCACTTGTTTCATGGACATCCCATTACAATGGCACTAACTCAAAGCCACCCCGGTCCCCCAAACAGAAGTCATTACCCAGACTTATGCTGTGAGGAGGAAGACATCAGGGACAACTCTGATGTAGCTCTAGTTCCCCAAGGCAGAGCTGAGCAGAAGGTTCTGGAAATCTCCACTTCATCATGTGGGAAGATGGCTCTTGTGACTGAACATTAGCTACTTTCTTCTGGACTCAGTTTCTCAGAAGAAACTAAACCATTTTGCCCCATCTCTCCCTTTCACAGATGATTCTGGAACTCTCCCAAACTGCCACCCCAGCTACAGTCATGACACTGCGCTCTTAGTAAAATGCGGGACAGAATAGTCCTGGGCTGGAGCAACCGATCAATGTGGACCAGTTAGAATCTTTTTTTCCTGAGGACTTTCAAAACAAAGCCGTGGTCTCTCTCTGTATGGTGGAAACTGAGTTGTGTAAGCTCAAGAGTTTAGCTGGTCTTGTTTTAAGATTCAGTAAGAGAAACAAATCTAGAAGCAGAGATAGAAGGAAATAAAAGATTCTGTGTATGTGCGCATGTGTAAGACAGAAAGGGTGGGGCCGAAGGAGAGAGGAGTCACCGCCCCACAGACTCCCTTGGTCCCCTCAGCACGGTTCAAAGGCCGGTTCCAACCCATTCCCACCGTTTGACTCTTAGTAAATTCCCAAGGTTTCTTCTAAGAAGTGTGTTTTTCACACAAACTAGCTGGAACCCACTTATACCTCCAAATCAGCGCTCAGAACTTTAAGGACAGTAAATGATTTGTAAGCAGTTTTTCCAACCATATCTCTATGTATTATCTACCCATCGTCTGTCTATCATCTATGATCTATTTATCTGTTGTCTATCTGCCTATCTGCCACAGCAACTTTCTCGTGGATCTCCAGTCTCTCTGTGGGCCCCGGAGGCTGCATTGCCTCCCTCAAGGACACACAGCGAGCAGCAGAGTGGGGTATGCTCTGTTGTGACCGGTCAGATCATGTTCCCTCCACCCCTAGGGAGCAGCAGTGTGGATGGAGATCCACAGGGCAGTGAAACTGGAATTCAGGATGGTGGGCAGTGTTCTCAGGGGGATGAGTTATTAACCACGGGAGACCTTTGGGTCCACCGCTGAGCCATTCATCATCAATTCTGTCAACATACCATAGAAAAGCCCTGTTTTGAAAAAGTCACCAGAGCTCATGGGTCAAATCATCATCCTCTTCATGGAGATGCTTCCCCTCAGCACCCCAGACAGCACCCACTTTGGGGCCTTTCCTCGCCACACCACAGACAGGTCCCACCATCAGCTTGAAGTCTAAGCTCTTGGTCCATGTTAGCAATCCTTCTCCAGCCGTATG
This sequence comes from Eospalax fontanierii, assembly GCA_035773235.1. NCBI lineage: Eukaryota > Metazoa > Chordata > Mammalia > Rodentia > Spalacidae > Eospalax > Eospalax fontanierii. The sequence continues at coordinate 13,555,658 of CM069552.1, forward strand.
CCTCCCTCCTCCCTGTCCCTCCTCCCTCTCCCCTTCTTCCTCTTTCTGGTCAGACTTGTCAAAGTAGCTGTTGGGGCTGGAGAGATGCCTCAGGGGTTAAGAGCACTGGCTGCTGGTTAAGAGCACTGTGTTTGGTTCTAGTGCCCACATGGTAAATAAACTACTGTCTGTAACTCCAATTCTAGAGGACCCGACACCCTCTTCTGGTCTCCTCAGACATTGCATAACATGGGTGCACTTACACACTTACACGCATGTAAGCAATAAATATACTCATATGCATTAAAAAAACAAAAGAATAACAAAAAGAGCTTTTGGACTTAATGTATATACTTCTTTACCTCTAAGGACCTCATTCATACACTACAGGCTGACTTCCACCTCCCTGTCACTGTGTATTGTGGGTGTGCTCTAGAGTGGGTCTCCTCTGATGCCTCCGGGGTTGATGCTGACAGCCACCTTCATGTTGTTATCTCCCTCGCTCTCTCTCTCTCTCTCTCTCTCTCCAATCTCTCCTTCCTTCCTGTCCATCTACCTCTGTCTTAATCAATTGAATCTATTTTTATTTACTCATTTATCTATTTATTTATTCACCAATCTATTTATTTATTTGACAGTGTCTCACTGTGTAGCCCAGGCTACCCTCAAACTGGTGTTCTCCCTGCCTTAGCTTCCTAAGTACTGGGATTTCAGGGGTGTACTATCACACTCAACTTCCTCTCTCTTATACTCTTTTATCTTTTGAAAAAAAAAAAAACAATCAAGATGAAGTTTCTGTCACGTAAAAGAGACAGCTCTAAAGCTGGGCCTGGAGAGATGGCTCAGTGGTTAAGAGCACTGGCTGTTCTTGCAGAAGACCTGGGTTTGAATCCCAGCACCCATATGGTGGCTAAAAACCATCCATAACTCCACTTTCAGGAGATCCAATGCCCTCTTCTGACCTCCCTGGTTATTGCATGACACAGGTACACCTACATACATGCAGACAATATGCTCATACACATGAAATAAAAATAAATTTAAAAACATTTTTAAAAGAGTCACAGCTCTAAAGTGACAGAACATTCATGGTGGTCCACTAATGTCTCTTTTAAAGTGACAACCATTCAATTTATTGTAGTAACACAAACTTAGAAACACGGGAACCAACTTAATAAAATTGAAAGCCTATATATAAAAAAAACTGAGGAATACAACTTTTAAAAAAATAAATGGAGTGCTATACCATGTCCATGGATGGGAAAATTAATATTGAAAGATGTCACCACGTTTCAGTTATAGGGTTAATTCAGTTTCAACCAAACTGTTTATTTGTACAAAGAGTTTATTGGCTAAATGTTTATTGCTAAGCATTAAATACTGAGAAAATTTAAACAGTCATCTGAAAGACAGATGAGCAAGACTATCAAAGATATTGTGAAAAGAATAAAAATTGCTGATGGACCGGAAGAAAACACAAACCACATTATTAATGAAACTGCTGTGGCCTGACAGGTGAGTGGCAGATTTCATATCTTTGGGAAAAGAACTTTAATAATCCATTTCTGAGCAATAATTTCAGGATTTAGAAAAAATTTGCTACCTATTTTATACCATGCAAAAATATAATCAAAAGCATTTATTATTATTATGTGCATGAGTATATTGCCTGTAAGTGCACCTGTGTTGTGCAATGCCTGCAGAGGTCAGAAGAAAGCTTCAGATCCCCTAGATCTGGAGTTATGGATGGTTGTTAGCTGGAATTGAACCTGGGTCCTCTGCAAGAGCAGTCAGTGCTATTAACCACCAGGCCATCTCTCCAGCCCCATAAAAATGCAAATTCTAAATCAAGAATTACACATAAAGATGGAAAGACCTGAGCAGAGGATTAAACAGTCATGTTGCCAGAATAGAAAAGAGGTTTCTAAGTTCAAATGCAAAGGGAACTGCCAGGGACTACTGGAGGGGTGGGTGTGAAGGCTAAACCCATATGAGATGAAATGGTATCTTCCAAAGTAACTATAATCAAAGGTATGAATTCAAGTAGGCAGAGTATCTATTGTACAAAGTCTTACTATCTTTGCACTCCACAGTGGCTGACACATCATTCAGCAAAAATGAAACCCTCAGAAACAAATACTCAAAGACTTGGAATAGCTCATGCACTAAAGACATCCACACAGGATGTGGTACGCTCACCTACAGTCATGTGTTCCACAGGCTGAGGCAGGAGAACTGAGAGTTCAAGACCAGCCTTGCCTTCAAAGAACAACTGCCTCAAAGCACAACAACCATAAAGAATGAATGACAATCAGCATAGTGATGGTTTATGTTTAACATCACCAATAGTTAAACACAGTTTAAGGACGGAGAGATGGCTCACAGGTGAAGAGTATATATTGCTCTTGTAGAGGATGGAAGTTCATTCCCAACACCACTTTGGAGACACACAACAGCTCTAGGGGGATCCACCCCTGTAGCCTTCAGAAACCTGTACACACATGCACAGATACACACATACATACAATTAAAAATCACATTATAAAAACCACAATTTAAAAAAATGTGTCACTGTATCAAATTTTCTTTTTTAGTATTTATTATATCTGTGAGAATTTCATACCTGTGTATCATGAATTTTTATCCCCATTACCGTCTGTTTTACCAATTTAATAAGAGTCAACAAAAAGTAAAAAGTCCTACTATATATTCTGAATACTGCTATTAGCAGTCTACTGAGTAGCATTTAATATGCTCTCTGTTTTGAGCCATACACTCCACTTCCAGGAATTCTCTATCATGAGAAAGTGATGTGAGATGTCTACACGTACTCTGACACCACACATACTGACACACACAGACACACACACACATACACACATAATGTTTCCTTTAAACAACTGGAAACAAGTGGTTTTTCAAATGCTTAAATGCATTAAGCTTGCTCCCAGCACAGAACGGCAGCACTCTCTGAGTGTCTGTAAAATGGAGAAGTCCTCTGAGTGTACGGCCGGAGCACCAGAGGCTCAGACAGAGGGCAAAGCTTGGAAAGAAACACAGTGCTGTCAGTAATTTTTCCTGGAAGGCAAGCTGACAAGTCACTGAATTTACTGCCCTTTCTAGCATGCTCTTTTCCACCAAAAGAAAGGTGGATTTGAAGCTTTTCTTTAAGCAAATGTATAATGATTGTAAAATGACCTTGTGGAGGGTTGATATTCCAGTGGCCCTCATCCCGTCCTGTAGGCATCACGTCCCCAGAAATGTCTTTTTGTATTTACATTTAGGCAATTATTTTGTTAACAGGGCAAGAAAGTTACTTAATGGAAGAGGTTAGAGGACTAAGAAGGGAGCTGTCAGGACATTTTAATAAAATCCCCAATAACTAAAGCTCAGAAGCAAGGCTTTGTCATAACATCCTCACCTTTTAAATATGCTCCCCCCTCCCAAAAAAAAAAGAAAAAAAGAAAAAGAAAAAACTACAGAGGAAAAGATTCTAAAATTGGGAGTGACCTGAAAGGTAAATGAAGAACTCTAAAGAACTCGAAAGCTGAACACCCTCTATCCAGGGGTTTCCATTAGAAAATGTTGAGCGCATGCGTGCTGGGGATCTTCTGTTGTGTTTCCAGGCGGGCCATGGTGTGGGTAAGTCAGGGTACCCTAAAAAAGTGAGCTAGAGGGGAGGCTGGCACAGTGGCACGCACACCAGGCCGGGGTCCGGAAACTGGCCTGGCGTCTGCTGGCCGTCTGCCGGGATGGGCAGCGGGCGTTAGGCCGCTCTAATCCCGCTCTGCTTTATGAGTAGCTCGAGAAATGACCTCTAGCGAGATCTGGCCCTTGTTCTATCCTGCAACTAGATTTTCCTTACAGAAAATAAATTAAAAAGGTGTGACCTTGCTGAAGGCTTGTGAGAAAATGAGGTACACTTGTCACCAGCAGAGGAGCCTATTTGTTCAATTTGAAAGGCTGCTGCTTCGCTCCGATTAGAAGTTAAGATAAAGGCCGGGATGAAAAGCCGAGGAACATTTCCAACGGAGGAAATTAAAGAGCTACATTGGAGATCCTTTCAGTATTACAGTGGGCTTTTTGTCTGGCCGTTATCGGGGTCCATCAGCCACACCTTGTCCCTGCGCTAGAAGCTCTCTCTCCTCTAGGACACAAAAGACTGCCTTGTCGAGAGAGGATGAGAACCCCTTACAGATAGCGATCAGCAGGGTCCACCCCTCTAAGGGGGGGGTAGGTCGCAGAAATGAAAGTGCTCCCCTCCCCCAATCCAATTCCTGTGTCAAAAGACTCAAAGTCATTTTAGGTCCACTCGGGGGACCCAGGTCACAGCTTCCTTGCTAACACATGCGTAATAATTCTCACATCTTGGAGAAGTTCTCTACAGTTCGCTCCAGCTATGGGCACAGAAATGCCTTTGCTTCTGTAAGTTAGCACCGATTCTCACCGCACAGAGGAACAAAGTCCAACAAAAGAACACCACCCAGCTTCGCCTCTGTGTTTATTTTATAGGCGCCCTTTATGTCCCAGCATGACTTTCGGCTTGCAAAGGGATAGCTCTTCCGGAAAAGGATGAGCCAGGAGAAAATGCTGGGCTCTCCTGCTTGCTCTGTTTATATCCACATTCTGTGCCTGAATTCTGCTTATATACTGAGGGTCCAAAGATTAATGGATAGGCCAGACCCATCAATGAGAATTCAGTGTCCTTGTTTAGATGAGCCCCAGTCACCTTTCTTGTCTTCCTGTCCTTTCTTTTTTCTTCCGGATCTTATCCCAGTACCAAGCATGGTGGGGTTGCTGATACTGGAGGTAGAGAAATGTCAGGGCTAAGATTCCACTGCACATTGCCAGACAAGGATGGCTACTGCATACCTGGGATGGTGCAGGTGCGTGTCTTAAACAGTTCGCTGCTCAGTCACTGACCACAGGTACCTCTGGGTTCATCAGAAAATACATGCTGCTGGCCTGAATTTTACAGAGATCTGCCTGCCTCTGCCTCCTTAGTATTGGGATTAAAGTCATTCACTACCACGCCCAGCCTCACTAAACATATTTTTTAATAATATAAATTAAATTAAAATAAATTTTAGAAAAGAAAATGCATTCTGATTTTGCTTCTGATTCTTTAAAAAAATTATTTGCTAGTTAATCTGTGTGTTTTGCCTACATGTTTCCCAAGCATACAAGGCCAGAAGAGAGCATTGGATCCTCTGGAACTGGAGTTACAGACGGTTGTTAGCTGCCCTGTGGGTGCTGAGAACAAAACCCATGTCCTCCAGTGCTCTTAACCACTGACCATCTGCTTGTGATTCTTAATTCCTATTGCCTTAGAGGGCAAGTATTTTCTCCATTCTCCCTCTTTAGAGCTCAGTGCATCTTTGAGGAGCGGAGTGATTTGTTTGCCACTGAAGTTCCCTCTGGAGAGAGTACCTGAAACTTCCTCAGTCTGTCTCCAGGATGACTTCTGGTCCTCAGTAGATCTTCAGATCTCTGTTGTGAGTAGAATTTGCACTAATGTCCTGGAAACAGAGCATAGCACCCAAGTGCCTTCTGATTTATCAAGAAAGACTTAGCTCTGCTCACTCTGGTAATAGTGCTACGTGCAAATACTAAGTTATTTGAGAATGGGTGCATTATGAAGCATTAAGGGAAAAACTCATGTTAATGGGACACAGCAGAGGGGCTGTTTTCTCTTCCTGTCTGGATAGCTGGAACCTTGCACTGTCATTTATCTGCACAACTGACACTATGTCTCTGGACCCTGGTTTACCTGTTTGAAATGTATCTTATCTATTTATAATACCTCACTCCATTGCCAAGATCCAGCAGATAGCAATATGGCTGTGCTCACCTGGTGAGTTCAAAGTGATCTGGCCTGCTTTCCTATTCTCTTAAAAATACTGAAGGGAGCAGAGGAATGCTAGCTCCTGAGCAAGCTCACCATTCCTGTGACAAACATACTAAGCACAGGAATGCCTGGTGTCCCCTCCCTCTACTCATTTAAGACAGTGCATATTTACTGTAAAAATTAACGGTGTGTGACATTTTCATACACACATCTATGAACCTTGATCTCAGTCTCTCTTCTATAATTTCCAGGAAATCTATGTTCACACAGGGCTGTGAAGTGTGTGTGTGTTTCAGAGTGGCAGTCTGGAAGCTAAGTTCCATAGCTGAGCCAATGCTGAAGGACAGGACAGCGTAGACAAGTGAAGAAACGGTAGAAGAGAAAGAACTCACCAGAACCCAGAGTGAAAAACAAGCAGGCAAAGCCAAGAAAACAAGGCAGCAGCCACTCCCTCCCAAACCCAGGAAAGATTAGGAGCCTCCCCCCAAGAGGGCTCTGGAGAGACAGGATTCCTTAGCTAACATTTGGGTGAGAGTAAAAAGCCACAGTTGGAGGGGTTGATCCTTCTGGATTCTTCCAACACTAACATTCCAATCAAGCTCCTTCACAAACAGTTAAACAATAATTGCCTAACAATTTTAGTTTTGAGACTATCATTTGAAGAAAAGAACTCAGCGTCTCAGCACATTTTTTCTTTCCAAATATTCTCCCTAAATATATGTACCACACAGCATGGCTTGTCAAGAAAAACAATTTGTCTATTGAATGAAGCCCAGAAGTCTTATATCAGCAAAACCATCTCTGGGCCTGACCTCACTGGGTTTGTATTATTTAGCATTCTGAGTGTGTTCAGCGCTTGGCTGCATACAAGAACAAGGAGGGATTGCTCCCAGTGTACCAGGGATCCAGTCAGAAATACCTGCTCCTTACAGCCTTAGTGCTGAGACGGAGGATTATGGTACGCTCGGAATATCGCTAAGCAATCCCAAGAGTCAGTCTCAGCATCTAACAGAAGCTGTTCTGGCTGAACTGCAGGCACAGGCTGTGTGTCAGTATCTCCTCTGACACTGATCTTTATAGTCCTTCAAGTTCACTTCTGTAATCTATCCAGAGAGGATGGGAAGACACTTGGTATGCCATAGCACCTAATAACTGTTTACATCGTCACCAGCTCCCAGTCTGAAGCCCATGTTTGTGTCCCTGTTTCATCTGTGACTGAAGTCAGATGTATAATCTTTGCCTTTTTTGACATGAACAATAACAATACAGGCTGAGTAACCTTCATCCCACGTGGCTTGGGACCAAAAAGTGTTCCAGAATTCTAATAGTTCATATTTTCATATACATTTTGCATATACTATAAGTATCTTGGAGATGATTCCCAAGTTTAAACAGGGAATCTATTGATGATTCATGTGCACCTCATTCACAGAGCCTCAAGGTGATTTTCTGCAATATTTTCAGTATAACTGGGTTTTGACTCTGACCTATCACATAGGGTCAGGTGTGGAGTTTTCTGCTTGGGAGATCATTCAACACTCAAAACCTTTCAGATTTTAAACTGGGTATGAGGCTGCATGCCTGTAATCCCAACACTCTAGATGTCAGGGCAGAAGAACCAAGAGTTTGAGGCCAGCCTGGGCTACATAGTGAGGTCTTGTCTCAGAAAAAAGTCCAAGAGTTTGAAGTAGGGATGCTCAGTAGTATGAGCACAATATTCTAATCACTTAGGCTATTTTATATATGTTAAGGCTTATTTGTATGATCTTCTGAGCTTAGCATTGTTACTTCTCTACTTTCTCACATGAAATGATGAAACTTAGAGGGGCTGTTTCCCCAAAGTCCAGGGTATATCGCTAGAAAGATAGGTAGGACTCAGATCAGGACGCTGAGCCTCTCTCCACAATTCACACTGTTAACTGAGCTCTGACATGTCTGCTCATGGCTGGTGGAGGTCCTGCTAAAGAAATTCTGTGTTCAGTGTATCTAGACTTCTTAAACATGCTTCCGCCTATCCTGGTCATTCGCAGTAAGAACAGGCCAGGTAGACCGTATATGCCTGCCTCACCTTGATTCACTGACTTCTTCTTACTCTAGTTCTCTCCTTTATAACCTGGTAAGATCCATGACGAATGGGTACTAGGGTAGAAACACTATGGGTCTCCAGGGGAAGCTACTGTAGGAGTCATATGTAGCATGCACATTGCAGATTTGACTGACACAATGAGTTACAACTTTGATTTAACTAATGAATAATGTCTTTGTTTCATTTCTGCTGTTGTAATAAAATACCCTGGGTAAAAGGCAGCTTAGGGGAGCAAGAGTTTATTTTCACTTACAATTCCAGATTATAGTCCATCACTGCAGAGAAGTCGCAAGTGTGGGAGCTTTAAACAGCTGGTCACATCATAGCCACAACTCCACACTCAAGAATAGAGAGAAGGAATGCAGGCCTGCTTATGGCTCAGCCTGCTTCCTCTGTTCTTAGACAGTCCAGGACCAAAACCCAGGGAATAGTACTTCACGCAATGGGTTGGTTCTGCCTACCTCAATTAATCCAATTACGAAAAAAAAAAAAAAAATCCCTCAACGGATATGGCCTCAGTACGTCCCGATCCAAGGAGACTGTCTTCTCTGGTGATTCTAGATTGTGTCAAGTTGAGCATTAGAATTAACTGACACCGCCAACAGTTTTTATTTGAGAAAATTAAAAGTGACTAATTACCACCAGGATAGCCAGTCCAAAGGGGACTGGGAATGATTCCGTGGGTAAAAGGCTTACTGGGACACATACTGGATTGCTGCTTTGACCAAAAACAAGTACTAGACATGCTGCTGTAAGAATCCAAAGGTATGGGGCAATAAAGGGTTCCACCTCTCTGGACTATGGCTGTGAAGCAAATCTGCTCCAGGCTCACTTCGTTTCTCGGCCTCCAGCAACGATGAGCCCACCCGTGCCTTCCTCAAGTGTCTTGGAAGTGCAGCTCCACAATTGTGCTTGTCCTCACTGTCCTCATGCTAACTACCTTCCTAATCAGAGCTAGTGCTGCCCCTCACCTCCTCCCAGCGCTCTCTGGGGCCTCCCCACAAGCACACCCCAAGTACTGTTCCAACAAGGGGAATATTACACCCCAAAACGAAACCCTTTGAGCAAGTGCTTTCTCCACTTGGTGGTCTGGGAACGGCTGGGTTGTGACAAGCAGAACAGGCATGGGATCAGTGTGCCATCCGCATGGCTTTGATCTGACAGAAGCAACTTAAAAGAAGAACGATTTTCCTTGGTTCACGGTTTCCAGAGATTTCAGTTCATCCTGGAAGTGGGCTGGGAGTGACAGAGTTCATGACAATGGGGCTGTGTGGAAAGGCTTTACATCGTGGCAGGAGCCAGAGGTATGGTATCACTTTCCAAAGCTTCTACCAGCTAAGCCCCACCTCCTAAAGCTACAAAGCTACCCAACACAGCACCACCACCCGGGAGGCCAACCATTCAAAACCCGAGCCTGGGGAGGCGTTTCCGATTCAAACTGTAGCAAGCTTCTTTAATCAAAGAGAGACAGTTTGCTCTTTGATTTGAGTTGAATTTCTTCAAACTAAATGTTCAAATGATCTTCCTAAGAGTTTCTTGTCCCCTCCTCAAATACCTGTGAACGTCTCACAGTAGGGCCCCACTGCTAGAATGACAATGGGACTGATGGAGAATGCCCCAGAGCTGGCACACATGATACATATTTAACTGTAAATAACACATCAGGTATGTACACAGTCGCCCCATCCCTTAGGGGTTGGCCACATTCATGGCTCCCCACGGCAGAGTCAAGCCCTTTCCGGAAAGTCATCTTCCATCCACATGCAGAGACTTGTTTGAATGACACAAGAGGTTTCCTTGCTCTGACTCAAAGAACATGTCAAAAACCACTGAGTTCTAGTTTCTAACCTCTATCTTCCTTGTTGAAATCATGTAAATAACCAAAATGTGTCTGGAAGGAAAGAAGACAAAATCAAAGATGACAAAAGTGAGGAGAAAAAAAAAAAAAAAAAAGCAAACAGAAGGCTACCTCTCTTTAAGTGCTTAGACTTTGCCAGAGATGAAAGCAACTCATTCCTAAAATGGACAGACGCTGCCAGGAAGAGGATTGATCGCCTTTTTCATTCATGTTATAATGAAGTCATTTTTGAGTTCTGTAACTTTGGTTTCCTAAAAAGGAGATTTGCAAAATTTTTTTGGTGGTCATTCTTCTTTCTTAGGCTTTTCTTTTAGATCCAGTTTTGTGTATTCCAATTGCAAAGTCTGGTTCAAGTTTCTAAAACACTCTCTCATAATTATCACCAAACAAATGCAGTGATTCCACAAAGCCCAAACATGTGTCACATTAATTCTCTCAACTAAACTACTTGCAGTTTTCTTGGACTCTAAGCAAAATGGACCAAAAGCAAAGTGTTTGATAAAATGACAGGTGGAATTCCATCCAATTAAGACATAAATATTTTTCCAGAGGCTAAACCCACTGCAAAATAATAATCCTCACTCAACACATCTTTACATGTCTTTGGCAAAACACCTGTCTGAAACTGTTAACACTAAATATTTTGGGGGCTCTGTACTTCAAAGACATCCCTGCAAACGTCAAGCATTGTTAAAATGTTGAAGTAATTTTGGTTAAATGCTTCTGTGACAACTGTTGGACTTGATTTGTTTTAGCTGAATACATTTGGAATATTGCTTGGAATCTGTGAGTTGGTCATTTGCCAAAAGATGAGAATTGGGCTGAAGTCTAAATAATTACATGCATCAAAGAAACAGAAAAAATGGAGGGACTCTGAGTATTTTAAAAATGCAATTTATCTTCTAGGTTGGAAACTTCAAAAGAACATTCTTACCACTTGATGGTATTTTTAGTTGAAGTACAAAAGTATCCAGTTAGAAGTTATTCTGATTCCTGGCCATAATTGTCTGGAGAGAGTCACATATAAGTTCCTTATGGATGGAAGAGAATAGTATGAAGTACAACGATAAAACCAGTGATGGGAGGGCTGGAGAGAGGCTCATTAATTAAGAGAAACTGATGCTCTCACAGAGGACCAGCAATCATGCTAGATGGCTTATAACTGCCTGTAACTCGAGCTCCAGGGAGCAATCCAACGCCCTCTTCTGGACTCTATGAGCACATACACAGACATTAAATAAAAAATAAGCAAACAAACAAATCTTTAAAAAAGAAAACCTGTGATTGAGCAATGCAAAAATGAGGTGTTTTCATAGAATTTCTAATAATTCATTGATCAAATCCTTAATTTGAACGACTCACAGAAGAAACACTAGCAAGCATTCATTTCAGCCATGTTCTTTCCTTCAAATAGCCCTAATTTTCAGATAGACAGATAGATAGATAGATAGATAGAGACTCAGAGACCTAGGCTCAGTCGTAGCTGACTAACTGATGTGCCAACTGCAAAGAGCTTAGAAGTTTAGGTGGAGAATGAGAAGGCACTTATGAAACAGCTCAGCTTATAGTGAAAGAAGATAAGATCAACCGGGTGAAGTGAGATCTCAGGAAGTGAAAGCAAGGTTAACTGGGTAATTATTGTTGGCACTTGTTAAGCATTTTACATATATCATCTCATTTATTTTTTGGAGCTACCTATGAAGTGACTGTTATTATCATAATGCAGGCTAACTCTCTAAACAGCTTGTCTACATCAAACAGCAACGGATGGCGTCAAGACTTGGGGTCTATTCTGTCCAACTCCAAACTCTTTTATGATTCTTGATTTTACACTGAGCTTCCTTCCAGTGATTCTGATTAGAGCTTGCCTCTGTTCCTAGAATTCAAAGAGCTTGGGAACTCTTAGGAATGATGATAGCCACAGGTCTTACCTGAGTTATGCAGTCTAAGCAGACAATGTTATGTTTTAAAGATATGATGAATGAGGTCTGGAATTTCCCAGGGAACTTCAAATATGTTGTCCCATCAACCACATACGGTCCCCCGTTCTTTATTTCTTTTATTCAAAAAGATTTATTTTTACTTTTGTATTATATATGTGTGTGTGTGTGCGTGCATGTGTGTGTGTGTGCATGTATGTCTAGGCACATTTGAGTGCAAGTACCTAAGGAGTTCAGAAGATGGTGTTGGATCCCCTTGAGCTGGAGTTACAGACAGTTACAGGCATAGGTACTGGGAACCAAACTCTGGTCCTCTGTAAGACCAGGATATACTCTTAACAGCTGAGTCATTTCTCCAGTCCTAAATATCAGAGGTTTTTTTAAAAAAAAATTACAATTATTTATTTATTTATTGTGTGTAAGTGTGTGCGTGCCACAGCATGTGTGTGGAGGGCAGAGGACAACTCTCTCAAGTTTTGGTTTTCTCCTTCAGCCCTGTGGGTTCTGGGGATGTAACTCAGGTTATCAGGCCTCACAGCAAGTGCCATCTTACCAGCCTTCTTTTTTCTGTTTTTATTAACACGTATATATTGATATAACTAATAATGGGTTTCATTGTGACAATTTTACACATGTGCATAATGTACTTTGATGATATTCACCCTGTCCTTATCCCTCCCTCCCATTAATCACCTGTCTCTTTCCAACTAATCCCTTTTCTACTTTAATGTTTTTTAAAAATATTTTATTATTTTTATTTTATGTGTCTGAGTGTATTGCCTGAATGTATGTAAGTGTACCCATGTGGTGCAGTGCCCATCAGAAGAGGGTGTTGGATTCTCTGGAGCTAGAGTGACCAAGGTTGTTAGTTACCATGAGAGTGCTGGGATTGAAACCTCTGCAAGAGCAGTCAGTGTTCTTAACCATTAAGCCATCTCTCCAGTCCCATGTCTTCCTTCCTTCCTTCCTTCCTTCCTTCCTTCCTTCCTTCCTTCCTTCCTTCCTTCCTTCCTTCCTTCCTTCCTTCCTTCCTTCCTTCCTTTCTTTCTTTCTTCAACCCAGTGAGTTTTATCAGTGTGGTTTACAGGAGGTCTTAAACTCTTAAGATGGAATATATTCAGAAGTATTTTATAGAATAGTTTTTAGATTACAGAACAGTTTTTAGATTAGTCTGAGATCTTGGGATACTGCCCAAGAATGACACTCATCCATGTGTGTTTGGTCCAAATGAGGTCAGTGATGAACACGATTATTTTGTTTTACCAGCAATATGCGCAAAACATGTATTTCTTTCACAGCTTTCCGCAAGAAAAGGCAGACATCATGGGCTTTGACTTCGAAGGATTAGTTGAGTCACGTACATCCTGACCCTCTTGGCTTCCCACACCACCACCCAGAAATGGAATATGCTGATTGGCTAGGCCTGGGTCACTTGTCCACCCATAGCATTATGAGCACGTGATTTCCTGTCTGATCTCAAGAGTAAGAGAAGACCGGTTTCCCAGTTAAAGATCCAAGACGATGACTTGAAGTCAACGGTTGCCTTGCCCCCCAGACCAGCAAGTCAACAGATGCTCACACGCATGCCTCGCGTCTCTCGGACACTAGAGGGCGCCGGGGCTAGACTCTACTTAGAGTCGGGTACAAAGAAGCCGGATCCGTCAGGGGTGGTTGAGAAGCAAGCCCCTTTGCTGTCGGATCACCCTGAGAACTGCCTTAGAGATAGATTCGTTTCCCATTTCCAGCTCCTCTAAGAGATGATGTTGCTTAAAAGTGTATTTCAAGAGAAGTCGGTTTAGATCCCAGGAAGATACATAGATACATTGGTGATTGTTAAATGAGTTTCACTAAATCCCAAATGATGGCTAGAGGGAGCCTTTAAATCAAACACGTCACACTGACACCGCTCTCTAAATTCCTCTCCATGTCTCTGCACCTTTCACTGCCTTGAGGACGGTGCCTCGTGTTTAATAAATGCTCCCGGGAGGTGAGACTCTTCTGTGGAAGGCTGCTGGCTTGTCGACAAGTACCAGGAAGATATATGGGTCTTGCAAACCACTTTGAATACCAGATCCGACAAGAAGGAGCTTGTTAGGAGAGACGTGAACCTGATCACCGGAATATAGTATTTTATCAAAATAGCAGGATTCCAAAACCTTAAAAGAACGCCCCCCGTCACTGCAAAAATACTTAAATTTAAAAAGAGGGGAGGGGCATTAAGTAGAAACAAAGTACTGTAATTTGAGTCCTCGCTGCCCTCGACCTCCTCTTTTCTCCTGGCCTCCCCTTCTCTTTCTCTTTCTGCTAAATGTCCCCTTGTTGGATCTCCAATCCCGGGGCAATAATAGGAGCCAAAAATCTTTTTAAGTGCTTCCACCGGGATGATATAGAGAAGGAATCCCAGGAGAGGTCACGCAAGCCCCTTCGGTGGAGAGCCGGTTCCTTGAAACTTGAACCGCCCGAGAGCTATCATTTCAAGGTACACAGACTAAGAGGATTAAGGTAAGTGTCCCTCCTAAGGGCCTGAAAAAACAAAGCTTATATTTTAGCATTACAAAGGAGGGTGCATTTATATGGGTTCTGCAGGAGGGGAAATATGTGAAGACTTTAGGATTGCTGGGCCGAGGAGGGGCTTTGAGCACCAAAAAGGCAAATCATTCCACGGGAGGTACGGGAGCAGACAACACATTCCTGCAAGATTATCCACTGTTTCCAAAGACCCACACTCTAACTGAGGTTTATCCAAAAAGGACAGTGTAGGAATAAGGGGTAGAACCTCATTAAGCTGAATTTACTATGTGCACTCGTGATTGGCCCAATAGTGGGACCCCACCCACTTGATGACATGGACAGTGGGAAGTATTAGGATAATTAGTAGTTAAGTCAATCCCTCATCTTCTACACAAGACAACTCCTTCCCATAACTCCTCAGATCTATATAGAGCAGAATAAGTGGCTTACATTCTCCCAAATCTGTCTCCAAAGAAGCTGGATTATATCAACTATTAAACATTAAATAGTAACAAGTTGGAGGCTGTGAATGCATTTGAAAGTCTAAAGGAGTCAATGAACTTCTGAAAAAATGTACACATCTGCCTAATTGTACAGTTATCACATCTATTACATCAGCCAGATCATCTTTTGTATAACATAATAGATTGATCTCCATAACAAATTCTCTTTTGTTTTCTGAATCACTTTCTCTGTGTAGCCTAGGTGGGCTTGGATCTCACTATGTAGCCCAGACTAGCCTCAAACTCTGCATCCCCCTGCCTCTACCTCTCACTTTTTTTTTTCTAAGCAAAAATAAAGACCTGAGAAATGACTCTTGCCATCAAGACTGACAACCTGAATTCAATCCCTAGAATCCACGTGGTGGAAGGAATGACCTGTTTTTTTAATCATTATATTTAAAAATCATGAGGACATCTTGAATCTCCTCTAGTTGTTTGGTGAAGGGACCCAGAGTGACTGGAAATTTCCCTGGAATCTGAATAGTAAAAAACAGGTCATTCCTTCCTGACAAAAGCCATTCCACAACTCTCTTCCTCACAAGCCACACTCTAGCTCAACCATGTCCAAGGCAGATGCTTCAACAAAGCTGCCTCGGCCACGTGGACACTGCATTGGGACTGGCTTACACGATCTCACAGGAAGCTTGAGCCAAGGTGGGTGTTAACAAGTTTAAAGTTCGGTATTTTCAGAACACGTCTACTTTTCATAAGCATAGAAGGGTTACAAGATGGACAGCTGGAAGAGTCTCCTTTACCTCTGTGGTGTCTTACCCCTGACTCACTTCCCAGGAAGCACGGGTCTGCGCTCTCCTGGCACAGCTAGTGCTACATGCCCCAAGGTCTCACTCTGTTTGCTTCAACATTTGAAAATGAACCATGTGGGTTCAGTTCCCAACACCCACATGGCAACTAACAACCATCCATAACTCCAGTTCCGGGGGATCTGATGCTCTCTTGTCATTCTGATGGCACTGTGCAACACAGGTGCAATCACACACACGCAGGCAATACACTCATACACATAAAATAAAAATAATACGATAAAAGGACTATGCTTCTTAGAGTAAAGTGACATGCTGATGTTGCAATGTTGTGGCAACACTGAGGCACATCATCCCATCCCCCCAAAACCCAAACACCTTGATAGCTTGATTTGAAACCATCCACCTCCACCCCCAGAAGTAAAATTTTCAAAAATAGGAAGTATATTGAAGTCAACAGTCTTTTTTAGTTTGCTTTACTCTCATTTCAGCCCAATCTATATGATCTGGGGGAAGTGGCCTGCCATTCTGTGCTTCCCTTTGTGGCTGGCACTAATTAACAGTCCACAGCAATGCCATTCCCTCTGCCGATGGCTCTTGATGGGAACTTTTTCATCAAGTTCCATCTCCTTGAAGTTCTAACCCTGTGACTTCTCACTCTGCTGTGGTTTAATTTGTAATCAAAATTATGAACTAATGAAACAACACACAGTTTATTTTAATAGGGTGATTTGCTTGTTTGTTTTAAAAATGATGCCAATTTGCCATTTTACCAAATTCACATCTTTTTTTTTTTAATGAAAGCTACATCTTTACTATCACAATTCAAAATGAGACACCTCCTGGACTTGTTGCATACAATTAAAACCACAACAAAAGGAAGCTGAGGCCATTCCACTTTTCATAGGCAGTAATTATTCTTTAACTATTGGAATCCGCCATCCCTCAGGAGCTAATTATCGAAAAGCTCTCATCACACATAGGAAACACACAAACAAATCCTTCAAACACAAAGAAAATGTTCAACATTAAAGAGCGATATCCAGGAAGCCATGGCAGTCAGCTGGCCCAGCTAATTATGAATTTGATTTTTGGAGAGGTTGCATTAGATAATTATGATGCCTATTCAGAACACGAATAGCACAGCTTTTGAATGACTTTAATAAAGATTTAGCTGCAAGAGAAAAAAAAAATGTTCTAAGAGCACCAAACTAGAAAAATCACATTGCAACAAGACCTGGGAGAGATGTGAGAGATGTTTTAAATAGAAACAATTATAGTTATCATATCCTATATATTTAATATACCTCAATGTATATAGCACACCACAAGGCAAAATGAGATAATACAACAGTATGATTTTATGAGTCGCTGAGGACTGCTTCAGTCTGACATAGACACATAAAGCATGTGCCAAAAAGCACTGTTTCAAATCAAATGAGCATTGTATTAAATGCTCATTTAACGTTAAACACTAAAGTATGGATCACAGGCTAAAGGACTCAAAGCCAAAATTACATGCACAATATGATGAATGTTCTGCTCATCGCTAACTATATTTTTTATCAGCGTATTCAAATCCTTTTTGCACTTTAAAACTTTTTTCCTTATGTGTACGAGTGTTTTGCCTGTATGTGTGTAAATGTACTCACTCAATGCCCTTGGAGGACAGAAGAGGGCGTTGGATCCCCTGGAACTGGAGTTAAGGGCAATTGTTAGCCACCATGTAGGAAGAGGAGCCAGTGCTCTTAACCACTGAGCCCTCTCTCCAGCCGTCTTTCACCTTTTACTTTTATTTATTTTACTTTATGTGTATGAGTGTGTTGTCTCCTGTGCTGTGCACTGCCTGTGGAGGTCAGAAGAGGGCAGAAGAGGCCCTGAAACTGGAATTACAGCTGCTATGTGGGTGCTAGGAACCGAACCTGGCTCCTCTACAAGAACAACCAGTGCTCTTCACCACTGAGCCATTTCTGTAGCCCCTGTTTCCTATGTATCTTATGCTCAAACACTACATTTTCTATATGTGCAATTGTTAGTCTGCTTTGGACAAAACCCGTACACGGGCGTGTGTCCTATTGTGTCTAAAATGAAGTCTAAGCTTTGAAGTCCCCTTTTGATACCCGCCCTGATCTACCGTACAGTTCAACTGCCGATCGCTCTCTTGTACCTCCTTCTCTACCCTCTTCCACCTCACCGGCTTCTTTAAGCATGGTGAGCAGCCTTCCTTCTCCTTGCCTCTTATATGCTGACCTTGGTTTGTTCTTTCACTCGCTCTGTGCCCCTTTCAGAAAAGTCTTCCACGAACGCCCACCCAGGCTGCTTTATTTATCATTTTTCTCTGTTATTGTTATCTCCACATCTTTATTTACCTAGTGTTATGCCAAATATCTGCCTTTTAATTTTAAAATCACTATTACAATATGCTTCTCGTATTGGCATGAAGATAACTCTCCTGAATACTCAGTGCGTAGAATGATTCCTAGACATTACAGATGCTTGATAAATACTTGTTCGGTGTTGATTTATTTTTCTGGTTTTTGTAGACTTTTGCATATTGGGGGCTGTATTTGTCAGGGTTCTCTAGAGGAACAATATCAATAGAACACATACATATCTATGTATGTATTATTTATTAGATTGCTTTACATGATAGAGGCTGGTTATTCCAACAATGACTGACTAACACTGAGAACTTGGTGGCTTTTCAGTCCACTAAGTTGAATGACTTAGCAGCATAGTTGTTGGGTGGGGAAGAGATGATAATGAGCCTAATTATCCTCCTGGCATAACACACATGGGACAATCATCATATTTCTCAGTTCAGTTCCACCACTTAGTAAGAAGAAGATTCTCAACTTTAACATA
The DNA here is from genome assembly GCA_035773235.1 of Eospalax fontanierii. NCBI lineage: Eukaryota > Metazoa > Chordata > Mammalia > Rodentia > Spalacidae > Eospalax > Eospalax fontanierii. The sequence goes on from CM069552.1 coordinate 13,574,009, forward strand.
TAAAGAGCTTGAGCTGGGTAGCTTTAGCTGTCAACTTACACGCCTTGAGCAGAGGAGGCCTCAGTTGGGGAGCTGCCTCCATTGGACTGGCCTGTGGCCATGTCTGTGGGGTATTTTCTTGATTGTTGAGTGATATGGGAGGGCCCAGCCCACTGTGGGCGATGCCACCCCTGGGAAGATGCCCTGTATTGTATAAGAAAGCAGGCTGAGCATGGGCCAGGGTAGCAAACCAATATGCAGTGTTCCTCCATGGCCTGTGCTTCAGCTCCTGCCTCCAGGTTCCTGCCTGAGTTCCTACCTTGGGCTCCCTCAGTGATGAACTGTGAACCAGGAGATGTGAGCCTTTCCTCCCCAAGTTGGTATTGGTCAGAGTGTTTTGTCCCAACAATTGAAGGCAGACTAGAACACAGCTAAACTTTTTCTTTTTTCAACATATCCTTCATCATGTCCTCTGCAGTTTCTCATTACCCACATGTATTTCTTAGATGAATGTGGCCTTTATTTCAGAGACTGATGGTTGGCATGTATTTACCTTCTATGACAGATGATGACTCATAGCAAAGGCTAATTACTGCTAATTAACAGACTGTGAGCATAATGTAAACCCAAAGCCTCGAGGAAAAGGCAACTGATTTCAGCTAGCAATCCCTTTATTTCCTGATCTTCAGAGGCCTGAGAATGTGCAAGAAAGACAGTGTTGACATTGCAAAGCAGAGCTTCGTTTGAACTGGCAGCATCTAGCATCTAGGAATCTCCTTGGAAATTTCCAGTGGTTCAACTGTGTTCAGTTCTCTGCTTGGCGGCCCACTGAGTATCAGGTACATGCTGAAACTGTGCTGAGAGGTACTTGAGGAGAGGAACCACAGAATTAAGAACTGATTCACGAAACCGTCCTTTGCAACCCGTTCAGACTAGTTCTAGAGCTCCCCTCAGATACTTAAACCTGCATATGCTCCAGTCTCTTGTATGAAATGGTGCAGTATTTGCGTATAACTTAGGCACATCCCTGTAATCATCTCCTGAAAATTATCCCCGTATTACTTGTAATTCCTGATACAATGTAAATGCGACAGAAATAATTGTTGTACCATATTATTTACAAAATAGTAACAAGAAAAAAGTCTGTATATATTCAACTCAGATGCAGTTTTAAAAAGTATTTCCAGTCCTATATTCTTTGAATCTGTGGCTGCAGAATTTGCATATACAGGTGCTTGTCTGATCTCACACAGAGGGACCAAAGTTGTGACAAAGGTGATCAGACTTGGCTGCAGATTGTCCTCCTGCTAGGCCCATTTCCCTTCATTATGACGGAAAGAACTTGTGTTAGTAACTTGTCTCATCACCGAATCAAAATACTTGACAGAAACAACCTAAAGGAGAAAGGAAGGGTTTGCCGGCTCACGGTTTCAGATGGTTCAGTCCATGGTCGCTTTTTCTGTGCTCTTGGACAAAACTGACTTCCTCCATCTAGGCCCCTGCTTCATTGTTTTTAGGACCTCAAACAGCACCATGAGTGGAACACCAGACATGGGGCATGGCAGTTCAGATTCAAACCTAGCAGGGCTATTCTCACAGTCTAGGTTTCCCCACCCCATCCCTACCCTAGTCACCTGCAGACTTGCTCTTTCTCCAGCACGGACTGTGCAGCGGCCGGCACCAGCTTTCCTAGTGGACCAGCTGCTGCTTTCCAGCCCTTATTCCTCTGACCCTAGAAGCCCCTCACATCTAACTTGTACATCTGAGTGACCCTTGCCCTCACTTCCTGCTGTGTCCAACTCACGAGTGGAACCCTGATGCCTCTGCAGCTCCAGCTAGAGGCTTTGACATTAACTGTGACTTCGTTCTTTTCTGTACCACCCATCTCCAGTGCTACAGAACATCTGGTCTGTATCTGTCTCTCCCCCGCACCCAAGTTTCCATTGTCACCCTTCCTGGTCTTCTGTTGATGTGGGTGTCTCAGGCTCATCAGATACTCAGGTAACCACAGTGATTCAACTGAAGTCCAGATGGGCCCCAGTCACTCCTTTACCATTGGTTCTGTGAGCCAGGGTTCCCTCTCTGTGACAAACACCTGAAAGAAACAGCTTCAAGGAGGGAGATTTACTTTGACTCATGGGCCCCAGTCACTCCTTTACCATTGGTTCTGCGAGCCAGGGTTCCCTCTCTGTGACAAACACCTGAAAGAAACAGCTTCAAGGAGGGAGATTTACTTTGACTCATGGTTTCAGAGTTTTGTAGCTTATGGCCACCTGGTCCTATCATTTTGAACATCATAGAAAAGGCATGTATCAGAGGAAAACTGTTCACCTCATGTCAGACAGGAAGCAGAGACAGACAGGTAGAGGTAAAGGCCGAGACGAGATATACCCTCAGAGGCGCACTGTTAGGCACACCTCCAGTCAGGTGCCACTTTCTAGTGTCTACCAATTTCCAATAGTCCACTCAAATATGAACCCACCGATGATAATCCACTGATGAGGTCAAAGCTTTCATGAGCCAATCACTTCTTCAAAGCTCCACCTCTGAATATGGCATGGCAATATTCAAACAAAGCCTTTGCTACGTGGGCCGTACTGATGAGTCCAGACTCCAGCACAGCCCCCAGTTCTTCTATGAATGGCTCTTCTGAGCCTCATTCTTTTCTGCACCTTGACCATTTCAAAGTTCTTCTGAAGGTGTTTTGGGCTTTCATGTTGTTTTGCATATATTCTAGCCTCTCCTTGAAATTTCTCCCTTCTCTCTCTGTGCCTATACCCTTTAAACACACACACACACACACACACACACGCACGCGCACGCACGCACGCACACACACATGCACACGCGCGCACACACACCAAGCACGCGCACATGCGCACGCACGCACACACACACACCAAGCACGCACACGCACGCACACACGCGCGCGCACACACACACACGCACACACCAAGCACGCCAACTTGACCTGGCCAAATGATCCTGGTGTCAAATATGAAATACACTTATTTAAAGTGTATTTAGAAGCTCAGAATTGGGAACGGAGAGATGGCTCGGGGGTTAAGAGCACTGGCTGTTCTTACAGAAGACCGGGATTTGAATCCCAGTACCCACATAGCACCTAACAACCATTAATAACTCCATTTCCGGAGGATCTGCTGCCCTCTTCTGTCCTCCACAGGCATTGCATGACATCAGTGCACTTACAGGCAGGCATAGCACTCGTACACATAAAACAAAAAGAAAAATTAAAATTAAAATAAAGAAGCTCAAAATTTCTTCCTCGTATCTTTTCCCCTCTCAATCTCTCTCTTCACTCCTTTTCTTTCTCTCTTCCTCCTCTTCCTCCTCCTCCTCCTCCTCCTCCTCCTGCTTTCTCTCTCCCCTCATCCTCCTTTAATTATCTTCATTGATCAGTTCGTAATCTTTACAGATAATACTACAAGCCTCTGTCTCACTTCCACTAAACTCAGTTTTTCTGGATGATTCCTAGACCCCCCTCAGGGATCAGCTGATAGCCCCACCCCACGATCCCCACAACCCCATTGCCACCCTCTGCTCAATCTGCCTTCTGTCATGTCTCCCCAATTTAAGCTGATGGACCATCTGTTGTTCCCGGTAGCTCCCTGGTTTTAGCATTGAAAATCACACATCTTGAGAATCAGGTAAACTGGGGTGCTTAATGGCTCCTCCCCCTCTTTAATTCTAATTTCATCAAGGACAGGGACTGAGCCTAGGCTTGTCACACTGAATATGGGCATCGATTTAATTAAACAGAAGAAGAAGAAGGAGCATGAGAATAATTATACTGGAACCTTCTGGGAGGGAAACCTCCATTGCCTGCTTAGTCATGGAGATATCTTTAACAATATCAAAACATCATGCATTAAGGCTTGGACATATCCCCAATAAATAACTAATTAAACATATACCGTGAATTCACAAAAACACTGGAAAGATTCATGTAATAAGTAGTTTTTAGTCACTTATTATATGTTGGGTATAGTGTAAGAGTTTGGGAATAAGGTACAGGGATAAGTCAGACATTGAATTCTTCCAAAGGAGTCCACAGTTTGACAGGAGCAGTAAGTCACACACTCATTAAATAAATTTATGATATAAAGGGAAACAGAGAAAAACAATTATGGCATTAAAATATGAACAGGTAACTGATTATACTACCAAAAGGCGAAGGGTTTGGGGGAGGCGATATTTGAACTATAGCTTAAACATGGAGATGAAAAAGGACTTAAAGCAAAAGAGACTCAAGACTCAAGTTCTCCCAGAGCCAGGACAAGCTGCCTGGCAATATGAGTTGTGTCTCTTCTTGCTCTGACCAAGGAGGAAGGAGGAAGGGTTGGTTTTGACTCACAGTTCAGAGGGACACAGTCCATCATGATGGAGATGGCATGGTGACTGGAGAGGTTTGGTCCATTGGTGCCCAACCAAGAAACAGAGAAGGCCAGAGCTTGGCTTTCCCTTCAGTCTGGGATGCCAGCCCATGGAAGGGTACTTACTACCTGTCGTCAGGACGAGGCTTCTCCCAGGTCACATAGAGCAGACTAAAATGAGAATGAGGCATAATTAAAAGGAATATATCTCCTTCAATGTACTTGCTGTTCTTGAGAAAGTATGCTTGGGTGTGGCTCTTGACGAGAGGATACGTCTGTTGTTACTTCCTCACAGTTGTCGTGGCTCAGACACGGGGATTGGGCACATATGGACTCTGCTTATGTTCTCCTGAGACTGAAGCCAAAGGGTCAGTCAGACCCTTTTTCTTTGTGCATGTGGTTTCTGGCAAGGAAGAAAGCTTGGCTTGGTTCCTTATCTTTCTTCAACTGAGGTCGCACAACATGCCAACTTAGTTCTTCAAGATAGCGAGAGAGCCTAACTTTCAAGAGGAGAACCCTCTTTTTAAAGTCTCACCTAGGAAGGTCAAGCCCATCCAAGGTTAGCTTGATTGACTGAGTCCAAGTCAACTTAACCGAATCCCTTGCATAGCTTCCTCCTATATTTGTGCGAAAGGTTGATGCCCAGGAAGAAACCTTGGAACCCAGTGAGAATTCTGCACTTTGCACAGTGTGATTAAGTGATTCACAGGGTATTCTTCCCGGCGATGTGAAAGTGTCAGATGTGGAGGCTCTGCCAAATAGACTTAGGGTTTCTGAGATGAATAATGAGACTTAGAATAGAAGACCATAGTGTGTTCATCATAGGTTTATAAAGGCTTGCATCAAATTAGTTCACTGGCACAGAGAAAAGTGAAACGTTTTAAAGCGAGGATGGCAACCAGGTTACACGAACCCTGATCAGTTAGGGGTGGTTTTCTGGAGGGCTTGAGATCATTCTTGTGGTTGGAGGGCAGAGTGCTCTCCACATATACACCATGTCTGTTTGGGTGCTACCTCCATGATAGGCGAGCACTTTCTACCCTGGCACTTAACAAGACTTTGTACCTCTGAAAAAGAAAATAGCAAGTTTATTTTCTAGATACCATGACTTAATCAGTAGATTAAAAAGGGAAGATCAAAATAGCAAACATTAATAAGATGGTCAATCCCTTTCCGAATGTCAGAAGCTAGAACAAAACACAGACAACAGAGCCTGGTGGGAGCTAGGTCTACCCATTCCTCTCCCAGTACAAAGGACACCTGGTCTTAGGGATTTCTAACTATCCTTTCTAGGACACAGGAGGAAAGTCTGCCACACAGAGAATCCACATATGACCTTACTTTGGGCTTGGGTGATGCAGGGCCATGGAAGTGATGAACGACTCCATCCTCTGATGATAGGTCTGGGTCACAGAGGGAAGGAGAGATGTAGGACTCTGTGTGTATGTGGAAGGGAGAATGTCCTCATGGCAGAGATTGCCCCACATGCACATGCCACAGGAGCAACTTTATGTTGTCTGACTCATGGTGAAGGGAAAGACACATATAGATGTCACAAACACTGTTTGCTGTATGACTAAAAGATCTGCTGCCTGGAGCACATACTATAACCAAGGCTTTAAAGAACAGGCTTTTGTGCTTGAAAGCCCTGGAAAGTTGTGACATTAGTCTCTGGCTGGGCTAGAAGAATAGATGACTCTCAGAAGGCACTGACTGTGCCCCTCCTTTACACCACAGAGAGGATCAGTATCCCTTTCCTGTGTTATTGGGCTTAGCCATATACCTGCCATGGTGGGTTAGATGTAGCGCCTATCCAGTGATGTTGGGTTTGGCTAATGAATATTGGTGGGTGTGATGTAATCAGACCAAGAAATCGGTTGATGAATCCATCAAGTGTTGTCTTTTTGCATGGCACAGAAAGAGCACACACAGGCTAGCCCCTGCTCCTCCTCTGCCTAAAGCTTGGAGCCAGCCCTCCCACGCCCCTGGGAGTCCAGGGAGGGAGATTAAGATGCCACCCCAGGCTGCACCTGTGTGCGCAAGAACAAATGACTGTTTCCTTCCACCCCTGGCTTTTGGAGTGGTTTCTTGCCTGACTGTGCTGAGGCGATAGGCTGATAGAGGAGGTAAAAGGTCCCAGGTTAGCCACTCTCAGTCTCCCGGTTCTGCCATGTGGAATGAGAATTGGACAGCAGTCAGTTCTTCCTTGGACTTTGGATCGGTGATTTTTTTTCTTTGACTCAGTTTTTTACTCTGGCGCCATGAAAGTATCTACTGCATGCAGCTGCAGAGCCAAATGTAGGGGGAAATTTCACAAGAAAGGCTGAAGCTATTCTAGCAAGGAAGCCTAAACTCTCATTCAGGTATTTGTGACTGCCAACCTTTGTCACTACTAGGGCCCTGCTGGGCACGAGGTCTGGAACAACATGTAGCTCATAGACCTACACGGTCTTTAACCTTAGAAGGACAGGCAAAGTGGGAAAGCTCCAGGACATGGAGAAGAGTGAGGGCTCGACTGCAGATTTGGGGCCCGTTTTAAGGTGGACTGCAAAAGGCAGGCCTCTGAGTGTCTGAGGCTGCGGGGTCAGAGGGGCTAAGGCCCTCTAAGGAGGTACGAAAACTGCTGAAAGTTGTCTCCTAGGAAGATCCAAAGCCAGTAGCAACTCAACTGGTCAGAGTGGGAATGGGACTTATATGGGCAAAGACAAGAATTCATAATCAGAAGATGCAAAGCCCCCAAGTAAGTTCCCAGGAACAGGTAAGTAGCAGCTCTAGGCTGAGCTATGAACATCCTCTTGGATGTTCATCACACTTGCCAAAGCACAGAGAGGCACATGACAGACATTTACTAGTTATGTGATCCTGGGAAAATTATGGAGCATCTATGAACCTTTATTTCCCAAGTGATATTAGGACAATGAAGATATTAACAGAGGCTGGATGTGGTAGGGCATACCTTTAATCCCAGCACCAGGGAGGCAGAGGCAGGTAGATCTTTATGAGGCCAAGACCAGTGAATTCTGGGCCAACAGGGGCTATAGGGAGAATATGTATCTAAAAATTAATTAATTTAATTATATATATTAGCAAAACTTTTTTTTAATCAGGTCGTCATGAAAATTAAAAGCATAAAATATGTGAAAGAATGCCACTCATAGTAATGGGCACTGTCGTTATTACAGGCTCATCCCCCATAACAGAGTCCCTTGGGCCACATGTGTTGTATAATTCAGAATTATTCATTCAGCTTTTAGAAAAGAAATATGGTACACAGATCATTTATTATATAAAATCTCAGCAGGGTCTGGGACCACATTCTGTAAGCAAAGACATGAATATTTATGCAGTGAAGTGTATGAATATTTAGATCAAATAAAAACTATAAATAGCTTTGTGTCAGTTTAAGTCTGGTTTTGTTACCATGCAAGATCAAAAAACCAAAAAAGCAAAACAAACAAACCAATGAAGACAGAAACAAAACCCTTAGAGTTTCTGGAGCTTCGGGCATTTGGGAAATGTTATATAGCTGATTATGGTGTTTTATTGCTGGCATGCTCAAAGTCTGTGGAAGAGTGCTGGGCTAGTACCAAGGGATGAAGAAAGGTCCCTCAGCCCAGCTGGTGGGGAAGGGTGGGGTGTGCGGGTGGGAACGGCCCATGCTCTCAGAATGGACAGGGCTTCAAAGGCGGAGGAAGGACAGCAATGGGAGGTGGTGGCAGTGGGTAGGGAAAGGCCAAGATGGGTGGTTAGGAGCTTGTCAAGATATAAACCAGACTGGACTGGAAAAAACTCCCAAGATCAGGACAGGAACATGGGTGTTGAACAGAATGTGAGAGACCGAGGTCACTGAGATTGACATCACTGGCAATTTCTGCCACTGGCTTGGAACCTGACAGGCCTTTGGAGAGAGATTGTCTGCAATTAGGCTCCTGCAGCAGGCACCTCACTCTCAAATGCATGGTCCCTCACTCACACTGGGAGTCTTGCTTAGCAATACCACCCTCGTCTGTCATTTGTCACCACCAGGAGAGACACTTCTCGGTGCCTCTCCCTCCCATAAGCACTCAGGGCTCACCTGTTGGAATGGAAGGATAACAGCAGTGACACCTGCCTATCTCTGCTAAGGGAGTATTCCTCGCTGACGGGGTGTACACTGAGGCAATGTGTAAGCCAGAAATGCAAAGACCCAGAGCCTCCGGAGCAGCCCTGGATGATGGGTGGGATGGAGGAAATGATATTCTATTCTTTACCCCCTGATTGAGATGACACTGAGCCATGCATTCTGCTGTTGCCTAGAGTTTCCCTGGGCAATGGGCTCCAGATCTCCTTAGCAGTAACCTTCAATTTAGCCTGTGGTCTTTTTCTTTACTCCATATCTGTAGGGTCTCCTCCAGGTAAATCTTGTATCTTCGACTTAGTACCTATTTCTGGATCACCTTAAATCAGGCACCATGACCAGAGAAGTAGTCTCTTCCTTGAATTGACCCATCTATGCATTGTTTTCGTCTGGAAGAATCAGAGCCCCTCAGGGATGTGAACTTGGTGACTTTACCCTCCCCCACACTTTTTTTTTTTGAGACAGGGTCTTACTGTGTAACCCAGGCTAGCCTCAAACTTGAGATCCCCCTGCCTCAGCGTTTCCAGTGTAAGGATTACATTGGGTGTATCACCACGTTTAGCTCAGGATGGAAATTTTCTATTCACCTCTGAATCCTTGTGGTACACAGCAGAGGGCAGACATCAAATACAAGTTCTGTGGACTGACTTGAGAAATTTGTAAGTTCCAAATATTTGCAAGACCTAAATGTCTCTAGCAACTTTTGGGGAACAAAATTGGGCTTCTGGGTTTTCTTCTTTGGTTCTGTCACTTACTAGCTTGGCAACCTTGAACAAATCACCTTGTGTCTCTAAGACTTGATCTCTAGGTGTGTGGAATGTCTGTAGGTGTGTGGATGGGCATAATAAATTTACCCATAGAGTTATGTTGTTGAGACTCTGTTGCATGTGAAATGGCAATGTTAATCATACTGGCATTGCTATGTGAAGACTTTATGGCAATGCCATCTTTTCTCACAAACAAGTAGCCTTACTCTGTACAGTACACCTCAGTTACATCTCCTCTTCCTACAGCTGAACACTCTACCACTTTGACCAAGAGAATCTTTATGCAGCATAGAATAAAACCAGGAGGTCTTCTCACCCTGTTATCACCACTGAGCATTTTCAGGGCATAATGTTGGCTTGGGCTAAGTCTCAGGGTAACCCGAGAAAAGGTCGTATTTATGGAGTTCGCTTCCACCACACCCTCTACCACCAGCAACCTCTACACCGAGTTCCACAAGCAAGCAACATATAGTACCTGTTGTGTACTCACATGTGTGCATAGGGAGGTTTCCTTCTGTGTCTTCAGCACAAGTCTTACCTGTCTTTTATAGTCCACTTCTTGCAGGAGAATGGGGAGCCAGACAGTTTTGATAGAATAGAAAGAGGCAGAGTCTTGGTTTCTCATTCTTTAGAAGAAGAGAGGTGGATTACTCTGAACATATGAGTACACCCTTATGCCTCAGTTTCTCTGCCAAGAAGAGACAGTAAAAGTCGATGCTTTTTTAAATAGCCCATTTATAAAGGTCTTGGGTTTGGAAAGCTAAGTGAGAAAAAAAATCTAATGCAGAAAAATACATCATGTGGCTTTAAAGGTTTTTTTCTTTTGGAAATATCCAATCGGAAAATGATTCGTTAAAAGGTGTCTGCGTTGTTCCCCGTGGTGCTGTCTATAAACTGGAGTAAAGAGGAAGAACGTATTTGAAAGTCAATAGACCACAGTATTTACAGCTCTACTGTACGTGCTAGTTTAAATTCGACACTTTGAGTGGGGTAGGAACAAATGCCTCAGAGTTCGACCAAGGATACATTCATATGTCAGTTTAATGCTCTAGCTGTTTAATCAAAATATGAATAAAAGGTCTAAAAGCTCAACAAGCAAAAATATCATAGTTGTGGGATTCGGCCTTTGCTTTCCCATTGTCAGCCAATTACTGTGTAATTTTTTTCCTGTGACTGAATAACTAGCTGTTAGCAAATAATGAAAAGGCAATCACAGTGCCGCTTTGTTCCGATTACCCCCTTCCCTTTATTCCGGCTATAATTACTGTCAGCGCTGGAGGTTTACTGTAGCATGGACGAGGCACCAGGAAAGAAAATGGAATGGACTGGGGCATGAAGAATTGCAAATGTCACAGCCGCCTCTGTCGACACTGTCGAACTTCCGAGATTAAAAAAAATCAGATGCAGGAAAATCTCTACTCCAAGCTGTTGTGGAGACGGAGTGGGGACGCGGAAGGCAGGGGCGGGCAGGGTCAGGTCTGATGTTTACCGTTGCCCTGTGTATAGTTCCCAAGGGGCTGGGCATTTTCAGCACAGTCTGCCAGGACCGACTCTGGGAAGTCCTGCTTTAGCCTTTGCCTCTCATTAATGGTCCCCATGCCGTTTCTTAATGGGGAGTGGTGCATAAATGATGCATTTTATGGGGTTTGATCTTTCTTCAGAGAGGAAATATGCTGCATATGGACAGATGTCAGGAAAAGAAAATGACAATCGCACTCTCTTTGTGCAGTTGTAGGTGACCTATTTTTAGAAGTTGGCTTTTACTGATCGTGTAAAATAGGCCTTCCTGTTTTATTTTATTTATTAACTAAACTGTTAAGACAAGCTGAGAGAGAGAGAGAAAGAGAGAGAGAGAGCTTTTTTGGTCTTTATTTAATAAACATTTCCTTAGTGCCTGCTTTGACAAGGTGCTAAATTAGATTCTGAGGAACCAAAGAAAAGTGGGACATGGTCCCTGCCCACTAAAGACTGGGTCCTAAGGTGTTTCCACATGTAACTAAAGTGTGAAAAGAAACTTGGATCATTGGATGTGCGTAAAACTATATTCTGGAGATCTGGATTCTAATCTCAGCTCTATCATTTACTACCTGATTGTTTTATTTTGTAAATACATCAGTCAACTACTGACATATAACCCCCATGCTTTAAATGATCAATCATATAGAATTAAAGCTTCTGAACTGCAAGTCAGATGTGAGGCTTTGCTCCAGGTTGGACCTGGATGGCCATTATAGCAGGACAAGGTCTGTGCCAACATCTTCTTCTTGGCCAGCCTAGGTTGTCCTTTAGACAATATCTGAGGAGAAAGGAAAGAAGACAAGCACGTAGACACGCACATCATGTGGTTTCAAGTCTTGGCACCAGTTGTGTCTGCTAATATCCAGTTGGCTCAGGAAAATCAACATGGTCCGACAGAAGCAAGAACTGGGGAGCAGGCTGCACTTCTCAATAGGAGAAACTTCAGACTCACGTGACGAAGATGACTAAGCAGAGGTGAAGATTTGGAGGCATCACTGTGTACCTGGATAAAGCTTTGTGTGTCTGTTTTTCTGTCTATGAAACAGAAACTCATCTTGCCTGCTTCAAGAGATTACTGGGTGGCTCAGAGAACATAAAGAATACAAAAAAGCTTTGACAGCTGTTAAAGGCTGAAGCTGTGAATATCCATTATTGGTTTTATTGTCTGCTTACTTTTATACCATAAAAATTTCTGTTTCTCTGGACTCAAATTGAAAAATTTCTGTGTATTTCTAACTTTTGGGGGGCATCCATTGGTCACCTCATCCTTTAGAATAACTGAAAATGGAAACCAGAAACTGCAAAGTGTACTTTTCTGTTTTGTGAAATGGGTCACTTTCTGAGACCCTCCTTTGATTTGAGGACACACAGGATCTCAAAGCTGTTGTTCTTGATTCCTGTGGCAGGGAACAGTGAGACTCCCTGGGGGTTGGCTGGGAGAATGAACATTTACTGGCTCTTTTGGCAACTTCTACCCATGGATTATCTCCATAGCAAAAGGCAAGATTAGGAGGGATTGGTTGGTCATAAATTAATAAACAAGGAGATAGACTCACAAAGACAGAAGGGCAGGTTAGGATTATCAGGTACCGGAGTATACAACACAAACAAATAACAACAACAAAACAAAACAAAACTCAGTTAGACAGATCCAGTGTGAATCCTTGCTCTAGCAATTAATAACTATTTTACTTGGCTTCTTGGAACTTCTTTTTCCTTTTATATCAATTGAAGATGTACCTAGCATCTATCTAATGATTGTTTTCTTATAAGGACTAAATGAGATATGATATATAAAACTCCCAACACAGCACTTGATAAGTAATATAGAGATCAGAAACTATGTCTCATCCTTAAAATATTTCAGGTGACAAGTATTCACTTCAAATGACTAAGACTCAGAAATATCTTCTTTTCCCATTTACCACATCCAAGCATAGGATAAATCAAAATAATACGAATCTTCAAGAATAGAAATAAATAATTATTACTACAAGGGGCTGGAGAGATAGCTCAGTCCTCTTCCAGAAGACCTGGGTTTGATTCTCAGCACCCACATGATGGCTAACAACCGTCTGTAACTCCAGTTCCAGGGGATCCGATGTCCTCTTCAGACTTCTGTGGGCATTGCATGACGTGGGTGCACTAACATACATGCAGGCAATACACTTATACATATAAAAATAAATAAAAAATAAAATTTTAAGACACTTTTTAAAAAAGAAAAAAAATGAATCAAAACAAAAAATTTATAAAGCGTTTAGATGAGAGATTTTCAGTTTCTGTAGGTGTCAGAGAGCCTGAAAACTTGCTTCTGGTCGCTGTTTGTTTGTTTTACTGATGTTGCTGCTTTGAGAAAGGGTGTTATCATGTAGTCCAGTCTGGCCTCAAACTTAAAAAAAAAGTATTATTTTTATTTTATGTGTATGAGTGTATTGCCTGCATGTGTGTAAGTGCACCCATGTTATGCCTGTGGAGGTCAGAAGAGGGCATCGGATCCCCCAGAAATGGAGTTATGGGTGATCCCCTATGTGAATGTTGAGAATCAAACCTGGGTCCTCTGCAAGAGCAGCCAGTGCTCTGAACTGCTGAGCCATTTCTCCAGGTGTGGCCTCAAAGTTTTAATGTCCTTCAGCCTCCTGTGTGCTGGGGTTATCGGTATGTGCCACCACACCTGACTCTTCTGTTTCTTGATCCCATATTTAGAGTAATTTTTGTTTGGAAAATCCTATTGGGGTATGCGTGTGTGTATGTGTGTGTGTGTGTGTGTGTGTGTGTGTGTGTTCCACATTTGTCCTCTACGCCAGACTCATCTTCTCTCTGTCACTCTCACCTCTCTCCTCTCTCTCTCTCTCTCTCTCACACACACACACACACACACACACATACACACACGCACCTCACACATACATATACTCAGAGTTACTATTCCACTAGGCAGAGAGTTTATTTGAGACTAGAGATGTAATTATCATAAGAAAAAATAACTAGCTAGTTTAACAATCCTTTTTGAAAATAACACCTATGATCAAGAATATAAACCCATTAATTATCAGAAAAATTAAATATGATTTGCCACATTAAGGAATCAAAGAACAGTTACACAAGTACCTCAGTATTTGACCCATAACAGAGAGGAAAAACTTGGATCACATCCCCACAATATGTAAATAGAATGATCTGACAAATTACATGAATAAAAACCAAATATATGAACAGTTAAAAGAAATATAGCAAATAAGATGGCATGTATAGGCTATTATTCAAGCTGTTTAGAATAAATAATAATAATAAATAATAGTGAAATAAATCTAAGACAGACATCAATAAAGATGACTTAGTCAAAACCCAAATGAAGAATTTATAGTGGGGAGAGACGGAGGCGCGCACACACAGAGAGAAAGAGAGAGAGAGAGAGAATAAAAGGCTATGAATAGGCACATTCCCATGGGAGAACCAGTAGCTGTCATATATGATGTCACTGGCAAGAATTAGCAAGGAGACTGGTTCTTCTCTGTGTTGATGGAACTTGGGGGAAATTAGACAATGTAGTAATATTAAGTGATGGTGAGGACTCGAGGAAACAGGAGCATTCCCAAAAAGGGCTGTGATAGTAGTTAATGAAACGAGATGCAAACGAGTCCCCTGACACCTGCTTTGTGTGTCCAGTGCAGACACAACCTCCCACTTGTCCACAGAGTAGAAAAGGTGAGGCCCATTCCTGGAGCAATGTCTGAACTAGAAGAGCTTGACATGCAGAGGCGTTCCTCAGAAGTGGAGCAGAGAAGTAAAGCTCAGACCAAAGTCTCTGCAATTCTGGCATAAAAAACCCCTCTGAAAAAACAAATTTCATACAAACATCTCTGGTGACATAACTCAACCGGAGGCTAGAGTCTGTATCCTAATTTCTGTGAATATACATATATTTTGGTGCAGGATAGCAATTATTTGACTATGGGACTCTACCTAGAGCTTGCAGAATGGGGTCCGTAGCCTAAATCACCTAATTACAGTATCTAAGACTCTATAAAATGTATTCTAGATACACCTATCAGCTAATCTGTAACAACCTCCAGGAAACACACCACCAAGGATATATCTCTGGCCTGTGGAGAGAGGATGAGGCATGGTTGGATGTGGGGGATGTAAATACCTTAAAATAGAAAGAAACAGGGAACCCTGGCAAGGACTGGAGGAAGAACAGAAAGGCAGCCAGCGCATTAGCTGAGAAGCAATGTTGCAGTTTCTATCTGATGCCTGTCACAAGTCTCATAGTCAGTGATGACTTACAAATGTTCAAACCTCTGTGTTCTCTTGAATGTAGCTCTTAGTATTTGGTTTAAAAACTGCATTCACTGCCAATCAGTTGTGGCTGGAGAGGGTCACATGGGCGGAGCCCTGATCATAGGGTGCTTTTTCTAACCTCAGTTGGTTCTGCTTTGACCACATAGCACTGGGTTTATGAACAGGCCTAACTTCAACCCTCCAGGCTGTGTGCCACCTCAGGAGGCCCCCTGCATGTCTCATCTTCAGTGCCCTCTGCCTTTCCTTTGGCTTCATCTCTGTGATGGAGCTATTCTAGATTTCTTGTCAGTGGTCAGGAGCACGCTTTCTGACACCTTCATGCATCTACACAGTCTTCTCCATCCCCTTTTATCTGCTGAGGAGATCTGCTGTCACTTGTCACACACTAGCTCAAAGTTCATAGTTTCTGGTGAGGTTGCCCCTTGTCTATTCCTATTGCATTTCATGGTATTTTCTGAATATCATTCTGATTTCTTGAATATATCATTTCTCTTCACATAGGAGTTGTATCTTGTGCAGATTTATAATTCTGAAGCTTAAGACTATACCAATAACTCTCCCCAAACTGTTGACGGTCACACACAACTTTATCATTTTCTGTGTAGTCAAACTGACTTCTTAGAACTTACTTCCCAGTATGTGACATGGACTAAATACTATTCCACTAGTGGTTGTGAGAATTAAGTAAAAACCTTGAAAGCACAGAATTCCAAAGTCAGGACTGACATGATGACTCAAGACTGTAATCTCAGCACTCTGGAAGTTGCAAGTTTGAGGCCAGCCAGGGCTATTTGTAGCAAGACCATGTCTTAAAGAATTTCAGAGTAGGAAGGAATTTTAAGGTTCGTTTGTCCAACCACTCAGTAGATCCAAATGCGTCCACAGAGACATTTCAGGTCTATCTTTCAGGGCTCTGAATTGTAGAAGGCAGTTGCAATGAGTTGGGGATTTGGGGAGGGACCGCTCAGATGATCTACAAAGTATCCAGGTGCTTTCCCTCTGAAATGGCCGTCTTCAGTTTGTACAGTTCTCATCAGATCATTTCAAAGACCACATCTCCCTGCCCATGGCTTCAGAAGTGTGTGTCATCTAAGGAGCCACAGCCCCTGGGAGGTGCCTGCACTGAGTACATGGCTCTTAAGGAAGTCGTGTTCTCAGGAATATTGAAGTGTGGGTGGACATTGTCCTTAAACTGAACGACTGTAGGCCACTCAGCCTGCCGTGACTGTGGCAGTGTCTGGTAAGTCCCGACTGTAGCTTTCTGAAAGTCTTGCTTTGACTTTAAGAATCATCACCTCAAAGGCCAATTAACAATATTCCAGAGTAAGAGTATCTTACCTGTGAGCAGAGGACTGTGACTTGACTTTTTCATTCCATTCGCTCTACCCAGGTACAAGTTTTTACACAGAATGAGTAATCTTTAATTCAAAATACTGGACACTAGGAATGTTTCTGATTTTGGAGGCTCGTTATTTAGGAATATTCACATAGATTTTCCTACTTAAGCACCTCAAACCCCCAAATCCTGTTCTAAAATATAAACATCTTTGGATGTGTTAGTCTGTCCCTCCTTGATCTACCTTTGCCCTTCTTTGCCTCATTTGCGTGTGGAAGGGCGATCCCTGAGACCCTCTAGATCCTCCTGGCAGCTGGATTTCATTTGAGTTCGTTAAAGGGAGGCACATGAGACGCCCAGAGGATGGGAGGAGAGAGAAGTTGTGGTTACAGTCTCTGTGATTTCCCTTTTCTGGGCCACATTCCTGGGAAGGGCTGCTACCTTCTGTGACCGAAGCTCCCTGGAGGTGACCCGTCCTCCGGCACTCCAGCTCCCGTTCACTCTGATCCCGCTGCTTCATGTTTCGTGCTTTGTGCTGCCTTTGTCCTCTTTCCCTCCTTCCCGCCCTCCTTCTTTCCCTCCCTCCCTCCCTTCCTCCCTCCCTCCCTCCCTCCCTCTCTCTCCCCTCCCCTCCCTCTCTCCCTTCCTCCCCTCCCTTCCTCTTCTCTCTTTCTTGAGACAGTGTCTCACTTAGCCCAGGCTGGCTTCAGAACTTGCTGAGAGTAACCTTGAACTTCTTGTCCTGCCTCTACTCTCCACGTACCATACCGCCCTCCCCTCTCCCTTCTCAGTTTTGGAGAGCTAACAGCCTCCTGCTCGTGCTGGTATCTGGGCGCTTTGTACTTTCTTCATTCCTTTACCCGCTACCCACATCTCTCAGACAGAGACTCTTGAACCATCTGAGGGGATTCTGTTTCAGGCTCTGGCTGATCCATTCATTTAGTCAAGAGGTATCTACTGAGTACCTACTATGTACCCAATACTGCCAGGAAAGGGGTGAACACGGTAGATAAGGTTCTTGTTTGTACATAGCCCATGTCTAGTGGGTGGAGACAGTGAAGAAGTGGTTGTGTAATGAGCATTTTAAGGAGGGAGATTTGTGAGCTGATATATGTGGGCAGGGGGTTTGCAGGTGAAAAACTGCAGACATCTACATATGTAGCTGAAAGAAAGCTTCTCAGCCCCATGAGTGCTGGCTCTCATAGGCAGAATGTAGATTTAAAGCACAGCTATCAAAGAGAAGAACCATTGTGGAAGAAAGGACCACCAGCAGAGGGAGAGGGAAGGAGAGGCGAAATGCAGGCATGGGAGCAAAGGATATGATGCATGTGATGTATTTGTGTGGAAATGTGAAAATGAAACCTGTCAGTTTGTGCAGTGAATATATGCTAATAAAAAGAAAAAAGCCTGATCTGTTTTCTCCTGCCTTTGATTTACCATAGACAACCAAATTTCTGTCTTCTCAGGTGAAAATGGACACCAAGAAATGATCACTCCAGTTTCCTGAGCATTCTCTTCAGGAGGCCCAGACATGTGCATGTAGATGCAGAGGTGACAGCCATCGAGGAGAGCAGACTGTGCATGCCCTAAAGGAAGTGAGAAGGCCAAGTGGCATAGAACCTAGAAATGCCTAGAACTTTCCCCATTCCAAGTCACATTGGGTTTTGCACACTTTATGTGCTTTCTCCCCGACTCCTGAGAGAGCCTCCAGGTAACAAGAAATACTAAACCCTAAATCTAAGGGTGAAAAGAAGACATCGTTACCAGATTAATACATCGTGAAAAGATTCACATTTCTGATAGATACTTAACAGTGTATTGGTGATTAAATTAATTGCACGTGGCAAACGGAAAGATAGTTCTTTGATGCATGTTAAATATTAACAATTTGGGAGAATAGGAATCCACGTGTCTCCTCTCTGTAGCTTTCTTTGTCAATGAAATGTACTTCTGTGTGGAAGAAAGAGATAGTTTGGAACGCTATCGTCTTACTCAATGAAGGCCAGCGCTGCTCCCCACGGTACCCGAGCCACCAGCAATCAGCCTAATCATAAATGACCGGAACCAAATGGATTCAGGCAGCCATGCTGACTACTGAGTTAAAAAGTTTTATATATCAAGAGTCTGAATGCCAGCTAAATCAAAACCTTTCCAGGCAAATCAAAGGGCTAGCAGCCCTCCTCCATGTTTCTGCCAAAGGCTTTGTTTTCGCCATTTGCTCCCAGCGCTGTCTGGAGGCTGCTGGCTGAATCTGGCCTCATCCATACAAGTTCCATTACCCTCAGAAAGTGGTCCATCACCTTTACATTAAAAGCGAGGGCGGGGAGGGGGGCGCGGGAGGGGGGCAAGAAAGAAGCATAACAAACGGACTGATTGCAAAGCCAGCTATGATGTCAGCATCAATTAATGTTTCCCACAGGCATGCTAATCAGCTTCATGACATAATAACGGCTTCTATTACACCGGTAGGACTTCAAAGTTTTTCCAAAGATAACATAACACAACGCTTGAAGCCCCAGGAAACTTCCACCACCATTTCAGATGTTTTATAAAGTTACCGATGTGATCTTTGTATGGCTGCGGGTTGAGGGGGCGGGAACGGAAAGGAAACAGAATATTGAATTTGGGATGAATCAGGACTGGAAAGTGACTTCATTACAAATTCCGAATGTTCAAAGAGA
This sequence comes from Eospalax fontanierii, assembly GCA_035773235.1. Lineage (NCBI taxonomy): Eukaryota > Metazoa > Chordata > Mammalia > Rodentia > Spalacidae > Eospalax > Eospalax fontanierii. The sequence continues at coordinate 13,593,106 of CM069552.1, forward strand.
TAGCAGCCATTAGAAAGCTGCAAGGGGTCGCGCTGAAAAGCAGTTCAGTGGCAAACTTGTCTCCGGCAGACACATGGACACAATTCCCAATTTGGACAAAGGAAAAACTAAGTCTGTGTGAAAAGCATTATGCCAGGTAGTGAATGAATCAAACAAATGAGGTCCTCAAAGTGGGAGAGGCAGAGGACTGATTCGCAGCCTGACCTCCGCTATAGATTTGTCTTTTGGGTCCATTCTTTGATATTATCAAGGCTCTACCTGGCATCTACAGAATGGAAATAAAGATGCCTTTACCTCCAGGGTTGAGCTGAGAAGGCTAAATCAGGGATCCTGTTCTAGCACTGCATCAAAATGCTCCTTTTACGTCTTTTCCTGTCAATAAACATTTGGTCTGGTGTGACAGCACTGTGGATCTCAGAACACTTTCACAACGTGTGTATCTGCCATCCTCGGGAGGTCACTTGGATTACCTTTCTAAGTGTTTCTGATCTTCTGTGCTAGGTTTATACAGATGATAAAACAGAGACTTGGAGTTGTCTAAGTGACTTGCCTGGAATAAAGCAGGCAGCAAATCACAGTGCTGGAATCCAGAGTCATGCCATCTGTGATCTCAGACACTGCTGTCTGCAGAAATGTCCCATGCAAATATACAGCAGACTCCTTAGTACACATCTGCGCACATACACACGCCTTCACACAGAACAGAGAGCCCACCCCACAGCCCTTTAACAGTCCACCAAGGTTACAGCTCGGTTTCCGTAGCTTTTCCTCAGGAGAGGACGTCCAGCGAGTTCAGTGACACAGCATGACCTTGGGTAAGAACTCAGTCCTTAATCTGTGTGATGGGAAAATTCACAGAACTTCTCAAAGTGTTAAATATCAAAGATTAAATATCTGTAAAACGTTTACCACTGTGCCTGAAATTTGATAAACACTCGATAAATTGATTGGTTATTTACTAAAGACAGATAAGTGTTGGGCATCAAAGAGCCCCACCCCCGTACATTTCCATCTGTGTCTGTCTCTGTTTCTGTCTCTCTTGCACACATATGTACGCATGCACACACGGAGAGCTCAGTGGAAGTCCCAGACAGGTCTGGCAAACTACCTCCAGAAGCAGATGTGCCAGGCACAGCCCTGTGCCAACAGAGATTCCCCCACAGCATCTGACAGTTACAGGAGGAGAGGAGGGAGGCCACCACACGCGTCCCTGCCAGCAGCTGTCCCCCTGTCTCACTCACCTCTCCCTTTCCTGTCTCAGCAGTTCTGGCCCCCTTGCATGTGAGGCTCCGAGGACTCGCTATAGACAGGGTTCAACAGTCAGCTTCAGTCTCCAGCTACCTCGTGGACTGTTCAGAAGGCAAGACTTCTAGAATGCCTAGAAGTTCACAGAAGAACAGGGCTCACTATGTCATGTCTGCAGATCCACCAAGTATGTTCAGAGTTGGTCTATTTGTAGAGTGTCCTCAGCCCACCCTAGTGAGGCTTCTGGGTTACTTAGGGCGGAACAGTGGACACTTGGTCCCTCTCCTTCACTGTGGGTAAAAATGAGCTCACCTCCCACTTGCTGCCAGGGCCGTATGGACGGCAGTGTACTGGGGGCTCAGAATTTGGAGAGGACAGCCACTCCCAGCTGCACTCTGCATTTCCTGGGGCCTGTGCTGAGGGCCCTCCTGGTGAATCTAAGTTTAGAGAAATGGGTAAGGAAGAGGAGATGGAAACAGAATGTTCAAGGAGAGAAAACAGAGGGAAGATCAAAGGAAGGGAGAAGAGGCAAGTGGAGAGATTGCGCAGCCCCTGACAGGTGGAGCAGTGTCTCTAAACAGCCTTGGCTGTTACTCAGCCAAAATACTGGAGGCTAGTCCACTGAAAGAGGCCAATTAGCAGCCATGACGTTGCCTCAGAATTTGCTTCAAGCAAAGAGTCTCAAGGATGCTGGGCTTCTCTCAGCTTTAGGCAACTTTAGAATGCATATGCAGCGTATTGCCTTTGATTCATTTTCTTTCTCCTAACTTTTTAGAATGGGTAGAATTGAGGAGGAAACAAGATTAAATTAAACAGTTCTCAGAACTTTGCACATGGGTGCATACACACAAAAGAAATAAATAAAATGCAAGTTTAAAAGAGTGGAGGGAAATTAGGGTCTAGGGCAACACCCAACCAGCCAGGGACTGCTTTGGCCCGTCATCCTCCAGTGGGCATATAGGATGCATCCCAGACTTCTGCAGGAGCACCCAGGGGAGCAAAAGTTACCTCCGTAAGGCTTCTGATCATTGACCTGCTGGTTTCCTCTCCTGGCCCCCTCAAGCCTGTACCCCAGGCTCATTCTTACAATAAATGACTACATCCAAGTCTTTGTCTCGAGGTTTTACTTTTGGGGAAATCCAAGCCAAGCAGGATGAGATATACATCTACTTGAAGGGCAGCAAACCTAAGGAGGTAGCTTTGAGGGACTCAAGAGAGACAACTAAGACCACCACACAGCAGGCAGAGTCTCCACGACCTCCAGTTGTTTTTTCATCTGTCAAATGAGTCCACATGTCTCTAGCAGAACAGAGTGGTTAGTTCCCCTGTTGTCCCAATGCATTGGTTAATCCAGTCAGAAAAAATAAAAATGTTTGGCCAAACCTTTTCTGACCAAGATGACAATCTGTATCCATCCAGGCATCTTATGAACAGCTTCCGGCAAGTCAAATATTCCAATCTAACACCACAGGACCAGGGAAGGGCATGTGAGAAAAGACAGAGGGACTGGAGACATAACTGTACATTTTGACATTAAATGAATTACATGGAAATTATATGCAAATCATTATGTAAATGTGGCATATGTTGTTTTCCAGTTAACAGCTTGGACACTTTCAATAATTACAGCATTTTTCAGGGTGAATTAAGAGCCCCAATAAACAATATTTAGGACCTACTACAGATGAAAAGGATTTAATGGTCTTTGTTTTTCATTTTAAGTGGCTCAGGTTGAGAGAGGAACTTGAAATTCTCTCTCTATGTCCCATAAAGACCATTATATATTATACAATATTCTTTTGATGACAGCAACGATCTATGACAATTAATAAGCGCATTAATGCCAAAAGCCTTTGAAAATATGGACTTCTCAAGAGAGCACCGCTTTATCTTATTTTATCCTTTTGTACCTGGTGAACAGATGTAAAAGATTAAAATGAAATATCCTTCTCTCTATCGCATGGCTCTCCCATAATTTAAGAACGAAGGAGCCGTGCGTCATATGGTTAGACACCCTGCCGTTGTCTGGTGCCGTTGTCCCTCATTAACACAGTTGCCTGGAACACCCCGAGATGGATTTCATTTCAGTATAAAACTTCTTATTCTTTTGTTCCTTACTCTTGTGAAACCTTCCCCCAAATGCTGATTTGATGAGGAAACCAGCCATAGCCCAGGCAAGGTTGGCATAGCTGGTAAAGACTCTCTAATTACCAAACCTCCAGAAACAAGGCTGGATGACACAGAGTGAACATCATTTTAAATGCAGAGCTGAGCTTGAAAAAAAAAATATCAGGGAAATTCCCAGAGGCTTAAAACAAAGAAGAATTGAGGACTTGAAGGTTATGTGGAGCTGATATTGCAGCTGTCTCAGAATGAGGCCTGGCTGCCACGCTGGGCAACGTGAGAGAGCTTAGGCTTCAGCAAGCATGTAGGGACAAGAACAGAGCTTTAGGAATACCTAAAGCAAGGACACTCCGAGAGAGCTAGTCCCATGGAGGCATGATGAACCAGGATATCTCTCCAGCACAGAAAGACGAAGAAACCTGACGATGTAGGTACAAGCCTGGGTGGAGGGAAAAATGTATCTCCCAAGATAATTCACAACTACAAAACTGATTTTATTTGGTTAGGGGTCATCTTGGAGCATCCTCTTTGAGTGGTCTCAAACTGGGATATCTCTGTGAGGAACATCTGACAGATATCAATAAACACACTGGAAGGATATAGTCACAAGCCAGTCTGGACAAGCTTCCCACGCATAAAGCCTTACTAAAGATGAAAGCACAGCACAACATTATAAAACAGGAGAGGAGAAGGAGCTTCCTAAACACAGAAAAGCAGATCTTCAAGCCTTCCCTCCCCCCAGCCCAGTAAACAGACTGATGATCTAGAAGAAGACACACAGTTCTCCATCACCTGAGCATGTGAACCTTGTATACCAGTTACTTTCATCATTGCTGAGGCAAAATACCTGATGCAAGGGACTTAGGATGGAAGGAAGGTTATTTTGATTTGTGGTTTGAGGAGACCCAGCTGACACAAAACGGGCATGGCAGCAGGAGCACGAGGTAGCTGCTCACATTGCGTCCACCGTCAGGAAGCAGAGAGAGACAAATGCTGGTGCTCAGCTTGCTTCCTTGCTCCCTCTTTATTTAGCGTAGGCCCCAATCCATGGGATATGACATCCACATTCAAAGTTGGTCTTCCCTCCTCCGTTAAACCTCCCTGAAAATGTCCTCACAAACATGTCCAGAGGCACATCTCCAAGGTGATTCCAAATCCAGTCAGGCTGACCGTGAAGATGAACCACCACACCTTAGTGTGGTTCAGTCTCCCATGAATATGGTTTCTAGTGCTATTCCTTCTGTAAAAACTCTGTGTGAAGAATCTGGTGAAAGCAGAAAAATAAGAGAAATTATCATTTTTTGCAATGTAGATGGAAAAGTCTTCTGAACACCAGATTCTCTAACTCCCTCATCTTGGGAAATGGCTACTTGGAGATCTAAATCTTTTTATATCATGCAGCATTCTGTACTGAAAATGTTGCCCCTCAGAGAGTGCTCAGCTGAAAATACAGCTCAGAAAACACAAGTGTATCTAGTGGAACCATCAGTATCACTGTGGGTACTTTGGATAAGACTTTTGCGTGTGAAAAGAAGGCCACAGAGGGCTGGAGAGATGGCTCAGCAGTAAAGATTACTGGCCGCTGTTGCAGAGGACTGGGGTTCATTTCCTAGGAGTTACATGGTAGATAACAACTGTCTATAACTCCAGTTGCAGGAAATCCAACACCCTCTTCTGGTCTCTGTGGACATTACAGGACGTGGGTGCACTTACATGCAGGCAAAACATTCATACACACACAATAATAAAAATAAATAAATAAAAATTTAAAGATAAGGTCATAAAAGCAATTTTCCTATACAAGGAAAGGACAGATTTAGATTTGGGGTTATACAAGTTCATGAGACAGCTGAGTCCTCTTTGTGACTGATCTTAATTATTTCTAATCTCTATGGAGGAGCTTTCTGTGAATTTCCACTCCATTTTAGTGACCTGCTGTTAAGGACTGGTAATTTCACTTACATCTACCTTTCCAACCACAGCTTCCCCTATGCTTTAGACAAACTATCTCTTTGAGAAGCCTGCACCTGCCTCTTCCAATCTGGGCCTACCCTCTCCTAGAAGTGACCCCTCAAGCATGAGACCCAACCACACACAACTTGTGTCTAGCCCTTCTCATGTGCCATCTGTTGGGGTTACTAAAGCACTGATCAGATCCACCCTCTCTTTACTGAGGCTCTTAAAAGATAAGGTCTGGGGATAAAATATATGCTGAATGGATAATTTGAAGTTTAGCTGAACTTATTCTGAGAAAATGCTAATCTGTCACAAGACAGTACCTCACAGGAGAGCATAGTGGCCTCATGTCCCCTGATTCCGACCTGGACATGGCTTCCTATAGCCATTCTCAAGGAGCAGCAAGAAAACACTTTCCAGCATGCCAGTCTTGAGAGTGCCGACTTTAACCATTGCTCTCCCTGCAGCTGCCCCTAGCATTAATTAGTTAACAATTTCCTTTAAATCAACTCACTTAAAAAATCCACATAGATGTATTTTTAAAAGAAGTATTTTAAAAGTCCTTACCACAACGAGAAATCATTATCACATGGAATGAGGCAAGGAAAGAAAAAAAAAAAAGAAAGCCACCATAAAGAAAGGCAAAAATCAAAACAAAACCATTCAGTTCTACTGGGACATAACTGTGTGACCAAAGCTCTGTGTTTGAGACTTCTGTGTCTTTATTGAAGAGGGAGGCTGTCAAGTGTTGGTGGGAGAGTTCTTGCTCTGTGCAAGCCATGGTAGCACTGGAGGCTGCAAAGGAAATGTCTTCCTAGATTCAAGGTTACCTTGGGTGGCCCAGAAATCATCTTGCCTGATGCCAAGAGGACATGTCCAGTGCTTTGGGGAGAGTGTGTATTAGAGAAGATGCGTTAGAGTGAGTAAGACTCAAGCCTTCTTCTGGGTAGACAGTGACCTGGGGAAAGCTTGGCCCTCAGTTGTCTCCATAACCACATGCTTTTCAAAGGCTGTCTGCTTTGGGCTCCATCATATCCTTCAGTCCAGGACCTGCACATGACAGGAGCCCATAGGTTGGTTATTGGCTTTCCCTGCGCACTTGGCATCATCTCATCTCAGACAGCTTGCTATCCATCAGGCCCAAGGTCAGAAATTAAACTCTTGAGTGTTTTATAAGGAAACTTCCATTGATTAAGATGATGATGATGATGATGATGAATCAAATATTAGGCTTAAATAACAGCCTTAATGTAGACTATAACTTGAGACTAAATAATTACTTGGCAAACCCCAAATTATTGCATGGTTTCCATCCCACATTGTTGTTTTTTTTAGGATTTTATGTGTAGGAATGCTTTGCCTGTATGTATGTAACTGTACCACGTGCACACCTAGTGCCCATGGAGGACAGAAAAGGCCATTGGATCCACGGGAACTGGAGGCGACAATGGGTATTAGCCACCACGTGGGTGTTGGGACCTGAACCTGAGCTCTCCAGAAGAGCAGAAAAGCACTCTTAACCACTGAGTCATCTCTCCGGCCCCCACATGAAGTTTTAATGATCTCACCACACCTGGGTTTTGGCCAGCAGTAGCTCTGAAGGCTTCAGACCAGCAGAAGTGTCATAGGGGAGATGGTGGTTTTCAAGGGCAGAAGAGGAGCTGACGGAGTTAAAGGAACTTACTGCTTCCTATATTCTAAGTAGCTGAACTTTTAAAAACTAGAAATAGGAATTCCAAAAGAGTCAAAACACCTTTGTGCAGTCAGTAAAGAAAGAAAACACTGAAGAAGAGGCCTGCAAAGGTATGGATGGTGCGAACATCCTCTGCAGTATTGAGACGGTCACTTCAATGCAAGCCTGTTTGACTGTCAGAGTCAGCATCAGTCAATTCCCTTTGAAAAGAAAAACCAAATTTTTAGAGGCTCACGTGGTCCCAGGTGCCTAAGGACCCAGTTTAAGGACCATATTCCATATGTAGCAAAGGAAAATTGGTAGGGCGATGCAGACCTTTGAACCTGATCTTGGCTCCCTCTCCAAGTCCGCAGGACCCTGGGAAAATCCTCTGGCATGCTTAAGTCTGCATTTTTTCCCTCTCTGAGAAGATCTTGGACTCCTTGAGGAGGTAATTGTCTAGTTTCCCCTTTAACGCCAAAATCATTTGAGGTTGATTTTGTGTTTTTGCTGACAGGCTCATGGGATGTTAAGAGTTTTAGTCTTGTCTGTGCCGTGTCAGATTTTCGGGCTCCTCTCTGGCTGTGAGATCAGAGCTGTGGAGCTGGAGAGCTTAGATGTTCCTGGCCCTAGAATGAGCACAGCTGAAGAATCCCAGTTTGTAGGGAACCGGAGCAGAAGACAGAAGGTGAAGATGAGCCAGACGAGGGCTGGACTTGCCATTAGTTTCTGGCCTTTGGTTAAATGTCTAATAATGTTCATTTCAACTCCTCTGTCTGGTTCCACCTTCAGGAATGAAGGAAGAGTGAGGTTCTCACGTTGTCCAGGCCTCAGTGTTTGATGATAGTCATGTGACGACAGGATTGAAATAAGGAGCTGTGACTTTAAAAGTCAGAACAGGTGATCCAGTCAGGTCTCCCTCCCTGGCCACTCATGGCCAGCTCTGTAGAGCAAGATTTGGAAGTCTTTAGATAGTAGACTTCTTGATAGAAGGCCCTCATTACAGGATAGTGGTTAGTTTTAATGTCTATATTTGTGACAACTGTGATAACAGGTGCCATGTCTCACATGCTGAGCATCTACTATTGACAAAATGTTATGCCAACTGACAGGCCTGTTAAATAAACAAGCACACAAAGCAAACAATGAAATTCCTCCATTCTAACTAATATTTGCCCAGGGAGCAAAGATAAAGAACTGAAATGCTCACTAAGTGTGGAATGTTTTCAACAGAATGAGCCTCATTTGGCAAGCATTCTGGTAACTGTGTGGTACAAAAAAGTAAGATTTATCTCATAGAACATCATCCCAAGACTATGGAGCCGCGAGGGGACCTCTCCCAAGCTGCAAGAACAACAGCAAAAAAGACAAACATACAATACAAAGTACCCAGAACCCAGATGCACAGCCCTCAAATGTTTGCATGAACTGATCAGAAGAACATTCCGGTTTTGTGCACTGTTACCTGGACAAATAAGGTTTCCATTTAGGACTCAGCTACTTATCTCTATGAAGCATACTTTAAAAAGCATGAACCATGTACTATTAATGTTCATGCATGTTCGGGCTGCTTTTTCTTTAAATCAGCATTAAAGATCAGTCTTGACAACAATCCACGTAACAGCTAGAAGAGAAGCAATTACTTTGTATCCAAAGTCACCCTCAGCTACATAGCAAGTTTAAGACCAGGATGAACGATAGAGACCCTGTCTCTAAATGACAAATATAAATAAATAAGGGGCTGGAGAGATGGCTCAGTGCTTAAAGGCAGTGGCTGTTCTTGCAAAGGACCGAGGTTCAGTTCACAGCTCCCATATGAAGTCCCTAAATCCAATTCCAATGGAATCCTGCACCTTCTCTGACCTCTGCAGGCATTGCAGACTCAGATACACTTATATACTTGCAGGTAATATACTGATGAAATAAAAAATAATAAAATATTTAAAGATAAATAAATAAGACAATAAATATGGGGGGGGGGGAACCAACCTTGCCTATGTAAACTATGCCACTAAGACAAAGGCTATAAAGTAAAGATGGAAAGTAGAAAGCATATAAAGGACTGGTCTACGACAGCCTTGCAAAACAACTTTAACAACCTTGCATTGCCTGACTTTGGATTTGGGTTTATAACAGAATTAATTCCTATCTATTTAAGGAATCCAACTGTTATCTGGGTTCCCTGACATCTGAAATTGAGTGTATCTCTAACTGATACACAGCTCTGGAGTTTTAAGGCTTCAGTACCTTTGGATAAAGACAAATACTTTGAAAAACAGAGCAATCTACACGAGTTTGAACTATTGTTATAATGCTAATGATATGGCATGACCCAAGAGGGTGTGGAGAACAACAAACCAAAAAGACCGGGTCCAGCTCATCTTCAACTGAGGCTGACAGTCCCTGGGCACCAAAGAGCAGGGTCTGTAATAAGTGTGAAAGTTGTGGAGTTCTATTCTTTGTGAGGCAGATAAGCCACACTGTGCTTAGTCTACCAGTGTGTCCTATTTTGTTCAAGACTTTGAAGATGAACGGCTTTCTAAGCTGTATGGTTGTCATATACTTTTTTTTGCCTGTGAGTTTGTGTCTCTCTTTGCTGACAAACTACTTTACCTCAAATTTCTAAAAACACCAAAATCTCTTAGTTCGGAATGAGACGAAATCACAAATGTTCTCCCTGTCATATTTTGCAAATATTGATCTATACTTTTTTTGGTATCAAGCTGTGAATCTGGCTCATGGTAAATGGAGGAATGTTTGAGATGAGGCAGAGTCAGTAGACACATTGTATTTGAATCCTCCCAATCTGAGTGGAAAAATAGCCTTGAATTCAAAGTGTAAACCCATCTGTCAAAGACATCTAGATACAATGACTGTCCCGTGTAGGAGATCCATGGTCTTGGAATCCCATTTCCAACAAATAGAATTTCAAGGGAAATGGCTACTTTCAGGTCTGGGGCCTGAGTGTAAAATGAAGCTATAATACTTTTCCATCCCAGACATCATGCCTTCCCAAGTTCAGGGTTGTGTGTAGAGGAGCCAGAACCTATGTGGAAGAGGCCAGGAGAGACAGCCTATGCTTCAGGAGGTTCAGCATTGCAGCCAAAGGAATCCCATCAAATGTGCTTCGTCATGAATTCACATTGACATTTAATACATACACACATTATTTTAGAACTTTTTTTTCAGTTTACAGAAAAATTGTGGAAATGACTCTTATCCAGTTTTCCTGATTATTAAGATCTGGTATTATATGACACATTTGTTCTGATTACATTTGTCACAACTAATGAAACAATATTGATACGTTTTAATTTAAAGTTCACTGACTTGAAATAAATAGTTCCCCATTTGTTTATTTTATGTGAGGTTTAGAGCTGGGTGTTCTTTCCTCGTTCTCTGCCTTCCCTTCTGTCTCTTTCTTTGATACTTGGTCTCTCCCTCCTCCCCTCCTCTTTCTCTCTCTTATTTTTTTCCCTTCCTCCCTCCCTCCCTCTCTCTCTTCACTATTGTCTCTCTTTTGAGGCAAGGGCTTACTGTGGAGCTTAAGCTTTAATAGAAATCTTCCCAGCTCAGCCTCCTGAGTGCTGAGATTACAGCCTATACCACTATCTCATGCTCGCTTTCTATTTTTAAGCAAAATTTTGCAATTTCTAGGAAACATTAGTTGGTTACCTCTGAGATGATAGAAAACCAATTATCTTAAAAATTAAAGTCTGTAATCCCAGTACTTTGAAGTTGAAGACAGTAGAATCAGGAGTTCAAGGTCAGTTGCATACCAAGTTCAAGATGAGACTAAACGGTATTAGACCCTGTTGCCAAATGAATAAATAAAATAATAAATACAGGAAGAAAACTAAGTCTTTCTTCATCCCCCTTGCGTAGGTGCCAGAGTAGTCAAATAGAGGCAAATGGAAACATCAGTTTAGATTCATAGTTTTTTTCTATTAAATGAAAAGAATAAACTTATGGGTTGGAGAGATGGCTCAGCTGTTAAGAGCGCTAACTGCTCTTGCAGAGGGCTCAAGCTTGAATCCCAGCACCCACATGGTGGCTAACAGCCATCCATAACTCCAGTTCTAGTGGAGTCTGATGCCCTCTTCTGACCTCCATGGGCACGACATGACACGGGTGCACTTACATACATGTAAGCAATACACTCATACACATAAAATAAAAATAATAAGTAAAATATTTAATGAAAAGAATAAAATTAAAATAGTACCATTTTGCAAAACCAATTGAATGAAAGTCTTTATAGCTCTGTCATCTATAACTGCTGGTATCAGATCCAGCATGAGTCCAGCTTAGCATCTGGATTCCACCAAAGGGAAATGAACCACACCCTGAATTTGTAATAAGCCAAATCTGGACCTATGGACCTGAGGCTCTTCAAGAGAAGTGGCTAAGAAAGGAAAGAATGGACAGAAAGCCTGAAATGAAGAGACTTAAAAATATAATTTTTTGAAAAACAAGGACAACTATGGCACAGTGTCTAGGGAAGCCTACGTGACCAGTAAAGCTTTCAAAAAGGATTGACACTTGCAAACACGGGGGTGGGGTGCTTCATGCCGTGGGTCACCCCCTGCCTGATCTGGGAGAACTGGGAGCCTTCTGCCTCTTGAGCTAGGTAGCAATGGCAAGGATGACTGTCATATGTGACTCCTTGTCTGCTTTTGATGTCATTTTTTTCTGCATTGCTTTTTTTTCTTTCTTCTTGTTTTCTACTTTAAAAGTAGTTGACAAAAAAAAATAGAGAAAAAGGATAAAAATCTAGCTTTGTAGTCTTTAAGAAAGCAAGTTCTAACCACCCGTGAGTCCCAGGCACTAAGTTAAACGTTTTCATTGCATGCAGAGGCAAACCTGTTGGATTGGGTCATGTAACACTCCACAAATACAGCTGAGCCATGGTCACCCTCGAATCCAGAATGCGTCTCTGGAGGTGCTTTCTCGTAATGCTTACTGAAGGAAAAGACTAGCAAGTGGAGAAACAGGAAAAGAAATGGCCCTGGGTGGAGCAGCCTTTCCTTCTGGTTTTGCAAAGATCACACTAAGAGATTTTTTTTTTTCTCAAAAATCCAACAAAGATGAAAATGTGTCAGATGTGGACTATATAAGCCCTTCCTGGGGGATACTATTTCATAACTGTATCATACAAACTACTTGGGAGCTCACACCAGCCTGCATTTTCTGTGATGTTAACCTATTATTCCTGCCTCTCTTGCGCACTCACATTATTCCGGAAGGTATCTGTAAATAGTCCCTTACCTTCTATTTTACCTGTCAGATAAAGGGGCACAGGAGAAGTTGAACTCACAATAGTCTCTGCTCATATATTTACAGTTCAAAAGATTGGCCTAGAAAGGGGAAAACCTGAGTTGAAATTCTGTCTTTAGAAGTACTTAGATACTCACAGAAGGATGCCATAGAACACTGGTTGCAGAGGAACATGGCAGCTATGTGCATGCGGTGGGGCAAGGACCCAGTAAGACTGGGCTTATTGATGCATAATCAATAAGAAAAAGGCCAGGTTCTAACTCTGGGTGTAGGATAATCCTCTCTTGAAATACACTCATCTTTTGGGTTTGGATTTAACCTAGACATTTAAGTGTAACTCATGTCTTCCCATTTACAGATGGGGAAATAGAGGCCGAAGAAAATGAATGTTCTGTCTCAGATTTAATCAGCAGGATAACTGAAACTAAGTTTGAATGCAGAGTTCTTAATGTGATGTGTTTCTGCGGTTTGTAAGCAAAGGCTAGCTAAGACATGCTAGCCAGAGTCTCAAGGGACTGGAGTGAGGGTGGTGACACAATCAAGAATTTCAGAAGAGAGATCTAATCATATGTGAGAACATCTCCTCATATGGATGCGAGGAGATCCAAACAGCCCCCTGGGAAAGTGTGAGTAGGCCTGGGGTGCACACTTTCACAAAGGACTCGAGAGTTCTCTTTTGGTAATTTGGTACCCTAAGAGTTGGGACCATGGTGCCATGGGAAATAAGTGTTCAGTGTAACTGGTGAGAAACAGGTCCCAGAATAGAGGCAGAACAGGAGAGGATCCTCAGCTGTGTAAAAGATGATGCTGATAAACAGATAGTGTCCTGGCCACACCCATTCTCAGGACCAATCTCCTCTGCTGGCTGGAGCAGTTGTTAGAAACACACACTGCACAATTAGGACAGATTTCTGAGACTACAAATGAAAAACAGAAACCTTATTTCTGTCAGTAGAGTAAAACCTTTCTTCCACCCCTCAGGGTTCAGAAAGTAAAAGGTTATCAGTGGGAAAATTGCATGGATTCACATCTTTCCAACTTTAATGTTGTTCCAAAGGAAATGACATCATCCTTTTCCCCCGTACTGTGGAAGCAACCCAAATCCCCCCAGGTCAGAACCAAACAGCTACAATTAGCCAAAGAACAAGGACAAATGAGAGGTGAGACCTGCCTGCTTGCCCAAATCATTCAGATCACCTGAACTTTGTAGACCTGGCCCCCAAGAGAACGTGAACCTAGTTCTGAACCATAGTGGTCATTCCACAAACGGAAACAGGGTATCACACTGTGCAGTTAGGAAGATGATCTTTTTTCTTCCTCTGACACTAGATCGATTAGAAACCCGTGGCAGGAGAATTTCACATGGGTGAGGGAGGACTAGAGCCAATTAAGTTGGAAATGCTAATAAGCTGCTTGAGAGTGCTCTGAGGCATGCAGGGACAGAGCGTGTCCACAAAGAAAATATTAATTTTAAGCTCAAAGAAAAAATAAAAAAGGGAATTTAAGGGGGAGGGAGAGAAGGAGGAAGTGTCAGGATATTTATCTAAACTGTCATTCCTGTGTTTTTGAGAAGGCTCCTGCCCTGGGAGCAGTCAATCAACACCCCCTCTGATCACAGCCCTTGCCCTGATTGAGTGTGGAGATGTCAGCCAAGGAGAAAAACATGTGGAAAGTCTGTTAACCATGTGTGTCATTTCTGGTGTTAACATGGAAGGAGACCCAGATGGCTGGAGAGTGAGCTTTTCTGCGCCAGCTCCAAGCATGGTGGGGAGCCCCAGTGACTTGTACAAAAATTTCAGCGTTATTATCATGGCTGTCGAGATGATGATGATGGAAATACATAGAGTTCAGTGTCAGTGAACATAAACAGAACAGGACCAGCTCGTGCTCAGGACTAATAGAACACCAGCATGTGCCCACACAAGCGTTTGGAAATCTAACGTCCGATTTCTTACAATGGAGCACTGGAGTCAGAATCCTTTTTTGGAAACTCTTTGCTACTTTTGACTATTCTGCTGCTTCAATTTGAGGCACAGCATTCATTTCCTCAGCCTTCAATTTCCCCATCTGTAAACTAAAAGGCCAGTATTACCTTAGGCCTTCTTTGCCAACAGGATGTAGTATTCAAGGCAGCTTAAGTCTGAGAGGTCAGCAGAAGCCCTGGGCAGTCCTGTTTTGGGCAGATGTGATAGAGTTGGGAGCTAGCAATGAGCTGTGCCTGAAACTGCCTCAGATAGGAGCTGATTTCTCAGGGTTGACTGGGTACGTCACTGAAATTTCGGAGTGTGGTGTCTTATAGAGCAAAAAAGCTTGAGCTCTGATTAACACTCGTCTACCATAACACATATTCAAGTCACCCTACATCTTGCCCAATGCAGAATCTCAGCCTGCAAGGCTGAGATGACACCCATGACCCCGTTTCTAAGAGGCTCCGAGTGACAAGAGCATCTGGTCTGGACTGTTTCCAGGATTGAAATCTTTGGTGGTCTATACGGTGCATACCTGTGACCTGGGCTGCCTAGCATCCAAGGCCTCATTGTCTACTAAGGCACCTGATGGTCTCTTGGATAGCCACACTCATTCCCTGTCAGGGCACTCAGGTAGGATGATGCCAATTCTGACCCCTAATTCCAGTGATGGGCCGTGTCTAAGTCTAGCCAACAACACATTTATTGCCACAATCGGCTCATACGTAAGCACATGGCTCAGGGGTTTAACAACACAGCGGGGATTTACTGTTACAACTATAGTTGAAAACAAGGTTCCCTTAGCTGGAGGTGCTAAGCTATGGCTAGGACATTGGTCAGGGAATGCAAGAAGCCAGTTCATCCCACCATGATTAAGAGTCCTGAGAAGCAAGTCAAAAGAGAAGAAAAAGGGTATGGGAAGATGGCTGAGTAGGTAAAGTTTCTGCTGTGCAAGTGTGATGACCTGGGCTCAGATTCCCAGAACCCACATAAAAGTTGAGCATGGTAGCAGGCTGCTATAAGCCCAGTGCTGGGGGTCGGTGAAGACAGCCAGATCGTGGGCCATCCATCTAGCTAAAACATTAAGCTCTCCACTTAGTTAGAGACCTTGACTCAAAAAATAGGCCAATCTGGCTTCTACATGCAGTTGCATAGGCAAGTGCACACACATACACACAGAGGCAAATAAAAAAGAGAAAAGAAAAGAAATGCCAAGTCAGCCAGTGATACCACTTGAACTCCTAGACACAGCCATGCCTGAAGACAGCCAGCCCATAATTACATAAATTAATGGCCAATGTAATTGTTCTTGACAAGAAATTTTCATCTGCATTTTTATCATTATCAGTTTTTTTTGCTGTAGGTCAGAGATCACTGACTTTTTTGAAAAGAACCAGATAGAAAATAATTTAGGACTGCAGAACGGTCACTACTGGAGCTACTTAATGCTGCCGTTGTTGTCGAATGAAAACAATCATAAGTCACACGTGAGCACGTGCGCTAATAAATTGTATTTACTAGAGCTGGAGTGTCTAACACACTGTGGTACCCTATGTCATCATTTTAAAATAGTTCAAAACTGAAACGGAGAAGCCAGGATCCAACCACTCTGCAATAGCAGATCAAAGTTTGGGAAGGGATTAACCATGTCTTCAGGAATCGCAGTTTAAAATTCCAGTGCATTAGACAAACCTTTTTTGAAATGGTAATGTCTCGTACCTGAGCAGAAAAGACAATTAAGATAATGTGTTAATTTTCCCCTCGAATCTGACAGTAATATTTTGATCCTGTTAATTATCCAGAGAAGAGAAACTGTATGTAATGTGATAGCTCTGAGCAGAGCTGACATGCTCGCTGCCTGGGTAAGCAAGCATGCTTATCCTATAATTAGTAGCTTGGAATGCAATTTCCAGTCCTCCCTAAATACACCCACTCAAAAATGAACCAATGCGGTGTTTCTGAGCTCCTCCAAGCTGGCTTTCCCCCTGGGAAGACAGCCAATGATTATTTACTGAGAGTTACTCTCCTTTCAAAACTATCAGAAAATAGCAATCCATTCGCTAATGATTTCTGGCAGGTGAGGGTTAATCGATGCCTTAAGAACACAGAGAGGCCGCCTCACTACAGCGCCAGTAGGCTAGCCTTCTACGAAGGATAAACTTATCGATGTCACTAACTGGGCGGTTTAATGAGAGTTCATTACAAAAGGGCAAACCTTCACAGTGGGCAAACAAATCCATAAGGCAGCAAAATGTGGAACCAGAATCCTTTCTGCAAGCTGGGAAACAGGGCTCTCTATATACTACAGAGGCTTAGAACGTTACTTTCCTCCGACTGGAGCCCGTGGCTGTTTGAACTAGGCATTTCACTGGGGAATGAACTCACCCTTTGTAAACAATGTGCTGTATTTATCGGGATTCTGCAGGAGCATGGAGCCTGTGGGCTCTATACAGACCTCTAAAGAGACCAGTGCCCTAGGAATGGCTCATGGGCTCCAGGAAGCTGAGAAGTCTCATGATATGTCCTCTGTAAATGAAAGGAAGAGATGGAAGAACTGATGGGCCGAGAACAGAAGAACCGATGGTATAAGTCCCAGTCTGGATCCAGAAACTGAGGAACCAGGAAGTCAAGGTCTGAGGGCAGGCAAAAATGGATATCTCAGCTGGAACAGATAGGAGACGAGTGCCACCTGCCTTTGCCTTATTCTGCTGATTGTGGTACTGAAGATTGAGCGCAGGACTGCACACGTACTAGGCAAGTTCTCTACCACTGAGTATACCCCAGCCCTCTTTTAAATTTTTATTTATGTGTATATGTATGATGTGTATGTGTGGGCTTCTGTGCCATGAAGCAGATGTGGAGGTCAGGGGACAACTTGCAGGAGGGAATCAGTTCTCTCCTTCTGCCATGTAGTTTCCAGGGACTGAACTTGGGTCATCAGACTTGGTGAAAAGTGCCTTTGACCACTGCGCCACCTCATGTCCACCAGCCTTCTTTTGACTTTCTTTTTCTGAAACAGGGTCTAAGTTGCTCAGATTGCCCTTGAGCTCACACTGTAGCTGGGGTTGGTCTTGAGCTTTGGATCCTCCTGCCGCAGCTTGCCCAGTGGCTGGGATTACAAGACTGCACTGCCTAGTTCAGCTTCATTCAAGCCTCTGACGCATGAAGAGCTTGGATTGGTGAGGTTATCTTCTTCACACAGGCTACTGATTCAAGCACAAATATCTTCTGGAAACACTCCACAGACATACCCAGAAGCACTGTTTGTCAGTTATCTGGGGATCCATAGACCAACCAGGTTGACACAAAATTATCATACTGTCCGTCCTCTGCAAGAAAGAGAATGAAGGAGGTGATGGCTTTGAGTAGGATTTAATCTGACACCTAAAGGTGGTCTGCATCCACCCCATAGTATAGTATGTGTTGTAGCAAAGTACAAATCATTGCTCTCTGGTTACATGCCTAGCACATGTCCATGTATCTAATCACTGGTAAGCACACCAGGATAGAACTAACACTGGCCTATGGCCAGATCCTCCAAGTTCAAGTTCAAATTCATCTCTTTCAAATGAAATCTTCAGGAGGACAGGTTAGCTCTCTTGCTCTTAGGTGGTCACATCTGTGAACAGGGCCATTGGACATGAAGGAGACACTTACTGGATCACTCTCTGAGGGTGAGAGATGACTACCTCTGTCTTTGGATTCCTGCTCTATAATAAAGGCTTCCAGAACTATAGAATGCATGCAAGTATTTCATAATCTTGGGACTTAAGAAGAAGAGTCGTAAAGCACTTGGGACCAAGCACAACAGGGAGCCCGGTGCATGGGTTTGAATCCCAGCTTTGCCCCTTATTCAGTAGCTATATGACCTTAAAAGATGGTACTGCTTGGTCCCTCACATGTAGAGCAGAAGGGTGACATCAGCTCTTTATTGGACAGATATAAAGGTCAAATGATTTTCATGGATTGCAAATTCCCCAAATGAGATGAGTCCAGATGAGTCCAGATCCCACTCTCAGTTTTTAGCAGCTCTCAGGCCTGGTCTTCTGGAAATTGTTGTAACAAGAAAAAAGGTAGTCCCCCTGAGTTCTGGCTGAGTCCGAGAGCCGTGGCTCTGATGCATCACCAAGCTCTGGGCAGGCATTCACTCTCCTTTTTGTTTCTCTGTCTTTAGGTCTTCTTGAAGATCCACTACAGGAGCTGAGGGGGCCTGGGGCATGGTGAGGACCAAGGGATCAGTGGGAACTGTGTTTATCCTAATCACGAGTGATCACCACCCTGAGGACCAAGTTAAAGGAGCTATGCTGACAGTGGGCAAGAACACTGTGAAATGGTTATGGTGGTGCTTTACTAATTCCTAAACACAAGCTTGTCCCATGCTCCTTACTAGGCACAGACAAGAAAGAAGGGTAAAGTTTAGCTGTCCCCCAAGGCCCTTTCTGGTGTCAAAACAGAACCTTACTTCCCCAAGCAGGTGGACAATTGTTTACCTTTTTCTCTTAGGAAACGTCACAGTCTCTCAGTCTACATGAGTTGAACTTTTTCTTGCTATGACAAAATATCTGATATAACTTAAGTGAGAAGAGTTAATTTGGCTCAGTTTCTGAGGTTTCGGCACACCAGAGCAGGAAGGGTGAGGTAGAATAGCTCATGCATATCACAGCAGACAGGAAGCAGAACAGAGTAGCAACAGGAAGAGGCCAGAGTAACATCGAGCCACCAAGGACCGGGTGATCCACTTCCTCCAATCAGAGCCCACACTCCACAGTTCCAACACTGCTACATAATAGATTCAAAATTTGAATCAATCAATAGATGAATTCATTCATTAGGTCAGAACCCTCATGAATTAACAGCCTCTGGAAACCCTCACAGATACTGGAGTTGAGTTCCACTAGTCCAATCTCTCTCAGTCTAATCAAGTTGGCAGTCAGGAATCATCACTGTTACATCCTCCTCCTGTGCTCTGTGCCCTGAGGGAAACAGTTTGCCATCTACACGTGTATGGAGGCCTGATCATATGCACATTCCTTTCAGCCTTTGCTCTTTTCTCCTTCCTCTCCCTTGGCCATGTTACCCTCCCATTAACCATTCCTTCAAATACTTCCCGAATAGCTTTTTTGTGAGAGACATTGTTCTGACGCTGAGAATAGAACAGTGAACTAAATAGTACCTGTCACGTGAAAGTTACTTTCTACCCAGCTCCTAGGTGTGGCAGTGAGGGGACTGATGTGGGTGCTTCTCTGTTGTTAGGAGTAACATCTAATAACATCTAATTAATTTTCAAACGTGCCTTGAGTCAGATCAGGTCCAGCTACAAAGGAAGAGAAAACACTAAATTCCTGTTAATGTTTACTAGTCTAATTATCCCCCTCCAAACTCTGCTAAGCTGGCCCCCCTCCCCACACACCCAAATTAGAAGTTTAAAGTAGAAATTGCAGCCACGTTTGCCCAAAAGCTCCTGTGTCTGGTAAATTTTAAAATAAACAGGATGTAAGATATCAAGATGAACCACACACATTTTGTTGTTGTTGTTGTTGAGAAAAAAGGCAAATATAAACAACAGAGGGAAAGATCAGATCTAGAGGACTGTAAGATTACACCCTCAGGTTCAGGGTTCTCTGTTCTCTGCACTTAACAGAACACCTGCCATTCTAGGCTGGTGCCAGACCTTGCAACATTGTAAATAAAACTGCTTCCCTTTCACTCCTCTGAGTCTCCAGTTGTAAGAACATTGTCTACCACACTCATGCTGAGAGCTCAGGCTCAAGCCCCTTTGTAGCAGCATCTTACCAGGTGGCACCTAGGACTAAGGTGATCAAGGTGTTAATCTGCAGGCACAGACCTGGTCCACCAGCCTGTCCGTGCTTACACTCCTCTCCCAGCAGGAGAACAGAGGGACACTCCCTTCCGGAACAATAGCATTTTAAATAGATTTCTCAGATCGGGGTACAGTAGCACTTACCTGTAATCCCAGCATTTGGGAAGCTGAAGACTGGAGAATTGTGAGTTTGAGACTGGCCTGGTCTATGCAGACTCTGGGGGGGGAAGAAAACTTGAAATGAAAGAATTAATTAAAACACTTGCTTGAACAGAAAGGCCTCATCCCCTGATGGAGGAATTAGGTGACAGTGCAGTTTTAGGACCATAGGAACTCAGTGTGTACCTCTCCCCACCCCCACTCCCCAAAAAACACCCTTTCTGTGGCTCTGTCTTCATTCGCTCACTATTCACACACTGAGGAAACATTTATTTTTTAGTCTATGAGGATATTGTGAAATCTTCTAAAAAGGGTAATCAGACAAAGTTCCCACTTCAAGACCATGGGAGAGCCAGGCCTAGCCTGAGGGCTTGAGAATGCCTTCCTCAAACAGCCAAGACTACAGCAAAAATCTGAACCCAGAGGGTTTTAAGACAGGGGACTGTCCGGTGCAAAGGCCCTGGGATGGCAGGAGACTGTGAAAAGTAAGGAATGGAGATGATGTGGAGGATGTCTGGGGGAGAAGGGGTGGGGACCCAGCCATGTGACCTCTTCGGCCCCATTAAGAATTTGAGGTTCACTTTGAAAGAGTGACAAGCTTTAAAGGTGTGAGGTAGACCATGTAACATGACCCAGACAACTCAAGCTATACTGATCATAAAGCTCGGGGAGACTCAAAAGGGGGTTCCCACCCTGTTGGGAGCAGACAATGAAGATGAACTTTGGTATGGAAGAGACAGAGACAATGACAGTCAGTTTAGAGAGATCAGAGCTGGCGGGTGGGTGGGCAGCAAGTACCGCCCAGGGTCTGTTTCTTTGGAGACTGTCCCCTGACCTTGCCCAGGTTTCCTCTGAGGATTTCCTGTTCTGGAATTCTCTGAGGATTCAAATCCTGATGAGAAGAAACACAAAAATGACACAGTGGGGTAACCTTCGAAGCAGTGACCGGAGACAGCTTGGTGAGCAGGGATCCATTTTAAGTTCTGATAAGTTCCGCTTAGGGGTGGGAGCTTATTGTGTTTTCAGGAATGGGACACAAGCTCACACCCTTTCTACAGCTCTGTCTTCATGCTTTGGATTTCTTCTAAGGAGCACACACTCTCAGATGTGGCCCCCAGGCCTTTTGTCAGGGATGCTCGCTAATATCGTGACTTTTCTTTTAAAGTTGAAGTTGACTCTGATATTATTTAATCAAAATATTGGATGGTTTTGAACCAAAAATCTTAATTTCCAGATTTGGAAAATTAGGCTTGAAATTAGAAGGAACTAAAATATTCCAGGCCTTGCATGAGAGCAGAGTGCTCTTCTTTCTCCTAGTCCCACTGCTCTCTCTTGCCTCCTAAGGAAAAAGCCAGTGTGCTGTTTCCACAAAGCTTCACACCTGGGCATGTTCCTAAAGCCAAGTGCAATGTGACCTACGTCTTACTGCTGCCCTTCGCAGGAAGAGTGCTGGCTCTTCCCTGTTGCTTTGGTTCCTCTGAAGTCTGTATTTGGGTTGCAGCTGGTGAACCAATCCTAGTCCCTCTCTCAGTCGGTGCACTCCTAGGCTCCAGAGAGGTGAAGCGACTCACCAATAACCATGCAGCTGCCGTGGAGGCCAGCTTTGGACCAGAACCAGTAGATGGAGGTTATGGCAGATGGAAGACTGAGGCAATGGAGAAGGAGAACAGCTGCAGGGCCCGGGTTAGTGAGGGAGGGGCCAGGAAGAGCTGCAAAGCAGACTGTCGGGGGGAAGGAAGTTTCTCAAAGCCTGAAACCCAAGGATCCCTGTGAAGGAGTCAGACCAAGGCTACAGAGGGTGGCAAAGGGCTCCCTGTGCACTCACAGCAGAACGAGAAATCTGTCCCAAGATGGTGCTGTGGAAGCAGACCAGGACAGACGGCAAGCTGAGGCTCTGGGTGTGCACAGAAGCCACACCCTCTGCCTTTTGCCTCTTTGGGGTCAGCACTGTTCCCCTGGGGATTGGGCTCTGCCCACCAGACTCACAGCTAAGATCTGTCTCTCTGTTCTGAAGGAGTAAGCTTCTTAAGGGATCCTCATGAATCTAGACAACGATGTTCCCTTTAAATAGCTAAATAGGGCCCGTCAAGATGACTCAGTGGATGCAAGCACTTGCTGCCAAGCCTGAGGGAGGACTTGAATTCTATCCTCAGGACCCATGTGGTGGATGGAGATAACTGACTCTTTTTGTCCTCTGGCCTCTACACATGTGTGTGACCCACATACATATGCCACATACACATACACAGTCAATCAATCAATCAATCAATCAATCATTCAACTAATTAAATGTAATTAAAACATTTTAAACCCGGATAAACAGCAGAATGGCCTCAGTGTTCCAGACATTGTGACTTCTACATCCAACTGATGGCTAAACCAGGACCCGACCATTGTCCTTGCCCGGAGGAAACACATGACTAGTTCACTAGTACATTCCTCAGTTAAATGATGCCGTCACAACCTCAGTTTTACAGAAGGCTAAATGAAACACTTAACAACAACAGAGAACCAAAGAAAACCAAGGGTTGAGAACAGTCAGGAATGGGGATCCATACGCATTGCTGGAGACAATGTCAGCTACTGTAGCAAACTGCGCAGCTATGTCACATAAAGTGGACCATACATTGTGGTTTTTCCGTCTATCTGGAGAAACCTCCACCTGTGTGCCTGGAGCCACTGTGTGCTTCCAGGATGCCTCCATATCCTATTTGCAACTGTGAAACAGTTCATATGTGGTGTATATGTAAAAGGAGATGACACTGTCCCAGCTGTCAAAGGTCCCAGAGGAGCTGGGCTGGTTTCATCTGGTCAAGAGAAACACTAATCCCCCATGCCTGGTGGTAGCAAGGCCAACTGACCATCCATCCCTTCAGGGACTGCCAAGTGACCTAACGGTGCCTGTTACAGAAAGCGTGGCTCTCAAACTGCTGTATTCTACTATGTCACTAAAAAGTGACCTCAGTTCTGCCACAAAGTCTAAGAGTGTCAAGTCATTTAGGGGCTGTCATGGCAATACTTGCTCAGAACCCCCAAACTCTGAAACAGCATTTTCTAGGGTACTCATTCATGCACAAAGAATGTTATCTATGATTATAAGTATAGCTTTGAGTTATCAAGAAATCATTAAACATCAAAAAGGAGAGATGTTAAGTACCAAAAGCTAGTCAGAAAAAAATTTAGCATTTGAAAATCTGAAGCCTAGCTATGTTGAAGCTCCCTAACCCAAACATCTTATTCTCCATGGTACCAGTTCACAGTCCTTCTGCAACTTCTATCTGAACACAACACCGTTTCACCACTTTTCAAAACATTTGTAAGTGCGGCTGCGACAGAGGAAACGTCTGAATTTGAAAGAAAGTTTTAAGGGGTTGTGAAGTCTCAGAAAGGTTCTTAAATGACTTAAGCAGACGTTTTTGAAGTCTGATATGCCCTTAACCCAACCCCAAAACTCATAACAAAGTCAAAGGCAATAGAGTCAAGTGGATTTGAACTGTCTGTTCTACACTGCCTTACTTTCACAGGTTACCTCCTGGCTGGGAGATGTGACCATGGCAACAGCGAGATGCACCTAAGTGCTAAGTTCCTACAAAGGCTGCAGTAATAAGACGGGTTTCTGAGGCCACAGGGAACTAGCACCAAGAGCCTGACCGGAGCCAAATGGCTTGTGAGAACTCCAGCCCTGCCATTTGTTGGCAGGGTAGCCAGGGTAAGTTGCAAAACCCTTACTCTTCAGTTTTCTCTCCTGTAATTTGGAGATAAAATGGCACCCACCCCACAGGGGTATTGTATGGCCTAAAGAAGATCGAAGTGTCTAAAACAACGATAGCAATAGCAATTCATCAATACATTTTACCTTGTGCAATTACTTTTTTAATGTTATAATTAATAAAACATAGTGGCAGTACAGTTTATTACTTATGATTTCAGCTTTGTTTGCATTTTTTTGCAAAGGATTGGGCCCAGGACCTTCTGCATGCAAGGCAAGTATTCTATGAAAGCTACATTCCCAACTCTCTTTTATTTTATGTTGAGACAGGAATCTTGTTAAGTTTCCCAAGTTGGCCTGAACTCACTATGTGGCCCAGGCAAGCTTCGAACGTGGTCTTCCTGGAGCTGGAGAGATGGCTCAGTGGTTAAGAGTATTGGCTGTCTTGCAAAGGACTGGGGTTTGGTTCCCAGCACCCACATGGCAGCTAATAACTGTAACTCCAGTTCCAGAGGATCCAAAGCTCTCTTCTGACCTGAGCATTGCACGATACAGCTGCACCCACCCACATGCAGCTAATACACTTACATACATAAAATAAAAATAATAAATTTTTTTTTAATTACTAAAAAAAAAAAAGTGGTCCTCCTGCCTCAGACTGCTGAGTAGTTTTGATTATAGGTATGTACCATCAGGCCCAGCAGTATTTTTCTTTTTATATTTAAATGGAAAACATGTAATTTTTAAAAATGTTATCTAAAGGAAAAGGAGAAATCGAAGAATCTCCACATTTTGCTACACAATAAGTAACAATCATAAGGGACGTTCCTAAATTTAGTTGGCTATTTTGTGGCTAGTTAGGTGTTTTGATTTTAAGTGGATTTGGTTTGAGGTATTAACCAAAGATGGTTAGACAGTCAAAGAAAATAAATCCACTCTATTTTGGCTAAGAGGGTCACAGAAATCAAAAGAGCACCATTCAGGGGCTATAGTTTGACTTACAGAATGGATTTACATCTGACTCCTTGGGTGACCCTAAGCAATCGCTTCTCATTGGCCTGCGCTTCCTTCTCCACAAGTGAGTGGGCCAGACTGAGACATGGACAGTGTGTCTCCAATTTCTCCTGCAGGGCAGACTTCACCCCAGACTTGCTCCCCTAGCAAATGGTGGTTCAGTCCAAAGTGTCGGCTGGCCCAGTCATACCTGGTACCTTTTAGCCTCAAGGGATTCCGGAGGCGGGTGTCTGGGAAGGGGCTGTTAGATCCCTTCCTGTGTCCTGCAGAAGTGACTCAAAGAGCGTGTTCTGGTGACTCCAGTTCAAGTCCCATCCTCATCACGCATGACCAGGCTGTCCCCTGGAGAGAAGAGAGGAAACTCATGCCTTAAAGCAGAGCTGGAGAAATAAATATGCGAGTGGCACTGGCTCATTATTTTTGAGGACCCCAGAATGAAAGTTCCAGGTAGAAAAAAAAAAACAACACAACACCGCCAGCATTTCCATTCAGAATAGACGTCTACGCCAGGAGCTCGGAAATAAAGATAGCGATTCGTTTATTATTCCTTCTCTTTATGACCTGCATTAATTCTGATTTCTATTTAAATAAGAATGATTAAATTTTATCAGCGGAGATGGAAATATTGTGATAAACACTGGCTCTTGGCCAAACTAATCTCCCAAACCCACAGCTTAGGGCCATTGTCTTGTATAGATATTTGGATGGCAACGGGCTTTTATCAGTATTTCTAAAGGCACTCATTTAATTATGTGGTTGTAAGGATTTTCAAAACCCCAAAGAATACCATCAATACATATTCATTTTCTGGATTAATTCAACATCAACATCAGAAAATATTGTTATTTAAAGGGTGTGCTGACTTGTTTTCTCTTTTGAAAAAAATAGGCATCCAGCTCTGATGGCAATGTGTCTTTTCAATTCTCTGTTTAACTAAAATTATGAAAACAATACATGGAGAAGTGAGGCTGGAATTGCAGATTATAGGAGACGAGGGGGGACTAGAAAATATCACAGTCTTCAACAAAGAGGTATCCTTCAGGGCAACTGGCCTGGCCAGGGAAGCCAGCCCTCTACATCTGGATGTTTATATACATGTGTGGATCTGCCTAATCAGATATGAGATATAGGAAAGGCTCAGAATAGATGTTTAAGGCAAGCAAGCTTGGTGCTTGCCACCTCAACTTTCATGGCCAGAAGCTCGATGATCATTACCAGAGGAAGCCTTCAAGAACTGATAAAAGATTCACAAGAAATCAGATATACTTGCCACAAAGGATTCCTCAAAGGCAGATCTGTGGTGTTGCCAGTAGGATGAATCTGTGACAAAATTCCTATTGTAATGGAAGGGGCGCATCCATTACTAGGACAGAAGCCCACGTGAGTGAGCTCTGTTTGCAGTCTCTTCCCTCCTCCCGTCACCGTCCCTTCCCTTCGTCCTTACCTGCAATGATAATTTGAAGATCATGTGGGAACTGGACAGAGAAAGAGAGAGAGGAACCAATGAGGTAGACTGGTCTAGTTTTTGAATGACCCACCTTTCTGGTTTGCACAGAGTTAAGGGAACCTTTTCCCTTAACTTCCAGAGCTAAAAGCAAGAAGTCACAGGGCACCAGGAATCACCCCGTCATGATTCCTTTTTACTCCAGGTTTCTAGGTCAGGCCTTCTAAAGGGTCTTATAGCCAAGAAAAGAGATATTTAGATTGCATTGACCACTACTGGTCCATTGAAGAACAAAGCTGTCTAAAATTCATAGAGGAAGTCTATTTCATAAAATCATGATGGCAGAAGGGATTTGCAAACCATTTCAGTGTGCTCAGTGTGATATTCAATTTTATGTGATGAATACTTTTGGGGTCCAATAAGTTCACACTACTTAAATGGTTCCTTTGTTGTGGGACTCAGACCTCTTAATAAGCTAATACGTATTATCAATATTTTCTACCCTTACACATGTCCCCCGCCTCAGAGTCCTTCCTTTTCTATGAGCATCTTAATGACACTGATACTTGGGAGATCTCACTTAAAGACACTACCCTTATCTGAACTGTTCATTCTAAAGCTAGGGCTAAGGCAGATGTTGCTACCTACTGTAACTTTGGAAAGAGAGAAGCTTTTGCTGACTTTAATGTGTGTAAGAATCACCACCTCTGTGGGCCCTTACATGACATGGGTGCACTTACATACGTGCAGGCAATATACTCATACACATAAAATAAAATAAAAATAACAAATAAAATATTTTAAAAAAGAATTACCAGGGGATTCTAAACTGATAGCAGGTCTGGCCTGGGCTTGAAATTCTACATTGTAACTTGCTCCAGACGGCAGTGCCCCTACTGGTCAGTCTGTTGTCTTCTGACTAGCAAAGCAAGCAACCAGGGAGGCAGGCCCATTGTCCTGTAGCGTCTGCAGAGGAGAACTGGCTGCTGGGGTTGGGAGAGCAGCATCCCGCCTGCTTTGAGTTTTATGTGCTGAGTTGATATCTGCAGTTCTTCCAAGCCAGCCCCTGCAGTTGATAGAAGCTCACATCAAGATGAAGGGAGGATTTCCTGGCCCCTAAAATCAATTTCCTTTTTGCTATGTTATAAATTAGAACCAGAATAAAGCTTTTGATTGAAGTGAGGGATTCCAAGGCTCTGTTGAGAAATTGAGATTTAAAGAAATCATTCAAAACAATTATTTGATCAAATTGAATCACTGGAAGGAGACTCTTTCTGTGGCCATTTTCATCTGTGTTTCAATTCTGGAATACCATAACCAGAATTTGCTCAATTATTGCACAACGCTCTAGCTATTGCCAAACTGGAGACCAACAATAACTGCCAGATGTCAGCTCAGCACGCACAGTCTCTCCTGCAGGAAAACATACTCATCCTGGGGCTTCCAGATCTTTCTTACCTGCACGTGTATAATTCCTACAGACTTTCCTGGTTCCTGCTGCTAGGAAAAATCAGGGAATGAAATAGCTTCTGTATCTTAACTCTGCACTCTGGCAGTTTAGAGGGGGAGGAATGGCTAAAGAGAAATAACCCAAAATGAAGAAAAATGATCTGCTTATTGTCTCAACTTTGTTCTTTCCAAAAAAAAGGCTGTGGCAGAATTCAAAAGATAGGTGATGTCTGCCTCCATGACTCTGAAACCAGTCAAGTTGCAGAACTGCGGAATGGATGGGTGATTAACGGAACGTTTTCTTTGCTTCCAGGCCAATGTTGCATTCTAAAATAGCAGAATTCATACATTGCAGTCAAGTTCAGCAGCACTGGGTGTTCTGGTCACCCCACCGTCACAGCAAGAGGGGACTGACGATCTAGCCATTTCTAAGTGGCTGGGGGATTCTACTGCCTATAGATGCAATCCCAAACGTACAGAATCCAACTTGTTCCGGTACCCAGTGATGGGTCCTGAGTCCCAACAGCCTGCATCCAAGGTCTCGCTCAGCTGGCTCCTTTCATTAGTGTGGCTGTGAAATTTGAAAGAATGGTGACAATCTCAAGGAGTGAAGAGGATTAAATGAGAGAGTTTACGTATCTACACTACTTGAAAGCTACTTAAAACCTCTATTACTTGAAGCCTACACCTTATTTTGCTGATTTTATGCATTCTCTTATTATCTATTTGTTCATACATCAAATACATCCCTACTAAACACCAGCCTCGTGAAACACTACGAAGTCAAGGATGGAGGAAGCACATTTGTGACTTCTGGGTTTTTAGGGAGGCTGCCAGCCAAGCCAAGCAGCTTTGATATAGTGTAGTAAAAGTCTTATTACGGGCCGAGAGGGGTATCTCACCCATCTCTGGTAAGCTTTCTATACAAAGCTTCTCAATGCAGAGCTATATTTTGTTATTAATTTATAGCATAGCAGAAAGAAAATTTTCTTTTAGGAGCCAAGAGATGCTTCCTTGGTCTTGATGTGACCTATCACTGTAGGGACTATCTGTGAATTGCTACACAGGGTCAGAGCCATGTCTTAGAGGATGAAACTCTCTGGTCATGCCCAGTTTCTTCACTCACTCATCCTCCAGGGGCCGAAGAACTTGTGCTTCACCTGCTTTCTTAGCCTCAGTTCCTGGAGTACTGACAGCACTTGTTCCACAGTCAAGTAACTGACCTTCAGTATTCCCACTTGACTTCTCCCAAGTTCCAGAAGATGGCCTGCTGGCCCTTGCTGGGTTCTTTAAAAAGCAGAAGCCAAAATAGTAATAGGAGGTAGGAGAGTTGTCAGGACTGATGCTTAGGAAGAAGGCAAGAGGAACATTTGCTCCTGTAGGAGCCATTGCTCTCGCCTTGTTCTTGTAGGTCCAGGGACATTGTTTCTATAGGAGCCATTGCTCCCCCATTGTTTCTGTAGGTCAGGGGCATTCCTCCTGTAGGTCAAGGTCTCCCACAGACTGCCAAGAAGTGTCAACTGCCTCTGTGTTGTCATCAAAGTCGTTATCTGAAGAAGGATCTGCTTCCACATCAGTCAGATGATAGATGGTAGGATTCAGTTCCTTGCAGGCTATCAAACTAAGGACCTTTGTTCACCATGGCTGTTGGTGAGGGTCTACCTTCAGTTTCTTTCCAGGCGGGACAGGGATCTACCCTAAATATCTTTTCACATGGCCAGGAATCCACCTTAGGTGTCTTTTGGTTCGTTCTATAGGACCACTCAGAATATGGCAGCTGACCTCATTGGGTGAGCGGATGGGTGCAAGTGCAAGCATGTGCCAGCACCCTCCCAGTCAGTCCTTTGTGATCCGACCTCAGAAGTGAAATTCCATCACCTTTACTGGATTCTGTCTGTTAGAAGTAAGCCACCAGGCTTTGTATAGGCTCCAGAAGAGGTTATGACTACGGAAAGGCAGGAGTTATCAGGGGCCAGTTCAGAGACAGCTTAGGTCCATGCAGAGAAAGTCATGACTGAGTTTTGAGTCAGATCTTGTGAAAGTTAAAGGGAGAAGACTTGGGATGAAGATGCTGAGTCTTTGAACATGGTGTTCAGTTGGTGAAGCCTTGGTCAACTCAATGGGGAGTTCCAGAAAATTGGTAAAATACAACACGAGGCAAAATTGGGCAAGATTTGGTCATTAGCTAAGGACTGTCCAGGCAAAACCTTGTCTTGGCCGGAGGCTGAGGTGAATTCTTAGGGCTAACAGCTGGAGGCTACTGAGTAACTTTTCCTTGAAGCTAACTGGCAAATTCTTTTTTTGAAGGGAGATCTGATCAGTCCACCTCCATGGCTGCCATCTTACAGTATAGAAATCATTATTTTTGTATCTAGACACTCAGAAAATGCTTCCATTAAATACTCAACAAATACATGAACTTACTCACAATGCTCTTAAGCATTGATTATTTATTATTTACATGAAATGAACATCCACAATGACATGTTGATAGCTTCCAATGAATAAGTCAGACATGGCCAACCAACATTGCTGTCCAGTGTACTTTGATACAACCTCAAAAATTGCCTCTTTCTCACTTCTTCCAAATGAATTTAACTTTGCACACACAGCCTTGGGAAGCTGGTCTGTATGGACGAAGGGAGAACTAAATCTTATGCGTCGTCTGGCTCTTGATCTTACAAGCTCTTTCACCTAGCATTGAAACTCCCCAAAGTGCTGGTGAGGGGTGATCATGCAAGCTCCCCTCAGATGCCAGCAAGCCCCAGGAAAACATGTTCCAGCTCATACACTACCCAATCTTTCCTCTTTCAAAACCACACAAATATTTCACAGTACAGAGCACACTGAAAATCAAAGCCCATCTCCACAGGCCATACCTTTTGCCCATTTTTTTTTTGTGTGTGTGTGTGTGTGATAGTCCATTTACATTGTAATAGTCTGTAATTATCTGTTAAATGTCCTTTGCTCCTCTCGATTGTGCATTTGCTCCCATACCATAGTCATGTAGGGACTGAGAGTGAACGAATAGTGAGCTGTATCACCTTATCTGCTTTAAGAATTTAGGTTTTCCTCTGTCAGATGTGCCCCAGGAAGAAGGTGGCAATGTGGTACTTACTGATCCTTCACTAGGACAGACATAAAGATCTTGTCTTAAGTCAAGGCTCCAGGATAATATCCCAGACTTATCAAGTTAATGGTCAGGTTATGTTTGTTGAAACTTAGCAGACTGAAAAGTATTCTAGAATCAGTTGAGGTGGAGGAAGCACATGCCTGTAATCAAAGCGCTTGGGAGGGTGAAGCAAGATGATCATGAGTTCAAGGCCACTTTGGTTTGCAAAATGATACTGTAGCCTTGAACAAAATAAGTAAAACCAAAACAAAGAGGAAAGGGAGGGGAGAAGGAGAAGGAGAGAAGGAACCCTAAAACCTCATCCATCTGCCAATCCTGTCAGCCTGCACTCACTAAGCACCTACTGCGTGCTGATCTAAAAGAAGAGCATGGCTGACAGAGTGCCATTTACCCTGCTCAACCGTTCATTCTCATTTCGTCATTTCCTCCTTTATCTACCCGTAGACCCATTTGATTACTGATTTGTTTATACACACCATACTTTATTACAATATGGATTGAATGTTGTTTAGAGAGGTTCATAGAATACACAAACATATTATGAATTATGAGTAGGTTAAAATGTAAAGGAAGAAGCATAAACTGAATAGGTAGGGGCTGGAATACTCATAATTTCAGATTCATATCTGGTAAAGGAATGCTGGACTGGATCTTGGCAGCCACTAAGGTATTCAGATACTGGAAACTGGGGCAGATCCACCATAAAGAATTCCCGTGGACAGTCTTCTTCATTTAATTATTTGGAATAAATCTCTCTCTTCTTTGTGTTTGTGTGTATATCTTAGAGGGCTTTGAGGATTTCAAGCGGTTCATTCATCAGTGTATTTATAGACAAGAATACTTGCATTTACTGAGGGATTAATCTGTGTTGGCACTATGCTAAGTAATGAGTGCTGAATGCATGCTACTTACTGTTCAAAAGACTCCAGGTAAGCCAGGCATGGAGGTACATGCCTATAATCTTAGCATTCAAGAGGCTGAGGCAGGAGGATCATGAACTCAAGACCTGATTGGTCTACAGAGTGAGTTCTAGGCAAGTTTGGGCTTCATAGTAAGATCCTGTCTCAAAGAAAACAAAATCATAAAAAGCTGCAGGTCTAAGAGTATAAGAATTCTAAGACTTGAGCTCTGCACAGTGCTCTATCTTGAACGTCCTGGTCAAGCCCATCATAATTCCTGGGCTTTGAAGTCCTCAGCTGCAAACAATGAGCTATACTGACCTTAAATATCCCTTATGAGATATAATGTTATATTAAGACTGGAAAACTGGCTGAAAGCAGGTCAACAGGGCACTTCAGTGGGTCCTATCCCACGCACGGAGGTCAGGTTGGCCCAGCCAGGGAAAAGCAATTAGCATTTCCTGGAAGGTATGTTGCTAACATTTTGCCCTGAGCCCCTTGCATTTCCTACACAGGTATCTGATTACAAAACCCCAAAGCACTGTGGCCTGCTGAACCCTTTGAAAATGTTTAGGCCTACAGAACAAGTGCTTCCATATAGGAAAATTTCAAAAATACTTTTATTCATTACTTTTATTTCATGTGTATTCGTGTATTGCCTACCTGTGTTGTGCAAGGCCCACCGAGGTCAGAAGAGAGTGTCAGATTCCCCTGGAACTGGAGTTATGAATGGGTTGTTAGCCACCATGGGGGTGCTGGGAATCAAACTGGGGTCCTCTGCCAGAGCAGTCAGCACGCTTAACAGCTGAGCCGTCTCTCTAGCTCCATACTGGAAATTTATTCTTGAATCTACAAGGCTTTAAATGCGAACATTCTATTAAGATAAGAATAATAATTGTGTTCACTGGGCCATTAAAGTTCAGACCTCCTCTAACTATTTTGTAGAATCCCCTCTTTGGAATCTGGTAGGCATCGTGCAGGCCAGGTCCCCATTGCCCTATTCTGCAGATACGGGAACCACAGCACAGAGAGGCCAAGCCCTGTGCGACTTACCTGTGATTTGAGCCCAGACACTATTTTTTTTTCCTCATTCTATTACACCCTCACTATGTGCTGGAAATTGAGCCCAAGTCCTCTGCAAGAGCAGCCAGTGCTCTTAACTATGGAGCCATCTCTCCAGGCCCCAATTAAAAAAAAAAAACCAATTCTTTTATTTGTTATTTGTTATTTTATATGTATGAGTGTACTGCCTGCATGTATGTAAGTGCACTGGGGTCGTACCATGCTCGAGGCGGTCAGTAGAGGGCGTCGGGTCCCCTGGAACTAGAGTTACAGACTGTTGTCAGCCACCATGTGGGTGCTAGGAATCAAACCTGGGTCCTCTGCAAGAACAGCTAGTGCTCTTAACCTCAAAGCCATCTCTCTAGCTCCCCATACGTCTGATCACCTCCAACTTTTTTGGTGCCCCCAGCGTTCTTGGTGCTTCCATGCAAGGAAACAGCTACACGAAGAGTTTTTAGGAACCGACATCCAACTCCAACATCGAATCTTGGTTCTCCACACAAAGGTCTCTCAGCCTGGGACTGTTGACGTTTTCCGTGGGTGGTCCCATGGGCAATGTCTTACCTTGTAAGTCTGAAGGTTGCCGTCACTCTCCATGCCTTGGATAGCTACTTTTTACCACACTGTGACAAAATGTCAGACAAAAATAACTTAAGGATGAAAGGTTTATTTTGTCTCACAGCTTCAGAAAGATTTCGCCCCGTTGTGGTAGGGGAGGCAGGTCAGTATTCCTGACAGCAAGAGGGTGTGGTAGTGCTGTGCACAGTATGGAAAACCAGGAAGCAGAGAGTGAGTGACTAGAGCCAGGGGCTGGGTTCTCATCTTCAAGACTCTGGCCCTAGTGACCTCCTTCTAACAACTAGGTCCCACCACCTAAAGGCTGTACAATCCCCGCAAACTGTACCACCAGCTGGGGACCAGGTGTTCAATATGGAGCCTGTGTAAGAAATTTCAGATCGGAGCCGTAATGGTCATTATGGTGAAAATTCAGTCTAGAGTTGACAGTCAAGTGCAAATGTGTTCTAATAAAGCTTTATTTAAAGTAGACGTTTACGATTGTTTAAAATTCAGTTTATCCCTTGACAATTTCGTACGTGTATATGATGCCCCCCCCACCCCTCCTCAGCGTCCCCCGTATCACACCCCCCACGAGTCTGCCTCTGGCTTTCATGTCATTGTGTTTTTGTCTTGTGACCAGTTAAGTTTAACCAGGACTGGTTTTCATCTGTTGTAAAATAGTGTTCTTCTTTTGATATTTTCAAAAACACTTACATAAGGACCAGTGCCTTCAAGATGGCTCAGCAAGTAAAAGGGCTAATTGCACAAGCCTGACAGCCTGAATTTGGCTGCCTGAATCCACAGTGAAAGGAGAGATCTGATCTTGAAAGTTTTTTCCTGGCCTCCATGAGCACATGTATGTATGTGTGCACACACACGTCATACACACATACACACAGACAGACCCACACATGTCATACATATATACACACATGTCACACACACGTCATACACATACATACCATACACACAGACAGACACATTTCATACATACATATTATACACACATACACACCATATACACATGTCATACATATACACACCATACACACACACACATTTCATGCATATATACACACATGTCATACACACACATCATACACATACACACAGACAAACACATATTTCATACATATATACACATGTAATACACATACACACAATACACACAGACACACATGTCATATATATATACACACATGTCATACACACATACA
Organism: Eospalax fontanierii; assembly: GCA_035773235.1. Lineage (NCBI taxonomy): Eukaryota > Metazoa > Chordata > Mammalia > Rodentia > Spalacidae > Eospalax > Eospalax fontanierii. The sequence continues at coordinate 13,627,812 of CM069552.1, forward strand.
CATACATCATACACACACAATAATAATAGTAAAAATAGGAACATATTTTTAAAAAACCCACAGGGACTATTTCGATCTCAGGAAATGGCCCAAACAAGAAGTGTTTAGTCCTGGCTCACCTGTAATATTCCCCCTGCTTGGCCCTAACCATCAACATCTCAACTAATGTCTGGGCACAAACGAGGCTTCCCTAAAGAGGAAAATCATTGCACTGCACTGGCTTTTCTAATTCCTTTGTAGTGTGAGTCTACATTTTCTAACCGGTCCTTTGTCCCAGTTCCCTAGGGATTTAAAATTTTATATCAATAAAAGCTGAACCATCATCCAGAAAGCTAAATTTCACCTCTCCCTTGACCACCAGAAATGAGGACTGGGGCCCGACCTTGTTTCCAAAAGTTAAAACTAAAGACGCAATGAAATATATTCCCCAATAGCTCCAAATGCATCCATGAAATATAGGTGTGTTTTAAAGACTAACCTGACAGAGGTACTTTAAATTTCACAGCCACTGCTAATGCAGGCAGCTAATCCTATTTACATTCATGTTAGTCTTGGTATCTTCTTCCCTAAGATTTACCTATTTGTATGCTTGCATGAGTTAAACTGCCTTTTGCATGATATCAGTACTTTTGTAATTTAAATCTATAAAAGGCAATTTCTTTTAAATATACTCCCTAACAGTGAGTGAGAGAGGCACCAAAGTTATTTGAGGGCTGAACACCTCAGTAAACATGTGTGCTGAACTCCCAGCGACGAGCAGACTGTGGGAATTAATCTCACACTGTAGAGGTGGAACGGAAAATAAAATCGAGGCCGAGAAAGAAACAGCCTTTGCAAAGAGCCCGTGTACAGCATCGTTGAAGGCAACGGTATGTTTTAGAATTGCTGTTTAGGCAAGGAAAACTTTCTCTCCTTCCGAGAAAGTGTTGAAGGCTGTATTTTTCCCTTGTGATGACTCTTTGCACTAACAGCCCACATGGTTAAGCCACTTTGACAACTTGATGTTCGTATTGGCTGATAAACAACAACCTGACCACTGGTGGCTGGGATAAGTGTTGAGACATCAGCAGTGTCTCCCAGAGGGATGTGAATATGTTTAGGGCCTAAGGGTGAAGGATTCAGACATACAGATTTAATGGACTAGGGAACCTTTTTCCTTCCTAGATTCCTAGGAAAATGTTTGCTCTCATCATCCTCGCTTGACATAAATGAGATACAAACAGGTTAATGTATAACCTGACTCCAAAGTGGTGGTATCATCCTGAAGTGGGACACACACATCAGTTCCAAGCTGTGGTGGGATGTTCCCAGTCAAAGGTGATGAGGTGTGAAATGGGGAGGGGGTGGGCTTCCAGCATACCCTCACCTTTGAGCATTTTTCTCCCAAGAGAACCAGGCCTGAACTTCTTTTCTTCTCCCTCAGGCCCCAATACATTGTCAGGAATTGGCTAGGCCACAGGCTTGAAGGAACTCAACGAGGAAGCTGGAAACTACAGTGTTCCAAACTAGGCGTCCATATGGGTAATGGAGGTTGACTCTGGGGGGCACATAAAACTCACTCCCAGCTTCAAGTGCATGCCAGGAAGGGGGCATCTCTTTAAAAAAACATATTTTATTTATTATCTTTATGTTATATGTATGAGTGTTCTGCCTACATATATGTTAAGTACACCTGTTTTGTTCAGAACCTGACGAGGTTAGAAGACGGTTTCAGATCCCCTGGAACTGGAGTTACAGGTGGTTGTTAGCCACCCAATGGGTGATGGGAACTGAACCCAAGTCTTCTGCAAGAGTAACTAGTGCTTTTAACAGCTGAGCCATCTCTCCAGCCCTGGGAAGTCTGTCCTCTGCTTCCTGGTTGTGACATCTACACACCACCAAACATTCCTATGCAAAGAGGACATTCTGTGTCCCACCGGATATTTAGATAAAGCTGTCATTGGCTCATGCCTGCCAAAGGCCATAGCCCCCCTAAAAAATGCCACCACCCCAAAAGAGGCCATTATAAATGGTTCATGTGGAGCTTTCATGATCCATCAGACTGACCAGAGTTTTCAGATTAACTCCTTTTCTGCCTAAGGGAATCCATGAGGCTTCTCTAGCCTCCACTCTCCTCTAAAAAAAAAAAAAAGAACTGAACTTGAAATAGCATGCAAATAAGCAAATAATGCATTTTGACTCCCTAATCAACACATGGGATCAACTTGAATTGATTGAGAACCTTTGAAATTAGCTCTCTTTAGTTGTCTCCACAGTGTGCTGCTGGGTTATGAAGAGAAGAGGGAGATGCATATGTCTTTTAAAACATCATTTAAAAAATATACTTAACGGTGACAACACGCTAACAGAACCAGCACTCACCTGGTGCAATTATTCGGTTTTCCTGGAGGATGTGCCCAGGAGCTGCTTGACGGCATAAAACCAACACAACTTTAGTGAAAAGAAAAGAAAAGAAAAGAAAATCTGAAATGAATGTATAAATAATATGCAACCGTCTAGACAGTACAGGTCACTTGCAAAGGGAGCAGGCCGGGGGAAAAAATTGTCCATCAGCCAGACAACCATAACTGATTCTGATGCTCAGTAATGATGGAGGTGGGCAGCCGCTCTGTGAAAGGCTTCACTGAGCACTTCTGCTAGACCCAGCGCTCTTCCACTTAGCTGGCGTGCCATGCAGACATTGGCAAATGCACCTGCTATTTAAACATTAAAATGAATGCCCAAAGAATTGAGTGAGGAAGTGTCACTGGCCTTTGGTAAAGCAAAAATAAGACCTTTTCCATCAGCAATGCACATTTCATAGAATCTTAAGCAGAGGTGGCTGCAGAAACTTTAGAATGGCAGAAGACCCACATTACCCCCTCCAAACATTCTTCAAGGGGCATTTTTTGGCTCACTAGTAATAAGCTTTGATAACACAATAATAACTTAGAACATGGTAATAACCCTTGATGACATTTTCATCCTCTTCTTAAAATCATGATGTTCTCTATACAGAGCAAAAACTGCTTGTAAAAGAAAGAAATTAAGATATATTAAATGATTCATAAAGAGGGCCAACCACCTCTTCAGTCACCACCCTCCAACACTATAGCATGAATAGAGCTCATCTCATCAGCTTGTGTGCGGAGCTGAGGATAGCCACCAAGTCTTCAGCCTGTCTATACCATATGCTTTTTTTCTACCGCAAAGCAAGGCTGCTGTAAAGTAGGCAGGATGCCCTCCCAAGAAAAGACCTCTTTCTGGTCTGAGGGAGTGGGTTTGCAGGGTTGCCTAATTGCTCTGAGTAGAGCAGCCGAACCCCCAGATTCTTCAGGGAGAAGATGATGATCATGAAGCAATCAGTAGAACACTCAGTGTGGATTGAACACTCACCAAGCATCAGTCTGGACATTAAGTTCAGATCATGACAGAAAGGCAGGAGCTCCCTGAGCCTCCATGTAAAACCTACAGAGTTGATATGATTTATTATTTTCATCTTACGGTTGAGAAAATTAGGGATCAGAAAGGTTAAATAATTTGCTTGAGGCAAACAGCTACTAGGTGGCTAGTCCTGAATCTGACCCACAGGGACATTGCAAGCTAAGCTCACAGTCAGCTCTGCTCATACGTTCCTTCTTCTGGATGCTCAGACCTACCCTACCTTATATAATCAATCCTTCCCTGCACTCAGTGGGCACAGCACCCTGAGCCCACAGCCCTGGAGGGGGAGGAGCATGAGAATGCTTAACCTCTGACAATAAGCAAGACTTTGACTATGTGCCAGTCCTGATTCTGTCTTCTATCAAAGACATTGGAAAATACCATTCTAAATGAATTTTGGTGGATAAGGAAAGCTTATGAAGACCAAAGGGGTTGGGAGGGGCATGAAAGTCATGATGTCATCCCTCCTCCATCAGATGTTAGGATCATTTGGATTCTGTCTTCCTACTTTACCTATGGAAAAACCAAGGCCAAGGAAGGACATGGGACATGCTCAAGGTCATCCAGCAAGTGAGTGACAGAGTCAGCACCCTTAAAACCACCCATCTGACTTCTGGGCCATTTCCATTTCTTCATCCAACCCAGTGAGTTAGAATCTCAGGCTCCTGTGGTGGCCTGTCTCCTCACTGTAAACCAGGAGAGGTAATTCCAGCTGCTGGCTTTGCCACCTTTAATATTAACACAACCCTGAAAGCAACAGGCCCTGAGAAGGTTAGAAAGTCCTTAAGCACCGAGAGAGATTATGACAAGGAGGCATTTATTAGTCATTCATGTTTTGAGCTTAAAAAAAAATAAAAGCAATTTCCTTTAAACACAGCCAGCGGACACTCCAGAACACCTATCTCCTAATCTGCCTTTTGGTTTTAAATTGGTTGGAAGTGCCTTTACCCAGCCTCTCCACCCAGAACTCTGGTGGCTGGGGTCCCAAGGCTTCCCTCTGCCATCTTTCCTACCCATGACCATCAAGTTTGCTCATGACCTGGGTTGTTCTATCCTGCCCCCACTTCCTTGTGGGCTTCCTGTGTTTTTATTTTCAATGCTTTTGATTAATCTGCCTCTTGTTTTGACCAGCAAACAGCACAGGTCTGCTGCCCCAGGAGCAGCCCTAAGTTCACACTGCCCCATGCATGCCCTCTGAACCTAATGGAGGATTCACTCCCCAACATTGGAACATATTAAGTTCCAATTTTAAAGCATTAGCTGAGTTCTGGGTATTAAAGATTCATAGGTTGAATTCAATGTTTATTTTTTAGGGGGTGCATTATTAGAAGGCAAATCATGTTCTTTTCATTTTAGACTTATTGATTATTATAATTTCATCCCTTTTAATTTTTTTTCTAAAAGCTCAATTCTATCAATACCAACCGAGACCTTCCAAACACTAAGCTAAACGCTGGGCTCCTCAGTAACTGGATGCCATTGCCCTTAAAGATTAACTCTCTAGAATGAAAACCAGCCCCTAGGAGCTAGCTCCCTAGGAAAAGCTGGTCAGTTACACCTCAGCTTGAAACCTCTGCCGGCTTCCAGTTGCTTCTGGAAGTTTAAACGCCTCACTTGTTTTTGCAAAGCTATTCATAGACCAAGCCGGGTCAGCCTTCCTCATTGCCGAGGCACCCCTCCAGGCCTTGCCAATGCCCGCAGGCAGCCTTTTACATAGGAGCTGCTGTCACAGTGCCATCTTCATTTAACTCCTAGGTCAAGTGACACCCAAATGCCCCTCACCCTGTGGCAGAAGCTTCCACATGCATGTTTCCGTAACACAGCTTTCTCATCCATAGTGTAAAACATCTGTAAGTCTGTCCCTTACCCCAGACTATTGAAGTTGGTGATTTCTACTGTTTGTAACCTCAGGCTTCAGCACAGAGCCAGGCATATTCAAGAAAGACTAGGAAATGAATGAGTGAATGAATCCCTTGCCCAAGAAGTCATACGCAGTGTGACCAACCAAACACAACTAAATCATCAGTTAATTGATAAGCATGGTGGTACATTGCTTGCAATCTCAGCAACTGGAGGCAAAAGTAGGATGGTGAATTCAGTCAGCTTGAACTACATAGAAAGATACTGTCTCCCAAAACAGGAACAAGTGGCTGGGGATGTAGTTCAGGTAGTAGGTGTTTGCCCAACCTGCACAAAACCCTGGCTTTGACCCCTAGCACTCAGGAGATAGGAGAAGGATTAGAATTCAAGGTTATCCTCAGCTACATAATGAATTTCATCCTTGATTTTAAGAAACCCTGCCTTCACTCACACATGCACACACACACACACACACACACACACACACACACCATTGTTGTTAGCTTCAAGGGCTCCCTTGAAACAAAGCAAAACCTGAGAATACACAAAGAATGTTAAGATTCCCCAGAAACACTGCTTCTTATTTTATTTTTAAATATTTTTCATTTATTTTAACTTTATGTGGACAAGTATTTTTTTCTGCGTGTATGTAAGGGATGCCATGTGTGTGCCTGGTGCCTGGAGAGGCCAGAAGAAGAGCTAGAGTTACAGACGGTTGTTTGCTGCCACACGGGTGCTGGGAACCAGACCTGGATTCTCTAGAAGAGCCCCAAATCAGCAAATCAGCTTTCTTTTTTTGAGTGTGGTGGTTTTGAGCCTGCTGGTAGACCAGGCTGGTCCCACGTTCACAGAGATCTGCCTGGCTAGGCCTTCCCAAGGAATGCTTTTAATAAGGACTGTGCCTGACATCAGGAGATGACAAAGCCTGTGTTTTTAGCCTCCACTCCTGGGCGTGTGAATGAGTACAAGACAAGAGATAAGGCTGGGTGAGGTGAGAGAGAAAAGGTCTATGCCTATGCCCACCTGGGCTTCTGTGACGACATGAGAGAGGCCATCCTAGAATGACCTCCAGCTATTAGGGATGAGGACAGTGGGGAGGGCAGGGACCTCTGAGAAGGGATAGGCTGGATGGAAAGGAAAGTGTCACCCAAAGATGATGTTGCCACATGTCTGGGACCCCAGTCCTCACCTGGGAGCTAAGATGGGAAGATCATGAGTTCTAGACTGTTCCAGACAAGACCTTGTCTGGGAAAACAGAAATAAAAGCAAAAAAAAACAAAGACAACAACAAAAAAGTTTCTCTGAAAAGCCAAACAAGCACTCTCTGTCTCTGTCACCAGTCACAGAGAAGTTTTGTGCGTGTGTGTGTGCGTGTGTGTGTGTGTGTGTGTGTGTGTGTTAGGGGGCTCTTTGGCAAAGATAGAGATGTTCTGGCTTGAAGGGCTTGAATCACTCTTTAGCCACTCTTTTAGAACAGTTATTTTGGAGGCAGGGTCTCCCGGTAGCCCCTGCTGTCCTAGAACTCACTGATTAGATCAGGCTGCTCTGAATCTCATGGAGATCTGCCTGCCTTTGCCTGAGTGCTGGGATTAAAGACGTGTGTTAGCATCTCTGACTCAGAACACATTTTTAACTGTGACCCAAAAAGACAGTGAACTCAACCTCACTTCCCAGCAGACTGGATGGTTATTCACCCAGTCCTCCACTCTGCTTCTAAGTGAGAGCTTCCACCACCTGTCTGCTTCCTTCTCCTCCTTGCCTCATCCCAAAGGACGAGTGGCCTGGGTGCTGGGCGCCCCTCCAGAGGGCCTGAGCAAGGTGTGGCCACTCCAGGTCTACCTGCCTTTTGAGGGTGTACCCGAAGGTAAACATATCTACTTGGGGCTGCCATCTGCTTTCTGAAAGCAGATGGGAGGTCATTCCTATTGCTCCCAGATAGAGCAGTTTTGCAGATGGGAGGCATAGCTGATGACCAAGAAGTGCTTGCTTTCCAAAGGGTCCATCTCCGATCCTCACTTCTTCTCTCAGAGAGGCGAGTGAAAGGCACACTATGGGAGCCCTAGTCCCAGACTGCAGATTCCAGCTATATTTCACTTTTATATTTCAAAAAGAGAGTTTATTCGAGAAACATAAAAACATGACAGAACCTTCCCTGAGCCACTTTACATAACAGAACGGGCAACAACAGCACCCATTCCTGCAGTCCTTAACGTTTAGGCTTCCTAACAGCTTAGGTCATTTCAGAAAGGAAAGGAGGGAGGGAGGGACAGAGGGAGAAGGAATCACACACCTACTGCAAAACAAAACAAAACAAAACAAAACAAAACTTCAAAATATTTTCATAGTCAAAGTGATATTTTATGCCGTCTAAGAATCTGGGCTGGACAGATGGCTCAGTGGTTAAGAATACTGGCTGTTCTTGCAGAAGACCCATGTTTGAATCCCAGTATCTACGTGGTGGCTAACAACCATCTGTAACTCCAGTTCCAGGGACTCTAGCACCCTCTTCTGTCCTCCATGGGCACTGCATGATATGAGCACACTTATGTAGATGTAGGCAAAAGACTCCTACACATAAAATAAAAATAAATAAGTAAATTTTTAAAAAGAATCTAACATGTGCATGTGGCTTTTTTCCACACATAGGAAGATGTTGAGGAAATTCAACCATATTTATTGCTTCCATTTCATCATTTTAATTTCCTAAATTAAGTCATGTTCCCTTTTGGTGATCACCTTTTAATTATGTTTCATCTTTTATAATATATAGGTGTGAATGGCTGACAGAAGCACCCCAAAGATTTCATCTAAGTAGTATAGTATTTCATGCATTTTTCAAAGAAGGAAATTCAAAATTCGTGGCTGAAGCACACATGTTGATAGAATTTCCTCTTTATAAGAAGCTTTAAAGAATCTTTGAAGGATGATCTTTTAACAGATCTGGAAGAGATGAGGCCTGTCCTACCCCATCTGCGTAGTTAGCCTGTGGGTCTTCCAGTTTCAGCATGTACTCTGCCCAAACTGTCAAGGAGAGAACTGTTTCAGCAAGGGACTTGAGAGTCCTCTGCCTGCTTGATCTTCACTCATTTGCTGACTCACTCATTCCTTCACAAATATTCAGCAAACCCTTCAGTGACATGCCCACGAAGGAGGCAGAGAAATAGTGTTGAATAAAGAAATCTTTCTTGCAGTTCACAGAAAGGAGGAAATCGAAACATTGGTGAATCAAAAAAATACAAATATCCCCTCAATCTCAGATGAGGAACTATTGGCAGCTGATCGATGCTGGGTAAGGAAGAGTCGATCTTTAAGGGAGTGGTGCTAGACAGGCTGAACAGGCTCCAGTGGGTGAACTCATACCGATGAACATCTGGTAACACAAACTTGAGTCGATAGGCCTTAGGCCTTAACATATATGACAGAATACATGAAACCCATTGGGGGAGAGCTAAAGAGGGATATAGATATGATTAAGATGTATGAAATGCATAATTCAATAAAAATATATATTTAAAAAGGAAATAAAATAAAATTATAGATTTATTTACTAATCTAGCACTTTTAATGCTTTCTTTTTATTTGCTTTTAGTTGTGATAAAAATTATCTAATTATATAAATAAATTTCATGGCTAATCCGTTCTTTCCCATCAATGTACAATGCCAATACTATTTTATAATAATATATATGTATAAAAATCCAAATATTGTGTCTTCTCTTATATGTGGAATATATATGTACATATATGTGTATGACATGAAGCAGAAGGGGACTATTTGGGTAGAGGAAGGCGATGAGAGACAGGGAGGGAGAATAAAAGTGGACAGTTGGGTGGGGAGATAAAAATGAGCAAACTACAATGATATATACATATGAAAATATGCTAATGAAACCCATTATTTTGTATACCAACTAAAAAATAATTTAAAAAATCATGAACAACTATGGTTGTTATCAAGCTTCATTTTCTGGGTTGCAGTCTGATTTATGTCAATATCATCTATTAAAAACAGGGGTCGACTGGGGAGGTGTCTTTCTAGATAAAAGCATTTGCTGCATAAATGGGAGGACCAGGGTTTGAATTCCCATCACTCACATAAATGCTGAGAGGGCGTGGTAGCCTTCTTGTCACCCTACCCCTCAGGAGACAGAGAACGGCCATCATTTAAAAAGATGCCAACAGCACCTCTGACCTCCACACACACACACATGCACCCATATGCAATGCACCCCCCCACACGCACGTGCACTCAGACACATGCAAACATGCACATACCACACATACAAAGATAAAAAGAAGTTTCTTGCATCTTCTCTGGAAAAGTTTAAAAGCCATTAAAATGATTTTTTCTTTAAATACATGATGAAATCTTTTAAATGATAGACATACAACAGATTTGGAAGTATTTAATCAGTAAAGAGGCCTAGGAAATTAAAAGCATATATCAATGACTGAATCCCATGGAATATGAACTGTGGATACAAGGAAGATGTTTAGCATCTCGGGGCTTCTGATTAATGAGTGGTTTGTGCTATCCATTGATGAAATGTGTATTGCAAGAGAATTCTTATTCAAAGAAATAAGTTTATCCAACTTTATGTAGCTAGTCTGGGTTATATGGGAGGGACTTTTGAACATCAGAATGCCCTAGGAGCTGCCCCAGGTAACAGACATCAACAGAAGGACCTGTGGTCAAAAGTGATGTAACACTTTGTTAATGCTCCTACTGTGGACCACATACTGCTCAGAGCACTTTAATTCATTTGGCTCACCCTCCCCTGCAAACCACACAGTGAAGTTGGTACCGTCCCCTTCACAGAGGAAGGACCAGAGAAGAACAGGACTGGCTTTTCCAAGCTCGGTTTGGAAACAGCAGAGCATACATGTTCATAATGCTCAAGGCCAGGCTACCTGGAAGAAGTCTCTTGACTTAACATTTTGCTATTGACTCTCTTTCTCAGAGCCATAAACATATGCAAGCTTTGTCAAATCAAATGGACAATAAAATACTACAAAACTGGTGCCTTATGGGTTTTGGGTTTGGGACTCTAAGTTAATAGGAATTTAGTTTTTTTTTTTAAAGCTTTCCATTTTCTACAAGTATGATCCTGAAGGCTTAAAACACACAGCTTATTTTGTTAGAAACAGAAATTTTGATTAGTAGGAAAAAATACATTCAGAAAATTTTATGTAAGTGCAATTAGATATATGCATATTAAATTTTCTCTTGATGAGACAATTTAAAATAAAATCAGTGATATTTGGGTCATGAGAACTACTTAAGAAAAAATTAGAGTTTCTCCAAGGAAATTTCTATGAACAAGGCCCTTCTGTACCTTTGAGAGATGAAAGGAGAGGTTGTTTGAACTCAAGAAACAAAGATGCAAGATTTCATCCTGCCTGAGGGGCTGTGTTTTAGTCATTAGGCCTAATGTTCTCACGGTGAGAGATACCTCTTTAAACTGAAACATCACCACAGAAGGCCTCTGCACCCCCCACGTGCCATAAAGGAAGAGCAACTCCTTAGTCTGTATGAACATCTTGTGATAAATGATTTCAGCTTAAGCTATCAAATGAACAAACGACAACGACACGGTGGGAAGTGTCTGGCAGATATGTAAATGAATGACACCGGGAAAAGCAAGTTTTAATGAATGATGAAGCTCCCCAGTTTTCACGGTACTGGTTCTTAGTTCTTGCAGATTTGCGAGAGCTCTTTATATACGTTGGTGCATTTTCTCAGGCTCTGTCCCTTAGCTCTCCCTCTCCTTTCTTCTGGCAACAGAATCACTCTGCATTTTGAGAAATGCATTCCGGGTTGTTTGGATAGCCACTTCAAAGGTGACACATGGCCCACATCTGGCCAATTAAAATATCCTAGTGCAGAAAAAATAATCATTCAGGGATGAATCTGTGACCAACATGGGACCCAAATCCTCCTAATGGTCTTCTGCTGGAGCTAGCAGGACTGCTTGTCTGCTAGGAGGGACGAAGAGGGCTCAGGCATGAGGATGGCTTCCTTTAAAGAGACTTCACTCACTTTCTCACTGGGCTTTTCAGCTACAGTGAGTCTGGAATGCTTCAACACATTTGAATTGGACGCCCTTCCTTTCAGTTCAAAGTGACCTCAAACTCCTTGAAAAAGTCATATAAAAACCTGCTACTACAGAAGCTCCCTAACATAAATATATATTCATCTATTTAGAAGTTTAAATGGAATCACCCTATAATGGGGGACAATGCCTTTACTAAACACCAAAGGCTTGCAAATAAAAAGCCCCATGCCAGGAATGATGAGTTACCTATTTTGGAGTTCTTGGTCACTGGGGGTCCCATAGGCCCCCAGATATCACTAAGTATTGCCTTTGCTCTTGGTTACCTTCCAGAACTTGATGGTAAAACCCTATTGCTGAAGATACTACATTGTACTTGAGTCATAAAACAGGGAAAAAATAAAGCTGGTACTGATATAGAAGCTTTATCCCTATTGGCTAACTTTCACAGTGCTAGAAGGTGCTCAAGGACAGTGATCAGCAGTCTTACCAAACTCCATGAACAACTGGTCTAGCAAAATATGCCCACTGGTGCAACAGCAGCAGAAATCTTATGGGAGTAACCAAGCATTTTCTTATTGAATAGACCTGATCCATAAGATGGAATCCATTTCTGGCATCATTACTGGAGCTCAGAACCTGTGACTAGATAGGTCATAGATCTCAGGGAAGATCCCACTACTGTTATTTTGCTAAACAGACATAGTATAACATCAGAGAAGCTTCCTTATGTAGTTGATGGCGATGAACACAATGACTCCAAGTGGTCAGTGTGCAGGGAATAAGAAACTGTGGTGTGCTTGGCCCTCAATCGAACATTTGATTCAAACTCCTCCTTGCAAGGTTCAAAGATCATCAAGAAAGAAGGGACAGAAAGACTGTAAGAGCCAGAGGCGGGGAATGACTGAAAGGAAACTGTTTTCTGGACTCAACAGGACAGTTGCACATAGGAACCCATAAGCAGTTGTGACAGCATGCACAAGACCTGTGCAAGCTCAAGCCAGACAAAATCCCAACATGCAGTGGGGAGGTGGACACAAAGTTCCATCAGTAGCTGAGGAACTGCTGGCAATTGATAGTTGCTGGGAAGTGGAAGAGTCAGTTTTCTTTGAGGGTGTGGCCCCTGGTAGGTCAACTACCCTCTAGGAGATGGACCTACACCCAAGAGTATTTGGGCAACATAAATTAAATTTGAGGACCTAAAAAGAAAAGAAGTTTAAGGAGACAGAGAGGTGGGGTGGATTTGAGAGGTGATGGTGGAAACAAATATGATTGAAATAAATTATATGAAATTCTCAAAGAATTAATAAAAATATTATTTTTAAAGATGGCCAGACAAAATCGTGTTTTAAAGATACTAACACTCTACCTCTACATAGGAGCTAAGTATTCCTCCCTAACGTTCATCCTTTCAAGAAGATGTCTATGCAATAGAAGCTTTGTTTTGTTTGTGTTTGGTTTTGCTTTGTCATGCTGGGGGAACGGAACTCAGGACTTTGCACATGCTAGGCAGACCCTCTACCACTGACCTACACCTCAGTCCTAGAAACATTTTTATTGTTTGCTTTTTGTCTTCAGTGTATCCCAGGTTGACCTCAACATCTATATGCAGCCAAAGGTGACCTTGAGCTCCTGATCCTCCTGCCTCTGTTTCCGAGTGCTGGGATTACAGTGCACCACCTCACCCCGCCCGTTCTGTTATATCTAACTTTGTTGATGTCCTCTGAGAAGCTCCTTCAAATTTCCCACTGAGAGAATTTAAGAGATACTTTTCTATTTTTCAGAGTGCTTTTCTTGTTCTATCATCACACTTAATCTTTAATTCAGTTGTACTTGGAGACAGACAGTTAACTGTCCCCAAACCATTAACAATTCAATCTTTTCCCAATGATTCTGGTGTTGCGTTTACATTCTCCCAGGCATCTTTATGCTTTGGTTTTCATCATGACCCGCTCTCTATTACGCATTTTCCATTGAGGTCCTCTTCTTGATTTTTAATTGATGAAGACGAACAGTCGGAGAGAGAAACTCACTCTCATTTTTCTTTTCCCAGCCTTTCTTGCTCATGTGTGCATCTAGATTAGTTTTAGAATTACTTTTTGTCAAATTTCATGAAAGCCTTGTTAGGGCTTATTTTAGTCCCTTGCATGGGACTGGATATATGTGCAGGTTTGGAGAAAATTCAGACATTAAGCCTGTCCATGCAAAGATGAGGTGTGCTCTCAAATTCTTGAAGTTATTTTTAGGTTCCTCTGTAGAGTTTAGTAACATTTTCAACATTGATCCTGAATACCGTTTTTACCAGGATATCTTGTGTTTCTGCTGATTATTTTAGCGGGATCGTTTTAACCATTGCATGTTCTTTTCTAACAAATATTTTTTAAGTTCATTTATGTAGTACGTGTAAATGGGACACACCCGCCTTGGAACGTGTTACCTGTGCAGAGGTCAGAGGAAAACCTCAGGAAGTCAGGTCTCTTCTCCCACCATATAGGTTCTAGGGATTGAACTCACATTATCGGGTTAGGTGGCAATGCCCCTACCCCATGAGCCATCTCCCTAGTCCTTTATCTTTTCTAACTAGAATTTATTGTTACATAGGTAAGCTATTGCTTTTACAACTAGTGGAGACAGTAAATGCTCTTGATCCTTCCTAAGAATCTCTCGGCATCTCTCAGGTAAACAATTTCAGTGAATATAAACGACAATATTTTTTTCCATCTTCTTTGTAAGACAGAAACCTTGCTGCTTATATTTTCACTAATTACTGTGGCAAACACTTGCAGAGCCTTGTAAATATGTGTCATCCATAACAGGACTTCTTTGACTCATTTCCAATTATTTATTTACTTATTTATTTATATTTCATGTGCATTATGCCTACCTGCATGCAAGTGCACCCGTGTTGTGCAGTGCCCACGGAAGACAAAGGAGGGAGCGGGATCCCTGGAACTGGAGTTACAGATGGTTGTTAGCTGCCATGTAGGTGCTGGAATTCAAACCTGGGTCTTCTGCAAGAACAGTCACTGCTCCTAACTGCTGAGCCATCTCTCCATCCCAACTGGATTCTAAGCACAATTCTAGTGGGGTCACTGGTAAGCTAGATGCTGACTCTTAGTTTGAAAGTCTATGTATGATAAATATGTCACACTAAGGAAGTGTTCTATTCTCTTTTTTTTTACATCGGGGCAAAAATTCACCTGCGCAGTGTCCAACTTTTACTCATTATGGTTTGGCGACTTTTGAAGAATGCTTCCAGCCAGAAAACACACTCCTAACAGGAGAGAGACCCTGTCCACACCTGACAGACAACTAGTTCCTTTCTAAATTTCTTAAACACCAGCTATAACCACACCTGAGGTAATACTTGCTCAGGCTTTTGTCACTGTAGATAAGAGTATCTTTAAAGACACAATTCACATGTCATAAATTCAGACTTTTAAAGTCTACAATTCAGTGGTATTTATGACTCACAAAGTTGTATAACCACCACCACTTTCTGATTCCAGAATATTTCATCATCCCCCAAAGAAACCACACAGACATTAGCAGTTGCTCTCCACGCCTCCCTCTTCCCAGCCCCTGGCAACCACTAATCTACTTTATGTCTCTGTGGGTTTGCCTATCTGGACATTTCACATACATAGGATCATGTGATATGTGGGATTTGGGGTCTGGCTCTCAGTTAACAGAGTTGTAAGATCTACCTACATTGGAGCATGTTTCAGGACCTTGTTTCTTTTTATGGTGAAATAAAATTCCCTGGAATGGAAATATTCGATTTTGTTTATCCATATGTCAATTGATAGATGGATTATTGTCACTCATTCCGCTGTGAGCACTGGCGTACAAATTTTTATATAATCATACATTTTCAGTTATTTTGACTATGCACCTAGGATCCCAGGTAAATTTTTTTCTGTTATAAATCAAGATGTAAATGGAATCACACCTCTTTTTTTCAACTGTGTTCTCTCAGAATGTTTTTTTAGGTTTTTGGTTTATTTTGCTTTAGGGACAGGGTCTCTCTGTGCAGTCCAGGCTGGCCTTGAAGCAGCAGTCCTCCTGTCTCAGCCTCCCAAGTGATAAGATTAGAGCTGTGAGTCTAACACCACACACCCAGCTCATGTTTTTGACTATTGTGGGTATTATCATATGTATCAGAATCCTTTTTATTGATGAGCCATGTTCCTTCACGAGAATCTATCAGTGTGTTCATCCAGACTCTAGTGGATGAACACTCGGGCTATTTCTCAAGTAGAGGCTAATTGACAAAAGCTTCTGTGACTACTCACAGACACACCATTTGAGGAAGCGATGCTGTCATTCCCCTCAGGAATATAGGTAAGACTTGAGCAGCTGGGTCACAGAATGTGAGTATGTTTAGCTCCTCAGAAAGACATGAGTGTCAAGAGGCCATCCCATTTCCAATTCCTACTAATGTTGTGCACATTATCACATCATATACTTAGTAAAATTTGATGTTGCCAGGGTTTTCTTGAATTTCACCTATCCTAGTGGGTACATAATACTATATCATTATGACTTTATGTTTGTTCTGTAGCTCAGGCTAGCCAGAAACTAATGACTCCCTGTTTCTGCTTCCCAGGTGCTGGGATTATAGGTGTGTCCACAATAACCTACTCATTATGGCTTTAATTAATATTTTTCTGATGAATAATGATGATGTATGTTTTTCCATGTGTTTATTGGCCACGTGTGGTATTCCTTTACTGGGAACAGCCTGTTTAAATCTTTTACCCATCCAAAAAGTCATGTCTTTTTAGAAGTTCTTTAAATATTCCTGACAAAGTTTTGCAGTTTTTAAACTTGTTTTAACTAGAGTTTATGGACATTCCTGTAACTATGGATTAATATTTTTCACCTAATGCTAAAAACATTTCGTCTCTGAACTCTTTTCCTCTTTGGACCCTTAGGTATTGTGATGGTTCGAATGATAGTGTTCCCCATAGGCTCAAGTATTTGAGTACGTGACCCGGGTTGGTGGTGCTGTTTGCAGAGGCTTAAGAGGCGTGGCCTTGCTGGAGGAAACACATCAGTGGGGGTGGGCTGTGAGAGTTCATAGCCTCGCTCTGCTTCAGTCCAGCTCTCTCTGATTCTTGAGCCTGCTTGAAAATGTGAGCACTCAGCTTTCTGTTCCAGGTGCCTTCTGCCAAGCATCCTCCACCACGATGGACTCTTACCCCTCCGGAACTGTAAAGCCAATAAACTCTTCCTTCTGTAAGTCGCCTTGGTCATGGTGTTTTATCACAGCAACAGAAAAGTAACTAATACAGATGTGTAAGATTATTGGATCTCTTGATGATTTAGAGGAAAGCAAGGCTGTGCTTCTCTTTGCAAATTTTTTCTCCCTATGATTTAGGTAGGAGAGTTTATTTTGTCTTACTTTGAAACTCTCCTTTTGCAGTGTCTAGTTTGCTGATAATCATATATTATGCTTAAAATTTTTTTTAAGGACTGGAGACACGGCTCAGCGATTAAGAATACTGGCTGTTCTTGCAGAAGACCTGGGTTTGAATCCCAGCACCCACACGGCAGCTAATAATGGCCTAATAACTCCAGCTCCAGGGATCTGACACCCTCTTCTGATTTTCACAGCCATTTTATGACACAGGTGCACTTACATACATACAGGAAATACATGCAGACACATAAAATAAAAACAATAAAATATTTAAAAAATTTTCAGGGATGAAAAATTTCAATTTTAGCATTAACAGTACAACTTTTTAAGTGTTTGTTTCATTATTGAGACCTCCCAACTGGTCATATATATATTTCCATTAACCATATTATTCACAGCTACTGAAAAGTCTTTATCAACTAATCATAACATTTGTTATTTCTATCATTTTCTTCATGGTTAGTGGCCCTATTTACTAGCTTTTCTACATTCCTAGTGATTTTTTATTATATATTAGATGCTGCTATACCACTAAGAACCTGAAATTTTCTATATTCCTTTAAGTAGTTTCAAATTTAGTTCTTACAGTTAATTTATTAGCAATTTGATCCTTTAGAACAAATGATATCCAACTACAGCTTGTGGGTCAAACTTGGCACATCACTGTTTTAATTTTTGTTAAGTTTAATTGGAACAGAGTTCATTCATCCTCTTGTGTGTTATCTGTGGCTCTTTTCATACTACATTAGAGAGCTGACTAGCTGTGATGAGCCCACATGGCCCACACGGCCTCAGGGTTTATCATCCTGCTCTTTTAAAGGGCAGATCTTAAGACATGAACTCTCTGGGATTCCAGTTGGTTACTCAGGATGTTCCACACAGTATATTGAGGGACCCACATGTCTGAATGCAGCACAACCTCCAAGATCTCTGTTTAGATCTTGGGATTCAGCTTGTGTGTCTCCTCTTCCTCACAGGCTCCAAGCCTCCTCTGCCTGTTACACAGCATTTGTGACTAGCATGCCATGAAGACTTGGAATTGTTTCTAGACCAATGCTAGCCCAGTGCCAGGTACTCTGGTATAAGCACAACCAAAGGTCTTTTGTTTGGCTTTTGAATTGGAAATGGGTATATTACTGAATTGTAAGGGATTTGGGGTGCATGTTTCAGACTAACTGTCTCTCATCAGTTCTACTGAAGTCACTCTGGCATGATCATCCTTCAAACCTCAGCTTGAGAATATAATCACATGAAAAAGTGATAGAAAAGTTGGCTTCTTTAACTGACCCTTATCTAGCTAGGAGTTGTCACCATCCCTTTTTCGAGCTCCCAGCTGTGCCCAATCTTCACCCTCACCAGCTTAGCATGAGAATGCAGATTTGCCTGAGCCTGAGCCCTGTTCACCACAGACTAGGCCTCCAGTATCCTCACAGCTTGCACTGACATCTCACTTTTGTGGCTTGCACAATTTTGACATTTTACCAACACACTCACGAGCCGCAGTTTTGATTTCTGACTGTATTCTTCCTCGACCGCTGGTTTCATGTACTCTGAAGTCTACCCAGGTCCCAACACAATGTACTTTTTAGGTGCAGTTGGGATTTTAGTTGGACATCTATTTTATTCTCCATTTCTTGTATTATCTGTAAGATGAAAAGACAGTGACATTTATTGGACAGAGTGATAATAAAAGTATTAATAGCTGACTTGACTTTTAATCTCAAGTTTAATATCTTCCTGCAAAATACACATATATAATATTTAGTCAAAAAAAACCAGAGACAGAGATAGGGGATATCTCAGTGGGTAATGCACAGGGCATGAGTTTGAATCCCCAGAATTCATAGAAAGCCGAGCACACCAACATAGGTCTACAATCCCAGTATTCCTATGGTGAAATGGGAGGCTGAGACAGGAGAATACCTAGAAGCTCCCAGGACAGTTGGCCTCATGTATACAGCAGCTCACAACAGAAACACCTTGTCTCAGTCAGTGGAACGGGTAGACTAACACCCAAAGTTGTCATCTGATCTCTATGTGGACAGCCATGGCACCCACGCACAACGCGAGAGCAAGCATGTACAACACACACATTGCAGTAGTTTGAATGAGAATGTCCCCCACAACATTTGGACACTTCACCCCCAGGTGATGGCCCTGTTTGGGGAGCTTTTAGGAGGTACAGTCTTGCTGAAGGAAGCATGTCACGGGGGTGGGCTTTGAGAGCTCTAACCCTTGCCAGATTTCCAGGCTCTCTCTGTTTCTGTGACTGTTTGAAGACGTGATCACCTAGCAGTCCGCTCTGCCGCCACGCCTTCTCTGCCATTGCAGACTCTGAACATAAGCCAAGTCAACTCTTCCTTCTTTAAGTGGCTTAGTCAGTGTTTTTGTCACAGGAACAGAAAAGTAACTAATATACACATACACACATGCAGCATATTCACAGAAAAAGATTTAAAAAGGAAACAGAATAACTAATGATGGTGTAAGAAAATAGGGGAATAGCAATGGGTTTAAATGTAAATACAGAAAGTTGATGTTGTAGACCCAGGAGACGGCCCTCCTGTCACCCCGTACCAAGCCTCCTTAGCACAAAGGCCCTAGAGACGGCTCCTTACTTTTATTTTGTATGATTTCACTTATCTTCCTTTCTTGAAAATATAAAATGTCTGGTTACTTTGCCCAAGACAGGCTCTAGGGATTGAGAAAAACACTATCAACTCATTTATCACATAACCGTTATAAATTTTATAATCTTTTGGCCATTTCTGTCCAGCATGTTTTATTTTTTTTTATATTTAAAACATTTTTAAAATCAGAACTGCATCATTTTGGAGTCACAGGCAATGATGGATTTCAGGCAGGAGCTAGAGCGAGTACCAACGTGTTCTCTTTCCTCAGGAGGATCCAGTTTGCGGGGTGTCGCACACACATACATGCACACACATCAGACAAGTATACATATACATCACACACACACACAGATATTTTAAAAAATAAGTGTTCTCAGGATGGCTGAGTGGTCTAAGGCACTGCATTCACGTTGCAGCCTCCCCTGGAAGTGTGGGTTTGAGTCCTACTTCAGACAGAGCATCATTTGATGACTAGAGAGATGACTCAGTGACTGAGAGGGCATATTGCTCCTGCAGAGGCTCTAAATTCAGTTCCCAGCACCCACATCAGACAGCCAATTCCAGGGAATTTAACATCCTCGTCTGGCCTTTGAGGGTACTGCATGCCCGTGTATCCACGCACACATAGACACACAACACACATATACACATAACGAAAAATAAAAATAAAAAACCTTTTCAGGGTGAGAGAGCTGGCTCAGCAGTTAAAAGCACTGGCTGCTCTTGCAGAGGACCTGGGTTTGGCTCTCAGCACCTGCATGGCAGCTAACAACCATTTGTAACTCCAGTTCTAGGGGATCTGGCACAGCACAACACAGGTACACTTACATATGTGCAGGCAAAGCACTCATACAGAAAATAAAAATAAATAATAAACAAAAATAAATAAATAAATAAAGCTTTTAAGGAAAGAAGGCATCCAGACCTTGCAAAAAATAAAAATGGAAACAGTATTTTAAGACCAAGTCAATTATTCCAGATCTAACCAGCTATAGGTCAAAAACATTTGGAGAAAATATTTCTGCACTGAACGTATACAGACATATTTGTCTTTGCCGCTTAAAAAAATGGAGTATAATAATAGCTATTCACACGGCATTTTCATTTTTTTGGCCTTTATAAATCGTCTGGAGATGATTTAAGGTACACAGGAGGATATGTATAGATTATATGCAAATAACATACCATTTATATTCGTGACTTTAACTTCTTCAAATTTTGGTCACTGCAGGGAGTCCCAGGACTTGGCCTCCTCGGGTTATGGAGGGAGCACTGTTCCTGTACATTTACCCTCCTCAGAAGTCCTGGGTCAGCAGCGTGCTAGCCCAGTAGAGATGCCTCATACCCTACTTGACAATTCATGTACTGTATTTTTATAGCTTTGTGCCCTTGGAGAGTTATAAACTTCGTTTCCTCCTAAAGACTAGGTTTGCAGTGATACTTGCCCATTAAAGACCGAGGAGATTTTAGTCTGGGCAAAGTCCTGATGACTTTCTGGGTTTATCTTGTTCATGCTGTGAGTGGGTGATGCTGATCCACTGGCGCAGGTCTTTCCCAGCAAGGAAACGGTTGCTTCTGCTCTTGATTATGCTGAGTTAGGAGTGGAGGGAGGCAGCCTGACACCAGAGAAGAGCTTTCTTCCTTTATTCCTTTCTCAGATCAAGCTGGCTCCAGAGTCTGAGAGCTGATGGATGGGACAAACCAGTTAGCCCAGATGACGTGGCCTTACAGTCAAGACTGAAGCCTAAGTGAGGTAAGGTCAAGGCTATGGACCGAAGGGCAAAACAAGGCGAGGAACTTATCCAGGATTGTCCTGGACTCAAAACTGGAAGTTCCTGGGAAGGTTGTGAGTCCCAGAGACTTGAGCTACATGCTAAGCTAGGCTTTGGTCACAAGCTACCCCGTACATTATATAACAAATGTCCTGAAGACTTCAGCAAAATCTGGAGGGTTTGGGGGAGGTCTCAGCATCATCTTAACTGTGATTTGAGGGCTAGAGTGTATCCACAGGGAGCGGCAGTTCTTGGAGAGAAGAAACAGCAAACTTAAGAAGCCCCAACCAGGGACACTGAGAATCTGATGTCAGGCCAGCTAATCATACTCTTAATAGTAACCATGGCTGGCTAGGGAGCACTATGTGGTCTTCAGAGGCCCCTTGAGAAAGATGGGAAGGGTCTTAGGGAGGGGATAAAGCCCTGACTTCTGGCAGTGAGTAGACTGGAGGCTTACAGCTTTATTTGAGGATTAAAAAGAAATCCTGCCCTTGAAACTCATGCACGTGGGGACATCTGGGTTACATATACTTTAGATATCTTCCTACATTACATGGGAGAAACAGAGGCCAACCTCAGAGTTGGTTTTCTATTTCTTTCTTTGATAGCAAATATACGAACAAAATTGTTCACTCCTATCCAGGTGTTTCGATGCAGAGTGGCTGGCGGATGCAGTCCTTCAGTGGAAGAGCTTAGATAGTAGTTTGGGAACCAGAATCTACCACTTCTTAAATCTTTGAAGCATCACTCCCCCAGGTCTTCCCAGCCTTTAGAATTATACCAGAGAGTTAAATGAGAGAATCGATATCAAGTATTGTCGCACAGGGCTTCTGAAGTCCTCTGTACTTGTCTCCAAATAAAAGATCTGCAAAGCCAGTGTAGTGGCCCACAGGGTAGATCACTGAGTAAAAGCCTTTGCTGCCAAACCTAATGATTTCACTTTGCTTCTGGAAATCTAGATGGTGAGGGAGAAAACTGATGCTCCATAGAGTGTTTTTTTTTTTTTAAAAAAAAAAAGCTGGGTGATCACTGCTGGGTGGGAGAGAGTTGGTCTTCTTTAAGGGAGTGATGCTAGATAGGCCACCCAGGCTCCAGTGGATGAATTCACACCAAGGGACATCTGGGGACACAAACTTGACTTGATAGGCCTTAACATGCATGACAGAATGCATGAAATCCGGTGGGTGGACTCTAAGGGGAACTGGTAGGGGAGGGGTCTAAATATGATTAAGATGGATTGTATGAGACACAAACACTCAATAAAAATATATAGTTTAAAAAAAAAAAAAGCAAGTGTGGTCATTCTGGCTTGTAATTCTAGCCTTTGAGAGGCTGAGGCAGGAGGATGATCATAAGTTTGAGGCCAGCCTGGGATACACAGTGAGATCATGTCTCAGAAACAAGCAAACAAACTAAAAAGATGAAAAGACAAATCTAGTGCAGGCGGGATTCATTTTCATATTTAGTATTATGGTCATCATCATTTATTAATACTGATTTCCATTTTATCATATTATGACAACATATCATTACCTTTTATCGTTATTATCATTATAATCCCTGGCCCAGGACAGAGGTACTTCACGGTTGTTCTATGTGCTTTCTCCTTTTCCCATTCCATGTCTAAAGAGAAAATTTCAAAACCTCCTAGCGGCAAATTAAAATTCAAGAAATAAAGGAAAAGCCTAGGTTCCGACTGCAGTGAATATCTACGGCAGCAGGTTTCACTTACAGCGAATATCACTTTACTGCTTTTAACAAACTTCAAAGAAAATGTTGTAAAGCCATTCACTCTACATGTCTGTTTCACATCAGTCACAATTAGATCCCAGCCTCACTTCTCTCCCCTCGTTATACCTCATAAATCCTGTGACTAGAGTGCAGAATGTGGATTACATTAGGAGTCTTCAGAAGTCGCCTGATAGATACTAAGCACTCGCAGTCACCCCAGCCTGGCACATGGAGGCCGCTGTTGAGGTCGGTTAAAAACGCGACCCAGCTCAGGAGCAGGGACCCTATCCGTCACCTCCTAGCAGAGAACTGAAACTTTCAGCACAGCTTTAAACAGCAGTGCTGGGGCTGGAGAGATGGCTCAGTGGTGAAGAGCCCTGACTGCTCTGTGCAGAGGACCTGGGTTTTGTTCCCAGCGCCCACTTGGTAGCTAACCTGGAACTCCAGTTCCAGGGGATCCGACACCCTCTACTGGCCTCTGTGGGTACTGCATGCCTGTGATGCACTTAACAGGCATGTCAACAAATTACTAAAACATATAAAATAAAAATAATTTAAAATAAATAAATAAACAGCAGTGGTAAGCTCCATGGCACACGGGGACAGGAAAGTTTAGCACAGTTCCAAAGATGTCATTCTGGTAGCCAGGAATAAAATATGGCATGATGAGTGCAAAAATCACTCCCTGTCCGATGTCCCCAGTTCAGGAGAGCTCGCCAGAGTCCCAGCCTTCACTGCTCTCTGCTTTTACAATCTGCAGAGACGCCTGGCTGTCTCCTAAGGAAACAGGGACATAGACAAAATGGCACCTGGGGCCTCTCTGGCAACCACTTTGCCCTCGTCCTTCCTCCCATCAGTGACCCTTTCTCCACACATTGTAAAGAGTCAGGGAAGTTGCTCATCAGTGGCAAACAAATTTTTCTACTTGAAAAAAATGCAGTTAAAAAGAAAAAAATTGTACAGCTAAAGACAACAAACTCCTCATTCTAAATGAAAGAGCTTAGTGGATTTCTACTTATCACTCTGTGGTGTTTATAAGATCACTGACATTCAAGGCCAGCTCATTTATCTGGCCGTGATAGGGCAGTCTTGGCTTCCTTCTTCCCACTTGGGACTTTTCCTGATAACCCAAGCTTTATTCCCTTAGAGGCACCAGCACTTGTTAAAATGGAGTCTTGGGTTTTTGAGTTTTTTTTTTTTTTTTTAATAGGAAAATTTCCAAAATCGTCCCACATGCCTCCTTGCTTTTTATAGCAGACTTTCTTGAAATAGAATCTAGCCTTCTTGCCCTGCCCATCAGGCTATGATTTCTGCTAAGGCAGGGGAGGCATAGGGTCGGGAGGACACTGATCCAGTCTAGGTTCACACAGTGCCTGGTGCCGCCGTATCTGCCTTGAGACCTTTGGCAGCTGCAGATCCCTGGGCCCTAGCAAGCTCTAACCACAGCCATGGGGCAGACCTTCCTCACCTGAGGCATGCTGGGAGGGCTAAGTGACCTGCTACTCATTGAAAGGGTTTCAGATGACGCTTAGGAGATAGATGGTAAGCATTTAGAGGGGGGGGGGAGGCAAAAAATAAAT
Source organism: Eospalax fontanierii (assembly GCA_035773235.1). Lineage (NCBI taxonomy): Eukaryota > Metazoa > Chordata > Mammalia > Rodentia > Spalacidae > Eospalax > Eospalax fontanierii. The sequence goes on from CM069552.1 coordinate 13,652,289, forward strand.
ATGTAATAAAATAAAATTAATAGGAAAATTTCAAGTATAATAAAACCGTAAAATAAAAACAGAACTACTTCTGTGATAGAAATCAGCTTCAAAGTCTTGCCGGTAAGCACAGTTAATTCCACTTAAATGGCCTGAGCATGTTTTTCCATTCCTTACCTCCTTTCATAGTTTTGCAAACTTCCCAAATTGTGTAGTCTGACAGATCTGCCTTCTCACTGGGGTCAGCCTCACCTGTGGAGGCATCTTCTCTAATATTTGTTTCTAAGACTCTCCAACAGGAAGGCACATAACCAAGATTGATAGAAGTATTAAATTTATTACATTTATTTATTGTGTGTGTGTGTATGTGTGTGTGTGTGTGTGTGTGTGTGGCTGCATATGGAGGTCAGAGGACAACTCACAGAAGTAGGTTCCCTCTTTCTAGCATGTGGGTTCCAGAAACAGAACTCAAGTTGTCAGGCTTAGGGGAAAGCAACCTCGGCACTGCGCCATCTAGCAGGCCCAGAGTATTTTTAAGTAGTTCAGCATGACATCACACATCTGCTATTCCAAGTCTAAAGAGGTAGAAGTAGGAGGATCACAAGTTCAAAGTCAGCCTAGTCCACATAGTGATGAGAGAGAGAGAGAGAGAGAGAGAGAGAGAGAGAGAGAGATCCATCACTTTATTATGGTGTTATCATACACACTTCCTTGTGTCTGTCTTCCCACATCCCCTTCCTGCAGACCCCTTCCTTCCTCCAGTAGCCCCGCCCCCCGCAATATCTAAGAAATGGAACCAGCTTAGATGTCCATCTCCACATGAATGTATAAGAAAATGTGGTGCCCATATACACAGTGGAATTTTATTCAACTACAAAGAAAATTGACATCGTGACATTTGCAGGAAAATGAATGGAACTGGAAAAGAGAATGAAAAGCAGTATTTTAAAGGAGGACGACAGGAATTGTAAAGTATGGCTTTACCTGGCATTTCCCAGTAGGAGACTTGTGACATTTGATGCATTACATTAGTCCAGGTGGGCTAGCTTTTGCTGCAGAAACAAGAAGTTCCTCTATCTGTGGGTTTTAATAGCGCAGAGGCTTGCTTGTCGTGGACTTTATTGTCCACTTAGGTTGCAGATGGGCTGTTTTCAACATGAACACTAGTGTGCCCAGACTGACAGGCTCCATATCAATATGTGTGACAGTGATCTTTGAGTGGGGAGTACTTCAAATCCAGACCATTATAGGAACTTTGGGGGTGGGATCTAATTCAAGGGATTGGGTTCTTCAGGGTATGCCCTGGGAGGCTGTGCCTTGTGATCAGCACGCTCACTCCCTTCTCCCTTCATGTGCTCTCGCACACCACTATGATACTCTTCTTGCCTCTGTGGAACAGCCAACCATGGGCTGACATCTCCAAAACCGTAAGCCAAAATAAACTCTTCTTCTTTTTATTTGTTTCCCTCAAGTGTTTAGTCACAGTGAAAAAAGCCAACTGATGCAGGTGCATTCTGTGCTCAGTGCATTACACGCACCTCTGTCTTCCTTTTCATTCCAGAAGGGATTGATTCAAACAAGGTTAGCCACTCTCCCACATCACAGAGTAACCACACAGCTGAACTGACATTCAAACCAGATCTACTGACCCCAAAGCCCGTGGTCTTAGCAATACTTCAAAGATTGCTGAGGTTGATAAGTAATCTTGAGATAAGCAGATTATATCAGTATTTTGGCTGTGCAGTAAAGAGTGGTCAAAATGTCCCTTGTTCATTTCTGGCACTGCCTTTCTACCAGTGGGACAACTTTCATTTAAACAGGCAGGCTCTGAGTGCTCACTGCACACTTAGCTGTGGATAACGTCAGGAAAGGTTTCAGGGCAGGATGTAGTAAATACACCTCTGGATTTTATAAATCCTCTGAAGAAAATACAAGAATCAAAGAAAAATCAATGTGAAATATAAAATATAGTTTATGAGAGAGAATTACCAGGATATAATTTATGTTGCTCGTAGTACAGACAGCTCTACTGACTACTGTCAGTGTTGAGTGTATGAGAGAAAGGAGCTTCAAAAGCTGTCATGGGCTGAAAAGATGGCTCAGCAGGTGAAGACACATCCTCTTCTACTGTACATGGATGGGTAATATTCTCACCTATGCAAATGGCACCTAGTCCTACCCTTTTCTGTTTGCTCTTAAATGAATACATCTAAATTAAAGTTTACAATTAATACTACTTGCCTTCTTATCCATGTTTTTAATCACTTAGAAATTTATTTCAATATTAATTTTAAAGATGAGAGCATTTGATTACAGTTATGATTTATTTAGCATTAAGCATCTCTCCATTTTTGTATGTTTCTTGCACCATTCTTCTGCTTTTCCTGGCAATTTTCATCCATGAAAGTGGTCTTCTGTTATTTGAAATGAGCTTGATTTTACTTCTGACTTGGGAGTTTGCACTCAGAGTTGAAGAGCATTATATGTTCTGCCAGCCCTGAGGGCTATGTCCTCAGTCTCCACTTCTTCCTTTATAGATCACATGATTTTCTCCCTGCTAGTTTTAAAGGCTTATACTTTGCAATTTAACTACTGGATTGTACTTAATGGGACCCGAGGATGTGCTTCTTAAATTTGAAGATGTAGGGGCTAGATGGTGGAAATTCTTAATTTATCTCCTTGCCTCTTATTCTATTATTTTAATCTCTCTATTTTGGAACTGTTAATACACAAACATAGGACTTCCTACCTAATATTTCCAGGTCTTTTTCTTTTGTGTTGTATTTTTGAGTGATTTCCTCAGATCTGACTTCCAATTCATTTATTCTCTTAACAGCTGCATCCACTTTACAGTCTAAATGATTTCTCAAGATTTTTTTTTCATGCTAAAATGTTCATTTTTAGATGATTTTACCCAGTATTCCTGATGTTTTCCAAATAATTTTTTAATTCTGATTAAGAGTTTCCTTCATGTCTCAGAACCCCTTAAGTAAACTCATCTTGAGGTATTTTCTAGATTGTTATTTCTAGATGAAAAGTCTCTCTTTTTTCTTATCTCCTCGTCCTCCTCCCTCTCCCTCCTCCCCCTGCCCTCCCCCCCTCCTCCTCCTCCTCCTCCTCCTCCTCCTCTTCTTCTTCTTCTTCTTCTTCTTCTTCTTCTTCTTCTTCTTCTTCTTCTTCTTCTTCTTCTTCTTCTTTCTTCTTCTTCCTTCTTCTTCCTCTTCTTCTCCTCCTCCTCCTTCTTCCCCTCCTCCTCCTCCTCCTCCTCCTCCTCCTCCCCCCCCTCCTCCTCCTCCTCCTCCTCCTCCTCCCCCTTCTTCTTCTTCTTCTTCTTCTTCTTTTTCTTCTTCTTCTTCTTCTTCTTCTTCTTCTTCTAAACGCAGTTTCATGGAGAGGACAGTGAAGGGGAACCTGTGGAAGTTTCACATGCTATAGAGCACCTCTGTGGAGTGGTCACTTATCAATTCCAGACTATATTCCAGGATGATTTCTTACACTGGGGTCCCAGTTGCGTGAGTGGTGTGGGTGATAGAGTTCATGCCTTGACACCGTGGCATGGATTTATTTCTTTGGGGTGCATCCTATTACACTGATGGCTCAGAAAACTTATAAACATCCCCACTGTTCTTTCAGGCTATGCGTGGTTTGGTGCTCAGTTCAGAAGAATCTAGATGGGCAACTCAGCACTGCAGGCTTTGTGCAGGGAGCCTTGTCCTGGCTTCACTGCTCATGGGGTTCAGGCCTCCCTGGTCCTGTTCACAGGGTCTTCGGAGCCACAGCTCTTCAGGTTGCTCCCATACTGAAGCTGATGTGGGTTCTTTCATTCTGCCTCTCTGGTTCACTGTAACTTGGAGTATTTCCTTTATGTCTGGGACTTGAGGGTTTTCCTTTCTTGGTTTTGAATTTGAAAATATATTACAATGAAAGAGACAGATGTTTTCACCAAAATTTATCTTGTTTGTGTTTTTGTGTAAATTCAGATTAGTGCTTTTGAACCAGAGCTGTTGAAAAGAATATTTTAAATGGAAAAATAAATGCACAAGTCTGAGCAACTGCTCACATGGAAATTGCCTAATGTTGTATGTCTGTCCTACAGGGCCATGTCTTAACTACTTGGTCTCCAGCTCTCCCTCCATTTAGGTGGGCCCGTTTAGAAATGAAGCCTGGCTGGCAGAAGTGTCACTAGAGAGGGCCTTTGATGGTTTCTACCCATTTCTCTTTCTGTCTTGCTCCTCTCTGTTTCCTAGTCAGCTGCCACACGTGAACAAGCCAAAGCCTCCTGCACTGCCATGCTGTCTGCGTCAAGGTGGACCAAATCTCTCTGAAACTGTGGACCAAAATGCTTGCTCCACTCGGTTGCTTCTGTCAGGTGTCTGTCAAGGCGATGAGAAGGGTAACAGATCGTCTTAGTACAGGTAACTCACATGCAAGGTGCAACACCAGAGACAGGAGGAAGCCAGGCAAGGGAAAGTAGCCAACAGCCCAGTTACTAATTAGCCTGTGGAAATGGACCTTCAGCCTTCTGGGAAACCCTGGGAGTCAGTTACCTTACCCAAGAGCTAACAAAGTAATGCTCTTCATAGAGATGTGAATGAAGATGGTATTCGTTTCTATATCCGTGTGGAAGGGATGCTTCCAGGACATCATCCACCGCCCTCTCCAGGCCGCCCTGCAGACTGGCTTAGTTACATATTGATGTGCAACATGTTATACCAAAATTCAGTGGTGGAAATAATAATGAGCATTCAGCATCTCCTGCAGTTTGTGAGGGTCAGGAATTTGGGGGTAGTTTTCACTGGGTGGTTCTGGCTTGGAGTTCCTCATGAGATTGTAGGGAAGAAGCAAGCAGACTCTTCTCATCTGAAGGCTTGACTGGGACTAGATCATATGCCCCTGGGATGAGACACTCAGGTAGTACCGGTTGCTGGCTGCAGAGGTCAAATTCAAAGAACCTCAGAGTTTCACACAGACAATTGCTGTGCCAGCAAATATCTCTACACTTTATGTTCCATCTTAGAACAATGTCGTTGAACGAAAGCACTGGGAGAGCTACAATGTAGGGACTAGGGTGCTCGTCCTTACTGGACCATATCTCAGGACCCGGGTAAGTCACTTAACTTCACTGGGTCTCAGTTTTCACATCTGAAAAATAAGAATCTGGTATGGCCTTGATTCACCCTTGGATCAATGGAAAAGTGAATGGCAGAGAGTTTTAAAATTAAAATGTTACTGAGATGTGAGATGCTATGGGTGTACAGAAGCAGCTGTTGGCCACACAAAGACATTATGAAATAAAAATAAATATGTTAAACCTATTATGGTGGCACATACCTGCAACCCCAGGAGGTGTGGGCCAGAGGAACAGGAGTTCAAGTATATGTATATATGAATTCAAGAAAGACAAAGCGACTGATTCCTTTATGGTGTTACTCAAACAGGAAGGTGGTGAGACAATTGTGTGTGATCCTACATAATGAATGAACTAAAGAAAGCACCCAGTTGGCTGTGTTCTAAAAGTAGCCCAGGTACAGGACAGACATGTACCTCAAGGGCTGAACTAGCACCCCATATTATTTCCCAGTGGTGTCCACCCAAGCCAAAATTAAGAGACATTGGAACTTCCAGTAAAAATAAAACAAAAAAAAACAGGCTGTCACTTGAGAGCTAAGAGCTCCTGGAACAAGGAAATGACACACACCTGCGCAGGTCTGATGTATATTCCTTTCTGCAGAGGGCAGTGGAATCCGTGCCTGGGCCATTCATCATGGGGCTAAAATTAGATCCTGCTTAGAAGGAATGATATATTACTGATTACATAATAAAGATAGCTGTATTTCTCATGAGAAACAGAAGGGAGAGATATATTTAGGCATAGGGCAAATATATCCTTGATATGAAAAATGGATTCATTAAGTATTTAATCTTTATACCATTCCTGTGAAATAAATGCACACATATATCACACGTGTTTTAAAGTGACTTGATAATTAATATTGTTACACTTGAGAAAAATGCTGGTTCTCCATCGAGAAGTCATGTCATGAGTCAGAGACTGTAGGCCAAGGCAAGCCCTCCACCCAGGTCCACGTGCAGCAGCTTGGCCACAGGCTGAAAGCCAAGAAAGTCAACCATCCATCCCTACGCGGAAAGTCAGTTGGAGACTTGCATTAGGCTTTTGTGGTTTCCTTTCACTTTGCTGAGGGTCTGAGAGAGTCAGCAAAGTCCCTCTCAATTAACGGCATCCTACATTTCTAAGATTCTGGGATGGTGGCTGAAAATACCTTGAGTAGAAAAGGGCCTCTGTGGATGGAGCACAGCTTTCATTCCCCTTGCATCACCGCATCTGCCTCCTTTATGTCATCTTCTATTTTTCTCCACCAACACTGTCAAAAGGAGAAAGCCTTGCATCTCTTAAGTGGGCAGTGAAGGCATTTCCAGATATCCTGGCAATGATATTCTGACTTCAAACAGGCATGAGGCTGTTTGATTGTTGGAGTTTAAACAAACATGCAGATTGGTAACCCATGGGTCTCAAAGGTCAGTAAAAAGAAATCCAGATGAAATGAAAGAGAAGAATCAACAGAGGATCAACGGCTTTGAATGCTAGATTGATGTAGCTAAAATTATTTGAAAGGGCTGGAGTTAGGGAGAAGGCACTAACAAGTGTCTCTGTTACGGGAAAAGGACACAGGCTGTGGGTTAGTGGGCAGTCTGACCTCTGCTCAGTCGCACAATTCAGAGGCAAAGACTTGCTTTGAGTATTGATTCCTCACCCACCCATAGTCTAAAATTTGTACTACCCTGATCCTCTGGGCCACACTGGGTTGCAGGCATAGCCTCTATCCCAGTGCCTGGAATAGAGTAGGTGGCTCTAAATACAAGTTTATTCACTCCTATCTCTTTAAGGCTATCTTAATAAATAGTATACATATTATATGTAACATATGTGACTCATTCTACTATAAAGGGTACTGCAGCATACAGTATATATGGCATACACTATAATGAATGTATTATATATAATACACACACATATAGATTATATACTCTGTTATCTATCCAATGACTATAATATCAAAATCTTTCATCTCCTGTTAATAATGGAAATTTCCCTCTACATTACCAGGCTGTAAACAAAACTGTTATTTTCTTTTTGTACTTTCATGTGTGTGTGGTATGCATGCGGAGTGTGTGTGTGTGTGCGTGCGTGTGTGTGTGTGTGTGTGTGTAAGCCCAAGGTTAAGGTCCAGAATCATTCTTGGCCCCTCTTCTACCTTGAGGTAGGGTCTCTGATCAAACCCAGAGTTCACCTATACGGCTAATGACACTAACCAGCTTGCTCCTGGGATCGATCCCCTGTCTTTGCCGTGCCCACTCAGCATTTTATGTGTGCCTGCGGATCTGAATTCCAGTCCTCACATTTAATCACTGAGTCATCTCCCCTGGCCCTGTAACAGGGGACAAAGAGAGGCATCAAAGAGATCAAATCCAAAGAGGCTTCTAGTAGCCCCGGGGCCATAGCTGCAGTTCTGCTTGCCTACTGGGTGTGTGCAGTGCTCAGTTTTGTGTGTGGCCCACCAGGCTCTGGCATTTGGGTAATATCAATGATTAACAGTTCTAAGTAATTTTTACACCTTGCTCAAGTCGCATTCAAATTGCCCAGCTTGGCCGCTTCCTGGAGAAAGGGTTGTTAATTTGTCACCAGGCACATCTTGTTTTCACATCAGATCAAAGTGAACTCCTCTGTGCAGTCCATGTTCCCACACTCTTTGCTCCTTTCCCAGGAAATGCCCATCGAGGAGATCTCTTATTGGCGTCCCTCTGCAGTTGATTACTTGTGCTAATGGTTGCTATTTTCCATCCGTCTTCTGGATTCGGGCTTCTTGCTAGACACCTTCAAAGGGCCTCTTGCTAAAGAGGAGCTGATTTCTCCACGCATCACAGAGGTGATTAAACACTTCAAGGACACTGACCCTGCCATTGATTTCACAGCAGAAACTTCGAGGCTGGGGGGACTCAGGAGGAAGACTCCACTGTCCTCCTTGGTGTTGAGACTGATTAGAAGAGGGGCCACAGCTGATGGCTCAGAACTGGTGGCAAGGCCTTGATCCTGAAGGCTGGGTGGCAACTAAGACAACAGGAACCAAGCTCTGGACAAACACTGAGGTTTGGGCAAAAAGTCCAGAAGGGAAGGTGTAGAGAACAATTAGGAAATCAATAGACAGGAGACAACAACTGTGTGGGGTCCAAGGAGAGGGTGCCCTGTTGGTACCACCGGGCTGTATGTATGTTGGGTTTTCTATAAAACTCTTATAGAAACCACTGCACATCTTTAAGGAAAATAACAACCAGAATAATGTATTTGGAGAGAAGCTTTTTAAATCTACTAACTGTACACAGTCATTTGGAGCCCATGAAGTATCCTTTCAGTGGTCTTAGCCCCCAACCATGTCCCGATCTCTCCATTGTAGTGATCTGATTCCTTTAAGAGACAAAGAACATGGTAAACACTGATGTCTTAAAATATATCACAGTAGCTTGAAAAATGACAAATTATTGGTTTGTTGATATGTTTTTAGCCTATCCTCAACAAACCCTAGGACTTCGGGGCTCTTAACACAGAGGATTCAATGTTAAGAACCAAGAAAAGAGAAAACTAAAACACATCGCTGTGTATGTCAGGAGGGGTGCCTTCTGGGTCTGAGGACAGGGCGTGCTTTGCAGAAAGAGAGAATTCTCCAGAGAGAATTCTTCTTGAAGCAAATCGCCACCTAGAAACCAAGAAGGAGAACAGCAAACCAGAAGCCAGCTATGCAATAATTATTCATTTTTGATAACTGTGGAGTTTCATTTTATTCATAACGGGAAACAATACTTGGTTGCAGGGTGTCAAGTGATTTCTCCCTTTTGTATTAAAACAAAGTTAACTGAAGCATTGATTAGACATGGTAGGATTGATTCTAGGTTACAGTTTAGAATATTCAATATGAAAAGCAATCCGTACTCAGGATTCCCCCATCAACACCTCATCTGTTGATGAAGTTAGCCCAGCAAGTGGCTCAAGCATCATTCTGCTCAGCCTCCTGGACCCAAATGGATGGATGGACTGGAATAATCCCAGCCTGTGCTCCAGCAGGACAACCAGTTGCCATCAAAGCCTTCCAGTCTTTCACCCAAAAGAGACATAAACACTTCCTTATTGACATCATCAAAAATCCAGTGCACATTAATGCAGTATCAATTGGCTGCAAAGAAGAATAAAATTGTGTCATTGGCAGGAAAATGGGCAGAACTAAAGGTCATCATGTTAAGTGAAATAAGCCAGAATCAGGAGACAAAGATCACATGTTTTTTCTCATATCCAGATTTTTTAAAAAATGACATGAAATACAGGGAGGACTGTCTAGCGAGGAGGGAAGAGGACAGAAGAGGAAAGTAGGGCACTAAGATTGTCTCAAAGTTCATATGTAAGAAAGTGTCATGATGAACCTCATTATTGGGTTCAATTAATTAAAAATTCTTTTAAAAAATGAAAATATGTATTTTATTTTTATTATTCAATATATGTGAGTGTTTTGCCTGCCTATGTGTAAGTGCACCCATGTTGTGCATGCCTGTGGATGCCAGAAGAGTGTGTTAGATTCCCTGGAACTGGAGTTACGGATGGTTGTGAGCTGCCATGTGGGTGCTGGGAACCAAATCCAGGTTCTCTGCAAGAGCAGCTAGTGCTCTTAACTGCTGATCCATCTCTCTAGCCTCTAAAAATATATTTAAAAGGGATTTTTTTTTTCAGATTTAATGTGTCAACCTGAAAGCCTTCATTCTCTAATTGGTCCAAAAACAAACAAACAAACAAACAAACAAACAAATCATTTAAAACTCAGGCCGCCTCTTGGTTACTACCCCTGAGTGAGGGTCAGCATGCAACACAAACTCCTAAGAAGCAAGCACACACTCAAGGATACTCAGTAACAATGCCGTGCATTTGTAGACCAAACAGGCTCCCAAGTTCCCTGGAAATAAAATACTGAACCCATGGGAATGACTTAAGGCCCAGGTCAACTGTGAGGAGCTTGAGCAACTTTAGGTGTGATGATTTCGCATCTCAGAACATGTTCACATCTCTGTAAGTGGGGGTGACAATACTTACTTTAGGCTCCTCATTCACAGATGTAGAAGTGGACACTGTATGTGAAAGTACTGTGAGAGGTTTGAGGCCTGCCAGGAAAGTGATGCCATTACAACTAAGAATTGCTGAGCTCTGTCTTCTCAGAGCGTATCACCAAGCTGAACCTGATGTGTGAGAACTCATTCCTGCGTCATACAGAGCCCATGGTCTGCTCTGCCTTCATCTTCCACTGACAGTGTGGGCCCAAGTTGGAAAAGGACATTTCTCTGAAAGTAGAAAGGATTTCAGGCTCTTACCCTATACTCAGAAAACCAAACAAATATCATTCAAAGATGGATGTGGTGGTACACACTAACCCTAGCACCATGAATGCTGAGGCAGGAAGAAGGTAAGTTCCAGGCCAGCTTGAGCTACTTAGAGAGACTCTGTCTCAAAACAAAAATTCCTGACGGATAAACGAAAAGAAAAGAGAGAAATGAAGGAGGATTATAAAGACCTCTGTCTTGCGTCACTCCGTTTTTGTCAAGAATTTTGGAAACCAGTCATAGTCTCAATCCTTGAATTCTCCATAGAGCATTAATTATTTATCAGCAACTACTGCATTTGCTCATGACATAAGTTCTTGATGTGTGGAATGCTTCATTTAATCCTCACAAGAATATGAAATAATATCACCGCTCCAAACTTACAAGACTAACAGCTGAATCTGAGGAAGCTGAAGCAGATTTCCTGAGGTTACAGAACAAGGTAAGGCGTGGTCGAGACACCACCTGGTCCTAGCTCTCCACACCTGCTTAACATCCGTCTGACTCTAACATCCTCCATCCTTCCCGTTATTGTGACTTTTGTCCGTGATCTGCCAATGAGACAAATGATTGTCGAACATCTAGAAATATTTCTGCATCAGTCGAGACACAGCACAATGAGACCTTGTTGCATGCAATAAATATTTATGAAGTGCCTGTTGCCATCCAGGAGCTGCGCTGGGGAGGAGGTGGTCATCTGCTGGGAATGCATCCTCTCCTCAGTCCTGTGGAGTTTCCAGAGAAGGAAAGTGGTCAAAAAACCACCATTCTCCCCCTATAATCTGGTGATGCACTTGGCGTTAAATCTATCCCTAAATTAAAATATAAGGTAACAAAGATTTCCTTTATTGATCACAGATGATTCACCTAAGGTCCCCTTCATTTGGTTCATCCAGTCAGGGAAAGGGTAAATATTTGCTGGGTTCTTGTGAGGAATCAACCTCTGTCTAGTCAATCTATAGGTAGGACTGCGTCATAAACCTTCTACTTACTCACAGCTATTCCAGAAAGCCTAGGGAACATCTAATGTGAAAAAAATCATACATACACACACATACACACATACACACACACACACACACACACACACACATATATATATATATATATATTATATGGTCAATTATCCATTTCTACTGGAAAAGAAATTAATTAGGATTAAAAATGTACCTATGCATATATATTACTGTAACCAAGAATTTGGGCCTTTTCCAGCTTCAAACTTTTACAAAAACTTTCTGAGCTTAAGGGAGTTCTCTTACTCTGCTCTGCTGAAGAAACCTTTCCAAAGAGTGTCATGCCTAAGAACCAGGGTGCAAAAGCAGAAGTAGAAGGAGAATGGGAACGGCGGCACCAGCACTCCCGTGACTAAGAGGATGTGAACAACCATCTCATTTGAATGTGCTCTCCACGGTTCCTGAACATCAAGGTCAAAGAAAGCTTTCATTTCCCAGAGGGGTGGTATCGCTCTGGCCATAACACATATTTTAGATTTTTGAAGTCTTCTCTTTGAAAGAAGAATGGAAATGTTGTCAAGTTAATAACATTACCACATTCTGCATCACCCTACAGTCAACAAACCAGTTCTGGGCATGTATGGTGTTAAATATGTATTTACTTGATATCTGGAGGGGTAACATTAATGCATGGTAGACGACAGAGGTAGACTAAAAGCAAAGATCACCTGAGTGCTGTCATCTATTTAAGACCCATGGCTAGGAGATGATTTTCTTAGATTCAAAAACACATTAAAAAGGTCAGACAACATGGGCCTGAGAGATGGCCCAGTCGTTAAGAGCACTGACTACTCTTGCAGAGGGAGGACCCAGGTTCAGTTCCCAGCACCCAGGTTTGGTGGCTCACAACCACCTGTAACTCCTCTTCTGACCTCTGTGAGCATTGCATGACATAGGTGCACTTACGTATATGCAAGCAATACACTCATACATGTAAAATAAAAATAATAAATAAAGTATATTTTAAAACAAGTTTAGATAATATGACCCATGAAGTTGACCTCATCCTAGGGAGGCAAGGATAGTCCAACATACACAAATCAATAAATGTAACAAAGCAAATAAATAAACTTAAAGGCGGAAATCATAATGCTATCTCAATAGACACTGAATTGTCTTTGACCAAATTCAATATCCTTCTATGATAAAAGCCCAAAGAAAATGGGAATAAAGGAATATATCTCAACACAATGAAGGCTATTGAATGGCCTATAGTCATTAAAAGGGAAAAACTCAAAAGTATTCTATTTAAAATTATGGATTTTAAATAGAGACAGATGGGTGTACTAGCCCCAGTTTTATTCAGAATAGTGCTTAAAGAAAGAAAGAAAGCCAGAAAGAAGCAAGACAAAGAAACACGAAGAATGCAAACGGGAAAGAAAGAGGCGAAACTTGTCTGCAGCAAGAGGATCCTGTAGTAGAAAGACCCTAACAACTCCAGTGGAAAACGCTCAGATCTGATTAACACTTTGGCAAAATGCAGGATACCGAATCAGTAGTCAGGAAGCAGTAGCTTTTCTATAGAACAAGAACTGACACGCCGAGAAAGAAGTCAGGAAAACAACTCCATCCGCAACAGCCTTGAACAACAGCAACCACAACCAAATGAAAAAAATTTTTAAAAAGACTGAACAAACCTAAGTGAAAGACCTCTACAATAAAATCTTGAAACACTGAACCAAGAAATTAAAGGAGACGCTAGACGATGGAGAGCCTCCCATAATCATGGGCCAGCAGAGTTAATAGTTAGAAAACAACGGTTACCAAAAGCCATTTACAGATGTAAAGCAATTTCCATCAAAATTTCAATGACATTTTTCACAGAACATGAAAAATAATCCCAGAATTCATTTGGAAGTAGAAAAGACAACGAAAAGCTGAAGCAGTCCTGAACAAAATGAACAGCACTGGAGGGATCCCATCACTTGATCTGAGAGTTTACGACAGAGCCATACTAAGACAAACAGCATGGCACGGGCGTAATAACGGCCACATCGGTCAATAGAATAGAATAGAAAACCCAGAACTAAACCCATACTGCTTCAGTCACAAAGATTCCCTAAACATACACTGGAGGAAAGATAGTTTTAATAAACAATTAAACAATGCCTCTACATTCAGAAGAATCAAGAATCAAACTGGGTCTCTCTGCACACATCCATCCAAGACCATTAAAATGCCAGAAAAATTATTTTATTGCAACAGGGTCTCATCTAGTGCAAGCTGGCCTCAAATTTTCTGGGTAGCTGAGGTCCAGCTTGAGCTCCCAGTCCTCCTGCAGCTACCACCCCAGTGCTGGGATGACACACATGTAGCTAGTTGCTCTTTGAGATAAAGTCTTACTGTGTAGCCCAGGATGCCTTCAAACTCACAAACTTCTGTCTCAGTCTCCTGAGTGCTGGGATTACAGGCAGGCACCACCAGGCCCAGCTTTTAAAAATAATTTTAAATAAGGAGAAACACAAGACTTTGAAGAGTAAGAGTGCAGACAGCAGTGGTAAAGTGTCTGGTGAAGAGATCCTCACACCCGCAGAGAGTGGCCTTATGAGAGACTGGCATTGCTCCAGCAGGACGGATCAGGAGTTTGGGCCCAACAGAGTAAGAGAAGACATGAAAACCGAAGCAATATACCAGGCAGGGGACCTAAGAGGAGAAAATAACCAAGTTCTCTAAAAAAATAACCTCTCAGACCCCCAAGGAACAGTGAGCAGAACAAATGCTCCTCAGAAGGCCCAACCTATAAGCATATTACATTCAAACTACTGAAAGCCTGAAAGAGAACGTTACAAAGGTATCTAGTAAACACACACACACACACACACACACACGCAAACACACACACACAATCCAGAGACAAATTTAAAATCAAAGGTAAGAAATACAGAATATTTCTCAATAGTAACTATGGAAGAAGAAGTTAATGCATTAATACCTTTATTGGTAAACAGCAGCAAAATCCAAGCTGTGATTTGAACATGATTTATCCCCATCAAAATTCATGCTGAGACATGGTGTATGCCATGGCAGTGTAGAGATCGGGCCTACCCATCATGAAGGAGCACAAGGCTCTCACTAGATGCAGTTGCTTATTTGTGGACCTCGACACTTCTAGAACCATGAGCCTAAAGAAGTCTTTCTTCTCTATAAGTTACCCAGTCTTAGATATTTGGTAATTGCAACTGAAAATGAATTAAGACATGACAATTTGAGATTTCATACCCAGCAAAAATATCTTTCAAAAGAGAATGTAAAATCAGTATTTCTTAGACCTAAAGCAAAAAAAAAAAAAAAAAAAAAAAAAAAAACCACTTGAATCTATTGCCAAGAGATTGACACTTTAAGGAATATTAAAGTTCTTCAGGATGAAAGAATAAAATGACAGGCACAAACCTGAAAAATAGGAAGAGCTGGAGGTAAACCTAAAATCTATACTCTGTTCTTTATTTGCTTGTGTGTGTGTGTGTGTGTGTGTGTGTGTGTGTGTGTTTATGTATGTGTACGTGTACATGTTAGGCATGTTTGTAGAACCCTAAAGTCAACCTCAAGTGTTTCTCCTCAGGTGTCATCTATCCTGATATTTTAAATTATTTACTTTTATTTCTAATTATGTGTGCTTGGGGTAGGGGATGTTGTCCTCTTGGAGTCCAGAACAGTCCAGAAGAGTTGCAGGGAGTTGTGAGCTGCCTGGCATGGGTGCTGGGAAGAACTCAGGTCCTTTGAAGAACAGTATCCTCTTTTGACCACTGAGCCATCTCTCTAGCCTCCATCTCTTTTTTCCTACCAATCTAGAGATTGTTGAGTGGATTAGACTGGCTGGCCATCAAACCCTCATCTGTCTGTCTCTGCCTTCCCAGCTCTCAGCTGACAAGCAGTCATCATAACACCTGGCTTTTTACGTGGGTGCTGGGAACTGAACTCAGGTGCTCATACTTGCACAACAGGGACATAACTGGCAGAACCGTCTCTCCAGCTTCTATGCTCTGTTATTTTTAATTGCTCTGGAAAATGGTTATTTATTTTTAAAAGTCATTGAATGGTACATTCAGAATATACATAAGAGGAAATAGTAGGAACTGTAGAACACAAACAGGAGGGGAGGCTTGGGGAGCTACTGTTCTAAACAAGATGTGAGCAAATCATAATGCTTGAAAATAGACTTTGACCAACTCAGCTAGGCATGCTAAAGTCAAATGAAACTATTATATATTTTTTAAAAAAGATGCTTACACAAAAATCCAATAGAAAGATAACATTGACTCATAAAAACTCAGCCAAAAGGGGAAAATTTTTAAAAACATACAAAGAAATGAAGGACATATATAGCAAATGGGAAATTGCTGACCAAATAGAAGACGTTAATTCAATTTTATTAATAATCACATTAATTCACACAAACCACACTAATAAATGAACGGACATGTTGAACAGGATAAAAAGCAAAACCCAACTATACTTTCTACAAACACAAAATAAAGAAAAACAAACAAACAAACAAAAAATACACTTAAGGGCTTGGAATATAGCTCAGTAGGTAAAAGTGTTTGCTGTAGGTGTGAGAACCTGGGCCTGAATTCCAATCCCCAAAGCCCACATAAAAGCCAGATATGCGCAAGAGCGATATGCGCATGAGCATCTCTAATCCCAGCACTTGTATGTGGAGATGGGAGGTCAGACAGGAGAATCCCCGAGGAGTCTGAGGGCCAGCTAGTCTGTATACACAGAGCAAAAACCAGAGACCCTGGCTCAAACAAGGTGTAAATGCAGAAGTGACACCCAAGGTTTTCCTGCGACCTCCACACGCATGATGTGTCATGCACACATCTGCATTCTCACACATGGATGTGCACACACACAATTTTTAAAAATCCACTTGAAATATAAAATCATATGTGAGTTAGAAAATGGAGACATTTACAACATGCAGACACAAATCAAAGGAGAGGCGAGCAGCTTTATGAACATCAGTGTAGGCCCCGGACAAGAAGTATTGCCAGTGATAAAGAGGGCTATTACACTGTGATAAAGGATTCAATTCTCCAAGAAGACAAAGCGATTAATGATCTTATGCCTATAAATTCAGCAGCTTAGAGCAAATGGACACATTCCTTGAAAAGCAAATCTTACCAAAATTAGCAAGAGGAAATAGAAAATTTGTGTCTACTCTCAAAATTGAATTTATGACTTAAAATCTTGCAAAACTGAGAGTTCCCAAGCTCAGATAGCTTTACAGATAAATTCTACCAAAGGTTTTGTGTGCATGTGGGTGCGTATGTGCCTGCATGTGTGTCTGTGTGTGTTATATGTGCATGTGTGGACTCATGCCCATGTGCACATGGAGGCCAGACGAGAACATCTGATGTCCTGCTCTGTCACGCTCCAGCTTTTCTCTTGAGACAGGATCTCTCATTGGACATGGGGCTAGGCTGGCAGGCAGCAAGCCCCAGCATCCATCCTGTCTCTGCCCCCATAGTATTGGAGTTCCAGGTATGTATAACTATACCTACCTTTATATGTGGGTTATGGGAACTTGAACTCAGATCCTCATGTTTCACCAACAAGTGCCTTTACTTGCTGAGCTCTCTCCATTGCCCATAGTTCTACCAAAGGTTTAAGGGAAAATGAACACAAGTCTTATGCAAACTCTAAGAAAATGGAAGGAAACACTTTGCAGGTTGTTTTATGAGATTAGAGTAACCCTCTTATTAAAGTCTGATTAGGAGGAGCCAGGTGCAGCCACGTGCACTTAAGATCCCAGCTCCTTTGGAGGCCAAGGCAAGAGGACTGCAATTCCAGGCCAGCTAAAGCAACACACACACACACACACACGGACACACACACACACACACACACACACACATGCACATACACGGGAACACACACCACAACCTTATAGGATATTGCAAGAAAAGAAAAATATAGACCAACATCCTGCATGAACAAAGATACAAAGTTCTGAATAAAATGTTGTAAAATCAAGCTCAGTATAGGTAAAAAGCGTTAACATTACTAAATGCTGGTTTAAACCCAGATCATTTGTTTGCACATTAGAAATGAAATAGTCTGTAATTCATCATAGTAACAAAGTCAAAATAGAAAATAGCTTCTCGGTTGAGAAACATTTTAGAAAAAAATTATACCATTCATGATTAAAACGTTCAGAAAACAGGGAAAGAAAGGAATTTTATCCATTTGGTAGAGGACATATACACAAACCGATACTTATGGTCAAATGGAATGTTTTCTTTCTGAGATCTGAAACAAGATATCTACTTCCTTCATCTCTTTTCAACATTATATTGAATGTCCTCAGTGACAGAACAAAATCAAAGACCCAGAAGTCAGAATAATGTCTGTTTGTAGATGGCTGATACACAAAAGTTCCAAAGGAATCTACCACAGAAACTGCACTTTTTAAAATCAACAAAAAGTTTTAAATGAAATTTAAAAGCAATTTTATAATAACAGCAAAACCCTGAATCACTTAAATTTAGGAAAAAATATATATGACTTGAGCCAGAAAGTCAGACTGTAGTGCTGGAAGTTATGAAATAAATTGTTAAGCAAAAAGCTGTGCTTGTGAACGGAACAACTCAGACGGCTATGGTCTCGATTTTCCCCCTAATTAGTCTACGTGTCTATTGCAAAGCCAGTGAAAATTCCAGGAAGAGTTTTGTTTTGTTTGCTTGGGCACCCAGGAAGATTTTTATTGGAAATTAACAAGCTGATTATAAAATCCATATGCTCAGATTTAAATCTGAAATGAAGTCCTCCACCCCATAGATTATTTTAAAGGCTGTGGAGTCTTTAGGACGTGGGGCCTGATTGGCAGAATCAGGCCATGAGGGCCCCTGGTCTTTCAATGTCAGTTCTGGTTCCTGGTGCATACCACGTAAATAAGCCACCACCACAAGCTCCATCCACGCTCGGAGCTGCTCTTGTTGCTTTACCTAGCCATGGTGTACTAAAACCCTCTGAAACTGTGAGCCAAAATATGTCTGTTTTTCCTTCAGTTGCTACTTGGTATTCTGTTCCAGTGACCAGAAAAGTAACCAATACCTTATGTAAGCATCCAAAATAATTAAAAATAGTCAGTGAAAGCCTTGGAAGAACAAACATGAAAAGCTTACTTCCTGCTTTCAAACGTACTGTAAAGCAACAAGAATTAAGACACTAGCTGGATGTGGTGATGCACACCTTTAGTCCCAGCATTCTGGCAGGCAGAGGCAGGTAGATCTCTGGGCAGTCCAAGCCAGCCAGAGTTACATAATGAGACCTTGTCTCAAAAAAAAAAAAAAAAAAAAAGAAAAATGAATTAAGATTTTTCTATTCACAACAAAACCGTAAGGTCCTGAAATTAAGCCACAAAATGTATGATGTATTGGTTTTCAGGAAAGGTGTGTGTGAGAGTGCATGTGTGTGTGTGTGTGTGTGTGTGTGTGTGTGTGTGTGAGAGACATCCAAAGGAGAAAGAAAGCTTTCAACGATCCTATTCACTGGACTAATGTTAAAAATAAAACTCTCAAAAGAATCTCACTTTCTTCTTTACATGTTACACAAAATTTAGATTGAGATTGGAGAACTTGGTATAAAATCTGAAACCATTAAGTTTCAATGTTTTCCAAAAGAAAGCAAGAAAGAGCCTGTGAAGCCTTGTGGATGGCAAGAACTTTAACACTGTACAAAAATGCTAGTCACAAAAGAAAAAGATCATAAATTGGACATAATCAAAACTTAAGTTTTTTCATCATCAAGTAACACCATTAAAAATGAGGACAAGTCATAGACTGAAAAAAATGCTTCAAAACTGATTTTTTTTTGCATGGGTATGTGTGTGATATAAATGTATATACAAATGTATATGCGTGTCTAGGTGTGAACATGTGTGTGGAAGCCTAAAGTTCATGTGGGGTGTCTTCCTTGGTTACTTTTCATTTTATTTATTTTATTTATTGAGGCAGGATCTCTCACCAAACCTGGAGTTCATCAGTTTGGCTAGTCCAGCTAGCTAGCTTGGATTCCCTTCTCTGACTCCCAAGGTGGATCAAATGTGCAAGGCTTTTACATGGCCCTGGAGATCCAAACTCCAGTTCACACGTGTGCATAAAAAATGCTGCCCACTATGCTGTCTTTCAGCCCTCAAGTCTATTTCTAACAAAGGACTTACTATCTAGACTATGTAAAAGCGCCTATAAATCAACACTGAAGAGACAACTCAGTAGCCCTTTAAAGGGAGATCATCAGACAACTATGCGTTCACACATAAGCAGCGATGTGCTTCTGTGATGGACTGACTACTGCTTGGCAGTTAAAAGGAACAGACTTTTCTGCATTAATCTCAAAGCCATTGTCAGCAGTGGAGGGATAGAGACACAGCTCCACACTGCCGTTCTTAGCAGCCTGAGGACTTCCCCTAGACTTTCAGGGACTTGGACTCACGCCAAACTGGAACTCATGACTTCAAATGCTGAAAAGAATTTCAGGACTAGACAGTTTATGAAGCAGAGTTGGAGATTTATTAAAGATATTTTGAATTCAGCTTTAAGCAGGGGGGTTAAGAGAGAGGTGTCCAGAAGAAAGCAAGACACACCCAGGAACATCTCAAAGAAGAGTCACAGAAAGCAGCTGTACCCAGTGTGGCCACTCGTTCCTCCAGGGAGAGTCTCAATCAGTTGTCTTAGCAACAGCCGTGCAGACCCTTATGGAGACTCTCATGTTACATCTCAAAAGATTGCTAAGAAACCTAAGTTTTTTTCTCTCTCTCTTCTGGTAAGGGAGATTATAGGGTAGCTCCCGAGATGCCTTGTGTGGAGTTATAATCTTACACAGTAAAACCAGAAGCCACTAGGATTGCACAAAGGGTTTACTACATGCCCTGTCCCTGTAAATGGGGTTTCTGGTGAGATGCCTAGAAAATTGCAGGTTTATAGCTGGGAAGGGAGAGAGGCCTTAGGCAGTTGGTGACTGGGCTGGAGTTCTTGTTTCTCTGCTGGCAACGGACTTCAGCTAAATTCCTGGCTGAGGGGCTCCTCTTCTCTTCTCATGACCCCAGATGTTCCTAGCCTGCCTTAAAGTGTAAGAAGTCAGCACACAAGAGCACCTCCTGTATGTCTGCGTGCTAGGAATCTGGGGAGGGGCTGTGTCATGGATATCGACTGTGGATGAGCAGAGACTGTTTAGAAGGGGCCGGGGGGCAAGAGACAGGAGCACTTTCTGGGAAATAGAGGTTTTCTATTTTGGGGTTAGTGTGCGTTTAAGCCTCATCTGTGGGGGATACAAGTGAGATCGCCCAAAGGATGATTGAAACAATGGATAATGTTGCAGCCGGTGTACATGGTCCCTGTTCCTAAGACACACATACCCATAATAACCTTTACTAATTAGGCACAGTAAGTAATGGGCATGTATTGCTAATACCCAACTAGAAGAAACCTAAGAGTATATTGTAATAAACGTCAGTTTAAACTTCGTAATTGCTTGTTTCTGGAACTGTTCATTGAACATTTTTAGACCATGATTGACTGCTGGTGCTACAACAACAGAAAGTAAAAATTATGCTCCAGCAAAACTCAAAAGTGAGCTGCACACTTACAACCTACGCATTCTGAAGAAATAAATCCCAAGAGTGTGGTCTATTTACCTAACGTTCAAAATAGAGTGGATTCTTCCTCCATGGCATGCACATGCACACACACATATATACACACACACATGCACACACACACATAGACCAAGGGGATCAATATATTTCTCACTTATTTTTGAAATTATTTTTGAAATACTTTGCCTCAGAGCTGAAGTGGGTACCTCTAGGGAACCCAGGAGGCTGTTATTTTTCTTCGTAAAACTAGAACAATTTGACACTTAAAAATCTGTGCCTTTAGCTGGGTGTGGTGGCATGTGCCTTTAATCCCAGGACTTGGGAGGCAGAGGCAGGCAGATCTGGGTCAGCCTGATCTATATAGGGAGTTCCAGTCCAGATAGGGCCACAAGGAGACTCTGTCTCAAAAAACAAAACAAAACAAAACAAAACAAAAAAAACAAAAATACTCAAACAGTAACAATCTGTGCCTATATAAAGGATGAAAATAAAGACTGAAGAGAACCAGGGGTCACTGTTTCCAGGTTGGTGATAGAAGCACTGACAGGAGACCATGGACATTCATTTCAAATAGAAGATTATTCGTGGTGAGTGACTCTGGCAATAACTTAGCCAGGAGACAGTCCTTTTGCTTTGGTTATGTAACCCCAGTACCCTGTTACCAGACATAAAATACAGTGCAAAAAAATACTGGGAACATTGGCATTGAATTAGAGAGGGAGTTGAATTGTGACAGAACTGACTCCCTAATTACAAAGTCTCATTTCCACCCCCCGACACAGCTGCAAAGTCAAATTCTTTGCTGTCTAATTAACCAGCACACATAAAACTTTCAATGGAGTGGAGGTGTGACTCAGCAGAATTATGAGACCAGAGGATTTGCAGTTCCTCCTCCACCAAAATCTGCTTCCCAGCCATGTGCTCCCCAGCCAAGTGCTCCCGAGCAGGCCATTTTGTTTCACACATCTTTCCTTTTAGGGCCTTGCTTGTAGTATTTACAGAAAAGGCAACGCTGGTAAACAGTTTCACACAATGAGGTGTGCAAGTTGATAGGGTCCTATTCAGGCTCTGAACTCCCCTGATGAGGTGCCAAAAGTTGTTATGAATGGCCCAGCTGACAGGGTGATGGCTGATAAAGGAAAAACAAACAGCTCGGGTAATTCATGAAAACACACAGCGCCAAGACAAATCCGGTGGCGAGTGACAGTTTGAGATAATGGGATTCTGGAAGCTTTTCTTAAGGGGTCCTCTCCACGCTGTCCTGTTAATAGATTACCCTCGACGTAGCAGGAAGTTCAACTTATTTCTACAAAAATTATTTATGATAATGTCTGGGGGATGAGCTGGCTCTGGACTTCGATGCAGTGGTCTGTTTCCCACACTATTGTCTCTTCCAGAGCAGTAAGAATCTTAGTGGATGGAAACCTATGTCTGCCATTTGCTGAAATAAAATATCTTATTTCCAATTGGATTACCAGAAACATTTCTGAAGCTTTCTCCCCTCGTCTCTTTCATTTATAAACCATTTGCCGCAAACCTTTGATTAGAAAATAAATATTGGCTTACACACTCAACTGCTAATATTTTAAAAAGAGAACAGTTTAAATGTGGTTGAAGTCGATTTCCAATTCACATAGCCCATTTTGGGTTCATTTCCTTAAATCAGGCGTGACGAAGCAAGAAAGTATCAATTTGTCAATGTTTTGCCTCTGTGCCCAATGGTTTTGCATGAAATGCATTGTGGTTTCTGTAAAAATGGTCTATTTCTTAATGTTTTAGGAAGCAGAAAAATAAAGACATATATAAGCATATGTATACACATTAATAAATACGATTCAGTACTATTCGATGTGTCATGACAAAGGGAAGGAAGGACAGGGACGAAATAGAACAGGACAGTACAAGTCTGGGGCAGTCAAGTGGTGTGTCTGTCTATATGCACAAGTGTGTTTATGTGTGTGTGTGTGTGTGTGTGTCTATGTGTGTGTTGATATGTGGGAGACTTCATATCTGTGTATATGAGTGTGTGTCTCTGGGTGTGTATGTATGGTTCTCTGTGTGGGTATGTAAGTTTGTGTGTGTGTATATGCCTGTGTATGTGTGTATGTGTTTCAGGGCTTGACTACTGAGGTCAAGCAGCTGCTTAGACATACTTAGAATCTGCACCCTCCTTGTCCCCCGCCACCAAGAGCCCAGGTGATTCAAATGCACATGCAGCTTTTGGGAAGGTCTGTAATTCATGTATCTGACTCTTGTTTACAGTTTAAGCTTGGAAGGTCTTTGGGAAGGTCTGTAATTCATGTAGCTGACTCTCATTTACAGTTTAAGCTTAACAACTATAAAAGCTTGCAAGTATGATGGCCTGTGCTTTACAAAAAGTTTAAAGTTCTTTCCTCAAGCATGATGGCACATGTCTTTAATCCCAGCACTCAGGAGGCAGATACAGGAGGATCTTTGTGAGACTGAGAGCAGTACATCTACACGATGAATTCCAGACCAGCTGCCTTTCCCCTGCAAGAACCTTGAAGGACTCTTCACCTCCCAGGTCTTCTCAGAAGGTTGGTTTCTTTCTATCCTTTATCTAGCCCACCGCACAGCGCTAGGCATAGAGCCATCCCTGGCTTTTAAAAAGCTCAATCAAGATAATAGAGACTATGGTTTCTTTCACAATTATGAAGATACTTCAAAGTCATATCTTGATTAGAGAAGCAACTCTTTATTTGTTTGGATTTTCTTTTTTTTTTTGAGATGTGGTCTTTTTATGGAGGCCTGGCTGGCCTTGAACTCATGATTCTCCTGCCTGTGCCACCGGATGGTGAGGATTTCAAGACTGTATTCTGTTCAGTATTAACTGTTTAACATCATGCAATGGAATGTCTTGATGGAAAGCTAAAAATATTGCAGAAAGGGAGAGCAGCCCTCATGGGTGCACTGAACGCAGTAAAAACCCAGTCCACAGTTAGCCATGCATTCCTCTAAGTTCTGTGTTTGCTGGTATTTACAGTCTTCTTTAAACTTAGAGGGATCTTGAGATCTAATCAGACCATTAACAAATTTTCTGGGCATCAAGAAATTTAATTACATAAAATTTGTAATTAAAATACACTTAATTTCAAAAACAGGGCCTAAAGATGAAAAGTTATCAGTGAAAACATCTGCAACATATAATTATTAATACGGATTCACGCCGTAAATGAAAGGGATTTTTTGTTTTGGTTTGTTTGGGACTGGTTGTTTTATTTTTTTATTAATGTTTATTAGTTGTACAAAATAATAGCTTTCATTATCACTTCTTCATACATGTATTCAATGGACTGCAATCCTATTCAGCCCCGCCTAACCCTCCTGTCGCCCTACGCTGAGCGTTCCCCTTTGCCCCAGATAGGCTCTGTTCTCCATTCTCCTCCTCTTCCTCCTCCTCTTCCTCCTCTTCTTCCTCTTCCTCTTCTGTCTATTACGTCTCCTATCCATCCTCCCTCTCTCCCTCCTATTTTTTTTAAAAATGTTTGTATTGATTTGAGAATTTCATAACTGTGTTTTGTTTGAATGGCGGCCACCTTCCCCTCTCCACCCCCATCTTGCCCGGCCCCTCAATTTTATCTCCTCTATTATTCTTTGCCCTTTTAAAAACCTATGTTGCCCAAAATGCTCTTGGATCTGGGTCTGTTCCTTAGAGTCTGGTCAACCTGCCAGATGGCACAGTAAGGAAAACCGACTCCCCCTCTCTCAGACACAGGAAGTGCCACCAGCATCTCAGCTAGGGTGGGGGTTTCTGGTCCACCTCCTTCACCCACGCTTGGCTCCCGTCTGGCTTGAGTGTGCACAGGTCTTATGTACACTGTTATAAGTGTTGTGGGCTCACGTGTGTGACTACCCTGTGGTGTCCCAACAACACAGCTTCCTGTATTCATCCAGCATGTCTGGCTCTTCCAATCATTGTCTCCTCTTCCACAGTGATCCCTGAGGCTCACAAGGAGATGGTTCAGTGTCCATTTAAGGCTGAGCACTCTGCAGTATCTTATTCTCTGTACAGTGACCAGACATGGATCCCTGTTCATCAGCTCCTTCTCTCTTTTCATCCTCACCATTCCTCCTTCTCCACCTCCTCCTCCTCCTCTTCCCTTTCCTCTATACTCTGCAGATGAAAACATGCCACATTTATCTCTCTTGCTTTCAATTCACATGCTGTTCTCTAGTTCCTCAAACGACATCATTTTATTCTTCTTTGGGACGGAATAAAACTCCATTGTGTACATATGCCCCATTTTTCTTTATCCATTATCTCTTTATGGGAACCTAGGCTGATTCCATTACATGGTGACTGTGAACGTGCTGCACAAACTTGGGTGTGCAGATACCTGATTCCTTGTGGTACACACCTAGGAGTGGCCTAGCTGGAGCTCATGGTAGTTTTAGTGAACTCTCACACTGATTTACGTGCTAATTTACATCCTCACCGACAGTGTACAGAGGTTCACCACCCATCCTCACCAGTCTTTATTGTTGTTTTAACAAAGGGTTTATATCCCTCAATCAGAGAAAAGACTCCCAAATGGGACAATTGTCATTACGCAGGCAGAAATAAAAACACAAACAGGAAACGAATGTATGGAATGGTGCTCAATTTCATTCATAAAAATATACAAATCAAAGCCACTGTGGCAGAGTGTCCTTCCTTACTTAACATGTGAGTGTAAATGTTGCGATTTGACAGTATCAATTGTACGTAGAAGCAGGTATTCTGCCTACTTGGATGGGACCATGTCTATCTGAACTGAGGCTGCAAGCACACTGTACCTCAGCAATTCCATGCTAGGAAATTTAACCTGGGGAAACACTTGCAGAAGTCCTCTCAAATCAGGGGCCAGGGAGATGCGGGGACAGCACCGTCTGTAAATGCACATCTGGATGCAACTTCAAAAAGCACCTGGGCAGCAGGAGGCAGATGAAGGTGGATCTCTGTGAGACTGACAAACCAAACAAAACCAAACCTCAAACACCAAAACCAAAAAAGCACCAGGTCAAAAAGTACCACGTCAGGGGCTGAGCACCTCCATAAGAGTGTGACCCAACGAGCGTAGACCTCTGCCGTGCGGACCCAGCCAGACTCTTGTGTGCCTATGCAGAATGACCTCAGATGTACAGTTTTCAGAAATATAAAGAAAAAAATAAGAAGGAAAGTTTGAACCCTTTAGATTAAGAATGCAAATCTATTGGTAGGTGATTTGTTCATCTTTCCCTGGGAATGCTTAACTGGAACCAGTTACTAGAGGTTACCTCCATTGGGAGAACAGTCAGCAGTGTGGTCAGGAATGAAGGGCCATCTTTTAATTAATAAGTTTACTTCTGTCTTGACCATTTTCTAGAAATGTGAGTGTGCAGTGTGGGCCGGCAATATCTTGGCATTGAGCATTTGAGCCATTTTTGTCTTGAGTCCCAGCTGTAATTAAACGAGGGCAAACCCTTTCAAGTGAAATTACTCCCCATGAGTGTCTTGACCACCTCTTCAGGCAAGGAGACCTTCCTGCCACAAAGAAGTCAGGCTGCAGGAGAACTCCAGGTCCCAGGTCCCGTAACCCTAGCACTCAGACTGAGGCAGGCGATTCACAGTCTCCTGATCCACACCTTGTCTAAAAGAATTGTGTGTGGGGCGGGTGGTTGTTTGTTTGTTGTTGTTTTTTTATAAAAGGGAAACTGAAACTCTTGTGTCCTCTCCAACAATGGCAGTAACGCTTTTCAAAGCCATGGAAACCTCAAAAAATCTGATAAAAGTGAGTAGGAAAACATGGCTGCCTTTACAAATACAGGTCCAGTTTGAGGAATTTTGCTGAATCCCAGAGAGAATATCCATTGAGAATGTGAGTTTAATGTCCCAAGAGTAAGATTTCACTTACCTTGGGACTCTCAAGGTTAGAAGGACTCCGTGTTCCATGGTTGGAAGGACCAGTTCCATCCCAAGTCATTGCCTGCTCTAGGTGGGCTTTAGGAGCCTGCCACATGCTTCTATGGGACGTCTTCCTGACTAGCTGACTCTGGAAGTTGCCTGCAGTTCCACCTGCCCAGGCTTGTCCCTGGAAATGTCTGTCCTGCTGTCACTGTTCGTTTTTCTGAGTTGTCATCAAGATGGTTAGCTCCACAGGGCAAGGGCATTTTTACATAGAGTTTTCACAACTGGAAACTATAATTTTCAATGAATGAATGAATGCTCAGTAAAAATATCACCAAATCACCCAGAAACAGAGCAGAACCCATCTTTCTGCACAAGCATCTTTCTGTCTCCCACATAAACAGCATGAGACCCTTCGGAGTAGCGTAGAGAGCAGGGGGCATTATGGCTTTATAAACATGGTCTCTCAGGCACATTGTGTGTACTCTCTCTAGTTCCTCAGTCACCTGGTGAATTTCCTGCTCAGAAAATGACCCAGCTTGTATATGTGGACAGACAATTCAAATTAAACCATTTACTCTTTGGAAAAAGAAAAGCGGATCATCTGATCACTATCCTTCAAGAAGTGAGCACTTTTGTTTCCCATTACACTTAACTTGTTTTTTTTAAAGAGCAGGTAGTAGAGGTCAGGGTTAAAGAATAACCACCATCTGGACATTCATTAATCTATCCACCAGTGTGGCTGGTGAGGAGAAAGAAATCAGAGAAAATTCGTGTGGTTTACTAAGCCAGTTTGCTCTAGAGACATGTTGCTTTGTGGACTTTAGAACTCCTCCACGGCCCAGTCAGAGAGATGAATGCAGAAAGGATAAAGGGTACTTTGCAGGCTTGGACTGAAGTACAAATTCTAGATCAGTATCGTTGAAATCATGGTCAAGTGACTTGATCTCTCTGGACCTCAGTGTATTAGTCAGGAGAGGCAAGGCTATGCTTCTGTAACAAGCAAACCTTAAACTACCAATGGTAATATGCAATTAGGTTTAGTCTACTCACATGACATCCTGTATGAATTGGGGGAGGGTTCACCAGGTAACTGTCCTCTATATGGTAGCCCAGCTGACCAGGCTGCCTCTAATCAGTGATAATACCAGCTCAGCACATGTCAGGAGAGACCGAGTACGCATGGAGCACTCAACTCTTCCACTCACACCGCATTTGTCACTGGCCGGAACTAATTATGTGGTTCCCAACTATTCATTCACACTTAAGTGTGTCTGAGAATGCATTCTTCTTGGAAGCCATTGAAGACAAAAACAAAGGAGATTTATACAACAAAACTGGGCTGTTGTCCTAGTTTGCCTTCTGTTGCTGAGATGAACTGCTGACCAAAACAACTTGAGGGAGGAAAGGATTTACTTGGTTGACACTTCTGAGTCATAGCTCAGTGTGGAGAGTAGTCAGGGCAGGAACGGGGTAGGAACCTGGAGACAGAAACTGAAGCAGAAACCACAGAGGAACTCTGCTTACTGGCTCACTCCCCCTGGCTTGTTCAGTTTCCTTTCTTAGCCAGCCCAGGCCCACCTGCCTAGGAATGGCACTGCCCACAGTGGGCTGGACCCTCCTACATCAGTTATCAATATAGAAAATGTCTCACAGACAGGGCCAAGGCCTATGTATGGAGGAAATTTCCCAATTGAGGTTTCCTCTTCCCAGTTGTCTCTAGTTTGCATCAAGTTGATAAGAAGTAGGCAGCACAGATATCTTTACCACAGCTAATGTCCTTACATGTAAAGTGAGGACATGCCTACCTGACAACGTGCTGTAAGGTGTACATAAGGATACCTGTAAAGGGCCTGATACATAATAGGCACTAAACAAATTGTGTTGACTTCACTGAAGCCAATAACTCCTCATTTTCTGGGCCATTAGAAAGGGTTGTTAATGTGCTTCTGGGGATACAGTCCTCCCATGGAGTGTGTTAGTGTGCCCATCAGCATGTCTATGGCCATGGTGAGATGCAGGACTTGAGACATAGCACTCAGGAGAGCTTCAGGTGTTGCTAGACAATGGGAACCAGTATGGAAGAGCCAGGTCACCTCTCCACAGCCATCACTTAACAGAGGCATATTCTGACACTTCATACTCACACCAGCAGCCAAAGGAAACCAGAAAACTGTGCATTAACAGGAACTCAACTTAAAAAAAATTTAATTATTTTTATTTTGTGTATATGAATATATTGCCTACATGTGTATACTGCCGATCCATCTCTCTAGATCCAGGAACTCAACTTTAAAAAATATTTTATTATGTTTTCGTATATTTCATACAACAGTTCTCAATCAAAGTCTCATCCGGTCAAACAGTTATACCCAGATGTCCTTCAGTACAAGTTCATCCACTGGAGGCTAGTCAGCCTATCTAGAGATTTTAAGGAAGGTCTACTCTCTCTTATCCAGAATTCATCAGTTCCCAGGCTAGGGCTGGCCCACTGCCCATTTCCCTAGCTCCACTCTGGGCCCTTGAGTGAATGAGTTGGCATGGGTCTTGTGCTTGATACCACCATAGCCACAAGTTCACATGAGCAAATTTCCCGTGGCCTGAATGAATCTGTTTCCCTATGTTCATGGACCAACCCTAGTTCTTACAATCTTTCCACCCCTTCTTCTGTAATGGTCTCTGAGCTGTGAGTGGGTGAGGTTTAATATAGGAATCTTATCCAGGGACATACATGCTACAGTCTCTTATTCTCTAAAACTTGGCCACTGCCTTCTGTGCATATCATACCAGGAGCTTTGCTGGTGAGAGTTGAAGGAGGCACTAGTATTCTCTCTACTCCCTGATCCGATATGTTCCATGAGCCTTAGTATAGTACAGAGGTTCCACTGAGACATGTCATCTAGGGCTAGGCATCTCTCAGACATATATTTTCTGTGTGTGATCAGGTGAACTCTGCAGTAGCCTTCTTCTGTTATAAAAAGAAGCTTCTTTGAAGAGTAGTGTCTGGTATACTTGTCTGCAAATAGAAGGATCCATATAATAAGAAATTTCATTTGTCTAAAAATATGACAGAGATAGGCTTTTCTCTGGCATCTATGACCTCTCCAGCCAGAAACTCAATGTTTTGATGGTAATGGTAGAGAGTATCTATCATTGTTTTCTTCATACTACTTTTCTCTAAGTTGTTTTAGTGTCCTTTGTATAACCACCAAATGATAAAATTTCCTTCAGTTTAGTTAAATATGTTCAATCTAAGTACACTGCAAGAGTCAGATAAGAATGTGGTTAATCTTTAAATCGTGGGCAAGGGATCAAAGACAAGAAATTAAGAATTTAACATTCAGTAGGACTAGAAAGATGGCTCAGCAGTTAAGAGCATTGGCCGTTCTTGTAGAGGACCTGGGTTGGGTTCCTGGTACCTACATGACAGCTCACAACTGTCTGTAACTCCAGTTCTAGGGGAATCTGATGAACTCTTCTTGTCTCTGAAGGCATTGCCCGCACCTAGTACACATGCATATATGTATGCAAAACTCTTGTATACATAAAATAAAAATAAATACTTTTTGTTTATTTGATTGAATTTTGAGGCATCTTCTATAATACATCTGGATCATATTTATACGCTCTTCTCTATCCACATTCTCCGTAACCCCCACCCTCGCTGGATTTCATGCATTCTTTCGTATATGCTAAGGTCCATCAAGACAAGTTTGTGTCCTCAAATGTCCCTCAGTGCAACTTCATCCACTGGAATCAGGTCGATCTATCTAGTGTCACTCCCTTGAAGATGTCCAACTCTCCCTCGCCCAGCAGTGATCAGTTGTCAATGGTCCTCAGCTAAGGATGGGGCTTCTTGCTCATTTTCCCAGCCTATGCTAGGTTTTTTGTCTGGTTCGAGTTTGCATGGGTCTTGTGCATGCTGTCACCATTGCTGTAAGTTCACATGAGCCAGTTTTCAGCTGCCTAAAATACTCTGTTTCCTGTGGTCACTCACCCTCTCCGGTTCTTACAGTTTTTCTGAAATGGTCCCTAAACTCTAGGTGGCAGAGGTTTAAAATAGGAGTCCTGTCCGGGAACACATACTTTGCAGTTTTTTACTGCATTCTGTCCAGTTGTGGCTTTCCATATTAGTCACCATCTGTTGCAGGAAACAGCTTCGCTGGTGAAAGCTGACAGAAGCATTAATATTCTCTCTGCTCACTGTTCTACTATGTTCCCTGAGCCTCGGGTGTAGAGGTTGCATTGTAGATGTGGCACTTGGGATGGACATCTCACACACACTTATTCTCTATGTATAACCATAGTCTCCACATGTTCCAAAAAGACGCTTCCTTTGATGAATGGTGACAGGTATGCTTGTCAGGCTAGTCTAGAGGTCTCAGGCGAGATGAGCAGGAGGAGGCCCAGACCCAAGATGGGGAATGGGGGATTCAGACAGCACGAGGCGGGTCTAACTAGCTGCAGAGTAGATGTGAGCCCTGGAGCAGCAAGAATATAAATAATTTTCTTTAAAAAATATAATACACACAAGCTGGGGTATAACTTGTAGAAGAGAGCTTGCCTTGTGTATGCAAAGCCTTAGGTTCAATCCCCAATATAACCAGACAGATAAAATCGGGTGGAGAAGACCAGCAAGGCAAGCTCGGAAGGAGTCTGATCTGCCGCGCTCGCTGTCCTGCCCTCCCTGGCATGCATGCTCTCTGCCTGTCCACACAGCATTCCCTCGTCGCCTGCCACCACGTATCCGCTAGGCACAACCTAGGATCCGGTGCTGTAAGAAGTACTATCTGCAGCTGCGCTTTAGGAATCCTTTCAACGCCTACCTTGAAGTATCACAGAGATAGAAAAGTCGCTGCGGCAAGTTTGGATCTTCCTGTCAGAGCCTCCAGAAGGAAAACTTGTGCATGTCTAAAAGTTCACTATTTCCAGTCATGATCCACTCAAAAAGCTTATGATAAGAAAATATAAAATTCGCCTTTTGGGCTTTATCAAAATAAATTACTGTATGTGTTAGATCATTTATAGTCTCTGAATAAAAAAGCAATACTTAGCAAAAAGTAAACATACAAATTAGACAGCCCCTACCTAACCTAAAGACGGATGAAGAAACTTTCGTGGTCCCTAATTCACCTAAGTTTACTTCAGTTTATTCTTAAAAGGAGAAGGTCAAAAGGACAAAAGCCTTCCTGTGCCATTCTCTGGGGCTCTGACACCTGGTTTTCAGCCTTCCACTAGCTCGTTAGGTATCAGACCAACAAGGAATTGCACAGCCATTATGTGGTGACCAGGGACATTTTGAAACTGTTTTGGGGTGTGTGTAATTATCATTTCTTATGGTCTTTTACGAATTTAAGAAAAATTATTCGGCAGCCACAACAGCTAACCTGTCTCCTAACTCCAAGAAGATCTACTTGCATGGCCAACAGGTGTTATAATCAGCCTCAGTTGGTTTGACTCTCAGTGCTGTGTCACATTTATGACACACTGCCAAGGGGCTAAATCCCTTTGACATATAACACGGGTCTCTGACATGTTGCCAACGTAAAATGACACAACACACTGAAAAAGATAATGTTTAAATCTGCAAGAATATGTAAGTCTAAACACCAACTAATAACGCTTGCAAATGCTAACATAGAAAAACAATCCCTTATTACATTCTAAAATTGCATCCTTCTGAGAATAATGACAATAATATATATGTGTATATACAGTACAGTGACTGATAAATATTGTAAGCCTATCATGTGAAATCACAGTTATAAGGACTTGTGGTGTGAATCACCCCACACTCCCCTCTGAACAGTCCTACCAGGCTGATAGTATTATTATTCCCATTTTACAAACAAGAAAACAAAGGGCCAGAGAAGAAACGTTACCAAATTTGCTAAAAATACACATCTCTTTTGAAAGGAATCTAGAAATCTGAATGTATTTTTAAAAAGTCACTCCACAAACCAAATTTCATCATTGACACATTTTGCTGAATACAAGTGTACGTATTGTGCACCCGACTTGTGACATGAAAGTCACTGGGCAGATCACTTGCTTCTAGCCCTGTGATCTGATTGTACCCTTATAAAACCCACGAAGCATCAACACTATTCAGGCTGAACTGTGTCCCCAACTCCTGTCGAATTCATATGTTGACTGTGACCCACAGCACCTCAGGAGGTGACTGTGTCTGGAGATTCTCTTTCCAAATGCGATTAAGTTCAAATGAGACCTTATAGTGATCCTGATTGCTGTCTGTGGAAGAGGAAAAAGGAGAACTAGACACACACCAGGGACAGAGCATACTAGGACACAGGGAGAAGGGAGCCACTTGCAAGCCTTGAAGAGAAGTTCTGGAGGGACCAACTCATTGACCTTGATCTTGGTCTTCCAACCTCCAGAACTGTAGGAGCATCAACATTCATGGTTGAAGTTACTCACCTAGAGATCTTTCTTTATGGCAGCTCCCAGAAACTACTACAAAAACGTTAAAAGCAATGACCATAGAACCAACAAACAGTAAGTGCTCAGTAAACAGCCTCACTGTTAATTCAGTTGTAAATACAAACACATCCAGAGCCTTTGTTTGGCTTAAAGAACATATATCCAGAGGTATTGGAACATAGACTGAGTAAAGGAACACAGACTCAGAAAAAGAAGCAACATGTGTTCTCTCTCATTTGTGGATCATAGTTCCAAATCCTTTAATGTGAATATATATATCCTAATGTAACTGCAAGAGCCAGGAAAATGGAAAGAAACTGTTGGAAGGGAAAGAGGAGCTCAAGAGAGGGGGAGCAGGGTACACGTGTTATCGAGGGGAAGAGGTGATATTGGGTACTTTAAAACTGTGGATGGAAGAGGGAATTTATACAAGAGGAGAGAGAGAAGAGATTAACAATGCTTAGTCGTGTGAAAAACCAGAGGGAAATGTATTAGTTCAAAAGCCTACTGAAAATATGCATACAATACATATACAAGTGCATGTGTATAGCTGAGGGCTATATAACAACAACAAAAACAGTGCTAGGAGAAACCTCCCTTCAAGTTGTTGGTCAAGGTAGTCCAAAAGATTCCCAAAATAACACAAGCTATTGCCACAGTCCTTGGTGACCTCCTAGGACTTGAAAGTAAGACCTTATTGCTGAAGACAGGACATGCTAGACACAACTTGGTGTAATCAAGCTGGAGTTGACCAGGGAGTCTCCTCCCTGAAGACTAGTTCTCATATATCAGAAGATACTATGCAAGCTGCCAAGATTGCAATCAATGGTCTTACCCAGATTAAAGTCTACCACCCACAATGGTGGCTGGCCCAGCAATGATCTCTATTTGTCCAGGAGTGCCATTTTTAGCTTGAAGGTAACTTAACAGCTGTTTAATTGGATGTAAGGCCCAAGCAATGGGAGGGAACTCATGTGTGGTACTATAAATAGAGTAAAATACACATCATTAGAGAGGTCATAGACTTTAGAAAAAAAAAAAAAAAAAAAAAAAAAAACCCTGCTTTTGTCACATCCCCAGACCAAGGCAATTTCTTACTATATTCTAAATGCATATCCTTATATTTACAGACAAGTATACCTCTCACCACTAATCAAACAAATTTCTTTTTTTTTTAACAAGAAATGAAGGCTATTATGAAGTTCTACAACTAGTAAAACACAGAGAATAAGTGTCTGTGAGGTGCCCAACCTTCAGTGACATATCTACAATGCGACTTCTACACGGAAAGATCAGGGAACATTACAAAACGGTGTGGAAAGAATATTGATGCATCTCTCAACTCCCACCAGAGAAGCTTCCTCATGCAACAGATGGTGGTGAATTCAGAAGGTCACTGTGTGAGAACTCCACTCCACATTCTACACAGCACATGTGTATTAAAAGCAAAAATCGGTCCACCCTCATTCACAGGACCACAGCTCTGTTAAGTTGTGTGGAGTAAGCTGGTTTCTGCAGTAGTCTGTTATTTGTCGTCTTGGGGACTAAACCCAGGGTTTCACACAAGCTAGACAAGTGCTGTCACTGAGCTATGCTCCAGCCCTCTTTTCACATTTTTATTTTGTTAAATATTTTCTTTATTAATTTATTTATTTTACTTTATGTGTATGAGCATATTGCCTGCATGTGTGTAAGTACACCTGTGTCCTGTAATGCCCACAGAGGACAGAAGAGGGTGTCAGGTCCTTTGGAACTGGAGTTACAGACAGCACATTTTTATTTTGAAGGAGGGTTTCACTAAGTGGCCCAGGCTGGTCTTGAGGTCAGTCTGTAGCTCAGCAATTCTCCTGCCTTAATCTTACTAAGTAGCTGGGATTATAGGCCTGTACCACCAGGCTCGGCATGTAGTAACCTTTTGTACTGTGTTCATAATTATGTCACAAGTTTGAAAAAAGGTCAGTGATCCTATCCCTTTGAATGTTTACCTAAAATGTAAAAGTAGAACAAACTACGAATTGTGTTGAATTGTTTCCAATATCAAAAACTAGCTAGGAGACTGTAAAAGCCCTTTCCAATTCCAGAAACTCTTAACACAGACAAACAAACAGCCCCATGAGACGTCACACATTGGGGTCCCCCATAGTTTGCATTTATTCCAGCCTCCTTCATGATTTCCAGCGGAGCAGGGTAAAGGTTTGCAAATGGAATATTTCCTATGTGTTGTGTAAGTGGCGCCTTCATGGACCAGCCTCACCTGCTGCCAGCAGAACGGTCACACTGCAGAAAAGGCTCCCAGTCACTGCTTTCGTCTGAGAGAAGGAAGAAGTGCGCCTCTGTGCAGAGCATGGACAACCTCACTCCCTCTGTGACTCATTCATTCAGCATCCCTCTGGCCTCTGTGCTGTCTGGACATTGTTAGTGATGCTTTAATAACGTATTCTTTCCAGAAAAAGGCAATCTATCATTCAAATGTTGGGGTTTCCGGCATCTTCTCCGGAGAAGGCCCTCAAATCCCTCTGGCCCTCAGCTCTTCTGTGGCTCTAGGAACCAGAAAATTCGAGAATAGAAGCTGACCTCCCTCCGTTGCCATTTTCTCCCCTCTGCAGCCCAGGAGGTCCATGCTCTGTAAGAGATGAGGACTGTTTTGACTGCAGTAAGGCAAACAGTCACCCACTCAACACAGGGCCCCACGTAATAGCTACAAAACTGACTGCAGTTTTTCCCTCTGTCCTCAATCCCTTTCAAATGCCAGGGACTATGGTAGTAGGGGAATGGCAAGGAAGAAATATCTTAGGTTTCTAGTCAACAATGTAATATTATTCTGTAAATCCTGGGGCCGTGCTGCTGTTTTTGTCTGTATTAGTCTATGAGTGACTGCTGTAATATTAGGTGTCTTCCATTCTTTTAAATCAGAAAAAGATAGAGGTCAGTTGCTTAAGTTATTCCAAAGTCCAGCCTTCTTTTTCCTGAGGACTAAGGATGGAGTGCATTTGTGGGAATGATGTGGGCACACCTTGATAAGCTCCACAGCAGACGCTAGTCCTACAGCTGCATGTGAGGAGCCCACTGCAGAGTGACAGCAGTAAATGCTTGTGCCTGGAAACACTGGGCTTCTGCCTCTGTTTATTGCTGACAGGAGGTAAACCAGATGGATGACCTTCCCACTAGTTCCTGCCTCTGAGGTACCAGGCCCCTGGCACTGACCTTGTACAGTTGAATGGTAGGAGAGAAGCAGAACGTGACTGTCCTGGTGGTCACCCTGTCATGAGGTCCATGCTCCAGGCCTCAGGTATGGACCCCATAAACTCTTCATTTTCTTCTAACATCGACTTCCTGTAACTGGAAGCCAAGTAAACCCTTCTTCCCTAAGTTGTTTATGGTCATGATGTTTATCACAGCAACAGAAAGCAAACTGCACACGAATGAAAAGCACTAGGCCTCATTTCCAGGCTGCCGTTTGTCCTCCTTTCTGCACCAGCACCTATCTGACTCTCCATTCCCTAGTCAGTCCTTTGGTCTGCCCTGTCCTTCCCACAGGGAGCATTTGTTGAATATTTACCTGCTGAGTATATAGCACCCCAGCAACCACATTTCCCCAAGGGCTGGAACCTGCTTCTGAAGCACTTATAAGGCAGGAGAAGGGACAGGAGCCACATAAACCTTTTAGGCCAATGGTGGCAGCCACCAAGCCTGCCCAAGCTGGAGGCAACGCGATCACGCTGAGGGGTGCAGGCAGAAGGAGCAGCTAGCACTCCCTACGTGTGAGACCTTCAGTTCAGCTGTGTTTCTTGTACATTCTCTCTCTTCCTTCCCAGTGCCTTCTCCAGATGGGCACAGACCTGGCCAAGGCTGTTTAGAGGCGTTGAACTGTAGGCGTTTCATCATCATGGAGGCGACGTCAAAGGGGCACAAGAATACAGACCATAGCACACCTGCATGTACTCAATGCCGAACCCTGGACACATGGGGCACTTCCTCTCAGTCTTGAGATGCTCTTACTTCTCAAGTGCTGCTATACATCCTAGAGCCCACTGGATCTCAGTAAGACTCCATCATGGTTTCATCTTTTCCCTGTAGGTACCCCTAAACCAGTTCCTCTAACACGCCTCAGCTGTGAGATATTGAGAGTTCATCTCTCTTCATTTGCCACAGCTTGTTTTTCTAGGAGGCTATCACATCTGGAGCCACTGGACTGTCATGATCTTCCCATGAACTCCTAGAGCAGAGTTTTGGTCAGCCTGTGTCTGCTCTGTGTCCCCTCTAGTAGATCCCTGACCAAAATCTCCACTTTTCCCAGTTCCTGGATCCATATATCCACCTGTTTCCTGGTCTTACTCATGCATCTCTAGAATTCCTAAGCAGTTGTCTTAAACATTGCCACTTAGTTTAGTGAAAGAAACAACTATAGTCACTTCACATTCCTAAAGACAATGGGCACCTGTATAAATTAGAAAATGACCCCTGTCCTCAATGTGCTTTGTTTCCATTTGTTGAAAAATTGTCAACGTAAACATACCATGTCCACAATATAATACTCTTGTACAATGACTGCCATAGAAAATGGCATCTTACTAAACACAACAGAAACGATCATCCTCCAGTGTTATATTCAGTCAGTAGGAGACAACAGTGAAATGTGAAGGCCCTTGTTTGACCTGTCACTATTTCTCCATTAGGGCTGAACGTATATTATAATCAACCCAACAGCCACCAATATAATCCAGCGGTCCATACACATTAAATGAATATGGTTCTATTGAAATTACGATTGATGAAAATATTTTACAAGGGCTGGGTGTATAGTTGGTGGCAGAGTATTTGACTAACATGCAGGATGAACTGGGTTTGATCCTCAGAATTACAAAAAAAACTACATAAATTCACATATATTAACATACTACATATATAGAGAACAATGGACATTTACACAAATTCAAACATGTCTCAACATCTACAGGTTTCATGTTTTTTAAAAAAATTATTTGTGTTCATGTGTGACTGTTGTTGTACATGTGAAAGTCTCATTTCAGCTTTTAAAAAATATTATTTTTGTTTTATATGTATGAGTGCACTGTCTGCATGTCTGTAAGTGCACCTGTGTTGTGCAATGCCTGTGGAAGTCAGTTCCAGAAGTCCCCTGGAACTGGAGTTATGGATGTTCTTAGCCACCATGTAGGTTCTGGCAACTGAACCCAGGCCTTCTGCGAGAGCAGTCAGTGCGCTTATTCACTTCTGCAGCCTCTCCTTCCACCTTTCTGAGACCAGGTCTGGTCTCTCTTGTTTCTGCTACACTGTGTACTCCAGGCTAGCTGGCTCTCAAGCTTCTGGAAGATTCTCCTGTCTCTGCCTCCTACCTTGCTGTAGAAGTACTCGGATCACAGAGGCATGACACCATATCCAGCTTTTTGTGGGGGTTTGGGGGAATCGAACCCAGGTTATCATGCTCGTGCAACAAGTACTTTTACCCACTAAGCCGTCTCCCCAATCTGAGTTCACATTCTTTACAAAGTAATCCTGTCTCTTTACAAAAAGAAAATGTCACAGTGGAGAAGCTTGACAGACAGGATCTTAACCAGGTGAGTTGAAGCATCTCACTGTAAAAGAACATCAAAGAAATTCAACTGGAAGGACATTTTAGGAAACATTCTAGGCCTGGACCCATTCCAATGTCAGTGCCACAGGAGAAAACAATAAAGACTGTGCTACATTAGCATAGATCAAAGATAAAGAACAA
The DNA here is from genome assembly GCA_035773235.1 of Eospalax fontanierii. Lineage (NCBI taxonomy): Eukaryota > Metazoa > Chordata > Mammalia > Rodentia > Spalacidae > Eospalax > Eospalax fontanierii. Next base: position 13,691,378 of record CM069552.1, read on the forward strand.
ATGAAAGAGATGAACTTCAACTGAATCCTTAGCAAACAATGTTACATGATAACCACTGAAATTGGAATATGGGTTGGCTAGATAATTACGTGAGTCTTAGATTTCCCAAGTTGTCTGATGTAGTGTGATCATGAGAGGAGAGAAAGCAAACATAACAAACTATGAGCAGCTAGTTAGGAGGGGCCTGTAAGAATTCATCCACTGTTCCTTCAGACTTCCCACAAGTTTAAAAATGTTCAAAATGGGGCTGGAGAGCGGGCCCAATGGTTAAGAGCTCTGGCTGCTTTTGCAGAGGACCTGGGTTCAGTTCCTAGCACCCATATGGTAGTTAATAACCATTTGCAACTCCCATTCCAGGAGATCTGATGCCCTCTTCTGGCCTCCGCAGGCACTGCATACATAGTGCACGTAACATAAATGCACACGAAAACGGTCATATACTAAATCAATCAATAAATGTTTTAAAAAAGAAAAAAAAATGTTCAAAACAGAAAGCTTGTAAGAAATGTTTTTGAATAAATCTATTGCCTGGGCACGCATAAGCTAGCAAGGTAGGTTTTTGTCTCTAGATAATGAACATCCAGTTGAAATTGGAGAATGAAATAAGCAGGTATTTCTGGGGCAGTGCTATAATCAAGGGCAGAGCCATCAACACATCAGACTTTTAAAGAATATGTAAGAGGTAGAAAGCATCCACTTGAAAGTTAACTGACTGGCTGGCGACTATATACAGTCAGACCTCTTTCCTAAATCTCCCCAAGGTTGTTATACATGAATTGAAAAAGAAAAGGAGAGTGAATGAAGATATCACTGGGCAATAGACACCAAAAATAAATTTGATGGAAATCAGAATCATTTCATAAGGCAAAAAGTAGACGGAAATGGATGAATCGCCTCTAGAAGGAAGCCAGGACCTACAGGTGGGCCAGTGAGAGGCCACAGCCCTGTGAGGCCCAGGAACCAGCGGCTCCAGGTGCACAGCGGATGACTGTGACTCTCGGGTGCACTGAGCATGTGCATGTCAGTCAGACTCCCTTTCTTTCCTTTCCTGTGTCCACACAACTGTCAGAGGCCCAGCAGTAGGTGCTACAGAAATGTAGGCTAGGGGAAGGGTATACTAATACATTTTAGGACTGCATTTTTTTTCTTTGAGACCAGGTAAATAGTGCAGGCTAGCCCCTGATTTTTGTTTCCCCCGCTTCAGCCTCCCAAGTGCTGGCCTTATAGGCCACCATGTCTAGACCAATATAAATTTTAGTTAAATGAAGATTTGGTATCATAATTACTACTGTGCATACTTGTCTAATCATTTAAGAAAATTAAGCAAAGAATGGCCCTGTTCCCATATTTGGCACATTCAAATTATGCTCCATCAAATCCTGAAGAGTCTGCTACTAACTGGGATCCAGAGCATATGATCATGTGATCACGTATCAGTCCTCCTGAGTATTTGACTCTTCTTTTCTAAAGGCCTCTTTCCCGAGAGCTGTGTGTGGGTTTTGTTGCTGCTGCTTCTGGAGAGGACTCGCTTATTTGCACTGATTCTTTCTGGATTCTCACCTGGCTGTCATCCCGAACCCTGTGTGCTTTTCTGCGTTGGGCTGTCTGCTTTCTTGGGTTTTGTGTCTTCTTCCTTGCTTCTGGCTTTCATGGAGTATACCCTTCCATAGCTTTCTGAAGCATCATGCACGAAGATAAGTGCTTTCATCATCCTTCCCAACAGCTCTGTCTTATACTCAGAGCTGTTTTCCTATGAGCTCCATCCTCCTGTTCTGTAACAGTCTGTTCTTGTTTCGGGGATAGAGTATCCTTTCTTGTTTCTCTGAGGTCCTGCATAGTCTGTTTTGCACAAATCTCATTTTCCTGTTTACACTTGTCTCTTTCATATTAGAAAATCTCCTTAAAAAGTCTTGTGGTCATTAGCTATCCTTAAGAAGGAAGTGCTCCCAAAAGAAATTGTAAAGGGTTGCTTCTGTGGACTTAGAGATGGGGTGAAGAGGCTGGGCAATGACCTTCGATTTTCCTTATAAACTTTTCAGTGACGTTTATTATCAATGCATTCCTTTTTTTTCTCTAATGAAAATATAAAAATCAGCAGGAAAGATGGCTCAGCAGCTAACAGCCCTTATCCTACAAGCCTGAGGACATGAGCTTGATCCCTAAGACCCATGGGGAAAGCAGAGAACTGATTCCTGAAAGTTGTCCTCTGACCACCACATACACTGTGGAATGTGCACACTTACACACACACACACACACACACACACACACACACACACAATAACAACAAGATTTTTTAAACAGGAAAGAAAGTAATAGAAATATCAGAGTAAGCCCCAAGTCAAGCAGGTGTAAGAGTAACGGAAATGGGGTCACCCTTCTTAAAGGAGTGGAGTAAAAGCAAACTTGGAGCCAGGCATGGTAGCACACACCTTTAGTCCCAGTAGTCAAGAGGCAGAGGTGGGTGTATCACTGTAAGATTAAGACCAGCCTGGTCTACATAGCAAGTTCCAGGCCAACTGGAGCTACAGGAGACCCTGTATCAAAGAGACAATAAACAGAGAAACAAACAAATAGGAAACAAATAAGAAAGACCCTGATCATTAAAAGGCCATCTGGACAGTGACATTTGCAGAGTGGGGAATAGAGAGGGGCAGGCCGACGTGCCTGGAATGCTAAAGTCATTGTCAAAGGACTACCAGACCTTGCTGGACCCTGAGAACCTAGGCCTCAATTTGCTCCCTCCAAGCCTGACAAATCCTAGCCCTCGCCCCAAGTACAGAGGGTAACAGCTGGGTGTCAGCAGCTGAGCATCCTCGCCCGACAGAGGAGAAACACGCTGGGGTTTATTGCTCAGGTGCTGGAGCACAGAGAGAAATAACTCCACTCTTGTGAAAAATAGGAGCCCTGGTTGTGAGACTTCCCAGGAAGGCATGCCACAGGCTTAGGTTTCCTCCCAGAATCAAAGGAGATAGAAAGAGTAAAGTCATTCTGTGCACTGGCTAACGAGCACCCACCAAGAAGTAGAAATGAACCTGTATAGGGCGAAACAGAGTGCCGGAGTGTAGAAACAGATTGCTGAAAATACATAAGAACCTTTGAAAGCCGCAGTCTCAGAGATTGACAGTGACGTATATGGAAAAGAAACTGTAAGATTTGAGGGCACAATGAACAAGCTTGATTCATTAAGCAGAACTAAGATACTTTCCCCAAGCAACACACATCCTTTTTTATATTTTAGTTATTATTATTGCATGTGTATGATGTGGGTATACATGCAGATGTGCATGTGTCACCACAAGCAACTTTCAGTTCTCTCTTTCCACCGTGGACTCTGTAGTCAAATTTTCTTGAGGAGCACTTTTGCCTGCTGAGCTATCTCATAGTCCCACCTCACATTCCTTTTTAACATGCATGTGTTCTCTATGGAGAATGATCCACAGTAGCTGTGCTTTTGGTTTCACATGGGTGAGTTTATTAAATATGTAGCAAGCAAAAGTAAAAGAGTGAAATAGCAAGCAGCCAATAACTAGCAGAGTGTCAGATCAGACACTTACAGCACTCAGCAGGAACGCCTCGAGAAGCCTGTGAAAGCTATCAGCTGGCAGCCCAGACTGATAAAGAGCGTTCTTCCTGGGTGAGACCTCCAACTAGCTGTACCAACCACAGCCACTTTTCTGTTATGGGATAAGCAACAGGCACTTCTGTTGGAAATGGTTTACCTCTAGCTACTCCCAAGGGCAAAACATTTTAAATACTTTCTCCCTGTTACAGAGCCAGGGGCCAGCCTGACCCAGAACAGGAAGTTTTGAAGGATGCTTGACATAAACATGTTTGAGTCTGAGGCAAGGGGCCCATCTCTTGTTCTTTGGAATAGCTTTCAACAAGCACAAACAGCACATGACAATTTACCAATCTAATTTATATGAGAGCATAGAACACTTACAAAAATTAACAAGTCCAACTACAAAGACAAATCTGAATATATTATCCCAAATCAGAACCATACAGACTCTGTTCTCCAGATATACTGGGGAAGCTAAAGGTAGACAATAATTTCACTGTCTGTTCTCTCCATTTTCTCCCACCAAAATATTACTACAGCCACTTACATACTATGTTAAAATGTTCTTTTTCAAAATAACTCTATGAAGCTGGTCGTGCAGCACATGCTATGGTCCCTGCACATGGGAGGCTGGGGTGGGAAGATCACTTTACCTCAGAAGTTTGAGCTCAGCCTGAACAATATAGTGAGACCCCATCTCAAAAGAAATAAACACAAAGCCTCTCTGTATAGAAAAGAATAATGTAAGATTATAAGTTCTTTAGTTATGAAAGAAAATGAAATCAATACAGAGAAAAACTACTGTACACAATGAAAACTGAGATTAGGTAGTAATTCATAGTCCAAAAATAGTTATTAAAAGTCAAAAGTGGGGCCAGGGAGAGAGCTCAGAGATTAAGAGCACTGACTGCTCTTACAGAGGATCCAGATTTGGTTCCCATCATCCATGTGGCAGCTGTCTATGGTCTGTGACTGTAGCTCCAGGGGATCTGATGCCCCTTTTCTGGCCTCTTTAGGCACTGGACAGGTGTGGTATACTTATATACATTCAGGGAAAACACCCATGCACACAAAAATAAGTAAACATGTAATAAAAAGAGATGAAAAAATAAACAAATCAGACGATCAGTGAACACACCAAAGAAAGGTTAATCATATAAATGAAAGCAAAGTAAAAGGAAGAACTGGGATGAGGGGTCTCTCTTCCCAAACAAGTGACACCTTGGAAATGGAGCAAGTGGAGGTGCAGGAAGGTCCCTCCCATCCCTGCCCTGAGCCCACCAGCAATCCTAGCAAGGTCAGTCTCTGACCCTCCACATCCTTCCTGTCCTGAAAGCTTTCACATGAAGGTGAAGAGATTCCTGTCCCATGCAGAGACGGAGGAAGTGTCTCAAGAGGCAGAGAAGATGCTGAAGGAAATCAGCCTTGCTGAGTGTCCAGGATTCATTTCCAGTAGATCCTCTCATGGTGACTCTGCAGGAATGGCCACTCTACCACATCCACGCAGAAAGCACACAGACTTCCCTGTTTCTCGGAGGTTTCATTCGAGTCACAGGAAACCACAGTTAAATAAATTTGTATGCTTTTCTTTTAGCCGGGGACCTTGTGATGAGTGATGACAAGATGTTACGTTTTCTCCTGTCCAGACAAAAGGGAGAGGATTAAGCAATTGAACAGTGAAGATATCAAAAACACTAAAACATTTTTCCTCTTCTTCTTCCTCCTCCTCCTCCTCCTCCTCCTCCTCCTCCTCTTTCTTCTTCTTCTTCTTCTTCTTCTTCTTCTTCTTCTTCTTCTTCTTCTTCTTCTTCTTCTTCTTCTTCTTCCATTTTTTAGTGAAAAGGCCAATAAAACTTTTGCAAGCATAATGGAGAGAAGGCATGGAGAATGAAGTAAACTACATTTAGATTAAGAAAGTGGACACAGCATTGGCCTCAGGGAGACTTCTCAATGAAAATACTATGTAGAACTTTACAAAGTTTGCTGAAAATCTTAAGTAAAAGGAATTTAAAGTAAGTACAATATATTTACAAAATAACCAAGCACTTATTTATCACCTTCCTTTCTTCTCCAAAAATAAGGCATTTCATTCATCTATTCCAATGATCATGAAGTCATCTAAGGAGTAAGGATTAGGAAGATAGCATCCCTTCCCCTATGCTAATCTATAACATAACATGTCCCCTAAATCGAAATCATAAGGGAATTTTAAGACGGAATTTTGCAAACTGAATCTAATGCTCATCTGAAAAGGTAAACATATGAGAAATTAAAATTTCTTTGGAAAAAAAGAAAGGGGATTTGCCTGACTAAATAGACAGACTCCACAGTAAATACTTGTGGAGTCTGAAAATCTTTCAGAGTCATCTTGCCTGAAGCAGCCAGAGAGAGGGCTGGAGAAAACCAGCAAAGAGTTTTCTGTTTTATCTCATATTCATTTTTTTGGTTTTTGTCTTTTGAGACAGGTAGCTCAGGCTGGCCTTGGGCTCCAGGCAATCCTCCCGTCTAAGTCTCCAAATGCTGAGGTGAAAGGTATGAGTCACCTGGTCTCCTTTGTATTTGTTTCTGCTGCTATGGTAACACATCACTAAGGCTTGGCAGTTTGGATAGATTTCTTATTTTGCAGATCAGAATGCTGAATTGGGGTCTCTGGCAAGAACCCAAGGTATGGTCCAAGTTTTGTTCTCTTCTGGAAGCTACAATCTTGTCTTCTGCAATGGGCAGGCCCCATTCCTTCAGGTGCAAAGGCAGCAGGGCTCTGTTGAGTCTCACTCTGCATCACTCTTGAAATGCACCCCCTCCCCTTCTCCACATCTGATGTCTTCATGATTACACTGGGTTTATCTGGGTAATACAGGGTAATTGCCCCGGTTTAAAGTCAGCCAACGGTGGGTTTCATTCCTTCTGTAATCTTAATTCACTGTTGCCCTCTGCCGTAACCACACTCGTTCTGTTTACTTTATTTTTTAGAATCGAGTGTCACTATGTTGCTCAGACTGGCCTGTAATTCACCATCCTCCTGCCTTGGCCTGGGATTACAGGTGTGCACCACCATACTTGGCTGAGAATTCTTTGTGAGACTGAAAGAACATTTTAGATATCAGATTCAAAAAGTTAAACAGACCTACTCTTATCATAAAAAACATGTGATGGTGCAAGATCATACAAATAGTCTACAAATGGGATATTAAAAAAATGGCTATCAAGAGATACCTACAAGTGGATGTAGCATTCAACAAAAGGCGTATTTCAGCCACAGAAGAAGAGAAGCCATACTCCATATAACCCAGTTCACAGAGCAACCCTTTATAATGCTAACACAAAGTGAAAATGTAGGTAACAGACAGAAGAAAATAATTATGTATCACAAAGACAGCCAGCCCAGGTCCGGCCTGGGACTGTCATCCCGGCTATTTGGGAAGTTAAGGCAGGAGGGGTAACGTCAGTTCAAGGCCTGCTTACACTGCAGAGTGAGTTCAAGCCTGTCTAACTTTGTGAGACCCTGTCTAAAGGAAAAAAATGTGCTGGTGCTGTAACAACTCAGTGGTAGCACACTGACTCTGCCATGTGGAAGCTCAAACCCCAGCTCAGGTAGAAAAAGGATAGCATGAGTCAAGATCTTTGTGTAGCCTGAAAAGGCCACAATACTACAAGAAAACAAGCAAAGACATATACAGGTCCTTTCTTGGAAGGAATGTGACAGCAATTATGAACACCACAATCAAACCCACAAGTGGGGAAAGGCAGAGGGGAAAGCAAAGACGGTGTATGCACAAGAGCCTGCCATGCGTTCAGACTCTGACATGGAGACTTCATGGGTCTGGAGCCAGACCTTGTTAATACACCATGTGGCCTCAGAGAATTAAGCCACTTGTGCCTCAGTTTCTCTTTATAAAAATAGGGTCAGTAATATATCTGAACTCAGAATTACGGTAACGATGGAAGGAGTTACCATAAAGCATTTTGAATGATTCCTGGCCCACAGTATTCACTCACCCGCTGTGGTTCATAGTTTTCTTGTGATACGTACACAAAGCTTTGGGCCGGCCTGTGCTGCATGCTCACACACTTATGAAATTCAGCATAGCATCATTTGCTGGGGCGAAAACTGGATCACTGTGAATGACCTATTGTTAGGTAATAAATACATTTTGTCCCTGTGCCAAATGGAATAACAATTAGTTGTTTAAAAGCACTCCTGTTAGACTGGTGAGACTGCTCAGTGGGTAAAGACACTTACTGTCAGCGCAGCCACTTAAGTTGGATTCCGGGGGCCTACCTATACGGTAGAAGGAAAAGACAGCTCTTCCAAGTCGTCTCTGACACACATGCTGTGGTATATGACCCCCCCGCCACAAATAAATAAATGTAATAATTTTTTTCCAGCATGTTCATGTTCTGGGGCACCAGTACAGGGACTCTGTAAAATTCTTTTCATGAACATGTATGTAGTATGTTTGCTTGTCTAATATGCCCAGAAAATGTTAGTCCAAAGGACTCCTTCAAATTGAGCTGGCTCGATTTGAGATGGTTCGACGGGTAAAGTACTTCCATGCAAGCATGAGAAGCAGAATTTAGATCCCCAGAACTCACATAAATGCTGGGCTGGTATGGTGACCTGTCTGTAGTCTTAGTGTTTGAGAAGGCTGGGAGACCCCCAGGGCACACTGGTAGACTAGCTGAATTAGCAAGCACAGGGTTCATTTGAGAGACCATGACTCAATGGAGCGTGAGCAAAGAAGACATTTGATGTCAACCCCTGGCTTTCACATGCACGTGCACACATGTGCATGTACCTGATCACACACATGTCCCCATACATGTAAACATGTAGACACACATGCATATCACACACACATACAGATGCCAAAAAAAAATGTTAGCAAAGGTGACTACCAGGAAAACAGGATTGGGAGGAAGTCTAAGGAAGAATTTATCAAATAAAACACACTTATTGTTTTTATTTTGCTTTTTAAAGACAGGGTCTCTCTGTAGCCCCCAGGTGGCCTGGAACTTGCTATGTAGACCAGGTTGGCCTTAATCTCACAGAGATTTGCCTGCCTCTGCCTCCTGAGTGCTGGGACTAAAGCCATGCTACACCATGCCTGGCTCACATTTGTTCTTTTACTGTTTTGAAAACTGCTTTAAAAATATATGAGAAATCATCACTTAGAATAAATAACCCCAAATGAACAGAGCAACAATAGTGACCAAAAATAGTGGTGTTATTTATCTTGTGATTTCCTTTTCAAGAAAAAAGTGCCTGGCAAAGGAATCCAGCCAGTCATGCTCCAAGGAATGCCAATTTAGCTATGGGGTTTTCAAATTCTTTGAATGTGACCTAAGAATGTCAAAAGCATCCATCCTTCGATGACAGACACTCTGTGATAAGGGCTGCCACTCCTGTTTCCAATGGAGATCATATTCTGCAAGTTTTGCCTCTCCGGGAAGGTAATGTTTGCAAATTCAAGACATAGCCCTTTAATATTACTTAGATGACATAAACAAATTAAAATAAGGCCAACCTAAGCCAGTTGTGTTTATCAACCTGATCCCTTCTGAAAACGAGAAGTGAAGTCAAATACCCTTTAATACTATTTATTAGTGGAGTAATATAATACATTTTGACAAGTTGAACAGTTTTAACAGGCAGCTGTTAAAGTCTCTACAGGGCCTGTTTAGAATGAAAACAGGAGTGAGAGACAGCTCTATAACTGGGTTTAAGAACAGCTCAGCCATCAACTATATCCTAACCAAGTACTTTTTTATCAAGTTAATTTACAGAGTGAATCCCTCAGGGTCTTCCATGTCTACCACTGCAGCTCATTAGAGTCCAATGTCCAACTTTTCTCACCGTAGCACTGAAAGCATGTGTGCTTAAAATATAATTAAATGGAAAACAAACAAGACCCCGGTTCCCTGACAGTCCCACCATTTTCAAACTGACAAAGGCACGAACTTGTATAGGATTATTTCGAAAGCATGATACATTTCAGCCACTTATGGCAAGACATTTGCCCAACTGTTCATCCTGCATGCAATTAGGAATCTAAATACTTGGGCCACGGGCTTCTACTGGGAATTAAACTTGCAGATCTCTTACAAACGAGTAATGTGGCAAGACTTGCTGTCCAATGAGGTGTCTTATTGAAACGTCCCAGGCTGCTTCGCTTGTCACAGCTGTCCTTTCAGCCGCCTGCACTCACAGTGTATAGCTTTCATTACGAAAATAGAAATTTGTGTCCTAAGTGCTGTTACATTACTAATGCTAAATATTTAATTCCCTGGGGTTCCAATTATGGTCGAGTGCTGGCAACACTGATTCTACTTTTTAATAACAACTGTAAAAGCAATCTGAGCATTTTTCAATTAATTAAATACACAGTGAACGAGTAACCTCTTGTCATTTTGCCCTCCAGGACCTGAGCTAATTGGTGTAGAATAAAATGTTTTGAAATGAACTGATATTCTGGCCTGTGCGCCTTTTTTCCGTTCAGCTACAGTTGTACGGTGAAGTTTGTCTTCTGAGAGTTAGGGCCCTTCTGCAGCTGTAGGAAGGACCTGGTTTACTTCTTAGCGGTGCCTCAATTTAGGGCCAAGATGAAAATAGAACACAACCTTTCTGAACCCGTCAGTACTGAGGACATGAGCCCCACTCACAGCATGGTGTCACGGATTTCAACAAGGGAGGCTCCCCAGACTCCCTGACATTTTACAGTCCAGCTTAAACATTTTGAAAGGAGCTCAAAACAACATCTATCTTTTATTCCCACACAAAAACTCAAAAATTTTAGATTTCCGCCCCCCCTTTTTTTTCCACAAGAGAAAGTTGTAAATTGAATTCCTGGGAAAGTCCTTCTTTTTGAAATATTTTCTTGCAATTTCTTGCTTCACCAAAGAACATCATAAATAAGCTCCAAATTGATGTCTCAGTCGAGAAGGAGGATCATAAATGCAGATGCCACACTTAAAATGATCTTTTTCTGAAGTACAGTGAAATGCGACTAAGAGTCCTTCTCCGTGGCCAGCGTGGCTGACAGGTGTTCCTTTGGCTGCGGGTCTTGATTGGCCATAATCTGAAATCCATGCTAGGAAAGCCAATGCCCTCCCGGCAGCTGTCTGTCTAGCAGAGATGATCCCTGAAACAGGTTTCACTGAATTAGGAGTCTCGTCAGAAGCACCGAGGCTTGGGGAGGAAGGCACTGAAAGTGAAATTAATCACTCTGGGAGAGAGGGAAAAAATAATAGAGAAAATTTAATCATTTCCATACCAATCTTTAGGGTTTAAATCTTTAATATTTCTAAGATTATAGTAACATCTTAGAGAAATGAATCTTAATTACAGGATTAGCATGGTAGTACCAGTCAGTTAATATAAATACATCAGCCTAAATTGCCAATCTTTTTTAGACTAAAGTGGATAATGAGGGCTTTTTACAATTCTGGGGTTGAGTTGACTTCTCAAGAACTAATGTCAAGATCACTGGAAAATACATACTGTCACATAGAAATGAAAAGAAAAATATAAAACTGTTGAAGGTTTATTGAAGTATTAATCTATATGGAATATAACATCTTAATAGACTACTGGCTTAATACATTCTATCATTAACAATATTTTTTTCCTTTTTGAGACAGGATATCCTATAGCTCCAGGGCGACCAGGCTGGCCTCCACCAAGTGCTGGGATTAAAGGCCTAGCTTGGTTTTTATTATTAACAATTGTTAAAACAATGGGCCACAGAATCTGTAAATGAGGACCTGTGGAGACAGGTAAAGGCTCTGCTCCCAAAGACCTGAGATCCCCAGGACCCACATGGTAGAAGGAGAACGGATTCCAGCAAGCTGTCCTCTGAGCTCTACATGCAGACTGACATGTGCATACCTGCACAAGTAAAATTTTTAAAATGATATATCAAATCCATATATACCAATTATTATTTGCCAAAAGTATTTATTTTTTCCAGTCCTTCAAAAACCTATATTTTTAAACTGAAAAGGAAGAGAATTTTCACTATCAACATCAGTGGTTCATATACTGCTTTACTAAGAAATGTGTCAGGTGTTAGGGATGGGGCTGAGTAGAGCACTTGCTTAGTAAGTTCTAGACCCTAAGTTCAAGTCCAGTACTAAGAAAAAGGAAAGAAAAGAAATGGGTTGGAGTTTACTCCCAAATGCGTGTTTCTAGTTTTAAGGAATAATAATTGTATTAACTGACCATTCACATAGGGCTAAGGTTATGTGTGGTGATGCACACCAATGATCCCAACATTTGGGAGGTTGGAGGCTTGCAGAAATGAGCTTAATTGAATTTCACTGTACTTGAGAAAAAAATCCACTTTAAGCATGGGAACTCAAATGGAAGGCCTCCCTGGGCTGCAGAGGGAGATTCTCTCAAAATAACAGAGACAATCAGAACTAAACAAAATAATACTTAGTTTTCTAAAAGCCCTGGACCATTTTCTCCAGTGATAACCAAAGCCACTATTTATAGTATCAGTATCCCAAGCTACTGTACCCAGCCAGCCAGCTGTAGTCAGTCATCAGATTCCACACAAATATTCTTCTGCCCTCAGAGCCACAGGAGGATGAGACATCTCTTGGGATTACATGCCTTGGGATCAAGTTCTCTCTCCTCCTTCCCTTGGTGTGACTTGGCACTCCATGTGTGCAGAGGGTATGGAAGCCCCATCTACACAATCAGAACTGGGCTGTACTGGCTACTCACCTACATATGCATACTTGGAGTTAGTAAGGAAACCCCACAGGCCTTGAAAACAGAGGAGCTGGGCCCATCAGGGAGTGCAAACAGCCAACAGTTATATGACTGGCCCAATCTGATGATGCTTAGGCTTATCTGGTTTCCCAGGAGGACAGTTTAATTCCTGCATGTTCTGAACACTTGAGGAGACAAGACACTGAAGACTCTGGAGGAGCCAAAAAGGAGCAGGTCAATGAAAGGCCCAAGAATTCCACCATACGAATCAGCTGCTGGCACACCCAACAGAGCATGATGCATCCATAATAGCATGCACCCCAAAAGGAGAAATCAAGAGTCATTACAGGCCTTGCAAGAGTTTTTGTAGAATTAAAGCTTTAGTTTTAGTCTCAACAGAATATAAGTTGAAAGAAAATATATTTGGGGTTTATAAGAGAAGGAAAGGGGCTGGATACAGATCAGGGGTAGAGCACGTGCCTAGCGTGCACAAGGGCCTTTGTCCCACTGCCATCTCCATGAAAACAGAGAAGAGGAACTGACAAGATAGAAAGCATCAGCATGTGAGCCAGGGCTTCATAAACTCAAAACCAGGTCTGTTTCAAACCCGACTTTCTTATTCTAGAGTATGCTCAACTGGCCCTCTTAGGGGTCTGATGCTTAAAGCCCAGAACTCCATTCCCCTGACTAGAATGGGCTTTGTGGAGCTCTAGTATCCCAAGTATGGGGCGGGAAGAGGATGGGCAGGTCCCCAGCCTTCCAGTGGAGCGGCCGGAACTGCGTGCTGGCACTTAACGTCTTCTGGAGAGACTGAGTGTTTGCAAGTGACTGCATAATGCCAGAGGCTTAAGTTCTACTTCCTGGTCTCTAAGTCCTCAGGAGCCTAAAAGCAGCAGTTTGAAGGGCATACAGAAAACTATAGGCAGGGCCAGAAGAAATATGCCTAGGAGCAATGGAGGATACAGAACTGGTTTAAGAAGTATCAAGGAGAACTAAAAACAAAAACAAAACAAAACCAACAAAACAAAACACGGTATCTAGTCATCTAAAGAGGACTGAGTTTTACCACCAACATTTAGTAAAGCTCCATTCATTGTTTAAAAGGCTCCATCTTAGAAAGATCTCCAACACAAAACAGTTAATGCTAGTTCTTAAGATCTGGCTATCTTGTAAAACTTTCTCCCTGTGGGCTGCAGATCATGGTGGTTTTACCGCACTTAGATAGTTTTATGGTTAATGTACTGTAGTATAAATAAATATAGTTTAGCCTAGGCATCTCCATTGAAAATATGTATGCCATAAAATGACATATAAAATAGGTCAATAACTAAACCCATAGCAAATAGCTAAAGCAGAACCATGCATAACATTAGAATAAACTAAGATGAACTAGCCCTCTCTAAAACTGACAATAAATGATTCACAATGGAATTTCAAAATGAAAAAATAAATGTCCAAGATAAAGAATGAGAAAGAGAGGTAGGAAATTGTGAACTTACACATGCTGCACTTAGGTGAGAAGTTGTTTCAGGACAACAAACTCAGTTTGCGCATTTGTGTGGTCATCAGCTAATGATCTACACTGTTCTGGTTTAATTTTACATTGTAAAGACAAAGTAGAAGCTCAATAAGTTGTCCCTGAGCAGAAATGTAATTTATAGGCTGCTTAAATGCCAGACAAGTAAAGATAAGATATCAAGCTTATCATCAACTTTCTTTGAGAATGTTTAAGGTTGAAAACACAAAGCAAGTAAAAATAAGGGTCTGAAATTTAAACCTACTTAAGTTTCTACTGCACACAGTGATTGCAACATGTGTGGAGGCAAAGACTCCTACATGATGTCCTGTTCTGGCTGGACTTCACAGTGGCTGACGTGCAGATATGTAGCAGAGCACCAGGAGATGAGACGTCACCGGAGCCTCAGCTCGCAGCGCCCTGCACTAGCGTCCATGCGATGCGGTCCCATTTAGTCAGGCTGGCGAAGGATGTCTTGATTTGTGGCTCTGGAGAAAGGGCATCAGGGTGGTCTCCACGGAGCCTGCTGGAGACACAGGAGGCAGGAAAAGGCCGTACCATCACCAAGAAAATCCCTTCACTGTCTTCCCTGGTAGCACCTCAGCTCAGGGCTTACATGGTTTGGTTCTTTTGGGTTTAATGGCATAGTGCTACAGTCTGAATCTGAACTGTCCTCGAAAGGCCCATGGGGAAAAGCTTGATCCCTCGAATAGCACGAGGAAACAGAAGAGCCTGTGAGACATGGGGCCTGGTGAGAGGGCTGACGTCATCAGACACATGCCCTTCGGGGGTACTGGTGTCCCAGATCCCCATCCCTGCTCTTTTCATGTCCTGGGTGTGAGGTGAAAACTTCTGCTCCATCACGTGTTCCCACCATAATACACTGCCTTGCCACAGGATCCACAGCACAGAGCTGTGAGCCTCCAAAGCTGTGAGGCAAAATCAATCTAATCAATCTTTGCTCTGTATTTTGTTGGTTCTCTCTCTATAATAAATATAGTAACTGGAAGCTAACAAACACAGCTACTCAGTTTGGCATTTTGTAAAGTGTGTTGCTGGAGGGGCCATCATGTGCACCTTTGATGGCTACCGGTTTAGTTTATGTCTTGCTATTCCATTTACTGCTCTATGAACTCAAAGACATTTGTAACTTTTGCCTTTGATTATCCTTTTTTGGGGGGAGGAGGAATGGGGCTGGGACCTGCTATGTGGACTAGCTGGCCTGGATCTTATATAGAGTGAGATCTACCTCTCAAGTGTTGGGATTAAAAGTGCATGCCACCAGAGTAGGCAACATTTGTCTTTGAAAGGGCTGGGGATCATGGCTTGATCACCACACCATGGACACAGTCATCCTTCTGGTTCATAACCAGCTAAACTCTGCTCTCCAGGTTTAAAATTCACAGACTATCATGGCCTATGCAGAACACTGCCGACAATACAAAACTGAACATGGAGAGCTTTTAGTCCTCAGATGGTTTTATGCGGAGTTTCCTGTGTCCATCTCCTAAAAACCTGGACTAAAGATATTAGAATTGCAAGGTCATAATGCTGTGCCACGTACCTTTAACCCCACCAGGAAAGGACATTTCAGGTCTCTGCAACCAACTGCAGGTTAGGAGCAGGCTGTTTATGCTGTGTGGGGGTTTCAGTGAGGCCTCTAACAGGTGTAGAGGACAGGAGAGGGGTACTCCTGCAGCCTCTTTTAGAAAATGTCCCTGGAAGGCAGCTATGCCCCTTCTCTATGGCTGTCTCTGCAATGACAAAATTGTTGTAAGAGAGATCACCTGCCCACGTACCCCGAACACTTACTATCTGGCTCTTTTCAGAAGCAGCTAGTTGACGTCTGTTCTAGAGTCTCTGGGAGCTCCTCCCCGGAAGCAGCAAAGCTGGCTCCCTGCCCCAGCCCTCGCCAGCTGCTTTCTGGCCCCCCAGCTCTGAGAGGCAGAGATGCTGGCTCAAGTGGCTTTGGTAATGATTCTGTCTAGGGGTCTCAGATGTCCCTCTTTTCCGATGGGAGATGACCACTGAAGATGCAGGGCAGAAACTTATCAGAGAGCGGTGTAACCTGGAAGTTCCCTTTGTAGCTCCAGGCTCTCTCCACAGGGGAATCTGGGCCTGGCCCTTGTTTCTGACCTTAAGTACAGGAAATTCTCAAAAAAACACTGGTTGATGGTGTAACTCTGTGGTACAAAATGTATTTAGCACGTGCCAGGGTCTGGGTTTACTCTCCAGTTCCAAAAACACTGAAAAATAAAAAGAAAACGAGGAAGACATTAAGAGATGGGTGATTTTTGTCAAGAAGGGAGGAAGGGCTCTGTGAACAGAAGAGGGGAGACTCCCAGCCATGATGTCAGCTCACAGAGGGTGAGAGCAGAGCTGTGAACAAAGCTGAGAAGCGAGGGCTGGAGGGTGTCTCTGCAGGATGTCCGCCAGGGCGCGGTGACAGAATCTCCTTCTAGGAAGACCTTCTGACTGCAAGGTGAGGTGTCAGGGATGCGTGGTCTGCGCTCTTCCCACCAAGTCCACTCTGAGAATCCTCAGCTCTCCTTCACTGAGTACCACAGAGTTTGACTGTCCCCACTTTGAACTACCTTCTAGACAACTGCAAGGATAAGCTGCTCTATCCCAAACTATCATTTTCATGACTCTCTCCTGGTCCCACACTTAACTAAAGAATGGATCAACTCTTAGCATCCTCTGCTTTGTCTTGAAATTTTAAATCTGCCCTGTTAGACAATTTTTTGGTCACTGTAACAAAATCTCCGAGAAGAAGACTTACAAGGGGGAAAGGCTTATTTAGGCTCGCAGTTCCAGAGGTTCCAGTCCCTGATCGGTTGACTCCACTTGCTTGGACTCCACTGGCTTGGACCCATGGTGAGGTCACATGTTCATAGCAGAAGAGCACAACAGAGAGAGATCTCTTATGTCACAAGCCAGGGAACGAAGAAGAAGAGATCAGAGTTGTACATCTCCTTTGAGTCAAACCACCAACAACTTGTAGGTTTTCCTTAGGCTCTTTCTCCCACAGGTTCCAGCACCATCCTGGGGACCAGGTTAGTACTGAGATCTTGAGGGATATCCTGAATCCAAAGTTCAGTAGCTGCGGAGAGATTTTCATATATCACAACATCATAAACTGTATATAAAGACTGAAAAGTCACTCCTAAGAAATAAAGACTGAACAAACTGCAAAGTCAATGACTTCTTTTAAGTCTGAAATCAGAGGGGAAAATGCTATGCGCCAAATTAGAAAGACAGACACAGAGAATGACTAATCACAGCAGAGACCTCTGTGGAAACCGGACCAGAACTGTAAATTACCAGCTCTGGAGATTTGTGTACAGTGTGACAGGAAGAACTCAGAGCCAGGCAGCCGGAGCCCCACATTCTGGTACAGTCTCCCTCCTGGAGCTTCACCAGATTGCCAGAGCGAATACTGGAGACACATTTTCCTTAGGCTTCTGGCAGGGGAAGGAAAGGGCACCACTGTGAAACACACTAGAACATTCTATTCCATTCTGCTCCTACTGACAAGGTCTGCCCAGCAGAACTACTTAACTGAGTCTAACCTGCAGGATTCTATCAGTCAGAGCTCAGGTGACACAAAGTCAGGCTCCTGCAGGTTTCCACAACATCAGGTCTGGTTCACATGGTCATCTGCCCCACCTGCGGGGGTGGAAGGGAGACTAAGAAGGTGCAGAGCTGAAGGCTCAAGCAAAAGACCAGGCCTGACCACAGAGCTGCAGAGCACTTCCCCTTACATCTCCAGCACATCACCAGCAGCTTTGACCCGGTTCTTCACCCCAGGTACCAGGAAACAGTACAAAGCACACTGCACAGAGCTAAAGCCAGACTCACAGCGAAATGTGAGCATCATCAGACTAGAAATTTAAAGCAAATGAAACTGTAGTAGTCTGAGTGATCTTGTCAGCCCAAAGCTCCTGTGCTGGAAACAGCATTTGGGAGCCGACCCGAATGGGAAGATGTTGTGAAGGATTAATGCTACTATAAAAAGAGCTCTCAGGGGTGGGTTCTCATCCTCCCTCTCTGTCCTGTGTCCTGTGATGATACAATCTTCTAAGCCATGTGGGAACACAGCAGGAAGGCTTCTAACCAGCCTCCAGAACTATGGAAACAAGTCTTTCTTCCTCATAAATTACTCAACCTCTTATTCTTGTGATAGCAACACAAACCAACTAAGACACTGATTAAAGGCAAACAACTCCAATGGAAAAAGAGGGTGCATGAGGACAGATGAGAAATATAATCAGGGACAGGAAAACTCTAAGAAAAAAACAAAATACAAATTCCGGAGAGCCAACAGAAATAAAGAGTCTTTGATGTACACACTAGACTGATGAAAGACTCTCTGAGCTAGAAGACTCCCAGGACCTAGTAGGTACTGAATGAGATGTGCAGAGTGACCCTTCCAGGAGTAGCCGGACAACAGTCCATCAAAACCAGGATCATTCTGTGATTGCAGCACGTGGAGACAGAGGTAGGAGGATTACCAGTTCTAGGCCAACCTGGCTACATAGCCAGACCATGTCTCAAAATTAAAAAATCTTCTTACATAACTGAAATTCAGTAGAAACTGCCAAAACCTAAGTAGAGGGGAAATGCCTGAAAAACAAAACAGAACAAGTTGAGCATGGTGGCACATGCTCATAATCTCAGCTCTTGGGAGGCTGAGGCAGCAAGATAGACACAAGTTCAAGGCCACACTGAGTTACGCAGTGAGTCACAGACCAGTCTGGACTTTAGATCCTGGGTCAGAAGACAAAAACAAAACAACAGTAAGAAAAAAAAAAAAACAGAGGAAAGAATCCAAGAATTTCAAGACAACTACAGAAAGTGTACTGTTTGTATAAGGACACTTTCAGAAGACACAGAAAGAAACATAAAATATGAATACAAAAATGACCAAGAATTTCCCCAAATGAATGTCAGACACCATACCATGTATCCAAGAAGCTCAGACGATACCCAGTAGAACAAATGCTGAACAAGGAAGCCATCTACACCAAGATCCAGCGTGTTCAAAACCAGAAGATCAAGGGAAACGTGGAGAGAAACCAGATGAAAAGGATCTGACCCAAGAGCAGAGGTAAGAACGATGCCTAACCTCTCCTCAGAAACCATGTAAGGGATGGAGTGGATAAAATACCTAAAGTGCCAAGAGTGGAATGAGACAACTGGGAATTCTATACTCTGTAAAATTATTCTTCAAAAGTAAAGGAGAAAAAAAGGTGTTCTCAGACAGAAAATGAGGAATATGCTGTCAACCCAAGATCTGCCTTGAAATCTTAAAAGAGGCAGGGCGTGGTGGCACAAACCTTTAATCCCAGCACTCAGTAGGCAGAGGCTGGTGGATTTCTATGTCTTCAAGGCCAGCCTGAGCTACATAGTGAAGGTCCATCTCAAAGACAGCAGTTAATAGAAATTCTTTAGAGAACAAGGAAAAATATGTAGGCTAAAAAAAATAGGGGTCTACACTTAAAAAAGGAAGAATATCAAAAAGGATTAAATGAAGGTAAAATTAAAAGTGCAGTTTAACCGATATGACATATGACACTGTCAGAACAGTGACCGAACAGTGACCCGATGGTGGGTTCCTGGGGCAGAGGCGCTCTGTGAATCAGGAGGAGGGCAGAGGAAGAGGTGGCTAAGGGTGGGGAGACAGGAAGTCAGTGGGAGTCTCACACCTACACACCAGCGACAGAGAGGGCTGCAGGGTACGCAGTGTGTCATGGAGACCATCCTGAGGGGTAGACAAAGGCAGGGGCCAGTAAAAGTGAGGGAGCCAGACCCAAGATGGAGCCCGGCAGCAGCAGCAGAAGTCAGAGATGCTGTGACACACAGAGAGGACAGGCGGGATGGGAGCTGCAGGCCATGTGCTGCCAAGATTCTAGATGGCTAGAAAACCAGATGGCACAGGATCTGTGCTGGGCTTGTGCAACAGCATCCTAGAAGTGCAGGGGCTGAGGAGACAATATTCCAGTGGTGTACGAGACAGGCCTAGAGAGGCTAAACTTGACTGGGAAGTATTAAGAAAGAAAGTGCATAAAGAAGCAGTTTAAGACATAAAAGAGAAGAAGTTAGGAGGAAATGTGATTGGCTGGTGGGAAGAGGTGCCTGTTCCTATGAAAATGAATGATAGATAAGACTGGGACAGAAGACAGAAAGATGCACCATGATTTGCTCAGAATGCTCCCTTTGGCTTTACAAACTGTGAGCCTACACTAGTCCACCTTCCTGGTGGGCTGTACTGTTACCAAACCTGAAGGCAGAACCCAAGGGCTCCTGCTTCTCTGACTCTAAAACCCAGAGTCCAATCTCTTTCCACTTTCGTCTTCACCCTTTTGAACAGACAGGTCACACAACTCTGTCTACCTCAGCGACTCAGGGACAAATAGAATCTCTTGCTTCCATCTGGTCCTGTTCCCTGCTTAGTCCTCCTAGACCCAGGCAGCCAGCACTGACTCTCTGGCCCCACCTATGATCTTGCCAGTGCCCGCTGTAGGTGAGTGTTCATTTTACAGGACTTCAGAGTCATCCATCAGTCTCACAGTATGGGTTAATGAGAGTAAGCAGATGAAGATGGAGTGCCATATGAAGCTACCTCCAGGATTTACAGTTCCCCCACTGGACTGCTGCCTCCAGCAGGGAAGGGCCCTGGCTACTGTGTCCAGCACTCTATGCTTGTGTCTGGCACCCAGGACGTAGTAGGTGCTGAACAGATGTACAGAGTGACCATTTCAGGAAATAAACAGACAATACTCCATCAAAGTCAGGAAGAGCCAAGCACTGTGGCACACACCTGTGATCCCAGCACTTGGGAGACAGAGGCAGGAGGATTACCAGTTGTAGGCCAATCTGGCTTCATATATAACTATATACTATACTTATACTTACATATATATATATATATATATACACTTCTTATATAACTATATACTATACTTATATAACTATATACTTAATTTAAATATTCTCTTTCCTTTCCTCACCTACTTCTGAACCCCAATAATGTCCAGTAGTAAGCAGTTTGTCTCAAGATTTGTTTTACACAGGACATTAGAGCTGCAACAAACACACACACACACACTCAGTGAAAATACAACCACAGGAAGGAAAACACACACAAACACATATACAAATGCATACACACACATATATACAGATGCCACACACACAAAGTACATACAAATACACAAACACTTACCCACACAAATATACACACAAAGACACACATATACACAAACCCCCAAAACTAACAAATAATGAAAGAAAATACATTTCTTGAAAAATCTGTCCTTTAACAGAGACGTATCCCAGTATGAAAAGCAGAAGAAAACTGAGACTTCCATCAGAACCTCAAAACCGACTTGGTCCTTGTCCTCCGGGCTCCTCCAAGCATGGCCACTGACCGTGCCGCGCTGACCCTGCCACGCTGACCCTGCTGCCGGGTCTCTGGCTGTCCTTCGCCACCTGCCGTTCCTCGGCCTTCTAAGGCAGCTCGTCCCAGAGCCCTTTTCTCTCTGGCACGGGGGTATCTCAAAAGCTTCTACTTCTCTTTCCATGCTGGGAGTTCAAACAGCTGCTAATCCCAGACCAGACATGGTGGAACACACCTTTAATCCCAGTACTCGGGAAGCATAAGCAGGCAGATCTCACTGAGTTTCAGGCCAGTCAGGGATACACAATGAGACCCTCTTTCAAAACAAAACAAAACAAAAGAACAAAAACAAAAGTCCCAACAACAAAAAACTCAAACAAAGAAACCCCCTGCTAATCTCTTGCTTTCATAACTCCTGTGAGGACCTAACTGGCTGGCTGTCTGGGGTGACTCAGAGAGTGCTTGCAGTGCTCGGGAGGCACTCGTTCCACCCCTGGCGCTCCAGGAGAAATAAGCTACAGAACGAAAAGAAAGAGGAGAGGGCAGGAAGGAAGGAGAGAGGAAGTGAGGGAGGGAAAGAGAGGAACGAAAGAAGGAAGGAAAACCCTAACTGGCTTCTCAGCAAGCTGCTGCAGTGCCAGTGTTCAGCGCATTCCCCATGCTAAGGCCAAAGTAACACCTTTAAACCACAGACCTGGTCAGGTGACATGTGAAGCCTTAAGGGGCTGCCTGTGGATAGGGTGAAGCCCAGGTGCGTAGCTAGCCACATCCGAGCTTTCTGGGCCTGGCCAGCCTGCTCCTTCTGTCTCTACATGCTCCCACACTCCTCTCAGAATGGACTTTGCTAGGAGTCTCCTGTCTTTGGCTCTTGCTCCCCTTGTCAGGAGCCTGCTTCCTTTTAGCCCAATGACCCAGAATCTCCCAGAAGCCTGCCTGGATCTATCTGTCAGTCCTCCTCTACAGGCCTGGCTGAGAACTGTGCCCCTGTGCTTCTGGAAACCTGGCCTTGGATCATGTCAAGGCTGAAATAGTCCGTTTGCAGCTCTAGCTGCCCAGGTGACACTAAGCTAGGGCTCTACAGGGCCAAAGATAGGCTGCTGTCACCACTTTACCTTCTTAGTCCCACGGCCACTTTGTGGAGTCAGGGAGGAGGTTTCCCTGAACTACCACATTAAAGCACAACAGAAATCTAGTCTGAGACAACACTCTGACGCTTGGGAAGTATCATTTCACCTTCCTGGGCCTCAGTTTCCTCATCTGAAAAACAAATCTCCATCTTAAAAAGTCTGCATGTGCAATTTTTTGCTATTTTTATGCACCGAGTATGAAAGATGTTTGAAGAAAACAAATTGGTTACTAGTGTGCTGCTTCAGGACATTTATACATCAAGCTTGAAGATACTATGTGGGTTAAAA
This sequence comes from Eospalax fontanierii, assembly GCA_035773235.1. NCBI lineage: Eukaryota > Metazoa > Chordata > Mammalia > Rodentia > Spalacidae > Eospalax > Eospalax fontanierii. Next base: position 13,713,992 of record CM069552.1, read on the forward strand.
GACTTTGGCAGTAAGATGTTCTGAAACCATTTTGTGGAGAAAAAAAATGAAGAGAACATAACAATCTTTACAGTCAGGAATTTTTGTGGTGACCAATCTGTGACTTACAGTATTTGTAATAAAAGAACTATCTTAAATTGTACTGCTTACTTTTTAACTACATTAACAGTATGACCAGATGACACCACAATATCTTCTGACAGTCTGTATTTGGAAGTTTTAAGTTTCTGGCTTCATGCAGCCTTTACATAAAACACAATTTTATAAAACAATTCATTTTGACCTTGTAGGCAAGGCCATATGGTTGAATCAATACTATTACTAAATATAAAATCCTGAGTATCTTAATTTTATTGCTTTTATAACCACTCTGATTAAGTCTGTGACTCATATAAATTTAAAGAAACTCAGCCAATCCTGATGACACAGACCTGTAATGTGGATACTCAAAAGGTGGAGGCAGATGGATTACAAACTCCAGGGCTAGCCTGGACAAGTTAGTGAGACTGTGCCTCAAAACTTAAAAAGTGAAAAAGAAGCGAAGCGTGTATAGTGGCACACACCTTTAATCCCAGCGCTCAGGAGGCAGACAGATGGATCCCTGGGAGTTGGAGGCCAGCCAGATCAGGAAGAGCTACAGAGAGAACCTGTCTCAAAAAAAGAAAATAAATAAATAAATAAATAAATAGTAAAAAGAGAGCGAGGAATATAACCTAATGGCAGAGGACTGGCCTGGCATGTTCAAGACACCAGGGTTAATCCCACTAAGTGGGGGGAGGGGGCTTTTCCAAATTCACTTAAAGAGGCTTATACCATATCACAGTTCCTAAAACTGGAGAGATGTTTAGCAAAGGCACTTAACATTCTCTTATGATTTTGTACTTAAAACAAATATGCATACACTTGCATTTTCTTCTCTTGCTCAAAGTAATTTCTAGGTAACACAACTGGCTCTGTATACAATCTTATGCAAGTAGTCTTTAAACAACTTTTTATCTATATGTGATCTTAGTTTTAATTGTGAAGCTCTTTTAAAAGAGCTTTAAGTTTTTTGTGATTTTAAGCCTTAAATAATCTAAGAATTGAAAAGCAGTATAGTCTTATAGATTTGGTATTTAAGACACAGAAGTACAATATATTCCTTAGCAAATATGAAAGAAGGAAAATCAATGGAGCCTCCTAACTTGAAGGATTCTGTAAAAGTCAGGTTTATGATGAAAAACTATGTTCTCTGCACTCAGACCCAAGTATTCATTTACTGTGGTGCTGGGGTAGAACCCAGGGCCTTACATGTGCTGTGTGATACTACAGAGCTCCATCTCCAGCTCACAAATCTGCACACATAAATTCAAGTGTTACCGTTTTAGAGAATTATACTTCTTTCTTTCTGGTGAGTTCAGAAAAGCACAGAGAACTGTTAGATGCAGTTCCGGGCAATGGCAGATGCTTTGATGCCTAGGAGATCCTGGCCAGAGCAGATCCCACTCTCTTTACCCACAAGGGCACTCCAGTCTGCATCCCTATTCTAACTACTCTCCTGCCTTCCCAAGGTACACGAGGCTCCCTCTGAACACACTGGTCTCTTTCTGTGAGGATGCTTTATCACCTTCATCATGAATAGTGCCTCTTACCCCCTAAATTTTGTGTTTCTCAGAATGCATCATCTTGTAGGCTCCTTGTTTCTTTTGACCTTTCTCCTGTCTGCACTCTCCAATCTAGGAGCTATGGTAACAGTGTTGAGGGAACAGGGGATGCAATGACTTCTTTACTGCTGGGGCCCAGGGTCTGAAAGTGCTACTGCCATGTGTAAATACTCAATACCTTCTTCACCAATCAATGACTGCATTGACATTTAAATATCTCATGTATGTATCTCATCTTTATCAGTGTCATTTTTAAAAACAATATTACCTTATTTCTTCAAATTACTATTACTATGGCCATGACCACAGTGGTTTAAAGATAAAAGCTTTGAAAGACTGGAGTATACTGAGTCTGGTTCCTCATTCAAAAAAGTTAAAAGTTCATAATACTGACTGCTAGAAGGATCACTGGGACCAGTTGACTATATACAATGCTTCTCAAGAAGAAAAAGATTGGTGTCACATAGTTACATCTCACATTTTAATGTCAATATGAATGATGGCAAATCAGAATAAAAATGACTCCCTAAGCATCTTTTCTGTGGGTCTTCCTCAAACATCACACATGACTTTTACACCATGTCTCAGTAAGTATAACACTACTCAGTGTATTTCCACAGGGCCTTGGTGGGCATTAGGCTAGTTCTACCTTTAGGGGCTGTATAAAGTAGATTCATTTTAGATGACCATGTACCAGAAAAGAAATGCTTTCTGTTTTTTAGTTTTTCTCTTTTGATTAAAAGTTTTATTTATTTTTACTTTTTTATGTGTAGGAGCGTTTTGCCCGCATGTAGGTGTATGTAATACCCACAGAGGCCAGAAGAGGGCGTCAGATCCCCTGGAAATGGAGTTACAGATGGTCTTTAGCTGCCATATGGGTGCTGGGAACTGAGCCCATGTCCTGCGTAAGAGCAATCAGTGCTCTTAACCACTAAGCCATCTCTCCAGCTCCAGTTCTTTCTCTTTTTAACTAAGTGCGTACAGCTGAATTAAAAGAGCATTTTCTGCACCATCACTGAAATTACATCATGTAGGTAATTTTACAAGTAAAACTGTACCTAAGACGGGAGTGGCCAAAGTGGGAGGCCGTAGATTTGGAAGCCACAGTACATCCTTGATGCCAAGTCTCTATTAAATCTTGGAAAACTGCCCCAAATTTCTCTAACCTTTCAATGTGGCAACATCTATGTGTGTCTACCTTTCGTTCCACACACAGGGATTGTTCATCAAGAAAAGATTATTTAAAAAGCATTTCTCTAATGTAAGAAAAAAATCTAGACTCTGAAACAATGTTTTCTTATATTTGGCTACAAGTAATTTAAGATAGTCTATATATTTTAAAATCATCAACAAAAAAAATATAGTTAATATAAAAATTTTACAAAAATGTAGATGCTCTCCTTGTCTTGTTCCAGCTCCCCAAATCAATTACAGTCTGAAAAAGAAATCATCTGCAGAACACAACACAGTCTACAATTTCATGACTCTCCATTCATCCCAGAAATGAAAACCTACATTCACACAAAACTGCAGTTTTATTTGTACTAGTAAAGACCCAGAAACAACTCTCAAATCCCAACCATCCCAACCATGAAGGATTAAACTGTGGTAATCCTATGCCACGGGCTGAGGCTCAAACACCAACAACCAACCACCAACAACAAAAACAAAAAATCAAACACACACACACACACACACAAATACACACATACACAGAAGCTGAGAACCCATTAAAAGGTTACTTGCTCCGATTCCATAGACAACATCATAGAAATGGAGGACAGATAAGTGGTTGCTGGGACTGGGGAGAAGAGGTATGGCCATAAAAGCACAAGATAAGGCCTCTGTGGTGAAAGACGGAAGCCAGATCGTGATTGCTCAACATCATCATTCAGGCTGTGACATTAAATAATACCTCAAGATATTACTATTGGGAATTACTAGTGGGTAAAACGTCCAAGTATCTCATAATAAACGTTGTTAATCCTGGTACAACTGCAAATGAATCTATGATCATCTCAAAATACAAAGTTTAACTAAAATTAGAAGTAAGAAGGGAAACATTCTAGCTACTGAATTCATAATGCAATGCTGAGGTCTAAGCTTCAGAAATCACCCCAGCACACTGTAACAACTATGGAGGTGAATGAAGTGCCAACTGGGCCACTCATACAAAATCCACACAGATTTCTACACATAAGGCATCTTGAGTCTCCTGGCTCCCTGCCTACGGGTGATCTCTGGCTAGACATATGCCTTCTCCATTCCCACCAGTGGGTCTGGAGGTCTCCTTTGCAGACTAATCCTTCCTTTTCCTACTGAGGCTACAGGGTTCTAGCTCTGACAAGGAGTTCCCTGATGGCAAGGGAGTCAGCCACTGCTACCCATAGGGCGAAGGGATGCCAGCCTCTAAGTCTGATGTTCTCATACAAAGGACATTTTACCAGGTAAAGCAATTTTTTTTCTAGTATCTGAATTGCACTAATTGATGTGTCTGGAGGAAATGTTCTATTCCAGAGAGACTAATATAGAGAATTAAATATATATAAAGAGATACCTGCCATCTTTTTTCTCTCATAAGTATAATAGAGACACATTAGAAAGTGATTTTAACCCTACCTAATGATATCTGACTGCTAGAAGAACTGCAATGGCAAAAGGCTTTTTAAAACTCTTTTTCAAGCATCAAGACTCATTCAATCCAATATAGACATTTTAGAAAAATTTGCACAGTTTATTTCATTTTTTTTCTATTTGTTGATTAAAGCAAAAAACATTCAACTATCTTCTGTATCATTAAATGTTTTCAACAAAACTAGTGATCAGGAAGAGCTTAACGGCGACTAAGGGTTTTAACTAGAAGAATACCATAGTCCGTAAATAGCAACGTTCAAAGCTCGCAAAAATCACTCCAGCCTTTGATTTTCCATGTCTTCTGGATCTAAACTGTACCAGGTCTCAGGAAATCTTACACACCAACAGCTGAATCTAAAACAACAAAAAAAATCCATTTATTTGTCACTATCATTGTCAATCCTTAATATCTTGTACGTCAGGGATTACACTTAACTTGGCCACGCCACTTCATGCTCGGGAAAAGACAAACTGTTAATCAATTATGGACACTAATTGGAAATGCTACCTTTCAGAGGCATTTTAATAACTTAGTAATAGGGGTGAAGTGCTCCGTCTAACTGCTACTTTAAAATGTTTTTGATTACAAAAATGTCAGCCAGGGTGCAGGCAGCCTTTGCAAACATTTGAAGCTGCAGTCTAAATAAATGACTGGACGGCCCCTGAAAGGGGTAGTACAATTCTGCAAATGGTTGAGGTCACATGGAAAATAGAATTATATGCTAATTTGTTCCTATATTAAGTTATCATAGAAGGTCAGACGAAACACAGTAAAGTGAATTCTGGAAAAAAATTAACTGAGGAGATTGGTATGTACCGTATCAAAGTAAACTGTTTATCTTGATAGATACAAACAAGAAAGATTTAAGAGCAGGGGTCTTTTCTCCTTTACCAAATGTTTTACTAATTCTAGGTAATCACATGCATAATTTAAAAATATTTTCTATAAGTAGTTTTTCTCTGAAGGAAAACAGAGGCAGGGTAGTGTTTTCAGGACAGAAAAGAGAAAGAGTAGGTGTGGTATTCGAGGGAATGGTTTTCTCAGCATAAGTCTGACTTTACCTACATATTTCTTAATATTAAGTCCACATGACAACTAGATGTACTGCAAGATGAACACAGATTTAAACTAAATGATGGGGTCATGAGGTTCTGAGGTTCTGACTACAATGCTTTGTTTACTTTACCCCCAAAGAACTAAGTGACAAATATAAATGTTTTTGCTTAGTATACATTTGTCAGAAGATACTTTATTTAAAAATCTATTGAGGAAAAAAAATACAACTATATATATATTTTTTCTTGGACTCCTGGAAGCTTTAAGTAATTCTGTGGCTATTACCTTGACTTTAAAACCCATAAAGCAGTAAATGTCTGAAGACTTCCGGCTACCAGTTCCATATACTGCAGTGATGCATCCTTCATATCCCTAGATTTCTAAAGGACCTTTAAAGGAAGACAGAAAGAGCTTGGGGGCAGGTGATGGCAGAGGATGGACTCTTACAGCAAATACAGTCAGAGCAACAGCATTTCACAAGGCACTTAGTTCAAGGCAGGACATAACAAGGACAAGTGACAGAGGTCACCTATCGCCACTCCTTAGGCAAATTCTTGGGGAGAAATGCAAAGCAATAAGACTACATCCTCAAGCTTATCCTTTTTTCCATCAAGAGATATTTATTTGCATTTTCAATTTCATCTCTGTATTACCAATGCCACGTTACCAGGGGGCACACGCAGAATCATCTGAACTTCCTGAAATCAACTCATTTTTAGTTTCTAAAGGAATTTTACATATTGATTTTAGTGATTTTATTAGTTTCTATAAAGTGAGTTAGAGTCCCACAAAATACCAGTTTGCCATCTCCTACTACACATTAAAAGACTAATGTACCGCACTTTTTCCTTACCAAGTTAGACTGAAGTTTTCATACAGTTTGATATATAAAGGCACAAAATATTCATTTTTATACTATCATTGTTGCTTGAAGGATTCTATGTATTGAGATCTTAATCCGTAAAAAGTCAAGAATTACATAAAAGAAATGAACTAATCTGACAAAAATGAAGATCCGCAATGATGTCGAAAGAATCAGCACTCAGTGAATTAATTTTCATTCCCAGAGAAAGCAACCAACGTGGGGTGTTGAGATACTAAGAGTTGGTGCACCATAAAAGACAGCACATTAAATACTACAACAATTCATGCAGAATGTCTTAATATAATTACAATGTCATCTACAGATGACTGCATGTATAGCTACATTTTAATGTTGACATTCAAAATATTAAGCCAGTTAAAGATAACATCAAACAAATCAGTGGCTACCCTATGTCTAAAATAAAGACTCGAGGAGAGTCGCTAAAACCAAAGTCACAGCATTTAGACCCTAGTTATCACAAGCAACACCATCATTCTGGACGGACTGCTTATAAAAACTGCATTTCCCTAGCTAGCTGAAAAGAATGAAAAGCTTCTTACAACCAGCTAAAAAGAAAGCCTTTACCATGCGCCTTGAAAAAGCTCATTTTCACATTACTCAGGCTTCATTATGCTAAATCAATATTCGTTTAGTCACTGGGGTTATTGACATATTTTAAAATAAAAGTATACCCTTCAGCTACTGCACTCATTACAGGTAATTTGTCTTGTCAGAGAGCAGGGAATATTATCCTGGTCTTTCAGGGGCTGACAGCCCATGGAAATACCTCCCCATGGTTACAACTGTAAATAATTTTAAGGTAAAATATTGAAAAATCAATGACTGTTTCCTGCAATCTGTCACAAACAAATCAATCATAATCTGTACTGCCAGCGAGTATGATTTGAAGGAGATGGGAGCAGATGTAATTCTTGGCTGGAATCTCTCATTTCAAAATCACTTCACATAATGGTGTCATCATTTAAACACTTAACAGTCAGTGCAAAATGCCACTGTAACATTGAGTCGTACAAAACCACAAGGAGGAGGAGGAGAAAATGCCATCACTATTATGTTAACAAACATTTAATTTAAATGGTTGGTGCATTAGTAAATTTCCGCTGCGAACGGCTTTACCTGCCCCTTTCACAGCTCGAAATTAATCAAGGCTGCTTTTCCGTGTCCTGACTTGTAGGAAGTTAGCCCCTGCACTCCCTAAAGCACACACGCCTTTTATTTTAAAAGCCCATTATATGGAACAAAATCTTAAATTAACTAATAAGACATTTGGGTTGCAGAATAGTCTATAATTCTATCTGCATAACAATGACAAGAGTGGTGTCAAATCAAGATCAGACTTGATGACTTACAAGTAAGTAAAGTTCTCAGAGGCCCAAATGCTGGATTTTACATCTCCCTTATATTAATAAACACATTTCTACTTTGTAATACTATAACATAATCTAAGCTGATCTGTAAGACCCAGTCAACTTGAACCTTTCCTTGCACTCCAACACAAGCTATGTCATTGGCTGCCGAATTAAATGCTGAAGTAGTAAGTCAAGGACGCCAAGTGTGAAAGTTGCTCGTGTTAACAATACTGAATCATTGCACAAATGTAAACTGCGTTCCAAATAATCACTTTGATATCAGCTTTTTGGACTACATTTTAATGGCTTCCCCAGCTGCTGACATGGTGTACAGACATGAGGAAAATATGAATCCCCCCCTTTCTCACAGGGCTAGCCCAGAATACTATTTGACAAAAGACTGTGAAGTCCTTCTGAAGGATTGTGTTTTTAAATGTGCACCATGCCTCTAATGGAAGAAATCAATTTAAGCTAGCATATTTCTTACCAATTGCCTAATTATATAATTAGACACAATGAAGCCTTTTATTGTTTTATTAATATTCCTCACCAGATACAGGTCAAGGGGCAGATAATTTTTAATGATGAGAAAATTTCTATATGTTGTTTTTCTTAAAAAAGAAAACAAACAGATAGAAATAGTAAGATATGGTTGGAGTCTGTGTAAACATTCTTAGACAAAGTAATTGCTCTTCTGCATGGACTGATTTAGAACTGAACCTGCTTGTCAACGTAGCAACACAGTCAGAAGATGGAGACTCTCCTGAAGATACAGATGAAGTGTAATGTGGTTCTTTGGGAATCTTAGAATTCAATGCCAGCGGTAGGTTGAAAATAAAAAAACACACGGGTAAATCATCAAAGCTGCCAACCAGAATGCTGCAGAGCCCTCCATTCCATGTGAGTCGCTGCAACAGCTGCAGAGCATACAGCAGCCAACCTAGTGCTTGGGAAGGGAAAGGATGAGTTGTGGCCCAGATGTCAGAAAGTCCAAGAGCTGGGGCTAGAAATAGGCAGAGAACCATGGTCCGCTCGCTCCAGCCTGGGCCCAGGCAGCCTCTTGCAAGGACTCCGGATCCCAGCTCCAACCTGTCCTCACCAGAGCTGAGTGGGGCTGGCAGTGTGGCCCTGGAGAACACACCCCCAGGTGAATGCAATAAAGGAGGGAGGTAAGTGAGGACAGTTGGACAACAGGCTGAGCACATGTCAACCCCAAACCGAAATGTCATCTGCTAGAGTTGTGCAGAACACCATCGCAGATCTAATTCGCAGAAAGGGGCTATTTTAAGGGTGCTGAGTAGGCCGAAATGCTATTTCTCAGCTCTCCCAACATAGCTGGTGGCCCTGGGAGTAGCAAGCTCAGAAAATTAGCAAAGGAAAGCAGCATAATTCCCATCGTCCAAATGTAAAGAAACTGCTGTATAATGAACAAAGTTCTCGTATATAATGAAGGGTGGCGATTACAGAGAAAAGTACTCCTGGAAAGAGAAATTATTACCTCTGTCTTCCGAATCTCCCTCCATCAGTGCCATGCTCCGTCATGAACTTCGATTCTTAAAGAGAAAACAGACACAGTTAGCTTCACCTCTCTTACTGCTTCCTTCCTTCGTGAAATTACAATTTAATTACGGATCCTTCAATTGATTTTATTCCTGTACAGTGCATTTCTCAAAAAGCATAGTCTTCAGCTATTTCCACTAGAGAACATTTACTACAACCTTCTCAATTAATCAGCCATAACCGACTACTACGGAAAGGACAGTGCTTCGTATCTTCCAGTGCCCCCCGCTGCATCTATTTCATATAAGAGGAAGAGTTTTAATGCATTTGAATACCTCTAATTAAACATGAATCTTAACTCTAAATCTGGCTCATAACAGATGTAAAGCTTGACAAATATGCATGTTTAGATTTGTCTCCTATTTTTATTCATATATATATATATATATATATATATATATATATATGTTTATCCTTAGGAGGAAAAAGAAGTCAAACCCCAGTCCTCTTATGTTTAAATTCACCAACTCTATCATGGTTTAAAAACAAAACAAAACCCTAAGCTTAAAGGTAAACAAAGCAGAATCAGATTTCTGGCACTTTAACATTTTCTTTACATTTGTGCTGTATGTTTCTAACTGGCTTCTGCCCTTAGTCATATGGAAACTCCTGTATGTTTTAATCCGTTATGAGAACACAGGTCTATTATTTACAAACAAATAGTATTTCATATCACAGTCAAGACCACTTTAATGCCTGTGATAGTATCCACGAGAAGCATCTGTTCTATTGAAGGCTAAACTAACCAGGCTGCTTTCTGTAAAATTAGCTTTTTTTTTTCTTTTTGGCCATATAATCATCTTTATTAATAAAATGTTCTGCATCACTAAGTCCAGTTCCTTGTTCTGTCCATTAGATGACACAAATATTCTGCAAAAGAATCCTTTCCCATAGCTTTTCCTATCCACATATATTCAGAAGCCCTGTTTTGAAAATAATAAATAATGCTTTTGACACACTGTATATACTCTGTCATTAAGATACCTATGACTGGAGCCAATGCTAAATTTATTCTTCAAAGAACCAGATGACTAAAATAGTCCCAAAATGTGATTTGGTTTAAATAGATTGTTTCCTTTAAATAGTAATTCTATTTCTATTAAATATCATAACCTTGGTCTTAATTTTAATGAATGAAAGAAATAACTATAAATTTTACTATTCGATGGTATCATTCAAATAAATTATTCAATGTAATTCCAAGATAAGTGATAAATAAAAATATTCAGTCAATCAACAAATCAACAGTTTTTAAATATCCCACACTCTTGTTTAGTATATGAATAGATTTTTAATAACGGAAGGTCTCAGGTGGCATTCCCACGGTCTGTAGGTCTGTACTTAGCCCTGATACTAACACACACACTTTGGGAAGCCACCTTGGTGCTCTTTGGGCTGCTTCACACACAGAAACACCTATGGTGTGCAGATCTTGGCATGGACAAGGACAAATTTCAGTGAACATGTGAAGGAACACCAGTTTGGAAGTGAACTTAGGTGAAAATATCCAGATGTATTACAGAAGCATTGTACTTATCACTTGTACAGCAAATGGAAATGATTCAGTTTAAGGAAACACAGAAGACTAGTAATACTTTGGGGATATTAGATATGAACATCTAATCTAATATTTTCCAAGGTATCACTCCAGATTATGGTAAATAAACAAATAAGAGCTGTATCAAGGCATGGAATATCATTAGCTTGAGAAAAGGCTAGAAAAATGGATTACACAAATGACAACTGCAGAAGAAAATTATATTCTCCTCTCCTGAACAAATGTTAAGCGCACCCTCACTAATAAAGACTTAAACTCAAACTACATTACAATATACTGGTTTTCAATTTTGAAGCGTCTAAGTTAATTTGCCAAGCTAAATTGTTGCTTAGGTATACTAGAGCTAGGAGAACACTGCCAATTTATGCAGAAATAAGTCATCAGTATCATACTTCAGAGGATCGCTGTGAAAGCAAACTAGTCATTACTGAACAAGGAAAAATTCATTTCTCGGTTTTACATGTTCTGAGAGATGTATCAGCTGGTATTCTGTAAAGAAAAATTATTTTCTGACAAAGAGTTAACAAATAAACCAAAATATCTTGGAAATACAGAAGCCAACACAATGTCGAAACTGAAGCAACATATACAGAGACAGAGATGCGCCACCAGCAAGACGGCGCTCCTAGTTCAGAATTAAAACATTGCTCTGCAGCACGACACTGGACACTAGGCTCAGAATCCATTTTAAACAACACGTTCAGTTCACAAAGGATGGCGTGATTTTATTCATTTCTAGCTCATCAACTGAGGAACATTTTAATTTTTCCTAATATTTCTAAAACATATAAACAGTAATAATTTGTGTTATTAAAAAGGATGATCATCCATGTTTGGATTCCATCTCTTTTAACACACTATATCAAATTTAAAAATAACATATGATAACAGCATAGGATGGGGCTGTAGCTGCCAGAGAAAAATGTTGATGGGGGTTTGGGGGACAAATAAAGCAATTACTTCAAAATTAATGCTCTTGTTTCAGTTTCAGCAAACAAATCTAAATAAGTCTTCCTTTGATTTTAGTTTCCCCTGTAATTCTAGCCAGCTAATTATCCTTGGAGTCAAGAACGAGTTGACTCTACACCTGGCCTTTCCATCATATGCCCACAGTCTCCTCCACTTTCATTTCCTCTTTCTACTCTGAGGTTTAATATTAAAGGAAAACTCAAACACATCTTACACAAACACTGATTGACAGCCAGGAATGGCGAGCTACAAAGGGAGAGATCTCAACATACTACTTATGCTAGAGAGTATGAGGTAGGGGTGAGCCAAGGAGAAGTCGCCACGGCATCTCTCTTGCCATTGTTTTTGCTCTGAGAGATTCTGAGTAAAGGACAGTAATATTATTTTAACGGTTACCTAGACTATGGTCTTGATTCCTCACTAATACACTATGGTTACTCGCTCATCAGTGCAAAATGATAATACAGAATGCTGGAAGGACTGGAAGCTTTCCTCTATTTTTAGAAATGAAACGAAGCATCCCATGAACACTGCAGCTAAGCACTTGATGGTGTGAAAAGGGAATTGTTTTAGATCTCTGCCACTCCAAGAGACTCGTTCTCTCCCCAGACCTCCAAAGGCATACATTTCTCACCTACCTCCCTCTTCATCAGATCCTTGTTTCTGGACTCTCAACATGCCTTCCTCTACAGATGGATTCTAGAGGCTAATAAATTCTGCCTAGCAGTACAGGGCTCCGTTTTAGCCTTTTCTTTCAAAATTAGAAACCATTATTTCACAAAGACCAAGTACAAAGAAAGCCGACACTAGGTATTGCCAAAAAGCCACAAGTAGTGTTAGAACATGCCAGAACACTTAACATTTAAACTACCATTTCTCTCCAAAACTTCAGGTGCTAAACTGCTCACAAAATCTGGAAGCTCAAAGACAGTTTCAAGTGCAATTAAATGCTCCCAAAACAAAACTCTACGAAAATATGCCCCTTCTCATGTCTCCATTTATAGACAACATTTTCTCTGGATCTTAATTAAGATAACGATGCACACCTGTGTCAACATTCTCTGGCAAGACAGCCTTATCAATCATAATCCTTTAAGTACACTGGAAAACAGCAAAGTGATATGACAGAAGCAATCTGCTGCCTTTCCTGGTGTCGGTGTTGTCTCTCTCCCACAAGAATGATGAGATCTTTAAAATCCAGGAGACCTACTTTTATGAGTCTTTAAAGTTCGAACTGTAAACAGCTATTACGCTAAATAAACAGGCGTCAACTCCTTTGCACTTGATGGAAACAATGACAACCCGACTTGTCCAAAACTCGCAGAGCAAGCTCCACACCACGTCTTGGCGGTACAAAAGTGCATCTTATTTTAAAGCTCTATATTTTAGGAGTTAGGCATAACTGGTTCCGTGCAGACAAGACAAACCAATAAACCCTTGGCAAGTTTGTAATTGAAGTTTAACAGGCCTACGTTAAAAAAAAAAAAAAATCGGAACGATCAACCCCTTAGCGCAACATGTTTAGAAAGATAGGAATCCAACAGTAAGGAAAAACAACAAAACCCCCAACAACTTGGTAACTTGGCATTAGAGGTAGATGGGTCGGTCCCACCTCTGCTGGTAGAGAGAGCTTCAATGACAAGAGACCTGGAACCTATAGTTCCTAAATGGAAAAACTGATGAACAGGGAAGGGAAATGGGGAAAGGATGGGGGGCATTCTAACTGGCATCAAATCTCGCGTTTACCAGCGCGATTATAAAAGCTTTCTTCTAAACGTGGAGTAAACTCTCAGATGCTATCTGAATCCGTCTGCCTACTAATGATCAGCCTTCACCCTCCCTCACACATTAGCACAGTTCTGTGTAAGACTCCTGCGGCTCTGGCCGGTCGAACAGAGCAGCAGAGCCAGCAATGTGCAAAATAAAGCAGAAAATAGAGACATCCCGAAAAAAATGAGTCTTAAATTTGACGTAGAGCGGAGGTGACAACCACGGCAACAGAACCATAAATTCTAAATGCTGCAATATCCTGCAGGATTCTCTCCAGTCCAAAAAAAAAAAAAAAAGAAAGAAATCAAAGAAAAAATAAGGGGACAGGGGAAGCGAGATGAAGAGGGTAGGGGGAAAAAACCGCCATGCGGCCCAGAGTTGGCATTATGAGCATGTCTGCACGACAGACTCGGACTCTCGTGGCACCAACCTCCACGTCTCGCTTTCAGAAGTCGTGGTCCTGGACGAGGGCCGAGACACAGATGCGGCGGACACGCGTGCACCGAAGGGACACGCCCCCGCGCGCCCACCCGCGGACCGCAACACCCGCGCCGAGGGTTCCACTCCGGCAGCCCACTTGCCGACCCGGCACAGCCACGTCCGCGCCGTCGGCTCCGTGCTCGCTCTGCGCGCGGGTCGCGGACGCTCCCTCGTGGCAGGCGCGAGCCCCGGACCGTTAGCGCCCGGCTGCGGCGGGCGGAGCCGGGGGCGGCGCGGCTGCTGGAGGCGGGGATCCGCGCGGTGGGGCGGGGACGCTCCCCGCGCCTCCCGGGCCTATCCCGAACCTAGGAGGGAAGGCAGCAGAGGCCGCCCGTGGCCGGCCGGCGCTTCCCCAGACTCGCGCCCGGAGGGCCGCTCCGCCTCGCTCGCTCCACGCGGGCCGCCCGCAGCTTGACGCCGCCTCAGTCCACCGCTTCTCGTCTCCATGACAATAGCGCAGCCCAAGCCCCTCCCAGCCACGCCCCCTCGGCGCCTGTGCTAGGAGCAGAGCGGGTGCGTCATCGGGGGGCGGGGCCAACGGAGACTACTGCCCAATCAGAGGGGAAGACAGTGGAAGGGAAGGGCGGGACGGGCCAAGAGGCTTGCGGGGAATGTAGTCCGCAGGGGTCAGACCTCTTGAGGGCGGAACCTGTCGCGGGAACGGACGGCGAGGAGCAATAGCGCGCGTGCGTGAAGGCGCGAGGCCGAGCGGGTACGGGTGTTCTGGGTGGGTTCTTGAGTGCCAAGGCCCGAGCTAAACAAATAAAGTGTGTCCCGCGCGTCAGAATCATTGAGAGAAACTTTTGTATAGAGTTATGCTGCGGCTTGCGTGTGGCACAAAGTGCCGAGTGTGTGCAGCAGCAGCGCCAAGCCCCACGAGCTCGCCGGAGCCCTGGTTCACCAGCGCCCCTGTCTGTCCCAGAGCTCCAGTGTGCCTGTGCCTTGCGGCCGCGGGAGGTGCAAACGCGGGTAGAGGGTCTGTTTTGTATTCTCACTGTGTGGCCGTGGTGGGCAAGCCTGTGACTCAGTGGTGTGTGTTTGCCTTGCCAGCGCCTCGCTGAACAAACAGCGGTTGGGTTGGGCACTGCTCTGCCGAGTGTTTGCAGTGGAACTGGGGCGGGTGCGAGTGAGGGGGAAGGCGACTTAGTGGAACAAAAGAGAAGAGATCCTGCACCCTCGGCTACTGCAGAGCTGGCCGGCAGGAGAAACGTTGCTCTGCACTGGGGTGGTAGTGGGGGCGGCTGGAAGGGTGGATCCTTCCCTGCCGGGCAGTTCTTGTCCACTGCATCCCCGCTGAGAAAGACCACCCCTCCAACCCGAGCCCCTCCAGGCTCCTCTCTCGCGATCTGACTGGGGTAGGTGGAAAGAAGGCCCAGGCCGAGACGTACGGACGCCGGAGCCAAGGCCTGGCCCTCGCCCACCTGCTGCTGCGACTGGCGCACAAGGGCCATCATCCCGGCCTCCCTGTGCCTTGGGTGCATCCATCGACTTTCCCTGGTCTCCATCGACTTTTCCTGGTCTCCAGCTCGCTCTGGGGACCCCTGGCAGGAGAGAGAAGCCGGTGGGGAGTGGGTGACGAACCACCTCGGAGCCCAGCTTTCCGGAGAATAAGACGTCCGCCAACTTCGCAGTCTGCGCTGGAGAGGAGGGCGCAGAGCGTTCGCCCCAGCACAGCCCGGGGTTTCTTTTCCCTTTGTGCAGCCGAGCGGCCAGACCCGCTACCAGGGGTCCAGACCGCCGCTCCGCCGGGAGTTAGCGGAGGAGGAAAGTTGGAAGCCATCGGCGCGCTTGGGATGAGATTGTCATCCTGGGGCCGGCGCTCGAGAGTCTGAGAAAGACAGAGGGAGAGGGAGAGTCGGGGAGGGGAGAAGGGGGAGGCCGGGCCGGGCAGGAGCGGGGGGGAGGCGGAGGAGAGGCGGGCGCTAGGGAGGGGCAAGGGGAACGCCAGCGAGCGGGAGAGGAGCCGGGGAGGAACAGGGAGAGGGAGAGGCGCGCCTGGCGGCCGGGTTGGCTGCGGCCGCCTAGAGGCTCCTGCCAGTCCTCCCACCGACTACACCCCGGGAAGGAGGAGCTTCGCGCGCGCACAAGGCGTCAGAATCCTCAATTTCCAACTTAGCATCTTGGCAGGACCTTTGCGAAGCCAAAAGCAGAGCCCCCCGGTGCAAAGAGCGAGGGGGGAAAAAGAGAAAGCAGCCAGGGAGGGGAGGGGGAAAAAGCCTAGCCCGGGCAAGCGGGGCGCGCAGAGGAGCGGGCGCGGCCGTGGCAGCCGGAGGCGCGCGGGAAGCCAGCGAGGAGGCGCCGCGGGCCGGAGCCCGGGAGCCAGGGCTGGAAGAGCAGCAGCCCGGGGCAGCCGGAGGCCAGGTGTCCGCTCGCTCGCCCTCGCAGGGCGCCGCCCGGCTCGTTGGCGGCCGCGGCGCGGCGCGCCCCATGCCCGTGTGTGGCCATGTCCTACCCGCAGGGCTACTTGTACCAGCCGTCCGCCTCGCTGGCGCTCTACTCGTGCCCGGCGTACAGCACCAGCGTCATTTCGGGGCCCCGCACGGATGAGCTCGGCCGCTCGTCTTCGGGCTCTGCCTTCTCGCCCTACGCTGGCTCCACCGCCTTCACGGCGCCCTCGCCGGGCTACAACTCGCACCTCCAGTACGGCGCGGACCCCGCAGCTGCGGCGGCCGCCGCCTTCTCCTCGTACGTGGTGAGTGAGCAGGATCCGCGGCGGGCGAGGGTCCCCTGGGCCAGGCGGGAGGGCGGGGGAACCGTGGGGGCCACGGGCCTAGGCGCCACCGCGCCCGCCGAGCCTGGCGGCCCCTGCAAACTTAGGCGATTGTCTCGCTCGGCTTCGCTCGGGCCGCGGGCTCAGGAGTTGCTCAGGCAAGAGCGCGTCTGGCTGAGATCGCCCAGCAGAAGCGAAGAGTTTGGAGGGGCGAGGTTGTTGCAATTAAAGAGCAACATTTGGTTCAAAGCTGTGGCCCGCCCCGCAAATTTTCTTTTTCATTCCTTTCTTTTCTTCCTTCTCCTTTTCTGTTTGGTTTGGTCTTGTTTTGGCCATTTTTTGAAAAGTAGTTCTAAAGAAATACACTCGAAATCTGAACAGAAGCCAGCTAAATCTATGTAAATGTGTTTGGCCTCGCCTTTAATTAATCCTCCAAAATGTTGCAAATCCGTAATCCTATCTTCGCAATCCGATTTGGAAGTATTAAATTTCTGAAAAGTCGAGCAAGCTGCGGTGTATCCGGGATTTTTCGGCCCGATGCACTTTCTGGAAAAGCGCGATGGCTTCGGTTCCGGATAGCATTTTGGAATGGTCGGTGTGCAGGCTAAGGCTCAGCTTGTCTCGTGCGTTTCTTTGAGGAATAAAGAAAGAGTCTCGATTTCCCTTGTTTTGCCACCCCTGCGCCCAGCGTGTGGCGGCCCTGGCTCAGAGCGCTGATTCGCCGCCTTGGCTGTCCAGGCCTCTAAAGTGAACGATGGGCCCGGCCGCAGAGGCCAGATCTGCGCTCTGGGCACCGACGTTTCCTTGCAGCTGCGGGCCTTTAAGGTAGCGCCAGGCCCGGACAGCTTCAGAGGTCTCTCGGAAGGACCGGACTTCAGAATTGGGGGCTCCTGCTGCCTCCTGAGGAGGGGGAGGGGCTGCCCTTCTGTGTGGATCAGCCAGCAGGGCCTCTTGGGGAGCAGGGGTGCTGGCCTCGCCCGCACGCGGACCTCGGGACATGGTTTCAGTGTGCCTCAGACATTTAGGTGACAGAGAAGCCCAGGGCGTCCACTCACCTAACCTCTGCCTGTCCCCCGCAGGGTTCTCCCTATGACCACACTCCCGGCATGGCGGGATCCCTGGGGTACCACCCATATGCGGCTCCTCTGGGCTCCTATCCTTATGGGGACCCCGCGTACCGGAAGAACGCCACGCGGGACGCCACAGCCACGCTCAAGGCCTGGCTCAACGAACACCGCAAGAACCCGTACCCTACCAAGGGCGAGAAGATCATGCTGGCCATCATCACCAAGATGACCCTCACCCAGGTGTCTACCTGGTTCGCCAATGCGCGCCGGCGCCTCAAGAAGGAGAACAAAATGACGTGGACGCCGCGGAACCGCAGCGAGGACGAGGAAGAGGAGGAGAACATTGACCTGGAGAAGAACGACGAGGACGAGCCCCGGAAGCCTGAGGACAAGAGCGACCTCGAGGGCCCCGAAGCAGGTTGGTGGATGCGGGAAAGGGTGTGTGGAGAGGGATTCCAAAGGCACAGGGGGCCTGGAGGGGGCGCGCATGGGTCCTGGCGACCTGGGCAAGGGTCCCTGCGGCTACTTGGCAGCAACCCGGGCCCGGCAGCGTGGCCTCTGCACCTCTGACAGCTGGGGTTTCGCCCACAGGAGGAGCAGAGCAGAAGGCGGCTGCGGGCTGCGACCGACTGCAGGGGCCGGTCAGCCCCGCAAACAAGGAGACCGAAGGCAGCCTGAGCGACTCGGATTTTAAGGAGCCGCCTTCGGAGGGCCGCCACGACGCACTGCCCAGGCCCCCGCGCGCGGGCGGACCCTCCCCAGCTGCGCAGGCTACAGCGCGGCTGGCGGAGGACGCGGCCCCCCTCTACCCTGCCGGCACCCCGGCGCCTGGCCCTCACCCACCCGCGGGAGAGCTGCCCCCCGGATCCGGAGGGCCCTCAGTCATCCACTCGCCGCCACCACCGCCGCCTCCGGTCGTACTCGCCAAGCCCAAACTGTGGTCTCTGGCAGAGATCGCCACATCCTCGGACAAGGTCAAGGACGCGGGCGGCGGGAGCGAGGGCTCTCCGTGCCCGCCCTGCCCTGGGCCCGTGGGCGGGCAAGCCCTAGGAGGCAGCCGTGCGTCTCCAGCTCCCGCGCCCGCGCGCTCGCCCTCGGCGCAGTGTCCCTTTCCCGGCGGGACAGTGTTGTCCCGGCCTCTCTACTACACCGCGCCCTTCTATCCCGGCTACACGAACTATGGCTCCTTCGGACACCTTCACGGCCACCCAGGGCCGGGGCCAGGCCCTACAACTGGTCCCGGCCCTCATTTCAATGGATTAAACCAGACGGTCTTGAATCGAGTGGACGCTTTGGCTAAAGACCCGAAAATGTTGCGGAGCCAGTCTCAACTAGACCTGTGCAAAGACTCTCCCTATGAATTAAAGAAAGGTATGTCCGACATTTAACACGGGCGCGTCACTCCCGGACTTTCCTAATTTATTAAAATCATGGCCTTGGCTGTTATTTTCCATCACCAAGAAAGAGAAAGAGAGAAAGAAAAAAATTACCCTTCCTATTCAGAAGTTTATAGTTTATGGAGATTGATGGCATAAAAATGTATACATCTCCGCACTCGAAAAAAATGTCTTAGCCACCTGAAAAGAAAAAAAAAAATTAAGAGGATTTGTATTAAATCTTATTCTGTATATTTAATGTAGCATTTTGTATTTAAATTGATAATTCAATATCTTTGAAGTAAATTATGAAATCAAGACACCTGTACAGGCATTTAATGTTTTTTGTAATATAAATATATACATTTGTGTTCCCCCAAACTGTTTCATAGTTTAAAAATACAAGTTTAATTTAATTTTTTACACCTATTGATTTTTCTGGGTATGAGCTAAAGTATTATTGCAGAAAGGAACAGGCTATACTCTTAGATTTAAAAGTAAGAGAACCTGCAGCGGTCTTTGTAAAATGCAAAATATTTAATTAAAAGAGATTTTAACATAATCAGAGCCACTCATTACTTCTTAGAACCCTCAATAAACTGTCCATTGCCTTGGTCAAAAGGTGCAACTGTAACTTTTTTCGAAGTGGGGATTGGAAGGTGCTGTACACAGACGCAGTGTGCTGGAGGGAAACCCGGATTAGGCCCACAAGCGCCTGGGAAGTGGCCCTGCTTGGGAACGGAGATTTGGATCACCTGTGAGGGCTGATTGGGGGCGATTGGACCCTGGAGGAGGGAGAAGAGAGTGTGCCAGAAGGGAGAAAAGACGGCAAAGCAAGGCAGAGACACGCACCACCCGAGCGCCATCGCTTAACCTAATTACTTCCAATCAGTGTCGTGTTTTATGCAAAGCAATCAGCTGGTGAACTTTGCTAATGAGTTCGATTTTATGCCGGATTTAGCCCTTATTACTATTTCAAAGGTGCTGCTAGCTAATGCGGGCAGGGAGCGTTAGGGGATGCCAAGTGGGAAGACCCCCCCAAGTCACTGTCTTCTCTACCCCTTCAAAATTGGGCCCTGATCTCTTCTTTGGATTTGATTAAATTAGTGTATGTTCCATCCGCGACCAAGCGGGCGGCGGCCGGCCCTGTGCATGGAGGCTCCGTCTCCCCGCAGGGGCCGCAAAACCCTCAACGTGACGGTTCCCCCCTTTCACAGGTAGGTGTCACACTTGTCTTGAATTTCGAGCCTGCACTTTGCAGAGTCGGGAATGGGAGAGTGGGCAGGAGAGGGGTGGGGGGCGGAGGGAGCATCACTGTCACCAGGAGCCCCCAGAGGGATTCGGAGGCCCCTCCCCCGGGGGCTCCTTTTTGGACAAGTGGCTTCAAACGCTTAAGGCCCTTGGCGTAGATAAGGAGGCCATTGTGGACTTGACGAGGCTTGTCGCCGCTTTAGCACTTTTCCCAGCTCAGATTGCTACAAAAGTGGTTTTGAGGGTTTATGTTCTCATTTTTTAGTTCGGTATACTTCATCTCCAAATGCAATCCCAGGATTCATCTCCCTCGGTACCAAATGATCAAGAGATCATTCAGCGCGGAGACCCGCCATCCCTGGGGTTCCGCTGGGCATTCGCGTCTCCATTTTACTCGCGAGATAGGGAGCCGCCGACCCTTTTACTGCCTCGGAAATTTTCTGGGGTGATCGGGGATTAGGGGTGTTAAAACAAAAACGCACCCCAACCAAGGGAATTAATTTGCTCTATTAAACCTAAGCCTGACTGTAGAGACAGAATGTGTTTGCACGTAACAGCAACTTAATTAGGCTGAATCATAATGTTCATATTTGCATTTCTCGCGCATTCCTTTTACCCTATATAGGTTTTAAAACACACCCCGAAGTTTCACAGGAGTTGTTACTTTCGCTATTTTTTTTTTTTTTAACCTGCAGCAGGACTAATTTAGCTTATCTGAATTGAAACAAGTTTGAAAGCGGCATTAACCCGAGGCTTTAGAGAACAGTGGTAGAAAATAGGGTTTAAATTAGTGAGAAAATTCTCGCAGGGAAAATGGTTTTAAAGCTGGTAGTGTGAGTGATTAAATATGTATGAGGCGATCGTATTTTATTTTGTTCTTTTAATTATAAATGATACTTTTAAACAATTGAATTCCTGAAATGACTTGCCCTGCCCCCTCCTCCCGCCGGCCCCTCCCCCCAGCCTGCTTCACAATCGGCTCCCCGCCTCCCCCCGTGCGTGTGCAACCCCAGGAGTCATCTTCTCTTCCGAAAAGTTGGAAGAATAGGCAGTTCGCTTTTCTTAAGAGAAAGTTTAAAGACCACGTCAACGCGGCGGGGATTTGGAAGCACTGGTCCTAAACCCTGTCCAAGGATTTAAAAAAGAAAATTACAGGCCTCCCAGTGTTCCTGGGAATATGCAAATGATGCGGCACGGCCTCCCAAGTCCGCCTGCGAAGTCTGGGGCTCCTGCCGCGTGCCCGCTGGGCTGCCTGGGAACGGGGTCCGCGCTCGGGGGCGCGCCGCCTTTTTGCCCATCCAGGAGCTGCTGGAGGAGGCCACCACCGGCCGGGTAGTGCAGGCACCGGGGTTGGCCAGCTGCTGCCCGAGTCCGTGTCCCTACCCGCTAATCTGCTGAGCTTGGCCTCTGCAGCCTACGGTTTTCTTTGCGTTCTTGATCTCTCCCGTAAGCTTCCCAACGAAGTCTGGAGTTTCAGTGGCCAGCGGTTTTTCTAGTGTCTAAGGACTTTCTAATTTGGAGGTGCCCTACTCGGCAGGCCTGGGCTTGGAACTTGCAGAAAATGACACCTGAGTTTAATCCCAGAAGTAGGTGTGTGTCCCAAGTCCATGGGCCTCCATTTTAGCGCCTCTCTGACGGTCTAGGAGGCCACGCATCTTAGAGGCCTGGGAAGGAGGTGCTTCTTGCAAGGGCTGGGATCAGGGTTTGTTCGCCGGCTTGGCGAGAGAGGCGGACCGCAAGAAACACCTAGCTTGGCACTTAGGGACTAAGAAGCCGAGTCCCCAGCCATACGGGTCGTGGGACCACTGCGTGGGGTCTATATAGTAAGTCCCATGAGGCTGGGTTCCTTTCCTTAGCCCTCTGAGCGAGCCAAATCAGTTTAAAGGATTTGGTAGTCGAAGAGGGACTCGCCAGATGAATCCCCGAGGGCAAATATAGGGGCGCTGAGAGGCCGAGGAGGCCTTTTCCTCTCTGCGTCCAGACTTGGGGTACTGGGTCCTAGCTGGGGTGCAGAGCCTGCTGCGAGGCCTTTTACTTTCTAAACCCCTTGAGCCACTCATTGACTTCGATTTGCCGAGCTCGTAGGACCCAAAAGGTTGAAGAAAGGGAGGGTCCTGCCTGCAGCTTGGGCCCATGCCAGGCTTCCTAGGTCACCTGTCCGCCACAAGTAGCTGCCAGCTCTGGTGGAAACTGGGAACATCTCATTGCAAAGCACCCAAAGTGAAAGGAACCTTACTGCTCTCTCAAGAGGAGCCCCAGGAGGATGCTGTTTAGGAAGGGCGCCGCCTACTGGTCCCCCGAGCCGCAGGGTTTGCCGGGAAAAGGAGCTTTGCCAAAGCCTGCCTGGGCCCCTATTCACTGCAGGGCCTTCGTTCTGCCCTTAAGCAGGGAGACCTCGAGCTGTTTCCAGCAGCCAAGTCGCCGGGACCCTCGACTCCAGGACCTAGTTAGCACCGGGTGTTGGGAAACAACAGGCGTTTGACTAAATCAGCTTTAACCCGGCGGATCCGAGTTCCGGCTTCCGCACTGTTTCAAAAGTCAGGCAACAGGCAATCCAGAAAAGTCGCCTTCACTTGGGGCTCTCAGCTGTCAGGACGGTGGCCCGCTTCGCTTTATGTGCAAGCATTTCTGCAAGCTCGTGCGTCCTGAACCCCACACAATCCTGTTGTAGTTTGGCATTTCCAGAGAGGTTACCAGGCTTCTGAGCCCCAGAACACTGTTTTTATCCTGTTAGTGGACATTACAAAATAATGAAAGCAAATAATACAAACTCCCCTAGTGCTGCTTCGAACCCTCTTCTTTCAACAACACCTTTAGTAAAGGAGTGGCAAAGCGTGCAACACTCAGCAAGGCCTGTGCGCACCAAGCAGAAATGCTACAGGGGTTCCATGGGTACTGGAGGAGAGCTGGGCGTGCCTTCGGTCTGGCTTTGCGCATCCCTTAAGGTTCAGCGGTGGAACAGGACAGGAAATCGAGCCTGACTGGAACCTTGCCTCCTGCCCTTCGTTTTTAGCTAGCCAAAGCTTCACGTCAGTCCCTTGAACCACCTTGTAGTTCCCCCCTCGTGACCAGGTGAGAGCCCCTCTCCTTTTCGTTTTCGCCATAAATGCAAACCTGGCCACCCGCTCCCAACCCCTGGAGCAGGGCAGTGGGCGAGCCCGGATTGTGGCCTAACTGGAGGACGCCTCCCGGGCCAGGCTGCAGCTCTGGATGCCCGGCCCCCGCGGCTTCTAGGGGTCTTCAGCCTCTCCTGGACAGCAGACCCCATCCCTGGATCCCTCAAGGCATCCCGCCCGGCAGCGCTGGTTTCTGATGCCCAAATGAGCCCAGCGCGCCCAGGCGTCACTTTCCCAGTGAAATGTGCTTTTATTTGCTCCGAGCAAACCCCAGGCTCTCAGCGCTCCCGCCTGATGGATGCAAATGTAAATGTGCACTTATTTAATTGGATCAGGCCCCAAGATAAAAGAGATAAACGGCTCCCCGTTTGCTAACTTATTTTCCGAGGCATGCAGCGCGGCGTGGACGGGAAGCTAATGAAGGCTCTAGCCGCGCACCGCTCAGCGCTCCAGCTCTCCTCTGCCGGCCCTCGCCGCTTGGCCTGCGCCTCCTCGCTGCCTTCTGCTGCATGGACCCTCCACTCCTGGTGGGCTTCCTGCGAGACCCTCTGTTCTGTGTGGCGGAGCAGGCAGGGAGCCGACATCCTGCTTGCAAATACCGGGTGTGCAACACGACGTTTTTCACCTTCTTGGCCTCCTCTGTTTTCTCTCTCAAACTCAGTGCTTAGGGCACAGCAGCTGGGCTTGTTCGACGGAAGATTCTTCTTTCTTCCCCAGGCGTCCTCTTCCACCCCAGGTGGTTCGTGTAGAGAGAAAAACAGAAGCCAGGAAAAAAGCCAGGCGAGCCTCTTTGGCCTCCAGGGTCGGATGGAGCCACCCTCGACACGGACAGACACTTTTCTGTCCTCATAGGAATTTCTTTCAATTCCTCTTCCCCCAAATACTGTATGTAGTCAACACACAACAAAATAATTTTAAGAGACTGAAAAGCCAGGACAAGCAGGTCTTTTAAGGGGAAAGGACCGCTTGGCTCTTTTTTTCCTTGGAAACGCAGATCAGACTCTGCGGGCCAGCCGGTCCTCCAGTACCCTGAGGTCACCTTTCACTTTGGGGTTCCAGTTTCCTGGAAAAGTTTCTCTTCTGTTCAGAAGAGCTGGAGAACTGGGCTGGGGTAGGACCGATGCGACAGTCTGCGAAGGGCCAGGGGAAAGGAGCCAGAGAGGGGCGCCCTCGGCGGGTGCAGACATTCGCCCAGTAGCCCCCAGACTCTAGGCTGGGCTGGAGCTGGGCCTCAAGGGGCCGGGCTGGCCAGCACCGTTGTCGTGGCCCAGGATCCCAACACGCTGATGGATGGGCTTGTCAGGAAAGCTGTGTGCACGGAGCACTCACCTCGCTAAACTGAAATTACTGTCTTTTCAGGGGCTAATTTGTGTAACTCCCATGGAGGGGCCTGGAGGGGGTTTGATGAGGCATAAAATGATGATTAATGAATTTATTGGCCGCTGCTCATCAAACAAGAACTCAGAGCCTGCTCCCACACAGGCAGCCTGGCGGCGGCGCTCAACCCAGCTGGGGTTCAGCCTCTTGGACTCAGAGCCTGGTAACAGTTTCCCCAAATGCCCAGACCCCGACACTTTGCTTGGCTAGCACCCTGGCTGTTTCCTGTGGGCGGTCCTGGTCCCCCGTAGTCAGAAATGGGAATGGAATCCTGAGGGAACCGAGGAGGAGGACAGGTTCTAGCTGCCCGCCATCGCCCCCTGCGGGCAGGCCGCTTGAGCCTGGGAGGGGGCTGGGACAACACAAGTATGTAGAAGCCCCTCTCCAGGACTCCAGGGTGACTGTGGAAGCTGGGGCAACACGCAGCACTGAGCATGGAGTGTGTTCCTGATTCATAGCTACTAGCTGGGAGCTTGGGCAGGAGTGGCTCAGCGCTGCCTTCTTAAGTGCTCTGGGGCAGATTCAGTAAGTCTAAGCCTGGTGTCTTCATCTGTGAAAAGGGACTGTAACCCTGGGTTTTGTGGGAGTTACAGTGTATAACGCATGGTACCCCTGAGTACGGCTATTAAGCTCCTGCTGTCTTAGAGACCCAAGTTTCTTGGAGACATTACCCCAGGCTTGGGATGAAGGCAGAGGAAGGACACAGGCAGGATCATACCAACATGGCTGCTCGTCCCTGGATCCTTTCCTCTCACTTCCCCTGGTCAGGAGCACCCCCAGGAACCTAATGGGAACCTGTGGGGGAGCCTGAAAAGGCAGTTGGACCACCAATGGCCTCCTCAGGTTGACCTGGGAAAGCTGACCGTTTGTTGCCTGTGTCTCTTTCATTGTAGATGATGGTTTGGGGGCCCCTCCTACCCCTAACCGGCCATTCCTCTGTAGGCTCCTGTCTTTTGGAATCCACCTGCAAGGATTCTCTGAGCACCACCGCTTACTTGGCATCTCCTTACACTATCTGTCTCAGATCTCTCAACAATCAGCTCCACCCTTCCGGCCAAGACTTCCTACCTTGCTGGAAGAGAAGGCAGAGAGACCTCTGTGTTGAATCTATCCCAGCGAGTCCTTACAGTAGTGAGACTCCATCTCTTCCTTTCTTCCTGCAACTACTGTTAACTGGGTGCCTGTCGTGGTGATGATCTTGTGTGAACAAAACAAGGTCCTGCTCTTCTGGAGCTTTCATTTCCAAGGGGAAGACGGTAGTTCAACATATGAATCATGATGACTTTCCACAGTGTCTGGGTGATGAGGATTATAGAGAAATAAAGAGAGTATGGAGAGGGAGTCTAGGAAGCGTCCTTGGAAGGTATATGCAGAAATCTGAAGGGTGCTGGGGAACCTTGGGGGAAGAAGAATTGTAGGCTCAATGAATAGAAAATGTAAACATCCTGAGGTGGGAGCAGGGTTTGAGGGAGACTTTTGGAGAAAGGACCAGGCTAGGGCAAAGCCAGGGGTGATTCATCTGAGGCCTCGTAGATCCTCCTGAGATCTTTGGGACTGGTGATGAAAGGGAGAAAAAGAGCGTTTTGAGACCCTAAGTCATATTCACAGGCATACTGGTCCCTGAGCTGAGCTTCTGGAAAGGTAACAGTAAAAACATGGACAAGTTTGGAGGCTGAGAGAGTATCCCAAAGGAAGAACACACCTTGGACCAATATGGTAGCCAGAGACAGAGAGCAGTGGCCAGATTTGGGCCACATGTAGAAGGCAAAGTCCTCAGGCTTTGCTGATGGACTGGCTGTGGGGGGTGGGGTGCATTTGCCCAGACATCAAACATTGACAGTGAAGCAGAGGTTTCTTTTTTAGGTGGAAGAAAATCAGATACTCTTTGATTCCAATCCTCCGGCTCAGAGTAGCTGCTCTCATGGACATGCTCGGGTGAGATGCTCGTGTCCAGGGAAGATTCGAAAGAGAATACATCCTTTCCTGAAGCCATGCTTCTTAGCATGCTCTGATATGGTATCCCCTTTCACACTTGTCCTTTTCTCCCAGGAGAGACACTGAGGTTTGGGAAGTGAAAACAACATGTCTGAACTCAGGAAGTGAGTTCACAGGCAAAGCCCAAATCCCCAGCCCAGGTCTCCTAACTCCTAGCTTGGGTTCTGCCTCTCCTCACCCAAGCTAAGTTCTCTAGGATATCTGTATTTTAACAGAGAACTCTCAGAAACAAAACGCCTTAACAGAGAGGAATGAATTTATAATGGTGGAATCTCAGACACTGTGACAGGCTGTCAAGGGAGATATTTTTAGGCTGGGCCGGGGAAACATCTTAGCCCTCCCTCAAACACTGCTGGTGGAGGGCTGCCGCCTCAACACTCCGTGTGTGAAGTACAGATGAGGGGAAAACCAGGATGAGCTATCTCTCCCAGAGACTCCACAAGGAGGGACTGCCTCCCTGCCAGAGTGTTGTCTGCTGTGGGTAATTGCTCTCTGAAAAGATCTGCTCATCCAGTCTGAAGTAACTTTTGCCCGCCTACAATTATTTCACATCACAGAGGAAAAATTAATATTCCTTTGCTCATCATCTCACACAGTGAGTCCCACCAAACAAAGGTTTGAACTGGGGGCAGGCTGTAAGTCACAGGTCCTTCAGGCATCTATTTTACATTTCTTTTTTTTTTTTTTTTTTTTTTTTTGACATCTCAGCTTGACTGCTTTTTCTCATTGCCTTTTCTGACTTTCTGTATTGTATATCTAGTCGCCAGCCTGGGGATGGATTTTTTTTTTTTTTCATTCTGTAAATTATCAGTCCTTGGTCCCCAAGGGAACCCACAGGCCCTTAGGAACAGTGTCTCAACATCCTTCAAGCAGACTCAGATGTCTATTAGCCCTAGATTCTAAAATACCCTCATGGTTCCAGAATGTTCCAAACACTTTCCTGGCTAATAGGATTTGACATTAGACTCACCACTGTTGTTTCAGAGACTTTTTTCTTTTTAGATCCAAACCACACGGGGTTTTGTTATTATTGTTATTTATTTGTTTTGTTTGCCCTGTATTTGTATTGAGTATCTGAATCCAGACCCTGTAGCAATGGGAAAGGCTGTGCAGCAACAGATGCTGGTAGCTGAGGACCAGTTTCCCTGGATCCCATGAACTGAGTCATGGCTGCTGAGAGAAAAGGGCTCATTTGGAAAAAGTGCTACGTCTTTGCTTCCATGAAGAGCACAACCTATAATTCATGGACTTGGTTTATTTTGGTTGGTAGTTTGGTTGGTAGACATCCATTTTCCTGTCTAGATTTATGTATTTATTGGAAGGATTTATTT
Source organism: Eospalax fontanierii (assembly GCA_035773235.1). NCBI lineage: Eukaryota > Metazoa > Chordata > Mammalia > Rodentia > Spalacidae > Eospalax > Eospalax fontanierii. The sequence continues at coordinate 13,742,121 of CM069552.1, forward strand.
TATTTTATTTCAGATTGGAAGGATTTATTTTATTCCACACCACAGCTGGAGAAGTCATGACATCAGCTATGGCCCGTGGCAGTGAGAGATGAGGGTGCATGCTCACATCTCAGTAGATCAGAAAGCAGAGAGAAGTGACCGTGGGTGCTCAGCTTACTTTCATTGTTTCTCCTTTTAACTCAGTTTTGTTTTTTTCTTTATAAGTTTCTCTTTCAAATGAGCAAAGACGCAGATCAGAAGAACATCTGAGAAGGTTCTTCAGGGTTCTAGGCCACCCTTCACTTGGCACCATGATCCTCAAACCTTGTTCCAGCCCTACCTTCCAGTAGATCCATGGCGGGACCTCTCACTTTTAGAACTGGTGTTTACATAATCCTTTACTTCAAATTCTGTACTGTGTACTACTTTTGAGAGAATGTTTGTGTGATTACTGTGACTAACAGAAGACCATGGCAGAAAATGAATCCAAATGGACTTGTTGCCTTCTCTGGATTTTAAGACTTTTGGCATCTTTCAGGGTCAGATCTCTGATAGTTCCTATCCCTTCTGCTTTGAATGCTGTCCTTAGTGTTATATGGGCCTTTATCATCTTATGATGTGTGGAGGTGTTTTTGTTTGATTTGTGTTGTGTGTGTGTGTGTGTGTGTGTGTGTGTGTGTGTGATTATCTGTGTGTGTTTGCAGTACCTCAGGCATTGTGAAGTCTACAGAAGTGCTCTACCATTGAACTCTATTCCCAGGCCTTCCCTTCCCTTTCAGTGTGAGATAGGCCAGGTTGAGCTGGAACGCAAGGGCTCAAGAGATCTTTCTGCTACAGCCTCCTGAAGAGCTGGGATGACAGGCCTGACACCACATCGGCCCCCAGACATTGTTACCACACTTTGTGGAAGAGCAGCAGCTTTTCTTTTTAAAAAATAGACATGGAAACTGAGGCTCCTGAGAGGTCAAGCTACTTGCTAATATCACACAGCATGACCCTGATGTCTCTAATCCCTCATTGACTTCCCTCTGGGAATTCTTTCTTAGTTGTACCCTTGAACTTCCATCATCTCAGACTCAACTTCTGGGAAGCCAAGACTCAACAGAGGAATTCTTAGGACCTACTACACTTATCTTATCCCCTTGGCCTGTGATGTCACTCTCTTTATCTTATTTGAAGCCACTTTTGCGGGGTGAAAGGCCTTGGCTAGTCTTGCCTTTTGCAGGTGGGAATAGAGGCTAGACCTTCATATCTGAGCAAAAGATGTGGAGGTAGTATGACTGGTTGTTCTGGGAACCACAGGTGGACCTGAACAGATGGATGCCATCTCCTCCAAGACGGTTCTTCCCAGGAGTTCCCCCATGTTCCCCATCCCCAGCTGCCCATATGTTGGGCTTTCATGTCTTCCCCACCCTGCAACCACTTTAGTGACGCAGGGCTCCTGTTTAGTGTTACCTGGTGGAATCTGTTGGGTTCCCAACTGTAATGTCACAAAGTTAATGCCTCCCTCCCTGCCCTTCCTTCTCTTTTTTCTTCCTATACAGGTGACCAAGGAGGCCTTCCCCTGACTAAGCTGCAATCAGTCATGGCCCTCGTTTAGCAATCAGAAACTTCTCCTCTCTCTTTCTCTATGCCACATATCCAACTACCCCTGCTACACATCTTCAGCCTGAAGGACTATATGCTCCTTTAAAATGCCCCTAACAGAAGTCATCCTCCCAACTTCAGGTCAGCTTCTTCTGCTGTCACCATTTAGGCCTTAGTAGAAAAATTTTAGAAATGTAGACACTTCTCTTTCCCCAAATCTTCTGTGCATTCACTCACAAGTCCCTGGGATCCTCTGAGGGATCTCCTGTGATCCCCTCCTCTCCGTGTTCTAGTTTGAGCCTTGTCATCTGACAGGGACTAAAACTTGTCTTCCCCATGGTCTCCCCATTCAGGAGATCACTGGACAGTGCAGCTCTCACAGACTGCTTTCCTGGGTACTAGAACACACTGATTGAAATGCAGACAAACCCATGGCCCTCAGGGCAATATGTTCATACTTTCTCAAAGGATATGATCTTGAGCTCAGAAAGAACTCAGGGGTGAACTGACATGGGTTCAAGTCCTGACAGCCTGCCCTCTGTAGTTTGAGGCACACTAATAATGTTCCAGGTAAAATGACCGAAGGTCTGGACAGAGAGGCCCAGAACCAGGACCTATGGGTGTGGAAGGTCTCCAGAGCCTGCCTACCTGGGTTTCTTCCACATCTGGGTCCCTCATCAATGGTGGTGTTTGTTCCTCTGTCGTCAGTATCTCCAGCAGTATGACTGGGGACGGGGCATATAATAACAGTACCAGCCTCAGGTGTTAAATGAGAAAAGTTGTGCAAAGCACATGGTGGCCTTGTAACAAAGCCTGGCTGGAACCATGATGACCAAATAGAGATGGTTTCCTGCAGTGGAAGATGACAGAATTTCTCAAACCTTTGTGTGTTCTCCCATTGTTTGTTACTTCACATATTTTTGCTGACCTATCATGTTTAAGATGCCTTGAGTTAAAAAAAAAAAGGAAAGAACGAAAAACGTATTTTAAGAATTACTTCTTGGAACATTATTTCATTACTTAAACTTACTGCTGACTCATCTGTCTCTTGGTAACAGAGTCTTTCTTTACCAATAACTTTAATTATATCAATCACTCATTCCCCAAACAGCTGAATAATGAAAATTCCCAGAGGTGACACCAGGGACCTCTGTCACACGAGCAAGGACTTGTGACTTGGGAACTGGCTTTTCTTTTTACATAGCATTCAGAACTTCAAACAGGATGGATATGTTTAGGTTTGTACTATCTGTCCATCTAGCTCCCTATCTATCTGCCACCAGCAATCTCCAGAGTGGGAGGAAATAAGTATCTATATAACTTCTTGAATTCAACTGAATCTGTTTCATCTGACATTTCTAAGTCATAAGTCTCAAGCTTGCCTCGAGGGTTAAACACATGATACCTCAGAGTTCCAACACCAATTCCTTTACTGAAAGCTGCTAATTGCACAGTTCAAGAGTTAAGATGTTACCTAAACAATTATCTTGTTAGCAATAATAATAGCTACCTTATTAAGCACTTAGTGCATGCCAATTATTATAGCAAATGATTACATACACAGTCTCAACAAGCCTAGCTGCTGTTATTATCCCCATTTTACAGACAGAGAGACCTCCATTGACATGTTTATTTGAAAGGTGTCAGAGGGACTTGGAGAGATGACTCAGTGATTAAGAGCACTGGCTGTTCTTGAGCAAGACCTGGGTTCAAATCGTAGCACCCACATAGCAGAGAACAACTATTTGTAACTCCAGTTCCATGGGATCCAACACCCTCTTCTGTCCTCTGCTAGCACTGTATGACACAGGTGCACTTTCATACATGCAGGCATGACACTCATACATATAAAATAAAATAAATGAAAGGAGTCAGAGGAAGAGAAGGGCCTGGTAATGTCATTTTCTGCACAGAGACAGAGATAGGCTGGTCCTTGTCACTTTAAGCATTAGCTGACTCTGAGATCTGCAGTGAGTAGAATAAAGTTGAAATATTACCTGACTCTGTAAGAAAAGTGACCGTCAATCTGGTGAGAGGAGTGGGCATGCTGTCTTACTGAGCCCTGCTCTGACGTGTACTCTCTTCCTCTCTCTCCCCAGCGCTCTGGTCCTCTCACCCTGCACTATGGCCATTAGCCTCCCAAATAATCTTCCTCTGTCTCTAGGCCTTCCCTATGTCTTTCACCTACATTTTCCTACTTTTTTAGCCAAGAGACAGCGGAGCTATAGAAGAGGATGGGGCGTAAGGGTGACAAAGCTCCAAGATTCAGAAAACGGAAATCTGAGTATTTCTGTCATTTGAAGCACTTCACTCATCTGACTCCAGTTTCCTGTGTAGCCCCATGTCTCAGTGATATGTTGGAGTTCAATTGCCTGAGTACTCCTTCCCCAAGCCTTTCTCCCAGGTTGGTTCCTCTGTTTAGCGCCCTCCAGCCCAGCCATATGGTAATGGCTTGCACAGACTGTGGGGACAAGGATACCTAACTTTGCATCTCACCTCTGCCACATGTCAGAGCTTTGGTAATACTCCAGTAAAGACAATGTGTGTCCTCTCCCTGGTGTTAGGCTGAGCAAGGGTATGTGTGGAGAGCGTCAGCTCACATACTCCTTGAACACCACTTGCAGAGCCAGGTGTGTCAATTGGCCAGCCACTGAGTAACTACTGATAGGAAGTAACTATACAACAGGAAATAAGGTGGTCCCAGAAAACATATCCTGCTCTAATCTTGGCAGGCATATGCCTCTGAACACATAGATCCAACATTGAGTTCCTGTGGCCTATTTTTCCTAAGTCAATGCCACATTGTTTTGTGTTGGGTGTTTGGGCGACTATCAGGAGGTTGGTGTGTAGCTCAGAGGTGGAACATGTGCCTAGCATGCACTGGCTCCACAAATCTCAACCAGCATCTAACCAACCAACCAAACCAATAAAATCAAGACAGGCTACTTATAGCATGCCATTTAGTGAGTCTCTTAAACACCATGGTCCTTCTGGCTTCTTTTCCTGAGACTCAAACCCAGGTCCTTCAACTGCATCCCCACCCTAGTCAGGGAGCCCTAACTTTGTATTTTTCTTTTTCAACACTATTGCCATATCAACGGGCATTTGTTCCTCAGCACACATTCTCAGACACGGCTTTGGTGGCAGGGTGATCTGACTGAGGATGTGATGGAGGACAGAATGGTTGTAGGCCATTCTTGAGGGCAGTTCTGGGGAAAATGTGGGACAAGCGTCGCCTTGTGGCCTACCATGACTGGGAGGCTTGTGAGGAAGGAGCTGTGTTTGGCTCTGGAGGACAGTGCTCCCTGATTCCATGCTTTAGGGAAAGAGGTACAGTTATCTGCAGAAGGGCTTCAGGGGCCCCAGTCCCCAGTGAGGGGGAAATTTTTTGTTATTTATTTATTTATTTATTTATTATTTTCAGGCAGGGTCTCCCTATAGCCCCAAGGGCCTGAAACTTAGTACGTAGACCAGGCTTCGATCTCGCACCCAAGTGTTGCTATCAAAGGCATGATCCACCATGCCCAGCTAGGATGAGCTTCCTCCACCTCTGTCGGGGGTCCCTGAAGACCCCAAGGACTGGATTAATCCTAAATTCTTACCTAATCACAAGTTTTGGGGGATCTAGGACATTTTGAGATTAAAAGCTGAGAATCAGGTTGTCTGGGTTCCTGTCCCTCCACTATTCCCCTGTCTTCCGTCCAGTTTAGCAGTTAGCTTTTCCCACCTTACCCAAATCTTCACCTGCAGTTTCCAAATCTGCTTGATGCAACCTCTTCCAGGCATTTGAGTTCTTCACTCCCTTCTGTGACAGTCTAGGCCCATCCCCTCTTCTTTCCTCAATGGCTCCTAGTTCCAGTCTTTCATCCTGCAGTTAATTTTGGGGGCCAGACTGTGTGGGTAGTGATGTAATTCCCTTGTCTAAAACATTCATTGGCTCTCCGTTGTTCTCAGAGTCTGTAGCCTCTTAAATACCATGGTCCTTCCAACTTGATGCTGTGAACATTGGAAGTGTGAGTGTTTCCATATCTAGGTGCTATTTTGTCCCTGAGCCTTTCTACACGCTATTCTTTGCCCAGCATGCCTCTCTCTCCTCTCCCATAGTCAGCCTCTCTGTTGAGAAAGGTCTATGCTTAAAGCTCCCTCCTTCCTCAAGTGAGGTCTCACTTGTGCCTTGTACTGGGTGTATGACTTTTGTCATGGCTTGATAAGACCTAGAAGCACCTTGGGACAAATCTCTGGGTGGGTCTGTGAGGGGTTATCTTGACTAGGTTAACCAAGATGGGAAGACCTGCCCTAAAAGTGGTTGTCAGTATTCCCTAGGTTTGGGTCTAAGACAACATAAAAAGAAAAAAGCTAGCTAAACACTAACGTTCATTGTTCTCTGCTTCCTGACTGCAGATGCAATGTGACCAGCTGACTCAAGCTCCTGTCACCAGGATTTCCTTGCCACAATGGACTGTACCCTCAAACTGTGGACCAATATAAACCTTTCTTTCTTAAGTTACTTTTGTTAGGATACTTTGTCACAGCAATAGGAAAAGTAATTAGCACAATCTTGAGTATCCTGAAATTCATTATTTTTCATCTGTAGAATAGGACACAGAATAAATATTAAGATTTCTTTCTGAGACAGGATTCTGCTATGTAGCCCAATTTGGCCTTGGGCTCATGGTCCTCCTGTCCCAGACTTCTGAGATCTGGGAGTATAGGTGTGTCCCACCATGCCTGGCTTAATATTAAGATTTCTTTCTGAGACAGGATTCTGCTATGTAGCCCAATTTGGCCTTGGGCTCATGGTCCTCCTGTCCCAGACTTCTGAGATCTGGGAGTATAGGTGTGTCCCACCATGCCTGGCTTAGGAGTGCATTTTAAAGTTGGTATGCCATTCACTGCCTCAAAGGATCACTGTGAAGATTCAAGGACATCATTATAGACAGTTTCATAGGCCTATCAAGGACGAGAGAGGCAAAAGGCCCAGTCTTCACCTGAGAGAACTTGTTGTGGGATCCAACTTGGCCCATCAGGCATGTTAGCTCCTTGGTGGCCATCTCCTTCTTTTCTCTTTTCTAAGGAAACTCTTGGCTTTGTTTGGGGCAACAATGTAGCCAGTTCTAGGGGATGAACCATTTACATCAGGACCAGTTAGGATGACTCTATGCCCCTTTGTAAGATGCTCACTTTCCCAGCCTTCCTAGCTAGGTATTCGTGGAATCCATTCTAGCCAGTAGCCTCTGCAGAAATGCTCACCACCTTTCTGGATTTCAGGCTAGTAAAATGAAAAGTAGGGACCAAGGGCAGTGGTGTGAAGCCCCGGATTTTTTCTTTAAACAGATGGTTCTGTTTTTCTGTTCCAAAGACATCTTAAGTTCACATGTAATAATGTAATTCCCTCACCTAAAATACTTAATGGCTCTCTTGCTCCCAAACATGGTTTCCTGGTACATGTAATATATTACAAATAAAGCACAACCTCTTGAACTGAAAGAATAGAGAAGCTAAGTGCCACCTAAGCTTTTATAGGTATCCCCTAAAACATGTCTACAGAACAACATGTGGAAAACCACCAGGTTGGAGCAATGGATGAAGGATTTTTGCTTTTTTGCTTCTCCTTTTCTTTTGACATCCAGTTTCATTCCATCATCCTGAGTTTATACACTTGGGATGCTCTTAATTCAATTCTGATGCCTGGGTGAGGCGGGTGACTGAGGAATGGCCAACATTCCATCTTTGAAGACAGAGACTGGCCCAGGGAGATCCAGGCCTAAGATATTATTAAGATTGAAGAAACGTAGAAGGTTTTCACACTTTTCTCCTCAACAATGAATTTGGATCATGAGTCTAGGATACCTGAGAAAGAAGAGAACAGAACTGAAACATGGAAAGAGACCAAATCTTAGAATCTCTGACTTCTTGCATTATGCTTTGCTTGAAGACTGTTGGAGCTATCACTGGATTTTCGGTTTAAGGCATCAGCATCCGTTTGTTTAAGTAGCCTGAGTTTCATCTTTGATTATTTGTAATCCGAAGAGACCCAAGGATAACAGTTCCTCTCCAGACTTAGAATGCTGGAGTTGTCAGAGAGACAGAGATGGGGGCTGCTCACAGATACTCTGGCTGTCCTCTTGAGTATGTGCTGGGACTAACACTGGCCAACCTGTTCCGAGTAAGCATGGCATATCTGGCTTCCTTGACCCACATGGTGTCCTTAGATAAATGTCATTTACAGTGAGATACAGGGTATGGTTTACCCTTTTCTGTTTCAGATGGCAGCAGCTCCAGACTGAGGACAACGTGGACAGTGACTTCTATTGACCTTTGGTGGGTGTATAGCGTGAGGGAGAAATCAACATGTGTTTCAGGCCATTGAGACACGGCGTGATTTGTTACAGCAGCAAACCTTAGCCTGTCCTTAGAGATACACTAACAGCGCTTGTCTTCCTCCTCCTCCTCCTCCTGCCCCTTCGCTGTATTATTCTTTCTTCTCCTTCTTTCGCTCCTGCTCTCTTTCTTCTCCTCTGACCCACTCTGCTTTCCTGCTCCACCCATTACCATCTATTTCTTAACTTCTGTCTGTCAACAGATCATTAAAAGTCTTCTGTGATTGTTCATCTCCTGTCTTCCTAACATATCCAAGTGGACATTGGCAGGAGACAAGCAGCCTGCCCCAGCAAAGCTGTGCCCCTACATCTTTACTGGTGCCAATCAATTACAGCTGTCAGTCATTCATTCTCCCCAGCACGAGTCCCAGCAGGCTGACTTCCTAATCGTATTACTGGATTCACAGGGCTCCAAGTTCCAGAATAAAACCTCCAGAAATTCCTGTTCATTATCTTATGAAAATCCACACGATTCTAAAGTTTGTGGTGTAGTTTTCACAACACAATGCTCTTCCAAGATAAAACACTGGCAGCTGAAAGCCCATCAGCTTCACTTGTTAATAAGTGAATTTTGGAGCCGATGAGTTCCCAGTGTCAATGGACTCTGTGTCCTAGCACCTACCTCAGCCTGCATCTGGCTGTGTAAGATGCTAACCCAGAGCTTTGGAAATGACTAAGTTCTTTTGAAAGCAAAAAAAGTATAAATGAATCATTCCTGAAGCCCATGTGTGTGTCATCAACACTCCACAGGACACTAGTAAGTGTGGGGGTCTCACACTGACCTGTGGATGAGGGCTGGGCAGGCCATGGCCACTGGGAAAGCATGTCCATGGGAGTGATGGGAACCGCAGGGATTGTCACAGCCACATATCTTCCACATTCAGCTAATTGCCACCATGTAGGAATGGACGCTCAGTGCTACCAGTTCTCTCTCTCTCTCTCTCTCTCTCTCTCTCTCTCTCTCTCTCTCTTTCTCCACATTCTCTTTCTCTCTCTCCAAAAGGGAAACTGGGAATCCATATAATTTTCCAGATATATCATATTATAACTCACCGTTGGGTTCCAGCTTAGATGTTATTAGGGTCTGAATATGACTCTGACATGCAACTCTAACAGATCATGCATTAAAGGTTGATCCACAGCTACTGGTGCTGTTTTGGGGCATTGTGGAAAGTTTGGGAGGTGAACCCTTGGCTGGATGAAGGAGGTCACTGGAGCAGGTCTATGGGGCCTGTCATCCTTTCCTCTTCCTGATGTGGTCCCTGCTTCCTGTACAGGGAGGTGGAGAAGCTCATGTGGTACTCACATTCCCACTGCCACGAAGTTCTGCCCCAGAACATGGGGTCAAGCAACCATGGACTGAGGCCTCTGGAGCTTCGAGTCAAATAAATCATTCCTCCCTTTAGTTGTTTCTGTCAAGAATTATGTCATGGTATGAGAAAGGTAGCAAATATAGTCACACTATAGAGAAACGTTTGATGACACTTAACACTCAGCCATTCTCCCATCTCTTCCCATCCTACGCCATCTCCATTCTACGTCTTGGGAAAACAGAGTTCAGAAAGATGAAGTGTCTCATTCCAAGCCACATTTTAAAACTCCGACTCCCAATCAATGACTATCGCCTCATAGATACAACAGATGATACATATGCTAATGGCTTGAGAGTCTCTCTCTCTCTCTCTCACACACACACATACACACACACCACACACACACACCTTTTTTTAGTATAGACTGGCAGTGAGAAGGCCGAGAATTACCTCTGCCAGAATTTCTTCTGCCTGTGACTGGTTGGTGAGAAGGAGTGAGCCTGGTCGTGTAACTCAATGGTAAGCTCTCGTCCAACATGTGCAAAACCCTGGGTTCAATTCCTAGCATTGGCAGGAGAGATGACAGAGACAGAGAACAAGAAGCAATCTTGTTCTAGTCCACTGCCAGCTGGTGTAAAGCAGATGTGCCTTCTCTTCCCACCACTCACTGTTAGTGAGCACTGCCACCTGGGCATACACACACTGAATCAAAGGACCTCAGCAAGGGCTGAATCATAGCCTCTCAGTCTTCACTGGAGCTGACCTCCTCCACAGGGGGCTTGAAATCAGGGACAGATAGACTTCCATTGTAGTGAAAACATTTTACATTTTCAGCTTTGATTGTTTTGGCCTCACCTTTGGCATCACCTTAACCAATGCAAACATGAATGATTATGAAGAACAAATCTTTCCCCTTTCTATCTTAGCAGGAGGAGACTATAGTGAGTGATCACCTACTGATAGCTGTGATCATCCATTTGTAGTGCTGAGTTTTAGATGAGCAAATAACTCTGATCAGGTTTGGTTTCCAGTGATGGGATGAGAGGGCCCCAAGTGTCACAGTGTCATTGCATCTTTGCACCGCTCTCAAAACCTGGCTTTCAAGGGGGGCTTGATCATACCTCAGGTGAGGTGAGTACCCATCACTCATCTCTTGAAGAGAAGCAACAGACAGAATAAATGCTTGACTTGTGGAGGCCACACACCTTCCACTAAGACAGGAGTCAACATGTTTGGGAGCATCAAAGACAGTTCAATATCTTTAGTATGAGATTAATATTTACAAAGGTTTGCCCCTTAGCCTGTTCCAGAGAATCCAGCAGACACAGCCAGAAGGGACAATTAACATCATCCATCCACCCTGGGGGCTTCTGGCATCTCCTATTAGGTTTTCTTTTGTTAAGAAAGTGTCTTGCTGCTCAGTGCGGAGTGGCCTGGAAATGGTCATCCTCCAGCCTCAGTCTTCTGAGTCCTGGGTATTACAGGCATGCATCATCATGCCCAGCTCTCATATCAGATTTTCTTTTGAGCCTTCTTCTTAATTTGGAGTGCGGGGGTAAGAGGGAGTCTCAGTTTGAGTGATAGCTCAGAGACTTTGCGGTACGCTGGCTATGGTAGCATGGATTGACGTCCTGAGAGAGGGTTCGGTTCGTCCTTCCTCTAAATCAAGCAAGGAGGGAGGGAGAGGAAGAGAGAGGGCAGCTGGCTTCCTATAGCCACACTCAGTACCTTCCTATGCCTACACATCAACACAGAAGGATGGAGGAGGGTGAAGCATGGACTTGTCTGTAGCAAGAGGCCAAGAATACCTCACCACACGCCAAGTACCAGCAACAGTAGGCAGTGGATGGGGACCAAAATCCCTCCCAGCTGTTGGAAACCATACCCTATTCAGAGATAATTGGCAATTAGTTAAACAACTCCTGTTTAGAACATGCCTCCTCCCTACCCTTCAAGCCAGCTGTGTTTAGAAGGGGGTAGGGCTTCTCATGAGTACGGAAACCTAATATTCCAGTCAATAAAACATCACAGAACTCCAGGAGCTAATGAGTAAGACAGCAGAAAACTGTCCAGGCAAAGGAAGCTCTCCCTACAACCCAGTTTTCTTCCCCTCCCTTGTGTCGGAGTTAGGGACTGGGGTCAACAGCACAGACTTTAGGGACAGACAAACCTGGTTTGAGTATCTACTCTGCCACTTACCAGCTGGGTGTGCTTGGGCACATGGACTAGAACATTGGATCTCAATGTTCTTAAGTGAAATGGGCATGGAAGAAATACTGTGAAGGTTTCATGACGTAGATCACTAAATTGTCATGCTGTAGGCTCTATGCTTTAAGTCCAGATCCTTTATCTTGGCCCTGGCACTCACAGGCCCTATGATTTATCTCTAACCTAGTGTTCCAAATTCCTCCCCACTCCGTATTTCCCATGGTCCAAGAGCCAAGAAGAACTGATGCCCTAGACTGATGTTCTTGACTGTGAAATGAGCCCCATGAACTGGAGTCTCCCTTGGGTGTCTATCAGTTTTCCTGGGCCTCAGAAGATTCTCCTTCTCCTGTGCCATTCATCACACAGTCCCCTCGGGTAGAACATATTTCTTCTCTCCTCCACCTACAGATTTTACTGGAGCTTCAAGGTCAGGCTGCAATGCCACAGCAAGCCCTCCTGGGAATGGATTAATTTCTTGTTAAACAGCTGCAAACAAAGTTACAAACTGGTGACCCCTTTGTTTGACCTGCACTGTTTGTTAAAATCAGAAAATCAGAAGGTATCACTTTGTGTGTGTGTGTGTGTGAGAGAGAGAGAGAGAGAGAGAGAGAGAGAGAGCTTTGTTCAACGTCTGGGACACTTGTTCACTCGTTGGGCATGGGTAACTGCTGCCCCCTGCAGGTGGGGCAGTCTTCAGAGCTGTCCCTAACCCTGCTGTTTCTCTGATTGGTTTTCTGCCTGAAGCACAGCTTCTCCATTTCCTCTCATCGGCTGCCCTAGTTCCACCTCATTCCCTTCCTCTGCATCCTTCTCATTCTCTTCCCGTTCTTTTAGGAGTTGTCACTGGTTTGCGCACCTTGTGTCTGAGTTACTGATGCTCAGAGATGTCTTCATCTCTCCTAGTAATCTGAGCTCCGTGAAGACCAAGCTAATTTTCAGCTCTGAGGCCTTGACAGCCTGGCCCCAAATCTGGGAACAGAGCTCTGCATTCATATAGCCTCTCTTGAGGCCTGTGAATGAATGAATGGGTGAAAGAATGATAGACAAGTGCACCTGTTTTGTGCCTACTGTGTGCCAGGCAGGGTAGCAAGCACTTTATAGATATCAGCTCATTTATAAAATGAATGCATGAAAGAATGAGTGTGCTTGTGCTTAGTTCTCAGCTCAAGGCTAGTGACCTGTCCTTTCAGAGAGGTATGAAAATACATTGCCAGTTCTGAGCCCTTGGTGGCTTAATGGCTCAGTCCAAGTTCCAGTTATTGGTCTCAGCAACGTTAACATAGTGAACTGAAGGAAAATTGTTAAGGCTGTCAGTTGTCTGAAGAGTTGGCCCAGGCCTAGAAGCAGAAGTCACCAGAGCAGCAAGTTGGGCTGCCTGCTTGGTGTACTTCCAATATCTATTAACACATCTGCTTATTCTGGTCTCACTCCCTGGGGTACAAAGAGGATTTATTTATTTATTATTTTAACTGTATATGTGTGTCTGTGTGTGGGTGTATGCTTGTGCGTGCAGGTGCCTCTGAAGTCTAGAGGCATTAGATTCCCTGAACTGGAGTTATAGGCAGTTATGTACCATCCAACATAGATGCTAAGAGTCAAACTTGGGTGCTCTGAGACAGCCAGAACACACTCTGAACAGATGAGTCACATCACTAACCTCTTATTTAATTTTTGTGTCTGTTGTGTGCATGTGCGTGTATGTGTGTGTATGTATGCATGTGGGTGTCATGCCTGCTCACTCATGTACCTGTGGAAGCCAGAGATTCATGTCCAGTGTCTTCTTGTATCACTACCCACCTTTTTAATAAAAGCCATTTATTTACTTATTTGCTTTTTAAAATTTATTCATTTATTCAGTATTTATTATGCATGTATGTATGTATGTATTATGTGTTTGCATACCTTGGGCCACAGAGCTCATACGGAGGTCAGAAGACACCTGACCAGAGTCAGTTCTTTCTTTCCACCATGTGGGTTCTGGGGATTGAACTCAGGTCATCAGGTTTGGCGCAAGGGCTTTTGCTGCTGAGGAAGTTCACCAGCCCCTCTCTAACTTATTTTTTGAGATAGGGTCTCTCAATAAATCTAGAGCCCATAGATTGGCTAAAGTGGTTGGATCTGCCTGTCTCCCAGCACTGGGGTTACAGGTGCATACTTGCCCAGCTTTCTATGCGGGTGTTGGGGATCTGAACTCATGAGTTCAGTAAACACTTTACGCCTTGAGCCTTTTCACCAGCCCTGGGTAGGACATTTTAAAATAATAGAACAAAAAGTTGTACCAGTTTGTTGCATGTAAATTTAGACTTTCAAAGAACTTCCTTGTTCATTATCTAATTTGATTTTTTTGGTAGTGTTGGGAATTGAACCCAGGGCCTCATGATGCTGACAAGTATTCTACCACCCTGACACATACTCTGCCCCCAGGCCTCATTATCTTCCTCCATCTTGAAAAACGTCCCCAATTCTCTCTTCTTCCTTCTGCCTCATGAGGCATATGAAGTGCATTACCTTGAGCCCATTTCACAGAGGAGGAAACTGAGGCACAGTGGGGGAAATGATTGACTCTAAGACACCAGGAAAGGCAGGATGATACCTGCGATGACTGGTTCAGATCTTTCTTATTTCAATGTTTCTTTGAAGGAAAAACAAATCAATCTGTTGCTCATCGGTGTGATGTCCACAGAGAGGAGGACACATTGGTTATGGGGACAGGTTTGGGGAAGATCTTGAGAAGGACCGTGGGGCAGGGACAGCAGAAGGGAGAGCTATAGTAGACAAAGATGCAGAGACCTGGGAACAGAGCATCAGAAAGCAGAAGGCATCTTGTGAACTGCAAAAGACAGCATAGTTGAGCAGCAAGGAGTGCAGCCTCTGCTCCCCAAGAGCCTGGGCCCGACATCTCCATTTGCAAACAACCATGCCTCTTTGAATGACTGAGATGGGCTTAACCTCTATGACCTCAGTGGGCCCATCTGTAAGTAGAGACTGACATGCCCAGTCTACTAACATTGCCATGAAATGACAGAGCCAGCCTACACCAGCCTACACTGAGGACTCAAAGTTTGGCATCAGCCACTTTGATACATTCAACAGAAGGGACAGGTTTGTCTCTGGTCACAGTGGAAGAGGAACAGAGATTGGGTGTCCTGTCTTGTAGGTCACAGCTTTTTTCCCCCGCTAGGGATGAAACCCAGAGCATGAATCTGCCAGGAAGGTGTTCTGCCCCTGGGTTCCAGCCTCCAGCCTCCTGTTATTTGAACACATCACCCACAGTGAACCCCTGAGTAAGGAAGCCTACTCCCCAGCAAGCCAAAACTGAGACCACTGTCTGTGTCACCCCTAGTAGACCTCATCAGTGTGCTTGTCAGCCTCAAAGCCTCAGAGGAGACCCAGCTAGAGATAACCTCCTCTGTCACCCTCATTGTCTCTCTTCCTTCTTCTCAGCTTCTAGGCTAAGGGAAGGCTCTGACGAACCCTTGTCCCAAGAAGAAGGCACCTTCCTAAGTCTACTTCTCCCAGCTCCATGTCTTTACTATGGTTCAACACCATTCCTGCCTCTGAGACAGAGAAAAATCAACCATCGTAGAGCCATCAACAAACAAAATAGAAATTAGAGCCAGAGAGAAAGAGAGAGAGAGAGAGGCAGATACATAATTTATGGCTTGGTGTGTGAGTGGCAGGCAGCAGTGGGAGGCCACAACACCTCATCGATCCTTTCAAAAACCCGAGAAAGGGCCCGTGCTGGGGGCCAGGGCAGGCGTGGAAGGGGCAGGCTAGGGCAAGGCCATTAAGGACGTAGTGCGACCAGGCCAGCTGCCGGGGTGGGCGGGGGGCTCAGGCAGGTGGGGCACATACTCATGCCTCCGATCGATGACACCATGTCAAAACATAAAATGCATGCTTTGGCTCTTAAGCCAAATGTGCGTAAGATTTTTTAAAAGCATTGATTCAGAATGGATCAATGGAAATTCAGGCATATTTTTCCCCTGTGCAAAAGGGGGTGATCACACTTTGCAGCAAGGCATCCTGCAGGGGTGGTAAGGATAAGTGTTCTGTGGGGTGAGTGTTCTCTCTATTGGTGGCCAGGCGGCTCTGGAGAGAAGAGCCAGGAGCCTACCTCCTGCCTTTCTGCCCAGGTGGAGGCCACTAGCTGAGGGGTGAGAGCTTCCTGGTTCACCTAGGTAGGTAGCCATCTTCTTTGTCTCCGTGGTTCACCTGTGGGCATCCAAGGTCAACATCACTCTGTCCAGCTCTTTAATTTTAATTTTATTTTATATGTATGAGTGTATTGCCTGTACACTCATGTTGTGCAATGCCCAAGGAGGTCAGAAGAAGGTCTCAGATCCCCTGGAACAGGAGTTATGGATAATTGTTAGTTGCTATGTAGGTGCTGGGAATCGAGCCTGGTCTTTTGTGAGAGGAGTCAGGGCTCTTGACTGCTGAGCTATCTCTCCAGACCCTCTGTCCAGTTCTTTGTGAGTTCTGCCCGCTCTCCCTGCAGTGGAGGCTTCAGCCTCTTTCCCAGTTTTACCGTTACTACAGCTTCCGGTCTGGCCCACGCTCCCCGGCCAGTAGTCTCAACCTCTTCGTAGCTCTTTGGGGAGCTCTCTTTTCACGGAGAATAGCATGTTCTGCCCCTTTCTCTGCTTTTCCTACTCTTCCACTTTCTCACGGAACACACCCCTTATAGTGCTGGCCCTGAAGGTCCAGCCCACTCCATGGCCTAGGACATGTTCCTGTTGCTCATGGTTTCATTCCTGGGTCTGCCTTTTACCATCTGCTGTTTCTCTGTAGCCTGAGGTTCCAACTAGACAGGAACCTCATTTGCTTTTTTCATTGTTGTATTTACCTAAGTTAGACTGGGAGGGCCAAGGGATGGCTCAGGCAGTAAAGTGATTTTCTTGCCAAGCACAAGGACTTGCATTCAATCCCTAGAATCCACATAAAAAAGCCAGGCATGGTAGTACACACCTCTAAGATGGGAGGTTGGAGCTTGGTGGACCCTGGGCCTTGCTGGCCAGCCAACCTAGCCTACTTGGTAAATTCCAGGTCAATGACAGACTCTCCAAAAAGAAAAAAAAAAGGTGGACTTTTTCTGTCTTGAGGAACACTGTCAGTCATCTTCTGACATCTGTATACAGATACACTCATGCATGCATACATACATACATACATACATGAAGAAGTTGTGATAGGGCTTGGGGCAGAGCAGGTGTTCACTGAAGGAAGAGAGAGAGGAGAAAATGGAGGGAGTCTCACCTAAGTGGGGTTCAGTAGCACACAGCACGACTTTTCTTGGTGCCCTGGCTCTCAGATACAGAAGGGAAGAAGTTCTGATCTCTTGCTAGGGGTTCTGATTGGGCGCTCTGATGCACGCTGCACAGTCATGCCAGAAAGCTATTTTTTTCCTGGGGGGTAGGCAAGTCCATTAATCTCTTTGCCTCATTCTCATGAATGGCTACAGCTTTCTCAATCTCATTCCTGTCTCCAACTGACAGTGTGTGACCAGGCCAAGCCCAGGAGGGTGGCAGAGCCCCTGCCCTAGACACAGGTGGAAGGCTAAGGCCTTTTCTGGAGAGTCCAGGAGTCCTGGGTTTTTCGTCATCACAGTGGCTGGTGTTGGTGCTCCCAAATGCATGTGTGCATGTGTGTGTGTGTGTGTGTGTGTGTGTGTGTGTGTGTGTGTGTGCGTGTGCGCATGTGTGTAGATTGCGGCCTGTTGCCATGTGACTTATGCACCTACCGTTGTCACATGTCATAAGTCCTTACCTGAGTGGGATGGAGTAATCACTCATGAAGATGGGGCTGTAACTCAGCAGCCTGTACTGAGCTTGGGCCTGGTCCCTTCCCCCAACCATCTTGTTGGCTCCATCCTGGGAAGAAAAGATATCAGAATCATCTTATTTGGCCAGTGCTCAAAAAGACAATTATTTAGTTATTTCCCTAAATCATTTTCTCAAGAAGCCAGTCTTGTCCCATTAGTTATTTATAGGGTCATTCAGTCAGCAGCTGGGAGGGGGGCGCCAGGGATGGGCAGTGAATGCCCAGAGTTCTGCTCTTTCACGTTTTTTCCAATTGCTTCAACATGTCCTCTTTCCTGTTTTCTTGTAAGCCTACCAGGCCTCTCCACATCCTCTTCCCCTCTCTGGATTTTTCTGTTTTAACTACCCCCTCCTCCTTTGCCCTCTAATTGGCCCGTCTGGCTCCCAAAGCTATGGTTTCTGACAGTGGGCTCAGTCCTGCCCACAGCAAGGTGCCCAGTTTCCTCATGTGATTGGGTACTTCCTGGAACATCCACTAATGAGATCCTGCTCCATGCACACAGCTCAAGCTCAGGGTGGAAGCTGAGGAGTGGAGGAGATGTGAAGGAAAGGCATCTGATTCTAAGTCCTCGGTGTCCCAGAGAACATTCAGCTTCCTGTGCTGTTCAGGAGCCCCAGGATCCATGTTTCTTCAGACACCTTCCTCCATATGATAGGCTATTGTTTAGTGCTTCTCAGGCCTAAATAAGGTCCTTGACCAGCAGACAGCCAGCGAAGCCCAAGGACTCTGGAGCTGGACTGTACCACTTTCCAGTTATACTATCTCCAGCAAAATAACCTCTCAGGCTCCAGCTTCCTCATCTGTAAAGTGAGGACCAGCGTCATCACCTTCGTGGGGTCATGCAAAGATTAACACTTATAAAGCGCCCAGACCAGTGCAAGATGCAGACCGCCGTCAGCCATGGTCACTGTCTGCCATCTCTAATCTCAGCTCTTGGGTTATGTCAGGTACTACCTTCGCCAGTATAAGCCTGTCAGACACTGGACACTGGGCTCACAAGCATCTCTCAGGGACTTCATGCAGAAGAGGCACAGGGGTAGGGCTCAGGGAAAAAAGGCAGAATGGAAAACAGGACTCTAGCCCTAAGAAGATGCATGTGGGCTACCTGTCTACACCTGCTGAGTCCTCAGCCTCCAAGGGCCCCTTGGTCTTTCACACCTACTTTTTTTCTCAGTTTCTGCTTCCTGAAAACAACAATGTGCATATGGCCTTCCTTGCCCAACTTCTGGCCTTCCATCAGCAGCCTAGATCACACATACAACTGCCCATCTGCTCGGTTAACATGATGTGTCCCATAGGATGGTTGACTATGTACACAGCAAGCACCAGTGTGTCTGAAGGGTAGCTGGTCGCCAGTCAGTTTGCTCTTAGGTCTCCAATTTCTAGCCTTGCTCAGAGATGTAAAGGCAAACTACACTTCCCACAATCCTGTAGCAACTGACTGTCAGCTGGATCCAGTCAATGGGAGGTGCTGGTGAGAGGCTGGGGCCTGGAAGGCAGAAGTCAGTATTTCTTTGGTTCTGGTTACTGCGGGTGGTGAGTCTGGCCGCACCTGTATCTGTCTGGGCTCTTCTCTCCCAGGTCTCAGATGTGGCAGTGTCCCCCGTGCTACCAGCCTCTGCCTGCAGCATTTGACCCAGCTAAGAACCAGACCCATTCTCCCTGCGAGCTCCAGTCCTTGTCTGGTCTCACTTTCTCTCTCCACTTTCAAATCCCTCAGCGCCAACGTGGCTAAGTGTCTACATTCAGGCCCTTCCGCTAAATCCAAGTGGGTTTCCTTCCCTGGATGTGCCCTGTGATGCAGGCTTGGGTTAACCTGCTCAGCACTTGCCACTGTGGCCTAGTGAGGCAAGGTGCCTGCTGCCAGCATCACCTGGGCTTCTCCTGGCTCTGTCAGGGGTCTGGATTTTCACAGCATGTCTGATTTTACACGTTCATGATGGATCCAGTCTTTAATAGGTCCTTCTGAAGGCAGGTGAACGCTGTGTCCAGCCCCCAGGTGAACACTGTATAGCCCCCTCTCTGCGAATCTGCTGTGCCAGGTCTCAGCACAGCCATCACTGTTGCTTCCTTTTCCTGCTGTTTCCCAGGCCACTTCCCGAGGAATACAGTAGGATCTGGCAGCTGCTGTTATTGTCCTGGCCACTGGTTGCCCAGTGGCTTCTCTGGATTGATGTCTTCCTTTGGCCAAGCAGCCAAGAGAAGGTGCTTAGATGGGAGCTAACCAGGCTGACTAAGGCTGTCCACTCAGCAAGATGCATCTCCAAGCTGGTGCACTTCCAAATCCATAGGTGCTGTCTCTAACTATTTGCTGTTTTATTTTAAAATTAGATTCAAAGCTGGGACTATGACTGAGCTCGTGCTGCATCTGTTCTGGTCTCAGGACTTGAGCTTATTTTAGTGAAAGGTGAGAGGCTCAGGCCTTCCTAGATTGGGTGATCTGTGGTTTGAGTGCTGATCTTTCATGACATCTGTCCATCCAACAAGTGTTTATTAACTACTATACACCAAGTAGAGTGACCAGTGCTAGACAGAGAGGTTAGTGAGACTCACAAAAAATGTCCTCAAGGAATGGCATTCTCCTGAGAGAGAGAAAGAAGTGCGTGAATACATGTCAGATGATGTTAGATATCTTTAAGTACATTAGGAAAAGTAGATCAATAAATGGGGTAAAACGCAAGGGGCTACTTTCCATTGGGTGGTCAGGGAGAGCTTCAAATCACATTTGTGTTTGCATTTGAAAGTACTTGTGGAGGGAGAATGTTCTAGAACATTTTAGATTGAAGGTCAGCAAGTACCTGGAGAGGGAAGGAAGCACAAAGAAGTCAAAATGGGTAGAGCCCAGAGGACAGAGTTGGATGTGCAACAGAGGCTGGATCTTCCGAAACTTTGTGAAAAGAACGTAGAAAGGATCTGAGGTTGGATTCTGAGGTATGGGAAGCCATTTCTGGCCAGCACGGTGTTCCCTTGTCTGTCACCAAGGTCAGCTGCTCCAACTAGGACTCACTGTCAGGAATGAAAGGTGCTATGGGTCCCGGCCATTGTCTGTGGGCAGGCACTAGGCTGGTTTGGCCTGTCTAGTACAGAGGAGTGTGTGGGGCTCTGGACACTCCGCTCCACCCAAATGAAGCTCTGACTCCTGTGCCTTACAGGCTCCGTACTTCAGGGGCTGGAGATGAGGGGAAGGGTTTGATGGCAGATACTTCTTGCTGGTTAGAGGTCACTAGGCTGCAAGTAGATCTTGCCTCTGCAGCTGAGTAGCAGACCTTGAACAAGTTGTTTATCTTACCTCAGTCTTCCCATCTGTAAAAAGGACACAATCACAGGGCCCTCCTATGGCTGATTACATTAAGTGAGATCATGTGTGGAAGGGCTCTGTACCTTGAACTCTGTGCATCAAAGCTATTTCCCTATCTCTGTCAAGGACAGGATTGTCTGGAGTGTGGGTAGGTGGAGGTGGGGCTTTGGGTGCTGTTTTATCTCAGTTTAGTGTCACAGACTGCATTGTTGCCTACAGAGGCTGTCTTTGCCCTGGACTTACAGGGTGGCCTCAGGGTCCCTCTGTAATATCAGGGAGTTGATCTCCACTTTTTAGTTTCTTCTGAGACCCTTCCCTCCAACACCCTGAGCTAAAATCTGACCACTCTAAGAGGAAGCACTGAATTTTTCCTAAACCATGGAAAAATTACTCAGGTTTAGGTAAAGGGTCATCTGCGGACTTGTGACCCAGGGTGACTTCTTTTGCATCTAGATAGCTAAGTGTCTTTGGCATCTAACTGTTAGAAACTAGTCAAGAGCAAATGAAATGTCACTGCTGTTATTTCAACCCACTAGGGTGGCATCCATCCACAGGCTGCCAGACTTCCAGGACACAGTGTGTTCTTAGCATGGTATAGGATTACTTCTGGACATCTCTGAGACAGAGCTTTTCATTTTAGAGATGAAGTTACTGGATTGGCGAAGTGAGGTACAATGTCCAAGGTCACAGCTCATGAGCGTCTGCCCTCAACTTTTTCCTCACTCAGCATCCTTACTGCTTCCCTCTTCTGAAAGGTGTCTTCCTCTCTCACCATGAGCATCTCTGCTCTGGCCTTCTTTCTTCCACTCCTGCCTCTTTCCAGGTCATCTTCCACAAAGAAGTCAGAGACATCTTTAAATAAATAAAACCATCACACATTGTGTGTGCGGGCATTGTTCCGGGTGCTGGAGCTAAAGTCATGCATGCTGGGGTCCTGCTGCCCTGGCATCACATTACTTGTAGGATGAAATTCCAAATACCTGACTGGGGTGTGACTCAGGGATAGAGCATGCATTTAGCATACGCTTTGCACGTGCAAGGCCTCAGCATCTCTCCACTCCCCAACAAAATGGAAGTACCAAGTGTGATGGCAGTAGAGCAATAAGAGCTTTTATTGTCTGAGGAGAATGTACAAATAATGATGGAACAAATGAAAAGCTCATCTTTCACAATGGCAGCAGTTCCAGACAACGCTAATACAAAAACCGTTCTCCTTGACCTGTAAGTGGGCAGTCATAAAATTTATCACCCATTCTGGGGCACTTTGGACCATTACTAATAGTCATGTCTAGTTGGGTGTAGTGATATACACCTGAAATCCCAGGAATTAAAAGGCTATATAACTAGACTGTCTTGTGACAAACCAAAGAATCAAGAAGAAAATCAAAACTAAGAAAAGAAGAAGAAGAAAAAACCCATTCTGATACTGAGTATAAACTGGGCCATTTAAGCCCCTGCCTGCCCTCCTTGTAAGGCATTTGGGGCTCTGACCCTGCTTGCTCATGTCGTCTAACTCAATACCTTGACAGTTTCCATATCATTTAAGCCAAAGGGCTGGTAGCTCCACAACTGCTCCCCAAACTCTTCTTACTTTGGGGTTCCAACTACGGCATTCCATTCTGAGGAAGGGTCCAGTTTCTGGGCTTTATGGTCTTTCCCTTGGTCCTTATTCTGAGTCTGCTGGCCAGCGGACTTCTTAGGATCTTGACTGAAATGTCAGAGTCCCAGAAACTCTCTCCTTTCATGCTGGAGTAGGTTTCTCTTCTGTGCTTTTTCTCTTCACATCTCTTGCCACAGTGCTGATTGTTTAGGTAATGACATCATTACAGCAGGCTGCATGGAGGCCATGTTTGATTTGTTCATGCTGTACTTCCCATGCCTAATACCTGAACATAGTCAACAACCACTAACTCACTGACTACTGGTCGTAAAGACAGATGGATTTGTGGGTGGGTGGATGGATGGATAGGTGGATGGATAGATAGGTGGATGCATGGGTACATTGGTACATGGTTGGATGGATGAATGATAGAGCTGAGACCCAGACCTAGGATGCCTTAAAGGTCCAAGCTTTCCCCTACTCCCTTACTTTGAGACAGCCAGGCTGGAAGTAAAATAGATTATATCTGGGCAAGAGAGCCTCCTTAGTGGAGAAGGTCAAGGCAGAGATAAGTGGAAAAGGATCAGAAGAAGCAAGAGATCCAGATGTGCAAATTCCCATCAATGAGGCAGATGTGATCCCAGGAATCCATGCCAGAAAGAACCATTGCATCTGATTGCTCGTTTCCATTAAAGAAATTGTAGCAGGTGCAAAAGCGGAAGATTATCCCAAGAATTAAGATATGAAAAGCATGTTAGATCACTAAACTCCAATTAGGGAAATTAAACTGTGCACACTCCCCTCCTGATGCGATATTGGGAGCTTGCATTAGCTCTGGGCTCCGGTTCTAATAAAATTAGAGAATAACACTTTAATTGAATTGCGCTTAAAAGGATCATGCTGACAAATGTGATTGTATCTGGCTGGGACGTGCACTTTCTCCAGCAATCATTAAATCCAGTGAGATGCCAGTCCCGGGATCCTGACAGGTCTCTGAAACAATCTGTGAACCGTGCTGAATCTTGGAATCTAATCAATTTAGAGCCGCCTCATTAGGGCTTGCTGCTAACGGACACTTAGAAATCAAAGCGAATGACTGCACTCCATGGCTAACTAGCTGATCATATCGATGCAACATGGCTGGGTGCTGTTGCAGCAATCCATTTCCTCTTTAAGAAGCCACTGTCACCTATAATTTAGGGATTGAGATTCATCAGCCTGATACAGACAGCTCCAATGTCAAGGACCTTTCTGAGCACAAGGCCTAGGGGGTATAGCCACCTCAGCTAATGGAGGCAAGTCAAAGCCATCGCCTTGACTCCCCAGATCCTACCCATTCTTAAGCTCGTTACTAGATATTGAACTCAAGATCTTGCTGCATAAATGAAGAATTGGGAGTTCAGAGACTAGTCGCATGCTCTCTAACATCACACAGCAAAGGAGTGACACAGTTAGAATTTGACCTTTTTTTTTTCAAAATTTCATTAGCATATGTTAATTATACACAGTGGTGAGTTTCATCATCATATTTCCTTGCATATGTAACGTATTTTGATCATATTCATCCTTCCACTACCCTCTCATTCTCGAAGATAGAATTTGACCTTTTGTGACACCATGTTTCTTCTCTCCCTCTGTCCCTCCATCCTTCCTTTTCCTTCTCTCCCACATCCTTATTTTTTATGACAGATTTATACATAGCTCATGTTGCCTTGGACTGAAAAGTAGCCCAGACTACTAGGTGCTGAGATGACAAGCTTGTGACCTCATGCTCAATAACAGTTTTAACAGTACTTAGAGCACTGATCATTCTTTCATTGTTACTTTAATTGCTTATTTGTGTGTGTGTGTGTGCGTGTGTGTGTGTGTGCAAGTGAAGGCCAGAGATCAACCTTAGTTGTTGTTCTTCAGGAGCTAGCCACCTTATTTTTTGAGACAGAGTCTCTCACTGGGACCTGAGGATTCATGGATTAGTCTAGTCTGACTGGCCGCCTTTAGAGATCCTGTCTCTGCCTTCCCAACTCTAGGATTATAGGTATGCACCATCATGTCCAGCTTTGCATGGGTGCTGGGGACTGAACTCAGGTGTAGCAAAAATTTTGGTGACCAAGATCTCTCTCTAGTCACTAATTGGATTTCTGTTAATATTCTTATTAATAACAAACATCAACACCATTATCATCACTATATACTGACAGCCTATCCTTAGATAAAATTTATTAGAAATGTAATTCATTTGTCCTCTCACACTAGAGGTCTGTTCTATGGTTATTGTGGTAAGCCTTAATAGTTCACCACACATTTCTGGACCCCAATGGGACTTCACTTCTGGTCCCTTTGTGGTTGGATGGGCCAGTAACCTAGTTTCCCATGCATGGTAAACAGAAGACACCTGGTCGGAGCATCTAATGGCTGGGTCAAGGCCTCCATCATATTTTTCTTCCTCCAGTTCATCAGCCAATAGCATTTTGAGCCAGTTCTGCCCAGGATATGATACACAGACCACTATAGATCTGAGTGCCTACCAATGACCTCTGCACTGAATAAGGCTTGGAGACAGCTTGGTGCAGTTGGAGGTGGTGAATTTAAGAGCTGGGGCCTGGTAGAAGGATTTCTAGTCACTGGGGGAATGCTCTTAAAGGGGATGGTTGGCCTCCAGCCTCCTTTTCCTGTCTATGTTGCATCCTGGCTGTGAGGCGGGCAGCTTCCTTTGTCACACACTCCTGTCACGAGGCACTACCTCACACAGGGAGGCCTGACTGAATCATAACCTCGAAGCTGTAGGCCAAAGTAAACCCTTTCACCTTGTAAGTTGACTCTCTTGGGTATTTTTTGGTTTTCAAAATTTTCTTTTGCATATGCATATGCACGTGTAGGTGCTTGTGTGAAGGTACGTTTATGCGTGGGCACATGTGTGCAGTTGTGCTTGGTCACGTGTGCACATTTGTGAAGGCCAGAGGTTGATACTTGGTGTCTTCTTTGATCCTTCTCCACTTTACTTACTGAGATGGGGTATCTCATTTAACCCAGAGCTTGCAGAGATTTGGCTAAAGGAGCTAGCCACCCTGTCCCAGGGATCCTCTGTCATGTTTTCAGGGCAAGTACTTTATCCACTGAGCCATCTGCCCAGCCCCTCTCTTGGGTATTTTCTCAGTGCTAGAAAGATGAGTAATACACAGAGACCCCTAACTGACCTGTAATGGTTATGCAGCACAACTGAAAAATAAACCTGTGCTTCTGGAGCTACTGAGATGTGGTTTTTTTTGTTGTTGTTGTTATTGTTGTTACTGCAGCATAGCTGAGCTTATCCTGACTGACGGAGCTCTCACACCATTTTACAGATGAGGAAATAAAACCATATAGTGGTTAAGTGACCAGAGCTAGAACATATTCAGGCACTGTCAGTTAGCATGTTTATGCCCTAGACATCTTAAGTCTGCAGAACTCATAGTGGACAGTGAATGCAAAGAACTGCTCTATATAAAGATTTGAGTCAGACCTCTCATCCTGCCATTCCACTTCTGCCTGGACTGATTTTATATATATATATTTGACATGGAGTTTGCTATGTAGCCCAGACTGATCTCAAACTCATCATCCTTCTGTCTCAGCTTTCCAAGTGCTAGAATTATAGGCATGTCATGAGGCCTGTGTTAGTAGGCTCCTTATAAGGTTTTGGAACCATTGGCTGGTATTCTCAGGGACCCACATCATCAAGAAGGTACTTCTTGAGAGCTCAGCTTCACAAGAGTGAATGGGATGTTAGAAGTCAAGGGGATGGCTTTGCCTCACCCCCACTAGCTGAGGTAGCTACACCCTTGGGCCTTGTGCTCAGAAAAATCATTCTGCTGAAGAGGTTTCAGGCCCAGCAAAGACCAGACAGGAGTTTCATTTAATAATGACCTCTCTGGGTCAATGGATGGGGGAGTTTCCTGGGAGGGGGTGGTAGAATGCTGTCATATGAAGGCAAAAAGGGGAACATTAGACTAGGAAGAGTTGAATGGCGTGGGGAATGAAAGGACAGGACAGAAGAAGGGGGCATTAAGTAACACTAGAGACCATTAGAAAAGCCATATGGAACCCACCACTACAAGGACTTCTTAACGTATATACATATACTTCATAAGAAGAGATGACAAGGAGTTACCCTATAACAGGGGGGCATTGTCTTTTCTAGACATCATAGGCTAATGAAAAAGAACCCCACCTCAATGCCAGGCATGCACTCCCTCTCTTGAAGCTATTGATCAAGGATCCTAAAGACCCTCAAACAATACTGGCCATCACCTGCTCTTTGTTACCCACCAGAACTGGATGGTAAGGCCCTATTGCCGAAGACACTACATACGCGAGCTGTAGAACAAACAAGGAGGAATCAGGCTATGCTGACTTCAGAGCCTCATCTCCACTGGCGAGTGCTCGTAGTGCTGGAAGGTGCTATGCATATTACCAGAAAGTCATCATCAACCATGCCCAGCTGTAAATGCAGTAAACTACAACAAGTGGCCTGAGAAGACACGTTCACTGGTACAAAGAGTGGCACAAATATTGTGGGAGTAACCAACCATTCTTTAACTGGACTTGAGATGCTTGCTTAGTTGGAGCCCTTAACTAACAGTGATATTAGGCTTAGGACTGCAACCAGACGGGTGACAGGACATTGGGCAGAACCTAATGCTAGCTTTTTACTAAATAGCTATCATATTAAACTGACTCTTGATGACGTATTGTTATACCCATAGATTAATGCATCTTTCAGCTCTCACTAGTTAAGTTTTCTTATGCAGAAGTTGCTGATTAACACAGAAACACACAACTGGCCTACGTGCAGAGAACAAGAGGCCACAGAGTGCTTATCCCTGAGCAGGACATCTATATCAAACTTCTGTCTCCAAGGTTCAAGGATCAGTGTGGAAGAGGGGCAGAAAGATTTTAAGAGCCAGAGGCGGTGGATGACCACAAGGAAACAAGAGTTTTCCAGAAAGCTGGTCGGTTACTCATATGAGTGCAAGGATGGTGACAGCATGCACAAGTTCCACGCAAGCTCAAATCTGAAGAAATCTCAGCCCAGACACGAGGAAGTGGGTAAGAAGCTCCAACCTCACCTAAGATTATTGTGGCAACAGATGGCAACAGGGAGGGACAGAGACAATCTCTTTCGAACACTGCACTCTTGGTAGGTTAACCAGGCTCCAGTGGATGGACCCACACTGAAGGACATTTATATATATAGTATATATATTTATAGTATATATAAAATACACTAAATTGAGTGGGATCAATAAAGGGAGGTGCAGATAAGGGAAGAAATCTAAATATCATAAAAATATAATTGTATGAAAATCACAAAAATTCAGTAAAAAAGAAACCGAATGCTAAAAAATTTAATGACCTCTCTGCTTATGGGAAAGGAAGACTGCGGTTACGTTGTCTGAAGCAGGGGCTTTGCACAGCCTCTGAAGTGTGGGGTACATCCAACCCAGGAGTGGTTTTCAGAGCAGTGATGAAGAGAGGGAACTGGAGCCCTCAGACCTAGAAGGGAGTGTAGGGGAAATTTTGCAGAAATTGTGTACAGCTTCAAGAAATGCATACCTTCCAGGAGCCATAGCTGAGTCGGTTAAGACAGTAATTGCAGACCTTCCCTGCAGAGAGAGAGAGAGCAGGGCGGCAGGACCTGCTATTGTCAGGGTCTCTCAGGCACAACAGCTTGTTTACTGGTGGGATGGGGACGGCTCAGTGATTGTCTGGTGGCTCCAGGGCTAGGCCTGCTGCTCCACCCACTGCTTGCTTTTGGGTCCAAGCCTGACCATCAGTCCTAGAGCTCAATCATGGGGTACCTTTGCCAAGATGCTCAAGGAAACAGTTGCTGGAAGGTAGACAGCTTTCTGGGTGCCATTATCAGCTTCCAGTCAAGCCTCAGGTCCTCCCAACCCGCCACTGACCTTAGAGATATCAGTGCTGTCCTGGGTGGGATGGTCTGTAGGACAGCACTTAGGGGTGACGGGCAAGAAATCCAACTGCTGGTGTGAACGCCATGGTTTTCCTGATATGGGACACTGGGCAGTGCCTTCCCTTAGCACATCCCCAGATGTGTTCAAATGAAAGGGTCCAGCTAGATGAGCATTTCTCCAGTTTAATTTCTGCATCACACCTTTTTAAGGAGTGTGTGAGTAGACGTTTCTTGTGGATGCCATGCTTGCCCACAGAGTAATTTTTAATATTGCTCAAATAATGTATACATATGTTGTGAACACACAGAAAGCCATGGTAGCTTATCTAAGGAGAAAGCATTTGAAGGATATAGGGTGACACTCTGACTCTCTAGGAAACAAAGATGGGGTCCCCATAACATTAAATAAGATGTTGGCACTATACCTGCAGAGCCTGGTGAGGTGCTGCTGCTGGTGTAGACACCACATCTGTCCGCACTGGCCCCTCAGGTCCCAACCCGGATTCTGGTACCTGATTCAGAAAAAGTGGGGAGTACAGCTGCTATTCTGCCCTAAAAGGGTTCCCCATCTCTCCATTTTTTTCTGTCATGTGCTTCTGATACAAATCTCATTAAAGTAATATGACTGTTCTTTAGCTGCAAGGGCGTCTGACAAGAAATGCCTGCCATTTTTACTTTCTCCACAAGGAAGAGGACGTTCACTCGTAAGACAAACATAATACAGTCACAAGAAGAGAGTTCAGTATTGGGTAACAAATCATCACCAATTTCACCTACAAATGATAAATATAAAATTAGCTTGCAGCTCTTGCAAAGCTTATGAATCAACACCTTAAATACATTATTTTAAAGACCAGTTACATATACATTTTAAAATTTTTACTTAAGGAATAACATTGTTTTGACAAAATCAAATTGCTACCTTGAAGAATTCCTTGCTGACTGCTATACCAATGTTCTTTTGAGTTCCAGGAACATCCTGTAGAACCTTTCCCTATTGGTTTTTGTTTGTCACAAAGACATTCTTTCACACTGTTGCTCTTTTTTCTTTTCTCCATAACCCTCAGTGAGTACACTTGCAGTTCTTGACAGGGAGAGGACTGCAAAGCAGATACCATGTTGGAAGGGTCAGCAGTTCCTCTCCTGAGGTGGCTCTCCTTGGGGACTAGAATATTCAGTGATGGTGAGAAAACTAGCAGTTTCAAAGTACTCTACAATATAATTCTATCAATGTTCTTCTTCAAGATGAATCCTACCTGGTCATGTTTCCTGTTCTGTTCCCTTTCAGAATTCCATGAACAGGAGAACTTCACTTTCTTATCTCTTTAAAGTCACATATATTGTTATAACTTGCCTGGGGCAAAGAGTATGTCAGGGTCTAGAGAGATGGCTCAGTGGTTAAGAGCATTCACTGGCTACTCTTGCAGACTATCTGGGGTTCAGTTCCCAGTGCCCACATGTTGGCTAACAACCATCTGTAACTCCAGTTTCAGGGAATCCAACACACTCTTCTAACCTCTGTGGGCTTTGCACAACCTGGGTACACTTACATATATGCAGGCAATATACTCATATACACAACATAAAATTAAAATTAAAAAGAGTATGTCAGTTCTAGGTGGAAGCATTTCAGAATTCATTCTGATTATTCATTGCCCTCCACTCTGTCATGGTGGTCAGGGAAATTACAGGTGGCTTCAGACACTCTATGGGAACAAAGCTGTTGTGGAGCACAGTCCCTGCCAATGTGCGAAGATATGCAGTGTAAGTGTGTCAATAAATCTCTTATTTGGAACTACTGAGATTTTGAAGTTGTTTGTTATACTACATGACCTCATCTGTCCTGACAGGTACACTTAGTGAGACAAGGATTACACTCACTGTTACTTTCTTCTTACCATACAAAAAGTTCTAGCACAGAGAGTCTGAGAGCCTTGTTCAGAGAGATAGGTAGAAAAACTCAGACATATGATTCATATCCCAGGGCAAGCCCTTCCAAATCTCATGTCTCTCAGCAGTTTCCAGAGCAGAGATGACAGAGTTAAGTCTCTTAAACCATGACCCAAGTAAACCTTTTCTCTTCTAAGTTAACTTTCCTAGGTATTTTTATCACAGTCACAGAAAACTAACACAATTGGTGGAAGACTTCATAACTAGGTCAAGAAAATTTGTGAAAAGTTCTGAAAGAGACAGCAAACAGTCTTGCAGAATTGTCCTATTTAGTTCATCTTTCCAGATTATTTCCATGTTTCCTCTTGTTTGAACTATTTTATAATCTTCCAGAAACCTGTAGAAGGCAAAATCATGATGCAAATGCTTCTTATTCATAACAGCACAGATAAAGTTTTGTGAGTTGGAACTCAGCTGATTAGTTGATTGTGCATCTATTTGTGAATTCATTTCAGTTCTCTTAATTAAGCCTGTACACTTGTGTCCTTTGAATTCTTTTGTTGTGCAGACTATAGCATCTTACTAGTTCTCTCATTAGGTAATGAGTTCAATAGAACTAAATTTTTTTGCACCACTCAGCCCTTGACCACTGAGTTCTGAGTGAAATCTTTGATACACATCCCCCTTATGTTTGTGTGTGGGCCATCGTTTGATATTTATATGTACTTTAGAAACTCTTTAGCAAGGAAAATCCTGCAAAGGGAAAAGTAACGCTGGCATTACAAGTCATTTCACCTCTTCCTCAGTCACCTCAGACCCATTTGAGCCCAGTTGTATTTGATCCTGAGACCTGTGTTCTTAGACATTCTCCTCAGCACATGTCCACCACTTCTTGAGGCAAATGGGGTACTAACAGGCACACATCTGACACATGTCCCATTTGAAACATGATGTGACTTAGAGGAACTGAATAGCTTAGAGATAAGTCTGAGCCCTGACTTCTGGGACCCTGTATTTCTAAAACATTTTATTGTATTTATTTTATTTTTGTTTATGTGTATGCATGTACACACAGGTGTTGGCAGAGGCTGGCAGAGGGTGTCATATCCCCTGCAGCTGGAGTTACAGGCAGTTGTGAGTCACCTATTATGGTTCTGAGAACCAAACTTCAGTCCTTTGCAAGAACAGCAAGCTCACCAAGCTGTCTCTCCAGCCCCCTCGAGGAGATTCTTCATAACTCATGGGCATGGCACTTTCCTTGAACATCTGTTCTAAGTTTGTTTTGTTAAAACTTTAAAAAAGGCCAGGGAAGATTGATGGGTGGTTTTAGTTCCTAAAATGCTCTCTGTGCCTTTATTCATAGTTTAGGGAGGCAGGGCAGAGAAGAATGGGTGATATTGGCCTTGTAAGGCTCGGGCCAGGGTCTGAAAGGATGGGTCATGCATAGCTGGCATGTTGCTCCCCTAGGGCCATGGGAAGGTCATGGTCTCTAGTGGTAAACTGCATACTGCACCTGCCCAGAACTCACTAAGGCTCAGCAAGGCCGGGATGAATGAAGTGTTTGGACTTGTGAAAGGTTCATGTACTTTATAGTGCTAGCAGAAGCTGGCTTCAAATCCTGCCTCTGCCACTTACTCAACTGTAACTTAGAGTATATCACCACATCTCCTTGGGCCTGTGTCTTCATTTGTACATGGAGAGACTATTTTAACTCTACAGGAACCCAAGCTGGCTGCTTTCCTCTCTACCAAGTTTGAGCCTGTGGGCTGCTGAAGCCTGGAATAGATGATGTCTTTTCTCAGGTCCCATTTGTCACATGGACTTGCCCCACCTGGGTGTTCACTAATGGTTGGTACAGAGGGTGAGAGAACTTGCCACAGGTCACCTTCTATATACCCTTGCTTTTTCCAGACAAGCCCCCTTCCTTCTGCAAGATTGCTTCCACTCATCATTGCTGGTGATCCAAGTGACATTGACATTTGCCCACAAAGGGGAAAACATCTCAGAACAGGAGTGGCAGAGCCAGCCTCCAACCTGGCGCTCTCGCTCCCAAGCTGGGGTCCTGCCCTGCACTGGGCTGTCCTGGCAAGGCTGAAAAGGTTACAGCTCCTCAACTTATTTATTCCCATGTTTGCCCCTATATTTGTCCTTTGTCAAGGGGTAGGCTCTGCCTCTGTAGTCAGGATGGCTTTTCCAGGCAGTTGCGTCACCCGGACCCTTATTTTCGACTCCTGCAGCCCAGGTCCTGTGGGAATCCTCTGTAGACTTTACCTCTGTCAACGTCCCAGTTCAGAAAAATTGGCTCCTTTGACACTGTTTTAGACAAACCATAATGTGTGTGGAGCTGAAAGAGGTTCTATTTACAAGTCTGCAGGAAATAGCCCTGGCCAGAGGACAGTAATTTCAGGGCAAAGGTTCACGGGGGCTCACTTAGAAGATGAACCTGTCCTGAAGTGGAGCTCCAGCGCAGGCTACCCTAAGGCCCATTTCCCAGGATGGGCTCAGGTGGTTGAGCCTTGGGAAGGAGCAAGGGTGGGCAACTTGGAGACAGACACACTGGGAGAAGGTTCTGGGTGGGTAACGTGGTCTTGAAGGGACAGAGACTTGTAGGCAAGACTGGGCTTTCCTTCCCTCTGCTCAGTGCTTCTCCGAACACAGTGCTGTGCTCCTCGCAAATATTCACATGTTCGTTTTCAGAAGACTGCTTCTGATACAAACACTCCTGACCTGACCTCCAGCCCTCACCCCTCCTCAGTACACACATACACACACATACCGCACACACGCCATACACACACACACACACACCGTACACACACACACACACACACCGCACACACATACTTCTCCCAGTCCTGATTTTTCTCTGTCCTGTTTTATTCTCCTTCCTGGAGCCTGTCACTTTTGAGAGGCCCCCCCTTCCCCTTCTCTCTCTATTCCTCCCTTCATACTCTTCCCTCACTCTCAAATAGGATCTTACTATGTAGCCCAGGCTAGCCTAAAATTCATGGTCCCTTTGCCTCTTGAGTGCTGGGATTGTAGGCATGAGTCATTATGCCCAACTTAGTAATATGTGAATGTGTGTGTGTGTGTGTGTGTGTGTGTGTGTGTGTGTGTGTAGCTGGGAATGAATCCCAGGGTCTGAAAACTACGGGGCAGGTTCTACCATTGAGCCAGACTCTCCGCCCTTACCGTGTCTGTTCTTTTACCTCATAGGCTCCACAAGTCTTTGAAGCTTTCAGCTGCTCTTCACTGTACTGTTCTGAGAACAGTACTTAAATATCAGTGGGCTTCACTCAAGGAATATCTAAGGATTGGATGAAAGAACAAACGAGTGAATGAATAACCGACCCCCAACATGGGGGCCCCTCAAGTTCTCTCCTCTGTGCAACCCTCTCTCTGGTAGAGGTAGACTTCCTCACGCAATACTGAGCTGAAAAAGCCCAGATGTCATCCAGGTGGGGCTTTCATTTAGGAGGAACATGGTAGTCACCCAGGGAGCTGTATATCAAGTGGTCAGAATCTAATACCTTGGGCCCAGGCTATTGGGTGAGACTCAGGATCCAAGTGGGACTTGGTCAAGGCATAGGAAAGTCCATTTGTTCCCGGTCCATAGGACCAGTCTCTGCCTTGGACTCACAGAGCAGACCGGAGAGGCAACTTGACTGCGTGGGTATTAAATACACACATCCCGAGGGAAGCCACCTTGGGCTGTTGGGATCCGTCACAGATATGGGGCAAGGGTCACAGGTGAGGACTAGAGAGGTGAGATCACCCTCTAGACCTCCTGAATCGTGGTACCAGGATGTACTCCAGTCAAACTGAAAGGACTCCTGGGTATTTGAATCCAAGAAGAGACTGAAGATCAGACTTTCCTCACCAGGGGAGGGAGGGCAGGCCCCTGAAAGGGCAGAGCTTGCTACCTCAGCCTGTATTTTTAGCATGGTCCCTCCTTCCTTCCCTCCCGCAAGCCACTAGCCCACTCCTTGCCCAAATAACAGCCACCAAAATAGCCCTGGCAGTTGACAGAAGGGGATTGGGAGGTTCCCCTCCCTCCAGCCCATCAGTCAGGCGTGAGCAGAGGTCCAGGGGTTGGGTGTGACCCAAGCGAAAGAGACTCCTAATTGCACCTTTAGCCTGAACAACAACAAAGAAATTTAAAAAGCTCTCCTCTGGGCTGATGGCTGTACTGGTTCGGAGGAGCTAGATGCCTAGCTGGGGGTACCTGGGGGTCTGGACTTCCAGTGACAGACGAGAACTGTCCTTGAGAAGCAGCAAGTGGGCCCAGTCACCCCAGTGCATCGGGGCTGCTGCAGATGGAGAGCCTCAATGTGGGAGAGAAGAGCGCCTCCTAAGAGCTGTCAGAGACACTGCTGAGCCTCGTTGCTTTGGCTGAAATAGCATCCTGGTTCAGCAGCCCTACCTGCCCTCGTTTTATTTACTGTCTTCTCTACCAGGCAGGAATCTGGTCTATTTGGCCTTCGTTGTGTCTTAGATTAATGCATCAAGCTCAATTAGCAAATACTTCCTTGAAGAGGAAAGCTGCTATGTCCTGCAGTGCTGGGCTCCTGGCTCCTCATCTTCACCTGAGAAGCCAGAGGGAGAGGGAGAAGAGAGAAACTCAGAGGGATAGTTCCACAAGTGCAGACTCCACAGGCCAGCCCATCAGCCTAGGAAAAGCAAGCCTGATCTCAGAGCCTGCCCTCTTCTGTCTGAGCCGGTCTGGGTAGCGGGAATGGCCCCTGCTCCCTACAGCAACGCAGCCCTCTCTAACTGCTTTGTGCAGATGATGACAGGCCAGTCTGCTGACAATCCTAAGACTGAGACCCATTTTTACCTCCGTCATATATAGGAGATGAAACCGAGGCTCTGGGAAAACAAGCCACTTGACCCAAAGTCCCTAACCCAGCAGACCAGGACTGGGAGTTGAGCTCTGAAGCCTGCCCCAGGGGATCTGCCTAATTTCTGCTTGTACTGACTATTGTCTAAGGAGGCTGCAGAAGTTAGCCATGCTGTGACTGTCCCTTAGCTGGGCTGGACTCCCATTGCCACACCTCTGAGGT
Source organism: Eospalax fontanierii (assembly GCA_035773235.1). Classification (NCBI taxonomy): domain Eukaryota; kingdom Metazoa; phylum Chordata; class Mammalia; order Rodentia; family Spalacidae; genus Eospalax; species Eospalax fontanierii. Next base: position 13,777,212 of record CM069552.1, read on the forward strand.
ACCCAAGCCTCTCTTCCCCCTGTGGTGTGGTGGAGGGATTCCTGCCTGTTGCTTCATCTGCTTTTCATGGTTACACTGAGTGCTTACATTTGTGCTCAAACCGTAACACTCCCATCGTTTTAGAGGTGGCAACAGAGGCCCAGAGACCACAGGGACCAGTCTAAGGTCACTTGGCAGAGTATCCCAACCCCCTGTTACCTCCTCAATGCATAGCTTCCCAGTCTCCCTTTCACCTTCTCACGTTCTGAAGCTCTTGCCCAGCCTGAGGTCTTTGCTGGTACTCAAGCTTGCCAAGAGGCCATACTGGCAGGTTGCTACCACAGCCCCTAACACTACTGGGCAGCTGTTAACCTCCTTTTATAGTTCTCAGTGGTCTGTCACCCTGCCACACACCAGGCTGTGCCGTCAGAGTTGGTCCTCAAGATGATAAACAGAAGGGAGCTTCATTCAGGAGCTGGGGTGGCCACCGTCATAGGGTGTGGGTTTGGCAGCCCACCCTGGTAGGCTGGTTCCTGTCTTTAGGAGTCAAGAGGGAACAAACCTCTGTGCCTTTGGGTTCCTGTGAGGGGGTCCCACTAGGATCACAAGTAGTGGGACATAGGATTTCAGGCTGTGTCTTCAAGAACCTTCACCAGCACCACCACCCACTGACACCTATTCATCACAAGTCCCTACATGTCCAAGGTCTCTCCTCTTCCAATGTCTGCATCCTCTGTAGGGTTCTTGAGGCTGTGGACCAGTTTTCCCAGCCCTGTCTAAGGTCTGGATTTTCTTCTGTTATTTTTAGTCTTTAATTCATTCATTTATTCACTCAGTTAATCTGTGTTGCCTCCTGAGAGCTCTTTGTTGTCCCCGGCCCCCCGCCCCCCAGCAGTACAGCATCCTCGCCTGTCTTGACATCCACTTTCCTCTGGTTTTCTCTCTTAGCATATAATCACTCAAATTCAGTTCCTTGATACCTCTGTCAGTGTCTCTCCTCCAGCTGAGTGGGTCCTGGACCATCCTGTGTCCCTCATTAACCTCACTGCTTCACACTGTGCCTCGCCCCAAGGCTGAGCTCAGAAAACACTTGACTGAGGAGCAAGTGTGGATTAAGGTCACCTCTTTAAAGGTCTTGTGACTCCTTTACTCTGGGTCTATATAGCCATGGCTCCACTGCATGGGCTTGTAATACAGATCATGGCAACAATCTAGCAGACGGACGGGGTCTCTGTGGGGCACCCATTCTGTTTCTATTTGGCAGTGGAAGTCATTGATGCCAGGGAGGTCTTAGAAGATCCTCAGGAAGCTCACCCACTCCTCCCTACTTCATAACAACATCCAGGCTTCCAAGTTCAGCTTCTGGTGTGGAAAGTGTGCTTAAGGCTTAGAAGGAGCTCTATGGGATAAAATTCAAGTTTTGTTAAAAAAAAAAAAACAACCTTGCTTTTAGATAAAGCAAGATATACAACAGTATATGAATAGACTAGAGCTGGGGTCAGCAAGATTTCTCTGTAAGGGTCAGGTAGTAAATATTTACACATGTATATAAGTATATACTGTGCTAGGGATTGAACTCAGGGCCTTACGCATGCTAGATAGGTTCTCTACCAATGAGCTATATCCCAAGCCCCAGCTAGTAAATTCTTCAGACCACATGGTCTAGTGTGTTCGGTTCTGCTCCTGTAACAGAAAAACAGACATAGACAATATATAGGAACCTGTGTTCTAATAAAACTTTGTTTTATGGACACTTAAATTTCATATAATTTTCAGACACTATGAACTTTTCTTCTTCTTTTACTTTTTATTTTCTAACCACTTAAAAATATAAAAACTTTCCTTAGCTAAGAAACAGGACCGGCCTGGGGGCCCTGGTGTGCTGGCTTCTGTAAGTCATTGGAGTGCCAGGGTTTGAGTCCCACTTGGTATTGTGCCCCTGGTTTCCTGGGGGCGGGGTAGAGGGGTTGGGGGTTCCACTAAGATCAGAAGTGATGCGACAAAGGATTTCAGGATGTGTCTTCAAGGGAGGCCACCACCACCAGGGTGCCCTGTTAGGCACAGGTCTCTGCATTTCTAGGCCCTCCCTCTTTCAGTGTCTATCTGCATCTCTGTAAGGCTCCCAAGACTGTAGGCCAGTCTGCCCAGCTCTGTCTAAGGTCTGGATTTTTCCTCTACCTCAGCCCTTTGGCCTCTCTAGGCCATGTTACTATAGCTAAAGAGAAGGGGCCTGGGCCTAGTATACTGCAGATTCTGATTCTGTTTAACAACCTAATAGTGGGGATTCCAGGCACTCTGCTAAGTGAGTGTAGACTGAGGGAGGACTGAGGGAGGACTGAGGGAGGACTGAGCCCACTGCCTGTGTCCCTCACTAGCAGCTGAGTGGGTCTTGAGATCTTAGAGAGGCTTGGGGACAAAAGGATTTTGGTTGAGCCTCAGAAGTGATCACCCCCTCCCCCCCCAGCTCCCGGGGAGGCCCCTCACCATTCCGCCTGCCCCTTTGCCTGCTGCCTTGCTTAACAAAGACAAAGACAGTAGTTGACACTGTAATGCTGAAAATTGCTTGTTTCAGAACATCCCAGTAAACAAGCCCGTCTTTGTTTTAATCCCAGCCTAGCTTACTGTAGTTAATTATAGGAATTTGTGGCTATTTATGTGAACCGAGGACAGGCGAAAACATTCATTTGTCGGTCGTGTAAGTGCTGGGTGGGAATGGGCTCTGAGTGCAGAAAGGACGTAGGTAGCATCTGTCGCCGGGGATGCGCAAGGTAGTGCAGGGCCTGGGCGTGTAATTATCCCCATGGCTCTGAAAAAGAAGGAAGGCCTCCGTGGAAAGTGACACCTAATGACTGTTTTCAGCGCAGCGGGTAACGGGAAAGGCCTGAGTTTAAGGCTATCGCGGGAGATGCAGTCTTGCACCTGCCAGGTGAACAGGGTTATTTCTAGGCCTGGCAGCGCCTGCCTTGTTCCTGTCCCAGCGGGTCTTGGGGAAGGAAGCAGGGCTAAAGTTCCCAGGGGTCTGTGGGGTGGTGGGGGCCAGCGGCTGGACGGCCTGGGTGCCGCCTCTCCACCCTGTTCTCCAGCCCTGGAGGAGCCACGGTTAGTGAGGAATGTTAACAAAAAGGAGACAGCGAGGGCTAAACAGAGGCCTCAAGACAATTCCCGGCCCAAACAAAGCTCCCAGGCCCCCACCCTCACGAGAAAACAAGCCAGGCTTTTGTGCACACTCAATAATTATCACTCGCAATTACCCGAGTCAGGGCTGTGCTGGGGCGGCGGGGTGGAGGGGTGGGGGGGGCACGGGACAAAGGGAGGGTGCAGCTGTAAGACCAGGCCTCTGGGGCACACTACCTGTACTGGGGACAGTTCTCTGGATGTCTCCTATCTGGGGGTCACTGGTCAGTAGAGCCCCAAAGGTCATAGGGGTCCTGTTCATGATTTCCCCAGGGTTGGATGTATGTTCCTGGCCTTTGGGGGAGCTCCAGCCACATTTCAGACCAAACCCCTGCAGTCCCCTGTTGCAGTGAGCTCACAGCCACTGTGTGCAGGTCTGCTCGGTGCCGGGCTGCTGTCCTCGGAACTGCCTGGTCAGCTCTGAGTCCTGCTGGGTGCCTCTCTGTGCATCCCAGACCCCAGCCCTCTGTCAACTGCTTCCCTTTTCGGTTCCTCAGAATTCCCCAGTAAGTCGCATCTAAGATACTCAAGAGCGCAGTCTGAACCTGCATCTGACATGGTTTCTACTGGCAGCCCTTGTTCTGCCATTCTTCCTGCTTCCAATCCCTTTCCTCTCTCCCATCCAGATGCCTGAGTGTCCCATCTCCTCTGGGAAGCCTTCCAGGCCTGCTTCACAAGAGGCTTGCCAATCCTTACCTGACTCTTCATAGGTTGGTGATGCTGTCTCATAGGTGAGCATGTATGTATGTACTGATATATACTACATGGAAATGTGATTCTACCTCTCAGTTCTGAACTTAATAGTAATCATAACGATATTAACTATACCCACTATTTACTGAGTGTCTACCATGCGCCAGGCACAGTGCTAAGTTTTTCCCACACATTTAATCACGTAATCACCTTAAGAAGTAGGCATTATTCTTATCTCTTTCTTATGTTTGAGGAGTTGCGGCACAGAAAGTTGAGTAACTAGTTTGAGGTCACAGAGTAGCAGGGGTAGAGACGGAGTGGGTGGTACATGCTCACAAAGGCTGCTGGATTGCTTCTGTCTCCCTGAGTCCATAGTCCTCCCTCGTGCTGTCTTGAAATCAGCTCTTGTGGTGATAATATTTCCACCATAAGAATCAGCAAATGCTACAAATAAGCCTTTCCCTCTGCCTAGAAAGCTTCTGATTAAACATTGAAAACATTGAACATCCCATCATTCATGATGCCCAGTTTACAGAAACCATGCCCCTGAATCCTTCTAGCTGTCTCAACACTGCCTGGTGTTCTGGAGGTGAGCCTGTCTTTTCCATTTAAGAGAGCAGGATTTATTTTATTTTATTTAACTTGATGTTGTTGTTGTTTTGAGACAGGGTCTTCCTGTAGCCCCTGCTGGCCTGGAACTTGCTATGTAGACCTCAGTATCAAAGAGATCTGCCTGCTTCTGCCTCCTGAGTGCTGTGGTTAAAAACATGTGTCATCACGCCTTGGCTCATTTTATTTTTAAAATATTTATTATTTTTATTTTATGTGCATGAGTATATTGCCTGCATGTATGTAAGTACACCCGTGTTGTGCAATGCCGGAGGAGGTCAGAAGTTGGTATTGGATCTCTTGGAACTGGAGATGTGCATAGTTGTTAGCCACCATGTAGGGGCTGGGAACTTTCAGTTCCCAGGGCAGCCATTGCTCTTAACTGCTAAACCATCTCCCCAGTCTTATTTGGTATTTTTTGACAGGGTCTTGACATGTGGCTCAGACTGGTCTCCATTTCCAAATCCTCTTGCCTCAGCCTCCTGACTGCTGGGATTACAGGTGTATGGCTCTGAGCTGGGCTAAGAACAGGGGTTTATTTCTACAATATTAGGAGGTAAGTGGGAGTTTGGCTAGAAGCCTTTAACTTGGGTTGGGACAGACATCAATTTCCCAAGCTAGATTTGGTGCAGGAGCTCCCTGTTATTCATGAGCCTGGAGCCCTGGGCAGCCGAGTCACCCTGGGGATTAGTGTCCCCCTCGGCTGCACCCTGCCAAAGGTCTCTCACTGCTGCCCAGCTTCCAGACAGAGCTGAGAGCTACAGACAGACCAATTAGAGGCTGACTTCATCTTGGTTTTAAAGATGCCGAGAAAAGCCATGGATAATGTTAGCAAGAGTCAAAGTTAGCCCTTTGCTGAGGGCCCAGCAGGACTGGCCCTGGAGTGGCTGTCTCGGGAAGCTATTTTGGTCTCACCGCCTGGTGGCTTGGAGCAATTTGCTGGGCACCCATGGGCCAGAGGGGCCACGAGGCTCCTGCCACCAGCAGCTGCCTTTTTACGCCAGGGTAATGATGGTTTCTGGGCGAGAGAGATCAATAGGGGCTAAAAATACGTTTCCGTCCCATCTGGATGCGGCTCCAGGCCTCTCCCTGACTCAGAGGCCCCTGCGAGCGGCGGGAGTGGAAACTACTGCACACTGTGGATCCTGGAGAGTCTGTCTTCTGCCTTCTCAGGGCCCAGAGGCTCCAGACCCAGTTGGGGAGACCACCAAGTGGCATTCAGGGCTGAGATGCCCTTGGGACACCTGCATGGCCATCAAATTCCATGCAGCAGTCCCTCTCAGCTGTTGGTAGAGCAAGACTGAGGACCTGTGAATAGAGGGAGCTGGCTAGTGCTCCCTAGACAGTGCTCCTTTCATGGCTCTGTGGCAGCCTGGAGCTGGGCACAGGGGGTGTAGGACCAGAAGAACACCAGCTCTTCCACCTCTTATTCAGAGAGATAATGGTAGTTAGTCAAGGAGAGGACAGCCAGGGCATAGGCAGGAAGGAGAGACCCAAAGACAGCAAAGCAAACAGCAATCCTGAACAGGATCTATTTTATCATTCAGGCCCCCCAGGACTGGAGGGACTCCATCTCATTTAACACTTCAGGCAGCTCTATGAGATAATTACTGTACCCGCCCCATTCTACACATGAGGCTCAGAGCCCACCCTTCCATGCCCAGCCCAAATCACCAGTCATTGGAGCTGCTTTCATTGCTCAGTGTCCCTTCACCCTCAGAGCTAGGGCTTGGCAAACTTCCATGGAGGGTCAGAGGGTAAATACTGAGCTCTGCAGGATAGATGGTCTCACTGCAAATGCTAGACTCTGTTCCTGCAGCAGGAAGGCAGCCATGGACCATGTAAAAGAGCAGACAGGGCTGTGTTCCAATAAAACTTTATTTACAGAGGAGATGGCAAACTGGATTTGGCTGAGTAGCTGTAGTGACCCCTAAAATCTCTTATTAAGGAAGCATTTTAAGAGCCAGGCATAGTAGTGCATGCCTTTAATCCCATCCCTCGGGAGGCAGAAGCTGGTGGATCTCTATGAGTTCAAGGCCAGCCTGGTCTACATAGTCGGTTCCAGATGGGCTACAGGGAGACTCTGTCTCAAAAAAGACCGAAAGAAAGAAGAAAGAAAGAAAGAGAGAGAGAGAGAGAGAGAGAGAAAGAAAGAAAGAAAGAAAGAAAGAAAGAAAGAAAGAAAGAAAGAAAGGAAGGAAACTGTCCTGAAGAAAGAGATTCTGGAAATTAGAAGGCTGCTCGAGATTTCACTCTAGAGCAATTCTGTCCATTAGAAAGAGAAATACAAGCCACATGAGCAGAATTTTCCAGTATCAGAAAAGAAACAAGAAAAAGGTAAGATTATTTTTCATAGTATATTTGGTTTAACCCCATACATCAGAATTATTATTATGATGTTAACACGTAATCAATACAACAAATTCCTAAGATCTTCACGTTCTGTTTTCCTACTGAGTCCTCCAATGTGACCCATATTTTATTTATCCATTTATTGCCTATGCTTAATTTGTACTTGCTTGATTTTAAATGCTCAGAAGCCACACGTGGCCTAGTGGCTGCATGATTGAACAGTTTATCACTGGAATAAAAATGAGATATTTTGACTGGCATAAGATGTAAATATGAGCACAATAGAAATTAAGGTACCTTGAGAAACTGAATCAGTCTAATGTGTGTATAGAAAGAGATATCTTTAGAGGAGTTGGTTAGGGTCAAAGATCTGTAGCGGCCAAACTGCTAGATCCTAGAGACCCAGTGTATGGGTCCAGGCTGAGTCCTAAACCTTGAATGCCCTGATGGCTAATGTTCCAATTCACTTCAAAGACAGGAGAAAAAGCCCAACATCTCAGAATCAATACTCAGGCAGGGGGATGTCCCCCTTATTCACAGGATGGTCAGCCTTTCTGCTCCATTCGGGCCTTCCTCCATGATTTCACAAGGTGCACCCATACTAACGAGGACAATCTCTGTGTCTTCATATATAGATTCAAATGTTAAACTCATTCCAGAGTGGTGCTTCACCGGATGTGTGGATGTTTCATGGCCCAGTCAAGTTGACACTTCAAATTAACCATCACAGCCAGGGAAGGTTCTCTAGAGAATGAAATCTCCAGGTTGAACTGTGGAAGCTGAGAAGTTCACAAGCAAAGAGGAGGAGGGCACTGCACATCCACACAGAAGGAACGACATGGGAGAGAGACCTAGACCTGTGGGGTGGAGGTGTTTGGACACAGCGAGACATTCAGAGGAGTATTTCCGGCCTGTACAGCTTAGGGTTGTCAGAAGGCTGTCTTGGGAAGGAGTTGGGACTTGACCCTGAGAGTAGAGTGAAGCCTTGCTGGCTGCTTGGAGACCCTCTATCACCTCCGTCTGTCCGGCAGCAGAGCCTCTGTAACACAAGCATCGTCAGTATAAACTACGCAGCACAGCATCAGAGCAAGCTCTGTGGCCCCCGGAGAAGTAGGTGCTGGGAATGTAGCCACTGTGGGTCTCAACCCAGGTCCACAAGATTCCTGGAACATTCACTTAAGGTCTGCGAACCCGGGCATCCTGCTCTCTGCCCCTTCAGTCCTGCCTCCTGCCACAGGCACGTGCCTCTCTCTCCCTGGTCCTTCTGCCCAAAGCTTTCCGAAAGCTTCCTCTCGCTGCCAAAAGTGATGCACCAGCCCTGTTTCGCACACCACCGGTGTTTTAAGGATTCCCTGCTTGGGTCTCCTTGAGCTGTTTTAGATCTTTGCTTTCTCTCCCAGGGCAAAAATGGTAATGAGTTCTGCTGCGGGCTGGTGGGTTCTGCAGTGAGCACCGAACAAATGGAGACCTAGTGGCCAGTGACTGGACTTCAAAGGCACCCACGTGGACATGATGGTTCAGTTCCCAGGCACGATCCAAGGCTGCCTGCCCAGTCAGTGCTGCCACCTGCTCAGTTTATTGTGCGGTGTTATGCACCCCAGATTGCTTCTGGGCAGGAGAGAGGCTGTGCTGGTCATAGAATGTGTGAAGGACAACCTCACATCATGGCTTCAAGATGAGACTGCTGTGGTTCCGAGCACAGAATACCGGCTCTGCAGTACAGCCCCCTGGTACTTGCCGAAGACCGCCAAGCTCAATGGTTTGAGCCTTTTTTGTGTGCCCCAGTACCGTAGCCCAATTGTCTGGTCTACTCATAGCCTGGGGAGCCCTGAGAAGATGTTTAGAGAGTGTGCGGAGAACAGCTAGGTGGGCCTTGTTGGATGCTGAGGCGTTTCAGGAAATCATATGGAGAAAGCCCAAAGGCTTTCCCACTCAGTGTGGTTAGCATTGTCAACCGGCTTTCATTTCATTGATGCCAACATTATTTTAAATCGTATTTTCCAATTTAACACTTATTTTATCTTGGGACAAGAATCCAGGTGAAAATGAAAGAAATAGTTCTCTGACACTCTTCAGAGATGCAGGACCAAGGTGGTGTGTATGTGTGTGTGTGTGTGTGTGTGTGTGTGTGTGTGTGTGTGTGTATGTGTGACACAATGGAATTCATCAAACCATCATCAAAGTCTCGTTTACTGAGTGTATACGATGTGCCGTAGGAGTAAAACCGCATGTATGTTGGGCCACAGAGGCCTCCCGACAGCCTGTACAGTAAGCCTTTGATCAGACCCATTTTGCAGATGAGAATAATGAGGCATGGGAAAGTTAAGGGATTCATTTAAAGTCTGTAACAAAACAAATCTTTGTTGTTTTTTTAATGGTACTTGGGATTAAACCCAGTGCCTCGCTTGTTAAGTAAGTGTCCTGCCATCACAGCTTTGTCCTCAGCTGTGTTAGTCACAGTTCTCTAAAGAAATAGAATCTGTACAGTTACTCAGTCCTCAAGGCTGGATGTCTCAGCAGTCCCAATATGGCCTGATAGATTCCGGGAGATCTGCTAGTCTTCAGTCTACACTGGAATCCGAAGAAGCTGGTCACGGCAGCAAGACAAACTCACCAGCGAGAGAGAAGGCACGCAGCTAAAAAGGGGCAAGTTCCCTCCGGCCGTGGCCTTTTATTCGGGCTGCCATCCAAAGAACGTAACGCCCACATTGAAGGTGGGTCTTTCAACTTCCAACGATCCAATCAGGAAGGTCTCTCTCATTTCAGTTAATCCCAGATCCAGTCAAATTGATTCCCAGGATTAGCCATCACATCAGCCCTGTTGGTATTTCTAATTTTTTGAGGCAGGGTCTTCCTAAGATGTCCTTGAACTGGCCTTGAACTCCTGCCTCAGCCTCCTGAGTAGCTGGGATTACCGGCCCGGGCCACCAGGCCCAGCTTCAACTAGACAGTTTTGAATGCAAAATTTAAGAGCAATTCAATTCTGATGCCCTTGCTCCTTCTTCCCACGTGACTCCACCTCTCGGTGACTCACAGTTCTTGTGTGACTAGGGCCCTTGGCTCACCTGATACAGTTTTATTGCAGAGAAATATCCTTTTCTGCTCTCTAAGTGAGACTGGGCTCTCACACCGAGAATAGAAGCTTCTCTCCCATCCCCTCTCCTTTCTTCTCCTCCCCCTTCTCTCCCTTTTTTCTTTCTAGACGAGATCTCACTGTATAGCCTAGACGAGTCTCAAACTGGCCATCCTCCAGCCTCAGTATCCTTGGTGTTCAGAGAATAGTCATGTACCGCCACCAATCACATGGAGCCAGGACAGAACTTTCAGTACTCACACAGGCGCCCGACATTGACATCCTTTCTTGAAGGCACTTTGAACTTTGCGACCACATCTACCCTAGACTAACCCAGACTCCATTGTTTGCAAAAGCACTAAAATATACTCAGTCAGTGGACATCAAATCACAGTCTGGAGCGCCCCCTTTTCTTTCCACTCATGATTCCCAGCCCCCCTTAGGAGCCCCAGACTTTCTGCAATAAAACAGGTAGCAGAGAAAGCCTGACCTATCACGGACTGCTTGGAATGTGTTCCAGAAAGCCTGCTGGGACCAGTGGAGAGCCTTCAGTAGGTATCTGGAATATAACCTCAGGACCTTCTCCTTTGGCTGGCATTTTCACATCAGCTTCTCTTGTTTTGTGACCACAATCCTGAAACAACTTTCGGAGGAAGGATTCTTGTGGATTCACAGTTTCAGGAGATTTCAGCCCATCGTGGAGAGGAAGCTGTGGCAGAGAGCTCAGCTCATGGTGACCGGAGTACCGGGTGGACGCAGACCCGGAAGCAGATAGCAAGGCAGGAACATGGTGGGGCGTTCTTAACCTTCAAATCCTGCCTCTAGGGACCTTCTTCATCTAGTCAGGCTCCACACAGCATCACTAGGTGGGGACTGGCTTTCAAAACAGCAATCAGTGGGGGGACATTTCAGATTTAAAACAAAGCAGGACTCCTCCCTAAGACCTGAAGACTAGCCTTTTGGGGGGCCGCCCCTGGTCATGTCTGCCACCTCCTTCTTGTTCCTGGGGCTGATCCAGGGGCGAGGGGACTACAGCTCAGCTCAGTCTGCCTCTGTGACTCCTGTCCCCCTCATCTGATAGGCTCTTTCTCAGGGCAGAAAGCCTGGGCCCTAAGGCAAAGCACTTACTTTCAGGGAACTGGCAGGTGCACTGGGACGTGGGAACTGGTTCTTCCAAATCCTCTGGGAGGATGGCGGGCTCCTCATCAGGAGAGACCACCGCACACGGCACTTCAACCTCATCTCTGAGGTGATCGCTTCTGTGTATCTGAAAGATTTTGCCCTCATTTGGACAAATTGGTAGAAATGATACATATGCGGAAGTCTCTTCCCTTAGGGCGAGACTAGGGAGCACAGCTTGGGGAAGCTGGATCGGGAAAATCACTTTTGAAGTTGCTCCTGGCCTGGCATTACACAGATTGAGGGGAGGGAGTGGGAAGGCCATTACGGCAGGTAGCTATGGCGTCTTGGACAGCAGGGTCGCACTCCTGGAGTCAAGCACAGTGCTCCTCACTCTGTCCCTCCTTCTGGGAGGAGAATTCGTGGACAGTAAGAGGATCCATGTAGTTTGCTGCTCTTGCTTAAGACAACAGTTCTGGTACATGCTGGGCATCCACACTGATCCTGAGTGCTGTGCAAGTTACCATGTACAACTCCTGGCTACAGAAGTGGAAACCGAAGCCCAGAGACGGGAAGGACTTAGGGGTAGTGTCACAGCAGTGAACGACAGAGGCCAAGCCTGTGGAGTTGGGTCCGACTGATTATCCCTGAGGTGTCACAGGCCCCTTATGGCCTTCTACCGGCATGCCACACGGTTAGAGGATTTGGTGACATTTGCTGGAGCTACCAGCATTGCCTATGTTTTGTCTGAGGCTGTGGCTTTCTGGTAGAGGGCACAAGGGTCTTCTGAGGGCTGCTGTGGGCTGGCTCAGACCCTACCCCTAATTTCTTCTAAAGAGCTATGAAGTAGGGACTTCAAAACCCCATTCTACAAATAAGAAGTTGAAGCATCAGAGGTCTTATATGACTTTTCTTGGATCACAAGCAAGGTCACACTGAGCCAGGGTGTGGCACCTGGCCTGCTGTCCCCTGAACTGCTGGCTCTGTTCCTCTGCAGTGACACGGTCACACTCAGTTCCCAAGGGCCAGAGGAAGCACAGCATGGCTGTTCCTGAGTCCCAACCAGTAGTCAAGGAAGGCCTCCTGGAAGAGGAGGGCCCTTGGCCTGGTCCTGAGATGAGTAATGTGGTAAGAAAGAAAAAAAGGAGACCAGGTTTTGGAGCTAGCATAGAGTCCTTGTCACTTGCCTCGGAGTGGTCACAGGCAGCTCTTTCCAGTTTAATTTTATGAGCACAGCACTGTGAGCTGTGGAGTGTCCATTCTCTACCTCACAGACTGGGAATCTGAGGCAGGTTCAGAGTACTGGCAGGCAGGTGGCAAGGCACATGTCCGCCAGGTGGGCTCTTGGTTCCTCTGTGTCCTCCTCCAGATAATTTCAGTCCTCTGATCACAGAGGTAGACTCTGTAGCTTCAGACAAGGGGTCAATGCTTGGAGACCCGGGCCTACTTCCTATAGTGTGAACACACTGGTCAGGGTGGTCTCAGAGGAATCCCCATGGGCCTATGCGAGTGGCTTCTGGAAAGTGAGGTGAGCCCCTCTCTCTCATCCTCTCAAGGCTCTTCCAGGAGTGGCCCTCCTTGGGACACAAGCCCTAGAGGCTAGAGACACAATCCTCCATGTCCTCACCAGCTTCAGCTTCCAAGACCCAGACTTGCCTACCTTAGGTACCTGGGGGAATAAAAACCCTTAACTGTGTTTCTTTAAACTGATCATCAATTTCCCCTTTATGAAAATTAACACTGGATAGGAAATGTCTTGAAAAATACATCAAGGCGAGGCAAATGGCTTTTTTAGATCAATGCCAGGCACGCACAGGTTTGGGGCGAACTTCATTCCACTCTGTGTCCGATCCTGGGCCTGGGGTGGGTGGGTGGACAGCAGGACCCAGTGTCAGGCAATCTTCTTCCTTCCTGGAGTAATCACATCCACTGTGGCTGCTGAGGGGCAGGGAGGGAAGGGGGCTCAGGGGGCCTCCACCTGCCCTCCTCACCTCCCTGCTCCTCGCCTCCAGGTATTGCCACTTAATTTTGTTTAGAAATTTGAAAAGTAAGTAGCAGAGTGGGCTGATTATAGACTTGATTTAAAGGTTTGATTTAGGTTTCTCTCTGTTCTTATATCAAAGATGAAGTGGAAGTGAAACTATCATGCTCAGGTAATGAGATTTTATATTAAAAAGAATAAATTAAGCTCATAAAACCGTAGGTGGAAGGGCAAGGAGGGGCTGATCCCTTCGCGGAGGGAGGCTATACATTTATGTAACAAGTACCTGCTGTGATTAGGATTCCAGATTTGGGCCTGGACTTTGAAGTCAAAGGCACCCTCAATCCTCGGTTACTTTTTGGAGTTTGTTCCCATAGATCCTCAGGGATGAGATTCCAGGATTCCAAGAGGCAGAAACAGCTAGCTAGCTGTGTGGCTGTGAGTGAGTGGCTTAACCTCTCTGATCCTCCGGTGCCTCTTGTCTAAGTGCAGGAAGTGTCATTGCCACATTTACTGTCGTTGTACCTACCTTCATTTCACAGTTACTGTAGCTGTTGTGTGATATGGCGGATATATGTGTAGTCAGCACTCTAGAATACTGACCACAGCAACTTTCTGAGCAGCAGAGTTCATAGCGGGCAGACGGGAATATTGTTACCTATCTAGCAGAGCCATCAAGAGTGAAGCAAGAGAGGAAAGATCCCAGCACCAAGACCAGACAGATGGACAGAATCCAGACCTGTCACTGCTGCATTGTATGTCAATCAGCACTTATTCCTGCCAGGCCCGGGAAGCCTTTGTCCACGTCCATCAAATGGGGCAGCACTCTACCTCAGACACTAGGCACAGATCGAGTTCGGAAGACAGCAACTCCAGCCTTCCCTCTGCCCTCCCCCGACTCACCCCTCCTTTCTATGTGTGCAATAAAACAAAACACAAAGAACAGGAATCAAATAAAGACCCTGAAACCGAGCCGTCTGTGGTCATTTTAAAACAGATCCTGTTTGAAAAGCCGGGTGACATTTTCCTTTAACGCCTGATTTTTTTTTAATGCTGGCTGCATTTTTTAAGCACCCGGCCGGCTTGTAACTCGCTGAGGCGGTACAGTAGCTGCGCCGACTGGACCATTTGATCATTAATTTATCACAGTTCTAGCAGTTTGTCTGACAGGTGATAGCACTTTCATCTAATGAGCCCCAGCCAGGGCGGGGGTGCTGGGGCCTGAGCCGGCCAGCCTACAGGCTAAGGGCCATGCTTGCTCTGGTGGCTGTTCTGTTCATTCTAGAACTATGGAGGCTCAGAAATCTGCTGCTGAGGCGGTGGGGGTCCTGCCACAGTGAGTGAGGCTTGAAAGGCCTCTTATGGGTCAAGGATAAGTAGAAGCTGTGGGTGGGACTCCAACCTGGGCCATGAGAAGTCACTGCAGCAGTGAGGACAAGCTCTGTTGGGCTGCCATAATGAACAAGCCCTCACTTGGGGCTCAGAGGCTCCATTAGCGGAACTGACTTCTCACTTGCATGGCCTGCCTTCTGGAGGGCGGGGAGGGCTGTGGGTTTCGCTGAGACCCCTTGAGGATCCACTCATGGAAGTGTCTCACACTGGTGGAGAGGAAAGCATGCAAGCCTCCTGCTAAACAACCCACATGGCCAAGGTCAAGTTCAAGTGAGGAAAAAGACATGTTTCTATCCGGTGCCCCAGACGAGAGAACCAAGGAACGGTGCAGAGTGATGCTATCCACGCTCTGCCATAAACGGTGTTGGTGAGAAGAGCTCTATCTGCCCAGTGTGTCCTGGTCCCATGACCTGTCCTGACCTGCACCAGGCCGACAGCCTCACCCCCATCCCTTGCTCTCCCTTGCTGATTCCCTGGGCTTTAGCCTTGTGTCTAAATTCTTTTTTCATTTTTTTTTCTAAGTTTCTAAGTTTCCAAATGCTTGGAGCCAGCCAGGGCCAGCAGTGACCATGGGTACCATGCGTCTAGACAGATACTGGGACACAGGATTCCCTTTCTCCCTCCTTTGAGGTGTCCCCCGCCCTCCCTGTCACACACAGAGGCCAGATACGCTAAGAAACTTCAAGACTTGTTTGTGCTGATGGGGGTTCTCCCAGGGCCATGGACTTGTCATATACCCCCAAGAGTCCCCTGCCAGGAAGCCACTGAGGGGCATGTGTTAAGGTCTTCAGGGGATCGTGTGCCCTACCTATCTGCTGGCAACTCACTGATTTGAGTGACTCAGTTGTCTAGAGAGACGGGACCCTGGGATCTTGTCTCCTATTGGGTGACATACCTCTCCTTTCACGCTTGTCCTGCTAGGTCTGTTTCTCTCCCAGCAGTGAAGGGTCCCTCCAAGCAGTGGAATATCCTTCTAGAAGCACGAGGATAGGAGCTTCACACAGATCCCCACCACCCGGAAAACTCTGCTGATGCCCCTGGCTCAGTCCCACTCTGGGAGAGTCAGGCGGGTTGCTCAGGAAACATACTGTGGCCTGGGACTCACCCCAGACCAGGGGCATCCAAATCTCAACTCTCTAGGGACAGGGCTGGAGTGTGGCACCTTTTGGAAAGCTCTCTAGGTGACTGAAATGCATAGCACAGAGTGGGGATGTGTGACCTCTGTGATCTGGCATCTGCCAACCTCTCTGCTCTGGTCTTTTTAAATTTCTTACACTTTTCCAGCCTTCCTTCATCTTCCCCAAAGTGCCAAGCCATCTTCCCATCTTTTTCTTCTGCCCCCGGGCATTGGGGCACTTGCACGAGCAGGGAAGTTCCTTCTGCATCAAATTCCATCTTTCCTCAAGCGTTGGCAGGGATTTGGTTCCCTGGCCATTCAGCTCCAGCTCAGGTGTGCGTTCACAAAGATGCATTTGCTGTGCTTCAGGGCCTCTGTGCCTCCTCCACCCTCCACGGGTCCCCAGCACCCAATAGCTCCCCCTTTCTCCTTTTCTCTTTCTGTTGCTAGTGCGTAATAGGTATTGTCTTCTACGGGGCTATATTTCATGTGGGCAGACAGTTCACTTCATCCTGTATGCCCACTTTTCTGAACACCTGCCATCTTGTTCAACAAACAGTTATTAGGTAAATCTAAGCAAAAACTAGTTTTTCTGGGACGTTTTTCAGAAGGTAGGACCTCTGTTGGTTATTTTCAGAGTTTATTTCTGGGAAAAAGTATGTCTTTCTTGAATACCTAGTAAAAGTAGATTTTCGTTGAACAGGTAATTGCCCAGATTGCATAACTCCGGAATAATAAATTTAGCCTTAAGCTTCCTGGGATCCAAGGCACAAAGGGTCAGATTAACCACAGGCTCTGCTCGGCCGTGCGGCCGGTGTATCGGCCTCTTCCACCTCCTTCCTCGTGGTCTTTGATTTTCCATGTCTATTTTCACAGCATCTGATTACAAGCTGTCTCAAATCCTTTTTGGAAGCAGGCAGAATATAAATAGCCAGGAACACAAACAACTGACTGGAGTGTGTAATGCCTATTTTACAGACATGCAATACAAGTCCAGGGCAGGTGGGGCGGCGTGTCTGAGGTCACCCAACCTGGAAAAGGACCCAGCTCCCTTGAATTCCAGGCTACTTCATTCTGTTCTGGATTATAACAGAAAGGCCGAACCCTGTGTTTTGCTTTTGTTCCTGACACGATTGCCTGGGATCTGACTTTATTAGTACTTCATTAAGCAAGGGAAACCCAGAGGGATGAAGAACTGGCCCAGGGTTGATCCAGGAGCTGAGGGGCTTGGACAGGGCATGGTGCTCGAAGTATTCGAGGCCTCCAGGCAGCACAGCTGGGAAGTCCTCAGTTTGGCCAGAAGGCTAATATTACCTTTACCTTAGCAATGGGCTTAGGGACTTCTCAGTGACTCCTTACTGCTAAGGGATGAGCTGCCACATCTGCAAAGCTAGAAGAGAACATGGAGCTGTTCTCCAAGCCCGTAGCCATAACTACCTTCTCCTGAAACTGTCACCAGATAGGTAGAGGCAGAAGAGAGGGTGGAAGTCCTGGCAGTCTTGCCTTACTCAAAACATGCATCTGACCAGTGAACACCCTGCCACATATGGATCTTTTTACTGAAAGGAATATTAGGAGCTGAGAACAGCCTCCAGCTCTTCTAATACCGCAGAGCATCGACCCAATGACGAGCAGAGGCTTTAGAATCTGGACGTGGTTGTCAATAATGCAGACATGACTCCACTAATTATTGAAGCCTCGCTAGGTCCGGGCCCTGTCCTCCACATCCAGGTGAATTTTCTCTCTTAACCTTCTCTCCTCGGAAAGCATTACTGTTTCTATTTCATCCGACATGAAACTGAGACTCATAGAGCTTTGCATTACATGCTGGAAGCTGCCTCACAGTAAGAATGATTTGCATGGTCTTTCCTGAATGCCAAGGAGTGTTCTAGAGTTTTCCATGCAACCCATTCCTCTCAGGGATCTGTCACCAGCTCTACTGACAGAGAAGAATAGTCTGAGGAGTAAAGAGGTGAAAGTGACCTGCCTGAGTCACACAGAGTGGTCTCTGGTTTTGAACTCAGATCCCAGAGGCAGAGCATGGGCTCTGCAGCCCTGGCTCTTACCATGACTTAACAAACATCCAGTTCTGGTTCCACTCTGACCAAAGCCTCATTGTCCTCTGTTCTGACAGTGAATAATTTCTGGCACATGCAGTTGATTCCTGAGGTGACTGTGAAGAAGACTCTGCAGGCCCTGTCTGGTAACAACACAGGCCCCCATGTCTGTTCTGTGACAAATGCCTGAGGCATTATTATTGTGACAAGATGGTCACACCTAGAGCACTCAATGGTCTGGGGATATAAGGCGCTCAGACAACATTCTGCACAGGATAGGCCACCAGCTTGAGCACACTGGCCTTGTTCAAGTTGAACCTCAGGTAATTGGTCTAAATAGCTATAAAGATTTCCTAACGCTGGAAAACACAGGCCGACAATAGAGAACTCTGGGTAGCTCCCCTAAGCTCCTGTGCAGAGCAAGGGCGGGTCTTGGCAAAGGAGGATCAGTCAGCTCCAGCAAGGCTGGCCCTGCGCTTCTGTCTCAGAGCCACACTTCAGGCTTCAAGCAGGGCCAGTGGCCCATTCCCAAGATCACGCACGACAGCTCTGCACCCTGGTCCTGGACGCCCCTGGTCCTGGATGCCCCCGTTCCTGGGTGGATGCCCTTTTTTAGAGTGCCTCTGAAAAGCTTCATCTCAGATCACACCCGATGCATCAGAGTTGCTTAAGAAGCACTTTAATGAGCAACAGAGAATAATTCATACTGCCTTATCATTAGCTCCTCGCAGCAAAAAGCACTGGAAAGCTCTGAAAAGCCAGTCCTGCATCCCTCCTTTAGATCGTCTTCATTTCTGACCCAAGATCCCATCAACCAGCTCAAATGCAGACAGCATTTCTGTCAAATAATGTCAGTCATTACCAGCGGTTTTCAACCCGGGTCGATTGTACACTGCCACCCTGGGGACACGTCTGGAGATACTTGTTTGATGTTTTCAGGGGAGGTGCTCCTGGTACCCAATGGAATCAAGAGCTACCAAGCATCCTACACTGCAAAGGTCCTCCCAAACGAAAAACCATCTGGCCCCAGATGTCAATGGGGTTAGACACAGAGCCTTTTTGACACTTCCTTTTCCCTGAGGACTTCACAGTGCTCAGGAAGAGGATTTTAAGTCACTATGTAGCATTTGGATTTTGTTGGACACGGAGCTTCATACACTCCAGCAATCAGTATTGACTAAATCAATCATAGCTTAACCTGTCCTGCTCGTACCTCAGCCACTGCTGATCAACAGTCTCTCCTGGTTCCTGACATCATCTACACGTGGGGGCTTTATCCTGTAAGGCAGTCTCCTTGTACATGTCTGACCTGTTGGAATAGTCCCGAGGGGCAGATTTAAAACAAAGTTGTTTGTTTTTATTTTTTTTGAAGACTTTTGACTTCACAGCCAACTGCAGAGAGATCTGGTTCATGTTCATGATTCCGCCATCTTTCCCAGATGTAGTCTCTATGGTGACCAACGTTCCTCGTCAGAGAGGCAGGTTTGGTACCAAGCACAGCCACATGCTTGCTCATCACTAAGTCTCCAGACTGTGGAATGACCATAGAGGCATCAGTTAAAAGAGCTCATTGGCCTAGAAGCCCTCCGTGATCTGCTCAGCGCCTCAGCCTCTCCGACTCCTGACCACCGATAGTGTTGCTTTTTCTAAAATTCATTTAGCATGGATCCTGCAGTGTATAGAAAAGGTAAATGTTAGCCTCCCTGTTCTTGGGGAGGGGCAGAACGACTGTGTCTTAACAACAATTAGTTCAATTTAGGGTTCTGGCAAGAATTCTACAAAAAGTTTAAAATGGTGTTCCCATATAGTCTAGTAATCCCACTTTTGGGTATGTGTTAAATAATTAATAGCAGAGCCTCAAACAGATAATTGCATAATCACACTTAGTGCAGAATTAGTCGCAAGGGCCAAGAGTAGAAGCAACTCAAATGTTCATCAAGAGACAAAGGGGCAATTGAAATATACTAGAGACATACACTGAGTGACTATCCAGCCTTGAAAAGTAAAGAAATTAGACCTGGCGTGGTGGTGTACACCTTTAATCCCAGCACTTAGGAGGCGGAGGCAGGAAGATCCCTGTGAGATTGAGGCCAGCCTGGTCTACATAGGGAGTTTCAGGCCAGCTGGGGACACACAGTGAGACCCTGTCTCAAAAAAGACAAGGAAATTATGATGCTACAAGATGGACAAAATGTGAGGATAGTTCAATGCATATCATAAGCCCATCACAACCACCACAAACACATGTGATTCTACTTAGATTAGGCACCTAGAGCAATGAAACCTGGGGAGGGGGGCAAGAGAGAGAAAGAGTGAAAGTTAGCAGGGCCTGGAAGAACAAAGAAATAAGAGAGAGAGCATGGAGATTAAAAACAGACACTGGCCATAAAATCAGTCCTGATGACTTGACCTTGAAAATGACTAAAAGGTCAATTTTATGTTATGTGTATCTTATAGTCATAAAAAGGATACTGGGACTGGAGAGATGGCTCAGCAGCTAAGAGCACTGGTTGCTCTTGCAAAGGACCCGGGTTCAATTCCCAGTACCCATATGATGACTAACAATCATCTGTAACTCCAATTCTAGGGGAATCCCCTGCCTTCTTCTGACCACTGAGGGTATTGCATGACAGGACACAAGTACACTTACATGCATGTAGGCAATACACTCACACATGCCAAAAAATAAAAATAGAAATGAAGGATACTGACAAGAAGGAACCAGATACAGCAAGCAGAGCCCAGCAGATTCGGGGAAGCACCTGGGGCTCTGGAAAGCTTACGACAGTGCTCAGGGCATCTCAGGGAGGCTCAAGCAGAGAGAAGGCTGCCCAGGAGCAGTGCCTAGTGCCTGAAGGACCACTTGGAGGCTGTTGTTTTTGGAAACCGGAGGAGAAGCAGGCAAGGTAAGTAAAGGACTGAAGCCTCCTCTCAGCACAGGAGGGAGCGAGCGAGCTGGGGGCCACTCTTGCTAACATCCATTTCTCCCTGTGGACCAGTAACAAACCCTTGCTTAGTGACTCAGGGGTGATGTGGGCGAGTGTGTTGACAGTTTCTTCCTGGATTTCAGAGAACCAGGCATGTGTAGGTACTAAGCATCAACACCCAGACAACAATGGCTGCCATTCCTTTTTGCTTAGTCTCTCAGCAACACTGATGGGTAATACAAAGATGTCCATTTTATGGCTATCAAAACAGGCTCAGGGAACCTGGATGCTGGCTCCTAGCCATTAAGAAGCAGAGTCGGGCTAGAAACCCAATTCCCTAGTTCAAGTTGACATCTGTTCTGAATGGCTGAGCTGGATGGGGAGAGTTAAGGAACTGGAAGGAAGACTTGTGCTGGGAGGCAAAGTGGATGCCTAGCGCCCTCAGCATGTGGAGTTGGCTGCTGATGCTGGGCCCACAGGTGGAGAGTTGCATATAGTCTTTCTGCAAGTGAGGATGGCCTAAGTGCCTGTGCTCCCAAAAAGCTGACAGGCTGGCCTGGCAGCTCTTTTGTGCCTTGGCATTACTCTCCAGAGACCAGAAGGGCACTTGATCCCAATTATGGAAAGTGCCTGGGTCAGCCATCACTGTATGATCCAAGTGCCTCAGATGGCAGCTGATTAAAACCCAGACAGCCCTCATTGTTGCTTGGCCTTGAGTCTGAGAGCCAGAGTCCTCCTGGGCCTGGAAGCGGAGCCTAGATGGTCAGTCACCTCTGCTTGTAGAAGATGGACTGCTCAGGTGACCAAGGGTCAAGATTCATGGGTGAAGCCTGGAGGTCTTGAACAGTCTACAGCTTTGCTCAAGGAGCGGTCATACAAATTACTCACAACTTAACTCTCAGGCTCTTGCCAAAATGGGGCACAGTAGTGGTCTGAGGCTTATGTGGGATGGGAAGGTACTGAAGACAAACCAGAGGCCCAGAGCTGGCGGAGGAGGGTCCTGAGTCCACAGGAATGCCTGTGGGCTGTCATGGCACCTGTCACTAAGCTCCCTCTGGCCTGGCCATGGCCTTTGGTCTCACATCAGGAGGTTCAGCAGGCTCATGTAAGTGGCAAGAACTGGGGCTCCAGAAGAGAAAGGGACTTTTCCAAGGCTATACAGGGAGCTGGTGGCAAAGGGACCTCTGGTCAGAGAGCCCCACTGCCTGGCCTTTTGATCGACATGAGCATGTATGTTTCTTGATCTCAGCCACTGTTTACTGTACATTGGACACTTTTGTGTGTAGGGAGCAGGGAGGCACGGAACCCAAATCTCTAATTCAACAGGATGCTCTAAGAGACAGAAACAGAGCAACACCTGCCTTGACTGCCGGGAATCACAGGGCCACGCACATCTCTGGACTGCTACTGTGCCATTCGTACAAGGCATTGAACAGACCAGAGATTTGTTGGTCTTTGGCACACTCACTGCTCCTCTTTCTGTACCTGTGACAGACATCAGTAATGGATAGCCAGTCTCTCATAGCACTTTCCTTACCTAGTCTGGGTCTTTTTATCTATCCTTTTGACCCTTACAGACATAAGCACATGGTTGCAGTTGGCAAAACAAAGCATCCCCTTTGCCATGCTGAGTCTCAGTGTTCTTTAGTTTATTTTGCATTTTACTTTTGTATTAGGTCTTTGAGATAGTCTTAAGGAAGTGGCCCAGTCCCAATCTTTGAACCGCTTGCCTCTGCCTCCCAAGTGCAGGGATTGCAGGGGTGTTCCTGTGTATACAGGGCTGAGGACTGAAGCTAAGGCAAGCATTCTATCAATTGAGATTCTACCAACACCTCTCGGCTACAGTCTTAATGTTCTTAATGGGCCCATCTTCCCAAAGGGGAACCGCAGGCACAAATGACAGGTACAGCCCTAACCCTGCTTGGGATGGATGAGGGAAGATGTGCACAGAGCTGGAGGTGTGGTCTGTGGGGTCCACAGCTGGTTATGTGGAGCCCTGATGGTGCGCAGTGGAGTCGGGGAGTGAGAAGCAAGCTTCTCAGCTTTGGGAGACATGTTCTGTGTGCTCGGGGTATGGTCAACCTTTGAGATTTATTCATGACTTTCTAGCACATTTACCCCTCTACACAACTGTCTCTACATAACTGCACGAGACACACAGTGAGGGAGGGCTTCTTCTTCAACCCCTGACTATCCCCAAAGTATGACCAGTGTGAGATCTGAACCCAGGCCAGTCCAGCTCCACAGCCCTACCCCCTCCTCACTCCAAAACTGGGCTCATGTCCTTCTTTTTCTCATTTTCTAATCTTCAGTCAATTTGCCTGTTTCTTTAGAAAGGGACTTCCTCCCTCTGCCTATCCAGGAAAGGGGGAGCTGGTGTCTGGGGTGTGGGCTGCCTTCTGGGACTCATTTCTAGCCAATCCAGAAACTTCAAAGAGTATCTTCCTTTGCAAGAGGCACATTCCTCATGGGAATGCGGCCCTGAGCAGGTGGCTCCTCATGCCTTCTCCAGAGAGATGCTGGGGCTGTGCATCCGCCGAAGTCAATGGTGGCCCCAGCATGTCAGCGACAGCTCCTGGAATTTGAAGGGACACACAGTCATTCCTAATACACATCCAGGGTGAAAGCCAGATGTCGCTGGTGGCAAGGACTGCTGGCAGAGTGACTCATACACACAGTCCCCAGCTCCCACAGGCCCAGCTCAGCTGGTTGCCTCTCAACCTGGCTCCGCCTTCCGGGGCACCTTTCTCTGTTGTCATCGTCATCGTCAATGGAGGCCTCTGTGGCACAACAGCCAATCAGTCCCCCATCTCTCATGGTGTGGATAAGGAGCCTTCCTGGAGTAGCTAGAGTTCCTAATGCTTCTCTGAGGGGAAGCTGTTATCCCCATTCACAGATGTGGAAACTGAGCTTCAGAGGGGACCCCCCTGTGCCCAAAGTTGCATACTAATTTGGGCAGAGTAAATGCCACTCAGAATCCTACCCAGGAACCATGTTTTGACTTGTTCCAGGATATTGATACAGGCAGAAGGCAGAAGCCTTGATCTCCTTCAACCATCCCTCAGCCGCAGTACCACTTATCCAAGCAGGACAGGGCTAGAGGGTCCACTTGGATGGAGTCTCTTCTACCCCATCTTTCCCATTGCCCATCAGTGCTGGGACAGGCTCAGGACAGCCTGCAGAGTCCATCTGTCCCTGCGCTTGTGAGGGGGCAGGGCTGTTGGTGCTGATGTAGGCCTTGAGGACGTGTAGCACTTCCTTGAGGAAGTGTGTCACAGATTTGAGGAGCCAGCAGAGCGACTCTGAGACACATTTCATCTCAGCCACCTCGGAGCGAGTTAATCTGCATTGACAGCTGCCTGAGGGCAGCACGGCTGCTGCTGGGCCGCTGGGAAGAGAGGGACATGTGCCAAGAGGGTGGAAGTCGCTCCCCAGCACTCTTGGGGCCAAGGCTGGGTGGCTCTGCAGTGATCCACACCCCACACCGTATCCTGTTTCCCAGGTGTCAAGGACCAAGTCCTGTGGGAAGGGGGACAATTGGGTCCCAGAACACATAGCATATATGAAACTGAGCTTGGGCCACTGCTACACATGCCCGTGGCTGGTCACGACCGACCCTGTCTCTGACAGGCCTTTCTTAGGTCTTTCATTCAGGCTGACAAGAACACAGGAACGGAGGGCTCAGGCCGTTGCAGTAGGCCTTGCTTCTCCAGTGGGCAGAACAATGCCTATTTCCATTGGCCAAGGGGAGCTACTAGAAGCGTGACAAGCTCCCATGCTCCAGGGGCAAAGGCACAATTTGGGCCCAGAGCCCTGGGCTTATGAAAGTCATTCTCCAGCGATTCCTGTCTGGTCAGAAGGCCACAGGCCACCACGTCACGCCCTCTCTCAGTCTGGGCACAGCACCCGCCCTGGGCCCTTTAGAAAGTAGCTATAAGTAACTCCTGTTGGCTTGCGGGTCTGTCTGGGTGGGTAAGAAAGTGGCTTTGGTGACGAACCGAATGTCAGCCCTTCTGCCATGCTATGTTTAGAAAGGTGTCAGCTCCAGGCTGGCTGTCGGCGGTCACACAGGAGGTAAGGGTGAGTGTCTCCAAACCCCACTCTGACCTTTCTGCACAAAGACACTGGGGCCACCAGTATCACTGTGCAAAGGGACAGACACAGCCGAGCACAGTCGTTGTCACAGAACAGGCCTGTTTCCCCTTCTGCCTTCTGGACTAGAAGAGATCTGTGAGATGATGCTGTGAAACAGTGTCGGTCAAGCCATGAATGGCCGGTACGCACTCACTACTCACGCATACACCTAGACATTCACCCGTTGTATGCCCCACACTCACATGCCCACAGCCACACACAGTGCACACATGCACACCTGAAAAGTCATTCATATATGCTCATACACTCACATGCCCACATTCACACACATGTACAATTATATACACATATACATATAAGTTCACATGCACACATCCTGCACCTGTGCATTCACATGTATGCCTACATTTACACACATACATACACACAGTGCATTCAAATGAGCTCATACCCCACACCTTACACCTGCACATTCACGTGTGTACCACGCCTACACTCATACTACTGCTCACAAGTATATACCATATGTATGCAGTTAAGCTACCCACATCTCACCCCTACATACTCGCGTGTGTGCCTACACTCACACACATAGACTCACGTGCACACACTGAGGCACACACACATAAGCTCACACATGCATCTCACACCTGGACATGCCCATGTGTGCCTACCGCCGTACACACATGGTCTCAAACACACCATACATAGGCAAATATTCCCACACCCACACATCTCCTGCCTGCATATTCATGAACATTCCTACACTCACGCACATGCTGATACACACACACCCAAGCTCATACATATACTTTATACCTGCACATACCCATATGTACCTGTACTTGTCCATACACACACTCACATGCACACATCATACATACATACACATACGAGCTCACATACCTCAGGCCCACTCATACATTTACATGTGCACTCGCATCAACATCCATGCACTCTATGACTAGAGTCATGCAGTCATGTACACCTGTGACATCTATACACTTAACACACTCATACTCCCACATCAATATGCAGACACTCACACACGTGCACTCACCGACATCTGGACACTGCCTACACCCCCATAAACACACTCTGGAGACATTAGTTGCTGATGAGGAGGGACAGGGTTGTTTAAAGCACGGTGAACACAGCCTTGAGCCTCTCAAGTGCTTAATTACAATTTACCATTTCTACTTAGTTTTGGGTATTGCAGAAGCTACAATAAAAACATTATCATGGGAACTAGAAGCCGTCACAAGACACGTGGAACTTCTGTTCATCTGTCAAGCCTCCTGGATGTATTACTCTGTGCTGCTAATACAACTTCTTTTTAAATTTTAATTTGGTTAAAAGTAGTTACTTATTCTATGCATATGTGTGTGTGTGTGTGTGTGTGTGTGTGTGTGTGTGTAGTGTCTGAGCATCTGTATGTGTACCACAAGACTGCAGGCGGTTAGAAGAGAGCTTCAGACCTCTTTTCTTTTTTTAATATATCATGTTTTGGATTCACTGAGCTTCTTAAACCTATTTGTGTATATTTTTCATTCAGTTTGGGGAATTTTCAGCCATTATTTCCTCAAACTTTTTTCCCGTGCTTTGTCACCTCTGTCCACTCTTGATCTGCAGTTTCATCCATAACAGTCCTCTTGATACTGAGTCAAACATCCTGGAGACTTCATATTCTTTGCTTGCAATCTGTTCTGCCGAGACAAACTTGTGCTGCCAGGCCCAATAATCAATTCTTGAGACATTTCATGGTTCAGTTCTAGAATTTCTTTTTGAGTAATTTATTTTCCTGCTAAGATTTCATTCATTGTGTGTGCATTTTCTTCTTTTCCTATTTTTGGTTTTTGAAGATATTTTTATTGATTCTTCAAAAATTTCATACAATACATTTTGATCACATTTAGGCCCCTCCCATATCTAACCCTTCTAAACCCCCAATTTCATATTTTATACTACTATCCTTTTTTTAAGGCCTTTGGAGTCTAATTTGTGCTCCCCCAATGCTCCTGGGTGTGGATCTATCCCTTGAAGTCGGGTTAACCTGCCGAGTGTACATTACCTAAGAAAACTGACTTTCTCTCTTCAATAGATCCTCAGCTGGGGATGGACTTCTTGCCCATTTCCCCCTCCACGTTGGATTTTTTCTGGCTTTGGCTTGTACTATCTACAGCAAGAAGAAGCTTTTCTGGTGAGAGTTGAGAGATGCACTAATTTACCGTTATAACAATAAATCATTAGGAGCCTGTTTAATACTATGTCTATTTGGCAGAATAATAGTAGTAGGTTTTCCCCTGTGGCCTGTGACTTGTCTAGCCACAGGTTCTAGCCCTGGTAACTGTATCTCATCTGGACTCTGTCTTGTGAAATGAACCTTAAATACAATCAGAAAGTGGTGGTTACTCCCGTAACATTTGTGTCAGCATTGCACCAGTCGGCATATCTTGCCAGGCCAGTCCTTATTATACCTTGCAGGATTCATAGCTGGTCAAGACTAATGATTACCTTTCCCTTCCAATAGCATGCAAAGCACTTTCCAGTATTACCAAAGCTATCCAGAAGAGGTGAAACTTTGAGGGCATTTTCCTTTTCATCTACGAGTATATTTTTTACAATAATGACTTTACATTTTGTGTTTATTAACAGCTGAGTCATTTTATCACTGGTAGTGTTTCTGATTAAGAATGGGTCACACTGAGTCAGGCTTGGTGGCAGTATACCTACAATCCCAGCACTCAGGAAGTGGAAGCAGGAGGATCCTAAGTTCCAGCTGGCCTGGACTACATAGCAAGACCCTGTCTTTAGATTAATTAATCTACAGAGTATTGAGTTTTTACTTGCTTCTCTCAGCAAAAAAATTACCTTTGTTAGGCATAAATGCAGACTGTTTTCTAGGACATGAGCCAAACCTCAGTTCTGTCCTTCTGTGGTAAAGCTGAGGTGCAGGCAGAGATGTTTTGCTAAGGTAGATGTTTTGCTACCTTCTTCAAGGCCAGTCACAGTGACTATGGCCAGGGCTGGATTTTCTATTAGGGATTTATTTCTATCTTGTAGAACTTTCCGCCAGTGGTAACAGCCACAGGTAGGTAAACTCCTTTGCTATCACCTTCTCTCATGAGCTGGCTCTCCAAAATCTTTCTGACTGGCTCACTAGTCCCTTTAGATAAAGTCCCTTTAGATCAGAGTGGTGGGTCTTTTGTTTGTATTTTCCCCCCCAAACTTGGAGCTGTTATCTGCAAGATGGTCAAGCATGCTAAGAATGTAATGGACTATGCTAAAAAGAGTTACATTTCTTTAGCAAGTGACTTCATGATAATTCAGTTTATTAGTTTAAATTTATTATTTTCAGTACTGGGCATAGAACCGAAGGCCTAATGCAGGCCAGGTAGACACTCTACTACCAAGCCATATCTCTAGCCTTTTTTAAATCTTTAATTTCATGTCAGAATCTTGCTAAGTGATATAATAATAAGCATCGACTGAACATACCCCCATCACAGTGCCACATTACAATTTGTGCTTGATTGAAGAATTCCTAGGAGGTTGGAGTTCAGTACTAAAATCAGATCATCCCAAGGATCCAGAAAGGACCTGAGCACATAACACACACAAGCAAATTCACTCAGTGCAGTCACTCTGTGATGGTGTCAGTCATGTTCCCCAGAGTCACTCTGAGATGTCAGTTCTCATCCCATTTTTCAGATGAGGAGTCCAAGGCACAATGAAGTTTCACAGCTTGGCTGAGAGTTGCAGTCAAAGATTGGCAGAGCCCTGACCTGAACCCAGGATCCAGTGCTTTTACCCATGACCACACATTGCCTTGGTATCAGCCAGGTGAAAAGAAAAGGATTTTAAATGCAGGCCTGGACTCTGTTCTTGAGAGATGTGCCCTTGCTTTATTCTGCCAAGTCCTGCTCTTCTCCAATTCTCCTTCATCAAAACTTTTGATATCAGGGGTTAGAGAAATGGTTCAGAGGTTAAAAGCACTGGTTACTCTTGCAGAGGACCAGGGTTTGGTTTCCAGTACAAATAGGTGGTTAGCAACCATCTATTACTCCAGTTTCAGGGAATCTGATGCCCTCTTCTGGCTTCTGTGGGCATTGCATGCAAGTAGTGTATTTACATACATGCAGGCAAAACACTTGTACATATAAGAAAAATATAAAAACAAAAAATTGATATACTATTTGTCATGGATTCTTTTTCCAGGACAAATGATTATTATCATGTATGTGTGTGTGTGTGTGTGTGTGTGTGTGTGTGTGTGTGTGTGCAGTGCATGTATGGAAGTCAGAGAAGAACTCTGTGGAGTCTGTTTCCTCCTCCTACCTGAGGTCTAAGGATCAAGCTTGGCTTGTCAGGCTCTCATGGCAAGGTCTTTCAGCCACTCAGATCTTTCTTCAGTCTTAAGCACAGATTCTTTTGGCACCCATTTTGATATTTTTTTTTCCAAGCTGAGTGCACCCCATATTTATTGCAACATTCTTCAAAATAGCCAAGCTGTAGACTCAGTCTAGAAGCCCACAAATAGTTAATGAATAAGGAAAATGTGGTCTAGATACACAATAGAATATTATTTCTCCATAAAGAAAAACGAAATCATGATTGCTGCGGAACAGACAGACACGGAGATCAATATATTAAGAAAAATGAGCCAGACCAAAAAAATATTCTATGTGTCCTGTCATATGTGTGATTTAGAGAGAAATAAAAAAAATATCAAAGTAGAAGGGACTTATTTGGGAAAAGAAAGGGGACCAACAGGGCGGGTAAGGATAAGAGAGGACACTGGAATAGAGAATGATCTATATTATATATACTATATTAAATATATGTATGAAATTGTCATAACAAAATCTTTTATTCTATATAATGAATATAGGCTAGCCCAAAAAAAGCCTTTTATAAAAGTTTAATATTTTTTTAAATAAAATTTATTTTATTTTTATTTTATGTGTGTGAGTGTTTTACCTGCATGTGTGTAAGTGCACCCACACATGCAATGCCCATGGAGACCAGAAGAGGACATCAGATGCCCTGGAACTGGAGTTGCGGATGATTATTACCTGCCATGTGGGTGCTGGAACCAAACCTGGGTCCTCTGCAAGAGCACCCAGTGCTCTTAATCACCGAGCCAGCTCTCCAGACCCTTGCTAAAGACATTTGTACAAATAAAAATGAAAACTGCATTTAAATCTTAGAAGGGTGTGGAAAGCAGATAAGAGGAGGCGAACGTGATCACAAGGGATTGTATACATGTATGGAATTGTCGAATTAAACCAAAACCTCTTACATATCTTGATTTCAAATATTTTGATATATCTTGAACGTTGCCTCTGAAACTGACCCATCACTTGTCTCATCCTGTTCCTGGCCCAGGCTGCTTCTGCCTTTTGACTGCTGTCATGGAAAATAGCTGACAGGGCCTCTTCCCACCTCGGAAGTGCCCCATTTTGTACCGGAAGTGAGATAGGCCCCTACCACCCAAACCAAGACCCAGGTGCCCGGGATGTGCAGGAGACATGCTCTCCAGTGAAGCCGGGTCTCACTTTCTTCTCACACCTCCAGAGGTCCCTCCCCGCCCCTCCCAGGCCTGGCACGCAGGGTGCTAGGGGAGAGGGGGCCCCAGACCCGGAGCTGCTATTTCAGGGCAGACGATGACTTCCTTTTCCAGCCCAAATGAAACCTTTCCTCTCCCAAGTTCCTCAGCCTCTCATTAGCGGTTGTGTTTGTGGATAATGGCTGTGGGGAGGGGCAATAAAAACGTCCAGAATGTGTGCCCGGCCCCCGCTTAACCCTTCCGCAGGGAGTGCCTGCCAGCCCTGGCTGAGGTCTTAATGATGCCTCAGACCTGAGGCCAGAGCGGACATTTGTAGTGCAGCTGGGTTATTGAATCCCCATTAGTTAAAAATGCCCGGCCACAGGCCAGGAGCCCAGGAAAATAAGTGGTGACAGGTGAGAGAAAAATAGCCTCCCGGAGGCTCGGTGGCCACTTCAAAGGCCATAGCTCTGCCAGGTAATTGAGGCCTAATGGACACCATGGCCGGGAAATGGCTTGGCCAGAGATGTCCCCTCCGCATAGAAAAGCAGTGGGCAGGGAGCAGACAGGCCATGGGCTGGCCCAGCCCAGAGTGGCCCCTGTAATTAGGCCAGACAGGGCCAATACCTCTTCTGTCAGGTATTGAGTGGATTCCATTCAGAAAGGCAAGGCAAGAAGAGGCCCTTGGGGCAGAAGCAGGTCACAGGAAGAATGGTGGTCCTGAGGCCAGGGGCTCACAGGGAGAAGGCCATTCTGCCAGTGTGTGCTCAAAGCTTCATGTTCGCGTGTGATGCATGTGTGAATGTGTGCAGGTGCCAGTGTGTGTTTGCGTGTGCCTGAGTGTGTGCAGGAGTCTGTTGACGATGTCTGAGTCCTTCTCTCTGTGTCCTTCTTTTTCTGTTTCTACTTTTGGAAGCTGCCATACCAGCCTGTATCTATTAGGGCTTTTTAAATGCCCTTGCCTTCCATCAGGAAAGTCTCCCTGAATTTCTAGAATCCCAGTTGAGGGCAGGAGGCTGGTCCAGCTCTGCAGGTAGAAGCCCCCAAAAGAGGGTACAAGAAGGAGCCCTCAAGCCTGCCAGGTTGATGGGACCCAGTGCCCAGGCTCCTGCGGAGAGGGCAGAGGCGGGGCACCCACATCTGGAGTGTCAGCCTTTCTCCTCCACTTACCTTTGGAAGACGACCTGGACTGCCTCCGATTCTCTCCCTGTTTCCCATCACATTTTTATCCAACCAAGTCCATTTTAACTCCAACTTACTGTTGAAACATTTGATCACTGCCAGAAAGGAAAGCTCAGCATCATCGGGCATAAATGGCCAATCATGCTGAATGGAACTCAAGGCAGAGAGGAGATCTCCTGTTTTGCCTGTTTCGAGGCCACTCAGGATTGCAAGCTTGAGGTGAGCTTCACTTCGAAGTGGGAACAGAACTTAGAGACGGGAAAGGGCTGTGATGACATTCTGCCACCAGGGACCTTCTTCCTGGCATCTCGTAGAAGTGAAAGCATAAAGGCTGACTACATAGCGGGCCAGTGTCACAGGCAGGGGCCCATGAGGGACACTAATCAGGGACTTTAAATCAGGCCACATAGACCCATTGAGCTGGTTACATGGTCTCTCAGCCTTGACTTCCCCACACTGAAGCCCGCAGCCCTGCCCGTGCCTGGGCTAAAGTGGAGCTTTGAGTGCAAATAGCTGGAAGTCCTCGGGCTTGACCAGGACTCAGAGTTGTTCCAGGGGTTACAGATACCTTCCTCTATCTGAACCCAGCAAGAGTCATGAGTGTTGAAAACAAATGGCACTAGGTGGTTATAAAACATGAGGAGGCCCCCTTTGCATAAGAAAATCCCAGGATCTAGGGGAATCTCATAGGATCCCTCAGAAATAAGTGAGGCCACTTCCTTTGCAGATCCAAGGTGTATATAACCTCTTACACAAGCCAGGCACTCTTCTAAGCATTTACATTAAGAGAAGCTTCCTTAATTCTCATTGAGTATCATGGTTGGTAGTTTACTGGGGTTAAGTATTTACAGTGCTTAAGTACTCAGTAGCCCCCACTTAATGAGTCAGTCTCAATAAGTTGCCCAAGTTCATTAATTAATTGGTAGAGTCTGGAATTGGAACCCAGCTAGGCCATGAGATATTTTTATTTTGTTGTTTGTTTTTGAGATAAGGTCTCATACATCCCAGGCTGGTCTCAAACTTACTGTATAGCTGAGGATGCTCTTGAACTTCCGATCCCCCTGCCTCCATCTCCTAAATACTAAGTGGCAGGCATGTACTACCATGTTCAATTTTACATAGTGCTGGGGATTGAACCCAGGGCTTCATGTATGTTAAGCAAGCACTCTACCAGCTGAACTCTATTTCTAGCCCGAGTTCAGAGCTCTTAATCCGTGGACCTGAGCTGCCTCTCTTCAGGTATGTATGACCATGATTTGTGATATAGGAATGTGAGTGTGTGTGTGTGTGTGTGTGTGTGTGTGTGTGTGTACAGAGGAATGTGGCCCGGGTGTCTGCAGCCCAGGGTCACCACTTGGACCAAGAAGTGTTTATTTTACAAAACCAAACCCTGCTCATTTCACACTGCTTAAACGGCAGTTGCCTATAATTCCAGTGACAAATGCTGAATTCTCAGAGCTGCTGTTGTCAGGAGCAGTCAGAATTACCCACTCCACATTCCTCTGCGTCACCAAGTGGATCAGCTGAAACGTGGCCACAATTCAGGGTTCAGCACTTGGGTTTCACAAGGCAGCATCAGAAAAGTCATCACCATCGCCCAACCCCTCTGTGGCACAGGAGGGACTAGGTGTGAAACTCAAGCTGCCCTATGCCCCATTCCTGCCCAGGATGGGCCCATGCTGGCATCCTGTCTGCATCCCAGACAAGCCCGGGCCTTGTGGCAGGAGGCTCAGTGCTTGCCCACAAGCTACTGCAGGCCTTGGGACAGGGAGGTTACTTTATAAATACGCACCCAGCTGGTTGTTCACCTTCCTGCTGGATTGGGCATCTCTGTGGCTGGGGACAGGACTCTTGTGGCTGAATGCTGCCATTGACAGCAGCCAGGAGGGCCTCCATGTGGGGATGATGGGACACAGCTTCTGAAATACCAGGGTGGAGGGAGGCAGGGCCCAGGGGTCTAGCAAAGAGAAGGTGCTCTTCATTGAGTCCAAAGTGGCCTTGTGAGTCTCTGGTTCTCTCCCCCTGCCCTAGATCACTACACTCGAAGTGAAGATACCCTCAGAGTGTTTTCAGAAACTATGTCCTGAAATTCAGCTCTGATCTGGAAGTTCCTCAAAGTCCTCAAACCCACCAATCTCTCCGGCCCTCATGAATATTCTCTGGCATCCTGCTGCCTTTGACCTAAAGTTTAAAAAAAAAATCACGTCAGGATCTCTTCCCAATCAGCTCCTGTCTTCATCGGGCAGGTGATGCAGAGTCACCGGTGATACTCTTGGAGTCCCTGGACCAGGCAGCTGTATCTACCCCTACCTATGGGGAGTGGGGGCGGCCAATGCCCCTGCGTTCTTCAAACATTGCCTTGTGATGAGGTGCTGGGGAGCTCAGTCCCTCTGATGTGCTAAGATCATTCACCCTGAATTCACACATCACACATAAACATAGACGTCTACATATAGTCACTCACCACGTGTTCCTAGGTCCTACCATGTGCACACTTACTGTAGCTTTATCCATGGGAGCATGTTTGAAGACTCCCAGTGGGTGCTTGAAGCTATGGATAGACAACCCAGAATCTCACATGTCTTCCTGTACTCGCAGGCCAGCAATGGTGTAATTTATAAATTAGGCACCACGAGAGAGAAACAACAGCCAATAAAACAATAGCCAATAAAACCACAGAACAATTATAACAATATAATAACATTTATTTAAAATGTGAATTGTGGACCTGCGAGATGGCTCAGTGGGTAAAGCCACTTCCTGCATAAACCTCCTGATGACCTGAGTTTGATCCTCAGAACCCACAGCAGAAGGAGAACATCAACTCCAGCAAGCTGTCCTCTGATCTCCATACATGCACCATGGTATGTGTGCCCTTAGACACATACATTATGTGCAGACATGCACATAATAATAATAATAATAACTAAAAATTTAAGCCAGATGTTGTGGTGTATGCCTTTAATCCCAGCACATGGAAGGCAGAGGCAGGTGGATCTCTGAGAGATGAAGGGCAGCCTTGTCATCTCCCTCTATAGAGGGAGTTCCAGGCCAGCTGGGCCTACAAATAAATAAATAAACAAACACTAATTTTTTTTGTCTTTTTTTTGTTTTTGAAACAGGGTCTCCCTGTAGCCTCACCTATCCTGGAACTCACTATGTAGACCAGGCTGGCCTTGAACTCACAGAGATCCCGTCTGCCTCTGCTTCCCAAGTGCTGGGATTAAAGGTGTGCTCCACCATGTCCGGCCCACAAATAATACATTTTTTAAATTTAAAAATTAAAAACTTAGGAATTATTCATTTCTGGAATGTTCCACCTACTAGTTTTAGACTTCAGTTAAGTTTGGGTCACTGAAACCTCATGGAAAGTGGGACCTTTGGTTAAGGGGGCTGCAATCTGTGTAACTCAGAAATTCAGATCATATGTTCACAACCCTGACAACCCACACCCTGTCCACATTCTGCCTCATCACACCTATTCATCCACACAGAGAATCTCATCATACAGAAGCATGGTCCTGTCCAGGGTCATAGACATCTTCATGATAGAGCCTCAGCCCTGCTCCGTAAGTGTCAACACCTGCATGGTTCCATAGCACACTCATGTACATCCACATGTGTTCAAATTATCCACACTCCTCCCGTCACCCTAATCCTTTGGTAAAGTGGTAGCTTATTTCCTTAAAAAGCAACATGGTTGATTAATTTCCTCCCCTTGGGTTTCTCCCTTGTCAAAGGGGAGGGAAAGGTTGTCGTATTTGTGTATTGCACCCATTAGCCTAGATAAACTGTCGGCCTCCTGGAATGACAAGGGGCAAAACCTAGTAACTGCTGTAGAAATGAGTCACATGGCAAGGAGCAGGCTGGAGATTCCATCAAACGCTGGGGAATGGCTTATTAATCTCACTTCGGGAGGCATTCCTGGAGAAATCAGTCTCCCTTATTAATGATATTTCACTCAGCTCTGTGAGACATCTTTTATCCAGCCAGAAGGGCAATTATCTATTTAGGGCAGTAAACAATATTCATTCCTGCCTTGGCTCCAGGGCCAGGATAGAAGTCAAAGAGGAGGGAAGAGAGAAAGACAACCAGGCCTCCTGTCCCCAGCCTGCTGCTGCAGACTCCTTACACCTCTGACTGCCCCCTCCTGTGCCAAGTGAGTCCGGGCCTGAGAACAGACGTCCTGCCTGCGTGCTTGAAGTAGCCCACGTTGGTTCATTTATTCTCTGTATATCTGTGAGCACCTACTCTGTGCAAGGCCTTAGCCAAGACAGTGCATGACTCTTATCTCGCTCCTGGAGTCATTTCTATGTCAAGGTCTTTTGCCATCAAGTCCTTCCATGATTACGGTTAGGGAAAAATGGGACTTTAGATGGGAGACCATGATAAGGAAAGGAGATGTTTTCTAGACTTAAGCTATCTTTTATCTTTGTCTCCCATGACTGCTATTACTTAGCTATAACAAGAAGCTAGGAGGTACTGATGTAGCTAGCTTAGAGGGGAAAGTAGCCAAATCACCCAGGTCCTTGAGCTGACCTTCAAGGAAAATTTGGTAACTTTGTGCATTGCTTGTCTTCATCCTTGACTCTCTCATCTAATAGGCACTTATGGAGCACTTGTTGTATACCAGTCTTGTACCAGGCTCTAGGCAGTAAGGGGAGTGACTAGGATATTATTCTTTCCAGCTAGGAATTTATAACTAGTAGGTATGAAAACAAATAACAACCCTATATGGTAACTGATGACACGTACACAGTGATATCCACAAAGTGTACACGGGAAGGGGTGTGGTGTGTCAGGGACATAGCAGTTGGGAATGGATCAGTTAATTTTTTTTTTCATTGCTGTGACCAAATACGCAGGAGAAGAAACTTAATAGAGCTTAAGAGAAGAAGGGCTCATTTCAGTTCACAGCTCAAGGGGACACAGTCCATCACCATGGGGAAAGGTGGGGGAGCTGGTCACAGTGTGTCTTGTCAAGGA
The DNA here is from genome assembly GCA_035773235.1 of Eospalax fontanierii. NCBI lineage: Eukaryota > Metazoa > Chordata > Mammalia > Rodentia > Spalacidae > Eospalax > Eospalax fontanierii. The sequence goes on from CM069552.1 coordinate 13,813,496, forward strand.
GTAGAGAGATAAATGTTGGTGCTAAACATGCCTCCAACTTTTCTTCAGACCCCAGCTTATGGGATGGTGCCATCCATATTCAGGGTCTTCCATGGAAACACATTCACAGATACCCCAGAGGTGTGTTTTCATAGTGGTTCTAAGTGCAGTGAAGTTGGGAAGATTAACAATCACAGGTAGGGATGAAAGACGGACTTGTCCACATGGGTTTGACAACGGGTTCTTTTGACTTCCTAACTTGATTAGTCACTGATCTGCTCTGGCACTTTGAACAGGAGCCTTAATTCTGAGTAAGACTCAGTTTTCTGATCCATAAGATGGAACTCAGGACAGTGATTTCTTGTGACATTTTATGTCGACACTTTATTCTCTTAGTGAATTTCTTTATTTATTTAAATTTTATGTGCATTAGTGTTTTGCCTGCATGTGTGTAAGTGCACCCAAGCCTGCAATGCCTATGGAAGCCAGAAGAGGGTGTTGGGTCCCCTGGAACTGAAGTTATGGACAGTTGCTAGCCACCATGTGGGTGCTGGTAACTGAACCCAGGTCCTCTGCGAGAGTAGCCAGTACTCTTAACCACTGAGCCATTTCTCCAATCCCTCCTACTGAATATTTTTTAAGGTCCAAAAGTGGTTCTCAACAGAAGCCTCTATGATACACTGGATGCCCAGCATCTGTCCCAGTAGGTAAGCTAACAGAGCAGTCATCCTTACTGTGGCAGTTTGAGCCCTTGGAATCCAGGCTGTACACTAAATACTTTGCCTAGACCATCTTTGGTTGGGCTCAATCCTGGGGGTCTATGGAGAGCTAGGAACTCTTCTGTTTGAAACTCTATGGGAGTGGTACAGACAAAGCAGTTTGTTCTGGGGGGTTGGGGGGCAGTGCCAAGTCTGTCATGGCTTCAGTCCACCATGCACAGCAGCGCAATACTGTTCCCTTGTGAGAAGCTTAGACTCGTCTGCAGCTCTGCAGTGGAAGAAAGGCTTTGTGATTTCTCCAAGAAGCACAGTTCTAGTCTTTTCTCTGAGGTGGGCCTGGACTCTCCTCACTGGCCTCTCTGGCCCTTGGCCAACCATGACATTTCTGTTCTACTTGTCACTCTGACCTGCTGGGGACAGCTCTTCCTTTTGGCTCCACTCTCCCCAAGTCTCTCTGGATGGACTGGTGTGGGCTAAGGAACCTCAGGGACAGAGGATTGACCGCAGCACAGATGCTTGTCCCCAGCATGAAAGGACCAGCCTGGAGTCTGGGGTTTGAGGTGCACAGGAAACTGAGCTCCTGTTGAGTTGAACTGGGGTATCTCCACTCTGTACTGCAGCTCAGACTGACTGGTGGGAGCACAGACCACCAGGCAGCCCTCCTGCCCTACTTCCTACCCAGCTCCTATGCAGGATGCAGCTCCTTCTTCCCCAGGCTAGCCCAGATGTGTCTTCCTACAGGTGACCTTGCCTGTGGCAAGTAGGAAGAAGCAGTTGCTAGTGGGTCCAGCTGGAGGTCCTCATTCTGGGTGCAGGGCCAGCCTGTCCCAGTGGGCTGCAGAGCTGGAAGCCCCGCCCCTCTTTGTCAGCAGTTTGCTGCCCCCCCAGGTCTCCCCACCCCAGTAATTAAAGAAGTCTCTGGAAGAGGAGCCAGTGCAGTATGTCATGAAATCTCTCTGAACTACCTATATTTACCCCTGAAAGTGAATTCTTTATAAGACCCGGGATATCAAAGCAGTCCGGGATCAAAGTCGTTTTAATAAGCCAGGCGAGTGCGCCTGCCCAGTCCGGCCTCCTCCTGCTGGCCTCCAAAGGCACTTAGGACGCCCCTTGGGCCGCATTGTCGCTCTGATTGCTCTGCACAGGCCTTTAGGGGACCAGAAAGGCCCATCCCTCCCATTGCCAGCCCCACCCACCTCGTCCTTCATAGGCCTTGACTCTTCACTGGGGGCTTCTGCGCCCTCAAGGATCCATCCGGAACCAGTCAGCAGTCACTGCGTGCTGTGGAGGGTGGTGGTCAGGCAAACTCGCTTACTGATGCTGTGGTCTACTCCGAGCTGAGAAAGAGGTACAGCATCAGACACAGGAACAAAGCTGGTTAAAATGGTTCCCTGGGGTTGGTTACTAGAGCAGGGCGGCTTTGATTTGGGTGTTGGTTTCAGGGGTGTGTTCAGAGGAGAAAATTTCCCAAGCTAGATCATTAAGATGTGTGCTTTTTTTTTTTTTTTTTTTTGCAACTATGCTGTATTTCAGTAAAGATTTAAAAAGCTCCAGCACTTCCCAGAGGGTTAGCCTGACTGGGTTCTCCACAAAGTCAGGCCACCCTGTGCTATTTTTCCACATGGCCGGCATCCATGGGGCATGAGAACTGGCTGCACATGAGGGGAGTGGGGACTCTGGCTTGTCACAAGCCCTCCCAAGATTCTGCTGCACACCTTTGACTACCTGTAACCCTTAGGGGAATTTCTGCTTGAGATAATGATCAAGGCTCTTTATTACTGGGGAACCTGAGACTCAAAGAGAGTGAACTAGTAGATTAAGACAGGACCCAATCTGTTTGTTTAGACTTTTTCTGTTATATCAAGAGCTCTCAAATAATAGTCAGCGGGTCAAATTGGGACTGCTACTTGTTTTATAAATAAAGTTTTATTGGAAACAGCTTCATACATTCTTTTTTAAAAGTATTTTATCTATTACTTTAGTTTCATGTATATGAATGAATTGCCTGCATGCATGTAAGTGCACCCACATGGTGCAATGCCTGTGGAGGTCAGAAGAGGAAGTCAGGTTCCCCTGGAACTGGAGTTATGAATGGTTGTTAGCTGCCATGTGGGTGTTGGGAACTGAACCTGGGTCCTCTGCAAGAGCAGCTAGTGCTTTTAACTGCCGAGTCATCTCTATATCTCCCTATCCACTCTTTAGGTGCCGTCTGTGGTTGCTTTGGGGACTATAATGGCAAAGTGGAATATTAACACAGAGACCATATATGGTCTACCAAACCCCAAATGTTTATTATTTGAATTTGTCAGAGAATATTGGCTAACCTTTGTCTTTACATGGTCGTGTCTCCTATATCACATCCCAATAGCCAGCAAAGCACAGGGCAACTACCAGCTCCTGCTGGGAGCCTACTCTTTTTTTTTTTTTTTGAGGGTCGCACTCAACCCAGGGTGGCCACAGCAAGTGCGGTGGAGCCTGCAGAGAAGCAGAGGATCTGAGGAGCAGTGCAGCCCTGGGAAACCTTTCTAGCTTCCCTGGACCTCTGGGCAGAACTCCAGTCATACCCAAGGCAGGGCAGAGAAAATCCAGAGCTGTCATGTGAATGACAGTGCTTTGGAGTGTGTAAAGGGTGAGGTGTAGAGACTGATGACTGAAGTCACAGAACACTGTTTTCTGATGTCACTGAGCACCTTCAGCTTAGTGTGTTTAGTGGATATGTGTGTGATCCATGGCACAAGCTGTGGAGGAGAGGACATGGTGTGGGGCAGTCTTTGTGATAGTCCTACCTTAAAATGTTTTGCTAATCATCAAGGTTGTGATCAATTAAAAACTGTCCATTTTACAAATGAGAAAGCAGGAGCACTGAGGATACAGAAGACTCTGAGCTCCACAGGGCTGCATTGAGCATCTTCCTCTGGCCTCCTCTTCCAGTCTCCATGGCTCTAACAGTAAAGCCAGATACAGACATAGATGAATGAGATCTCTTTCTAATACATTGGTCAACCTGCTCAAGGTCACATAGCTAGAATGTTCCGAGACTTGGCTCTTCTGTGCGAACCAGGAGACCTCACTGCCTTGCTAGAGAGCAGTGGTGGTGGGAAGGGAGAGGGAAGGCCAACGAGGAGGAGAAAGGAAAACCAGGGAGGAGGGAGAGGGAAGGCCAGGGCAAACAGGGCTTGGCCACGTCATCTCCCTAGACTTGGATGAGTTCAAACCCAGTGACTTGACCCATGAGCTTTGCAGTTGGATCTGCCCTCAGAGGCTCTTGAGATCTTGCAACATCCCAGTGGCTCTGTTAAGCCATTTTATAGCTTGGGGATCAGTAAATATGGCAAGTGGCCCCCTCTTGAGGTAGAGCTCCACCCTAAATCATAGCCCAGAGGCTGAGCTGGCAAAAATACATCCACTCCACCTGCTATTCTGAAGAGCCTCCAAAGAGACTGGGGGCCTTTGGGACTGCTTTGAGCCTTGAGTTTCTTATGATGCCACAAATGGCCAATAGTGAAAATGACTTTCTGACAAAAGAACTTGGATCTGGCCAGAAACAAGGGGAGAACCCCCAATGACCCTATGCTTCTACTTCTGCAGCCTCTGTGTGGAGGTCCTCAGACTCTTTGCTCACAAGCACTGAATTACTAGAGGTTCTTGCCTTTTCTTGGCTCAAGAAATCCTTTGTAGTAAGACTCCATCTGCTAGTACCACTGTGGGAGGGTCTCCATCTCCAGCATGGCTGTTGTGCTCCAGCCGTCCCAGAGAATGGAGGATGATCTAACAGGTCCTCAGGCGGCTCAGAGTGTGGTGGGAGGAGTTCCCGGGATACTGCGTCGGTGGGCAGTTCAGTTATTGAAACCAAGGCAGGGGTTTATATAGGGAGGCCTTTCTGGCTGTTACAGAAGGTGGGAAAGTTAAAGGTGGGTCTTTAGGTAAAGGCGGAAAGGTTGTAGGGTTGACGTGGAAATTAGGAATGGTTATCGCATCAGGCAGAGCAGGCCAGACTCCTACCATCCCTTCAGGGTATCCGGGGTTGCTTGTCTTGGTCAATACCTTTGACGATAGACCCAGTCCCCACACACTACTCCTGATAAGAGTTGTCTGCAGCCGAAGCCTTGTTTAAGGGTTCCCCTCCAGGATGGTGACTCCAATGCTGCTGCCTCTACAGCCACAGCACCCTCTATGGAGCTTCTTCCCATCCTCCTCCCTGGGAGTCTTCCCAGCCTCCTCTCTCTGCAGCCTGAGCTCACAGGGATCAAGAACGTGGCTAGCCTTCAGTGCCAGCCCAGAGCCTGGTTCAGAGCAGGGGCAGAGGTACTGAGTGAGGAGGGCCTGCTTATCCTTTCCAGCTTCCAGGCAGACTGACTTCCAGGCAGATTGATTTCCAGGAGCACTTGCAGTGGGGTGTGCTGTGGCCATTTGGAGGTGTTGGGGGTGGCCTCTCTCAGGCTTCTCCACTTGCCCCGAGAACCCCCAAATCATCCCACCTCTCTGTTTTGTGAACAGAGGAGGAAGAGAGGTAGATGTAACCACCCCAGCAGAGGGAGGCAAAGGGTCTCACAGGGCCTGTGTGCAGAGGGAGAGTGCCTTCTACCTTCTTGGGGAAAAAAGAAGAGAGAGAGACAGTGGCTAGGACAGTCATAGCAGATGATAGCAAGCACCATGTCCTCATTGTGTGGTGGGTGTGTCTAAGGCACTGTACCTGCTGGCTTCTTTGAACCTCCCTGCAAGCATGCAGAGAAGGAGCTCATATCTCTTTTATAGGGGCAAAGAAACCGATGAGCAGAGATGAAGTAACTTGTCCAAGTCTCACAGCTAGACAGTAGCAGGACTAACGTCTGGCTCCGGGAAGACAGATGTGCGTCACACACGCAGGCATTAGACCATTCCAAGCTCAAGAACCTGACTGCTCCTCCAGGGCTGAGACTGGGATGGGTCAAGGTGAAAGGGAGCAGTCAGTCCTGTGCGCTACCGATGAACACGCACAAGCTCTCCAGCGAGACCTTCTGGGCCCTGGATACACTTCAGTGGCCTCACACATTTCATCATCGAGGAAACAGAGGCTCCCCTGTGGCATGGAAGTGCCCAAAGTATCGAGAGCCACTGGTGGAGGTGAGGGTTGAGGGGCAGACAGCAATGCCAGGGACAGCTCAGGCCTGGTCAGCGGGCAGAGTCCAGGAGTCTGACCACAGTGACGGAGGTTGAGATGGGCCCTCAGGCCACATCTGCGCTCCTGCAGTCAGACTTGCCTTGCTTACTTTATTAGTCCTGCACATCAGGCTCAGCCCAGGCCCTGTCTTCTCTGCCTTATTTTCGCTGGATTCTAGCTCCAGCACAGGGGTGGGCTCAGCAGATGTAGCCCACAGTTCCAGTTTCTCCTTGGTGCTTCCCACCCTGGCCCCTAGACGAGCACTGAGGTCAGCATACAGATGTCCTGGCAGTCCCTGAGGAGGCAAGGGGGTCCAGGGAACCGATGAGGGACCCCTTCTGGGTCACTTTGGAGGCCAAGGTCAGCTGGAGGTCATCTCAGCATTGAACTGACGAGACAGTCAAAGCTCCCTGTGCATGGGCTGGCGATGTGCTGGAGCCTGGGTTGGTGCCAGCTACCCTGGTAAGGGGTAGGGGACACTTCCTCATGCCTCTGTGCGTGGATCTCATTTGAACCTGTCTACATCAAAGTGTGAGGTTTTCCAGGTCAGGCTTTTTAAAAAAATGACTTTAGAGTTTTCAAAAGATAACACTATACTGATTTAGACATCAGAGCTCACTTAAAACTTAGGGAATTGCACTATTAACATTTTTTCTCCCTTTTTACCGATCTTCTCAAGTCCTCCTCTATTCTGGACCCAGGTTCACTGACTCTCTGCACCCTTAGCAGATGCTACTACACAGATGCCCTGTGTCCCCCCATCAGTCAATAGTAAGGCCCTGTGACCTAGGGGGTAATGCCCATTCTGCAGTGGGCACTATGATCACCCTTTCTTAGGGGACCCCAAGAACACAGCCTGGCAAGGTCTAAATGAAAGTTGGAATATGATTTCATAACCTGGGCCACAGGGCCATGTGGGATGGAAGCCGAGACCCTAGGGGTAAATAGACCTGCACATTTGTTCATTTCGTTCAGGGAAATGTCTTTGCAACACCCACCCCATCCCCCAAAGTGGTAAAAAAATGTAAAAAATGATAAATTGGGATTTTGTGTGTGTGTCTTGTTTTAAACCAATATGATCTCAATTCTTTTGTGGGCTTTGAAAGTCCATGAGGGAATTCCCCCTCACTGTAAATACCCAGCGTCCGGGCCTTATGGCATGCGATCTGTAATAAACTTCAAAAGAACACCTTTGACATTTTAGATAACTTGCAAATGATGATGCGGAGCGATCTTTTGCCACTACAAAGAAAGAACAAAAGAACCGACATGAAAGAGAAATCAATAAACATATGGCAATTAATAAAACATTTTCTATGAATACCCTACAAAGAGTTTTACAACGGTATAAAAACCCAACAGTTGTTTCAATGTGGGTTTAAGAAGTCTCAGCTGGCGTATTAAGACATCCGCGCCGAGGAGCACACGGGAAGGCACAGAAAAGCCGGGGCCACGGCTGTGCTAGTAAATCCGTCAGACGCGAAGGTGCCTTCTACAGCGATGGTTGGCAAAGGGGCGGAGAAATGGAGGCGCTCCAGCGTTCATTCTGTTGTAGAAACTGACCCTGCCTGGTGGAGGGGAAGATGACCTTTCCACTGCTGGGAGTCACCTGTGGTCAAGTCACTTGGAAGTTGGGCTGGGGTCCCCAGGCTTCATCGGCTAAGCCCCAATCCTGTGGTCACAGCTGGTCTCTGGAACCCACCTGGGGATCTGAGCTCTCCTGCGCAATTGTTGCCAGGCTCAGAAGAGCAGGCCTGGGGCCAGGGGGAAGTTCCCTAGCAGAGGGATTGACAGACCCACAGCATGCGTGCTGATCGCCAGAACAAAGTGGGACTCTGCTTGCTTCTGCAGTGCTTCTTCCTAACTGTGGGGCCCGAGTTCCATTCCTGCCTCTGCCAGACTACGGAGACACTACTTTCCGTCTCTTTAGCCTCGGTTTCCACTTCCACGCAGTGGGGGCAAGGCTGCTGGAACAAGCTCTCTCTCAGATCACTGGATACTTGTGCAGAGCTCAGAGAGCTTGGAGAAGAGATGAGGAGAAGCAGGAGGCCCACTCTCATCTCGTGTCCAGGCCTTGCAGTCTATACCTCCTTCTCTCCATTTTCTCTTCCCTGGGCACGCTTCATGGCTTCTTTAGCAGGGAGAATATGCCAGGGACTTCTGGCCTCTGTGCATTTGGGAGCTTCAGCTTCGTGGCCCCTGCAGACTAGAGCTAGGTGGAAACTCAGAGGCTGCAGCCGGGAGTCCCTTGCAGTACATGGAGCGTTGTAAAGGTTTTGGCTGGTAGATGGGACTACCTGGGGAACACCAAAGCCCTGTGGGAGTGTGACACACAGCAGGTAGCAAGGTAGCAGAAATAAGACAGAGGGTGGAGAGCAATGTAGATTAGAAGGGGCAGTCCCCACTCTGGTTTGTTCTCGAGCAGGCCACTGTGGGTACTACTGCAGTCCCTTTCTCTCTCTCATGAATTGCTTGAAAAGAGCAACCATGTGGAACAGGAAGACAGAATGTGTTTGGCCCCTAGTGGACCTGTATGACTTCAGTAGCCTTTCTTAACAACCTAGGGATTTAACCTCTCCATCTGTAAAATGGGTGTTGGACTTAGTGTTACTTTCCTAACTATTAAATCATGTGATCATAACTTACAGGGTCTGGGGACAGACCTCAAAGCCCTGCTATAATGAGTGGAGTGTCCTTGGCCTAATGACAGGCTGATGGTGGCTCAACCTTTGAGGGCCACTTGGGCTGCTGGAGCTGGCTTCCCGCGTTTCTATTCTTCTTGTTTCCTGCCTTAAATCCAGAAAATTCTGCCCACTCACTACATCTGCACCTCAGAATCAATGCCTCAGGGGAAGGGTCCAGACCCAGGACTTTTTTTTTGGTTGTGTTGATGATGGAACCCAGTGCTTTGGACCTGCACACGTGATCTACCATTGAGCTCTAGTTCCAGCTTTGGGCAGGGTCCTAAAGCATCCCAGGGATTGTGGCAAATAGACAAACTTTGCTACTGGTCTCTCTATGGGACACCCCAGGGCCCCTTTGGAGGTCATCCCTGGAGCAGGCAGAAGGTCCCTCTGGGAGGGACCCCTGCTTCGGAGGACAAGGTTTTGTCCTACAGTGAGGTTTTGCTTTGGTGCCCTTGCCCTCGGTTGCCCAACCACCAGGATGCTTGTGAGACTACACAACCCCATGCCCTACCATCTACCAGTCACAATCAGTCTTGGCAGAGCCCCATGAAATTGCATCTTTATTGACTCACTGCTCCTGGGATTTCTTGTGCAGTTCTGTTGGGCCAAGGGCAATGCTCCTGGTGTCACAAAGATCCCCGTCTGCATCTTCATCGCTGCTTTTCATCACCTGGCAGATCACTTAACATCTATCTCTGTGCTGGAGTCTCTTAATTTACAAAATGGGCTTGATTACATCTACTGGAAAGGATGATATCCACATGAAAGGAGCCCAAGAGTACAAAGTACTCAGTCAAGAGCTGGGGGTGGTGGCAGGTGCCTGCCAGCCCAGCACCCAGGAGGGAGGAAGAGGCAGGAGGATGAAGAGTTTGAGGTCTTGTCTCAAATTTTCTTTCTTCCCTCCCTGCTTCCCTCCCTTGAAGGAAGGGGAACTGTGAATCTGTAAGACTCTGCTTCGCTGTTCTGTACTTCTAAGTTAGCTGTCACCTAACAGGAGAGAGCCAGAATCTGTGGGAAGGGAGGTGCAAGTGTCATCCCATACCAGTGATCACCCGAACTCCAGCTAGAAGAGGCCACGCTGGGAAATCCCTCCATCCTATGTGAAAAGCCCAGTGACTGCTCGCACACAGTCGTAATGAAGCTACAATGACAAGCTGCTTACAGATCAAGGTGTATCTTTCTAAGGATGTCACCTCTCAGCCATCACTTTTGATCACCTGAATTTCCACCCAGCTCAACACTTCCTGTATCTCTTCTCGTCCTCCTCAGCTCAGCAGGAATTAGGTTGTCAACTTTTTTAATGGACAAGAACATAGGCCAAGCAGCTCAGAATGGCTTGTCTACAGGCCCAGTTATGGCTCAGGTTCAGGCGAATCCAGACACTTTGCCCACATGGTAAGAAGAATTCTAACAGTTCTCCAAATTCTCAACCAATGGTCTACACAGCCTGCCTGTCTAGCCCCCTCCCTCTGGACTGTGGGGGAAAAGCTGAGATTTCACTTCTGGGATTAGATTTCTAATTAGGTCACTCAGTTTGCCTAAGGGAGTACATCCTGTGTGAGTCCGGCAGAATTAGGTGAGGAGAAGGGTCTTGCAGGTATTTCTCCTGTACAGATCCTGAAAGCTACCACGTGTCCTTCAACTCCAAGGAACTGCAGTCAGAGAACACTGTGCAAGGTTGGAAGAGGACTCAGAGGATCAAATGAGACCCAGCACTGGACTGTTAGTTTATAGGGATCTGGAACTTAAGAAGAGGACATAACTGACCAATTTCAAGCCTCTGAGTTCACAGGAACTGCAAAGTTAGCCATTAGTGTGGCTTCAGACTGCTCAGTTTGTGGGACTCAATACACAGCCACCCTGAAGTGCTTACAGCCAGGACTTACCCATCCTCAGACCCTCCCAAATTCCTCACCAAATGGAATTTCCGGCCTCAGAAGACCATTGTGGGCGGCCTACAAGGACAGGCCCATCCAGGGTGACTTTTTTTCTGTGATATCTTGGTTAAGTTCTAGGAAAATTAATTTCCCATATCAAATTCAATTTAAGTAAATTATTAGTAGAGAGACTCCGCCTCCTCCCGTTCCGAGGAGAGCGTACCCGGTGCGTGAATTAAACATCAAGGCCAAGGCCTGTCATTAGTGTTATAAGGAGCTGGGCTTTTGTAAATTTTATACCCTAAGATCCTCCTCGGCTTAATAAGTTTACTTTTTCCAGAGTATCCTGATTCCATGCAGTCCCTGTTCCGAGGCAACGACTTGTCTCTAATTGGCCGCTGCTTGGCCCATGGGCACTGCTTTTAGAAATGAAAGTGCCGGAAAGGGGCCGTTTATGACCGGTCCTTGGTGGTGGGCCGCCCCCCAGGGAGACAAGGCCTCTGGGGACCTCGAGGGAGGGAGAGCTGGCTCTGCTGGTTCTGAGACTCCCCCTGGGTCCTCACATGGGGCAAATCCTAGGGGCTCAGAACATGTGCACACACAGGACAGGCATGCAGAGGGGTAGGCCTGCTCCTCACCCCTGTTCCCTTGGACCTGTCTTCCTCTTGCTTAGCCATCATTCTGTTCCATAGCAGGTGGATCATGTTCAGATCACACTTGTGTTGAGATGTCCAAGTCGGAAGACACTCCAGGCAGGGGCATACGGTAAGGGACTCCCTGCTAAATCTTCAAATGCCACCACCCCTCCAACAGAAAAGCCCAGAGAGCTTGTGCTCGAGCAGGACCCTCACACTCTGGGGCTATCTTCTTTGAGCCACGGTATCTCTGCCTGCTCTTGGAGAAAGGAGACTAAGCTACTATTTCTCCCCTACTCATACCTGTGACAGACATCACTAATCAACCTCATCTTTTTTTTTTTGCTCCTCTTGGGCTCAGGTTGTAGAATTCTTCCACAATAAGACTCTGTAGAGCCATGATGAATTACCCTCCAAACAGTTACCTTAACTCCAAAATTTCCAACCACTGTCCATACCTAACACTATACCAAAGCCTCAGCCTTCAGGGAAGGATAGCCTATCACAGAGGGTTTATGTCACATTGTGGTTATGCCTTAATAATAATAATATAACAGCCTAACTCAGCATCCTTTTTAAGGCCAAGAGTGGACCTGAATTGCCAAGAGTCTGTTCTCTTAGAATTCCCCTTGAACTGCCTCTCCTGCAAGGATTTTGCCTGTTTGTTATTGAAACAACATTTCCAGTGTGAAATGGGGAAGTAAAAGTCAGATCCTTATCTTATCAGAGAATCTTGCCCTTTCTGATGCCTAGACCTAAACCAACACACATACACAATCATAAATAGGTGCTATAATTTTCTCTCATTGCTTCTAATGAGATAAACATGCTGTTACCAGTGCTTTGACATGTAAAAACATGCATACATACATCCACACATTGTCTTGGGTGGACAGAGCACAAGGAAGGGTCCTAACGGTTTAAAGTCATATGTCCAGGTCAAATGAGGAGTACATGGCTAAGTGAGCTTGTTAATATTATAAACACATTTAAGATAAGAAAAGTCATTGCTGGGGCTGGAAGGATGGCTCAGTAGTTAAGAGCACTGACTGTTCTTGTAGAAGACTGGGATTTGATTCTCAACGCCCACATGGCTGCTAACAACTGTCTATAACTCCAGTTCCAAGGAATCTGACTTCTTCTCTCCTCTAAGGACATTGCATGACATGGGTGCAATTTATATACATGTATACACATAAAAATTAAAATAATTTAAAAAATCATCCCCACAGTCTCCCTTTCTTTGTTTTATAAGATCAGCATGTCCATATTATAGTAGAAGGCATTCATAGAAAAGTCATTCTCACACATCAGCACCCTTTCCAAACTGTGCAATGTGACAACAACACACAGTAACAAGAACAACTGGTAAGTATTACAAATTACTCTGTACCAGCCACTGACCTAGGCACTTAACATGGGATACTATATTAACTCTCCATAACCAGCTGGGAGATTAGATCTCTTCCTCATCGCTTTGTAAGTTAGAAAAGTGAAACCCAGATAAGTTAAGTCACTGTTACTCTGCATGCCAGTGATGTTGCCAGGTTGTCACTGAGCAACGTCACCTCTTACAGAAGGCTGTTCACTGAGTGATGGAGTATGGGACTACACTGTGAGACAACACCGCTTCCTGAATTGGCATGCAGCTCAGTAGGTATGAATTGCAGAACGCACCCATCCCTCTGACTATATCAGGAACCACACAAAGATCAGACCTGTTTAACCAATGGTCTGTTGTGCAGCCAGCCAGGGCTATAGCGTGTTACTTCCCCATGGAGTCATCTGTGGAAGCTCCTTACATTTTATTGGTATGTGGAGACTAAGACCCAGGGATCCTTTGTGACTCAGACCATCCAAGTGGCTGGCTGGCTGGCCACAGATCATTCCTATCTCACCTCTCATGGGAGGCTTCCTTCCAGAAGAGAGGAAACCCTTTGCTTCCTCATCACTATACATACAAGAGGGAGGAGAGAAGGCTTCTGTGGAGCAAATTTTGGAGAATGCTTTGGAGCAAACCTCTCTCCAAAGCCACTTAACCTGACTAGAAGAGATGAAAGGTGGTGCAGTGCCCCGCCAGGGCTCTTGCTAATTAAACACATCTCTTGGGCTGTGTAGTTGCCTCCTTCAGGGTTATGGATGAGGCATCAGGACTCCAAACAGACCAGAGCCTAGGTCAGGAAGAGTGGGCACTGGGCAGACCATGGGCCTATAGCCACAACGACCAGAGACAACCAGAGAAAATGCCTCCCCACCCCGCCACCTAGAGCTGTAATGAAAGCTGGCCGTGAGCATGCTGCATGCTATTGTGTTGCGGTTGTGGGGTTTCTTTGGCTTTTTGAGACAGGATCTCCCTGGGTTGCCCAGGTTGACTCAAATCCACTCCCCCACCCCCCCGCTTTCTGCTTCTGCACCCACATCCCAAGTGCTAGGATGATAGGTGTGTCTGTGTCACTATGCTGAAAGAGGCAGAGACAAGACAAGCTTCCTGGAAGAGCCTCAGACCAAATGAACTACCTGGAAAGAACATTCTCCAGTCTGCTGGGCTACTTGCAGGTTGGGTAATGTACTCCAGGTTTCTTGCTTTCGTGAGCTATCACCGATGCTGGGATGGGTTCCTGGTGACATATCTGTCTTTGAGTCATTTCTTTCTTATAAGTAACTCTTCGTCCATATTCCTGTAGGTAACTTCAATAAAACTCACTAGCTCGCCAAGTTGGACTTTGGTAATATCATTGCTTTTGGTCTGTCACTGCCTCCCTATTTGGGGAGAGTAGACATTAGTTTATATATCCCCAGGAAGTGTTACAACAGTGAGGAATTGAGTGAGTTTGGAACAGCTCACATACAATGGTGGCCTCTGTGGCTGTCACCTCTCTGTAGTCTTCACAGGGCTTCTAGAAGGGTTATTATATCCCCAATTTCCAGAGGCAGAAACTGAGCTCTGAGAAGCTAAGCCACTCATGCAGAGGCACACAAGAGTTGGCTGGGCTTGAGCCTAGGCTTGACTGAGTCCTGAGGAGATGGGAGTCTTTCTTCCTTGAGAACCCAAGTCATCTGAAGACTGATAGAAAAGATAGAGACCCTGACTTCTGTCTACTGCTGTCTACTCTGCCTTGAGGCTCCTGAGGCTGAGACCCACTCTTTCCTTCAAAGCCTTATTGGCAGGTCACTGGACTGAGGGTCGAACATGGGACATATGACCTTAAACCGTTAGGACCCTTCCTTGTGCTTTGTCCACCCAAGACAGTGTGTGGATGTATGTATGTTTTTACATGTCAAAGCACTGGTAGCAGCATGTTTATCTCATTAGAAGCAATGAGAGAAAATTATAACGCCTATTTATGGTTGTGTATGGGTGTATGTGTGTTGGTTTAGGTCTAGGCATCAGAAAGGGAAAGATGAATACTCACTGTCAACTCAACTGAACCTAGACTCACCTAGGAGACAAACATCTGGGCATATCTGTGAGGGAGTTTCTATACTCGGTTAATTGAGATAGGAAGACAAGTCATAACAAATGGTGGACGGCACCATTCCAGGGGCTGGGTCTTGGACTGCATAAACGTGCATTGTGACCAGCCTCCTCAAGCTCCCACGCCTTGCCTTCCCCACCAGGATGGGCTCTACCTTCAAACTGTGAACCAAAAGAAACCCTTCCTCTCTCGTGTTACCTTTGTCAGAACAATGAGAAACATAGCTAGCATGCCCTCCTCTGGGCTCTCACTGAAGGTGGGCAGTCGTTCTGACCACTGACAAACCTGAGAGTCAGATCACAGCTGCTCCACGAAAGTTGTGGGACCCAGAGTTGTGGCCACCTCCAGAATTATGGGTCTGGCCGTAGAGGAGAGGTCTGCTTTCTGCTCCAGACATGTCCCCCTCTCTAGGCCATCTGCTGGTCCTGGAGAAGCCCCTCTGGGAGAATTTGGTCAGGAAGGTCAGTGTGGATGTCCCACTGTCTCTGTAGTGATGCCTGTCACTATCACTGGTGATATATACACTGGATGTCCACTTGAGGAGAAGGGCAGGGCTGGGCAGACAGTTATGTTGATCCTCTGTGGAAGCTGAACACCGGTGGCAAGTGCCCTCTCGTCCTGGTCCTCAGCAGGGTGGCCTGTAGCAGGGTGTCCCTCAGCACGCCAGACCCTGGTGACAGACTGATTCAGGAGCTTCATCTCGGCAATACTTTGCCACTCAGGCAGCAGCGACTGAACTGAGTCTGCAAATTTTTCCAGATCTTGTAGAACAAGCCTTTTTGTTCACAAGTTACCTGCTCCGGTTACAGTGCTCCTTACCAGCACTTAATTCCCTGACTCCTGGAGCCCTTCCATAACACTGGCACCAGCCCACAGGAGGCCCTTGTGCAGAGCTCTGAGACCCAGGCCTAGCGGTTCCACCTCTGAGCCCAAGTTTTAATCAATGAAATCCCCTCCTTTGTTTATGAACACACACACATGCATGCATAATGACTCAAATGAACACATGAACAGCCATGGTATCCAAATTTCACAAACCCAGGATGCATGAATACACATGCATGCACACTGCACACATATATGCATAGCCACATATACTCAGGTACACAGCCGACACTACATTTGGATAGTTATGCCTACAGCACACACTGCATGCACACACATACTGTCCACATGTATACACAACGCATCACCTGCACGTGTGAGCTCTTGCAAACATGTACCCTGCATATGTCCATGTGCATATCTGCAGATGGTGTATGTGCCAAAACAGCCACATTTGGTAAACACATACAAACCACATGTGAGCTCACATGCCCATGAATGTGTGACCTTGCACATTGGGGCATTTGCCGTGCATGCACAAATGCACCACATAGGAATCCACACTTGGGTGTGAGAGTAACCGCACATGCATCTTCATGTTTGCACGCATATAGCCCATGGACATGAATGGACATTGCTTATGTGCACACATACATACTTAATTGCACACAACGACACCCAAAACTCAACTGCTGTAAGTGTGTAAGCAGCACTCAAGCACCAGGTGCGCGCACACACAAATGCTCGGGCTAGGCACTCACGGGCGCGCACTTCGCCACACAGGACACGCACGGCTGCAGGTGCGCGCACGGGGCACGCACACACGCAGGCTCCCCGCGGCCGGGCTGTAATTGCTCCCAGCCCGGGACTGCACGAAGCATGCTGCGGAGTGCGCGGGCCCTGATCCCGCAGCGTTGCGCACGCCTCCAGCACCGCCGCCCCGGCCCGGCCCGCGGCCATCAAAAGGCCGCTTTGGGCGCGGGCACCTGCTCGCTGGCCGCCGCCGCGTTTTATCTGGCGCAGTGAATAATTGATGGGCGGCTGCTTTGCAGTCAAACGCGCGGGCTGCCCGCGCCGCCGCCGCCCGCCGGCCGCTGTGATTTATTATTTACCAGCGCGCGGCCGCCGTGTAAGGTGAGCACTGTGGCTGCTCGCAGAACTGTTACAATCTGGCCTCGTTAGTGGCCTTTCTTGCTGCCTCTCCAAACGGCGGCCCCGCTGATTGATTTTCCCGCCGAACCCGTGCCATGAAATCCCAGCGCTGCTGCTCTCAAAGCGGCGGCGGAAAGCCAGGCTCGGCCCGTCTTCCCGCAACAACAGCCCGCGTTTGCGCGCGCGGCTTTCATCGCGCCCGGGCCCCGCCGCAGCCCCCATTAGCGCGGCGCGCAACTCCCGCGGCTCCTGCCGGCAGCGCTCCGCTCCGTGCCGCGGCCCGCGGGGGACCGCGCAGGGCCTTTCAAGGCGGTGGCGGCGACGCAGCGGCCGGGACAAAAGTTTTCCTGCCTTGGAAGTTTTCAAACGCACCAGACGGATCGCAGCCGGGGATGGTCTGGCTCCTCCTGCGGCTCTCCTGATGGCGGTGGAGAGGAGTCCCCCTTGGACGCCCAGCCCAGGAAAGGAAGGCATCTTGGGAGTGCCTACTGTGCGCCTCGTGTTTAGCCTTCCGAGCATCCGGGGAAGAGATTCAACTCGCGAACAAGGACGGGCTACAAAGCTAGCAAGAGGAAGCTGGGGTGCACCAGGCCTGCTGGACCCACGTCATGGGTACTGATTGACCCCCTAAGGCACCTTGTTCTTGCTCTGTGTACCATCAGGTCTGAATTCCCATGTGGACAGGGGTGATTTCAGCATCCCAGATACTCCTTGGGAGCACACAGGTCTCAAGGCTCAGGCAAGTCCTACTACTCATGGACTATATCCTTCCCTGCTGTGGGGTCTGAAATTCACTTTGACCGTCGTCGCCTCTGTCTACCACCCAGCCTGGCTCCCAAAGTGCTGATGGTAAAAAGAAAGGAAGGACCCATCTGGGTGGTTCCCTGAGAGAAGAACCTGGGATGACAGGATGACATTAAGTGTCCTTAAATAAGGCTGTGTGCCTTTCAGTATGGCCCAGGCTGCCCTCTAGGCAGGACCCCCAGGATGGGATGAGAAGCCTGGAAACTGACCCTCAGATCCAGAGGGAGAGGCCCACCACCCATGGGACCCGATGTCTTAGGGAAGGCCTGGGGATACCCTGTTTTCTCTCCTTTAATCTGCTCTCTGCAACTCGGGGCTAAGCTGAGGCCCTGATGTCTCACGGGGGGAGGGGTGGTAGTGGTGTTGGAAAAGGACAGTGAGGACCACGGCAGGGTGTGGCACACGATTCATTCCCACAGTTCTGAGGCCACTCAAGAAGCAGCCTTAGCTGACTCAAACCCTTGACAGTGCAGTAGTTTGGGCTGGGCATAGTGTCCAGGGTTTTGAATCAGTAGACTTCTTGTGACTGCTGGAGACCCTCATGAACTCAGACCTATGAATACTTCCTCTGGGAGGGAAGAGACTCAGACCCTCACCCTCCCACCATTTATATAAGTAGCAATTGGATTGGGACTCCAGTAGTGGAACTGGGGTGTAGCAGCCATAAGTAGCCCAGTGAACTCCTCCGTGGCACAGGTGCCTTGAAGTCCCAGGTGCTCCTGTGAGGGACTCCAATAAATTCATTGTTTCACCAAGCTGGACCTGGATGGCTTCCTTTCTTTGGTCTGTCAGTGCTCCCTCTAAAGTGTCCGAATAGAGCTTTCTTCACCTCCACCCCACCCTTGGAGGTCAGGAGAAGGGACTCTTCTTACCTGGTCATCTCTTTCTTGCTCATGTAGCATCCTGTGGTCAGACCTGCTGCTCTGCTGCAAGTGCTCACTCACTCGGGATCTTTGGGGGAGCTTCTTTGGTACCCAGGCAAGGCTAAAGGAACTGAGGACCACAGTTCTCATCAGAAGGCAAGATCTTTGTCCTCCCAGATGGGGACCGTAGTACAGCAGTCTGACGACTTTTGCTTACAGTGCTGGAGAGCACCTGAGAGTGATCATTCACCGTCAATAGAGCCTTCACTGCAGAAGCCTAAAGGAGGATCGAGGTCCAGTCCTGCCCCTATCTAGCCAGGAGGGCCACAAACCCAACAGGGAAGGGCCATGAATTTGGGGTTGGAGATCCTTAAGGAGTGCTTTGGACTCAGGCTAGCCTACTTGAGTGGTCAGTCATTATTTGGCATTGTCATTTTTCCCCTGGCACAGACCTACTAGCTCCCATGTTCCAGACCCTGGGCTGGGTGCTGGGTAGAGTCAATGGGCTGGACCTTCACCATTTTCTCCGAGTCAGTCCCTGCTGTTTGTCTATCCTGCAACTTGTGGGAAACTTAGCAGCATCCTCTGCCTCTAGCGATGAGATGCTAGTTTATCACTCAACTGGAGCTTCCCTAAAAGTCTCTTGTCATTGTCAGACATTCCCCAGGGGGAAGTCACCTTGGTTAGGGACCAGTGAACTTGGCCATTAGGGTCTTTGCTCTCCTGGGGCTTGCAGTCCAGTCTGGGAGAACAGCCAATAGCAGTACAGCATGAGGATAGGACCTGAGGAATGCACAGGAGAGGAACTTCCTCTTGGGTCAGTCCAGGCTCTGCTCACATACTCCTAACAACAGGGAACTCCTTTCCCACATAAGCTTTATCCCTTTTCAGTCGGTCATCTTGGTTTGAAACCTGTGCCCCGAGGTTCTATCCATTGGTTCTGTTGATGACCCCAAAGGACACATCTGTTCTCTCTTAGAGCCAAAGGATCGGTCAGGTATTGACTGACTCTAGCAGTAATTAACCATTTCTGAGATGCCTAGGATTCTGCATAGTGACCTGATTACTACATGGCCTTGGAAAGCTAGAGGGCATCTTTACAGTCTTCTGGGTCATGTCCCTACTGTAGATACATAACTGGGGGCCTCAAGAGAAGGACTCACATGTGCTCACAAAAGATATTAATGACACAGACAGCACCCCAAAATGGTGCCCTGCTCTTAATTAGTAATTTTTAACCTTCTTTATTCACTCCAACTTAACTTTTATATTCCATGCCATAGTGTGCCAAGGAGATGTGCAGAGACGGAATGTTGAGACCAGAATTCTCACCTCACCTGGCTGGGATGTTAGGAACCCTAAACAGCCTCAGCCCACATGGCTCACATCTCAGGAACCACACTCCTCCAGATGCTGTTGACTTCCCTTTTACTTGAGTGTGAAACCCTAAATTGAAAGTATGACTTCAGACAAAGAAGCCAACTTTTTACAGAGGCCAAAATGAATTCCTCTGACAACTGCAAGATGATAGGGCAAGTCCATCCATCTCAGCTTTCCAAATGACCCAGCTGTGAGCAATACTTGCAATGTCACAGAAATGGGGATAATTAGTGCTCTAACCAAATCAGTGTTGTGAGGATGGGGACGGGAAAGGCAATGGAGGTGGGAGAGGGCAGGCAGACAGATTTCCTAAAACTGACATATCCAAAGTATATCCAGAGACTTTCTTTTCCAGCCCCAAATGGAATGAAATCATAGGAACTGGATTTAAGGTCCAAATGAAACAATGAGGGAACTGGACTGGACAAACAGGTGTAGTTGTTTTGAAGACACCGCATATGAAGTAAGGAGTCAAGTGGGGTGAATTCTATAGTCACCTCACTCATTGCCTTCAGGGGGTTTCTGAGCCATGGTGTGGGCAGAGCCTAGTGGATCTCTGGGTGGAGGATGGGCAGAAAAGCCCAAGAGATTAGGCCATTAAAATGCACAGGGAAGAACATGAGAGAAGAGCCCCGCATGAAGATGGTCCCCCAGCCATCCAGGAGAATGCTGACCAGCAAACCTCATGAAGAAAGCAGACATTCTCTGCTCGTGTAGGACTGGGAGTGAGGCCTACTCCAACCAGCCATATTGAAAAACAGGTAGTTCATGGGTTATTGGATAGACTACTCAGAAGGGTCTTGCCTTTGTAGTCGTAATAATTAGTATAGACTAAATGATCTCTGAACTTTTGAGAGACAAAGCAGCTCCTCTTAAAATAAGAGATCAAGTTCTCAAGAGTTGCTAGTAGTTTTTAAACATGTATGCACTCAATAACAAAGCTTCAAAATATGCAAAGCAAAAAGTAATTGAACTACAAATAGAAATAGACAAATCCATAGTCAGAGTTGGAAATGTCAATGCCCATGTCTCCACAGTTGGTAAAAGAAAATCAGCAAAGCCACATGAAATCACACAACCACAAAAATCAACTTGAGAAGACTTTTTAATTTTATGTGTATAAGTGTATTGCCTGAGTGTATGTAAGTGCACCTGTGTCATGTAATGCCTACAGAGGTCAGAAGAGGATGTCAGATCCCCTGGAACTGGAGCTACAGATGGTTGTTAGCCACCATGTGGATGCTGGGAACTGAACCCCAGTCCTATGCAAGAGCTGCAATTTCTCTTAATTGTGCAGCCATCTCTCCAGCTCCTAGAATACATTCTTACAACATTTACCTTCTGGACCATCAAACAAGTCTCATTCTGTGTACTTAAGAAATAAGAATATGGTCTCTAATCACATGGAATTGCATCAGAACCCAACAATGGAAAATATATGAAAACACCTAATTTTTTTGAACCTAAAAAGATACTTTAAGCAAACTATTAAAGAAGACATGAAAAGAAAATTAGATTTTTTTTGAATGAATGTAAAAGGAAAGAAAACTATATGGCAATCAACAATTGTATGCATGGAAATGTAAAGTAAAAAGAACAGTGGCCTGAGACCCATGAATTCAGCTTCCATCTTAAGAATCTAGAACGAAAGACGAACAAATTAAACCCAGAGAAAACAAATGGAACAATAAAGTGCAAAGTGGAATAAATAAATAGAAACAGAAAAGTAGCAGAGAAAAAGCTGATACATTGAGGCTGTGAGCAAGTGAAGTTTGTCCAGGGAATGTGAGCCTGTTTAACATCTAGGAATGCAATTTTCTGTATTGACTGACAAAAAATTCACACGAACATTTCAATAGATACATGGGAGACACTTAAAAGTCATATACTCATCCCAGATCCCCCCCCCCCACACACACAGAGAGAGAGAGAGAGAGAGAGAGAGAGAGAGAGAGAGAGAGAGAGAAAGAGAAGGAAATTTTGTTTTGTTTGTTTTTGACAGGGTCTCCCCAGTCCCAACCTGCCTGGAAGTCACTATGTAGACCAGCCTGACCTTGATCTCACAGAGTCTGTCTGCCTCTGCCTCCCTAGGGTTGAGATTAAAGGCACGTGTCTGGTGAGAACAAACTCTGAAAAACTTTGAATAGAAGAAAAGATTCTCAACTCAATATGAGAGTATGCATGAAAACCTACAGCTAACTTTGAAAAATATTTTATTTATTTACTTGTGTGTGTGTGTGTGTGTGTGTGTGTGTGTGTGTGTGTGTAAGGGCTGCATGTGTCATTGTGCGTGTATGGAGTTCAGAGGTCAGCTTGGGGGAGTCACTTATCTCCTTCCACCATGTGAGTATTGGGGATCAAACTCAGATTGTCAGACTTGGTGGCAAACGCCTTTGCCTATTGAGCCACCCGAACCAACACTACAGCTAATATTTAATGACAAAATACGATTGCTCTTCTTTTAAGATAAAAAATATCCACATTCCAAATTGGTATTTAATACTGAAGGTCTGTCTGGTGTGAAAAGCTAAAAATAAAATATCAACTAAAAAGTATCCAGATTGAAAAGGAGGCAACGGAACTCTTCATTCAAAAATGACATGAGTACAATGTAAAAGGCTATGTAAAAAGTCCAGCAGCATCTTTAAAAATCTAACGATTTTTGCACTAAAAACACCTTGATAAAAGTGGGATAAATGGAGCGGCATACCATGTTCATAGATCAGAAGCTTCAATATTGTCAAGATCCCAGTTCTCCCCAAATTGATCAATCAGTTCAGTATAAGTACATTTTAAAACTCATATAGCAATGCAAAGGGCTTGGAAAAGTCAAAGTACATTTGAAGTTGAAGGTCAAATTTGGAGGACAAATACCACTTTCTCTCCATTAATCAGTCCCGTATCCAACACTGGAGTCAGTACAGTGTTGTGCTTGTGTAAAGACAGACAAATGGATTAATGAAACAGTAGAGTGTATCAACAGACTCCACATACATGGACAACCAGCTTTCTACAAAGAGCCGAAAGAAGGACAATCTTCCAGATAAATGATGACAGAATATTTGGGTATTTGTATGCAAAAGAGCTTGATCATACAAAAGACTGACCACAGCCCTCAAAATGCATCATGCATCAAAGACATAATAAAACCTAAAATTGCAGAATTCTACAACAAAACAATGAAGAAAAAAAATATTTGTAACAGGGTTAGAAAAGACATCGAAATCATGTCACATGAAAATAAAAATTAGGGACTCCAGCTGCTTGAAGACACTGTAGAGAATAAAAGGACAAATCACAACCTGTGAGAAACGGTTGTAAATCTTCATGTGACACACCCAGGACATACAAAGAACTTTCAAATTTTAGTAATAAGAAACAGTCCAGTGGGGAAAAATGGGCTAAAAGTTGGAACAGAATGAATAGAAGATATGCAATTAGCAAAAAGTACATGAAAACACACTCGACTTCATTATTCTTTAGGTAATGTAGATCAAAGCCACTGTGTACCACTACCACACACCACTGAAATGGCTGAAAGTATCCTCCCAGGTGCTGGTCTGGACCTCTGCAATGCTGGCAGGATATAAAACAGCACACTCACTTGGAGAACCATTCGGTATTTAATTTAATGGGTTTTACACATACCCATTGTCTACCTGAAGTGTTACACGTCTGTGTATTAAAGCCTGGAGAAAGGAAAGCCTGAATCTACCCACAGGCTCAAACTTGAATGATCTCTGTGGCTTTTACCCATAACAGCTAAAAACTAGAAGCTGTCTAAATATCCACCTACTTAGTGGATGAACTGATAGTGCCCCCACCTATGACCTTTTCATGGTGTATGTTACAACATGGCAATTATGCATTTTAAATATCTGCCATTCGCCTTATGTCATTAGCATCACCAAAGGCCACTCCATTTAAATAATAAGTGTTATGTTTAAAAGGTGACCAGTGGGAAGAGAGAGCTTCAAGAAAGTGGAATTTTTAAAAGGAGTGTTGTTAGTGGATGGGATGGGAGACAGTGGGAGCTCCTGCTCTTCTACAGCCTTCTAGAATAATCTAAGATTCCACAACCATGTGCATTTATTACTTTGATCCTTTTCCTTAATTAAAAATTAAAGACACATAGCAAACACATGTACATTCGTACTTCTTTCTGTTAAAAGCTTTTTAACACACAAAATAGCAGATTTCATTATGACACTTTCATGCGTTCATTATGGTACCTTGTTCCTATTTGTCACCGCCACCCTCCCCATCCATCTTCCTCCCCCAAATAGCTTCCTTTCTGTTTTAAACACCTACATATATATGTACACCCATATACACACATTACAGACATTTCAAAATCTAGATTCTACACATGAAAGAAAATATGTGGTATTTGAATCCTCCCCCAACTGCCCCAGAGTTGGGCCTCTCTGTCTCTAAAATGGGAATATGGAAGACATATCCTCACCGAACTGCCTATGAGGACACGGGACTCGAGCCCTCAGGACACAAACTCTCTGAGGCTTCTGGTTGGGTCCCCAGCAAGCATTCACTCAGTGAGAGTCTCAGCGAATGTAGAGGCGGTCTGACTTGACTTCTTCATCAGCTTGTTGGTTGTGTTAGGTCTCCTCATCTACTTTCTTCCACTCTGGGTCTGATACCTGTCTGTACACATTTTCTTCCGCATGGAGTTTCACAGCCATTTCTCAGACCAGATCACAGGAAGCTTGACATACTGAAACAACTTCTTCAGATTAAGAGACCGTGTGACTTTGGACAAATAGCATCACCTCTCTGAACTTTCCTTTCGTTATCTGTGCAGGATGCCTGATTGCATCTGCTGTCTCACAGGGTTGTTCTGAGAATTAAGAAAGGCGATATGTGCAAAGTATGCACACAGTAGGCACTTAACAAACACGGGTTTCTTCCCTGAATCCTGACTTTCCATTTCTCCTGAAAGACTGGGACCAGATCAGATTCCACAGAGTAGAGCCGTATAGTCTCTTTCAGGTGAGCTGTTCTCAGAGTTTGCACAATGGTGATGCCTGGGAGAGAGGCCACCCAGATTTCCCCTCGGGCCTGCCGAATGACTGCTGTATCTATTATGGATGCCTCCTATCTCGATAAATATTTCAATGCAAATAAATAAAGGATGCTGCAGGCCTCTCAAACAGCGACTCTGTGCAGCTCACTGCACACATCCATCCCTGACTTCTGCCAAGGTCAAAGTGTCCCCAGAGAAGCCTCTGCTGCCTCTCTGGAGATACTGTAGGCCAGCATGAGGGCAGAAGGAAGTAGCAAAGCTAACTTGTGGCATGAGGAGGTGGCTTCTCCCTTTGGGGTGACCTAGGCCTGGGAGTCTGTTGGGTCTACATCGAAACTCCAGCCACCAGTGACCCCTGAGCACTGTCCAGCAAGGGTGGTCACTGAAACAGCTTTAAAGTTGACTGACTTCCAGATCTTTCTAACCCTATTAAAATACCACACTTCCCCTCTAGTGACAGATGGACAACTACTTCATTCATTCACTTACTCAATCACTCATTCATATATACCACAAAGAGCCACTAAACAGGTTCACATGCTTTCCTTGCACCAGGAGCTGAAAACAGTCCCCTTTGGAACAGGACAGCCAGCGCTCTTAGATGGCCCTAGGTGTGGCCTGGGCACAGTTTGTCCCCCATGGCTTGCATAGTCTCAGAATGACACTAAAAGACAGCGTGGGACTTTTAAGATATTGGACCACTCTGATTCTTAGAGCCCATGGGGCTGGACAGCCCCGGGCAAAGCCAGGAGGATGTGGAGACAGCTGAGGGACAGGGCTGAGGACAGTTCCAGAGGGGAGGAGGGGAGGAGTGGAGGAGTGTTTCAGCGATGGAGACACAAGTGTGAAGTCCAGGTGCTTAGGCTTCCTGGTGGCCAGAGGAGGGGAGGACAGAGTCAGGGACACTGGCAGAGGTTGAATTCCAAGGGGCTTGGGGACCACACGCAGCCTTGAGATTTATCATGGGGGTGATGAGGGCTCCGCTGCACCCTAGGAAGATCACTGTGATCCCAAGCAAGGGTTGGAAAGGAGGCCCTATTGGAGGCTGTGGCATGGGAAGGAACGCAATTGGGCTCCAAGAGAAAAGGGAGAGAGGTTGCCGGGGGCATGAGGTAGGACACAGAAGGTTGAATGCTAGAAGTGGAGTGACAGGAGACCGGAGAGGGGCAGGAGGTTATAGAGGAGGGAGCGGGAGCTAGAAGTGGGGTGACAGGAGACTGGAGAGGGGCAGGAGGTTATAGAGGAGGGAGCAGGAGCTAGAAGTGGGGTGGCAGGAAGTGGGGGCCAGATTTGAGGGGCAGGACATGGGCACTGTTGCACAGCACTCAGCACGGTGAATGTGTACTGCGTGTGGCAGTCTGGATGGCAAGAAGCCAGGCCGGGACAAGCGCCATGGGTGACACTCAGCTTCTCTTGCTCTCTGGGCTGGATGGAGGGAAGGCCGAGGGAAGGGAGGCTTCAGGGCTGGAGGAGCGAGCAGCATAACCACAGAAACATCCAGGTGACATCTGGGAGATCTGTGCCAGGTGCTCCAGCTGTGTGAAGTCTCCCTTAAACTCCCTAAGACAGCATTATCATGGTTCTCACTTTCCTAGAGAGGGAAACTGAGGCACAGAGGGGTTAATTACCAAGGCCAAGTGGCCAGCTAGTGTCAGAGTCAGAGTTTGAACTCAGGAAATCTGGCACCAGAATGTGCTTCAAGCCATCCTACCTGTAAGGGACTGAGCTCTGAGCCTCGGCACAAACTGAATGCTTACAGATGGCAAGCGGAGGCGTGGGGGCTGGGTCCATGGAGGCCAGGGAGAGGGTTAAGTGAGAGGGAAAGGGGACGGGGTGGGGAGGGGGAGGGAGAAAGCAGGGAAAAGATAAGGAAAGACACACCTAACCTCAGAGAGGACAGAGAAGGGCTAGCAAGATAAGTCACCATGCTGTGGAGCAAGCAGTGTGGGCAGGTGTGCTGTGCCAGGGCCTAGAGATGGGCTTGTCAGTTACTGTCAAGGGGTTCAACTTAACCAAGACTTAGAAAATATTCTCCCCAGACTCCCAAGTTGGGTAAAAACAGACACTCAAGCAGATAGACAGATAGGCAGACAGGCATGTGTAGAGATGTCCAAGATGGCACAGAGAAGTCAAAACTAGAAGGGGGTGTTTGGAGGAAGTGGAGAAGGTCCCTCCCTAGGTGGAATACAGCCAGCATTCCTATCTGGAGCTCAGCATGGGCTAAGGCCCTAGGTAAGATTGTAACTGTGGTATGCCTGCCATCCCTCAGCCAGGCCAGCCCACAGCTCAGTTCAGTCTCTCTTGTTCCTTCTCTCTCTGTTGTGCTGGGTGAGAAGATGGACAGTTGCTGATGGACCTTACCAGGAGCCAAGAAGGGCCAGGCCTGGTTACTGTGATTGGTCAGTAGCATACACTAAAGGCTGTGGGTCCCAGGGAGGTTGAGAAGTTCTCACACCTATGTTCTGCGGGCCTACCGTGAGCTAACAAAGGGCCCGGAGGCTGCGGGAAGGAAGCCATTGGGAATTGGTCTGGGGTAGATTGGGTCGGTGCAGAAACTGAGGGAGTCAATACTAGAGCATCCTTCAGGGCTCCTCAGCCCTAAGGGGTAACGCAACTTGGGGACTGATGAACAGGGCTCAATGCATGACTCTTGCTTGTCCCTAAGTCCACTAGTCTCTGTGCTGGCCTGACTCTCCAGTGGCTTGCTGAATGGCTGTGGGACTGGCCTTCCAAGGGACCTGGAACCCCTAGACAGAAGCAGCACTCCCAAGTTCCCATGAGGCCATGCTCCTGGTTTAAAAACGTGTCAATCCAGCAAAGATCCATAGGGGAGGGATAAAGCAGGCATTTCTTCAAAAGTAATGAGAGATGACTTATCACAAGAAAAGAGACTATCC
The DNA here is from genome assembly GCA_035773235.1 of Eospalax fontanierii. Classification (NCBI taxonomy): domain Eukaryota; kingdom Metazoa; phylum Chordata; class Mammalia; order Rodentia; family Spalacidae; genus Eospalax; species Eospalax fontanierii. The sequence goes on from CM069552.1 coordinate 13,840,971, forward strand.
AAAAAGAATAATGGAAGAGGGTGCAGCTGATTTTTCCTAGCAGTCAGCTGAGATTTTCTGCACACTGCTACAACCCGATATCTGGCCCCTTTAGCCCATCCTCTGACCCCCAGAATTCTGTGTCTTTAGGGACACCACCATTTGGCCATCCCATGGTCTGTGTCTTAAAGCACCCCTTCTCTATCTGTAAGTAGTGGTGTTGTTTCTCTGTGCCTCTCAATAGATTAGAGGTTGATTGTGCTGTGGCCTTGGGGCTCCCAAGGCAGGATGTGCTTCTGACCAAGGCTTCTGGGAAAGGCAAGCTATTGTGGATCGAATGTGAAATGCTTCACATGGCTTCATGTATTTGAATATTTGGTTCCCAATGTATTTGGTGCTGTTTGGGAAGGTTGAGGAGATGGATCCTTGTTGGAAGGAGTAGGTTGCTAGGGGAAAGGCTTGAGGCTTCAACCCAGACCCACTTCTGTTCATGCTCTGCTTTCTACTGCAGATGTAATGTGACCAGCTGGCCTCCTGCTCCAGTTACAATGTCTTTTCTGCCTTGATGGAAAGTATCCCTTTGAATTGTAAGCCAGAATAAACCATTCATTCCTCCAATTGCTTATCAAACATGTTAGCACAGCAATGAGAAAGGTAACTAATTCACAGGCCTCCTTGCAAAGGAGAGGGTTGGGAGCTTCTGAGAACTCAGCATAAGGTGTGAAGACAGCACAGAACAGAGACTCTCTTCCCTGTCTCAGGCTCCACTTGAGAAAGATGGCTCTGCCATGAGCTCAGGGACTCAAGATTCTCCAGTTTTCACTTGAAATGTCTGTCTACCCAACTGTCACTCAAGAAAGCCAGTTCACTCTGTGTTTGTAGCCCAGAGAAAATATGTCTGTCAGAATGACCACAGGGCTAGATCCTGGAGGCAGACAGTTCATGAAGGTTCTTGGCAGAAGTCAAACAACTTTCATCATCATCTCAGCCATTGTCCATTGGTGCTCTTCTTTGAGCACCAATTCACCTACCTATATAGCCACTCCCCTACCTAATCAAGTACCATTTGCATCTATCATATCTATCCTGCCATCCATCATCCATCCATCCATTATTCCATCCATCCATTATTATATGCATATATCCATCCATCCATCCATGCATCCATCCATTATTCCATCCATCCATTCATCCATCCATCCATCCTGCCATCCTTCATCCATCCATCCATTACTCCATCCATCCATTGTTCCTTCCTTCCATCCATCAATTCATCCATTATTCTATCTATCCATCCATCCTGCCATCCATCCATTATTCCACCCATCCATTATTATTTGTATATATCCATCCATCCATCATCCATCCACGCTCCATCCATTCATTCTATTCATATATTCATCCTCTATCCATCTATCTATCCACTCATCTGTCTCTATCCATCCATGTATCAATTCATTCTGTGCATCAATTCATCCATTATTCCATCCATATATCCATCCATCATTATTCTGTCCATCCACCCATCCACCCACACATCCACCCATCCATCCATTCATCTCGACATGCATGTATACATCTATTTGTCCATCCAATCACTTATGTAACTGAGAACTGGTATGGACTAGATCTTGTGTGGGACATTAGAATTGAATCATGTCACACTCAACTCTTGTCCTTGGTCTCTTCCCATAGAGCTGAGGAGCAAGCTGCAGACACCACTCACTGTATGATTCTGTGACCAGCAGTCTGAACTCTCAGGAATATCTAATTATCACTATGACCTGGTAGCTGAGACTTGATGGAACTGCAGGGTTTGCAAGGAAAGAGAACGAAAGGCATTCCTAGGAGAAGGAACAGCATGGGCAAATACTGGGAAGCTCGCATGAGAACTGCTGGATCCATGGGGATCAGAAGTGGAAGTAACTGTGCACATAGGTAAAGCCTGGGATGCAGGTACTGTGTCTGACCTCTCTGTATCTGGGTCAGTGTCAGTGAAGGACATCTGTGAGGACTGAGGGAGGGACTGGGAGTGAAAGGGAATGATGGTGTCAGAAGCTGTAGGCAGGAAGCATAGTGTCTGCAAGAAGGACTTATACTTTCTCAGGGTGAGGGTGGGACGGGACAGTTTGGGTGGCCATTTTTATGCTGAGTTGAGTTCTGACTTGGACTTCAACCCAGGTTTCCTCGGGTAAGGATGCAGACTGTGGAGATGCAGACTGCTGGCTCGAGGGGTGAGTTGGGAGCCTGGAACATTCAGAAACATAGGTTCTCTCCTACTCATGAGGTAGGTATCTAAGGAGAGTGTCCTGAGTGGTTTGCGCCCTTAGACCAGACAACATAAAGTACAGAGTTCAGCTCCTGTGAGTCTGCCCCAAGTGCATACATCTTACCTAAAACTCAAAGCAAACATCATATCAAGCCTAAAACTCAAAGCAAAAACGACCTAAAACCTGGACATGGGAGTGATTTAGGAGAACTGAGACCCGTTTTTCCTAGGTTCGTATCTTCCAAACTGGACAGACAGGTAGCCTGTGCCCATGAGCACAGGCAATTACGAGCCAAGCCAACAGCCCACTCGGCACACTTCTGGGGGGTGTCAATTATTTAAACCCTAATTAACATAGCTCTGCATGTCTTTTTGGGGGCACACTCAGAACACTCGGCATTGTTATCGTGGAAGAAAAGAGAGAATGAAATATTGATGGGACTGGCTTTGTTCTCGGCTCAGCCAGAGCAGGCTGGTTGTAGGAAGCGGATTCCCGCCCGTTGCTGCAGCTTTAATTAGGAAGGTCGCTGGCTTTTCGGGCGTCTTGGATTCCTTTAATTTCCACTGAGGGAAGCGGCTTCCGAATTTTATTGAACTCAGTTGAATTTTTATTTTCAAAAATCAAAACAGAAACAGCTCCTGGCATCTGTTATGAGCGCTGGGTGTTATTTGCTCTTTAGAGATAAAGTTGTTTTTATACGGAGAGAGAGAGAGAGCCAGGGAAAACGGGCTGGAGATTTGTCCTGGGAAAGGCCTCAACTGGGAGAAGGCAGTCGGCAGAAAAACAAACCTCGGCTTGCCCAGCTCAGCCTGGCTTTGCCTCTCCTGCTGGCCCAAGAAATCCATTTGACAGTGAGCAGTTTGAACCAGTCGAAGCTGTTAACCCTTGGGGCATCACAGTCTGACCCAGCCTCAGAAGTTTCTGGGGCAGAAGATGGTGAGAAGTGTCAGAGCCCTAGGTACCAAAGGAAGGCCAAGACAGGCCACTAGGAGGAGCTTACTGGAAAGGTGACTGTAGCCTCTGCCAGCGCAGGGTCCTCCTAGGGCCATGGAAAAGGACTCAGGGTTAAACAGAGCCTCTGTTTCCTCTCCTCTGCAAGGGGCACTTAGAGGCACTGTGGAGATGCAGACCAGGTACCCAGCAGGCACTGGGGTTGCAGAGAGGAGCCGCAGTGGCTGCTTCAAGGGGACCAAGAAGAGCAGGCCCTGGGGCAAAGGTGGTTGACCACATAAAGGGTTTCCTCCTGTGTGTCTCTTGGGCAAGACCTCATAAAAAAGCAGGGGTCCCCTCACTATGGGAAGAGGGGAAGTGGCGTGCTGCAGGCAGTGGAGCAGAGGAGTAAGTGGGCATAGGACCAGGCTGGCTCCTCGGCTCACCCTCCAAGCAGGTGAAGCAGAGGGGCCGCTGGGAGTGCTGGAGTCCCGCTTAATCTCAGGAAGCACTTATGCAGGCACAGCATGTATTGGTGCTCCTCCAAACCCTGCGTGCAGGACTGTGTAGTCATTAGAGCGGGCCGGATATGTGAGTTAGCCAGAGGTTGTGACAGTGTAAAACAGGGTTGACTCTTTAGTTATCAGAATGTTTCAGCTTGCGAGACTAGGTTTGGTGGTACAAGTCAGATCCCACCACTTGGGAAGCAGATACAGGAAGACTGCGGCCTTGGGGCCAAGCTGGGTTACATAACATGATGGTGTGTCAATAAAAACAGACAGAAAAACAAAACTTAGCAATTCAAAGACTGCTCCAGTGTAGCTGAGCAACGCTGGAGGGGACAGTGAACAAACGTGCAGTGAATGTGCCTTGTAGCAGAGACCATCAGAGCCATCTTGTCCTATCTTGCTGCACAAGTGGGTTCCTGCTCCAGGTGTGTATTCTCCCCGACAGCCAGCACCTGTATCTGTTTGTTGAGAGGCTGCTGGAAAATACTTTGCCTAAATGCAGTCTGTTATTATAGTTCAAATCTAAAATGTCCCCTACAGGCTCACGCATGGGTCTCATCCTTGGTCCCAGGTGGTGGAACATTCTGGAAACCTAGCTGGAGGAAGGAGGTCACTGGGGGTTGGGCTCTTGAGGATGTGTTATGGCCATCTACTTCCTGTCTGCTGCCATGTGAGAGTCTCAGTTGCTTTTGTGAACTGATTACCACATCTTCCCCATCACAATGGGCAGAAATCTAAAACCATAAGCTAAAGTAAATATTTTCTCTTTGAAGCTGTTCCTGTCAAGTATTCGTTCAGTGCACCGAATACGCTGGTCGGTCAGGGTGGTGCGCCCTCCTAAGGGAGCCTGCTGGGAGTTGGGTGTTAAAATGTCCCCTCGCTGGCTCCTGAGTGGGAACACACTATCGTGTGAACCTCTCTTTCCTTCTTTCCCGTCTCTGTGCCACAAGGATGCCTCCTGAAACTGTCCATTAATAAGCCCCCTGTCATCTGGTGGCCGATCCCCAGTCAGTACCGGAGAGCTCAATCTACTCATTCGCAGTATGCCAGGGGTTGTTTGAGATCCTGGCATTTCAGTGTTAAATAAGTCATACTCATGCACCAATGTTCACACACCAAGAATGTGCCTGATAGATACTGAAGATGCAACGAAGAACAAAACTATGCCTAAAAGCCCCGCCCCTGGGGTCTGAAACCCTGGAAGGAGCCAGACACCACAAACACCCAAGGCATACCTGGAGAGTTGATACCTAAAGAGCTGGGGAAGGCTCAAAGCATGAACATATCTGATATAAATGGCAACAGCTAATGCAAAGACCCTGAAGCAGGAGTGCCATAGAGTGCTTGAAGACTGTCCGGGGGTCATTACGGTAGGAGCCCAGGTTCTATAGAGGTGCAAAATAAAGGCAAAGAGGGTCCCAGAGGCGCGGGATCAGGGACGACCGGCGCAGTCCATGCATACACATTAACTTTTATTCTGAGTATGGTGGGACATGGGAGAGGGCTCTGTGTGAACAGCCTGGAGTTCATTCAGAAGACCCGGTCCAGCAGACCCAGGAAGAGCAGTGCTTCTTCAGAAGAGAATGGATTCTCTCCCCAAAGATTTTTGTATCGGCAGCCATAGGATCAGTCTTCTGCATCATTCACACAGGTATGCACACAGATGGTGAAGGGGTTGCATGTTACAGGGTCCCTGGTGCTGTGTCTTTGTTTTATCAATAGTCTGTTTACTCTACAAGCATTTTCTGGGCTCTTAGATGCAACAGAGAAATAATTCTGTCAGAGACAATAACTCCTCCTGCTTGCCTTCTACTCTAGTGAGCGGATCAGATCTAGTCCCTGCCTCAGTGAGCCTCACGTTGCAGTGGGGGTGATGGCTGATACCCTACAGAGAAGAAGAAAGCAGAGGCACTTCACTAGGAAAATTTGATCCCCCAAGGCATATTTGACAATTCTGGAAGATATTTGGTTGTATAACCCTTAGGGAGGAGATACCATTGGCACCCACTCAGCAGAAGCCAAGGACAGCTCCTATAACAAAAGATTATATAGTATGAAATATCAGCAAGCTGGTATTAAGATGCCTTGAGTTGCTGTAGAGAAGAAGGACCGGCAGCCATTGCATCTGGGATGGTCAGGGAAGGTGGTAACAGTTCAGCTGAGTCATGAATGACAGTGAGATATGAACACAGAAGAGCTAGGCAAGCAGAGGCAAAGGCCCTGGGGTGCAGAGTGCTTATCTGGTCCAGGAATAGTTATAGATATGATTCAACCTTTCTAAAGTTGCTACTGTGTGTATCACACACTGTACGGAACCCAGAGTCCACCCCAGAAACATTGTTCAACCTTGTCTTCCTATGAAAAGAGGGCACTGCAGGATCACCAGAAGGTTGCTGGAGTTTCCACTCTCATCTGCCTCTAAATTGAATCTTGGGGAACCTGCCAGTCATTGAACCTGGAGCCTTTCCTACAAGAGTGGGCCCAGCGGGTGAGGCGGGGAGGGCGTCCCACTCACAATAATCAAAAGATAATTCCTCCTGCCCGCATACCGAGGGAAGGGCGTTCACAAAGCTTTTCATGTCCATGACACATTTTCTTTTTCACCCACAACCTAGAAAAGTTACCTGGCCAGAATCTCCACGTCAACTTTAATTTTATTGAGAAAACTGAAACTCAGGGAGGACTTGAGAGAGGTTAGAATGGAGGGTCGGGACCTGTGGTCTGACTTCTGAACCTCTCTGCCCTTCCACCAGCAGAGACCTGCCAGCCCCTCTCTGACTTGGTAAACAAGGCTTGGCTCTGAGAGTCTCCTCTCCCTGGCCCACACCCTCCTCCCCGTGACATTTCCTCTTCCCATCCCAAGTGTGCTTCCCAGGGCCCAGCCTCGCTGGAGGCTTTGATTAAAAATGCACTTCCTAATCTCATCAGAGGCCAGAAACATGCATATATGCAAATCAACATCTGCTCCTCTACTCAGGGAAGGATCTTCCCAAAGTGCTCTGGGAAAAGAGGCCCAGCCCAGGGAACTCTAAAGGGAAGATTCCAGAACATCCGAAAGTCACTTCAAAATCCCTGGGTCCCTGATGAAGCTTCACTGTTGATGTAATTGGAAGTTCTACTTGAAGGAGCAATAAAGGAGCCTTTCCCCCAAGTGGCCTGCCTCGGGCTGAGGCTCTTTGCTAATCAAAGCTCTTCCATCTTATGGGAGCCACACCAGCCTGTGGTCCAGCAGAAGGGGAGCCCACCCCTTTGGCTGATGAGGGATACCACAGTTGGGGTCACCTCCTCACTTTCATGGTCATTTTCCTGGCCAGGTTGAAGGACTCAGAGTCAAGGCAATACAGGACTGGTTACTATAACCAGTCGGCCATGGAGCTCTGTGGGTTACTCACGAGGTCCCTAGTGGGGGGCTAGGGGGTCTGAAAGTAGGGGGAGGCACTCCTGTCCTCAAAGCCAACCTGCCCTGGAAGGTTCTTCCATCATGGACCCTGCCCTTTTTGGACGTCAGAGCATTCTCCGTGCAGACTCTATTGGAACCTGTGATCCAGAGAAGGTGAAACTTGCCACTTACAGTTGTACTCCAGTGGCCAAAATTTACTCTCACCCACCTGCACGTAGGTAGGAAGCTTGGAAATAGTTTCGATTTCCAGTGGTTTGAACTTCACATTGGTGTCAAATCAGCATGTCTTCTGCAGAGAGCATTTTTTGACTTTTCACGGGACTGTCATGTCAGGAACATCCATGAAACCTGCTAGATGCCCAGAAAGGGAATGTTCATGGGCAGGGTCTCCTGAAACTCACTTCTCAGATACCTCTAGACTTCAAAGGGCTCTGGAGCCATTGGATGGTCTAGGTGCTTTGTAACAATCAAAACAGACTAGCATTGGGAAATTTGTGGGGAATGTCAAGTCACTGGCTCTGATCTGGGAGGGATGTTCTGGCAGCCTGAGACACAGTAGTCACAGCTGTGTGTGTGTGTGTGTGTGTGTGTGTGTGTGTGTGTGTGGTGGGGAAATGACAGGGGAAGCAATGAACCACAGCTGGATGAAGAAAGCTTCATCCTTGGATCCTCAGGTCCATGAGCAGAGTCCCCGTGAACGGTCTGCATGAACATTTTCGATTGATTATATTTGAGTCATATATCTCCCCCAGGCTGCAAAGTGCAAGGAGAGGACTGGTTATGTCCTGCTGGCTTCCACACAGCGTAGAAAACTCCAGAATTTGTCATTCCATTCAAGCTATCCATCAGAGGGGTGAAGAGGATTCCCTAAAACAAGAATCAGAAAATCAAGATTTCATGAAATTGGTTGTTGGGATCTAGCCAGGATCTGTGATGAAGAATAGTCCTCTTCCTCACAGGTACCCAAGAAGAGACAGACCTGGGCTCTGGGTCTATCTGACAATTGTAGTATCTACTTTTTTCTTTTTTTAGTGGCATATGGTGTTTGAGCCCATTTTCCCTTTTAAAACCCTTGAACGTCTCTGCTGAGACTTCTCTTTAGTTGGAGTCTGAAGTCGCCTTGGTTCTCCCTAGAAAAGACTTGTCTGCTAATAAATTTGATTTTCAAGGGTGGTCCAGAGGTAGGGCCCCAGGCATATGAGAAGAAAAAGCACAGAGGCAGAAAACCATTCAATGGGGCATGGCCTTGGGTTACAGCCGCAATGCTGGCATTTGAATATCTAACAAGCATATATACCTCTCTAAGCTCTCCATTTTTGACAATATTGTTTTGGGAAAAATTGTATATGACTCTGTGGGATATACAAGTTGAATTTCGTTGCCTAGTATCTACTGCATCCTTCTGTAGAAAGAATACCCCAAGTTCTTCTGGGAAACTGGGCCTCCTTTGTTTTCAGGTCATGTATTCACAGGTGACTAATCTTATTCCCAAACCCCAGCATGAACATGTGCATACCTAATCAGAATCACACTGATTGGTTCAGGAATGGGCACATGACTCAGTCCCACAGAATTCTGAGACTTTTGTAGGAGAAATGCAGATGGACTGACTGACAGCCTTCGTTCTTGCTGTATGCTGTGCCCTGAATAAAGAAACCCAGGAATACGGTGACATCACGGGCTGATGCCTCCCGGTCTCCCAAATAATGTAGTCAGATGATCTCATCAATTCTCTTTTGTCCTAAAACTCTGTTGAGTCAGATTTTCTTTACTTACAAATTATAAATGAAAGATTCCTTCATATCATAAAATAATAACACTGGTAGTCTCAGGAGTAAGATAGACTTTTATTTAACCTCTTCAAGTTTTATGAATTTCACTTGGATTACTTTTGTAATTAAAAAAGATGGTATATCAAAAGATGTCTGTGTCCCCAAAGCCATCCTTCTCTCCTGACAGTCAAGAAAGAACCAATAAGGAAAGAAAGGTTGAGGGAGGACAGGAAGATCATCAAGCAGCTCCAGTCACAGTTCCTGGCAGATCTCTTCCATCTTCCCTGTGCCTGGCCAAGGAGCCCTGTTGGTAGTATAGCGCGGGGAAACAAGCTCTGGGAGGTGCTTTCTCCTCTGGGCCACACCAGTTACAAACAGAAAGACAGAGACATTAATTAAAACTTTCCTTTGCTGTGATAGGTAAGCCAATGAAGCTTGATCCTAATGGACAAGCCCTGACTGGCTGACCCTTGCGGAAAGGAATCCTTATATGGAAAAGGGCTCTAGGTAATGTCAGAGTCTTTGTGCATGGCGCTAGGGATGGAATGAGCTGACACAAAGGACAAAGCAAAGTTCAACAAGGTTCACATGCAGGCTCTCAGACGCACTGATAATTCAATGGCTATCGCATCATTCGAATATAGAAATGTGTGCTTACACGTCTAGGTGCGTGTGTCCCTATGTAAGTGCCATCATTGCATTTATATCTTTGTAACAAGAAATTAACAGAATTAGACCCTTTTTTGACCTATAAAAATAATTGGGTATCAAATGGCTCCAGCCTAGGACTAGACACATACAGATATCTGCCTACACACATGCATCCGCATCCATGTAAATATTGATATCCATTAATATCCATGTTATCTGTCTATACATTTGTGTCCTTCCAGACCTGATTCTCCTCACAAAAGATTCCTTTGATTCTGAGTTTGGAGGTGCGATTCTCATCCCCATTTCCAGGGTGCCCTGAGACAGGAAGTGGGATCTTAGATCCCACAGTCAAGAAGGCCTCTGTCATTGTTGGGCATTGGCAACTTTCCTGACCAAGGAAGAGATAGCTCCTGTCTTTTCCCTGCTGAGAGGCCTGAATTCATGGGCCACTGATCTCCACAGAGAGAAAGGAGAGAAAGAGAGAGAGAGAGAGTGCACTTACCCTGAGTTGCTGCTGTTGAATAAGGCTGGGGCAGCTCACAGAGGCCTGTTGAGCTCCGCTGGCACTGGGATCAGGCAGGAGATGCAGGCCAAGGCAGGGGCAGAGAGGAAGCCTCTAAATCATACTGGACCACTGCAGCCCCCTTCTTGCCTCTCAAGAGGGTTTCCTAAATCAGGCCCACTTCTTCCACCTCTGCCTGCCTCCCTGCCAGCTCCTCCCAGGCTTGGTTTGCCTGGTTTCCAGATGCTCCCATGAGTTCTTGTGGCCTGTGGCTATTGTTCGACAAGGCCCCTGACCTCCTGCTCTGGCCAGGGCTGTTTGTGGAGCCATCTTAGGCAGCCCAAGCCCCTGTCTTCCTGTTAAGACAAACAAAAAGTACTCTGGTTACCACTGAGGGCTGTGTGGCATCCAACACAAACCAAGACCGCCTGCCTGGCGTCATACACAGCTGGGGTTCCATTCAGGGGGTCCTAGGACAATTCGCCTGGTCCTTGTTTGCTAGCTCTGTGACCCCACTCAGAGTACTTCAGTGTCATACCTATCCAGGCCTCTTCCAAGCTGTGTGAAGTGGCCTTAATCAACTCCTACACTATGAAAGATCAGAGTTCGAGGGCCTTGGTCCCCAGAGTGACTGAAGTAACGTACTCTGGAAACGCTACACTGCCCTGCTTCACGGAGACTTGGGGGACAGCCTCCAATTTGCATCTACCAAACAGGAAAGGCAGGCTATAGAGAAGGGACTTCTTAAGGTTTAGCTTCAAACTTGGAACAAAATATCTAATAACTTTGTTTTGTTTTGTTGGTGAGACAAATTCTGGTTATGAGGCCGAGGCTGGCTTGGAAGTCTCAGTCCTCTTGGGTTGGTCACCAGAGTACTGGGAAAGTCAGGTTTGTATCACCATGCCTGGAATTGCTCATGTGTAGGATCTGAGGAGCACTTCCAGAGGGTGTTCTCTCCACGGACATCTTAATATTTTTTATAATTATTTTTTTGTGTCTGAGTGTATTGCCTGCATGTATATAAGTATACCCATGTTGTACAATGCCCATGGAGGTCAGAAGGAGGCATCAGATCCCCTGGAACTGGAGTTACAGACAGTTGTTAGCCACCATGTGGATGCTAGGAATTGAGCCCAGGTCCTTTGGAAGAGCAGTCAATGCTCTTAACTGCTGAGCCATCTCTCCAGTCCTGTGCCCAGGCATCTTAAACTGTTAGGTGGGAGCTCTGTCCCTCAAGCCCAGACATGCTGATGAAAATCTTTGTAATAGGGTAAAGGAGGAGAGTGAGGAACCGGAAGTGTCGAAGTTGTCAGCATTCTGCCATAGCCACCTTTAAACTGCATATATAGATGCAGTTTTTAAAAACCATGCATGTGTGGATGAACATTTCTATCCCTAGATTCAAGAAGTGACAGCAGAGATTGGCTTTGGGGAGCAGATCTAGAACTTAGGGGGGCTGGCTTCCTTCTCATTGAAAACCTTTCTTAAACAGGTGCCCTTGTACTTGGTCATATAAAAATTTTCCAGTGAGCCTTGGCACTGAACAGGTTTGATTCCTGATCACCTGAACTACATAGCAGTCCTCCTGGGAGTGCCTTATTCCCATTTTACAGACAGGGAGTGGGGCATGACCAATTAGATAACTCTCTGAAAGCCGTGCTGCCAGTAGATGGCAGAACTGGCATCTGTACCCAGCCACCTGAGCTCTGAAGTGCAGGCTGTCATCTCTGTGTGAATCTGCCACTCTGAAAAAAAATCACTTGACAGTATGCAAGAAATGAACAAGAACCTCCTGGGGAGGAACCCAGGCCAGGGAGGAACCTGGAGCAGGTGTGAACCAGGAACAGGTGTGCAGGTGGGTCGCAGGCGGCCTTTTCTGGGCTGTAAAGCCTTGAGCAGTGTGTTCCACAAACTCACTTGAGGTGCCATGGGATCAGGCATGTCAGGGACCCTCAGCATAGCAAAGGCTGGGTGGTGGGATGCTCTGGAGCTGTGGATACTTAGAGGACATGGGGCATGAGGCACCTGTCCACAGGGTCAAAATTTGCCAAACACCTGTTACCATTTTCTATCTGATCTACCACAGAGGAGTGAGCAGAGGCCAGGATCCCATTCCGACTACAGAAGACCCCAAGGTTCAGGACCTGATCCTTCAGCAAGGCCAGTGAAGATCTGACTCTGTTGCTGCCTCCCCAAACATCTAACTGTGGGATAATATATAAACAGCAATAATAACAATAGCATGACATGATAGCAAAGACAGCTTCAGGGAAAGTGAGATGCACATTTCTCCTTCTTGAATCTGGGTGCTCTGTGATGATCTATGATGATCTGTGATGATCCAAGGTGCTCATTGATGATCTGTGATGATCCGTGATGTTCTGTAATGATCTGTGATGATTCATAACACTCTATGACACTCTGTGATGCTCTATGATGTTCTGTGGCACTTAGTGACACTCTAAGACACTATATGGTGCTCTGTGATGCTCTGTGGCACTGTGATACTCTATGACTGTGATGCTCTGTGATGATCCATGGTGCTCTGTGACACTATGTGGCGCTTCATGTGCTCTGTGATGATCTGTGGTGCTCTGTGAGACTCTATGACACTTTGTGTATGACACTCTGTGGTGATGCTCTGCAGTGTTTGGTGATACTCTATAGTGATCACTGGTGCTCTGAGCAGTAGTACTACACTGCACAGTTCTGAGGGGACCAATACCATCCACTTATGAGCCTTCACTGTTTGATAACTCCAACTCCCCTGCTGGGGTGACCACATAGCCCACAGGAACCCAGATCATCCTTGTTGTCCTGCAACGGAACCTCCAGCCCTCCCCACCAGCCCATCACCAGCTGACAGCTGTATGACCCTGGTCACACATTTGGGATTTCTAGGTGTGATCTGTATTATTTTTCACTCTTCTGCATCCCAGCCTCTTCACCTGTAGGTCATGACCCCATAGGGGTCACTTAGCTGAATGTGCAGTGACAAAAGCTCAGCAGCAATAAAGAGTCTCAGAAAACATAATGTTCAAAAATTAATTTGAAATCAAGAGTGTGACTCTGAGGAGTTTCTGGACGCTCTCGCTCATGCAGTGCAGCGTGACATCACTGAAGCCTTAATTCTGAACATACCATTCACACTTTGTGCTGCACGTGTGTACACATCATGCATCACCAACAGACAATACCTGTAAAGCATCAGCTCAGATTTGAGACCATGGTATCTTGCAATGGTCGTGGCTTTACTATACATACCAAGTTTCTGCTCTTATAGAAAAACAGCGTTTCTATAGAAAACCAAAGACTTTTAATATTTTCCTATCATCATTCCTCAGCATGGAAGTATCAAATTTAGTATATCTTTGGATTGTGTTAGAATGTTTGATTTTTAAAAAATTACTATTTGAATTACTGACTTGAGTTTCATAAAAAATCATAACATGAATTTTGACTTGGGATTAGGACAGAATTTCCACTGAAAAATGCCCCTCAATTCTCACCTTCCATTTTGTACTATGGATTTTTGTGAAGTAGAGATCTCAACACTGAAGATTATAAAGCCAAAAACTCTGAAAAACATTAAACTCTGAAAGACATTGAAGATGTTATATGTCTGTCAATATTAAATATTCAGCCGTAAATTCTTCACGCAAAAATAAACAAGCTCATCTACCTCATTAGTGTGAAAATTTGCTTCCATCTTTAATAAATGATGAAGTTATATATCTGCTAAATTATTTTAAAATAAAATTCTTTATGATGTATTATCAGTAAACGTTTGATTTGTATGTCTCTTTCAAATATATATACATATAAACTCAGGGCCATACAAAATTTCTCAGGTATAAAGGGGCCAAGAATTCAAGAGTCACTCCTCTAGACATTGCCTGCTTGGCTCCTGCTGCCCTTGCCCCTGTCTGGCCTTTGGTTTACATCATTCTGATTACTAATGAGATCTAATAGACATGCATATGTCCCATTTTTGTGAAGTTCTTGTTCAGATTTTCTCTTCTGGGGCTGAGGAGGTGGTTCAGCGAGAACACTTGCTTGCAAGCATGAGGACTTGAGTTCAAATCCCCAGCACCCATGTAAAAAGCGATGCGTGCCATGCCTGCACATGCCTGTAACCCCAGCTTTGAGGGGAAGGAATAGGCAGATTCCCTGAGTTCACTGGCCAGCAGCCTAGCCAACATTGTGAGCGTCTGGTCAGTAAGAAACTCTGTCTTAAAGGGAAAAAGTTGAGTGTGACAGAGGAAGATACCAGATGTCTTCTGCATATCCCACATACAAAACCACACACACACACACACACACACACACGCGCGCACACACACTCCTAGAAAAAAAAACCCAGTCATTTCCCTCTATTCCTATACTGATTATACAGCATCTTAAAATTTTAAATTTGCTCTCAACCTTCAAACACTGAGAGATTCCATATTAAAATAAAGATATGTAACTTCAACAAAGAAAATCGACTGTGGTCACCTTCTACTGGGGACTTCTGGCTTGGTATTTCAGAACTAGGAACCCAGCTCTGTCCTTACATCCCCCTTTCCTCACCCAGCCTGCTGGGGAGGGCTCATTACAGGAATGACTCATTTTATCCAAAATTGGAAACTTCTCTGGCTATGCCTGTCACATGATTTGCTTTGGCCAACAGGACAAAGGTGACCTACATAGAGACGTGACTAGTAACAGGGAGGATTGCTCCCTTGCATCTCCTGAGTTATTGCAGGCTGGGCTCTACTGCGGGATGGTGAGGGACACTTGGATAAAAGCCACAGTAGTCCTAGGTAGCTCAGAAACTATCGCCACTCAACCAGCCCCTGCAGAATTGCAAGCCGAGCACAGATCCTTGGGCAGCCAGGCCTAGCCAATCTGTGCAGCCTGGAAGAAAGACCCAGTTAGGTTCAACCTCAACCACTTACCTTCAGAATTAGAAATGAAAGGTTGTTTAGAACGTGACTGAGTTTGGGAGTATTTTGTTATACAGCAAATCAAATTGATGCACTTGGCAATACAGAAATCAGCCTGCAAAGCAGATGTATCTTTGGACCAATCATCCACATGATCATCTCTGCACACAGAAATAGCTGTTGTCAACCACTTCAGTCCCCTTCTCCACGTTGTTGGGGGCCCGACTTGCCTTCTCCGGTAGTCCCAAGCAACACTTCCACCCTCGTTTCCTCCTCGGCCTGGCCTATCATCCTATCACCCCACCATCCTCCAAACAGCCCAGGCAGTAACCAGTGCAACCCGTTCATATTTCTTCACCTTAATTAAAAGTCCAAATGGGGATATTGGCAGCTTAGACCCTCACTTGAAAATTGAGCCATATTCCCATTAATAGGAATGTCTAATTAAAACATCCGTTAAAAGTCCATAACATTAAGTTAATGGGGGAAAGCCAAGAGGAATTCAATTAGATTTTATTTCTGTAAAATTAATATGAGCAACTTCTAAAAAGTCCCCAGTGCTGACTGCTATTCATGAAAGGTTCTCAGCGTTAGAACCGGAGGTTCATTGCTGCAAACTGAGAGGTGGAGAAACTCAGATGGGATCTAAGCAGAAGAGCCTGAGTTGACGTCCAGCATCCTGGCAGGCAAATGGAACTGTTGGCCTCCAATACACTGTTTCCCGACAGTCTCATCCCCAGGCACACCAAGCTGAGAACCTGAAACCCTGTGCTCTGGCATGAGGACTCAGCTCATCCTCAGTCCTTCTGACTGGTTCTCACTGGCTCTTCCATAAGAGTATCTGGAGCCACCTGACAAGGACAGAGGAGTTGAACTTGATTCTCAGGGAGGCAAAAGAAAGGGACAGGTCTGGAGCAGAGCCCGGAGATCTTTAATATGCTTTGGGAAATGAAGCATATTCTAGAATGTAGTAAGCACTGGATAAATGGCTGCCATTATTGCTATTTTACCAGAAATTTAGGTTTTGTTAGGCAAAAAAGTGCAATAATTTTATTTTATATCTTTTAAATAAAACTGGCATTCTGGAGTCAGTATGGTGGCTCATGTCTGTCATCCCAGTAGCCAGGAGGCAGCGGCTAGCCTGGGCTGCATAGTGAGACTCCGTCTAGAAAAAAAGTGACAGGCTCATAAAAATATAAAAAAGTGTAAAACCACACAAAATGAAAATAAGACAAAAAAAATCATTCTAAATAATCATGACTCATGTGCGTGCACAGTCTTTGTTACCCCACGTGGGCCCACCGAAGAAAGGGGACAGAAGTGGACAGACACATGAGTTAGGAAAACAGCCTCCCATTGTGAATGCTCCTTAAATAAAAGCTATTGAGTATGTTTAGCTTGGATTTAATGGAAGAAAAACAGACGAGTTGTAAAGCCCAGCCCAAAGGTTGTGATTTCATTTCAATAGCTGTTCATTCCAAGAAGAACTGAGGGTTCAGGAAAAACATAGTGAAAACGTATGAAGCCTGGGTCTGCCTCAGGTGGGAGGCTCTGGGTGAAAGTCATAGTGAAAACATATGAAGCCTGGGTCTGCCTCAGGTGGGAGGCTTTGGGTGAAAGTCATGGAAGAGCTGTCCACCAGCTGAGTAAGGAAACTTGGGTGTCCAGAAGTCATGGATCTGCAGTCCTGGCATTCATCAAAAGCAGAATTTCTCTGGAGCTGTCTGCTACCCCAGGAGGCTGGTTCTCCGAGACCTGGAGAAGTCAGGGGCAGACCAGAAAGACCCCATCACCGTTTGTGCAGAATGAGGGCCAGAGATCACTCCTCTTGCTTCTCTGCCTGTGAGGCTATGGCAAACATTGTCTGTTGCCTATCCAAAGCCGCCACTCATGCCCGCTTCCCGTTAACCTGCTTCCCCTCCAAAGGCTGGGGATGATTTATTTTAGCAAATGTAAAATGCAAAAAACTTCTGAGAAAGCTTTTGTTTTAATCTTTTTTTTTCCTTCCTGACTTGGACGGAGATGTGAGGCCATAGAGCCAGCAGCCATTTTGGAATCGGGAGGCAAAAGCACACAGTCCCAAGCCAGCATGCTCTGGATGGTGGGATTGAAAGATAAAACAGCTCTTAGACCTTTATCCCACAAACTGAAGAGCTGTACCAGTGCCCCAAGGTACCTACCATCCTCTATCTATCAAATTACAGGAGGAAGCAATGCCCTGTGCAGTTAGACCACAGGAGGTAGTTTGGCCGTTCCTTGAAGGTAGGGGCCTTCTTAACTCACAGTGTTACATTTCTCCACACTATTTTTAAACAACACTTTGAGGTGGCTGGACCATGTACCAACGCACCCATTGCATGGCTAGGAAAGCAGTGAACCTTCGAGGCTTTAAGCTGAGCCTTGCCAACTTCAGATCTGCAGAAAAGGCCTGCGTCTCACATGGTCCTGGCTTCCAGGAAATGTGCTTTCCAAACAAACAAGTCCAGCACATCGTGTGGGTCCTGGGCCTGAAGTAGTATCATGTAACACTGAGTAAGGCCGTGGTTTGGGGAGCCCTGTCTGCTGCCTGTCTGATTCTTCTGGGCTCTGGGCTGGGAGAAGGGTAGCAATGCATCTCAGTGACCTAATGGAAAGTGGCCGTGTCTGAGGGAAACAGGAATCACTGCTCTCATTGCTATGCGACTCAAAGCCAAGGGCACCAGACATAAGCGCCTTGCTGACTGAGCTCAGTGGACGGCCACTGTCCCCTAAGGTCTGCTGCTAACACCATGCCTGGCTATAGACCATAACTCTGGCCATCTCACCTTTCTAGGTCTTTAGAGAATATGCCTCCACTGCCCAGAAAGACCTATGAGAGATGTGCGTTTCATGCCCTCTTCCTGGGCCTCTGCTAGAGCTAGCCTTCCCTCAGGGAAAGAGGAAGCACTGTTGTGCTGAGAGCAGG
This sequence comes from Eospalax fontanierii, assembly GCA_035773235.1. Classification (NCBI taxonomy): domain Eukaryota; kingdom Metazoa; phylum Chordata; class Mammalia; order Rodentia; family Spalacidae; genus Eospalax; species Eospalax fontanierii. The sequence continues at coordinate 13,858,859 of CM069552.1, forward strand.
TGCTCTGGAGTTTGGGGATCCCAGAGATGTTCTAATCTCCTTCATCCTCCAGAGCCTTCTCAAATAGAGTCTTGGTTCACACACAAACCTCTCTGTGTAGGTAAGTTGATTTTAGCTGCTATAAAAAACAAGCCATCCCTCCCCTGAAGGCTAGCTTTCAGAGCTTTGGAGAGCACTGCACAAGCGGCTAAGGGAGAACATCTGCCGATGGCCCAACCTCAGCTTCAAGGCCTAATAACCACATCAACAGCCAGCACAGCAAACACTGGGGCAGTAGTGGCACTTTTATCTTGGGGGCAATCAACAGCTACCTAAATGGACTTAAAGCCCACTCAATGGGAGGAAACACGCGTGGTACTGTAATCATAGCCAAATACATATGGCTGGAGAAGTCATAGATCTTAGAGAAAACCCCAAGGCTGTCACATCCCTAGACTAATGTAATTTCTTACTATGTGCAAAATATGGGTTCTTATGTTTACAGACAAGTATCCCAGTCACCACTCATCAAAGAAGGTTCTTTTGCAACAGATGGAGACTCTTACAGAGTTCCACAACTGGTCACACACAGAGATTGTGAATTGCCTAAGCCTAAGTGGCATGTGTACAATGCAACCGCTACACACAAGGCTCATGAAACACAGACCAAGAGGTAAAGAACACTAATGCAGCTCTCATTTCTCCTCAGTGAAGCTCCGTCATGCAACAGAAGACCATGAAAGTCACAAATGGTGAAAGAATAGGGACTAAGAACCTATAGAGTGTGGGTCCTTGGGCAGAACTCTTATATTAAACTGTACCCACTCAAGGCTCAGGAACCATTGCCGAAGAGGAAGTGGAAAGATTGTAAGAGCCAGGGAGGAGGTGCGTGACCATATGGAAATCAAGTCCTATAGGCTCCTGGGACCCTGCTCACATGAACCTACAGCAATGGTGTCAGCATGCACAAGACCCATGCAAACTTAAGCAGACAAAACCCCAGCACAGAACTGTGGAAATGGACAGTAGGTCCCAATCTTAGTCAAAGAATTCTTGGCAGCTAATTACTGCTGGGTGAGGAAGAGCTGATCTTAAAGGGAAGGACTCTAGATAGGGTGACCGGACTCCAGTGGATGGGCTTGCACTGAGGGACGTCTGGGGATATTAACTTGACATGACAGGCCTTAACACAAATGACAGAATGTATGACTTCCAGCAGGGGGCCATGGGACGGTGCTAATAGGGAAAGGTTATAAAGTTGATTAAGATGTTCTGTATGAAATGCACAAGAACTCAATGAAAAGTTTCAGGCCATGGTCAGTTGAGCCCATTGCTTTTGGGTCCAAGCACATCACAGAGGAAAGTAGAGCAGAGGAAGCTGGGAAGCAGAGAGACAGGAAGAGACCAAGTCCCAATACTCCTTTTAAGGACACATTCCAATGACCTAACTTCCTCCCACTAGACTCTAACTTCTAAAAGTCTCACTACCCCCCAACAGTGCCATGAGCTAGTATTGATACCAAGCCAACACCCCACTGTAAGGAACATTCATTCCTGATCCAAACCATGACCCTGGAATCAGGCAGTGGACCCTGGGAGATGGGGACAACTGCCACATGGGACATGGGCAATCTTCTAATTCAAGCTTGAGGTCTTCACACCAACTCACAGGAAGCATAAATAACAGCAGATAGTCCTGCTTCGTTAGTTTCATGGAATTAGAAGTTTAAAACCTACTCAGAGCCCCAGAGAGTCCAGCAGGTGGCTAGACACAGCGGCCTGCTCCACCCACATCTCAAACGGGCATCTCTGCCCCTCCTTCCTTGTTTATCACGCCACACAAGCATTCCTGGTCCATCAGCTTTTCTCAACGCAAGTCTCCAAGTCCCCGAGCAGGTGGGGCAAGGGGAAGAAGAGTGGGCCTCAGGGTCCATTCCCACTCTTGCCATTGCTTGTTCCTGGCAGTATGGTGCTGTGGTAACAAATCTCTTTTCTCCTGCCCTGAGAAAGGAAACTGCAGTCCCAGTAATCAGAAGATGGGGCTATGAGAGAGGCTTCAGGCTAGAGTCATAAAACAGTGAAAGGTTGCGAGCTCGAGACTGAGTGTTCAATTATAAATAAACTAAATGCCAAGGTTGACCTCCACATGGGAGCCTGGGTGGCTGCAGCCAGCAGGGGGTGCTGGGAAGCCACCTGCCCTGGCCCACAGATTCCTGCCGTCTTTGTCCAAATGGTAGACGGGACAGGGTCATGGGGGATCATCTTCAAACACCGGAGGGGAAGGAGAGTGAATATTTTTGGGATGGTCTCTTATTTCATACAAAGAAAGAGGCCCTCAGAAGCCATGTCAGATGTCTGTACTTCTGGCTGTGTACCAATCAGCTTTCACGAGTTCTGCACCATCATCACGGAGGACAGAAGAACAGGTCAGGAGATGGGCAGCTCTGAAATCAAAGGAGACCCATGCTGCACTGTGGCCGGTACACAGAAGCACAGAGGCCCGACGGCTCAGTGGCACCGACCACAGACCCACAGGGTCACACGTGCCTAGGGGTGGCCAGGGAGGTGATGGCTGATTGGGATGAGGTGGGAGGGAATTCGGAGGCTCTGCGGACAGGCAGCCTCGGTGAGTTAAGACCTGATGCTTTAGAAGAAGTCAGAGCCCCTCATTTTTCATGGGAAAATTTTCAATCTTTAAATACTGTGACAAATTCTCATTTCCAGGAGGTTCTATGCAGATCCAGCAAGAAGTGCCGGGAGGGACAGAGGCAGCTGCGGTGTGTATGAGGTGGGTCTGCTTTCAGGCCGAGACTGGACAAGCATCGGCTCAATCTTTTTCTGTTTCTCTTTCCAGCTCCTCGGCTGCCTTCGTCCTGTGATCATTTCCCTGGAGCGGAAAAACGGCGCCAGGCTGGTGTGCGATGCTTCCGAGCTTCCTGTCCCTCCCACCCCAGTGTCTATATTAGAGATGGGGCCTTAAAGGAAGGAGCAAGGACTGAATAAAGTCTTTGTAAGGAAGGACAGCAGAGTGCCCCTTCCCCGTTCCTCCTCGTGATTAGTAGTGGCTGGCAAGGTCCCTAATGCCCACAAGAGACCTGTGTTTAAGGGGAGGCAGGCAGCACCCGAGAAGCACCTGGTAATCAGGTTCAACGCAATGGCCCATTCCGTGTGCAAAGTGGAGTTCTTCTTGCTTTCACATAATGGAATTACGCTTCTGTTCTTTAGGGAGCAGGTGCTCAGTCTTGGGAAGTCAGGTTTCACCCTGGGCCGCTCAAGATTCAGCCAGCCAGCCAGAAAGCCACCCTGCACATCTGCATTAGGAAGGGTTTGAAGGTTTGAATTCAGGCATCTGGAACATTGTGCACCTAGGGAAGGCCGTCTGTCTAGAGGAGCATGGAGAAGCAAGAGTTATGGAGGCCACCCACAATCTATGACCCATGACTCAGGGGCTCCAGATGGTCTGGAATTGGTCGTGATGGTGGGTGCAGCCCATGAGCTCAGAGTGGCTGGTGATCTGTAAGTGATGGCTGCTAGGGGGCATCCTGGTAGCATGGGAAAGCAGCCTCTGCTGGTTTGCACCTGGGAAATTTCTCTTTTCTGTCCCTTTCTCCTTCTACTCGGGGGATTATCAGTGTCTCTTTGTACACCCGAGCCCCAAAGCTTTTAAAATTTGACCCGAGGTTGGACATGGTGTGCACACTTGCAATCCTAGTACTTGGGAGGCTGAAGTAGGAGGATTGTTTTTGAGTTCCAAGCCAACCTGGGCTACATAATGGGTCCCAGGTGGCCCATTAAAACAATGCCATTTCTTTCTTCCTGTATTTTTTTCTTATTCTTTCTACATAGAGCATTTGCCAAAGAAACTGTGGGAGGCTATGGGATCTGCCAGACATAGATTTATTGATTTTCTTAAAAAATTAATTTATTTAAATTTTATGTGTATGAGTGTTTTGCCTGCATGTACATGGCTATGTACCATATGTGTACATAGCCCCTGGAGGTCAGAAGAGGGTGTCAGAATCCCTGGAACTAGAGTTATGGATAGTGGGTGCTGGGAACGGAACCTGGGTCCCTCTGCAAGAGCAGCCAGTGCTCTTAATCTATGAACCATCTCTCCAGCCCCCAATTTTTTTAATTCTCATTTTTAAAGGCAGTCTTGCAGGCGTGCCCAGGCTGGACTCAGATTCCCCATTCCTTCTCAACCTCCCCAGTGCAGGTATGACTGGCGTATGTCACCATGTGGATTCTGATGGTGCCTCTGCCTCTGCCACTAAGCCTTCTGAACCTCAGTAAGCCAAACTACACTTCTGTTTCTCCACTGAAACTTCTGCGTTGAGGGTCAGACACTGTGAGGTGGGGGAAGAGAAACTTGGGAGTGAAATACCACCATGACAATCATCATCTCTTCCTGGTGTCAGGCCTCAAGTTGGTGCAAAAGAGGGACAGGACATTGGAAGTGTCTAACCTAGATTGAACAGTCTCCATCCATTAAGGAGGGGCCTTGGCTCTTTGTCAGTCATCTCAAGGCCTTTTAGCCTGAGTGAGGCTGGTAGCTGTCAGGCGGGGACTTGGGCAGCCTTCCTGCCTAGCAGCACTATAATCATGTTTCAGGGCATTCAATACCGCAAAGAGAAATCCACAAAGATCCTGCTGCAGCATCTGAAATCTGCTCTGCCTCCCCAGCAGGGGACCAAGGCTGCTGAAGTCAGATGTGGGACAGCTCTTCGGCTCTGTTCTTAAGCTTGTTGTTATTGGATGCTCGACACGGTGTTGGCACGGTAACCCTGGGGAGAGAACTCAGGCCAGGGGGAGAAGGAAAAATCCCCAACATATGTCTGCTGTCAGAGATGACAAAGCCACCCTCATCACCACCAGGCCTTGTTACAGCAGAATCCTGTTTGTCAAAAACATCACTCATGGTCAGAATCCTGTTTGTCAGAAACATCACTCATGGTCAGGGGAGAGCTGGGGTGCCAGCTTAAGCACCTTTGATCACCTCCCCTGGGGGCACAGAACTCTATGTTGTAGGGAGGCTTAGACACAGACCTGTTGAGGTCCAGGCCAGACAAGAGGCCAATCCTGAGGCAACCAGAGTCCTACAGTCACTCCTTCTCAGAGTGGGTGATGGATTGAGACATAGAATTAATACACATTTCTCTATTTATATATAAAACCCTTACAAATCATGTCCCTCAAGCTAGGTCTTTAAATAATGGAGGACTGTAGATTATGGCTTTATTAGTCCCTTCCAAAAGCTTATGAAAATTATCTTTTGCCGCAGGGAAGACATTTTATCAGAATTTATGGCAACTCGGAGAGTCTTGAGCTATCAGATTAAGAAACCAAGAAGATTTCTGCAGCTCTTTTTTCTATGCAGACCCTGGTCTCGGCTCCCCATGTAAATTAAAATTGCCCACACTATCTACTTTATGAAATAAGACACTTGGCTCTCCTATCCTGAGCCTGTTCTTTAATTAATATAGACTCAAGTAGTTAGAAGTCATCAATTGCTAGTGGGTGCAGGTGGGCAGAGGGAGAGACACAAAGTCTAGAAAGACAAAAACTACACATATTACTGAACAAGTTCCCTTCTTGGTGTAAAGTTTTCCTTTGCGGTCCCCTGCTGAGGCTGGAGGTCTCTGCTCTTTAACAGCTCTGATTGCTACGGGGTCCCAGGTATCCCCTACTAGAGAAACTGAGGTTCTGCTGGCCAAGAACTCCCATCTAGACCTGCACCCCGAAGTACATTCATGAACCAGTGCTGGGCTACACGCCTCTGTAACTGAGCCACTGTGGTAGACACGGCCACGACACTTAGGAACCGAGGGCTGCACTCAACTTCCCCGTGATTTCATTTTGTTATGATACCCAAGAGCTCGTCAGCGGCTAACATCTCATTGCATAGGATCCAGACAAGCTTAGATGCCTTGTTTTCTTTTACTACTTGTCTTTTCAAGCAGCGTTTGGTGGATGCTTGCAGCAAGGGATTTCATGTATTCCATCTCTTGTTCATTTCCTGGATTGGCTTATTGACACACCATTTACTAGAATGTGGTAAACACCATTGACTATGCAGTAGGCTGTTCTAGCGCTTTCATTTGGACTGTTATGGATCTTGCTTTCTAGATTACTGCCTCAGGTACTTAATTTCCTTTGTAGTTCACATCTTATTGTTCAAAAGCCCTCAGTGGACTGGAAATCAACAACAAAACGCACCTGGTCTCTTTCCACATTCTGAGAGGACGGGGATCCCAGCTGGCTGTTGTAGAAGATACAGGGTGTGAGGGAGTCCCTGGGCAGAAGGAACAGAGCGTGGGGACCTGATGTGGAGAAGGTGGACACCTTGGAGACCCGAGCACTTAATTAACCGAACACACATGCTACGGACAAGGCTGCTTCTCCTCCCTGCATCTGCAGGCCTATCTTTGACTCTCCCTTCTCCCTCAGACAAGTAGGACCCTCCCTCATCTAGACCATTTGTAGTCTCCCTGCTTCCCAATCCCCACCCCTGCTCCTAATTAAAATGTGGTAGACTCAGAAAACATTGTTCTAGCCAGTGTTCTTCCAAAGGACACGCAGGCAGCAGTAGTATCTTAGCTTCAGATCTCTGTGGCAGAGACAACCAGGATTCACAAACAGTCGCAGTGCAGCCATGTTTCAGGCTCCATCAGTGAGTGCTCCGTGAGCTGAAGAGATGGGTGTCATTTCAGGGCCAAAGCATCAAAGGTCAGTTAGTCATGGGATTTCCCACCCCTGCCATGCTGACTGGGAAGCCCTGAAGCGAGATAGCAAAGTCAAAAGAATAAACAGGAGGACATAGTCAGAGGCAAAAATAGGACAGTGACAAGCTGTTAAGATTCCAGAGTTTTCTGGGCATGGTGATTTACACACATTTCATTCCAGTGTTGGGACGGCGGGGAGAAGCAGGTGAATCTCTCTGAATCTTAGCTAGCCTGGTCTATCAAACAAGTTCCAGAACACCCAGAGCAAACTTTGATCTTTTCACTAGGATTGCTGTGATGTAGAGGGCAGCCTGCAGGAATAAAGATGGCCCCAGTTCTTCTGGCACCCACAGACTGAGCAATTTAGTCACAGGACAGGGTGTCAGGTCTGGTCCCTGGCACCTGGCTGAGGTAGGACTGCAGGACTGGCAGACAAGCCAACTGGAAGATTCACACAAACTCCATCTGACCTTGGCCAGGATTGCCTGATGTCCTTCCCTAGAGAAGGTGTTGGGCAGCCTTCCAGGGCAGGCTCTCAACGTTGTAACAGGGCAATAGGAAATGAGCCTTAAGAGAATGAGGAGTTATTGCTGTATTTAATCACTCTGAGAATCTCTCTCTGGGGTTGCCTGGGAGTTCGTTCCTAGTGCTGATGTAGGGACACAGGGAGATGGAGCCAGTCCCCAATGAGGGCTGGGAATCCACACGGCAAGCCAAAAATTGGGAATCCTCAGACGGGTGAGCTCAACCAGCTCTTGTATGACAGCCACAGGGATGGACAGGCTCCATAAACTCTACCTTCAGAGAGCTCAGGGACACCATCCTGGCCACTCTGAAATCTGCTGCTGAGTTCCCTAGTACGTGCAGGCAACATGTGGCAGAGGGGCCACATCAGATTCATTCCACGAGTCCCGAACCACATCCAATTTGTTCACACTGAGTGTCTCAGATATCCCACCCCGTTTTTCTTTCTTTTACTGTTCTCTGGATATCAGCTATTAAGGGATGATGGATGAGTGGTTTGGATGGGAAGGAGGCAAGGAGATGGCTTGGGCTTGCCTCACCCAAACGGCGGGAAAATATGCCATTTTAGTTGTCACAAAGCTGGGAGTGCGTTCTGAGAGAAAGGATGATGTGACCAGGGGGAGGAACAGGCCTTTCAAAGCCATGGGAGACCATGCCTAAGAAGACAACTGAGTTGTCTGGATGGTGTCAACTCTGACCCCTGGAACCCGCAGGGGGAGAGGAGGCTGAGGCCTATTTACAGGGAGTTAATAGGTTGGTACAAGAACTAGCTTGCCTTGGTGATTTCTCACCTGCCTGAGGAGGGCAGAGCTGCAGAGCTGAGGGCAGAGGTCTCCATGTTTAAAGCCACACAGTGCCAGAGCTGGTGGACTTATACATAGTCATGGTGGAGCTGGTATGCAAAGGCTCAGGCCCAGTTTGGAAGTCAAAAGACCATGAAATATAGAATGGAGAGACCTACTTCAATGACTCTGGGGAAGTGAGCTCTGCAACCCTTTGGGTTCTTGAGACTTGTAAGAGTGCCCCCAGCCCTTGCCTAATAGAGGCAGCACCTGCTCAGTACCGGAAGGTGCTGCTGAAGCATGTCCCCAGAGAACAGGAGCTGACTCACTTCCGCTGGTTGTCAGGCTGACTTTCCAACACAGCTCAGCATCACCGCGGAGCCTGATAAGTACAGGAAGCAACCAGACCAGGGTCTAGGAAGAGAGGAAAGGATTGGTATAGAAGTAGTTGTGGTTAAGGACCAGGTAGCAGCCAGGGAACACCTGGACCTGGTTAAAAGGTTTTTTTTTTTTGAAATAGCCTCTCACTGTAGCCCTAGAACTCAAGATAATCCCCCTGCTTCAGCCTTTCAAGTGCTGGGACTCTAGGCATGAGCTACCATGCCTGGCTTTTACGAATTCTTCTTCAAGGGCGTTGGATCAGAAAGCTAGTAAGACAAAAATTCACTGACCTGAAAGTACTTTCTGGAAGGTACGTATTTCAGAGGTTAGCAAGGACCTAAGGGACTGGGCAAACTCGTTTTAGGGGTGTTCTTAGAAGCCTAGGACAAAACAAGACTGAGTCTATGGAGTGAAAATGCCCAAGTTACCTGAAAGACAAGACTGTGGCAGGCTGACAGGGATATAACATGGAGCCCAGAAGAAGAAGAGAGCTCACAGGCTTGCCACCCACCAAAGCTACCAGGAATGCCCCTTTGTGAAGGCAGATGGATTAGCCAAGAAGTTTGAGGAAACTGTCCCCTGAGGACCTCTAAGCTCAGGGTCCCACCTGCTGCCTTAGAACTCCATCTCACCTCTGCCCTCAGGCTACCCCTCCAATGGGCTGCTCCCAGCCTTCAGGTGAAGGTGTTAGGAATACTGAGGCAGGCTAGTTCCAGGAAAGGAAACAGTAGATTTATTAGAAGGTGGCCACCTTGGTTGGATTATTGGGCGTGCGGCAAGCTGGATGTGACTCGGGATGCTCTCACCTGCTTCCATATCCGTCCACTTCCAAGATGGTCGCCTTACTTTGCTTGCTTCTAGACTAACATACAGGAGAGCAGAGAGGCAGACCTGACCTGCTTCTACCTCTGTCCACTTCCAAGATGGTCCCCTTGCTTTGCTGTTTCTAGGCTAACACACAGGAGGAAGGCGAGTAGAGAGGCAGACCTGACCTGAGTACTGGAGTGTATCACTGAGCTGTTGAGTGACTGGCCACTGTCCGCGGATGAAGTCCCGCTGTGGCAGCTGAGTGGCTTCAGGCCACCTGAGCCAGTTCCAGTTTACAGTGACTGAGTCAGCCTGCCGCACCACGCTGGGCGGAGCCTCCAAGGCTCACACTGTATATTACTGGATCTCCAGCCCAGTTCTTTTATCTCCCACCTTATAACTATTTTCTCTGAAATACAGGGCACTAAAAATGGTGATTTTCCAAATGAGGGGTCTTTCTGCACCAAATGACACACGGTTCTGTAGACAGCCACTAGCCGGTAAACCCGTGACTCACCCAGGCTACTCAAATTTGGTATTTATAAATGAAAATTAGCACAGGGGAGCTTTCTGAAGACTTGACTCAGCATCTGGCTGAGCAGTGGGATGCTGTGCTATGCTTGGCAACGCCAGGCCTGTGCCATGTTTCCACAGGCAGGGATGCTGGGGAGCTGTTTGGGCATTGCTGGCCATTGTGGTTGGTCTTGCTTTCCAGTGTTTGCTATCCTTACATTTTAATTATGAATCGCTGTTGGCTTGGTTCCCTGGTCATCAGCGCAGCTTGTGGTGGGTTGTTGGTTAACCCCACAGCAAGTAGGGGTGCATATTTGCACCAGCAGAGTGTGGGCTCTATCATTTTCCAATAACTACTAGACTCTAAAGCATGTAGGTGCTGCCGTTTGGTGGTGAGTCACCCTTGCCCCGATTTCAACAGCAGAGGTCTGCATGGAGCCATCTAAGTGTCCCCACAGGGCTGCTCAGTGTTGACACTTCCTTCTTTTTCCTTCTGGCAAGATGGGGTGAGATTGGTGGTTTGGGGATTTGGCCTGGACCCACAAGGACTGTGGGGTCAGTGTGCTCAAAGATCCAAGGATAGGACTGAAGTCGTGAGGTGGTGGAGCAAAGAAAGAGAGGGAGAATGAAAGGAACAAGAACCTTGACTGTCCTCTCCCACTTCCATCAAGGGGCTCTTGGGGGCAGCTTGACAACTGAGCTCTCGTCACAAGAGGCAGGCTGGGATGGAGTGGGATGGGGGCCAGGACTCAGCTGTACCAGCATCCATGCTGGTGACGGCTGGGGAGGTGATCTCGTCCCGAGTGATCACTGCATCACTGCAGGATTAAGGCTGTTTAATGGAAAGCCACTGAAGTCAAGTTGCACTGATTCAAGTTTTAAAAAAGGGAATGTGCTGCACTGATGCTCTAAAGTTCACACACAGAGTAGTAGAGTTACTCTCCCGGGACAGGGAGCAGGGTAGCTGGAATGTCACTCGGACAGAACTCCTTCCAGACTGCTTCTGACACACTGTGGGTGATGCCCGGCAGTTGGCACTGGTATCCACTGCATACTCTTTGTGTCTTTACTTAAGCCTTTACCACAACCCTGTGAGGCAGGAACCATTATCACCCCATTTTTTTTGGAGAAGTAAACTGAAGTAGGATTAAGGTAAATCACTTGCCCAAGGTCACTGGAGCTGGCAGCCTGTCTTGGTGGCGGCAGCAATGTCACTGCTTGGTCAGCTCTCACCTTCTAGCTTCTGCCAGCTCCTCCTCAAGGCATGGGGTCACAGCACTTGGTGCCCCTGTACTGAAACCCCTTCAAATAATCTGGATTTAAATCGCTGTCTATTGGGGTTCTCCTGGCATGCTTCATAGATTCTTCGATGATGTTTAATAGAACTACTTTGCTATTGTATGTATGTGTGTGGTATATCTGTCCATGTTCTTGGTGTGTATGATGTATGTGTGCACATTGGCATGTATGGTCTATGCATGTGTGTATATTGGTGTGCACACATGCTGTCTATGTGTGTACATGTTTGTATGTGTCTATGTGTATATGTTAGTATGTATATGCGAATGCTTATATGTATTGTGGACACATTGGTGTATGTGATGTATACATGTTTACATGTGTGGCATATGTGAGTACATGTTTGTGTGTCTACACACAGATGCACATGTGTAGATGTTCTTGATTGTGTGTGGAGGCCATAAGTTGACCTCAGGTGTCACTCCACTCTCTGCTTTTATTTTCTAAGACAGGGCCTCTCACCAAACCTGGAACTCCTTGATTTAGTCAAACTGGCTGCTCAGAGAGCTCCAGGGACCCTCTCGCCTGCACCTCCTTAGGTGCTAGGATTAAAAGCATATCCTACCACGCCTGCTTTTTATGTGTGTGCTGGAGATTTGAACTTGGGTCCTTATATCTGGGCAGTAAGAACATTATTGACTGATCTGTCTCTCCAGTACCCACAGTGCTATTTGATGTTTGACTAGGAAAAAGATGCTCAGTTAAACAATTATGCATCATGGATGGCAAGACCAACATCAGAATGTAAAAATATGTGTCCCATACTCTGGGAGAGAGATCATTTCTTCTCTTTCTGAGTCAGGGGGCTAGCGACAACCTAAGTCATGCATAGTAAGTAATGCATAGTGAGTAATGTGTCTGAGGCCACCCAGCCAGTGGAAGTCTGAGCCAAGATTCCAGCTGCAATTTGGTTCTGGATTTTTGTATCCTAACTATGCCTTGCTGCCCTTCTGGGTGTGTGGAATTGGGCTCTAGAAAAATACAGTAGGACAAGAATTTTGTGGTCCAGTGAAGGCATGTAGGTGGGAGAGTCAAGGGCAGGTCAGCCTCCAGCACACTGAGCCAAAGGGCTTGCCAACCATGTCCAAGGGGTCTGGTTAGCCCAGGAGGATGGAGCACAACGGAAGGGCAGCGCCCCCTGGAGGAGATGCCGGTTCTGTCTTGGGTAGAAGGGAGGCCTGAGATGATGCCCCAGCCTCCCTTAAGAGCCCCTCCCTGCCTTCCAAGTCCATCTTGTCATTGTGGACAAATATAGACCAGGATAAACCTAAATGAGTGAGTGGCTGCCTGAGGCTGCAGGCAACTAACCATAATGGGGGTTTTGGGGTTTCTGCTTCAGACAGAACATCACATTCCTCAGCCGAAATAGCTGGGTGGAGAAACAGGGCATCATTGGACGGGAACACCCGACCAGGATGAGCCAAACAAGACAGAAATAGGCCCCAGCCACCACATGAAGGGAGAACATAGGTGTGTGGCTGGCTGTGCCCTGCCCTGCCCTGTCGTGTCGAGGCTGCTGTTAAGTGGAGAAGCTCTGGCTTAGCTCAGGGAAGGAGGCAGCCTGCTGTGTACCTGGGTGCTTGGCCTTTGGCCCCATCACATACGCAACCCCCGCCCCTTAGACATGGGTCCTCGGGAATTGTGGAATACGCACCCTGGTAACTCCACTTCTCAAACATATACTCACAGATGCCAACACAGACATGCTGCATTACCTAACATGTGTATGTAAGCTTATATATCTGTGTAGCGAGGCAAGCACCTCAGGACAGGAACACAGACCATATAAGCATGTGCACACACCTGTACCCAGCCCCTCAACATTGAGACCACATACTTCCTGTGGATCAGGGAGGTGTACAGATGCAGAGATCTATGCAGTTATGTATGTTCTTCCAGAGGCATATCTGCATAGATACACACACACACACACACATACACACACACACACACATACCAGAGTAGATGCATGAAACATGGGAGTCTTAGCACGTATCTAGGCACGTATATACTCATGCATACATGGAACCACAAACTTGCACATGTCCTGGCACATTGATCTTGGCTTCTTGGGTCTTCTCTGCCCTGGGCATGCTCAGCATAGAGGGTCTGGGTTTGGGCAAAAGCTGGAGTGATCTTAGCCCAATGAGCATACATGGTCACGTTTCAGAGAGTGCTGGGATGGAGGGTTGGACATCAGGAATCCCTTGATCTGGACCTCCCACTTCTGATATGATCAGAGTCTCTCCAGCCTCCTCTACCCTGAGGCTCTTAAGATGGAATAAATAGCAGACCAGACTCATGTCCTCCCCACAGATTAGGCTTGCCTGTATCTATGGAGTGCTGGTTCCTCAGTCATCAAGGGCTTGTGACTGAGACGGGACCTCAGCTATGCGGCGTTGTTTAAGTAGGGTCATGCACACTTTAGGGATTTGAATGAAAAAAAAATGGCCCCATAGGTTCAAGTTTTGAGCACCTGGTTAGCTGGTGATTCTGGTTAGCTGGTGATTCTGTTTGGGGAGGACCACGGAACCTTTAGGAGGGGAGTCATGCCGAAGAAGTGCCTTGCCCCACTTCCAGTGTTTCTGTCTCTCTGCTTCCTGTGCCAGCTACTTGGAGATGCGAGCACCCAGTTTTCCGTGTGGCCTCCCCGCCATGATGGACTCTTTTTCCCTCTGGAATTAACCCAAATAAACTCTTCCTTTTACAGGTTGCCTTGTTTTATCTTGATGTTTTATTGCGGAGTCGCACAAGTAACCAGCACACCATTTCATCACTGAGGTCTCTCCATTCCCATGAAGAAGTGAGTACATAGAGCAATGGGTTCATCCCCACATAGCAGACAGGGAAACCGAGGCCCAGGCTCCAGCAGTGCCACACCTGTCTGCCTCCTCCCTTCCCTGGGGCTGTCCCATCTCTGTTCATACCTAGGCTGGGGCCGTGAAACCTGAATCCCCGCAAAGGATGTTAGAAATCCACCTTGGCTCTGCCCTGTCCTGCCCTAGGTCAGAGGGAGCAATTCCAGGGCCAAAACCACTCAGCAACTCCTCTCTCCCTGAAGTGTCAGCTTGGAGGACCCCTCAGCACCCTGCACCCGACTCTCCCAAGGATACTTCAGACCTGGGAATGAGCTATAATTTGCTGACAAGCAGGAGGGGAGGAGGAACAGAGACAGCAGGGGTCAGTGTTTGTTCAGTGGAGGCCACAGCAGCCTCACCGGAGGACTGACTATCTATTAGCACCCAGGGCCCCTCAGACACATGGAGTCAGCGCCACAGACTGCCCTGGCCCTGACCTGGCCCCAGCAAGGGAGGGAGGTGCAAGGCGGTGACTTCCCAGGAACCCACATCAGCCTCTCGGAAAGACTTTTCCTTTGCAGCATCATGGAGACTCACCAGTTTTTGTTTTGTAGCAACAGCATTCTTTCCTCTGATCCTTTTCTTTGAAGTTTCAAATGAAGGTATACTTTTGTGTTCTGTGAAATTCTTCCATATGAAAAAAGATTGTGCAAACTGCTCAATTCTGTCTCCCTATCTCCTTTCTGTGGTTACCCCCTGACAGCAACCACTGATCTGTTTTCTTTCCTTGGAGCTCTGGCTTTTCTAGAATGTTCTGTAATTGGAATCGTACAAGAGTAGATACTGAGTCTACTGTAATGGGCTCAAGCGCCATCCAAACTGCCGAGCCAGTCCTGGCTTGCTGCTCTTTATTTGTGCATATTTCTGTAGGGAAGACTTCATTCACTCCTGGGCTCCCCACAGGAGGGGCATTCTGACTGCTAATTTGGGCTACTATTAGTAAACCTTCCATGAGCACTGCTACACGAGTTGTATATACATATATATATATATGTGTGTGTGTGTGTGTGTGTGTGTGTGTGTGCGTGTGTATTTGTAAATACATGTGGACTCAGCATAGTACAGGATATATATATATATATATATATATATATATATATATATATATATATATATATCTGCCTATCTATCTATCTATCTATGCTCAACTTTCTAAGAAACTGCCAAAGTTTGATTTTTGTACAGTCCTGTCACACATTTTCACAGCACTAAACAAGGGCTCCTGTCCCTGTCACCACAGCCTAGCAAGTATGTGTCAAATGATATTTCTCCAGGATCTTCAGCCCATAAAACAGGTAAGTGGGATTTCCAGGGTCAAGCTAGAGACAAGCAGGGACTGCTAGGCCTGCTTGATGACTGCCTGTCTCCCACTGCAGTGAGGCTCTGAGTACTTCTGGACCCCAACACTGAAGGACAATAATCACTCAAGACCACATAGCCTGTTGTGAGAGGACATCTGGGAAGGCAAGCTTCTGGTCTGACAGTGGCTTGTCAGCACGGCAGACAAGGGGAGCTGTGTAACCCTCAAGTCATATGCCAGGGGACTATGTGGGGCTAGTGTGAGGACTGAATCGGGTACAGGTTGGGGATTTTATCACCCTGGGATTGTTAGGTAAGAATATGAAGGAGGAGGATGCCAAGGTCTTTGGGATCACAGAGGGAGTTGTGATTTTCAAAACCCTTGTGTGTGGCTAGAGAGAGCTTAGGGTTAAGAGCATTGGCTGCTCTTGCAGAGGACCCAGGTTCAGTTCCCAGTGCCCACATAGTGGTTAACAACTAACCATAACTCCAGTCCCAGGGCATACGACACCCTCTCCTGGCCTCTACAAGCATTGCACAGCATAGATACACTTACATCCATGGAGGCAAAATACTTACACACACAAAAACATTTAAAGCCCTGGTGTGTGGTGTTGTGGTGGTTTGAATGAGAATATTCCCCACTGGCTTCAAGTATTTGGGCGTTTTGTCCATGTTGGTAGCATCCACAGTCGGGCTCATGAAAATTCCTGCTTAACTTTCTTCTTTTATATGGTCTGGGACCCAAGTGCTGGGAGGGGTGCCACCCACACTTAAGGCGGCCTTCCTACTTCAGTTAACCTAGTCAAGATAATCTCTCCCAGGCATGCCCAGAGGCTTGTCTCCTAGGCAGTTCTAGATCCTGTCAGGTTGATGGTTGACACTGACCATTACATCTAAAAAAGGTTGCTTTATCCCTCTGGCCCTAACACTAACCAAACTGATGTGTATCTTACAATTCCACTATCAGGAAGATTCCAGGTCACGACACAATGATCTGTTCGGTAGATTTATTTAGCGCCTTTTCCTTGTGCCTGATACTGTGGGATACTAGTGATATTATAATGAACAAAGTAAGAGAGGTCCTCATCTTAGAGGGGAATAGGGGACAGACAGTAATCAAATGTACATTATATCAGGTGGTAATATGTGCTATGGAGAAGAATAAAGGATCAAGCACAGAGGACAAAGGGGAGCGTGTAGACAGAGTGGTGGGGAAGGGTAATTTGGGAGGTGACATTTGAACAGAGACTTACATAAAGAAGGAATATGAGGCCCGGCTCTATCTGTAGTACTTAGTTGTGCGTTCTTGAGTTACTTAATCTCTCCGAACCTCCATTTCTTCATCTGTACAATAGACCAAATTAACATCCTCCACATAGCGCAGTTGTAAGTTTGAAAGAAAGTGTGTAAAGGGCAATGTGAAGCCCAGTGCAAATGGTTGCTCACCCCACGGTCTTCTCCGTGGAATTCGAGCCAAGCTAGGACTGAGCACATATGAGGTAATCCTGTATGACAGATATGAGACATGAGCTAATACTCTTAACAGCTCGCAAATCCTGCCAGCAGCACCTGCCTGGTGCCCAGCACATCTGACTGTCTCATATGTGTTAGGACAGATGGAATTACTGGCCTCAGTTCTCCACTCGTCCCCCATGCAGGCCTTTTGAGGGGTCTTGGCTATTCTTTTTGCTAGGGTGGCCTGTGCTTCTCTGCCTTGACCTTGAGCTCAGTCATGTGACCAGCTTCAGCCAAAGGGCTGTTAGCATAGCTGACACAAGTAATGGCCTCTTGTGTTTTTGCTACTAGGAGAGAAGAGTTTCAAGCAGCCCACTAGATCAAGGAGGACAGAGGCCTGGATCAGAATGTGTTGAACTGCTGTGTAGAGCCAGACTCAGCCCAGCCTGGCCAAGAGCAGCAACTGCTAGCCAACCTCCGGATTACTGAACGAAAAGGGACACTGTTGTTATGCACCAATATGATGGCATCAGCTGACTCACACTCACACACACACACACACACACACACACACATGTATATATACTAACCATTTAACACTTGGAAAATTCTCAAAATGTACTTTATGGATGAGTCTAGGAAGGTTAAGTTCCAAATACATATCAGGTCAATATCTGAATGCTTCCCATCTGATTTTAGATCCCAGGCTGTTAACCAGGATATGGTCGGGGAGGGAAGACATGTTGAAGGATGTGATGAGTGCTGTCTGTCCCATAGGGACACACACACTGGGCACATCTGTGGGCAGCAGGTAAGGGGGCATTGTGCTGTGGGACATGGGGAAGCTGGCACGGAGAAAGGTATAGTGCTGCTGGGACAGTGTTAAACAGACGTTGGAGGAATGGGACACTGGCCTAAGGGAGTGCGAGGACGTGCTCACATGGTACCCTTGCCTTCCAGCCTCTCCTCCTGGATCTCACTGCTGTTGAGGGAACTTGCTCCAGGAAGATCTGGCTGAGGCCACTTTCCCTCCTGCCGTCCCAGAGCGTCGGGGTCTGCTTGCCCGATGCACCTTGCATAGCTGTGGTGGCATCTGTGCCATGGTCTGCAGGACGGTATCAGTGGATGCCACGTGGTCCGGGATGTGGTCACTCAGTGGCACCAGGACATTGAATGTGTGTCTTAGCCGCTGAGGAAAATCATAAGCATAGGCTCTTCCTCACTGTTTCGTGGGTCAGGAGCATGCAGCAGCTTAGCAGGTGGCCATGGCTATGGTCTAGGCTGATGTCATCTGGAGTTGAAAATCCTTGTCTGACAGTGGCTCCCAGGGCTAAGCAGTTGATGTTGGCAGTGGGCAAAGAGGCCTTGAGCTCTTCCTGAGTGGATCTCTGCTTGGAGCTGCCAGAGCATCATCCCCACATGGTGGCCAACTGCCTTGGGGACAGGAAATCCAAATGACCCACAGGGGCAGGAGATGGCTGTCACGGCAGCCTCGGAATGCTGTGACTGCAGTGGGTTCTGCTGTCACATGGAGCCTCTGTGGCACAATGTGTGTGTGTGAAGGGGGCACCTTATAAGTATGAATCCTGGTTGATGACATGTGGAGGGAACAGCTCAGTATTAGGTGCCATAACAGGGCAGAGTAATGAAGTGCAGACCTTGGGAGCCAAGAGCACCGTCAACACAGCCCTCTGACGGCACAGCAAGGGGACAGGAGAGGTCCTCTTCTGAGACTATGAGAGCAGAGCTGAGACATGGCCGCAGGGGCATGTGGGGCTGCAGGTGTGGATGCAGATGGCTTTTCCAGGTCTTCTTATCAGGAAGCTTCCAGGAAATGAGATGAGAGAAGAGAGACGGGAAAGGTGTGCAGGGAGCAGGCAGCACCGTGGACCACGGGCCCCTTGGGCCTCTGTGGAGAACAGGCACATCTCCAGTCATCCCTCTGGAGGCCACGCAGTGTAGCGTTTGTCCACCAACTCCTACCAGCGCCCCTCTTTGATTGACTGGGGCTGCTTCTGATCTCCTCATAACACACCCTAGGTAGGGCAGTCTGCCAAAGCTTTGGAGAAATCTGGGGCTAGGGATGTTGGGAGGTGAAGGGCACTCTGGCACTGGATTGTCGCCATCTACAGCTGCAGCCACAATCCAGTTCATGTGACCCGAAGAGACACAGACCTCAGAACACAGCTGCTGAAGTCTCTGTAGAGAGGGCAGTCTGGGAGCCTTTAGGGATGGCACTCAAGCTGAGAAGTACAAAGCCCAGAGGGGGAGGAAGGTGGGCTGTCTGAACCCCTCAGAGCAGTGTGACCAGAACAGAGGGCTCAGGGACTGAGGAGAACCAGGCATGATTAATGAATGAATGAATGAGCAAATGAATGCATCTTATTAGTACTGATCATGTGCTAAGCTCCAGCCAGGGAATCTACAGATAATAGTTCTTTAATGCTATCAACAATGTTTATAGTGGGTAGAATTGTGACCTTTATGGCTAAGTCCTCAAGCCTGGGCTCTGTGAGTCTGACCCTATTGGAAAATGATCTTGGCAAATATAATACAATTCAGAATCTCAAGAGAAGATCATCTTCTGTTATCCAAGCAAGCCTCAAGCATCCATCGAAGAAATAGAAGAAGGAGACACAGGACCGTGGGAGGCCAAGCGGAGGTCAGCATCGTGCTGCCTCTCACAGGGGACTCTGGAAGAAGTACGCAGTAGAGAGAAAGGGTCCTTGCCTAGTGCATGCAGAAACAGTGTGGCCCAGCTATCACCTTCACTGTGACCATCTGATCTGAAGAGCAGTGGAATTGTACATTTGGGCTGCTTTATGCCGCATGCTCACCCCCAGTCATGGCAGTTTGCTACACCAGGCCTTGGGATCAGCATAGCCCTCTCCCTGAAGTACTATTTGAGATGAGGAAAAGAAGGCACAGAAAGAGGGGAAGCAACTTGAACCCGGTTACTCGGGAGGAGCCAGCTTCAAACCCGGAGTTGGTACCCTTAATCACAACCTTGACAGAGAGAAGTTACAGGCTTCAGCTACCACCCAGAGCCATGATGTGAGCCTGGAACTCTAGCTTTAAAGGATAGCAGGATGCTCTGGTATTGGAGGCACACTTACCTTTCAGATACCTCACAGCAGGGCTCGCTTCCCACACTGCCTTTTTGATGAAGCAGTAGCCGGGTCCTGGTCTCCCAAGGATGGGAAGTCTCAGTCATGGACACTGCCACGCAGCCTGTGATTTATGAAGTGCAATGTGACACCTGCTTGCTTCACCTTCCCACAATTAAACGGCGCTTGAGGGTGACAAGTAGCCCCACACCCATGGACTCATTGCTCTTAGAGACCCTGCTCTCATCTGTAGCCACTGCAACCCATCATCCCTGTGAGCCGGACCCAGGAGAGCTGATAAATCAAATTAGCTTGGGAGCCCCTTACACGGCCAGCTTGCAGTGTGGATACTCTCTGGAGCTTTCCAGCTTCCTGTTTCCTCGGAGTGGCTTGTGATCCTGGGCCATGCTCCTGCCCTCAGGAGACGCCTGGCCTCATCTGTCACCACAACCCACTGCAGGGAGGATGGCCTCTGGTCAACATTTAAAGCGGGCGGCACCAGCCCTGTGTCAAGGTTCAGGGACACAGGGATGGGAGCCTGGCCAGGTCCAACTTACTCAGCCTCTTACAAAGTGCCTATTATAATTTGTTTTCTGTTGATGTGATAAACACCGTGACCAAAATCAACTTGGGGAGGAAAGGGTTTATTTAGGCTCATAGGGGAAAGTCATGGCAGGTACGCCAGGCAAAAGCCTAGAGGCAGGAACTGGAGCAGAGATCAGGGAAGAAGGCTGTTTATTGGCTTGCTTCCAGGCCCATGTTCAGCTACATGTTTCTAATACAACCCAGGTCATCTGCCTAGGGATGGTACCATCCACAGTAGACGGGAACCTCATACATCAATTAGCAATCAAGGAAATGCCCCACAGACATTCCCACAAGGTAAAAAGATGTAGGAAATTCTTCGATCGAGTTTCTCTCTTTGCAGGTATGTCAAGTTGACATCCAACCTTCGCCATCATAGCGCCCAAAGCACCTCCAAGCCCCTTTGCTTTTCCTGCCTTTGTGGATACAGTTAAACAAAGCCTGAGAGTGAGCAAAGGTGATTGCAGTCCTAAATTGTTGCAGGGAATGTGCAATCACCTAATCCGTGTCAAGCGTGAGCTCCATCATTTGTTTTATGATGATGCATAGGTGGCTTCCCACTGTCTGCTCTCTCTTTCTGGTGTGAAATGGCTCACAGAAACTAAATGCATTCAGAGGGCTTTGCTCACGAAACTTTCCTCACAAGTCCCTGCCTTCTCGCTGCACAGTACATGGTAGGCTTTGAGAGTTCTGAGCACTTGGGAAGTGGGACTGTGGAATGATGGGCCCGAGCAAGGTAGAGACTTGCAGTCTCCTCACAGAAAGGTCTTCACCCAGTTGGTTTCCAATGGGGCCCTTGAGATCAGGTCTGCCCCTCTGTGTGTGGGAGGTGGTTAGAGTTGTCTCCTGGATGCTTTCTGTGCCCTTCTAGCCTGACAGCTTATGAGTTACTCAGACCCAGAAGGGCAAATGAGTAAACCCTTACCACTTTACCCCTGCACAAAGCTGAGTCACATCTCCTGAGATCAGTCTTCACCTTGCTATGGGAGTTAGAACTGGCTTCTGCTTGGTACACTCAAAATCTAATTGACGGTGGCTAGAACCAATAGCGCTCTCCAAATGTGGTGCCCAGACCCTCTGAGAACATTCTAGAAATAAAATTCTCAGGCCCTACTCCATACTTGCTGAGGCAGTCTGGGGATGGACCCCAACCATTTCTGTTTTAATGAGCCTGCCAGGTGGTTTGAATCCATGTTAAAATTTGACAGTTGACGGCTTAAACAAAAATAGGAGTAATTCTCCATCCTTAGAAGGAATTCAGAAAGACAATCCAATGCTTGTGTGACATTTCCATCTTTTAGCTCCAGCATAGTACTGGGTCCACTCTTAAAGTTGCTTCACACTGTGAAATAGCTCCGGAAGCTCCAGCTGTCATTTATGCACTCCAAGAATGAAGAAGGGCTTGGTGAGGGAAAGACCGAAGTTGAGCAGCCCTTCTGCAATGCTTCTGAAAACTCACTGCCACTATCCAACCTTCCATTCCAACCTCCTGGGGCATCCCTGAGACAGGGATGTCCCATTTTTGTGGATATCTTACTGAGTGTGCAGATAAGGAGAAAACGAGGATGGACAGTGGGTGGGCCATCCATGACATCTCTTCTCCAGACCCAAAGATTTCATGGAAGCAGAAGTGTCCAGGTCTGATTTTTGGTTAGAGAGAAAAGAAAGGAGGGCTGAGTCCCTATGCAGAGCCCAGGAAGCCCCGTGCTTTTCCAGAGGTAAATAGTGAAACTTAATTAGCTGCTCACACATGCCAGCCAAGTAATCCTCAGGCTTTGTGAGGCATCTGCTCCATGCGCTCCTGGGGAACCTTACCAGTTCCCCTCCACCTGGGGGTGAGTTTGATGCTTCTTTTCTGGACAGTAGAATTACCCCATAGTTTCTGGAAGATGCCAAAGAAGTCAGCAGACCCCTGAAATGGGAGTGGTATCAGCGACCTGAGCAAACAAACAGAAGCCCTCGGCTTAAGGCGACCCCATTTCTTACCAGCTCTGAGTCTACCCTAAATCGCTGTGCTCCAGGCCCCAGTTTCCACCTTTGTAAAAGCTGAGGATGCTCTCACTCATGTGCTTTGACTCTTCCAAGTTTTGTCCACTTGTTTTAACTAGGGCTTCCCCGAGAGGGTTCTCCAACCAGGCCGGGAGTGTTGCTAAAAGGAAGTGACCCGCCAACAGGAATTCAGGTGAGGGCTTTCTGCCTTTGTACAGTTTTCAGCACAAGAAAAACCCAGCAAGGACAAAATGTTGAGGGGCTAGGGCACAGTTGGGGGGGTCTAGGGTCTGTTCCCGGAGGGTGTTCACCTAGGTCTGTCCACTCACACAGGACCCAGAAAAGTAGTGTAGGCCTGGTCTTCAACAGTCAATCAGGTTATGTGGCCTCTGAAGGCCAGAACTTGTTTGGTACAATCTGCCTCATGCTAGATCCTGGGAATGTCGTTCCCTGGGGCCTAGCATAGGCAGGACCACCTTAGTCTGAACTTGCCTCCTCTCCCTCTGTGACTCTCCCCTATGCCCAGTGCCTACCCAGCAGCTGCCTGGGGCCCTGTCTTCCCAGGGGGACAAAATTCCAAGCCAGCCCCCACCCCTAAAGCCGTCCCACCATTTGTCCTTCCTTAAGCACGTTCTACCTGTTGCTACGAAGGGACTGTGTTGATGAGATCGGAGTCCTATACTAGTGGTCTTTGTCTTCAGAGATCATACAGGTGGGTCTGGCCTAATCACAGAGTTCTTCAAAGGAGTTCTTCCTTGATGCAGGAAGAGGAGTCAGAGGGACTCACTGGCATGAAGCAAATCAAATGCCCATGACATGGTCACTGAAATGGGCAATTGCCTCAGCACCAAGACAGAACTCAGTGGACAGTCACCCTAATCCTATAGCCACAGGGAAATAAAGTTACCTAGTAATAGTCCCTTCCTACTGGTCACTTCTTTCCTTCTGTCCCAACCCCTGCCTGCCCTGGGGACTCTCTTGATGATGAATATCCTTTCTTATATGTGTTCCACCTTCAGAGTTCAGATCAGGTGATTCTCTAGAGCCCTCCCCGAACAGAAATCTTTCTAGCCACTTCCATCTCTTCTCTGTTCCTTGTGCCCAGCATAATTGGGGGAAATCAGCATTGTTCAGGCAGGTCCTACATTTCTACACCTCAGGGCCTTTGTATATTCTGTTCTCTGCCTGCAGAATCTTCCTCCTCACTGGAGTAATTGCAATTCCTGGGTTACCATCACATTCTGCCCCTCATGCTATGCAGGGTGGCCTCTTTGTTGGGATGACTTTATTCTCCACCTCCTGCAAGAGGTTAATGACTTTTCAGGGGCAGGAGAACATGAGTCACACATTCATCCTTTCAAAATGTACACAATACCTGAGTGTCCGATAGGTAGTGAAATGGGGGAAGGACTTCTGGTCCCACTCACACAGCTCCAGACACAGTTCCAGGGAATGGGATGAGGTTTCGATCATGGACGATCCTCAAGGCCTGAGGAGGGATGGATAGATTCTCACAGTCCTCTACATGTTAGGCCATTGCTGAACACAAATGGGTCCTGGGAGCTGTGGAAGGCTGTGGCTCTTCTCCAATCTCGGGCTTTGCTTATGATACAAGTCTTGGGGTTTGCCCACCTCTCTGCCATGGATACCAGGATTGCTCTCCTGAGGTCCTCAGGCTCTAATGGGCTCCTCAACCAAACCCGCTAAGATATGGACAGGATTGGAGTGGCTTCTATGTCAGCCCAAGCTGGACATGCCAAGCAGCCGGGAAGAGTGTCCAGTGGGGCTTCAGCTCTGGTGAGAGGCAGGTTCTCAGAGTCACAAGTAGTCTGGGGGTTGCTGAGTCTGCCACTCATCAGCTATGGTAGGAGTGGCCAAATAATCACTCTGTGACTCACTGGAGTCGCCTTGTGCCCAGTGCAGAGCTGAGGCCCAGTGGCCTGGTTGCAGCATGGTCCTCACAGTGTGTGCCTGGAGCTCTGCTTGTTGTTGACCAGAGTCTGTGTTAACCACTTAGCTTCTCTGGGCTTCAAGTTTCTTGGCAGTAATTAAGGCATTCGTAGTGTTATCCTCCTATGAGGGCCATTCAGCGGCTCTATTGAGACAAAGCATGCAGAAGTTAGGTGCATGCTTGGTATACAAAATATGCTACATGGATGTTAGCTGTTCTGATTTCTCTAGGGCGATCCCTTCCATCTCTTCTGTGAAATTCTCCCGTGTTCCAGTGCAGTCCCAACAACTGGTTTGGAAGTAGCATCTCCTTGAACGAAGCAGGGAGGAGAAGGTTCTGAGGAGTGTGTGTGTGTGTGTGTGTGTGTGTGTGTGTGTGTGTGTGTGTCTAATGTTTTGCTCACTTAATGCCTAAGTTTCTTTCCTCTTTTCCAAGTCTCTTGTAATGCGTAGGGTCATCCAGTCCATTCTGGTCAATGAGTTGTAGACAGAAGCAGTGAATATTACTTCTAGGCCCAAACATTTCAATGTTGATATCTAAACAATTGACATTGTCCCTTCAGTGCCCATGGGGGCCACATGCTGAAATGAGGGATGCTGTGTGGATAACTGAGTCACTGCATGGAGACCAGGTCTCCTGAGGAGTTGCTTCATGGGCACAAGACTTTTTATGACTGATAGACTGGTCCCTGTTGGGTGGGCCCATCGTTATCTTGTTATTGCCAACTAACCTAGCCTTAGGTAGGCTGATAAATACAGAGTGGCTGGTACTTAGCCTCTTCACTCTCTGGTAAACCAGATGAAGAGCATCTCTCTAGAATGGTGCATTAAAAGCTCTACTATGAATAGCTGAGTTTCCTTTAAACTAGGTCAGTATAGCACTGCCTTCCAAATGATGGGACCATGAATGATGCCACCCTCCCTAGACCAGAAACCTGTGGAGAGACGGTTGTGAGGTAAGGTCATGGTACGCTAGTCACTTTGTGTTACTGTGATAAAATTCTTTAGAGATGGCATAAAGAAGAAGGAATGTATTTTGGCTCCTGGTTTCAGAGAGGTTAATCCATTGTTGACTTGTTCCATTGTTACGACAGGAAGGTTCAGAAGAATAGACCTGCTCACTCCATGGGGAGAGAGTGAGACAGAGAAGGAAAGAGAGAGAAAGAGAGCTCTAAGGCTAAGATAGAGCCTGAAAAGACCTGCCCTCTGTGACACACACTGTCCAACTAGTCCCCACCTCCCACCGCACATTCAGTATGAACTCACACATGGTGAGTTCACCACTGATGAATCTTGGTGCCCTCAAATTCAAACCACCTCTCAATAATGCCACCAGCCAGGGACCAAGGCTTGAACACATGAGTCCTTTTGGAGGGCACTTCGCATCCAAACTGTGACAGGAGGACTTGTACTGCATAGAGACTAACTAAGAGTGTCACCGTGAGAGCTGGAGAGGAGGTTCATTGGTTAGTAGCACATCTACATGGCGGCTAGCAACTGTCTATAACTCCAGTTCCAGGTTATCTAATGCTCTTCTGGCATTGCACACACCTGATATACTTACATACATGCAAGCAAAACACTCATACACATAAAATAAAAATAAAGGAATAAAAAAATTAATAAAGAGTGTCATAGTTGCATCCGGTCAGAATGGCCATGAACACTTCAGCTTGCTGTGTCTTTATTGCAATTTACCAACTGCCTGAGTCAAGTGCGACACAGGATAGCTGCTGTGGAGTCAGAATTTATAGTTAGACAACAAGGATAAAGGAAGCCTAGGGTTCGTTATGAACAATCCTTTAAGGCCCAGGAAAGTAGCTCAAGGCAGACACAGTTGTGCACACCCCTCTTGAACCATCTATGGGAGACACCAGAGACAGCACCCTGGTGTGATTCAGACTTATTTTGTTACTATGACACATGCCCGAGAGAACTTAGAGCAGCAAGGATTTCTTTGGGTTCCTGGTGGTTTCATGGGTTCATTCCATGGTCAGCTGGTTCTGTTGTTTATGAACTGTAGTGAGATTGAGTGTCATGTTGGAAGGGCATCGCAAGGGAAAGCCGCTCACCCAGAGACAGCCACGAATCAGAGACAGAATGACCCCACCCTGGGCTTCCTCCTTCTCCCCTTTCGTTTCACCCTGACCCCAGTCTGTTGGAAGATGCCACCTACATTAAGGGCAGGTCTCCTGAACTTCCACAGTCATCTGTGGAAACACTCTCACAGACAGATCCAGAAGTATGCCTCATTCATCTCTTAGACTTCTCTCAGCCCAATCAAATTGGCAATGAAAATTAGCTGCCTCTCCACATTCTCCAAGTCAAGGGCACAGGGACTCACTGGGTAAAGCCTTGAAAACTTCATTTCAGGTGCTAGAGAGATGGATCAGTGGTTAAGGGAACTGGCTGCTCCTCCAGAAGACCCAGGTTTTGTTCTCAGCACCTACTTGGCAGGCAGCTAACAACTGTCCGTAACTCCAGTTTCAGGGTATCTGATGCCTCCTTCTGGCCTTTATGGGCAATGCACACATAGGTGCATTTACATACATGCAGATAAAACACTTATACACAGAAAGATAAATAAGTTAATTGATTAATTAATTAATGACACCATTTCCAGAAGAGAGGAGCAAAGTGTGATTGTCCCGAGAATCCCCTCCGCTGGAGATGTTATACCTCCAGGAGGATCAAGAGCAAAGCCAGCACTGGCCTGACACATCACCCAGACCTCAGGACACCACATTCCCAGCATACTGCACAGCCATTCTTGGGAGTCCATGCAAGAAGAAAAGGAAAGGGTGGGAAAACTTGGTTAGCCAAAGCTATGAGCCATCTCAGCAAGGGCAAAATGTCAGAAATTGTTAGGAGAAGCAGAGAGAACAGAGGTGGTCAATCCTCCATCTCAGGAGGCCATGTGTAGCTTCTGCAAGGGCAGACAAAGCAGCTGGGCCTTGTATTATCTTTAGTCTTGGTGCAAGTGTTTGCCACAAGCCCACAGGTCAGATGAAGACACCTCTGTATTCACTTTCTACCCAGTACCGTAGACAAAGAGGAAGTGGTGCGAAGCTGGCTCCACATCTTCTACTAAGAACAGAATCTACAGAGTCTGAGAGGGGAAGAAAGACTGCTCCTTCCATTTCCAGCTGGCGTTGTGTTGCTGAGGTCCAATTACCAGGGTGCATTGGGGACCTAGGCCTGGCATTCAGGCCAGGACCCTCCCCGAAGCCAGCAGGGAGCTCTCTGCCGAGGCCACCAGCCAAGCACAGCTCATTTGCTTCGGAGTCTTAACAACAAACACACAAACCCCCCAAACCCACAGGCCTCTGACTCCCTCCCCCTAGAGCTGATGAGCGGGGACTGAGGTTATTGAAATGCTATTTTAAACTGCAAATCAGTGTTAGCCAAAACCTTGAGGCTGATTAAACACGACCTTTGGGCCACAGGGCTCAGGCTCAAAAAGGCAAAGTGCTTCCACCCTCTTAGCAGCTCCAGGCTTGTTTATTGGTTTGAAAGCCCTTACGGGGCTCCGCCAAGCAGAAGGGTGAGCAAGGGAGCTTTAATATCTAAAGGGAAAGATCAAAAGCAGTTGACATTTCTGGCAGAGAGCAAGCGCGTGTGTATCTTTATATGTATAATATTATAGCCGGGCAGAAGGAAAAAGACATTTCTTTTCTGGGTTAAATCAAATCAGGCCACATGTTCTTGATCTTGACTGTGTTGTCATATAATCCAACCAAGTTTAACTGACATTGAGCGTTTCTGATCTGAACAGTTAACATGGAAATTTGGCCCAAATAACTTTATACACATTTTGAACATGAACTTGGTTTAATCATCAGAAATGATGGGAAAGGCCTCTCCCAGTTCCCTCCAGGGAATCAGGCAGAGTGGAGGCTTGTGGGCAGGGCCTCGGGCTCCTTCTCAACTCTACTGCTGGTGGAGATGCTGGGAAAGGGCCTTCACATCTGGTCATGTCAATTCCACATCTGACCTTGAGGCCCTGGGGTTCTTTCTTCACTCTAAAGATGAGAGGTAACCTTGACTTGTGAATAGCATCTATTGCATCTAGAAGTCAATTTCTGGAAGATACGTCTGGATTGATCTATCCTGTGGATCCCAGAGACCTTACAATGCAAGTGGAAACCACAGTAACAGAGTCTAGGAGAGATACCTACTCTCCCAGCAGCTCCCATGACGCCTGGTATGTGTCAGATGCTCAAAGAAATCACCATGAACCCCTGATTTAAATAGTGACTGTAGCATAGACTCAAGGAGCTGGCTCCACCTATACATTTCGACCCCGTAGTCTTTGTAAACTGAATCCTGTTTTATATCTAGAAGGCAATATTCCTAAGTGATAAACTGGATGGATCTAAGCTGGCATGTGCTCAAGCCATGATGCCTCCTGCCATGTGACATCACCAAAAGGGACTATGGGATAACTCTAGTTTCTGCTCCCTTCTTTCCTTGAAGCCAGGGCTGGTCTTAGGACCACCCTGGCTACGGTCCTGGCTACCGAGTCCTGAGTGGGAGTCTGCTGAGGGGAATCTTGGAAGTCCTGATTAGAGAGAACAGATGCCACGCTCGCTTCTTCCCTTCTCGCTTCCTTCTGTTTCTACCGAGGCGCTGCTGTGACACGGGCAGCTATTTGTCTCCCAAGTTCGTCCCTTTCATTCAACAGTGCAGAGCTGTCCTTAGGACATGGCAGCCTTCTCTCCATGCCTTTCTGAGCCCAGGAGGTCACAGCTGCTGTCCCACTACTCCCTCCACCTTATATGCATCTGGGTGGCTCCTGGAGTATCTTAATTCTTAGGCGCATTAGGCCCATGAAATACCAGTAAGAACTGAAACACCTCTGCCCCAAATTCAATAATGACCCTTTTCTCTTGTTAACATGTGACCCACACTATGAGACCAGAATGCTTTTGTCAACACTTTTGTCAACATTTAGCAACATCATCTATTCTGCCCAGTGGAATTCTCAGAGGGGGATCTATGTCACTTCTGGACCAAGAGCCAAGAGTCCAGAAGTACTCATGTATACACCGTGTTCTCTCCTTTCACTGGGTGTGGACACGCTTGACAGATGAAAGGCCCTGGGGGATAGCAGAACCACAAGGTAGAAGGAGTCTGGTGTCCAGACCCCAGAGAGGCAAGGACTCAGTGTACAGAGCACTTGCCCTAGAACATGAGAGTCTCAAGGTGGACTGCTGTTGTGTTATGAATTAGAAAATGAAGATCTCTTGCTATGGAGTTAACAGGCTTCTCTAAACAACTCTTCTGCTGTAACTCTCTGCCTCACTCCTTCTCTAGCAAATTGGAGACATGTGTATCTCCTAGAATGGTTGAAACAAATACAAAAAAAGCACAGAACATAGTCTACATAGTAAGTCCTCACTACACTGAGCTAATAATATTGATACCATTCCTGAAATAGGGGCAGGTTAGATGATGCCTAAAGATCCACATAGCCCAAGATCTGAGATTGGCTATGTGGTTAACATCTTGAGTGCAAAGAGCAAGATGTTGTGTCTGAGGCATTGATCTGTCACCAGCAGCGGCTCCAGACTGATGGAATTTGGTCCTTGAGAAGTTGAATAAATCTCTCCTCCTTTCTGAACCTCATTTTACTTATCTGTCAAGTGGATTTGTAGCCCCGATGTTCTCTGAGCCTCTTTGCAGTTTCAAAGAACCCAGCCTGGACTCTGGACATCTACGGAGCTGTCGCTTGCCCCATCACCCCTGTATGAACTTCCTACCTTGCAGGGGAATTTATTTCCCTGGGCTCTCTAGTCAAAGGGATCTCCGGCCCATCTGAGCAGCAGGAGGAACTGGCAGAAGATTGAATGGCCAGAGGGGAGCACCAGCCTGGGCTATCTGTCCCCTCTTGCCCTCCTTTGGCAGTGCTGGGTCTCTGTTGCTTCAGCTCTCAGCTTGGGAGCTCCACCATGGTGACCCCAGATTACGGGCTTGGGCAATGCCGCCTCCTTCTGTGACTTCTCCCATGCCCGGGCTGCCTCAGTGCATTCTATTTGCTTCCAAATTCACTCATCATCCGTCTAGTCAGCTTCCTCTCTTGGGTTACCCCTGAGAGACAGCTGTTGGAGGAGTTTGCCTAAGGATAAACAAATCGCAGATGCAAAACTGAGTCAGCCAGGAAGAAACCAGGTGTGAAGGGCCCCGTTCTGGGGACCCTTTAGAGAAGCTTTCAAATCAGATTGTTATGCCATCCAGAGTCAAGAATGTATGGCATATGTGTAGTGAATATGGAATGAGCATTCACACCTGGGCTGAAATGGGAAAAAAAAAGTCTAGGAGACTTTTTACTTTCACTACTGGAAACTTGGAACAACCTACTTCCGTAAGAATGCTATGGGCCTGCTTTACAGATCAGGCAAGACCAGTAAAGAGACCTGACCAAGGATATACAGCTAGTAAATGGCAGCCTCTTCTTTGGTTTTGGTGGTGGGGATGATGCCCAGGGCTTGCACATGCATGAGGAAGCCATGGTGATGTGTCTGGCTTCATGGCAGCAGGAATATATATACTAACTCATCACATTGTAGTGGATCAGGAAGCAAAGTGCTCAGGCAGGAACCAGAAACAGATATCACCTTTAAGGTCCACCCCAAGTTGAGCTATTTTTGCTATCTAGGCCCTATTTCCTATAGGTTACACAACCTCTCAAAGCAGCTCCACTAGTTGGGGACCATGCCTAAATTCATGAGTCTTTGGGGACCGCTTTACATCCAAATTTTAACACAAGTCTTTGATATTTTTAGACAAGGTCTCACTATATAGCTCAGACTGGCCCAGAACTTGTGATTTTCCTGCCTCAGCCTTCTGAAGACTGGAATTACAGGTATGATCATCTCCACCTGGCTCACATTCTTCTCTTAAACGAATAGCATTCAATACCCAGTGCTAGGCACATATCTTCACATATACTCAAAGTATAAGTTTGAGAAGATATTCTGGAAGACAGAAGTTAGGAATGGCAAGCTGCAATTAGCAGACAACTGTAAAATGGTTTAAGCAGATGTTTATTTATATCACAGAACAGTCTATAATTAGTCAACCTGAAGATATAAGTGACTCATCAGCAACATCAGGATTTTATCCATCCCCATCTTCCTATTCCAATGCACTTAGCAAAACAATTGTAATGTCACAATACGGCCACTGTACCTCTAATCAGGAAGAAAAGAGAAGGGAGGAAGAGAAAGGGGTGTATGCATCAGAACAGTATTTTCCCCTAGAGAGGCTCAGCCTTTGCCTCATTGGCCAGAATGGGTGGACAGCCCTATCTTTAAAGTCTAGGAAGGCCACTGAATTTTAGCGCTGCCCTGAAAGCAAATTAGGATTCACTGGGTCAGCAGAAAGGAAGAATAGATGGGGACAAGGAGCAAGCAGTTTTGCCTTAAAGTTCTAAGTTAAAAATGATTATTCTCCGCCTAACACAGTGCCCGCATTTCAGTTGCAATAGATTGAACCGAGAGTCGTGAATTAAAGAGTTACAATTTCACAACTGCACATTAGAGAGGCAGCTCTCTACTTTCTCTGCCACCAGCTAGTTTATAGAAACTGATTTCTAATAAACACAGATTGGCAGGTGCAGATGTGGGGAGGGGGTCAACTGTGTACCTGTACGGCTTTATTGATGCCTTGTCAATCAACTGCTCTTACTTTGTTGTTTAATTTTTTTTAAGTGCATGTAAGCACTTTCCTTGCTAATGGGTGACTTATTGAACAGCTCTACCGAATAGTTCATCTCTCCCACAGACTGTAGTGGCTGGTTATCTGCTTTGTGGCTCCAGATCAGAGGCTAAATTGACCTCAAATTCATGGCCCCTTCCAGGGAAATTGCAAGGATCTGAGTAAATCCAATACTGTCCAATAAAGTGTGCCACCCACCGCATTCCAAGCAATTGTCACAGGACTTTGGCTTTGCTGTCAAAGCAAAGGGTGTAATTTGATGAACCGAGCATCCAGGCACGTGGTCATGTAGATCATTTCCTTAAACCTACAGGAGTATCTCCTTGTGTCAGAACCTGGCCTCTCCTAGAAGGCAGGCTGCTCTTCCTAAGCATGCCTAGTTTGCATTTGATCCTACAGGTCTTGATACAAACCACTCAGGATACCCACCACCCAGGTCCTGGTACACCTACCTCGTCCATCTCACTTTTTGTTTTTCAGACCCTTTCCAGCTAAAGATTCTCCTTGCCCTAAACATCCCCAGGCATCTCTTCCTCTCTTCACTGGAAAAGCCCTCCTTTCTCCTCTGACTTGCTACAACCCCATGACTCCACGCATTCAAAGTCTTTCAGTTCTTCAAACATAGTGTCAAGTCCTCATTATTTGAGGCTTCCTTTGAGTCTTGTCAAATGACTAGGTCCAGGCCTCAGGAAAACCCAATGCGGGCATTTCTGGAAGCTCAGATTGCAGTGATGACAATGATGATAGTGAAGATGATGATAACAATGGTGATGATGATGATGATGATGGTGAGGATAATGATGACATTGATGATGATGGTGTAACAATGAGAGTGACAATGACAGTGGTAACAATGATGAAAACAATGATGATAATGACCATGAGCACAGTGACCACAACAATGGCAATGATGACAGTGATGATGATGATGATGGTGATGGGTGGTGGTGGTGGTGTTGATAATGGCAATGAAGATGATGATAACAACAATACTGGTGGTGATGATGACGGTGAAGGTGATGATGACAATGATGATGATGGTGTGATGGTGATGACAATGATGGTGGTGGCAATGATGAAGATGATGGTAACAGTACAGTGATGGCTATTATTTTTTGAATGTGAATCACACCCAGATAGACTCACGTGTTGGGGTTTGCTAGCCAGCAATGCAGGCTTTTGGGAGTTGGGTAGTTCTTGAGGCCTATGACCTAATACCTGGTTTAATCCCTTGATTAGTGGGCACCCTGTGTGGTTTCTACAACGCCTGTAACATGGATTCATAATATGATGGCATTATTGAGAGGCTGTGAAAAGGAGAAGACAGGGCCTACTCAGAGGAAGCAGGTCACTGGAGCACACTTTTGGGGCCTCTGCCTGCCATGGCCTCTTCTTCCTGTATTCTCTCTTTGCTTCCTGTGCATCAGAAATGGGCAGACTCTACCACATGCTCCTGCTGTCGCCATGTTCTACCTCACGGTGGGCCCAGACTCAACAGAGCCAAGAACTGCGGACTGAAACCTCCAAAACTATGAGATAAAAACAAGTCCTTTCTCCTTTAAGGTGTTGGTGTACGGCATTTTGTCATAGAGATGAGAAGCCTAGCATATACAATTGCACATTTAATGATGGTGGTGGTGGTGGCAATGATGATCGTAATAATAGTGATAACTGGAATACTGATGGCTATGGTGATGGTGAAGGAGTGTTCTCATCCTTCAAGCTCTTACTGTGTGCCCAACAAGAAGCTCTGTGTAAATTACCGCATCTTACAGTAATTGTCCTCATAGACTGATTTTTGTGGATTTATCTCATCTACTGTAGCATTGAGATAGGTTCTATGTTTATTTCTATTTCTCAGACAAGGAAGCAAAACTAGAGAGGAATGGTGGCTTTTCACAGACAGTAGGTCATGTGCTCCTAGCAATGTACTTTTAGGCTCTTTGAGTACTTTTCTGGCCCCCACCACTTCACCACCACTTAGTGTGACTACATGTTGCCAAACAAGCCCTGGATGATCAGGAGGATCACAATCCCAGAATAAAACCTTGAAAGAATTTTTTAAAATCTCAGCTACTCTGCAGGTGCTGAGAGCACACCAGTGTGCTGGGGGTTATCAGAGCATGCTTTACAATCTTGCTAATGTCCTAGTTGGCAAATCTGCAAGTCCCTAGACTGGGAATGTGACCCCTGGGAAAGGTGATGTCCACAGGAGAAGCTGAATGGAGGGATGGCGTCCAGGCATAGGACTTGCATGCAGGCACCCTCTTGAATACTGGTCCAAGTGAGCATCAGAGCAGAGAGCAGAAACCATTTAAAGCTTGAGAATCTTGAAAGCCAAACAAATGGAAACTGTAGAACCCAAATCTTCAGTTTCTGGCCTCTGGTCCCCCTGGTTCCGGATGGAGTCCGGTCTGCTCATTTTTGTTTGGTTCTTAAAATATAACATTTCTTCAAAAAAGCTCTATAATCCACAGAGCATGTGGTGAATTCTACAGTGATAATATGTTCATTTATTCATGAATTCAACAAATATTTATTGAGCCTCCACCATATGCCAGGAACAGCATTCAGCACACAGAGGTCCCCACAGATCTACTTTAATGACTACTAAAATCCAATGTTTCTACCGTTAATAAACCACCATTGGAGTGTGCATCCGTGTATGTGTGTGTGCGTGTGTGTGTGTGTGTGTGTGTGTGTGTGTGTGTAGCCATGTCTGTGAGTACAAACTGATTCCTTTGAGCAGGCCAGGGAGATCTAATTTACATTCTTGTTCTTGAAAAAAGCCATTTCCTCGTAGTTTGGAAATATTCATAAACCCCCACATTGAGTCCAAATGAATGGAGAACCACGGTTGGTTCACACTGTGACTGTCCACACTGGTGTGCTTTCAACAAACACAGGAAACACCTGAGCTCAGTGCTGCCCTAGTCCTCCTGCTCTGACTCACCCCGGAAAGGCACTCAAGTTCATTCTCAGTGCTTGATAGTGAAGGTTCAGAATTCTCCAGCTCAGCTAGTCTCTACCCATTTCAAAAAATAATACAACACACCCAACACAGTCACTTTTAATTCTGGTGGCATCTTAGAACTACCTTAGCAATATTTTAGCAACAAAGTCTCACTATGAAGCCAAAGTTGTCCTGAAACTAGCGATCCCCTTGCCTCTGCCTTCCAACTGCTGGGATTACAGGTACCAGCATACCCGGAAAATCTATCTTTTAGAAAAGAATAACGTTCAAGCTCCAAACCCATATGCTGATTCAATTTGTTAGGGACATGGCCCGGGTATTAACTCTTTTCCAGAAAGTTCTCAAGTGATTCTACACTGCATGTATTTCAGAACACTGGAGGATTCCTGCGAGGGACCACAGCTTTGTTAAGGGATGGTGTCCGGGTCACAGGTGCCTGGGGGTGGGTTATGTTGGTATCAAGTATAGATTATCAGTGTCCAGAGGCTGCTAGAAGCTGCCAAGTGCAGTCACACTGTAAGCTCCAGACTTATCTTCTGTCTAATAGGGTCTCTTCTTCCCAAGCAAGCATCCTGTTCTTGTCCTGCTGAGTGAAATGGAGGGACATGAGGCAGGTAGGCACAGGCTGCTTTTAACCGTGGCAAATCACCCTGGATGATGGTTAATCTTCATTGCCAACTTGGCTGGATTTAAACTCACCATGGAAACATACTTCTGGGTGAGTCTATGGGTTTCCTGGAGGGTTTTATTGAGCAGAGAAGACCCACTGTGAACTTGGGTGGCACCCTCCCGTGGGTCTGAATAAAAGGGAGAAAGTGAGCGGGGCACCAGCGTTCATCTCTCCCTCCTTCCTGACTGCAGATGCAGTGTGACCAGCTGCCTCACGCTCCTGCCTTCCCCACTGTGACAGGCTGTATCCCTTCAAGGAGTAAGCTGACATGAACTCTTCATCCTGGTGTTGCTTCTTGTCAGGTATTTGCTGATAGCAATGAGAAAAGTCACTAATACACACAGCACACTCTATCAGCAGCCCCACACGGGAGTACTTTAGTCTATTCCTGATGTTCAAACATCTATTTCTATTATAAGCAGCATGAACGCAGAGGTCTGCAGAAGCTGAAGATCATGGTGCTACTAAGTTCGATGTCTAGTGAAGGCCTGATTTCTGCTTCCTAGATGGCACTTTGAACACTGAATCCTTACGTTGTAGAAAGGCAAAGCGGACATAACTACTTCCTGCCAGACTTTATATGACACTAATCCTTACACCCAGGAAGACAGAACCCTCAGAATTGACTCATCTCCAGGCCCCACTTCCAAATACTGTTGCAGTAGGGATTCAGTTTCGGTGTGAAGTTCGGAAGGAATACAACACTCAAAGAGTAGAAGAAAGGAATAAGAAGAAGCCCTGCGTAGACGCCTCCTTAAACTGAAGAGTCTAAGAAGAGTATTTCGACTAGTCTCACACCTAAGTACCAGGAGAGTCTTAGGCTATAACATGGCTGCCACCATTTTCTCATAATGTTGTTTGAGTGGGAAACCTTTCAGATTTGCCCACGAAATACTGTTTATTGCCTTCATGTCTGAAAATCCAAGGAAATATGAAACTAGAGAACCTCAAGAGGAACAGGAACCCGGGACCTTATCCAGGTTCTCTTTCGGCCCCACAGCCTTGAATCACTCTTTTCTTCTGTACTTTTGTCAACCTTTCTCTCAAGCTGCATGTCTGTGGAAGGCAGCCGGTCAACATTCCCTGGAATCTGCCCTTCCATAGTACAAGCAGCAAGTTCCCGACTACGCTAGCTCCAAATGCTGGGAAAAGCAATTTTGATTGGCTCAGTTTTACTCGAGTGACCATCCTAGCCCAATCAACTATGCTCACAGTGGGGATCCTGTGATGAAAATATGGCTGCCAGAGTTTGTCTGTAGGCAAGAAGAGGCTGTTCTCAGAGAAAAGGAATGTGTGCTGGAGAGACATTCCACTTGGTGCTTTCTATAATCACACACAAAGTAGCTTTGATGACAGTCTTGTAGACGACGTGAGCTGGTCTGAGAATGCACCAACCTCATGTTGCAAGGCAAAGATTGCCATTTGGTTCACCTGCTCTCCAGGCAGGAAGGCCAGAGGTGAGGGCTCTCCCTCGGGTGACCTACCTTCCTCCTCGCCCATCCCGCTGCCTTTAGGAGCACTTGGCACAAACACACTGTAAACCTAATTACCAGCCGGACTTAATCAAAGCTGTTCTCAACTGCAGGAGTGATGCTCGTCAGGAATGTCTCCAAGTTGAAATTCTTAGAATACTTGTATTTATGAGCAAGTTTTACATGCTAACTTTTTCCAAAAGCTAGAGAGAGGAGCTGTCCCTGTAGACATCTGAGAGCACTCGACTGTCTTAATTCGCTCATGATGTTTCATTAATATCAGTTTTTCCCCACATCCCAGCCTGGCAGGTTCTTTTTACAAGTGTTCTAGTCTCTCAACTTCCTGACTTTTATTCTTCCCTTTAACTTCTCCCTGGAGTTCTTCCTCCATTTCCTAAGAAATTCTCCTAAATCCTCTCCATAAAAAATGGAGGGCTCTTGTGGGGTTTATGGGCTTTTTTCCTTTCTACTTCTTGTTCCATAAGAGGGAGGTTAAAGAGGAAACACTAGGGAAACAGAGCTTCATGTGGATCTTTGACCCTGTTTTGAGACTGTCTTCCATCCTACGTGCTATCTTACTGGGTCTTTACAACACCCAAAGATGGAGACATGGCAAGAAGGGTGGGCTGACCTCTCTCCCCGTGGTTGGAAGTAGAGAGGAGGCCATTTATATTTGACTTGTGTCTTACTCTTTTGCCTCTGTGAGGAGGACTGGTGTAACTAAACCTCAAGATTCATGGTTGACAAGAAATTTCTAAACAGGACTCCAAGCACACAGGAAAAAGTCCCAAGAAGCAGTAAAGGAGACCCTATGAAATTAAAGTTTCTGCATTACAAGGGGAACTGTCAGTGGAGCTATAGGCAGTCTACGGAATGGGAGAAAGTTTTTGCTAGCTATACCCCAGACAGTGATTAACAGCTATAATATAGAAAGAACTGTAAAAATTAAACATCAATGACTGGCAATATGGCTCAGCTGGTAAAGGTCTGAAGACTTGAGTATGATCCCCAAGACTCACATGATGGAGAAGAAAAACAACTCCTTTAAATTGTCCCCTGACTTTCATACACT
Organism: Eospalax fontanierii; assembly: GCA_035773235.1. Classification (NCBI taxonomy): domain Eukaryota; kingdom Metazoa; phylum Chordata; class Mammalia; order Rodentia; family Spalacidae; genus Eospalax; species Eospalax fontanierii. Next base: position 13,897,020 of record CM069552.1, read on the forward strand.
CATTGTGGCACATGCATACATGCACATATACACATAAAATATAATATTTAACAAAATTAAGCATCAAACCAGGTGTGGTGGTAGACACTTTTAATCCCAGCACTCAGAAGGCAGAGACAGGCAGATCTCTGTAAGCTCAAGGTCAACCTGGTCTATTTAGGAAGTTCAAAGCCAGCCAAGGTTACATAGTAAGACCCTGTCTCAAAAAACTAAAAATAATTAACTCTCAAAACCACAAAGCTTCCATCAATAAATGGATTAATGAAATGAACAGTTTTCAAATGAAGAAACAAAGAAGCCAATAAATATATATTTTTTTAATGTTCAGCATCTTTAGCCATCACAGAAATGCAAGTTAAAATTACTCTGAAATTCCATCTAGTCTGAATGGCTATCAGCAAGAAAACAAAAGATGCCAGACTTGGTAGCACATACTTTAAATTCCAGTACTCCAGAAGCAGAGGCAGGTAGATCTCTGTGAGTTCAAGGCCCAGCCAGGAGTGCATAATGACTGAGACCCTGCCTCAATACATATACCATTACTCACTCTTGGTGGATGTGTGAACTAGTGTAGCCAGTATGGGAATCAGTGTGAAGGTTCCTAAAAGAATTAAAACAGAATGACTATATAACCTAGGAGCAACCTGTTGAGCATATACCCAAAGGACTCTATACCGTACCACAGGGACACTTGCTCATTCATGTTCACTGCAGCTCTTTTGACAAAAGCTAGTGAATGGAACCAACCAGCCTAGATGTCCATCAATGGAAGAACAGATAATTAAAATGTATCACATATAGGCAATGGAATTTTGCTTAGCTGCTAAGAAAAATGAAGTCATGAAATTTGCAAGAAAAATGGGTGGACCTGGAAAGTATTCTGTGAAATGAGGTCACCTGGTCTCTGAAAGACAAACATCACACTTTCTCATACATAGCTCCTAACTTTAATGTCTGCATGTATGCAAAGAAAGGAATTTGAAAGTGGGAACAGACTATGAAACTAGACAAGAGATGAAACTTAATTCTTTGTAAGCTTATGACAAAAAGATTCAAAATTGACCAGCTGGATGGAACCAGATCTAAACCAGACTGCCCAGCCACAAGCTCCACGGAAGGCAGCATTGTTTGCTCTCAGGCCTACCCTCTCTCTTTCCCTGCTCGCCTAACCCTGTCCTTGGGTTGTCTCTAACTCTAGAACTCCCTTGGCCACTGGCTTCTAGGTATTTAAGTACCGGCAGAAGAGCGGGAGGCAGGAGAAGAAAAGTCAAGGCATTTCTTTTCTCATTCTCGTTCTCTTCCAGGGCTCTCATGGCTGGGTACCCTTGGCCGCTAGTCTAGCTCCTTCTAGACAACACTGAACCACATCTTCTTGTAATCCTAGACATCACAGAACTTTCTTCCCAATTCATATTGGTTGTAGCATGGTCCCTTGTTTGGCTTCCCAAGCTCTTCCATTACTTGTGTAATAACAGGTAGCTTAACAGCCTCAATTAAACATCTACCCACTCAATATAAAAATTCTGCATCTATCTATATGATAATATTTCTAAAACAACTATTGCAGAGAGCCATTGAAAAAATATTCCCAGTTCATCCTAGATTGACATATGGCCTTGTTACATGTGTTTGATATGGAGTTGGGTCACCTGCAATTTACAAATCCAACAGTAACTGCACAGATATATACCACATTCAGTGAGATGGTTCTACTGAGCATGTATTTAGATGTCACGGCAATGCGTTGTTGCTATAAAAGATTCCATTCATCCTCCACTTTGTAGTGGTCTCATCACAGATCTCGTAGCAGGAGTTTGTGCATATGCTGGTAAGGGAGCATAGACCACACTTTGAATAGCTATTCTTGGGCACGACCATCCCATGGTGTAGAGAATTGGGGTGCAGCAAGCATAGATCCTTTCTCTTTGGGGTATTGTGCAATTCTGACAGAAGCTCTGTTTCTCACATATGTCATGATTCCCACACAGTCCCTAAGGCCACAGTGACCATTCCTTACCAGGGGCCACTTCCTTTGTCAGCCTTCAGCTATTCGATCTGCACAATAGCTCCGGGATGGATAGTCACTATTATCCCCATTTATTAATACTCACTAAACAAGGCCGGGATCATACAGCTTGAGGGTCTCAGCCATGACACAGAATGACCACAATCATCTTATAGACTTATACGTCAGAGGAGTAATTAAGGATCTGGACACCAATGGAAGCTGTGCCCAGTCCATTTTCCCCTGTCACCCAGGGTCAGATTTCTTGCCCTGGTACCACACAGTTCCCCAGGCAAACCAGCCCATCAATGCTCTTTCAAGAAGACTTCCACACGTTTGTCACCCTTCCAAAGACAGCCTACCTCAAGACACTGAATCCATGCTGAATACCATTCAATCCCACTGTCCCCAGGCTGTGTTTAGAAGTGCTTCTTGTCTGCGGTACAGTTAGACACTCTTCAAAAACACTGGCTTTCATAATAACAGTGACTCCTGGTGCACAGCTAATATTTACGAAGCACTTCTTGACGCCAGGCAGTGCTTTAAGCTCTTTTCCTACAATAACTTATTTAATATTCTCAACAGTAGGAGAGAAGTGCTCTATTTTTATTGTGTTCTTTTGACATTTGAGCAAACTTAGAAGAGAGGTTAAGAAAAGTTTCTTAAACTCTGAGTCAGCCCAGGCGGCTGTCACAAAGCACAACAGACGGATGACGCAAACAACCGAAATGTCTCCTTTGTAGTTGCGGAGGCTCAAGTTTGAGATCAGCGTTCCGGCCTGGCCAGTGTTACCCAGGGAGGTCCCTCCTCAAGCTGCATGCTTGCTGCGCTCTCACGTGGCAGGCAGAGAGCTCTGTGGGTCACTTAACCATCATTTGAAAGAGCCTGAAGATTCATTGAGCCATGCTAAAGGGTTAGAAACTTTAGGAGCTGGAGTCCAGTGGGAGGTCAGCAAGAAACCCTCAGAGGGGATTCATTGGGCTCTTGTGGGACACCAGTTAGTTCTCTGGAGGATGAGTTCTTTTAAAAATGGCAAGAGCAGACCCCCGAACTCCAACTTCTAGTCTCACTATGTGATTTTCCCCCCACGCTCTCATTTGGTTCCACCATCCATCATGAAGCCATGAGGTCATTACCATAGCCAAGGAAATGCTGGCACCATGCCTTTGAACCTTCAAACTGTGAATTAAAACAAGTTTCTTTCCTTTATAGATTGCACAGTCTTATGATATTTTGCTACAGAAATGGAAAATACTTTAGACATTTTTATTTATTTATTTTCTGTATATGAGTGTTATGCCTACACATATGTAAGTGCACCCATGTCATGTGGTGTCTGTGGAAGACAGATGAGGGTGTTGGATCCCCTGGAACTGGAGTTATAGACAGTTGTTAGCCACCACGTAGTTGTTGGAATCTGAACCTGGGTTTTCTGGAAGAGTAGTCAGTGCTTTTTACCTGTGAGCCATCTCTCCAATCCTGAAAAATACCTTAATACAACTTTCATGAGGGCTCTATTTTCATGACTTAATTACTTCTCAAGGACCCACCTCTAGATACCATCACACTGAGAATTAGAATTTCAACATATGAGTTTGGGGTGGATATGGAGTACTGTTCAGTCACCTGCACCTAAGTTCACCAAGGGAAATCTGGGCTCGGATTTGAACCACTGGATTCTTGGCCACCAAAGTCTGTGGTTTCAAGATACTGTGCAATAGCAAAGTTCTTGAATTTCAGGATCTTTCTATAACTATTATCTATGTAATTCCCCATGTTGCACTGGAGAAGGAAGGATCTGGAGTCACTGAGAAAGTTTTAAAGCTGGGCAGACACTTGAAGTATTGATACCTTCTAGTCTGGGGCCTAGGGAGAGGGGGCACTTGGGGTTACATGATTGACCCTGCAGGAGTCCTGATTTCCACCATGGAGAGAGCGGTAGTCTGCTTTTCTGTGTCAGATGGCGCTAGTAGGTGGGTGAACACTCATGTGAGGACAGATCTCACCAGAGCAGCATGCAGGATTCTGGAATTTATACCGAGGATGTGCTTATGTTGGAGGGATGGTCAGGTCAGCATGTGGGGAACGTGTGAGAAGATGCAGGTGGCCAAGGAAGGAGAGGCATCTAGCTATGTGTAGACTTGTGAGCTCTTCCCAGAAGCCAGGCACTAGTTTTGCTACATGCACTTTGGTCAACCTAGTTCTAGGTTTTTATCTCCAAGTTTTTTCAGGATTTGGAGATGCAACACTCACTGTAGACAGCATAGCGCTGAGGACTCTGGGTGCATCATCTCAGTCAACCCTGGAAATAATCTGACCAGGATTATTTTTCATCCCATGGACAATGGGTTTGGGGAAGTGTTGCAGCTTGCCCAAAGCCACACACTGGCAAATAGCAAAGCCAGGCTTTATTCCTAGATCTGACCATCATCCAACTGAGTCGCTAACCTACAGTATGATTTACAATTGATGGGAAGAATTTAGTGAAGGTCCAGGCCAATAATTGTTAGTCTCATTCCCTTCTCAGGCCTCCATCTTCTCAGGTATAAAATGAAAAAGTCAAACTAGGTCCAGGACCACAAGCTCAAAGGCTGACACCAAGCAAGCAAGTGGGGGAGTCCTTGAGGCTGCTTTCAAATAGCTTGAGATTACCTCCTTCTGGATACACGGTAGAATGGCGTTTCCTGGCTCCTTGTGATTGGTTGGGCCTTGTCACTTGTTCTGGCCAGTTGATCTAGGAGTAGAGTCACATGGGTGATGAGGCACAGGTCATTTTTAAGGCTGTTCCCACAGTGCGGACATAAGAATGAGGCAACCGGGGGCAGACTTCTGGCCAAGTTTCAACAGACTTGTAGCGTGAGTGAGAAACAGACTTTTACATTTCAAGCTACTGAGATCTGAGGGTTTTCTGTCTCTGTGTGATCTCCTGGAGTCTGAATGCCAGAACAACGGTGACAGTGATGGCCATTTGAATTGAGTTGAATTAAAACACAAAGTCCTGCTTGAGTTTCACCTTCTGTCATTGCTTTGGGTCATTGACTTGAGACAAAGCAATAAGCTGCAGTGTCCTGTCCTCTTAATTTGGACAAACAATGACACAAGCATATGCAACACCTGATACTTGTCCTCTAGGCTGGGGAGACACAGAAAGCAAGGAGAGCAAGCCACAAGGGCACAGGAGACAACTCTGACTCAGTTCCAAAGCCGATGCTATGGGAAGTGAGCTTCTATGTCAAAGGATTTCAAGGGAAATCGAACATCCAGGAGTTTCTATGAATTCTTACAATTAGTACAAGTAAACCAGAAAATGAGTAGCTATGTAGGTCTGTGAAAGATCTGTGGGGACCTGGCTGAAAGGGCCATGGGCCCCAGCTCCAAGCCTTCATGCTGCTCTGGCTAGATGTGAGCTCCCTGTAGACTGAGACCTTGGCCACCATTGTCTCCCCATGAGATAAGGGTTCAATAATTACATACCGAGTTTTGAGTGGATGCATAGAATGCCCTGAACAGTGCCTGGATCATAGCTAACATGTTTGTTTCACTTCCCATGAACATTACTCAGTCTTGAAAAAGGAGGCAATCCTGTCACTCAGATAAAGCTTTTAAGGTGAATGAACGAACGAATGTCTCCCTGCAAGCATGACTGTCTTTCTAAGGGAGCATTTGGTGTGAATCATTGAGTTGATCATTTGAGCTTTACAAGTGGATAAAACAAAGCTTCTCCCTGATTGAAAACACTTGAAGAGATCCTGTGCAGGAATCTCACCATGCTGTTTGCTCCTGGCTGTTTGTCCAAGGAGCCTTTCTGGAAAATATTGGAGGTTGAGAGGAAGGGTGGCTTTCTCTCAAAATTGGGGAATTTCTAGGTATTTTTTTCCTGTTATTTTTCATATGGACTGGTCACTTTCCTAAACTAGTTGGTGAGCTCCTTCTGACACTGACTGACAGACTGTCACCCATCAGGACCGCCCACCGCTTTGCCCAGCCTACTCGGATGTGAGTTGTTCGGGGCTAGAGGCTGGCCTCTACTTTTTCTTGGGCCTTGGTTTCCCCACATGGAATAGGTTTTGACTAGATGTTTGCTAGGAGAGGTCTGTGCTCTAACGGGAGTGGCTGGCTAGAGTGGGGCCCTTTATGAATCTTGGTGGCTCTTCAGACTCAATAGTGTTCTGTTCTTTCTTTTTCATGGCCAGTGATGCTCAGGGCTGATTGGCAGAGTGATGGTCAATCTCGGAGTAGAAGGAAACCAGCCTTCAGTGAGGAGTTCCAGTCACCAACCTTTCCAGAAGAACTTCGAAGAAATGCATTATTTCTAGGTCCTCTTGGAGTAACCAAGGATGATCTGCTGGAGGTGAGGAAGAGCCACAGAAGATGTCCTTGCACTCTCCACCAGAAAGGAGCAATCCTAAGCATTCCAGCTCACCTGCAAAGGCTAACTGAATCTGGCTACAAGAGATAGTATCTAGCATGATATTAAAGGACACCATTCACAATGCCCTCCTACCCAGGCTGTAGGGGATTGAGTCCCCTCAAGTTTCCTCAAGAAACAAGCTAGAAGAAATCACAAACATTCGGTCAAATAGGGGTTGTATACACTGGGGAGTGTGCAGGTGTGAGAGCCAGGGGGACCAGGGTGGGAATCCAGACCTGGCATGGCACAGGCCTACTGAGTCACAAGCCATTGGCCCACTGGGAATTGGGGACTAGAAAGGCACTCAGTTTCCTTCAGAATTGTAAGGACTACATTTAATCTTAGCCCGGCGTGGTGTCTACAATCCCAGCACTTGAGAAGTTGAAGCAGAAGGATCATGAGTTCAAGGCCAGTCTGGGCTATATAGCAAGACCCTGACAGTAAATAGATAAGTAAATAAATAAGTAAATAAATATATATGTAAATAAATAAATATCATGCTCAGTATATTGTTGGAACACTGGACATTTAAAAACTCCAACAAAACACATCTACCTCAGATAGAAAACTTATAAAATGAATTTATGAAGAAGGACAAAATCCTCCAGCCCTGGTATCAGATCCTAAAGAGCATTAATGTCCAGGGCAAGGGAAGTGGGTTGAGTGGTGATCACCAAAGTTGTATCTTAGTCTGCAGACATGTTGTTTGGTGAAAGGGTCTTTGAAGACATGAAGAAGTTAAGGGTACTGAGATGAAGGCATCTTTCTGGATTAGTCAGAGTGACCCCATCCAGGGACAAGAGTCACAGAAAGTGAAGGAGAAGACTGCCACCAGGAGGTCATCCAGACTCCAAGAGAAGGAAGAGACAAAGACCACATTCTCCTCAAGTGCCTCCAGGGAAACTGAGGCCTTGCTGATAGTTGTGGACTTCGGGCCTCTGGTGGGGTGAAGGGCAAGTTACTGTTGTTTGAAGGCACCTGGTTCATGGGCATTTCTTCCAGAAGCCACAGAGGACGAATGCAGATGGTGTGGCCAGCCTCTGCCATCTGGAAGCAGCAGAGTCACAGCCTCGCCAGCCCTTTGCTGAGGATGGAGGAGGCTCCACTGGGCCCCACTGAGGGACACGAAGAGCTGCTATTGGCTTTGACTCTCAGCAACTGTCTCCCAGCCTCTGCACTGTGCTTTCTGTTGGGATATCCTCTCTCCTCCGCAGGGTGGGTCTGTAAATCAAGGCATATTATAGTCTCCCTACCAAGAAGGGCCAATGCAGCTCAAGGCTGGCCAACTAGACTCTCTCACAGGACACCCAGTCTTCAATAGGGAACATTTCCAGGGCACTGACCTACAGGAAGGTTTCATCTGAGCACGGTGCGCCTGCATTTTGCGCCATTTCTCCAGGCTTCTTGTCACATCAGTGGACTCTTCCTCAGGGCTTCCCAGTCTATTTCTTGGTCATGTAGACTGCCACTGTGGTCTGCAACCAAGCATTGTTACTGCTGTGGAGAGGCAACACCAGGAGAAGAGGCATACCCAGACACGGGGAGGATGAGCCCCATCTGGGTTAGCTTCCTCCTGGTGTGGACAGGAACTCATGGACCAAGGGCAGCCTTGGCACTTTGTGTCACTCCCAGTCCTTTCTTCCATTAGATGCACTCTCCACAGTCCCTGTAGCTGTGTTAGCTTTGTATGCACAGTATCTGGTGCTCAGTAAGCAGTGCTGGTACTTGGCAGTCAACACTGTAGACACAGAGCATAGACTCATCCTCAGGGAGCCCCATCTAAGGTAAAGTCAATCACAGAGAAGGATGGAGAAAATCTACAGAGGGCCAGAGAAAATCCTGCAAGTCACAAAGGAAACTGTTGGGTGAGACAAAGACCCTTCTACAACTTTCAAGAACACAAAAGACTTCTGGCTTCACTTGCTCCAGGGATTACAGACACCAGCTCTTAGAAGGCTCTACCTATGTCCACGGCAGACATTACTAATCAATAATTCCCTTTGTAATTCTGGATTCTCCAGAAAAGCAGATTCGGCACCTGTGTTATAAAGTCATCTGCCAGTTGGAGAACCAGGAAAGCCTGTGGTGTTAATTAGATGAAGTCTAATGTCTACGACCTCAGGGAGGAAGAACGGGGTAACACCAGATCTGAGTTCAAAGGACTGAGAACCAGGCATGCTGGTGTCCAAGGGCAGGAGTGGATGGATGTCCAGCTCAAACAGAGAGAGTCTGCCCATCTCTTTCCTCCACCTTGTTATTTGATTCAAGCTTCCAGTGGACTGGGTGGCAGCTGCTCATATTGGTGAGGTAGATTTTCTTTTTTTAATATTTAATTTATCATTTTTATTTTATGTGTATTAATGTATTGCTTGTAGTTAGGACAGCTATAAGCCATTATGTGGGTGCTGGGATTCAAACCCGGGTCCTCTGCAAGAGCAGTCAGTGCTTTTGATCTCTGAGCCATCTCTACAGCCCTGAGGTGGATTTTCTCTATTAAGCCTACTGATTCTCATGCTATTTTTTTCCCGAAATAACCTGACAGACATTGATAAAGAATGCTCACCAGTGCTTTGGCTTAAGTATTCTTGTGGTGGGAACTTGGTCTCTCAAACAGTGGTACTGGGAGTTAGACTGAAATCCTCAGGTCACCTTGGAATAAGGTATATCGAATGGTCACCAGTCAGTTCCGGCAACAGAATTGTTTCCCAAGCCTGATTCCAGCCAGCCTCTTACTTCCTCTTTCAATATACAATCCTTCCTCCACACACATGTCCATCATGTCTCCATCATTTCCTGACACTGAGCTGTGAGGCCTTCATCAGAGGTTGAGCCAGTGGCAGTCCTGGACATTGAGCCTCCAGAATTGTGTGCTAAATCAAGCTCTTGATAAAGGGAACTCACCTCTGGTATTTTGGATCTGGGTTTGATTCCCAGCATCCACACGGTGACTGACAACTGTCCATAACTCCAGTTCCAGGGAATCTGACACCTTCTGACTTCTGCAGGCATTGTACAACACGGGTCCACTTACACATATGCAGGCAACACACTCATACATCATAAAAAATAAAAATAATAAATAAAATGTTTTTAAAGAATAAAAAAATAAAGTGAGCTCTCCCCTGGTGTTTCATTGTAAAAACATAAAACAACTAATGTAACCAGTCATCTGGGCATCCCTTAGCCCAGGCAAGTTGGTAAATAAAAACAAAGCACAACACCATCCTCTGAACCCAGATGTGATCTCAGTTCTTCCCCAAGTAAGGCCATATGCAGTACCTTTGAGCTAAGCTAAGTTGGGACAAAGCCTTCTCTGATGGTGTTCACACTCCTCCTTCCAAAAGCCAGGGAGACTAAGGAGAGAAAAGGCACATCTCGAAGCCATGCAGTCATGAGCAGGAGGTGCAGTACTTGGCTCTCTGCATCCTAGGCCTAAGCACATCCCTATCACTGCCCAAGAGCACTGGGCAGGTGCTTCCTCATCAGCATCTTTCCCCCTCACCCCCTCCATCCCAACAAGCCCTGAAGACCATAGTGTTTATTTTAGCAAACGCACAAATCTGGTCTCTACAGGATGAGCATTAATAAAATATGTGCTCTAACTCCACGTAACAAGGAAAATATAGAATACATTTTCTATTCCCGTGGATCCTCAGGCCACTGGCAATTCACCAACAATTGATTTAGCCATTTGATTAGTTTGGGGAAAAAACATTATATTTTAATGGGGTATATATAATTCTAAGCTGCCACTTTGAAGTTGAACCAAATATTAAAATTACCTCTTTTTATGGACACTGCACAGCTATGAAGCTTTCTAATTGCAACTTGGGCTTTTGTAAGTGATTTGAACTAGAGAAGCAATTTCTGCAGAGCTTTCTGCATGAACCTGGTGACTGCCAGCCCAGACAGGCCCTCTGAAAGCAAAAAGGTAGAGAGGCCAGTGGTTACAGCTGTGCCGTGTGTGGGATCCACACTTCCCAGCTACGAAGCCCAGTAGTAAGCCATGTGGACTATCTTCCTTTAAAGCAGCTCCTGTCCATCAATTGCCTCCCTCTACTCTGTGAATCCCATCAGCATTTAGCAAGACTTTTGCAGGAGTTTTTCCCACAGGTAACCCCTCTGGCGTACATGTTCTTCACAGTCGTCAGAGATTGTTTTTCCTCTGAAACATCACATTAGCTCACACTAGCGCCAGAATCATCACTTAAAATCCTTCTGTGGCTGCCTGTTATCTAAAGCAGGGTCAGAAAGTTGCAGACTGGGCTCACATCTGGCCTGTTTCCTATTCTTGTGGATGATGCTATATTGGAACACAGCCTCCTCAGTTTGCCCATTCTCATGGCTACTTGTGTGCTTTGACAATAGAGTCTAGTCACAGAGTCACTGCAACAGGTACTTTAAGTCTGGCAAGGTTTTAAACACTCACTGCATAGCGTTTTACAGAAAAGGGGCCCGGAGGAGAAAACAGACAGCCACCACACCACCTGTCATCTGCCCATCGTGCCAAGCCCGTTGGCTCCAACATGAGCATATCTTCTTCCACACCAGAAGACAGGTGCTATTGGTATTTGTGCCTGAACAGAAGACACACAAACTCTCTGTCCACCGAAAGGCCTTGTGAACTTTACTTTCTCCCCACACATTGTTGTCCCTGAGGAACAGAGACTCTACTAGGGACTCGGTTCCTGATATATGAAGCTCCCTGAATCTTCACTGTTGCTCTTTCTGGAGGGTTCTCTCCGTGTCCCACATTATGGTCTGGCTAGACACACAGCTTCCAGCCTCAACACTCCTGACCCCTGGTTTCTTATACACAAATCCCCTTCACAGATCCTAGGATTCAGGAGATGGACTCAATGTGTTGTAGGAACCCATTTCACAGATGAGGAGTCTGAGGCCAAACCTTTCTGAAGGATCTGAGCCAAGGGCTTCAAACAATGGCCATAGCACTTCTCACTTGCCTGTGGCCTCCTTTCTGCCACTTTGAGAGTTTACATGTCCTTACTCGTATCAGGAACCTTCTAGATAAAAGATAAAGAGTCTTTTAAGCAAAGCTGAAGCCAGACAACAAGCAGTCCATCTCCTTATAGTGACATGCAGCCTGGAGCCCAGAGCCCCCAGGGGAGCCCAGGACATGGCCCCTACCTCCTTCAGACTAGGAGCAGGTCTTACCCAGGCTGCCTGAGAATAGTCCAAACCTCTGAGGGCTGGGGACCCTGGCTGCATTTCTGCTCTGAGTCCTAGGCTGGGAGGTGAGGAGGTGGAGGGACAGGCGTGACTGAGTACAGGGATAGCTCATGACCATCACCACTACTGAGCAGTGGCTACATGCAGATCTCAACAGCTCTAGGAGACTTCTTTGAATTCCCATTTTAGTGACATAGAAGATGTCAGAGATGGTGTGTGGCTTGTCCAAGGCCAGTGGTCAGAGGAACAGGCTCACACTCCCCAGGCTTTGCTGTGAACCATTTCAGAGAATTATCTAAAAGCAGAAAGAGATGTGGTAGTCGGCTGGCTGGGAAGGGCTGAGCTGAGTGTTGGTGGTTTTCTGTTCAGTTGACTTGGCTGTGATTTGCCAAAGGGGCTTCTAGTTTGGTGATTCTGGGGTGAGAGTGTTTGTTGAAGGTGGGGCTTGGCAAGCCGGAGCTCTCAGGAGAACACCTCAAGTGCTTCCTATGTACTTTGTGAAGGTAGCTCCCGGGGTCATCAGGACTTGAACCTTGGCTATCCATGTCTGCTGAGCAACCCCACTCTCTATCTAGATGGTCAGCTCTGTGTACAAAGATGAGGAGATTCCTGGCACCTTGTTTCCCTGTGTCTCACAACACAGGAGTTAGAGATAAACCTGACAAGCCAGCTCTGTCTACCCAGATGTTTATCCCAAAGAACACATGGACCTGTCTTCCCATCCAGGGCACACACAAGAGCTGCCAGGAAGGTGTGATTGCCTATCCTGGGCTGTCCTTCAGTGACCTATGTGCTGACCCCACATCTATGTGCCTCAGTCCTGACTTCAGGTGATGGGTTCCTCTGCTTCCTAGCATAGGCGCTCCGGTGTGAATCTCTCCACTTCCCGATGTTCAGGACCCAATGAATTACTTTTCTCCCTGGGTGAGGGCCTTTTGGGGAGGCCCCAAAAGCCAGGACTTCCACTTACAGCAATGTGGAATTTCTTCCAGAAACCTGCAACCCCTCCTCCAGCTCCACTCTCCACCCAGGGAAACCTGGCCCTAACAGGCTAGCTTTCATCCTCATTCGGATACATATTGTATTGGCTGAGCAACATCAAAGGGACCATGTCGTTACATATTCTATTTCTGAGAGGAGAAAGCAACCCCTTGCTTTATTAACATGGCAAATGTTGACTCTTGTAATGAAAAATGTAGAAACACCAGGCAATTTTTGATGAACAGGTCATAGAGAAGACTCGCTAAATGGGGAAAAGTCTCTGTCACGAGTGTGTGCAGTCCCTGTGTGGGGACACCCTCTCTCCCCGACAGGCCTGTGTGGGTCTAGAGATTCACAGACATGTGACTGGCTGCGGGGCCCAGGTTTCACTGTCAGAAACTCCTCTTCACTCCAGCTGGACTCCAGGGCAGGCTCGTCACAACCTTTAACACTTTTGAAATCCTCAGGAATGAACTGACCTGCTATGATCCTCTCTTTACAGCCAGCATTCCGCTAGAACCTGGTGGAAGGTATAACTGGCCTCCTTTCCCATGAATGGAAATTGACTTTGAGTCATTTTAAAAAGGTACCTCAGGGCAGACCAGCAGATTCTGAACCGGAGAACTCAGTCTTTACAGGGTCATGTCAAGAGTTGTTCCCATGGGTCACATCAGTGTTCATCAAGTTCTAAGGCAAGAAAATCTTCTTGGCTGGTTAACCCAGTGTTTCCCAAACTCATGTGGGCCCCAGATCCTTTGGCATGTAGAAGAGGATACTTATAGGATGGTCATCCCAGTGGACCACTGGGAAGGAAGAATGGCCCTGGACAAATAGAGGGACACCTGACTGGGACTGACTAATGGCTTGGCTACCCAAATGTATGTCCGTGGTAAGCCTCGATGCCTCGGAAAAATAGGACTCTTACTTAGTCTGTTTTCTGTTGCTATAACAAAATACCTGAGACTGGATAATATGTAAAGAACGGAAGTTTTATTTGGCTTATGATTCTGGATGCTACAAAGTCCAAGGGCGTGGAACTGATACCTACTGGTATCTGGGTACGTTGTTGCACTATAACAGGGCATAGGGTACCATAGGAGACAGATCCTGTGAGCCAGCTCAGATCTCTCCTCCTCTTCTTATAAAACCACTCAAGACATCTTTGGGCCCACCTCCTGGACCTTCTGTCCCTCTGTCCAATTCTAGTCACCTCCCAAAGGCACCACCTCCAAAGGCCATCCACCACGACATGAGGGATGGTGCTCCTGCACGTGAGCCTGGGGATACATTCAAGCCACAGCAGAACAGTAGACTGGATGAGCATCCCGCAGTGGCACTTTCTTGTATAAGTGTGATGACATCAGAAAGGACAGTTGAACCAGAAGGCTCAATCAAGCACATCCTGAGCGTCTGCATGCATGACAGTGGTGAACATCATTGGTCAAAACCAGTCGTGCAGTTAAGCCCAGCGTTAAAGGAGAGAAAGCACTCTTCCCATCAAGGTCAGGAGAAAGTACCTGCTAATCACAATAGCAGAAGCATAGCTGAAACCATGATCTTAGTCACAACTTTCAGACCCACCACTTGACAACTGCTAGGGCTTTGAGACAGGCAGACATGCTTCCAGCCCTCGGGCTGGAAGCCCTGGAGGCCCACGTAAGAAACTGACCCACCACGACCTGTGCTAGAGGCTGGGCACACTCTGAATGCACATGCTCATTCCTAAACCCTTCCTGGGCTGTCTTCTGGTACCCACCGACCACCCCTCCCTCACATTGGAAGCAAAGTTCCCCGGTTTATCACAGAAACTCTTCATGTTGTGTAGGATGTGCACTATACAAAGGCTTCCGGCTGGCAGCTAACCTGCAGCCAGCACTGCACACCAACCCCACTATGCAGCAGGGGCTCTGTGTGCCCGAAAGAAGGGGCTCTTCTCTTCACTCAAGGTGCTATTGGCTAGTTAAGCCCTGCCATGAGGACTGAGTAGCCAGAAAGAGTGCATTTTAAACCGCTTGCAAAAATGCCCGTGCCTGCTTTTAAAAGATCCAGTTGTTCATCTTGGTTTGTATAAGCTTTGAGAAAAGGAGATGTTTCCTTCCCAAGCTGCCTCAGTTTCCTTGAAAGTCATTCGGCTCATCACAAGAGAGATGGGGCTGCACCAGGAGTCCTAGCCTCCCATGAGAGAAGGAGGAAAGACCTCAATGATTTTGAGCCCAAAAGTCAATAATGCATCATCATTTTCCTGACCCAATAGTAGTATTTGATTTAGCTCCACTTTCAGAGAGATAAAAAGTTTGGGTTTGGTTTGAAATGAGGCCCAGCAGAAATGAACAAGAGACTCCAACATAGGGATTAACGGGACCAGTTTATTAAGGGCATGAGGCTAGCCTCCAAGCTTGGTAGTGGATTTGAAAACTAGCCAGTTTGCTGTTTTGGAGTTCAGGTTTTTAAAAGGGAGGAAAAGTAATTAACAAAAACCAGGACCAGGAAGCTTGTCTTGTCAGGAATCTTATCCTATCGGTGTTAAGGAGCTGCAGTCAGTCTCTTGTCACAGATGCTTGTAAATTCTGGAAGTTAAGCTAGAGTCACCAAAGTGTCTATCAGTCATTTCTACAGATGGCAGAGTCCTGGAACTGACTGCTGAGGGGTTTACCTTCAGTGACATCTTACAGGAGGCGGCATTCCAGAGCAGAGAGGGCATGGGAGAGAGAAGGGCGCCTTTTCCAGGAAGCCCAGCAGCTTCCCTGGTGTCTGCGCTCATACAGTTCAGGAGCCTTGTTTACTCATCCTCTGAGTGCTTTGAACTTTGAATTCTAAGGCTTCGTTTCCCTCTTTTCCTTTCTCTCTTATCTTCAGAATATTTCTCAAAGTTGCATTTTCCAGGCCACTCATTATCTACAGAGTAAGTGAAAGATGATATAGTTTCTAATGTGCAACTAAGCCGGGCAGAGCTTGATGGAATGAGCTACCACCCTCCTGAAAGGTGTGGAGACTGGGAGAGGAGGCTCAGGTGTTGTGTGGCTAGGGAACTCACTCCCACAGATTTCTCAAAGAGTACTTGAAAGCTCCACAGGGGACTTCAGTAGGCATGAAGGGAGGCCTGGTAGCTCCGCACAGCTTCTGGACTGGACCCCACAGAATCTTCAGACGTACAAGTGGGATCAGCTCCAGAAGGGGTTCAAAGGTCTCCTAGATGAGGCCAGCAAACAGAGGCTTCAGGAAGGGGTGCAGGGAGAGGATAAAGGATGGAGAAATGAGATGATTTGGCAGAGGGGCTACAACAGGGCTTCAGCTGGAGGGCTGCTCACTGAAGCCACTCAGGGCCCATCCAGGCCTCCCTGTCCTGCATTTTCTCTAGCTTGCTTGGTGCAGAACCTAGGATGCCTGTTGGAGATGGTTCCTTTAGGCTAAGCCTCAC
Source organism: Eospalax fontanierii (assembly GCA_035773235.1). Taxonomy (NCBI): domain Eukaryota; kingdom Metazoa; phylum Chordata; class Mammalia; order Rodentia; family Spalacidae; genus Eospalax; species Eospalax fontanierii. Next base: position 13,913,025 of record CM069552.1, read on the forward strand.
CCTATCCACGCCTGCTTTATAAAATAGATTCTATCTGAGGCACAGTGGTGTGCTCAATGACACATGCAGATGAGCCCTAAGCAGTGAGGGCGTACCGCAGTTCTCCCTCCTTCTCACCTCTGATGCAACTGCACCAGCAAAGGATGCTTCAAACTGTGCTCTAAGGATAGGTTGGACTGGATGATTCTTTGTGAATGGTGATGGTGGAGAGCCTGTTCTGTGCACTGTAAGTTCGTTACAACATCCATGGTCTGCACCAGCTAGATACCAGGAGTGCCCATCTCTGCCACATCTCTCCACAATCAAAAGTGCTTCCAGACATTGCCAAACATTGAGAGTCTGGTATCATTTTATTGTCAAGAAGCCCAGAAGGAAGCAAGCCCCTTACAGTGCACCTGAACTTCAATTAGACTGGACTGTCTGGCCAGTGCTGGGGTTACATGCCACCACACCCAGCTTCTTATATGGGCACTGGGATCTGAATTGGGGTCCTCATGCATGTGCAGCAAGCACATTACTCATGAAGCCATTCCCCCAGCCCCCACGTGACTCTTTAGTCTTAGTTATCTGTTGAAATGGGGTAACATACTCCAACTCCTTCTCACACCAAAATTCTTCTCTGAGATGCATCCCTGTGTTGGCTGGATTGGAGTGTTTCTTTCATTTTTTTTTTTCCCAAGAAAGAGCCATACGTCTCTCACAACTTACATTTTGGCCCCTTTGTGATATGAGCTACTTTTTTGCTTAAAGGCAAGGTGGTTGGGTGTCAAGTTTAGGGCCTTTGTTTTTCTGATTGAATATCATGAATCATTGCTCCATTGTCTTGTGGATGGCAAATTGCTGTGCATGTTTGAAGCTAGCACAGGTTTTTCCCTTGACATCAACTTCCTTCTTTTAACACCTTCCATACCAAATGTCCAAGGGATTCTCTTTTTCCCCTAAAAGTTTAAAAATCTCAGCAAAAATGGTCCTGTTGACAAACTACCTTCTAAATACTATTGTGTGTTTCTGTAGATGAGTGCTGCTTTCAGACGTCACCAGAAAAGGTTTTTAGTGAAGCCAGCAGTGGTTGATGGAAAGGCTCATAGCTGGTTAAAGTACTGAGAATAAGTTCATTACAGGGAGTGCCTCAGCCCTGAATGGAACAGCTTTGATGTTTCAGAGCTCAGAGAACATCGAAGAAGAGAGGTCAGAAAGAATTCGAGAGTCCGAAGATGAGAAGCTCAGCACAAGGATGTCTTCTGGACATGACGGGGCCATCGTACTCATGAACTCACTGCAGCTGAGGCTACCGCAAGACCTGCAAAGATTCAGCCTGTCAACGTTTCTTCCTGGGTGGAGGAGGCGCCCATAAGGCTGTGCCCTTCCTTGAAGAACTATTGACAATTAGTGATGGTTGGGGAGAGTGTATAATTTTCTTCAGTGCTGTAGTCACTTCAGAGGGACTTGTAAAGAGAAAGAAATTTAGTGATAGAAGCAAGGGTCATAATGGAGGGTGAAAATGATTAAAATTTATTATATACATTTATGAAATATGTCAAGGAATCCAAGATTGGAAGGAATGATCTGCCCTAGCTATAGGAAAACCTTCCCTGAAGGGATGATACTTCGGCCTAAACCTAAGGGTGATCAGGGAAAAGATGTCCTGGCAAAAGGACAAACCCATGAAAGGCCCTGGGACAAGAGAGAACTCATAAGGACAAAGAAAGAAGGATGGCTGTAGAAAAATCAGGCCCTGGAGGGTTAAACAGTGGCACACAAGCTTCAAAGCTCATCCATGAGACTGTGTTTCATTTTATTTATTTCAATTTTTGATTTATTTATTTTTATTTCATGCTTATTTTGCTGAATGTATGTAAGTACACCATGTGCATGCAATGACCCTGGAGGCCAGCAGAGGGTGTCGGGTCCCCTGGAACTGGAGTTAAGAATGGTTGTTAGCCACCATGTTGGTGCTGGGAACCAAACCAGGGTCTTCAGCAAAAGCAGTGAATGTTCAATTCTTTGAGGCTGTATTTTAACAGGTAGCAAGGCTTCTAGGCATTGGGTACCATGGTAACAATTCAAAACAGAGGGGACTTTTAAAGGCAAGTATGACAAACATTGTGGTGGTGATGAGGAGTGGCTTGAACATAGTGTTGGCACAGCAGCAGTGAAGGCCCATCAAGGAAAAACTAGTTCCTTCTGGTCAAGAGGAAGAGATCTGTTGACCTACATTCTAAGCTATCCAAAGCATAAACGAGTTAATCCATTGGGGCTAGTTGATCACCTAGCCTTGGGACCACCCCTAAGAAGCTGGGCTTACCTTAAGCCCTGCTAAAGAGATAGGTGGAATAATCCCTGTAGTGAGACAGTGTACTTTTCCTTTTCAGAATCCCTGTCTCCTAACTCAGTCCCTACAAGCCTTTATGAGGTCCATCTGGGTCCCTCCACCTCTCTTACAAGGTTTAGCAATTTCTTCTTTTTTGTCACTCGCTCTCCAGGGCTGGCCAGAGCCTGCGTATGTTTTATCTACTACTTTGGGTCTCCTGACTTTCTTCCTGCTGGGCTGCTGCTTATGTGCCATGTGCTGACCTCCAGGCCAGCTTAACTCAAACAGGATGGTTTTCCTTTCTCCCTTCTCTTCTCTATTCTTCTCTGGACAGCTGCTGACATTTACGGCTTGCTTGCCTTGGAGTTTTTCTTTAAAACTCTCATAAAATTGTCCCCTTTGAATCAACTGCAGCTTTCCTCGACTTTCAATTCTTTAATTGAAAAAGAAAACAAACCCATTCCTTTACCCTCAGATGGTATCAGTGTCATCAGGAAAGCCACACCTGGGGTGGAAGCCCCAGCCAAGCCTTGGGATGGTGCCCCCTGGCTTTCTTACCATCTGCTAGCCTTGTTCCCAGCTCTGGTGCCATCAGCCTCAGCTTCTTCTTTGCTTCCTCCTGTGTTTGCAATGTGACTAGAAGTAGCCAGGGTCTTCAAGGCCATAGCCATCTTCTCTATCCTAGAGTGACTCAGAGCCTCCCAAACTCAGGACCAGACCCTGCCCACCCAGCTGCATGGCTGGCCTTGCTGTCTGCTCTGAGAATTCACAGCTTCTCTTTTTCTCCCTTGCAGATTCTGCACCAAGTCTCTCTGCCTTCACCCCATCTGCTCCTGCGAAGACATGTCGTGTGTCCACAATTAGATACTATACCATTAGTCTTCATCAGTTTGTGAATGAACAATTTAAAAAAACAAAAAAAAGGTGTATTTTAATGTGATCGAAATTGGCATCAGTGTGGGCCAGGAACATATGTGACATCATGTGTCCCTGCAAGCATTGACATTTTCAGGACAGTGTCACTGTTCAGAAGATATCTGGAAGGCAATGGCACAGTTCTTTTAGGAAAAGGCAGATGTCAAGGTTCAGAGGGTCGGTTTCTGAATATAAAGATTTAGGAATACCTTTGCTGGCTTATTGTACGTGTGTTTCCTTTTTATGCATGTGTCTTAGTTAGTTTTTAATTGTTGTGATGAATCACTCTGACCAAAATCAACCTGGAGGAGAAAAGGGTTTATTTAGCTTACACATCCTGATCACACAGTTTATCATTGAGGGGAGCCAAAGCAGGAACTCAGGGCAGGACTGAAGTACAGATCATGGAGGCGCACTGCTTACTGACTTTCTCCTCTGGCTGGTGTTCAGCCTGCTTTTTTATGCAACCTGCTCAGGGCTGGCACCACCCACAATGGGCTGGGCCCTCCCACGTCACTCAACAATCAAAACAAACAAAAAAAGTCTCCGAGACATGGTCACAAGCCAATCTGAGATAGGAAATCCCCTAGTTGAGGTTACCTCTTCCCAAGTATGTCAAGTTGACAACTGAAGTAAATGAAAATCCACGCATATATCAGTATGAAAGGATACTTACGTTTCACCATTGACAGAACCAACTAAATTTAGTACATGCATTAATAAATGTCCAGACTGTCATTTACCCCTGTCCTCTCTCCCTACCAACACAAGATTCTCCTGCACAAACTTAAGAATCTGGTTGGAGATTAAGAAAACCTTGGGGTGGGGAAGTATGCTCAGTGTTTAAGGGCACTTGCTGCTCTTGCAAGGGGAACCTGGGTTGGATTCTCAGCATCCACATGGTGGCTAACAACTGTCTATAACACCAGTTCCAGGCAAATATGATGCCCACTTCTGACCTCTGAGGGCATTGCACAACATGGGTACACTTACATACATGTAGGCAATAGATTCATGTACATAAAATAAAAAGAATAAATAAAATAGTTTTGAAAAGGAAATGTTGTAGAATTGACTTAGATGAGCAGTCAGGCACTTTTGAGTGGTGAGTACACTATCCAGGATCGGTGGACCCTATCAAGATGGTGTTTGGGGCACTTGGAGAACAAATTAGTGAGCTAACACACTGGAGGGAAGTCAGAGTCAATACTAGAGGGAAATATATTGAAATATTAATTAGATTGTGTTCTCTTTCCCTTCAAGAAAGAAGGCGGGCTTTCTAATTCTTGGCCTCGGGAGTTTTAATAAGGCTACAAATGAATGGTGTCTGGAGTTAAAGGTGTTCCTGATCTTTTAGGGGGAGGGTAGTCATAGAACAACTAGAATTGGGGGTTCTGAGTAGGCTGGGGGTTGCTCAAGGGAGTCCCACTTCAGCAAATGGAATGCTGGTGTGAGACAGAGGAAGGGGTGTTTGGAGGCTGTGATCCATCAGGTTCTTGTTCCTGTGTCACCATCAATGTAAGGCTACAGAAGGTCCTGCTATAAGGCTGGGCCCCAAACCTGCAGCTCCAGGTCTCCCCAAAGATTCTTGCTTCATGTACTAAAGGGCACCTTCCAAGTCTCAGAGGGGCTACGCAGGGCGGGCCAGAAGGAGTCCGTGAACTATGCAGGAAACAGAATGCCAGCTCTCTCAGTTTAGTGGAAAACTACTTGGAGCTGCATGCCTCTTAGCCCAGCCAGAAAGCATGAGTCTCCAAGAGACAATTAAACAAGTTAAAAGAAAAAGAATTTTTTTGTTTCTGGCACTCATGTTTATAATATGTGTTTGAGATTCACACTGCAAGACAAGAACAACATTTTTCGGGAGGGTGGCTCAAGCCTGAGTCAGGAAGGGGATCAAGCTGGAAGGTGGCTGCTCTCCAAGTCATGATGAAGAGAAGAGGGCTTTTAATGGGCTCCGCATCACGTGTCCCTCAAAGGCCAGCCCCCTGGAAGGCTGTATGCAAACTCCTCTCCAAAGCAGCTTCCCTTGAAGAGAGTTGCTACACAATCATTACAAATTGATTGCAAAAGAGCTAACAATCATGATTAAATCATTAAATTCTTGTCTACGCTTCAGAGAGCGGTGAGAAAATTAACTTCCCACCAACCTAATTTTTTCCTGAACATGAAATAATGATTTTCTGCCCGTCTAATTACAAAGCCAACATCTGATCAAGCCAGCATCCAGAGGGGATTATCGCATGCACGAGTATTAGACCTCATTACCAGCTTGACTGCAAAATTATTACATCTTGTAATTGGATGGTGAGATTTATATACAGATCGGCCCGGTTTCTGTAAGATTGTAATTACAAGCTTCGTTGGTTAGCTACTTATCACACAGCACAGAAGAGAGGGAAATAAGCAACAGAAAAGGCATTTCATTAACCCGTAACCCTATCAAGGGAAAGCCACTGTAACACCCATGTCTGCATTAGGGAGAACAGCTAAATTCACAGATGAAACAATTTATTATACTCTTTGCAAATGGGATTGCATTTTGTTTAACCCCTAATGAACTCTTTGGGTAAAGTGTCTGAACAAACCATTCATTTTATAGACAACTAGGTTCAATACAGTAATTATAAGGGGTAACTGACTGAGATAAATGTTCACCTGCTTAGAAGCAGTTGATTAGAAGTACAATTGCTGGGCACTAGGCCCCACCACCCAAGGGCCCTGGGTTGGGATGATCTTGGCTTCCCTGGAGTGGCTGAGGTGGCAGATCCCTCGAAAATCCACTGGGCCAGAAGGAAAGGCTGGTCCCGGTTCGTCAAGCTTGAAAGGAGCAAGTTTAATAGAGCTGCAAAGACTACGACGTTAACAATTTTAGAAGCACTGGTGCGGAACGCAGAAATTCAAATAGGGCTTGATGAAGACTCCACGGCAGGCTCCAGATGCAGGACCTAAATTAAATGTTGCTTCCTCGTGTGTTTGGGGCCCAACAATAGGCCTTATACAAAGTCAGAAAGTGGGCTCAGCAGGGCATGACACTGAAGGAGGATCCACAGCCTCCCCGCCCCCCAACGGAGGTGGAATATTTTTCAGTCTGTTAATCGTGGTATACACTCTCTTCCCAGAGTCAGCAAACACAAGCTCGTGCTGGTTGGCTCACAGGTTGGTTTCTTTCCTTAAGAAAAACACAGGAAATTGAAGTGATTGAAGTGTCCGTACACATAAAGTTTTATTAGAACACAGACAGACTCTCTGACGTGTGTCTTCAATGGCTGCTTCCTGCTACACAGGCAGAACTAGAAAAGACAGCATCTTATTTATTGTCTAGCCCTTTATGAAAAACATTTGCAGGCTCCCATGGCACCCTGCTTGGGCCTTCTTTGCCTCCATTCCTTCTTATACATGTGAGCACCTAGGCTTGGGTCAGGTGCCATTCTCAGAAAGAAAAAGACCCTAGAGAACCTGAGGTGGACCCTGTGGGGCTTCCCCATAGTGGGGCATCAGCTTCACACATTCTGGTAGCAGCGTCCTGGATCTCCTCTGGGACGGGGCCTCTTCTTCACCTGCCCCATGTGATTTGGTTACTGTGATTGATTCAGTGTAGGAAACACGATCTAATAAGAGCCAGGGGTGGGAAGTTAGATGCCAGTGAAGCAGGCACTGGGCTCCCTCTCCTGAACTAGTCAGGGAGCTGACTCTTAGAATACCAGGGCACACAGACACCAGGGAGTGTATGCAGAGAGTTGGGTCACCACCAGAGATGTTCTAGTAGACAGCCCCCAGGGATGCCCACCTCCGGGTGTTCATACCTTGGTGTGGTCCTCACCTCTACCCCAAGGTATATTAGAGGAACTGTGGCTTTGCCTCCTATCAATGAAATAAAACATAAAGACGGAATGTCCCTTCTATAGTTAGACCACTTATACCATCATCACTTTAGTCTTCTAGACAACTCTCTCTAGCCTTCGTTTGAGTGTGAAGCTAACGTTTACTGTCTATGCCTCTCAGTCTTTCCTTCAAAGTGTCATTCATCACACAGGAACACATTTCAATGTCCAGGGTTATGGCTCCCAAGTACCCACACAACACCTCAAAGGGAAAAATGACTGCATACATATTTATACACACAGAGAGACACACACAGACACATTCACACAGAGACATATACACACAGACATATGCACACATACATACAGATATAAAGACACACACATACATACATACACACAGACACACAGACACATGCTCACATACACATACACAGACCCAGAGACACACATATACACAGAAACATACAAGTGCAGGCAAATATGTGATGCATCTTGCAGTCTATATGTGTTTCCTATACTGACTGCCAGCCTCTTCCCATGGCAATGTCGCTCCATGAGGGCAGTGAGGTTGTTTAGTGTATTGCTGCTCTTATCTGAACGTTGGTGTCTTCTCACAGTCATATGTTGGAACCTAAAACCCAATAGGATAATACTGAGAGGTGGGGCCATTAAGATTAGCATTTGTGTTCTTATAAAAGAGGTTCAAGGCAGCTCTTTTGCCTCGTCCATCATGTGAGTATACACAGAAAGTTCAAGTCTGCAGGGAGCTCATCTTGGACTTCTCAGCACCCAGAACACCGGGGAGTAAATGCTTAATGTTTACAAATTACCCAGCTTAAGGTACTTTGTTATAGCAACCTGAATGGGCTAAGCCAATTACTATGTCCCAGGGGCTCTGCGTCCATGCTTTGTTGAGTAAATGAGAGGCCTAATGCACAGTATACACATTCAGAAAACGTAATTTTTGTTTCAATAATATATGAAGAAGAATGAGCAGTATTTTGTGTTATTCTAGCATCTAGGGCCTCCTGTGATTATTACCGTCACGGCACCATGCACCCTTAGAGAGAGCTGAGTATCAACAACAGGGATTGAAATCTACATGGTCTTGAGATCCTCTGTTGGCCAACTTCTCTCTGGTCTCATGATACAGCTGTTGCTTGGCTGGTCAAAGCCCAGGCAAGGAAAGGGAGTGACAGCCCAGCATGCCTTTTACTCTTGTTGCCATTATCATTATCACCTTTAATTGTTGGTTTCTTTGGGAAAATTGTCCTTAGCCACCTGTCCTTTTTATGAAGCCTGGTTTAATCAATACAAGATAAATTAATTTGTAAGTCCAATTAACCCAGCACTTGGAAATCGTAGCTCCTCAAAATATGCTGAAACAAAAACCAAAGGCAGCTTAGAGTAAAGAAGGCACTCACCTACTGCATGGTGACTGCACTCTCCCTCCGACACCTTGACAGACCGAACACCATATCATATTCACATCACCAGGAGAAGGAACAGTGGTTTAAAAGATTGTTAGTGTTTCTTTTAAACTGTGCAAGATGTGATCGTTTTACCACTCAGCTGGCTGGGTCCTTTTGGTCTACCCAGACAGAAGTCACTGGGAAGCAAGGAGAATCTCTCAAAGTGATAGCAGTCACAAACCCTTTAGTTCTAAGACCTAGTGGCTGGACTGGCACACCCAGAAACTTGTAGGTCCATCCATACTCTGAGGGCCGGAGGTTTATTGCCCGAGGCTTCAGAATCCAAAGACTGAAGACTTATATACTGAAGTAGAGGCTTATGGCTTAAAGCTTTAGGTACCAGGGGTCCTGGGACTTGGCAGCTATTGTAATCCTCAGCTTCCAGCAGCAGTAAGCATCAGCAGGCAGGGCTTGCCAATGTTACCCCTCCCGGGCAGGCTGTGGAACTGGGATCCTCAGCTCTTCCAGGGGCTCCTGGTACAGGTCTCGTCAAGGCTTGGCAGCTTCCTGAAACTTCCAATGACTGGGTCCTGCAATTTCTTCTTGTTCATGCTTCATGGATTGCTTGCTTTTTACGGCTTTGACTCTCTGTCCTCACACAGTCCTTCTTCGTGTCCATAGTCTGCTCCTGATCATTTCTGTCCTTAACGAAGTATTCTGGAACTTTTCAGCTGCTTCCTTGCCACCACAGCCGCTACCATTGCCCTCTTTGCCATTGCTGGTGCCCCGTGACCACTTCTGCCATCCTCTGTTGGTGTGACCAGTTCAGTCTGTTCTGCAAGTGATCAGAAGTAGGCAAGAAAGGTCATTGGAAAGAAGCCTTCTAATAGGTCTTATGTTGCAACGCAGGGAAACAGAAGCCGGTGTCTCCCAACTGACTTGAAAAGTAACTGAACAGCCAGAGAAGATGAGTCAAGGGTATTTGTACCCATTAAACAGCCCTGCTGGAAAACAGGCCTGCCTGGAAAATGGCTGCTAGAGTCCATCACAGCTTGTGATGGCACAATCGTCCAGTGCAAGTTCAGTAAAACATCCGTGGCTGGAATAGTGCCCTCTGAGCCAGGTAGTGTGTCAGCAGCAAGCGGTGGTGGCGTCCTGCAGCTTTCTTAAAGTATCTACAGAGTGACTGAGGCACCCGTGAGGGCAGCATGGCAGGCTACTTCAGAGGAGCACTTTGGCTGGCAGCTCTTCATATCAAGGCAGCTGGGAGCCACAGCAGTCTAACAATTAAGGAGGTAGATTGCCCTGGCCTCCAACATCTTATTTGAAGAAAAAGTAAACATTATAAGGAGTGTTTACAATGAAAACTATCACTAGCAGCACCTCTGGCTGTATTAGGCAAGGATCCCTAAGGAGACTTGGGTCATTTTATCTATTTCAGTCTAAGTGTTCCCAAGGGTTCTTCGTGATTAAGGGGTTGGTCACTAAGATTGCGCTCTTGAGGGTTGGGAAATGGGAACAAGTTGGAGCTCCTTGGGCCTTGGGAGGCACGAGTTAGCTCTCATTTGACCCCTTGAGCTCTCACAAGAGGACTTTAATAAAAACAGGAAGCCTGGCCCTGCCTCTTACAACTGGCCTGTTGTAACCAGTCACTTGGGCACGGACTCCTCCCATGACCATCCACTATGTCCCATGCCCCGAGCCTCCAAGTTTTAAAAGGCTAGCTGCCCCCCGTACTCGGTTGTAGCAATGCAGAGCTAGCTAATGCAATTTTTTGAGACAGGGTCTCCCTGTAGTCCCCGTTGGCCTGGTATGCACTATGTAGACCAGGCTGGCCTTGATTTCATAGAGATCCTCCTGCCTCTGCCTCCCCAGTGCTGGGATTAAAGGCACTATTCTGCCTGGCCTAATGCAGTTGGACTTTTGAATTTCAGATTTAAAAACAGATTTATTTTGGAACTCCCAATTCTATTCCCTTGATAGACATGTCTGTCTTGGACTGGGCTAACAGCCTTGATGACCATTGCTTTCCAGCAAGTTTTGAATCTAAGAATGTAAGTCTTCTTATTTTCCTCTTCTTTTTTCAACAGTATTTTGGCTAGTTGGGGCCCCCTTCACATTCCATAGAATTTTAAAAATAAGCTCAGCAGTTTTCACACATAGAAATCAGCTATTTCCGATGGGGATCTCAGCACGTGTGTAGGGCAGTTTAGGAAGTACAGATATGAAGTCTTCAATCCATGGACATGAAACACTTTAATTTCTTTCAACAACACTTTATGGTTTTTATAGCATAATTTTTCACCTTTTGCTAAATTGAGTCCTGAGTATATTTTTAAATGGTATTATAAATGTAATTGTTTTCTCAATTTCATTTTGGGGTGTCTTGCTGTAAGACTATCCAATCCACTAATTATCATGCAGGGATCATATAACCTGGAATATTGTTGATTTTAAGCAGGGATGCTAACACCAATGAGGACAGAATGATCTTATCCAAAGTGAAGCAATTGGACAGTCACATAAAAAAATGACATTAGGCCCTCAGGCCTTGTCCTTGTCCTGCTGAAGCTACTCAAGAGCACCTGACTAGCTGGGATGGAGACTATTACAGAATTTTAGAACTGGCCAAATGTAGAGAATAAGTGTCTGTGAGATGCTTAACCCCAAGTGACACATCTTCAGTGTGACCTCTACACATAGGAAGAATGCATTTCCCAACTCTCACCAGAGACGCTGTGTTATGCAGCAGATGGTGATTAACACAGAAACGTACAATCAGCCAATGTGCAGAGAACAAGAGGCGTAGAGTGCTCATCCCTGAATAGGACACCTATTTGAACTCTCTGTCTCCCAAGGCTCAAGGACCATTGCAAAAGAGAAGGTAGAGAGATTGTAAGAGCCAGAGGTGTGGATGACCACAAGGAAACCAGAGTCTTCATGACAGCTGATCACCTACTCATATGAACTCAGAGCAATGGTGACAGCATACGTCTAAACACCATTAGACTATATTGTATGAACATCTCAAAAAATTCAATTAAAATTAGTAAAATAAAGAAGTTGGATTCTCATGTCAGAGCCTAGTTAGCTCAAAGTAAATCAAAGGTCAAAATGTATGTGCTAAAACTCTAAAATTCTTACACACTCATAGCCTTGAATTTAGCTAAGGATTCTTAGGTAACATACCAAAAGCCTGAACAGCAACAAAATAAGTAGATAAAGTTGGACTTCATCAAAATTAAAAGCTTCTGTGCTTTAAAGAATATCACCTAAAAAGAAAGAAAAAGAAAGGAAATGAATATCCATAAATGGATAAGACATTTGCAATAGAGAGATGATTGATTGATAGATAGATAGATAGATAGATAGATAGATAGATGATCAATAGATAGATAGATGAACAGACACTTCTCCAAAGAAGAAGGAGGCTGTGAGCAGAAAAGAAGTGCCTTCTGAACTTCGGCCACTTCCCATCAAGGAAATTCACATCAAAACTACAGTGATGATATTGCATACAGGTGAGCTACAGTCAATCAGCCATTCAAACACCCACCTTCAAGGAGGTGTTTGTGGAAGCAGGAAAGGGTGAGGTTGCTTTGAAGAACAACCTGGCCATCCCACAAATGTTTACACATGGAGTCAACAAATGCTCCAGAAATCCTGCTTGTAGGGATAGACACAAGTGAATTTAAGAGACCCCTCACAAAGAAAGCTCTACTCAAATCCTCAAATCCGTACAGATGCATGTTGATAAGAACGAAAAGAGGGAAGCAACCTAAGTAAGTGCCCATCTGTTAAATAGATAAAGAAGATGTGGTCTGTCCGTACAATGGAGTCTTGTTCTTCCCTGAAAGGAAATAGAGTGCTGACAAGAGCTACAACCTGAGGCACTTTGAAAACAATTATGCTAGGCAAAAAACAAACAAAGGAACAATAGCAAGCTAGCTACAAAAGGCCACACATTCTGTGATTCTAAAACAGGGACATTTATAGAAACAGAAAATATGTTAGGGAGGAAAGGAGGTTGGAGCACAGGGACAACAGCTAAGGCACTCAGGGAGTGGAGCCAAAATACTCAAAAATTGACTGCAGTGATGGTCACTGAGGCCCATAAATAGATTACAGACCACCAAACTGTATATTTTAAATAGATGAATTATGTGGTATTTGAAGTATCTCTTCATAAAACTTTTAATTCATTTAAAATAAGCATTATTTCCTATTGACTGGAATATAAATCCAAGGCTGGTGTGTCAGCAACCATAATACACCAGAGGTAGATCCATGATGGTAGGCAAAGACTGTCCATGGACTGTCTAGTCTTGTCACTATGGAATATCCCATCCTTTTCTCTACATTTCCATTATATGAGGAAGATTTTTATGACTTTCAAAAATCCTGAGTAGGAAAGTTCTGATATTGTCTTTCATACATTGCTGAACAATTTCCTCAGAAGACCACTGAACAGGAGTAACAGATCTGGAACCACTGTCCAACCACCGAGCATCTTCACTAGTACCACTCTCTACCTTCCCTTGTCTCTGGTCTTCAAAGTTGTTGAGTAGACGTCAACCCAACCAGGTCTTGTGTGTGGTGGGATAGTACTTCCTGCGTTGTGGTGGGCTAGGACAATGCAACTAGTCCTGACAGAAAAACCGTGAGTGCAAATCATGTGTATCATGTCTAGGCTAAATGATGAGTGCTGGTGTGAGACCCTCCGCAGTTCACTTTATTTCTTCCTTACAGTGACAAAACACTCAAGCAGGAGGTGCTCTGCTTGACAGATCACAGTGAAGATGGGGTAGAGAGAGTCCCAGATGCCAGGTTGCGGGCAATTGGTCTCAAGAAGAAAAGGAAAGAATCTGCTGTTTTAAATCAGTGTAATTTTAGGATTGCTTGTTACCACACAACGGTCCAGTTTTTACTGACTGATACAGCCACCAGCAGCAAGATAAAAAACTACCTGAAGATTTCTGTTTCAGCATTAAACTTGTGTTCTGTAGTGTATCAGTGGTCGTTTTAATATGAAAATACATTCCTTCTCAATTTTTTGACAAATTATGCTTCAAGAAAAAACTTCTTGTTTATCCTGTTACTTTACATATCCCCTGAGACACTCCCTTGTATAACATAGTGTAACACAATTTAAGAAGTAGATTTGTTTTTTTTCAATATGGGAATCAAACTCTAGACCCCAAATCCTAAGAGAGTCAATGTAGGGACTTTGAAGAATCATTCAGATGCATGTGAGCATCAATGATAACTAGCTCAATTTGGTAAGCTTGTGAAAGATTGTCTGCCTCACTGCCATGTTATAAACAAAGACAATGAGAGGCCATTGAGAACAACAGAGGTACAGGCAGCAGGTTGAGGTCAGAATCTTGAAGATTCCCTCAGATGCCCGTACGTGGAAGGATTGGACCCCAGAGTGACTACTGAGGGAGAGTTAAACCTTTAGGAAGTGGGGAGGGGCTAGGTCATTGGGGTCATGCCCTTGAAGGACACTGTGGGGTACTGTTCTCTTTCTCATTTTTGCAACCCAGTTACAAGGTCAGCAACTTCGCTCTACAATGTACCTGTCATATCACAGGCCCAAGAGTAACAGGGCCAGGTAACCAAGAACTAAAACCTCCAAAACTGGGAGGCACAATAACCTTTGCCTCTATGCTTTGATTATCTCAACTGATGAATACACTTGTCTCTGTAGTCAAACAGATCCTTGGCTTCCTCACCTGAGATTCCAAAAGTGAAATAACAGTATTGATTATGTCAGAAGGTAAAAACAAGAATCAAGGGAGATGATGGTGTGAGGTAAACTACAGGTGACCACAGCACCGGTTAATCACTATTCCTAGTATCTGCTACCATTTTTAAATTGCCAGATTGACAGTGTCAAATGGTAAGGAGATCAAGTGGTCAGACAAACCAGTGGGTAGGCAGTGAACAGAGAAGTGGACACTCTCAAGCCAAACCAGCCAAATTATAAGTTAGCTCAACCCTTCCAGAAGATGCATTGAAATGGGCATGCCTCATGACTTATGCATTATTAAAAATCGCCAGGAAATAACTGGAAACAATATACAAATTCCAGTGTACAAACAAAAAGGCATGAATCAGATCACTTTTAGCAGATCTTACTGAGAGAATGTCAGAAGTCTTCAAACTTTCAGATTGGAATTCACATAAGAAGTATATACACATCACAATTCAAAATGTACGCATATGCTTAACAACACATGCTCCATAGAAATCCTCATCTTCACCAAAGCTGATTTTCTATTCCTTACAATGCTATGCTTTTCTGTTCATTCATTTTAAAATATTGATCTTGACTCACGAAATTCATTTTTAACCCACTGAGGACTCTCAGCCTACAGTGTGAAAACCAATTCTTCCATGTGTGTTTTTTACCAAAAAAAAAAAAAAATGCTTACAGCTCATGTTCATTGACACACAGAGAGAGAGAGAAAAATCCAGTGTACGGTGAAAAACAGAAAAGTGTATCACAAAAGAGAATGAAAAATATTACCCTAAATGGACTTTGTATTAATGTGATCTCATCCCCACAGAAAACAGGCTGAAATAATATCCAGCACAACAGTCTGTGAGATAGTGCACTTAAGGACAATTTAATGTTCTTTTTGGGCATGGTGGCAACATGTAAACCCTACCATCCCCCCACCCTTCACCCCACCCCCACGGCCAACTGCCACCACGCCTCCCCATGCCTGCACCACGTCCCTGGGACGACGCCCCGCCTGCAGAGCCTGTTGCTTAATATTTTATTTTATTTTTTATGTATTTGAGTGTTTTACCTGTATGCACGTAAGTGCACCACATGCATGCAATGCCCATGGAGGTCAGAAGAGGGCATCATATCCCCTGGAACTGGAGTTATGGATGGTTGTTAGCTACCTTGGGAGTACTGGGACCTGAACTGG
This sequence comes from Eospalax fontanierii, assembly GCA_035773235.1. NCBI lineage: Eukaryota > Metazoa > Chordata > Mammalia > Rodentia > Spalacidae > Eospalax > Eospalax fontanierii. Next base: position 13,928,434 of record CM069552.1, read on the forward strand.
AGCCAGTGCTCTTAACTGGTGAGCCATCTCTCCAGCCCCTCTATGTGTGTGTGTGTGTGTGTGTGTGTGTGTGTTTCAGACAGGGTCTCTCTGTATCCCCAGCTGACCTAGAACTTGCTATCTAGACCAAGCTGGCCTCCACCTCACAGAGATCCACCTGGCTCTGCCTCCCAGGTGCTGGGATTAAATGCGTGTGCCACCATGCCCAGCTCTTTTCCACTTTTTAAACAAAAGGAGTATTCTCCTTTCATGTACTTTAAAATTGAATCCACCCCACAGGAAACCATGAGTGTGGGCAAGCAAAGGACTTCGAGGGCATTAGTGCAGGCAACCCTCTAGACTTCTAGCACGAGTCGTGTGGGCTGCTGTAATTCCTCCTGCGTTCCTCCCTCTCCTCGTGCCTTCTTCACTCCCTTCTTCCCTTGGTCCTCCCCTTGTCCCTCCTAATAAACACTTATGGAACTCCACTCTGTGGCACGAAAGATAAGGAGTGGGAGCCAGTGAGGGCTGAGCAGGGCCAAGGAGCCCAGATGGACGCTGGGACCCAGGCTCTGTGGGACCGAAACTTTGGGGGAAAGAGCTGAGCTGCTTCATCATTGGTTTTATTTTTGGTTGTTTTGTTTTGTTTATTTGGGTTTTGGTTGTTGTTGCTGGTGGGTTTTAGCCAAGAACCACAATAGATCTCACTCATCTTAGGACATTTGTGAAGCTTCCCTTCAGGGGAGTTCTGACAGGACAGATAAGTGACCATACCAAACCTTCACAGTTTCACCACTCTAGAGCTGGTGATCAGCTTTCTGACGGCATTGCTCTGGCTTTTCCTTCTGCCTGAGATCTGCCCTCCTGACTTTCCCGCACAGCCCAGGGCATCCTCCTTTGTGCGAAAGCTCCAAACTGTTGGAATGTAGAAAAGAAACCGACAAGGAACCAAGCCACCCCAGGAATCAAGACCTAGAGAGGAATGTCTTCCATACAGGGATCAGTAAGTACAAATCCTAAAACACGGTACCGTGACAGAGAGAACGAACGGGTGGCCACTTCAGTATCTACAGGTGGTGGAAGCGTCAGGGAGGAGGCAGCCCGTGAGGCATTCTGGATATAGAAAATTGCAAGCCTTGAGAAAGAACACTTTGCATAAAGGACCCACGGGCACAAGATCTTTAGAGATGGAAGAGCTGGCACGTTCTGGGATGGCCAGTAGATCTGGAATGTAGACAAGGTTGTATGTCTTGTTCCTGATAGCAGCCAGGAGGGCTGAGGCCAAGTGATGTAGTCTGTGGCTAGCTTTGCTCATGAATGTGGGGCTTCATGAATGTGCAGAAATGTGCCACACAGCAAGGATCAATGAGATGACTGACATACCTCCACTAGCATGGTACCACAGTTTGAAGCTGAAATCCCTCAACGGACTCATGTTTTGAATGCTTAGTCTCTGGCTTGTGGTGCTGTTCTGAAGAACATGGAACCTTTAGCAGGAAGGATCTCCCTGACCAACAGACCACTGAGGATGAACCTTTGACGACATAGCCCCACCCCTGGTTCCAGTCCTGCTCTCCCCACCTTCTGCTCTGTTGTGATGCGAACACTCTTACCACACAACTCCACTGGCCACTACCCACTCAGCCATGTCTTCCCCGCCATGACTAAAGCCCTCTGAAACTGTGAGCCAAAATAAATCCTTCCTCTGTGAGTTGTTTCTGTGAAGTCTTGTGGTTAGAGTAAAGAGGTGCAGGGGCAGAATAGGTCTCAGCAGAGCTATTTCCGGTCATAAGGCTTCCTGGATAGAGGGCTTCTGGCAAATTCTGTATGGACCACCAACCCAGTGCTTAAGACTGAGTCTGCCACAGTGAGGCATGGAGTAAGCTCTGATATTATTATTATTATTAAGCTGGTTATTGTTTTGCAGATATAGAAGCTGATGAAGTGAATGTGATGGTCCTCCCAGCTGCCCATGAACCTCAGCCCCTCAGCCCCTCGCACATGGGAAGGCCAATCTCTCTATGCAGTCAGTTATAGCCAAGCTTTCCATAGCCATAAACTGTGAGCCCAGACATCAGTCTTCAACTGCTGCTCGTTCTCTTCACTGTCTTCCACTCTGTTCTTCCCTTGGCCAGCTCAGCCAATGTCATCAGGGACTGCAGCCTTGAAGATGAGCTGTCCCCGGCCAAACTGCCCTCTGTCAATTGATGTATGGGATACAGGATATGGTCCTGAGCTCAAGGAACCTGAGCCTTCTTGTGGCTGAGAGTGGTCTCCTTAGCTGTGGGAGACCCTGGGGCTGCCAGAGGGCAGTAGGGGGTGGCAGGTGGGGCTGGCAAGCTACTGTGTTTGGTGACACGAGCCCCTTCAAGTCATCTCTCCCATTGGAAAACAGCCCATCATGACGCTTGTGGCATCTGACCGTATATGAAAGACGGGCAGAGATACTTAGAAATGGACATTGTCCTTATTCCTTAAGGGCTCCCTTAGCCTTTAAACTGAAACCCACATGCACCCTAACTTTCTAAGGTCCACTTATTGTGGAGCATCTACTGTTGGTAAACATTAAAGCAAACACGTAGCAACAATACCTGTGCCCTGTGACAGATGTTTCTGACCTGCATCCCTGACCCCACACAAGAGTTAATTCATCAGTCAGATTCTCCCAATTCCAGTAAGTTAGTTATGGCTACTCTCCATTATATAACATAATAACATTATATAACATTCAAATATTATTAAATATTAAAATTACATGATAGACATTATTAGTATGCTGTTAGCACTAGCTCCTCTGGCCTGAGGATCTTCTGCAAGGTCACATGGCAAGATCTGGCAGAATCAGGATTCAAATTACGTTTGTGTGAAACCAAAGAAGCAAGGCACCAGGTAGAATGCCCAACCTGGCCTTTGTGGTTCCACCCTCCAAAGCTGGGGGCCAAAAGGAGGGTGAGAGATGTGAAAGCATCCCTCAGCCCCACCCCCACCCCTACATGGCCACAGCCAATCAATACAGGCTTACATTTTATGAGACAAGGAGTTAACTTGTTCAATTACGAAGGAGACAGCTCTATTCTTTTGTAACAAGTAATCTGAGTAGGGAAATCGATCCTGAGAGGCCCCATGCATGCCGGCTAATTTTATATTATCCTTAGCCAATGGGCAGGCGTCAAGTAATGGAGTTGTTGTTACAGTTCATTATGGGGGGCGGGGATCAATAGTGGGACAATCTGTGGCTCAGCATCCCAGCTGTGGCAGTGATGGGCGGTGGGGGCTCAGGATTCGGAGAACCACGCTGGACTGTGCTCCGGCTCAAACAGTCTGTCTCCTCTGCAGTCCCCTAGACACAGACCCCACAGCCCACACTTCATCCGTGCCCCCAGTAGCAAGAGGCCACCATAGACCCAGGAGGTAGAAACAGAGAGCAAAGTCCCAGGTACCCCAAGGCCGGGCTTGGGACCACCCTGTCCTCCTCGCTGTCCTCACAAGCGGCCTTTGGACAGAGCGCAGGTTTGGCCTGGCAAGGAGTCCTCATTGGCATCGTGATGCCTCAAGCACTAATTTCTGTTTTCCTTCTTAGACTAAGGCTGAGCCACAGACAGGGCGTCTCAGTGTCCTCTGTGTTCAGGGCTGGAGGATGCTTTCCCAGCAACCCTTGCGCCCTGGCTGAGATTTCATCCCCTGGGGCAGTGGCCTCAGTTCCAGGCCCAGTGCCGACATTTGGGTTGTTCCAATTTCCTCCCTGGTAACAGAAGCAATTTGTACCAATTCAGCGTTTTCTAACCCCATCTTGTTTGTGCAAGTACAAACATTTTTGAGGCTGTACTTGTTAGGCACGTGGCCATCTTGGGTTTGCTTTCGCCTGAGCAAGCAGGTTTACCGGAGACTGTCCGACCATCTATGGGTGCATGCATTCTCTCCTTCAACCCTCAGGGTTGAGTCTGCTCTTATTCTAATACTAGGTAAGCAAACCAAGCGTCAGAGGAAAAGCGGTGTGCTGGGGACAATGGGGAGTGAAGGTCAGAGCTAGGGTTTGAACTTGGCCTCTCTGATGTGTCTTCACACTGAGAGGGCATTTTGGTAGGTAAGAACCTTGTCCTCCCCCAACTATCCTGGCATACCCCTGTGACAAATACTTTCAAAATATTAAATTGCCCTGTTTTGTTTACACTGCTCTTAAGCAGTCTCCAGTACACCCATCCCATCATGTGACCTCGGGGGCTTGGAGACAATAAATGATCCCTTGGAAAGGGACAGATTTGAGGAAATGGGAGTTCTGAGCCATGGGAACAGGGAATGTGACAGGCAGGAAAACAAACAAGCAAGCAAAGAAACAGAAAACTAGGTAAGAACACCAACAGCCATCTGTGCCCCAGATACTTTATGTATTACTCAAGCATATGTCTCTATGTATTCTGTGTGTTTTACACACATTTAAAAACTGTCACAATAAACTTTGGGGTGAGCACAATCATTTTATCTCGCCGATGCAGAAACTAATGCCCTGGAAAGTTGAAGATCTTGTGGGATTTGAAGCCACGTCTGTAGGTTTCAAATATGACCCTCCATAAAGCTATTCTGGACTAGAAGAGGGCAGATGTGTCTGGATTCCTCTTTCTAAGCCAAAGTTCAGTGGTAAGAGTGGGAGGTTGAAGGTGATCCTGGGCATGGTGGTGCTTCATTTCCTACTAGAAATGAGAGGTCAGTGGATAAGGTACCCTGCACCCATGAGGATCTTGGACATAGTGGAATTGTGATGATGTCATGATACAGCAAGCTAGTCACCACTGGGCACCACAGGAGTCCAGAGGAACCTGGCAGCAGACCCCATGTGCCCTGTGTGCATCCTCACAAAACTCACAGGTTGAAGTCCTGAGCTCTATTCCTTACAACATAGCTGCATTTGGAGACATGGGTCGTTAAGGGATTAAGGTAAACTGGGTCCTACTCCTATAGAACTGGTATTCTTCTTGAAGGAGGTGACTGGCCTCCTGACCAACAGAGACAGAGGGAAGACCACATGGCCCTCAGCAAAATGGCCACTGGCTGTAAGCCAAGGACATCTGCCACAGAAGCCAAACCTGCAGACACGTGATCTCAGACTTCAGCCTCCTGAACCGTGAAGAAATAAGTTCCTGTGTTCAAGTCACCCAAGCCTGTGACAACTCTGAAATGTGAACACAGACCTTCAACGTGGCCACTTGGTAGAAAGCAGCGTGACCTTGTGGGGAGGCCTTGGTTGAGCAGCTGAGGACTGAGTATAATGGAGGATGTGTCTGAGACTGGGGGTCTACAATGTGAGCAGTGGGTAAGAATAGGAAACTTTAACCTTCTGATGAGCAACCACAGATACTGAGGAAGGGAAAAGACAGGCTCTTCTGGGCAGGGGTGGGAGCCTCAGGAGGAGGACCACTTCAGGATGGCAAGGCAGGAACTCTCCGGGAGAACTCAACAGGATGCTTTAAATACTACACACCCAGGACATAGCTGCCTGCACAGCAGAGATAACAAACTGCAGCCTGGGGCTTCATTTAGCGTACCTGCTTCAGTACAGTTTCCTGGGCCACAGGCCCAAGGTTGGCTTATGCATGGTCTGTGGCTACTTTCACAGGGAAATGGCCTAAATTGAGCAGTTGCTCTAATGGTGGAGACTGCAGGACACCAAAACCTAAAATGCTGTCTTTTCTGGTATTTCCAGAAAATGCTGGTTGACCCTGGAACTAGAAACAAATGCCCCTGTTAACAGTTACTGCTAGATTTTCTAGAGGAGTTGGAGTATGATGAAGATTTCATTCATTCATTCAGTCAGTCAGTGGGTCGACAAATATTTTTCCAGTGTTTCTGTTAAACAGTAGTGGGTGGGTTTTCTCAAAGAGCTGAAGTCATTCAAACTTTCATAGCCAGTCAGCAAACTTTCTCAAAGGGATCCCATGTACCAAGGGCTGTGCTAAGTACCAGTGATTTGTCAATAAACAAGGGCTACAGTTTTTTCGCTGAGGCACTTGAAACCTAGAAAGAACTTAGATATCAAACAAATAATGACACAAATGTGTCATGCTACAGGCAAGCTCTGTGTTGGGGGATTTCATGAGCTTCTAGTGGCGCCCTGAAGCAGACTTTAGTGGGATAAGGGTTCAAGCACAAGCGGTTGACTGAGGAGATTGTCTGAGGCAGTGCCATCTAGTGAGGAAGTGAGACAGGGAAGGGAAAGACCCACACAGAGTGATGAGGTTAGTCCCTCAGTTATCCCATCTGAGGGTGACGGAGAGTCGCCTCCCCTCTGCGTTGGCTGGGGACTTCTTACTCCTGCAGGTAGCAGGTCCCCTGCCCTGGTCCTTACTTGGAAAATTGCTGATCCCTCCCCAAAAGCATCCCTGTGCACAGGTGAGCACAGAGGAGACAAGGGCAACTGAGATTTAGAGTGACATTTGAGATGTCCAAATGAAGAATGGAACTTACTAGTCGATGGGATTTTAGGGGAGACTGGTCCTGCAGAGTCTGAATCTTCCTCAGGGGCAAGAAGAAGCTTGTTCCTTCCTTTGGGTCCCAAGAGCTTCTTACACCAGTTAAAGTACCTGATTGAGCAAATGCCATCAGTCATTTAGAGGGAGCAGATATGTCCTAGTCATTATTCTGTCTCAAGGGCCCAATTCTATGTCCACCATATAGATGACCCACAGTGACTGGTGGGAACTTCCAGCCTCAGTGGAAGCCTAGAGCTCAAGAGCCCCTCTTTTGTCTGCTTGGTGCAAGCAGTACCGATAGGTCAGGACTGTGCTTCAGGGAAGGCAGCCTGTAAAATACACTGGGAGGGGAGGAAGGAGCCAGGCTTGGGAAGAACTTGGGACAGATGAGATGATCTTGTCTTTTCTCTGAGTACCGATTTGTGCTATGTTGAGACGACTTTCCTCGAAGTACAACCAGAGAACCCTGGGTGCCTGAAATTTACCTACTCATTCTCACAACAGTACTGGAAAAGCATTTGCCTTTTGAACTGTCCTCCTCCCATGAGCATAAGGCAAGTTTCCCAGAGGCTGTGTGATGGGAGATATCACAACAGACTGACTCAGGAAGACACCAGGCTCCAGCTGCCATCTGCCAAGTGAAAAGATGTAGAAAAAAAAAATGTAAAACAAGGTCACGTACCTCACTTAATATGTGCTTATTATGCAAATATGTAATGGATTAATTGTTGTGATTTTTAATAAAGTAGGAGTAATTATCTCTTCTTCTTAATTTCTAGTATGGTAAATATCAATGGCATGGTAAATATCAAACCTAACTCAAGTTTCCTTAATAACAACAACCCCTTTTTTTCAAAAAGGGTCGATCCTCAAGACCGCCAAAAACAGCAAAAAAGCAAAGGACTCCTAAGACCAGAATGTTGGGTATATGCTCACGAATCTTCAGCATGTGGACCCAGTGGGTCAGTGCCCACATCCCCAAGCAGGGGAAGGTGGCTGAGCAGCCTTGCTTCCAGCACATCTGTACCGGAACATACCTTTGCAACCCGGTCCAGCCTGAAAGATGCTTCTAGCCCAGTCTTTGCATGAGAGGCTCTCTGCTGTTGAAGTCACTGAGCACTGTACTTCTCACACGAGACATGGGTGGAGTTTTCCTCACTGTCTGAGTATCCTTTCCGGTTTCTGTGATAAAATATCCAGCCAAAAGCAAATTACAGAAGAAAGGCTGGTTTGGGTTGTTTGTTTGTTTTATTGAATTTCTGCAATCTTCATACAATATATTTTGATAGTATTTACATTCCCTCCCCTGTCTGCACCTTATTGCCCTTTGCCCAATTTAGTGTACTATATTATATACTATAATATATATATATATTATATTATATTATATTAAGGCTTATAGAGTCTTATTTGTGTCCCCAAATGTCCTTCAGTGTAGATCCATCTACTAGAGCCTGGTTAACCTACTAGAAGTCCCATGCTTGGAAGAAACTGTCCCTGCCCCTTCGAGCAGCCGTCTATTGCCACTATTTCCTTAGGTAAGCTTGGAGTGTCTTAACCACTTCCTCATGTCTATAGTGGGATTTGAGGAAGGGTTTACTTTAGCTCATAATTCCAGGTTACAGTCCATCATTGTGGGGAAGTCACAGTGCTGGAGCTTGAGGGAGCTTGTCCCATCACACCCATAATCCGGAACAGAGAACAATGAATACATGTATAGTCACCCTCTCCTTTCACCACTTCAGGGCCTGGCCCATGAAGGGAGCCGCCCACATTTAGGGTGGCTCATTCCCCCTCAGTAACCCAAGAAACTTCCTCCAAGGCATGCCCACAGTTCAACCTAATCTAGACAATTTCCTCATTGAGACTGCCTTCCCAGGAGAGTCTAGAACCAACAGTACACTCACACACAGAAACAATCATTTCTCCAGTTAGTGCTTATATATAACTCAAGTCTGACACCATCTACCTGGAGACAGAGTCAAACCCATAGATTGAAAGCTCAAGTATCCAAAACTGTCACCATTTAGATGTCCATTGAAAGCTCCGTGTCTTTGCCTGTGGTTTTGGCTGACTGGCTATAAACAGGGGATTCCTACAACCCCCATCTTCTGGCTTGATGATTGTGCTGTATAGAGGCTCACAGAGTTTGAGAGAACCCGTTACATAGGATTCCTATTTCCAGAAAGACTGTGCAGATGAAGATCCAGAGAGAAAGGTTACAAAACTTCCTCACCTCTCTACAGCCACCCTCCAGGACCCATATGTGCTCAGCTCAGTCATTAGGACTATGGGAACCTAGACCTTTGAGTTTATGGAGCACCATTAGATTGGCGTGACTGATTAAACTGTGATCAACTCAGCCTTCAGACACCTTTCCTTCCTCAGAGTTTGGAGTAGGGCAGGAAGTCCTCATCATCTAATCTTGCCTGGACCTTTCTGCTGACCAGCCTCCTCCTAAGGCTGCTCAGGAGCCCCAGCCTCAGACAACTCACTGGGCCTACGGCCAGAGTAGGGAGGGAGCTCAATGTGTGTACTTATCTCTGACTATAAATCACACTCTCACAGGAGCAGGCGATCCGATCCAAGAAGGGCTGAGTTGAGAGGTGACAATGAAAGCTGTGTTCCCATCAGAGATGGTGGAGCTATGATGGCACCTCCACTCTCATGATGGCACGTCCCTGAACTGGGGTAGAAGTGTGCCTCTCTGTGTCCCTGCCACTGCCTGTTTTCCCTTCTCGGAACCATCATCTAAACCTCAGGCACTACTGGATGAGTGTGGGCAACTTTCTTGTCCTCTCTGTGTCTCCATAGAAGTGATAAAGACAATCACCTCAAAGCGCCATTGGGCAGATCAGAAAGATTAAATGAACTAATATGCACTCGGTACTCCGTGACAACAGCTCAGTCCATTTCAGGATGCTGACGGTGATCATGAGATCATGAAGACACTGGTCATGCTGGAAGGATCTTCTGACCCTAGTTCCACTGCCCCATTGTGGAGCCCCTACTGAGGATGGCTGTGGCCTAGATGGTCTGGCTATGAAAGGTCTCCCATATGCTCAAGTCCTCAGCTGGTGGGGCTGTTTTAAAAGGTTGTAGAAGCCTTGTAAAGAGGCGGGGTCTTGATAGAGAAAGTAGGTCACTGGGGATGGCCTTGAGATTTTCCTGATCCTACTTCTTGTGCCCCCTCTGCTTCCTGCCTGAGGATGCAATGCAATCAACTGCCCCAAGCTCCAGGCATGGTGCCACCCCTCTAGTAGTTAGCCTCCATTGTCAACGTGACACACCTAGGAAAAGGAACCTCACTTGAGGAATTTCCTCCACCCAGTTGTTCTGCTGGACAATTTTTCTTTTTTTAAAAAAGATTTCTTTATTTTGATTTTATGTGTATGAGTCTTTTGTCTGTTGCTATGTAAGTGAACCACATGTATGAGTGCCCATAGAGTCTCACAGGGGCCAGTTCCAGGGCATCTGGTTCCCTAGACTGAAGTTACGGATGGTTGTCAGCTGCCACATGGGTGCTGGGAACCAAGCTCAGGTCCTCTGGAAAAGCAGGAAGTGTTCTTACCTGCTGAGCCATCTCAGCCTCCGTGCTTCATCTTCTTGATTTTTTCTTGATGTAGGAAGGCCCAGGCCACTGAGCAGGACAGTCCTTAGGCAGGTGGGCCTGGGCTGTGTAAGAAACCTAGCTGAATGTGAGCCTGGGAGCAACCCCGTGAGCAGATTTCCTCCGTGGCTTCTGTTTCAGTTCCAGCCTTCAAGTCCCTGCCCTAAAATAAACCCTTTGCTCTACCAAGTTGCTTGCAAGACAGCAAACTAGAACTTCTGGCAGGACAGACTGTATCCCTTCTTACAACCATGAGCCAAAAAGAGAAATCCCTTCCTCCTTTGTGTGGCTTCTTGTCAAGTATTTGAGTACAATGATGAGAAAAGCAAACAACACAAGGACAGGTGTGGGGGCACAGGGAAGGGACTGGGACACGCTGGACCTTGTCTCTGACCTTGGTGCATACAAGGCAGTGTAGCTGTGGCTAGTCAGAAATGCCCTGATAATTCCTTTATTCTTAACCTAGTGGAAGCTGGTTTCTTCTGGGGATGGAGCTAGTGAAACAGGCCAAGCTCTATCACATTCTACACCCTCATGAGGAGCCAGCAGTGCCTATATTCCATGTTATAGACAGTATCACCTAATGCTGTCTCACAGTGATGGCAAGCCTTTTTGTTGGTCGGATGGTTCATTCATTAATTGGTTGGTTGTTTTTTATATGTGTGTTTGTTGTTATTCGAGACCAGTCACCAGGTAAGCCAGACTGGCCTGAGAGTCACCAGTAGGTGAGGCCGGCCTTGAGCTCCTGATCCTCCTGAGTCTCCCTCCCCGCGCCTGCCTTCAAGGTTCAGATTTAAATAGATTTAACCTGAAATCCGGCTTTATTTCCCTGACTCAAGTTAAAGTCAATGTACTTACTCAATAAATTCCTTTGTCGCCTGCCCCGACCCCTGGATCCTCCCCATATTGTGAATTCCTCAGCTCAGGGAAATCTTCCCTGGTGTTCTTCGCTCTCTGAGTAGGGGTCAGAGCAGGAGAAATGGTGCTTTGTCCTGATTGTCTCATCAGAAATAAATACAAAGCCTTGTCTTGGGTGTTGGGACAATGACATAAAGTTGCGTGTATAAAGTGTTGGGTTGAGTCCTAGTCCCCAGTTGGGCCTGAATAGGAGTTTCTTTCCTAAGCAGATGATGATGGTTTTCTAGGTGACAGCTGGCTAAATCTAGTTTCTGATAAGAGGGTTCTAGGTGCCCATTTGTGAAGCAAGAGCACAGCTAATGAGCCAGAGAGGACTGAGGAGGAGGAGGGAGAGAGGACAGAAGGAAGGAGAAGAGGAGGAGGGTGAAGAGGACACCAGGGCCGATTTCCAGCCATGGCCCTGAGCACCCTCAGCTCTCCCCTTCCGCTCTCAGCCCTGCGGCTACTCAGACCTTCCCTTTCTTTCCAGAGACGCCCAACAGTTCATATTTAATTACTTCATAAAAAACTGGAAAGGAGAAGAGGAAGAGTTAAATGTTCTCCTAAAAGGAGGAAGCTGCAGCTAATCCCAATTAGGAGGAAGTCCCAGGCTATTGAAACGCTACAATCCAATTACATCAGGTAAAATGAATTACTCCTTTAATGCTGACTTATTATGAAGACACCTTCTTATTGCTCTCATTAATAATCTTTAGACATCATTTTAGCGCATATTGGCGGCAATAACATTTCTATTAGCATCATGGTGGAGCAGGGCTGACAATTAAAATAAAAAATAAATCAACCCAAGGAGCGGGCAAACGCAATTATAGTTCAGAAAGAGCTTTTATGTGTATTTGATTAGTCAATGGAACAGTGCCTCCTCTCTTGCCTTGAATTTGTGTTCACCCCAATTCTGGCCTAGGGTTTGGGACAATAACAAGGGGTGTATCTGCACTGCAGGCCTCTGGAGGAGTGGGAAGAGCCTGTCAATAGTGTGACAGAATCCTAGCTTGCCGGGTCTCTTTCCCCACTTTGGGTTTTAGTTTCTCCCCTCACTCTCCTTTTCTGGTTTTTGTTTTTGAGAAAAGTGTCTTACTAAATAGCCCTGCCTGGCCTGGAACTCATTATGTAGATCAGACTAGCCTGAAACTAACAGAGATTCCCCTGCCTCTGCCTCCCAAGTGCTGGGATTAAAGGTATGTGACATCACATCCAGTTTTGAAACTCAGATTTTTGAAACTGCATGCTTTATGGATTATATATTATTATGAAAATCATATAAATTATGTCTAGGACTCTACAAAAGGTTTCCCGATCCAGGAGACTGAAGAGCCCAGGAGTAGAAACCTTTGAGAAGGATAATAACTACTGTGTGCCCAAGGCTTGTGCCCTCCAGAGCAAAGGTTCCCATCTAGGGCAGGTGGCACTCCTGATACGAGGTGGCTGTGAACCGGCGTGATGCTGAACATCCCATAGTCTCTGACACCCCGACCACAGAGTCACCTGCCGGGTGAAAATGGAGAGGCCAAAAGCTAGTTCAAACCTGTTTCCAGACTGCCCATCTTTGCACCACTATAGAGTTGGACTTCTTTGACAGGCTTAGCAGGTGTAGAGCCTCCTCAGCCTCCTTGGTTTGTGAGTTCCTTCACAAACACAGCTTCAAGTTCAGCAGAGGACTTGAGTACGGTAACCAAGAAATTCTCAAGTGATTACATATAATCACACAGATATACTCTCAAACAATAATATATAGGGATAGAGAGTCTACTCATACATTAGTCTAGACCATGGGCACCCAAGGAGCTCCCTGGATCTCTTTTCAGAAATCATATATACACACATATTTATATATGTATGTATATAGACAACATGTATAAGTTAAATTACACATATGCAATGTCACATGCATATTTTACTTCTGCTGCATATTTGCATATATAATGCCTCATAAACACATATAGTACTTCCTATATATGCACATATAATGCTTTGTACGTAGTTATATACATGTATAACACCTCATACATACATGTAGAGAGATACAGTTCTGTGCTGCAGAATGACATTTAGATCAATGGTGGTCCCATAAGATTACATCATAAGATGATCTCCTGATGTCCTAGCCATCTTAGTTTATAAAAGAACACACTGTGATGTTCCCATAATTCCTAAGGATGCACTTTTCAGAATATATTCATTAAGTAGTGCCTGACTGGATGTATGTATATACACGTGTGTATTAGTACTTGCACCTCATGCCCTTTTAAAGTGCTCTGCAGGAAGGAATCAGGCACACCTGCCAAGGTCAAGCAATTTCAGATCCATAAAAGATGTGCTGCTGCAGGTCCTTCAGTAAACTGCCAATTGCGAGATTTTGCTGTGTCTTCCAGAGTCTTGGAAGTCCACGGAGCCCCTTCCAGGGATTTCTCAAACGTGAGAGTTAAAATTACTTTTTTAAAAGATAGCTTTAGCTATTTTTAAAACTGTAATTTAAAAAGAATTTCTTTAACTCTGAAGGTATTGGACACCAGATGTATTCCCCCGGGACCACTGGACCACAGACACACACTGTGGGGCAGAGTTGCTGTGGGACAGGCAGAAGGTAAGCCTCCTGGTAGTTGCGTAATCAGAGGCGCCCAGAACTTGCAATCTGAGTTACTAATGGCTACTTCTCACATGGAATTCAGGTATTTTTAGTACTCAACAATATTTAAGACAAAGGTAAATGTGAATCTAGAATAGTGTTTGTGCTGGTCAGTTTTAACTCTAAATGGAGAAGGGGGCCTGTCCCTTGTACAGCAGTTAGGGAAGAAGAGAGGTTCTGTCACAAGAACTTCTTTGACTCATAAGCCAAGTGTTGCATTGGAACTTTGTGTTTATTTTCTACTGCTGCATAGCACATTTGCACACCCACAATAATATCAATCAACAGGATTATTAGCTCTGTTCCTGAAGCTCTGAGTCTGGATGGGTCCGTGCCCAGGACTCACAGGCTGAAATCACAGGTGGGTATAACAGTGGCTTCATTTCCCTCGGGTGATTCTTCCAAACGTAAGCAGGTTATCAATAGAATTGGGCTCCTTGAGAGTGTGTTTGGGGGTTCTAGCTGGGGACCACAGCTACTCCAAACCTTCATGGAAGACCGGCCTGAAAGATAGTTTCAAACTTATAGTTACACAGTCATGGTTAAAATCAGTGGGTCACAGAACAAAACAAAAAGGTATGAATGTGAGAAAGAAAGCGAGGGAGGGAGGTGTTGGCAGGGGTGGGAGGACAGAAGAGTAAATAGAATGCACTGTATGCACTATGAGATTGTCAAAGAAAAAATTCATCAATGTTTAAAAGACAAAAAATAAGAATCGGGTTCCTGACAGTCATAGAGATGGGCTTTCTGTTTCCTAGTAGGCTGATTGCTAACAGTTACTCTTAGCCGTGATCCCAGGACACAGTCACGTGGCCCCTCTGTGGGCAGGTCACAGTCTGGCTACTTGGAATCACACAGGACTACTGCTACTTCCTGTATCTTCTGAGGTGTCGCCTAATTACTTCGGGCCCATCGTCAGCTCACTCTTCCTTGTTAAGTGGGAATCAGGGGAACAGGGACCTTTGTTTCATTCATGAATTCTTTCCATTCTTCATGGCATTGACTGGAATCAAATCACTGAAGGGAGGTCACACAAGAGGTCATTTATTGGTAGCAATGAGGTCGTGCAAGTGGCCACTCAGCGGTAGAAACGAGGACATCCAAGAGGTCACACTCACTGACAGAGATCATGGGGACCATTTCAGAATCCTGCCTACCACAAAGATGTAAGGTCACGTTCTGTGTCTAATGCAAAATTTCTGTTTTCTCTGTTAAGACATTACGTGTGATTTTATTGGAAGTAAGCAGTCTGGAACAACCTTATTATCTTCCAAATGAGTAAACAAAGACCCAACGGGAGAGGCTTGGCAGAGCTCAATAGGCAATGACTGCAGTAGTGTCAAAGTTGGGTTCTTTTCTCATCTAGCCCAGGGCTTTAGAATCACACAGAATGTCACCAGCACTCTGAAGATATGTTATTCCTTCTGAGCGCATGGCTACCTTGGAAGACTCTCTGTGCCCCCTCAATACACCCAATGCTGTGCCTACACTGCGCCCTAGGAAAACCATAGCTCCCGAACTTCCCTTGTGATACTGTGAATTCCTCTTTGATGCTGTTCTCTGTGGAAACACAACTGACACTGTGTCAGGAAGGTCACCATGTAAACTGTGCCCTTGGGTGTGAACTGTTCCTATCTGATGACAGGCTGCGGTTTGGGGAAGTGGATTGTGATGGGAGGAAGGGGCAGTTGTGGAGGGTGCTGTGATCTGAGCATTATGCAGCCGCAGGGGTTGGGCAGGACCTCCAGGAAGCAGGCAACACCAGGGACCCTCTTTCTGGCTGTGGACTGTCTCACAGTACTCACCGTCCCCGAGGCCGTGTCTAGGGTCTCAGGAGCATAGACCTAGCTGCCTGGACATGCATGAATTAAATTCAGAATTGCAGACTAGAGCTCATTTCTTTTGTTGGGGTACAAGGTCTCATGGGCGAAGCACATGGTGCTCCACTGGGGAAACAGGCCAGCAGTTAATCCCACAGAGAGCTGGGCCTGGACCCTCAGACACACTGCGAATTGTTCGTCGGGATGACAGGGTCTGTTGCTCTTAGTAATATCACTATTAACAGACAAGGAGCCAAGACTCAAGGTAAACAGCAAAATGTGCCCCTCCATGAAACGAGAGCTCTGCTTGTCAGAGCTGGAGAAAGGAAATGAAGGTCTCCACAAAGGAATTTCATCTGATGGTCTCTCTTGTGCTTTGGCATTTGCGGCATGTAATAACTTGGATTAAAAGCAAAAACTAAACTCGGAACTTTGTGTTCAAGAACAGAACACTGACTGCTCAGACGTTCTCGTTCAGAAATTTTTTTAAAAAAGAAAGAAAGTGAGAGTCTAGACAAACAGCAGAGCCTCACTGTGTGGCTGGAGAAACACAAAACATGACCCCAGTGTCTTGGGATTAACTGTTTAAAAAGTTCCAACTACTTTGGACTGTAGAAAACAGGCAGGAGTGGGTTCTCAGCATTCTCTCTTCTGTTGTCCCTAGTGCGATTGTCGAGAATGGGAAATTTGCTGAAGTTTGCTTTTGACACCTATGAGGTCACCTTCCCCGCCCCTGCTCAGTGTCACAGCATCTGCCCCATCCTGAGATCATAAGCCCCATCGT
Organism: Eospalax fontanierii; assembly: GCA_035773235.1. NCBI lineage: Eukaryota > Metazoa > Chordata > Mammalia > Rodentia > Spalacidae > Eospalax > Eospalax fontanierii. The sequence goes on from CM069552.1 coordinate 13,944,635, forward strand.
GTGCTGAAGACCTCAGGTAGCCTGGAGGGTGGTCTTGGATTGTGCTACTGCTTTTGAAAAGTTTGCTGTAGTGAAGCCCAGAAAGATTGTGTGCAGCCAAAGGCTGGTGAGCTTGGCTCTTCTTCCCCACACAGAGGCCCTGACAAACAGCAAAGTTGGCTTCAGAGTTTTAAAAATATTTATTTGTGTGTGTGTGTGTGTGTGTGTGTGTATGAAAGAGAAAGAGAGAGAGAGAGGGAGAGAGAGAGAGAGAGAGAGAGAGAGAGAGAGAGAGAGAGAGAACATGATGACATGTGTGAGGGTGAAGGTAATCACAGAGGCCAAAAGAGGGCATCTACCCCCACAGCAGAATCTAGAGTTACAGGTGGTTGTGGGCCCCCCTTCATGGGTGCTGATTACTCAGGTCCCCGGAAAGAGCAGCAAATGCTCTGACCTACTGAGCCATCTCTCCATCTCATTGTTTGTAAATTTTAAATACTAAATTTAGTTCTTTTTCCCAGACTGCAGGGCTTACCTAATTGCCCAAGCTAAATCTTTTAGGTGGCATGCTCTCTGTGAACCTTTCTAAACCTCTTGATAATTGTTCGCTGCTCCTAACAAATTACCTCCAAAGTGAGCAGCTGAAGACCACAAACAGGCCTCTCACAGAGCTCCTCGGCATGGCCAGCTCAGAGTCTCTTCTGGAGTCCCTTCTTGGGGTGTGGTCTAACTGGCACTGGGCTATACTCATTCAAGCTCTCCCCCATGGCCATCAACAGGAGCCTCCCTTCCTTTTCATGTGAGTCTTTTTAAAATGGGACTGCTGACTTGTGGCTTCTGCTAGAGTGAGTGGGCAGAGAGAGAGAGAGAGAGAGAGAGAACAGCAGATATGGAAGAGATGGTATTAGACAGCAGCAGACAGGAGCCAGAGGGTCCTTTATAATCTTGGCAGTGATGTCATCAACCTGTTGTAGAGTATTGGCCATACAGATCCAGCCTGGTGTAATGTGGAAAGGAATATGAAATGTGTGATGGTCAGGAAGCATGAACATTTTAGCCCATCTTGGAGGCTAGCTACCATACTGCCTGTTTACTCATCTCTAGAATGGGGACAATGAAGATTTAGTCAGTTAATGATACCAAGGCAGTTAGAATATTACGAGTGTACAATAGGCACTGGGTAAGTTATTTCTAGTGTCATTATCAATTTTATTTAATTGCTAAGTGAAAACACAGACATGGCTTTTAAAAATCGCATTGTCACTCTAAGTCCACGCCCTGTAACCTAATAAAGAGACTACGAATATAGCATGATGGTGCACACTACAAATATATACTTAGCACACTTATAATCCAAGCTTTATTTGGGAAGCTGAGTCAGCAGGATGGTAAATTCAAGGGTAGCTTGGGCTACATAGTTAGACTCTTTGTCTCAAAACAGCAAAGAAACAAGTTTACACAAGAATAAAAACTATGCGCACCCAAATACAAAATGAAAACTCTGCGTTTATAATTAATATATACTAGACTTCCACTTCTGGCTATGAGCTTAAAGCACACCCTTTCACTGACAATAACTAGAAAAATGATATACATCTTTAAAGTTATATTCAAAGACTTCAGAGAAACATCAATTAGCTTAGACTTTAGAGACCAAGATCCCAAGAAGGAACAACTTCTTTGGGTGGAACTGACACTCAATACTACATCTTTCCCTTTCAAGGAATCTGCTATAGCACTTGTGTGGCCAGGGCAGAGAGAATGAGACACCTGGCTGGGTTAAAGTAGTCTGCTTCTGCTCTAATTGCCTGTCTAATCGTGTGTCTGAAGCTAAATTTCCTGAAAGAAGAAAACAACGCTCAACACCTCTATGAATTTTGTTTGTAATATCTGGCATTCAATGAAGTTTATCAGATAGCCAAGAAGTAGCACCGACAGCATAAGAGACTCATTGGAGTTATCAGATATGTACTTGAAAAAGAATATGCTTCTTTTGTCAGAACAGAATTAAGAAACGGTGAATTTAAGCAGCTATCTGGAAATCTAAATTGAAGACGTCAAAAATTTTAAAGATGGGAGATACAATAACCATATGGGTTTATTAAGAATTCAATAAATGTAGTAGACAAGAGTTTCCACACAGCTAAAAAGAGGATTATAGACTGGAAGGTGGTATGTAGACAACACTAGGAAGAGTAGAGATAATGTAATATGTTAAAAATGATAGCTTGAGGCCAGGAGTGATGCCTCGATGGTTAATAGACTTTCTGCTCTTACAGAGGACTTGGTTTCAGTTCCTAGCACCCATATGACAACTTACCATACATAACTCCAGTTCTAGGGGATGTGACACCCTCCTCTGGCTCCTGAGGGCATGTGGTACACTTACCTACATGCAGGCAATATGCTTATATACATAAAATAAAGATAAATAAAATCTTAAAAAAATAGAAGATAATGGCTTAGAATTTGCCAGAACTGGGAAAACACGTGAGGTGCATTCAAGGTATGCTGAAGCAGAAAATCAAGCAGAATCACAAAGAAAAATATACAGATGCTAAAATCAAAAATGAGAAAAAAATAAAAGGCATCTAGGGATACACGGACACACTCAAACACAGCACTCGCAGCTGCCTCTCAACCAAATTCTATTTATTAAGTTATATTCAAAGAGAAATAAGACCACCTTTTAATATATAGGATCCTATGTGACAAGGAGGCTATTAATTAGCCTTGCTGGGACTCAAACCCAGATCTGTGTATTCTGCATTCAGCTCCCTGTAGTGTTTTGCCTCCTGGAAGTCTCTGTACACTCTGTCCCCACCCTCTCTCTGTAAACTGTCTACCCTGCAGATTGTTATAAAGACAGAACGTGATGGCAGCATGTCAAGTGCGGCTTGAGCAGTGGTCCGCTTCAAGGGTCCATTTCCTCTTCTTCCGGCAGCCTTCCCCGACACCATCACCCCTGGGACCGTCTTCTATTTCTCTTCTTGCTAATCCTGCAGCTCTGTGCTGAAGCCTTTTTCTTCTCTACTTCACCTCTCAACCCCTTATCAGAGAGGCCCTGTTGGCATGGTAGGGCCCTATGTATATATTCCCAGTATCCAAAACATAGATCTCAAGCTCTGCATGTATTGATCTAGTTACAGTGTGATGGTCCTGGATAATTTTTCATTTATCTATTATTTCTGGGTGGTCCCCATGTGCCAGGCTCAAGAGTCTGTAACCTCTCTACAAATGGTCTTCACAGCCCTAGAAAGATGCACTCATTTTATTGCTGGGAAAGGAGGAAGTGAAGGAAGATATTCTGATTCAGCTAATTAGGAGATGGAAGAGTATGTGACTATCAAACACCAACCACAGACGTGAACCTCTGGGAGAAATAGATTTTTTTCATATCCTCCTCTAGGGATGAAGGCAGAAAGTCACTCAGGGTGACCCAAAACTCAATACCCCAGAGGGAGTGTCCAGAGCCAGCTGCTGTGATGGAGAAACTGACTCAAATCTCAGAGCCAAAACACTGTGAAATGAACTCATCCCCTCTCATCCCAAGAATGGAAACGGGGTCTCTTGTCTCCATAGCTTGAGGTTAAAGAAAAAATAAAAAAATCCTCAGCCACAGGTAGTTAAGTGATTATAAACTGTAAAAATAAATCAGCCTGATATAATTGCTCCGAGGAAAGATGACCAACATATTTAAAATGTCCACACTGCCCCTCCCCCGCCTCCATTTGGCATTCTCTAATTACCTTCACATTTCATCTCCATCAGGAAGATGACCTGTATTTCCTTTGCGAAGTGCCGGGGAGGGGCCTGGCTCAGGAGCAGGGGCCCTGGTGATAAATCAGGCTCGCCATTAGTAGTGAAGTGCTCATCTCCGCAGCGCTAAATGCAGGATTTATAAAGATGTCTCCGCCATCCAGCCCAATTGTGGACACCATAATAAATTCATGAACGGGTGCCAAGGCGGCACACTTCATTATGTGCGAGGCTCCCGGCCATTAATCTAGCCAGGCGGCGGGCAGGATTCCTGGGGAAGGAAGACAAATTTATGCGGCCCAAACTTACTCATTCCATTATGGATTTAATCGGCCCAGGCTGCTGGCTGCAGTGGCAAGGGGACCGTTTTTTACACCTTGGATCCAGTGTTTGTAACTCCCCGCTGTGTCTTATTTCTCCTGTAAGCGCGCCCTAATTTTATCCTTCACCCTGCTCTCAGGAACATCTTCAAGAGGCCTTCATCCTGGCCACTTACTCCAGATAAAATATTTATACAATCAATTGCCAGAGAGCATTTCCCCTTAACTGTCCTATTAACATGGAAATGTTCACAGGCAGAAGTGCTGAGGCCTGCCCACACTTAACCCTTTACTTCCCCACAACGGATGTTGGCAGAGGTCCTAGAAGGGCTAGGCATTTTCTTTGTGGTTGTGTGTTGCACGTGGTCCTGGGCATAAGTGTGTCTGTGCATGTGAACATTATCATTGCTATGGATGGGTGTCTCACAATCTCCTTCAGGGGTACATTCCCAGTGGCTCCTTAAAGGTTCCTCCAGCTCTCAATAATGCCACACTAGGGACCAAAAGACTTGGGCCTTCAGGGAACATTCCAGATCCTTCTATAGCATAGGTGATAGAGGTGAATAAATAGGACTTAAAATACACCCTGATGAGTGGTGCCATTTTTAACCTCCCCAGCTCTGAGGTGCAGAGTTAAGGCCTTCCATAACTCACCTCACCAGATGCTCCTTGCTAAGCATTCCCCTGACACTATTGAGAAGACCATACCCAAGGAGATTTCTAGAGAACGAAGAAGTCAGTTCTCTAGCAGACTGCCATCAGGTGCATCATGAGCTAACTTGATGGCATTGGGGATCTTCCACTAGACACCTGCTTCTGGTACCAAGGCCATAAAAGACCTTGCATGTCATTCAGCTGTTCGATCCAACTAGAGTAACATCAAGTCCTTCTACAAGCATTTATTTGACTTACTATGCATCATACACTGTGTAAAGCCCGAGTCTTGCCAAGGAGAAGACACAGAGTGAATCAAGTCAACCTTTCTCTTTAAAGAGCTTGAATCTTTCAGAGAGACAACATCGGAATGGCAGCCCAAAGAGGTCATATAAGAAGTTCTATGTGATCTGCTCAAGTGCTCTGGAGCACAGACTGGGAGGACAATATCAGAGCCATGCTTAGGGAGGGACGATGAAGACATTTACCTGGACCAAGTGGACTGTGGGATGGGCAAGAAGAAGACAAGCATTCGCTCTGAAGAGCAAGGGGTCAGACAGCAATAGCACAAATGAAGATGAAAGGCTGAGTGTCAGTTATCTGAGGGCTGAGTAATAACTACCCCCAAGCCACGTGCCTTTAAGAAGGTACCTTACTCTGTTCAGGATCTGTGAAACGTCATTCAGGAAGGGCTCTATGGGGCGCTTCATCTCTGAGACACTTTTTGTTGGCATTGAAGAAACTGCTTCCAAGATGGCTTCTCTGCTCACCTCCTGGCACCTTGTTGACCTGAACACATTCACTCACTGTGTGTGTCCAGGTTTCAGGAACCAGGAAGCCATACTTTTTACATAGCAATTTAATGTTGCGTAGGAGTGAGAGTTCCAAGACACAGGAAGTGTAACTTGCCTCAGAAACCGGCACAGTAACACTTTTGTCTGTCGGTCATGTATCACAGAGCCCATCCAGGTTCCAGAAAAGAGAACACAGAACCTGACTGCCAGCCACAGGAATGGCAGTGTGTGGCCATCTGGAATCTGTTCCTCATGTGCCACTCTCTGCTTAAGAGAATTCATCCATTCCCATCATAACCCCGAGTCTCTCGTAGGATAGATTCCTGACAGAAGCCTCTGGAACTTTCCATTTGTCTGATTTCCTGTGAATAGGTCTCTGGTTCAAAACCAAGCTAAATTTTTCTTTAAAATTTAACAGTGAAAAGTTAAACAATTTTTTTTTCCCAAGACAGTATCTTGTTATGTAGCACAAGCTGGTCTGGAACTCACTATATAGCACAGGCTAGTCTTGAATTTGTGATCTTCCTTCCTCAGGTCCTGAGTACTCAGATCATAGGTATAGTCTACCACACCCTCCATAAACTAATAATAATAAGTAAACTTTACAATTTATTTTTAAAAAGAGAGAAAAAAGAAGGAAAATAACTGCTGGAGGCTCAAAGCAGAAGATCCACAGATATATCATTTAAAACAAAACATTAAATACAATAGAACCTGCACATGATAATTCTAAGAGTCCACTCACATTTGCCAATAAGCTGTGAGGCTGCTTGTGGGAGGCTGAGTATAGAAATTACCCTTGTGTCCAACCACACAGGGACCCAGGTCCCAGAAGTACACCTCTCAAGTTGTCAAGTTTCTCTTTTTCACTGAATTTTGGTATATTTCATACAATACATCTTGATCGTATTTAGACCCTCTCCCCTGTCTGCAGCCCCCATCGCACCCCCACCAGATTTCATGCATTCTGTCATATATGTTTGGCCTTTCAAGTCAAGTTTCTATCCTCAAATGGCCCTCCCAGGCTGCATTTAAAAATTCTTATTTTTTATTGAATGTTTGCAATTTTCATACAATATAGTTTCATGGTATTTAAATCCCTTCCCCATCTGTACCTCCCCCAACTGCCCTCTCGCCTAATTTACTGTATTCTCATATATGTAAAATATAGTCTGTAGCATCTAATTTGTGTCCCCGGATGTCTTTCAGCGTGGTCCATCCGCTGGGCCCACCAAGAGTCTCACCCTTGTAAGACACTGTCTCTTCCTCTCCCAGAAGCCATCAGTCATCAAAAGTTCCTCAGCTGGGTTGGAATTTCTTACCAACTTCCTCATGTCCTTGCTGGGATTTTGTCCAAGTTGAGCTTACATAAGACTTGTGCATGCTGTCAGCATTGCTGTGAGTTCGTCTGAGTAACTGACCAGCTGTCTGGAAAACTCTGTTTTCTTTGTGTTAAGCCATCTCATCTGACCCTTAAAATCTTTCCTCCTCCTCCTCCTCCTCTTCCACAATGATCCCTGAGCCCTGAGAGACAGAGGTTTGAAATAGGTGTCTATTCAGGAATAAGCACTCTTTGGCCTCTGTCTTTTGGGAGGTATCTTGTGAGTTCATTACTGAGTCTCCCCATGGTCCTTGCCAGACACCACCAAGAAGGTCCAGTTGATGCTACTGCTGATTCTAACCGGGCTGGAGACACACACAGAAATCATCTTGGCTCCTCACAATGAGTGTAACAAAGGTGGGAGAAGGTTCACTTTGCCTCTGCTGGGTTGCAATACGTCAGAAGGTCTCCAAGACTGTGCTCCAGAGAGACTGCACTCTACAGAGCTTGGAGGAATATGAGCTCTCTCTATCACTCTCTTTTCCCTCCAGTCCTTTCCTTCCCTACCTCTCTATCACAGGTGAACCCTCACAAAGGGTGTCCAAAAGGGGATTACACATGAATACGAATAACATTAAAATCAAATAAAATCACTTCTAAAATCACCTACTCTCGAGTCTCACCAGAGACTGTCTCTTCCCAAATAGAGGTCCATCCCTGGGACACTCCTTGTGCTCTAAATCATACTGTGGGTCATCAGTTGCATCCAGACCCAGCTATGGTGAGCCATGCTTCCACAGTCTGTAATGATTTTACATTCTCCCTTAAAAGACTCACAGGTGGAGGCCGGGTAGAGGACTCCGTGAGTGAGAGCACCTGAGACTCATGGGTGGAGGCCAGGTGGAGGACTCGGTGACTGGAGCACCTGCTGTGCAAACATGCGGAATGGGGTCAAATCCTCAGCACCCATGTAACAGCCAGGTGTGGTCACACCTGTAACCCCAGTGCTGTGGGGCATGGGAACAGGCAGGTCCCTGGGGCCCGCTGCCCACCAGCCAAGCTCCAGGCTCAGAAGAGAGATCCTGTCTTAAGGGAATAAGGTGGAAAGTGATAATCCTCCTCTGATCTCTGCACATGTGCATCCCCACAGGTGTACACACACACACAGGAATAGGCCAGCAAGATGTCTCAGTGGGTAAAGGCCCTCATCACCAAGACTGACAACCTGAGTTTGATCCCCAGGACCCACAGAGTAGGAGAGAGCTGACTCATGCAAGTTGTCCCCTGACTTCCTCACGGGTGCCATGGTGTGCATGTCCACCCACCCATCGACCACCCCCTCACATAAATAAATAAATAAATAAATAAATAAATAAATAAATAAATTCAATTTAAAAAGAGAGGGGCTGGAGAGATGGCTCAGTGGTTAAGAGCACTGGCTGCTTTTGCAGAGGACCTGGGTTCAATTCCTAGCACCTACGTGGGGACTAACAACCACCTGTAACTCCAGTTCCTGGGAATCTGATGCCCTGTTCTGACCTCACAAGCATAGCATGACACATACACTTACATACATGCAGGCAATCCACTCATACACATAAGATAGAAATAATAAATAAAAATATTACAAAAAGGAAAGAAAAGGGACTCACAGGTGACAGCAAAAGTAACCTTTGTACCACAAGGCATCATCTAAAGAAGATGATACCGGGAACTTGAAAAGGCAATGTAGAGAAAATGAGACAAATTCAAACAAAGAGAAAGCAAACTGTAACTTGAGTTTAAAATTTAAAACAGTGTCATTTTATTATGATAGAAATAGAACATTTCTGGGGATGACTTGAACCGTCAAAATATTTGAATGCTTTGGAAAGATAAGGAGTTGCCAGAGGTGTGGTTGTGAGAAGTTACCCATGGGTCCTTCATCATGTGAACAGAAGATGTGAATAATAGCTATTACGGTATGACCAGTGATCTGTAGCAGAGCCAATGCTGTTTCCAATAGACACTGTTTCAAGAGTTAATAGAATATCTTCAAAGGCTTACCATGTACTATAATATCAAGAAGATCTTGCTTTAAAAAAGGAATGTTTACAGCCAAATTCCCTGATAGAATAAAAAAATAATAGAAACATTTCCAGAACTACAAAGAAAATGATAGGAACTTAGGACATAAATAACTAAGTAAAAATATTCCCACAAATAGTTACTGAGTCAAAGGGGAAATAAAAACCTCCATTAAAGATTGTTTAGAAAATAATAAAATGGAGACAAAACAATGCTTCGTCAGAGCTTGTGGATCGTGGCCAAGGCATAGAAAAGAGAACATAAAGCAATAAATTCTTTTATTATTTAAAAAAAATACAAATAAATTAAGATCTTACTTCATAAGGTTAGTAAATGAACAGCGAAGCAAGCATAACAAAAGCTGGCTAAAATTAAATAAATAAGAATAAAAATGATTGAATTAACAAGAGAGGCACAGCATAACTGTAAGATCTGGCTCCTTAAAACTACAAGGAAACAAGTTTGCTCTGGAAAAATCCAATAACAAAAAAGAAAACAGGAATGCGCTCAAACAAAAGTAGAAACAAGAAAGGGAGTGGAACGAAGAGCAGCGTTCTTAAAATGAAATAATAACATCCTTTTTAAGGCATAAAAATAAAAGTGAAGCAGAAAGGAATAATAACAGGCTACGTAAACAAGCAAAGCCTTCACAGTTACAGAACAGTGTAAGTCCAAAGCATATGACCGTTTTGGAAAAGTATTTCCAGCATCTGCGGTTGACAGCTCCAAATTAAGAATAACATGAACCCCCGGCAGAAATAGGAAAAGAATATGAACAGACAACATGCCCAGCCCATGTAGGGAGAATGATAATCTCAATGATAATGAAGAACGCAAACTACAACAATGGGACACGGGGCTGACGGATAACTGCTGGATCTGGCACAGCAGACCAGCCGACCTCTGACGCTGCTTGTGGTGACTTCTGTAGGAGAGAGTGACGGGATGAACAACATCACCGACAAAAAAAAACCCTTAAAAGCGTTTTTTGTTTTTTAGATTAAAAAAAAAAAACCTATTTCTAAAATTATGTTTTCGTTAAGTCTTTGAGCATTTCACAGGGATCATATTCACCCTGCCCAACTCCTCCCAGACCCACCCCCACCTCCCTCTCTGCCTAACCATGTGTCCTCATTTTTTTTCTAAAGTTCAGGGAGTTCAGTTTGTGCTGTCCAAATGCTCTCCGCAGTGGGGCCATCTCCAAGAGCATGGTTCGTCCGCTAAGGGGGACCTTAAGGAAAACTGACCCTTCCTCTCCCAGCAGCCATCACTGCTCATTGTTCTGCAGCGAGGCTGAACTTCGTTCGTGTCCACATCCCATCGCCGCCGGGCTTGGATTGGTCTGGCTTGAGCTTGCACAGGTCTTGTGCATGCTGTCACAACCACTGTGATCTATAGAGCTCTCCTGTTATGTCCACAAAACAGTTTTGTTGTAGTCATCCATCACCTCTAGCTATTCAAATCTTTCCACTTCCATGTAATGATTCCTGAGCATTAGATGGAGGAGTGTGGGGTAGACGTCCTGTTTAGGGCTGAGCACTTTGCAGTCTCTTATTTTCTACACATTGACCAACTATGTGTCTCTTTGTTAATTGCCATCTACTGCAGAAAGAAGCTTCTCTGATGCACGTTGAGAGCTATAGCCATCTATGGGTATAATGATACATCCTTTAGGAACTGACTCAATACTGTGCTTACTAGTAGTAGGATCTCCTCTAGGGTCTACGACCTATCTAGCCACAGGTTCTGGGACTCAGCGATGACGCCAGGTTTGGGTTCTATCTTGTGGAGCAGGTCACTCAAAGTGTTTGGTTGCCCTCATGATATTTGTACCATTGTACCTGTAGACATGTCTTGTCAGGCCAGTCATAACTATAGCTCACAGTGCTCACAGCTGGGTAAGACTGATTACTTTTCTACTCTGCTAGTGTCCACAGCACATTCCAACATTAAGGATCAAGCTTCAAGGTCAGTGCCAGTTTTATTTTTTTTCCCAAGTTTGTGATGTCTTCAGCAATGAGGTCTTGCTGCCAAGTTCTGGAGAGTAACCAAGAGCAATACCAATAGCCAGTAGCATTTTGACATGTGGGGGTTTGAATAAGAGATGCCCCCCATAGGCTCATGTATTTTAAATAACATTGTATAGTCTATCTGATTATAAAGGAATAAAGCTGAATATCAACAGAAAAAGAAAGTACACAAATTCACAGAAATTAAACACCACCTATTGAATAAAAATTTGGTCAATGGAAAAAACAAGAAGGAAGCTTCTAAAATTCTGAGAATTAAATGAAAATGTAGCATACCAAAATCTATGGGACACAGTAGAAGCAGAGCCCTTCCTAAGAAGAAAGTTTATAGCAATAAGAACCTATATAAAACAATTAGAGACATTTCATATTAATAACTTAATGATGTAGCCAAAGACCTTGGGAAAACAAGAAACAGACCCCAAAATGGTAGATGGGAAGAGATAATACAAATCATGGCTGAAATTAATGAAACAGAAATTAAAAAAGATCAGTGAAACAGAGTTGGTTCTTTGAAAAGACTGACAGGACTGACAGACCTTTAGCCAGATTGATAAGTCTATTTCTTAAAACATACACCAAAAAACTAATCACATATATAGATTTATGAAGTATATATCTGAGGACTATCCACCAGAAAAACACATAACTCTGAGATAAGTACCTTGTAGTAATAATGCAAATACAAAACTCATGTATGAAATTATCAAAAATAGGAAAAATTATTTTAAAATCATGCTGTTGAGAACCAATAGGACAGAAGGTTCTTGGTCCTTCATTAAGCAAAACAGGGAGTCAGCCAAGCTGAAGTTAGACTGTAGAGTTCACAGGCCTTTGAATACATGTGACTTTTTTTTATGTTTGCTGTTTTGTTTTTCATATGTCTAAAGTTAACATGTACCTCTTTAGGATTAGGTTAACAATTGGTGAGTACCTTTGAAAAGTTTAAATGGCGAAATGGACTGCTCCTAAGAAAAGAGAGTTGTTTCAAATTGTCTGAAGACATTTCTAAAAGTGTGAAATGTTGCTTTTTAAAGTCCTTTAATATCTGAAACTGCACATTCTTTCACCGTTCCAGGGGCCAAGCCATTTTGACACTAAGAAGCTTTCAAAGTTAAAAAGTCTCCTGATTCATTTTATAGCATAGCAAAACATAGAAATCTATAGCCAATATCACTTATAGCTGTAAATGTAGACCTTTTCTAAATTTAAAAAAAGCTAATAAATTGAAACCAGCACTGTGTTAAAACACAACAAATTAAATATGGTTCTAAATATTTATCTCAGAAGTAAAAGAATGTCTCATATTAGTCATATCTATAAAGCAAAGTGATACATCAATAAATCAGAGGATAAAAACATATATTCAGTTCAGTAGATGCCAAAAGAGAATCTGATCGATTTCAACACCCACTTCTTAGTAATCTGGGAAGAGCAGCCCGATTCTCTGCTGCATTGAATTCCTGTGTGTGGTTAAAAACATATGTTCTGGCTCCATGGATTGAGGACATGAACCCTTCTCTCTACATACTTCAGGAAAAGCTGTAATCAGAATTATGGTGGAACTTTGAGCCTCAGTCAGAACTAAGGAGAATAAAGACAGTATTTTGCAAATCACATGACATCAACTGTCCATAGACTTTTGAGGATGAAGACTGGAGACTTAGAGAACAGTGTCCATTAATTTTTCATTCTCTATTCCTTTCTACAATGTGGAAAACATATTGCCACAAACAAGTATTATCTATTTAATTATAAAGAAGGGTGACAATGAGGTTGGGACGGCCTACATATATTTCTAACACAACGTGCACACTTTGGAAAATTAAAATAAACACAGACATCATGACTAAAAAGATAAACTTTAAAAAAATTGCATTTTATTTTATGAATGTTTTGTCTGCACGTATGTAAATACACCACGTGTGTGCAATACACACAGAGCCCAGAACAGGGTTTTGGATCCCTTGAAACAGGAACTACAGATGGTCATTTGTTGCCATGCGGATGCTGGGAATTGAACCTGGGTCCTCTACAAGAGCAGTCATTGCTCTTGATGCTGAGCCATCTCTCCAGCCTCAAGAAGAAAATCTTAACACATGAAATCCTTTTGGATGGAGTCATGGGATCTCTCAGGACTTGCCTCAGGAGCATCAGAATATATAAGGAACTATATGTACATAGAGAGAGTTTATACAGAACAAATCTGGTCATGTGCTGAAGCTTTTTAGAGATAGATGTGTACATGTGACTTCATTATTACTATTGTCTATCAAAAGTTAAAAATGAAAGATGACACCATTGAGGAACCCTGCTATTTCGTAAGTTAGAGTTCCAAGTTAATGATTGCAAAAATTTTTTTTACTTGCTTTAGTTACAATATTATTTCTAGTTGGTATATAATAGAAAAGGTTTTCAAATTAGAATATATACTTTTAATTTTATAAACTAAAGATTCTTGAAAAAAAATCCAAAACAATAAACTGAAAAATTATTAGAACTAAGTCAAATCCAACAAAGTAAGCTGAACTTGGAAAGAATGTGCAACATAGAAAACTTTCTTAGAGAGCAGTCAAAACCAATTAGAAAATTGTGTTGAAACAATGATCTCAGACACAATTGACAATACACATAAAATATGTGAGAATATTTATGATAAATATGCAAAACTGTATAAAAGCATTTTATCAGGATTAATGAGATAATATGCAAATGAGACAAATAAGAAGCTCTTTTCCTAGGTGACAGGATAGAATCCCAAATGCATGCCTACTCTGTCTGAATTCAGTAGTTCATCTCATAGAATTCAGACCCATCTGAGATTCATCTGGGAGTGCAGAGACAAGGAATGCTCGCTCCCAGGACTCAAAAATTCTTATAGAAGAACAGGTAAGCAAAATTATTCACAGTATATTTTTAAACTTGGGAAGAAGGATCAAGGACTGATTTACTTGGCCATGTATTCAATTAAAACAATAAGATTTGTCTCAGTCAGTTTTGCTGCAGTAACAAACAACCCCAAATGTAAAGTTATCTTACAAATATTTTTGTCTTTCGTCTGCTGCCTGCCCTTTTCAGAGGGTTCTGCTTCACTATTTAGTTCTGAAGGATTTCCCACTGAGAAGTAAGGACTGTTTGCCAGAAAACCCTGCATCATATCTGCTCACACTGCATTCACTAGAGTTTGTCAGATGACTCCAGAAAACATAAAGAGGCCAGATAACACAACAGACCTACTTTGGGTGGCAAGGATCAGCTTGATTCCCAGAAGCTGGCTAAAAGCATCAGTTACTGCAGATGCCTACACAAAGGGTAAAAGTACAGCTACTCCACAAACAAACCATGTGTAGGAATACCATAGACCATGGGCTCATGTCAGAAGAGGAGGTAGGTGTTTAAAACCACTGAAAAACTTGCTCCCTGATAAATTTGGGATGCTAATTGTTTTTTAAAACCCTACAAATGGGGATGGAGAGATGGCTTGGCCACTAAGAGCACTGGCTACTCTTGCATTAAGACCTGAGTTCAGTTCCCAACACATACATGGCAGTTAATAACCATCTGTAACTCCAGTTTCAGATCTTACATCCCCTTCTGGCCTCTGTGAGCATTGCATGCATGAGTGTACCTACATACAGGCAGAACATTCATACACAAAAGAATTTAAAAAGCTATAAATTGGAAGACATTATCTACTTTTAATCATATTTATATGATTAAAATTAAAACCTTTCTTTACATTTGTATTTATGTAAATCATATTTATATTTGTCTAGGAGACAAAATGAAGACATATATGATTAAGATAAGATGAAAATAAGTAAAACATAATGAATAAGTACCGAAAGAAAGAGAAAGGAAAGTATTTGGCTCAACCTTATAATTTTTAAAATGTAAACAAATATACATATATACACACATACATAGGAGTCAAGCAGTAGGCTGAGAAAATATTTATAACAGATAAATAATCTTCAAGACTGGTGTGTGTACAGAGTTTATACTGCAAAAAGAAGGTGCACTTTTAGAAAAGGTGAATGAATGAAAGGCAGAAGTAATTTCAAATTGCAATATAATTACAACAGTTGCAATTATTTTAAAAAGTTTGACTAATAAAAAATTTTAAAGGCACTACCTCATTTCTATTCTGAAAGCAACAATTTTAAAATTGCCATTTTGGATGAAGATTCTGAGAAACCACTTTTCATGTAACTTCTTGATACAGAAATTTATTCCAGTCATTTTTCTGAAGGGAATCTAACAATATGTGTCAAGGAGCTTAATAGTTCTCATAATCTTTAATCCAGTCATTATTTCATCTATAAAAATTAATGCCAGGGAAATAATTGCCTCTGTGCAGGACAAATTATGTACAAATTGTATATTGGGGAACCATAGCTGTCGTGCTTGGAATGAGAAATGTCTCCCCAAATACTGACTACTTGGCCCTAGTTAGCAGCACCGTTTGAGTAGGTTCAGGAAGTGCAGCCTTGCTGGGGGAAGCGCGTCACTGGGGGTGGACTTAGGGAGTATATAGCCTTGCCCGCTTCCAGTCTATCTCTCTCTGCTTCCTGTGCCTGCTTGAGGTTGTGAGCATGCAGCTTTCTGCTCTTGTTGTCTCTCCCATGATGGATCCTCATCCCTCTGGAACCATAAGCTCAATAAACTCTTCCTTCTGTGACTTGCCTTAGGTATGGTTTATCTCGGCAACAGAAAAGGGAGCTAATACAACAGCCAAAGAAAACTTTGACAACCTGGAGAGAACCCTAGTGTTCCACCATAGACTGTGTGATAAAGAAGTGTCAGCTCACCCAGTGTGGCATATCAGTAAGCCCTGAAGGACAATGTTTGTAAAAGTAATTAACAGCATGGTTAATGTTGATCTTAAAGCACTCATTTTCATCACAAATGGCATTTTAGGAAATACAGGGCAAGAACAGAGCAAACACAGAATCAAAGTCTAAAAGAAACTATGAAAATAGCCATCGTAGCTATCTATGGGCTCAGAGAATTCTATTTTCTCCTTTGTGCCTCATTGTCTCTAACAGCCATGCATTATTAAACTATTGGAAAATAATGTCTAAGCAGTGAGGATGTTGCTTAAATCTCACTGTTGATTCTTTTGTTGACAAGAATTCTAAATTTAAAAATTTAAAAATTATCTGTAAATATGTTTCTCCGTGGACAACTGGGGCTGAGGAAAATGTTGAAGAACAGAGACTATAAATACACCTCTCAAGGATTTACTTCCTTTCTATGTATGCGGTAGACATCACAAATCAATCCTAGCACTGGTACTGAACTTTGGTGCTCTCTGGGCACAAACACTTTGGAGAGCCAGGTCCAGCTAATCACCTAGAAGGCTGTTGCATTTGAATGTTGAGAAAAGCCTCCAAGTGTGAATCAAGAGCAAGAATCCCCTCTCTGTATATTCCACCAATGTGAGCAAGTTCACTTCCAGGCTGAACCTCAGAACCCATCTCTATGGACTGCAGATTCCAGAAGACTGTATTGTCTCTAGGCTATTCTGACCTGTTCCACGTTCTGATACCATAGTCACATTTGTCTATTTCCCAAACTCTTGAATTTCCCAAAGCAGCTTGCAGCACACCTTTGCATGCCTCTGGACATTCCTCAGAGCTGCTCCCAATCCTGGGCATCTGAGTTTCCTTCCCAGCAGTGTAGATTAGATGATTCTTCATAAGGGAACCTTTCAGTGAAGCTTAGAAAGCTTGGCAACATTCCTAACTTCTGCCCGGTGGATGCCAGGCGCACAGCTCCCTGACAATCAAAACTTCCTCAAATGTCACCAAATGTCCCCTGGCATACAAAGTAGCCTCCAGCAGAAGACCACAGCTCTAGGCTCTTCTCCATGGGAAGAAATTAGTTCCCTTAGATTCTGAGACGTCTTGAAGAGCTCCATTGAGTAGGACAGGGATGACTGGGACCTGAGAATTCAGTCTTCTTTGAAAACAAGATCATATCTACGAGGTCTAAAGTGTAGGTCCTGAGCATAGAGTCAATAACACCCTGAGCTTCCTATTGAGTGTAGCATTCCACTGCCTAGAGCGGGGTGCCTCCATCAAAAGGCGTAAATCACCCTTTGGAGCTGGCTGGGTGGGCACTTAGCATAATGGAATGATTGACAAGTGGATATTTATACCCAGCTGACTAAGTGGGCAAATTAATCAGGTGGTGCAATGCAGAGAGGAGGCATTGGAAGGAATGAACAGGTTCCAGAACCACTGTGACCACTCCCTGCAAATACCATAAAAGATTCTGGAAAATGTTCTTATAGGTCTCTGTGTTGAGGCATTTAATACAAGACTGCAGGAGCTTTACAGCTTTCCCAGATGTTGCCTTCCATGGGCACAGCAACTGGTTTAACCATCACTGGGGGAGAAAACTGAAGGTTGGAGGCCCAGAGAATAAAGCTTAAAAGTTGACTGCTGGCCATCAACTCTGACTTGCTGAGATGCCCAAAGCATTTAATTCTTTGAATTAAAGAAAAAAATGCCCCCCACTTTTGTCAGAGCCAACATGATTTCTAACTTTCAGTTCATCATTTTGGGCTGAAGGGGATATAACTCAATTAAAGACAGAAACATTAAATACACAGTAAAGCTGTCACACAGTGAGGATTTATAGGGGTATTGATTAACACCATCAGTAAAGTATTTACCTTGATCAATAGAGAAAGGTGATTTAAATGTAGAGGTGTCTCTTGCCTTCTGTCGGCCAACGCTTCTCTTAAAAGCATGCACTTTGGGTGATATACTTCTCAGTCTCCTCCTTTTGGATTTTTCTCCTTAGCTAAGTTTATTACCATGGTTTATGTCATCCAGTGCCAACGCTTTTGATTCTTGTGTTTTCCCAAAAGAACATGGTCATGGAATTTGGGGTTCAACATGCTTTTGGGATGTTGTTTAGGTTTTGATAGCTTCACAGCCCAGGTGGCCCTGAGCTTGCAATCCTTCTGACGCTCTCTCCTGAATACTGGGATTGTAGGTATGTACCACCCTTCTGGGTTAACTAACGTTTTGTTTTGTAGTTGTAAGGATCACTTTTGGTTTTGTAGTTGTAAGGATCAAACCCATGACCTTTTGCACATTCTAGGCAAGCCCCTACCCCTGAGCGCCATTGAAGAATCAACACCTGTGGTTCTTGGGAAGCAAGAGCATTGAGACTACAGAATGAACCAGACATGAAACAGTAGATACATAGTCAACCCTGTCAGCAACTCTAGAGTGAGAACTGCCCTTCTGTGGGCAAACTGACCAGGCCCTTACACAGCCTCCTCTGCTGAGTGCTTCAGAAAGGGTGTAGCCTCAGACAAGGTGGCCCTCTGTGGCACAGGCAGACTCAGGGAGCTGGTAGCTAGAGATACCTAGGGACCACAGTCCATCAAGCTGAGTAACAAGTTGTCCCCTGAAGAACATTCTAGGCAACACATTGCTGAGGACTCTCAAGAGTGCCCATCTAATACCACTGCTGAACCTGGATCCCTGGAGCTCTGTATAGAGGAAACACTGTGCCAGAGGCTGTTACTGACTAAGTTTGGGTGTGGTGGCACACACCTTTGACCCCAGCACTCGGGAAGCAGAGGCAGGCAGAACTCTGTGATTTTAAGGCCAGCCTGGTGTACATAATTAGTTCCAGGCTAGCTGGGCTACAGGGAGAACCTATCTCAAAAAATAAAGGACAAAAAAATATGCCCGTTCTCTAAGACACTATGTATGGATCCTTCAAGGGCTCTGTGGTGACAGCACTGAGCTGCAGAAACTTCTGCTCATCTTGGCAACTAAGGAAACAGTTGCTGGGGTAGGAGTTGGATCATCGGCATCCCAGCCCTGCAGGACTTTCTTCCTGAGTGACCTTTATCATGCCCTTTCCCTTTCTGGGCATCATTCTTTAAGCCCCAAATAAAACATGAGTGGCATCAGCAGGCTCTGCTCCTCCTTTCCTGTTCAGTAGCCCTCCCTTACCAAAGTCCACCCTCCAGGGCTATGTCAGAACCTGATGTCAGAGGCCTGGGAAGGCCATTGGTTTCTTTAGAGGCCTGGGTGGTCTTTAATATCTGATGATTGGAAACCAGAGCACGACCTCCTAAATCAACCCTGCTACTTCAGAATCGCCTGTAGTCATGTGTGACTGCACTGGGAAGAAAACCCCAGTGTAGCTTGGACGACTTGAGTTCAGAGATCACATACAAGCTATGACAATGGCAATCAATGTGATAGATCAACTTCATTGTTGACCAATTCTTCACCCTCGCTGTTCCTCTACCCTTCTCCAGAGCAGTTCTTCCCAAAAGGCAGAGGGTATGGTGTCAACCTCTATGTGCTTTGTTGGTCAATAGAACAAGAAGGGCCTGTATAACTGTCCCTGATCTTTACCTCTGCATGTTTCTCTACTCACCCACACCCCTGCTATCTCTTGGAAGAGTCTGTTCCTGGTTTGCCCACTGAGAGACACCTAAAGTCAAACTGCCCAGGTAACGTGTCCCAGCCAAGGCCAGCCCACTTTCCAGAAAGAGTACAGTGACCCCAACTAATGTATACAGGTTATGGAACAGTAGTCAGGCATGTCATTATGTATGCACATGTTTGTGTTTCTATGTGATTTAATCTCGTGGTAATTATAAAACATAGGACTATTATTATCCCCATCTTAGAGATGAAATCAAGGTGCAGATGACTGAAGTCTGGGTGAGCTCTGGGAACCTTTCGAGACTCCATTGGGGGCGGGCAGAGTATTGAGGGCAATGACAGGACTGAAAGGGGAAAACAAAGGAAGAAAGAATTGAGGACCAGTTCATTTGCTATGAGTCTGGGTGTGGGGAGGAGATGGCATAATTCTTGCTGCGATTCCCGTTACACCATAGTCTCAAAAAAGTGTGCCCCACTGCACATGGAGCATCTGCGATAGCTGTGGATGGTGCTTTTACTGCTTCTACCTCAAACTAGTTCGGACCGGAAAGGTCAGCTGGTATAGAAAACCAGGCACGCTGATTTTTCTGTGAGAAGGAATCCTTGAATTTTGGAGTCTAACTCCCCCACTGTTGGCAACTTCTGGGCAACTACACGTCATTGAGCTAGAACAGTGCTCAGTGCATACATGAGCAAGTGTTTCAATATGTTCCATGACAGTTACGTAAACTGGGATTACCTCTGAAGTAACTTCTGGGTGTTTGGGGAAGGGAAAAGGTCTTTGGCAAAATGCTTAGTCTCCAATGCTAGAAAAGTCCCTCCCGTGGAGGTATCGGAGTCCCATCTCCTGTTGGTGCAGCTTTGCCTCAGTCCTTTTTTCTAGTTTAATTTTAGTTTTGTCCATTGTCTATATGAATGTACTTTCTTGTGTGTATGTGCATCATGTACCCATATGCAGTGCCCATGGAGGCCAGAAAATGTGGTCTGATCCTCTAGAACTGGAGTTAAGGTGGTTGTGGACTGCCTGACATGGGTGCTGGGAGCTGAACTCGCTCTTCTGCAAGAACATTAAGTGCTCTTAACCCATGCGTCATCTCTCTAGCTCGCTCTTCAGTCCTTTTATTGATCAGTCTTCTGAACCCTTCAGGAGCCCATGTCAATGTCTGAGTACAATTAGGGACTTGCACATTGCCCCTGAACTGGACAATTGACCCAATACCATGCAATTCCTGTGGAGATGAGATGCCCAAACTCAAAGGCCCTGGATGGGAACCTGAGGCATGATGTTCCAGGAGTTGGAACGAAGACCCAGGAGCCACTCCTGTGTGCTGACCTTGGGCAATCCTGTGTTCTCCATGGTTCCATTTCTTTATCTACAAAGTAGGGATGAAAACCAGATCAGTACACAAAGACTGAGCTGTTTCAGATGAAGTGTCTAAAACAATACTTGGCACCGGGTGGGGTCCCTGCTTCCTTCTGGTTTAGTAGTTTTCTTGGTTCTTTTTTCCCTCCTCATCCACTGTGCTAGGCAAAATATGTTCAGAGGTAGGTAGGCTCCACCCATGGGCAAAACAGGAGTACAGCCTTGGAGAAGGAAGGTCAGTGGAACACCGAACCGCCTTCCAAGGGGTTAGGATTTCAAAGTGTTCCTTCTCAGGACCAGAGAAGGACTTAGACATTTTCTCACCCTTTGCTGGATGTAATGAAATCTCAATACTTGGTAAGTGGAGCCAGGAGGATCAGAAGCTAAAGGCCAGCCTTGGATACACAGCAAATGTGAGGCCTACATAGGACCCTGCTTCTAAACAATATACAAAAAGAAAAAGGAAAGGACAGGACTGGAGAGATGGCTCAGTGGTTAAGAGCAGTGACTGCTCTTGCAACAGGACCCAGGTTTGTTTCCTAGCACCCACTAACAAGCATCCATAACTCCGGTTCTAGGGGACCTGGTGACCTCTTCTAACCTCCAGTGACACTGTATGACACAGGTACACTTACACGCATGCAGGCAATACACTCATACACATAAAATAAAATAAAAATAATTTAAATAATTTTAAAAACCACCCTGAGTTAATGGGAGCAGAGAAGGAGAAGGCAGAGTTAAGGAACATTTGGAAGTGGATGCAGCTTCATTACGTCGAGTTTTTACAGTCACTTCCCATGAATCTCACTGCTGATAAATTACTTCTAAGCTGAGGTCTTGCTTTGCTGAGGGACTGCTTTGCTGACTGAATTAGAGGCCAGGTTTCCATCCTAACTGAGGAACATCAGCTGTGCTAATGACAAAGGAATCCTCCTATTCATCACACATAGGTTGAAGAATGCTGCCTGACTCCAGCTCCTGTCCACACAGTGCATTGCTCTGGGAATCCTGGCTTCTCAGTCTCAGGACAAGCCCTGATCAGCCTGGGCAACCTTGTGGGCCCGGGTTCTTAACCCAGACTCAGCGTGTCTATGGCCAAAGCCAGTGCCTTCAGAAGATGCCCTCTGCCCAGTTCTGTTCTCAGAGTGGCCCACTGGTACAGCACCACATGGGGAAGTGGTGGGGTCTCTAGCCACATCGCCTGGATCTGACTTACTTGTTTCCATCCACCCAGCATTGAACTCTTGCTCAACAGTCATCTCAGACACCGGGGTGTAGAGACACCACCCTATTCCAAACAGACCATGTCCTCTGTGTTTGTGAAGTACATCTTCTGAGGCAAGAGGACAGACTTAAGAAAGTATACATAGAAGATGACTCCCACTCATATGGGAGACAGAGAAAACTGAAGATGCAGTGGGATATGCAATGATGGCGGAAGCCCAGGGAGGCCACTGTGAGGATCAGGAGAGGATGCTCCTTGGATACAGTTATGATCTGGATCCGAGAGTTCCCCCAAGGACTCCTGTGTTAAAGAAGTGGTCTCTAGTTCTGCAGTGTTGAGAGGTGGGGCATTTGGGAGCCGATTTGATCCTGAAGGCTCTGACTCCTGGATAGATGAAACCATTGATGGATTTGCAGCTTTGTTGTAAAGCAAGCGCCTTCTCTGCCCCCTGGTCACAGTGAGGTGAGTGATTTAGCCCCTTTCAGCTTCTCACTGTGATGTTCTGCCTTACCACAGGCCCAAAAGCAACAGTGGACCAAACCCTCTGAAACCCTGAGCCAAAGTAAGTTTTTCCCCATTAAATTGATTTCTCTCAGACATTTTGTCATAGCAATGGAAAGCTGACTCACACAGACCCAGAACGAGGCAGTGACAGGATGTAGGAAAATTAAATGAATTCAACTTCTGTTTGGGTTGAGGTGTTTGTTAGATTTCGCCATGTGATTGTTTCCTTGTGTATACACTCCACTGCCGTGAACCATCCTCCAGGAGGTCCTCAGAAGAGCTTAGCAGAAGCCAGTACATGCTATTGGAAGTATGGGCTAAACAAATCTTTCTTTATGATGTTATCTAGCCTCTGGTATTTAGTTATAACCATGAAGAAAGGGCTAACACAGTAAGCCTTCACAGACTTCATATTAACTCTCTGTTTTTATTTTATTTTGTTTTGGGTTAAGTCTGCAAACCAAGCAATCCTGGTTTAAATCATTAGAGACCCTACAGATATAAGATCACACATCTCAACAGACTGGTATAAGCCGATAAATAATAGCTGGTACCGGGTTCTCACAGCTGTCTGTTATGACTATATGGAGGGGCAAAGAACTTCCCTAGAGTTGAGAGGAAGAGCTTTCTAACCATAGCCCTTGAGAGAAGAAACATTTCAATGTTTTATGAACTTTCTCTTCTCTCTCATCATTTAAACAACAATAAATGTAATGTATCAATTTATATTATGATCCTTTTATGACATTATAATCAGGTGCCAAGTGATTAAAGATTTATGAAGGGATTTTATCACAAAGGTAATAATGAGGATTAATGGGAGGTAGGCAGAACTGCTTGAAACTGAGGGTTCCCTCAGCAAAGGAGCTCATGTCACAGATCACACTGGTGGGAGCCCTGGAATGAATGGGAAGAAAGAATGCAGCCTGGGACCAGGGGCAGAGAGGGTGAGGCAGCCGCCCAGTCCTGATTCTGGAGCCTTGTGTCTGTGAATTGAGAAACATCGCCTTAGGATTCTGAATTTCAACTTCTCCATCTCTGAATTGAACACCACAGCTTTGGCTGCCGACACCATGAACTCCACTGAGATTTTACGACATCTTGGAGGTAGGTAACCAGTGTGTGTCTTCCTTAGTTACTAGTGCTCTTAATTATTATTATTCTCAGGGATATTTCCAATTTTGACAATCTTCAAAGATATTCTTAGACTCCTTTCTGTTGCTCAGAAAGGATCCAATGTTCTGTTTATGACTGTGGCCATGGAAAGCCATATTATAAACACCTGACACATCCTTAGGAACCTGTGTGGTAATTAACATCAGGTGCATTGACCCACTGGGCCCTGAGCAAGGCCCAGCCCTATTCTCGCATGCATTCACACTGAGTCACAGACACCTCCATTCATATATGCAGTGGGATGAAGCCACAGGTTCCAGTGCTGACAACCAGGGACGAGTGGGGATACGTAAACATACACCAGAATCAACTTCCAAACCTGTGATAGCTGTTCCTTTAGATGCCTTCATGAAAAAATGTACTAGAGTGGCGTGTCAGCAATGGGTGTAAATGCTGCCTTAAAGTTCTTAGGTCAAGAACTTTCTCAGGCTGTGTTTCCTTGTGTGTGACCGTAGAGGTCTCCTCCTGTGACCACCAGAACCTCAACTGAGCTGGTGCTGATTCAGATGCTACACAGGTGTGACACATCCCAGGACCATTAGTCACTTGGGCTTTTCTAAAGACAACTCGAGATACCAGTGACACCTTTTGATAGAGTGACCTGCAACTTGTCTGGGATGATGGTTTGTGCTGAGTAGAGGCAAACATCACCCTCAGGCCCCAACTCCTCCATTTAAGGAAGCCTAGGCCATGTTTAGGGAAACCATCTCCACTCAAAAGAATCACAGACGCCTAGCACAGTATGTAGATGCTGTCTGTCCCCTGCTTGCAGCATCAGGTGCAATAAGTGAGCAAAAAATAGTACCTTAATATTAAAAAATGAGACTGTGGGAAAGCAGTGCCCCTAACCACCCAGGCCACTTCTAATGTACAATATGGAACGTCCCTGGCCAGTTATAAGGCAGTGATCCCCAAAGTGTGACCTCTGGCCAGCAGCAGATTCCCAGGCCCCACTCAGAATGAGAAATCCTGGGAGTGGGGTCCTGCGTGATGTTGAACAGTACCTAGGAAGGTACTAAGCTGGATACTTATTTCTGCCTAGTTTTCTCCCCAGCTTGCTAAAGAAACATCCAAAGATAGTGTGTTTGAAGGTACTTTGTAGATGAGGAATGTCAGGCCAATAGAAGGGGCTCTCATTCCAGAGAGACGACTGGCACTGACCAGCTGGTCATCCCAGTGAAAATCATCTACAGATAGCTAGAGAGTATTATTCCACAGAACTAGACTGAGCACAGCACTGGTTTCCCATTCTAAAGTCAAACACCCAAGCAGTTCACAGGCTGCATGGAATCAAACCCCCACCCTAGGTCTCCCAATTTAACTGTTCAAGGGGGATGGATAATTTCCCCTAGGATAAGTCTCAAGGTCGTGGGTTTTATTTATCACTTGCTGTTATGACTTGAACTTGAGATGTCTCCCCAGGTTCATGTTTTGAATGTTTGTTCTCCACTTGGTAATGCTATTTGGAGAGACCCTGGAGGGTTAAGAAGTGGGGCTTGACTGATAGAAGTAGTTCAAGAGAGGTGGGACTCAAGTTAGAGCCTGGGTCCTAGCTCCAGCTGCTTTCTCTGTTTCCAGGGCCTCCAAGGGATATGAACAGCCTCTGCCATTTGCTCCTGCTGCCTTGACTGAGGTCCGTGGCTCACATCTCCCATCGTGATGGACTGGCACATCTGAACCAAAATGAATCGTCCCTCCTTTAAATCATCTTTGTCAGTTGTCATGGTCATCGTGGTCATGATGATAGAAAAGTGACTGACACACTTGGAGGAACAAGTCAGGGAGAACTGTGACTTCGTGTGCCCTATAAGGTTCGGGCTCAATGTCTGTGGGCGCCAGCTCTTAATCCTGTCCCCGTGGGTCTCCATCTTCAGGCCTCTGACAATCTCAGGCTCTGTGTTCCCAGTCGCAGCTCAGAGAAAGAGAAGCCCCTTCCCAGCCACGAATCAGAAGCCATGGGGTTCAATCAGCTTCGCTTTGGTTGGTTCAACTCATGCCTTTGGCTTTGTCCCTCAGCCAAGCCTAAGAGGGCTAGGACGCACTGACCAGCTCCGCCTCCATCTCGTGCTCCTCCCTTTGGATGGGCAGAAAACTAGTAGGGGTGAGTCTCCCTAGAGCAAGATTCAGGGCCTCAGAAAGAAGGCTGAAGGGAGAGCAAGAAGGAATTGCTGAGCCTATTCCCAGGGCCCGGTCCAGATCCCTTCCCTGTGGGTGCTCCCACCAGAAGCTCCCAGTGGATAGATAGGTCAGGAAGGCCCAGGCAGCACCACCACCAGATAGGAGTGAACACATTTCCTGGCCTCTTTGGAAGGTGGCATCAGGCAGGAAAAACAGAGTCTGCTTTTCCTTCTGTTCCTGCCACTGTAATCCAGAAACAAACACAGCCTCAGATGCCCGAGCCGCTCTTCCCACAGCCGCGCTCAGCCCAGTATCTCGTCCTCCGGATTTCCTGCGGCGTTGCTGGAGTGTCCGAGCCGGCTCACACACATTTTCTTTTGAAAGGTCATGACTCTTCCATGACATTTTCCCCAGTGTAAGCCCTGTGAGCTGCCGGAGTGCACAAGATAATGTGGGGAGGGCACATACACATAATGCTTTAATTTTTTATTACTTTGTTCCTGTTTAAGAATGTAATGGGAAGAAGAAAGGACTGGTGTTGGCGTGACAGCTAGCTGCGGCCTGTGCTGCTCAGGCTTTCCCATACTGACTGGCTCATCCTCACAGCAGCTCTCAGTTTCCTTTCACAGATGAGGGACTCTGGTACAGAGAGCTCAAGTAGCTTGTTCAGGCCACACACTAGTTAGCAGTGGGACCAAGACTCCAGCCCAGGAGGTTGGGTTCCAGAACCAAATTCTTCACTGCTACATCAAACCTGTGACCTCAGACTGTGGCAGTAAAAGGCCCTTTTCCAAATTAAAACATAGCAAGTCAATTTGTGGGAAATAGTAAGCTGACATTTTAAAAGGTGGTGTGGGAGGGATTCAAGTGTTTCTAAGTGGGACCCTGAAAAGTCACAGGGAACATCAGCACTAAGTTGAATTTCATGCATCTCCAGTTACTTGTGGGGATCCAGAAACTCTGAGGTGGGGTGTGACTCTGGATGGACAATGCCTATTTTCAGGAAGAATCGTGTGGCTCTCATCCCATTTCAAAGGGGTTTTCGAGCTACTGCTCGTTGTTATTAGGCTTTTGAGAAATTTAAGAGAGTGAACTCTCTGGGAGAATGGATTAGGAAAAGTTTCTACTTCCTCTCCTGAGAAGGTAGGCCCTGAGCCGAAGTTCATAACTCTGCAACCAGAGCAGGGTGGGTCCAGCCCACCCACCCTTACCTTCTTGCTGAGATTGTGTGTGGTAGACCTTGCTTGTTCTGTCACAGGCCCTACTTGACCAAAGGTTAAGAACCTAGTTTTCACCTGTCTCAGAGACATCATGGGATTCCCACAGACCCTGCCCAGGGATGAAAGGTACAGGCTTTGGGATTGGGTCTGACCCCCCACCCCCAGCCCCCTGTGATACTTTGTGACAGTGTGATATGGATGTTGTAAGATGACAGTGTCTACTGCCTGTTGCCTACTCAAGATGCTACTGGGATCCCAGAAGACCCAGTCACCTATGATGGGCTGGGAGATGTAAGGTTAAACAAACCCTTCCTCTACAATTTGGTTTTGGTCAGTGTTTTGTCACAGTGATAAATACAAAACTGAAACACAGCCTAAGCCAAGCTTGGTGAACCACTTGAGCATATTGGGGTTACTTAAGGAAGCATGGGTAACTCAAGGTAGCTCTATCACCAGAAAGTCCAGCCCTTTGCGGGTGACTACTCATGAAAGCCTCACCTCTAAACCTTCCTGCCACCTAGCAGACAGCCCCACCTGAGTCTCCTCTCTCCAATTGTTTGTGCGTATTTTTCCTTGGACAGGAGCCTTATGAATCTTGTAACTTTCCTGAGCATCCTGTTTCATGCTGAGTCTTGTGAGCCTCTCCTCCTTCCAGGAGGGAATGTTCAGTTCAGAGGCAACAGCTTCACACTGTTCAGCTTCACACTCTCTCTGAAGGAGAGTCTTCAGCAAGCTATGCTGGGATAACTGAATATCTGTAAGCAAAAGGATGAATTTCCATTCCTTCTGTGATGGTTAATCTTCACTGTCAAGGCTGCTGGGTTTAGAACCACCTAGAACTGATGAAAGACACTAGGTATTATCTATGACAGCATTTCCGGGGAAGATCAGCTTCCAGGGAAGACCCACCCTGAATGTGGGCAGCACCCACCCCAGAAGTGGGGGCCACACACAAATGATACCACAGGGAGATAAAACTAGCCCGAATGAGCAGAGAACTAGATGTAAGTACTAAAACCATTCCTCCTTAGAAGAAATGAGAAGACTAAATCCCCAAGATCCTCAATTCCATGACGGTTTCTTTCTTAGGTAGGGTACCAAGTCACAACCAAATAGGTGAGTTAAATACACCATAATTGAAAGCTTTTGTGCTATAAATAATCTCATCTAGAAAATAAAAGCAGGACCTACAAGTGGTGATATATTCGCAAATTATTCAGCTGATAAAGGACCGCCATGTGGAATCTAGAAGATCATTTGTAACTCTGTGATCAAAAGACAACCCACCCTTTCAATGATTTCACTGCCATTTCTCCAAAGCAGATATGCAAATGGCCAATAAGCACATGAAAAGATGCTGCAAGTTTTTCAGCCATTAGAGAAAGGCAAATAGAGACCACAGTGAAATGTGATTCATCCTACCAGGAGTGCTATAATCAGAAAGACAGAAAATAACAAGGATGTGTAGAAATCAGAAACCCCATAGGCTGCGAGTTGGAATGTAAACCGGGTAAAACCACTTTGAAAACCCGTTTGGCAGTTCCTCAAATGGTAAATACAGAGTTATCGTATGACCCGGCAATTCTTCTCATAGGTATATACCGTGGAGAAATGAAAACACATGTCCATGTAGAAGACTTCTGAGGGAATATTGCACAGCAGCACTATTCAGAATAGCCAAAAAACCAGAAATGGGACAGATGCCCATCATCTGAAGAGAGAGCGAACACAGCATGCAGTGTCCGTACAATGGGGTGTTATTCCTTGGAAGAGAAAACATAGATCTCCAGTGTGCACTACAGCAGGGATGAACTTTGAGATCGTTACACTACGTGAAAAGCCAACCAGAGACCACATATTGTATGAATTCATTTGTTCAGAGTGTCCAAAATAGGCAAGTCTCTAAAGACTGGGGGAACAGAGAGAACCAGAAGGAACAACACGTATGAGGCTCCCTTCTGGCTGATGAAGATGCCATAAACCTGGTGATAATGGCTATGCAGTCCTGTGAACACACTCAAACCACCAACTGGTATGCTTTAAGGGAGGGAATTTTATGGTCTGTGAATTATCTCTGCAAGGAGGAAAATGTATCTCTATTTTAATGCTTTCAGAGAACTGTATGTTTGAAAAATCGGTCAGATAATAAGTCTTATGATACATCTTTTATCACAGTAAAAAACATCTTGAGAAATACACTTGTAGTGTAGTGTTCTCCAAAGAACAGAGCTTGAAAAGGGAAGCCATAGAACCTTGGCAGTGGGAAGCCTAGCAGATGCCACTTGACCCAGGCGGTGAAGGACGCATTGCTATGCTGGTGTTCTATACCCCTGACATGGGGAGATGCAAAGGACATCAACACCTTCTGTGATGTCTTCTCCAAACCCATAACTCCTGTCTAAACATGGGAGATCAGGGGCTGGAGAGATGGCTCAGTGGTTAAGACCACTGGCTGTTCTTACAGAAGACCCACGTTTGATTCCCAGCACCCACATGACGGCTAACAACAGTCCATAACTCCAGTTCCAGGAGATCCAACACCCTCTTCTGACCTATGAAGGCATTGCACGACGCAGGTGCACTTGCATGCAGGCAATACATTTATACACACAAAAGAGAAATTACTAAAAAATAAAATGTTTTAAAAACAAACACAGGAGAGACCAACCCAAAGTCAGGAACATTCTACAAACTGCCTCAAAACCACTGAGAAAAATACCAAAGAAGAAAAGCCTGAAGAACTGCCATAGACTTCCGGAGATGGAAGGGATGGGAAGTGATGGACCACAGAACCCTGCATCCACCTCAGCAAGAAAACAGTAATATTCTGATAGTCTGGACATTAATTAACAGCAATGGACTAATTCAGGTTTTCCAGGTGCAGCAGTGTCCTGTGGTTCTGTAAGATGCAGGCACTGGAGATGCTGGATGAGGATATGTGGAACGTCTCCCCATTTTTTTAGCTCTTCTCTAAGAGTATTCCAAAGTAAAGTGTTTTTAAATGAAAGGAAAGGGGTTACTTTATGAAACTTCTCCGTGCTTAGGTCATAGTTTAACATATGAAGTATATAGTGTATATATATAAATACATGAATGAATGATCATTTTTCCTTTAACAGCACATCGGATAAGCAGGCTGTGTTTGGACTTGGGGCAGAGCCGTGATTAGTTCTGTCCTCGGTTCCTGATTCATCAGCATCGTTGGTCTGGGCAGACTGACCTCACAGTGTGCATTTGGTTACTTGATTTTTCCTGTTGATTCCCATTTTCCTCCTATTTCTTCCTTCCCCTGTGGGCAGCCCTTGACATGTGTCTCTCCATGATCGTGAATACCCTTGTGAAATGTACCTAAACAGCATGGCGACGCGTATC
Organism: Eospalax fontanierii; assembly: GCA_035773235.1. Taxonomy (NCBI): domain Eukaryota; kingdom Metazoa; phylum Chordata; class Mammalia; order Rodentia; family Spalacidae; genus Eospalax; species Eospalax fontanierii. The sequence continues at coordinate 13,974,969 of CM069552.1, forward strand.
TCATTGTGTTTCTTACTTTGTATGAATATGTGTGTGCATGTGCACTCACGCACGTGAGATACGCGCACGGGGTGTGTGTGTATATACACATGGAGGCCAGAGGACAGCATCAGATGTCCTGCTCTATCACTCCCCACTTCATTCCTCTGAGGCAGGATCTCTCACTGAACTGGAGCTAGGCTGTTGGGAATCCCCAACAGATCTCCAAAGATCCTTCTGCGTCTACCCCTCACAGGGCTAGGGTTATAGGTATGCATGCTGCCGTGTCTGGCTTTTTACATAGGTGCTGGGATTTGAATTCAGATTCCTCCTGCTTTCATAGCAAACCCTCTTACCCTCTGAGCCATCTTCCCAGCTCCTGTCTCTTTTCTTTCTAGTCAGGGTCTTATATTGTAATCCAGACTGGCCTCAAACACACAACAATCCTGCCTCAGCTTCCTGAGTGCTAGGATTACCCGCATGAGTCACTGTGCTGACTACTTTTTAAACATTACACCATGAATGGAAACTCCAGCTCTCCAGATATGCATAGAACAAAAATCTTCTATTTCCTTCACAATTCTCCATGGTGGGTATTTTCAGTTTTCCCAGCGATGGATCCTTGAACTATCCTCACGTCCTGTGGCCAGAGAAATCTACCACAGTGAGTTTTCTCTTGATAATCCTTCATGATAGACTTCAGCAGGAACTTTCTGGGGGGCATGTACCCAGAGGCAGAAGGCCAGGGCCTTCGGGTAGGTGTATAAACCAGATTGGCCAAGCATTGCCATTTGCTTTCGGAATTACCACAGGACAAGAAGGCTTTCTCCTGCCCAGTCCCCCAGCCTATCACATTCTCCATACTTGGTGATTTGGCACATAATCCAGCCTGGATTTGTGAAAGTAGGCAGCAGCAGCCTATGGTTGGCCAAGACATGCTGAGCACTCGCTCAGTACCAAGTGTGGCTCTGAGCATTATGCCACTTTGTGAATGGGAAAAGGTCTGCTTCCTTTTTCCAGCATCCTTTTTTGGCAAGTATTGTTATTTTCTTCTCACCAGTGAGGGAGTGGAGAGCACGTGGGCCTCGGATCCCTGAGCGGCACTCATGTTTATGCTAAGGGTTAATTAAAACATAAACCGTACTCAGAATAGTATTAGTAACTGAGATCTTCCTGAATCCAATTAAAACATTTCTTCGCCCCTCCCAGGGGAGTCAGCTGCCAGGCCCTGGAGTGGGTGGAAGTTGTCCTGAGAAGAGTGAGTCTTCTACCAGCATCTGGTTTACAACACAAAGCAGCGGACTGCAGGGAAAGGTTGCTGGTCTGCCTGGGAAAACTGATCAATAGTATTTCATTGGGGGGCTAATCACTGCACCAATGGAGCTTATCCCAGACACCAGCAGCAGGAAGTCTTCTTTTCCTCCTGCTTGTTTTCTGTCCCATGGAAGAAGTCAGTTCCCATTTTTTATCTCTGGGTTCCCACCAAGCCACCTCGCTGGGGAGGGCACTGTGACAAAGAACAGGTTCAAATTATCTCCGCTGGCCTCTGAGGGTCAGGCCAGACTGCCCTGGAGGTAACTTCAGCTGGAATGAATATATATATATATATATATATATATATATATATATATATATATATATATATATATTTCCAAAGCCACGGGCTTCTTGGCAGAGAGAAAAACCTCAGGCCTGACCTGGCCTGGCCTATTCTTCTTCCCCTTGCTCATCCTCACTTGTCCTCCACATTTGAGAAATTTATTTTCCCACTGGACTCGTGAGGGTCTCCCTGGCAGATAGAGCGGTGCCTGGTGCCTGGTCCCAATGTGGACAGTCTGAAGTACCAGCTTTTTAGCAGAGGTAGTCCCCCTGGCAGGGTCTGGCCTGCTCACTGAGACCCATTGTCATCCAGAAAGCAGCCTTATCTGCACATCTATCAATGCCCATTTTCTCCTTCCAAAGAGATAAATTACCAGGGCAACCAGGGTTCAACTTCAGGGTGATCCAACGAACACTGGAAGCCCTTGAGCTAGAAATGGTTTGTGAAACCCAGCTCCTGTCTAGTTATTGTGCTTTCTGCCAAGAATGGCCAGGCCACATGGGTTGGGGCCTTTCCTCCCACCTCAGTGTACAACCCTAGGTGGAGAGAATTTGCTTTTAAAGTATCTTTTGCAGTCTCCCATAGTAAATCACTCAGCAATTCCTGCAACTTGCTGTGGCCGGCGGTGTGGATCCTGGGATGAGGTAGGCCTCTTTTAGGGCCGCTCTCTTTACGTCGCAGTTGGAGTACTATGGAAGCCATCAGTACAGCTGTCCAGTGATGGCACAGGCTCCCATTGATCTTGGCCAGAGTCTCCGGGTTGGCTTCAGGACCAGGATTCCAGTCTTGCAGTTTGGACAGCACTGCAGATGTGTAAGGACTGTAAGGATACCTCCCGACCCCACTAGGCAGGATTTACGGCCTCTGTGGGTTTAGGAAAGACACAAGATGTCTCAGGTTTGGAATAGAGTCCCACATACCTCCCTGGAAGTGTCCACACAAAGCACAGCTCTCCCCTCAAGAGAATAAGAGAGTGTTTATTCTGAGCCAAACATGTGTGAGTGACCTTAATGCAGGAACATGAATCCAGGCTGCCCTGAATAACATGTTCCAACATGGAAGGGTTATACAAATTATAAAGACAGAACAAAAGGTCATAAATCAACACCCTTACCACATTACATTGACGAAGTAGGAAGAACAGAGCAAATTGGGGAAATCTCTACTCGAGTCTCAGATGCTATCTAATGTCTAACGACATCTTACCTTGGGGGTTAGTGGGAATGGTCTGTTAAGTTAATACATTCCAAAGGTTTTACGTGCTAGCTGAAAGGATGTTAGGTCAGAGAAGGGCTCCGAAGAGGACGAAAGAAAGCCCAAGTACATTTGGTTTTTAGATCTGCAACATTCTAACTCATACAATTCCACCCTAATTCCACAATTAGGAAGTTCTAGTCTGTTGGTCTGTCTTGCAGAATTGTCCATGCCAGGTCACTTTTTCTAGGAATTTCAGTTTACAGAGTTCTGCCTTAATTGAGGTGCTGGCGTGTGATAATTGCCCTAAAACCTTCTCGTTTTTATTTGATTGTCTGCACCTTGTCCCAGTGCGCAAATCCCCTCTGCCTTCTTCCCAGGTGTCCTTAGGCAGCTTGGTAGGTAGTTGCAGAATCATGTCTCCTTCCCCAATGCCACCCCATCGCGCCCCAGTCACCCTTTAGCCAAACTACACACATATATATTTAGCTCTTTTAATCTTTTTTTTTCTCATAAGGTTCTAATTTTACATTTTCCAGGGTATTTTGGATTTGGCAGAATAGCCTTCGTCTGTGAAGAGTGGAACTTAATTATCAAAAGCTGAGCGGGAGTGAACCATCCATCACCCATGACACATCCTTGCCTGTGTTCATTTGAAAAACATTTGTGTGTGTGTGTGTGTGTGTGTGTGTGTGTGTGTTGGAAGAGAAAGGGAATAAAAGATGTCAGGGGGAAGAGGAAGGGAGAAAAAGAGAAAAGAAACAGAGAAAAAAAACATTCTGACAGTCATCATGGTTTCAGGAGGAAACCATGAACATCAAAACATCACAACTCGGGGATAAAGCCCCAGATGTTCACATGGCTTCTCTCTTGCCTTTCTCTTCTCCTTTTCAAAAGTTTTTGTTTGAAATCGGATCTCAGATGCTTCTAGCATGTGGAAGTCACTGGTGTAAAACACCTCCTAAGGTGAACATCATCCATCTGACCAGGTTTGCTTTGCCATTAGGACCCAGTCAGGGAAGTCACCCAACTGCCATGTTCCAGTGCTTTCCTTAAGAGCCAAGGTTTTTTAACAGCCAGATAAGTGCTCGCAGAGGCTCAGCCCAGTTGCACAGCGACACCCAGTGGCTATGCCCGGAAATAGCCCCCCAGGGAGGCCACCCAAGGCTTGACTAGCAAGCAAGACCTATTCCCTTGGAATGGCAGGGTGAGTCCAGCATTAACTGGCCCTCTGAGTTCCAGGAGCTGTGTGCAAAGGGGCTAGTCTGAGGCTGGCCTTTCATGAGTACATTTAAATGAGATACAGCTGTCAAGGTGCCTAATGAGGCCCTGCCTCCTTGGGCCTAGTGGTGAGCTTATCAGCTTTCTGCAAGGTTGGTGACAGGTCCAGCTGGTTACCCAGTAAGTCTGACATACCTATGGCCAGTGGGTTGGAATATTTCTTCTTTGAGGGGAAAAGGTGGTTTTGTTGGTTTGTTTGTGTACTGGCCATTCCTCAGGAAACAATACGTTTCACGTGGAGATGGAACCTACGCGTTCTCCTCAGTCTGTCCACCACTACTTCTGCAACTAAATGGACCTGAAGCAACAGGACTGGGTGTGCTCTCTCTACAGGAGATGCTGTGAGTACTTGGCAGTGACTGTTTTGGTCTGTATGTCCTGGAAACATATAACTTTCCAGTTATTGCAGGCTTCTTCACACCTTGAACTTCAAAGTTGCTCTGTTTAAGTTAATTTTTCTTCTTTTTTGGCTGATTGCACATGATAAAAAATAGCCCCCAGGGAGGCCACCTAAGGCTTGACTAGCAAGCAAGACCTAGTCCCTTGGGATGGCAGGGTGAGTCCAGCATTAACTGGCCCTCTGAGTTTCAGGAGCTGTGTGCAAAGGAGCTAGTCTGAGGCTGGCCCTTTTCTGGCCAGGTAAGGCCCATAGAAGGTCTTTGTGGTGGTCTGTTCCCACGGTGAGCTGATGTAAAGTCAGGGGAAGAATGGGAGTCAATCGTTTCCAGTGGGCTTGACTCAATGGACACTAACAACTCTGAAAGGCTGAGCCTGGTGCCAATGACCCTGAGAGAAGATTCCCAATAGCAATGGTCACACACCCTAGAGAGAAGCCACTGTCTCAAGGGACACAGCCGGCAGCATTGTTACCAGTGTTCAAAGGGCAAGGATCAAAATACCACATTTGCCGGGCCCTTGCTTTCTGATAGCAGCTACTGAAACATTTCACATTAATTCGTTCAGCGGAATTCTCACAGTACATGTCAGGCTGCTGTTCTTGCTGGTGGGCAGATTAGGAAGCTGAAGCACATAGAGGCCGGTTAGTGGGAGATCACCACCTCCTGAAAAACAGGGGTGCACCCCTAATCAGTGAGACCCGGAGGCTGGGCACATGCTTCATAGCATTGCTATAAGGTCTTTGATTAAATTCCTTTCTAGGTTGGAGTTGGTTGTTTGGTTTGGCAGTGCTGGGCACAGAATCCAGGAATTGCATATGTTACACAAGTGCTCTACCACTGAGCCACTTCCCTGGCCCAGCAGTACCTTTTGAATAATTGACAGATTCATTACATATTTTGATAATAAATAAAGCCTGCAGATTCTCATCTTAGCTTGTAAGGGCATGGTGGCTTTCATGGACCGTGGATGAGCTGAAACACAAGAAAGTGTAGAGTGATCCATCTTCAGGGAGCCTGGAACAGGCTGCAGACACCAAACTGGGTCCTGATCCGGGCAGTACACTGCTCTGCATGTCAGCCACCAGCTTCTGGCCTCAACAGCACCTGTAGGCTGAAACCTTCACCTCCACAGCACATAATCAAAGCCCTGCCTGCTCCTTAGGCTTTCAGAGTCAGTCTAGACATTCACACCCCCTCTTTCCTGATGAGATTTGAATAGCATAGAAAAAAATAAGTCAGTGACATGATTCAGACACGGGCCTTGGCAGTCTGGGCAGGGGAAGAGGGTATTTGCATTCCTGTTACCTCTGTCAGGACAATTCATCCCGTGGGTTAGTTTGGGAGAGACCTTGCAATGTGGTCTTGACTGCAAACCCAGACTGATTCTCTTGTCACCCAGTATTACATTGCGTGGTATCACTCTGCTGAGTCCTCCCTGACTGACACTTCCCTCCACCCAGGAGGCCATTCACCTAAGTGAGGGATTGCCTCACAGTCTTTCCAGAGCATAGGCCAGATCTCATCTTCTGCCCCAAAGCGGCTAGGGCTTCTCCAGTTTGCATAACCAAGGCCTAGCTCCCAGACTTGTTGCCAACTTTTCACACCTTCCTTTCCCGTGCCCTCCAAGTTCCTTATGCTCCAACCCAAACTAGCATGAACTGCCCTGCCTTTGGGCTTTGCTTGTGGCTGTCACATTGTACAACTCCACCAGACTGCTATCCATTGGAATAATTGTTCAATGCACAACCGTCACAACTACGCCTGATCATATATCCCAGTACATGTGTTTCCTTCTGTCTAAAGCAGGATTTCTCAACAGCAACACTATCAGCACATTGTTGGGGAAAGTTCTGTGCATTGTAGGATGTTTAGCCATATTTATAACAATGCCTCTGCCCAGTTACAACAACCAAAAGTGTTTCTCGACATTGTCACCTCTGGTTGAAAGCCACTGCTCTTAATGAAGCTTTCGCTTTCAAAACCAGGTCTGCCCCAACTTCATGTGGATGCTGAACCTCTTCTAATTCAAAATCTCCCATATTCCACCGAAGGCAATCAAGCCTTTTCAACCCCATGTCTAGAATAAAACAGAAACTCAAGAGGCCTACAACTCGTAACTGAGTGCATGCATGCATGATAGGAAAGCAAGTTCCAGACGTGCTTTGAAACAGTGTGGGTTCCTTCACCTCCAAGGACAGCCACTTGGGGACCTAGTCCTGCGCCAGCAGCCCCCAACACCTGTGTGCCTACTCTGTTCCCTGCTGGAACTGAGCTTGTCTTAGCAAATGGGTCCAGATTTAGTCCATTAGCTCAGGGTAGGGGAAAAGTTCTGGAAGTTTGGTGAAATCGCGCAATAAAATTTTGTTAAGTGCTCTGGCTTGTCAAGACTGGCAGTGGGTTGAGCTGAAAGTCAGAGGCCGTCTAAAGCAAGACGAGAATGCTCAGCGGGTAGATGGGGCAGCTGGCTTCCATTTAGGAGAGTCGGGAGGGACTCTGGAGTCTGTGATGTAAATGAAGAACAGAGGCCCCACAATTTAACTGTCATCAGTGGAAGTGCCCCGATGGCAATGGCCAGGGCTTGGGCCTCTGCTCCATCTGGGCAGCTCCTGGTCTGTGTTGTAGGAAGATGAAAGGACCAGGACAGGTCCCAGTGGGATGATCCTACCAGTGTGCAAGGATGGGGCCAGGGTGAGCTGGCATGGGGAACAAGGAGAGGCTACTCTTCTGACAGATCCCAGGGTGACATGGGCTCCTCTCCACTGCGCTGAGCTTTGAGACTGTTGGAAACACAGAGTCGCCCTCCTGGTGCCTCTCTCTACCTGTTTCTTTTTCCGTCCCTCTAAGCGTCTCTCAGTGCCCTTCTTCTCTTTGCAGACACGCCTCCGCTCCTCCCTGCGGACTCCCTTAATGTCCCCTCTCCTGTCAGCTTCTCCCTGTGTGTCTCTCTCCCTGGGGTTTTCACTGTGTCTCTCCTACATCTCTCTGATACCTGTCTATTTGTCGGCCATGTGCTTTTTCTCTCTATCTCTTGTTTCTTTATCTGCCTTCTTAGTCTGCTATTTTGTTACCTGTATGTGTGTGCTATGTGTGTCAGTGCATGTTTATGTGTGTGTAGGTGTTTGTGTGTATGTGCACACGTGTATGTATGTAGGTATATGTAGGTGTATGCATATATGTATGTATGTGTAGGGTATGCGTAGGTGTATGCATGTACATGTGTGGTGTGTATATGTGTATATGTCTGAAGGTATATGTAGGTATATGCATATATGTATGTATGTGAAGGCTATGCGTAGGTGTATGCATGTACATGTGTGTAGGTGCATGTGTATATAGATGTATGTGTGTGTCTATGCGTATGTGTCTGTGTGTATGTAGACATGTATGTATGTGTACGTGTGTGCGTTGTATGTATATGTGTAGATATGTATATCTGTGTGTGTGCATGTACTTTCTGTCTCTTTGTCTCTTTCTCACTCAGAGATAATCCACCTAACACAGAGTATTTCCCCAGAGAGTTCCAAGGTCCCTGAGGTCCATTAGCACTGTCAGATTGGAACCCCAGCTTTAGTTACACCCAAGTGTGACCCCCTCACCTTGTCTCCCTGGCAGGTGGTAGCTGACAGCCTCTCTGCTGGTGACCCAAACACCCCGTTAAGTGGAATCCTACCCCTCTCTCCTCACCTGGGTCACAAAGGACCCATGGTTGTCCCCATGAACCCCTCGGTCCTTTGTTCCAAGGATCTCTGACCAGGCCATTTGAAGGAGTCCCGAACACAGCATGGCAGCCAGCCCAGACCTGAGGGGATGAGCTGGAACTCTGCCTACGCCCAGTCAGTTTTATGGGGCAGTACTGGGGAGGCCATGAGAACTTGACCTTGAGATTGTGGGCTTCATGACCTAGAGTTTTCCTGATGTTCCATTCACCCCATTCTCCAGATTTTAAAAGTTGAGACTTAGGAAACAATGTTCCTAAATCTCCCAGCTGGGAAGCAACGTGAGGTACTCCTGTGCACCAAATGTGGCCTTTCTCTTCTGTTTCAGAAAAAGACAGTGTCTCTCATTTATTTCTCACGTATCCCACACTGATCCCTCCACTGGGTCCTTTTACTGCATCGTCTTGTTTCAAATTCATAACTCCCCAACTAAGCACTATGCCTACCACCTCCTATTAAGCAGATGAGGAAACTAAAGACCAGAGAGGTTAATTCACCTGCCCAAGGTCACACCACCAGTTAAGCAATAGAGCTGGGGTGATGGGCTGTGAGCAAATTAATAGATTCCAACTGGCATCGCTAAATTTATATTTCCGCCTCCGCCGAGGTCCCTACCACTGCAAGTAATCCTGAAAATTCGTCATGAAGCTTTCAAAACAATTTATGCAAACAAACCTCAAGTGGGCTATTTGTATTGGCAGCCCATTTCACTTAACCACCCACAACAAGGAACAGATGGCCTGGGCGAGCGCTGGAATCGCCTGCAAAGAAAACAGGAGGGGCCGAGGCATGCGGGCTGCCCGCTGCACTCGCACGATTACAGGCTTGTTCTTGTTTGCGTCTTTGATTCCGTTGTTATTTTATGTACTTGTGAAACCAACCCTGCATTTCATGAGACAAGTTTGTTCAAAGACCATTTGCCAGCCATCTTGGGATGGTAGGATCCTGGAGTTTCTTCCCTCCTGAGCCCCTTGAAGGGCCCTGCCGGAAGTACAAAGAGCCTGCAGATGTTGGCTGAGGGACTGGCGAGAACGAGAACGGCAAGGCAAATGTTTGGAGAGCCCTGTTTACCTGCCCCATGTTTCCCCGTCTTTGTTTCCACGGAACAAGTCTGAACTGGACGGCAAATCCTGGGTTCAGATCCACCCCTTACAAGGTGTGTCGACAGTAGTCAACTTATCAGACATCCCTGAGCCTTGGTAACTTCTAAGGCCCCCAAAACCTCCACAGATTTACTGTGGTATCCAGGTAGCCTTTGAATGAGAGGAGTGTCCACTGTAAAGCACTGTGGACCTCCACTAATATCAGGCCATATGATCATGTGGTTCTCTCCACCAGCCAAGTCAGCGTCAGTCCTATCGCCAAGCATGCATGCTTTTGATGGGTCTGGAGAAGTTAGGCAGAAGGAGGTAATGGTCTCTGCTGTGGAGGGAAGTTTCCAGAACTGTGGAGGATGGTATTTGAAGGTTTTTAGTTGAAAGGGTCATCAAAAGTTCCTATGTGGGAAACTTAATCCTGCCATTCAAATGTTAGTGGTTTGGGGGAGGTAGGGCCTTTCTGAGGAAGTCAGGGTCAGATAAGGTTCTAAATACTGGGTCTTCTGGATGGCATGAGTGGCCTTAGAGGAGGAGAGACCGAACTTGCTTTCTCTTACATGTAACATCTGTGGTGTTAAGATGCAGGGTGAGGCCTCATCAAATACTGGACCAGGCCCATGGACTCAGCCTCCACACCATGAGACTCTCTTTTTCATCAAGTCCATGGTGTGTGCTGCCTGGTTCTAGCCACATAAGTAGACACAGACAGTGTATCTTAGATACTCTTCCGCCTGAGAGATGGAGTCTGTCCTTCCATCCCTTGAATCTGGCAGGCTTGGCTTACACTAGACAACAGGACTTGCCCTGCAGATCTCTGGACATTGCCTTGGATCCTTGAACTTCCTGTAAGAAGTCAGAGGCCGCCACGATTGGAGGAAGCCCCTTGAAATGGAGATGCCTCAGGGTGAGCACTCCAGTCAGGACTCAGCATCAGAGGCCAAGCATGTGAAACGACCACTCTCCCCCTCTACCCTCCCTTTGTGGTCCCCACAGAGGAGACCCTAGGCATCCCAGCACAGACTAGTCATTTTAGCCCATGCTTTCCTAATTCTTTTATCTTTTAGAACTTTTATTGTTTTTATTTTTGTGTATTAATGTATTACCTGCGTGCATGTAAGTGCACCCATGTCATGCAATGCCAAAAGAGGTCAGAAGAGACCATTCGATCCTCTAGAGCTGGAGTTACAAATGGTTATTAGCTACCATGTGGGTGCTGGGAACCGAAGCCTGGCTTCTCTGTGAGAGCAGTCAGTGCTCTTAATCTGGGAGTCATCTCTCCAGCTCGTGTTTTCCTAATACTTGACCCTCAAATCTCACACAAACAATGAAGTACTGATTTGTGGCCGCCATAGACAACTGGAACAAAAAAAAGAAAAATGAGGTCTCTATACCTTCAGGGTTAATTAAAAATACATGTGGACATGTATCAGAGATCGCAATCAACCTGGACCTGAGAGGATGCAAGAAATGGGTGGACTGGAGGTCAGGAAAGATGTTTGGGGGCAACAGAGTAGAGTTTTAATTAGATCAGGGTTGTTTGGAGAGGGGAACCCAAGGCAAGGGGATTCACTTAACAAAGAAACCCATAGCCAACTAGCTCTATAGTTGTACAAGTGCCAGTGATAGTCACTGATGAGGCGGTGTACCTGGTAGCTCCTGGTACCCTGTGACCTGCTTCTTTCTCAGGCAGCTCCATCATATGGCATCCTGGCATCTTGGGAGAAAGATGTAAAGGCCAAAGCAGAAGGAAGGATTTGTAAACCCAGAGCCTGAGTCCCTAGATTGTTTGGAAAAGACATGGCAAGTTGGAGACATAGTAACTGTCCCCTGACATCAGATGACCAGCTTCTGGGGTGGAAGAGAATCTGAAGGAAGCAAGAGGAAGACCTGGGTGCCTCTGAGTGTGGGTTAGGGCCTGAACATGGTTAGCCCACCCAGCCCAGCAGGGCTGTACAACTCAAGTCTGCTGTGCCCTAGTCCCATGGGTGGAGTAAGACGCCAGCCTCAGGGGGACACATGGCATCCCCAGCTCCCGTTGCCAGGAGGGACAGGGGTCCTTCTGCTTCTGGGGTAAGGGTTCCAGCAGCCCAGAGAAAGGAGGTGGGTGTGGAATGCTTTCTGAGCTGCCTGGCTATGGCCCTTGGAGATGACAAATAGGGGCGGTATTGCTTGGGCAGGTAGGAGGGGACAGCAGTGACGAAGTAGACCAACAGGAGGGTTGAGGATGATACGGGGGCATGGCTGGTGGAAGGTGGTGGCCATGGTGCCCCCGAGCCCTGCTGGAACACACATTCCTAGAGAAAACAGGCCGCACCGCCTCTGATGTTTCCACTCTCACTGGAAGGAGGCAAAACACTCACACACATACAAGTAAACAAAACGTTTAGTACCTGTTTTCATCCATTCCGAGTTCTCTCTGGCCTCTTCAGGAGACAATTTTCCCAGGCTTTCAGGGTCATATGGTTGGTTTTGACTGATGAATGGTGAATATACACACAGCCATTAAAACTTTCTGGATTTCTTCTTTTAAAATTTAGATTAAATATATTATTTGTGTATGTAGGGTGAGTGTGTGTGTGTGTGTGTTTGAGGTGGGGGGCACATGCATGCTATGACACACATGTGGAGGTCAGAAGATAGCTTTTGGGAGCCATTCTCACCTTATACCTTGAGGCACACTGCTGTGTGCTCCAGGCTGACTGGGTCTCTAGCTTCTGGGTGATTCTTCTGTCTCTGCCTCCCATCTTGCTTGCTCATAGATTTGAGCCACTGCATCTAGTGTCCTGTGGGTTCCAGGGATGGAACTCAGGTCAGACTTGCGTGGCAAGTGTTTTCCCCACTGAGCCATCACCATCTCACTGACCACTCCCTGACTTCCTGGCCTCTGATTTCACTTTGAGGCACACAGGCTGAGAAGTTAGACATGAAATATGAAAGCGACCTGCTTCACACATGGAGGGGTTAGTCCCTGAGGCTTGTCTGGAAGGGAAGTGAAACTTCCTCTGTGACTGAAGTAGTGATATCTGGAGCCGTGGCTGCAGCTTACCTTCGCCGAGTCTAACACGTGTACTCCAGGGCAGACAGTGGAGAGAGACTTCCAAAGGGAGTGGAAACTGAGCTGAAATCTTCAGGATGAGTAGACATGACTCTGCAGGGGAAGAAGACAGGCCTGCCGGACAGACAGCCAAAGAGAGAAGCCCTGCAGGCCTGGCCCCAGAGCTGACAAAATGAGCCTAAGTGTGCATGAGGATTAGAACCCAGTGAGGTCAGTCTGACCAACAGAAAGGCATTTCAAAGCTGAAAGACAGACAAGGAGGTATTTGGTTGTTGGTTGTTGTGGTCCCCGAGCAGCTTGGCTTCAAATCATCCTATCCTGGTCTGGCTATGGGGCTGAGAGCAAATTCCTGACTCTCTCCATCAGCAGTTACCTGGTCTATAAAATAAGGACACCTTGAGTTTCCCTAGGATGACCTGAAGTCACTCTGGCTCCCATGGACTCTGCTACAGCCTGGAGTGCACAGTGTGCCACAGAGTGAGCCAGGCCAGCATGGGAACCCCTCAATTCTGCCCATGGCTCACTCCAAAGCCCGTTCCTTTTAAATTAGCATTTCCTTCTCAGGGCAAGGACCAGGGAGGTGGGAAAACAAAAGAAGCCTCCCCTGCCCCACAACAAAATGCCTTCATTGTAAGAATAATGTATCAAGATGGATCTTAAATTTCAACTGGTAGAGCTTCTTGTAAGAATTTGACATCTTCCTGAATATCCTTGTCATGCTTTACTTACACACATCCTCCAGGAAACTCACAAGTTCACTCAGTGCTTTCAGACCCTTGGGTGGAACGTATTCTCTTCGTTGTAACCACCAGCAAGAGATGAAGGTCCCAGAGACTGATTCAGATGGGAAATGTGGGGGGCGGGGAGGAGGAAACGGTGACTTCTGCATTTTTGTATTTGAAAGCATCTGTTTGTGAGAAGCCAGGATGATCCTCCACAGTTGCCCTGATTGGTGCTCTTAGGTTCATCCAGACAGGGGACCTTATCCATCAATAAGAAGTCAGGAGCCAGAGGGCCACAAAAAGACAGCAGAGAGCTGAGCTGTCTGATGCCCAGTGAAAGCTAATCTGAAAAGACCCGTCCTGTGCAGTCCCAGCTCTGGGGCATTCTAGAAAAAGTTGGAGAAAATGCGTGGGGGTTGCCGGGGTGGGTACAGATGGACAGAACACAGAGTTTAGGGTTAGCAGCCTGTTCTGTGTCAGCCTCTCACAGTCCAGGTGTCCACACCCAGGAGTGAGCCCTGTGGACCGCTGGAAGTGGGGTGTTCATGATGTGTCACCATAGGCTCATCACTTGTAAGGAATAGGCCCTCTGGGGAGGAAGAGTGGCTGTGAGGGAGGCCCTTGGGTGGGGCCACATGGAAATGCTGCCTTCATCTCAATTTTGCTGAAACCTAAAACTGCCTCTAAGAAAACCAGACTTCACAAATACTGAGTGAATGTTTTTCTGCAGGCCATGGGGAGGATCGATTGCTGGGAAGTGATGGCTAGAGTCAGGTGCCCAACTAAATGATAGCCAGAGACAGCCAGGGATGGAAAGTCCCATCCTGGGGCTCCAGCCCTGGGTTTCCTTCCCCTTATCTGGTCCCCTTGGACAGACTCTCGGGTACAAAGCCTAGGTCACAGTCATCACCGCAGCTCTCGTCTCATTCTGGCCCCGGAATAGTATGTGCACAGTCTCACCATGGGTGCTGGCTTGCTCTATGGTAAATGATGTGACTGGCTCTTGGGTTATGACAGCAGGCTCTGATTGTAGCTGGAAGGATGCAAGTTAGACCATAAGCAGCGTTTCCCAACATTAAGGACTATGCTGTCAGTGCAGAAGCAGACTGCTCAAAATTGGAGGTGACAGGACAATTTATCATCTAAATTAAACAACTTTTATTGGGGATAAAGGCCAAACGAAGTGGGAAACCAGAGAGACAGGTGTAGCCTGAGGCTGTCCTGGGCAAACAAGAATGACAGCTCCCTTGGAGAGGGACTGAAACCAAAAACAATTCTATTAATGGTCACCAACCTCCCTGGCTGACTGACTCCAGCCAGGGTTCAGCATTGTCAGTCATTGGGGAGGCTCCGCCCACTAGGCTGGTCATTTCTGCTGGTTAACAGCTCCTCCAATTCTCAAGTTACCCTCACCAAAGTCCTTCTTCACCCTTCTCTCAACAAATCAGAGCACGGTTAACTAAACCCTTGTGTTTACTGTTGTTATGTTAATTTTGTATATCAACTTGACTGGGTCACAGGGTACCCAGAAAGTTGATTAAAATATTCTTGGTTTGTTTGGAGAATGTTTCTGTGCTACGAAGATAGGAATCAGGAGAGTGAGGAAGGCAAGGCTGCCCTCCCTATTGTGGGTGGGCCTTTTACAATCAATTGAAATCCTAAGTAGAACAAAAGGCTTGACTCTCTTGGAACCCTTCAAGGAGCTCCGTTCTGTCCACTTCAGGCCTCTGGCTGTGCCATAGCTTATTCCAGCATAGCCTATCATCGTCATCCCCCCACCCCCCAAAGCTGCAAGATGATGCATCTCTCACAAATGATCCCAGCCCCTGGGGAGCATGCCCTCAGCAGCACACTCCATAACAGTCTACCCACTCAGGACCGACAGTCTAAAGTTTGCCACTGTCCTCTCAAGAGCTAAGACTGATACAGGCATGTTGACTTATATTTGTCTTTTGGGGTGTTCATCTCTACAGATGGCAGAAACTCCTGGGTTACTGTATGGTTGGTTTGGACTATCAACATGACCCAACCTGGAGCTATCTAGAGAGAGAGTCTTAATGAGGAATTGTCTGGAGTTGGCCTATGGGTATGTCTGTGGGAGATTGTCTTGGGTTTGGCTGATGTGGGAAGACTGAGCCCACTCTGGGTGGTATCATTCCCTAGGCAGAGGGTCCTGAACAGTATAAGAGAGTAGCAAGCTAGTTGACAGCAAGCAAACAAGGATCCACGTGCTGTTTTCTCTCTGGTCTTGACTATGGGTGTGATGTTTTAAGTTCCTGCCTTGACTTCCCTGAAATAGTGGCTGTGACCTGGAATTAAAAGCCAAATAAACCCTTTCATCCCTAAATTGCTTTTTGTCAGAATATTTGTCACAGCAACAGTAAAAAATCTAGAACATACACTTGACTCTTCTTGGGTGCTAAAAATAGGAGAGAGGGTACAAAACCCAGCTCAAATGGCAACATTTTGCATTAGCTCTGAGAGAAGCAAATGGGAGCTTTCTCTCAGTCTTAGCTCCAACACCAGCACATGCTGACTGTGAACCTTGGGCCAGTCATTTCCCTTCTCTGAGCTCAGTTTTGTCCCTCAGAACTGCTTTGCTAAGTCTTCTCCACCATGATGGACTAAAGACCCCTGAGCTCTAGTGAGTCTTCCCTCTCTGAACTGACCAACCCCATGGCTCTGTCCTGAGGCCCAAATCTTCCACTCAAACAAAGAGACTAAAGCACACCCCGTTACGCTTTGCACTGATGGAAGTGGAAGTGGCCTGCAAGGGGTGGTTGCTTCCCACCGACCTTGCTGGAAGGATGAAGTGAACAGAGGTTCCGTCTCAGGCTACCTGGCTCCTGCTCACTCGAGTGTGAAATCCCAGGAGCCTGGCTAACAATTCTGACATGCCCACTTCATGAAACTTGTCTGAGGGGACATTTCTATGTGATTGTTTGCTGGAGCATAATATCCTTCTAAGTGTCTGGACTGATTTAAAATGCCTCTCAGGTAGGTTTAGTGGCAGATACCTTTATTATCCCAGAACCCAGAAACCACAGACAGGCGGACTTCTGTGAGATGGATGTCAGTTTGGTCGCATAGTGAGTTCCAGGCCAGCTGATGCTACAGAGAGACCCTGTCTCAAAACAAACAAACAAACAGACAGACAAACAAACAGAATGCCTCTCCCATTCATTAAATGTTGATTTAAGCTTCAGATTCGTGTTGCTTCTCAATGTAAAGTTCTGTGCCAGGTCTTGTCAAGTCCCCATTCTCTGGGAGTCACACTCACATGGGGTCTGGAAGGCACCCAGAGATCCAGGGAAGACAAAGGGTGCATTCCTCAGTTTAAATCTGAAATGTCCTCCACAGGCTCGGGCTTTGAACACACTTGTACCACAGCTAGGGTGCTATATGGAAGGCTGTGGAGTCTTTGGGAGGCGGAGCCCAGTAGATATCCAGGAGTGGGCTTTTGAGAGTTTTACCTGACCTGTACTCCCAGTTTCCTCTGTTTCCTGTTTCCTGTGATGTGAACAGACTCCCCAGCAATCCCACCCATGCACTGAGACACTCTGCCACACTTTCCTCTATATGGAGGGCCAAGCCCTCTGAAACTGTGAGCTAAAGTAAATCTTTCCCCTCCTTAGTCATTTCTGTCAGATATTTGGTCATAGCAACATCTTACCTTGTAACAGGCAGAGCTAGGCTGGGGGTAGACGTCCACAAGAAGGCCAACACTGAGACACCCAGCCACCTCTGCCATCTGTTTACTCCCCAGATCTCCACAAGGTGGAAGGCCTGTAGAGCCTGCTGCCACCAGATGTGAGCAACGTTACCCTTCTGTCAAGTGTGACCTACCACCATGCCCAGTAACCAACAAATCTGCATGGAATAAAAAGCATTTAAATATCTTTTTTTTTTTCCTGTCACACACTGTAAAACTTTGGTTTAGAACAAGGAATTCAAATCTTTTAATCCCCCACAAACTTTTTGTTTATGCAGAAGCACTGCCCCATTTCCGGAACCTGAGGCTCAACTGAACCCTTTCAGTTCATCCAACCCCAGTCACTCTTCATTTCCTTTGAGACAGGGTCTCTCTGTAGCCTCAGCTGACCTGGAACTCCATATGTAGACCAGGCTGTCCTAGATCTCACAGATATCTATCTACCCCGCCTTGGCCTCCTGAGTGCAGGCATTAGAGGTGATTCCCGAATTCTTTTAAAACTAGCAAACTGTAAAAGACCGCAAGGTCAGACGCCAATCAAAGGGAAAAAGACACAGTACTCTTGTGTTCTGTCAGGATCATCATTTGAGTTCTGTTTGAGAAGCCTGGGACCAGGCACAGTACTCTCAGAGCACTTTAGAGGTCAGAGTGAGTCAGGTGGTCAGCTGCACAAGGTCCAGGTAAGGGGGCAGCATTCGGTGTTTAACGAGCATGCCCAAGAAAAGCAGGTGCTGCACGAAGCCTCCAACCACTCACTGGCCACTGCGGCCTCTCTGAGCAGCTTTCCACAGAGTCTACACCCAGGATTCTTGTCAAGATCAACAAGCACTTTAGCCAAAGGATGAAAATGTATAGGATATACATTGTGAAAGAATAAAATTTTTAAACTTAAAAAAATGAAATATAGAAAGAAAGAAAAACAAAGACACCATTGTTCCACCCCAAAGTTGGGTTTCTGGGACTCAAGGACAAGGTTTCCCCAGAGTGGCTGCTGTTGACAAGCCAGGAATCTGTGTGTTCATTATACATTAGTAGGGTGCATTGCTGATGCCCCTTCAAGATGGAAGAGCCTGAGAAGGCCAGAGAGTGCAACAGGTCATAGGGCACAGAGCCCATTTGCCTCAAGACGAAGAGCTTGAGCTATTGCAAGAAAGTACTCAGAGTCAAGCCTTACCCTGTGTGGAATCAGATCATCCTGCCAACTTTGTGTTGCCTCACACAGGAGTTAGGCACACAGTCAGCCCATGCAGCCGTTAACATGCTGAATGTGTATCTGTGCTTTATACAGAAAAAAAAGCCAGGCTAAGACTGGGACTGGGCTTCAGTGGCAAAGGACTGAAATCCCTGGAATTGCCCTGGAATCCCATCCCAGTACTGAGGAAAAATAAATATTCTGTAGAGCCCCAGTAAGTGAGTTTTGCCCTTTGGGGTGACATTATTTTCTGTCAAGGTTCATGGGCAACAGGGGCAATGCCAGGTCTTTACCTTACTACTATTGTTTGTTTTCGATTGCTTAACTATTTAAGAAATATAGTAAAAAGCGCTCAATAGGAATGCCAAGCACACTGTAAATCATTTAATCCAATAGCTGATGAAGGAGATACTGTATTAACCCTATGTTATATATGTGGAAACCAAGGTTCAGAGATGGTAAGTAACTTGCCTCAAGTCACAGAGGTAGATTCAAGTCATAGAAGCCTGGCTCCCACGTTGGTGTTTTTAGTGAAATATAACTGCAGCTCATATTTTCAAGTAAAGAAGACAAGAAGGGGGTGGGTTTCTGTCTGTGGGTGGGTTGGTGTAGGCAAACAGTCCTCTACAAAGTTGAAGTGGTTTGTAAACACAGGGGTTATTCATTATTATGATTAATATGTGAATAGTACCGGGCTATTACACTAATAAAACCACGTCCAAGGAAAGCAAACGGAGCCACAACCACACTTGGGGGTTTAATATCAAGTTAGAGGCAGTGAACCCACAAAAAGCCAGAGGCCAAATGAGAGCTCCCCTTCAATTACGCTGAGGCAGAGCAGGCTACGAGAGGAATCGGAGCCCAAACGTTTAGGCAGCTGCACCTCATTCAATGGCAGGCCCCCTCCCTCTGGCTCCGCTCACCCCGGGGTGTGCCTCCACAAGGAGGCACCCAGGAGTTGGCCCGAGGAGGGAGCTCTGGACCACCGCTTTGGCCCATGAATGGAGGTAGCTCTGAGGACGGTCACAGCAGAGGAGATGGAAAAGAACCCTCACAGTCAGCCACACCTTCCCCATCCCACATCATTAAATCTTCAGGATTCAAGGAACACAGTCAAAAAGCACCTTCATTTCACAAGCGAGGAAAGTAAGGCCCAGAGAGGAGATACCATTTGTCTGAGGCCCCTCGGCAACCAGGCAACGAGGTTGGAACTGGAATTCTACCTTTTGGGTTCCTGATGGCCAAGTCTGACTGTGCGAAGTCACTCTCTGAAGTTTTGAAGACTTGAATGTTCTCCTCTGCCAAGTCAAAGGGGAGAGCCTGCGCGTTATCCTGTGCCGAGAGTTCATCCTTCCGTCTGTGTCAGACCTGCCCGCTGAAGTGCCTCCGTGTACATCATCATTTTTAAATACTTACTAATTTGTGTGTGCATGTGTGTGTGTGTGTATTGCGTGGGTGTATTTATGTGTGTGTGAGTGTGTGTGATGGGGAGCATGCACATGGCATGACATGCATGTGGAGATCACAGGGCGACTTTGTTTAGCCGGTTCTCTCCTTTTACTGTTACATGAGTTCCAGGGATCAAACTCAAGTTGCCAAGCTTGTAGGGCAAACACCTTTACCTGTTAAGCATCTCACAGGTTCCCCTTTTAGGGTCTTTAGCTGAGTGCTTCTAACCTGGTTAGCGTCAGTCAGTTGGAGCTCCTCGTCATAAGCTCACTTTCCATGGAGCCCTTTTAGAATAACCTCAAAGAAAGAGAAGATGAAACCACATCGGAATTCCCATTAAGAACCAGGCAGTGTGGAATCTCTGGAGTTCAAACTGCCCTAAAGGGTCTCATGGAAGAGGCACTGACCTCTTCCTGTCTGGCTTGGAAGTTGCGCTCAGCTGGACACACTTGCTACTCCAATCATCTGCCCAGAGTGAGACTTCTAGAGTAGAGAACATCTGGCAGGCTAGGCAGCTGTTGGGGTCAGTTCCCTCTGCCCCTCTCACACCGGTACCCTCCTTTAACTGTGGTGTGCATCCTATAGACCTTGATTCAGTTTCCTAATCCTTCTCAACACAGGGCTCTGAGGGTCCCTGACCAAGTCTATTAATGTTCAGCCTCAAGATGAACTCATGTGTTGTTCTCAGTCTTGTCCATTTACAGCTGGGGAGTCCAAACCCAAGGATACCAGTTGTGCCCAGCACCTCCTGTCTCTAAAAACACTGCACAGATTAACCCAGGCTAACCGTGAAGCCCCTCACTTTGAACTTCTTTCCGTTGTAACTGACCTACATGTCAGTACTGGGGTCACTCCAACCCTCTCATTCGACTCTTGGCTCTACATTGCTTATCCTGCTTCATAGTCTTGACCTTGGTGTCTGATTCTGCAATAGTTACACAGATATTGGTAACAGAGCGCATAGAAGGCAGCTTCAAATACCATCCATCTCAGCAGATGTCACTGACCCAGTGAAGGGACAGGTTCCTTCCAGGTTATGATTCAGGAACCTTGACTCCTTCAGTAGTGTGGCCTGTCCACCTTGTGGGGACTCAGCCTCCACGTTTAGCCAAGGGGAAGAAAACATACAGATGGAATGCATGCTTCCACATATCCGTTGCCAAGGAGGGCACATGTCACTAACATTTTACATTCTGTCAGCTGAGATACAGTCACATGGCCAGGCCTACTTGGGGGTAGGGGTGTTGAGGAATGGGATCCAGGTCTGTGACCAGGAAGGAGAAGAAATGGGGAAGAGTGAGAGAGGAGGAGGGAGAGAAGGAGGAAGAAGAGGACGGAGAGGAGGAGGGAGAGGAAGAGACAGGAAGAAGAAAGGAAGAAGAGGAGGAGGAAGAAGAGAGGAGAGAAGTGGATTTGGGGTGGAAAACAAGCAGATTCCTCTAGAGTCCAATCCATCCTACTGAGCCATTTTAACTGTCACTGTCCTAATTCTCCATCCCACTCCTGGTTCCAATTCCAACCCTCACTGCCAGTGCTCAGCCAGTGTTGACCTAAGCATGCAAGCTTGATTTGCCTGAGTTCACACAGCAAGATGGTTCAAAAGTGTCATCCCAGCACCATTCAGCCCTAGCCTGCCGTCCACAGATGTCCTATCTTCAACACCTGGCATATTGCACACATAAGGAACCACACGAATTTACAGGAGGAAAGCTTTTTCCACTTTTCCTGATTTTTTTTTCCTTTAAATCAACTTTCCACAGCCACCTGGTCTTTTGATGGCATGGGAACCTCCTCAGAAAATCTTAGGGATGGAAGGAAGATAAAGAGTAGAAGAGAGGGGCCTGGCCCCTGGTCCTCTGTAAAGTGACTCTATGCTTTGGAGTTGAATTAAGACTGCTGCTATCCAAGGGGGGGAGGGGGTGCGTGGCTCTACAGCATAAAAAAACAAAACTATTCTCTTCCTTTGGTCTTAAGCACCTTACCTCCTGCTCTGTGTGTGTGTGTGTGTGTGTGTGTGTGTGTGTGTGTGTGTGTGTTACTGGGGATCAAACCTAGGGCCCCTGGCATGCTAGGCAAGCACTGTTGAACTACATCCCCAACCTTTTTTTTTAACTTTTTGATTTTTGAATCAGGGTCTTACTAAGTTTTTCAGGCCAGTGTTGGATTTGTAATCCTCCTGCCTCAGCCTCTCCCGAAGCTGAGATTACAGGCCTGCATCCACCAGGCATGGATTTTTTTTTTTCTTTTTCATACATCAAGTCATATTCCTCTGT
Organism: Eospalax fontanierii; assembly: GCA_035773235.1. Taxonomy (NCBI): domain Eukaryota; kingdom Metazoa; phylum Chordata; class Mammalia; order Rodentia; family Spalacidae; genus Eospalax; species Eospalax fontanierii. Next base: position 13,996,637 of record CM069552.1, read on the forward strand.
TGTAGAAAATTCAGGAAACACAGATAAACAAGGAGAAAAAATAGACGCCTCCCTTAGCTTACCACCCAGGTTTTATGAACAGAATCCTTAAGAAAAGCAGAGTGTGAGGCTTTTGAAGAGATTTTTACATAATTTAGTCAAAGTGCCCAGTCCCACCCAGGGTTCTCAGGAACCCACTGATGTTTTGCAACCCAGGCTTGACGAAATCTTTGAGCACAGGGACCAACTCGTGACCTGCATATATTCTTAATATGCTAATTTTTGTTTTGGTTTCTGAACAAAACCGGTCTTTTAAAGAAAATTTAACAGATTTGAAACCAGAAACCCTGTCTTCCCTGGGGGCGTTAAAAACTGCAAACTGAAGGCTTCCCATGTATGGAGAGTGTTATTGATTTCCTTCCAAAAACAAGAGAAGTGTCGCTGGGGCTGTAACGCTGAGAACCCGAGCCAGCAACTGTTTGCTTTCCGCCCACTCATTAACCATGGTGTGGGATCCAATAACTGCTCTAATTTCCTACTTTAAATGTTTTTCTTTCCCTCTGCTTTTCAAAAATGTCTTCTCATGTTGTGCATTTCCATCCGCGTATTCAGCCACTTAGGCCGAGAGGCTGGTCGCTGTCACACACAATAAAAAGGGACAGAAACCACTGCGAATCACAGTAGCATTAGTGTTGAAAATGGAAATTTAATTTCCAGAAATGAACCCCAGCAATAAAAGCTCCCTTTGTTGCTGCTGGGAATCAGAAATGAATGGGGTCTGAAAGGAAGCTAAGGGGCAATTAAAACCATCTCAAAGAGGTATTTGTTGTGTGGTAGAGCAGATGCCTTGGAAGGGTGTTTGGGACACTGGGGGCCTCAATAAATGTTTTTGATGACAACAAAGATAATTGTAATGCCTTACATGTGCATAGCGCTTTGGGGTGTACAGAGCGCTTTTCTTCTGCCATGGGTTTAGATTCTCCCAGGGAATTGGAGAGAAAGGCAAGGCAGATGTGTAAACCGAGGCTCCAGGAGAGGAGGTCCATAGTCTCCCTAAGGTAATGATCACAATAGGACTAGAAGGAGACTTCTGTACTTCGGATGGGCTCAGGGGGTGGAAAGGCCTGGAGCTTCCAGCTCTTTCTTCCTGGGTGCCACACTCACCGACATGGCCGTTTAGAAGGGACAGATGTTAGAATATGAGCTTGGCCTTTTGCTCGATGTCCTCTACCTGCACTGATCTCCACATGTTCTGACAGCAGTAACCAGCATTCAGGGTTCAAGAGGGAAAGAGAAAGAATATTCTCAACATTGTGGGTCTCAAAATAGATGTTGGAAACCCAAGGCAGTGGTTTGAGAGAAATGGTCCCTCAACCTCCCAAACTTGAGGTCAGGGACTGAATAGGAAAAGGTGCAGCTCTAAATAGCATGAGTAAGAGACCCAGGAGTGAAGTTTAGCCATGGCTTCTCCCAGTCCTATGCAAGTCAAGGCCCTGGGAAAGGCAGCCCAGGTGGTTCAGGCCTGTAATCCCATCTCTCAGTAGGCTGAGGCTAAGGATAAAGGGACCTCACCAGCCTGGGCTATAAATCCAGAACTTGACTCAAAAAAATAAATGAGGGCCTGGAGAGTTGACTCAGCAGTTAAGAGCACTGGATGCCCTTACAGAGGACCCAGGTTCGATTTCCAGCACCCACATGGTGGCTAACTCCAGCTCCAGGGAATTCAACTCTCTCTTCTGATCTCTACAGGCATTGCATGACACAGATGCACTTGCATACATGCAGACACTTATACACATAAAATAAAAACAATAAATAAAATGTTTAAAAGTAAATAAATGGTGTGACTGGAGAGATGAATTAAAATAAGATGAAAAAAGATTCCGGGAAAACCACCTTTGAAGACAACTGAAAATCTTAAAATTCAGCCCTCTGAGCAGGTGACTTCAACTTTAACTTGAGCATCCCAATTAGAAATATAATCTGGATAAAATGTCCCTTTTATGAGCTGGTGAATTTACACTGTTGTCTTTTTTTAGCTCATGATTAAAATTTCAAAACAAAAATGATAAGATCCCTAGGGAAAGAAAAAGACTTTGAGTGAGCAGGGAAGGGGGGCAACTAGAGAACTTCCAGAGATAAGCTGTGAACCCCAGAAGAGAATCATCCTGGCTCTGCTCTCAAGGAGGGTGGGGACAGGTCACTTATTGTTTCTGAGGAAAATCATGAATTGACTGAATTTCCACTTCCCTGAAGGTGACTAACTGCTGTCATCCCGTTTCAGATCAGTGGAGAAACAGTTGCTACCCAGTGTGAAAACCTGAGCCAACAACTGTGCACTCACTGGGGAGAAAAACACGGTTAAAGTAACTAAAGATTTAAAAAGTAATGGAAATATCAGGGAGTCCCCATCTCACACTTAGAAAATGCAAATTTGATGAAATCTTTAAATTTTAGCAATTAAGTCCTGGGCTGGGGAGATGGACGACTCAGTCAATAAAGTGATCACTGCACAAGCCTGAGGATCTGAGACAGGCAGACCTCTGGGCTTGACTGAGGGGCGGTCCTGTCTCAAATACGAAGGTGGACATCCTCTGAGGAGTAACAGCAGAGGCTGAGCTCTGCCCCCCCACCAGAGAGAGAGAGAGAGAGAGAGAGAGAGAGAGAGAGAGAGAGAATGAGAATTAAGTCATAAGAGTTCTACAAGAAAATGTTGAGCAATGTTTTTTCTCATCTTGCCGGGGCAAAGATCTTTTTAACTATGGCTCACAAATCAAGAAAAGATCAATACATTTGATTATTATTTTTTATTTCCTCAAGGGACTCTAAGAAAGGAAAAGAACTATAAAAACAAATATATAAGTAACAACCTTCACCAGAAAGAGAGTCACTGCCCAGAAAAAAAAATACAGCGGAAGCATGGAGAGATCTTCTTAAAAATACATGGTGCTGCTGTTTCTCACCTATCAGATTGGCAAAAATCCAAAAGTTGTGTAAATCTGTCCTGTTGTTAAGGGTAGTGGCATACTTTAAGTGAGAATAATTTAATAATGGCTAGAAAGGATAAACTGACAATATTTATCAGAATTACAAACAAAGAGGCCCTTTGACCCAGTAGTTGTAATTTTAATGACTCATTCTCTAGGTGTTGATATAGAAAGTTTTCGAAAATAATTTAAATGGAAAAATAAAATCAAGGCAGTGTTTTATTAGATGGGGAAGAGGAATGAGAAACTAAATCTGTATTTATTGGAGTGTGCAATAGATGTTTTTCAGGACACACAAGACACAAATAGAAGTGGGTTCCCTCAGGGCTAGTAGAAACTCAGTAAAATTTAACAGGGTGAGAAAAAGCTTCCCATTCTACTTTAAAAACAAAACACAAGCACACTCCCTTGAAAATGTCACTGTGGGATGCAGTGTTCTTCAGTGCATTGCTACATCAGGGAGATCTTTTAGGGACAGTGAAGTTTTATATCATTTGTGAATATGGGACCAAGATACATAGATGAAGCCATGGTAGACATTTTCCCAGGCTACATTTGTACAGCCTGGGTTTGTGGTCAGTGAAATTTATTTTGAAGTATTATATAAATAAGAGAAACAGAAGGATCTGGGTTATCAAGTATAATTGAGAACTGTTGAATTAAATAAAACGAGGCTTCGTTAGAAAGAAAATTCCAAAATCTTAAATAGACTGGGGAGTCTGTAGGAGGCAGGTAGAGAATACGCCATCACGAAAGCATGCCTGACAGGACACGCTGCAGGTCCTGAGAGTGAGAGGCCACAATGAACTCTTTCTTTGAGAACTCAGTGATGGCTGCTTAGAAGGACACATGAGATTTCAAGCCACAACTGAATAGCTAGGCCCGGACTGTAGCAGAGGTTCCTTCCATATCTGTCAACTAGAAAGCTGAAAGGAAAAAAAAAATCATGAATCTCCTATGTTCCAATAGGATATACAAGGCAGACCATGTGACCTTGTGGATTGCCTGCTTCAGAAGTGAAATGCAGGCACCTAGCTGAGGCAAAACTGAAGAAAAGCAATGAATGAAATATCAAGGTGATTGTGTCCAACACAATATCTACAAGACTAGGATAATGACTTTTACAATTTGGACATACTCTGGACAAATGACTTTTGCTTAACTTTGCAACCAAAAAGTTAATCTTAGCTTATACAGAATATAGACAAACTCACTGAGCCTTTAGCTTCTCTTATGACCTGGGTGTATGACCTTAATCCCTCATGACCCTTCCTTGCCCTGGATCCAGGATAATGTATGAATATGTGTGTGTTTACACATCAAGTACTGCAGACAGCACTTGCTTAACTCACTGAAATCGGTGAGAGAAACTGATAATTTCTGTGTGTGTGTGTGTGTGTGTGTGTGTGTGTGTGTGTGTGCACTAGTCTAAGTCAGTAGGAGTTAGAAAGAACAAAATCTTCTGATAAGGTTCATTTTTCCTCCACCATCTCATGCTGAATATACAGTTTCAATAAAAGGAAGAGGTGACCCTTGTTGGAAAGCACAGTTCTGAGAGAATTCTGAAGGAACAGGTTCTTAGGAGTTAGGGTTCACTCAATCTAAGATAAGAGTTGGGCTATTTTTATTCAGGCATAACTGTAATGTGACATTGTGTAGTATTTATTAAAAATGTTTCATTGTTTACCTGAAAATTAGTGGATAGTCTCTGTTTTATCTGGTACATGATCCTGAGTGGAAAAACAGGCTGGGAGCGCTGCCCTAGGGTTCTACCTTAGGTGCTTTCTGGGCACCACGCAGGAAGGAGAACAGAGAATATGCAGGAAAAAAAATCCCTAAACATAGAATTAAAAACATTAAATCCTAAATAAGTTATGAATCAGCAAAGTCATTTAAAAAAATTAAGGTATGATTTGAATTAAATTGTAATGAGCTTATATATGAACCTTCATGACCAACAAATAAAGCTGAATCTGGAGGAAAATTAGCAACTCTATGAGCTTCTTTTAGAAAAGGAGAGAGGCCTAATGTTTATACCATAAGAAACTAGGGGAACAAATAAGACACTAACCCTAATGTGAATATCAGGAAGGAAATAAAGATGAGGGAATTCCGTGGAACATAAAATATGCAAGCAAAAAGGGAAATTAATTAAACCAAAGATGGTACTCCCAAAAGATCAGTGAATGTGATAAAGTTTTAAGAGACTAATGGAAGGGAAGACATTTGAGGGAGGAGAAAGAGAAAGGAAAACCCAAATGGGAGCAATCACTGTTATTGGGAATGAAGAGTGCATATCACTAAGGATCCTACAGACATTCAAGTAATAATGGAATATTTTAGTAACTTTGTGTTAAAACTTAGATGAAATGAAGGAACTTTCATTTAAAAATACCACTGATAAATCGACAGGAGATGAAACAGAATATTCAAAAGTCTCTACAACTATTAAAGAAGTTACGTTTTATAATTTAAAACGGCCCCACAAAAGAACTCCAGGCCCACACAGCCTTCCTGATAAATTATCCCCACCAACTTAAAGAAGGAATAAATGCCAATTTCACACATTTAGAAAATAGGAGAGGAAAGAAGAGTTTCTAAGGCGTTTATGTGTTCAGTATTACTGTGATTTGTGGACCACCCAGATACTCAAGAAAAGAAAATTATCTAACAAAGTCTCTGATGAACACGAAGGCAGAAATTCTTAACAAAATTTTAGCATAGCTATAAAGAAAACAATATCACCAGAAAGAGCCTGTCATCAGAAGGCAAGGTTGGCTTAATACCTGAAAATCAGTAGTTCAGGATAAGGAAATAAAACATGTGTTCATTTCAACAGATTCCCGGAAAACAGCAGTGAAGATTCATCAACTGTGCACATCAAATATTTTCAGCCAACTAGAGCTAAAGGACTTTTAAAGGTATCTATAAAGACAAGACTACAACTAAAATTTTACCTAACCGGAAAATACTAAATGGTTTCCAAGACCAAGAATGAGACAAATTCTCACTTTTGTTGAACGTTGTAGGTGGCTGTGGCCAGTATCCTGAAGTCCCAGGCATGCAGATTGGGAAGGAAGAAGCAGAATTATTATTAGTTGTAGGAAACATGATTGTGATGCTTAATATAGTCCATCTGGTCGGGTTGAAAAAATGCATAGGAGTATAGTGAAATCTCAGGTGCATCTGTGAGGGTGCTTCCAGAGTCAGATTTGGAGGACTCTGACCTAATCCTTGTCAGCATCATTGAGAATTAGAGAGACAGAGAAAGTATGTCTCCAGGGCTGCATCTTGTCCTGTGTTGCTCCCTTCTGCTTCTGGGCCCTTCTGATGTGAGCTTGTCTCTCATAACCACCATAGTGGACTGACACTTCTGAGACAGTAAGCTAAATATCAGACTTCTTGTTAAGAACCTCCACTTCTTGTCAGGTATTTGGGTTATCATTAGGCCAAAGTAATTAACGGGATAATCATATAGGTGGAAAACTAAAAACAAACCAACAAAACCAGAAACATAGTAGAATGGAGACTCTGAACTGTTCTTCATGGGAGTCCAGATGACTATAGTAAGGTCCAAGAGTGGCCTGGCTTACTAGGAGTACATGTTGGAATAAGACAAGCAAAGAAATCTGTCCACTGCCTCTACCCAACCACCCAACCCAGCTCCAGAGTCCTCAGGTTTTAAGCCACCAGCTGTCTCTAACTCCTGGCTCCCATCTCTGTCCATCCCGGTGCTTTGCTGGAGAGAACCACAAGCAGCTGTGGATTGATGCCAGGTGCTTGCATCAACTGTCCCTGAGGGAGCACTACGGTGGGCAGCTGAATTTAAGGCAGAGCCAAACTGTTAACTTGCTGTGTGAACTTAGGCAAGTGTAGCTGACTCTAGACTTTAACATCCAGAGTTCAACCAGGAAGACAATTACTGGTTTCAGGTTTTTGTGCATAGCCTTCTGCCCCCTTGAGGCTGTTTCATAGTCCCTGCTAAAGAAGGTTCAAGCTGGAGTTGAGAGGAAACCTTGAGGGCTTGGAAGTGTGCCCCAGGGCAGCCCTATCTTTATCAGTTTTGTCTGGACTGGGTGGCATCTCAAAGCATTATCTTTTGTTTTCTTTGGTTCTCTTCCCTTAGGCCCTTTACATGGATCATCTCTCCATGTCCCAGTTCATAGATACTAAAGCAGAAAAAGATTCCTGGTTATGGGGAATTTATTTTGTCACCAGAGCTTTAGGGAGAAGGGCAGCAGAGGTTAGAAGTGACAGAGTTAGAAGCTGCTTGGAGGAAGGAAGTTTGAGCACAAGCTGCAAAGAAGAGGACGGAGCTGGCAGGCAGCATGCCTGGTGCCAACACCCCTCTCCTGGGTCCTCCTGGCAAAGTCACTCAGGCGAAACCTGAAGAAAAGGAAGCCTCATCCCATACCAAAGAGGCCCTGACCTGAGCCAGGAGCAGATCTCCATGAGTCTGAGCAGGAGACAGTTCTTGTTTCTAACAGAGTTTCTGGTAGAATTCCACTTCTAAAGAAATCATAAGTAGGAGCCAGATGATTGTGAATATCTGGCTTGGAGGTCTGGAGAGATGGTCTAATCGGAGCATGACCTGAGCCTGCCCCTTGGAGAAGGCAGCGTCAAGATAAAGGTATAAGACTTCGTGTATCAGTCTGCTTTTGATACTGTATCCGAAAGTCTGAGGCAGGCTACTTACAAAGAGCAAGGCTTGTTTAGCTTGCAGATGGCAAGGCTGCAAGTCCGAGATTGGGCGGTCCATGAGTGTAGCCTCCAGTGAGGGTCTTCTCGGATGCAGCTCGCTCACCGCTGGAGTGTCTGTGAGGAAGAGCATACGTCACCAGACAGGCGCCAGAGAGACCCGAGTCGCTCAGTTCCTTCCAGGGGTACACTCCCAATAAGGTACTGACCTCTTACTGAAGGCCTCACCACAATACCGCAGCACAGGTGTCCCTGGGAGCAATCCATACCAATGCCTTAACATCCTGTTTCTGCAGTCTTCATTTGTTAGCTTGCTCAAGTTTCTCTCTCCTCTGCCATATACAATAACTCATAAGATAATGTGCTGGTTTTCTGAAAACTAATTGTTTCTCTCTCAGAACTGGCGTTCATTCTCCACAGTTCACGTGGAGGCCTGAGACTGACTTTGGCTGTCTTTATCACTCTCACCTTGTTGTTGAGACAGAGTCTCTCATGAATTCAGAGCTTGCCAATTCTGTCAGACTGGCTGGCAACGAGCCCCAGAGACCAGATCCCCAACACTTGGATGATAGGTGCCCACTGCCATGACCAGAGCTCTGCATGGGTGCTGGAGATCCAAACTCAGGCTCTTCTGTTCCTGTAGCAAGTCGCCAACTGAACTACCTTCCCAGTCCTGCAGCTCAAAATCTTCATTTTCAAATACAAGTCTTAAAATGACCAGAGATAAAAGCTAATGAGAACTAAAGAGACAGCCTAGAAATTATTGACTTCTGGAATTTTCCATTTCAGATTTTCAGACTGTAGGAAACTTCAAGAAAGTGAAATAGCAAATTAGGGGAAGTCGGACCTGGGCCATCCCAATTCTCAATCCTCAATTGCCTCGTGGTGTGTTCAGAGGCGGCACGTGAAGAGTTACGTGCTGTGATGGTTTGAATCTGGGTTCCTGCTTTGAATATGTGATCCCAGCTGGTAACCCTGTTACTGGTGGTTACTGTCTGGGCTAGGTGTTTCCAGATTCCTTATATCTTGAAGAACTGAAAATCAGGCACACACAGATTGTAAAGTGGTAAGGAAACTATTGAGAAACAAAGTCATGGTAAGATGAGATAACCACACTGAGATAGATCAGTGGGCCTGTGAGCAAGGGTACTCAAGGGCCTTGGCTATTATTTAGGGCTTTCTTTTGTGGAGTTCAAGAGAAGGAGGAGTTTGATTGCTAAAGGATGTAGCACAGAAAGATCTCTGCTTTGATTGACAGACTTAGATTATGAAAGCCTTTGTCCCCTTCTTATAACACATCTGATTTTAACCATATGCATGCCCAATGGTGCTTAGGTATAAGCTGGTAAATAGGTGAGTTCTTCCCCCCCCTAAAAGTCCACTTGGAGGACATGGTTTGCCTTACTAGGCCAGATTGGCTCCTTTATTCTGGCACCTGGATATATGTGGAATATGTTTGAATAGGTGCGAGTCGTGAGACAGGCATTTGTGATGGCTGGAGGAGGAGAAGGAACTTATTCCATTGTTTGAGTTAGTTGTACATGCAGCCCAAGGCAGTGAGGGTCTTATGCTGTAGGTGCATTGTTCAGAGAGAAGTATGCATGGTACATGCAGTTGAGGGTACTCGGTTACCGGTTACCTCAATAGAAAGGGGGTAGGTGTGTAGTCCAAGGCAAGTGACACCCCAAGTTGCTAAGCTAGTCCCTGTTCTCATCCGCCCCAGTTCTGTTTTGGGAGTAAGACTTGACTGGAGGAAGTAGGTCACTAGAGAGCCAGGCTGTGGGGGTATACACACATGGTCCCGTCTGGTTCTCACTCTACTCCCTGGCTGACTATAAAGTGAGCACCACAAACTGCTGCTGCCATGATGTTCTGCCCAAGCAGATGGAACAAACAACCCAGGGCTAAGCTGTCAGAAACCATGAACTAAAAGACCTCCCTCAGGATGGTCCTTCTGGTATTTGGCAACTTTGGTGTGAATGAGTCACATTACAGAACAAAAGCCTCTTCTCCAGCACATTCGTGGTAATTTTCAACATCTTCCCTAAATCTAGTAGCATAGCCTTAGGCCCGAGGACCTAAAATTTCCTTAACAAACATAATGATGTGGATCCAGGCTAATGAAGCCCAAAAAGAGGGGCTGGAAAGGACAGGAAGTGCACACCACTCTGCCTTTGAAACCCAGGAACTGTGTAGAGAGAGGCAAGCTGGCCCAAGTGTTCCCTGCTGAGGGCCTTCTGTGGGTGGCAGGAGGCACCTTGGCTGCCACAGCCTTGGTAACATGGGAGTGCCAGGCCTGTCTTGATTCCCACCACAAGCCTGGAATGCATGTCTTCATTTACTCCTAAAAGCTTCAGGACATTTTCCCTCCCATATGTTAAACATTAAATGGCAGAGCTGATAGAGACAGGCCCAATGTGACTTTGATTTCTGCGTATGCCGAGATGTTATGCTGGAGGACGTCCCGGGGGTCTAGGTCCTCAAAGAAGCACTCAGAAGCCCCCACCCTCCCAGGAAACCCTCCTTGCCTCTCAACCTTCAACAAGCACGACTGCTTTTAATTCTGAGGGCTTGTTTTCATCTATCATTAATTTTGGCAGTAGAAAAATAACCCTTTGATACCAAAGAAGGCTGGCTTAGTAGGAATTGTTATTATTATTAGATCAGTAATAGCAGTGATAAATTGGACCAGGCAAGAGTTGATGTAACGGATGCTCCTGGCCCCAGTGCATGGCTGTCAGCTCCGCTTAACCAGCCCTCTGCTCTGGCCTGCGTTCTAAGTGCTCTGTGTCTGTCCCCTCCCTGCTGAGCTTGTCAGCACCTGGAAGGCACAGGCCTCCTCTTGTTCCGTTGTACGTCCCAGTCCTGCCTGGCTCACACACAGAAATGGTTCCTCCACCAACTAACAGGGTGCTCAGTCAAACCTCAGTTAGCTGGAGAGGTCCTAGAGAAACTTCAGAGATGACCATTCACAAGATGGTGGAGGACTGAGATTCTCTTGCTTAAAAAAAAACAAAACCCAAAAGATTTTTTTTTTTTACTTATGTGTGTGTGCATACATGTGTACAGCTGCCTTTGGGAGTCAGAAAAGACATTGGCTCTCCTGAAGCTGGAATTACAGGTTGTGAGCTGCCTGACTTAGGTTCTGGGAACTGAAGTCTTGGCCTCTCTGCGAGAGCAGCTGGTACTCTTAACCGGTGAGCTATCTCTCCAGCCCCACTTCCGTGGCTTTTGTCTTTAAAGCATGGCTTTTATTTTTCAGAGTTTAAAATATTTACTTATGTATGTATTTATTTTTGTGTGTATGAGTGTTGGCCAGTACACCTGTGTGTGCATTGCCTCTAATGACCAGAAGAGGGCATCTGATCCCCTGGAACTGAAGTTATGAATGGTTCTTAGCCACCATGTGGGTGCTTGGAACTGAACCTGGGTCCTCTGCGAGCGTAGCCAGTGCCCTTAATTGCTGTGCCATCTTTCCAGCCCCCTATTTTTAATATTTTTAGACACCTCTCTTAAGGTCCAACTGACACATATTTAAGGTCCAATTGCACATATTTGAAGTTTCATAAAGCTGATGAGTTTGGGTGCACAGCCATGTTTATGGGTTTGTCTTCATAAGCATACCAGGGGCTGTGCAGCTGGCGATTTTGAGCATAATCACACCATGTTGTTTCTTTCCCAGTCTTGACTGAGCTGCATCCCTGTACCATGATGGGAAAACGGGGAAATACTTCAGACATTGGATGACGGTTATTCTGGGGCCCATGTTCCGTTCATTCACTCATTTGTTCAGTGTCCCTCTCTTACTTTCCAAATTCCTTAACTGTTCTAGGCAATGGGGTTGTGACCTCGATAACCAGCTGGGGGTGACAGAGAGAAAGACAAGAAACAAGGGACCCTGCGGAGAGGCTGGGTTCCTATGCCTCCTGACTCTGACCTGAGCATTTTTAAAGAAAGCCTGAGTAGGGAAACCTGACTTTCCGAACCTTTTCCTAGCCTATAGGGAAGGGAGGCAGAAAGTTCCAGCCACAGGTGGCTGACTGCCTTGAGGGTGCAGGAAAGGGAAGCCCTGAGTGTGGAGCACTGAGGCCCAGGGAAAGTAGGAAGGCCCAGGCTGAGGGAGCCAGGCTGCGCCTCTGCTGCAGTAAGGATAAGGATTTTACCCTGCAGGACACGGGTCTGAGCTCAGGCATCGCTGATCTGATCTGCATCTGAAGCTTCTGACTTCTACCAGGACAGCATTAATTTTCTTTTTTGCATCATAGTGGAGTCATGGGGTTTGTTCCCAATTCTCAGACCCTAACAGAGTGCTAAGCCTGGTGGGAGGCGGTGTCCAAATAGATGTTGATGGTAGAGTCAGAGGATTGCTGATGACCAAGAGGAGGGGCAAGCAGAGGGAGGGGAAAGGCAAGGAGAGATTAGAGGACTCCTGGGTCTGTCCTGAGCACTGCAGAGCCAGAAGGGGCAGACCAGGTGACTTGACCTGTGAACCTGGACCCTTCCACCTTAAAGAGCAGAAGAAGGCTGTGAGATCCCTTCTGGGTAGAGGCAATGAGCTCACCGTCTGAATGGAAGCGGATTCTGAACCCAGCAGCAGTGTGCAGGGAGTAGCTAGCCTCATCTCTTCTGTAGAGAATCCCGGCCCCAGCTCTTCAAGGCCTCTTCGCTGCTTCTTTAGGACACAGTGTCTCTCATGAGGACAAATCAGAAAAACAGGACAGACAGTGTTTCCAGGCATAGAGACCATGACCCACCCTCTCCTGTGAGCCACAAGTTCCATATCTGTGCTTGCTGTGCCTTCAGACCAAGAGCAGGCCTTTACAGCGTGTGTGCAGAAGAGGGAGCGTGAGAGACTGCCTTAGGAGAATCTCTGAGCATGGGGTTGCAGAGACTGTTTAAAGAAATAGTCCTAGGTGCATTAACATAATGGCAAAGGCCCACCCTAATATTAGAAGAAAAAAAAGGGAGAAGGGGAAGAAATTGAGTATTTTAATTGTCATTAAAAAGTGATATTGGGTCTGGAAAGATGGCTCCATGGTAAGAACCTTTTCCAGAGGACCAAAGTTTGATTTCTAGCACCCACATGGTGGCTAACAACGATCCATAACTGTAGTTCCAGGATATTTGACAATCTCTTCTGGCCTCTGCAGGCCATTGCACATATGTGATATACTCACATGCATGCAGGCAAAACACTCAGACACATAACATAAAAGTAACAAATATACTATTTTTCAGTGATATTAAAACAGGACGGTAGAGAGATGGCTCAGCAGTTAAGAATACTTTCTGCTCTTGCAGAAGGACCTGAGTTTGGTTCCCAGCATCCACATGGGAGCTTACCACTCTATAACTCCAGTTCCAGGAGATTTGACACTCTCTCCTGGCCTTCACAGGCATTGCATGCATGCACGTGGTACACTTACATGCACTTACACATATAAAATAAAAATAAAGAAAACCTGTTTTAAAGTGACATAAAATAATTATCTACAGAAAAGAATATTATTTTGTTATTACAAATATGGTAGACTACATATTAGAACCAATAATCTAAATTTGTGGATATTCACTATATACACGTGTCTCTCTGGATAGATAGATAGATGATAGATAGATAGATAGATAGATAGATAGATAGATAGATAGATAGATGTGTATGTATATTGTATACTATTATCTCTCAGGATCTGAGGGAACTGGCTCCAGGATTGTTACTGTGATAAACTACCCTGAAAAATGCAACTTAAGGGAGAGTTTATTTGGCTCAGAGGTTACAATCCATCATTGCACAGAAGTCAAGGTGGAAGAAACTTGAAACAGCTTATTACAATGCATCCACAGTCAATAGCAGATATCCACGCACAAGCACACGCATGCTGGCCAGTGCTCAGCTTGATTTCTCCATTCATACAATCCAGAATCCCTTGCCCAGGGAAATGGGGCCACCCCCTGGTGGATGGGTCGTCCTGTCTCAATTAACACAATCCCCCACAGACAAACTGACAGTCCCTTAAAAGACTTCTTTCTCAGCTGATTCTAGATTGAGCCAAGTTGACAATTAAAACTGAGCATCACAAATGCCCAAATTGGCAGATACTCCAGTCTGTTCTATGACAGGGTCTGGTATTGTTGTAGAAGCCTTGCACATCCTTCAGATAATTTCCATCGTATTGAGATTATTTCTAATACCCAATGTAGCATAAAAGCTGGGCAAATTGTTGTTAGATTGTATCGTTTAGAGAATGACAGACCAAAAAATCTACACAATCCAGTGCAAGTGCAATATTTTAAAAAGTATTTTCAACCCTCAGTTAATTAAAGCTGAAGAAGTGAAGTCCACAGACAGGGGACAGCTGCAAGTATACGTACATATGGCCACACACAGATGTGTACTCTGACATGTGTGTGGATATGGAATATGGCAAATTAACTGAGATTCTAATCAGTCTTTGTTTTAACCTTTTTAAAAAATTTTTTATTTATTATTTTTATTATTGTGTGTGAGTGCAATAGCCTGCATGTATGTAAGTGCACCTGTGCCCTTCACTGCCCTCTGAGATCAGAAGAGGACATTGGATCCCCTGGAACTGGAGTTATAGACGGTTGTTTTTGCCATGTGGGTGCTGAGAACTGAAACCTGGTCCTCTGCATGTGCAGCCAGTGCTCTTAACTACTGAGCCATCTCTCCAGTCCCAGGTTTTAGACTTTTTAAATTTGAGATTGTGCTGAAGAGTGCTTATATCATGAGGAAAGTCTGGGATTCAATCCAGGTCTAAAAGTGAAATTTAAAAATACATGTGTGCCAGCTACGCCTCACAGGCAGGCACCCTGAACCCTGTCGAGATGTTTTGCATTACCAAGATCCACCACTTGGGGGTAGCATCTCCCATTATTTCTCTCTTCAACTCTTCACCTGGAATATGGGCACAATGGACCACAAGTAATTTGAGGTGCTGGAAGGAAGGAGGAGGAATGTCTTATGTGTCATCAAACTGAGTAGAACATCGTCTGTTTGAAAAATGTAGAAGTTGATGCTCAGAGAGGCTAACAACTCACTGGAGGCCACACAGCTAGAGGCCACAGACACATAGTGTGGAGCTAACGCTGAGTCCTAGTTCCAACTGCAGAAGGCAATTTGCCTACCAGAAAGTTCTGTAGCTCTGTGTGTCCAATGAAGCTATTTCAACCTCCAGTCAAAAGAGTTCTGAGGGATCAGCAGCTCTAATTACTTACACAGTCCTGGAAAGCTTTGTATTTATACAGGTAGGGGAGGTTTATTGGTAATAAAATTGTATCCTGGCAGACTCGTAGTATCCTGCCAACCTACAAACTCCCTGCACTTGGAAATGATGCCACTTATTTATCTATTTATTTACTTATTTGTTTATGGGGGCGGGGCATGAGTCCAGTAACAACTTTGGGGAGATGATTCTTTCCTTCTGCCTTTTTGTGGGGTCTGGGGGTTTGAATTCAATCATCAGTCTTGCATAGCAAGCTCTTTACCCCTTGAGCCATCTTGCCACTTTCCCCTTTCCTTGGGACACCTCAGTGGGTGCTAGCACTCAATGGGTGCCCTCTCAAATGCTCACTTCCGTGTTCAGATGACTCTGTTCCTTCAGCGACACCAGAGCATGAATGAATTCAATGACATTTTATTATTAAGGCTGCCAAGATTGATTTCAGTGTTGAGTTCAAAAAGAATTCCAGCTGCCTGTCCTCTTGAATAAGAAGATGAAACGATTGCGAGTCTCCTCAGTGAGGCCAGCCCAGCACCAAGTTGCTGACTGTTGTACAGACACAACTCTAAGCAGCTTGGCTTCAGAAGCAGCTTTGAAAACACACTACCTGTGCAGACAGCTGACAGTGAGGCGTCATGGTGCTCGAGGCTGCCTGTCACTGTGCCAGGGGCATTATCTGCGTGCCCTTAGCGCCCATCACTCACAACCCTCTGATGTGGGAACTACCAAGACAATGCTTATTTTACAGGTGAAGTTCAGAGAGGTTAAGTAACTTGCCGATGGTCAAACAGTGAACAGGCACAGATCAGTGTTTCAAAGCTCAAGTTGTTAACGAGCATACTTTTTGACCTCTGAACATAAAAAAATGAATCCCTAAGAAGGCAGATCTCAGAGCTGTTCATCAAACTCTGGATGCCAAGCAAGAAGTTCAAGATCCAAAGAAATACACAGCTAACCTCAAAACAAAGCCCAGGCAGGAAGAAGAATTCATGTTTCTCTCTCTCTCTCTCTCTCTCTCTCTCTCTCTCTCTCTCTCTCTCTCTCTCTCTGTCTCTCCTCCTTTAAGCACAAGAATTTTCTTCCATATCTGGTACAATTAATCTTGCATATTTCTGTTTGTGCACTGAGACATTAAAATGGAAACACAGTGGATTAGTGTTCCCTCAACAAATAATTAAAGAACAAGGACCATCATTTGAGTTATCGAAGTTCAAAAGGATCTTAGGATGCATTTACTACTGAGTGAGGTGTTGGCACTCCTGGGAAACAATGCCCAGGTAATTATTTTAAATGAGCATTAATTATGTCATTATTAGAAATGGGGAGAAAATGCAATTTCCTTCTGTCACTTCTTGATATCTTAACTAGAGGAATATTTGCCAGGCTATTATAACAGTCACTATTGGCATAATGGTGGCCAGGCAATAATACGGAGACATGTACATTTTCATATGAATATATCATGCCTAACTAATGAGATTGCTCATTTCATAACTTCAGTTCCATTTTTATTATTTCATAAAACTGGAAGTCCTTATCCATTTTATGAAAAACACCAAACCTTTGTGAAATTCATTAAATAAGCATAAAAAATTCATTAAACAAGTGAATTGCATTCCGAGCTGCTTTGATGCAAATGCCCTTTAAGCAATGTAAAACTCCATATTGATTTAACCTTTCATGTTCTGATATTTCCATGTGGATATAAAAAAAAATTCTTTATTCAGGGAATGAAATTAAGCGCTGATCCCTTGATCTCTCGCTGGGCAGGATAGATTGGTCAATTTAAGTAGCTGCCGCTGATCAGCAAACAACTGAATTTAAAAGTATTAAGGCATGTCGATATTTTAAGTATTGTCACCTGCACATCAAGCAAAGGGAAAAAATATATTATTCCAGCTCAATTAAGTTTGTGTTTGCCATCAGGCTGACCTTGAAAGGGCGAGCCCATTGGGCTGCCGCTCTGTGCCCTTGGAAGTTGACAAGGGCAGCAGTGGTAAGATGTAAAACACCAACAATACCCTGCATATTTTGAATTGTGCGGCCAGAACAGCCTGAAAATAATTAGCCTGGAGACACAGTCCCCGTGGGCTGTGTCCCCTCATTAGCAGGGGGCATCCAGGAGAACCAGCCTTAGTTCAGAGCAGGAGAAACAGACTCGCCCTTCACCTAAGACATGCTGCTGGGAACCTCATTAGACCAAGAGCGTAAGGCAGATTTCAGAGGTCTTTAGGGATGGATGGGCCCTTGGGGGTCATTGGCCACTCAGTCATCCAACCATTTGTTCATTCAATCAATCAATGCATATGTAACGAGTACCCAATCTTTGCCAAGAACTACAGTCAGTGCTTGGGAATAAAGTGTAACTAATAGTGCTATAGCTCCAGTCCTTCTAGACCTCACAGTCCAGGATGTGGTTTGCATTGAAGAAACTGGTCCTCCAACATAGTACAGAGTTTTAGGCATCTAATTGCTGCTCATCATGTTGTTGGGCTTTACAGGTGACTCCATCTCAAGGTGTCTTCTTCCCTCATGAAGCTGTTGGAGTCATGAAATGATTTACTGTGTCTGCAAACCTCAGCTGAGCCAGACAGCAAGTAATAGGTACCCAAGAAGTAGCAACCATGGCCACCTTGTTTCTGCAACTATAATTTTCATCTCCCAGAAAAAGCAACCAGAGAATTGATTGCAAACTTAAGGTCATGCAGGACTGGAAAGCACAGACCCTTTCTGTACCAATAACTGTCACGAAGCTTCCTAAGTCATAGCTTTGGATTTCAATAAACTCCTCAGTCAGACAGCTCTTGTGACTATACAACACATGATTGGTTTTGCTGGGGCTTCAGGAAAGGCATGATCCAGGATCCTAGTGATGTCACCAGGACCTGGTTACTTGGTCTTTCTGTTTCATTTGCTTAGAGAGGACCTCAGCAAGATTTTCCTCTCCTCTAAGCCCCAATGTATCTTGCTAAAGAACTTCCTGTTTATTTGTTTATGTTTTAGAAGAGAAGCAAGACTCTTTATCTCTGCATTCCCAAAGACTTACAATGTATGACTGACAGGGATAGCTGAAGCCTCACAGCCACCCTTGAACCGATAACCAGGGCCAGGAGATAAAGTGTACTGATTAACTTAGCATGATCTTCTTCACATCCCAGCTGGGGCCGGAGGTGCAAGCAGCCTGCCCAGAATCACAAAAAAACAGGGGCTGCCGAGGAAGTAGGAGCTAGTGAGGCAATCCATGCTGGCTGGCATGTGCTCAGACAAATTTAAAAGCAATACCGTTACCAGAAGGTCGGGATTCTACCATATCTGAGAAGCATGCATGAAAACATGAGACAGAGCTAAAGCTAGACATTCATCAAGTCACTCTGAGCTCCAGGAGGGCAGAAAGCACAGCTCTAACATCTCTCCAGGACTTGGCACCAGATAGTTGGGGCCATTACATTATGATAATGAATGTCAGAGTGCCCGCCGTTATCTGAATCCCAGCTCTGCGTCTTATACATGTAGACTCTTAGGTAAAGAAGAAATAATTCAGGGAAGGCAGATTTGCAATGTGCATGGACTGCACTGCCCTAGCCCCATACCTTGTGCTGTACTATTCATTCCTCTGTCATTCAAGTTCTTCTCTGCAAGACCCAGAGCAAAGCCAGCATCTCCAGGAACCCTCACTCATCCCCAGGATCCGAAACGATTTCCCCCTTTCCTGCACCTCCCTGACATTTCCCCTGTCTTCTGGACCTGTTGTCACCTCCACCACCACTTCCCTCTTAATTTTCCCAGAGGAGGTCCTAAAATGTTTGGTGGTATTTTGGTCGAAGACTCAGGACATCAAAGCAAACTCAGTCTTTGGGATCTGCATCAATGCCTAGATGTATCTAGATTGTCAGGGTTGTCGTGACGTAAAGATGAAAACCCTGACTCAAACTAGTTAGTAGAACATATGCAAAGAAATAATAATAGTGCGGTTGTCTCCATGGGTTGTTTATTAAAAGAAAGATGCTCATGAGCTCAGAGAATATTAAAGTTTTATAATATTTGTAATATCAGAAGACTCAGAAACATTCCAAGCTGAAGGTGCAACATCATCTACCAACCAGGCTCGAAGTTCCACTGTGTGGACAAGGCCACCTGCACAGGGAGAGGACTCTCCATGGAGGAAATCTCCAGGGCCATTTGCTCTCGGAGTGTTTCAGGAGCTCCATCTTCCCTGACCATGAAACTTCTGTCTACTTTCTGCTCATTCAGGCTCACATCTCTTGTTCTAGGAAACAGAGTGACTATAGATGGACTTCTAGGATGGGGTCTCTCGGAAGGCTAAGCTTTAGCTAAACTGACCCCAGTAGATGTGACCATCTAATCCTCCCTGTTCTATAAAGGAAGACACAGACTTGCCAGAGGGGTCATGTGACTTATCCTAGGCCAAGAATTAGTGACTATGAGTCCACACCTCAAGCTCTCATCCTCCAGCCCTCAATGCGCCCTGTATAGCTGACAGAGGAGTAGCAAGAGACCAGGCTGTGGGGAACAATCCTCTCCCTTGGACATCTTTTGATCAGTTAGAATTCATTTTCCACACAAATGAAAGCCCCTCCTGGCAGGGATTGTGGCTGAGTTGAAGTCATTGTGTTCTATGACTTGCAGCAGCTCCATTGAGTGTCCAATATCATCAACTGAGGGCTAGGGAGGGGGCGTCAGTGAAAACTCAAGCTTGTGGACACAGTGGGCGGAACTGTTGGGAGACTGGTAAAGACAATCGCGCAGGTACTCAAATGGTCACAGGATAACGGAAAATGGGAATACATGTGACAAGCATTCAGCCTTCCAGAACAAAAGGAAGCTGGATGTGGTGGCGCACACCTGGAGTGCCAGCCTTTGAGAAGCTGAGGCAGGAGGATTGTAAACTGGAGAGCAGCATAGGCCACATCAAAAGACATATCTTGACAATTAATTAGGTAACAGAAAATGGAATAAGATGGAAACAGTCGCTGGGTGGTCTTATTTAAATTTGATCAATGATCTATGTTCTTGTTTATCACCATCAAGAACCAGGCAAACACAGAAAGGCAGACAAGCAGGGCTTTTAAGGTTGGCAAATGACACTGTAGCCACAGTGTGGCCATCTGCTTATGGACGTCAATAACCACACCATGCAAAGCCTTTTGGGTACTGCTAGTTCTTCTGTGCTCTTAACAAGCTGTGTGACTTTGGACATGTCACTTACCCTCCCTGAGTTGTGACTTCATCTCTGAGCAGGAAGCTTGAGAAGCAAAGATACAGCAGTTTTTAGATTCTGTTCAGCTTGGTCTTGGGATCCACAGGGGCTAGGGTAGGAGGAGGCTCAGCATCTCAGTGGGTGGGATCCCAAGCCTTCCCCAAACCTTAACCAGAGCTTTCTTTTATCTTTTTTTATAATCAGAGTTCTGCATAATATTTTAAGGGAAGAAAGAGTTCTGAGGCTAGAAAGCAAATGAAAACCACTCAGCCGGCTGATCTCTGAGGTCTTCCAGCTCTTGTGTTCTAGCAGTTGAGGGAGATAATTGTCTGTTTCTAGCCCACCAACCTCTTGCAAATAATTGAGGCACCAAAAAGAAACCACACCCAGGCGCCTGTCTGCAGGCTGCCTTCGGGGTACCAGGAGGGTTGGGGCCCAGTCTTTCCGGCTGCTTTGTCCTCATCCTAGACTGACCTGTGCAGATTATCACTACCTACAGCAGACATCTTTCTCTCTGCCTTCAGAAAAATTCCAATTGCATTGATGAGAATGGGAGCTCGTGTCACTCTTGACTGAATGGTTTTATGTGTAGTTTGTGGTCGTACAGTACATACAGAGCTTTTAGATGCCCCAGCGAAACTATCTATTCATTTGCCTTAATAACAGCTGCTGACAAAGTGCTGCCTCTCCTTGATGGACACTGCATTGTAAAGCCCTTGGCAGCACTTGAAGCCATTTAACTTAACCATTATTAGATTTTGGTTTAGCTCTCTCTTGACACCTCAATCTAAAAAGAAGGCTTTGGGGTACCTCTGAGATATTTAAGTCTGCACGGTCTTAGGAGACCACCCTCCTACCAAAGGCAAATGCTTTAAAAGTTGCTTTGTAATATTAAAAAAGAGAAGAAAAGAATCAAGAGTGAGTGAAGGAAAACTGGGTAGGTTTTCATGATTACTAATTTAGCAGATTCTCCATTATGTTTTATTGATAGCTCTAAACATAAATCTGCTACTGTTGCTTAAAATAAGACGTGTAAGAACACGCACTCCCAGGCCTGTGGCTTTGCAGAACAGCGCACAGAGGCTCTTTGTGACAACCCGAGCAAGAGATATTTAAACGGTCAAATTCAGGGCTCCAGAAAGCCTTCAAATTTGAGAATAAGCTAAGTCATTTGTTGCTCACAGATGTACCGCTCCAAGTCCCAGCATTCATGCAGATTTAAACACGACATTTCTTCCGGTTGATTCTTGAATTAGAAATACCTATCTCCCCCACAGTTCATTATTTGCAATTGGAGAATCATGTGTGTGAGGCCCTGAGTTCACAGAGGAAAATAATACATACTGCACCTCTTAAGAGGGTGGGTATTTCTGATTAAAGTCTCCTGAGGGGACCACCTTAATATGTTACAAGATACCTTTACAGGCTCAAACAAACACAAAACTGTAAACTGTACATGAAGCCCATAAACAACAATTGCTTTAAAGATTTTCCATCTGGGTTCACCTTCTTCCTTTTAAAATCATGAGGTGCCTGGGAAAAAGCAAATCTATGTATTTTATTTCCCAAATACTAATGGGATTGAAGACAAGCTAAAGGTCCTGATTCACAGGACTGCAATGAAACAATCATAGGCACTATTTTCTTTATAAATACATGACCTCAAAGAGGTCTTTCACTCACGAGGATTGCCACTGTGAGGGATGGGGTAGTGGCAGTAACTCCACTACAGAGATAACGATACATCTTTATCCCGGAGTGGAGAACTATCATCACTGACATGGTCAAAACCAGACCCGTTTCTTTAGTCTAGCTAAAAAACTGCTGGGGTTGTGGAATTGGACAGCCCTGGGTGCCTAGTGTACGAAAAACCAATGATCTTTTCTCCTGGCCCACTTCTACAAGCTGTGACATAGAGAGAGACATAAAGCCCATCTCTTAGTATTATTTTAAAGGAGACAAAGTATCTAATAGTGCTCTCTAGGCAAACATCCTCTCCCAGAGAGATCAGCTTAACTCCCTGGTATTCTGAAGCACAAAGCATTTTAATAAAAAAAGATTTTGGTTGCTATATGGATCTGAATCGCAGGTCTTTCACAGACGTATGCCTTCACACAGACGCAGCTGGTAACATATCTGATGTCAAGTCCAACACCAGGGCTCTCCTCCAACTCTCCCTTCTACTCAGGCTTTCTAATACCAGCTAGGATAGGAAAAAGGGATGTCTTGTACCCTTGCCTCCCAGCCATCCTTGCTAGAACAGGAGACCCCAGCCTTCCCCACATGACTTACCACTCTCAAGTCCCAGCCTCATCCGATCTTCACACCTGTGAAGTCCTGGGGGACTTCCAGAATTCCTTGCTAGCTGAGAGAGGGGGCCTGAGATTCATGGGTCCCTGAGTGCTCAGCCTCATTGCAAGAAATGTTGACTGTATTCCTACTGTGTGTACGATGCGGTTCTGAGAGTAGGTTCATGCTGTAAGAGAACACTGGAAAACTGGACCTCTAGGGGCAAAGGACTTATCTCATGGAATCAAAACATAGAGCAAATCATTCATTCCCTCATGTTTGAAAGTGCCCAAGAGATGCTATAGCAATGAACAAGCATGGCCATCACTTTCTCGGAGAAAGGCCACTGCTACATTACCACATAGTATGGCAAATGTAACTGAAACTGGAGTTTTAGGGCAAAAAAAGCCAGGGCTGTGGGAATCCTGAAAGACTAACTGGGTCACTCATCCTAATATGCCTATTAACGAGATCAGTAATGATGAAGACCAGAGGAAGGGGATTTAGCCAAGGCACATTGGGAAGAGGAAATGATAAAGAGGTCTAGGAACCCTATGTTCATCTCCAGGAGACTGACTTGGACTTTAAGTTTTATAGATTTGAACTGGGACACGTGGTAAGAGGTATGCATAATTAAGCAGTCCTGCCTGGTCAAAGAATGTTCTGCTTGATGATGGCCTCAGTTCTAATTCTTCTCTAAGGTAGTCTCAAGAACTCCTTATTGCTTGAGGGGACAGAGCCCTCAGGAGCTGATGACGACTGCTTAAGGGTGTGGCCTTGCCATCATAAATAATTACTTTCATAATTACTTCATAAATAATTATTGGGCGGCAGTTTATCTGACAAGGCTTGGCTGTTTCTAGAAGCCAAGGTGAATACAGGTTTAAGACAGTGACTAGAGGCCTTCAAGAACTTTGTGGGTAGTCTAGAATAAAACATCATAAAAAAGGGGACAGTAAAATGCCCCAGTCACTCTTAATGCTCAAGCTTCAGCTTTGTAAGGGAAGCCGGTAGGTTAGGTAGCACTGGCTTCAAGACCGACACTACTGAGTGACCAAGATGTCTAGATAACAGATGCCTGTTAGCAGGTAACCCCAGAGTCGAGGAGATGGAGGGCTGAGGGCTTTGAGCCTGGTAAGTACAGTGAGTGAGGAGACAACACTTTCAAGCAAAAGCAGTTTCTGAGGACCTGTTATAGAATTATCCAACGTTAAAGAGCAATTTTGGGTGGATGTTTTTATTTTAATAAAAGCAAACCCTTCCTGTGGAATGCCCGGAGTTTTCAGAAGGAAATCCTGGCAACTAGCTGAGATACAGAGAGCTACCCTGAGAAAAGTCAAGGGAGAAACGCATTCTAAACTATTCACTTAAATGAGCAAATGAGTCCTTTTTAACTGATGGACTCTTTAGGACCCATTATTGCATCACTGGTGAACACAGGGATGATCTGACAACTCGGGGCTGAACAGTTCATTCTGTTTGTCAGAGATGCTTAGACGGATGGGTGGAGGGCCATAAAGGAAGACAGAGAGGAAGGTAGCTAGGAGTTACACTGTTTTTGTAACCCATAAATGTATTGTGTAAAGCCATCATTTTATCGATTACTAAAACTGTGGCTGGACACTGGACTGTACTGGGGAGAAAGATAAGTCCAAGGAAGTACTTATGCATGGCGTTTGAGGAGAGGTTCATTCCGATAGTATGCAAGTACAAGGCTGCCACCTCACTGTGAGCTCCTCCTTGGATTTTGCAACTGAGGCAGCTCATTCACATGACCCAAAGGCCAACCCTGTTAAGAAGCTTTCAAAATTACTGTTTTCTGCACCGTAGGTCCTGAGTTGACTGGCCTGCATGTGGACACATCAAAGTGTGTGAATACTCACCACAGATTTAAAGTGAAGCTGCCTTTAGGAACCTCAGCTCCAGTGGCTCTCCCAGGAGCGGCACAGCAGGAGCAGACAGAGCGGTCATGACTGAGAAGTAGGTTAGAGGCATGATGGGCAGGCTCCTGACGCACAGCTGCTCTGTCTTGAGCAGCTTTGCAAGACACTGATGAAGTTCCCTGTTCTGAAACAGTTCTTCATCACGGTAGGTGGGATTCTCAACACTCCAGATCAGATATTTTGATAACAGGGTTGGCAAGATGGTTTAGCAGGTACAGGTGCTTGCTGCCAAGCCTGATGATCTGAGTTGGAGTCCCTAGGACCCACATGGTAAAAGGAAAAAATGACTCCTGTAAACTCTCCTCTGACTTCCACAAATCACTGAATGAATAAATAAATAAATAAATAAATAAATAAATAAATAATAAAATGTAAAAAAAATTCTGGTGACAAGCCTGAAAGGTCAGTATAATCAACTCCTTTGATAGTGAGGAAACGGAAGCCCTCAGAGATTAATTCTATTACTGTATGTACCCGACACCACAGCCCTGGGTTTGTCTTTGTTCAAAGTATGTGCTCCTAGCCTTCTGATAACTTCCCCTAATTCTCGTGGACAAGTGCCGATCTTTAGTCAATCATAATGACAGACCTGCTTCTGAATTTGTGAGCTATGAATACTTTGGTTTACAAAAAAAACCTTGCTCTTGACCTCAGGTGAGTATTCACCATTATGTACCATTTTGCCAGAGTTAGTTCTAGTTTGTCTCAGGCTGGACCTCGGGTTTGTTTTTGAGAGGTCCTGTGTTCCCACACCCAGCTGGTAGCAGGTAAGGTGAGGAGATTCTGGGCCCACCCTAGCATCAGGAGTCTCTAGAGTACTCACTCAATGGCTACTGCCATGCAGGGATGCTGAGGTGGGATGGCCCTGAAGTGACTGGGTCCTGAGGATCTGTATCGTTAAAGTTCTGCTGCCAAGTGTCACCTGTGAGAGAGCAGTTCAAAAGCTGACATCACAGCCAAAGAGGGGGTCAAGGAGGCCGTTATAGAAACAAAAGGGAGCTTGCACTGGAATAATCAAGATTTGTCATTCCGCATGGCGCTATATTATTTAGCTATAGAATTTGCCTCCATTCTTCTTCTGATGGCATGTCTCCCTTGCTCAAAGTGATTTTTGGCTCCCTGCCACCTACTAAGCCAAAACTAAGCCCTGGTTCTTCACTTGCCAGTTAACATGACCTTGGGACAGACACTCAACCTCTTGAAACCACAGCTCCTGTATCTTGAATAAGAAGATAATGCCTGGCATGGTTGTATATGCCTATGACCCCAACTACTCAGGAGGCTTAAGCAAGAGGATCAAGAGTAGAGCTCTAGGCCAACCGGAACCTTAGCCAGACTCTGTCTAAAAATAAATTTAACAAAGGACCGTGGAGAGTTCTCACCTAGCACATATAAGACCCTGGGTTTAATCCCCAGTGGTGAGGAGACATCCAAAAAGGTAGTCATGACAGGTATGGCTTATGATAGACTGCTGATGAGGGATTTTTCATCAGCTTCTAGCAAAAGATGGAGTCCATTGCCACATTCGCAGAATCTGGGCTGGATGCATACAGCTAACAGAATGTGACGAAAGTAACAGGGTCAATGCTAAGTCTAGGACTAACCTAGACTGACAGGGGCTTTGTACAGTTTGAGTCTCTGTCTTAGAACCCACATTTAAATAGGCCTGGTCATGTCTGTTGAATAGATATGAAACAATAAGTAGCCCAGCTCAGATCACCAAAGTCCAGGCTTGCCCAAATTGACCTCCCCTCTGACCCATGCATACAGTGAGCCTGAGACCAGCCAGGGTTGGTCCAGGCCTGCAAGAAACCCTGTAGACATGTGATAAATAAGAAATGATTGTTCTTTTAAATTGCCAGGTTTAGGAGTGGTTTGTTATTCAGCAAGAGGTCACTAATTGATATACTACTTCGGAGAATTTGAGGGGTTTGGTTGGGTTTGGTTTGGTTTGGTTTTTGTCTTTTTTGAGACAGAGTCTCACTCTGTACCCTAGGCTGGCCTGGAACTCACCATGTAGAACAGGTTGGCCTCAATCTTAAAACAATCCTGCTATCATCTCATCTGTGTACAGACAGTTCTTAAAATGAGATCATGCATATTAGCACAGTACTTGGAACATCATAAATGCTCAACATGTGTAAGTTTGTATGAATAACAGCAATCAATAGCAGCGGGAGCAAAGAACGAACTGTGGGAGTTGGGTGTGTATTGTCTTGCAGTGCTCCCCTAGACTAAGCAGGACTGACTTTCCATGAACACTTTGGACTTCTGTCTTAAACTTGGGCATTTGCTTCTTACCTAGAATGACCTTCCTATATGTAAACTTCCCAAAGTACCTGACCTTGAAAACAAAGTTGAAACACCATCAGTTCCAAGAACCTGTCACTGTCAGGAATGTGTACCTGGGATGTGTCTCTCAATCCTGGGTACCTCTAGTTCTGTGAGGATATGCCATAACATTGTCCTTGGTATTGTTTCAGAGTTCAGCATGTGTATCTGCCCCCCACCACACACACACACACACTTGATTTCAGGTTGTCTGAGGATGCAGCTGTCAACACATTAATCTCCACTGCTCTCCAGTGGACCTGGATCAGGACTTTGACAAATCAGGAATGGCAAATGGAATGTTTGGGGAGCAAGCCAGCTCTAGTTGGTTGGTAGTGACTTCCTGGCATGCCAAGGTGAGGGACTCATCAGCCTTTGTTCAGCTCAGTTAGTAATACCTTGCATAGGCACTGAGTGCAGGCAACAGCCGCAGAGCATCAGCTGACATCGCACAGTCTTAGAATTCCATATCTGAAACCAAATGAAACATAGACACTGTGCCACGTTTCTCCCACATGTCTAATTGTTATGTCATCTCAGCTCCTTGATGCCCTTGTGTTCACTTCGTGGAAGAGGCTAAATGGCTTGGCAAAAATCACTCAGCTAGCAAGAGGCAAAGCAGAACTTGAATGTAGATTGCCTGCCTCTGCACTCAAGGCTGTTTTAGCTGTAGGATACGAATTGTTCTAATTGACATCATAGCTCTGAGTTTATATTTTCATGCACCATGGAAATTCACTTCAATTATGTAAATTAGAATATTTATTTAAAACACAGGAAAGTACAACATAGCCAAAAGCGTACATGCACATGAGCATACACACACCAGAGATGCAAAAATCAAAGAACTTGCTTTTAGTTCTTTCCTTCTATAATTCTCAACATGGGTAAGTAGGCATGGGCTATAGTCGTTGTTACAACAGCATCATAAGGTCATAATTTAATGACTGATTTACCCAATACAAAATGAAGACAACATTTCTAACATATTAGACTTGACTGAGGAATAGAAGTGCTCTGAGAAATCCAATTTTCTGGTTAATAAAAAGTGACTACGTGGAATATTATACAGTAGGGAGGAACAATAAATTAGGTGTAAACAGAGAAATGTGGCTAGGTTACCAAAAGAAAATGCTTCACGAGAGAAGTAGAAAACAGCTAAATTTTCAGTACAATGCAATTCACATAAGTTACAGTTTTCACATACATCATGGGAAAAGAAGTGGGACTAGAAATCAGAAATAAAATTAGTCAGAAGGGGCCTCACTCAAACAATGATAACATTGGCCATGAACTGAGAATGCTGAGCGGTACAATTGTGTGGCAGGGGCTCAGCATTGCACTTTGGTTAACTGAAAGTCTCTGCATAAACATAAAGTAAATTTAAAATATAGAAATATCTCAGATCCCATCAGAGATGCTTCCTTAGGCATGACTTTCACTTCATTCCATTTCATTAATATGAATCCAAGCACTGAGAACACAGAATAATCTAGATTATTCCACCTTCGAGAAATATAAGAACTGATAACATTTCTTAGTCCTTATAAAATGCTAAGCTCTGCCCAAGGTCTATGTATTGTAATTAGTTCTCATAACATTGTGACAATTATCCTCTCTTTAAAGATTAAGAAATTATGCTGGGGGCTGGAGATATGGCTCCGTGGTTAAGTGCAGTGACTGCTCTTGCAGAGGACCCAAGTTCAGTTCCCAGCATCCACATGGCAGGTAACAACCATTTGTAATTTCAGTTCCAGAGGATCTGATGCCTTCTTTTGGCCTCTCTGGGCATTGCACACACAGGTGCACTTACATACATGCAGGCAATACACTCATACACATAAAAATAAATAAATCAAGGGGCTGGAAAGATGGCTCACAGTTAAGAGCACTGGTCCCTTGAAGAGGACCCAGGTTTGTTTCCAGCACCCACATGATTACTAACAACCATCTGTAACTCCAGTTCCAGAGGAATCTGACGCCCTCTTCCTATCTCTGCAGGAATTGCACGACATGGGTGCACTTACACACTTCAGATACGTGAGGCAATGCTCTAAAGCCAAAGCTTGCTACCCAAAGCAAGGGCTTTCTGCCTCTAAGCTGCTAAATAATGACATTTTCTCATTTGCTAGTTTACAAAATGCATTCAGATATGTTATGGATTTAGTGTTTCAGGAAAGTCCTATGGAGTCATTAAGAATACCTCCCCCTCGTAAGTGAGGGCATTGTAGTTTAGCAAGGTTAACTGCATCACCCAAGAGGACATGATGCCAAGACCCTGCTTGAGATTAAACAAACTCAAGGCAAAGAATAAAAAGCAGTCGATTCCCTCAGTCTTGTCCTGGAAGCCCCATTCCCAGAAGAGAAGGCAAGAGAAATTCCAACCCTACAGAGTTCACGCTCTCAAACACTTATGAAAGCTTTAAGATCCAGACGAAATCCAGGCCTGAGTGCAAAGGTTCCTAGAGTTGGGATTTTATTGCCAGATGTAAATCCATCTTCTCTGAGACCTGCTCCAGTTCCCCCGTGCCTCACTTGAGATATTTCATGTGTGCCGAATGGATTTGTTGGCTCCCTGTTGCCTTCATAAATTATGAAGTTCACATTTCTTAGGATCCAGCCTGAGTAGCGCTAACTGTCCTGGTGCCATGCTTTGTGTGGAGGCGTGCTCCTTTGTATTCTTGGAGATTGTTCTTGCTTACTATTCCGGATGCTTAGCAAACAACAACCTGAGTCCACCATTGTAGTTAGGGGAAGGATCTTCTAGGCCCAAAGCAGGACTTGCCAATCTTCACAGCCCACCTCCACCATCCTGTGACCACATGTGATTGATTTAAACACAAAGATGCTGAACCAAAAAATAAAACATATTCCAATCAGATTCTACCTCTTTCAGGAATATGACATTAATGAAAAGGAGGCAGAGTCTTCTTAATGCTAGCTCCCCAGGAGGAATCTGGCTTCCAGTGTGGAATGTCTAACTTCCCCTTTTCTCCCACTGTTGTTTGATTACAGCCTTTTCATTTAGCAGACGTGAGCCAGCATCTATTGGTGTTACAGCCCATAGAATCTGGCCTTATCCCCATGATCTATGCTAAAACACCCTCAAGACAGACAGGACACCGACACAGTCAGGCTGCCTGCTGGTATTCCTCCCCCAAATCAGTGGGGTAGCTGTATGGTAAGAGCAAAGTTGAAGCTAGAAGGCATTGCTTCTCCTCTGCCCTGTCATTCGGGAGACTCTGCACGAGCCCAGATCAGTTGCTGGCGGTGATTCAGAGGAGCCCATTGCCCTTCTCAGCCCATTCCAATCCCTTCTATGACTCTCTTCTACCCACTCCTTCGGTGATCCCCAAATTCCTGACCTCATGGCTTTGCTACCAGAAAGGCTTCTACTCTGATGAAGCAAGTCAGTCTCCACTGGGTCAACTCTTGCTCTTTCACAGTGTCTGTACAACACGATTACTTGGAATTAGTCGCTCCTGTCATGCTCTGTGCTCATTCCTCTCCTTGTACTATGATTCTGGCTGATTTAATGTGTTGTTTCCCACTGGGCTGGTTGTTATTTATATACCTCTTTCTTCAAAGATAAATGTCGCCAAATCAGCTATCATGTGCCGCTGTCCAAGTAGGATTTCTGGGTTTATTTAAGGAGATCTGGTTTCACAGGCGAGAAGTCTAGATAGACTCAGTTCTTAAACACTGAAGGAGAAGGTGTTCTAAATGTTGCGCTGTGTGCATGCTGCTTCCTGAAGGCAAAAGCCTAGTAGGTGTATAGAGTGTGTGAGAGAGTGTCAGAGAGGGAAGCATGTAACGGGAAGGCTAATAAAAAAGAAGAAAAGCCCCACCTCAGCAGATGCTCCTGTTTGCTGTTGGACAGCTTCCGCGAGGT
Organism: Eospalax fontanierii; assembly: GCA_035773235.1. Classification (NCBI taxonomy): domain Eukaryota; kingdom Metazoa; phylum Chordata; class Mammalia; order Rodentia; family Spalacidae; genus Eospalax; species Eospalax fontanierii. The sequence continues at coordinate 14,027,215 of CM069552.1, forward strand.
GTGTACATAAATCTGTTTAGAGCATGGTCCTCTATCAAGAACAGCTAAGAAAATTACCTATGCCCTCCATCCTGAGGGCTGCTGTACAGGTGTCCAAAAGAGGGCTATCTTTGTGCCTACTATAAAGGTCTCCAAGTAGACTGGTAAGTGGCAAAGGATAGAAGAATGATATTCATGCTGAGGTTTCTTGGCATTTACAATGCACGGGAGACATTTCTATGTGCTTTGTGTAGTAATCATCACACGAGATCTGCATGTCTAGCTTATTATCCTCATTTTACTAATGAGGAAATAAAAACACAGAGGTCAGTCAACATGTTCGGCATAATATAGCCAGTCTGTAGTCAGCCTGTTCATATGTGATGCTGGATAATAATGACTGCCCACATCCAGCATGCCAACCATTCTAGAATGAAAGCACGTGTGCACACATGCCTGTGTAGGAAGGGGACCTTGTGTATATATCTTATATTTATATGGCCTGTATTAACATAGAAAATTTCTGGAAGGCAGCCAAGAATCTGAGATATCCATGCCTCTGGGAAGTGGAGGAGACATAATCAGATGACTTATTTGTCTCTTTGTGCCCTTACTATACTGTCTCAAGAGTCCATTCAGCTGTAAGTCATAGAAAACTGAATTAACAGAGACTTTAATAACAACAACAACAACAAAAAACCAGTTTGTCTTACACAATTAGGAGAGTGGGAGTGGCGGTTTGTCGGCTCCCTCCTTCTGAGACTTCTGTGACACTAGCTTGTTCCTTTTCTGGGAACTCCCACTTCTTTGCTTTATTTTTCTCTCCATGGAATTTGTCTTCATCCACCATGTCTACCTGTCTATCACGCATCTTTTGCGCCATCACACCCTCTCTGTGTGAACGGGCATTTTTCTTCTGCTCACAACCATCTCCCAGTACCATAAAACTTATCCAGTACAGAGTGTTTTGGAAGTATGGATGAATGACATATAGATGAGTGGATGGCTAGAGGGAAGGATGGATGGAGAGAAGATGGATGGACGGGTGGTGGGAAAGTGGATGATGGACGGATGAAAGGATGGATATAGATGACATTAGATGGATGAATGATGGAAGACAGAAAGTTGGATGAAAGATGCGTGAATGAAGGCTCAATGGAAGGACAGATGAGTGCCGCAGCTTTGATCTAGTTCTTGCTCACAAGTAGAGGAGATAACACTGGACTCTGTCTTTTTTTTACCATGTAAAAAAAGACTTCCTTCCTAGAAGTCTCCCAAGTCTGATTGACTAAAATTGGACCACATATACAGCATGCTCTTCTCCCCCAGCAAAGGAGTTAGTGTCCATGCCTGCATAAGGCCACTCTGCAAGCAAAGGACAGGGGCAGGCGTGCTCAGGTGAGCAGCCTCATCTCACCCCTTTGTCCTTTTACCAGACGCGAGGCTACTCCCTTTAAAGTTTTCTTGAATAGAGATATTGGGCCCACTGCAGACTTGGACAGAATTTCAGGAGACAAGGCTTTTCATGCTTCCTACTCAGGACAGGGAGCACACATCTGTAATCCCAGCACCCAGGAAGCAGAGACAGGAAAGTCAAGAGTTCAAACACAGCTAGGCCTAGATAGCAAGTTCTAGGGCAACCTAATCTACAGAGTGAGATCCTGTTTAAATAAGAGAAATAAGAGGAGGAAGAGGAAGAGGAAGAAAAAAAAAGAAGGGAAAGAAAAAAGAACTTTCCAGAAGGTCCACATTTAGGTAGCAGAAGCATTTAGAATGCTGGAAGAGTAAATGTAATTTGTTATCCATAATCATGCAAGCCCAAGTGGCATCTGTTGACCATTGGGCTCAATGTTTCCATTCTGCAGATGAGTAAACTGAGACTCCCAGAGTGGAAGAGCCTTGTCCAAAGCCTCTCAGGCAATGGAAACCTTAGCCAAGGCTGGATCCCAGAGCTCTGTGCTGGGCTTCCTCCAACCCTGGCTACCTTGTTTTCTCTATTGCATTTACAGCTGAGGGCAGGACACTCCCATTACTCACATTTTGCTTTTACAGAGAAACAACCTTCTTCAACTGCACCATCTACAGTAATAAATTATCTCAAGGCAAAAAGATGCCCTTAATCCCCCACTGCCTTTCCAGATCCCTGCGGTGTTGATAATGTAAAGGGGTTTCAGTGGTTCCTGTCCACTCTCAGGCTCCCACTCTATACGTATGAATTTATATTTCATAATTATTATTGCAGGTTTCCTCTCTGCTCTACCCCTGCCCTTCAGCCTAAGAGTGACACAGGAAATGGTTTATGTTCCCCAGTCTGCACTGACAGTCTAATCCTGCCTGTGTATTTCATGCTGTCCTTGTCAAACCCATTTTCTCCTAGCATGAGACAGGCATTATTCCTGATGCCTCCATCTACGCGGATGAAGAACAGCGACAGCCTGGAGCAAACCTGGACACTCCAGGAGGGGTACTGGATCTGAAGCAGAGGGATTCAAAACTGCAGGTAAGGGAGTGCTAAGGCAAGTCCATCCAGTGAGTGAAATACCCCCCGCACCCTGCAGGGAGCACAGCAGACTCTTGTTCTCTTTGGAAGCCAAGGCCAGAGCAAACCTGAGCCAGCGGAAAAGGGCTTTCACATGGCCCGAGGAAATCCAGCTGCAAACAAAATTGCAAGAGTGTGGTCCCCTTTCCCAGAGATGAGAGACGCTGTCAACAAAAGCCTCTTTGCAACTCTAAGGTCAGACCTTTCTTAAAGCCTTCATGCTGTTTTGCAAAAGATACTGAGACCTGGAAGAGGACCAGGCAGGAGTTCAAACACCTAAGGTCCCTGGCTTGTCTCTGATGCTAATCAGTTGAGTGGCCAGAGTCAATGGCTTAACCTTCCTGAACTTCTGTTGCTCCTCTGTGAAGAGTCAGAACCTTGCCCTTTGGGCCCCCAGAGTGACCCCAGGAATACAAAAGGGCAAGAAATGAAAGTATTGGGTGTAGCAGATACAGTGCACAGATAAGCAGCAGCCAATGTCCTAAATTACATCACAGCATATTCCCCAACTCCACCCCACCAAACTGTGTTCATGAGAGATGTGTTTGCTTTGACATTCGAACATTATGCAGGGCACTAGTCATCCATTCAAGGCAAGAGCGCAGAATGCCAGCCAGACATCCAAAAAGCATTGGTGTTAAGGGGACCAAAACACCTCCACTTACCTGCCCCAGTCTTTTCATTTTCTATGTAAATACTTGGCATTCTATATAGACATAAAAGATTAGAAAAGCTGGGGTTCGAGAAATGGCTCAGCAGTTAAGAGCACTGGCTGCTCTTGGGGAGGACCTGCATTCGGTTTCCAGTACCCACATGGCAGCTAACAACCATCCTTAGCTCGGTTCCAGGGAATCTGATGCCTTCTTCTGGCTTCTGTAGGAACCAGGCATACACGTGGTTCACTTGCATACACATGAGTCACTTGCATACATGTGGTTCACTTACGTACATGCAGAATAAATACTCATGCACATAAAAAAAAGATTAGAAAAGCCAAACACAGAAACAAAACAACTTGGACAAATGAAGTGTTCTTAAGCTAAAACTTCTACAAAATGGACCACACGCTATCTGTTCCTCAGAGAATATATAGCTAAACTGTAAAGTCTACTGGGGTATGTGTGGGGCGGGTGGTTCTAACTGTCCTGCTGATCATTAAACCTCCAGAACTAACACTTTAACAATTGCTTGATAATTGCTTGCTGAAGGACTGAAAGAAAGGTGAAGTAAAGCAGATATAATCTCATGCTTAAAGACTTCTGAGTATTCAATAACTACTAGGTCTTTTCCCAAAATTATTATGATGCTAGATAAGTGGGTCTGGGCTATTTTCAAAGGGGTTGACGCATTAGAACACAGCCTGCATATGGATAAAGATGTGCTTTTGTTCAGTGCTAAGTCCTTGTCTCCTAGGAAGCTTGGCACTTAGAAGACACCCAGAAGTCTAGTGAGCATGTGACGGTCTCCTCGCCTAAGTTGTGTGCTCCATGAAGAAAAGGACCAGCCTCCTCAGATTCCCTCAGAGCCTCACTTCTAGCTGGTAATATTTGGTTGTTTGAATGAAAATGTCTCCCATAGGCTCCAAGCATTTGGACATTTTGTTCCCAGCTGGTGGTAGTGTTAGGGGGAGGTTTGAGGGTTAAGTCACTGGGGACAGGTTTTGAGAGTTAAGCCTTGCCAGATTCCCACTTGTTCTCTGCTTCCCGTGCCTGCTTAAAGCTGTAAGTGCTCCTTTTTCTGCCCCGGTCACGTCTGCCCACACACCTCCCCACCATAATGGACGCTGATTCCTATAGAACCATAAGCTTCGATAAACTCTTCCTTTTATAAGTTCCCTTGGTCACAGTGTTTTACCACAGCAACAGAAACATAACTAATGCATAGTACACATGCACAGAAGCTAGTAAATGTTTATAGAAGCTTAGGACTGTGCTGGGGTCTGAGACTGCACAGTGCTGCAATAATTAGTATATACGTGCTGGGTGTGATGGTGTACACACTTAATCCCAGCTGGAGAGGCAGAGGTGGGCTGATCTCTGAGTTTGGGGCCAGCCTACTCCATAGTTCCAGGCCAACCAGGGCTACAAAGTGAGACCTTGTCTCAAAAGCAAACAGACAAGTATGATGGAGAATGTAATGGGTCATCTTCATTTCCAACTTGACTGGACTTAGAACCAGCCGGAAGATGCGCCTCTGCCTATGGGTAAGGGTATTTCCGGAGAGGTTTAGTCGAGATGGGAAGACCCACCCTTTATGTGGGTGGTACCATCCCATGGGCTGGGAGCCCTGACTGGATAAAAAGGAAGGAAAAGATAAAAGAAAGAAAAACAAAACAGAGAGGGACTTCAGAGATGGCTCAGTGGTTAAGAGCACTGGCCTGAGTGCTCTTACAGAGGACCTGAGTTCGATTCCCAGCAGCCACATGACAACTAACAACCGTCTATAACTCCAGTTCTAGGGAAATCTGACGTCCTCTTCTGATCTTACTGGGTATTGCATGACATGGGTGTACTTATATACATGTAGGCAATACACTCATATACACAAAATAAAAATAATAAATTTTAGAAATCCAGCAAGCTGAGCACCACATTCATCTCTCTGCTTCCTGACCATGGATACAATGTGCCCAGCAACCTCACACTTTCCTGGCATAGCCAGAAACCTAGCACTGCTCTCAGCACCATATTCCAAAGGACCAGACCTTCAAACTCAGCTAAAATAAGCCCTCCCTCCCTTACATTGTTTTTGTTAGGTATTTTGCCATAGTAACGAGACGAGTCGCACAGAAGCCTTCCAAGAACCTGGGCCCCACAGTAACAGAGACAACTTCAAGTGTCCCTGAAACTCCTTCGGCAGAATGTCAGCACAAGATGGCAGCGGAAAAAAAAATCACCGTGAAATCCCACAACCTCTGTCACTATGAAAAATGTCATAGAAGCGGATTTTTCTTATAAAACCACAACATGCAAAAGTAATCAGTGCTGAAAAAAAACTCAGATATAGATGAAGAAAACAAGAGGAATGAGTCCAACTGCCCTGCTCTTAGGAACAGACTCTCACCCGACCCACTCATTTGTAAGATCCTCATGAGATCTTTTTTACAGCAGGTTATGAATCATCTTCATGATATCTTTAAATGGATGATCAATACTATATTTTCCCATAAAATGTTTGGTTTGAAATCCGATTTTAAGTGCATTAGAGTTTTTGTGCACTGAATGGGTGAATGCCATAATAAATTGTCATCAAATATGAAAGAAATATAGCATAGATTAATGGTCATATTTATTTATGAGTCTATAAAATACCTTGTGAAAGTCCTGGCACATTTTTGGGATACCAATTTGAACCTTCAGGAAAGTTAAAAGCATTAAAAGAGACTACACAGAGATTTATTACCAGAGTGTTTTTAATTGCAGACCCAAGCAGACATGCAGGTATTAGGATGACCATGCCTTAATGGGCATGTCTCGTGTGTTTTTCTCTCTCCTTTTTTCTTTAAAAATGATATACTTCCTATATTTTTATTGATTCGTGGACATATGTCATAAATTATCTTGGCCTGTGTGTGATATCACAACTGGTCCTCTTCCTTAAATTAGCAAACCTCAGGTGGTATGAGAGACGAGCTCCAGCCAGTTCTAAAACTTCCATGTTTTTTTGGTTTATGTGTTTGCTTGTTTTGGATTTCTTTGAGACAGAGCCTTAGTATGTAACTCTTGAACTAGCCATCCTCCTGCCTCAGTTTCCTGGGTGATGTGATTCTGAATGTACATCTCCATGCTCAGCTTAATGACTAGCTTTAAACCTAGAAGTCTAAGGAGAGTCTTCTGGGAGAATGCCACAAGTCAGATGACATATGGCTTTAAGTTGCCTGCATCTTAATTGAACTCTTACTGCCTATGGTGATGAAATCCTTTAGGGTAAAGAATGACAAAACACTATCCTTATAAACGTCACCCTCCCATTGCGTCTGTTAAAGTTCTGCTTGTAAAACCTATCCCATCCCTTCTGTGGTTGGACACAGCAGTGCGGTGTTTCCTTTCTTCATTTGTCTACCATGATTCTGCTCCCTAACTGTGTGCTCAAGGACCATAGCCTGTCACATAGAGAAAAAGGACATGGTGTCTTATCATCACTAGTCTCTACATGTTATCTCTTTAAAGATTTTCATTGCTTATACATCTTTCATTGACAAAGGCTTTGGCTTCAAAGCATACCTTTTCTCAGTTTTCAAATCTGTTATTTACTTTAAAACTTAATTCCTTGAAAACATACCAGAAACCTGAGCCTATCATTAGAAAGATGTCAGCATGCAAAAGACAAAAATAATCAAGAATTGCTGTGTGGGTGGACTGTTCAGAAAGTGAGATGCTAATACAGTAAGCCCCAGCTTAGTGATATAAGAATCAAAGATAAAAAATTTAAAAAATGTCTTCTTGATGAAGAGTCAATTACTAAATCCTATCACTGTTTTTAATCTATTATAGATGTACAGACACAATCTTTGCTGGGTTGCTTAAAGAAGGCCTTTCTTTTATTCTTTTATTTACTTATATATTCTTTTTTACTTTGTTTTTATATACTCATTAGTTACAATTGAATATGCTTGATGCTAACTGTCTTAATAATGACCTACATGAAACTTTTCAGACTCTCAGATTACTATGTAAGAAAGCCCTTTCCTAAGACTGAGGAATAGAGAGCATGTAGAAGTCTCTCTGAACTCATTTGCTCAAAGTGGCATCTCTTCAGATTTTTCTCTCTTAAATGACACTGTCATCATGAGGCACTAAATGTGAACTGGAGCAGGTCAGCTGGAGCCAACAACCTCTCCTGGCTGTACCTGCATGTGAAAGAGAGTGTTACAGAATGATTCCAAATCAAGAGGTTTGGATTCTGGCCCCTTCTCTGACATCTGCTTGGCTACGTGGAATCAGGGACTCGATTTTTCGCCTCTCAGGATTCTCCTCAGGGCCTTTAATAAGAGAAGGCATAGGTGTCTAAGAACACTCCCAAGCTCACACAATACAAAGGAATTTGACCATTATTGTCAAACTATCCATTTTAGCACTAAGGCAGATACAATGCTGACAAACCAAGATCTCTGCATCGGATCCCATTCTATACTTTATCTTGAAGAAATCGGTTCTTTCCTTTTGCTATGCTGCACAGCCACTCTCACCTGGGAATTACTGCTTTTTATTTTCTCTCCTGATGCCAGCTCTCTGTTGACAGTATATATGCAGGCAAAGCAAGGGCTTGCATTTCACAATCAGATGCCATGCACACTACTTCCGTCAAAACAATTAGTGTTCATTTCGGCTTTACTCTGGAAGACCTGCAGTGACTGATGAGTATAAATTATGGATGCAACTGTCCAGATGCACTTGTTCATTCATGCATAGATTGGAGGAAATTTCATTCTTCTCAGTTCAAAACCAGTCACTAAAAATACTCCATACTCTAAAAGCTGTATTTTAGCATACTCGACACTCTGTTATTATGCCTATGAACTTTTTCCTTCTATCTGTAATTTGAAACCCTTAAAACTAATTTTGGGCTTGCTATTTGCTTTCCTATAAAATCTGATGTTCTTGTAAATCACTAGAAAATCCTGAACATTTTTTCAATCCAAAACAATGGAGTTTGATTTGTTTTTCCTTGGTTTTGTTTGGTTGGTTTCCCTCTCCCCCTTTTGGAGGTAGCTCTCTCTGAGTTTATTGTCAGACACACATCCTTTACCCTGCCTGCTCAAGAATTTCAGTGCACTTACCGCAAAGCAATATGAGCTTCAAATAAGCAAGGTGGATTAGTGCTCTCTATGGTCCGAATGGGCCTTTGTTTACTTTGTTTCATATTAGTTTTAATGAGCAGCTAGAGGGACTATCGGGTACGCTGCACAATACAACTAAAGCACCTCTATCATTTTTATTTCAAAAGATGTTCAGTGGGATGACTCTCTTAAATATAACTGGGAGGGTCTGTATTTGATAAGTTTATTTACTTGCTTCAATAAAATTCTACGTGCCCATATATATACAATTGGGGATTTTCCCCACAAAATTAATTAATCAGTGTTGATCAAAGCAATGAAAAGCTGACATGATGGAGAAGCCCAGAGCACAGGGTTGCAGAAGTGAGAGTCTGAGAAGAGACAGGAAGACGAGAGGAAATTTTACTATGGAATCCTGATCAGACTTTCCAAGAAATAGACTTTTCTGTACCTGAGGTTCTGCCAGAGGCAGATATTGGCTTACATTGCTGCTTTTGTGAAGCACATCTCACAATAACCCTTTTTAGGGACTCCCACTAAATATACAAGGTAGTACCAACCAAGTGCCATCAATACAGGGGGCTTTACTGCGCTGGCAGCCTGTCCTTGGGAAGGATACATTAAATCAAGGTCTCCCAAGGTTGTGGACAGAGGGGACAGGACAGGCCATCCTCCCTGGGACCCCTCCTGATAAAAGCCACCAAACATAAAGCAACTTTGAAGACAAACAGATCAAGAGCCTTAACAGAAGCGTGCTCAAGGTGTGCCGTCCATTTCCGGAGAGGAAAGAAAGCTCTGTGGTGTGGTCAATCCTACTTCCCAATTTATTTTGCTTTTTTTTTTTTTTTTCTTTTCAAAAATCTTGTTGCTTTTCTCACATCCTAGAAGCAAAGATGAGAGGCAGGCCCAGAGCGCCTGCACACAACGTTGATACCACAGTGTCTTATAAATCAGCTGAAAAATCAATAAATCCTATAGGATAGTTTCTGCTTTGCAACCACATCACCCAGGGACAGGGCTAATGCTTCACTCCACCACATTCCCCATTTTTCTGTCATAAAAAAAAAAAATTCTGTGTAGGAATGAATGGGCAATCAAAGTTGCTGAGTGAGTATTTCAGCTATCTAATTTTATTACTTTACAATTGACATAGCTTCCCTCTGGAAATGTTTGCAATTAATTAATTAGTAGTAATCTTCCCCAAGGGACTAATTTAATGAATACTCTCCAATTCCTCCTTTAAAAAAAAATATAGCTTAGATGTATTCAGGCTATAAACGGAGTGGACTACTCCAAAGTGGATTTTGAAAAATCAAGGGATCTATTTATTACTGTGAATTTTTATCACTAAATCAATCTGGCGATGACTATAATTCTTTTTCTAACTAAGACTTTCCCAGGTCGAAAGCAAGGTAACTGTAGTAGCAGAGGAAGGAAGTAGAGAGATGCTCCTCACTAGTAATCTCTTAGGTAGATTCATCTGTGGTTTGTGGCTTCTTTGAGCTCTTAGAGGTTCTGCAGGATCTGTGAGAAGGGGACAAGGGCTGAGTTAAAGAGGTCACAGACTTGGCCTATCTGTGGGCTCCCTCTGTAAGGTGCCAAAGGCAAGCTAGTGGTGAGGGGTTTCCAGTCAGGGACTCGTGACTTTGCTCCTGTTGCTGGGCTCACCCCCCCCCCCAAGAACCTAAAACTCTTCCTGCTCTCTGAACCACACAGCCACGTGTTTCATTTAGAAAGTAAAATCTGGTCCTTGAACAAATTCCTGGAGAAGTTGCAACGGGAGCCCGAGAGGACTGTTTACAAATTGTCAAACGCACTGCACTGTGGACTCCCCACCACCACCCCGGACACACACACCTCCGCAACTGAAATACTAGCTGGGCTTTCTGGGTTGCAAACTCCTCGTGGTGTCCTCGTGCCCTCGTGCCCACGGTCTCCTAAAACCGTCCCTCGCCAGGCTACAAGTTCCTTCTGGCCCTAAACATCTAATGCAGTCGCGGCTTGGAGTCCTCGGAGAGCGTCTGGACACGGACCCTGAGTCCGCAAGTGTTTGCAAAGTCTACAGCGCTTGCAAACTGGCCCGCCCTTGTCAGGAGCCAAGGAAGGGGGTTGCTACACCGCTGGGCCCAGTCGGGTGTCCCGGCCAGACCCTGGCATGGACCTCCCTCCGGAGCTCTCCACTGCGGCTCGCCAGCGCCACCCCCAGCGGCGCGCGGAGGCTGCAGCCGCTCGCTACCGCTGCTTTCCTCCCTCTCCTCGGCTCCTAGCGGACACGGACGCGGCGGGCGGCTCGGGAGGCAGCCAGGCCTGGCCTTCCCCAGAGATGCCCAGCGCTCTCAGCTCGCAGGGCTGCAGATGCCAGGGGTCCGACTTGGCGTGTCTCCAGGCGCTCTGGGGGCGGGGGCTTCTTGCGTCTTGGCCTAGAGGGGGCGCTCGTCAGGCGGCTGCGGAGACGCAGATGCCCCAGGGGTCAAGGATCGGGCCAGGGCCAATATTAGCCAAGGGCTTGAGGAGACTGAGACGCCCGCCGGATCCCCAAGGCGAGCAGGGGCTGGCTACCCAGAAGGCTCCATCTACTCTACGCTTCCCTGAACTAGTGCGAGAGGCTCGGGGCCGGCGGGGCCAAGAAACTTTGGTGCAGCCAAAAGGCGGAGGAGATGGGCTGGAGGCCGGGCCCCAAGCCCCTGCTCCTCTCCACCTGCCAGGGCTCTGCCTCCCTCCGCCCAGCCCTCGCCCTCCCCACTCCCTCCCCCGATCAGACTCATCTCTCCCCTCCCTCCTCCTCCTCCCTCTTGTCCGTCTCCCCCACTTTCCTCCAGGCTCTCCTTTTGTATTCTCTCCTCCCTCGCCGCCCCCCTCGCCTCTCGCCTCCCCGGGGCCGCAGGGGAGGAGGCAAGAGCGCTGCGCCCAGGGCCCGCGCGGGGCACAGGGAGGCGTTTCTCCGGCTTCTCCCGGGGAATTTGGAGAGGGTCTATGTGTGTGCGCGCGTGAGCTAGAGGCGAAAGCCGGGAGGGTCGAGCGGCCGGTAGAGGACCAGGGTTTTTGACGTTCCTCGCCCGCCTCTCAAACCGCCCGCAGCTAAGGGAGAGTGTGGCTGAGAGTGCGCGCGCGCACACACGGGCTGGCTGCCCTTGGCACGCTTGGTGGCCCGGGGCCCCGGGGCCCGGGGTCCCCTCTGGCGTCCTGGGATTACCGTGACGTCACATCGAGCCTCTGGCCACCCTGGACTGGGACGCCTCGGGAGCCTCGCAGCCCCGCGCCGAGCCGCGCCTCACCTCGCCACCGCGCGCCTTTGGCACCCCGCGCCTTCTGCCTAATCCTGCCAATCCATGGGCCCTTCTGTCTTCGGGACCCCGCGGGCCGCAAGGGCGCCTTCGCGAGCTCAGGGCTCGGCTGCAGGCCTGCTTTCGGCTCTGCCTCCAGCCACGCCCAGCGGGCCGAGGCACCCGCGTCCCGCACCTGCAGCGGTGTGAGGAAACCAGACGCCGCTTGGCTGGCGGCATCGCACCGCCCGGCTGAGCGCGAAACTCCGAAGGGAAGGAGACGGATCCGGACAGCCAGTTGCTATGGCCTTCCCCCACTTTGGACACCCATACGGCGGCGCTTCCCAGGTGAGTCGTGCAGTACAGGATAGGAAAAAGGCTGGGCTGGAGGAATGCCCGGTGCATGCTCTTGATCCTAGAGTTTCCTCCTTTCGATGACCTGTGGGAAGACAGAGGGAGGGAGGACCGGAAAATGTGCCGCAGTATCCTCGCAGCATCTTTGAACATCCCCATCCTGGACTGAGAGCGTCTCTGCTGAGTGCATGCTGAAAAATCGTGTGTCCTCAGCATGGGCACTCTGACCTGCTCGCACTCAGCGAGGGTCTAGTCAGACTACAGATGCTTGAGGTGGCCAGAGCGACTCTCGCGAGGAAAGAAAAAAAAAAAAAAGATTTTTCAGTCCAGAGCTCTGGTCACCTCTCTGTGCCGCTGCTGGTCATCTGTTGGCCTCTTTTCAGACCCCACTGCGTTTTTGGGTTGGGCCAAGCACTCTCTTTCTGCTTTCTGCCACTTTTCAAATCAGGATGTTGCACAGTGGCAAAGATTTCCTTGGAGAATTCTGAGGATGCCCATCACCTGTTCTCTAGCAGACTGCCCAGTATATTTTCCTGAGGGTTTATTGTCATATCTACGTTGACCTGTTGAGGGATCTTGGACAGGGATCTTGGACAGGTTTCCTTACTCTGTCTAGTCCTTGAATAGCTTCTCTTTGGACACAGTGGGGGCAGGAATGAGATGTTGGTGATGGTCATAAAAGCTAACTTCTAACTCTGTCTTTATAGAATCCCACGGGAAGGGGTAGTTCTTTGGTCCGGTATTAAGCCATGAACCCCTCTGGGACTTAGCAACTGCCTGGGTGAGCCTGTAAGAAAAGTTTGGATAAGTTATCATTAGAAAATTGTTAATCCAGCAACTAGCAGAATGCTCTTGCGCCTGGTGGTGTTTTGTTATCTAGAATGAATGAATGAAGGCATACTGCAGTTTGTGAATTTCCCTCAGTCTCGCCTCTGGCTTCAGCCAGTAGATGGTGTATCTGGTCTTTGACTTCCAGTGACTCCTTTCCCTTTCTTGTAGTTTCTGGTGTCTGCAAGTTCCAGTGCCACTTGCTGCGAAACGGCCCCTCGCTCTGTCTCGGACGTGGCCTCAGCCTCCTCCCCAGCATCAGCTCTCTGCTGCTCACCCTATGACAGTAGACTGCTGGGCAGTGCCCGGCCAGAGCTGGGCACTGCCTTGGGCATCTATGGAGCCCCCTACACAGCTGCTGCAGCTGCCCCAAGCTACCCTGGGTACCTGCCCTATGGCCCAGAGCCGCCCCCACTGTGTGGGACGCTTGTGAGTACTGGGCGGGGGGGGGGGGGGGGGGGGGGGGGGTCTGCAATTGTCCACTGAACATTGGGGCTTGCGGTTATTGGCAGGCAGCACAGATGAGCTCTAGTATGACCTAGTTCAGGTAGAATCTAGGTGGGACACAATTCTGAGGAACTAGTACAATAAGTAAGGGGGAAATTTTTTTTAACTTCTGAGCACTTTACAGTTTGCAGAACTCCACACTGCTCAGAAAACATTTGTAATTCTGTTAATTCTGCATGGTAGGTAAGTCACTACTAATGTTGATTTGCAGACAAGTAAATTGATTTGCAGAGGGATTCAGCTAACTTAGCCAGAATCACAAGCATTTAGATTAGGAGCACGTTCTGTTAGCTGTGACGTTGGGAAGGGTGTCTATGTGATGGGGAACCCAGAAGCCAGGATGACTACCATAGCTAATGTTGAACTACTTATTCTGTCCAAATACTCCGCTAGCGTGGGTACTCTTATCATCTCCGTCATTGAAAGAAGGAAACCGAGGCACAGTGCGATTAATCACCTGAGTCCAGGGTTGGACAACCAGAGACAGGGGCCGTGCTGCAGTATGGAGGCCGTAGGGGCCCCTGGATCCTTCCTAGTATAGTCTCTTTTTCCTCTCCCACCAGAATCCCCAGTATGAGTTTAAGGACGCCACTGGGAGCTTTACCACCACCAGCCTGACCCAACCAGGAGCCTATTACCCCTATGAACCAAATTTGGGGCAGTATCAATACGACAGGTGAGAAATGGGAGCGTGGTGGCTGAGTACACCATCTCTTGGGGTGGGCAGGGGAGGAGACTGGGAGGGAGTAGGACCACACTTTCAAGCACCCAGCCTGGTCAAATCTTTGGTTCCCAGCCTGGAACCTGAGCCCTGTCGGTCCACAGGTACGGTGGAGTGGAGTTGAGCGGTGCTGGCCGCAGGAAGAACGCCACCCGGGAGAGCACGAGCGCGCTCAAGGCCTGGCTCAACGAGCACCGCAAGAACCCGTACCCTACCAAAGGTGAAAAGATCATGCTGGCCATCATCACTAAGATGACCCTCACCCAGGTGTCCACCTGGTTCGCCAACGCCCGCCGGCGCCTCAAAAAGGAGAACAAGATGACCTGGGAGCCCAAGAGCAAAAGTGGGGATGAGAAGAGAGCAGAGACTGGAGCAGAGGAGTCTCTGGGCTGCCTAAACGGTGACACCAAAGGTACTCACAGCATTCACCAGCTCACCTGGCAGGTTTAGTGCGCATCAAACAGTTGGATCGAAAGCTTCTCATGGGATAGATTTTCTGGAAGATTCTCCACTTACCTTTGCCCTTGAATGTAGTGCAAGGCCCAGGGCCTTTGCACATTCGCCTCACAGTGAAACTCTAGCAGCAATTTTTTTTTTCTCAGCTTCAAAGTGTCACCTTAGAAAGGCCTTCCCTCCTCTTTGAAGCTAAAGTAGCTTCTTCCTTGTTCTGTTTCTTTTCTTTGCCACATTATCACTATGAGAAGTTTTATGCACCCTGTCCTTGTCTACCCCTCTAGAGGGTCATCTTACTCTGGAAGATGCCTTATTGTTGTATTTCCTAAACCTCTCCTGCTGAAATGATGCCCTGCACATGTAAATATTTGCTAGATTCAATAAGGGAACTTCAGCCAGCCCGTGGGGGGCTGAAGTTGGATGGAAAGTGCCCCACTCACTTTCAGCTGCGCAAAGGGGCAAAGGGAAGGTGGAGGGGCGGGGTGGGGCGGGGCCGAAATTTTTCCCTGGGGCCGGCAGCCAGCTTAGGGGCAAGTGAGGGGAATGGGTCCTCCAGGCCACAGTGCTGGGCAAGGCTCGCTAAAAGCTTCTCTAGGTTGGGGCCCTTCTGCGTGTTTCCGTTGGGAACTGAGCTTTTCTCACTCTCTCTTGATTTCCCGCAGATGCCACTGCCAGCCAGGAGGCCCAGGGGCTGCGGATGAGTGATTTGGAAGACCTGGAGGAAGAGGAGGAAGAGGAGGAAGCGGACGAAGAGGCAGCGGCCTCAGTATCCGACAGGCTGGCGGGGTTTCATAGGAGCGCGCGGTCCCTGCGGGTGCCCTGTACCTCCGCTCGAGAGGGCGACTTGGAGAGGAGGGAGTGCGGCCTGGCGGCACCTGGTTTCTCCTTCAGTGAGGCCCCGCCATCCAGAGAAGCTGATTTCATTGCTGCAGAGCCGAGTGGCCCCACGATGATCATGCACTACCCATGCGGCCAGAAACCCCGCATCTGGTCCTTGGCGCACACCGCGTCAGCTAGAGCATGCGAAGATACCGCATCAACATCGCCCAGGGCACAAAGTCCAGGATGTCCTGTGATCCCCAGACAGTCCAGCTCCGTCAAGCGACTGATGGTCCCCAGAGACTCCGTAGGCGAAGAGGCTTCCCATGCAGCTAAAGCCCTTGGAAACTCCACATTCGCTTTGCAGGGGATGCCACTGAACTGTGCAACATGCCCGAGGCAGAGGGAGCGTGCAGTACGGTGCCAGTACCCAACTGGAGCAGAAGGTAGTGGGATCCCAGCGGTGCTGGGAGTGCCTGTGCAAAAGACTGCCTGCCCACCGCCCTTCCCCAGACCTGGCAGGAGGCTGTCCTCGGCACTCTCAAAGGAGTGCTTAGAGATATAGCTGTTTGCTTTCCCTCAGTCTAAAGCCAAGTCACTGTAATTCCCTCAGAGACAACAGTTTCCCTAGGATCACATAGCCCTTGAAGACATGGACAGCCTGCCTGTGTGTGTCCTGGCCCATTGCTCTGACAGCTGCATGAGGCATGCTTGACCAGGTCACTTGGCACAAACCTCTTCTGTCCCCTGTCCAGCTGTCCAGAAGACTAGCTGGTTCCTGCCAATCCTGGTACCCGACTGAAACCAAGCATTTCTAGGGCTGGCCGGTATTTCTAGAGCTGACTTTTGGAACTAGCTGAGGGGTGGGCTACTGCAGGCTACTGGTCAGTGTGCAACCTGTGGTGGTCCACTAAAAGCCCCAGGCAGTGCAGCCATGCCCCTGTATTCTATAATTAAGAAGCCAAGCTCTCTGCCATCCCTGGAGATACCTCCAAAGTTTTGACCCCCAGCAGGGTAAAGCTGCCATTAAATGTCCCCTGCCTCTGGTGTGCTAAGGCCTAGTGGAAGGGAACTTCACTCTCACAAAGGAACATTCCCCAAGCACTAGGCTGCCTCCAGCAATGACTTATGTCAGATTCTGGTCTTTGTAGTAATTTCTCTCAGGATTAGCTCCTGGCTTAGAAAATTGGGTTACATTGTTATGTGAATTTACACATAACTGGTCCAAGCATTACCTCTGACAAGCAAATTGCCTCTAGACTCCTGGCTTCCCTTGGGGTGGGACACAGGCTGACCTCAGATTTTCTAGGAATTATGGCCAAGGGGCCTCCGGGTTTTAATCAACCTTTCCTCTCTCAGCAGGTTAGCGCAATGGCTGCAATTTGCAGAAGAATTTTGGAAACTGCTGCTTTTGGATTCACCTCCATGCTAAGAAGCTTTGACCGGGACCAGAAATTCTCACATTGCCTGGGATAAACACACTGCAGCCATCTTTGCACGAAGGGTTGGGGTTGGTGGGCTGATCTGGAGAGGGTGTGACAAGGCACCTTAGATAAGGCCCAGTGGGAAGGCTCAATGCCCCTCTAGCCTGCCTCACTTCCTCCTCTGGACCAAGGGTCTTATGGCTTCCATTTTTGCCTCCTGCTCCCACCCATCCTCTCACTTTGTAACTTCTTTGCCTAACCAGTCTCTAGGTCTCTGCAGACCATGTGTGTGTCTTCTTCCTTCTTCAGCCTGTGTGTTTAAAACTAACCTCCCTGAACCCAAGCTGTGCGTCTCTGCCTGGGGCTCTGGGAAAGGTCTGGTGGAGCAGGAGTGGGGCACGTTTAACTCTAAGGCTTCCAGGAACAGGGTCCTGGGCTACAAACCTCAGCTCTTTAAATAGCAGAGAGAAACTGAGGAGGCCACCCCCAAGTGTGGTGGTGCCCTGGGACTGAGCAACCCAAAGCTTTGAAAGCCAACAATAGAGCAGCAAGAGATGTCAGGCTATTTCTTGAGGAGCAGCTTTCGCTCCCAGGTGGTACTGGGATTGTAAATGTACTGGGGACAAGGAAGATAAACTTGACAGTCCCTTGGCATGCCTCTTGAGGGATGTCTGGCCACTTCCACGGAGCCTAACGGTCAAGTCTGGCAGTTTTGAGGGGTCAGTAGTGATCACAGAGGGCATATTTTCTGTTTAATCCTAAAATGTCAGCAAATACTTCCCGTACAGGTCAACCAGTGGGAGCTGGCGGTCAGGATAGGGTTTTTGTCCCCCGAGAGCCTGCCCAGAGTGGACTAGAGCTGGATGGGAGGTTTGGAGATGATGGCGCAGTGCAGACTGAGGTCGACTGAGTGAGGCTGTTTGGGCTGGGGTCCCAGATCTAGGGTTTTAGGAGAGAAAGCGTCGCTGCCCACAGGAACAGGGCACCAGCAGAGCCCCAGAGGGACTCGGGAAGTTGGTTCTGGCTAGAATGGAGAAAAGGAAAAGGCGGAAGTGACTCTTAAGGTCTGATCCTCCAGACCTGCCCGGGTTGGGTGAGGTCCTCCAGATCAGATTGGATGCCAGGTATCTGAAGTCTGTAGTGAAAAGTGTACTCACCTATGTGATTTTAAGGCCTTTGGAGGCCGTTGAAGGGAAACTTTGGAGCTGGAAATTGGTGGTGGAGGGGACGAGACAGTATGCCCCACAAGGCCTTCTCTTTTTATAGAAAAGACCCCATTGGAGCAGGAAAGGTCTTTAAAAATCGTTAATTATGAAACCACAAACTTCTTCGGATGAGGAAAAAGGTCTAAAAAAAAAAACAGAAAACTGCCTCAAGGTCTCCCAGTCGGGTGATGGGGATGGATCCCAGCTTTCTACTCTGGTTCCGGTTCCGGAGTCTTTTTTATTCTTTCTTTTTTTCTTTCCCCTGGTTCCTGTTTGCCCGCCCAGCCACCCTTCCTTTCACCCTCATCTCCTCTGGGAGACCCCTTCCCTGCTGGATTTAGCTCTTGGGCAACAGCTGGTCCCACCCCCCAGTCTCCCTGGGGACATTCCAGTCGCCCTCGCTGACCTGAGGCTTAGGGTCCGGAAAATTAAACTGCGAAAAGATAAACATTATTTCCAGTCGGCTTTGGGGGATTAACGCTTGTAATAAAGAGCATTAGCTGAAGGTTTCTTTCAAGGCGCTCTCGACTCCACCCCCTTCTCAAGGCCCAGGTAGTCTCCTCTGGGGACCAGGCAGAAGCTGCTGAGGCTCCTAGTAGAGACTAGGTTGAGAATGGGGGACCAGCTGTGTTTGGTGGAAGGGAGAGGGCCCCTTGTCACAGGACTCATCACTGAGAGCCGGACCACTGAAACCCAACCTGCAGAAGACATTCCTGCTAAATCCTAGGTTAGGAGCAGCGACTCCAGCCCCACGTGGATGTACTGAATCCTGGGAAAGGAGGCAGGCTTGGGTTGGCATTTACTAGTTCTCCATCCTGGTGCTCAAGGTCCCCTCCAGAATTGATGGTGAGCTCCTGTTGTCCAGAGAAGGGCCTGTGAATGGCACATCTGAGCCTGTGATTATCCCAGCCACAGACCCCCAGCCACAATCTGTTCCCACTCTCTCTGCTCACTGGGAGCCTCCTGCAAATCTCCAATATAATCTCCTAGAATCATATTTTGAATACAGTTTTGATTAAATACAAGAGCAAGGGGAGGGAGGATGCAGCCTGCTGGTACCCACAGAGAGCTGGATATTGCTGTGAGCTCTTCAAAGTGACTGGAACACAAGGTGAGCTTGGGATTTTGACCTCCAAACTCCCTGAATGGTTAAGGTCCCTTTTTCCTTGGCTGGGTAGCTCAGTGGAGTTAGCCAGGGGGGCAACGGAAGCTGCACAGAGAAGCCTCTCCATATCCAGGCTCTTCTTCCGTGTTCTATCTTGTGCCAGACATTACTAGATGAGCAGTGGATTCATTAGGTGACTCTGGTTACTTATAGCTCTGAAACTCTATTGCCCTGCTAATGATCACTGGAACCCCAGGAGCCCTTACTGGGTCCCAGGTGCAATGCTGTGTGTGTTAGTTCATTTGAATACTATAACAGAACACCATGGACTGGGGGCCTCATAAACAGTGGACATTTGTTTCTCACAGTTCTGGAGACTAGAAAGCTCAAGCTCAAAGCTTTAGCATGCTTATGATGAAGGCCTGTTTTCTGGTTTCTAAGCAGCACTTTATTTGTATTCTCGTATGGTAGAAGAGATTTATTGGAGGTCTCTTTTGTAAGGTCTCTTATCCCACTGGGGAGTTCAGGAGGGCTCTACATCACTTTCCAAAGGTTGCACCTCTGATACTCTCATACTGGGAGTTGGTTTTCGGCATATAAATTTGGGGTTGGGCACAGACACTAAGTCTATCTCTCTACATTCTTTAAATGTGTGGATGCATTTATAAACTCTAAAAGTTTGAAGGAGTGTGTTATTCTGACCAATATGTCTATCGGGTGACTGAGGAAATGGGCTGAGGAACTCCAGGTCAGGCACCTAGACACTAGGTAAAGCAGTGAAGCTACTAGTAACACAGATTCTTTAACCACGAGGTTCTCCTGCTAATATATTCTTATTTTCCTCTTATTCAACTATTAAGAGCATGTGTTTCAGACAGTCTATGAATTTATTATTCCATGCTCTAGAATCCCAGCTCTCTGTCCTCGCTTCTCAGGAATGCCCCATGGGAAAGGATTTCTGGTATATCCTGGACCACACCACATCCTAGCATCTTTTGTCTATCCCACTGCCTACCTTTTCCTGAGATCAACTGCCTCTGACACCACTGGACAGTATATGGTAAAAGACATCCCCTTGGGTCTCCAGTGTCAAAACCAGTCTGAAACTAGAGACTCATAAGAGATGGGCTAGGAGAGGCCCCTATTTCATAAATGCCAAAGGTGGTTTGGTAAATCTCTGAGCTGAGTCCTGGTGGCTGAACCTCAAGTGGTTGGACTGTAAACTCAGCTGCAAAGTATAGGGTGCCATGCTGTTGGCCCGGCATGACCCCTTCCCAGTGCAAAGGCACGCCATTTCCCCCAAAACTTAATCTCCATTCACATTCCGTATCCTCCTCTGGCCCAGCTCCTCTCCTCCCGGTACTGGAGCAGGAGGAAGAAATCTAGGAGACAATTCAACCCTCCCTCCCACCTGCCTGTAGACATGTGAGGATTCCAGGGTTGGAAGCGTCCTGGTGCATCCATATGCCTCTAAGCATAAGCATACAGTGAGGAATCTGTACACATGTGGGGGAAAGTCAACTCTAAGAAGGAAAAAGAATATCTTGAGCTTAAACATTAACGCACTTTTGAGGGTGAAGCAAAACACCCTGGCTGTTTCCTGACCCAGCTAATTCGAGCCTGAGTACTGGAAAGTTCTTTCTCCTTTGAACTAAATTGCTTCTCACATGATTTTTATATTTGTCTCCAGAACCAATGAGTCTTACTGTTTGGGTGATTAGTTCTTTCTGTTACTTTCTATGCCTCCTCTGCCTGCATAGGAACTGTGTTGCCCTTACTCAGGGATCAGAATAAGAAAGAGAGTCTACTGGGCATCTCCTAATATATAGAAGAGAGATGTAGCAGAGGACTCCTCTGTCGACATAATTGTATTCATTGAACTTTAAATTATACAGACAGAGAAAGACAGATACTTCAGGATCTCATTCCATTCTGGAAGCTTAGAAGTAGAGAGAAGAATAATCACCCTGGGAAGGGTGTAGAGAACAGGAGGCCAGAAAGAGGATGGTTATAGGCAAGGAGGGATAGTTAGACAGGAGGAACAATTTCTCATGATTTATTACGCAGTAAGGTAACTGTCCTAGTTTGTTTCTATTGATGTAATAAAAACACTGACCAAGGGCTTGGGAGATGACTCAGAGGATTAACAGCACTGAATGCTCTTAAAGAAGACCTGGGATCAATTCCCATCACCCACATGGCAGCTAACAACCATCTGTAACTGCAGTTCCAGGGAATTCAAAGCCCTCTTCTGACTTGATATTGCATGACACCTGTGTACCTACCTACATGCAAGCAACACACTTGTACATAGAAAATAAAAATAATAAATAAAATATTTTTTTAAAAAAATCACTGACCAACACCAACCTAGAGTGGGGGAAGGTTTATTTCACCTTGTAGCTTATAGTTCATCACTGAGGGAAGCCAGTAGTTGCTCAGGGCAGGAACCTGGAGCACAGATCACAGAGGACTCCTCCTGCTTTCTTATACAACACAGGATCACCTGCCCAGGCGTAGTATGGCCCACAATAGGCTGGGCCCTGACACATCAATATGGAATCAGGAAAATGTCCCACAGACACCACCACAGGCCAATCCAGCAGAGGAAATTTCTCAGTTGAGGTTCCCTCCATCCAGGTGTGTCAAGTTGATAACTGAAACCATTCAGCACAGTAAACATGCTTAACAACAATCAACTGTATATTTCAAAATAGCTAGTGGAAAGGACTTTGAAAGTTTCAACATGAGGACAAAATCAATATTTGAGGTGATGTATATGCCAGATACCCTGATATGGTCTTTACACCTCACGTGCTGCACTGAAATGTGTAGCTTCCCAGAAGTCTACTCCATATAGTTACTGAGTTACACAGTAAACATAAACATTAGGCCACCAATGGGGGAGGAACAGTGTGATCTGTGTCCTTGGTCAAGTCACCACGTATCTTGGAGGATCCATTTTCTCCTACGACATCAGGACCCAGCTCTTCCATTAGATCTATAGCTTTCTTGCTTAAATAAAATTTAATCCATGTTACTTAAATTTGGTGGGTGGCAAGAATTCAAGGTTGTGAAAGATGAGCCAACACCAAGTAGAAACTTCTTGTGTAATCTGAGAATTAAAAGAGATTTGAAAATGGAATTAGTTTGGGTTATTCAGAGACTCACTGTTACTCAATATCATGTCCAGCCTACATCCTCAATGGTAAAATTTGTTCTTTAGTGAATTAATCTATTTTATTGTAGAACATTGGTCTGGTGTGAATGGATCACCCAAAAATTCATGTATTAAAAGCGGATTCCCTGGGGCTGAAGAGCTTTCTTAGCTGTTAAGAGTTCTTACTACATAATCATGAAGACTAGAGATCAGATTCCAAAACCCCTATCATAAGTCTGGCAGTTCATCACACACTTATAACCCCAGTTTCAAAGGAGCAGAGACAATAAGATCACTGAGGTTTGTTGGCTTCCAGACTAGCAGAGGGAGAGAGACCCTGCCTCAAGGGAAGAGGTGAAGACTGATAGAACAGGACATTCAAACCCTTTTCTGGCCTCCAAGCTCATGCACTGACACATGCACATACATGTATATTCACATACCTTCATGGTAAGATAGTGTCTAATACTTACAGTTTACAACATGGTTTATAGAAGAGTTTGAAGGTGGAGTCATTCTGGACACCCGAAGCCAGCCTCTAGCCAGGAGACAGCTCCTACAGTCTGGCCAATCCCATACCTAAGCTGTGTGTACTTAGAAGTGCACTGTGGGGAGAGTTCCACAGAAATACCCTAGGCACATGCACTAATTAAGTTCCCTAGAGAAGCTCAGAGCTTGGGCAAGAGTGCTATCCTTTGGAAACTGTGATAGTTCATTTTAATTGCCAACTTGATTGGAGTAAGAAATGTCTGAAAGCGGCAGGACACGAAAGATGGTCCAGCAGTTAAGAGAACTTGCTGCCCTTCCAGAGGACCCAAGTTTGGTTCCCAGATCACAACATCTATAACTTCAGTCCCAGGTAATCTGATGCCCTCTTCTGTCCTCTGTGGGTACTGCAATCATATGGCACACATACACACATGCAGACAAAACACTCATATAACGTAAAATAAAAGTAAATAAATCTTCAAAAAGAGAATGTCTAGGAAATTACATAGGTCTTTAAAAAACAAGGAAAATATCCAGGCATGGTGGCACATGCCTTAAATCCTAGCACTTGGGAGGCAGAGGCAGGTAGGGAGATGGTGAAAAGTGGAGCCTACTTGAGGAAGTGGTTTGCTGGGATGTGTGCTGGGGCTATGTCTGGCCATTGTCCCTTCTTATAGTCTTTTCTCTCTGCTTCCTGTCCACCAAGAAATGAAAATAAGCCTATGTCTTGGCCGTCCCACACTCTGGTACTCTATCCAAGCATTGAATCTGGGAAGTTCAAGATCAGGGCACCAGCCAGTTCAGTTCCTGGCAAGGACTCTTTTGCTGTTTTAAAACAATCTCTTCTCATTTCGCTCCTGTAGAGAACAGAGGCTGTCCGGCGCCCTGTGCTCTTCCTATAGGAATACAGTCTATCCAATCAAGTCCTTGTGATCTCATTTAACCTGTCATTTCCTTATTGGTCTTATCACCAAATATAGTCATATATGGGGGAGGAGGAGCTTCAAAAGATGCATCTATGGGGACACAAACATAACAGAGTCTAACCCAACATGAAAAAGGTGATCAGGGAGAAGGTGACAAACAGGACAGCACTGATGACTGTCTGGCTGGATCCAGGTTGCCCCTGCACAAAGAAATTCTGGTTGAGGCAGGGATCCTGCTACACGAACACCTTGCCATCAGTGGTCTGGTGAGCACAGGGTCTGTCCCCTGGGTATGGCACCTGAGAACAGAGATGTGCATTCAAACACTAAGTGCCAGAAACATCCCATTATTTGTTGACTGCTTTCTCTTTCATGAGTGAGGAAACAGAATGCTAATTAAGTCCTTTGCCCAAGATCTACCAACTAAGCCATAACAGAACTGGAGTACAAATTCAGGTATTTGTGACCCCAAAACACATGCAAAAAAAAGGTTGAAGAGGCTAGAAGTATAGCTCAGTGGTAGAGAGCTTGGATAAGGTCCTGGATTCCATCCCCAGAAGTGGGAAGAAGGAGAAATAAAGAGGAAAAAACTTCAGAAAGATGCAGAGCAAGTTCATATCGAAGTTATACTGGTAGCAAGGCTAAGAGCACAGCTCTGTGTGTGCAGATGAGCGTGGGTCCACACATGAGTACATGCAGGTATATGCATATTTATGTGACAGTCAGAGGTCAACCTTAGGGGTCATTCCTTGGGAGATCTCCATCTTGTTATATGAAATAGTGCCTCTCGCTGAAACTGAAAACTGGAGATCACTAAGTAGGCTAGGCTGGCTGGCCAGTGAGCCCTGGGGTCTGCCTGTCTCTGCTTCTCTTGCAATGATATTACAAGCACTCGTGGATGCTGAGAATGGGACTCACATCCTCAAGTTTGCATGCCAAGCACTTTATTGACTGAGCCATCTTCCAAATCCAAGAGCTTGTGAAACCAGATGACTTGGGTTTGAATCTCAGCTCTGCCATTTATCAGCTATAGAACCGCAGGCAAGTCTTCTAAGCTCTCTCTGGACCTCAAGTCCTTCACCTCTGAAGTGGAAATAGTAATGGTCTCTACCTCCTAGGACAGCTATCAGGATGAAACTGCCAATATGTAAAGCACTAGGATTGTGTCTGCTCCACAGGCAGCATTCTAAGACACCAGTTTGGACAACTCTCCCAACTCCTGAACCCCAGCTGTCCCTGCCAAGGCCTGGAATCTCTGCTCTGTCCCCACCACTCATTATGCCAAATGGATGTCACAACCACACATGCCCTCCAACCTAGAGCAAAGACAAGGGGTCATTCACTCCAGTGTCCATTTAGGGAGAAACCTCCCCAAGCAGGTTTTATGAATTGCTCACGCTTCCCCTTAGCAAGATTAATGGTACAATTGCCCATGGTCAGTCGTTTTGTGGTCACAGCTAATGACTTCAACCCTCAGCACGTTTTCTCTACATTTGCTTCAGAAAATCATTCCGAACAGCAAGACTGCTTTAATAGCCACTTGATACTAATGACGCCTTTTAAGTGCATAAAGAGAATCTCTAAGTACCAAACGGGAGGCCCATCAACTGGGGACAACAGCTATTGACATTGGCTGCACCAAGCAAGGTCAGAATACTGCAGCTCATGGGAACTGCAACTTGGCCTAGTAGGAGAGGACATTTTCACTCCCCACGGCTCCTCAGGCACACCCACGGGCTCTGTTTCCTGCAGGCTATGTGAGCATTTCAGAGTTAGTCATTTTTTATTTCACTTTCAAGATTTAGGAACCTAAGCCTGGTTCCTGTTCCTGCCCTGTGACTACATCGTCCTGGGTGATGGTGAGCAAGCCCCTCAGCCTCTCTGAGCCTCAATTTCTTCCAAGGTAAAATTGACTAGGACTAGAAGGTAGAGTGTGGAGTGATGCTGGTGAGTGGAATGTGGCTCACATCTGACACACATCAGCAGCAAATGCTACTAACTTATTCTCCCGGGAGAAGTGGCAGGCAGCCTAGACTACCACCCATGTCTGTCCTGATAGCACATGATCTAGTCCTCACTGTGACATCTCAACTCTGCCTCTACAGGGCTATTCCCGGCCACTGGAATCTGGGTGCATGGTGACGGTCACTGACCAAAGCATGGTTTTGAGTG
Organism: Eospalax fontanierii; assembly: GCA_035773235.1. Taxonomy (NCBI): domain Eukaryota; kingdom Metazoa; phylum Chordata; class Mammalia; order Rodentia; family Spalacidae; genus Eospalax; species Eospalax fontanierii. The sequence goes on from CM069552.1 coordinate 14,052,938, forward strand.
AGGCTTTATTCCTTTATTCCACACCTTTCTACTTCCAACTCAGACAAAACTCTTTCAACACAAACTGTTACCTCCCATGGACCAAGATCAAATACCCAAAGTCAGCTACTTTGTCTAGTCCTTGGCCATTTATCTCCCTGATCTTTCCAGGAGGACTTCCACCTTCCATTTCTGAATCCTTTACAGATGTTGCTAGTGTTTACCTCATGGGTGACCCTGGGCCATTCTAGAGAGGCTTCTTTGGGAAGGCTGAGCCAGAGGCTTTCACAAATCAAGAAGTGATGGGAAGAGATGAGTGGGAAAGAAGAGGAGATGGAGCCTGGATTGAGGCCAGGACATGACAGCAGATGGCACTGAGCAGGTCTGGGAACTTCCGGTAATTAAGTCCCTCAATAATGGATATTCAGAAACTTGCTTCGGTGTGTGGTATACTGGGGACAGGACAAAGAAATGAGGATAGTGTGTTGCAGTTTTACCAAACGGAACTCTCAACACACCTTCAGCATGAAGCCTACATACTTCTCATTTGGGCTGCAACTGGCATCCTTTTGCCTGTGGGAGAGCTAAGGGATTCCTCACACCTTCCTCCAGCTCTCAGCTCCTCTCCAGCTCCTTCTTGAAACTGTGACGCTTGACATATGACACCAAGGAGTTTCACTTGACCTTTCTGTTGGGTACCATTAAATGGCCTGAAGTTAAAATGTTAATTATCGTTAATCATCTTTTATGAAATGGCTTTGCCAATCCATAAATCCAGACAAAACGGCTTCTTTCACGGATCTGGGAGTCCACACAGTACTGACCTCCACGGAAATTTCTAGAGGTGTAAGTTACAAAGGAAAGAAATGGGTCCCTACAGGTGGATGTCAGTTACGGAAAGCAACTCAGGACAAAAGAAAAGGAGAGAGAAGAGTCTGGGGAGCACAGAATCCATCAATTCTCCCTGTACAAGTCTCAGGGACCAACACAGGGTCCATCTCTAAACCATTCGGTAGAAAGAGTGAAGAAATTGGGAAGGGGACAGCAGACCAAGGGAGGGAGAGGGCTGAAGAGAATGCTGCAGAGCTTAGGCGGCAAAGCCAAGACACAGGAGAAGGAAGAGCCTGCATTTCCACCCTCGGATTCAAGATAGCGGAACTTCAGTCAGCCCGTGTTTATTTTGGCTAGATGCGCTGAACTGCAGTAGGTAACTCGCTCATTCCGGTTCAAGAAAACCTTTCAAACTTGTGTCAGAGATTGGACATTAACGTATCTTAAAGAAAACCCTCGCTCGTACTTCCATGTAAAGTGGGATCAACCTGTGGTTAATCAATGCTAAAGACAAACTTTCTATCAGTATAAATATGAATAAAGAGGAATTCAAGGTCGGGAGACAAAATAAGAAGGAATGATGACATCGCATTTGGACAGCTCTTGTTTATTTCTATTCTTACAGATTTTTCTGCAGGCTTGTGCTTTATAATGAAGAATACAAAATAAATCTGTGTGTGTGTGTGTGTGTGTGTGTGTGTGTGTCCCTGTACCTGTGTTGCTAACATTCCTTTGGAGGGGGGATGTAAACCATATCCGCCCCTCATCCCTTGGTCCCCGAAACAAACCTGGGAAATTAGAGTTTATTGGGCTTACATAAAGAGCACTGGGTGAGGGTTTACTTACAGGAATATGGGTGCCCCGCCCACTCAGCTGCACCCCAAAGTCTTTACGCAAGTATGCATAATGACTTCCCCAGAGCAGCACAAAATACCAAGAGCCCTTCCTTTCCCCAGCCTATGTACTCTAGCCCCTCCCCCAGGGCACAGGCAATTAGGGCTAAATTGCTCAACAGGGGTTGGGAGGTGTGGCTGGATGCTCAGACAAGAGTCACATGATTCTCTCTGCCCCTCCTTCGGTGCTGGGTGAACAGTTAACAAGCCTAGCTGTGATGGTCTTAGGCAAACCTGTGTAGCTGAGCTCAGGAAGATGATGTTTGTCAGAGTCCTGTAGACAATCTGTGTATTTGTATGAAGATATGAACAGTGATAGATGGAAAGAAAAGATTGGGGCCTGTTGGGACTGCTTGTTGGGGGGCTGATAGGAAATGACCCATTATATGGAGTCCAACACTTTCCACACAGGAAGTCTTCTGGAAGGAACATCACTAGGCTCTACTGTGGTGTCAGGCTCTACAGTCTAGGACTTCACTGGGTGACCAAACCCTAGAGTAGCCTGAAGACATGATAGAATAATCCCCTAGTGAGGGGGACACAGGGAAACAACACTTTCTGTGGGATCTACAAGTGGTTTAGGAAGTTCCTGATCCTCTTGACAGTCTGCAAAACCCCACAGACAGACACACATATGTAGTGTTGTGGGAGAAGCACCCCCCACAAAGTTTTCATCAAATTCTTAAAGAGGGAGCTAGGATGTATGTATTACTGTTAGTAAACATTTTTCAAAGAGGCACCCCAGATACGTGTATACTTGTTTATAAATTATATTAATCTACTATAATATATAAACAACATAAATGTACATGAAATATTTTAAGGTCAGAAAACAAAAAGTCTGTATATTCATTCCATATCTCAAAGGATCATATTTAACTTCCCTGGAAAGCATTGGTCCTTTATGGGGGAAGTCACTTCTAGAATGAGAAGTTGCTATCTCCAGGCTCCCCAGCCAACATAACGACTGCTATAGGATTCCATGTTCCATGAACAAGAAATAAGGACTCCTGGGTCAAAAACGCAGCAAGTCTATAAAATACTTTCCAGCATCCTGAAGACACAGACGTCCTCCTGGCCGAGTTTTTCTGGCACCTGCAGCTTGTTGGCTCTCGTGCGAACAGCCCCAAAGTCTCAGCACAGCTTCAGCCTTTGCTTCAAACAACAGTAGCTTTCCTCTTAGGGTTTAATAAAGCAAGCAGGTGGACCCACAGTATGGGGTTGTCAGAGCCTGTTTCCTGACTCTCGCCTTTCTGACATATGTCATGTTCGTGTTCCTTTCAGAGCATCAGGGGGACACTAACGATTTTGTGTCATCCCTCCATCACCGAAGCTAAGTGGAAATGTTCAAGGAAGTTTCTAGAACAGTTCAATTTGGCCCCACCTCTGCCTGGGACTTCTCCCTTGGTGTTTGAAGGTCTCTTTCCCCCTGGGATTCTGTCACCGTGCTGACACCCCTTGGGGGCAAGAAGGCAAAACAATTCAGCTGGCCTTCACTTAGTGATGTTTCTGCTTTTGTTTCTTTCAAATCTTTGATATAAAAGTCTTAACAGCCTTTACAGGGAAGGAAAATTATTAAACAATCATACAGAAGCCATGTGTTCTGATTAGTTTTATGTTACTGTGATGAAACACTGACCAAAAACGACTTGGGGAGGAAAGATTTTATAAGATGAAAATCTTATAGTAGAGTCCTTCACGGAGGGGAGCCAGGGCAGGAGCTCAGGGCAGCCATCTGGAGGCAGGAACTAAAGACCAGACCCTGACCACAGAGGAATGCTGCTTCCTGACTTGCTCATCTGGCCTGGGCTCAGTTTGCCTTTATCTGCAACCCAGGACCACTCACAGTGTGCTGGGTCCTTCTACATCACTCAGCAATCAATAAAATGCCTCGCAGACGAGGCCACAGGCCAATCCCATAGAGGAAATTTCCCAACTGAGGTTCCTTCTTCCCAGGTGTGTCAAGTTGACAATTAAAGCTATTTAGCACATCCTACATAGATGTTAGGAAATTGAGTCCGGTAATGTATGTATAGAAACAAAAGAGAAAAGGGACTGGAAGGGAGAAAGAATCTAGAAGAATGTTTATAGCAGAATATCTTCACTACACGAATTTTTAAGAAAGTTGCTTCAATATTTAAGCAGGTATGTAATAGTTAATATTGTCAACTTGATGGGAATTTAATTCACCTAGGAAACAAGCCTCAGACACAGCAGTGAAAGATGATCAAGATTAAGTTAGTCTCTAAGCATCCTGTGAGGGGTTATCTAGACTAGGTTAATTAAAGTGGGGAGACACAGCTTAACCATGGGTGGCAGGAGTCCATGGACTGGGGTCCTGGGCTGAGTAGAAAGGAGAAGGCAAGGGGAGCACCAGTGTTCATCTCCCTCTGCTTCCTGACTGCAGAGCAACGTGACCAACTGCCTCAAGCTCTGACTGTTGTACTGTCCCCATGGTGATGGACCGTACTCTCAAACTGTGAACCAAAATAAGCCCTTCCTTCCTTAAGTTTCTTTTGACTGATGTTTTATCACAGCAACAGGAAAAGTAATTAAGACGATGCTTTTCTGATAAAAGTGAATTCTATTGATGAAATATAAATTGTGCATATTTATGGGGTATGAGTGTTTGTTTTGCTTCACGGTTGGAACTCATTTCAATCATCTTATATGGGGAAGTTCTGTGTAATTGGCAAGGTCAGATTCAATACTTTTTGTTCCCTCCCCACGGATCTGTAACATGAGTTTAGGCTGAGGTTAAACTTAACCCCTGGGGCTAAGACACTGTGACCCCAGCAGCTGGGAGTGTTGGTTTTTGACGGTCTTCCCTTCCCAGTGTAGGTCCTCAGCCAAAAGCTGTTATAACAGGAGGCAACTGCAACAGCATGAACGCCTTGTCCCAATTTGGGTTATCTCTGAAGACCCATCCCAGCTCCCTATGCAATCAGCTGAGGCTCTGTGTCCGTTACAATTCAACTTGTCCCTCAGTCCGGTTCCACTTTGACCTCATGGGTCAAGGGTCCTGTGCCTCAAACACTGAGGCTGAGTAAGCTTCCTAGGTGACCCACCCTAGAATGAGTCAGGCAGGGAAGCTGGGGCCCAGGACGCAAAGTGACTGACCCGGGGCTGCCACTTGCGTTTCTTCTCTCCATCCTCACCTCCTGCCACAGGAATGGAGAACTGCTTCTCTGGGTAGACTCCACACAGAGCCTCAGGGATCCCGAAGACAGTGCTGTCACTCACAGAGGACTCACCTTCCTCTCCAGGATATTCTCCGTCTTTCTCTGAAAATTCATCTTTCACCGCACAAATAACACATGAATGTATCCTTTCTATTTCGAAATAAAAACAACTCTAAAGCCCCAGTGTGTTTAGATAAAACGGGCCCCTCCATCTATAAACACCCACATTTCACTGATTAAATACAGTGGAAATCTACTTCTTGCTCTTACCATGCCCATTTTGGTGTTTCTGGACCACAGGTAGCCCTCTAAAGCACAGGGTAGGACCTTGCTCCTTCAGTGCCCCTTCCACACACAGCACAGCTTCCTGGGTCCCAGAGGAAGGAGAAGACACAAAGGGCCACACATGCGATGAGCCAAGCCCGGGACTGTGTCTATCCTTCTCATTTTCTATTGCCAGAATTTACCCACACAATCACCCTAAATTGCAGAGGAGGCTGGAATACTGGTCAGGTTGCCAGTAAGAAGAGGGCAGGGGTTTGAGGACAGCTCAGCAGACTCTGCCATAGCCCTCCTTTGGAAAGAGTTCTGATCTCTTCTGTGGTGCTTTTATCAGTTGGGTTGGGTGTGTTACACTCAGAACTTTTCTTTGCATCTTATACTCAGGTGAAAAGTCCACACGAGTATGTTGAGATGGTGTTAGTTTGGGGGTATCTCTTCCATAAATGACTCCAACTTCCTGGGAGAATGCTGTCTGTTCTGAAGGAGAACTGCAGTTCACTCGTCTTTATCTACCCCCTTAGTAAGAGTTTCCTGTAGTGCATTTAGCCCTGGCCCCACTATTACGGATGCTTAAGTCCTCCTCTCCCTACAGTTTAAGTTTTGTAAGCAGAGCTGAACCTGACACCATGTGTGCCTGTTTGGACACACCAGCTTGTGTGTTTGTATGGGGAGGGGGCGCTTGAGAAGTAGCATGACTGGATCACGGGAATGAACTTTAACTTTTTAATAAGTTAAATCGGCTTCAAGCGTTCCTAGTTATGTTCCCTCTGATAACGTATGAGGTTTCCTTTATCCCACCCTCTGCCTCTGTTCAGTATTAACTATGGTCTAAAAGGCTGGGCAGACGGTAAGCCCACACTCACTTGGGAGGCTGACATAGGAAGATTACAGTGAGTTTCAGGTCAGCCTGAACTATGCAGTAAATTAGAAGTTAGCCTAAGCTCCAGAGTTAGACCTTGTCTCAAAGACCAAAAATAAAAATAATAAATAACACCAGGCAGGTTAATGGGTGCACAGTGGCTTTTTGTCAGCCTTCTGATTCCAGGGCCCTCATTATTTGTGAACATCGCTGTCTTTTCCTCCTCTCTAATGTGCCTGTCCCTATTCTTTGCCCATTTTTTCTACTGTGTACCACTTTCTCTCTCATTGATGTATAATTTTTTTACAATCTCAGTACTAACCCGTTGAATGCTTTATATGTTATGAATATGTAATTCCCAGGCTGAGTTATTTTCTGTTAACTTTTTTTTTTTCAGTAATGACACATTTCTTCAAAAAGAGGATGGGACTGAGCCAGATGCAGAAACGTGTGTTTGCTCTTTGTATTAACTGTCATAAATTGCCTACTGGATGTCCCACACTGATCCAGGCACTGTGCACAAAGCCTTGGTGAAATGGACACAGAGTCTGTCCTCAGTCCTGAAAGACTTCATGGCTGTCAGGGAAGAGGAGGAGACAGTAGTAAACAGAGGCTGAGTGCAGAGGTGGGCGAGAGGAAAGCCACATCCATAGTCACTGCAGGGGGAAAGAGTGTTTTCCTCGATACTGAGGTCTGAGTATGGCCCCCACATTTCACGTGTTGTTTATATAACGGTCTTAGAGATGGGGTTTTGGAGGCGACTGGATGCTGAAGACCCTGCTTCCTGAATGGACTCATCTACTCATGGATTAACACAGAAATGGGCATTAAATGAGAGGCTGTATTATAAAAGCAAGCTCTCTGCCATGCCACCCTGTCCTGCCCTGCGATGCTCTCTGCCATGTTAGGATGTAGCCTGAAGGCCCCCCCTGGATGCCAGCGTCATGCTGTTAGAACTCCTAGCATCCAGAACATGAACACATTCAACTTCTAGGCGCGGGGGACTGAACCCAGAGCCTCGCACAAGTGCTTCACCTTTGTACTACAGCTCCGGACCTCTTTTTGCTTTGTATTTTGAGACAGGCTTACAAAATCACCCAGAGTGGCTTTGATTCACTCTGTAGCCCAGACTGGCCTTGAACTTTTGATCCTCCTGCCACAGCCTCTTGTGTAGCTGGTATTATAGGCCTGTATCACAAAGCCCAGGCTAAATTTCTCTTTTTTTGTAAATTATCCCATGTGGTATTCAGTTATAGCAACGGAAAGTAGGTTAGAACACTAGCCCAGAAGTCTAAATGAGCAACTATTGGTAACTTACATTTATGCTGGGATCTATTTATGCAGTGACATGCATTTAACTGGACTTGGTGACATAAACATAGCATTTAGATCAACTAATGCTTGAAAATATCATAAAGCTAGTCATTGCTTTGGAAATAATGTGTCCTAATATGTTCCAATAAAGCAAGATTTTCTTAAAATTAAGAAGCCATTTGTTTGTTTTCATATTGGATGGTATAGTTGTTTTATATTGAGGGCTGGCTTGTAAGACAAAATACATGTTGGACTCCAGAATCTTCCTCAGGCTGATTGATTAAACCATGAATGACAGGAAGGAATATATATGGATTTCTCCCTTCCTCGCTGACCCCAGGAATGACATGTGCTGAGTAGAGGGCAGACCGTCACCACAGCCATGTACTGTGCTCTCCATCTCTAATGTGCAAATTCCCACTGGTGCATTTATGCTCTTTAAATGTGTATGGCTCTTCCTGAACTAGGGGGGCATAGACACACTCTATCCCCTACTCACTCCAACTTGAGTACACCCTAAATCTGCTCAGGCATGGGGTTATACCGCAGTCCCAACAGATCCCCGACTGCAGCCAGAATCATGACTACAGGTAGCATCCACGGAAGGGTCACAGGAGAGGGTGGCATAACACTGCTGAGGGAATGGAGGTGTGCCCAGCAGCCCGTGGGTTCTTCTGTCCTGGACTTTAGAAGTGGGAGGCATGCTAGGTCCTGGATATCCACCCCACTTTCTGACTGATGGAGAAAATCCCACAGAAGGAAGCGGGGGGCATTGTAAGCCAGGAGTCAGGAGAAACTGGTTTTAATATTTCATTTATCACTTTTAATTCCTAAGAGAATTAGCCTACTGCTTCTCTTTCAAGCCTTAGTTAACGAGAGGTTCCGTGGTACTGTGGGAAGTTACCATGAAACTTGACAACTTAAACTTGTTTTCTCTCAGTCATGGAGGCAAGAATCCATGGTCAAGACATTGGCAGAGTCACACTTCTGAAAATCCCGGGGAAGATCTCCATTGCCAGCCTGGCTTCCGGTGGCTCTGGTGTTGGCTGTTTCGTCTCCATCTTCACTTCCTTTTCATTTTCTTCTGCCCACAATACGAACACCATCCACTGAACTTAAGACCCACCTTAGATCTGTGGTGATCACTTCTCAGGACCTTTAACTTAATTACATCTGAAAAGAGCCTGTTCCCAAATTGTCTCATGTTCATAGGGAGCATGGAGTGAATTTGGATATGACACAGTTCAATACACACAGACGGGATGGAGAAGAAGGCCTGGAAAGCCAACCCTTAGGAAGTAGAGGTAGGAGAGAGTCAGGAGTTCAAGGCTATTCTCAGCCTATGTAGCAAGAAGTCAGCCTGAGCTAAATGAAATCTTGCCTCGACAATATAAAGCACAAAAAAAGATCCCTAAGCTAGTCCGCACTTAGCAGGACAAAAAGTTAAACAAGAATGCCAAGCATAGTAGGGACACCTTTTTTCCCTGCACAAGCAGGCGAATGTCTGTGAGAGTGAGGCCAGTGTAATTAAATGTACACCAGCCAGTTGCAGAGATGGCGGAGGGCAGAGGGAACAGGATGGTGGTGACAAACTCTGTTCTCCTGTACACACCATCCAAAGAACAAATGCAAGATATAGGAGTTAAAAAAATAGTCTCCTCTACCCAGACTCTGTCCTTAAGCAACCTGTACCATTGGCTTCCTTCTGGTGTTTGATACCATTGTCATTATTATTATTGTTGTTGTTATTATTATTATCCCACAGATCTGAGGCACAACCAGGACTCAGAGGAAGCACAAGAAAAGGTTGGCAACCTCCAAAAGGAGGTTCCTGGGAAGGTTACAGTCACAGAATACGAATGTGCATATGAGCCACAGAAAAGAGCTACGAAAATACAGTAACCAGCAAGTTCAATGATCGGAGGAAGACAGAAGGAAGGCTTGGTGTCTCACAGGGGACATAGCCATTAGGGATATCTGAGGACAGAGGGTGAAAGAGGAACAGCTTGGGAGACACGGCAAGGAAGACTCTGGGGGTAAACAACAGATATCTATACCAGCTCACCGGACCAGAAAAGAAATTGTCTACAAGGTTCTACAAGTCTGGGAGGATGCAGGGAAGGCTGTGTGGTCAAGCCTGGAAGGGCACTGCCCTCGGTAGCTCTGGCACTGCTCCTCAGCTTTGCTGGCTATATGGTCAGCAGACTGAGCTTCATCAGGGCTGGACCTAGTGGTTTCTCTCCCTCGATCAGAACTCCAGAGACAGAGAACCCCAGGGGACTTACTTGAGCCACATGTTCGTTCACAGAGTCTTCATCTTGGCTAGTGAAAAAGAAGAATCCTAATATAAAGCCCCACTGGTTCCATAGGGTGGGAAAAGGATGGGTAACTTTTCAAATGGAAATTGGAGTGCTGGAAGCTGAGGTCACAACTAGAGGTTTACAGAGATGTGGGTTCAGGGAACCAACAGGATTGGTGTAACAGTCCCAGAATGGCAGCCATGGGAACAGTAATTGCCCTCAGCCTCTAGAAACTGGATGGGGATTACTAAGTGAACCTGAGAGATATAGTCAAGACTCAGAGAAGAGTTGAGGCTGGGCTGGGTTATAGGACAAAATCACTGTCAAACATACTGATAGAAAGTGCGTCAGAGACCCACGGATGCCTATCTCCACAGCTGCCAATCCCCTTCCAGCACCTTCCAATAGAAATCCAAACAGCAAGGGCAGCTGGTGATGTGGCCTGTAGAGATCAACTCCCAAGAACCCAGCATGGATGAAGAATGCAGAGAATGATCTGCAGGAACAGCGAGGGAAAAGCCAACAGAGGTGCACTTATCAGAAGAAGGTTAGGAGAGGGGCCAGCTGACCCAATTAGGGCACAAGTCCAGCTCAGGAAACCAGAAGAAAACCAGCAAGGAAGTGACAGGAGTTAGGAGAGAGGTCAGAGCTTCTCAGCCTGGAGGTCAAGGGACATCCTTAAAACAACAAAGAAACCCTCGGCCTTCTTAGATGAGAGTTTCGCTGTGTAGAAACACCGCTTCGCGTCTCATTTTTAAAAGCCTGGTTTCATTAAGGTGATTGTGTTTAATACATTGAGGTGCCTTTTCTCCTGTGGAGAAAATGAAACCCTAGGGAAGTTTGGAGGCGGGGTCCGTCCCCAGAGATGTCTCCAGGAGTACTTTTGACGAAGAACAGCCTGTCTGTCTTTGTCAATATGCGGAATATTGAAGACTATAATACAACATCGCAGGCCACTTTGTCACCACCCCTGTCTCTGAGGAATAAGAGCTAATTGGAATCCTAGTGCAGAAACAGCCATAAAAGCAGAGCTCTTAGCTGGGATTGAGGGAAAGCACTTTAACAATGATACTTCCCTCACCTGTCAAAGGAAGGAGTCTCTGGCCAAACATTTGGTCCTTGGCAGGTATGGGTGATGTGCCATCAGCAGAGTCCAGGTCTCATTTACACTTCACAGCCTGGGACACCTTGTCATAGTCACAGTGTCCCTGGCCCAGCCTCCTGAGCCTTCTCTTCCTCTAAGTCAGTCAGCATGTGCATCTCAGTGAGAACACCCTTGGGGTATTTGGGAAAGAAGATCCTCTTTGCTTTAAGTTTTTGAGTAATTAATATAAGAGTGGTGATTTAAACAGCTATAAAACTGTCAAAACTTGAAATGTATAATGAGATAGTTAAAATAAGAGACGGATTGTTAGTTTATTTCATCTCGTTTTTGCATTTTTAAACTTTGTCAATCAGCTATCCATTCTTAACTCTTGTTGATGGCAGGATTTTAAAGTGGTGACAGGTACGCCGGTAAGTCAAGTATAACACGCCTTTAGTGTATCTTCATCTTTATCTCTCTTTCTGAACAGGTAGGTGTGAGACATTCCTCACCTCCGCGGCTCGGCCACCTTCGCTGAGCCTGGTATCCAAGCTCGTGCCTGGAGCTCCTGTGACCTTATGAAGTTTCCAGTTCTCTTTGTCCTGAGGGATGTGCTTCTCAGAACCCACAGAAGAATGTGCTTGTGAATACTGATTGCATGCCAAAGGCCCCTGAATTAGAATGGTTGTAATTAAGAGTCTGGGACTTCATAATGGTGTGAAAATCATGTGCTCCGAGCTGAGGCCTACACATTGGAACTTTGGTCTTTGCTTGTACTGGTGATGTGCCGTAAGATGCTCTCCTCACATTCAGCCACATCCCAGTGCGTGCTGTGCGCTGAGCAGGGAGGTTATAGGCTAGGTACGTTCAATGTACCTTTGGCTTGCTGTACTTTCAAGTTAAATGGCGTTATAGGGACACAGCCCATCACTTGTTCTCTGCTGGTTGCCTCATTGATGACTGAGTAACCTTTCTCCCACTGCTCTGCAGGAGTCAGTGGGCCAGTTCAAGGTCAGACTAAGTTATTGTGATGAGTTAAGTGATGTTTTTCCCTAAAGCTCTCTTTACCTTTTTAAACAAATTTCAAAATTTAATCTGATATTACAGAACTCCACTCTGGGCACATTTTCCCTTCCCAAGCCTCTTTGTGAGAACAGTTCATGAGTCAGATGTGATTGGGCCAGCTCAAGCAGAGTGAGCGGACGGGTCAGAAGGGCAACTAGCAGAAATCAAATCCAAGGACTGTAGAAAACAAACAGAATTAGAAAGAAATGCTTACTAGGAGACACTAAAGAGTTGGCTATTTAAACTCTTCAGGGGCCAGTCTTGGAATGAAGGGGAATGGCAGGCAGAGGTTGCTATGGACCGTCCTTGTGTCCCTCCAAATTCATATGTCAGCACTTTAACCTACCCAATGTGGTGGAATCTGCAGATGGGAATTTTGGAAGGTAATTAGGGCTAGATGAGGACATAGGGATGGGGCCTTCATGATGAGATTAGTGCCCTTAGAAGAAGTGATTGGACATTGTTCTCTTCCTTCCTTCCTTCGTTCCTTCCTTCTTTCTTTTGTCCGTCTCTTTATCTCCTATTTGAAGACACAAGAAGAGGGAAGTTTCTAGAAGCTGGGAAGAAGGTTCTCACTAGTAACTCACCACGCTGGCCCCTTGTTCTTGGTCTTCTAGTCTCTGGAGCTGTTGTTTCAGCTCGTTGTGTCCTGGTGTTTTTCCATGGCAGCCCACACTGACTAAAACAGACATCTCGGGTTTGAATAGAAGCTCAGCAAAGTCACTGGCCTCCTGAGCAAGTCCTTGTTCGTGCTAAGCCCAAGTTCTCTTCCCGGGAGAGGAGGGGCTTGTACCTGTGACTCGCAGCACCAGGATTCTACTAGGGCCCCGACGTCTCCTCATTTGAGAATTCAGTATTTATAGTCCTTTTTCTGCATACCAAGCATCTCTGAAATTAGAAGTTGTAGTCAAAGGTATCACAGATCATTTTATTCCAAGGATTGGTAGGGAAAAGTTTCTAGAGACAACACATCAACTGTATCGGAAGTGGCTTCTTTGATTTTAAAGTATTTGAGCTTTACAACAGCAAGCAGCATGTTAATATGACATTTATGAGCCATCCTCAAGCCCTCTCTAATTAACTTGTTGTGTACTTCCTCTAAACCAACAGAATTAGAAGGGAAACGCTTATTTGTCCTGTTGCTAAGGAACCACTATAATTTGCATAGTAAAAAAATCATTAGTATACTTAAGCTGAAATCCTATCTATTTATAACAGCCGGACTTAACGCAGGAGATCAAAGTATCAGGGCTGATACTTGAGTGTAAGAAGCTCAGGGCAGCAGTGTGGTTAGACCAAGTGTGTGATATTTACAAGAAGTTCCATTGCACTTAGTTACAAACCATCCAGTGTCGCTCCTAGGGGCTGCCGGAGGGAGGCCAGAATTGCCCTGTGTAGGCAGAGAAGTGGCTTCATTTGATATGTGCTAACACATTCACCTGAATTCTGCCTGGGCTCAGGTTGATTTATTCTTTTTCAGAACCTCCATAAAGCATTTTTCCTCAAGAAATGAATAGATTTATTTGACCTTCATCCAGGTGATGGAAAGGTTTTTAGAGTGAGAAAACCTGACTTTGAACCCAAGGGTCACAGCTCCACACTAGCTGGGTGAAGATGTGTCAGTGTTGTAGCTTGTCTGAAACTTTTGTCTTCCTCCTTTAAAGGTGTCCTCAGATTAATAGCCTGGCTATGGAAGAAAAGTGAAAACAGATAATAAAGAGTCTTCTAAGAATTTTTTTAACTTAAACTTTCATAGAGATTCTTTTGAGGCAATTTGAATAATGATGTAGTTTATATGGAAAGTAATTTTATGAACGGGAAAAGTCTGAAGATAATAACAGTAGACTGTTAAATGTTTAAACGTATTATAAATCTATAGGAATTCAAACAGCGTGTTGCTGGTCCACAGCAAGAAAGGCAAATCAATGGAGAGGTAAGAGAAGTCAAGCTCTTCTACAAAGTTGTAGTAATCCAAACAGCATACTTCTGGCATTAAAAACAAAAGGAAGACCAATGGTCCAGGATAGAGAATTCCTAAATTGGGGCTGGAGAGATGGCTTGGTAGTTAAGAATGCTTCTTCCTCTTCCAGAAGACCCAAGTTTGGATCCCAGCACTCACACTGTGCAGCTCACAAACACCTATAACTTCAGCTCCAGGGACTCTAATACCCTCTTCTGGCCTCCCTGGAAACCAGCACATACATGGCACATATTCACACAAAACACACACACATATGCATAAATTAAAAAAAATCTTTACAAAAGGATCTTAAAATGAGCCATATCAGCTGATTTTTGAGAAAGCCAAGAAGATATATATTGGAGAAATTGCAGTCTCCTAAACAAACAGTGGTGGGAAAACAGGATCTGCATATGCAGAGAATGAAACCAGATCCCTACCTGCTACCTCACACAGAGTCCAAGGCAAAATGGACCAGAAGCTAATAGAAGGCTTGACACTATGACCATTAGAAGAAATAGAACAGAAAGCTTTAAAGACCCAGGGGACACAGAGCTTTGGCTATGCCCATAAAGCATAAACAAGAAAAGCAAAAGGAGACAAAGAGGATGGCACCAGACAGCACCTCAGGGCCAGGGGCGGAACTCAGTGCTGAACTCTTGCTTAGCACGTACCAGACCATGCCGTATGGTTCTCAGCACTGAGAACAGGGACAGTTTAAAAAACAGCAGAAATGTCCATAAAGTACACATGGGAGAAGGGATGGTCACCAAGAACCCACAGCAGCAAAAGCTGGACGATCTAATTTGAAAACAGACAAGTGATCTAAATGGTATTTTCCCAAACTAGGTATATAAACAGTTAATGAGGACATGAAAAAAAAAAAGAAATCCAACATCACTAATAGTCAAGGAAAGGAAAACTCAAAACCACAATGAAGTATCAGTCATCTCACCCTGGTTGGAATGAGTTTTTGTAAAAAGGACAATAAATAAATAAATTAATTAATTAATTTCTGGTGGGGTATACATCCAAGGGGGATCTCTCACCCTCCAGGTGTATGTGTGAATTACTTGATTAGCCTTCACCATCAGCTTGATGGCTTTGAGAGGCATATAGATTAACAAAGCACATTTCTTGGTGTGTCTGGGAGGGTCTTTTCAGAAGCAGCTTGAGACCACTCTGAGTTTTCTCTGCTTCCTGTTGACCGCGCAGTGAGCAGCCTCGCTCACTTTTCGTTCCACACCTTTCTACCATGATGCTCTGCTTCACCTGGGGTCCAGAAACAACAGAGCTATCTATGAACCGAACCCCACAAAGTCGAGTCAAAATAAGTTCTTCCTCCCTTACGTTGTTTTCTAAGTATTTTTTTTTTTTTTTTTTTTTGCCGTGGTGAAAGGGACAAACAGAAGCCATTATGGAGAACAATATGCAGGTTTTCCAACAAACTAGAAACGGAACTACTTTATGATCCAGCGATTACTACATCCGACACATCTGCACATGCAAATGTAGTTATCAGAGGTAGTTATAATGTTCCATGTCACAAAAGGATGACTATCATGCATAATAATTAATTGCACACTTCAAGATAATCAGCAGAGAAGAGTTCAAATATTCCAATGATTCTACTTGAGGAGTTAGAAATACTGACGACCTTCATCATTGCATGTTGTATACCTGCACCAAGTCATAATATTCTGTCCCAGGAATAAGTGTCAATGTGTCCTTCAAAAATAAAAAATAATAAGCCAGCCGATCTCTTTCATTCTACCTCTGCACAGACTTCCCACTTCCTTTTCTGTTTCTCTCTCACCTGTTGTCAACCATATTCTTTTTCAGATCTGAAAAAAAACATGTTTTCAGTGGGCTCTGTTATGAGGCCGCCTGCCAGTCAACAAAGCAGGAGACGATGTCAACTCCGACAGAGTGAGGAAGCCCTCACTCAGAGGTCTGACAGCCTGGGATAATAGAGATGCACAACACATCACTTCTTAATTATCCTTACTATGTGTTCACTCTAGTTACTTCTCTATTGCTGTGACAGAACACTCTGACCAAAACAACTTGGGGAGGAAAGGGTTTATTTGGGTCACATGACCTAATCATGGTTCCTCATTGACGGAAGCCAGGGAAGGACCCTGGAATCAGGAACTGAAGCTCCTCAGGCACTCCAGTCCAGCAGCTTTTATCACCTCTTGTCATCCCGGTCAGGTTACCCATCCTCATCCTGGTACTCAGGTCAGGACAAAAGACAGTGCTAGCAATGAGACCTCCCCTAAGACATGACTTGGGAGCCTTGACATATTGACTAGAACTTTAATGATTCCTAGTGACTAATACAGATCTAGGGTTTTATTTGCTGTTTGTATTCCCTAAACTGACCCATCACAGTGTATTTCCATGGCACCATGCTTTGAGTACCATGGTCTTGGTACCTAAGACCATTTTCTTGATTCTAAAAGAGCAGCCACACTTTGGCCCAGCAGATGAAGGCCAGGTTTCACTTAACTACGCAGTAAAGTTATATATGACCCAAGTTCATATATAGGGAGATAGAAAGAAGATAATGAAGGCTGTGCTGGCTGGCAGCTGCTGGATTTGGTGTCTTACTCTCCAACAGTGAGGCTCTATGATCATGAGAACTGTCTGAGGCACTTGTTACAGTCTACACCATTAGACCTCCTCACAAGATAGACTCATAACTGGCAAGAAATAGACTTCGGTGTGTATAGCAGCCCCCTCTTACCACCAGATGTCATTTAACAAGTCCTTACTTATGAAATACCCAACCCAATAATCAATGGTACAAAATTTTTCTTTTTATTAAAAATAATATTTATTGATTCTTTAAGAATTCATACAATGTATTTTGATCATATTGAACCCCCTCCTCCATCTCCTGTCAAATCCAACCCCACCTCCCTAAGCCCTCAGCGTCATGTTCTTTTGTTTTTTTTAAAGCCCACCAAGTCCAATTTAGGTTCCCGAAATATTCTTGGATGTGCGCGTCCCCTGGAGCACGGTAAAGCTACCAGGAGTCATACCTTACAGGAAACTGACTCTTCCCTTCCCGGCAACTATCAATTGCCACTAGCTCCTCAGCTAGGGCTGGGGCTTCCTGCCCACCATCCTACCCCATGCTGGGATTTTGCCTGGTCTGAGTTTGGGAAGATCTTGTGCATGCTGTCACAAGTGTTGAGTGCAAATGGACGTAACTATCTTGTTGTGTCCAGAAAACTTTGCTTTGTTGTTATCCACAGCCTCTGGCTTGTACAAGCTCCTCCTTAAATTTCCACAACCACCCCCAAGCCTTGGAGGAATAGATGTGGAGTAGGTGTCCAGTTTAGGGCAGAGCATTCAGAATTCTTTTATTTTTTGATTGTTGACCAATTGTGAGTCGCTGTGTTAATCCCTATCTACTGCCAAAATTAGCTTCTCTGATAAAGGTTGAAAGATGCATCTATAAGTATAAAGATAATTCATTAGAAGCCAGTTTAGCAGTAGTTCCATTCAGCAGAATAACAGTAGTAGATTAGATTCTCTCCTAGGGTCTATGCCCTGTCTAGTCACAAGGTCCTGAACTCAGTAATGGTACCAGCTATGGGTTCCATCTTGTGGAGAAGGCTTAAATCCAATCATGAAGCTTTTGATTACTTTCCTAATATTCTTGCCCCATTGCATTAGTGCACATAAACAAGTCTGAAACTTAGTATTTTGCTTAGTATTATCACAAAAGTACTTTTCCTTATTAAAATGGCTTTGCAAAGGCTAAGAAGATGGTTCAATGGGTACAGTAGCTGCAGTGCAAGTGAAAGAACCTGAGTTCAATTCCCCAGAACCACATAAAGCTAGACACAGTAGTATGTATCTGTAATCCCAGAACTATGATGAAGTGGGAGGTGGAGGTAGCATACTCAGAAAGTCCCTGGGCACTTGACTGGCATCTGTAGTGGCAAACAAGAAACTCTGTCTCAAACAAGATGGAAGGCAAGGACTGACACCTGAGGTTATCCTCTGACCTCTTCAGGGACACCATGAGAAGTGTGCACCTGCACTCACACATGAATACACACACACACACACACAGAAGCATACACAAATTACTTTTAAATTTTTAACAATTTATTTATTTTATGTATATGAGTGTTTTGCCTACATGAATGCAAGTACACAGGTGTCATGCAATGCTTGCTGAGGCCAGAGGAGGGTGTTGAATCTCCTGGAACTAGAATTACTGATGGTTGTTAGCCACCATGTGGTTGCTGGGAACTGAACCCAGATTCTCCACAAGAGCAGTCAGTGCTCTTAACCACTGAGCCATATCACTAACTCCCCTCCTAAATATTTGAAAGCATGGAATAAAATGACTATACAAATGACCTTTCACTTAAGCACTCTGCTACCATTGGGCCTGTGTGCCATTATAAACCTTGGGCTGTTCTAAAAGGCACTGCTACGAAGATCATTGTGTCTTAGTGTTTTAAAATATGTACTTATTACTTTCTATTTTGGACACATTTTCAGGGGGATGTGGAATTACTGAGTCAATGGCACATGATTCCAATCTGCAAAATGGTTTTTAGAACTATAAAATGCAGCACAAATGAAAGGACTGGCTACCACTCTCTTTTATCAAGTTTTTCTGCAGCAAGCACTGAACAGGTCTGCATGCCTGGGAAACAGATCACGGGGAAGGTAGGGACCAGATATCGGTGAAGATACTAATGATTAATAAGGACAGTAGAGATGGAATCCAGTGGCCTCTGGGAGCTCCCCCTGTGGGGACAAGTGTCAAGTCTCCATAGATAATAGCTACATCTGCTCTGGTCAGTGAGTTATAAGCTGTGTTAACTTAAACAAGACATTTGGTGTCTCTCAACCCAGTTTCCATCTGAAAATGAGAGCCTGAGATAATCTCTGAACTCTTTCCAGGTCTGACTGCGCCAATCCCATCCCACACGACGACCCTGTCTTCTAGAAAAGTTTTTCCTTAGCTTTAAGCTCATACCCTGACTGCCCACAGCTGGACAGAGCAAGTAAATGTCCTGGCTGCTTCCTTTGGCCTAAGAACCGGCTGCCAGATACCAGAAAGGGATTTTCTAGAAAGTACACATTTGATCTCCAGCCCCTTGCTCCAGATCTTTCTCTGCCAAAACAGGACTCAGCACTAATGCGGCATATGTGTCTCCTCAAGGACACGCTGTTTTCTTTACCAGGTTACTTAAATACACGAAATTCACTGTATTTTCATTAGTGGAAAAAAAAGAGAAAACACTATTAAGAGCTAAAATGAAAATGTCTTCACACCTGAATAGAAACAAAAGTAGAATATTTAATTCCACTGACTATAAGGGTCATGATTTAATTCTAACTTTTGCTTTTTGGAGCTAGTTAATTTGCTTTATTTTTAACACATCTTAATGATAAATCAACATGTAAATTAATTGCTTTCAGTGTGACATTTCCACACATGCCTTCATGGACATCGGGCGATCGTCTGCATACCTATGACCCTTGATCTCTCATCCATCAATCCCTGTACCTTTCCCGTTAGTGATTCCTTTTCTACTTCTAGGTTGAATGGGCGTTTTTGAAGTTTCACCTAAGAAAGAACATTCAATATTTGTCTTGTGTCTGCCATATTTTATTGAGCATGATACCCTCCACTTCCATCCATTTTGCCGTGAGCAACAGGATTTTTCCTTGTGAATAAAAGAACTCCATTTGTACATATATCATTTTCATTATCCATTCATCTGTTGATCTGTTGACCAGCAACTAAGCTGACTCCACATCTTGGCTATTGTAAATAATGTTGCTATAAACAAGGGAATGTAGGTATGTTTTCTCTGGACTGGTTTCATTTCCTTTAAACATATACCCAGGAGCTGGAGAGATGACTCAGCGGTTAAGAACTCTGGCTGCTCTTGCTGAAAAACCTGGATTCATTTTCTAGCACACACATGGTGGTTAACAACCACCTGTAACTCCAGTTTCAGGGAATCCAACTCCTTCTTCTGACTTTTGTGGCATTGCATGACACAAGTGTATTTACATACGTGCAGGCAATACACTCATAACATAAATTAAAAAAATAAAATATTTAAATATATACCCAGGAGCGGGATAGCTGGGTCACACAGGAGTTCTATTTTGAGTTTTTTTGAGGATCCATCTCCGTAATGGCTAAACTAGTTTACATTCCCGCCAAAAGTTCCTTGACTCCATAGCCAGTGTTTTGTTTTGTTCTGTTGATTGATGACTGATTGGTTGTTAATAACCATTTTAATTTGAGTGAGTTGGTACCTGAATACATTTTAATTTTCATTTCTCTGGTGATTAATAGTATTGAACATTTTTCATATATAGTCTCTTTGCATTTCTTTTTTGAGACGTGTCTATTCAGATCATTGGTCCTGGCATGATTGGGTTACTTGTTTTTTATCAAGTCTTTTGGTTCTGTATATAGTCTAGATTTAATCTTCTGGCAGGTGAATGACCCCATTTTCTTCCATTCTGCATGTAGCGTGTCCACCCCGTTGCTTGTTTCCTTTGTCCTGCAGAATGTTTTTTGTTTGCTGCAATCCCGTCTGTCTTTTTTGAGCTTTGTTTCTGGTGCTTGTAGAGTCCTACCCAGAAAAATCATTGCCTACATCCCTCCTTCCCCTAGTGATTTTAGAGTTTCCAGTCTCACATTAAAGGTTTTGATGCATTTTGAATTGATTTTGTATAGGGTGAGAGACAGTGGTCAAGCTTCGGTCATTAGTAGATTTCCAGTTTTCCCAGCACCTCTTGTTAAAGAGGCTGTTTTTCCTCCAACATGAGCTCTTGGCCCTTAGCTGCGGCACGTGGTCTCTGTACTGGGTTCTCTTCTGGTCCGTCACTCTGTGTCTGCGTGTGTGCCTTGCTGTTCTCCTTACCGTGCAGCTATCGTGTGTCCTGAAGTCAGTATTGTGACGTCTGCTGCTTGTCTCTTTTTGTTCAGGGTTGTTTGGTTATCCAGGGTCTTTTCTGCTTCTATATCTAGTTTAAGATTGCTTTTTCTGGTTCAGTGACTAATGTCATTGGAATTTTGATGGAGATTGCATTGAAGCTCTAGATTGCATTGGACAGAGTAGAGATCTGAGCAAAAAGAAATATCCAATCCATGAACACCAGGTGCCTTTCTACTCTTAAATTTCTTTTCTCAGTGTTTTGTAATTTTCATTATAGAGGATTTTTACTTCATTAGATAATTATGTGTGTGTGTGTTGACTGGGATTGCTCTCATTATTGGTATATGGAAAAGCTACTGATTTTTGTATATTTACTTTGAATCTTAGTTTTTCAGTTCTAATAGTGTTTAAGTGGAATGTTTAGGATTTTCTAGGTACAAAATCACTTCTGCAGAGACAGTTTGACTTCTTCCTTTCTTATTTGGATGTCTTTTAATTCTTTTTCTTTCCTAATTGCTCTTGTTAAAATTCCTAGTAGTGGATTGGATAAGAGTAGAGAGAGTGGATGCCTTTCCTTCTCCTGATCATACAGAACACACACACAAAACATGCTTCCCTTCAGCATGAGGATGGTTATAAGTTTGTCATATGTCATCTTTTATGATGAGGTAAAATCGTTCCCATTTACTCGGGGCCTTTTATTGTGAAAGGATACTTAATTTTATCAAATCCTTTAACTGCATGGAAGGGTCCGCCCCCTTTAATTTCATAGGAATAATTTGAGAAGGATTTGTGTGAATTCTTCAATCTCATTGTCTTGGTCTATGTAGATTTTTTTTAAAAAGTGAATTTGCCTGATTCAATTTTCATAAGTAATGTTTGTCCAGAAATTTCCAATTTCTTCTAGATATTCCTATAGGAGCCTTTGAATTTCTGTGCTATCGATTGTAATGTGTCATTTGTGCTTTCTCTCTCTCTCTCTCTTTCAACCTCTAAGTTTGTCACTTTTATGATTTCAAAGAAACAACGGTTCTTTTTTTTTTTTGTCTTGTTCTTTTCAACTCTATTTCATCATCTCAGGTCTGACCTTCATTATAAATTTCCTTCTGAGACCTGCAGATGCAACATCAGGTTGTCCCTGGTGATGTGGTGGTAGCTCCCCCTAGTACTAGTCTTTGCAGTAGCCCACTAGTGTAGGCGCATCGTTTTCATTTTCATTTGTTTCAAGGGGTTAAAAAAATTCACTCTAAATTCCTATATGACCATTTAATGTCCTAACTGATCATTCAAAGTGTACTTTCAGACCCCATGTATTTGTATACGTTTTAAAGTTTTTCATTTCTACTGCCATTCCAATATGAGCCGAAAGATACTGGATATGATTTCATTTAAAATAAATTTGGTAAGACTTGTTTTGTACTCTAATCTATGGTGCATTCCAGAGACAGTTCTATGCATCTATGCGAATTTGTGCTCTGATGTTGTGTGAGATTTTCTGTGTCTATTGAGTTTAATCTATAGTGTAGTTTAACTTGACATGAGTGTGTGTGTGTGTGTGTGTGTGAGTGTGTGTGTGTGTGTGTGTGTGTGTTGTGTTGTGTTGTTGATTGGTTTGGATATTATATCCATTGATAACAGTGATGTTTTGAATCCCTCTACTATTACTGTATTGGATCCTGGCTCTCCTTTTAGGTCTAGGAGTGCTTGTCTTATAAAACTATGTGCTCCAATTTTAGGTGCCTCTGGTCATTATATCTTCTTGATGAACTGATCCTTCTTATTGCTTATGTTGTAAAGTCCATTTTATCTGTTTTAAGTATAGCAGATCTTACTAACTTCCAGATTCCGCTTGCTCAGAATATCATTTTCCATCCTTTAAGTTTCAGTCTGTGAGTGACTTTCTGGAGAGGTGAATTTCTTGTGGGCAGCGTACTGTTGGGTCTTATTTTTAATTCATTCAGCTAGTCTGTATCTTTTAGTGAGAGAAATAAGACTATGAATCAATTTATATTCATAATTATTCATGAAATCCATAGGTTAGTGCCATCATTTTGTTACTTAGTTGTTTCAAATAGTATTTTCTCATTGATAATTATTGTTTCTTTTCTGTTTGTCTTTTGTATGTCTACATAGCTAGTGGGATCTATACTTCCATGTACTATAAGGATGATAGTTTCTTATTACCACTTTTGGGTGTAGGGCTCCTTTAAGCATCTTTTTGAAGCCTAGTCTGGTGGCCATGAATTCCTTTGGATTTTGCTTATCTTATACTTTTTATTTCTCCTTCAATTTTGAAGGATAGCCTTGCTGACAATAATAATCTTGGTTGCCAACTATTTTCTTCTTGGAACTGAAATACATAATTCTATGTCCTCTTGGCCTATAAGGTTTCTACTGAGAAATATTTTGTTAGTGTGATGGGATTTTCCTGAAGTATAAATTGGTACTTTTCTCCTGCAGATTCTTAAATGATTTCTTCTTTCTACACCTTTGGTGGTTTGGCTATATGTCATGGTGAGGATCTTTTCTGATCATATATATTTGGAGTTTTATAGACTGCCTGGACATCCATGTCTCACCCAACATGAGGGAACTCTTCTATTATTTCATTGAAAAATTTTCTGTGCCTTTAATTTTTATTTGTTCTCTTTGGGACATACCAGACAGTATGCACGCTTAGTCTTTCATTGGTGTCCTGGAGCTCTTCCATGACCTCTTTACTCTTGTCTTTTAAATTTCTGAATGTCCAAATTGATATTCAAAAGATCTTGGGTCAAATTCTAATATTCATTTCTTCACTTGATCTAGTCTATTTTTTTAAAAACTTTGCTGAATTTCTGTATAACTTTTTAGGTTCTTTATTTCCAATATTGGCTCTTTTCAAAATGTATAACGCATTACTAAATTTCTTTCATATCTTACACAGTATGCCTAAGTTTATTTAGCTATTTTTCTGTATTCTTTTGGATCCATTGAGCTTTTTAAAAAATAATTCTTTTAAGGATACTGGGAAGGGAGCTCAGTAGGTAAAATGCTTACTGTGAAAGCCTGAGGACCTGAGTTTGAATCCTCATCACTCGGGTCAGGAGTGGTGGCATATGTCTATAACCCTACAATGCGGGTGGAGTGGGGACTGAGACAGAAAGATCCTGGGGACTTCTGACCAGCCAGACCAGCCCAAATGGTAAGTTCCAGCTTCACTGAGAGACCCTGTCTCAAATAGTAATGTGGAAAGCAATTAAGGAAGACATTTTGACAACCACGCTTGGCCTCCACATGCCCCTATGTGTTACGAGCACCCACACACACAAAATTCTTTTGGAATTAGTTAATTTATTTATTTTCAGTGCTGGAATTTTAACCCAAGGCCCCTCACATGCTAGGCTAGTACTCTTCCACTGAACTCCACCTTCCTCTTTTGAATGCATTTTATCAATATTTCCTCTCCTTCAATATCTTTGAAATCTATTAGTAGGTCTTTGGAAGATATCATATTACTTTCTTTTGGTTTGATATTTTGCTTTATTTTGTTTTTCAAATTCTTGTGTTCCTATATCCGCATCTTCTTCAGCCAGCCCCTGACCACAGCCCCTGAAGGTCCCTAGGAAATGAAATAAATTCCCTTGCTTAAGCCAGGCGACTGTGCAGTTTTAGACTACTTATCAAACTACACTGAAAGCCTGCACAGATGGTGAAGCTCTCCACTGGCTGGGATGGCCGGAGCCCACTCCTGACCGTGCTGCCAGGAACTCTTCTTTCACTCTTTCTCCCTCAGATGCCAGGATATTTAATTTCTCTTGCTATGCTTTTATCCCGGATCCTTGGATTTTACAAGGTTTCCACTTTTCAGCTGTTGAATTCCAGTGTTTTCCTGCCATCCCTCAGACATGCGGCTGTTCACCTGTGGCTCTGCTCTTCATAGTGAAGGGTAGGGGGATGCTAGGTGCCCCTGTCGACCATCTTGCCAGTCCCTCTATTTGTGTTTTAAAGTACTGTAAAACAGTGGAAGTCAGACTGCGAAAGTATCACTTTCAGTGTGGACACACCAGATTCGTGTCTAGCACCTAATTTCGGTTACAACGGTGGGATGGGATGACTCAAAAATGTCACTATTGAAACTTCTGTAATGATTGTTACTATGCTTTTCTTTTAACTAAAATGTTCTCTCTGAAGTTCAACAGCTCCTGTACTTTTTGAAGAATGCTGATCTCACCGATTTTGTAGAGTGGGAGGCACACAAGGCAGGCAGGGAGAGAATCGCTCCATTCTTGGACTCCTTTGTTCTTAGACCTGGGAAAGGTTTATTGTTGTTTGTTTACATGTTTAACTCACCGAATTTCAGTTTCTTCATAAAAGGAACAGAGAGAATTCATTAGATACTTAATAATTAGGGCATTTGTTCTTTCCTTAGTGAACTGTTCTTGTGTATGAACTGGGGGATGGATTGAAATACTTCCTATAGCTAAGAAAACAAGTAAGTAACCTACTAAGTCACAGGAAGGTTGTCACCCTGAGCTTAAAGAGGGAGTTGCTGAAGTGAAGATGCTCTCTTATAGTACTAGAATGTGGGAGGTGGAGGTAGGAAGATCAAGAGCTCAAGGTCATCTACTCTATGTACTGAGTTGGAGACCAGGCTTCATAAGAGAGACTTTGTCTCCAAAAAACAAAAATAAAATAACATGGGGCCAGGGGTTTGATGGAACAGATGAAAGGATGTAAACAAACCCAAAGGACCTGAGTGTTATCCCTAGAAACTATGAGTAGAAGGCAAGAACAGACTCCCAAATTTGTCCTTGGCCTCCTCACTCAGGCCTGCACTCACAGACATCATACACACACACACACACACACATTAAATAAAATTAAAATTTTTAAAAATAAATCTTACCAGGCTTGTAACCCAGTTCTCAGGAGGCAGAGGCAGGTGGATCTCTGAGACCGAGGCCAGCCTAGTCCACATAGCAAGTTTCAGATAGCTGGAGCTACAGGAAGACCTTGTGTCAAAAAGAAAATCTATCTTAAAGAAAAGAATGCATATGGAGGCCACCTTACGGGCCCTGACTAATGATCCCTCTTTCCTGTGTCCTCGGCCGTAGCTTTGAGTGTTCTACATTTTCTTCTAAAGCTGAAGTTTGTCTCCCATCTGACTTGGTGCTCAACCTGTGTCTTGCTTTGGCCAATGAGATGTTTGCAATCATGATGTCACCAGTAACTGGATCGTGCTTTTACCTTGGGGAAGACTGTATCCTGGCTAGCCTTCTAGTTCCAGGGGAGGAGGCAGGAGACGTGCAGAGCACATCTTTCTCCTGTGACCTCGAGCTCATTCTCTCCAGTCAGCCCACAGGTACAGGAGCAGTAATAAATACTTGCTGTTTTAGGCCATGGAGTTTGGGCATGGCTCTGGACACAGCACTGTTGTGTGACCAAAGCTAAAAAGTTCAGAAAGCAGGCACTTCCTAGGAAAAGCCTGTTTGTCTAGAAGTAAAACAACAAATACACATGGACAGTAAAACTTCTGACACTGTAAGCAACCTTGTGTGGACTTGGCTGAGTGAACTTCTCTAGACTTCAGTTTTCACGTCTGTAAAGTGGGATGCTTATGCAATTAGATTCACTGTGGACCCAACTATGAGAAAAATGGAGAAATGGAGTGCCTACATCTAGAAATATCAGCGGTTAAGTTGCCTAGCATGCATTAAGTTCCTTTGGAACATACAGCACATATATATTGGACAGAGCAATAAAAATGTTTATGAGCACTTCTAAAGGGCAAGTATTTTTATAACCAAGTAGGCACAGAGGCCCCAGGGCAAGGGCAGTGTCTATTAGTTCCAGCCTGGAAACTGGGCCTTTGCAGGCATCCAAGCTAGATCAAACTGGTTATAGTCCTTTCTGCATTGCCCACCCCAAACTTTAGAGAAGTTCTTTGTCGGTGTGTCCACATCTCTAGCACCTGTTGGACACTTGCTACATTTCTAATACTTCCAATGTAGAACATGAAAGCGTGGAGCCTGGAGATCTTAGAAACAGGCAACAATTATTTTGATGATGGCAATTGTTGTTTGTTTCCTGTTTCTTTCTCTTTACGGAGGTGGTATCGACCTTTTTGAATAGTTTTCTTGGTTTTGGCTTTGAGACTGGATCTCCCTGTGATTTAGAGGCTGGTCTTGCACTGGTAAGTCTCCTGCCTTAGCTTCCTTGGAAATTTATTTATTCTTGAAAAAAAAACAAGTCTCTTTGAAAAGTAAGTAAATGATAGATATGGAAAAAAAAAACTCACAAAAGTGGTACTTATGATGACGTTTGGAAATATTGGACTTAATAAGTATTTACCTGATTAAAGCAGGCGTCTGTTTACAAGCAGAAATCTGAGATGCTGTGCTTTGCTGAAGCACTCACCGACTCAGAGTGGACAGCAGTATTGATCGACTCCACTCTCTCATCCCACAAATTGTGTTACTGGTCCATAAACATAAGGAACGCTTCTAAAAAGTCCACAGAACATTTCTCATTTCAACACCCAGGGCACTGACAACCAGCCTCTTTCAATAGTCTGGAAAAAAATTACAGAATTTGTGTTTGTTTTCCAATTTTATTGAAGCCGGCAGGAACCATCTGCACATATACCAGACATGCAGGGTGACACCCAGGGCTCCAAATAGCCTCGCAAATTAGGCCAAGTGTGTCTTTGTGTCTACAGTTATCAATTTCAAATCCTGAGGACATGTCTATAGCACAGATCCAGAGACAAGCAGGGCACCGTGTGTGTCCCAGCGCAAGCAGCCCTCTCGGGCCCACTCGCAGGCCCAGCAGCATTCCTGCGGGCCTTCCTCAGTTGCTTTCCAGTCTGGGAGCATCTGCTGCTCATTTCTCATTTCTTCCCCGTTTTGAACAATTTCGTTCCTAAGCTCCGTTTCCTTGTGGCTTCCTGGAGCTCTGATGACAAACCATGATACTTTGTTCTCGTCCTTTCAGGCCCTGTAGGGCACTGGAGAACACATGAAATTTGTTTCCAATTTTGCATCTGCCAAAACATTCCTGGGGTAACAATACAAGCCTATAAAAATAGGATGCACCATCCCTCTAATTCCACAAAATAAACTAACCCAAAAGGAAATCAAACACAGTCCTGGAAAATGTAGCATCTATGTTTTTCACACCCATTCCCCCTTTTCTGAGCTGGTGAAAACTTGTTCCTGAATTATGATGGAGACAACATTCTTGTCCTTCCTGTTTATAGAGAATAATCAGGCATCATCAAATGGAAAGACATGTGAAGGCTTTCTGCTTGTTGGTTTCTTGTTTTGTAAAATGAAGATCTTCAGGGACTGGTTAGGAGAAGGTGGAGTCCAATTTCCTCACTGGATTTGGGAGTGTTGTTTCTAACTCATCTACACAGAATATTAGCCGCTCTCCGTGTCCTTCCGCATCCACAGAGTTCACACAGACACAAAGCAGAGCAACTTTCCATTTTCGGTTTCAGACAGTGCAGGATAACTTGGAGTTTGGAATTCCTGAATCTTGGCCAAGGTGATGTCATTAAATCTATAATGAAAACAGTGTCACTGAGAGAATTAATTCATTATGGTGGAATTAAGTTAAATCCTCCAGGATACACCATCAGGCACCCATACTAACTTACTCACGTCAACCTACGTGAGGCGTGTTCAAATATAGAAACGAAAAACAAGTTCCAAACCTCGGTCCTCACAGAACATTAGGTGACTTCCAAAGTCAAGGTCATCTGACTCTTAAAAAGATTTATAAGTCTCAAGGTATTTAGCATTGTAAGCTATTTGTTAATATTGCTAAATGCCTTGTGGTACAATTTACTGTCTTAAGTTATTAATTTGTACTTTTAAACGTTTGGCTTATTAGTTCTTACAACACTCAAAATAAACACAAGAACTGCTTCACATTTAATTCTCAAAATATCCCGACACTCTGTCCAACTACAATAAAACAGCACCACTAGGGTTGAAAGTTGCTCTGTCAAGATTTTGAGAATATTTCCAATCCCTAAATTTACCATGTCATCAAGGAATGTGTCTCTCATCAGGCAGTGCAGCAAGAAATCAGCATGTGAAGTCTTTTCTCTAGCCTCCAGGGGTTTACAGTTCAGCCTGAAGCCCAGACGTGTTTTCCTGTGGTAAAATCTATCTCCTAGGAGCCTGGTGACCAGGAGCAGGATGTGAGTACCCAAGTCACTTACAAGGGCTTCTTTCTGCTCCCATACTACATCTGTGCGAAGTCCAGGGAAACACCCCACCTTCTCTCCTACCACTCAGGCTACATACTTACCTAGGGTAGTGACTGCCCACAGGAGAGGGTGGGTTTCTTTCGGAAAAAGATTGTGAAGATATTCAATATGAAAATTAGCAAGTTAATAGATTTTTTTTTTTTTTTAGAAAATAAAGGTTACTGCTTCAAAAATTAGGTCACTTCATACTGGCAAAAGAACGTGCAATCTTAGAAGATAAGTGAGAAAAAAAATCACATTTCTTGTTCAAGGCTTGTGACACAGGGTTGTTAAGCAGCAAGTGGAAATTTCCTGAGCTCAGTGAAATGACTTGACATCCACCTGGCATACTTTCTATGGAAGCTGTGTGTCAAGAAAAAAAAAAGTTGTAGTTCTCAAGCTCCATTTTTAATGGTGACGGCTATACTCTTTGTCTGCTTCCCTACAAAGATTGTAGGCCACATATTGTCACAGGCTGTCATTATCTGGGCAAGACTTTTTTGTTGACATTTAGCAAAAAAGAAATTTTACATTTACAGGTCATCTCTCGTTATAACATGCATTACCTCAGATCCTTGAAATAATAAGAATTCCAAAACCTAGCCAATGACGTGCTTGCTTTATACAATATTGATGGGACGGACCCTGGGGTAACAAAGGAATTTTGATGGTGCCTTCGTACTCTTTGTAATGGGATTTGGCCAGGATCAGGAGAAGCATGTATTTATTTTTTATTCATTTAAAACGTATAGTCTGCTTGCTTCCCAAAAGGTTTGGCTTGTAAAAACAAGCAAACAAACAAAAACCCCATATGCATTAGGACTGGTCCAAATAGGCAGCTGTTTGTTTGTTTGTTTTTTAATATAAAGAAGAGAGGAATAGAGAGAAGGGAGAGAAGAAAAGAAAGGAGAAGGAGGAAAAGAGGAGGAAGGATAGTATTTCCTTAGAGGTAAACCACAGCACCTATCATTGAGCATATATGAATTTACATGTCACATTTCCTGTTCAAAAGATGCAGGACGGAAGACCGCTGATACAGGAACGCTTACCAGTGGCTGGGCTTTCGGCGGGCATTCGCTTCCACTGGCTGATGCTCCTGCTGTTTGAGATGTTAAGTATCTTTATCATCTTCAGGAGTTATGCAGAGAACAAACACTCGATTAAGGGAAGCATTTTGCCGTATTTGTGCCCTGTGTTCCCAGCAGCCCTATCACCTGCAGCCTTCAGTT
The DNA here is from genome assembly GCA_035773235.1 of Eospalax fontanierii. Lineage (NCBI taxonomy): Eukaryota > Metazoa > Chordata > Mammalia > Rodentia > Spalacidae > Eospalax > Eospalax fontanierii. The sequence goes on from CM069552.1 coordinate 14,083,093, forward strand.
AATATCTATTTGAAATGCACAGAAAACAGTCATACTTCCCCTTTAAGCAACTGCCCTCTATCAGCCAAAGAGGGCAGGACTTGATCTTTCTTCGTCTCTCTTTTTCCTCGCTAGGAGAAATGAGCTCAACTGATCTTTACCAAAAAAACATGATTTTTGTTCTTAGCAGGGATTTTTGGAACCACAGTTTAAACAACTTCAGAGGCACCCTGGGGTGCCCCGGATCAGCTGAAGACTATACGAACATCATATGGAGTTTCTCTCCTTTGCCAAAAAAATAGGGTTTGCGCACTCATTCCTGTCCTTTTTTCTAATTCTCCTTGTCCCTAAGTTTCCATCTTTGCAAGAGTTCACGGAGCTAATTGTTCATTTCCCTCATGTGTAGAAAGGACGAGCTGTCACTTTCCCATTCCAGCCGCTTGGCCTTCAATCAACATCACCATAAATGTGACATATGAATATTAAATCCAAATATTTTATTGGGGCAGATAAATATGATTTGTAAAAAGAGTCAAATTAACAATCCATTACATACTAATGGGCTCTAATCAATAAGTTTAATTTGACTAAAAGGAGAGGGGCAGGAGAGAGAAGAGACTCAATTACACCCAAATGGTGCAATTTAAAATTATAAAGGTGAGTGACTTCTACAACTTTTGAGCGGAATTCTGGCTTGAGTTCTATACCTGAGGCTTGAGCTCTGTTCAAAGTGGCTATTATATTTCTTTGAAAGCATGTTACTTTATAAAAGTGTACAGAGTTATAAGAAAAGTAAATTCCCAAGTCATATTTGTTTGGGGGCTATTTTAATAAAAATAAAACAATGTACCCAAACCTCCCACCTTTTGTTTACCTCTTCCCAACCCTTCTCCCCTTCCTCCTTGAGCACCTCTGCTTCCGTCTGGTTTTGGTTCTGCACTTTGACTGCAGGCCAAGAGATCCATGAGACAGGCAGTATCAGCCGGGTGTGTTTGTAAAATTCTGCAACTTGTTTTTTCTAGTTGACCTGATTCATTCCTTTTAACTGTGGTATAATATTCCACCATGGGATTTGGTCAGTTTCTCTCCTCTCCCTTCCCACACTGACAGGATGAACCGCATTTCTTGTAGCGATTCTGATATCAACTAAGAAAAAAAGGCTCAGGTCTCTGAAGTAGATTCTAGGCTCTTGAACAGGCCACAGCATCTCCTGTAGGAAAGTTCTGCATCTCCTCCTATAAGGCTCAGCCACAGAGGTAAAAAGGCCCCCTTCTGCCGGCTGCTCTTGCATCCCACACGGCAACATAGTTCAAGCTGGCAAGAGCTTTGAGCAAAATCCGTGGCCTGTTTGGGTTCTCTTTCTTCTTTCAAAGCCTAAATAAAAAAGGAAACAGATGAGCTTCTCTTCGCTGGTTCTGCCTTTTCAGATGCTGTGCCTGCTTCACATCCATAATCCTGGTGTCAGCCTGCTCCCTAGCGTCGTGGACTGGATCTAGCACCTGACAGTCACAGCAGCTGCGGCCGCAGTGACCAACCGAGGCTGTCTCTGCTCATTGCTAAGGAACAGGAAGCAGCTCCCAGCTCTAGCCGACAGCCTATAGAAGAAGAACAAAGCCCAGCAGACTATCTCACCCTCTTCTGGGTGGCAAGGAAATCTCAATTATACACCCAAGGGATGTGGTTTATGAAAAACGAGAAAGAATGTCTCAATTGTATACGTAAATTGTTTTGTTTTACAAGCTGGGGTAAATCAGCACATTTGCAGCCCATATTTATCTGATCCACTCCTTAAGTCCCTTTTTGAACGAATGCCATTGATGTGGGGTGGGTGCCTATGCAAAACATAGCTGCCCCTAAATTCAATTAGGGGGTTGGGGATAGGGAGAATGGAGATTTGGCTTTGGAGTCAGACATGACTGCTGAGGACTTCTCGGAATAGTTCTTCAGCTGTAACCAAAGATTAAAATCAATGGGTAAAATTTCCAACGGATGCTGTGGAGAACTCAGAACACAGGTTGGGGCTAGCCCTTTTAAGACAAAGATGGCCAGTGAGATGCCCTTCCTTAATCTGCTCTGTAGCTCATTTAAAAAAACAAGTCTTCTCTGTGTCACTCCCAATGCAACATATTCAACCTTATTAAACTGGGTGTAGAATTATTGGTGTTCTCCATTCTGAAGATCCTAAATGAGAGATGCGACCATGTAATTTAATGAGCTTAAACCACATCCTGGGGAAAATACCCTACAGAAAATAAAATATGTGGAAACATGGTGTTTTATCTTTACCCAACTGTTAGCAGCAGAACACACCCCAGGAATGTGGTTGATTAGGAAAAGAAAAAAAAAAAAGTACGCGTGTTTAAATTGCATATATAAACTATTTTGTTTTACAACCTGGAGTAAATCACAAATAGACCTAGGTAGTGGTGATCAGAAAAGTTGGGGCAGGAATAATTTCTCAGTTGTGACATTGGGTAGTTGAACCCGAAGAGCTGGTAACAGCCGTCAAGCAGCCACAGTGTGGCACTTCATATGCAAGTGGCATTTACTCTTTCAGAAAGCCCCCTCCCACTCTGTCCGGCAAGATAATTAATAGTCCCCTGAGTTATAGATTCTGAGCCAAGGTAGCAGTACATAATGGAAGTCAAGGTCACCCAAACACAGGAGCTTCTCCAACAAAGGGGATTAGCACTGCAATTACCATCCTGGTGGGAAGATCTTATAAGTTTTCATCATTTTAATTCTTAAACCTTCCCCTTGCCAGTGAAGTTTCAATTCTCCGATTTATGACAGCGGAATAAAAGCTCATCTACACCATCACAAAAGGGTTCCCTTCAGAGCATCCCAGATGGCTTCTCTAGGGAGGTCAAGAGACAAGAGAAAGGAGAAAGGGAGACCTGGTTGGCCCTCAGCTCTCTCCTCTGGCCGGTTCCATCTCCTCTGGGCTGTCCTTGCACTTGATCGTGAATCTCAAAATACACTCTCATGGAGATTTTTATGGCTGTTATAAATAAGAATTTCTAGTTTGGAACATAACACTATTATTTGTTTTCATCTGTTAATGTTTTTTTTCTTCCTTTTGGAGCTGGTGGCTGCTTTACGTCCACGGGGCACCCAGGTCTTGAAGATTTGAAAGGCCTTGAAAAGTTTTGTCTCTGGTCCTTGCCTTGCGTTGCCAAGTCTGACTGCCTAGCTGTACCTCAGACTGCACACGGGAGCACATCTCCCATAAAGACTGTTGAGTACCTAAATTTGTTCCTGCTGGAAAAGCTCTGCTTCCTGTCATTAAAACACATGTGCACATAGATACACACACACACACACACACACACACACACACATACACACACACACACAGTTTTAAGAGTTTGTTTTGCTTTTAAGAAAAGTGTTCAGGTCTAAAAATTGTAACAAATTTAATAAGACGTTCTGCGAGAGCAGATTGGAAGGTGCACCGGCCTTTTGGGTGAGCCCAGCATGGGGACAGACAGCATCACTCACCGCCTTCCGAAATGGTTCCCAGACAACACAGCCCTCCTTTTGATGAGCAGACCGGCTTGCAGGCTTGTCTTTTTGCTCTGGACAAAGGAGCGAGCAGACACAATCATCTTTTGAGAACGATTGCATCGTCATTGTCCACATAGCAGAAGTGTAATTAAACACCAGAAATAGGGCAGAGGAGGAGAAGGGACAGAGAGAAAGAAAGAGAGAGAGAGAGAAAGAGAGGTAGGTAGGAGAGAGAGCTTTCTGGGGAAAGGCCTGGGCAATGACAGTGGCTGAAATTGAGTGCAAGCAACAACGACGTCATCCTGGGGTCGGAGGCTGGATGGTTAACACAGGAAGCAGGCCTCAGGAAGGGAGGCCCAAGGGAGGAGGTTAGTGAGGGTTCCAGGCTCCAGGTCCTTCCTCCAGGCAGACCTCAGGGATGCGTCCTCAGAGAATCAGTCATTTGCCAAGTGTTTACTGAGAGCCTGCTGTATATCAACTATTGTTTTGGTCAACCTTGAGAGTCGGAGTATGAAGTTTATAGGCCCACAGCACGGGGCTGTGTGTTTGTACTCCGAGTTCCTTCCTTCTAGACTTTTCTCATCCTGCTCAAATTAGCAGTAAATGCTCATAGCACCCACTTCTTCAGTGCACATGGAACTGAGTGTTGGTCAGGGTTGGGCTGAGTACACAGCCTGTGATTCTGCTGTCAGCTGAGCTCACCTCAAGCTTAGCGTTGTCAGAAAGGTTGGAAGGGAGTGCTGATTCTTAGACTCAACGGACCAGGAGAGTTCAAAAGGAAGGACACTGCTACATCCTGGTTGTCTTTGATGTTTCTCCAACAAAATTTTTCTCTAGAATTAAAAATACCACTTTATAGCCAGCAGACCCCTTGTGGGCAACTGAGAACACAAAGGTGAAACAGGTCTGCAGAGCTAGTTATAAGAATGAATGAATGAAGTAGTCTATCACTGCTATATGAAAGAGTTCCATGGTTACTTTGTATTTTTTAAGCTTTAGTATTTATTTTTATTGATATGTGCGCCCTGTGTGAGTTTATGTGCACTGTGTTCATGCAGGTACTTGAGGAAGACAGAGGTGTCAGATACCCTGGAGCTGGAGTTATAGGCAGCTGTGAGCGGCCTGATACGTGTGCTGGGAACTGATCCTGGGTATCTTAGGATGAACACATCATCTTCCAGCCCTCCTGGGTTTTACTGGGGTTTGTTTCTTTGTGATAGGGTCTTGCTGTGTAGCCCAGGCTCACCTCAAACTCATAATTCTCTTGTTTCAGTCTCTGGGGTGCTGGATTATAGACACGTGTCTAACTTTCAAGGGTTCTGAAGTGTATTTAGAGACTTATTCTGTTTTGGGACAGGAAGAAGGAAGACTGTTACTCCACTCTCAGCAGCATCCCTGTGCTATTTACAGATCTTCCATGATCGTTACATCATGAAACCTCAGGACAACAGGAAACTGAGCCCAGAGACACTAGGTGGCTTGTTCAAGGTTGCACAGGCATATCACACAGGAATTCTACACAGTGCTCCCCACTTCTGGGATAAAGTAGGAAAAGGATACTAGCTCAGACACATCAAGTGAGCACGAACTCACAGCGAATGACTGCTCAGTAGGCAGAAACTTCCCACGCCCACGCACTTCATGGGCCCTGATCTGCAGGCCCACCCCTAGCAAGCCCTTGTAAGCTGAGAACTCTGGCCTCCTGCCACATGGAGAGTGGGCACATCTTTTCCCTTCCATTTCATCTGTACAGTGAGTATTTATCTCTATCTGACAAGGAAGTACTGTGATGAATTGATCTATATAAAGAGTTTATCATAATAAATCTTCAGTCAGTAGTAGCCATGATCAGCCTTTATTATTATTATTATTATTATTATTATTATTATTATATTGAGACAGCTTGCTGTGTAACCCAGGCTAACCTTGAACTTGGGATTCTCTTGTTTCAGTCTCCTGAGTGCTGGGATTACAGATGTAAACCACTGTGTCTAGTTACATTATTATTTTTTAATAATGGAAAATATATACAAAAATCACTCACTCTCCCAAATCCTGAAATAATCATAATTAATATCCTACACATTATTTTTTCAATCTTTCTTCCTCTAAGTCAAAACAATATATATGTGCAATTAGGCATACAAATATGCATACGCACACATACAATGTATGTATATGTGATATTTTATAAGTTGCCTGTTAATTTCAGGTGTGTCTCTTAAACATTTCTCCTATTAAAGTCTTCCAAAGTATGAATTTGATTGGTTCTTTTAATAAGCCCTCTAATATTAGAAATGTCAGTTTGTTAAATTGTCAAAGAACAAACTCCATAAAAGGTGTTTTGAAAACTTCCAGTAATTATTCTTTCATAGAACTCTTTATAAATATTTCTTAAAATAGCTTCAAGATAATTCCTAAATGTGACCTTGATTTTTGAAACTTTTGATAGAAATTGCCAAATTTCCATCCAAAAAGTGTGAGCCACTTTCTGCCTGACTGAACAGTGTAGAGGAGATTGTGTCCCCGTAGTCACGAACCTTGGGAATCTCCACTGTCATTGCTTTTGTCCTGGGCTTGCAGTAGCTCAGGATGGAGCACTCCCAGCAGTGCAAAACTCTGGGTTTGAGTCCCACCACCAAAAACAAGTAAATAGACATCGCCATTTTAGATATGCCCCAAATACTACATCTTATTGTTTTAAATATCTTTTGTTGATTGCAATGAAGGTTAACTCTTCACGAGTACTTTTCTGTTGTTGAAAAACTGCCCCGATAAACCCGTTAATTATCTATCTACTAAGGTATTATTTATTTTAACCAACTTAATACATCTTAAGCCAGGCATGGATGAGCATCATAGAGGTCAGAGCAGAAGAATCACAAGTTCTAGGCTAGCCTGGGCTGTGTAATGAGAGTTGTTCATCAAAAGCAAATCAAACTGAAAACATTCAAAAGGGCATGTTGTATAGCCACTAAAACAAAAACTGCTGAAGTAGGTCTTCCAGGTTTTATTTTGATATCTTTTAGTAGATTCATCAGAGTTCTAGAGGAATACAAGCGCATGCTGTACATAAGACACGGACCTTCTGTCATTGGTGGCTAATCAGCTGTCCCATTCCTAAAACTGGTCTCCATGTGGGGCCGAATCCAGAGCAGCAGAACCCCAGGTTTCTCCACCTGGGCTCTTTGGCCACATTAAAGTATGTCATATAGCCCCAGGACCCTGCGCCTTTTAGTGAGGCTGCCGAACCTTATTCCTTATCTCACGATCTGCAGTGAGCACCCAAAGGCTCTAGTGAGTTCTGGGCCAAGCAGAAAGTTTCTTTCTTTCTTTCTTTTTTAAGAATGCAGGGAACTAACAGAAAGAGAGAATAAAGAGACTAGCTAGTTTTTTTTTTTTTTTTTTTTTTTAGCAACCCGATTCAAGTGTAAAAGTCAAGTTTCCTTCTGAACAATATGGCAACACGCTGGAAGCTGTGAATGGTATAAGGCTGAGGCTGCGAGGAAAAGCTTTTACCAAAGCCCAAGGGGGAGAAGCTAACAGTGTGAGCGGACTGGTCTGCTGCATGGAAGCCCACAAAGCCATTCCTTAACCTCTCCAAGAATCTGTTAATTGGAACACTGGCGACCCTAATCTGCAGTCACACCAAGGACTTCTGCTTATTCTGGTCACTGCTGAACTCTGCTGGCTTCTGGCTTCCTCTCTTAAGGATTCCCATGGTCCTCTGCTAAATTCCCATTCTTAGTCCACTGTGCTTTTGGAGTTGAATCCAGCGCCACCTTCTGGCAGATCTTTGACTTAGCCTGGCCTTCTGGAGCGTTACCCTTATGGACCCTGCCTTCTCTGCTGGCTTCACAGGCCAATGAGAGAGTCAGGAATCTTCCAGAAATTTCTCCAAATGATCAGGTCCGGGATAATGAGAGTGGAGGTGTGTGGCTATCTTGCCACCCTGGGAGGTGACAGACGAAGAGAAATCAAAGGGAGAGATGGAAATGATGAGGCGGAGTCCTACAGATGAAGCCAGTGCCGGAAGCTCACTATGATCCAATCAATCCTCTATTCTGGTAAAAACCCATTGGAGTTGAATTTCTGTCACTGACTATGGAAGGCATCCCAACTGAGTGACACAATCTACTCCCAACACTGAATCTCTTCCTTGAATAACTAAACTGTAGGTTCTCCCACTCATCCCAAACCAGACAAGGTTCTGGACTTCATAGCTGGGGAGCTGGGAGTGTTGACTGTAGCCCAACAAGTCTGTGAGATAAAACCTTGGACACACCCAAGATGACTGACATCCTGTCATCTTGAGGACCCCATGGCACAGACCAAATGAATGAAGGCTCTTCAAAGCTGAATTTTAACTCGTCCTGAGGAAAAGCTACTGACTCTAAGCTGTGACGAGAAAATGGGCCCTCTCTCATGGAAGCATTAAGAAAAACGTGTCCCCAACGATGTTACAGGGCAGACTGAAGCTTCTTGAGTGCTGGGACCAAAAACACTCTCCACTCCGGCAACGCTGAGTTATGATGACTCTGTCTTATGACTGAACATGTGACTGCTTGAATTAAGTCTTTCTCATTTGTGGTCCAGCTTTTCCAGCACAGAAATTATGTTTATGAGGTTGAGTTGCTATGGAGATGGTTTTAAATCACAGCTTCCATGTTTAAAGCAAGACCAAGAAACTATCACCAGGACGTGAATGGCCTGGAACTGGACCTGCTCCTCCTGCTACCTGTCACCTAGGTGAGGCCTGGGGTCTGGGGGTCTTGGCTGATAGGTTCAGCACCCTGGATCAAGTAGAGCAGGGAACAGCTGTGCTCCAAGGAAAAGAGCATCCGGAGGCCTCACTGGGAGCCCTGAGAGGGTGCAGTCTGGAAGCTCCTTTTCATTTCTAAAGTGGAAGCTGGGTCCTTTACCCGTCTGTGTTCTGAACAGAAACATTCTCGCTTAATCTCCTTGAGACATTTTGGAGTTGTTTTTAGCAATATAAAAATTGCCATGCTGTGTATTCTTACCTAGAGCATAATTCTTAATTCTTATAAATATTTGTATTTACTTATTTATTTATGTTTTATGTGTATGACTCTATTGCCTGCATGTAGATAAGTGCACCCATGTTGTTCAGTGCCCAAGGTGGTCAGAAGAGGGCATTGGGGATCCACTGGAACTGGAGTTACAGAAGTTTGTTAGCTACCATGTGGGTGCTGGGAATCGAACCCCAGGCCTCTGCAAGAGCAGCCAGTGCTCTTAACCACTGAGCCATTTCTCCAGCCCTGAGCATAAATTTTGATAATAATTTAACATTAAAAATAAATTTTCCATGGCCCTCTCTTACATGGAGAGTGAATATGGGCAGAATACAATGCTATCCATAGATGAAACCCCTACGATGACTCCTGTTATTCTGAACATTAATAAAAAATTAATACATGAGTTAAACATTTAAGAATATTTTATATTAAAAGGACGTTTCCTGGTTAATGGTGTTGGTTCTTCCATTTTCATGCCTGTAAAGTGTGTGTGTGTGTGTGTGTGTGTGTGTGTGTGTGTGCATACACACACTCCAGGCTTTGTTGGCATTGTTAAAATACAGTTAAAGTTCATGGAAAAATTTTCCAACATACAGATTAGCTGTTTCTAAGCCTTTTGCTTGCTATCCTGTGTCCTCTCAGCAGCACCTAAATCGCAGGTGTGTGACAGAATTTTTGTAGGTCTAATAGAGCCATCGGGAGGAAGCTGACTTTTTACTAAACTTTCTTTAAAACAGAAACTAGAAGTTTTCTTCTTATCTCAGCGCCACCTCAGCCCTCTCTGTTAGTGATTTTCCATCTCGCCTCATTTGGGAGAACATTTATCATGCCCAGGACTCTTACGATCCATAATTCACCAAATATAAAATGTACAGATGCTCTTCAAATGCTCTCGAAGTGGCCAAAATGGACACTATTTAATGTGTTACTCCCCAGAGTATTTTCTGGTTAACTTTTATTTAGAGGAAAGGATATAGCATCATTTTGGGCCATGAATCCAAAGCTATCACCCCTGTCCATAAAAGCGATGTCCTGGCAACGCTTATGGAGACGCCTCGTGGATGGTCTGGCCATCTTTAAACTTTTCCTGATGTAGAATGACCAAATTTCACAAGGCACTTCTGGGCTGGAGAAGTAAAATTTGTTTTCATTTTCTTTTAAGAAAAAATATTTTATTTATTTATTTATTTATTTATTTTATATGTACAGGTGTATGGCTTGCATGTAGGTAGGTGCACCTTTGTCATTCAGTGTCCACAGAGGTCAGAAGAGGGTGTCAGATTCCCTGGAACTGGAGTTTCAGACAGTTGTTAGCCACCATGTGGGTGCTGGGAATCGAACCCCAGCCCTCTGCAAGAGCAGGCAGTGCTCTTAACCACTGAGCCGTCTGTCAGCCACTTGTTTTTCCTTTTTTTGTCTTTGCACTTTTCTCTGACTTCTGGATTATTGTATTATTTAGAGCCATTCTTTCCTAGTTAAAAGTAATTTTAGAGCCAGTGAGATGGCTCAGTGGGGAAGGGGTCTTGCTGCCAAGTCTGATGATGACCTGAGTTCCAACCCTGAAACCCACACGGTGGAAGGAGAGAACTGATTGATTCTAGCAAATCACCCTCTGACCTCCACAAGCACACTGTGGCAAGCACACACACACACTCACACTCAATGACTATTTCTAAGGAAAAAAAAATATATGTGAGGGACCCTCTTCAGAGATAAGCATTATTATTATTAATTTAACCTGTGCCCTTTCTGGCCTCGTTTTCATTAATTACACAAGCACGCACATGCCCCTCCCCCAACTCATACAGTGTAGATTTGTATTTATGGATTTCTTAAGAATCCAGAGAATAAACAAACAAGCTTGGTGAAAGTATATAGGCTAGCTAGGCTATTTACAAATGGTTTTTGTAAAACAAACAAGAGTTTAAATAAAGTGCAACTCCCTCATTTACAGACCACAGCCCCCAGGTCCTTCAGGCCTCTTTCTGTGGCAGCGGTACTGTGCGGAGAGCCGTTTTGATGTGCAAGTCTTCAGATGAGCAGGCAGATGTGTAAATACCCGTCTCTCAGGCCTGAGTATGATTTTTAATAATCGAATATGGAGCTCGAGCCAACATTTTATTCAGGCACTAAATTTAAAAGTGGAGCCAAGAGACCTTAAAAAATTTATGATTCCACAAGCGCAGAGAATTCCCCCCATGATCGCTATCTCAGAGCTAAGAGTGTAAAACCAGCCCTGCATGGCTTGGCTTTCTTTCCCAAGATAAGGGGGTGCTCTTGTCTCTCGAGATGGGGTCCCTGCAGATGGTTTGGGGAGTGGGAGATTGATCTCTTGCCCACCCCGACTCTGCTCCAGGCCCAAGGAGGCCCTCCTGAAGTCATGAGTTGGGTTCTGGCCCTCTCCCCTCACATAGCCCTGAGAGCCAGCGCCTGACTGCCCTCTGATAAAGATAGTGTTTCCACTTGAAAGAGTAATTGTTGACACACATTCCCACTTCCCCGGAGGAAATCAGCCCAGACAAATCCCGCCTGAACCAACGACGCAAACTTCGCAGTTGAAGATGGCAGCCTGCGTGGCTTTGGGTCTCCTGCCCAAAGCCCTCCTGCCCTTCCTGAGCCAGACGGGACTCCGGGCCTCTCCCTGTCCAGCCCGGCCCATGCTATCAGACTCACTGCAGATCCGGGCCTCAGAGGAGAGGGATGCTCTGCCAGGAGGCAAGACCACAGAAGGAAGAAATCAACTGGGTAGACGCTACTTTCGCAGGAGTCTGTGCTTGCCGGGCCTCATCCTTTAATTCACTCTTTCAACGAATTTCCACAAGCACCTACTATGAGACCCAAATAAACAGAGATAAGACAGGTACTGATAAACTCAAAAGAGAAAAACAAAACAGAGGGGAGACTAGAGTGAAGGCAGAGGTGCCTTATAAAGGCCAGTTGAGAAAGTCCTTGATGTTTGGATGACATTTCAGCAGAGACTTGGGGAAAATAAAAGTATAATTCATGTGAGCACCTGCTGGAAGGGCAGTCTAGGCGGAGGGAACAACAACTTCTAAGGTACCGAGACAAGAGCAACCAAAGACAAGTTTGGCAAAAGCAGGGTATGTGAGGGGGAAAACAGGTGGCGGGAGATCTGGGAAGGCAGGGAAGATCCTCTACGGCCTTATAGACCATTGTCAGGATTTGATTTCAGTACCAAGAGCGAGCAGAATCCATTGGAGGGTTTCACTCAGGGGAATGACATGTCAGAGTTCCATTTTGATAGGACTATTTATTTTCGGTCTTTTTTATAGAAGATTGTAACAAGAATGGGAAGAGGGAGGCAACAGACAGACAGCCATGACACAGAGATGCTGCAAAGGAGAAGGAATGCTGGTGACAGCAAGATCTTGTGGGCTCAGAATAGGCTGGCAGGAATTTGGTTCAGATATGCTAAGTTTGAGATGTTGAATAAGAAATAATAAGAATAAGAATAAGAACCTGACCGGACTGAGTTCAAAGAAGAATTTAAGAACCAGAAGTGAAGGTATTGAGAAGAAATAACTGTTTTCAGGAGTTTACTATGAAATTCTCTGACCTCAGCTCTTAGTGTGGCAGTAAAGGCAGTCAGGGCGAGTGTGCATGGGTATCTGCGGGCGTGCAAGAACTGGTCACTCACTAGACTTGGCTTGCCCAGTGTCTGAGAACTTGCCATGAGAGCAACCTGGAGAAGGGGCTGGAATGATGCCTCAGTGGCACACCCGGTGTTCCTACAGAGGACACCAGTTTGGTTCCCAGAACCCACGTGGTGGCTCATAACCACATGTAACTCTTGTTCTCGTTCTAGGATATCCAACCTCCTCTTCTGGCTTCTGCAGATGGTACACTTATATACATGCAGGCAAAACACTCATACACATAAAATAAAAATAATAAAGAAAATATTTAAAACTATGGGGAAGGTGCATCTACACTGCCCTCTGCCGGTAACAGAAAATTTCCTGTCACACTAATAATGAACCACATAACTTCTAGGCTATGAACCTCTACTTGACATCTCTCTTGCTATTACTGTTTGGATGTTTCTTGGCCCCTTACTCAGAGTTTTAAAGGCTATTGCACAATCTGACTTTTTTTCTAGACCAGTAAATAAAAAAAATCTAGGCTGGAGATGTAGCTCAATGATATAAAGCACTTGGCTGGCGTGTGCAAGACCTTGAGCTCAATCCCCAATACCAGAAAAAAAAGAAAGGAATACCTGGTTTTTAGCAATTTATCTATGAAAAGAAAATCATCGTCCAAATGTAGTGCTTATAACTCTTATTTCATTATAGAGAGGCTATAAATACTGTTTTCACATGTATCATCTCACTAATTTTCAGAGATACAAAATATGAGCAGGAATTATCATTTCCACTTACACACACACACACACACACACACACATGCATGCACACACAGGTTCAAAGAGATCAACAGTCTCTGCAAAGTCACTTGGAAAATAAATGGTGACTAGGTACTCAGGAGGCTGAGGCAGGAGGATTAGAAGTTCCAGACCAGCCTATAAAATAAAAGAAAAGAAGGAAGATAAAGAAACAGAAAGAAAGCAGAGAGACACACAGAGCGAAAGAATATGAGAGAGAATGGCCTTGTCCTTTCTGGCAGTATTATATGTCCTGCCTTCAATTTTCAGGAACTTCAGAGGCTCCCAATTGCACCAGCTATGGGAGAGTGTGCACAGTACTAAGTATGAGGCACAGAGAGAAAGGTTTATCGCTGGATGTTAGTTACTCCTGAATCATATACATTTTTCACACATACAAAGTGGTTGTCCTTGCCCAAGTCTGTATCTGAGGTCAACATCAGACACATGTGGAAAATAATCCCAAGTGTCTTGAAGGATTAAAAGTATGGAGCCTTGCCCTCTTAGGGGTCTATGAAAAATGGGGCCTTCATCTAACCAACTTGTTTGTCCTTGTCTTTTACAAATGTCCCAGTGACGGTTGTCAAGATTTCCCACCAGTCATTTGAAATAAAAGTCAATGAGTCATTGGCAAACTATTCAATCAGTACAGTTATAGACCATTGTGGAGCTCTGATGGAGGGCTGCCCAGGCGCTCAGCGTCCTAATAGTAATAGGTCCATGTCGACATTGACCTCATATTCAATGTTCTCCCTCCAGAATATTATTAATGCACAGCCATTGGATATTGATTTATTTTAACCAACCAGCAACAGCAATTGTGTTATTGAAACGCAAGCAGGCAGAAGTCTACTGATTGAAAAAGAAAGTTCGAAACAAAGTCAAATTTACATATTCATTTGTGTGAAGGAAGTGTTTCCAATAGATTAGGAAATTAATAATGATTTAATGAAACTGTGGGGAAAAATTGATTAACATTTAGAAAATACAAGGTAAGAGCTTCACCTTACTTTTTATGCCCAAATAAATTTCAGTCCAATTAAAGATGTAAGTATAAAACTAATAACATAAAATAGAATAGATAAGACAGTAGTTTCTATCTGAACTGGAACTGAAAAGGATCTTTTTAAATATCCACAGAAGGAACATGCTAAAGATTTGACAACTTAAAATATATTATGTTTGGGGGGCTAGAGAGATGGTTCAGCAGTTAAGAGCACTGGCTGCTCTTACAGAGGATCCAGTTCAATTTCCAGCACCCAGTTATCAGTGGCTAAAAACCATCTGTGACCCTAGTCCCAGGAGACTTGATCGCCTTCTTCTGACCTCTGTAAGGCAATGCACAAAAGGAATACACTTACATATGTATAGGCAATATACTCATACACGTAAAATAAATATTTTTTAAGTATATTATGTTTTATGAAACTAAAGCAGAGCTTCTCTCTAACTCCCCAACCCTGTGACCGAAATCCCCTTTCCTTTCTTTCTTCCCGTTCCTGAGGCCGTATGGATCCAAAGAGAATCTGAAAAAAGCTACATGATCATTGTGAGACTAACTCCGATTGTCAACTCCACACAATGTAGAATCGCTTGGTGGGGGCCTCAGTGAGGAATTGTCTAGATTAGGTTGGCTTGTAGGCCTCCCTGTGAGGGATTTCTTGGCCGGGTTGGTTGAAGTGGGAGCAGCCCCCGGCTCCCCATGCCCTGGAATGCTGACTGTATGAGTTCTTTTTCTTTTAATTAAACTTCTTCTTGTATGATTTATTTATTTATTTTTGTTTTATTTTATGTGTATGAGCGTTTTGACTGCATGTAAGTGCATCATGTGTATGTAGATCTTGCAGAGGCCAAAGGAGGGCATCAGATTATCTGGAACATGAGTTTGGGTGGTTGTTAGCTGCCCTGTGGATGCTGGGAACTGAACCTAGGTCCTCTGGAAGAGTAGTCAGTGATCTTAACCTCTGAGCCATCTCTCTAATCCTGGACTGTCGAGAGAGTGAGCTGAGCACAGACATGCATGTGTCTATTGCTCTCTTCTAACTACAGACATAGTGTGACCAGTTCTTTCGCGCTCCTGCCTCTGTGATTTCCCTACGTTGATGGACGATAACCTGGTACTATGAGCCCAAAGAAACCCTTTCTCCCTTAGGTAGCTTGGGTCAGGATATTTTATCACAGCAACGGAAAACAGAACTAAGACATTCAACTAGAGAAAGGGAAGATACAGAGACAGGCCTAGGAAAGGTAAGTAAGTCACTGGTCTTTCAAATGAACAACTTGAACTAGATGACCTGGGTTCAAATCCCAGCTCTTAGACTAGCTATGAGACCTTGAGCAAATGGTTTTCCTCCTCTGAGCCTCAGTTGCTCATTCCTAAATGCAGAACAGAATAAGATCTTCACTAGTAGCTTGTCGTCAGAATGAAATGAGTTAATGCAAAATGCTGATTATGGTGCCAGTTCTGGAGCAGGTTCTCAATACACATTAAGCTGATTATAGGCTGAGATCAGCCTTGCCATGTCCTGGAGGACAGGGGTTGAACATGCATGTCTTCATCACAGGGCTAAGCGCAGACCCACACCAAATCCTAAATAAATAAATAAAACTCACGCTGGGCATAGTGCTCGGTACATGTACAGTTGGAATGTCGGGAGCAAACAGTGCCAGCACGCCTGCAGCCATTTCAAGATAGTAAAACTGAAAGGTGAATGACCTTGCCCAGGGTCACAGAGGATCTGGTCTGGACTTAACTATCCTGGCACCTGCCCTGCCACCTGAACTATTCAGAAGCTTAACCTCACCCCGCCAGGAAACTGACGGCCTGGTGTGTTTAGCCTCGCCGTCAACAGCCCTGCATGCAGAGCCTATGTGCCTGACAGTGGTAAGCTGTGCGCCTGCATCGTCTCATTAACTCTTAGGACAGTCCTGCCGAGTGGACTTTGCTGTTCCCATTCTTCCCATAAAGAATCCCAGACCCAAGGACACACTGGGACAGAACAGAATCCCTGTTCAAACTGTGCTGACAAGGCCCAGGTACTAATGATAACTCTAAACCAGGCAAGGAACTAAAAACCCAAGACCTGGTTCTGCCTTAAACTCATTGATCATCTACCTTGTAAAGATGACAAAAGTCAGAACAGGCCACAACAGGATAGAGACGCAGACCGCTGACAGAGAAGCCTATACTTAGAGCCCGCATGACCTTCCAAGAGTCCTACATGATACTGCTAAAATACTTAGTGGTGTTAAAATACTAAGATAATAACGCTGGAGCCATCACTGTGTGATTGAGACTAACACTGGGCCAGCCCATCCAGCCATCACTGTGTGATTGAGACTAACACTGGGCCAGCCCATCCAGCCATCACTGTGTGATTGAGACTAACACTGGGCCAGCCCATCCAGCCATCACTGTGTGATTGAGACTAACACTGGGCCAGCCCATCCAGCCATCACTGTGTGATTGAGACTAACACTGGGCCAGCCCATCCAGCCATCAGGAAGGGCTCGGTAGATTATCAAGTACTCATACTGACATATTGTGAGCACCTGCTGTGACCAAGCACTCTTGGGATGCTCTGGTGGCCACACTGGGCCAAAGAATTTGCAGAAACATCAAGAAAAAAAAAAATAGCACCAGCAGCAAATTTAGCAGAGATGGAAGGTAAAATGAGTAATTCCAAGAAAAAGATGGGGGACCTCATGGATCTGGGAGATGGATTTGGTTTCTGCTCTCAAAGCACTTAAGTCCTTTTGGATGAAAGCAGACACACCAATCACCTATAGATAAGTTCAAGGACAAAAGAGGTGGTGCAGATGAGTGTAAGACAGCCAGTGAACTGCCAAGAGAAGGATTACCAAGGGCTCAATTCTAGAAGGGTCGGCAGAATTTGGAAAGCTGGGAGCGTTTCATTGGGCCCTCAGCATCTGGAGTTGGCCAACCTGGAACTTAGAGCCATTTTTAGCTCATATTTTAAAGTTCTAGGTATTATTTTAATGAGTTTATTATGGATCTTGTTATTAATATGTGCCTTTTTATTTCTAAATGTGCGTTTATATTTGGTTTATTACTTTAAAGAGATGATTACTTTGCAGAATTTAAAATGAAAAAAACAACGACAACAACAACCCATAGAGTAACAAAATAAAGGCTAAACATGTCCCTGTGCCGGTCTTCCTCAATCTCGCCTATGTGAATTTTTCATATTGTCACTGACTTCTTTTGTGTGTATCCTGTTCCACAAAGCCCCATGTCGAGTGGAAATTGAGACAGGAAAAAATCATGAGGACACGGTCCCTTCTCTCTGCTTGCGCCCTCCCTAAATCACTTCTGACCTCACTGTAAGGAGACAATATTGAAAATACTCAAAAATAACCCCACTAAAACATGAATCAAAAAGTGGTGGCTGGTGGACACGTTTTTAAAATTGCTTAGTTGCATTGAGGTCCCTTTAGTGCTCGGAGGACTTTAATAAAATTGATTTTCTGAGTATAGCCTTTTAGCAGCTTCTGTATAAGCTTGAAATATGAACCCTTCATTGTCGAAAGTGTTTCATTTTTGCCCTGTTACTAATGATGAAGGGAGAGTGTGAGTTTGGAATTCTCCGTGGTTGACATTCTCATAATTAAATAGTGCTAATAATAAAGCTTTGCAGATTTGGAACAAACTGGCGCAGAGGTGGAACAGTGTACGGTATTTCATTTAGAGACCACAGCAATTAGCCCTTAATGAATAGTACACGGGGACATATAAGGGAGTTATTTCTACACATCGTTTATTTGCCAGATCACAAAAGGCGACATTTTCATTCTGCTGATTGAAAACGATTCTCAGGATTTCTTCTGTAGGCCTCTTAAGTAATTGCATCGTGAAACTTCGATAAATAAAAATAAAGAGAGGAACATTAATTGCTTTTACATCGGCAGTCTAATTTCAGCCGAGCTCAGAACACTAAGAGCTCTGGCTCTCAAGCTATACAACAATAGATCAAAAATAGAAGGCTCATCGGCATTGATATATTTAGATGGTGATGTTTTTCTTTTCTAACTTTAGGAGAGCTTTGTTCCCAGGCACAGGGTTACTGCTCTCTGAGCTGCCATGGGAATGTTTTCATCAGGGCCCCTGGGGTGGGGTGATTGTGAAGCTATTGCCAAAGAAAAATGATGATGCTTGTCCTCAAGGTGAGAGAAGAGAAAGAACTCCACTGTCAAGGATGGCTGGCCAGTTATGGTCCATCTTTTCTTGAAGCTTTTAAAGCAAGGGTTAGTTGTTTTTGTTTTTAAAGGTATGTGAGTTTTGGATCAACTTCAACAGAATTAAAGATGTTAATTCCTTGTTTTTGAGAGTCAGTATTCTCATCAGCAAGTTACCGGGAGGAAGGCAGGAATATGGCCTTTCAAGTTTCTTCTTGAAATTGTCCAGTTAGCATTTCCAAGGGACCAGCTAGGGAACCCTGTCCTTTGTGGAGGATCCCTAGTGTCCAGGAAACTGAGTACTCATTTATCAAGGGATCCCCTTAGCTTTCAATTCCCCGACTGTTAACACACTGAGGCTCAGACTTTCTAGGGTCATCTGAGCAAATGCTAGTCCCTCAGTTAAGAAGTCTCCTCTGGCAAGTCTACTATCAGGTGCAAATGCCCCCATCAAGGGGCCATTTGCCCTTCTGTGAAACCCACAACAGGACTGAGGAAAGCTGAGTTTTGTCAAGGGCTGTGTTGTCTTCATTGCGTCCTGACACAAGGTGGAATCACCTGGGAAGAGAAGGGATTGTCTAGAGCAGGCTGACCTGTGGGTGTGTCTTCGTGAGGTAGCGTTGATGATGTTAACTGATGTGGGAACATCCAGCCTAGAGGTGGTGGCACCATTCCCTGGGTTTGGGTTTTGAAGTGTATATAAGAGTAGAGAATTAGGACTGGACAGATGACTCCATGGTTGAGGGCACTGGCTGCTCTTGCTAGAAGACCTGGATTCCGTTCCCAGCTTGTAGTTTGAGTTCATCTTAGAGGAAGTCAGCTTTAGGAAAATTCCACCCCCTGTGACCACCTGTAGGTAAACTCAGTCCTTAATCTTTCACAGGAATGTCCTGGGGTCTGACAAAAGGACTCACCTTGTTCTCACCGGAGCTGAGCTAAGAAGGAAGCTCTGATGATGCTAGGGTTCTAGCGTTTCCTGGTTCAAAGCCCCTGCCCCCTCTTAGTGCCACCTTCCTGGTGTGCATACAACTTCCTGGTGGGATAATGTCTTTCTGTTATTTACCACATTCCTGTATTCCTGAAACTCTGTATAAGTACCCCCTAAAACAATAAAGCGCGCGGCTTGAAGAGAGATTTCCCAAGCCGTCATTTTGCGTGTTCCGTCTGTGTGTCTTTCCCAGGTTACTGGGAAAGTCTCAAGCTCACCATTGAAACCCGTTGGCGGGACACTGCTCTACCACTAAGTCATGGTCCCAGGCCCCAAGGAAAGACTATTTTCCTTGGAGTGTATGGTTAGGTGTAGATGACCCCTTCTGGATGTAGGAAACTTGAGATCAGCAAAGGTGGATTTCAGTATCATGTATTTTGACCACTGCTACATCTTTTGAAAAGAAATGTTCCTGATGCTCTTTTGCTCATTTTGAGTCTGGTTGCTTCCTTTTTTTTGTTGTTGAGTTTTAGAAACTCTTTATATATTCTGTCAACTTTTTTTTTAATCCAGTACATGATTTACAAACATCTTCTTTCTTTTACCTTCTGTTGGTTAGGTCCTTTGTTGCAAAGAAGTTTTACTGTTTTAGCCCAATTTCCCCTCTCTTTCTTTCTTTCTTTTTTTTTTTTTTTTCATTATCTTTGTTTGTAGAGTTAGAGCCAAGTAACAGTTACCTGGATGATTCTCACGTAGTCAAGCTTGGGAAGCTTAAAACTGGTCCATAACCTTTCTAAAGGAGTGCAGAACCCCTCCACTCACCTTCATTTTTATTTCTCCAAATAAAATCTCACTCAGAGGGCCAGTGAGATGGCTCAGCAGGTAAAGGCTTCAGCTACCAAACCTGACAATCTATCAGAGTTGAATCCCTGGGACCCACATGGTAGAAAGAGAGAACCAACTCCCACAAGATGTCCTCTGGCAACAATACACAGACATAGTCACAGACACAGACAAAGACACACACACACACACACACACACACACACACACACACAGTGTAATTTAAAACATCTCACACAGAGAAGTTATCTTTAAAAGAGAGAACCAATTGAAGACTCCCAATCACCCAGTATCTTCAGAATTAACTCCTGAAGAAACATGACAAGTTTGGGGAACATTAGCTTAATGAGCTAACTCCCTCCTTTTTACAGGGGAGTCCTGAGTCCTATGCAAGTAAGCTGAGTTTCTGGAGGTAGCCATCCTTCTCCAGCTATCCTCCCAGCCTCAGTCCAGAAGCTGAGGAACAGCTTTGGCCAGGACTGGTAGGAGTCAAGAAGACTATCAGGTGGTATAAGGCCAGTGACGAAATCTTACCATTCACACTATAGACTGAACACTTGCACCCTCCCCTACCAGATGTTGAAATCTTACCCCCACCACTCAATGGCATTTAGAGGCAGGGGCTTAGGAGTAATTAGATCAGATCATGAATCCTTTATGAGTAGATCAGTGCCCTTAGAAGGGAAGAGGAGCTTTGTTAGGGTTTTGGATCTGAAGTGCCCCTTGTAGGCTCATGTCTCAGCTTATGGCATTTATTTCATGGAGCCTCTGGTAATCCTGGCTGGCAGAAGTTCATTACTAGGACACCCTGAGAGGATCCAGCCTGCTTCCTTTGCTTCCTGGTCATTTAGGAAAGGAGGAGCTTCCATCACACAATCCCTCTGCCACAGACAGGGGTGTGTCTGCCAACTTGCTTTATCCCTGTCTGTATTGTGAATTCTCCCATGGTGAGGCCCGGCATTCAGCCTCACCCACCCCCAGGTTTAAATCAACTGAGTGGACAGAGAATGTTCTTTTAGAGAAATTAGTTTATTCCTTGTTATTTACAAGGGATTCATCCCCAGGAAGAGAGAGAGAGCGATTTCATGTGGTGCAGTCTGCATTTTGATCATAAGTCCCCCCGGAACGCTGGAACATGCATCCAAGATGGAGATCTGGCACTGCACCCACCTCTCTCCTTCCCAGCCTTCCCTGCGTTTCCGCTAAAACTCCCCCCTTAAGTCATTGGAAACCCATCCCTCATAGCAGACAGAGAGAAAACGTCTTTTCTATGCAACACTGTCCCATGATGCACTGAAATAACCTTGAAACCATGAACCAAAATGAACCCGTCCTCCCCTAAGTTGTTTCTGTCAGATATTTGGTCTCAGTGTGAAACACGACCAAGCTGTCCCCTTCTCTCTTCGTTTTCCAGCCAAAAATACAATAACACTGTCCTCTGCAAACCCAAACACAGACCATGCCAGACATCAGACCCACCAGCACATTGATCTTGACTTCTCAGTCTTGAGAAATATGAGAAAGAAATGTCTACGTGATCTGTTAACAGCAGCTCCAAGCTGACTAAAATAATGCCTATGGATATTGTTGGAATAAAAACACAATGCTAGATGAAATACTATTGCCATTACCTAGTGTTAATACTTCCTCCACAGAACAGTCTGCAGATAACAAGGGAGAAAACATGTTTCTATTTTTTAATGAGAAAAAAAAAAAAACCAGTCAAGTTTAACTAGGTAATTAATTAATTCACAAGTAGAGCAAAGTGGGAGCGATTGTTACACAATGACTGTGATAAAGAGTAAACCCTCAGGTAAGTGATGATCAAAAGACATGAAACAGTTTTGGTTGGGCGTCCTATTACAATTCGATTTCAATATAAATAAGCTGACACCAGAAGCAAGCCATTAACCCCAAAGCCGCTGGCTGTTCATTAGCTAAGACATAATTTTTACATTTCATTATTATTCATGTTGGGTAAATTTCCATTAAAACCAATTTAGTAAACTGGCCCTCCATGGGCTTGAAATTAATGGAAGAGAAGACAGGGAGGGGACCAGATAGTCTGCACTTCAGCATGGAGGGAAGCTAGGCTCAAGGGGCAGATTGCCACTTTAATTAAAGATAATGTCTCAATTCACTCTCAAAAAATGAGTCTCCAGAAAATGCCTGGGAGATTTTCCCTAGCCAGAGCCCCTGGCTCGTCCTGCAAGTGGACATTTTCTGCTGCTGGATTTCTGCTGGAGCGGAGGCATGCTCCCTGCAGCACCCTAGCTCTCTGCCCAGCTGTCTCCAGTAGGGGCAGTATCTGGAGCTCCTGAGTGCTTATCCTGAGCAGGCCTAGGGAAGTCTCTAGTTCTTTGGTCCCTTACTCAGGCTTAATGACTTTAATTTAACATGTAAGTATGACCCTGTCTGCTCTCACTTAATGAGCATTCTCCTTTACCAAGCCCTGGGCTAAGATCTTTCATGAGTTAGCTCATTTAAATGGAGTAGAGTCAGTTATTATTCCCATTTCACACACTAGAAAGCTGAACTTAAGTTGGTTAACTGGCATTACATAGCTGAGCACAGAGCTGAGATTCAAACCCAGATAGGTGCACTTACCCGTTAAACTACACTGCCTCTCGATAAAATGACTAACACTCATCCCCGCCGCTGAACTGAGGACTGAACTGAGGGCTTCGCATACATTAGTCAAGTGCTCTACCACTGAGCTACATCTCTAGCACTCTGCTTTTTATGTAAAGACAGGGGGTCTCACTGAGTTGCCTAGGTTGAACTTGAATTCACTCTGTTGCACAGACTAACTTTGAACTTGCAGTCCTTCTGCCTCAGCCTCCTGAGTCGCTCTTCCAGACCTGTGTGAGTGGTGCCCATACTGAACATATTTATAAGCACCTGAATAAACACAGTGGAAAATGCCTGATGGCTTGTTAGTAGAGAAAATTCTGCAAACAGATAAGGGACAGTTTGTCGTGGTCTTTGAAGACAGGTCAAAAGATTTTTTTTGAACAGACTCTTCAGAGTCCCCAAGTACAAACTCAGGCTCCTGAACAGAATTTAAAACAGTAGTTTTAAATTAGTAGTTACCATGTTTAACTTAAGGTTATTACAAATCATTTATCCTATACACACACATTTCAAAGACTATTTAGGAACAAAAAAAGGAGAGATGTTTAACATTGACAAAGTTCCTCTGTGTCAGGTGCTGCTGGAGAAGCTTTGCATTTTAATTGTTCCAGTTCAGACACAAACTCTCAGGCAGGTTCTTCGGTGACAAATGAGGAAACTGAAGCAAGCAGAGAGGTAGTAGACCTGTGCTAGATCTCCTAGCCAGAAGAAATCAGGGCAGGGATACAAGCTGATGTTTGTGTCCTCAGGATGGTGACAAGGGCAGAAAAAAGAGAAATGCGATTGGGCATTGGTCAGGAAGGTACCTGTCTTCAGCATCCAGTAAATGATGGCTCCATCATCTGCCATCCAAGAAGACTACCAGGGCAATGCTACTCCGAAGCCAGCTTGCTCCAGTGATGGGTGTTGGTATCAGTGTAATGCCTGTTTGCCATGGGGCAGGGTGCCCAATGCAATTGGAGGACCAGGTAGATCAAGTGTCCACATCACAAAAGAACCCAGCCCTTGGGGCTCCTATGCCACTCTGCAGAAAGTACAGCTTTCCTTTTGTGCACCTGAACCAGTAGTCCATCCATTCTGAAAGCCAGAGGCCCTGTAGTCTGTCATCCCAGCTGCTGCATGGAGTATCGCAGAAGAGCAGGAGCGTGGGGTGGGAGGCCTTCATGCAAGAAGCACTCTGCTTGCCTTTGAGGAAATAAACATGCCTCCTCTCTGACCTAAAGGCTCGCTCCTCCACAAGTACCAGAGCTGGACCAAAGTCAGAGCTCCAAATCGCAACAACCCATGCTGCAGGGCACGGGGAGCCCTGTGTCTGGTGAGTTCTCTTCTTGAGTCATCATCACCAATGGTTCACATTACCACTCCAACCCTGCCTTCAAAGCTGAGGTTGAATAATAGACACTTCTTCTGTGTCTCTCCTGTCTACCGCCCCCCCCCCATCGTTACTGTTAAGAGCAAAGCGGTCACCAGTGGACTTGGGCACCAATCTCCATGAAGACACCTTCTCACTAAATGACCTTGGGCAGGCAAACCCCATCTTCCTCTGAAAGGGAATGAATGAAAGTAGAGCCACCTCTGTGAATACTGGGAGGAAGGGGAAGGTTTACACAGCCCAGATAGCGCAGTGCTGAGACTCAAAGACAGACCTGTACTCCAGATAATGTTAAGTGAAACGTGTAACTCAGTGCTGAGCACATATTAAAAATCAGGCAGAAAATAGCCCTGTCTGTTGGAAATATTAATGCAAGTTTCAGGTTTGATGGCAGGAGCTGGGGTTTGGAAAGTTACAAGGCTAATTGACAAGGTGATAACTCACGCCTGAGTTGGGTCCCACTTCAAGTGGCCATGGTGACCTTCCAGACCCACGCCAAGCCCTTTATTAGCTCTTCTCTCCCTTTCTGGCCTCCACAAGCCCTCACTTCTTTACCTAATCAGAGGCCATGAAGAGCAATTCTTTCTCCAGGAAAGAGACGCTGTCCTTAGAAAGGCATCCAAAAGGGTGCCATTTGTGGAGCAGAAAGGCCATAGGCACTCTCTCCATGACACACACACAAAAGCTCTTGTTGTGGACACAAATAAGAAGAGTTGAACCCTCACCCGTTGTAATTCACTTCATTTATTGACCAGAGTTCTCCCCTGCAACCCCGGGTTCCTTCGCATTTGTCAGCGGTTCAGAGACCCCTGGCATTCAGCGTGATTTGTAATGTAAATTATATAATTGTACTTTCACATATTTTAACATCAAATGAAATGATTGACTACAGAATGGGGGCTGTCTACAGGTGGGGGTCAATTACCATCTGAATAATCTCAGTGCCACACAAGAATAGCATCGCTGCTGAGCGTGACATATTTTTATCTCTATGCATTTCAATGAAGTCAGGCTGGTACATAAAAGGTTATCACCTAGGAAACATATTTTCCTAAGCACAAGTTAAACATGCAAGGGAGATCAGCAAAGATATTCAATTTAGCCAGTCAACCCTAACCTATTAATATTTTAACAAAATCCAGTGAGGATAATTTTTTTCTTTGATCCCATTTCATGTGAGCAGCCGGGAAAGGGAAGAAAAATTAAAAACAAAATAGTCAAGCATACAGAATGAGGTTATGTATTAAGTGGGCTATTTAATGTTTCTGGCATTTTGTAGCCCAAGGGAAAGTGTGGATGGATTTAACAATCAAGAGCTGTGTTCCCTTGGCCACAAAGTTCGAGAAACATAAAATAATCTATACCTCCAAGCTGACAAATCATACCTGACACCCAGCTTCGTCTCACTGGGACTCCCAAGATCAGCATTAATCACATGTTACACGGAGTCAAAAGAAAAGCAAATCACACCACACTGAAAAGTGAGATGGAAGGTCTTCAGGCAAGGATTTTAATCAATAATATGCGGACTGATAACCAGGAGCTATTGTTTTAATCTCCTGATATGAGAAGAAATGACTGCAAAGAACAAAGCCAGCAGAAGCTGGTTGGAGCTCAAGACGCCTTGAAGAACCAGATGGAGTTAGGCGGCTCAACTTTCCCTGTTGATTCATGATGACAAACAAGCAAGGATTTTGCTTTCAATGAAGAGTCAGGTCCGGGTTTGGGCTTCTTATTTTTGGAGCTCATGCTTCCTCTCTGTCAGCTGCCTCTACCAGCAAACCTGTGAACGGGGCTGTGCTGGCCTCACAACTAAGCTGATGTGGTAGGGATTGGTCCAGAACAAGTATGTGATGCATTAAAGCCCACCAGTCCCACTGTGGGAGTTCCCAATCCCACTGTGGGAGTTACCCGTTGTGCTGAAATGAAAGAGGATGTTTGAGGTGGAAATGTGTCCCATCCAAATTCACATGTTGAAGCTGAAATACTCACTACCTCAGAATGTGACCTTCTTTGGAAATAAGGGCGTTACGGACACAGTGGGTTAAGATGAGGTCCAACTGGATGAGCCAGCCTTGCTCGTATCTTGATGGTCTTCCAGTGTCTGGAGTTGGAACTTAGTCACTTTGTCTTGTTTGGGTCGTTCAGTTCATAGTGCAGACACAGCGGGAAAGGGCCCCTTTGAGTCTCATTCATTAAGTAATTTAAGAATGGACACAAACAGAAGCTTTATGTCAATTTTATTAGAATTTAAAGAAAAAATTTCAGGACAGGCAAGCTGTTGAAAAAGAGGGTCCCCTAGTGAGTTCTTGGTTTCATTCATTAAAAGAATTTAAGAATGGACCCAATTGGAAGCTTTAGGACAATTTTATCGGAATCTAAAGAAAAATCCTCAAGGCAGGCAAGCTGGGGATCTCAGCATCTGCCCGGAGGAAGAGAATGGAGAAGAAAAGAAGCCAAAAGTCGTGCAGGTTTAGAGCCTGCATCAAGGTCAGACACGTGGCGGACTGGCAGCCACATGGCTAGGAGAAGGAGCTTTAGAGAAAAGTAGAGAAATACAAGATGCTAGGGCAGCCCAAAGCCTTAGAGAGAGCATGTTTAGAGAAGGGACATGAAGAAGAGAAGGAAAGATCAGAAAAGTGGGCAGACTTACCGAGAGCTACATGTCTGTGGCCAGGTCCAGAAGAACTGCTCTGCAAGGCAAGAGTCCAGGAAGAAAAAGTTCACTGCCTCATTAACACACTCCACCCATCTATTTAGTATAACTTAAGGTGAACCCACCTTCCTAAGGGTGGTCCTATGATCAGGTGATTGACCAGTGAAACTGGAAATGTGGGTCTTCCAATAGATAAACTAGAGAATTTATTGTCTCTCTCAGTTAGATAGGTATTTACTCTCTTTTTGGGTCCCTGTGCTCGGGACCAGCCCGAGGGGGCCTCAGGGTTTCTGCCATGAGGGGGTGAGTAGGCTCAGAGTCAACACACAGACCCCAGAAGCTGGGCGAGAAGTATTGACTGCAGCCAGTAGTAATCTGTCCCCAGGTAGATCATCTTGGTGCAGGTTCTTTCCAGATGCTGGGCAGAAGCTGGTGTCATGCCTAGCCAGAGTGGAGTGCCACACCAATGGGAATCATTCCTCTATTCCTCATGGCAGGCACCCTGGCTGAGGTCCACACTGCAATACTCCATACACTGTAACCTCAGCTACAGCTCTTAGGAGGAGACTGGAGGGGAAAAGGAAAAAGCCATGAAGCCATGCAACTTTAGAGACTTCATGGAGGACAGACTAGTGGCAGTTAGAGAAAGAATGAGAAAGCCCAAATTGTTGAGGCAGTCCGAAGTGTTAGAGAAAGCATGCTTAGAAAAGAGATAGAAAGAAGAACAGGAGAGGTTATGCTTTTCTTAAGAATTCATAAAAGTGAGCAGGCTTACAGAAAGTTACGTATCCGCATTTAAGGGGACGAGGAGGGGCGAGAATTCCAGGCAGGAAAAGTTGACCATCTCATTAACACACTCCATATTCTACCTATCTCTTTAGTGTGACTTAAGGTGAATTCAGCTTCCTAGGTGTGGTCCTAGGACCCAGCAAAATCTGGAAAGTTAAGGTTCCACCCAGGCCAGAGATTCTTATTCTCTTGACCATTTTTCTAATGGGGCTTTTTTGTTACTGTAGCAATACTTTAACTCAGCAGCACTGGCAAGTCAGAGGTGCACTGTCTGTGCCCCATGTACTTAGAATGTTGAGGATTTCCACTGTGGCTGGTCTTCACCTTGCCTGGGAATGGTGTTTATATACTGGAAAGCTGAGCAAGTGCCCGTATCAATACCTTCCTCAAGCAGATGTGGCCTGAGCTCCTGGATCCAACCGTAACTGAAGTTCTGCCCTTGACCTTGCAGTTACCTGCTTTATTAAATTCCCATTTAATTAAACTGATCAGAATTGGGCTTTTGTCACAATCAAAGGACCCTTAAATTATTTGTTCTAAAATCAGTCAGTGTGAACATAGGATAACTTGAGAGTCTCAGGATAAAGCACCTAATAGTGTTGGTTAGACCACAGGAACATGATATCCAGTTTAGAGCAGCATATTTTTAGGAAGAAAATGAACAGATCTGAGGAGAGGGTTGAGTGAGAGGGATGTGTACATTGAATTACAGGAATGGATGTGAGTTGCTTGTCCTGGAGGAAAGAAGAGTACATCGAAGACTCAAATGGGCACAGGAATGCTGTCTTGGTTTTTTTTCTGTTGCTGTGATAGAATGTAGAAATGACTCTTGTAAATGGACATAATCTGGACTAATGGCTTTTAATTAACCCCAACTCGTGCTTTTGTATCTTGTGATTTGGGTACCTGATTTTATTTCCTTGGTAACTTCAATTTGGTGCCCCACCCTAAAAGATAATGAATGATTGTGTGTGTGCTCAGGAATTAGCACATCAAAGCACCTTTGAACACAGTGGAGATTCCTTAGGACCTTGGGTGAGATCTTCTAGAACTAAGGATGAAAAGGCTGGGTAGCCTGTTAAGACAAGGGTGGGGCCGAACTTGTACTTCCCCAATTAAAGTTGCAGAAACCATTTTGAATAAAAATATGGGTGGGGCCTGACTCAGGGACAGAGTTCCAGACACAGCTCATCAGCACAGTTCCAGGAGACAGACACTTCCAAGAGACAGCTGGCGGGAGGAGTGTCTTCTGAGTTTGGGCCCACTCTTAAAAACTAAATTTAAGAGTCAGGTAATTGTAATGTTGGTATAGTAACACCACAATAAAATATTCTGATCAAATCTACTTAAGGAAGAAAGGGTTTATTTTCACTCACAGTTCTAGGTATAGACTGTCTCATGGAAAAGTCAAGGCAACCAGAGCTCGAAGCAGCTAGTGACAAGCGTCCATGTCAGAAAGCAGAGAATGCATGTGCGCAGCTCCCTTTCTCCTTTTTATCCAATCCAGGACCCAGAGCCCAGGGAATCGAGGCACCCATTTCAGGTGGATTGCCCACTTCTGTTAACTTCATTAAGATAATATCTCACAGGGCCAGCTAGATGACTCCGTGGGAAAAGGTCGATGAATTGAGTTTAATTCTGGGAACACATATGGCAGAAGTGAAGGACCTAATCTTCTGTGACTGCCAAATCACACACACACACACACACACCACACACACATTAACTGAAAAAAAAAAAAAAAAAAAGATAATCCCTCCCAGGCATGCTCAGAAGCCCATCTCCCAGGTGATTTTAAATTGTCTCAATTTGACAATTAACATTAACCATCACAAATGGCATTGTAAAGAAAGCTTGGGGTTTATTTGTGGGCTCCCCAGGGATAGAATTAGGAAGCCATGGGAGACAGACTTGGAGTGGTATTCCAATGCTGTGTGAGAAGAAGGAATAAAGAGACCCCCCGGGAGCAGTGAGTACCTGTTAGAGTAGCAGAGACTGACGCTTGACCATACACACTGCATGTGTTGATGGGCTGGATGACTTCAAGGCCCTTTCAAGGCTGCACTTTTAGTTCTAAATTCTTTCAGTAAAACCCAAGTGAGCTTAGTCTTGTCCTTTGTAATTTTCAGACCTCTGTTTCCCCATTGCAGGACAAAGGAGTTGTCCTTGACAATCTATAGTCTCTTCTGGCTAGAAAGGGCCAGTATTGCAGGACTCCTAGTCAGTGTGTATTTTGTCCTCCCACATGCCTGGGAAGTCATAGGCACTTGGAGCACACAACAGCACACCTTTCATTTTTGAAGGCATGCCTAAGGCTATAGAGATATGACTCTTAGTGACAGGGGGCGCACAAAAGAAATCAATGTTCATATTCTTCCTCTTTACTCTAATTACACTAACCACATCATAGCTGAGAGTTTAAAGTTGATATTAAAATTATCTTATAGTCAATCTGGCTATAGGTTCTTATTAGACATTACTATTTTTGAAGTCAAGAGGCCGGTTGGTCAACTGAGGCTTACCTGGATGAAGGCCTACCATTGCATGATAAAGCTCTTTCAATTTTAAGTTCTCTTGGAAGAGCCTGGGGCTTTGTGCTAAGCAGTGGGGTGAGGGTGGATGTGGTGGTTCAGCCCCAGAATCCTCTCTCCACTCTTTTTGGTTATCCTTTGCAACAGCTGGTCAGTTCACCAGGTACCCTTCTGTGGACTCAGTCTGCCCTATGGCTTTGACACAGCAGACAGGCTCAGATGATGGGAGAGAAAACATTCTTCCAGTGTTACTCAGGATGGCTGAACCCATGGAAAAAAGCCACTGCTGAATTGATAGGAAGAAGTCAAAGCTAGTTTTGGGACCTGCCTGGGCCTATTGTATAAAGGCACTGACCAGGTAGTGTGACTGGCCTGCTCTGCCTGAAGCTATAACTTAGGTCCCAGGAAGCCACTGCAGATATGACATCCTCGTTCCTCAGCAGTTGCTTCACCTTCTTTTCCCTCCACAAAACCAGGTTTTTGGGTTTTGTTTCCTCGTTCTTAATTTCCACGTCAGCCCTACAACCTTCCCGTCTTTACCTAAAGACCCCACCTTTAACTTTCTCACCTTCTGTAACTGCCAGAAAGGCCTCCCTATACAAACTCCTGCCTTGGTGTCAATAAATGAACTGCCCACTGATGTGGTCTCCCAGGAATTCTTCCCGCCACACTCTGAGCCACCTGAGGGCCTCTTTGATCATTCTCAATTCTCTGGGATGGCTGGAGCACAACAGTTGTGCTGGAGATGGAGACTCACCCACACTAGTCATGAGGGGATCTCCATTTACCATGCAAGAAAAGGCTCCTGAGACTGCTTAGCTGTGGAGTGGGTGAGATCTCAGCCTCTGCTCATCACCTTGGTCTGTTTAAGTTCTTCCTGGATGCTAAATTATTCTTCAAGTCATCAATCTTGTTAAAAACATACAGTCTTTAAAAACTTATCCCTAGTATGAACTGGAATCCAATATGATCACCCCAAAACTGATGTTATTTTTATAAGCCCATTTCTCGGGTTGGAAGAATTGTAAGAAGTCATAAGATTTTCTCTATAAAAATTTAAAAAATTAGCTCTCCATGAAAATGCAACTTTCCATGTCAAATCCTGATCTTCGATTTAAAAGCACATATATACCTAGATCACCGAGTCTCCCCACTCCCAGTGGGTCAGTTTTAGTTACTTTTCTTTTACTGTGGCTAATACCTGACAGAAGAAACTTAAGGAGGAACGGATTTATTTTGGCTCATGATTTAAGGATGCAGTCCATCACAGCAAGGAAGGCTGCTAGAACTCATGGCAGCTTGTCTTATGGCAACAGCAGACAAGAAGCAGTGAGCTGAAGATGGAAGCTGGCCTTGCCTATGCCCTCATGGCCCACTCCTATGACCCTAATCCACCATCTGGAATACAAAGTCTTGAAGTTTCCACAAGTTCCCAAATCAGTGCCAGCAGCTGAGGATCAAGTATTCAATCAAATGAGCCGGGGGATAGGGGGTGGCATTCTTACACTCACACCATGACAGCTTGTGAAGGAAGCAGGACTAGGATCATTATTTCCAGTTTCCAGGTGGAAAACTGTGCTTCAGAGAAGGAAGGTATCCTGCTTAAGGTCACAGAGCTGGAGAAGCAGGTCAGAGCAGAACCCACATTTTCCTGGCTAGATTTCCATTAGGGTCTCTAAATACCACTAAGAGAAAGAGCTATTTTAAAACAAATACATTCTGACTTTTAAACACCAGTGTCTTTCCAAGATCAGCAGTCCAACACCCCCAAGAACTTGATGGAAATGTGAATTCTTCACTCTACTGCAGACATTCTGAACCTAGATCTGGCGGTGGGTCCTAAAGCCATATTTTAAAAGCATCCAGGGGGTTCTGTTCTTACAAATTTCAGAACTACTATCCTAGAGTGTGCTGGTATTTTGTGAGTTTGCTTAAGAGCTGGCCAGAAATTTGGGCACCGAAATTCAAGCTCACCGTCTCTGAATCCTTTTAGTGGAGGCCAGAGTCCAAAGCGCTGAAAAGCTTGTTATGACTCAAAGCTAAAACAGCTTTGGCTTTGAGAACACAGAAATAAAAGCTTGCTTGCTTACACAAGCCTGGCCCAAATCCTCTGCCTCTCACTCACCATCAATGCAGAACTGAGCCCAGCTCAGCCATGCGGCTGATTATGCTCTGGGACAGGGTGACCAGTTATTTTGATCCTGTAATCTTTGGAAAACAAAGAGCCCAAGTCTCCTGGATCTCTGGGATGAGCGGAGGGGGCTGTGAAGTTGTTTCATCTGTAACATGCCTGGCAGATTCTGAATGTGCTTGTGTGTTCTTGCCACAACCCACCCACGTTCTCTCTCGGATTTAAGCATTCTTCTCAGGGACATATTAATATGCAAAGAAAATAAATATCATCAGGAAGATGGAAAGAAAAAGGAGTCGATGATTATGAATGTTGGGAAATGTAGAGAGAGCAAGAACACAATTTTTTTTTTCTTCAGTACTGGGGAGCCTAGAATTTTGCAAATACTAGGCCACCAATCTAGCACTGAGCTATATCCCCGTCTACTTTCTGTTTGTTTAGTTGGTTTTTGAGACAGGTCTCCCTGTAGCCCCAGGTGGCCTGGAACTTGCTATGTAAACCAGGCTGGCCTCCATCTCACAGAGATCCACCTGCCTCTGCCCCTCCAGGGCTGACATTAAAGGTATTCCCCTCTATGCCTGGCTCTGTCTTTATTCTGAGGAGGTGTCTCACTAAGTTGCCCAGGCTGACTTTGAACTCTTGATCCTTGCAGGAATTTTTTTTTTTTTTTTTTTTTTACTATCCTCACATAAATTCCAAGGCCACAGAGGCCATGGAGAGGACTCAGCCACAGAACTCTCCAAGCTGCCTGGCATTGCAATGGTTGCACACAGAACTTGTTCATGGTGTACTGCCAGGGACGCTGCTGAGAAGGAAACAGATAAAGGGAAGGAAGGAAAGTTCAGTGCGTTCCAACGGCAAAGCAGGGCAGGACAAGGATAGAAACCAGAAGCCAAGGCTTCCGACAACAACCAGTACTCAGGCTGTGCTCGGCCAACAGGACAGCTTTGCTTACGCCTTGGCTGGGGGCAACAGTGTCATTTTAAAAGGAACATTTGTAGTCATTCATGGAAAATCAGCCAAGCGAGGTAGCTCAGGCCTGTAATCCCAGCTACGGGAGGCTGAGATAGGATCTTCACTTCAAGGCTTGCCTGGGCTACAAGGTGAATCTGAGGCCAGCTTGGGCAACTTAAGGAGACACTGTCTCAAACTAAAGTTTTAAAATAAAGGACTAGGACTATAAGTGGTATAACATTTGCCGGGGTGAATAGGACATGGGTTCCATCCCCTAGTACCCACAAAATCACAACAAATAACCAAACAAAACCCCCCAGGAAATTTTATGCTAAAATGACACATTTCTCCTCCACCCCATCTCAAGGAAGTATCCAAAATTTTGTTTATTGCAGGTCCGTAAGCCTGCCTCACAGCCACCTCCCAGTCTCCATCCTAGACAACTTCCTTCATGTAGGTTTTCCGCCTGAGCCCAGCAGACACTGGCGTGTGGGAGGCCTAACAAAAACAGTTCATAACATCTGATATCTAAAACCCAGATACCCAGACTTGCCTCTGAAGCAGCTGCTTTCCAGGGAGCAACTGGCACAGAGAGACGGATGTGAAAATGGGAATCTTCAAAGAATAGATCTTATATAAGTCTAAAATCAATGATGTAATAAGTGTTTAAATTCTCTATACAAATAAAAAAATTCAATCACTTCAAAAATTGCTGACCAAATTACTTAAGAGGTTTTGGATTCATTCATGTGTTTATTGCCCCACCTATTTGTTTGGAGCTTAAATATCTGGGGCTGGAGAGATGACTCAGCAGTTAAGAGCTGTTCTTGCAGAGGAGCTGGGTTCAATTTCCAGCACCCACAAGGTGGCTAACTACCATTCCTAACTCCAGTTCCAGGGGATCTGATGCCCTCTTCTGACCTCTGCAGGCATTGCAGTTACATACACGCAGGCGATAGACTCATGTTAGATATCAAATAGCCCCAGAAGATTAACTGGGATAGGCTATAAACTCTAGTTTGTCTGTTGAAAGACCCACATTTCCAGTTTCACTGGTCAATCACCTGATCATAGGACCACCCTTAGGAAGGTGGGTTCACCTTAAGTTATATTAAATAGATAGGCGGAATACCGAGTGTGTTAATGAGGCAGTGAACTTTCCTGCCTGGAATCCCGCCTCCCAGTGCAGTGCTTCTGGACCCGATCATGGACATGTGCGTGTCTGTAAGTCTGAAGAACTGAGAAAAGTGTAATCTCGCCTTCTCTTCATGCTCCTTTTCTAAACATGCTTTCTCTAAGGCTTGGGCTGCCCTAGCATCTTGGATTTCTTTACCTTTTCTCTAAAGCTTCCTTCTCTCAGCCATGTGGCCACCAATCAGCCACATGTCTGACCTCCAAGCAGGCTCCAAACCTGCAGGGCTTCGTGGTTTTCTTTTCTTCTCCTTCCATTGTCCTCCCCAAGGCAGCTGCTGAGACTCCCAGCTCGTCTGCCCTGCAAGATTTCTCTTTAAATTGTTCTAAAGCTGCTGTTTGGGTCCATTCTTAAATTCTTTTATGAATGAGACTAAGAACCCAGTAGGGGATGATCTTTCTCCCTGTTTCACTCATACACATAAAATAAAAATAATAAATAAAATATAAAATAACCCACCACCACCACCAACAACAACAGAAACCATCCCTCTAAAGGCCTGTGTACTGAACGTTTAGCATTTAACTAGATGCTACTGGGAGGTGGTGGGTTGGACCTCATTGAAGTTTTAGTTCTTTAGAGGACGTCCTTGGAGAGGATCATGGGATGCCAGTCACTTCCTCTTGTTCTTCCAATTCCCAGTCACAAAGTGTACCATTTGCTCCACCAGGTGCCACTACTAGGATGTGATACATAAGGTCTAAAGCAACACAGCCAATATGCCATGAACAGAAACCTCCAAAACTGTGAGCCCAAATAAACCTTTCTTTTTTTGTGAGATGATTGTATCCAGTTAGAATAATAGCAGACTGATGGACGTATCCCATGAGAACAAGTCTTTGTTCTGGTCACTGCTGTGTGCCCAGTGGCTTAAAGCAC
The DNA here is from genome assembly GCA_035773235.1 of Eospalax fontanierii. Classification (NCBI taxonomy): domain Eukaryota; kingdom Metazoa; phylum Chordata; class Mammalia; order Rodentia; family Spalacidae; genus Eospalax; species Eospalax fontanierii. The sequence goes on from CM069552.1 coordinate 14,118,122, forward strand.
TATAGGCACTTAACTAAATGTTTGTAGACTGAGCACAGTCATATGTATTAAGAGTCTCTGCATAATGTATTCTCAACATGTTAAAGGTACAAAGATCTGGTAGCATCCCTAAGAAAGGCTTTTTTAATACTGGGGATGAAGCTTAGAGCCTTATGCATTGGCAGTCAAGCACTCTAACACTGAGTTATATCCCAGTTCTCTTTCTATTTTTAGTTTGAAACTGGATCTTGCCAAGTTGCCCAGGCTGGACTTGGACTTGAGATCCTCCTCTGTAGGCCTCTCAAGTAGCTGGGATTACAGGTTTGCATCACCAACTGGTTCACAGAGATACTGCTCAACAGATGAAGAAAGTGAGTCACAGAAGAACTAACCATTATGGCCAGTGTTGCCCAGCTTGTCTGCAGGGCAGCTGGGATGGAGGGACAGGAAACTCATATGCCAAGACCTATCTATCATATCTATCATGCCCCCTCTGGAGCTCTCACGGTGGCTATATATCTTGGCAGGAACTAATAAACCAAGGTCTCCTGGAGCCAGTCTGGGTCTCTGGATCTCTTTTCCTCTTGTTGGTACAAAGTAGGAACTCACCAAGTGCTTGTTGAATTTGTTATTGAAATTGTTATTTGTCTGAGAATCAAAACAGAGGGGTTGTTAAGAGACCCTGTAAGCTAATGAAAAACAAAGTACTTGTAAAAAAGAGGACCCTCTCACAATTCTGTTTCTGTTCCCCCACCTTAAGAAAGTAGCTCAGCTTTTATAAGTTCCTGTTTTCCCATGTATAAAAATTGGGAATTTTTTTTTTTAACTACATCCTTTCACAAGGACGTTCTAAAGTCCTCATTCAAAATGTGCTGGAGGAAAATGAAAAGTGTAAATATTCACAAAAGGAAACCAATTTTACAAGATTAGAGCATTGTTTACAACGTATTATCTCTTTGTTCCCCAAGAGGAGCACTGTTAGCCGAGCAAGGACGGTTAGAACCACCAAAATGAGGACAGTGAGGTTGGTGGTGAATCCCAGGGAGAAAACCTGCTTCTTCTGGGACACGAGAAGTGGAAGCAAAAGAACCGTTGTTCTTGGGATGCAGTCTCAGACACGCTCTGTGAATTAAGGGCAGCTGAGGAGGCAGCAAAAGGCAGTACCTGGCTGGGATACTTCACCCCCAAGTGAAGATCAGAGCTTAGGGGAAGACAAGGAGCAAGATTAGAGGGAGGGGAAGAGTGTCTCAGAAAAGGGGCATATCTGGTGGCTCAAAGAATGTTCCAGAAACCGCATCAGTGTCAGAAGACAGACGCTGACAGAAATGGGAAGGAAAGGAGAAATGAAGACCTTGAATGTCTTCAGGAATCAACACTTTCCCTCTGAATAATTGGAAACCCAGATAGTTTTCTTAGTGGAAAGTGTTTGAACATCATTGGTCTTAGAAAGCCTGGGGTTCAAATCCTGAAACAGCCACTTTCTATTTCTAAGTCTCAGTTCTTCATTAGTCTAGTTGGAAAGTGGTCATGTCTGCAAGCTCTGACACTAGGTCTTGGCTGGTGGAGCTTGACACTTCCCAGATCAGAGCTCTGGTTTGGACCCTGCCCCTGACTGGACAGAGCCTGAAGAGAGGACAGGTGGGTTCCTGATATGACCTGCCGGGATGGAGCCATCTCCTGCACCTCCTGCAAGCCAGCACAGCGTTTCCACCTTCTTATCCATTTGTTTCTTATTTGTTTTGTTTCTGTTTTGAGACAGGGTATTCTGTAGCCACAGCTGGCCCCAAATTTGCTATGTAGTCAAGGATGACCTTGAACCTCTGTTCCTCCTGCTCTTATCTCCCACAGAAGTGTACCACTATACTAGGTTTACTGTTTGTGTTTTACACAAAAGCCTTGCTCATTCTTCAGGCTCAGGCCAGGCATAATTGGGGAGCCATCACCTTGTTCACGGGGCTGATGCTGTCTACCCCTCGAATTTTCTTTGAAGTGTGTCTGATGCCTGTCCTCCCAGACTGGCGAGTCTTGTGCAACTAGATAATGACTTTCCTGTAGGATTTTGGCTGGCGTTACTCAGCCTGACAAAGCTGGCTTTCTTGTTGCCACTATTGAAATCTGCAGTCTCAGATTCATTCACGAGGAAACAGGCAGCTACTAACCAGTAGATGGAGGAAACAAATAATCGAGTTTTAATACATTATTTATTGCCTGTTCAATTCTTTCAGCATCTTTTCTTTGCAGCTCAACAACACTGAAAGCCTCTTATTCTCTCGCTGCTGTATCAATACAGACAACAAAGGTGTCTTGGATACTACTGTAGCAAAGACACTGATTATCTCAGAAACTGTTGTTCTTTCCTTTGGTATTCTGTTTGGAACACTTTCTTTTTTTTCTGGGTCAGGTCATTTCAGTGGTGGAAAATCGCTTTCTTCGGGGCTCAAACATAAACAACAGTCTGTATGTTGAGAGGACATCAGTTTGAACTCAGGTATCTACCCTTGAAGGGGACTGGGGTTTGTTGAGGTGCTAACTCAGGTCTGAATATGTATAATTTGGCTTTTGCAAATGTTTCTTTGTAGAACTGAAATTTTTCCAAGATTCAGCCTAAGCTTTGTGTTCTGTGGAAAGGCTGTGCCCATCCACCCTTGCCATTTTCAAAACGCTGGGGGCCGGCCAAGCACGGGAGCTTCAAAAGCCAGGGAACTTCCCATTTGCCATGGTGACTAGTGTGGAGCCATGTCTGTTCTTCACTGGACAAGCTCACCATTTAGAGTGGCCTGTGTTCATTTAGAAACAAACCTGTTGTGCACACGCAAGCAGGTAAGTGATGCCTGTGTTCTGTGCAAAGATCTTACGTTTTTACTTTGTAGCTGAATGAAAACTTAAAAAATTACCTAACATTGCAGTTGAGAAACAAGGCGAGTAGCAGACACCGGCAGTCTGGACACACAGACCGTTTTTATTTTGTTCTTTTGTAGCAGTTTTAATTCATTATTAACATTTCGGCCTTGCAAACATTCACACCCACATGGGAAATTCTGAGTGTCTGGAGAAATCAGGTCTCCCTGTACCCGCTCCTGATCCATGACCACAGGTGAGAGGATTTGAATGACAGCTGTCACTCTGAGTGGATTTGTGCTCTCCAGTCTTCTAGTGTCCCCAGGGGTCCCTTTGATTTTCACCTCCAGCCCATTTCAGCCACCTAGGCTGCCTCTCTGGCAATTAAAGCATCTGAAATATTTATTTATTTAATTGTTGACCGTGTAAATCATGCATATGGAAAATACTTGGAAGAGTACAAAGGGACTGTGCAGTGGAAAGGAGGTCGGCTCTACCTTCATCCGGACGTGAAGCTTCCCAAGGCAGCCGCTGTTACAGTTTCTCATGCTTCTCTCTAGAGATTCTAATCCTGAGACCCTAGAGACACCACTGAAAACTCTTAGAGCTGATAAACACCCTTGGCAACACAGCAGGATGGAAGACCAACATGCAAATATCAGTAGCTGTCCCATGTACCAGACAGAAGGAAAAAGAAACCAGGGAAACAATCCCATTCACAGAAGCCACATGCAGGAAATAAGGTAGCTGGGACTAAGCCTCACTAAAGAAAAAAGAAAGACCTCTACAATGAAATGCTTAAGACACTGAAGAAAGAAAATGAAGACGACAGTAGAAGATAGAAAAATATCCCATGCTCGTGGATTGATAGAATATTGTGAAAATGACCACCAAAAACACAATCTATAGATCCAATGTACTCTCAATCAAAATGTCAATGCCCTTCTTCACAGACACAGAAAAAAATATATAAATATAAATATATATATAATATATATATATATATATTATATAAGGTTACATAGAGGCAAAAAGACCAAGACAAGACCAAAACAATCTTGAATAAAATAAAATAAAATCCTGATTCATATTACATTACAGAGTCATAGTAATAAAAACAGCATGGTTCTGCCAGCAGAAGACACACAGATCAATGGAGTAGAGTCAAGGGTGTAGGTAAGTCCACACCACTTCAGCTGCATGACATTAGACAAAGATGCAGAAACAGAACAAGACCAAATAAAACAAACCATTAACAAAAAGGAAGCATCTTCACCAAAAGGTTCTGGGAACCCCGAGTGCACGTAGTTCCACCACCTCCCTTCCACCCGGCCACAAGGTTCTGCCCTCTGGGTTTGGCAGTTGAATGCGGATCAACACTGGGCTAGCAGGTATTTTGCTAACAAACACTGCCATCGTGACTGGCACACGCTGTCACTTTGGAAGGCTAGCTCAGCAACAAAGGCCAACAATTAAATGGGCCATGGAAAATGAATTACCAGTCTAGCCCTCGGTGGTTTTCAAAATTATAGCTCTTTAAGCAAAGCTAAATATAGAACACTTAAGAAAGAGCTCCACATTTTTACTCCAAGAACAAAATGACTGGGCTAGAGTTTGGGTACCACATATGCTTTCTGAGGGGTTTTGAGGCCAGCTCTGCAGGAGAGAATTTCATTCCTGGTATTGCAATTCTGGTCGAAAGCCGATGGCTGGGGAGATCACAGGCCCTAAGTTAGAACTGGCTATTGTTATTGTGCTAAATGATCGTGCTGTCAAATTGTCTCCTACATATTTATGTTTCTACCATAGAGCTGGGTGGCCTTCAGCCGTGGTCCCTTTTCAATGGGCAGTAGTTATGGAGAGATGTGTAACTGGTCAAGACTGAGCACTCGGCTCCAGTGGGGACATCTGTATCAACCCCAACACCACCACCAAAGCTCAGAGACCATCACAGAAGAGGACGGGGAAAGAATATAAGAGTTAGAGAATGGACAGGAATGCTGTGAAGTGCTGTCTTCTGCACAAGACAGGACTATCACGATCAGGAACTCACGGCAGTTATGGTTACCTGCACAGAGAGCGAGTTGGAGCAGGGAAATGGGGGATAGATCCACACTGTATACCTACCTGAAGTTCTCAATAATGAGTAGAGGAAACAGAATAAAATCTAAGCCCCTTTCCTGGGTTCTTCCTGCCACAGGGCCTTTGTACATGTTTTGTTCTCTAGTCTGTCAGTGGTACCTCTACCGGTTCAATTCTTCCCTTAGCTAACTTGTTCTTCAAGCTCACAACAGTATTGCCTTCCACTCCACCTGCTGTGAGGCCAATCCACTCCCAAGTTCTCTCTTGTGAACTCAGTAACCATGCTAATCCATCGCATAAGATTTGAATATTTATCATGTGCTATGAGAGTTCCCCCAATACAGTACACATGGACCACGGTGAGCAGACGTGATGGTGTTAGGTGGAACATGGAGAAACAAACTTTAAAAAAGTGTCTGTTTTATTTTACCTGGCCCTGGTGCTGCCTCTGGTCCGTGCTGGCTCTGGTCTAAAGCACCATCATTTCTGGGATCACCACAGAATTTCCTAGCTGGGCTCCCCTACTTTGTGTTAAACATGTTTATTGCATTTTTATTTATTTTGAGTGGTGGAGGCGTGCATATGTGCTATAGTGTGTGCGAGGAAGTCAGAGACCAACTTGTGGAGTCTGTTCTCTACTTCTCTCATGTGTGTCTCGGGGATCGAACTCAGATCATCAGGCTTGGCGGCAGACCTTTTGACTGTCTTGAGTCATCTTACTGGTCCTTAAGCTTGTGCCTTTTCTAGTCTGTGTCTGGGTCAGTGTCGGTGTCTCTGTGTGTCTGCATCTATTCTACAATCAGACACCAGGGGGTGCTGTCAAGCAAGTCTAATTCTGCCGCTCTTTCACTCCAAACCCTTCCCTGGCTCCCATCTTTCCACAAAGAAAAATCTCAACTCTTTGCTGTTATCAAGAAGACCCTGTACAATGGGCTCAGCCCACCTCTTACCTCTGGGTCCTCACCTGCTGTTCTTGCCTCTGCTCACTCACCTCTTGACACATCGACGTCCTTAAACATGACAGACAGCCTCAGCACCATCACGCTTTCTGTCTCTCTGCCTGTAACATTTTCGGCTTTCTGTTTCTCCGCCCGTCCAGATACCTGCATGACTCGCATCCTTCAAGTCTTCACTCAACTGTCAGCTTCTTAAAGGTTGTCCCCAGACACCTTATTAAAATTACCGCACCTCCCCCAGCCCACTTCCTGCCCCTTTTCTCCGCTTCTTTCTTTTTTAATGCATTTACTATCTTCCAGAGTCCTGCTCGGCTTCCTTATTTCTCCCGGTTTTATCTTCCTTTCTCATTAGATCGTAAGCTCCAGGAAGAGAAGGGTTACTCTGCTCTGCTCACGGCCCTGCGCCCCAGATCCACAGCAGTCCTTCTGCAGGGCTTCAGTCACGGTCATGTGAAAACCATGGACATGAGGGTTCTCTAGAGAAACAGACTCACCTGTGCCTATACAGATAGAAATGTGCGATTAGCTCACAGGACTACAGGGCCTACGAAGTCCCACCCTGCATCTGAGAGCAGGAGGCCCCTTAGGGTGAGAGGCGCAGCGCTGGGCTAAACCTGAAGACCTGAGAACGCAAGAGCCAATGATTTAAGTCAAGATCCAAGTCTGGAGGCCAGAGCAAGAGAGCGTTGGTACCAAGGACAGGAAAAGATGGGTTGGGGTAGGGGGCAGGTCTTAGCTCAAGCAGAGGGAATGCATACTTGACCTCCTCTGGCCTTTTGTTCTCTGTGGGCCTCCACAGGGCACCACACTGGATGGGTCATCTTTAGTCTACTGATTCAGATGTTAGTGTCTCCCAGAAACTCCCTCATTCAACCTAGATGTAGTATTTTTCCAAAGATGATCTCAGAAGTAGCGAGTAATACCAGAATAGTAATTACCAGAATCCAGAAAAGTATGCGCGAAGGAGGGTGCTTAATGGGTTCAGGGGTACAGTTGAAAAGGAAGAGGAATGTCTAAGGTTCGATGGCAAAGTAGGATAAGAATGGTTGACAGCAATTAATTGTGTCTTTTGAAATAGCTAGAAGAGAACACTTTGAATGTTTCTCCTCGGTAAATGTTTGAGATGATGGAGTGCCAGTTCCCAGACGCAGTCATTACACATTGTATATACACAATGAAATGTCATGCCTTGCCTGTAAGTAGCATATGTCAACAAAATGTGTGTATGTGTGGGGGGGGTTAACGAAAAAATCTTTCACCAGCCATCTGAGCATCTGTCAGCCCAGTAAAACTTTCACATACAATTAGCAATCACAGACATTAAGCAACAGAAAGTTATGACAAAGTAAATAGCAGCAACTGGTTACTGGAAGGTTCTCAGGATTCAGAACCACAGACTTGAAGTGAGCAGGAAGCAGAAATCTTAGGCATAAAGAGCTCCAAAACCATAGCAGAACTTCCCAGAAGAACTGATGGATCAGCTCAGTGCCATGACTATGATTTCCTGTGTCTTAAGAGTCGCACACTCAAATTTAATGTCTGCAGAGCCGAGCCTGATAGTCTAATCATGTTCACCACTATCATGGTCGGAACTCAGAAAAGGTGGGTTTGTCCCATTCAACTTCTGCACAATAAGATGACTGGATTCCAGTGGATGAACTTACACTGAAGGACATCTGGGTACAGAATGCTTGATCGGATAGTACTTAATGTATATAACAGAATGCATGAAATCCACGAGGGGGGCCAGCTGTTGAGGAATATGGATGGAGGAGGGGGGATCTAAGTTTGATTAAGGACCGTTATATGAAATACACAAAGATTCAATAAAAATATATTTTTTAAAGATGTTCCTGAAAGGAAAGTGGAGACCCTTTTAGGAAAGAGAAGCTGGATTCTGCACAGGAAAAAATAAACAGCAATAAGTGTCTGGCCTCTGTGTGTTATTGTTTATGGTAAGTAGAGTTACTGAGATGGCAATTTCTGTTCAGAAAACGAGGAGAAAAAGATTAAAAACCCCAAATGAAAAAATGTATTTTGTTGTTCACCACCCAAGCTGGTCCTTTAATACACTAAAAGGGATCAATTTGAATCATAATCATGGCCGAAAATTTAAATGAGACTTAGCTATCATATCTTACCTGTCACTTTAGCAAAAGCTTAAATGCTTGTAGATACTTTTTTGGACATGCTGCAAGGAAAGAGGAACTCTCAGAGGGAATGCATGGCAGTGATACGTCCCAGAGAGGGCAGAGGGCATGCGGCAAAACTACATGAGCTTCTGGCTTAGACACGTCTGTTTCTAGGAGTTTACCCAGCGAACGTGGCTTGCAAATATTAATAACATATGCATGAGATGCTGCACTGTGACTTTATGGTTATAAGAAAATACCAAGGACAACTTAAATGCCCCATCATTGACATAGGCCAAATTGAGCAAATTATTATATATCTGTACAGCAGAGTCCCATGCTACCTCAGAAAAGAATGAGAGAGAGGGAGAGAGAGTTTGCCACACTAGCATGGATCCCTGCAACGATGACTGATTGGTAAGCAGTAAAGCAAGATACAAGCACATGCACACATGGTCCTTAGCACTCGGAGTGAAGGAATCCAGCCACAAAAAGCGGAATATCATGAGAGTCCACTCAAACAAAACATTATCTAAAGTAGTCAAAGTCATAGAAACAATAAGTAGAAGGTGCTTCTAGGGCTGGAGGCAGGGGGAAATAGAATACTTTCATTTCTCCACATCTTACTGAATTTCAATTTTTCAAGATGGAAAGTTCTAGAAATCTGCTGTGCAATCATGCTCACTATTGAACTGTGTTCCTAAAATCGTTAAGTTGATAAATTTTATGCAAGTTTTATATATATATATATATATATATTTCATATCATTTACCACATTTGAATTTGCCTGCGTGTGTGCAAGTACACCCATGCGTGAAATGCTCGCAGAGGTCAGAAGAGGCTATTGGATCCCATAGAACTGGGGTTAAGGATGGTTGTTAGCTGTCATGTGGGTGCTGGGATCTAAACCTAGGTCCTCTGCGAAAACAGCCAGTGCTCTTAACTGCTGAGCCATCTCTCCAGTCCCTGAAATTATTTTTAGTGTGTCTCATGCTACATTTTGTGAAAGAAAAGCTTGATCACAGCCCTCAGTTCCATCCCCAGTAGTGTAGAACAGCAGAATGCACATTGAGTATTTCTTGTTTCAATAAAACAAAGCTGAGAAAATAGTGTGGAAACTAATACAAATGGTTTCCTATGGGTCTCATTCCTATGGGATGAGAGACAGGAGAACAGGAGAGAGATGGGGAATGTGCATCACTAAATACATCCTCTTAGTAGAGATTAAACACTTAAATTTGATGCTTACTTAAAAGAATTAATCTAAAGTTAAAAAACTATAGAAATCTAGTGCTGGGCCAGCTAGACGGCTCAGTGGGTAACGGTCCTTGCCACCAAGCCCGACACTTGAGCTTGATCCTCAGGACCTATATGATGGAAGGAAGTCAGGAAGGTGATGATGGAAGGAGAGAACCAACTACCACAAGTTGTCCTCTGACCCCCACACGCATACCATAGCACAAGTATGCCCACATACACATACATACACATACACTAAATAAATGTAATTTTAAAAAATTTCAGGAGGGGCTGGAGAGATGGCTCAGCAGGTAAGAGTACTCAACTGCTTTTACAGAAGCCCCAGGTTTGAATCCTAGCACCCACATCTTGGCTAACAACCATCTGTAACTCCAGTTTCAGGGAATCAGAAGTCCTCTTCAGGCCTCCATGGGCAATACACGAAATGGGTACACTTACATACATGTAGGCATAACACTCATACACATTAAATAAATAAATAAAAAGTTTAAAAGTTTTAAAGAAAGTAAAATACTAGCATCAAACACTAGCAGTCATAAATGAACTGAACTGTCTATCACAATGATAATATAATTGCAAGCATATACATCAAGTATTCTAATAACTTCAAAGCAGTATATTCCGACTGCCTGTTTATAGTAGCATACATTCCAAGGGGGGAAAAGGTGCAGAGGAACCTTGAACTTGTCTCAAGAGCATGTTTTGAGGATGGAGTTTCATTTCTGTAACTGAAACTATGCTATATATGTCATAGGGGGAAACAAGTAAATACATCAGTAGGATTGGGATCCAGTGCTCTTACAATGAAGAGAGGAAATGTATGTGTGGAATTGGAAAAAGTGGAGAGGAATCTGAGGTTTGTGGCACTAAATTGAAAGTATCACGTAACTTAAGAATTGTAACTTTGAACAGAAAAGGCATGAAGTTAAAATTTCCGCTACATGTGGTTCCTGAAGTTCTCCTATGTTCTTGCTGCTTGAACTTTCAGCATGGTCCGTATTCTCTGCTTATGACTTTCCCTTTCTTCTTGGAACCACTCCAGGCCCTTCTGTGACAGACAGTGGGAACTTGGCAAGGCTTTAGTCCCTGGTTAGTTCATCAAACCCTAATACAAGTGTTCCTGTGAAGGTATTTTATAGATGTGATTAAAGTTGTGGATCAATCGTCTTTAAGGAACGGAAACTGTCCTAGATGAGCTGGTGGGCCTTATTTAGTCAGGTGAAAAGTCTTAGGAGCAGAACTGAGGTCTCCAAAAGAAGAAACTCTGCCTGTAGACAGCAGCTTCTGCTAGAGCCCAGGAACTTCATAGTCTGCCCTTCAGATATAAAACTTGCCCAGCCAGTCCCCACACTGAGTAGACAGTTCTCTACATTAAAATCAAAATATGTATCTTTCAATGGTTCTACTCTGGTTGAACAGGGACTGATTAACCTTATAGCAACTTCTTTTGATGTTTGATAAGTAACAGCACCCCCTTAAAGAACAAGTGGAAAGTGTCTTCCCATTCCGTGTTTACCAAGGACTCCTTCTTGGAACCTGGAGCCTTGTAGGATTAACAACTGGCTATAAGACTAACCAATTCTGGGGTTCCTACTTCTGTACCCTGCTAATCAGGCTCAAGGTTTGTCAATGGCCCTGAAATATTCATGAACAACTGCTTTGATGATAATAAACAGCTGCATAAATAGAAAGAGAGGTCCCAGAGGAGGAAGGCAGGCAGGTGGAGCTAGAGTTTTATATTCTGTTCTTGCTTGTTCCTACTGGGCAAAGAAAGACAGAAATCCCTTGGTGTTCTGTCAACCAGGACACTGAGGAGGCCCAGGAGCCAACATGTCCATTGCAAGGCTCAGCGGGTGATCTAACTCTGCAGTTCGGCAGTGGGGCCCTGAATTTTACTTTTTAAACAATTCCCAGGGATGTTGATGTGGTGGGTCTGGGGATCATACTGCTCCACAGTTTTAGGGCGGCTTCTGAAACAAAAGATGCAGATAGTGTTTTATCATCGGAATCTTGCCTTCCTGTGCATCTCTTCTCTACCTAGGGGATTTTCACTGCACGTAGGGAGGTACCTGGCTGCCCTGGTATGTGGTAAGAGGCTGTCTTAGCTGCTTCTCTGTTGCTGTGAGAAAACTCCGTAACCAAGGGAACTTACAGGAAGAAGAATTATTTTTTTGAGCTTACAGTTTCAGGTTGCGGGAGGATTAGAGTTCTTCACGGTGGGGAGGCCTGGTGAGGTGGCTGGAGCAGGAGCAGAAAGCTAAGGACTCACATCTTCAAGCACGCACAGGAAGCAGAGCGTGACTGGAAATTCAACAGGACTTCATTCTCAAGGCCTGCCTCCAGTGACGCACTTTGTCTGGCAAGGCCACACCTCCTAAAACCACCCAAAACAGTGCCACTAACTCGGGACAGTATGTCCAAATACTTGGAGCCTATGAGGAACATTCTCATTCAAACCATGTCAGAGGAGAGGTCCTGGAGCCAAGAGTCTGAGAGCTGTTTTGATCAAGATCCATCTTACTGTCCCTCTAGATTATAGTCACTGACAGAAGATCTGATGTCACCATTTTCTAACCATGTATTTTAGCCAGTGATGTAAACTCTGTGCCCCTATTTTCCTTTTCTGCAAAATGGGAACAACCAGAGTTAGCTAATGCCTGAACTATTGTCCATGAACATGGTATGCATGAAGTGGTGGCTCATAGCAAGCAGGTGGATTAGTCAGGATTCCATAAGGGAGCAAATCAACTCAGAGGGTTCAGATAAGGAGGTTCTGATACAGGAACTGCATACAGAGGACTGTCTGGGTTAGGAAGAATGTCAAGGCACTCAGAAAGGAAATCCCACCACTGGAGGCCAGAGCTCTAGAGCGTAGAGGAGGAGCTCTAATTGTAGAAGAGAGAGGCAGGTGCCGGGGATTCTCCATCAGCGCAGGGCGGCGGCAGGAAAGAGGCACTCTCTTTCTCTTCCACCCTGTTCTCCTGCCAGACCTGTAGGCTGCAGCAGCGGGCAAGGGAACCCGATACATAATGCGCAGGTGTCTGCGGCCCGCAGGGCCGAGCAGAGAGCAAGGTCCAGAGCGGACAGGGTGCAAAAGTGGCAGGTAGCGTTCCAGGAACGGAGTTCTGGATAGGTGTGCAGTTGTTACTGGGTGAGCAGACACCTCACCTTCATGGAGCACTCAAAAGCATTTCATATCTCGGTGGATGTTTGCACTAACACTCTCAAATCCTCTCTCATTTGGAGAATAACTCCCATGAGCACCTTAGTGATTTGTCGTTATCAAAATGCAGGAGAATCCACACCGTGGCCAGACTCGAGCGTTTCCTTCCTGACCTGGCTCAGCATTCGGGACAGCTGCTCCCCCACTGCCTCTCCTTGCAACAGGGAGGACATTTGAAAGGAATCATGCCTGTCATTTGGACACGGCATGCTAAAATTAAGGTTTGGTCTGTGGATACAGAGGCGGGTGTTGCATGGGGTGTCCATTCTGAGCACAGACACATCCAGCACTAGACTTATCAATGGTATTCTTACTATTTGATTGTTTTCTCACATTTTTATCATGCATCAATGAGTCTGCTTATTGTTAAGTCCCCAAGCTGTATCACTTTCAGAAGCTATCAGCCTGTCTGTGCCAAGAGCACAGAAGAAGGCTCTTTCCTGGAGTGGTGTGGAAAGGCTGGTGTCTCTCTGAAATGCTCTATCAAAGGCCCAGCCCAGCACACAGGGCAGCAGGTGCGCTAGGCCGGCGTGTGAGAATCCTCCAAGGAGGCTATGAGGAGCCAAGGCACACTTAAGCCTGTCTCCAAAGAACCCACAGCACATCCCGACTTGTTTTATCTGTTTAGCAAACTCACTCCACACCTCACCTGTCTTTGCGCCTGCCGTCTAGGAGGGTCTTTGAAATTTATTTTCTCCTTTTAGCCTGCTGTATTTTTAATGTCTGAGTGAAAGAACAAAGGAAGGCGAACACCAGACAAGATCGTTTCATTCCTGCCCGAGCTGTGGTGTAGCCCAGCTCAAGCTCAGCTAACATAAATGTTTTAAAATTCCATCTTTACTAGGGAACCAGTGCTGGGGTAGTCATCCATGCCAAAGTCAGGGTCCTGTTTCTGCCTTTCATTTGGGGACATAAAAGGCCCCTGCGTCAATCATTAACCATCTATTAACACACAAGCCGCTCAGAGACAGTTTTCCTGGTCTGGTCAACCACATTGGAAGAAATTCCTGTTGCCCAGCTGGCTGGCCATCCATATGATCCACCCAAGCAGGCTGTTTTCAGCTTTGAAAGGGCCGGCTGACTCCTCTTTCATCTCTCTCTGAGTAACAGATACCTGGTAGGCTGGCTTCTCCACCTGCCTCCTCCACTGCTGGCTTCAAGAGCTACTTGCATGAACACCGACATTATTGATTGTGTGCAAGTGGCATGTGGGGCAGGTAGCCATCCGTCTGGCATGTGGGCTAAAACACAGGGCCGTTTCATCTATACCCTCAGAGAAGGGAGGGTCTGGAGGCTGTCTGCCTGGTGTTCCTGACTCCTGAATTCAATTGGTTTTGGTTTGAAGCAAAACCAATCAACGTGAAGATTTTTAGCCCGTCAATCAGAACCTGTTTTGGAAAAAGCCCACAGGGCATGGATGGCACATCCTGCAACCAAGCATACCTAGAGAATTTCATTCTAGTCTCTACCCTTCCCTCTGTGATAAAATATACATAGCATAAAATGTGCCATTTTAACTACTTTTAAGGAAGAACTTGGTGGCAATAAACATATCTACAGCTTTTCTGAATCTTCCTAACTTCAAATTCTCTGTGTACCGTTAAACAGTAAATCTCCATGACGTCCCCACAAGATCCTTGGAAATCACTATTTCACCTCTTTCTGAATCTGACTACCAACTTCATATATGTGGAGTCACACAATATTCTTCCTGTGACCGTGTCTTTCTTTACTATAAGGTCAGTAGCATGTGTCAGCATTTTCTTTCTTTTTTTAAGGCTTGCTAACCTGCTGTACATAGAACCATGGTTTGCATACATTTACTTATGGATAAATTTCTCATTGCTTCTAACTTTGGGCTATTGTGAATAACACTGCAGTAAACACATGTGTACAAATAGTCCCCTAGAACCTTTGCTTTGGCCTGTTTGTGTCATAAACCCAAAGTGGCATTGCTAAGTGATGAGCTAGTTCTGTGTTTAGAGTTTTCAGGATCCACTTTACTGTTTTCTACATGAGCTATGCCATGTCATGTCTGTCCCCAGAACTACACAAGAGGCCCAACTTCTGTGGAGACTACAGCAGTCAGTGCCAACATGTGGTTTTTGGAAGGTAGAGGGTAATAGGTACCCAAATGGGGTACTTAGTAAACTCACCCCAGGCCTTGCTTCTTCTTTGTGCCTGACATCTAGGAAGTCCATAGCATGTTTTCAAGCATCTCATCACTGTTTGACCTGCCCATTCCCGATATCCTCCATGGTCCTGTCACAGTGTGTGCTGGAGATTCCTTCCTTTGAAGCTAAATGTGCACTCTGTGGACTTGTCAGTTTATCTATCATGGCCTTAGGTTGCTTCCACCTTCTGGCTAATGTAACTAATATTTCTATTTGTATAATGTGTGTCTACAAATATTTTCCCTGTTTTCTTGTCCCCGCATTGGATGTCCAGATAGCTAGGAGTGAACTGTCTATGTCCTGAGGTCTATTATGTTTAATTTTTTGAGGAATCACTGTATCATTTTCTACAGGGGCTGCACCATTTAACACACGTACCAGCAATGCACAAGGGCACTAACATCCACATCTGTCAACACTGATGTTCCTTTAGTTGTTGTTTCTATCATTTTAATCTTGATTTGGATACTAACCCACTAAATGAGGAGGTCACTGGTCCTCTATGCACAGTTCTCTTGCCTCAAAGTTACACAGCTGGACTCCTCTGTCTGTGTAAGCAAAACAAACAACTCCAACCACAGATGTCCATCCCAGCTGATTCTGAGTGCTTCAGTTTTTGATGCATTTTTTCACATTTCAAATGGGGCCAATGCTATTCTCCTCCTTTCCTCCAAAGAGCTCTGTGCTAGGCAAAGGGCTCAAGGATGAGAAAGAATTTCAAGTGCTTGAAAAACTATGCAATAAGAAGCTGTAGATGGTAGAAGAAAACAGGCACTCCATACCCATATCTGATGGATTGCTCCCAGCTGCCTTTTTGAGGGCTTCCCGTAACAGCTCCTAACACTTTACGCAGTTATGAGTTTCTTAAGAGAACAGATCACATCAGATCTGCCTAGCCAAGGTGCTGGCACCCAACTACTCAATACCTATTTGTGGAATAAGTAACTTGGAAGAAAGCGAGACGAGATAAGGATACTGGGCAGCAGATAAACATTAAGTTAAACCCTTTGGAAGGGGAAAGAAGAAAATGCTGTCTCTGTCACCTGGTAATTCTTTGCCTCATTTTATCTCATGAGTAACTCATTCCTTTTCTACTCTCCTTTTCAATAATCTCTTTTTATTTTAATTACCACAGGGGCTGATAAACATGCAAAGGGCAGTATCTTAGAGTGTAGCCCTGCCAACAAGACAGGATTAGAACGGACATTTGTTCCAATCTGGAAACCGCAGTATTTGTTTCTATACTCCGCCTCCCCTTAGCACAGCACAGTTCTCACCCCAACCTGCTTTGTTTACCATCGTGATAGCTGTGCCTTTTAAAGGCAAGAAGTGTGATTGCCTTCATCTCTTGGTTCAGCAATTATTATTGAGGATCCACTGCATGTCAGGTGCTAAATATTCTGGGAGTTAGAAAAGCGAATAAGTCATGTCCAATAGTCAGGAGAGGGTGTATCCTGTCGCAGTAACACACATGCTCCGGAATGTTAAACTGCAATTTCTCCTTTGTGCTGTGATGTCCATCACTGACCAGCAGGTGCCAGTCCTTCATTCTGAACTTCAGGACAGGGGTAATAAAGCATGCATTCATCCATTAAGCTTCCTCCAGAAAGTGATACATCACTTCCGCTCACATTTCATCACACATGCTACTTTGAGAGGGATTTCAGAATGCACCTACCACTTCCTGGAGGAGAAATGGAATGTTTGTCTACTGCACTAGTGACTATCCCAACAATCTTTATCCCCCAGGAGAATATATCTAAATTACTAGCAAAACAATACTGTGATATGCAGCAGTTGGTCTGACAACGGAGATAACTAGGAAATTACTAACAGGTGGGTATGCATGCAGCATGAGTGTGGTTGGCTGAGGGGTGATTCATGTTCTGGTTGGGTTAGTACAGTATTTCATCATACGACACAGAGTAGCATGCAATTTAAAACTTATGAATTTTTTTCTAGAATTTTCCGTTTCATATTTTTGGACCTCATTTGACCATGAGTAACTGAAAACTCAGAAAATAACCCCACTGACAAAGATTTACTATTATATAGCCCAAGAAAAGACGGAAGAAGGACATTCTAAACAATGAACAACAGGCTGGAAGGAACAGATATAGGACAACATGTCTGCCCAGGCGCATGGCCAAGGCACCTAGTCTGGCCAAGCAGAGGCTGTTCTCTCATGCACATCCATCCTGACTGTGTATGTGTGCAGACACACCCATCGCCTCTATTACCACCACAGCCGCCATAATGGATCCCAGTCTTCTAGACCATGCTCCCCCATAACTATTTTCTGTCTGCCTGAGCCCAAAGCTTCTTTGGTCCCACTAAATTTGTCTTTGCACATTGTCAGGATGCCCCAGCAGACAGGGTCCTGGAACTTCTAGTCTCATCTGGAAGCAGGGCCCTGAGGCTCCTGACTATTAGCACTTTAGATGCTGGATTAAGAGTTGGTTCAGAGAATCCTAGCAGAGCACAAGGGAAAGCCAGGACATTCAGGCGTGAGGACAACATGCTTGAAACCCCAGCACTGAGGGATCTGAGGCAGAAGGATTGCATGTTTGATACCAACCTGAGCTACATAGTAAGATCCTATCCCAAAAGAGAAGAGCTGAGAGGGGAGAGGTGAGAG
This sequence comes from Eospalax fontanierii, assembly GCA_035773235.1. Classification (NCBI taxonomy): domain Eukaryota; kingdom Metazoa; phylum Chordata; class Mammalia; order Rodentia; family Spalacidae; genus Eospalax; species Eospalax fontanierii. The sequence continues at coordinate 14,135,405 of CM069552.1, forward strand.
GATGAGGGCCGCAGAGCCATGGGTGAAGTGGTGGGTTGAGTAGTGACCCCTCCCCCTCCGCCTCTCGAATGCATGTCTACTTACAACTGGACTGAGCAGTCATATCTGATGATTTCAAGATGAAATAGCCCTATACTTAGAGTGGGCAGTAAATCTAGACACTGGAGCAATGCTACCACAAGGCGAGTAGCGCACAGGGCCACCAGAAGCTGGAAGAGTCAGGGAGGATTCTTTCCTCTGGAGTCTTCAGAGGGAGCTTGATTGACACAGTTCTAGGAAATGAGTATCAGAGGGCTTTCTCCCAACCAGTATTCCAGCATTTCACAGTTCTACAGCAGAATCACTTTCTATCAGCTCAGCTTTGGTCCCGACCACCACCAACATTGTTGCCACCATCACCGCCATACTGTGTGTCATTTTCTCATAGCCCCAGTGAGAAACTGAAGCCCAGGTTGAATTGGCTCAATTGAAATACTCCAGTCACCACTCAGCCCTACATTCCAACCTTTTTAATTGCCTGTCTGGGAGGGACTGAGGACCCAGTGGCAAGTGTGCATGTTTGGGGAGGATGTCCCTTCTCTCTCCTGCTTCTTCACTAACACTTTCCCCTCCCACCAGCCCCTCTGGTCTCTTGTTTGTGCTTTCTCAGCTACCTCAGGCCACCCGGCCTTGTTTAGCTCCTGGAACCTTTGCCAAAACCCATATTTAGCTATTAAAAGTTCCATGCCCGAATGCCTCTGAAGTTAATGACGGAATCTTTGAAAATGACATCAGAAGCAAAACATAAGTAGCAGAAGACATGAAACTACCTCGAGTCCATCTGCTGGAATGCAATCCACCTCCGAGCTCCCATTTCCCATGTAAAACAGAAGATATGATTTATAATTTATATCTCACTGGTACAATTTTGATTGAAGCAAACCACTTTGATGAAGTGTTGGTTTCATGCTAGTGGAACATCACTCCAAATCAGAGAATATTTAGAACTCAGACTCCTGTGCTGCTGCTACTTTGAAGTAGAAAGATTTGTATTTTATGTGCTTTTCGGAACAAGAAGAGAAACAAGAAGAGAAAAATCTCCAACATGCATGTGGTAGAAATATGAAAACAGTTATGTGTGAATCAGCACCAAAATGTAATTACTGCATTAAGCACCGAAAATATTTATAGACTCGTATCTCATGTTGAAGACCTGGTTCCAATAATTCTCAGAAAATTGTGAAATTCAGACTTTGTTTTCTTGGGACTAATTTAATTTATTTGAAATTGACAACACGTGAAGAACAAAAATCAAATAATGTCAACTTTCCACCACCTCAGCTAATGACCTAATAAAGTCGCTGTGAGTATACATGTGGCTCTACAGTGTAAGTGACCTTGGCTGGTGGAGAAGGAAGGTATTTCACTACTTTTTTTCCTCACTATAACAAAATACCTGATAGAAGCAACCTAGGGGAGGAGTTTATTTTTGGCTCATGGCAAAGATAAGCTCATGGCTTTTGGCAGAGAAGCAGAGCAGAGTTCCGGGTGGCGGGAGTGGCTCCTGTCCATCGGATGGGAACAGGGGTGGTTTGCTCATGTCTTGGCAGACCAGGAAGCAGAATGAGCTCACAAGGAAACCAGGACCCACAAGGCTCCCTTCCGAAGCATCACACCTCCTAAAGGTTCCACAACCCACAGAAACAGTATCACCCACTGGGTGCAAAGGGGTCAAGCATCTAAGCCTAAGGGAGACATTTCACACTCATCAGCCTGTGGTTCCTGTAAATTCACAATCACAATCACAATCACCTTACAATGCAAAGTTCATTTAATTCAATATCAAAAATTCCCTAAATCTTAAGAGTCTCAACTCTGTTCATAAGTCCAAAGTCTCTTAGTTATGAGCTCCTGAAAAATAAAATAGAAAGCTACACACTTCTTTCACACACAGTAAACTTTCCATGCCCCAAAGGAAGTATAAGACATAGTAAGGAAAGAGTGGATCGGGACTAAGTCCCAGAGGTGCAAACACCAAACCTACAGCTCCATATCTATGGTAGCTGAAGCTAGTGTTGACATCATTTATCCTCCTTAGGTATAGCTCCCACTTGAACTGCCTCAACCAGCTCCATTCAGTACATGTAGCTTTCATCAGTACAAGTTCTATATTCTTGGCATCTCCAGTATCCTGGTACCTCCACTGCAACTTAGGCTTCACTTTCACAGCCTCTTAGAAGGACCTCTCAGAGGCTCCTTGCAGGGGATTCAGTCCTGCCACCTACACATTACCCGGCATCATCAGCTTATTTTCTGGAACCTTGGTAAAAGCTTCCGTGGCTCCATAACTCTTGTGTTCTGCATGCCTGAAAAAACAGCACCCCACTGATGATGCCAAATTACTACAGTGGTCTCTACGTGCCATTGCTGCTGAACCTGGGAAAGCACGTGCCCAGGCTGCTGTGTTCTACAGACATCCCAGATGCTCTAGCTTGCCAGGTATTCTTCTTTCAAATGCCTAGTTGTCAAATGTGCTTTCAGTTATGTAGCCTGGACTTTTGAGGGATTGGCTCTGGCCCTCATACTATTATTTTCAACTGTCCGAAGTCAGAGTACATTCTTTTCTCATTAATGGCACTAATTTTATTGCAAATAGAACTGCTTTGTGTGCAACCATCCTGTGCACAACTTTAACTGGGTTTATACTCCCTTCCTTACCGCTTTCTGTTCAGAATTCTCTCTGTAAACCTGGCTAAAGGCAGTGAACAATAATCATTCCACAGCCTGAATGCTCTACTAACTTGAAATTTCCTCTGTCAATAGAATTCGTCCATTACTTTAAAATTCCTCTTCGTTTAGATTTTCAGAACATAGTCATATTGTTTGCAATGATACATAACATTAATTCCTCTAGCGCAATTCCTCAGTGAGTTCTTGTTCCCCTCTGAAATTTCCTGAGTGTAGCCTTTACCGTTCACATTCCTACATGCCTTTTCCACCAGAAATTCTTGAGCTTCCCTAACCTGCATCTTCAAACTCAGCCACATTTTCCCACAAACTAGCTTCAGTGGTCTGCAGACCTGATAATCAGGTTTATCCAAGCAACAATCCCACTTGTGACAGTAATTTTCTGTTACTTTTCTCATTGCTGTGACAAAATATCTTACAGAAGCCGCTTAGAGAGAAAAGATGCATTTTGACCTACAGCTCCACAGTGGGGAAGGTAGAAAACAAGGGACTTAAAGTGGAACTAGGGTCCCACTATAACCTATAAGGTCTGACTCACCAGTAACAAACCTCTTTCAGTGAGGCCCCACTTCCTAAAGTTTCCACAGTTTCTAAACAATGCCACCACGCAGGAAGCAAGTGTTCAAACACAGGAGCCTGTGGGGGACATTTTTACATTCAAACCAGAGCAGACACAGAGAGAGAGAAAGTAAAGGAATGCTAATTTGGCTATTGGAAAGCAATTCCTTCTATACTTGTGGGAATGATAAAATATGTATTATAATGCAATTAAAACATCAACTGAGCTCAATCACACCATATCCTTGCTCCTAGTGTCAAAATCAACCAATTTGTCAGCACCATAATCAATAACCAGTGTTCACTGAGCTAGCAGGTACCAGGTTCCAAGCAGCTACTGAAGATGCCGTAACAAGCAAAACAGATGGTGTCTACTCTCTTGAGCACACACTTCAGTGAAGGATGAAACAATAAACAAATAAATACACAGGACCTTTACCAAAACCCTAACATGCAATAATGAAATCATTTTGGGAGGAGGAAGGACAGATCTGCGATGATGACAGATAACAAAGAAAGTAATACACCTCACACCAGACTAGTGAGTTCTGAGGACTTTGACTTTGCTCTGGGTCAACTAGAGTTAAGCTAAATATTTGGGTAGATAAGAATGTAGAAAAGGAATGGAGAAAAATGAATTATTAAACTAATGAATTAATTGTGTGTGTGTGTGTGTGTGTGTGTATGTGTGTTTGTGGTGCTGGGGTCAAAGCCAGAGCTTTGTGCAAACTAAGCAAGTGCCCCAGAACTGAACCCCATCTTCAGCTCTTGTTCTGAGACAAGAGTCTCCCTGTGTACACAGGCTGGCCTCCAATTCATGATCTTCTTGCTCTGGCTTTTGAAGTTGTCGGATTAGCCATACCTAGCTGTAGTTCAGTAATTACATCACTTACTATTACAAAGTGCTGCACTATGCTAATAGGTTGTGGGAACATAGATCTGAACAACAACAACAAAGTAAGACCTTTACCTTCACAGAGCTTATTGCCAAGAATAATACAAACAAATGTAGTTTTCACTGCAGGGAGACTTACCCAAGCTGCTCATGTGGGTTTGAGGAGGGTTGTTAGAGAGTCTGCCGACAAAGGTATGTCCGACTAGGAGCTGAAGGATCATTAGGTGCTACTTGTGTGAAGATGATGGGGTGGAGAGGCACAAGTGTGACTCAGACTTAGGAGGAGAGTCTTGGTAGAGAGGTGCTCAGGCTGAGCCATATCAAGGCCATTTAGCTGGGTTTTCAGAGCAAAGAAAAACTAACAAAAGGGGTTGACTTGAGGGAAAGGCAGTAATATAAGATTTTCACAGTGAAAAGTTTGCTCTTATTAGAAAAGAGAAAGCAAATGGAAGGAGATAAGAATGAATTTGGAGACAGCAGTAGCTTCTGCTACAGAATGATAAAGAACGGTTGCAGAGATGGCTCAGCTGTTAAAAGCACTGGCTGCTCTTGTAGAAGACCTGGGTTCAATTCCCAGCACCCACATAATGGCGAACAATCATCCATAACTCTAGTTTTTAGGGGATCTGACTCCCTTTTCTGACTTCCGCAGGCATTGCACAACATGGGTGCACTTACACACACACACACACGCACGCACGCACGCATGCACACACACAGGCAATATACTCATACACATAAAAAACATTTTTTTTAAAGATGAATGATAAAGTACAGTTGCTGATGATGGTGGTATGAAGACATGCAGGAAAAGAGGTCATGCTCCAGACAGATTCAGGAAGCTTGTGGTAGGTCCCAGTTGTGTTCATGTGACTTGTTTCCACCAATGAACTTTAAGCAGAAGTGAAGTGATAATTTGGGTGAGTGACAGATTCTGTCATTTGTCATCCCATCAAATGCTGGCTGCTTGTTCATCCCAGGTCCCTGCATGGGAGATCCCAAGAGCAGAGCTCAGCTGGTCTGCTGGGCACAGAGCAGGCGGCAGAATCATTTATCAGAAGCCTGAGATTAGGAGGGGAGAGCGTTTGTCCCTGCAGGAGAACCAGGCCTATTCTACCCCATCAAGGAAAAAAAAAAAAAAAAGAATCCTAAAGAACGGAGTGGAAAGCAATTGTTCTGAGACTCTCCCCAGGATTTAGTTTCAGTACAACTCAACCTTCTAAGTGAACCCCTTGTTCCCAAAGCCCTTCAAGTCCCATCAGACACTTTCCAGAACACTGCAGTGAGCAGACCTTCAGTAAATATGGTCCTGAATGGCAGCGAAGGGCCTGAAAGAGGAAACCTCTGCAGGGCTCAGCATTGTTATTTAGCACAGATGTCTGCATGCGCTTGAAATAAAAAGATTCAGTTACACTGCCTGGCCACTGTTTTATGATGCAGCCAGCAGACTTGTTCCAAAGGGTCAAGACATGATGGGAATAATTGGGAGCAACTGGGAGCAAGCTGGAGTATGGCTCAGGTTTGGAAAGATGCAGTGTTCATTTAACAAAGGAGTTCTTGGGCAAGACCAGCCGCAAGAGAGTAAAGACCTCGGTGTGCTTGTCCAAAGAGTCCAAGAATATCCAACCTCCAGAGAGAGTGGACTGCAAAGCCCAGAAGCCCAGTGTCTGTGCAGGGACCCTGAGACTGAAACAACTCATTGTGGGCATAAAGATGAATGGATCCATAAGTACGGCGGCACGTGCCTAAAATCCCGGCACTTAAAATGTGGAGGTAGGAGAACCAAGAGTTCAAGGACAGCCTGGGCTACTTAGCCAATGAGCCAATGAAAGAAAGAAAGAAGAAAGAAAGAGAGAAAGAAAAAAAGAAAGCCAGTCCCTGCCTCTTACCCCAGCATACATGTGGGGAGAGAGAGAAAGAGAGAGAGAGAGATTATACATCAATATTGCAGATAAAAGTATTTCGGCCTGGGAAACTGAGCAGCTCTCGGAATCAGCCTTGTCCTCTCTACTTCCTGCTTGCTTTTGGGCTGCTCAGTGCCATATGTCCTGATTACCAAAGAAGTATATGAGAGAGAGCCGGGAAAATTACAATACAGAGAAGAAGATGAAGGAATGCACAGTTGTCAGTTGGCAAGGACAGGAACAAATGTCCTCATGTCAACAAATGTGACAAGCAAGCAGACCAGGTCTAAGGATCTAGCCCTGGAGGCTACAGAGGTCCAAGGTGCCTTTCAAATCCACCAACACTAACATGTACAAAGAAAATGTGGCTGACTTATTGGTTTATTTAATTTTTTCCAGGCTAGAAGTTTGAACCTAAGGTCTTGTACATTCCAGACAAGTCTTCTACCACTGAACTACATCTCTCAGCCAATGGGCTCCTGGAGCAGAAAGGCTTGCAGGGAGGAAGACAGTGGAAGGAGGAGGCTCAGCTAAGTCACCTTGAGAGGTTGACCAGTGGAAGCACTGATGGCTCCTTCTCACAAAACTGGCCTTCAGTGAACTTGTGATGGGGCCACCTTGCTGTCCGCCAGTCCCAGGTACCTCACTGTCCCTCCTTGACGGTCATTACAGGACAGTCTCCCAGTCATTCCCTCTGTTACTGTTACATGAAGTGACCCTATGTTTTTAGAATCATATATATCTTACGATGGCTCGTCTTCACTGCTAACTTGATAAGGTTTAGAATCACCCTGGAAGCACACAGGGTGTGTCTATGAGGATGTTTCCAGAAAGCTTTAACTAAACAGGAAAGACCACTCTGCAGGCGGGTGGTACCATTCCATAGATCACGGCTTCAGAATGAATCAAAAGGAGAAGGTGAGATGAGCACAGGCATGTGTAGCTCTGTGTTTCTGGACAGTGTGGTCAGGTGCTTCACACTCCTGAGCCAAGCCTTCTCCTCCACAGCTGACTGTATGTCTTCCAACTGAGAGCCAGAATAAATCCTTCCTTGCTTAACTTGCTGCTGTAGGGTAGGTTGTTACAGTAATGAGTCAAATGTGCACATTACCCCACTTGACTTTGAGCTCCTGGGGAACAGGGCTGGTGAGTGACTGTAATAACAAAGAATGACGTATGGTACAGAGGCTTATGTGAGAATATGAGTTGAACAAGAATAAACAGCTATGGTGGGAATGAACACAGGAGATGGCCTTTTTCTCAGCATCTTTAGACAGATAAAACCTTGCAGTGATGGTCTGCAAGGCTCAGCGTATGTACTTCCTTTTCCTAGCTCCCTAAGCCTTTGGTGTCTCTCTGTTCCCTCATCCCTAAAACACCTTAGCTCTGGCCTCACAGCTGTTCCTGGTGCTCTGCTTCTTGGAATTCTATAACAGACCAAATATGTGTCAGTTCCAGGGACTTTGCACTGGCTCATGCCTGTGCCTGGAATTCTGTTCCCTCGAATATCCAGATTACTGAGTTCCCTCTCTCCCTCAGATCTCTGCTCAGAACTTTCCCAGAGATGATTTGATCTTCCACTAAAAAATAAGTGGCAAAGCTGGGCATGGTGGTGCATACCTTTAATACCATCACTTGGGAGCCAGAGACAGGGATCTCCATGAGATGGAGGCCAGCCTGATTTACAGAGTGATTTCCAGTCTAGCTACGGGGAGACCTTATATCAATAAAAATAAGTAAACAGACCCCCCCCAATGGCATTTCCTAGCCTTCTTCCTTGATTATTTTTTCCTGACAGTTCTTATCACCTTCTGACACATTATAATTGTGCCTTTATGCATAAGTGGATATGTATCTCTCAACAGAATGTGGGTTCTTTGCAGGCTGAAATTTGCTCTATTTTATACCATACCGTGTTCCCAGTTTTTATAACATACTGGCATATAGTAGAACCTCAGTAAGTTCTCGTGAGTGTTGAATGAGTGAATATTGAACTCCGATTGTGAGGGATCTCTTACCCTTTGACCCTATGATTAGACAAATGAAGCTCTGTTTGCAATTAAGCTCTCACCCAGCCTCACCTCCAAATTCCAGGTACATATTACCAACAAGAATAACAAATACTGAGTGCTGATGATAAGCCAGACGTTTTTGCAAAGAATAGTACGCATATGCGTAATCCTTACAGTATCACCATGAAACTGTAGTTACAGGCCGTCGGTAAATGTAGTGAGCAGAGAGGTTACATGATTAGCACAAGCATCACTCAGCTACTAATTGAACAAATTGCCTGTCTCTAGAGCACGGAGGGGCAGAGGAGGACCTTCAGGCCAACTCTAGCTGCTGCGTGTTTGTGTACAGCCTGCAAATCAAAAGTAAGCCAACCTACCTACTTGCTTTCCCTTCCTTCCTTTCTTCCTCTCCCTGGTCCTTCCCTTCCTCCATCCCTCCCTCCCTTTCCTTCCTATTCATTCTTTACTTTGCTTGTTTATTACCAGTACTGGGATGGAGTCCAGGGCCTTGCACATATGGCACAAGAGAGTACCACCGAGCTCCATCTCTAAAATACATTCTTAAATGATTAGAAGAAATATGCAACAGAGACCATATGTGGCCCACAATGTCTAAAATTGCTTAGTAAGATTAACACATCAAATTAAGATCCCTTAGGTATTTTTCCATGTGTACAGAGGAGGTACCTCCAAGGAGCGGGTCTGCCTGCTTAGAGAACAGCCATTATGTAATTCTGTGCTCCAGGCAGCAAGCAGGGACATACCCCTGAGCATGACATTGGAGTCCTCACATCCTCCACTGGAGAGGTGACAAATAAAAGGTCCAGAGATCAAGTGATAAGGCCAGGGTCATATTTTAAGAGTTGGGACTGGACTAGAGCCAGTGTCGCAGGGTCTTACGCACACTTCGTCCATGCGCCTCGTTTTCTGCATTCATAAAAAGAAGATCTGAGTCCTAGGGTCCAGGTGCACTTGGCGTTCACGCCACCCCGTGCTCACCAATCCCTCGCCCAGCGGGCGCCCCAGAGGAGGCTGGCTTCCCCTTCCCCCTCACTTCCAGACCCTTCAGGTCTTTCTCTGCCCAGCAGGCAGCCTGTTTCTTCCTCTCCTGACCTTCCTCCTCACACCACTGCCGAGCAAGCAAGGGACGCTGGAACTACAAATTAAGAGAAGGGGAAAACTGAATTGATATGATCTGAGCAAGGGAAGCACAAAGCTTCCAATTTCCTCTCCGCATTATACAGGAAGATGCGGGCCACGTGGGGAGCCGGAGCCAGGCCTTTTGATGTTTGCATTCCTGCTAGTAAGAAGCAGGACAGGCGAGGGCTTCTCCTCCTCCATGCAAACTCAACAGCAGGCTTCCACTCACACTTGAAAAGAACCAGAGATGAAAAACCAAGAGGGGAGAGAGAGACATTGTTGTTTGAGGGCTTTCAGGACAAAGAGACCCTTTAAAGCTAACTACAGGGCACGTTAAAGAGCTCAGCCCTTGGCTCAGCTCCAAAAGGGCAAATCTCCAGGGGTCCTAGCCCCAGCCAGGGCCCATTCAGGTGGGGACACAAAGGCCCCACACACCTAAGCTGGGATTTCTGAAAGCCAGTTTGCAGAGGCCCCCAGTAGCTTTGACCCCCTAGAGGTACCAGGTCTGAAATGTTCAGAGACCTTGGTGCCTAGGGTATATATTTGTGGTGTCATTTGTGACATGTGCCAATGGTGTGTGAGAACCCAAGAACAGGCATGTAAGAAGTTATGGTGGCATATCAGACCTAAGGGGAAAGTTCTCTCTCTCTCTCTCTCTCTCTCTCTCTCTCTCTCTCTCTCTCTCTCTCTCATTCCCCCAACTCTTCCTCTAGGCAAGATGGGGCTTATATGCCATGTGTAGCTCCTTGAAATTTTGCTTTAAATCTTTGGGCTTATTCTGTTGTTGCAGAGAGAGAGATGCTGTGTCATTCAAAGGTGTCAGCTGAAAATCAAAGCTATTCTGTCACTGTAATACTTTGGGGCTTGTACTTACAGATTTGGCTACCAACCATGGATGGAATATAAATAGCTATATATAGATATAGATATATATATGAATGAAATAGAAAAAGATAGCAATGTCTGCTTCCTTACAGAGAAGGAAATCACATAAGAATTGTGCTGGTCAGTTCTTATTGTCAATTTAGCACATCCTAGAATAATTTAGGGACGATGAAACCTCAAGTAAGGAATTCTCTAGATTATTGGCCTGTGGCCATGTCTGTAAGAGATTGTCTGATTGGTGATTGATGTGGGTAGGCCCAACCCACTGGAGGCAGCACCATCCCTAAGCAGGTGGGTATGTGCTATATAAGAAAGCTGAGCATGAGGCAGCATTCTTCTGTGAATGAAAAAGTTCTAGAAAGTCTTGCATCTTGGACTGAATTTCCTGAAAGTTTGGCCAACTGATTAGCACTCTGGAGATTGTGGAGAGCCTATAATGTTGCAGGTCCAGAGCCTAATTACCACTTATCTCAAGCTACTTTTAGCCCCTAAATAGCCATTTCTTTGCCCATTTCTGTTTCTGACCTAACATCCCGTGACTAACAGATAAAAACCTTTTAGAATATATTAACTTAGCAGACCACCAGGACCCACCAATCAAAGAGCTAAGAATGTCATCAGATAGCATCTGAGACCTATCATCAGAAGCCTCCTACCTTTGCCATGACCTGCCTCCTGAATGCATCCACCAATGTATTTGAAAAATGTCTTGATTTATGACTTTTCTTTGTTCTGTTACTATAATAGAAGAATGAAATTGTTACCAGGCTGGAATGTGGAATTTGGGGTAACCTGAATCTGTGTTCCTGGGCCACGGTCACTCATAGTTGGCTCCGGAATAAGCTAATCTTTTGTCTCCTTTGAGGTGAGAGTTGTCCTTTTCATTGATACCTCCATTGATTCTGCTTCAGTTCCTGCTTGAGTTACTGCGCTGACTTTTCTCAGTGATGGTTGTGACTTAGAAACATAAGCAAAAAGAATTCTTTCCTACCCAAGTTGTTTTTGACCAGAGTGTTTTATCACAGCAACAGAAAGGAAATGAAGGCAGACACATCAGGTCCTTCTCTTTGTTAAATTCTTTATTTGTTTGTTATTTTTAGTTTTTTGCTTTTGTTTTTGTTTTGTTTTTGAGTCAGAATCTTGTTATGTAGCTCAGAATGACCAGGAACTTACTATGCAGCCTAAGCTGGTTTTGAACTCATGATTCCCCCTGCCTCAACCTCCTGAGTGCTGGGATTATAAGCATGCATCCTCATGCCTGGTTTAGCTGAGGCCTTTGTGGCCTAATGTTTTTAATCTTACTATCCCAACCACTTTACTGTCATTGTATGGAACTAAGGAGCCCCAGAGCAGAGCTAGCTCCCCTGTGGGGGAAGGAACTAGTCTTTGGAAATATCAGCTCCCAGCAAACGAAGATGGAGACTGCCCTGGGAGCGTTTCTGGCGGGCATTGGGCTCTTACAGTCAGAAGGAGCCTTCAGATAACAAGATGCCAGTCTGGCACTGGAAGTGGGGGCTCTGCAGGGGTCAGGAGAGTGTATGCCCTGAGCTACACACCCCTTCCCAGACTGCATTGCAGCAGTCCATCGCAAAGCCCGAAGAGGATGCTTGGAAAATACAGTCTAGAACTGATTGTGTTCCCAGAAGCTCTAACCCAGATCAGTTCTCAACTGAACAGCTGTGTTAGCCCCTAACTGCTCTCACTACAAGTCACCCCATAGCCATGAAAGGGAACAGAGATGCTGAAACCCTCTGGAGCCTGGTGAGATGAGTGGACCCCCGTGGATGGAGGCCACTTCAGAAGTAAAGTCACTGCCCCCCTAGTTCCAATATCAGTCATTGTTCATTGTGCTTGTTCTGTGCCGACCCTGTGGGATATGCTACCCAGATTCCCTTAAATGTCTTTGGTGGGTTCTACGTACCCAGCCTGTGTGTGCCTTGCTTCTAGAAGACCTTCACCCTGCTGCTACCCTTAAGGAGCAGCCCCTAAACCGCTGCAGATGTCTGTCTTTGGGGCCTGCAGAGGGATAGACGTGCCTGTACATTACCTTCCTGCCCGCTCCCCAACTCTGCATGCCTGTGTTAGTAAAGGCACCCTGCCCTTTGGCCCGCTTCTTCTCTTTTCCTGTCTGATTTCCTATCCCTTACTTCCGTCCTCTGAGAACGCTTCCTCAATAAATCCCTGCTGCAGAATCGTTTTCTCAGCATCTTCTTCCTGAGGAAATAAGACCAAAGGCCTCCACTATTTATTTCCTTTCTTCTACCTACAAGCTTTCAAGCGCCCAGGAGTTTTGCTCAGTTTTAGATTCTCAGCAACTGGAAGAGTGCCACGTGTGCAGAAGGAGCTCAATAAATACTTATTGAGTGGCTGTGTGAACGTATGCTCATTAGCAGAAATAAATCAGCACCTTTTCTAAAGACTGTTTCTCTCTGTTTCATTTTATGGGACATTATATTCCTCGGGCCTAGAATCATCAATAGCACAAAGTAGATGCTCAGTTCATATTTATCGAGCAATTCTCACAGCCCCTGTCTGCTCTACTTAGCAACTTTTTAGGGGAATTGCTAATGTGTTTGACCTCTAACCAAGTTGTCAGGCCCTAGGGCCTGCCTTACCTGACTTTGTTCTGCCTCCTTCTAAGTCCTGGGCACAAAATGGATTCTCAGCACAAGATTGTTGAATCATAAGGATGGTGCATTTCGTTTATTGATATAGCAGTGAAACCCCCTGCCATCCCAACACCACCAGATTCTGTCAACCCACCAGCCACCCCAAAATATGATGAAACTATGTAGGAAAGAACCTGAGGGTCCACCCCAGAAGCCCCAGAGATCTGGGCCCCAAATGTAGAGAGAGAAACTGGGAGAAAAATGCAGAGAAATATGTCTGCTGAAACCTGCCACCCAGAAAGGCAGCATCGCAGAAAAGCACAGGGGTCTCTAAGAGATGAAAATGCCTTGGAAAGAGCTTTTTAACTTGCAAGGTCAGTGCCGGGCATGGTGGAGCGCACTTGTGATCCAGGTACTCAGGAGGCAGAGGCAGGAGGTTCCAAGCTGGAACCATGTGAACCCTCAGGTTTTGGTGAAGGGGGCTGAACAGATGACTCAGCAAGCAGTTAAGATCACTGGCTGCTCTTGCGGAGGACCTATGTTTGTTTCCCAGCACCCATATGGTGGCCAAAAACCATCTGTAACTACAGTTCCAGAGGATATGACCCCTCCTCTTCTGGCCTCTGGAGTACTGCACTCAGGTGATACATAGACAGACAGACAGACAAAACACTCATACGCATAAAATAAAATAAGAATAAACATTTTTTTAAAAAGATAGTAGATGTTTGTCTTAGTTTGAGTTGTTATTATGTATCAAAATACTAAATGGCTTAAACAATAAAAATCTGGCTCTCAAGTTTCAGAGCTGGGAAGTCCAAGATGATGGTGAAGGAGAGAAGAAGACTTACTTCCTGGTTTGTGGATGGCCCCACAGGGAATAAAAATGTTCACTGTTTTTCAGCCTGTTCTCATAAGGGCACCCTTCTCCTAGTGAAGGTTTCTCTTTCCTCATCTCAAGACTCTACCCCACAAAAGTACCATATTGGAAATTAGGGTACAACGAAGGAATTTGGAGTTGGGCGCAGGTGTTCAGTCCAAAGCAGAACCTGGTGCTTCCTGGGGGGAATTCAGGCTTTATATTCATTAACTCATCTGATCCTCAACTCTGAAAAACACACTGTGGGGCCGGTAGCAGGGTACAGGAAACGGAGTCATTTGTACTCCAGTGAGTACCGTCTGAAACCCTTCAGCTCAGCTTGGAGACTACTGAGACTATAGTACTTGATGAATTGCAGATTTTTAAAATTGTCAATACAATGTTGTCTGCTCTAGAAACATAACGGTTTCATTATAGAAAACAAATATTTTCCTACCATCATTCTTTAACATTTTTCAACCAAATAGTTATATATTTAGATTGCATTGTGTTAGAATATTTGATTTTTTAAAAAGTTGTTATTTGAGTTGATGAATTGAGTTTCATTTTAAAAAATCATTAAGTGAATCTGGCTTGGAATTAGGACATAATTTCCAGCAATTTCTGAAATGGCTGTAAACATACTTCTGCCATTTTTGTACTAAATGTTTATATAAAGTGGCCTTTTTAGCACTGATAGAATCAAAATATTGATCCATTCCAAAAAACACTGGAGAGGCTCTATGTTCTGCAGTATCAAGTATGCAATCAAGGCTTAATTCTCTTTTTATAATTTTTTATTTCATGTTTGGAAAGAATATTTTATTGTGTGCTGCAAGGAGCTGGGATTGTGGCCAAAACTGAGTTATGAATCTAAGAAGAAATAAGTACATTCATTTCATTACTATTCAAATTTGCTTTCGTCTCTAATAAATGATAATATTATATGTACACAAAGAATGGACTTGAAATAAAAGTCTTTATGACTTACTGTCAGTAAATGTTTAATCTGTGGACCTATTTTATATATTTGCCTACTTGACGTCACAGGAAATCTCTTGGGTCAAAAAGGTTCACAAATGGAAAAAGTTAAACTCTGAACTAGGAAAAAAAAAAAAACCTGGAAAAGTAGAATAAAGGGAGAAAATATTGACACAACAAGGTTGAGTGTGCCAGGGTGTGGTGTAGCTTAGAGGAGAGCATTTGGACAACTCCTGGGGAAGGGAAGTCTCTGGGCCTGGACGTTGGAGCCAAAGGATGGGGAATGTTCAGGTCTCCTTGACAGCAGCACCTTCTAGTTAAAGCTTCAAAATAGTGATGGTTAATTTTAATTGTCAACACCGTCTAGAATCACTCCCGGGAAGGGAGTCTCAGGCTGGCGTGTTGGCATACCTATGAGGGATTTCCGTAATTGGGTTGGTTGAGACAGGAAGAATCCCTGAATGTGAGTGGCACCATTTTATGGGCAAAGCCCTAGACTGCAAGAAAAGGAGAGAGTGAGCCAAGCACATGCAGGCATGCATGGAGTCACTGCTTTCTGCTCTCGACTACAGATGTGTTGTGACTACTTGCTTTGATTCCCTCCTGCCCTGAATTTCCTGGTCTGTAACCTGGAATCGTGAGTCAAATAAACCCCTTAAGTTGCTTTTGTTGGGGCATTTTATCACAGCAAGGGGAAAGGACACCAAGACCAAAGATAGAAAATGTCGGAAATGTCAAGGACAGAGGTGAAATTAAACCAGCTCTTTCTGCTTGTGTTGGTGTTAAGCAACTGCTGAGTCAGTCTAAGATGTTCCCCCAATTAAGAGTCTATCTGACACAGTGCATGAGTTATAAATTTTAGCCACAAACCAAACAGATTGAATTAAGGTTAGGTTTGAAAATAAGGTAAGCTTCACAGAAGACAGAGATTTACCGCCCCCGCCCCCCACACCAAAGTGCCATGTTGGCAATCTAGGGCTGGGTCAGGACGTCGCAGTGTGAGACTCATGCCCTTCGCCCTCTTGCTTTGAATCATCACGACATTGTTTCAGATGGTTACCAGAGCTCCAGTCTTTATGAATAGTACTAGTCTACAGAAATGGAAAGGAAGGCTTATCTCCTACTAGGGGAACTCCCCAAAGTTACACATCTTGCTTCCACATTAGCCAATATAACAAGGCAAATCCCATCTAGCTGCAAGGGAAGCCAGGCAATACAGACAGCCAAGTATCATTTACTAGCCAGGCATCCTTCTTATGAAGGAAGAACTGAAAACACGCTATGGGACAGTAAACACTTCTTGCAATACAACTTGAGGAAGCCAAGTAGGAACTCCTCAGAGACCCCTGAGTTCACATGACATAAATGTGTTCTCACATTCAGAAGCTTAAAATACTAAACTCACTCAGCTTCTAGGGTCAGGCATCTGGAAGTAGCCAGGCTGAGTGCAGATAGATCTCTAAAAATCTAAAGATTTCTACAGTCATGTTGGGAGGGGACTGTGCAGAGTGTGGACACCAGTGGGCAGGGATGCTTGTGGTCATCTGAGAGGCTGACTACCAACCATGTGTAGATGGAAAGAGTGAGGGGTCAGGTCATGCGTAGGGGCTTTCTTGAAGCCAGAAAATGCAGCCATTCTCAGAAAACCTGACTGGCCTTAGGCAGCCAAAGATCAAGGTTAAAGAATGTGTCTTAATCTGTTTAGTCTTCCATAATACTATAGATTAGACAACTTATAAACAGCAAAAATTTATATCTTATCATTCTAAGAGGTTGAAAGTATGAGATCAAGGCACTAGCAGATAGGACACTTGATGAGGGCATGCGACGCATATCATAGACAATGCCTTCTTGAGGCACCTTCCACACGTATGAGGGGAGCGAACAACCAGCTCCTCCAGGCCCTTTTTATATGACTCAGTCACCTCCTAAAGGCCCCAACTCTTGATACCACCATGCTGGGGCATGGGTTTTAACATATGAATTTGGGGGAATACAAGCACTCAGAGTATAACAGCATGTTCCAGTCATGGCCTCTTATTGACATTTGAAGAGGAAATGTCTCCAACAGGCTCCCTTGCTGAAGGTCTAATCTTCAGTTGGCCATTCTCTAGACTGAGAGAGGACTGATCTCATCATTGCATCCAGCCATTGTTGAGGACTGTTGGGAGCTGCGACCCAGTAGGAAGTAGTTCATTAGGATCATGACTTTGAAGGGTAGCTCTTGTCCGTGGGTCCTCCGTCCCTTATTGCCTTTCTCTTTGCTTCTTGGCTGTCATGAGGGGAGCAGTTTTTACCTTCCTATCTTTCCACAATGAGGTTCTGATATACCACAGACCCAAAAGGAATGGACCCAACCAACCATAGGCCAAAGCTTAAAACCATGGGCCAAAATAAATCTCTCCTCCTTTTAAGTTGTCTTCTCAGGTAGTTTGTCACAGTAATGGAAAACTGACTAATACACCTCCTGATACCTACACAACCACTCCCAAGGGACAAACCTTGGGACCTCCAGAAGGAGATGTCCCTACTGGTACATAACAATCAGAACTCTACCCTATAACTCAAGTAGAGTTCTATGTAAGTAGATCAGTGCCCTGGCACAGAGTAGTAAATATGCAGTGGGCATCATCAGCTGTTCATAAACCCTGCTGGCCCTTTCACTGAGAGAAGGGACTGCTGATGGGGTCTCTCTGTGCAGTTCAGGCAGGTCGTCAACTCAGAATCCTCCTTCTTCAGCTTTCCCAGTACTGGAATTTATAGGTGTGATTATTTGTGGCTTACCTTTTGAAGTGTCTGAGATGTACACTCTGGTCATTCCAGAGAGTAACAGATCCCTCCTGGCCTGTTACCTGAAACTGAGAACTCCATACTTTGTGGATGGTCTGAGGATTATAAAGGCAATTAAATGCTCAGCTCCACAGTAGGTGGCAACATGGAAGCCTTTGTGCATGAGTAGCTTAGTTCTTTTCTCAAGAGAAAAGATCTTTAATCTTAAATTCTCTCAAGCCTAGGGGTCACTCAGATGGTCAGCTTTGGAGACCAATACACACATGCTAATTTATACAGCCATTGCCCATGCATGGAGGGACTATCGCCAGCAAAGCATATTGCTGGAGACAGGCTGTCATTGAATTTGATTTTAATATTCTAGTCCATGCACCAGCAGTTGCACCAGAGCTTGGTTTAAGAGGGGGGAGACACAGAAAAAAAAAAAAACCTACACACATTCTTTCAATTTCTAAAGGGAAATTTGACTCGAGCTATAGAACAAAGGAAGAAGAAATAGAAGTAAAAGAAAATCAAAGAAAAAGTGATTTGGATTCAAGGGGATCAGATGTTTCATTTATTGCAGGTTGGAGACCTCCAATCAGTCAAATGAAAGGAACGTTTGTATTCAAATACCTGGGAGGCAGAGAGAAAGCCTTCATTGGGGACGGAGACTTAAGTTACAGCAATCTTGCTGAGAGATACAAACCCACCTTCCAGGCTATCTGTTCCCAATATTGAAGGTCTTCTGTGTTACAAACCTGAGATGAAAGGTAGTTGTTTTGACGTCTGGGTCTGGAAGCCAGACGCTGAAATCAGTGGCGTTCTCAGAGTACGTGGCTTAGAGAGGTGGGACCTAGGAAGGATTGAGAGTGTAGCTGCTTTCTTAAAATGAAAAGATGCCAATATAACACAAAGGGCCCGAGTCACATCTGGGGCAGATGTGGATGGAAATCCAGAAAGCCCCTTCTGTCAGATGGGCAGGGCATCCCAAGGTATCTTCTCTCTTTTGTGCTGGGGTGGCTGGGAATTGGCCTGTCTGGCTCATAAACCTAGGAGGTTTTCAATAGATAAAAGTAAGCCTTGGACACCTTCTTAAGCAAAGGACAAGTCAGATACACTCCAAGAATGTGCCTTAAAGGAAGCACCTCCATTCCTCACTTGCCTCACACATCCCTGTCCCTCCTCCAATCACTGGAACAGAAACTTCATGATGGCAGGAATTTTGAATGATGAGACCTTAGGTAGATCTTTCTCTTCTTAGGCCTCAGTTTTTAAAATGTGGAAGTAACAGTGGCTGGGGATTTTTCTCTTGGCTGGGTACCACTGTTGACTGTATACCACATGAATGAGCAAGGGTAGGACATTAAATAACACTATCTCAGAGGGCCTCTCTAGGCTCGGATTCTTTCTAAGAGACAGTCTCAAGGCAGTGCTGTGTCTTCCTTAGCTCTCCAGTGTGTCTAAACCTCTTTCCACAGCAGTAAAGGGAAGGACACATGCTACCGTTCTGCAACTAAATCTTAAAACCTGACTTTTTTCTTTTGTGTTTATTTTCATTATCTTTCCATTGATGAAAATAATAGATTTTCCTTCGTGTAACTGATTTTGGTAAAATTTCTTTGTCAGAAAAATGCCTATCAGCAAATATGACTTGATATAAAGGAAACGTTAGATCAAGAACAGTTTAAGCGGGTGACAATACAGCAAGCATTGTGAGAGGAGGCGTGAAGGCTTTTACTGCGGGAAAAACGGCCCCAGCCTGACCTCCGAAGTTCCTTCTAGAAACACTGGCTATCCGAAGTCTAGGGCTATGCTGCTCTGATTGGTGCAAAACAAACCCGGAGGCCTCCAGTGAAGAGGCAGCTGCAGGTGGAACTCTAGGAGGATGAACCCATCCTGTGCCCATTATTCAGGCTTTTGTAACTATCAAGGTTGTATCCCATGCTTGCTATTATAGCAGGTGTTGCATACTCAGTACTGTGGTTCTAAACACCCAGTGGGGCTTTGGGTAGTATTCTTCGTGACTAAAGGACACTACTATATTAAAATAGTAGTGGAAAAAATGGGGCTAGGGTGTCCTGTCATGGTGGAGTTTCTGTTCTAGTGGTTTGAGGAAGGAGAGAGCCTTGGGGAGGCAAATAGACACTCAGGTGCATAATTTAAAGCACATTTTCTAGTGTGTGCAACCTGGTCAGAGCTGAGGCGAGTGCTTCAGCCTGGCCATAACCTGGCATATCTGTCATCCTGTGGCATCCAGGGACCCTGCTCTAGAGTTTCTAGTATGATCGGTCTTTAGAGGGTCCCCACAATTGTGTTTTGTAAGAATAACTCAGATAACTGCGATGCATGTCCAGGGCTGAGAAACACTGGACCAAGAAACCTTGAAAATGTGTGCTTGATTTGGCATTTCTTAAAGGCACTGGCTGTCCTTCTCAGTCACCAAGGTCACTAAGTCAATAACTGTTTTCCAAATGAATTAACTAGAGAGTGAATAAGTCCATATGCTGCTACTCAGCAGAGTGACAAAGCCGCTCCTGTTCTCCACAGTAAGCGTCGTCATTCGCTCTTTGTGAATCTTGCTTCATTCAATCCTCACAGCCACCCATAGGAGGGGTAGTGTCACCCGTATGCCATTCTGCAGATGAGGAAACAGATCCAAGGAGACACTGGAGGCTTGTCTAAGGCCACCGAGAAAGGCTATGTTCCCAGCCACTCCTATGCCTTCCCAGCTCCCTGTGGGAGGTCCTGATGCCTGTGTCTAGCACAGGAGTCAGGAGAAGGAAGTAGGTCCTCTGTAGCTTTACATCGGCACATCAGAGCTGGAGGTAAAGCTCAGTGTTACTTAGCAGATAAGAGGCCTTGTGTTCAATCCTTGGTTCCAAAAATTTGAAGCAAAACAAAAATAAATAAAAGCGTATAGGAATAGATGTTCCCCCGCCCCCCAAACTATGTCCTCTCTCATTTTCCAAGTGCTGTAGCCTTGCTCTGTTTCTGTGTTTGTTAAAGTCAGAAGTATATCATCACATTCCTTAGTGTAGGGGAAAAAAAAAAAGAAATCCATGTGAGCGTAATACTATGCATGAGCTGTCCTCCTGTCTAGGATTAGGGGAGTCTTGGATGGTGGTAGAGAGTATGGCAAACTGGGAATTGGAGCCTGTCCTTTGTCTCCAGATCTTACCCTTATCAAAGAAGCAAGATCTTGCCATATACTATCCCAGTTTTCAAGCAAACTCTAATTTTTAAATAACTGTATGGAGCAAATACCTGTTTTATAAAACTGTGTGTGTCTCCTGGGAAATCTCAAGCTGGAGAAAAATCCCTGAGGATGTGGTCTAAGATCCCTGCATGATTGGAGACAAGCTATAGGTCTCCCTGGGCCATGAGAAGAAAATACAATTATGTATTTGATCTTCAACTTTTAGTGACACTTCTACATATTAAACATGGAACCAGATGGAAGATTTCAAGATCAAATCAATGCACCCATCATGAAGGGAGTGAGAGAGAAAGAAACATGAACCCCAGGCCTGTAGAACAGGGACAGATATGAGATAAGAGCTGGAGTCTGGGGGCTGAGGGATGGATGGGATTCTCTAAGGCAGTAAGAACAGAGAGAAAATGACCTTGGTTTGGTTCCCAGCACCCACATGGTGACGTAACAACCATCCGTAACTCAGTTCCAGAGAAATCTGACGCCCTCCTCTGGCCTCTACGGGCATTGCACAACACAAGTGCACTTACATACATGCAGGCAATATACTCACACACATAAATAAATAAATAAATAAATAAAATGTTTTTTTAGAAAGAAAGCACAAAACCAAGCATGGGTACTCATAAATTTCTTTGTACAATGTGAAAATAGACACCAGGAACTGAGCAGCTCATCTTTGCTGTGCATATTAATAAAACACACAGTATAAACCAAGGCTTACTGATCTTCCTCCTGAGCACCCGCTTTGGTCCTTCTAGAGACTCCGCTGTTTGGGAGCCAGGGGCAAACATTTTGGCACTGTCTCTAGTTCAAACTCTTCCTCACTGTGCATTTGGACCCATAAAAGCGGCACTCTGATCACCTCTTCTGCTCACATCAACCTCTGTCTCCTCTGTGGGCTTTGGCTGTTGTGCTCTCTGTGTTCCTCCATTTTCTTGTCTCTCTTTCAAATCCATCCATTGCTGTCCACAAAACTCAGATATGATCAACTCCATCTTGGCTTCAAGCCTCCCGTCTCTGCTGCTGACTTTGGCACAAAGTGTGAACAGCATATTTGGCTCTTTGTACTCTGGGTCCAACCTATCCTTTAGCAACATGCTCCGGCAACACCGTGCACGGGTACTTTTTACATTCCTGCCTAACAAATGCTGGCACCTGCTGTCTCTGCAAGCTGCCCCAGGCTTCTCTCTTCCTTCTGTGACTTTCCTGCCATTTTCAGCTACAGATCTCCACCCAGGCTCAAGAGGTTCAGCCTTCAGAAGTCTCCACGGACTACACTCCCTATTGTCTCCTGCCCTGCAAACAGAAAGAAAGTAAAACAACTGAGTCTTGAAGGTGTGTGTGTGTGTGGGGGGGGGTTCTTTCTGAGAAGTCATTTTGCAGGCCAGAGAGATGGTTCTGCTGTTAAGAGAGTGTACTGCTTTGCAGAGGACCTTAACAGCATGCTGTTCTTAGCATTCATCTTAGGCCTGTAACTCCAGCTCCAGGGGATCCTATGCCCTCTTCTGGTCTCTCCGGGCATCTGAGCTCACATGCACAGAACCCCACAAAGATATACATATACATACACATAATTAAAAATAAAAATAAGTTGTTTTGCGGAAGCCTCAAGCTCACAGAGTCCTTTCAGAGAGCATAGAGACACACCCGCAGAAAGAAAGAAAAGTAATTGCACACATTGGACAAAAGAGTTGGGGCAGCAGAAAATGAAAAGCCATCAGTAGTCAGTGGGTGCCGGTAGAGGCTCAGCAGGAGACATAGATCAAGTGGGAGACAGGATGTTCCTAGAAGCATCTGGGTCCCACCATTTCTACCTGCTACTTGCTCCTGAGCAGCAAGACAGCCACTTTGGGAAAGCCAAAGGCAGTCAGGCATGGGGCCAGTTCATGGTCTTGGTCACAGCCAATGAAGCTGTGTGGCTGGGCTTTGAATCAGTCACCTGAAAGGACAGGAATGTCTCTAACAGGGCCACTTCCCTTTCTGTCCTGAACACCAGAACTTTTCTGCATAAAATAAAGTCTCAAATTCAAACCACACTGGTGATAGGAGAATAATGTCACCCAGTAAAGACCAGGATGAGCTGACTGCCAATTGTTATATTCACAGATTTTTCTGGAGACATGTGATGCTGGGACTGTGATGGGAAAATCTGTTCTTAAAATGGTTGTTAAAATTTTAAAAACATCATGTGATACAGAAGGCACAAGGCTATCAATGCGTGATCTCTAACATAGCAGTACAAACTGAGCTTACTAACTTGCAGAACACAGATATGGCCCTTGCATTTGCATGGCTCCATCTCTTTAGCTGGTAATTGACAGTGTTCCTAGTTGTAATTTCTTACTAGGCAGGCATTTGGCCATGTGGAAACTAGGCTTCAGTATGCAATAATTTTCACAAATATTACTCTGTGCATTCCTTCTACTGTGTTTCTAAGAGAGAATAGTATCAATATAGTATTAATCATATAGTACATTAGTTATGATTTTTAAAAAGATTTTAGTTTATTTTTAATTATATGGCTATGTATGTATCTCTGTGTGTATGTACATGCAAGTGCAGGTTTTTGTAGAGACCACAAGCCTGGAATTTGAGTTACAGGTGATTGTGAGCCACCAACATAGAAACTAGAGTCCTCTGCACGAGCAGTGCACGCTTGTAACTACTGAGCCATCTCTCCAGCCCAATGGTTTTCAATTAAAAGAATAAGAAGAATTCTTAGGTATCAACTAATTTTGATTCTCCTCCACAATTTTACAGCCCAAGAAACTGAGGCCCAAAGAGAGGACAAGCTAGTGAAGGACCAGCGAACATGTTAGAATTTCCATCAGCATCTTGTATTCGTTTATAGATCATGCAAGCTCTGTGTGTTTGTCTTTTCCCTGCTCTTTGAGAGAAAGCCCACCGGGTGGCCAGATGTGCTGAGCTCCAGGGAGCCTGAGGAAGTGGTTTGCAGGCGATGAGAAGCAGGCCAGGGCTGGATGGCAATCTGGCCTCACATCAGCCTCGCCTTTCCGCCCACAAGAGATAAGAGACCAGCGCCAAGGAAGCTGACTCATGGTCCCGAGTAGCAGGATCCCTGTCCTTATCCTTCTGTCATCTGTGGGTTTTGGCCTCCTTTTCCCTCTTAAGCATGTGCAAAGCCACCAGACTCCTCTTCCTTGCTTAAGAAACATCTCCATATGGTAAATTCCAACTTTACGGAGCTCCCTCCACTTCTTGCAAATGCCTTGCAAAAG
Source organism: Eospalax fontanierii (assembly GCA_035773235.1). Lineage (NCBI taxonomy): Eukaryota > Metazoa > Chordata > Mammalia > Rodentia > Spalacidae > Eospalax > Eospalax fontanierii. The sequence goes on from CM069552.1 coordinate 14,159,200, forward strand.
CGTCTACTGAAAGGCAGTGCCTGGACCACGGCACTCAGGCTTCAGACCTGGCTATCAGCTTTTCACATCTCTGGAGACCTTTAGGGGAGGGAGCATGCGGAACTCAAAGGCCTGAGGCTCTAATGTCAGGATCACAAGCTGTTTGTCTGTGGGCTGGATCCCTGCTAAGTGTCAGATGACACCTCTTGAGGGATTCCTTACTTTGGCTTCTACTCTGAAGCTGCCTGTGTCTTATTTGTTCCACACCTCTCCCTTCTTTTCAAGTTGGCACAGAGCTTGCCTACCCAGTGTCCATTTCTGCTTTTAAAAATATACAAGCATTCGGTGGCATATACTTTTAGTCCCAATACTCAGGAGGCAGAGGTGGGCAGATCTCTGTGAGACGGAGGTTAGCCTGGTCTACATTGTGTTATAGGGAGACTCTGTCTTAAAAAGACAATATGTATAAATAGATAATATACGTATGTAATATACTCATATACACATAAGGTAGGCAGGTACATGCCTTTAATTCAAACAGGAGGCAGAGGCAGAGGCAGAGGCAGGTAAATCTTTGTGAGACAGAGCCAATCTGGTCTACATAGTGAGAGTTCTAGGTGAGCTGGAGGTACAGGAAGATCCTACCTCAAAAAACCATATGTATCTATATATTTATATCTATAATGTACACAAACATACTTGTTATGTGCATATATGTATATATGAGAGAGGAGAGAGGAGGAGGAACAATATCTTCATTCACAGAGCAGGTTTTGCTCCAGCTTCACCAGGCTGCATGGTGCTGGAGACGTGAGAGCCACAAGTGCTCAGTCGAGAGCCCATCTTAGGGCTCCACACAGAGGCATTTGTGTCTGGGTGCTCGTCTGGCCTTGGGAGCTCATGGGAAGTCCCAAGACGCTCTTTGACACACCGGATGGGGTCACAGTCTAGATACCCTATTGTTGGGACAGGGAGCTCCAGTTCTGGAGTCGGTGAAAGCAGACCTACTGTTGGCTGTGCCACTTTAAGGGCAACTTCTCCACGCCTGTCAAATGGGACAGCATTCACCAGGACTGGCACTAAAGATGAGCTGGAATAATAGTGTCCAATGACAGACATTAAAAATATGTATAAGTCAAGGTATTGAACAGCACTGATCCACATAATAAGAATGTCATATGCACCTTTTAAATCTGTGTATTTTCCTGATCATACAAAGAGAGTCTCCATCCAAGGTTAGTGAACCTTCAAAATCTAACATTGCCAATTAATTTTGTTCTTCTTCATCTTTTTATTTATTTATTTATTATTTTATGTGTATGAGTGTTTTGCCTGTATGTAAATGCAGCCATGTTGTGCAAAGCCTGCGGAGGCCAGAAGAAGCCACTGGATTCCCTGGAACTGGATTTATGGATGGTTGTTAGCTACCATGTGGGTGCTGAAAGTCAAACCCAGATCCTCTGAAACAGTAACCAGTGCTCTTAACCACTGAGCATCTCTCCGGCCCCTATTCTTCATGTTTTAACAAAGACAGAGAAGATTTCAGACACTCAGGCTACCAAAGGCAGTAATAGCAAGCATTTTTTTAAATATATTTTTTTATTGAAATAGTTTTATAGTTACTGGTTGCCTGTATATAGTAATGGAATAAAATGTTTGCTTTGTCTTATATATGGATTTAAGTTTTAAGTGTAGGTCCATTTAAAGGACAATAAGCAGATAACAGTACATGAAGGGACTCTTGAGGGATGAAGGTTTCATAATGATCAAGATGACAACAGCAAGAGGTTGGCACTGTGACTGGGATGCTGGGTTGGTCTCCGCTCAAGGAGTTCTATGAGACCTGAGGAGGACATGTTCCCATGCCTGCACACCTCCACTCCAGTATTTAGGTTGAAGTCATGTTATATAACATGGGTACCACAGAACAAGCTGATGCCAGGACACTAAGGGATGGCAGACTCTAGTTTCTGCTGTGCTGCATGCTTTCTTTGTTCTAAAACAGGTGGTACAGGGCTGGAGAGATGGCTCAGTGGTTAAGAGCACTGGCTGCTCTTGCAGAAGACCTGGGTTCCATTCTAAGCACTCACATGGTAGCTAACACCCATCTGTAATTCCAGTTCCAGGGGAATCAGACACCTTCTTCTGACATCCATAGGCACTTCATGGGTGCACTTAGATACATACAAGCAATACATTCATATACATAACATAAAAATAATAAAATATTTTAAATAGGTGGTACAGAGTAGTTGGTTAGACTCCTACAGTTTTGATGATCTGATGATCTTTGCTTACTCAGTTCCTCATTTTCCTCTGTCAGGTTCAAAACCAGGTTTTCCAAAGAGAACTGATCTACAAAGAATGTAGCCCTAGGCTTCTTCTGAGGAGCTCCTCCATAAGATGCTCCATGCTAAAACTCTTGCGGAGGGGGGATGCGGCGGTCACACAAGTTCGTTTGACTTGTTTTTCAGTTGTGTCTCTAAACAGGATCCAAAGACGAGGCGGACAGGCTTTTCTCTGGGTTTTAAAAGAGAGTTTCTTTACCCTTCTGTGGTAGCCTCTTGAAGTGCCGTGTCAACCATGAAAAGATGCTTAAAGGGCATCACTTGACTTTTTAAAAGTCTCAGTTTTTTGCCTTCAAAACTCTCCTCTAGCCAGGAGTGATGGTGCACGCCGTTAATCCCAACACTTGGGAAGCAGAGGCAGATGGATCTCTGTGAGATCAAGGCCAGACTGGTCTACATAGTGAGTTCCAGGTTAGTTGGGGCTACAGGGAGACCCTGTCTCAAAAAAGACTGAAAACAAACAAACAACCAAACAAAATGCTGTCCTTGATGTGCTAACCTTACAGGGTCTGGTAAATTCTACAGGATCATGGAGACATCTCATAAAGCATGGGAAAGTGACCCTGGAACACACTTTCATATCCATGGGCAAGACAAGTCACAATGACTCACATAGCACGTTTCCCTACTGTATCAAGGGGAAAGTATGAGTTTGTGGCTCCTATGGCTTAAGCACTTCTTTGACATTGCCAAATAGACCTTTAATTAAGTAGAACAAGGCCCTAGGCTCTTGGCAGGTGGCAAGGTTCAATCAGAATTTTAGAAGGATGCCAGAGGGATGAGAGATTAGGTCCCCAGGCCAGCCCTGCAAACAATCTGCTCTGAGTAGAGCAGACCTGGAAAGGCATATCTCACACAGCAAGATTAGCAATTCCCCTAGAGTCAAGGTCTGCGGAGGCCTGGGGACCCCTTTCCAGAATAGCATGGTACTTGAAAGGTGGCTTAGAACTACCTGTAGTATTCCTCTGGATTTTACAATATTGGGATTTAAAAATACATGACATAAAATTTACATATTTCTTCACCTTTTCTAAGACAGAATCTCATTATGTAGCCCAGGTTGACCTCAAACTCACAGTTCAACCTTCCAAGTGCTGGGGTTATACGTATGTGCCAACTGCGGTCAGCTCAGTTTTTAGCCCTTTTCAAGTTCATAGTTGAATGGCATTAAAAGTACATTCACACCTTAGCCAGCTGTGGCCTCCATCTATTGCCAGAACTTTTTTTATCTCCCCAAATTAAAATTCTGTCCCCATTAAAATCATTTATGGCTAAGCATGGTGGTCTGCCCCTGTAATGCCAATAACGGGGAGGCTGAGTCTAGAGGATCAAAAGTTCTAAGCCAAAACTCAAAAACAAAAGAATACCTCATTATTCCTTCCACCTTCTCCTCTGGCTCCACTGTTCTTCTTGCTGTCTAGCCTCTGACTGTAGTGTGTGCCTGACATAGGTGGAATTACCAGCATTGCCCTTTACATCTGGCTTATTCTGCTTAGCATGAAGTCTTCAAGGATCATTGCAAGATAAGGTATTCAAGTGCATCAGAGTCAGGATCATAAAACAAATCATACATATATACATATATTCATATATATACAAATAAGTTATGTACATAATTTTTCAATATATATTTTTCTTGAATTAAAAACATTTTATTGAATTTTGTGTATTTTATACATCTTAATCGTATTTAGACACTCTTCCTTATCTGCACCCCCACATAATACTCTTCACTTAATTTCATGCAATCTGTCATATATATTAAGGTTTATTGAGTCAAGTTTATGTCCCCAGATGTCCCTTGGTTCGAGTTCATCTGCTGGAGCTTGATCAGCCTATCTAGCATCACTCGCTTAAAGAACAACTCTCCGTCACCCAGCAGTGATCAACTGCCAATATTTTTTTTAATTGGTACAGCATCCTATGTATTTTTTATTAAATAGAAAGGTGGAGAGGTGGGCCCAAAAATCATTAGAATTTCTAGATAGCAATGAATCTGTTTCAAATATCATTGAACAATTGGAATGTGTTTTCTATTGATAACAAAGTTACAAAATGTGCATGTACTACTGGTAAAATTATGTTGTGTTAGAATTAAAGGGAATACTGGCTTTTAGCTGTAATTTGCAAAAATGTGAAAAGAAAAAAGATCCTGCTCCACAGATCCAGAGTTAAAGACCTCTACCCAAAACAGGGACATTTCTGTCTTTACCAGATTGCTCCATTTTTGATGCAGAGGTGAGACAAAGGCCAGATTTTCCCAGCTTCCACTTGACCTCATTAGTAATGGCAGTGACCGGGTTTGGGGACATCAAACAACCTTCATTAGGCCACTAGGCACTGAGTTGGGACAGCAGCCTGGAGAGGGTGTGACTGAACTACATGAGAGGCCCCTTTCACTAGGAAAGCAATTCCAGCTCCTCCACGGAACCTCTTAACTCATTTGTATTTGTTGTGCAACAAAGTGCTCAGATGCAATTACAGGGTCAGCCCAAAGCCTGGGAGACCCTTTACATGTGGAGACAGTAGCATTCCAACCACAGAGGTGACATGTTGCCCTAATAGTTGCTTAATTTTTTCTCATTTACAAACAGGCTTAGGATGGCCAACCTTTAATGAAGACGCAGTTCGCTTTTCAAAAGCAATGAATTCTAATCAATACCATCTGGGCTGGGGTGGGGGCGCTGCAGATGTTATAACTACAACTGCAAAACCAGGAGACTCGCAGCTGGCTAACCATGAAGGCCTATGGGAAGGGAATGGTTTCCATGTGCTTGGGAGACTGGGGCACGACTGGCTTCAAAGCCAGCCCACAGGGCCAGGGCCCTGGCTTTTGCCTTCTTGTGTGGAGAGTGGATAGAAAGGGCAAAAATCGAGGCAGGGTGTTGGCTTTGATGGCTTCTGTCCTGAGATTCCATCTCTTTAGAATTAAGAAGCAACTGAGGGTGTATTTAGGAGTATTTGGAATATAGCTCCCAGATCATAGTCTTTGAAAAGGAAGCTCTTAGAAATCAGTGTTTCTATGGATTGAAATGTCTTATTATTCCTATAATACCCCCAGCACTTCCCACTCAGCATTGTCAGATAAAAAATAGCATGCCCAGTTGTCTTAGAATTTTGGATAACTTTTAATAAAGTGGATACATTTTAAAATAAGTGTGTCCAAAGAAATATGCTAAAACTATTTAAATGCATTGTTTATATGAAACAAATTCAAATGAATGTCATATTCATTTAAAAATGAATTTTTAAATTTTTTTATGTGTATGAGTGTATTGCCTGCATGTATGTAAGAGTATTGCCTACATGTGTATTAATGCACTCATGTTGTACAATGCCTGCAGAGGTCAGAAGAGGGCATCAGATTCCTTGGAACTACAGTTAAAGACAGTTAGCCACCATGTGGGTCCTGGGAATCAAAACCAGGTCCTCTGCAAGAGCAGGTAGTGCTCTTAACTGCCAAGCCAACTTTCCAGTCCCCGATGTCTTATATTCTCACTAAATTTGTAACATCTCCCTCTTATCAAATGGGATTCTGGAACTTTGTATTCATATCTCTGTAGAGAAATGCTGGTTCAGCCTGGGACATACTGAGGTCAGCTTAGAGACATCTGTATAGTCGTCCTAATGATTTAGAGAATGAACTGAGTCTTAAAGACCTAACTGGTTTACTCTAAGGTTTGTTTTGCTGGCCTGTCCTCCCTTTCCTACTCGGAGTCTCTTGTCCATTTCTGCTCATCTCGAGAACCAAACCTTACAGTGTACAGTAGACCTACCATTTTCTGGGAGGGTGACTTTGAGAAAATTATTTGACTTCCAGAGTCTTAACTCTGTGTAGTGTAGAACAGAGTGACTGAAAATCATAGCTGACACTGTCACATCCCATAATATAACTTGTACCGGTCACTTAAAAATTCAAGGATTTCTCAGGCCAGTTAGTCGTGATTTCTCAGGCACCAATCCAGCCAGCCACACTGACTCCTCCGTCCCTTCTAGATCCTCCAGCTTCCCCCATCCAGAGATGAACAGCCAGCACAACCACACCTAGACCCTGAACCAGTGCTTTTCCTCAATGTCCTCTGGTTGTCCAGTATCTATAGTTTAATAACTTCATCCTCCCTCCTGCTCAGGAATGCCCACCTTAGAAGGTTATTGTAAGATTTAAGTAGAAAGATGTAGAAACCACGTACGGTGGAACAGGCTTGTGATCCCAGCTTCTCGGGAGGCTGAAGCAGGAAGAGAATAAATTCAAGGCTTTCCTAGCTGATAGAGTGGGTTCCAGACCTAAGCAACCTAATGAGACTATAACTCAAAAATTTCAAGCACAGAAAAAGAACTAGAGCCAGGCATGGTGACATATGCCTTTAATCTCAGTATCCCTCACAAAGCAGATGGAGGCCAACCTGGTCTACATATCGAGTTCCAGGCCAGCTAGAGCTAGAGGGAGATCCTGTCTAAAAGAAACAAAAAAAGACTAGTAATTCTAGTAATATATACTAATATAGCTCAGTGGCAGAATCCTTGCCTAGCATGCATCCTACGTAAGAGAGAGAGAGAGAAAGAAAGAGAGCAGGTCTTATATCCCACAGTTCCTCTCCCTCCCTCCCTCCCTCCCTCCCTCTCTCTCTCTCTCTCTCTCTCTCTCTCTCTCTCTCTCTCTCTCATAAATGAATCCCTATGCTGTTTACAAGGAAGGATTTTGTAAACAGTCTTTGTACATGACGAAAGTCTCTCTCTAGTCTACTGTCTCTGTAGGTTTTACAAGGTTACATCCTGGTACAGGCTTCAAGAAATCTTAAAGATCATTCTGGTTATAATCCATTTTCTACTTTATATAGAAGAAAACTGAATTATGCTACAATTCACTGGATTCTCTAAACTAGGCCACCCCTCTGCATTGAGCTTTGAGGTACTGCTGGAAAGATCTTTTGCTTAAAAGCATCTTTTTCATCCAACTACCACAAAGCCTGAAACTCCACCATGAGTGTCTCAGCCATATTAAAAAATGGAACTAAAGCTTATCAAGGTATTCCTCAAAGCTTATCTCTTTAAGCTAGCAGTGACCCCGTGTCACCCAGAGAGCCTTAAAGCACTGGGCTGGGCCTATGGCAGAAAGCGGATTCTAAAAGAACCTGGAAAGAGACCTGGGACTCGCCAGAGACACACGTGACCAATTTGAAAAATCTGTGACAAGCCGGCTATGCATTAAATTGTCCCACTGGGCCAGTCGTACATTCATGCTGCTGCATAATACAGAAAGACAAAAAGCATAAATACTAACTGATCATTTCATTTAAAAGAGTTTCCAAGGAGAAAGCCAGACCCCTTGATGTCGTCTTATGCTAAGCAAAGCTAAAAGTCTGTCTTACGTTCATGGCCAAGGGTTTCCCAACTAGATAGATGCAAATGTTTTTCACAGATCTATAAAGCTTGGATGATGAAACAAGGCTTCAAAATATCCAGAGGCAAAATGTAGCTGGGGCCAATTCTACTCACATACACAACTTGGTTCCACTGGCTGGGGTAATGCTGACTCCTGGAGCTGAGCATCCTTGGCATTTGGTTGTAACTTTACAGTTATAATCCATCCACCTGTGCATTATTCTGAGGGCAGTTAAGAACTACCCAGTTACTGGTAGAGACAGAACAGTTTTTCCCAGAGTGTACACTACAATATCCAATAATTTGATTAGTTTATTTTGGAAAATCACTCTTAAAGAAAGACAGAAACATCTAGAAAAAAAATGGGGATGAAATGCTGTTCTTTTTCTTCAAATATCAATACTTATGACTTATTAATTGCTAGTGGATGGTCACCAAATGATGAAGGATTTTCCCATCAGAGCCTAATTAGTTTCATTGTCTTTTTTCTGAAATCTATTGTATTCCACCCTACCCGTCGGCTGCCCGTTTTAATTAATTTTGTACTATATTCAAAGGTTTTGCTTTGGTGCCTCTCTGTTTGATTTAGATTCCTTTAAAAAATAATAAATAAATAAGTATCAAAGCTAATGAGACTCTGAAGATTTGAGATGTAAATATCAGATGCAGATTCTTTTTGGGGTCCCAGCTCAGCAGAAGACCAAAAATAACACTTGGAAGCTTGATTAAGAAATCTCAGGCTCCGTGCTCTCAGGCTCTCCCTCCAGACAATGTTTCTGCTGGCATTTTTAGTAATTTGACAACAAATAAAAATAAATAAGTAAATAACCATGCACCCAAAACATCAAGAGCAAGTTTTGTGTGTGTGTGTGTGTGTGTGTGTGTGTGTTTCCAAAAATGGCTTCAATGTGCCATTTTTGGCCCTGTTGAACCACTGTCAAGGAACCATCTCCAACAGATTCATGTCTGACCTGAGAGATCTTCTATGTGTAGACACACATATACATACACAGACACACACAGAGGCACACACACACACTCACACTTGCATGCACATATCTGTATGTATTCACATAAAAAAAACACAAACATAATACACATAAAACTCACACATTCTTTCACATATACAAACATGAACTTGTATTGTAATTTCAGCCCATACATGTATAAGATCACATGCTTGTGCATAGAGGTTCATACATACATCTGCATATAGATTTATGGATACATTTATGAATACATCATATTCTGGCCAGTTCCAAATTTATGTCACATGTAACACATTCTCTAACATCTCCCCTCCGAGAAATCCCTGCAAGAAATTCCACACCCCCCGACCCTCCCCACCCCCCCACCCCCCACCCCCGCTTTTCTGGGAGTATCTCGGGGTTGCCTGAGGCACAGTTATTAAACTGTATCCAAAGAGCCCTTGGATTGTGCAATCTGCTTTTGCCTGAGATCTTTGTATCCTGTACTGAGAAAGTCTGATTCATTTCCCAGAAATTTTCATCTGCTATTAATCTTTCAGGACATAGTTAGTGTTGTGATATTTTCAGATATTGTTTTCGTGTGGTAGGGGGAGGGGAGGGTTGGTTTCAAGTGGCTGTCCCCTGGCAGTTTCTGAGATTACTTGGTGCTTATAAGCAGCTCAGAACTGTGTGACAGCATTTCCATGCAAGAGACTTACAATCATGTTTCATTAATTCGACGTGAGTGAAGCCTCATTTCTGGCCTTGAGGAGCTTAAGATTTATGTGAAATTAATAACAGAACAGATGTCTTCACAATTTGGTTCCTCTGGAAAAAAAGAGAGAGAGAACCTGATTACTTTGAAAACTTCAATGCTTTAAAATGCAGACCCAGGGAGTTTTTACTCCAGGGTAAAGAGTTATGCCTTGATATCGTCCACATCTCAGAACTAAGTGGAATTTAAATGTCAGATTTATATTAAATAGTCATATTCCCCATTATGACATATAATAAACAACAGCTTATTACTTTCATTAATAAGATGTGTTGGACATTTAAAGTAAAGCTTGGAGATAAGACTGGGCACCTCATAAGCAGGAAGAGTGGGGGACCCCGGGGTGTGGGCGAATCTGCAGGCAGCCTGGTTTTTAGCTTAGTTTCTGATAATTTAATCATCAATTCCTCGTAGGGAAACAGGAGGCATCTGCTCACACAGAACTCACCACTCCATAAAGAGGTCAGGCTGTCTCCTGCCGAGGTGTGCTTGAGGCCAAACGTGCCGTTTCATGGGATTCTTTAATTCTTGCCTCTTTATTTCGTTTCTTTTTCTCCTGCCTCAAACTCCATTTCTTTACCTGGGCTCTTCCGCACTAGGTACCTACCCGCCTGTGCTTTAACCCTGCTGTCTCACCATCTAATAGCCTGCCAGGGGGGGCTGGATTTTTACCTGTCAGATCCAAAGGAGAAATCACCCAGAAGACATTTTGAGGTAGGTACAGAGAACGGATGCCCCCGGCACAGGGCCAGGACTTCTTGTGAATGAGGGCAATGAATGAGGTTTGGAGGAGTGTGGGGCCGATGTGTAAACGAAAAAGCCTGAAGTAGCATATCGGTCTCCAGAATCTGGTCCTCAAAGCACTGTTTGTGACCCTTACCTCTGCTCCAAATCTCTGTAAGCTCTTGAACCTGACACCTCTCCCACCTTCCTTGCAGAGAAAGCGGGAAGGCGAGGGGTTGGGGGCGGGCTGAGCCAAACCATTCGAAAGCTTCCTACTGAACTTGCTTCCCATTTTGGGTTTTGGAGCTCAAGTTCCTTTTCTGTTCCTTGCTTTGCTTTATGCCTCCCATCTCTCTTCTCTCGCTGCACTGGGCATGTGTTCTATGGTTCTGTCACCCCTGAGCACTGGCCCAGAAATAAAGATCAAGAGAAGTTCACAGAGGCTTTGGTTCAACCTAGACTGTCTTAAAGGTGTGGCTTTGGGTGAGACTCAGGACATCCTATACCCTCTGACTCCTCAGCTGCAAAGGAACAGAGTGACTTTCTCCCAGGCTTTATGGGAATGACGGGTGCTTGTAGACTGGCAGCTACTGCTAGTTCCCTGGGCCCTTCATACCTGTAGGTTCAGCTCCACTGGCTCGACCACCTATAGGTTGAAAATATTAGCAACAGAACTGTGTCAGGTGTATTTTACCTCAGTCGTCATTCTGCCCAAACCCATGTAAGCACTGTGTACACAGCATTTCCATTAACCTTAGTATTGTAGGTGATTTAGAAGGCTAGGCATGGTGGGGCATGCCTTTACCCAGCACTCAAGAGGCATAGACAAGTGTGTGATTGTGAGTTCAAGGCCAGCCTGGTCTACATAGCCAGTTCTAGGTCAGTCAGAGCTACAGAGTGAGATCCTGGCTCAAGAAAAAAAAAAAAAAGTGGTCTAAGGGTTATAGAGATGCCTCAATGGTTAAGAGCATTGGCTGCCCTTGCAGAGGACACGGGTTTGGTTCCCAGCAACCACATGGCAGCTGACAACTGCCCTTAACTCTATCTCCAGGGAATCCAGAACCTTCTTCTGACCTCCATGAGTATTGCATGGCATGAGTGCACTTACACACATGTAGGCAATACACTCATACACATGAAATAAAAATAATTTAAAAATGATCTAGAGTGATGCAAAATATATGAAAGGATGTGTGTACGTTACAACCAAATCCTACGCCATTTTATAAGTGGGTTTGAGTATACATGGGTTGTGATAGCAGAAGGTGGCCCTGGAACAAACTCCCAGAAGATTCCAAGGGAGATGGTATCATGGCTGGGGATGACAAGTAATAAATAGGCCCACAGGAAACAGATGTATCTAGGAATAACGGCCCATAAGGACACTTCCTAACTTGCCAGTCCCCTCTCCTCTTGTCTGAGGCAGGGTTGTGTGGGCACAGCAAAGGATGAGTCCCATGAGGAGGGCTGGGGCAGTTCAGTATCATGCAGTGGTCACCCCAGGGCTGTATTCCAGTGAATCTTCAGGATAATGCCTGACCTTCCACCTCTTCCTGGACACCAGAGATGTAGAGTTTTATCTCTACATCTGAGATAAAGATGTGAGAGCCAGAGGGGCAACGTATGCGTTGCTACTTCAGGCACTCTAGACATGATAGGAAAACTGCACCAATGAAATCTCCACAGTATGGTAGTCTAATGAAAGCTGCAGATTGGCAAACCCAGTGGATGTGCCAAGGTGGATGAGGTCCCATCTCAGGATGAAGAGCTGCAGGCAACCAATGGATGCTGAGGGAGGGAGAATTAGTCTTTTCATGGACTAACTCCCCAAGAGGTTATCTAATTTCAGTTGTGCAGCCCCAAACACAGGTACACGTGAGCACCACTAAATGGACTCAGTGTATTATATATGTATATTTATAAATGTATGTATGTGTATATAACAATAATAATAATCAAAGAAGAGGACTGGAAATTGAGAGAGGACCTTGGGAGGAGAATGAGGGGAACTTGGACAGATGGAAATAATGCAAAGACAATACTCATGTATGAGTCACACAAATAAAAATTTAGGGACTGGAGAGATGACTCAGAGGTTAAGAGCACTGGCTGCTTCGGCAGAGGACCTGGGTTCAACTCCCAGCACCCACTTGGTGACTAACGGTAGTCTGTAACTCTAGTTCCAGGGGATTTGATACCCTCTTCTGACCTCCACAGCACTGCATGACATGAGTGCTCTTACACACATGCAGGCAATACACTCATACACACAAAATGAAAACAATAAATAAAAATTAAAAAATTTAAAAATAAATGAAAAATAAAAAACGTCGTCATACTAACAAAGGGTACTGAGTTGGCCATTAGACCCATGGCTCCTCCTTCCTATAGGCCTTAGACAGCCCTCCATGATGGCCCCTGGTCCTAAAGGAATTACAAATCACTGCATACAATTCCCAAACTCAATTGTAAGTTCCAGAAACCCGCTAGACTGGTGCCAGTAAACACCAGCACTAGCAATCAAGCTCCCACACAGGAGAGAACAGATCTAGCTGGAATCATCTGTATCCAGGTGCTCTGCTAATGTCCCTAGGACTCAGTTTCTCTCTTTTTTCTTGTTTCACTTTTGTCTGTGTTCGCTCCATATGTAGGTGGATGTTTTCCTCATGTTATCAAAAAGGCTGCCAGAATCTCCAGGCATTGCCATATTTCTAAGATGGAGGTCTATGGGAAGCTCCATTTGTTATATGGCCCGAGGGTCTCAACAAAGACATTGAGTATCTCTGGAATTTTAATGGAGTCCTTCACCCATCCCACAGCCAGTCACAGGTTACATGCCCATTTGGGGCCAAGGATGGTTCCTTTTGGCTTAATCCACCAGGATCTGAAAGCAAAGGAGGTTGGAGGTAGGGCGAAACCACAGGGGCCTGTTGCCATGGTGATTCTTCAGAACCTTCTTATTCAGCACTACAGAAGATAAACTAAGAGAGGGGGTAAAACCTGTCGAAACCACACAGCTTGTTATCAGCAAAGTGAGGGTCATGATCTGGATCTCTCACAATGTGAATCCCTTGATTATGCCAAGTGAGCTGCTAGGTTGCAGGAGGAAGGTTGGGGTCAACACCCACTTTCTAAGTCCAGCCTTCTGTAAAGGCCTCCCCTGCCCACATCTCCTCACCCTGCAGGTTGTGCTAAAGGGAAAGAGAGGAATCAAGTTTGGAAGCAGACGCAGATACACATGCGTACACGCGTCCTGAAAGAAGACCTCAGTGCTCTGCTGGCTCATCGGTTTGACATTGATCTTCTCCTTCTGTACCTCTCTCATTCCAGATAGGCCTCTACTGAGGCCAGCACGGTGACCACACAACACATGTCATTACCGTTATTATTTTAGTGCTATTGACTTATCTTTGTTGTATTCTCCCTGGCTGAATCTGGTAACTTATACCAAGGCACGTATGACCATGCAGATGCACCAAGGGAGTTGACATTTCAAACCAAAGTAGACCAAAGCCTGAGTTTGATGAAAGACACAAAGACATACTATTTGTTATTGGTGTACAGAGCTCCCCAGTTTGCATCTTTCTCATCCTTCACTTCAGTTTTGGAGAGAGGGGATACTGGCACTGGGGATGGACTTGGGACCTCACACATAGTAGCTGAGTTACAGCCCCAGCCCTCATTTGCATCTTTCAACCCATAAACAAAACAAACAGCCTATGATGAAATCAGAAAGCAAATTACTTCCATTTACAGATAAAAACACAAACAAAGGGCTGGAGAGATGGCTCAGCGGTTCAGAGTGCCAATGCTTTTAGAGAGGACCCAGGTTCAGTTCCCAGCACCCACATGACAGCTAACAACTGTCTGTAACTTCAGTTCCAGGAGATCCAGTGCCCGCTTCTGGCCTCAGTGGGCATTACCTGGGTATACTTACATACACGCAGACAAAATACACATATATAATAAAATACATTAAAAAGAACAACAACTACCCCCACCACCAGAGCTATCACAAAAAAAACATTCATTAAAGGTTTTCCAGGGGTAAAACCTGAGTCTTACTTGAGAATTTTTTCTGCTAGATATACATGTGTATGCATGCAGTACACATACACGTCCACACACACTATTAGAAATCCGGAGCTACAGAGCTACAGACAAATTGGGGTATCTTAAAACTCACAAAGGTAAACACTGATCTGGCCTGACATTATCCTTGATTATACCTCACATTATACTTCATGTTATACCTAGATTTAACTTTATGTAACAATATCAAAAGCTCCCTGTCATGACACTTCAAACCATGTACAAAATAAGATCCATTCTCTACCCAGCTGCTGTGGGCTGTATGTGGTTTGTTCTGCCAAGGTTCCTGTGTTAGAAGCTTGGTCCCCAGTGTGGGCATAATAAGAGATGATGGAATCTATAAAAAAATAAGACCTAGTAGGAAGTGGTTATATTACTGAGGTCATTGCACTTGAGAGCAATCAATGTTGGTCTAGAGAAACGAGTTAATTTCCTGCATGGGTTGTTATGAAAGAGTGAATCTGATCCCTGAATCTCTCTGGCTTTCTGACTTGTCAGGTAATCCATGCTCTCATCACAAGCCATCTGCTACAAAGTGATATGGCCAGGGGTCCTCACCAGAGCCTGAGCCAATAAGGGCAGTCATACTTGAACTTTCAGCCCTCAAAACTGTGAGCCAAGCAAGCTTCTTTTTTGTATAACTACTCAGCTTTAGGTACTGTGATGATCAATACTGTCAACATGATAGTATCTAGAATTGCCTGGAGACACACCTCTAGACATGTCTGTGAGGGAGTTTCTAGACTGGATTAATGAGGTGAGAAGATCCATCCTAAATGTGAGTGCTGCCATTCCATGGGCGGGGGTCCTAGCTGAGTAAAAAGGAGAAAGTGAGCTGAGTGCCAACATTCACCTCTTTCTGCTTCCCGAGACTGTGGATGTGCTGAGGCCAGCCGCCTCCCACTCCTGCCATGATGGACTGTATCCCCTGGAATTGTGAGCCTGAATAAACCCTTCCTCTCTTAAGCTGCTCTTTGTCAGATAGTTTGTCAGAGCAACTAGAAAAGTAACTAATACAAATATGTTGTTATAGAAACTAGGAGTGGACTGCCATCTACCCCCAATACTTGTACTCCCTGACCTTCCTTTAGCACCATCCTTAAGGCTGCCACCACTGACCATTTTTTCTTGCCTCTCACTTTCATCTATACTAATTTGTTTCTCTTTCCTTTACTAACGACAATTTTATTCAGTTCAATTTGCAGTTACTCATCTCAGAGAAGACAGTTATTACCTTTATTTTAGCAACCAAGAGGCACACTTAATTCAGAGTTTAAGTAACATGTTCAAAATCATGTGTCTAGACCCAACCATATCAGTCTGTCATTCCCTGGTACGGTATCCTGTCACTTTATTCTTTGTAACTTATTCTTTTATTTGAAACTGGGAAGACTAAACATTTAGATCTTAACCTTGAAAAGGGGGAAAAGAAAGTGATTCTTTCTGGCCCACCTTCAGTTGAGTCGGGGCCTCCATTCACTCCACAGCATTGCTACCATGTGTTAGTTTTCTTAGACGTGAGGTTGTAAGGGGCATGGCGGGCAGAGGAGAAAGGGGGAGAACACTGGTCAATTGACATGTAATTGATTAGAGAATGGTTGTTTTTGAGCTAGAGTCTCTATTAGCAACCATTTATGGAAAACTAAGCTCAAGAATCAAGCCAGAGGATTAGGGAGATGGCTCAGAGGTTAAAAGCACTGGCTGCTCTGGCAGAGGACTGGGGGTTTGATTGCCAGCACCCACATGGTAGCTGATAAATGTCTGTAACTCCAGTTTCAGGGGAATCCAGTGGATTTTTCTGATCACCATGGACATTGCACAACTTGGGTGCATTTATATACATTCAGACATTACATTCACATACAACACAAAAAATGATAAATAAAATATTTTTAAAGATTTGTTTTACTTATTTATTTTTATTTTATGTGTATAAGTGTTATGCCTGCATGTGTGTGAGTGCACCCATTTTGTACAGGACCTGTGGAGGACAGAGGAGAGAGTCAGATTCCCTGGAACTGGAGTTACAGATGGTTGTCAGTCACCATACGGTGCTGGGATTCGAACCCAGATTTAATGCAAGAACAATTGGTGTTCTTGACTGCCGAACCATCTCTCCAGCCCCAGATAAAATATTTTTTTAAAAAACAGTCATACCAGCATCATTGTATGTCTGTCTCAGCATCTGCATTTATATTATCATATGGTTTCTATTACATTTACGTTATACATATTTCTGTCTATGTATATATGCTTATAATTTTATTATAACATATATGCATATAGCAAAACATAACTTTTAGAGCTATGGAAAGTGTCTCTTCCATGCATCCCCCAGGCATTCAATTCCTTCTTGTAGAGACAAAACCTTGTTTCTCATTGGTCTGTCCTGAGAAGGCAGAATGTGCCAGTGAGGCTTATCATTTTTTCCAGAGCCCCCTAAATATGATCAGTTACCAAACCTTGCCATATCTGGCAATATGCTCAACAGAAAGCAGTATTTAATTTCCCCTCAGTCACTTGTTTGTATTCTCAACACAATTCCTTGTTCAGGTTTTGGTATATTTCTTATTGATTTATAGGAACTCTTTATATCAAGCACAGTCACTATTGTAGGCTATGAACTGCAAACATTTCCTCACACTTAGTTTACTTAAGTCTTTTTAAATATTTTTATGTTATCATTCTTACTTTTATATGTGTATAAGTATACTCCCTGTATGTATGTAAGTGCATCCATGTTGTGCAATGCCCACGGAGGTCAGAAGAGGGCATCCGATTCCCTGGCATTGGACTTAACAGGTGGTTCTTAGCCTCCGTGTGGGTGCTGGGAATTGAACTCAGGTCTTCTGCAAGAGCAGTGCTCTTAACTGCTGAGCCATCACTCCAGCCCCTAGCTGTCATATAGCCTTATGAAGATTTCCTTGTGGGCACCTTGTTTTATGATTTCAAGTATTTCGGTCATATTGTGAAAACTCTTGCTCATTCTTAGATCAGCTTAAAGTTCTTCTGCATGTTCTTTAATCCATTTGTGCTTTGTTGTGCACATGGAAACACTGATCTCTCTGAGATTGATTTTGATATAAGTTGTGAGATAAGGCTTCAAATCTATATTTCCCCCCAAATGAGTACGCATGTTTTCAAAGACATTAGATGAGACTTTTTCTCTAGCTCATTTGAAATCTGCAAACCTTGGCAGCAACTGCTTGTCGTTCTTCATGCCATCCCTTGCAGAGATTTGTGGGAGTTTTTGCCCAAAATTGAGATGATACGAGAAAACTATTTTGCTAAAGAGCAAGGGCTGTGAGCACATACCAACCAGAGAATTATATCACGCTCGTGCTCGGAGTAAAAGGCAGAGTGGGACTATCTTCCATCAAGTTCCTCAGATCAGGTTTGGGGTTCAGTCACTGAGAGAATATAACCTGAATACTAAAAAGACAGGCAAAGAAAGTTCCATTAGCAAATATTTGCAATGTGAGAGCCAAGGAAGTTTACATGTGGGATGCAATTCCTAGTGCGCATGGCTGTGTCCCCAAACAACAGCAGTCCTAGTAACAATCATTATCTGCTCTCTCGACCAGTGATCACCTCACCCCTTAATAGCAATATTTGTGTGTGTTAGTATGTGTGTGTGCGCCTGCACGTGCATGTGTGTGCAAGCCAGGTGTCAACACTGGATGTCTTCCTCTATTGCTGTTCACATTAAAAAATATATTAAAAAATTATGTGTATGCATGTATGTTTGTGGGTATGTACACATGTGTTAGTTCCCAGGGTGTTAGATTCCTGGATCTGGAGTTACAGGAGGTTGTAAGGTGTGCCACATGGGTGCTGGGAACTGAACTCGGATCCTTTACAGGAGCAATACATGCTCTTAACCTCTGACCTTCTCTCGAGTCCCCTCCACTATATTCTTTGAGACAGAGTTTCTCACTGAACTCAGAGTTCACTGCTTTGCTGAACTGGCTGGCCAGATAGTTCTGGGGACCTACCTGACCCTGCCCCTCCCTCAGCACTAGGATTGCAGGTTCATGCCGCCATACTCAGCTTTTTACTTGGGTGCTGGGGGTCCAAACTAAGTTCTCATGATTGAATGGCAGGCACTGCACTGACTGGACTGCACCGCCC
Organism: Eospalax fontanierii; assembly: GCA_035773235.1. Classification (NCBI taxonomy): domain Eukaryota; kingdom Metazoa; phylum Chordata; class Mammalia; order Rodentia; family Spalacidae; genus Eospalax; species Eospalax fontanierii. The sequence continues at coordinate 14,177,598 of CM069552.1, forward strand.
CCCAGGGCCTTTGTAGCAACAATTTAACTCCTGGGAAGCTGAGGTGATGCTGGGGCCTGTTTTCCACAGGGGAAGGCCTGGGTGCACTTTAATCTTCTTAGAGAAAATCCACTGAGCAAAATTATAATTTGATATGGCTGCACTTAGCCAATAGAAACTCATAAACCATCCTCATATCATAATGCATTGTGAAAAGGAATCACTAAGTACCAGGGAACATATGAGAACCCCAGGCTCTCATTCATCTGCAGCTTTATGCGAGGGCAGCATATTAAAGTGATTTCAACTTCAGAGCAGAGCTCCCCAAAGAGTGCTCCAGTCTTAATTAAAATGTCAATGAAATACAAAAGTGCATGAGGGACATTTTCAGAAATCATTTCCTTTCAACTTCCAGAAGGCTGACTGTGTCCTCCTTCAAACCTGCCTGCCGGCCCCTCCAGCACAGCCACCTGAGCAAGCCCCTCTTCCTTTCTGCCTGGGGAGCCCCGTGTCTAGACCCTGGATGGCCTTCAGGGGAAGCCGCAGGGAGAGGGATGCGGGAAACTGCATGAGGCTCCTGGGCAGCTTCAGCCCTGCCGCAGAGCCCAGCACTGCCCACAGGTGGGGTGGAGAGGTCGAGAATGAGCAGAGAAAACAGTAGCCCCCGCTGGCTGAGCACGGGGCGAATCTTGTGACAGGATTTTCTTTAACTTTGGAGAGGGAAAACGCCGATCCCTGTGGGGCTAGACAAGGGATATGACTGCGAGTGTGGGGTGGACGGATGTTTAGGGTGGTAGAAAGGAGTGGGGACCAGGACAGAAGTCACACCCTCTTCAAAAGGACCAGCTGCTGGTCTGCTTCACGGTGGTCTATGTGTGAAGTGCAAAAGGAACCCAGCAATCTGAATTTTTAAGATGTTAAAGCTCTCCTGATTTATATTAGTTCTTTATTAAATACTTAAAACTCTCCATTGTCAATTCCATGACAGAAGTGCATGAATGAACTCTGGATTCCAGACCTAAGAGAAGTTAACGCTCCTGGCCTTGTTCCTTCACTCAGTTTCAATATCCGCCATCTGTCTGCCTACCTATGCCTCCATCTGTCTATTCATCCATTCACCCATGCATCTGTGAATCTATCCATCTATGCACCCATATATCTACATGTCTATATATCCACATATACCTACCCATCCATCTACCTATCCACCTGTCCATACATCCACTTATCCATATGTCCACCTATTTATCCATACTTCTACTTATCATCCATCCATTCAGTCATCTATCCATATGTTCAGCTATGTACTCATTATCCATTGACTCATCATCAGTACCTGCAGGTGCAAGGTAATGTGGTAAAAATAGGAATGAACATAACCCGAGATCCAGTCTCATGCCCAGCCTCATGATTTTATTTATGACTTTGTAGATGGAACTAATCAGACAGCTTTAAATGACGTTATATACGCAAATTTTAAGCCAATCCAAGGGTCAAAAGTCCTGTCTCGACTTCTACCTTGTATGTGACTTTGAGCTAACACCTTCCGCTCTTTAGGCTTCTCTTTTCTCAAAGCACAAGCTGGAGTGTGTTTATGAGACTATGAGTCGTCATGATGACCAAGTCTTCTCTAGTTCTTGACCTCATCCCAGGTTCAAGGTCAATGCTAACTGTTATGTTAACCTTTGAGTGGCTCTCAGTAGGCTCACTTGCTTGAATCTGTCAGGGATTTCCTCCCATCCCCTGCCTGAACCAAAGCCTTCATGATAGCTAACATGTAACATTTTATATCTTTAGTTAAAGAGCAGGACAGGAAAACGATATCCATTGTCTTCTTGGGGAAAAAGGAATGTTGGGTTTCACTCAGAGGAGCATTGCAAGTGTCTGGCATTACCAGCCTTGTCCTTATGCCTGGTACATGAGGGGGTGACTTTTAGTAACAGACGGGAGGTGGCTCTTCCTTGCAAAGTTAGTGGCCCCCCCTTGCTGTTGATGTGAGGACCAGGGAAGAGGTCAACCCTAATGATCCCACTCCGGATTTATCCCACTCTTGATGTCACAGATACGTTACAAGGTCAGTTGCCTTGATTTAGCAACTACGTGGTCCCAGGTTTAGCTTGGGGGCTGCACATAGTCAGTGAAGTCTTTGTAGCCTGACTGGCTCACTTTAGAAAATACTAATCATTTTACTAATGGGAAATTAGGGACCAGCGATGAGAAGGGCCTTTCCTGAGGCCTGCTCCTCGCCTCTCTTTCACTGTCTTCATGTATTCTTCCCCCGTCCCTTACTCAGATGCCAGAGATACATACACATTTACCCATACAGATTCCTACATTTCCTCAGGTCAGGCAGACACATAGACACAGGTAGAAAGACACTCAGACACACCAGACATACACACTTGCACAGAGACAGAGAAGCACATGCAGACATACAACATCCAGACACTTCCATAGCCTGACTGTGTCCCCCAAATTCATATGTTCAAATCCTGTCCCCCAGGGAGATGAGGCCTTTGCACGGTGATAGATTCCTATCACTGTCTTAATGAAAGAAGCTGGGCGAGACACCCTGGCCCTTCCTACCGTACAAGGACACAGTGAGACATCACTGTTTATGAACCAGGCAGCAGGCTCTCCCAGACCCCAAGTCTGCAAGCATCTTCTTTCTGCCTTCCCAGCCCCAGAACTGTGAGTAACATATTTCTGCTATTTGTAAATGATCTAGTTTATGATATTCTGTTAAAGCAACTCAGTGGCTGAAGATATAGACAGTCATATTTAGACACACAGACACATGTTTGAGGCCTTAGATGCAGACACACCTGCATAGAGACATACCCTCGCTCACAGATGCACACGCATACCCATTTTATGTGCATAGACGTGTGTGTGAGAAGACACCTACAAAGACACACTCTCACATCTTCCTGTCCTTGCTCTGTGTCTGGCTCCTGGAAACCATCCAAGCAGCACGTGTGGTCCCGGCTACTTCCTCATTCTCCAAGTGTCAGAGCTGCCCTCCTTCTGACAAAGGTCACCCAGGTCCTGGGAGGCATGTTAATATTTGACTTCAAATTCAACTTCCCACTCTCAGGAAAACGCTGCCTTTAAACTGAGATCTCCTGGGCCACAGGCAAAGGAACAAATCTGGAGTGACATTTCTGTTGATAGAAGATCTCTCTCTCTCTCTCTCTCTCTCTCTCTCTCTCTCTCTCTCTCTCCTCTCTTTCTGCTAGAGATTGAACTGAAGGCCTCTCACTCATCAGGCAAGCACTCTGTCACTGAGCTACATGTCTACCTGACCCCCCCCCCCCAACACACACCCCAAGTCCCATGTTAAGGGAAACATTCACTTTGCTTAAAACAGGCCTTGAACTTGGGCTGAGTAGCAAAATGTTAACTGGTGTATGGCTGGAGTTTGGAAAACATCATGCAACTCCAAGGTCGTAATGATACTTTTGGACCACAGGTGTGTGCTTTCACTGGGCCTCTGTCTGAGTTCAAGGTTCCCATTCCTTTCTCTTTTGGGCCTTGTGTGCATCTGTGCATGCCTTCTGCACACACTCACTGATTTGGGGCCTGTCTTGTGATCATCTGGCCTGGGGCCTTCAGTCGATTGTTCTGCAAAATTTATGACTGTACGTCATCTCTAGCAGATAATTTGGTCATAATTTAACATTTGTGCCTTTTCAAGTAACTCAGACATTTCTCTTTCATGGGGCTAGATGCCCTTTTTAGGGCAAGTAGGGATGGGAGAGACATGCCTGGCTTTGCTCCATCTTTGTTCCAGCCTGTTGCAGAGAAATCATGTACATCTCCTTCATCTTATCTGACTTACCAGCTTTTGATCAATAGCAGCGGATGTGTTTTTATCCAACAACTAACCAAATGCATTCAACAGATTATATATTAATTTTGCCATCATGACATTGAACGGAGAGATAATCCACAAAAAAGCGCTTCAGATTTCTTAAAAGTGAATTTAATTATAAGTGGTAATATGTGCTGGAGAATTACAATTATGAGAAGTCATGTTCTGTAAGTCTGAAATGAGAGATTATATTTCAAAGGCTTATTGCAGTGGAATTAAATGACGCAATTTATTAGTTGTAAATGTATGATTACTGTAGCTTTGCTTTAAACACACACAGGCGCACACACACACACACACACACATATATATAAACAATGAGTATATTCTACTGGATTCGGTACATAATAATCCCTTGGACAAGAATCATATTATGCATCAAAAGCTGCCAGTTCATCAATTTTTTTGTGAGACAAATCTTCTGATCTCCAAACAAAACTACTTTCAAGTTTTTGTGAATGTTTTGTGACAAGAGGTACTCTTGTCAGAATGGAGAGTCTCAAGAAGAGAGACGGAGGCTGGAGACTGGGGTCTGGCGCCTCTTGTTCATATGCCCGAAGTTACTGAGTACCCGCCACATTCCAGGCACTGCACAAAGCACATGCTCTCTCCACAAATCCTCTAGAACAAGGTCTTAAGGCAGGTGCGTGGTAAGCTTATTCTGCTGATGGGAAAACAGGCTCAGAGGGACCAAGAAACTTGTCAGGATCACTGAGTTCATTAGCAGAGAAAGCAGGACTTGAATGTGAGAGGTCTCTCTGCCCCCAGAGTCTGTGTTCCCACCCTGGTTTTCCCTGATTACCCATTCAAGACAGACTGGCAGGTTCAGTGGAGATGAGAGAGAGAGAAAAAAAAAACCAGACAGACACACAGTGTGTTTGCCTATGCGGCAGCAAGTGGATGAGAAAGGTGAGAAAGGGCTGAGTTCCCAGTGCTCTTAAAGACAGGGAGGGAGAAAGAGGAGTGTATGGTGCTATTATAGGACATGGAATGTGGTGCCGGGGAAGACTGTAAACATGACATTGAACTGAGTCCTGAATGAAGAGCAAGTGTCTCCAGGCAGAAGAACATTCCTAGCAGAAGAAGCACCTGTAAAACAGACAGGCACTAAAGAGCACTAAGAAAGAGTCTGGGGCGCTGGAGTGATGGTTCAGTTGTTAAGAGCGCCAGCTGCTCTTGCAGAGGAACCAGGTTGCATTCCCAGCACCTACATGACAGCTAACAATAGTGACAGCTAATAATCATTGGTAACTCTAGCTCCCCCTCTTCTGGCCTCCTTGGGCATTGCACAACACTGGTGTACCTACACACATGCAGGCAAACAATTTATACAACTGCAATTAATAAAAAATATTAAAAGATTTTTTTCAAGAATCTTATGTTAATAAACACATGATGACGGCTTAGAGTACGGGGCCCTCAAGAGACAGAGACATGAGTCTGAAACAGGAGGAAGACCCCAACTACACATGGTAAAGAACCGTCAGAGCTAGCCTGGGGAGCTGAGATTTCTCATGTAGGCAATAGGAAGGGAACTAGAGATGGCTGAGAGCATGACGATGGTGGTCCTGGAGAGGCTGCAACTCTCTTACCTATGGGAGCCAGGTTGGAAAAAAATTATGAATGACTCAGACTTGCGGAGATTACGTAAACAGACAGCGCACATCCGTCTGCATTGCTGTCTGCTCTTGGCTCCAATCTGCTGGAGGCAGTGGAAAATTGCTAAAAGAAGCTAGAAATATTTGTGAGCTGGTAGATAGATATAATTAGCTACTTATCTCATTGCTATGACAGAAACAACTTAAGGGAAGGGGGCTTTTGTTTCTTTTGGGGGTGCTCAGTCCCTCTTGCACAGAGCAAAAGGTCAGTCCCAAATGGGCCAGTGAGAACTTCCAGCAGCTGATCATATTGCAATGGCAGACTGGAAGCAGAGAGACTGGACTGGAATCCCAGACCTACTACAACCCTCAAGTCCTATCCTTAATGGCTGACGTCCTCCAGCTAGGCTCACCCTGAAGATTCTATAGCTCTCAAACAGCACAACCATCTGGGAACCCAGTATTCAAACACACAAGTTTGTGGGACACATTTCATGTTTAAATTATAACAATAGCTCACAGAATCAAGTCATTCTCCATCTCCTTCTTCATGTGTTCCTTTACAATGTGGCTCTATAACACATCGGAGATTAGAGTCATCCCCCTCCCCCACGCAGTTTGTTGTGACGTATTGGATGAGAGAAGTGGGCATGTGCTTCTATTCTAAGTCTGGCCTTCAAGGGACCATGTGCACTTCTATCCTCTTCCTAGCAAGTGCCCCAGCACGAAAGCCTGGGCTTGGCCTGCTGGAGGAGACAGCCTGTGAGTTTCAGACCCACATATATAGTCCCAGCCTGGCTAGCCTGGCCCAATCCTCCCTAATGACCCATCAGTTCTGCAGACTAAAAGGAGTCCAACCCCACATAGGGAGCAGACCCACCCAGCCAGCCTGTGCACTGATGAAAAATAAACCTTTGTCCTTTTAAGAAGTTATATCTTGGGGCATTCTGTTGCACAGCAACAGTTAAGTGATACAGTAACTCATTCACGGTTTGAAAAATAGCTCCATGTTGATTCTCTTTCACCCCCATGAATATTACTTATGGCTCAACTTCATAAAAATTGCTCCATTCCAATTGCTGCAGTGGGGCAGAGGAGGAAGGCCTGAGGCTTCATGCTCTGACTGCTGGTCTGCCTTTCCCTACCAGAAGGGCATTGATCTTAGCTCTGGAGTCCATTAGGGCTTCAAGATCCCTGATTCATACTCACTCTCAAGGCCTGCTGCTGCCTGCCTAAGCCACTGTTGCCTGCAGTGACTGTGCTCAGCTCAATTCCTGGCCACATTCAGCTATCTCCCCATCAGTTCTGACCTCTGGGGCTGTGACACTCAAGAGTATGGAGCCCCACCTGGGTTCAGAGGGCAGGCTATTGCTCAAGACCCCCGACAGCAGTTGACAGAGTCCAAGAAACAGGACTGATTGGGCTGCCCAGTTCTCACACCCTTGCTCCTCTGCAACAGACCCCAGACCCCAGGCTGATATCTGGCTGATGCCTGATACCTGATGTGGGCACCTAGCAATGCCGCATCCATGTCTGAGCGGCAGGAACAGAGTCAGATATGGTTCTCAGCCTGGAATGGGCAAAGACTACCACTACCACACTCAGCAGCCAGATGAGGTGGTTTCACTGAGAATCCCTCTTGCTGGTGTGCTGCAGACCCCAACGGCCCTGAAGTATGGACGTATCATGCAGTGAAGGTTTGCTTGCCAGTGAATCAGTGCTCCCAGGAGGAACCTTTGAGAAGTGACTGGCTTGTGAAGACTCTGGACTCATCAATGGATTCATTCACAGTTTAATGGACTATTGAGAAGTGGGGGATCTTGGAGGGGAGGTTGGGACCTAATGGGAAGAAGTAAATCATTGGGGTGTTCTCTGGAAGGGAATGCTTTCTCTCTCTCTCTCTCACTCTCTCTCTCTCTCTCTCTCTCTGCTTTACTAGACGTGCTTTGCCTTACCACAGGCCCAGAAACAATGGAATGGACTGAAAGCTGAGCAAAAATAAGCCTTTCCTCCTTTTCGGCTGCTCAGTTTTAAAATTTTATTAATTATTATTATTTTAATATATGTTATTGAATCATTGTGTGTTTCATACAAAACATCTCAATCAATCTTAACCATCTTTATACTTTTTCCCCACCAGCAACTCCCTCATAACCTCCCCAACTGGAATCCATACATTCTTTCATCTGTGTTAAGGTCTATTCTATCAAGTTAGTGTCCCCAAGTGACCTCAGTGCAGGTTCATCCACTGAGGTCTAGTCAGCCTGCCCAGTGTCCCCCACTTTAGGAAGACTAGGCCATCTTCATCCAACAGCAATCAGTTGCCCATACTTCTTAAGCAAAGGTTGTGGTCTGCTGCCTATTTCTCCATTCCCTGCTCTCTTTTTGTCTGCTTGAGTCCCCATGGGTCTTGAGTATGTGAAACCATTTCTGTAGGTTCATATGAGCAAGGATCCAGGAGCCTGAAGGATTCTACTTCCATGTGATCACCCGCCTCCTCACTGACTCTTACAATATTTCCACACCCTTCTCCACAATGGTCCCTGAGCCCTGAGTAAGTGAAACTTAATATAAAAGTCCTGTCCAGAGACCCTCACTCTGTAAATTCCTAATCTCCATGATGTAGTCATTTGTGACCTTTTGTGTTCCTGGTCCTCTGTTGTATGAGGGAGCTTCGTTAATGAGAGTGGAGAGATTCATTAGTGTCCTCTTTACCCCTTGTTCTATGTTGCATGAGCCTTAGGTGTAGAGGTTGCATTGTAGATGTGCATCTTAGGTATGGGCAATTCAAAGACAATATCTGTGTGTGAGCAGCTGTGGTACTCTGTAGTAGTCTCCTCTGGTGCAAAAGAAGCTTCTTTGATGAGTGGTGACTGGGATACCTATCTGTAAATATGAGGATACATATTTTACATTTAGTAAGAAGTTACATTAGGCTAGGGATGTGACAGCCTTGGGGATTTCTTTAAGATCAATAACTTCTTCAGTCATGTGTATTTGGCTGTGACTGCAGTACCACACATGAGTTTGCTCCCATTGAGTGGGCTCTAAGACCAATTAGGTAGCCATTGATTGGCCCCAAGATAAAAGTGCCACTATGCACCAGTGTCAAACGCTGTGCCAGTCATTGATGTGGTTATTTGGTCATGAAGCTGGTGTTGGGCCACAGTCTGTGACTTCTTCTTTTTCTTTTGCAGCTTTCAGAATTCTCTCTGTGTTCTGTAGGCTTAGGAAGGACGTTTTACCATGATATGCCATGGGGAGGTTCTTTTCTGGTCCTGTCTATTTGGTGTTCTATGTGCTTCTTGTATTTGGATGGGAATATCTTTCCTTAATTTGGGGAAATTTTCTTCTACAATCGTGTTGAAGATCTGGTCAATACCATTATCCATTATCCTGAGATTCTTCTCCTTCTTCTGTGCTATGATGTGTAAATCTGGTCTTTTCATGGTGTCACATTTCCTGCATATTCCATTCCTGTATTGTTGCTTTTTAAACAATTCTTCATAATCATTGCTTGAGTGCTCCGATTCTTCAACTTTATTGTCCAGTCTTGGTATTCTGTTTTCCATTTCATTCATTCTATAGGTGAGGCTTTCTCCCGTTATTTCAAATTGCCTGACTGAGTTCTTTACTTCCTTCTTCATTTCAGCCTGAGTTTTCTTTAACATTTCCATCTCAGTCAGAAGTTTATTTCTATCTTCTTTCAGTTCTTTGAGTTGTTTGTTGGTGTGTTTTTTAAATTCACTAATTCTGTGCTCATGTTTAGATTTTTCTTTTAAAGTCTGTGTCCTGGGTTATCTCTATGGGGTTCTTGTTGTAGAACTCTTCTATAGGACTGGTGATGTTTAGTGGGAATGTATTATTTGGGTTTTTCATATTATTATTCTTTCATTGTGATCTTGGCATGTGGATTTCTTTTTGTTGTTTGTGATTCTGATGTGAGACTCAAGCCTTCCTTTGTTCAGTTGAAGTCTGATTCTGTCTGTGTACTTGATGTGACTTGGTTGTTTTCTTATTGGGTATGAAAAACTGTTTGGTAAAGGCTTCGGGTTCTCATTTTTTATTTTATATTGGAGGGACCAGATGGCTCTAATGCAGCTGCTCCAGAGTTCCCTCAGAACACAGGTTAGGAGAGACCAGATGGTTTTGGGCTCTCTCTTAAGGCCTGGGTCCCTGTAGCATACACAGCACAATTTGAGAAAACTGCTAGGCAGTGGCTGAATTAGGGTTTTCTCGGGTATCTGCAAAGGTTTCAGCCCCTACAAAGGGGTACAGAAGCCTAGTCCTGCAGCAGTGGGAGGGACTGCAGAGGGTACCAATGTAGGCAAATGGGCACAGTGTGATTCAGAGAGCTCACAGCCTGCCAGAGGTAAGAGGATAGTTCAGAGATCTGGGGGCCAAGAATAAAAGTATGCCTGTGCCCAGGGCTAGATGGAGAACAGGATGCCGGCTCAGAGGTAGAGTTGCGTTGCTGTGGTGGTATGGGAGTGGAGATGCAAGAGGCAGGATCAGATTTACTAGGTAAGAAGACTGGAATCCTCCGGAATCCCAGGCAAGTTGGAGGTGGGGACAGCCTTTGAAGTCTCTAACAAACCAGACTGAAAAATTGAGCTGGTCTGAGTAAAGGGTTCAGGATACAGTGGGTGGGTCTGGCTAAGAGAGTAGTCTAGGATCTGGGGTGCTAAGAGCCAAAATGCTATTTGTAATTTTTATATTATATGTATGAGTGTATTGCCTGCATGAAGTAGGTGAACCCATGTCATGCAGTGACCACAGAGGTCAGAAGAGGGCGTCAGATAGCCTGAAACTGGAGTTAGCTGCCACGTGGGTGCTGGGAATTGAACCTAAGTCCTCTGCAAAAGCAGCCAGTGCTCTTAACCACTGAGTCATCTCTCCAGTCCCTGAACAAGTTCTTTTGTGAACCAAATAAGGCATAATTTACCAGTCATGCTGAGTTGGATCCAGGAGTTCCAATCTCAGACATTGTCTATACGGACCTGGAAGGACACCTGGGTGAACCAGGGGGCCATGTGTGTTTCTATGGTACATCAGGGGAAACACATATATGCGTCACAGGAGACCTGCTGAGTCACAAGGCATGGAGGACTTCTGGGGGAGCAGAGGAGAAGGGCTGAGTGGACACCCCCACCAGCTGGCCCCCATGGCCCTGGGTCTTGCTTTCACTCCATTTTCTGTAGCTAGTAGAAGGGCATCTGCCTCTTCTTCCCACTTGCTAAGAGGGCCTCATTCCCCCCACCTCCTAGGCATGGCGGCTTTCCTGCAGTTGTTTTCTCCAAGTCCTCCCAGCCTGGGTGAAAAGTCTCCAGTGAGAATCTGTTACACTGGAGCTTCTGCTCTGATGTCACCGTTAAGTCTCCAGTGAGAACTGCCCAGGGAGGGAGGCTTGCAGGAGTGACTTCAGAAGCACACGATATGCCTTCTGATGTCTTCAGAATGGATTTCCACATCCCAAACCACAAAATCATCCAGTGCATTTTGTTTCCACTCGGAGCCCCATAGCAGAACACATACACTAAGACACAAGGTCCATCCCTTCTCTGTTCAGGAACAGCCTGACTCAGTGGAGTCACCACAATGCTGAGAGTTATGAAACTGTACTACAAGGACACTGGGATCTTTCTAGAAGCCTTTATTATCATTAGCCACTTGCTAGCTCAGTGGCACTATGCAAACCATCTTACCTTGGCAATTCTCAATGTCTTTTTCTGCAAAATGGATGACACTGATTATGTGGCTCTGTGAATGTCTTTTGAATAACTGTAACATGCTGGTCACACAGCCTGTCTTAAACAGTAGCTATAGTTCAATACACACTTTCTGAGAACCTTGTGTGTGTGGCGGGGTGGGGAGAGCTAAAATCTCAGGAATCCTTTGTGCAGGATCATATTTCCCAAACAATGACAGTCAATGACTGATACTCTCAAACCTGTCCCCAAAGAACCAGGCCATATCCAGCCACTGGGAGCAAACTCTAACCCCACATGGTAGAGTCCTTCGACATCTGTCTGTTACTTGGCTTTTCCTCTACTACCAAATACTTTATAATCAAATCTGATCACAGCTACTCAAACTCCTTCTGTGGCTCTTCACCACCAATAGACCAAAAGGTAAGAAATGGGCTGCATGTAGGGGTTAGGAGAGCCTGCTGCGAACTGAGTACTGAGTTCAGTGAACTGAGAGGGGTCTTCAACTGGATCCCATGCTGGGTTCTCCCTGTCATCAAGTCCCACTTGTTCCCTAGCCAGAAGTTCTTTGTTCCAAGCTAAGCATGCTGTATTATCTTATACATCCAAGCTTGAACCTGCCAGGCTTTTCTGACCCCTGAAACATAGCTGGGAGAGTATTCTCCACCATCCTCGGCCTTCAGGGCTCCGCTGCAGTGAGCCTTCTCTGTGAAATCCACCCCATCCTTCTTCTCACAGAAGGAATCACACCCTACCTGAACTTCCCAGAAGCTGCACATCTGCTGCTGGCTCACACTGGGCTTCCCTGCACCTGTCAGTCAGATACAGCCAACAACACTCCTCTGTGCACAGGGCAGATACTCACCTATGGTGTGGGCACCTGTTGGCCATGTTGCATGTGCCAGAGGTAGAGAGTCCCTTTGGAGCAGATGCAAGGCACACCTTCTGCTTCCCATTAGGGTCCCAGCTCAGAAGCAGCTAAGAATCTTGGTATGGCCTTACCTGGGAATCTAAATCCTAGAGGCTCAGAAGGGAAGCAGGCCTCCCCTGATCCACTTTGTACCCTGGACTGACTTTCTTAAGGAAGATGGATGTTGCCTCCAAAGGCACTGTGGAAACCCAAGCTCTTTCCAGGCCTCTCTCCTGTTCCAGGCCAGTCCTTCCTGAATTCTGTGAGGGAATCTCCAACCAGGAAAGGAGGTCTGATGTCCATACACGAGGTAGTTCAAGTCACACAGTTAAGAAGGGAGTCAGGACCTAATATGAGCGGGAAGGAACCTATAGAGAAACTCAACCAGAAAACTAAGACATAGGCCAAAGGCATTCCTCAGAATCTGGATGCCTGTGCTTGGCTGTGACGATGGTGGGTCAAGTTGGCTGTACCAGTATTTCTAGCTAGAGGGCACAGGGTGGAGGATCTGAGGCCCTGGGTACCTGCATCCATTGGCAGAAGGATTAGCTTCTGCTTACAGGGAAGAGAATTGACTGTATTCTTAATAAAACTAAAGTCGGGGTTTGTTGCTGGCAGAAGGATTGGGGTCACCAGCTGACAGTTGAGAATCTGATTACATCTCGACACTGCAATCCAAGGGCAGAAGCATTGTGGGGCTCGGTTAATCTTCACTCCCTGCACCCCAGTGTCTGCCCGAGCCCCTGATGCATGTTCTCCGTAATGGCCATTTCTCTTCCTGTTATACTTTACTCTTCACTGAACTTGAATGAGGGTCTAAGGCCCAGGTCTGTTTGAGCCGTGAAGAATCCTTAGGCCTGGAGCCAAGTGAGGAAATAGGCAGATAAACTTAGGGCCCTGTCCTTTGCCTGGACAGCTGCTGAGAGTCTGCTTACAGGTGGTAGGGGGATAGACTAAGGCGAGGCCTGGGCTTAAGGGATGGAGTCGGTCGGGCAGTGGGACAGAGAGTGTTTCCAGTAGGGGATGGAGGAGTTGGGGCCTTGCCAAGTGGAAAGCCATCTCCAAGGGATGAAAACAGAAGGCCCCGGGATCTTGCTGACTTCAGACCCACCCTAAGCCCCAGCTCAGGTCAAGCAGCTAGGGATGCCCCAGCCCCATAACCTCCTGAGTCTCCTCCCATCCAACATCCCACTCTGGTCATTAGGCACCAGGCAGAGGCAGCAGAAAAGAAAGGTCTGCAATGGAAGTTAAGTGCAATGAGGCCAGGGCTGCAGGCAAAGCAGGAGCACCAGGCCCAGGAGTCCATCTGTCTGTCACTCAAGATCCTGCTTGCTCCCCTTGGCTGCCCTTGAATTATAACCCTGGCCCTGCAGGGAAGCGAAGTCATGAAGCCTACCACTTGGAAGATTCCCCTGGTTTCTGAAGAGGGCAGATGGGCCTTTGGTCTGCCCCTTCAGTCAGGCAAGAACCGCCAGAGGACGTAGAGACAAATGCTCCGTGACCAGATCCAACATTTACTCTGTAGCCTTCATCCACTGTCCCAGGCATAGTGGCCTCTCTGTTCCTCAAATACAGTTAAATTTGCTCCCACTACAGGACCTTTGCACCGGCAATTCCCTCTGCCTGGAGCGTTCTTCCCCAGTTCTGTAGGGCTCTTTTTCCTTCTTTGGGACTCAGATCTCATGTCACCTCCTCTATGCAGCCCATTTTCACATTGCCCCAGCAGATAATCTTGCCTTCAAACGTTCCGATCTTCTTCAGTCACCTTGTTGGCTTGCTTTATGCATCGTCTGCTTCCAGCTACTAAACAAGGAGAACAAGAATAATGATTAGAATCAACCCCTGCTGTGTCTCCAGCATCCAGCACAAGACTGCCTGAACATTTGCCAGACAATAACATGAACAAAGAGAATGCCCTGACCAAGAATGCCCAGAGAAGACCCGGATGTAGTTCAAGGTGCAGAAACCAAATTTGTCTGCTCTGGGACAACTAAGAGCAGGTATAAAGCTCCTAGTGATGCTCACTCACTCTTCAACCTTGAGTGAACTTCTTAACTTCTCTGCGTCTTGGTTTCTTCATGCCTAGAGGAATAATGTTCATAATAATACATTTCCAGGATCGCTTGAAAGGAGTGTGCATAAAGTGCTTTGAATGGGATCTTTCAACACTGTAACAGATACAAGCGATTATTACTGCTAACTCTTCATGTCCTCTTTGTTTCTGATGGGCAGATACCTAATCCCACCTTCAGGGGCCAAGACGAGAGTCAGGCAAACCTAGTAATATGGTAACAGTCACTCAGGTATATGGTATGACCCAAGGCCAGCAGCGTTGTCCCAATAATGCCCTCGTTTTTCATGCTTTTTTTTTTGCTTTTTTTTTTTTAACTGGGGCTTATGCTCAAGGTCCTGTGTGTGCTAGCCTAGCACTCTTCCACGGAGCTACAGGCCTCAGTCTTCGGTTTTCTGAGGGAGGTTCTTGCTCCATAGTCCAGACTGGACTAGAACCTGAGATCCTCTTGGCTCTGAATGTTGGAATTAGAGGTGTGTGACATCACACCAGACAGCTTTCATTGGAAAATGAGAGTCCCACCTTCCTTGTCCCAGTGCTGACAGGCAGTAGCCAGTTTCCTATGACATGAAGCAGGTGCTGATTCAGTAACTGACCAGGTGGGATGTCAGTTCCTCAGTGGAAGTCCCTTTAAAGCCATGCTTCACAAACACGAACTTTTCCAGAATTAAGATCATATGACTATCACACAATGTCTAAGTTCTACGGCTGAAAGTCCCATACCCTCAAAATCTGAATTTGTCCCACTAAGATTCTAAGTTAAGATTTTTTTTTTTTTTAATATGCATGTGTGTGGTACTTGCATGTTTGTAAGTGCACCCATATCATGCAATACCTGCAGAGGCCAGAAGAAAGCATCTGACCTCTGGAACTGGAGTTAAAGACATTCGTTAGCTGCCATGTGGGTGTTGGGAATACAGCCTGGGTCCTCTGCAAGAGCAGCCTTAACCACTTAACCACTTAACCACTGAGTCATCTCTCCAGCCCCCTAGATTAGGATTTTTAAAGAATTTACTCTGGTAATGCTGAGGCTGGAGCAGATGGGGTGTGATTGCGCATAAAAATCACTAGGTGGAGCCACAAGTCCAATGAATGGCGCAGCCAGGCTGCTCTGAGCCCTGAGGTTGTTTTTTCAACAGTGTCCGCCAGATGGAGAGCCTTGTCTGTGCAGGAATAGCTGGCCATAGAGAATCAGTGCCCTGAATGAAGCAGATAGGCCTCCATCCCAGCTCAGGTGGGTCTGAGCCCTAAATAGGAACTTTGTGCCAGCACCCCATCTAACAGTGGCTGGGTACATTGTTCCAGAGAGAGAGTCCTTATACTCAGTAGATATTACAGAAGACTTTTCATCTCTTGAGGCAATGTGTACACAGATACATAGACACACAGACACACACACACACAGACACACACACACACAGTGGGGGGAGAGAGAGAGAGAGAACACATTGTCATAAAGACAGTGCCTGATTATTATGTGCTTACTGCATGCATGCCAGTCACGGTGGTGTTGAGTGTTTAATGAACACTAACAGTGTTACCACAGCCCTGAATGGTGATTACAAAACTGCTAGACTAAAACAGAAAGTGGGGCTCTGTAAGTTATGTCCCTTGAGGCTATACAGTTAAGAAGCCACAGTCTGTACATGAGCATGGCTGCTGGTGATGGGCCCTGCACTGGGAGAACTTTCTCCTGGAGTGTGTTTTGAATGGGTTTTCAAAGCAAGGTAGACTCTGGGCAAAGGGGAAGCCAGTGAATGGAGGTCAGTATGTGGCAGATGGGTGCTGAAAGGGGGACAGAAGACATCAGAGTCGGGAGTTGGAGGAGGGCAAAAGACATGGCCGGGGAAGAAGCAAAGGACACAGGGAAAATAGTCAACAGACAGCTGCCAGCACTGGGCTGACTTGCTGTGTGTCCCTAGTCAAGTCACTTAACTTCTCTGGGCTCATATATGCCATAATTCCCGGCCCAAGGCAAGACCCAGGGAATTACTGGTATTTTTTCTCTTATCTTCCTGCCCTGGAAAATCCTCCCTTGTGCCTCAGTTTCCCCATCTCATCAGGGTGGCTATTGGGATGTGGTGGTTAAGGGGAAAGGCTCTGGAACCAGGAAACTTCAGGGTATTCCAGTGTTGATCCTAAGTCTGGAGCCTTGAGTAGGTTGTCCTCTTTGTGGCATAGTTTCCCCAACTATAAGCCAAGGATGCTGACACCCTACCACCCCGACCACTGGTCTCATCTCTAGTGCTAAAGGACTTTCTTAGCCCTGGGATGGAGCTTTCTCTGGAGCCCAGCAAAGGTAATGTCCATTAAGGGGTGCAGTGGGTCCTTACAGTCCAGGGGCCAGACCTTCGCTGAACTCCTGCCTCAGGAGTGGGGAGAGCAGGGGAGCTTGGCAGCTGACTATCAGGGATTCTGGTCTCCGGGGGGGCGTCAGTGGAGTCCTCCCTGCAGGGAGCCCAACTTGTCTGAGCATGTCCAAGAACAGGGAGCTCACTGCTCCACTGCTACCAATCTCCCTGGGGCTGGGCTTTGTGACAGCCACAGGGACAGAGCCATTTCCACTGACCCTCTGGCACCCTGTGGGGACCTCTTATCTCTGTAGATCATGGCGTCAAAGGAGGAAGGTCCAACCTCCAGAGGAGACAGAAATGGCAGGTTTTCTGCCTGGCTTGGCGACCTGCAGACACTATGGTGACATTTTACTAATCTTGACCACTGAGGACTCATCCCAGGACACTTTTAAGTACAAATAAGAAAAATGCTGTGCAAGTGGTACTGCACATTAAAAGGGCTCAGTGAACTGAAAAGTCCAAGGCTAGGCTGTAACCAGAAGCCCATGCATGGAAAGAAGTGTGGAATGCCATGAAGAGAAGACTTCAGGGGACTGGACAGAACCAGGCCTCAGCTCCCCTGTTCTCCTTCTGACCATTCCAGACAGGGCTCTGCCTAAGGCACAGTTCTGGGTCCAGAGGACAGGTGGGAGATGGGGATGTGGGAGGGGAAGCATTCTGGGGAAAGCAGTGGCTCTAGACCCAGAGGTTCAAGTCGGGGAAGGGAAAGGTGAAGCCGTTGAGGAAGAACTTGAACTTCCCGTCTGTCCTCAAAGCCCCACCAGGATCTTTAAGCTGCCTTAAGGGCCTGGTGTCCACCTACCTGGTTCAGCATAAGCCAAATAGGGTCTTGCCTGTCTTTTGCCTTTCTGAGGCCCCTTAAGGAAGCAGGTGTCTCAGCTGCAGTCTAGGTACGATGGGGCTCCCATTCAGAGAATCATTCAGTTATTCAAGCAATCATGGTGTCAACAAGTATTTATTGGGTAACTACTATGTGAAAGAAACTCTGTCCTAGGTTCTGGGAATGCCACTGACATTCTAGGACCAGGGTCAATAAAGAAGAAATGAATGAACGAGAGATTGTTTTGAGAGCTGGAGAGATGACTTAGCACATAAGAGTACTTGCTGCCCAAGCACGAGGACCTGAGTTTGGATCCCAGTATCGATATTTTGTAAAAGCCGGGTGTGATCCCACATATACTTGCAACTCCATTGCTGATGGAGGGCAGAGACAGGAAGCTAGCCAGGTCTTTCCGGCCACCAGCCCAGCTCCAGATTCAGTGAGAGAACCTGTCTCAAAGGGATAAGGCAGAGAGCGACAGAGCAGGACAGCCTCCTCTGGCCTCTACATGCAGATGCATAGGCACATGTACCTGCACACACATGAACCTGTAGGAAAGAGAGAGAGAGAGGGAGAGAGAGAGAGAGAGAGAGAGAGAGAGAGAGAGAGAGAGAAACATTTTAAAAAAGAAAATGTTGTAAGAGGAATGTCACTACAAAGGGATTAATGTCACTACAAAGGGATTAATACCATGCTGATTTTTTTTCTTTTAAGGCACAGCAAATCAAGGAGGACTTTGTTGGGGAGGTGGCTTGAACTAAAATCCAAACATTGGGCTTTGCAGGCCCAAGGACTATTGAGTATGATGCTGACAGTTAGAGACAGTTTTGGAGCTTGTATTACTAAGGGGTTGAGGGCCTGACCTGAAACAGAATGTGCGTGCAAGGCTCGGACTGATGAGAAAGCTCTGCCTCAGCTGCTGAACAGCTCACTCTCATTAAAGGAAGATCCTGATGTCCCCTCTTGACTGTCACATGGGGCTATCCTCCTTCTGGAACAGAGAGAGAGAGCAATGTGACCCAGGCTTAGAAAGCAAGGGAGAAAGAATGCTGGAAGAGGTGACCAGACTCATGCTGGGCACTTTCGTCTGTTCCCCGAAAGGCTCTGCACTTCTATGCCCTGGCCCTGCATGGCCTCTGTGTCCTTAGATCTAGACTCAGTTCACACAATAAGGAGTCAAGTAAGGCATCAGTGGAGGAAGAGGCCTCTGCTCAACACAGATCCTCCTTCTTTTGGGGTGCAGTGATCTGACCTCCAGAGTCTTCAGTGGGTTCAGCCTCAGGTCTGTGGGCTTCTGTCTCAGATTCCTATGACCCATCTTGGATGCCTACTTGCATCCCCCCAGCCCCTGACTTCTCAGGAGAGGAAACCAAGAGTTTCTGAAGGGTCTTTAGCCATAGCAAGGAACTGTGAGGTTTCATGAGGTTCTATCATGAAAGTGAGGCAAAGTGAAGTTTCTTCTGCAGAGTAGCCAGGCCCCTCAGACTCCCAGTGGGATGGCAGCCTGGGGCAGGCTCCAATCCACCTGGAACTCCCTGGTCCCAGGGCAGCTTTGCCTTAAGGGCTGTGTATCTTGGCCCCTGTGTGGGCCCGGGGCAGGGGTGCTTCTCAAATGAACCTGAAACCAAGAGACAGGACAAAACGAGGGATGGCAGGGCTCAGGCCCTCAGGCAGAGGGGCTCAATGGCCTTGGCTTCCCAAAGTTTCTCATGGGTCAGTCAAACTCATCCAAATAGACTTCAGCAAAGACAAAGCAAAACCCAGAAATGTTAATGGAGAGGGTTTGGTGGAGGGTTAGACAGGGAAAGAGAGGAGAGATAAATAACCCCTAGCAAGTGTAAAAAAACCAGAGGGAATCATATTAGTTCTAAAACCTACTGCCACATACAGTATTTTTACATGAGTCCATGTGGATAGCTGAAGTCTACATAGCAGGAGACAGTGCAGGACAGGAAAAACTGTCCTTTGAGTTCTTGGCCAGGGTAGTCCAAGAGACTCCCAGAATTACACAAGCTATTGCTATAGCCCTTGATTGCCTCCCAGAACTTGCAGGTAATACCTTATTGCTGAAGACCTGACATACTTTAGACGCAGGATTTGGAACAATGGAGTTGAACAGATTTAGAAGCTACTTCCCCTGAAGGCTAGCTCTTACAGCTTTGGAGAACACTGTGCAAGCTGCTAAGAAAGAGAACATCAAATGATGGTCCAACCTCAGCTCCAAGGCCTAATAACCACATCAATGACCAGTGCAGCAAACGGCATTAGTGTAATACTGACACTTTTATCTTTGGGGTAATCAACAGCTACCTAATTGGACTTAAAGCCCACTCAACTGGAGGAAATACGTATGGAACTGTAAACAGAGCCAAATACACATAGCTAGAGAAAACCCCAAGGCTGTCACATCCCAAGACAAATGTTATTTCTTACTATAGGCAAAATCTTGATCTTTATATTTACAGACAAGTATCCCAGTCACCACTCATCAAAGAAGTTTCTTTTGCAACAGACAGAGACTACTACAGAGTACCACAGCTGGTCACACAGCCGAATTGCCCAAGCCAAAGTGGCAAATCTACAGTGCAACCTGTACACCTAAGGCTCACGGAACATAGAACACTAATACATCTTTTTATTCTCATCAATGAAGCTCCCTCATGCAACACAGGGCCAGTAACACAAAGGTCACAGATGCCCAAAGCATAGAGAATAAGTCTGCAGAGTGTGGGTCCTTGGACAGGACTCCTATATTAAACTCCACCCACCCAGGGATCAGGGACCATTTCGGAAGAGGGGGCAGAAAGATTTTAAGAGCCAGGGAGGAGGTGCGTGAGCATATGGAAATTGAGTCCTACAGACTCATATGAACCTACAGCAATGGTGTCAGCACGCACAAGACCCATGCAAACTCAAGCAGACAAAAACCTAGCACAGAACTGTGGAAATAGCAGGCCCCAATCTGAGTTGAAGAATTATTGGCAACTGATTACTGCTGGGTGAGGAAGGGCTGATCTTCTTAAAGGGAGGGACTCTGGATGGGCTGACGGGACCTCAGTGGATGAACTTGCACTGAGGGATGTCTGGGCATGCTAACTTGACATGATAGGTCTTAACATAAATAACAGAATGTATAAATTCCAGTGAGGGGGGACTCTGGGAGGGTGCCAGTGGGGAAGGGGATATAAAGATGATTAAGATTGATTTAGATGTTCTTTATGAAATACACACAAAAATTCAATAAAAATTTTACACACACACACACACCAAAAAAAAAACCAAACCAAAACAAAACAAAAACCCAAAGTTAATAAAGGGGCTTTACTGGCTTATACACTAAAAGTTCAAGTTTAGCTTGGCTGTTAACAGGGTTGGAAGGCTGGAAGGCTGGATGGTAGGGGCCAGAGTGCTGGGAGTTGGGGTGGGTTGCCCTTCCTTCTTTCTTTCTCTCTCTTGTTCTTGGCTCCACTGTCATCTTAGATGAATTTTTATGCATATGATTGTTTTGCCTCCACGCATGCAAGTGTACCAATTCATACAATGCCCGCAGAGATGAGAAGGGGGCGTTAGATCCTCGGGAACTGTAGCTGTGGACAGAAGTTAGCAGCCATGTGGGTGCTGGTAATCGAACCCACGTCCTCTGCAAGAGCAGCCAGTGCTTTTAACCACTCATCCATCTCTCCGGCCCCTCTTCTGCCAGCTTTAGTATGGCTTCCACTTCAGGAAACCCCCTAGCCTTCTATCATCCTGTATCACATCAAGTTCATTTGCAGCTGAAACGCAGGTGTAACCAGAAAGCTCCAGTAAAATCCCCAGAATTCTTGTTAGTCTGCAGTGGATTCGAATAGCCCATCTCTGGGTGCTGTTTTGCCAAAGAATGTGGATCCACTTTTTATCCAGTTCTATGCCATGCAGTCACAGTGGAGACAGGAGATGGATCGCATTTACCAAACCCCACTGGCCTAAAGGACCTGATCTTGTGAAGACACAGAGGACAGATGCCCTCCACAGCTAAACTTTGGGGGTTGGCATTCAGTGTGAAGGCGAACCTGAGAAACAGAGTCTTAGCTGCATCTCTTCAACCTGTTCTCTGAGTCCTGTCAAGCTTATCTCAGATTCCAGGAAGACTGAGCCCTCCAGGCTTCTATCCTTTGACTGGAAGTGACCTACCTCCCTCAAACAGGAGCAACCATCTCCTAATAAGAAACAAATTACCCCTAATAATGATTTCCTGGAACCACAGGCCCAGAAGCAGACCTGAAGTAGTCATCAGTCAGTGACTGGACCAAGACTGCTCGGCTAGGTGTCCTGCTCACCTCTATTTTGTGCTCCCTGACATATCGCTACGCTCCTGGAGTGAGTGTCCCAGTGCCAGGGCTCAGAGTGAGTGTTGGTTCCTGTTTTTCTCTCAGCGTGGCCACACTGAATAGCAAATCCCTTCCTTGTTTCTCCATCACGCAGTTCTTTCTGACTGGACTCTTGACTGAATCTGGTCAGGTGTCTTTGGCCAACAATTCGGGAAACAATTCCCATCTCTGGTCTCTGCAGCAACATAGACGCCTCATGCCAAATGCAGCTCAGCACCTGGAACACTGTTCATAAAAGAATTCCTGAAATGAGGGGCTGGGAGGATAGCTCCGTGGTTAAGAGCACTAGCTGCTCTTGCAGAGCACTAGGGTTCAGTTCCCAACAGCTAACAATGTCCATAACTCCAGTTTCCGTGAATCTGACTCTTTCTTCTTTCTCTTCTGGCCCTTGCAGGCCTTTCATGAACAGATGCACTTACATACATGTAAACAAAACACTCATATAAGCATGAATAAAAGTAAATAACATGAAAAAGAACTCCTGAATGAGTGAATGAAATGCTTGCCATATCCTGAGGCTTCCAGTTGCATCCTGGGTAGGATTTAGGGCTATGGTAACAAAATTCTGTAAATAAGGTGGCTTTGAACACCTGAAGTCCATCCTTTCTCAGTTCCAGAAGCTGAAGCTCAGTCATATATCCGAAGAGTCAAAATCTCCAGTAAGGCCTCAGAGAAGAACCCTTCCTCTTCTCCTCCAGCTGCTGGTGGCCACCAGCTGTTGTGGAACTCTGTTCTCTGGCCATGGCATGACTGTCTTGTCTTGAAATCAGAGGAGCTGTGATTACCCACATGATTAAGCAGAGTACAATTCCCTTGTGGACAAGGACTCAGGAGTGACTCGTGAGGCTGCATGTGAGCTGCAGGAGACCCTGCCACTCCCTGAGGATTATGTAAGCACGGTTAGTGATGGCTGATGGGGAGGGACGTTTCTTTGGCTGTGTAGCGTCTCATGAGTTGGACATGTTCCCCTCATTCATACTCCCGTAAAGAATCCCAATTTGAGCCAGCTAGATGGCTCAGCAGGTATTGGTGATCGCTGACCCACACGGTAGAAGAAAACCAACTCCCACAAGTTCAACTACAGCACTTAAAAACAACCCTGCTTTTCCTCCTTTAGAAGAGCCCCAAAGCTGCACTGTTTAACCTTTATGTCCTACAGAGATTCTGGGAAAAGGTTGAAGCTGAAACTAAAACCAGGTGTCACAAGAATCTCACTCTGGCCTTCCTTGGGTTTCCTGGTTTTTCTGGTCCCTGTACAAAGAATTGAGGAGACACACAGATTAGAGTGTAGAAGACAGAGTTGATTGCAAAGTAAAGGAACACATGCTCTCCATGGGTGAGATGAGTAATGGCCAAAGAAACCATTGCATCAATCCACATGTTAGACTGATTCTAAAGTCTAGAGAACAGATAGCTTTTCCTGGCCAGCATTTTTCCTTCCTAGATGACTGACAGGCCCATTTGGATTAGCTTGGGGTGGGAGGCTACCAATGATATATGAAGCATTCTGCTGGACAGGATTTGTGCAAGGTTTGGGGCGCCTGTTACCAGCTTTAGCTAGTTTTCAATTAAGGACCATTGGGCAGTTCTGGATGTTATATCTTCTCCAACTCTTCTAACTGACAGAGTCCTACAGTTCCAGTTCTTGGTTATACAAATATGATCTATCAGGAAAGGTCCAGCCCTGATGTCCTTCAATATCTAACTGTCCGCCTGACACAGGCAGGTGATACAAATGAGAAAAGTTACAACCACAAGGCCCTGCCAGGTGATGGAGAGCAGCGAGGTCTGAAGCAAACAAAGCCCCTGACTCATCTAAAGTGGACTATGTAGCCTCAGCTAATGGCTATCTCATGGAAACTGGCACCCAGGGAAGTCAGGTCTGGGGCAATTTTTAAAAGAAAACCAGAATGTCTGATATTTACATAAGGTTTCCCAAATTTCAAAATGCTGTTCAGGCTGGATTGAGCCCACAGGCCACGAGTTTGCAACCCCTGCTTTAGTGAGACAACTTTTTCCACTCTCACTCCTGGCTCTCTGACGTGGCTCTCTGATTATTCACAGGATTGGTGGCCAGGAGCCAAATGGGGTTGGGTCAACAGGCAACACCCCTCCCTAAAGGACCCACCACCAAAGGCTGCACTACCCACTCAGAGAATTCAGCTCCCTCCTGAAGATCCTGGTCCCAAGGGACTCCTCGAAAATGATTCTGGCAAGCCTAACCAGACAAGCCCGAACTTGTCAGAAGCTCTCTGAGACCCAAGCCACAGAGGCTTCCCAAACCCATGATCTATCTTCAAGAGCCTTTCTGCAGGTTCTGCTGATTACCTCAGCCCACGACCATGCTCCTTGAATTGGTGCCAGCTGATCCCAGTCCCACCTCCTCTCTTCCCAGGCTGGTCCTTGCTGGTACCTACTCAGTGGGATAGCCACTACCTTTAAGATAGCAGGACCATCCTTCTCTGGTGTATCTTGCTGGAAATGTCTGCTCCACTCTCACACAGAGCCCCAGCGCTTAGCTCTTCAGGAGTCAGCTCAGAAGTCACTTCTTCTAAGAAGCCCTCCTGGAATGTCCCGTTAGATTAGTTCAGGGGTTGAGGTCAGGCTCTCACAGCCTGCTGGAGGTCCCAGCACAGCTTCTCACAAATGTAGCTGTCTTTCCTGACAGAAGGAGAGGGACAATCCTCAAAGCGGAGTGTTGTCTTCCTTAGTGTAGGGGTCCCATCCAGGACTAACACTGCGGCCAAATAAATGCTTACTTCCTTGGGGAATGACCGAAGGAGGGAAGGAAGGAAAGAGAGAAGGAAGCCTGCCTGGCCCCTCCTAGCGTGATTCCCTGCCTCTCTCCACGTCTAGTCATCTCACTTCCCAAGTCTCCATGGCTGAACATCTAAAATCTCTGCTTTTGACCAC
Source organism: Eospalax fontanierii (assembly GCA_035773235.1). NCBI lineage: Eukaryota > Metazoa > Chordata > Mammalia > Rodentia > Spalacidae > Eospalax > Eospalax fontanierii. The sequence continues at coordinate 14,202,192 of CM069552.1, forward strand.
CAACCAATGTCCTTGGCTCTCTTGTTCCTAACCACCACGTATCTGACTGGCCCAGGGAGTGCAGGGTGCCCTGATTCTGGGTGTACCTCCAAACAACAATTGCCCCCCTAGCCCCCAACGTTTATTGAAGAGCCTGAAAGGATAGCACTAGATATTTAGCAGCAGAGGTCCTTAGCCATGCGCCTGGGGGGCAGGGTAAGAGGAGCTAGGTGTAAAGGGAGCACTGCTAGGGACCAAAGAGGCCCGGGTAACTAGGGGCAGAGGGGGATGGGGGATGGAAGAGGAGGTAGAAAAAAGCCAAGGAGAAAAGCGGAGGGGAGCGAGTGGGGGTGGGGCGCAGAGGGGCGGATCGGACTGCGCCCCCTCCCCCTTCCCCTCCCCTGCCCACACTGCCCGCGAGCTCCCAGCCCAGCCGGCCACATCTGGCTGCTACCCGCCCTTGTTTCCGCTGCATCCAGACTTCCTCCGGTGGTGGCTGGAGGCTGTGCATCTGGGACTTTAAATATACAAAGGGATTGCCAGGACCCAGGAGCACAGGCGGCGGCGGCGGCGCGGGTTGGGGACGGGACCCGATCATGAGCTCCTGAGCCTGGCGAAGCCAAGGCGGCAGAGCTAGGGGACCCTCGAAAGGCTGTGTGGAGCAGGCGCCAGCTGGTCGGGGACTCGGGGACCACTGAGCCAGCTACCTAGGGTGACGCGCGGGGGGTCCCCCGGGAGCGCCACGATGGAGGCACCAGTAGCCTGGGGAGCCCTCGCCAGCCCACTGCGGGCTCTCTGCGTCCTGGGCTGCCTGCTGGGCCGCGCCATCGCCGCCCCGTCGCCCATCATCAAGTTCCCTGGCGATGTCACCCCTAAGACGGACAAAGAGTTGGCAGTGGTGAGTTGCTACGCTGGTTCATCCAGCCAAGTTTAGACAAACTTCGGAGCGTGAGGGCGAGGGCCAGTGTCCCCCTGCACCACTAGCTGGAGGGGCTACAGCAAGCATCTGTGGGGGTCTTTGGCTAGCTGGTGGAGGGGACGGACTTTGGAAACGATCAGGAGGGGGGCTTTCGTAAGAGAAGACCTTTGGTAAGTAACTTGGAGGACTTAGGGTACATCCAGAGGGCGAGGAAGGAGAGGAGAGCTTAGGAAAAGCTCTACAAATGGCTGTTTGTGAATAACGGAGACTTTGTCTACTTATCTAGGGGATTTGATGCAGGACAGGCTTATAAACGACTTTTGGACGTATCTGGAGAGCTGGCAACAAAGCCTTTGGCTGGCGTCTCAGTAGGCCTTTGGCAAACCACTTAAGGGGGCCTCTTGAAAATGGGGGTGGGGTGGGACGGTGTACTTTGGCATATAATTTGTATAAACCTTAGCACATAAAGGGATAGCCGAAGCGGGACTTGGGAAACTTCTGAGAATCTTTGGCACACATCTGGAGGCAGGCCTCTGGTACGAGGATGGAAGGGATCATTTGGCAAATAATTGAGGCCCAAGGGAAGCAGAGCCTCCCCCCGCCCCCCTTGGCTTAAGGCACAAGTTGAACAGGAGGGTGCAACATTGCTTCTTCGAACTTCTCCGTGAGGTCAGAGGACATAAAGAGACAACAGAAGGCAGGCTGGAGGAGCCCTCGCGGAGGGCCTTGGCGCGTGGGGCGGGGGCGGATTGAGCCTGACTGGGGTCGGCCAGCGGCCAGCAGACCTCCCTCCTGGCTGGGCTCCCGAGCTGCGGCTCAGATGTTGTTGTGTGAGCGTGCGCCTGGCGCTAGGGCATCCTGGCCACAGCGTTGCATAAGCGGGGCTGGAAGGCAGCTGCAAGGCCATACACTGCCCCTGAGGAGGCACCTCCCGCCATGGGCTTAGATGCTTAGAAGATCTGTCAGACCTCAGGACATCTGTGCCTTATATTGTTTCAACCACTCTGGAAATCTCCACCCTCCAGCCAGCCTCCTCCCCAAGTCTACCCAGAACCCATGCCCTAGGGTCACCCAGGAAGCCCTTGCCTGGCTCATGGGACATCAGTCCTCTTTCCCAAACTCACCGTTTTGGAGCCTACATCCTCTCTGAGAAGACGGGTTGGAAGATCTTGAAATTTTAGAGACATTTTTCCCAGTGGTCTGAATATATCTGCCTGTTGCCTGGCACCCAGAATTGACTTTTGGAGCAGGACAAGTTTCCTGGGTTCCTATCTTCTGCAGCCCAAGGAAGCCCATGTTGCCCAGAGGCAATGAGCACAGTGCAGGACTTAACAGGAGGGGTTCTGGCCAGGAATAATGATGTACCGCTGTAAATCCAGCCCTGGAGAGGCTGAGACAGGAGCCTCCTGAGCTCAAGGTCAGCCCGGGCTTGGAAGTGAAACTGTCTTCAAACCAAACAAAATGACAAAGAAAAAAGAAGGACTCTGAACTTGTACTACCTGCCTGCAAATGAAATCAAGGAGTTCGTTAATTAACTGGTCTGGTGATCTTGAGTAATTGCTTTAACTTTTGGAGTCTCCATTTCTTTGAAGACTGAGGAAGGCTCTTAATGGCACCCATCTCATAGTAAATGGACAGATACTTTTAGAAACTTTGAAGGGTGCATGCTGTTTGGGAAGCACTCAGTAAGCATTAGCCAATGATTACTATTATAGTTGTTGTTAAGATCATACGTGACTTTTACCCCTTTGCTAACGGTCTCAAAGGAGGTTTAAGTCATTTATAAGAACTTTTGTGCAGACTAGAAATGCCATCTTGATCTGTGGTTTACCTTGGCAGTTGCACAGGACTTGGTACCCTGTAGGGCATCAGAAAATACTTGTTGAGTAGGTGGTTGGTACCTGAACTTCTGTAGAGGCATATTAAGTTTTAGATAGATCCCCTGAAGAATAACACCTGTGTCTTTAGAAATGGCAGACCCAAGATTTGAACTCAGGTCTGGACCAGAATCCATGCCCATAACCCTTGAATCTCTATAAGGAACAAAGAAGGAAAGATACATATCTAAGACTGTTCGCCAGTTCATGAGCTGGGTCCTGGGGTATGAGGGTTCTGGAGCAAGATTGCTTGGTGCCAAATCCTGAGCTGCCATGTGTGAGCTTTGTGATTTTAGACAAATTTCTTAACCTGTTTTAAAATTTCTTCCTCTGTTGTAATAGGAATAATACGTATAGTAAGCAATAAATAAGTTAACATGTAGTCAATTCAGGACAATAAAAATTAGTACCTATGCCCTCTACGGGTATGTTGCTCAGCTGTGGGTGACAGAGCTTGTTTGGGGGCCCAAGAGTCTACCTAGTGCTCTTAGATTCCTGGATTCTGCTCTGTATCAATTGGAGGCTATCTGGGGACTAGTTGAGACTGTGTCCTTTGACATCCAAATGTGGCTCCCGATCTTGAGACTGCTTGTGTCTTTCAGCAATACCTGAACACTTTCTATGGCTGCCCAAAGGAGAGCTGCAATCTCTTTGTGCTGAAGGATACCCTCAAGAAGATGCAAAAGTTCTTTGGGCTACCCCAGACAGGTGACCTTGACCAGAACACCATTGAGACCATGCGGAAGCCACGTTGTGGCAACCCGGATGTGGCCAACTACAACTTCTTTCCCCGAAAACCCAAATGGGACAAGAACCAGATCACATACAGGTGCCAAGGAGGGGTTGGGGAGGCAGGCTGAGGGACATGAATTTCCTTGGGCCTTGCCTTCCTCACTAAGGGGGACCACGACACATCGTTATTGAGAGCTGGGCATCCAGGGACTTTGCATTCAGAGTTCTTGGTGGGTGGAGTCACCAAGACCTAGATTTGATTCTTATTCTCACTAACCCTGGGGCACTGGGTTTCTTATTCCCTTGCACTTTTGAGTTGGTGTTTTAGTCTATCAAACAGGGCTAAGAAATCCCTTTCTCAAAGGGATAGTTAGATTACTTATAAATCAAGGGCTTCCATAATGTTTGGCACAGGTCAAAAGTGCAATAAATGGTGGTGATTATTATTGTGTGGGCTATTGGGGCAGACAGAGAGAGCTCAATTATAGGTTGCTAATTGGGTTATTAACATATAGTTCTGTTATAATTGATTACTATTTGGGGCAAGAATTGTTCTCTAAGGCTAATGCTGGATTCCAAGGGTGAGATCTCTGCCTTGTGTCCATATTGTATTATTTAATGTCCCTGGTGCCCTTGTCCCAGAAGGAAGTGAGAGATGACAAGTCTGGGATTCATGGGATGCAGAAGACTGTCACAGCATCTGTTCCTGAAAACTGAAATCAAATCAGGAGACCCTTTGCATTTGTCTCCTCAAGAGCACTTAAACTGCCATCCTGAGAGTCTCTACTGGAAGCTCAATGTTGGAAATTCACACTGAGTTTATATACAATAAGTGCTCAAACAGTGCAAAACACATAGGAATTTTCCCATCATAATGGTGGGAAAGCACCATAGAGCACCCAGGGCTGTGGCGACTGGCCCAGTAACAGACTTCCTTGATGTATGCAGAAACTTAAAGGGTGGGCTCCACCTGCCCTGGCATTCCAGGGACAACTGTGTAATTGATCTTCTTCCCAGCATCTTGGGAGCAGACTTTCCCCTCCTCAAGTCTCTACATAAGCAAATTCCCAAGAAGGCCATTAACTCTTATTTAAGTGACAGGAGCCTGTTAACTATTAGTGAGAAGTGTGCTGTTGCCCTTAAGGAACGAGAGGGCTCACTACAGTGGGATGGCAAAGCATTCTGAGAGAACTGTTCTCTCAGTGAGTTCTGCTCAACACATCCACCTGCACAAGAATGTTTACTCAGATACACACTCATGGACATACACAAACATGCATACATACACACTGCACGCACACACACACACATTTTTAGGCATTACACCCTTACATTTTCTCACTTTCACAATCACATGTATTTCTACCCCTTCCAGGATCATTGGTTACACACCTGACCTGGATCCTGAGACAGTGGATGATGCTTTTGCTCGGGCCTTACAAGTGTGGAGTGACGTGACTCCATTACGATTCTCTCGCATCCATGATGGGGAAGCTGACATCATGATCAACTTTGGCCGCTGGGGTAGGTCATAGGGGACTGACGGGTGGGCCTCTGTGTACATTTGAGATGTCTGAGGATCCCGAGGGCAGCTTATTGAGCACAGCAATGGGTGTAGACCCTGGAGATGGTTTAGATGTGATTAGCAGCACAATGTAGACACTGGATGCACTGCAGGCAGTGAAAACGTGAAGGAAGTGCTCCACTGCACCCTCGAAGCAGAGCCCCTCAGTTCATTTGGCTACTTGGATTTAAATTCATGCAAAATATTTTTAAAACTAGAATTCACTGGGTCATAACAACCACATAGGAGTAAGTGGAATGGAATGGTGGGTCAAGCCAGTGTGTAAGCTGGTGGTATGAACTGGCAGCAGCTGGTGTAGATTCAGGGTGGTAAATCAATGAGGGCACAGGGTAAAGGAGGAAGCAGTGTAGACATCAAAAGTCAACGGGGCCATGTGGACTTGAAGGAGAGGCGCTGGTCACAGGATAGTAGCAACCGCATCAGAGCGGCTCTGCTGACTCCCCAGACTCCCTATCCTGAAGAATCCCAGTGGGAAGGTGGACTGGGACAGGTGTGGATTGGGGTGTGGCTGGGCATCAGGACTCAGCTGGGGCTGCTAAAGGCTGAGAACCAACGTGGGTTTCAGAGCATGGAGATGGATACCCCTTTGATGGCAAAGACGGGCTCCTGGCTCATGCCTTTGCCCCGGGCACCGGTGTTGGAGGAGACTCTCACTTTGATGATGATGAGCTGTGGACCCTGGGGGAAGGGCAAGGTAAGAGAACAACCGTTGGCACGCCTCCTGTCCCCTCATAACAAAGGCCATGATATCCCTGGCAGCCTTGAGACCTGTATTTGCTCTGATGCTGCCAGGGCAATGGGAGGGGAAGGAAGTCACACTCCAGTATGAGTCCACAGCCCCGGGTCTGAGGAAGGGCCTGGAGAGGTGAGTTCCCATGCTCCGCGTCCCCTGCAGTGGTCCGGGTGAAATATGGGAATGCCGATGGAGAGTACTGCAAGTTCCCCTTCCTGTTCAACGGCCGGGAGTACAACAGCTGCACGGACACTGGCCGCAGCGACGGATTCCTCTGGTGCTCCACCACCTATAACTTCGAGAAGGACGGCAAGTACGGCTTCTGCCCCCATGAAGGTAAGCGTCTGCCCTGGCCTGGACCCTCCACTCACCCTCCTGCCACCCCATTCCACAGGCCAGTCAGCCAGCATTCCCCACCCCAGTGGCCTCGGGTCGGAGCCCACCATCCTGATTTCACCATCATATCCCTCTACTCTTATAGCCATTGCGTTGCTTAATGACAGGGACATATTCCAAGAAATGTGTAGCTGTGCAAGTTCATCATCACTGTCAACAGTGTCCTTACATGAGTTGTGATGGGTGAGCTGCCACTAGGTAGTCTGATCTCATAGGACCACTGCCATGTGGTACCACCTTCATACATGTGGTCTATTGTGACATTCATCTTAATTCAGTGGTGCATGACCATATGTGTTTATTTCATATTTCCATACATCATTTCACGTTTTAAAAAGTCTCACCATTAGCAATAATATTTGTGAAATCATGGGTTTGATGAGCTGATTATTCTTTCTGAAGACACGTGAGAATGAAATTAGAACTTAAAATATCCAGTGGTTCTCTGTGGATGATCCACCGAAGAACGAGGGTTCAAGGGAAGAAGGGCAAAAGGAGACAGAGAGAGAGAGAGAGAGAGAGAGAGAGAGAGAGAAGAGAGAGAAGAGAAAGAGAGAGAGAGAACATGGAGATAGAGGGACAGCTTATCAGTAGGAGAGGGATAGGACACAGCCCAAGCTGAGTCCGTCTGGGGACTCCAATCTGAGACTATCAGCCAGCTGCACTCAGTATTTGTGTGTGTGTGTGTGTGTGTGTGTGTGTTTGTGTGTGTGTTCACTGTACTTAGAACTTAATTTTTTCAGAGATTTCCACCATCTAAGGAGGTAAATTTATAAATGAGTAAGAGTGTGTCTATAGACACTCTCAGTCCATTTTGAAAATGCCCATGTCACACTTCATAACCATAAATATTTTTTTTTTCCTCTGGACCCAGCTGGCCTGGAAATCATTATGTAGACCAGGCTGGCCTCCATCCTGTCTCCATCTCACAGAGATTGGCTTGCCTCTGCCTCCTGAGTGCTGGGTTTAAAGGCATGTGCCACCATGCCCAGCATAATCACAAATCTTTAAAAAAATATGTGCAGAACTTCAAACTCTTCCAAGTCATCATACTTGATGATTCTAGTGATCAGAGGCCCAGAAAATTGGGACAAAATGGGAGAAAATATAAACATTTTTCTAAATATTAGTTTCTTCTCCAACCTGTAAAGACTCTTTCGTCTGCCTAGACTAAGAGCTGTCAGTTTGGGGGAACGGGGCTATAACTGTACATCTTTGGATCTCCCTGTCCCCTTGGCGACAGAATACCGGTACAAAGAACTTGCTAATTGTTTTCCTGTTTACATTTTTCCTTTTTTTGTTTTGGTCTGGAGATTCAGCCTCGGACCTCACGCATACCAGGCAAGCTCTTCTCCACTGAGCTACAACCTCGGCCCTGTTTATGCTATTGTTACCGAAGCTAAACTTTGTATTAAAATCTCAAGCCATTGACCATTAGTAAGTCAGAGATCTTTAAATAAAAGTCTGTATCTTGCATTTCTCTATAAGAATTTGGGGGAAAGGTATTAACCCTTTCGCTAGTCAGCCCTTCTGTCAGAACAGGATACACTGACAAATATGGATGCGGCCCTGTATTTCATAAGCTTGGAAAGGTTTTCCTCTGTGTTGGACACTGGCCATTCATTTGGTCCTTAGCCAGGTGCAAATACACACAATACACACATGTTTGGACCTAGGGTAGTGATTCTGGTTACTCAGACCCTCCTGACTGCTGAGTCAGTATGTGCTGCCTGCCCTTCTGTTTAGGAGGAGAGTGGGTCCCAGAGGAAATGGGCTTCCTGGGTGGTAAAAATACAGCTGGTGGGATCAGAGTTAACATTTGATCTTTCCCCATTCTGAATTACCAAGGTCTCTAGACTCAGTCTTGCCTCTTCCTTACATCCTATGATTCCTGGCACTCCAGGACAGGGTCTCCCACTTTGGGGAGAACAGAATAATGAAAACAGAGACCTCCCAGTCCTGTGCTAGAAGGTCAGGGCCTGGACTCCATTTTGCCCGTATAGAGTTAACAGGCCTAGTGAGGTCACCTCTGGCGCCGCTGTGCACAGATGGTCCTTGTTACGCACTTGTGGTTTTGCTGGTTGGCAATTCCAGAGACACACCATTTTGTAGGCTCTGGGGTGGATAAAAGGATGAGGAACTTGGGAAAGCCTAAGACAGAAAAGCCTGACCCAGATCCTAGTCACAGCCTTGTTCTGGGATCATCAGAGTGGGAGGCTGGGACACTACCTCACCCCCGGCTTTGAGGACTGCTGCAGCGGAGTTGAAAGGACTGATATGTATAGATGTGTGTGTGCGTGTGTGTGTGTGTGTGCATATGTATGTGCTCAATTGTGTATAACAGAATTTGAGAAAGATATTGATTTGGAGTGTTCAGTTGTGATCTTCATTTCCTTGTTCATGTGACCATTAGCAGTCCTGGAATGAGCTTTCTGTGAACCTCAGTTTCCCTATTGTATCAAATGGAAAGACTCTTATGGTTAGTATGTTTTGCAATCCCTTCGGTGTGGCCATGGACACACAGGGTGGGAAGCAACTTTGGGGCTGGGGCAGGGTTCTAGAAGCCTATGTGTTGGGTGTTTCATGGCTTGGTATCCATGAGGCCCCATGAGAGGGAATGGATAGGCCAGTGAGACAGGGATCCTCTCTGGGCTCAGAGAGACAGCTCTTTCGTTACCAGTACAGTTGTTTTCAATTAATAATTCCAAAGGCGACAATTTTACTGGTATAAACTGGCAGGTGGGGGACTGGCCAGCTCTGCCCAGGCAGATGTCTCTCTCTCTCAATGATATCTTCCCTTCTCTAGCCCTGTTCACCATGGGCGGCAACGCTGATGGACAGCCCTGCAAGTTCCCGTTCCGCTTCCAGGGCACCTCCTACAACAGCTGCACCACGGAGGGCCGCACAGACGGGTACCGCTGGTGTGGCACCACCGACGACTACGACCGAGATCAGAAATACGGGTTCTGCCCTGAGACGGGTGCGTATCCCTGCGTCCTCCTCCCCTTTGGAGGAAAGCACCCTGCCGTTTCATAGCCGCCCTCCCGCACCCAGCACACCTTCCACAAGATCGGATGCCAGCCAGAACTGCAACAAGCAGGTAGCACATGGCCACGGAAGGCAGAGCAGACACTGGATATCAGCAACCGGTGCGGTTGTTCTGCTGATGCCTGGCCTAGCAGGATCCTGATGACTGGCCTGTACCCCTGTCTTTCAGACTGTCTCATACTGTGTCCCCTACTTGAGTCTCTCTCCTCTCCCTTTCTTGTCTATGGCCCTCATCATTCACCTTTCAACCTGTGTTTCTCTAGCCTGCTTCCTGCGGCTAACTCAGGGTTGGTCTCTGCAAGACCTGGAAGTTCACCTTCTAGAGCAATGTGCTGAGACCATCAGCCTACCCAACCCCCTGGGCGCCGGGCCTCTTTGATCCTATCTACAAGGGGTTCAGTGACAACTCTTGTCTCTGGACCCTGGCTACCTGGCTTTGAGCCTTGGCTGTGACATTTCTAGAAGTATCTGCTCAGCAAGTTTCTCAATGTCTTCAAATCTTGATCTTTGCACCCATGACACGGGGATAACATGAGACCGCTACTTTATAGGCTTTTTGGTGGGGCTGAGTTGGGATGGAGCAAGTACCCAGTATGGGTTTTAATGTCAGCCTCATGTCATTATTTCCTGATGATGGCCTCAGACCTTCTGCTCTTTGATCTGTGTTCCTCCTCCTGCAGCCATGTCCACTGTGGGCGGGAATTCAGAAGGTGCCCCATGTGTCTTCCCCTTCACCTTCCTGGGCAACAAGTACGAGAGCTGTACGAGCGCGGGCCGTAGTGATGGGAAGATGTGGTGTGCGACCACCACCAACTACGATGATGACCGGAAGTGGGGTTTCTGCCCAGACCAAGGTATGAGGCCCTGGCCTATGGCCTGAAATATTGGCTATCCCTCTACACCTGAGCTGGAATATTTTGAGGCCCAGACTACCTCCAGCATAGATAAGTACCCAAGACATCCACCAGTCTAGTAAGTACCCATATAGTACTTCCAGATCTGCCCATCTGGGCAGAGACTCTACTCAGCCCCAGTAAAGAGACATTCCCTGCTTAAGCCCAATGAATTTAGGAAGACACACAGTTTCCAAAACAAGAGCCTATTACCACAGACTGATCCTAGGTGGGAACCAGCCCTTGGCGTTCTTGTTGTCTATTCCAGCTTCCTCCCTAGGCAGGGCTGTCCCTAGCAGAGGTATCTCACTTGGGTTTTCTCAGTCCTTAGACTCATTCCCATTCCATTATAGAAATGCCCTGAAGGACAGCTTTGTGCTCTCTGGCTAGGGTGAGAGAGAGACCTGGAGATAGCTGGTGACCTTGCTGTGGTCAGGGTCATGAGCAGGGTGGTTTGGGTCTAGCTTTCAGGGCCCAACAGCCCTGGGCTGTAGTTGGTCAGGTAAGGGGATAGGTCCAGGGCCTGCCAGAAGTAGGCAAGTCCCTATTCTAGTTTGATTTCTGTTACTGTAATAAACCACTCTGACCAAAAGCAACTCCGGAAGGAAAGAGTTTATTTGCCTTACACTTCTAGGTCATAATCTGTCACTGAGGAAAGTCAAGGCAAGAACTCAAGGCAGGAACCCAGAGGCAGAAACCATGGAGGGACAGCTTACTGGCTCACTCTCTGGCTCCCTCACACCCAGACTCATAGTTTTCTTATATATCCCAGGACCAGTGGCCTGCGGATGGTGCCGCCCACAATGGGCTAGTTCTTCCTGTATCAATGAATAATCAAGACAGTTTCTTAGAGACATGCCCATAGGCCAGTCTAATAAAGACAGTTATTCAATTGAGATTTTTTTCTTCAGGTGACTCTAGGCTGTGCCAAATTGATAGTTAATGCTAAGTAGGGCTCTCTTTCTGTTACTTGGATTCTTATTTCTGCAATAAAATGGAGGTGGATGAATTAACTCCCCAAAGGAGTTTTTCTTATCCTGCTAAGTGCTATGCTATAGGGTATATGCTGTCATCTCTGCTATGCAGCCTCTGTCTAAAGGAGGAGTCTCCATCCACATGAGGGTTTGGGGTCTCCTCGGGCTGCCATGAACAAGGTGTAATAAACTGGTGACTTAAAATGATAAAAATTGATTCTGGCCTGATTCTAGAGACTGAACATTTTAAACTAAAGTATTAGTAGGACTGCGTTCCCTCTGAGCCTGCGTCATGCATCACTGTCTGCCTCTGTCATTCCGTGGCCTTGTCCCTTCTGTGTTTGTACCTGTCTCTGGGTCTCTCTTCTTATGAGGACATGATCCATATTGGATTCATGGCTCTTCCACTCCTGTGTGATAACATTCGAACTATTTATTTATAGACAGAATCTCCCTATCTTGCCCTGACTGACCTGAAACTCAAAATCCTGCTACCCTGGCATCTCAGGAATTATTGATGTGTACCACTATTCCTGGTTCTAACTTCCACTTTAACAACACCTTCGAATAAGATCACATTCCAAGAATGTTAGGGACGGGATTTCAATGTATCTTTTGGTGATAGTAGGGACACGAGTAAGCCTACAACAGGGTATACCACATGGTTTACCTGCGTTCTATGGCCAGGCCTGGGCAACCCATGCAGATAAGGATGCGGACTTTTCTTTCTTTGTTTTCCTATAGGGCTGGGGATGCTGGTGCACACTAGGCAAGTGCTCTGTCATCAAGTCACATCCCCAGGGAGGGTTTATACTGCTTATACTGAAGCCCTAGAGCCAGTCTAAACCCATTGCTCTTCCTCTTTGAAGACCCTGAATAGCAGACTTTGTTCCTACTTTTCACAGAGAGACACAAAGAGCCAGGAAGCATGGTTCTTAACAAATGGGATTTGAAGAAGCCAAGGACCTGCAGATGATCCCACCCCTCCCTCATAGCCTGTGCATCCTGCCCTGGGAAAGGGCAGGAGGACATTGGCTGACCTACTCAAAAGCACAAGGAAGAAATCAATACAGAGCACTTCCAGAACTTTTAGCTCCACTGGAGGGACATCCTCCAAAGTCTCCTTCACTGGGGCCAAGTCCTGACACCAGTCTCATCTCTCTCCTGAATTCTAACCCCCTTCTCTGCTTTGGCCCTCAGGATACAGCCTGTTCCTGGTGGCAGCCCACGAGTTCGGCCATGCCATGGGATTGGAACACTCACAGGACCCTGGAGCCTTGATGGCACCCATCTACACCTACACCAAGAACTTCCGCCTATCCCACGATGACATCAAAGGAATTCAGGAGCTCTATGGTAAGCTTCAGCTTGGGAGCCTCTGGGGGAGGTCTTGGTGGGGTGGTCCACAGCCTAGAACAAAGGTCCTAGGAGTGGGAATGCCAAATCCCATCTAGCCAGGATGGACAAGGGGTATTAATGGTGCCTAGTGCTGGGATGTCAAGCCAGTGCCCCAAGGGTCTGCTTTGACAGTCCTATTCTTTCTAAACACTAGTTGTTTATGCCTCTCTTGACTCCCCATTTCTAGGGTTCTGCATTTGCTAGTCTGTCAACTGAGGCTATAGAAAGACAGTCTGTCTGGTTCCAAGTCACCCAGGCTTAAGCAGCCAGGTGGGGTTTAGGATCTAGGAGCATGAGCTGACTACAGGGCAGGATTTTCTGTGGCAAAGAATAGAAAGGATACAGGAATGAAAGCCTATGGTTTCTGTAATAGCAACTGGCACCCTGAGCCTGATGATTGTCTACTGTTTGTACTTGCAGTGAGAGACTACAGTTTAGAAAGCTAGTCCGTCCCTCAAAGAGGGAATTAGTTATATGACGGTCCACATGGCTTTTACACCAGGCCAAATAGTGAAAGTGGAACCTGATGAGGAAGCTTAGGGACTCTGAGCTTGGGAAAGAACCCGAGATCTAGACAGAGATTCTGCAGGAGATCAAGCAAGTGTTTACCTCACTGAACTTGGTTTGCTTAAGTATGACAGCTTATCATGAGGAGTAAAAAAGTAGCCTTTAAGAAAGTGCTGTACCTGAAGTGGTCTCCAACTGCCCTGTCTCTTACGGGCCTACTATAGACCCAAGGTTGGGGCTGAATCTTTGCTCGGTCACTCAGCCTTTCTGAGCCTAGTTTCCCCATCTGTAAAATGGGAATTATAGTGATGTCCACCTCCCTGGATGCAGTGAAGGAACATCCATAAAGTAAGATCTGGCACAAGATCATGGCTTCTCTTCGTTACCCTCTCCAAGTTCAGATAGCACTGAAACAAAAGTCTTTTCCCTAACTTAGTAGGTTAGGTAGTCTTTGTTGGGACCCAGCCTGGTGGGGAGAAACCTTATTGCTTCGAAGAGCCTAAGTTCAGATGTGTTCCTATCCGTCAGGGGCCTCCCCGGATGCAGACACTGACACTGGAACTGGCCCCACTCCTACACTGGGACCTGTCACTCCTGAGATCTGCAAACAGGACATTGTCTTTGATGGCATTGCCCAGATCCGTGGTGAGATCTTCTTCTTCAAGGACCGGTGAGTGAGGCTGCTTCTGTCTTTCTTGCCTTCTTGCCTCTGCCCCTTCTCATGTTCCTGTGTTCCTAACACTTGCTGAGGACCCTTGGGGACCTCACAGAATGACCTGCAGTAAGCAGTTCTTGCTGTGTCTTTCATATCCTGAAGATCTCGGTGGCTTATGAAGATCTTACGTGGCTACCACATAAGCAATTCTTTAATTCTCTTGCACTTTGGGTCCCACTAGGCATTTAAGTTTCTGGCAACAGTTGGAGACCAGGTACACTCTACATATCTCTCACTCCTAGGGTTTGTGGAAACTCATGGCAGGTGACAGGGTATACGAGGCCACGTCAAACTACACAAACACATTGAAAGCTTCCATGCACATCATAGTTGAGAATCTTCCACTGACTAAAACAAAGAACATGGTTAAGTCCAACATCATAGTCCACCCTACCCCAGCCAGAAAACGTGGTGTGTGCCATCACATGACAAGGCACATGAAGACATGATTCTAAAGTAGGATAGAGGGAGGAATTGGAAAAAGTAAGACAGTCTTCTGTTGACCCTCTTCTGCAACACCATTGACTTCAGGTTGGCCAAACTGATGTACATGTAGATAGCAAGTGACCATAGGGGAAGCCATATCCTTCATGCTATAAGTGGGGCTGAGATTCACCCTAATGCCCAACTCCCTGTGTTATGACAGGCAGTATCTAGGACTTGTTAAAGAGTCTAACTATCCATCTATCTGATCGATCAATTCATTCATCCATATCTGCCTTCATCCATTTATTCATCATCCATTATCTATTGTTGATCAATCAATCAGTCTATGTATCTCTCTATAGTCTTCTGTCCATCTATCCTCCATTATTCTTCCAGCCATTGATCCAATAATCCACTCCTCCATTCATAGAGCTTAATAGCCGGGAAGAAGGACTCTGTAGGTAGGAAACTGCACTTGCTGTCAATGGGTTGCATGATTACTGGCAAGTTCATTATCTTCTTTGTACCTTTACCTTAGTTTCCCCATCTCTAAGAAAGGGCAAATATTTCACCCCATCAAATAGAGAAGTTATTAGGATCCAATGAGCTTAGTGCTTTGAACAGTACCAAATAGGGAAGGAGAAGTAAATTTGGGCTTCACTCTCCAGCAGAGTTCCCAGCTTGGAGCACTTCCCACTGTGGAAGCTGTGACCACGCATGCATCTGTCAACAGTGGGAACTTCAGAAAAGACAAGCCTAGGCCCAGGCCAGAGCCAGCTACAACCTGCCCCATCTCATTTTCTTTTAAAAGAATTTTAAGGTGTGTTTAATGGACTCACTGAAGTAATCAATAAATAATCTAGCAGTTGCCACATGTAAATATTGGTGCCAAGCTCTGGAGGACAGCTCCACAGGATACTTGAATATGAATTTTAGAGTCAGACGTGGAATTGAATCCTGGTAATGCCATAACCTATCTGAGTGTCATTTGCTAAGTAAGCATCATGACACCACCTTGTATTAGAGTGTGGTGCTGCAAGTAACACAGATAAAGCCCTCTTCAGCCTTAAATTAAGCAATGGAGAGAAACTGCTCTTCTCTGGTATAGTGTCCAGGGGAAGGCTGCTTCAAAGGGCAAAAGATGCCACTGATTTCCTTTGCCCACTGACATTCTTTGCATGGACTGTATGCCAAGACTGGGTCACCTAGTAGTCCAAGATGGCTGCCAGTGGCAGTTGTGGCTATGGGCTTCCCACATCCAGCAGAAGAGTAGGGTGAGGTGGGAGAGAAGAGAGAGATCTCCACATATGAGATACCAGTCTATCTGCTCAATCTTGTCATGCTAATGTAAGACATATGCTAAAGAATGCTAAGCTAACCACCTTTGGCGAACAGAAACATCTGGAAGGCTTGTTCAAACAGATTCTCAGTAATAAGCCAAAGAGCCTGCTCTATAGATCTTAGGACTTGTAACTGCATTTTTAACAGGTGCCTAGGTGCTGCTGCTGCTGGTGGGTGGTCTGGGGGACTAAAATTTGAGAATTAGTGACTTAGGTGTGTCCAACATGACATCCAGGCCCCTTGCAGCTGAGGATAGCTGTGAATGTGGCCCAACATAAGACCATACACTTAAAGCATTATGACATTTTGTTTTGTGATTGTTTTATAAATTTGACTCTGCGGTTCCTGAGCGTCACAATGCTGAAAAGTGCACCTGAGTCATGTACTGCCCATGGAGGTCAGAAGAGGGTGTTGGATCCCGTGGGACTGAAATTATAGACAGTTTTTAGCTGCCATGTAGGTGCTGGGAACTGAACCTGAGTCTTCTGCAAGAGCAGACAGTGCTCTTAACTGCTGAGCCATCTCTCCAGCGCCAAGGTGGGACTGATCCTTATCTGCTCCTAAAATGAAGATCTGGGTCATGGACAGCAGGGGCTGGCAAAGGATGGTTATAAATGTGGAACTGGGAGGAAGGACCGCAGGGAAAGAGATGGTAGACACTGGGCAGACCATCAAGAGCGCACATTACGTCATTATGCAGATTGCATTTTATAGGGCACATAAAAGTTCTTGGCGCTTAGTATGCCCTCAGTAAATGTAGCTCTTACTTTTGCCAAAGTACACAGATTCATTCTGTTTGAATTCAGGAAATGCTTTGGAGTGCCACAGCCCCTGTGTCAGCTGACTTCTAATTAAACAGGACAGATAAGATACATAGCTGCTGTTCCAGGCTCTCAGTGCTGGTGATTCTGAGAGGCACTGAAGGAGAACACAGCAGGCACAGGCAATCAGCAAACGCTTCCTGGAGGAGGTGGGGGTGGGAGCCAAGGGGTAACTCCTCTGCCGTGACAACTTGCAGAGCAGTGCATATGTATTCCTCAGTCCTTCCCCAGACTTCTTTTGACCTGACCTCCCTCCTGGCCCTTTCTTTGACCTATCATACCGTCATGACGGGGATGTTTCTGGGTGGGCTTGTAGAGATACTTACGTTTACAGCTGTGGAGTGACTGAAGGCACGGCTTCTTGTGTCCTATTCTGATCTGCAGGTTTATTTGGCGGACCGTGACCCCACGTGACAAACCCATGGGACCTTTGTTGGTGGCCACATTCTGGCCTGAGCTCCCGGAAAAGATTGATGCTGTATATGAAGCCCCTCAGGAGGAGAAGGCTGTGTTCTTTGCAGGTATGTGGGAAGGCCTTGCTGGCCCTGGACTCCTGAGAGGTCAGACCTACTTCTCCTCCAGACTGCAATTCCCAGGCACCTGTGGGGACTCCATCTCCTTTAGGGATCTTTCTTTCAACATGACTTCTCAAGGGTAGGATTCTTTTGGGAGATTGATCCAGGCACTTGGCATGCTCATGAAAGGAACATTTTCTTTCTTTTGGATTCTTTGTCAATCCTCTGAGTTCTTTCCTAGAAGAAGAAAGAAAAATCTCCTTTTAGTGCTAATGCTTTTCCAACATCTTTTCAGTGCTAGAGTCGTTGGCTGACTATTGCTTTAATTAGAACATTTAAAAATGCTTACATATTTTCATATTTCAGATTGATTGATTGATGTATGTGTGTGTGCATGTATAGGTGTGTTTAGACAAGGTCTCATGCAGCCTAGGCTGTCCTCAAATTTGTCCTGTAGCCAAGGATGATTTTAAATTTCTGATCCTCCCTTCTTTACCTCCCCAGTAGTAGGATCACAAAGTTCATCATCACACTCAGTTTTATTTGATTCTGGGGACCAAACCCAGGGCCTTGGACATGCTAGGCAGGCACTCTGCCAACCAGGCTTCATCCCTCATTTTCGACACAGACAGTAGAGTGACATTCAAAAACCAAGACGGACAGGAGAAGTTGAATATGTATTCAGTGTAGATTCAAAACAAGGATTATTTTTGCTGGGTTCTTTTGCTTGTTGCATTTGTTTTGAGACAGAGACTTATGATGCAACCCAGGCTGGCCTTGCACTTGCTATATAGTCTGGGCTGTCCTTGAAGTCTCAGCTAAGATGTGGTTGCTTACTATCCCACCCTGCCAACTCCCATTTCCACTCTTAGGTGACCATGTGTCCTGGCCTGGGTAGCTCTGGCTCTCAGGGCACCTTTGTACAGATTAGGAAGCAATGTCTCTTCGTGGCTACTGGGACACATCTCATCCCCCTTCGTGGCTGCTGGCACACATCTCATCCCCCTCACAACTCTTTTGCTTGGCATCTTTTATAGCCAACATATGTGTGTATTGACTGGGAATATAGGTCAATTGGTAAAGTGTTTCTCCAGCATGCACAAAACTCTCGGTTTGATCCTTAGCACTGCCTAAATGAGGCATGTGGTGGCATGGCTCCTTGTAATACAAGTACTAAGGAGATAGAGGCAGAAAGATCAGAAGCTCAAAGCAAGTCCAGGTTATATGAAATCCTGTCTCAAAGATAAACAAAAATAACCTTGTGTGTGAGGCCTGCTTCTGGACACAGGCCAGACATGAACTGAGGCTGTGCCTTGTTCTGATTCGCTCTAATGGGTCCCTTGATAGAGAGATAACAGAAGGTACAGACCTGGAAGGTTTTCCCACAGTCACCAACACACTCTGTACCCCATCACTAGGAAACGAGTACTGGGTCTATTCTGCCAGCACCCTGGAGCGAGGGTACCCCAAGCCCCTGACCAGCCTGGGGTTGCCCCCTGATGTCCAGCAAGTAGATGCTGCCTTTAACTGGAGCAAGAACAAGAAGACATACATCTTTGCCGGAGACAAATTCTGGAGGTAAGAAGGTCCAGGGTAAGAGGGCAGCATGAGTGGCTTCATGGGACAAGACACACTGTGGCTGGACGCCTCAGTGGCCATGGATGCTCCTTCTATGATCTCTAGCCTGCTAGGCCACAGTCCCACAGAGAGGTGGCCCATGGGTGCTCCTTCCTTGTGACATTGCTGGGGTTCTGGCTAGAATCTCCTTTCCTTCCTCAACTGTCTTCTGATTGGGCCTGTGGCTGTGCAGCCTGGAACCCCACATTAAGTGACTCACAGAAGAGGAGTTGTGATATAAGTACAGATAGTAATGGCTGCTGCTGTTGCTGCTGTGTTGTATGTGTTATTATTCTTCCCGTTTTGCAGGTGCAGAAAAGAAATATTGGTTCTGAAAGGTTAGATAACTAGCTTCAGGTCCCATAGCTGAGGAGCGACAGATGGACTTTGAGTGCTGGTGTTCTGGATGACTATGCTAGTGTTCAGCGTTACCATTTCTGATGCAGTGGAGGGAAGGGGCAGCAGAGAGAATGAGGAGGACAGAGCATCCAAAGGAGGCCCTGGGACACAGCAGGCACCCTCCCACAGCATCTGCTGTTGGCCCTGCCTGGCAGGGGAGCAGTTTCAAAGCAGGTAGCTGGCTTTGCTCTGAGTCATTTGGAAAGAAGTTTCCAGCCCTGAGATGCCAAGGTCAGGGTGAAGGGGTTGGAGAGAGTGGTGTCTAAGGGATACAGCCCAAAGTTAAGAGTGTGATTACAACCCTTCACAACTTCCACAGGAGGAAACTAAGGTCCAAAGAAATTAAAGAACTTAGACAAGCTACTTAGATGTAAGTGTGCTGGCCTAGAACCGGGTTTGCAGCTGCTTCTATTTTTCCTCCCAGTGCCCCCTCCCGAGTGCCTCCATTTCCTCCCTCCCAGTGTCCATGCGGTTCTTCTGTAACTGTCATTGCATCTAGGTCTTACCCAGATCACCCAGGAACTACACAGAGAGCGCTCCCTGAGGTCTTTGGTGCCTAGGAACAATACTGCTCCCTCTCAAGGCTTCCTCCATCTCTTGACTCCTCCAAACCCACTTGATTTAGAAGCTGCCTATATCCTGGGCAGCCCGTGGCAGGGTGGAATTCTGGACAGACTGTTGAGACACTTAGCAACCTAAGCTGATTGCTATCTCAAGCCTCAAGTAGGAAAACAGTCTGTCAGGAAACCACTGAGAGAGCCTTCCACCCACAGGTCCGGAACACTCCCCGGCTCGCCACATTCACAAATGGCATCTCGGCCTCTCAAATTCACAGGCACTCTAAATCTGAGTGCGGTGGATGGGAGCGGCAGGGAGTCATAGACATGTGAATCTCAGAATCCTAAAGCCCAGCCGGTTCCCCTGCATGGTATGGGAAGAACTTCTGCAGTCACTTTCCCACACACCCTATGTTTGCACACAAGCAAGAAGAGGCATGTCCCGTGTGAGCGGGAATGCGCATGCACGCACAGACGCACAGGCCCTGGAATGCCTTTCTGGCTTCTGGGTAGTTATCTGCCTCCTGATCCTTCTCCCTGACAAGGCCTGCCTTTAAATCCAGGCACCAGAATAGACACTGAGGAAGCTCATGAGCCTTCTGGGAAGGGGCTGGAGTGGAAACGGCTGTTCCTAAGACTGTAAGCTGGGTTTGCAAAGGAGACATACTGTCTGGAAGTGAGGCCCAGGGGCACAGTTGCTGGAGAAAAGGGGGAGCCCTGAGTGACTGAGGTGAGCAAGTCAAGGAATGCCCAGCTGCTGCCTTTGTAAGCTCCCACCGAGACCACAAATTGAGATTCAGTGTCTCGTCTCATATGTGTTGGGCACTGAGTTAGGTTCTGGAGAGACGGTGGCCCAGAAGCGGCCACTTCCTGTACTCATGGAGCTTACAGTGGAATGAGAGAAAGAGGCTCAAACACACTGGAATCAGATAATGGCAGCTTTCTTTCCAGGCCTGTACTCTGTCACCTGGAGTTTTCATTTAATGTAGATGCTGTTATGAGGCTGAAGTGGGTCAAGGGGACATTTAGGAGATCAGAAAAGGGCATCAGATCCCCTGGAACTGGAGTATTAGCCACCATGTGGGTCCTGGGAATCGAACCCTGACCCTCTGCATGAGCAGTCAATGCTCTTAACCGCTGAGCCATCTCTCCAGCCCCAGAAAGTTTGTTCTTGTATCTATTCTATACTGTGCCTTCTACACCTGTAGATAGGACAGTTCTGTAAAACCCTTAAAATAGTGGGCTAACAATGGTCAAGATGGAGGAAAGGGAAGAGGTGACAGCCCATCAGATGTCATGACACTGTGTTCTCCACGGACGGAAAGAACCTGGAAGCAAGTTGATTCCTTTCTCGGAGCCTCATCTATGTACTGAGGTTGACTCCTGCCCTCCCCATGTGCTAGAGGTAGAGTGAGAAATTAGGGCAAGTTAAAACATGAGACATATCTCTGAGCTATCGTAACCCTAGGGATGCCAGTAGAAGGGTCAGTGGAGGTCAGGTGGACAGGGATGCTGGGGTTTTTGAGGGAACTTGATTCTGATAACCCTGGTCACAAAGAAGAAGCAGATTTTGCAAGTTCTTTTCAGCTGTGGTTAGGAAGGCTTTGCTGGAAGTTCTTGAGGGTGAGGGCTGAGGGGAAGACCCCGACAGAAGACAACATTGGGATAAGCTGTAGTTGGAGACCCAGTGGAGGTGGTAGGACTGGCCATGAGGAAAAAAGAGAGACAAGCCAGGAGGGTGTGCAAAGGAGAGGTTGGCCATCATTAGGATGGCCTCCAAACAGATTTGCTTAGAAAATTTTCTATACGAAGCTAAGATTTGCTTTTGCTTACTGAGATATCCACAAGCACATAATGAGAACACAGTACTTTAACAGTATTAAATATTTATGGTACAGCCAGTAGATAGAAGGGAGGATAGGAAGAGGAGTGACAATGAAAGCAACCTTTTAAAAGTCCTCCAAGAAATTTAAGACAACAGCTAGAGAGAACTTGTTGACTAAGGCCCTAGATATTTACCTAAATTAAAGACGGGTCCAGGAGAACACTCGCCCTGGCAGCTACCGCCAGGATTGGGGCGGCACACAGTCCGCCCTGTGACTCATGACCCTGGGCTCACACTCCCCACATTGCATTGTAACCTCACACTCTGAGCCATGGTTAACTTCTAGGTGTGGCTTGTCATCTTTCCTTGACAGATGAAGAAGCAACAATCTGTTCAAACCACACAATGAAAAATTAGGGGGCAGGTTCCTGTCTCTGGGCTTCTGGTCCAGTGGTCCTAGGACTGCAGCAGGAAGCAATTGCAAATCCCGGCTGAGGCCCCGATGTGGGAGAGACACTTTCCTGTGCTTCTTGGCGACAATCACATTGTTCATCCTACGGGATTGTCTCAAGTCATGCAATTAAGTAGTGGTATGGGATTCGGACCCGGGTCTGACTCCATGCCCTTCCTGCTATCTGCTGACCCTCTGAAAGGCCAGGTCTTGTTTCCCAGGCCCACACAGTGCCATTATCTGGACCCTCCTTTCCAGGATGGGTGAGGGGCAAGCCTTCAGAGAGGCCAATTAGATGCTTCTTCATGTCTCTTTCCTTAGATACAATGAGGTTAAGAAGAAAATGGATCCTGGCTTCCCCAAGCTCATCGCAGATGCCTGGAATGCAATCCCTGATAACCTGGATGCTGTCTTGGACCTGCAGGGTGGTGGTGAGCTACCCAAGCCTCTTCTGGCTTTCTAGGAGTCCTTGCCCCCAGCCAGGAGCCAGCTCCTCTCCAGCACACACTCCTGCACTGTGCAGGACAGCCATGCAGTCCCAAGAAAACAAACCATCCCCTTCAGCCCAGTGCTGGGAAGGCAGCCAGTCCCTGACTCCTGCTCCTTCAGCTAGACTCCAGCAGCAAGACCTAGAAAGGCCTCTCACAGCTGCAGGGCCTGGAGCCATGGCAGGGGAGGGCTGGGAGGCCTGCAGGGGCCAGGAACATGGCCTGGTGCCCTGGATTCATTCTGGGGATTGAGCCAGGTCGTACTGGGTTTCACGGGAGGCCTCGTGACTACCTTCCGTCAAAAGTATGGCCCCACTTGAGACAAGGCAGACTTTGTCATGCTCTGTCACCCCTGTAGCAGTGATTCCCATCCTCAGCTGTTTGCTTTTCTGTTGAACAACCCGTTGTCAGAACAGTATAGCATTAAGAGTTTGAAAACCATATTTTTGGAGAAGCTTCTGTGAGTCTTGAGGGCCCTAGAAACGAGGTCAATTTGGCTTTTTAGAGGAGATTTCAGTTTGGTTCCACAGGTTTTGTTTTGTTTGTGTGTGTGTGTGTGTGTGTATGTGTGTGTGTGTGTGGTCTTAACATCTGCTGAGCACATAGCTCTAAGCTCCAGTGTCTTAAAGGTCTCATAGGAGCAAAAGAAAAGCAGTGTATAATCAGGTGCTAGGTTAAGGGTTACCCTCAATCAAACATCTGTTGAGTTCCTACTGTGAGCCAGGGTTTTAAAAGGAGTAAACAATATCATGTGTGGAAGAACTCACAGAGCCTCTAAGGGCAATTTAAGGAGACAGTAGGGAATGAAGCGTGTGTGTGTGTGTGTGTGTGTGTGTGTGTGTGCACGTGTGTGTGTGTGTGTGTGTGTGTGTGTGTTGTGAGGAACCAGAGAACAGGTGGTTCACTGATGGTGAAGAGTTGCTTCTCAGCTTCTGATAACTTCTGGCCGGTAAGAATGAGTTCTTAGATATTCTAATGGTTTTATAAAGGGCCATACTTCTATATATTCATATGACATTGGCAGCTGTTTACTTATTCAGAGTTAAAGACAAAACAAAGCCAAAACTTATATAAGTATAATAAACCAGATAGGATCAGGGGCCTCCTGGTTTCCCACCTCTGGAAAGTACTTGACTTGGTACTTGTCCTAAGTTGGCCCACCAGTAGCAAGTATTACCTAATTTAATCTCGTCACAAGCTCTAAAATGTTAGTGTTTTAATCCCTGGCTTAGAGATGAGCCACTTCTCTGCCTCCAGCCCGGAGAGTCTTCCCTGGTTGAGCAGTTTCTTCCCTCTGCCAGGCAGACATGAACACTACAGGGACCTTCCATGTGCGATGATAGTACAGTGTGGTCTAGCCTCTCTTCTTTCTCTATCCCAGGTCACAGCTACTTCTTCAAAGGTGCTTATTACCTGAAGCTGGAGAACCAAAGTCTGAAGAGCGTGAAGTTTGGAAGCATCAAATCGGACTGGCTGGGCTGCTGAGCTGGCCCTGCTGCCACAGGCCCCTGGTCTCCACGGCTCTGCATGCCAGGCCCAGAGCACCTGGAGTGGCGGGACATGAAGGGGCTTGGAAGCCCCCTTCAGCTCTGCAGTTAATCAGCATTCTCACCCTCACCTGGTGATTTAAGATTTCAGAGAATGGCTTCTTTTTGTGCCCCAAGAAAGGTGCTCATTGTGCTCTTCCCAGGTGCTCCGATCCCCGTCCATCCTCCAAGAGATGTTTGGATGTTCTCAATGCAGCCCTCCGTTGGGCTGCCCTGGTGCTCCATAACCTTCTATATCTCACAGCAGCCTTGGAGCCAATAGAGACAGTCTTGCGAGGGTACTGGTAGCCTGGCAGCTTGGCATGAGGCAGTGGGATAGAGGTGTGTCCAGATGGAATCCCGAGCCACCTTGCTTCTCACTGCTGGCTGCCCTAGGGCCGTCCCTGCACTAGCAGTTTGCTTTGTATGCGCCTTGTTCATTTCTTTCAGTACGTTCAGTTTTTCACTATATTGCATTCCTTGACAGAAGGACTCAGGTTGCCTGATGTCACCGCACAATGCGTCTCAGCCCACATAGCGATGGTTTCTTCCCCAGTCATAGTCACATCCTCCACTGGATGGAGGAGAACCAAGCCAGCATGGCTTCTGCTCAGCAGTCTGTCTCTGCCTCTCCTGTCAAGAGTTCCCCATGGGAAATGGTAACCAGTGTAAATAAAGACACCAGTTGAGTGGCAGTGTTTGCATCTGTTTTCACAGAACCAGAGAGGAACCCTAACTCCCGACACAAGAGGAAACTTAAAAAGAGCCAGTCTCTGCTTACACAGATGATGTTTGCTGGACAGATCAGAGTTGCCAAACTAAACAGCGGGAGAACCCCGGCGTAGACAAGCTTATGTGCATCCAATCCACACGAGGAAGAGCTGGACATAGCAGGGGTTCTGTGGAGCTAGTCATGGGGTCTGTTGGAGGTTTGCTTTCTCTCTCAGTCAGCTTTTTCATTAACAGAGATAGCCATTCAAATGATGTGCCAATGGCAAAGAATAGCAACCATCCAACTTCCTCTACTGAGTGTTCACTTTCACCTATACAATACCCTGAGGGGAAGCAGCTAGATACAGAGGAAAGTGGTGTGTTTGCCTGGGGTCAGACAGCTGTTAGAAAGAGAACTTGAATGCCTGTCACAGGAAGCCCACAGGAGGAGCTTCATAATCCACAGCCCAGAGTCCCCATCAGCAGCAAGAGCTTCCATCAGCCCCCAAACTTCCCTGAAGAGACAGACTTGGGTGGCAGGGGCGGGGTGTGGGTTTGATAATGTGCTTGCTTTCTAAACACAGCCACCATGAATGGGAGGGGTTAATTCTTGCCCCCACCACCTCTAGTCTCTACATAGAAATTATCAAAGAAATTCCACAAGCTAGTAGTGTTCTGTTTCCTTCCTTCCTCCTGCCCCCTCCCAGAAGTCCCTGCCAGATCTGACTGTCTGTTATGTCGGAACTTATTACATCAGAGCTTTCATGACAGGGCTCGGGGGGAAATGGAGTGAAGAATGGACCAGACGCCCTGGAAGAGATTTCATTGTGTCTAGGTCATCTTTTTTCCCATGGCCTTCCCACTGGTTCTGATTCTTGAAGCTCCTTCTTGCAAGAGTGTAGCTAAAGATAGGGAGCCTTACATGAAGAGCTCCTGTGCTAAGAAGCAAATGTAATAGCAGTAATATATTGTAATTAAGGTACTCTTACACAATCAGAGAAAACATGGCTGCTCCATTTCCTGAATGCTTTTCTATGAACATTATAGATGCATTATTTAATCACTACAGCTCTATGGGTTAGGAATTATTCTCCCACTCCTAGAAGAGGTATTTAGCTCAGAGAAGTTATGTGACTTGTCCAAGGTCTCATGTCTACTTGGTGGGTACTTCTGAGATACTTCAGTGGCTGTTTGGAGAAGCATCTGTCCTAGGTCCTAGATGGCGTTTCTTAATGGCTTGCATGCTGGGAGCAGAGCTGGTCAGTAGGGATGAAAGATTCATCTCTATTCTTCAACTCTTAGCCATTTGGGACTCTATCAACTAGGAAGTGACCTAAGGTTCTGGGGCAACCCATGTCCACCCTAACCCCTCCTATGTAGGTTCAGACAGGCCCTTGTACTTCCTCAGAGTGAAATGGAGTCACCACCCCAATCATTTCCCTTTTCTGGGTCAGGTTCCTCATCTACAGTGGAAGGCAGTTGTCTTTGCCTTTTCTAGGTGATAGCAGCTTAGTGTTCCTGTGAGAACCGTCTGCACACTGCCAGTCCTTGTTTTGAATGAGGCAGTCTACTCTTGGTACCATTTCCTGGATTAGCTCTACAAACACGCCCACATCAAAATGCTTTTACACAAAGACAAAACACATACCAAGAACCAAAGACAGATAATCAAAACTGACTTTGGAGATATCAATTCACTTAATAGATCAGTCCTGGGGATTTTCATTTATGAGTATCCTCATTTCTCAGAAGGCAACTGAGAGTCCCAGCAATTAGCGATTTGACTCAGGCACAGAACTAGTGAAACTGAAGGTCTGGACCCCACAGAACTGCGCTAGTGTCTCTATTGCAGTGTTCTCAGTGTTTTCAGGGTCTTCCCCTAAAGAAAGAAGTTGCTGCCGCCGCGTGGGCGTGGGGGGCACACACACCACACGCTTAGACAGCATCTAAATGGGCGGGGCCAGGGCCATGGGCGTGACCTGAAGAGCGAGGGGCGGGGCCACGGTTGTGGGCGGGACCAGAACCCGGCTGGGTGGCCGCATAGGTAACTTTGGCGCGTGCGCAGAGCCCGCCAGCTGCCCCCGCCGACTCCCGTGGGGCTCCCCCTGGGGCTGGGCTCCCGCGGTGTCCGTGCCCAGCTTTGCTCGGTGCGACGCCGGGATCCGCCATGAACCGGTGCGCAGAGGCGGCGGCGGTGGCGGCCACAGTGCCGGGCGCGGGCGTCGGGGACGCAGGGCTGCGGCCGCCCATGGTGCCCCGCCAGGCGTCCTTCTTCCCGCCGCCGGTGCCCAACCCCTTCGTGCAGCAGACGCGGATCGGCGCGGCCCGGCGGCTGCAGGTGAGGGGCCCGGAGGGGAGGCCCGGGAGGATGGGGGGATGCTGGTCCCCTGCCGAACCTGAGGGGGTGACGGCTCTGACGGCAGGTGGCTGAGGGGACTACGGTTAAGTCCGAGGGATCGCGGGTCCGAAGCGGGCAAATCTCAGCGAATAGCAAGTCTGATGGGGGCGGCTTTCGAAGGGTAGGGTCTGAGAGGCGTGAGTCCAGGGGATCCCACGTCGGGGCTGGAAGTCTGAGATCTGACCCAGCAGGTGTCAGGAACTGTGAGACCGCGAGGGCATCCCTGACCTCCAGCGGGAGGCTGGTGTAGGGTCTGGTTAGTGAAAACCGAGAACAACCGTGGACCTGAGCGGAAAGGGCCGCGAGGGACAGAGGAAGATGTGGGAGCTGAGGGCACCGGAGGCTGGGATGGGACTGCAAGAGGAAGGCATGTTCAAAAAGAGGATCCTGAATGGGGAACCACTTCTTGCCCTGGTAGGGGTTGAATGGGCCAGGAACTCGGACTTGAGTTTGGGGGAGCGGAGACAGAACTCCCTGAGAGTGGGTTCCGGGATAACCTCCATCCCTTTTTTGCTGTTAGGAAGGAGAGGAGTCAGTCTGGGTTGAGTACAGTGAACCAGAAGGCAGAGAACCTTGGTCTAACTTGGAACCACAGGTCGGGTTCCAAGTGATCTCCTGCGCAGGAGCAGCCAGGGTGTCATTCAGAAGCAAAGAAAAAGATAACGGGAGTCAGGTTAAGGTGGTCAAGAGATTATTTTTTATTTGAATCAGCCTTCATACATTTTTTTCTAGATTCAAAGGTGACATGGGGTGTAGCCCAACTGTCTTCCATTGTGAAAAATGGCTATTCTCGCAAAGGAAGTTGGCTTTATCTTGTAAAGGACTGCTTTCACCATTAGCAGTTATGCTCTCTTTGTTGACTTCCTCGTTGGTGGGATTGGTGATTGGAGAACAAGATAGATTATGAAAACTTCACTTGTCTGTTTGCAGGAAAAAAAATAAAATTGATGTTCTGCCCATCTCACTTTTTTTTGTTGTTGTTGTTGTTGTTATTTTGGTGTGAAGTAATGGTAAGTTTTGCAATCCTTTTTATGCAGCTTTAAGACTAGTGACCTCTACAGAGGGAACATGTTAAGTACTAAGCTAAGTACTATGGGGTGGTGGTTAAAGAAATGTTTGAAGAAGGATATGAGAGGAAGAGGACAAGGAAGGATGTAGAAATGTCTCTTTATAAAGAAAAGTTTTATGGGGGCTGGAGAGATGGCTCAGTAGTTAAGAGCAGAGGATTTCAGTTTAGTTCCCAGCACCCACATGGCAGCTAACAACTATTCTGTCCATAACTCCAATTCCAGAGGATCCAGTGCCTTTTTCTGACCTCTGCAGGCATTGCGCGACACAGGTACACTTACCCACATGCATGAAAAAAAATAATAAATTAAAAACTAAAAGTCTTAAAATTGATCTTTGTCTTGCAATATTGGAAATACTTGACCATCCTTCAGTTTAAATTTAGACAAATAAGTTATATTTAAATGCAAATATGCCTGTCTATTTGAGTTCATAGTTTGGAGGAAGGATCAAAGTGGCATATTTAAATATTTGTATTGTATCCGAATATAGTAGTAATTTTTTTATTATTGTATTTTGCTTATTTTGATTTTATGTATATGAGTGTTTGACCTGCCTGTAAGTGCATGATGTGCCCATGGAGGCCAGAAGAAGGCATTAGATCCTCTGGAACTGTAGAGATACCAGGTCCTCTGGAAGAGCAGCCAGTGCTCTTAACTGCTGAGCCATCTCTCCAGCCCCGATTATTAGTGGTTTTGAGTCACCTGTTCCGAGAGCTCTTTCTAAGAACTCTATGAGAACTGCAGGCCCTTGGCCGCATGGGGATGGGTAAGTCCTTGAGAAGCCTTGTTAATCAAATCAGTTTTCTATCTTCTCTTGCTCCTCGTTCCCTTTTGAAGTTCACTATGCCTTCCATTTGCTTCCACACAATTAAAATGGTCCATAACCAGGATTATGTCTGACACTACTCGTTGACCTTGAGCGAGACATTGTTTCAGTCTAAGTACTGCATTTCTGTCAGCCATCGGTAGTCACAAGAGGCCCTCTAATTATTCATTCCAGACCCAAGTTGCATTTCTACATTAAATTAATCTCAGTCTCATGAAGTGGTGCTCATAGTCTCTTGCAACCTGAATTAAAAGTCTCAATTTCCATTTTAGAGCTATCTATCTTCTTATTCTGGAGTAGCTGGCCAATCAGTCCTGAACATTAAGCCCCTCTCAAAACTTGCAGTTGCCACTGAATTTACTAATAGTCCTCTTATTAACTCACCAGTAACCTTGAGAGACCTTAAATTGTGTGATAGGTGAAGAAGTAGGCTGTGAGGATCCTCATGTGTTTCCCTTTTCTTTTATCTCCCCATCAGTAGTCATTTATTAGTCCCGTGACTTTGGCCAAGTCATTTAACCTCCCCTATCTATTACATATTTTCATCTCTTAAATTGAAATTCTTCAAAGGAAGGTTAAAATTGAGATAACATGTGATATAATTTGTTTGCTGATCTTAGTATCCATAGTTCTACCACTTGTCCACACTCATATACTGTACTTAAAATTTGCTACATGGCGTGAGTTGGTTGGGCATTCATTTTTCTTCCTTTAGTTCATAGATGTTTCAGTGACTTTAATGATCCGGATAAAGGGAAAATTTGAAAAAGCATGGCAAAAATAATGTTGTTTATACTGTGTAGTTTAAAATACGAATATTTTGTATGTACGTAAGTATGACTTGATAGACTTGATGCAGGCTAAATTTAATCCTGAATGGTGACTGATGTCTTGTTGCCACTCTAACGTTTCATTCTAGGACTGAAACTCGTATTGGTCCCTGGTCCTTTATTTTTGTAATTTTTGACTATTTAAGGATTCTCTACTGCTTTGTCAGCATGAGCTCTGCCCAGAGGTGGAAGACCTCAAGGGGAACCAAATGGGGAAAAGTGGCCTCATTTTTATTTCCTCAACAGAGTAGAGAATTAAAATAAATGGTTATTATTAATGGATCATTTACTTGTGTCAAAAGTATTTGTTGACTGCCTACACTGTCCTGAGTGGAGATCTCTAGACATATAGTAGTAAACAACAGAAAGAGGATTCTTCCCATCTAAAGCTTATATTTTACTGAGAAAGTTAAAAAGCAAGTCAAAAAGCATGCAATTAACCATTTTAGTAAGTGCTATGAAGGAAAACCAGAAAGAGGAGGCCGCTGCACAGAGATGACATATTATCAAATGGAAATATGATCAAAATCCTCTTAATTTTTCAGAGACACCTTAAAGGTGTTTTACTGTTAAGTACCATCATTTATTGTCAATCTTGAAAGTAGCAGAAGAAAAAAGTCCAATATTTGACAACTTGTTCAGTTAAAATCCATATTGGTTGTGTAGTGTGGAAATGAGTGAATCTTAAATGACTATACATTAACTTCCTTCCATCTCTTTATTCAGGGCCTCTTGTATGCTTCTTTCTGGCAGGCAAGATTATTTCTTGGCCTTTGTATTACTGAGAAGTTTTAGAAGAGACTATTGGCCAGTGATCAGCCAGTCACTTGGGGACCTTGTTCATCACCATAGTACTGTTCCTAAACTTCATCACAAAAACCACTGCAAATAGTCAATGTTTATAGAACTCTAAGAAAAATCTTCTATGTAATAGTTCTGGAGTTCTTACGTCTTACCCAATTTTATTTGATAGGCAATATAATACAGCGAACTTTTCATAAGAAATGTTTAACACCATGAGTTTTGGACCCAGGAATGGAAGAATAGCTCAAATCAGCCAAGTCTTCCCATAGAGAACAATTATAAACCCAGGTCAAAGCAGAAAAACTCGTATGAAGGCACTGTGGAGAAAAAAAAAAATAGATGAGATTTGTTCCTTGATAGAACAATATAGTATTGTTTGAAATTTCCTTCTGTCTTTCCTTTTTCCTCAGCATTCTCTCTTGACAGCATGCAAGGAAATTCCAAGTACTCTGTCTTACTTTGAGGACAGAGTTCAGGGCAATCAGAATGGCAGTAGAATTTGAGGGAGAGAAATCCCAGAAAGTAGGAAGCTAAAGGAGTCCTCAGATTGGCATGTACATTCATCTCGGACCCCTTTCTGATCCCTGAATTGTGTCTCTTCCTGATCCCTGTCTGCAACAGAGCCTTGAGGGATTCTAGAAGAGAGCAGTGGGAAGGGTGAAGAAGCCAAGAAGACCTTTCAACTGGTGCTCATCACAGAGGTCGCTCAGAATCAGAGCGCATGAGGGTGTTAGTAAACACCTCTGACTTTACATGAAAACCCTTTTTTCTTTTGGAGAAAGTTAGATCCTAGGACTAAAGCTTCAGTCAGTACCAGAGCAACATCTAGAGTTTTCCCTAGCAAAATGTGAAACCAAGTGTGGCCACCGGGGGCAGCCACCGGACCTGAATGAATGATCACAGAACTGAAAAAAGACCAGGGGACTCATGCAGTTTCTTCACTTTTATTTCTTCGCACACAGACCACTGGCAGTTCTGCTTTTAGACTTACACTCATCAGAGCTACAGCTGAATGTTTACGGTACAGTGAACAACGATAAAGAGGCTAGAATACAGCAGTTGATAGCATGATCACTGTAGTACGCCTTCCTGGGAGAACAAAGTGTCTCCTGAGGAACAAGGGGAGCCCCAGCATTCCAGAGATGACACCCCAGCAAGCATTCTTGCATAAACTTTCTTATGAGATAAGGCTCTCTGGGCTCACATGCACAACAAGGTTCAGCTAAATTTTCCAAGCATATTTTTAAAACCATAGGAACACTATTTCTCAGTCCCTTCACCAAGCTCCTACGAGATTGAAATAACTGTCCAAAATGTTGTTTACCCAATAGGGGTAGAAAAACCAATTTTAGAGCTTCTAAGAAATAGAAAAATGTAACCTACATCAAGAGAAAAAGTGAATCTAATGCTTTACAAAAGGAGGTTTATGAAAATTGACCCTAAAATGACCATATGTAGGATTTTACATATAAAAACTTAAAATAGCTGTTGTAAAGTGACTCAAGGGCTTAAAAGAAAAGACTGTCACGGTAAATAGTGTGACTTCTGCATAAAAATGGAACTCTAGAGGGGAACCAAGTGAAATTCTAAAACTGAAAGATACTAGATCTGAAATTAAAAATTCACTGAATGGGCCTCACAGCACACAGGAGATGGCAAAGGAAACTATCAGTGAACTTGATAGATCAGAAATGATTCACTCTAAAAGCAGAATGAAAAAATTAAGATGAGAGACATCAGCAGAAATGGTGATATAAGGGCTTCTGAAAATCTTCCTCCATAAAAGCAAAG
This sequence comes from Eospalax fontanierii, assembly GCA_035773235.1. Taxonomy (NCBI): domain Eukaryota; kingdom Metazoa; phylum Chordata; class Mammalia; order Rodentia; family Spalacidae; genus Eospalax; species Eospalax fontanierii. The sequence goes on from CM069552.1 coordinate 14,234,344, forward strand.
AGAACGTGGGCAAAAACAGAATCGATTTTGTCATAGCTCTGAAAACGAAGCAAAGGTTTTCAGTAATCTAAGGTGCACTGATTCAAGAAACAGAAGTGCTGGCTCTTGGTAAGGACGTTAAGCTTTGTGGCAGTTTAACTTATTCCCATTTGCCCTCTTCAGCTCTGCAGCGTTCTTGAAAACCACAGCTTGCGGCCATGCTGGTAAACCAGCAACTTGGCAGCCCATAGAAGAGGAACCCATCCCCAGAGAAATGCCGCCATTTGACCTCTCCAGTGACGTCCAGAGCAATTGCATTTTCAAGACTGCGTTCAGCCAGTGCAGCCAGCTGTGTCTCAGGAGTGGTTTCAAAACCAATCAGAAACGGGTGTTTAATATTATAGCTAATGGAAGCTGGAGAGATGACAGAGATGACGCTGCAGTTAAGAACACCTGCTGCACTTGCGTAGGACGTGGGTTCTGTTCTCAGCACCTAGATCAGGCGACTCGTACCTGTCTATAATTTCAGTCCCAGGGGATATAACACCCTCTTCCTGCCTTTGTGGGCACCTCCATGAACATAGCACACATACGTACACTCTCTCACACACACACACATAAAATAAATGTTATAAAAAAAAGAAACATTATAGCTGCCCAAGACCATGACTAGTAATGACAGCAAACAGTTACTTGACTAACTGAAAATCTTATAATTAAAAGACAGAGGATAAGACGTCCATAAGGGATTTTGAAATGAAAAGTATTCTTAGATGTTTAGATGGCAACTGTGTGTAAGACTGTGCACCTTTCCAAAGTTACATACATGCTCTAAACGGATCTAAGATTACATATTTGACTACTCTTGAGGTTCTGTATAGGCAGGAAGCTCGGGCTAGCAGATTCGTCAATTGCCACCTAGCTAAGAATTGAGGTGTGCTCCAGTATGCACAACAAAAACTCTTTGCAAGTACTAGAAAATTTATTAGTTCCTGGCACTTAAGGAAAGGCCTATTTTTTCATTAACTGACCATTAATCAAATCAATCAGAGACTTCAGTAGCCACACATGACAAAGAATATAAACTTAGAAATGGGAGAAAACTGAATTCAGAAAAAAATGAAAACATTTATTTAGTGGACTTTGAATTTCTGCAAGGGTGCTAGAACAATTCAATGGAGAAAGACTTGCCTTTTCAAAAAGGAGTGTGCAAGAGAATGAAGCTGAGTTTTCACCTACTAGCATATAAAACATCCTAAAGTTGAGAAAAGTGCTAAATGTAAGAGTTAAAAATAAAAAGTTGACATTTGTCACTTACAACTGCAGTAGTACATACACAGCACTTACCAAAAAAGGCCAATTACTGGGTGAAAAGAAGTTTTTACAGTTTCTAAAAATTAACATACTACAGAATATATTCTCCAACTATAACAAATTATATTAGAAATCAAAAGCAGAAAGATTTGAGAAAGTACAAAAATCCTCACACATTTAGAAATTAAGCAATATACTTTTAAATAGTCTCTGGGTCAAAAAAAATTCTAAATGAAATCATGAAAAAATTTAAACTAAATGGAAGATGAGGCCATATATCAAAATTGTAGGATACAGTTAAAGCAGTGATTTGAGGTAAATTAATAGCTTTAAATACTTTGAAGAAAGGTATTGGGCATGGTGATGCATGCCTTTAATCCCAGCACTCAGGAAGTAGAGACAGGTGGATCTCTGTGGGTTCAAGGTCAGTATGGTTTTCACAGCAAGTTCTGGGCCAACCAGAAATACATGATGAGAGCCTGTCTTAAAAGAAGAAAAGGAAAAGTAAGGTTTAAAACTCATGATTTGAGCTTTTACTTTCAAGAATTAAATGAAGAAAAATTAAGCACAAAATAGACCTTTAAAAAGAAATCAGTATAAGAGCAATAGTTAAACAGGACAAACCACAGAGAAAAATTAACAAAATCAAACATCTGATTACTGTATTAATAGAGCAGATTCATAAAAATTTGCTACCAAAACTGATAAAGCAAGGGAAAAATACAAATTATTGACATCAGGAACTTAAAAGTACATATAATTGTAGGTCAAATGGCCAGTAAGGAATGATATCAACAACTTGAAAAATCCAAGAAACGAACCAGGCATGGTGGTGCACACCTTTAGTTCCAGAACTCACAGGCAGAGGCAGGTGGATCTCTGTGAGACTGAAGCCAACTGGTCTACACAGGGAGTTCTAAGCCAGACGGGGCTATAGGGAGACCCTGTCCCCCAAAAAACTAAACTAAAATTGCACATATATAAAAAAATTCAAGAAATAGACAAGAGCTAAGTATCAAAGCGGATATGTGAAACAGAAAATATGAACAGATGGTTTGAAAGAATTTGAATTTTTCATATATACCCACACCCCTCCCCCACACTTAATGAATACTCCTTGCCGAGATTATTTGTAAATTGTCCAACTTTTAGTGATATAATAAAACACACCTGAATACCAAACCTGAAGAAGTTATACAAGGAGAAAATTATGAACTTTCATGATACTTTATGATCGTAGCTGTGAACCCATAGATATGTAGAAAGAGTAATCTATCATATCGAAATTTGATTTATCCCAGGAATATAAGCTTGATTCAATATAGCAAAAATTTCAGTGTAATTTACTATGTTAGCAGAATATATGATAAAAGAAAATGGTCATCTCAGTAAAACGTAGAAATTCAGTTAACTAACTTAACAAAATTCTCAGAAACAGAACTGTCTTAATCTGACACAGGTCATCTATGAAACATTTGCAGTTAATAAAACCTGAATCCCCAAGTGTAGGGAACAAAAAACATCTTACTTAGCAGTGTTGTTTAATACTGTACTGGGATCCATCCAGTACAATAAAGCTAGAAAAAGAAAAAAAAAACATACAAATTAGAAGAAAATGTTACACCTCTTTTGTTTTATTTACAGATGACATGTTTGTATAAGATTTTCCAAGAAATCTACAAAACAACAAATGAGGTTCATGAGGGTGTGATCACAATTTTAAAATCAATTTTGAGTTTCTATTCTAGCAGCAAGTAATTGCAAAGTAAGATGAAATAATCTTATATATGATAATCATAAAATGATATTGATTACTTAGGAGTATATTTAGCCAAAAAGCATGTCCAGATCACTACACTAGAAACAACAAAATACTGCTTTGAGGAATTAAGACATATAATTGGAAAGATAGAGCATATTCATGAATTGGAAAGAACCAGTATTAGTAGGATGACCGTTCCTTCCAGATTATCTGTAGATTCATTGAGATCTCAACAGAAATCTTATTAGACTTGTATATATGTTAAAATGAACAAATTAAATCTAAACTTACATGGAAATACAGAGGATCTAGAATAGTCTTCAAAGAATGTTGAAAGAGAGAAAAATGAGAAAGTGTATTACCACATGTGATTTCAAATCCTACTTGGAAACAACAATTAAAACAATAGCAACTAGATCAGATAACTAGAATATTTGGGGCATTTTTGTACATTGTTTGACATTCAGATTCATATAAAAGCCAGTAAAGACAGAAGAAAGATGGTACTGTTTGAATCATGTATTTGATTTATAGAAAAAAAGTATCCATTATGATTTTATTCACTTAAAAAACAGTCTGGTGTAAGGATTAGGAGCAAAGGCTGTATGACTAAATCTGGCTCATTGCCTGTTTTGACACTAATTATGATTTTATTAAGCAAATGAATTGATCTCTTTTGTCACTCTATGTAAAACATAAATGAATCACTGTGCGCCATATCCTCAGAGTGCTTGGTACACAGTAACCATTCACATATTATGTACTCTTCTTATTTATATACTTTTTAGTCTTATTTATTTATTTTTATTTTCTCCTCTGATTCCTGACTGCTTAGTTATGAAGAACTATGTATAAAGCAGTGCAGATCTTCTTACGCTGATATCTCTTTTATGGATATACAGATCAGATCAGGGTACTTTGTAGTTTCCTTCACTGCTTCTTTTGTATATAGTCGCTTTTTGAGGTCCATTGCCATGACGTCTGTGTGTGTGTGTGTGTGTGTGTGTGTGTGTGTATTTATATCTTTGTCTAATATAAGACAGTAATTAATTCATTCTTTAGTGTATGCATGAAGCAAAAGCTTTCCTGTTATGTCTTTCTGTTATTTCTGTTTGAGAGTGATATATTTAAATAAGATCCATGTATCTGTTTTTTTCTGTCAACTTTGATTTACAGATTGTTCTCCTTGGAATTATACTGCTTCCTATTCGCGCTTTATTGGTTGGTATAATTTTGTTACTGGCATGGCCCTTTGCTGCAATTTCAACAGCATGCTGCCCTGAAAAGCTCACCCATCCAATAACTGGTTGGAGGAGGTAAGAAGCAATTATGTCCGAATATTACACAAATCAAGAATTTTAAATGGTTTGATTATAGTTTAGTCAGTGACCAATAGCTCACTGCTACCTAGTTTTAATAGTTTATGTTTGGTTTTTGACTGAAAATGACCTTGCTTTAGGTAGAAATTACTGCAAAGCACATTCTGATAATATTCAATTCTAGTTGTAATTTCCTAATGTTAAAACATTTTATATTCCTAACTTTTGCAAAAATATGCTTCTTTGGTTCTGACGGTCTCTGTGTTATGGTTTAATATGGAATGTTTCCCGAAGCCTCATGGAGTAGATGCTTGGTTGGCAGCTGATGGGCTTTTGAGAGGTACTTGGGTCCTGAAGGCTGTGATGTGGTCAAAGGATTAATCTCTTGATGGATTCATGATATAATAGTATTGTTGGGAGGTGGTAAAATCAGGAGGGGCCTTGCTCAGTTGGAATAATCAAGTCACCAGGAGTGTTTTGAGTGTGTGTGTGTGAAAGTGTATCTTACCCTGATCCCTTCCTGTTTTCCTTTCCCTGCTTCCTGTGTATCAGGAGGGGAGTAGGCTCTCCCATGTGCTCTCATTTCTTTATCTCTACCTCGCTCAGTCCCAGAACAGAACTGATTATGATGTACTGATACCTCTGACACCGTGAGCTAAAACAAATCTTCCTTTTAAGTATGAGGGATTTTAATATGAGGGATTGTGACACACTAATGCAGAGTCTGACTAACACACTTGGTTACTATTCCTGAAACTCTACAAAATAATTGGCTTTCTTTTGCTTTTCCTCAGTTTCCAAGTTTGCTTTTGTTCCTCTGAGGTAACGATGTGCTTTCTGCAGTCCTAAGTTCATTTGTATTATTTGTTATTAATTATGTTAGTGGTTACTATTAAGAATTTAATTATTATTCAACTTAGCCTAGCATTTACAAATGTCAGTACTGAGGCAAACAGAACTGCTTTACAAGCATTGTTCAGTTAGGATGGTACTAGAGAACAGACTGATCAAGAATAAACAAAAATGACCAGGAAACATTATTACTGTTAAGCACAATCAAATTATTGCCATCTCTACATACCGAATGTGTCTTCTTAATGTGCACACCATGGAGTCTATGTAGGTTTCACATAGATTTGTTTTAGGACATGGATAAACTCTCTGAAATTTTGGTTTTTGTTTGTTTGTTGCTTGCTTTTTTCATATGCAAGGATGTGTTTTTGGTATCCAAATCTCAACTGTGTATATGTCCTCCAAAAGTTTTGAGAACTACTCTTCTAGAAACTTTAATAGAAGTATGTAGTTTGCTGTTCGGTTCTTATCTCAGTGACCAAATGTCAGTACCAAAAACAATACTGAATGAATTGTAAAAATGAATTGAATGTTGGCAGTGCCCCAGGGAAAACCCAGTCCTCGCAAATCATACTTTTGTTTTATAGCTTAAGGTTTTGCAGCATAAAATGATACTTGGTGGGCTGCTTTTTGTGACCCATATTTCTTTCAGATTATTTTTTAGTTTTATAGTTAGTGGTGTAAAAAAATCTAGGATGATGGGAGGGATACCCAAAGAAACTGAAAACAAATGTATACCCAAAGTTTTAGTTTATACACACGCCCCTCCCCTTTACATATTTGGTCTTTTTGAGACAGGGTCTTCCTGTATCCCAGCTTGTCTGGAACTCACTATGTAGACCAGGCTGGCCTTTATCTCACAGAGATCTACCTGCCTCTGCCTCCTGAGTGCTGGGATTAAAGGCATTCACCACCATGCCCAACTTCATTTTTATTTTTAGTTACTGTTTAATATTTTATATGTTAGTTTTATTTTATGAGTGTATCGCCTGCCTGCAAGTGCACCTGTGTCATGCAGTGCTCTCGGAGGTCAGAAGAGGGCGCCAGATCCCTCAGTTATCCGCCGCCATGTGGGTGCTGGGAACCAAACCTAGGTGGTCTGCAAGAGCAGACAGTGCTCTTAACCACCGTTTAAATTTATATATTGCTTTGGTTTTAGAAGAGTTTTACTTTTGTCAATTAAGCCAGTATCTCTGTTTCCTCCCTTTTAAGTAATTTTGAAGCTATGCGGTTCCAGACTTTTAACCATTAGTTTTAAAAAATTAATTGTGTGTGTGCACGTGCACCAGTGCGTGTGTGGGCGTCAGAGGACAGCATGTGCGAGCTGATTCTTGTCTTCCCCCATGTTTTGCGGCAGAGGCAGACTGCCTTGTTTCTGCCATTGCTCAAAGTATTCTGTACTAAGTAGCCTACAAGCTTCCGGCCAATTCTCCCTTTTCCCGCTCCCATCGCTCCAGGAGAGTGCTGGCATTACAGATGGGTGCCTCTGCATCTAGCTTTCTGTGCGGGCCCTGGAGATCAAATTCAGGGCATCAGGCTTGCACAGCTTTTATCCCTTAGTCATTTACAAGTTACTAAGGGGTCTGACTATGCGTTTCTTGAAATGTCTTTCTAAGAAGCTGCATTGCTATAGATAAAAATAAGAGCTGTGAAAATGTGCCTTGGATTCCTGTATGAATATAGGGCCCACTTTTAAGCTTGAGATGGAGGCAGTCTGAAAAATACTTTGGTTTACGGTGTCTCACTTGTCCTTGTGAAATAAACATCACAGAAACTTCCCAGGTGGCTAGTTGTTAATTGCTTTTCATCATATCCTTACAAAAATGTTAAGAAAGTTAGAAAGCTCGATTTTCAAAACTTTTGTTTAGACACCTCATAGATGCAATATAGGCAGCAGTAGGTTCTGTATCTGCAGATTCAACCAACTGTGCATCTCTACTAAACATATATATGCCTTTCACTTATGAATATTCCTAAACGATGGTATAACACCTACTTATATATCATTCAGATTGTATCAAGTATTATAAATGCTCCAGAGATGTTTTAAAGTGTACAGGACAATATGTATAGCTCATATGCAACTGTTACATCATATCCTATAAAAGACTTGAACATTCAGGGATGTTATTTGCCAGGGTTTAGAGCCTATTAAAAACTACTGAGGGATGACTATGTGTGTATATATTATATAACACACACACACACACACACACACACACACACACACACACACACACACACATATATATAATTACTTTTCTTGAAAACCTGAAAAGCTGTATTTTTCCCCCCCCTGGAGTGATGTTCATCCAGATAAGGTCCCAATGACAGACCAAACAAAGATTGCATCAAGTCTAGTTTAATTGGTGTTATTTCTAAGGCAATTTAAGGACAGCTACATCACCAAAGAAAAGGTGTGTTCCCACACTTCCACCCTGCAATTGTTGATTGCTATGTATTGGGGGAAAGGGGAGCGTGGGGAAGGTCCGTGAGCTACTAGTGAGCCTGAGCCCTTTCAGGTACTCTTTCCTCTGGTCTCTCATGAGGCCTTCCTCCTCTCTAAAGGGAATGTTAATGTGTCCAGCCTTTCGAGGTTCTTATGGGGGATAATCATAGCTGTTCTGATTTCAAGACAGTAACAGCCATGCCACGGCTGAATGTTCCATAACATAAGTTTGCTCCCATAACGAGATATTCATTCCGTACTTAGGAATCTGAATATCTATGAGAATAACTTTGCTGATATTTTAAGGTAAAAATCTCTGACATGTTTTACATTTATTACTAAATTTTAGAGCAAAGCTGTACTGTTAGCTTTAATTAGCAATGCTAAATAAGGTTTTTTTTTTTTCTTTTTAAATGTTTTCAAAGGAAAATTGCTCAGCCAGCTTTGAAGGTTCTGGGCCGTGCCATGTTCTTCTCAATGGGATTTATGGTTACTGTGAAAGGAAAGATCGCTAGTCCTTTGGAAGCACCAATTTTTGTTGTTGCCCCTCATTCCACATTCTTTGATGGAATTGCCTGTGTGGTGGCTGGATTGCCTTCACTGGTATCTCGAAATGAGAATGCACAGGCCCCTTTAATTGGCAGTAAGTACTTGGAAGGTAACAGATAAAATATTACCATGGTAAATGCTTTAACCTGAAAGAATCTTGCATACTTTTTTTATGTAAGCATATTTACTTTCAGTCCTGGGAGTTGAACCTATGGTCTTGCACAAGCTAAACAAGTGGTCTTGTACTGAGCTACATCCCTGGTCAATTAAATAATAATAATGATAATAATAATAATAAAATCTTTAAATTATTTTAAACATCCTTTCTTTTATTTAAATAAGCTGCTGTATGTAAAAAAGTGAGTTTGTCCAAAAGAAAGCTTAGATATTTCCCCTGTGTGTGGCCTCATCAGTCTTTTAGGAAACATCTTTATCACTGTGTCACTTTATTGATTTATTTATTTTTAAAAGAGTATTTAACCCAAGAATCTGAAAAACACAGCATCCGTGCTCTTTCACGAACTTCTCCTAAGGATATTAGACTGATAAAAATGGACTAAGGCTTTTCTCCCAGCTCTGTTTTCTAAATTATTGTCTCCCGTTTTTCCCTGAGGGACATTTGTGTAACTCTTTGAAAATTATGATGTGGAACAATAAGTTCTTCCTGCCATAAAAAATAATGAAGCAAGTGAAATGTTTTTCCTGCCAGATGGTTCAGTCTCTCCCTAAGGAATCGGTCTCCAAGCCACTGCTCTCGGTTGTCCCAAGGTTATTGCCAACAGCAAGAGACTAGAGAGCGGGGTGTGAAAGTCACCGGGTGTTGCCTTGTTGTTCTGGAGAAATAATAGTCGTTCTTGCAGCTTTGTCATTCAGGGAACACACTTCTTGTTCTCCAGAGTGCAGCTAGGCACTGTCTTCATAAGGCCTTTCCCTGAATGTTTGTATAGCAAAACAATTGGAGGTGTTTTTGCTTGCATTAAGAATCCTTCTATTTAGAAGACATTGTACTGAAAATTTAAGTAAAATGAGCCCCAATTGTGCTCTATTCATGTGTACTATGAATTCACAAAGTTAGTGTTCAAGATGTTCCTAAAGTCAAACAAAATAGTCTTGAAGTTTATTCCAGAAGCTTAATGCCCATTGAGAAAGAAGATTGCTAGGGAGAAAATTCCATTTGATTTTTTTTTTTCCTTCTCTGGTTCTTTTCACTGACCTCTGTAAAATCGGTCAAATCTATCCAGGTCTGCTTTTGAAATTAGAATCTATCTAGCTAGCAAACTTTGAATTTGACTCTAAAAAGTCGTTCTCTTAGACCTGCTAGTATTTTCATTTTCTGTAAATATTTGTTTCACAATTTATCCAATATTAATGTCATGATGGCGTTTGCCCCCAGATAACTTGGTTATGACTTTTTGTTTGTTCTAAAGGACTGTTACGAGCTGTGCAACCAGTTTTGGTGTCTCGTGTAGATCCAGATTCCCGAAAAAACACAATAAATGAGATAAGAAAGAGAGCCACATCTGGAGGGGAATGGCCCCAGGTAAAGCACAGTTGTCATTTCTGTCTATTGAGAATTTTTGTATGCCTGTGGACTCATTCATTTGGATCCACAGAGAGCAAGATACTTAGCCATGCATCTTTGGCATAATTGACACAGAATTAATAAAATAGTCAATAATTAGTCCCCTTCCCCGCAAGTAGCATTTTTATTTATCAGATACTTTGATCAATTTTACTTTGTGTCATGAAAATTATTCTTTAATTGTAACTTTAATTCCCATTAAATATTATGGATATTTTATATAATTTAACTCATGTGACTCACAAGGATGATGAGTTTATTGAATATTTTCTGAAATTTATTTAAATAGAACTTTCAGTTTAAAAGGCTTATCAAAATAACCCCTTCTCTGGAAGGGCAACATTTACTGCATAAACCAAAGTTAACTGATATTAAATATCCTTCTATCCTTGCCCAGATGAAAGCACATGATCTCTAGCAGACTGATAACCACAGTGATCTGGCCACCGTTGATAGCATGTTAGAGTATGTCTGTCTACCTTGGAGGTTTTGTAATACAGACGTACGAGGAATGGTTTAAAACATTTGAGGTAGCATTTAGAATAAAGGTTAGAGTTTTCTCTTTGATTCCAAGAAATATGTCTAGGATTAATAGGTGAGAGAATAACAACAAAAAAAAGGTACATTTCAGTTCATTTTTCTCATTTTGGAGAACTTCCTCTCTGTCCAGAGGTCAAATGGTGAGATTTGGAATTCTTTTCAGGCATTGACTGAGCAGCCAAGAGAGAATGTCTTGTAGAAATAGTTCAAAGCTTGTCGATTCCAGGTTACTTTATACTTGCCCCTTCCATCTCTGAGATTTTATGATTCACTTGGACTTTCCCCAAACAAAACTATTTGCTCTTCCCAGGAAACCCATTTTATAAATTGGAGGATGATGGAATTACACCTACTCATTAATTTTTATTCTGCAAATAACCTGTAAGGATAATAATTTGATCCAGTGTTTTCCCTCTCTAATTATTATACAGTGTGTATCGCTAAGTGATTTGAGTAATAGGGTTTACTTTATTTTATGTACTTAGCAATTACCTTTTGACTACATTTTAAAAGCTTCATTAAACCAAGCTTCTGTCTTAGTGGAAAAAAGTAACAATACAGTCTGTCTTCCACAGAGGAGAAAAAAAGCAGCATACTAAAAGCCGAAATGCTTCCTCTGAAATTAAAAAGAAAAAAAGCTATGAAGTTAAATTCTATAGGTTAATTAAGTCAGCTAAGCACATACCACACTGCAAGTATTCCCCTTTGTTTTCAAGGCACTCCTGAAGTCTGTATAGGAAGTAAATATCATCTAATGAGGAAACTGTAACAAAGAAATTTTTTTTGATTAAGGGTGTAACCTTGCTGTATGACTTCTCTTAGATTTATTCAGACCATTCAAAAAACACCAAGAAACAAATGCGAAAACCCAGAAACCAACATAGCATATTTTATAAATTAAGAATATTGTTGATTCAGAGCTTTAATCTATTTTCTAATTATTTTAATGGTCAACTGTACTTAGAGGAAAGTGGAATAATCTGATTCCAGCTTCCATTAGAGTCAAGTGTTAGCCTTTTGTTTCATTTTAATTTTTAGCAATTGGCAGTATTGATGAACTCATAGGCAAATAGAGAGGTAATCTATTAATTAGACTGAAATATTAAATTTATTCCTTTTCTCCCAAGATACTAGTTTTCCCAGAAGGTACTTGTACTAATCGTTCCTGTTTGATTACTTTTAAACCAGGTGAGATAAATTAAATTATGTATTGTAACAACATAGTGTGGAAGATTTCTCAGCTGATTAAGTTGTAGTACACGGCATAACTCCTTTGCTCTGAGTATTTATTCTTTTCTAATTAAAAGGTTTCTAGTGTTGTGATTCCACAGAACTTACTCCTTGGCTTTCTTTTTGGTATAACTTTCGCCTCCTTTTAGTGTCCTTTGTGCTTGTGTGAGTGTGTGTGTGCGTGTGCGTGTGCGTGTGTGTCTATACACTGAAGCTATTAACATTTTTCTTTTTCTTCCAAGGAACCCTCCTAGATACCCCGGGTCTGAAGCCACGCCTTCAGTTATTTTCCAGAGCTTAGTCCTTTCTTTTTCACATTAGGAAGGTGGCCCCGAATGCTGCTTTCATTCTAGCTTGTAACACTTTAGAGTGTTTTTATATTGACTGCTAGATTGCTCAGTACTAAAGTTATGATGCATTTCTAGCCAGTGTGCTAGCTTTGTTTCAGACATTTTAGTTCTTATTTTTCTGTCTGGAATTTGACATTGCTTTTTAAGTCTTGTTAAATAATGTGTATTTGGGAAATGAAAGCAATCTAAAAATAACAAATAGTAGAATTATATATATATATACCAAAGAATGGTTTTAGAGTGGTTAGAAAAATTTTAAATCAGAAAATGTAAATAGATACATGTTTAAGTGGTTTGGGTACAACATTTAATATTTTTCTTAAACCTTACTTTTCATAACTCCTCATTTTGGTAAGTACTTTAGCATAGTTTCTGTTATGTGTACCCTTAAGCTACCAGAATATTTATGTCATTCATACATATCGTTTCTTATTATAAACATTTTGTCCTTTTAAAAAACATGTTATAAATTTTCACTGTGGTCTAGGAGCCTTCATTCCAGGAGTTCCAGTGCAGCCCATCATCCTGAGATACCCAAACAAGCTGGTAAGGAAGAATTTCAGGATTCCATATCCCATTCTCTAAGACTCCTTTTAGTATTTGAATAAGAAATGAATGGATAGATGATGGAAGCAATCGCACAGATTAATGCTACTTGCAATCTGATTTTAAAACTTTTGCCTGGGAGACCTGTGTTTGTGACACCAGCGCTGACTGTTGTTTGCCATGATTAAGCTTCAGGAAGACATTTCCAGCCTCTACTCAACTATCTTTATGAAGACATGAAATCCCGGATTTAGGATCTGATTATACTGGACAGTAAAACTTAGGATTTTTATAAAGCCTACAAGGAAACTTTTCCAGCTTCAGAGGTCAGTAGTGGTGGAGAAGGGTGAGAATAGGAGGACAAATTTGGGGGAGTAAGTACTTGCTCAGTACTAGCTCAGTACTAGCTCAGTACTAGCTCAGTACTTACTACCATATGACCCTTGATGAGTAGCTTAAGAAACTACCGTAAAGAATTTGACATCCTATCTAACGTCCAGTGTTGACTCAGGAAATAGTCTTTTCTGTACCAGGTGCATTGTTATTTTCTGTGTATCAGTTATACTACCGTTTCTCCAGAGATTGGGATTGGTTCTGAAAGGACTCTACTAGAGAATTAGAAAAAGGCAGGATGTAATTGTTATGTATACTATTTAAGATGAAGAGTTCTTGATCAGTTCAGCTTTCTATTCAAGACTGGTTTCTCAATTTGAAAATCTGCAGTTAAAATAGGAATTAGAATCTACCCATTTATACGCATGGCTTGGTCTATAAATTTAAATTTACCATATGTTAAAATGCTTTCAGTATATAGTACTTTTTTCTCTCAAATAATCCATTTTGTGAGAGCTGATATATTGTTTATATTTTTATATCTGCAAATTAGTTTTCCAGATATACTTATATTGGGAGAAAATAGCTCCACATGTACAATAATATGTTTTTAAATTTCAGAACAAATTTTTCCATAAAAAGATAGAGATGTAAGAAGATGATCTTTGCTGTAAATATATAAGATTTGTGTTGTTAAGGAGCTCACCTCCATTCATTGCTCCTTAACAATTATGTGCTTATTTTGAATTTAATACCTTACTTTTCATTCCAGAAAAAAAATGTACCTCAGTCCTAATATTAAACAAAGCTTTATTTTATCGTTTTTCCCCCTCTAGATTAAGGTTTTGTTGTTGATGATGTTTTGTTTATTTCTTTTGAGACAGGGTCTCATGAAGTCCATGCTGACTTTGAAATCATTGTGTGTCTAAAAATGACCTTGAATTCCTGATTCTCTTGTCTGCATCTCTCAGTTGCTGAGATAACAGGCATCCATTTCAGGCTAGACTAACAGTTTAAATACTTCTATTGTTATAGGATACTGTGACTTGGACATGGCAAGGATATACATTGTAAGTCACTTATATAATTGAATAGTCTCTGTGAGCTTTATTTTAATGAAGAAAAAGAAATATAATTGATTCCTTCTTTAAAACAAAAATATTGTTTTTGTAAAACTAAAGGTTTGTAATCAGTCTTAAATATTGTAATCAATACTCTGTAGTGAGCATCACTTTCTTCCTCATTTATTCCTGGTAAGATTAATGTCTATTAATGCCATTTGGAGAATACTTGGTATGTAAAGTTTTTGTTTACTAGTTAACAAGTCACATTCCAGAAACCCAGCTTATATCATACTTAGCTTGAATTTTGTACTTTCCACAGGAGGTTTAAAATCAAGTGGTATCTCTGTTTGTACTTTATGACATTGATTTAAACAGTTCAGGTTTAGTTTCATGACCTGAAATAGTTGTGATATATCTGTTATGCTTTAAGGAAATGACTGATCAAGATTTCAGTTCCATTCTTAGATCCCCAAAGCATAACAATCAGCAGTTTCTATATGCTTGTAAGAGAGGTGAGAAATAGTTTCCCTACTAAAGAAGCAGAAGTGAAATAGGCCTTTACAAAAGAATAGAGTATGTAGAAACCAGCTTTCTTTCACAGTCTTAAGTTTAGCTCCCACTAGAAAAGTTTGAGCCTGCTTTTTAAACTCTGGTGAGAACCATTTCAAAACCTGCATTTGAGAATTTTCACCAGGGACTTGTCCCATTTTGAGATTAGGAAGAGAGCTCAAATAACATTGCTGATGGATAGGTGACAACCATTTAGAAATATTTAAAGGGAAATAGTTGTTATTTTCAAGTACACTGTGGACTTCCTTGGTAACACTTATACAATAAAATTCATGGGGAGAAAACAGAACATGATTTCCTTTTTGTGCACATAAGTTTTTATGAAATACTAAGTTTGAATCAGAGTAGATAACTTACAGGTCAGTTGAATAAACATTTGATAACTATTAAACATTTATGTTCCTATTGTGTTTCTGTCCTTGATAAAGTTAAGATTATATTGACAGTGTATTATCTCTAATTCTTCAAAGAATCAATTTATTCATTAAACTAGAATACATGTTTCTTGACTCTTCTAATTTGGAGTTTCTAGTTTTTAACTTTTATGCAAGAAAAAACCAGGAAGAACAAGCTGTATGAGCATTTTAAATGCAAAAGTACCTAAAATTTGGGTGGCTACGTCTTTGTGTCTTCTGATAGGTATCATCCTTCAAGCCTTTCTCCTTAGCTGCCCTGTGGAGATAGTGACTTTGGGTCACTGTCTGATCAATATAGCTTTGCTGTCATGCAGCAGTTAACACAGTTGTGAAGGTCAAATAGAAGAAATCTTTCTGGAAGGGGGATTAGGTGACTTAAATAGAATGGCTTAGTTAATGTAACCTTCTAGTCTGGGAAATGTGCAATAAAGGGAAAGAGAACATTGGAAAGTGGATTCAGGAAAGAAAGAGTAGAATAATGAGAGTCGAAGATTTCCTGTGATATAAACAAACACAGGTTCCTTAAAAAGCATGTTTGTTTTGTGCAGATGCAACGTGGTACTTACTAATGGCAAGTCCCATTTCTACCCTTTTCCTCAGACCTACTTATTATTAACTGTTACTTACTAACTGTTATTGTTAGTCCTGTATCTAATAGCTCTAAATCAGTATTCTCAGTTGCTTTTGCTCCAAGTGTGCAGATTCTAGGAAAGCAGTATTAAGCCAAAGCAGATATCCTAAGGGTGATGAGACTTGGGGATGAGCTTAGAGAAAAGTCAGAGCTATGGAAGGCTGTTTTCTAAAAATTATTTGGTCTGTCTGTGGACAAGACAAATCTAGTGTATATTATGAGCAGTGTCTTTTTTTATAGCATTCGTGCTTTTTCACATTTAAAAATATTTTTATTAATGCTAAGGACTAAATGTATTGTATCTTGATCATATCCACCCCTTTCCCAGAAATCTTCTGTCAGATCCACAACCCACCTCCCTATGCACCCAACTTCGTGTCCTCTTTTAAAAAAAAAACAACAAAAAACCCCCATCCAGTTCAGTTTGTGCTGCCCAATGCTCTTGGAGCATGCAGCCATCCTCTGAGCATGGGCAACTGACCAGAGGCCATACGCCCTTAAAGAGTATTACCTCTCCCTTTCCCAATAGCTACCAATTGTCAATAGTTCTTCTGCTAGGACTTGGGCTTCTTGCCCATGCTCTCCCCCCAAAACTGGAATTTTGTTTGGCTTGGGAATGTGTAGGCATTCTCCATGCTGTCACAAAGGCTGTGGGTTCATATGTTCCAATACCCTGTTGTGTCCAGAAAACACTCTTTTTATTGTAGTCCTCTGCTCCTCTGGATCTTAACAATATTTCTAACCCTTCTTCCCCAAAGATTCCTGAGTCTTTGGTGGAGGGATGTGATATAAACGTCCCACATAGGGCTGAACACTCCACAGTCTCTTATTCTCTGCTCATTGACCAGTTATAGTCTCTGTAAACCATCATCATCGACAAAAAGAAACATCACTGAGGGCTGAGACATGCGCTTCAGAACAGAATATGTATCTTTTCAAATACTTGATATACAAAGCTGTTTGTAAATAATTGAAGATCAGTTTACTTGACTCTGGATAAGTAGACTCACTGACTTGGCTTGGAATCTATACATAATAAAATATTTTTCCTCTTTCAGAAGAAAGATGTGAAATTAATTAACCATTAACCATTAACATTTTACAATGAAGTTGAGAGATTCTAAATTTACTTTCCAAAGTCCTTCCATTTATATAACTTTTACTGAAGTTGTTTTTCAGCAGTTTCATTCATGTGTATAGTGTATTCTGATTACTTCCCCTACACACCCTCCTTTATCTCTCTCCCATCCCTTGTCAAACCACCTTTCTTCCAAATCCCTTTCCCACAACTGAAGATACTGAATTCCCTCCCCAGAATCTACCAGTAACTAATATTCCTTGTTGAAATTCCTAACTTAAATCTTTTCAGAGAATTTTTACAGATACATCATTCTCTAATTACTTAATAGAAAAAAAAAAAAGCTTGACTAGTTATTTTCTTAAACATATGATCTAATCCACTCTGCCTGATTTCTGGGTCAACTGTCTAAAGAGGCTAAACTGAAAATCCTATAGAAATCTTATCCAGAGTCTAAATACATACTGGAAAGCTTCAAGTCAGTGCCTCTGTTTCAAAAACTGTGCTTTGTGAGTCGGTTAACCACTTTAATGAAACCCTTTGTCTAGATTTTCAATAAAATTAAAATTTTCAGGTAGCTCATACTGTATTACTGAGACAATTTAAATAAAGTTTTAAGGAAAAGCTCACTGATTTTTTTTTTTTTCAGTTAAAAATTAGAGTTAGAAATTCAGTGTTCTACTTAGGAGCTTTCTTAAGCACATTTATGTGCCTTAAAATAGACTTTGTGTAATTTCTAAGAGATTTGGGCCTGTCAAGGAAACTGCTGATTTGGGGTTTCAGTCTACTGAGCTGTAGCTTGGAATCACAAATTCAATGTAATAATTGCAGTCAGTGATTTAATTTCTGAATAACATGAAGAGTTGTCTAACTCAGAGGAGTGTTAGGGCTGAAGCAAGTGTAAATCCGAATGCATGTGAAGTGCAGTGTGGGGTGCCTGTGTGTAAAGAAAAGCTTGCATGATTTGGGGTGATATATATAGTTGCCCTGTAAGAACAGCCTTCTCTTTTCTTTCTGCAGCATTCAGCTTTGTGTGCTTACTTTCTGTCAGCTCTTCACAAAGGTAGAGATTGAGGTAAGTCATTCACGTGGAACTTTGGAACTTTTCTCCAGTTTCAGATTTCTAGCTCATAAAGGCAGATGTATAAGTCCACTATATTTAAAATAGACCCTGGTGTTTTTTTATAAATTGTATTTTTAAATCCACAGTGTGAGATTTAGCCCTTGGGATCATGTTAAGAAACACATCTAACTTCTGGGAACTTCCAGTGTTCCCAGACCAGCTCTGTATCCCTATCTCCACCTCTTTACTCTTTTTAATGTTGACCTAGGCCAAGTTGATGGGCATTTTTACACTTGACAAAAGGAGCAGATGGAGCCTGGTGTGGTGGTGCAGGCCTTTAATCTCAGTGCTCCGAAGGCAAAGACAGGAGAGCTCTGTGAGATTGAGGTCAGTCTGGTCTACATAGTGAATTCCAGCTAGAACTACAGGAGACCCTGTCTCACAAAGACCCCCTCCCCAAATGTAAGGAGCAGATGGTAGTTGGTAGAGCCAGCCTCCTTGAAGAACTGGTTCTGTGAAAACTGAGAGGTAATACTTGAGATGTGGCCAAGAGACCCCAAGGTTGGATGCCTTGGTTTATAGAATTCTCCTACATCCTAGAAGCCTGAGGAAGTCATGTCAGGAAGTGGATCTTTATTCACAGCACAGGTTCTGAGTTGCAGTGGCAGATGGGGAATGAAGGAGTAATTCAAAAACTGAGAATTCGGACTAGAGTTTTAAGCCCCAAAGTTTGGGTCCAAGTAATAGGTGATACCCTCAAGTAATCAGGGAGGTAGAAAAGCTGGAACTGGGACTTGAGACTCTTGCCCAGAAGTTCTGATGATATCCATAGATAGGTAGTGTGTGTAGTGAGAAATTCTGCATGGGGGCTTGCGCTCTAAGTGGCAGGACTGGAATTTAATTGGCAAGAACATGATTTTGCCCTATTAGATAGTTTTGTTTTTTGGCCATTTATAGGTAGCCGGCAGTATCAGATAACGTACAAGAGTAAATTATACTTCAAAATGAGTTTAGTTTAGTGAATTCTTTTGAGATTTTCATGTCTACCTGTTTTGAAGATCATTTTCTCATTAGTCTTCTTGTACAAACCACTTTTAAAATTAGTTTGCTGTCCATCAGCATGATCATTAAATACAGCACAACACTACCTCTTGGGATATATTTGGTTATTTCTAGGGAAACAACAAGTACTCCAAGCGCTATTCTTTCTTTAGTAAACTACATAGTCTAGCTTTATTTTCTTTTTTATAACAAAACAACACATCTATACTTAAAACAACTTTGCTATTGCCTTGTGAATTTGGAAGAACACACACACACACACACACACACACAAACTCATACAATCATTTCCTCTAAGTGGACTCTTCTCCAGCTAAAATAAGATCTAGCAGTAGATGTGGAAATACGCACAGAACTGAACTGTGCTTTTTTTGTTTAGCGCATGTGTCAGCGGCAAGGTTGCATTATAACAGGGGTATGTAAGTTCCTTGTTTTGCGCCCTGACTGTGATTACCACACTTCCTTTCCATGCCATGACTTTTCTTTCTTTGAAGAAAAAAAATTACAGTACTTGCATTCTCCATCTGGCCAAGGAAAGAATGCATTCTTTGTTCTGTAACTTCACAAACAAAGTGACTTTCAGCCTGTTGAAAATCGTTGAATCAGTAGGGAATTTGTGTATTCGAACTGTGGTGCAGAATCGGACTCTGTGGACTTTAAGTCTAGCATTTTTATTTTGAATCTATTTCTTTTCGGTTTATGATTCTCTCTTTCACGAATGCATCTCCCAACTGCTTTATTCATCCTGCTTTATATTGGGTACTGGGATTTAGCCCAGGCCTTCACACAAGTGAGGCAGGGGTTCTACCACTGAATTATATCCCCAGCTCTTTTTATTTTAAGACAGAGTATTGCTAAGTTGCCTAGGTTGGCCTTGAACTTGCAATCTTCCGGCCTTAGCCTCTGAGACTAAAGATGTGTGCCATCATGCCTGGATCTAATAGCTTTATGATATTTGAATTTTCAGTTCTCCTCTATTTGAATATAACAAGGAAGTGCATCCCAGTAGTCTTTCAGGCTGGAAGATGGCTATATCGTGGCACAGACTCTAAAAAGTGGGCTTTTTTTTTTAACTTGTAACTTCTGTGGCAGAGCTTGAGGGTGCCTCACATGGAGCCTGGCTGTGGTCTCTGTTTATTTTGTTCCACTGATTGCAGGTGTTCTGGTAATTCAGAAGCAGCTTCTTCTTTTTTATTTAAAACTTTGTTGAATCAGTTTATTTAAAATGGATAGAAATCTTGGTTATTGTTGTAAACTTACTTTTAGAACCTCTCCAACATTAAGGAAGCCTAATTCAAGACATATTATTCAAGCATATGGGGTTACTTTTACAGTTTTACAAGTGAACTTTGAGTGGATTATTATGATTATTATTTGTTTCTTTTTTAAAAACTACTTTATATATTGTTTTTAGTTTATGTATATGCATGTATTGCCTACCTGTATGTAAGTGCACCCATTTTGTACAGTTTCTGTGGAGATCAGAAGAGGGTATCAGATCCCCTGGAACTGGAATTACAGTTGAGTGTGAGTGCTGGGAACCGAACCGAGGTCCTCTGTAAGAGCATCCAGTGTTCTTAACTGCTGAGCCATCTCTCCAGCTCCAATTATTAGTTTCTTAAAACATGGAATCTTATCCATAGATACCCTGGGAGGTCACTCTCCCCGAGCTCTGTCCTAGTGGCATAGGGGAGCATAGGCTGCCCCATGATGTACAGCCTCTTTCCACAATGTTGGAGATGAAGCTGGCCTTCAGTTCTGTACCCGTATATTCCTATGACTTCTCAGAGTAAAACGCAAAACAGAAACCAAAAATAAAAAGCAATACAAAAGCAGGATCTTGCTGTATACCTTGGGCTTGTCTCGAGCTAGGTAGCCAAGGCTGCTTTGACTTCACAGCAGCCCTCTTCCCTCAGCCTCCCGAATGCTGGGATTGCAGGCGTGAGCCACCACACTCAGCTTTGAGTGAGATAGGAAAGCAACTCACATGCTCTTAGTTTTAGGAGTTGCAGTGTGCCGAATGCTTTAGCTTTGTAGGATGCGAGCTTCATACCTGTCGAATTTGTTTCTGGCATCCTTGGGCAATGATGAGCTGTGCATCTGCAGAGGGTTCTACTGGAGTTATTCTTTGAATGGTAATGTGGTGTGTTTAGAAAGTATCTTCTAGGCTCACATTTACCTACCAGCTGCTTTATAAATATTCCTTGGTCAGCATAAAATTTAGGGGCACAGGGAATGTGATAGGTGATAAGAAATAGCACAGTCACAATACTAGAAAAGTTCAGGGCCTGGTAGTTTATTTCACGACAGAGAATTCGAGCTAAGTCAGACTACATGGGCGGCTAGTTGATGAATGGGAACTTGACCTTCACATTGACTGTCGTTTCCTTCTTCATAGACTGTATACTAGTGTGCATTCAAAGCATATCGATGGAGAAGCCCTCCAGTTAGTCATAGATACAGAAACATCATTAATCTTTAGGTGTGTAGATATGCATTGCTTTAAGAAAATTCCTCTGCAAAGCTTACAGTAATTTTAGAGTGGCTGACATTAAACCTTAAATACTTCATAGGAGGCAATTCCCTGTCTTCAGTATTAAAAATGGATATGTTTAATTTAAAAGAATATCTGTTCTGAGAAAGGGCTGTTATTAATAATTAGGGTTATTATAACATCTGTACACGTATCACCTTTTAAATCTTCAAAGAGCCCATGCTTAGGGAAGGTTGAAATACAGTAATGCAGTATGTATACAATGGGAAATCATCAGAGAGATGCATTGTTAGGCAGTTTTCTCATTATGTAAACATTATAGAGTGTACTTATACAAATATGAATGGAGGATCTTTCCACACTGGTAGGCTATTTAGACTACGTGGTAGAGTCTATTGCTCCTAGGCTATAAACCTGTTCAGCAAATTACTATGTTAAATACTATAGGCATTTATGATACAATATTAAATGTTTGTACATCTAAACATATGTAAACAGCTCCATTATAACCTTATGAGATCATCATTATATATATTTATGATGTTGTTATTATGCTGCATACACCTGTATATTTACATAGTTTATTAAAATATCCAAATACATTTAAAATTTATAATTTTGAGTTGAACACAGGCCTGTTAGAAAACCCTAGGCTCACAACTACACACATATGCACACCAACCACATATGTGCTTGTTCTAACAAAGCTACTTTGTTCTGGAACTTGGCAAAATTCTGGAATTTGTAGGGATTCATAGAGAAATGGACTTCTATAAAAAGTATTAGCTAGATTTTTTTTCTGGGTTTTTACTACCAGCCTATATGTGTTTAGAAAAATTAAACTTTTCTCGGCCTGTGTTCCCGTTGGCAAATTGGGGATAATCACACCTTTTTGTGTGGTGGTGAAGATTAACCAGGCTGCTTATGTGGTAAGTGTTCATTCAGCATAGCTTTTACTTCCCTCTTGTCTGCTTTTATTTATTTATTTATTTATTTATTTTCTTCCTCTGGGGAAGAAGCAGCAAGTGCTGTTTGTAAGCATCTCCCTTCTTTGCATTTTCTCCATGAAGAGTTCACAAAGAAATCCTAAGAACTGTAGTTGCACATTTATTAGGGTTGATTTAAGTTTTTTTTTTTTTTTTTTTACGGTAAGAGGAAAACTGATCATAGTGTCAATATTTATCAGTCTTCTTCTTATTCATGAGTTAGTAGAAAGAAAATGTGTTTAATGTGGCCAAGAAACAACGAACAGCCTAGTTTTATTGGTACTCAGCATTGATATAAAGGACTGTCTCCAGCTAATAGATCATTTTCTCTGTATCTGTTTTTCAGCCCAAGAAAAGGTAGGCACCATAAAGTCAAAAAGCATAAAGAGACGATTAATTGGGGGGCTGGAGAGATGGCTCAATGGTTAAGAACACTGGCTGCTCTTGCAGAGGAATGGGGTTCAATTCCCAGCATCCACATGACAGCTAACAACCATCTGTAACTCCAGTTCCAGGGCATTTGATGCCTTATAAGTCAAGTGATTGAAAATGGACATTTGGCTTTAAAAAATGGATTATTCTGCATTTAAAACTTTTGCTTCCTTCTATTGTTTGGTTATACATTTTATTAACACTGGTTTTTAAACTATTGTTTGAACCTGATACCATGCAAGTATAATTTTACTAGACTACGATAGAGGGAATTTTTAGTAATACTAATTTTCAGTTTGTTCTGGTTATTTAAGTGATGTGGGGACCTCTGGTGGCTTGGTTTATTTTTCCACTTTAAAGGCTTTTTTTTTTTTCCCACTTTAAAGACTTTTTTCCAATTGGAGATTTCCAATTGGAGAGGAACTTAGAGATTATAGAATCGAAGTTATTCTTTTGACGGAAGGACCAGAAACCAATAAATCTCTTCTCCTAGAACATGTAGCAGAGCCACAGCCAGATTCTCTCTCTAGTGTGCCATTATATTAAGCATGAGAAGTAAAAAGACACACAGCACATTATTCTGTAAGTCCTGCACCTGTATCTTAAAAATGTCTCACGCACCACAGCGGTGCTCTCCGTCCTCACTCCTCCTAGTCTGGGTCTCCAGGTCTCTCCAGGCACCACTGTGGGGTCCTCCAGGCTCTTCCTCTGCTCCCAGCCTCTTCCTGTTTGATGCATCTTTGGTACCACTGAAGTTGCTGCTCAGAAACTGGGCTCTTGTCATCCTGCTTTACTTAGATATCTGAGTCACCAGCACCCTAAGATGCTTAACATGCTTGGCAATACTTGAATATAGATCCATTTAGGAAAAAAAAAAATTCTTCGTGCAATCTCTTTTGCTTTCAAGTCTTAGCCCTGCCTTTTATGGCCTTGGCTATATTGTTTCATTTCTTTAAGCCCCGTTTTCATCATAAGTGGAAATGGTAGAGCTTGCCACAGAGTATTGAGACAGCTAGCCATAAAGCCTGTAATATAAAGTGCCCAGTATAGAATCATTAGCTGTGACTGGTTGATTTGTCACTGGATGATGGATTTCTACCCCATTGCATGGAGAGCTTCCGGAGGGCGGGGACTTCAGAGCTAAACCTCCAGGTCTTAATGCACTGCCTGGCACATGAGGGGTATATATTCAAACAATATTTGTTGAATGTTGAGTTATGATACCTTGAACAGGTAATTTATTCTTTGTAAATTCTAATCAATTGGGATAGAATCAGAAGAATTAATTAAATGAAATAACATGTACAAAACATGTAGCATCATTCCTGGTTCACAAGTATATTAAGTAAATATTGGAAAAATGATACCCTTTAGAAGGTGTGCTCAGGTATTGGTTTTTCCGTAGAGCATTAGCGCTTCCGCACGTACCTTCTCCATAGCTCTCAGCTCTGGCTTTGACTGCATTTCCTTGCCTCCTGGCAGAATTAATCATTTCCTATTCCTTGCCCTAGAGAGAATAGTGTAGTTGGAGAAAATAAAGTCTGACAAACCTTGGGATGAATTTGAGCCATGTGACTTACATAACATTGGGTAGGTGAGTTAAGTGTTTATACCTCATCTGTAATTCAAGTAAGAAAGCTGATGGTTCTTAATATATGGGATTATTATGTCTAAATGTGACTCTTCTTTAGAGAAGAAGGGTCCTAATTATTCTTGCCTGGAATTTTTAAGTGCTATATGCTAACAAAATTATATAGCTTGAATGTGGCAACAAAACCTTGATGCTATGAGCCTGGAGAGATGGCTCAGCTGTTAAGAGCACTGGCTGCTCTTGCAGAGGACCTGGGTTCAAATCCCTGCACCCACATGGTGGCTAACAACTGTCTGTAACCCCAGTTCCAGGGGATCTGACTCCCTCTTCTGGTTTCCACGGGCATTATACAAGAAGGGTGCACTTACATACATACAGGCATAACACTTATACATATTAAAGAAAAATCCTTGATGTGAGAAAACCATAAGTATAAACGACAAGAGCTGGGGAGATGGCTTAGTTGGTAAAGTGACTGCTACACAGTATGAGAACCTGAGTTTGAATCCTTAAAATCCCATGTTAAAGCCAAGTATGGTGGCATAGCTCTATAACGCTATTGCTGGAGTGTGGGGACGGAGCCAGAAAGATCCCCAGAGACCAGTGGCCAGTCAGTGAGCTCTGGAAGTAGGTGAGGGACCCTCTCAAACATACATGATGGAGAGAAAGACACCTGACATTGACCTCTGCCCTCCACCTGAATGTGTACATGGTACACATGTACTAACATGGCATAGGCATACATACAAATACAAATACACACAGACAAAGTGGAAAAGGAGAAGAATCATGCAAATCAGGCATCACCCAGTATGAGGTAGAGAATAAAGTAAAGCCAAAGCCATAAAGCAAAAATGGCAACAAATAAAAAGCCAGAAAGCCTATTTTGAAGTTTAATTTTTTAAATAAGAAAAATAACAAAACAATCTTCAATGAAAAATAATGAAAGCATGGTTGTCATTGGAATGGATGGGACAGATAATACTCTAAAATATTTTTTTAAAGTAAAAAAAGTCCATTTTCACTTGAGCTGCTACTTTACAAATTCTACTGTCACGATGAGGCCAGGCAATGACTGTAGTCCTCTTTTCAGAGTTGAGTAGACAGTTTAACACAGTTGACACTGCCAGACTTGTATGTCCCGAGTCCTACCCAGTATTTCTTCCATGGCATGCAATCTGTGTTCTAGAAAGGCCAAGGTTGAAGCATAGTTGATTGGTAGTTTCATTTAGTTAGCATTTAATGTCTTGGCCTAAGGACTGCTATGTAAAAGTATGTCTGTCTTTCAGTTTATGCCTGTTCAAGTTCCAAGTGATGAAGAAAAAAGTGATCCCGTTCTTTTTGCCAGTAGAGTCCGGAATTTAATGGCAGAGTAAGTGACTATTTGACATTCTAATCGGTAGGTAATTTGAAAGTTGCTGGTATTGTCACTTAGCTTCACGAGTTTCCGCCCATCTTTCTCATTTGCTGACTCGTTTGGTAGTAGAGTAACGAGCTAAGGGGCACAGTCAGCAAAATAGCTTCTTTCTCAGCTACATTCCCAAACTAATAGAAATGTATTTCAGCTAGAAAGTTGGAAATAGGTGTGATAACCAGAAAGGCCAGTCAGTGTCTTCCACAGGTGAGTGCTGCCATGCTGGCTGTCACTGTCACACAGCATTTTGTGATGACTTGGGACATCCTTTTAAGGCCTGCTTTCCACCCTCAAGCCTCCCATTAGCAGCCAAAGGCTGGATGTTTCAAAAGTGACAAAAGGAAAAAAAAGCTTTCTGGGGGAGAAGATGTACAGAAAAGGACAACAGTCGCCCTCATGAAGAGGTGCAGAATAGGATTTAGAAACTGTGTAACTTGAAGTAAATAATTTCATGCATAAAAGGGAGTTTTAACTGACCATAAGTTTAATTAGATAAATCATCCCCTGTCTTGTAATGAAAGAATGCTAAGTTACACTATACACCACCCGGGCAGCCTCAGAGCCCTCCAGATGTGTACTCTCTCCACAGGCACCACCTCCCTCAATCAGCTCCAGGAGGAGGTTTGGAACTAATAGACCCAAAGCATTTTTTTTCCCTCTCAGTAAGAATTCAACTGAAACTCTGAATTTGACTTCAAAGCTGAATTTGGCCTTATAGCCAGATTTTACATTCAAATCTGTCTGCCTATCAATCCATCTATCTAATTCTGACCTATACATATATATCTTATTTCATAGCATAATACATTTATTTTCCAAATGGGATAAATGTTTATTGAAACATTTTTTCTACTAAGTATATTTAGATGTGTTTTTTCTATCTAGTTCCTAAACCAGCTACAAAATTCATTTTCATAATTGTTTCTTTCACAATGTAAAAGCAAATTTTGTGGCTGTATGTCTCCTTGTGTCTGAAACTGATGAAATAAGTTTTAAGAACAAAATAGTTTCTATTGGGTATTTTAGCTTCCCAAAGTAGGTCTAGAAACTAAGAAGGAATTTATACAAGTGGCTTTTTTTTCTGTATTGAGATAGGGGTGAGAAGAGGTCTTATATAAAGAATAAGAGAATGAGTTCCCTCCAAAGCTCCTTCTCCTCATACATAAAATAGGAACTAAAATTAGTGCCTTGTTCTTCACATGGTTTTACTATAATGAGACTTGAAATAGGAAAAAAAAAGGTTTTATATATGATAAAACCATTTGAAAATGTACTAGGAAATCTTAGATCTCCAGAGGCTGAAGCTGATAGCAAATTCAAGGCCAGCCTGGCATACACACTGAGACCCTTTATTAAAACACCGAAGTCAAAAAATGATAAAAAGCACAGTGGTGTACTGTTCGCCAAGTAGGGCACTAGGCCCCTTACTCACGTTATCTAGCATCTTACAGCAACTCTATGAGAAAGGCTTGAGTTACTAAGGAGTTACTATCACATAAAGTAGTGATTGATCGGGGACTCAAACAACTCCTATCACCAAAGACCAAACTGTTTACTATGTTGCATTATTTATTATATAGTAAATTATTATTGTTCCAGTTGAAACACAAAATAAAAATTATCAGCTACCTCAGGCAAGGTATTATCTGAGCATAGATAAGTGGAACCCCAGTCCTTCCTGGGGAACTATTGACATCCAACGTGCTGGGATGGGGAGAATCAATCTCATTTAAGGGTAAGATTCTTGGTAGATTGATTAGGCTAGAGTGGATAAAATGAAAATTGGGGGCACAAATATGATTCTATAAACCTTAACACATATATTAGAGTATATTAATATATTAATAAGTAATAGTATAATTAATATATATTATATGTATTGGGGTACAGGAAATTGAGAGGACAGTAAGTAGGGAGCCAATAGGGAAGGGGATCTAAATATGACCAAAATATATTATATGAAATTCACAAAAATTCAATTAAAAATGAAAAAAATATTGATCATGTAAAATGAAAAATAAGTAAAAATATATTAGATATATGTATGAAACTGTCAAATAATAAAGTTATTTTTAAAATATTAACTACATAGACAGAAACCTACAGATAGAAGTTTTCTTTAATTTTTATTTATTTTAATTATACGTGTATGAGTGTTTCCCCTGCATGTAAGTAAGAGCACTATGCTCATGCAATGCCTGTAGAGACCAGAAGAGGGCGTTGGAGCTCCTGGAACTGGAGTTACAGACAGTTGTTATTTGCCATGTGGGTGCTGGGAGCCAAACCTCGGACCTTTGCAAGACCCACCAGTGCTCTTAACCACTGAGGCATCTCTCCGGGCCCTAGAAAGAGAAGGAGTTTTAATGAGCCACAGTAAACCTGTGAAGTACAGAAAAGCCATAGCTACGAATGGAAAAAGTAATACATGCTTTTCTGTCCACTATTATCTGTTGACCAGTTCAGGCCCAATGAACACTCTACTTTTTATTGAAGTTTTTCTTCTTAATACTCTTAGAGCTTTGGGAATACCAGTAACAGATCATACGTATGAGGACTGCAGATTGATGATTTCAGCAGGACAGCTAACGTTGCCTATGGAAGCTGGGTTGGTAGAATTTACTAAAATTAGCCGGAAATTGAAGTAAGTATATTGCAAAATTATTAAACCCTTGTGAATGTATCAAAGAGTATGAGATCCTATGTTTATTTTCTCACTTTATTATTGTTTCATTGCTTTATATTGGCACTTTATAGTGTTATTAGGAAAACTGGGATTGAGAGCATATCTTCCATTTTATTTGTTTAGTTTTGTTTGATCAAGAACAATCAGCATAGCAATGTGTGCATGTATTGCTCACAGGAAGAAAAGAAGAGATGGTAAATGTGGGTTCATACAGAGTTCCCTGGTACTCAGAAGTGACTCAGAGTAGATGGTCAATCCTGCCACCTTTTTACAAGGATGTCAGCATCATCATTAAAGGGCACTAGTGTGTGCTGGCCAGACCCTCACATGTGAAAAACTTGGATAGTGCCCAGTCTGACTATCATAGACCTTTAAATACTTAGCTGTAATTTTTTACATTTATTTACTTATTTATTGTGTATGTATATATCTGTGCATACATACATGCATAGTCATACACAATGAATGTGAGGAAGGCAGAGGACAACTCTCAGGAGTTTGTTGGATCAAGCTCAGGGTGCCAGACCTGATGGAAGGCAAGTTTACCAGATGAAACTATCTTACCAGTTTCATCTTACCCCTGCCCCCACCACCCATACACCCTTTTTGGTCTGGATGTCCTATATTTTTAGGAGAAAACCTCCATTTGTGATTTTATGACTTAATTTAAACCATTCCATTTTGGCCATTTGATGTAAAAGTTGTGACTTTCGTACCTCCCCTTTAACCATAATTCATTCTGTTCTTATCCCTGATTGGAATATGCTGAATTTACTGATTTAATAGCCCTTGGATTTCTCCCTAGGAGTTTGCCACAAAACGAGTTACTGCTTCAAAGTTTGATATTGAAGTATGTTTTGATAAATTGTGTAGAAAACATTTATATATTCTAGATGACAAAACTTGCTCTTGTTTTAGTGCCTTGTTTACAGTATTCTACAGAGCTGAGAAACATAATTACTGAAATTGCTCATACAAGTGTATGCTAAGTGACTTATTTAATTCTTCAAAGCAAAGACAAGAGCTGATAAAAACACAATATATTTTCCAGTATTTTATCATGCTGAGTAATATCTAATATCAGAGGAAATGTGTAGAGTGTAATGAATCATCCTAATACTGCATTTTGTAAAATAGGAATTATCAGCCTAAAAGGTTTTTGAAAGAAAGATTTATAATTTCTTTCACAACAGCTCAATAAGTTACAGTTGACTTTCTAGATGATGTTTGTGTTAAAATTCATGAGTCATCTATTCTACCTGACTGCTCTTGTTTACTTTTTTAAGACTTCTAGTAGTTGGGACTTTTGTCTATTATACTAATAAGTTTTTTAAAATTAAATGCTTGCAGACATGTTTGATGTGTTCTCTTAAATACTAACTTTCATTTCTTTTTAAATTAAATTGAATTAAATACAAAATATTCCTTAATAAAAGAATGTTCATAAAATATCTATGTGAATTAGAGGGAGCTAATAACGTGCATTTATAATTCTTTATTTAGATTAGATTGGGATGGCATTCGTAAGCACTTGGATGAATATGCGTCTATTGCAAGTTCCTCAAAAGGAGGAAGAATTGGAATTGAAGAATTTGCAGAATACTTGAAGTTACCTGTTTCGGATGTCTTGAGACAACTTTTTGCACTCTTCGATAGGGTATGATGAAGTTGAATCGTTAACACTTTACCCTGCCAGTTCCTACAGAACATAAAGCAGATATTGACTCATAAGGTCACTGTTAGATGACTCAAAGCAGAGCTTGTAATTAAATGGCATGAATGAATTTTTTCCCTTAGTGTGAATAATATAGTATATTTTATTCATATGCAATACATACATAATTCTGTATGTACTGCAACCTTTATGTAGTATATACTCATTTAAAATACCAAGCCAGAAGTAAAAACTGTGACTAGATAGCCACATCTGTAATACAGAATTGAAAAAGTTTGTGTAATTGGCAAAAATTTACATAGAAATTTGTACATGGACGACTTGGGTGGTAGTGTTCTATTCGGAAGGTTTCTGGATTTCTCCCGAAATGTTTGACTACCAATTTGGTCTGGCTTTAAAATGAAGCTCCCTGATAGAGTTTGAATTAAAGTCTTTGCTATTTGTAAATATGTAAGTTCTCTAATTAGCTACCTGACTTGCCAAAAAAATGTTTCTTTAGGAAAAAGTTATCAATATTTGAAATTCTTCCTTTTAAATTTTTTTAGTATATAGAGTAGTAAAGTACACTCTTGGTTACAGTTCTGAGTTCTAGCCAATGTATAGACATACGTAACTACCACTACATTCAAGACACAATAGCTGTGAAAAGTAATCATTTATTTGTATGAACCATTTGCAACCAAGCTTTTCTCCCACCTTCAGTCCCTTTCAGTCATTAATCTACTGTCCCTCTCTATTTTTGTATTTTCCAGATGCTCTAGAAATGGAATCATATACTATTAAAATCCATATTCTGGTTTCTTTCACATAACGTGATATATTTAAGATCCAGCTATTGTTATGTATTAATAATTGGTTCTGTTTTATTGTTGAGTAGAATTCCATTGTATGGATATACCCTAGTTAACTTATCTTTACCTTGATTGAGGAACATTTGACTTGTGTCTGATTTGGGGCAATTGTTGAGTGTAACTGTAGTGGAAGCATTCATATATAGGTATTGCTATAAATACAGGACTTTATGGTTAAAAGCTTAGGAGTATAATGTCTATTTTTTTCTCATCCAAAGATGAATTACTTTGCATCTTTCCTATAGACTTAATACTTCCTTTAACAACGTAAACATGTAGGGCTCCGTGGTTTGAGGCTTATTGATTGCACTCCAAGTTTTGCCTTTCTCACCAATCCTTCTGCTCTGGTATTTTGTTCATAGATAGTTTGTATTTTGGTGTGTTTTTTTGTATTTATATTAGTTTAGTTGAGATAGCTCAAACTGGGCTTATTCTATCTTGTTTAATACCTGGAATCTCAGTTATCTGTTACTACTAAGAAAAGAAGTTTTACAAAGAAATTATGATTTGATGACAGAGCAAGCCTTCCCCACTCCCTCTCCCTACACGAGCATAGTCTTGCTCCTAATGACGTATTTTTTCTCAGAGTGTGAGCTATTCTTAACATGATGTAGTTCACCAACCTTTTTCTATAGTACCCATTCCTCTCTTCTGGACTTCCTATAGCATTCAAATAATTTGTTCTACATGAAAGGATAGTGTTTTAATGATAATGTATGACTATAAAGAACAGTGAAGATTTAAGGTGAGGGAGAAAAATTATTGAATGTAATTATGCAAGTTTGTAAATTATAGATACCTTTCACTTTTATAATCACTGGTGTTTCTATGATATTTCTATAGCAACTTTATAGCTCAGAAAACATGCAGATAACTTCACATATGATTTCTCTGTAGCTGGCAGCAAGGAGTATGGCAGGAGCACACTAACAGGGAAAGGAGATGGGGAAATAGAAACCAGCATGAAATGGGGACCAAGGGACATGTATCGCACATCTTAGACATCATCAAGACTTTCTTCATCAAAATTAAAAATCTTTATAGAAGCTGGCCCCTTCTTCAGGTGTTAATTACCATGACTTGCAATTACAGAACTCTTCTGTCTTTTGGTGACTGGTTGACACCTGCCAACAGCCTTTTAGTTTCTATATCACTTTTTAAATTTTTTGAGTCTTTTTGAGACAGGGTCTCCCTGGAGCCCCAGATAGCCTGGAACTGGCTATGTAGACCAGGCTGGCCTTGAAGCCACATAGATCTGCTTTTCTCGACCTGCCAAGTGCTGGGATTAAAGGCGTGCATCACCACACCCAGCCCTATATCACTTTCAAATACAGGAAGATTTGTGGTTGGGAAAGGGAGCTAAAGCCAGGATTAAAATAACCACCAGCGAGCCAGATGACTCAGTCTGACTTCAGAGAAGACAGCTGATCGCAAGCATAAGGGGATTGGAGAGCACTCTAGCCTGTTTGACCAATCACATTTCTCCCTGGACTAGCTTGGAAGGGTCAATGTATTTTTTGTTGTTATTATTATAAAGCTGGCATTCATTTCTTTTTGTGGTGTGGAATATACTGTACCACTATACAAACATGAAATCTTTCTTCTTGGCTCCTTAAGTGTTGGGGGTCCCAGCAATCAGGGCCAGCCCAAAGGGGACCGAAGGATCTCCGCCGTGGGGTGAGGGGGTAAGTGAGTAGGCGCAGAGTCAAGACACTCCGGGAGTTGAGCGGAAAGCCAGCAGTGGTGGTCTGCTGCAAACTCATTTATTCAAGAAAGAGCAGAGAGTCTTATAGGTCTTGTTAGCCAATAGCCTTATGGGGTGGGGTCCTGACTACAGCCAATCGCAGTTTGTTCCCAGGTGGATCAGATTTCTCCAGGTGCTGGGCAGAAACTGACCTCACAACCAACAGGTGTGGAGCACCACACCCATGAGAGCCATTTCTCCATTCCTCCTGGCAGGTGGCCTAGCCAGGCCCACCCTGCATTATGCCCAACACTTAAGCACCATACATACAAATTTGATTTAACTTTGACTATTCATGACTTCTTTATACATGCATGTATTATATTTACCTTTACAAAATGTCTAATGTGACACCATCCTACTTAACTGTCTTCTGCTTTGTAGAATTTTTCCACGCTCATTCTTATAGTCATTTTTAGGACTGCAGGTACTAACTTATTTATCCGTGGACCAACTTATAAAGATAAAAGTTAATTATAAACAAAGAAATACATTAGACTATTAAGTAGAAGATTGGAAATATTATTTACAATGTGGTAAATTTTATGACATACAATTGAGTAAAAAATAAATCAGAATGTTAGTTTACACAGCATGATCTGAACTGTATGCCGAATATAAAAGAATATATAGCAAGTTCCAGAATTTGAGCCTCACGCAGGATTGAAATGGACCTACGAAGTGATGGACTACGTAGGGATGTGGTTATACTAACTAGGTTCATGTAAGGTGATGGTCTGAGGTGGGGACGTCTTTATTTTTTTATCTGAAAAATTGCTGATAGAGAAGTTTTCCTACAGAGATGCCTTGAAGGAAGAGATAAGGAAGTGGAAGGATGATCTAGGGGTCATCTGGTAGATCGCGTTTATACAGGGAAAAGGAAAACTAAAGCAAGTAGGTCCAGCTACAGACAGCTACAGAAGCTGGGAAAAAAGCCATAAAGATAGAATGCAGATATAGATATACATTCCACTTATAACTAGAAAATTTCTTTACTTCGTTGTACTTAGCTTTAGATATATAAGTTGATCTATAAAGCACTTTTCTTTCAACCGTTAACATATTGGAAAAGAAAATAGTGTGAAGGATTAATGGCTAATTCTCTCTCTCTCTCTCTCTCTCTCTCTCTCTCTCTCTCTGTGTGTGTGTGTGTTTAAAGTAGCTGCATGTCTGTGCCTGTGAAGATTTTGTTTTGACAAACTGAATTATGCAATTGTTGCCACGCCTGTTGCACATACTTCCATGCCAGCCTTATTTTCTCAGGCAAGTTAAGTGATTTTGCTGGGAAATAGGTGATGAGAGAACAAGAAAGTGCAGCAACTTTATAGATTATTTCGCTCAGTCACTCACCTTGGCGTGCTTAACGAGGGGCGAGTGTTCCCGTCACTCTTCAGCAGCTGTAAATTCTGGATGCAGAACTCCCATCAGCGCCTTCCATGCACCGTTCTTGCCTCCCCTCCCCTGTCCTTCTTTTCCTTTGTCTTCCCCACATCTATTTGTTGTAATTGGGGATGGAGGGAATGTAACGCTCCACTCCCATATTCTTTCCACACAGCCACATTCTTGGCTCGTCCACAAAAGCTTCCTAATGGTTTTTATCTCATTTTGTCCTTCAAAAACTATTCATAGCATGTTTTCTAGATTCTCAGATAGTTGCAAACAATTCGAAGGTTTAACATAAATATGACATTTATCATCCAAAGTGTGCCATTGTTTGCTAGTTTAGAGAACTTCCTTTGGCAAGGTTCCATCTCTTTGAGGGGGAAAAAAATTAAAAAAAAAAAACTTTTCATGTTTGGTTTTAATTTGGCTTATGATGACTATGTACCAAACTTTCCATATCAAAGCTTAACTGGGAAATTATTTAAATGTCTGGATGAGTCAGCATCAGCATTGTCTGAGACAATGGTTTAAAACAGTGGCCTCTCAGTATTTTTACTATTCTTTTGAATAGAAATCAAATGCTGATTTTTCCTGAAGGAACTTAAGAGCACTTTATGGGTGTATGGAATAATACAGGCTAAATCAGGAATAATGGAAAGGCAGTCATTTTTATAGTTGGAACGAAGTTTTCCCATGTCCAAAACAACATCATTGTTCATTTCATCCTCCATGAGCACCAGTTTTTGAGCGGACACAATTTTGCCTCAATGCCAGTTTCTTACATATCTATGAGGCAGCTTTCAAATACTCAAAAAGGACAGAATTTTTGGCTAGTTTGCCAACATTCCATGTTACATGCCTCAGTCTTACTACTATCACGTCTTGCATGCTCATATTATGATACATACCATTATATTAATGGTACTTATGCCCACTGGTAGCAAAGCTATATTACAGTTAGCAAAGCTTGCCCCCAAGAACTGGTTATAAAGTATTTTTGACTTTGCAGACCATATGATCTCAGTGGAAAATAGTTCATCTCTGCCACTATAGAGTAAAAGCAGCCATAGATAGTGGGTAGACAAATAGGCATATCTGGCCCTAATAAAACTTTATTTACAAAGCAGGTACCAGTATGGATTTGGCTCAGTAGCTTGTGTGCTCTGTAGAGTCTGGGGGAATAATCTATGACAGCCATACTTTTAGTTTTGAGTGAGTGAGTTTATTCAGTATAGAATAAGGCAAATTAAAAGAAATAAATAGCAAGAGGTAGGTAGAAAATTAGATACAGATGAATAGTAAAACATCATCAAATCAGTGGGGGAAGCCCCCTTGGAACAGTCAGCCAGAGTTCCTGAAAGACAGAGTACTTGACAGAGCAGAGTGTCCTCTCAGAGGAGATTTCCAAATAAAAGAACAAATAACAGGGGTTTACAAGCATCTAGCAGAAACCAACTGGGGAGGTTGAGGCAGTCAGGTGAACCTCACTCTTGAGCTTTCTCTCCATGAATGAGCTTCCCATGACTGAACTTCCTGCTTCTCCTTCCCACTGTTGACATTTTTATGTCATGGGATGAAAAATGATAACCTCTTCTAGAAATAGTTTGCTTTCTAGCTGCTCTCAAAAGTACAATGTTTTTGCTCTTCTCCCCTGTCACAGAGTTGCGGGGCCCAACTCGTCCCAGACAAAGCACTTGGAGGATATTTTGAGATAAACATGCTTGGATCTGAAACATGCTTGGTCCCCACCTTCCAGAGCCAACTTCTCACATGACAATTTAGCAGTATAGTATGTACTGCACTATGGTGTGTTTCTTAAGCTGATGAAAACAGAGCATGCTGTAGGGTTAAGGACAGGATTAAAGGTCAGCAGTCATTATTTATAGCAACCATTGTTGATTAGTATAATACTCCACATCTTATTTAAAGCAGATCACTATGAATTTTTGCTTTTGAGTAGTCTGTCTGCCTCTGTTAATATCCTCCCAAAGTTTTTAGTAGTGGTATATCAACCATCTTCATAGAGAAGAGGAAAAGAATGAGAGAATGTGGTTTCTGACTCCTTAGCTGGGGTCTGACATGAACTCAGCCTCTTTTTTTAATCAATACTATTTTGTCCTTAGACCATTGCCTGATAAGCTTTAGGTGGTTACTATTTCCAGTCTGTGAAAATGACAAGTGTCATTTTTCCATTTCTACTATTTAGCACTGAATTCTTCTGGCAGAATTAGGTCCTTTGTTTAAATATTATACAGGAAAAGTTTGTGTATGCTTTAGCACTTTGGCAATCTAGCCTTTTTGGCTATTGCAAACCTCTGTAGATCTCTTGATACTGTTTCATTATGTGGAATGAATGTGTTTCTTTATCCTAAGTTCTTCCTGTCTGCCCTGTTCTTGGTATGAGTTCAAGTATAAGTTTTGAGTGCCAATAATAGCAAACATCCTTGCTTGACCCTTCCTGTTGGAGGAGACAAGGTGCCATCTTAGAGAGGTTCTTTTTCTCCTCCTGAAAGTTAAAAATGGATGCAGAGGGGTCATAAATGGTAATAGAGAAACTTTGAACTTTCCTGTCCTTTAAATTTCCAGTTTGGTTTTGATTAAATAACATGATGGTTTGTAGTTCATGTGAGAAGAATTCATCTTAATTTCAATCCAGCTAGCTAAGATTTTTCACTATAAAATTCACTTCATAATCTATATGATACTGTTTGGGAATAAAAGCTAAAACTTTCTGAATAGGACAAGTGAACTTTTATATTCAGTTGTCCTGAAAACTTTAGCAGTCCTGTAGGTATAAGCATGTCTTTCTTTAGGTCTGAGGTTTACTTTGCTGTCTTGTTTGTCTGTTGGAGTGTTATTATTTTTAAAGTATCTATTTAAACATAACATATTTACATATTAAACATATTTTTTACCTTCTTACTGCATGGACACCTGGAGGTAAATAGGGGAAACAAAAGGGAGGCTGCAGCTATCTGAACTTCTTCACTGCACTAAGTGAGCAACTACTGGCTTCCTCCTAGAGCTTAAGGAGGTAACAAACTGAGCTTTGTTAAGAAAAATTCATCAGATCAGTTTCATTCTCCCCATGACAGAGTCAAATCCAAAGTAAGAGGAAAAATGATACTATCTACTTGGGCTCTAGAAAAGCTTTTGATTTCATGCAATGTGACATTCTAATCAACAAATTATTGAGAAATTAAGATCTGCTACGCATCATGTTGGAGAAGATAAATGCTCACTTGACAGAAAGACTAGCTGAGATGGGAGCCGTGAGTCCTTTTGAGCTGATCTAGACCAGGTCCATCCCCAACCTTGAAATGCTGTTTATAGGAGTATTGTACTTAATAGGTTGCAATCAGGAATACTTTTGAAAATGAGACAATATGTAAACATAGGGTTAGGAGTAGGTAAGCATGTCTTTATGGTTTATGGAACCAGACTTGAAATACAGATAATTAAATGTATACACAGCATAAAGAGATGTAGGTACCGAAAGGAAGCAACTCAAAGAAAGAATGGTGCTGCTGTTCCAGTTTAGTGACACGTGAAAATCTGGATGCCCCAAACTGTAGAACCTGAGACCTTTGGTATCAAATTGCCCATTTTCTTTATTGTGCCACTAGGCCAAGGGACGAAATTAAATGTTCGTAGCCACAGAGCTTGCCAACTGCAGGACTGAGACTAAAATTCCTACTTTGGTGTTCTTTTTACTATAAACTGTCACTGTTGATTCAAAAACCTTTCTTGAGACATATTTCACATATCAATTATACAATTCAATATGTTTTTTTTCCAATTTATTTACCAAGTTGTATAACCATCACCATCAATTTTAGAATATTTCCATCCTCCTCATAAAATTCCTTATGTCACTGTAAATTCATGTTATATACTTATCTCTTAGACCCCAGATCACCAGTAATCTGCGTTCTGCCTTTATATATTTGCTTTTCTAGATATTTCATATAATGGAATGTTATAACAGTTGACTCCTTATGTCTGGCTTCTTAGCATGTTTTGAGGTTTTTCCATGAAGTATGCACAGGTAATTTACTCCATTTGTTGCTGAATAGCATTCCTTTATATGGGCATATCAAATTTTATTTATCCATTCATATTTAGGTTGTTTCTAATTTGGGATATTAAGAATAATATTGTTAATAACATCCGTGTATCATTGTTTGTCTTTCCAGTTCAGTTACTCTTCCTCACAAATTGGGGCTAAGTTTTCTGTTAGGTGTGGCTTATTCTACCCTTTCTCCTATGACTCAGCTGTAGTATTCCCTCCCAGATAACAACTTAGGTTGTTATTAATATTCTAATAAATAACTGAAAGGATTAAATGGGCCAGTAAAAATAAACTTATTAATCTAATAATAGTCTTTATTCTCTAATGACTTATGAGAAGCTGTTAGCCAAACACCCATCTTCTTCCCAGAAAATAATTGAGAGAAATTTAAAATGTAGCAAACAAAAACAAAAATCCACATTTTAGATGGGAGGCACATTGTTTGTAATCGTAGCTGCTATCAAATTAATTTTCAGTGTTGTAAAAAAAAGAAGGCTGTGTTTTATGTGAATGGGTTTAAATCTGTGTAGAACTCCAAGGACCCTTGTAATTCCTCTAAAAGGAAAGCAGTCTGTCTGCTTTTTCACTACTTCTGCAGTGACAGGAATTCTAATCAGAACAATTAGGCCAGAGAAAGAATAAAAAATGGGCAAGATATATTTATCTCAGCAGGTAAAAGCCTTTGCCATACAGGCCTGATGACCTGAGTTTGATTGCTAGAACTCATGGTAGAGAAGAAAGGTTGCACGTCATACATTTATCAAACACACACAGTAATAATAATAAATGGTATCCAAATTGTCTTCATGGCTTGTGAAGGCAAACAGTATGTTTTTAAAAACAAAATGCATATGAATGAGAAAGAAAGGCATAAAATTATCCTTGTTTACAGATGGCACATTTGTATTTATATCAAAGCCTATGGATTCTGCACATAGTCATACACACAAAGGAAGCCTTAGCACTAGTAAATGAATTAAAACTGCAGGAGATAAAAATTAACACACAGAATCAGGCTATGTTTCTGTATATCAACAATTCGAGAAGAAAATTAAGAAAAAATTCTATTACAATAGTATCATAAAAAATAAAATACTTAAATATAATAAAGGAAGCTAAAGACTTGTACACTGAATGCTATAAAGCACCACTAAAAGAAATTAAGCCCACAAATACTTGGAAAGATATTTCATGATCACGAATTAGAAGATAGTATTGTTAAGATATAAATGCTATTCATAGCTGCCTACAGATTCAATACAAATCTTTATCAAAATTCCACGTGTTTTTTTTTACAGAAATACAAAACTCAGTCCTAAAAGTAATGTGGAATCACATTAATCTCTTATTAAGCCAAGAGATTATTAACAAATAAAGTTGTAAGTTATAATTCCTGATTGTGAAAGTTAATATACATATATAATAATCAAAATAGTGTGCTGTTAGCATAAAGTCAGACACATAAAAGAAGGAATAGAATAGAGGCCTGGGAATTAATCCCTTGTATAAATGACCAAATGATAACAAGTACACAAAAACTACTCAGTTGGAAAGTACAATCTTTTCAGCTTATGGTGCTCGCAAAACCAGGATATTCACATGCAGAAGAATGAAGCTGAATGTTTATTTCCCTTAAACCGTATAAAAATTAACTCAAACAGATCAAAGATTTAAACCTAAGTGATGACATTATAATCTCTCAGATGAAAATATGAGAAAAGCTTCACAACAATGAGCTTCTCAGTGATTTCAAATGTTTCAAAAGAATCATGCGAGAGGCTCTCAGAGAAGTTTTGGTCATACTTTTTCTTTGCCTAGATGTCATAGCATGGGGACGTACCGTTTATGAATTCTTAGAGCCATGCGTATAAAATTTGTATATTTTTCCATATGTTACATTTCAAAAAAGGTTTTAAAAATATGTATCAGGAAGTCCATAGCAGACCTCCAGAATCAGAACCTCAGAAGGTGGGACCAGGGACTCTTGGATTTAAAAAGATCCCCACTTCCAAGTTTTCCTTAAGCATCAGATTCTGAGTCCTAGACATGGCTCGGCAGTTAAGAGATAAATAAATAAATAAATAAATAAATAAATAAATAAATAAATAAATAATAAATAAAAATTAAAAAGAACTGGATTCTAAGAATCTTTACTAAAGGAAGAGGGGTATCTATTTCACATGCCCAAGAATTCTTCAGATCTACCATTATAATGAGTATTCTTTGGAAAATTAAAATCCTTAATAACTAATCTTAGGAAAATTCATGTTATATTTCAGATGCAAGGAGGAAAAAAAAAAACCACCAGTGAAGACAGTAGTGTCATAGAAATATATAGTCCTCTATTTTCTGTTTAAAATAGTATTCTCTTGTTTCATAATGCTATAAGAATGTCTAAAGTAGAGGAAACCATTTTTACTGAGGCCCATGAAAATCTGGCAGGTGCTAGGACCTAGTGGAACTCAGGCAACTTCAGTTGGAGATGAAACATCTCGTCATGGGTGTGGTACAGTGTAAGGTACAGAAAAGCCAGTTCTTCCACATATAAGCTGCTCCATCTCCATTGCAACACTCCGCATACGGTCTCCAAGACTCCAGCAGCTTTTACAAGTTGCTTGTTAGGCTGAAAGCATGTTTCTTGCAAAGGCTATTCTGGAAGGGGCAGATCGAGGCCTTGGACAAGCTCTTGGAGGGCTTATTGGAGGAGGTGGTCAGCGACGAGGAGGAGGAGGTGGAAATATCGGAGGGATAGTCGGAGGAATTGTCAATTTTATCAGCGAGGCTGCGGCAGCTCAGTATACTCCAGAGCCGCCTCCCACCCAGCAGCATTTCACCCAGGTGGAGGCCTCCGAAAGCGAGGAAGTCAGGCGGTTTCGCCAACAATTCGCGCAGCTGGCTGGACCAGACATGGAGGTGGGTGCCACTGAGCTGATGAACATTCTCAACAAAGTCCTGGCTAAGCACAAGGATCTGAAGACCGATGGCTTCAGCCTCGACACCTGCCGGAGCATTGTCTCGGTCATGGACAGTGACTCCACAGGCAAGCTGGGCTTTGAGGAGTTTAAGTACCTGTGGAACAACATCAAGAAATGGCAGTGTGTGTTTAAGCAGTACGACAGGGACCATTCCGGTTCTCTGGGACACTCCCAGCTTCAGGGGGCTCTGCAGGCAGCAGGCTTCCAGCTAAATGAGCGACTTTACGAAATGATCATTCGCCGGTATGCTGATGACGGCGGAAGGATGGATTTCAACAATTTCATTAGCTGCCTGGTCCGCCTGGATGCCATGTTTCGCGCTTTCAAGGCACTGGATAGAGATTCAGATGGCCTGATTCAAGTGTCTATCCGAGAGTGGCTTCAGTTGACCATGTACTCCTGAGAGGACAGGACTGCTCAAAGCCTTGTTAATTTCCCATCCAACAGCAGGCTCCTTATCCCCGCTATGCTTCACGGCTTCATTAAAACTAATTTTGGATGAAAGTGTTCTGAGTGGTTTGTTTATCAGCTTTTTGAGAATTTTGATATATATGACGAGGAGGTGCAGGGTTGATTTAAAAGGTGATTACTTCTTGGAGAATGAATTTACATGTCTTAAATCCTGGAATAAATCAAGAAAGCACTCAAAAGAGACGATTTTTTTTTTTTTCCTTTTAAAAAGGTGAGGACAGAGGTTTAGAATCTGTTTTGCTCATAATTTCACATCTGGTCTTTATATTGTGTTTTAAAAAGTGCTTTCTAGGGAACCTACTTTATTATATAGAATTTGAAAATGTCAAATTCATCAATTTTAGACAGGGATAGCATTTTTTTCTTTTTTTTTTTAATGATAGGCCAGCCATCTAAAAATCAACAATTCCTCAACGGTTTCTCTAGTAAAGGAAACACATGGCAGTTTGTTTTCATAGGTTTGTAAAGAGAGTCAGGCATTGGGGTTAAAAAGATATCCCCATTATCCAAAATGTCTCTGGCCACCTTAGGGTTACTTCATACAAAATCAGGCCTATCCAGATGATGTTAGCCAGCTCTTGTCCTGTCTTGCCCTACCTTAGAGCAAGGAAAATTCTTCTGCTTATCTTTGGAAACTGGAAGCAGATAAAAAAAAAAAAAAAGAACCAAAAATACTCCATGTAATTAGCAATCAGTTAAAGGAAATATAATGCAACATAGACAACAGATAGTGCTGACTTTTATTGACGGGGTTTGAGGCCCTGCCTGCAGTTCAGCATTGCAGGGAGAGTTCTTTAGGAATATTAGTATCTGGATCCTACTCCAGATGAAGTAAGTCTCTTTGGAACCTTTCTCTTCTTTATCTCCTCTGGCCATTTGAATAAGTAACCAAGCTGACACTGATTTTGATTATGTTCCCAGTGCTTTTCAAATAGTCTCAGCCAGAACTGAGTCCCAGCCCGAGTCAGTACTGCCCCATCCCAGGGAGTACTCAAAATCTGGCACCCCAAAGCTGAGTTGATCACTCTTTTTCTGGTGTATATAGCTCTTCGTTTGATTTTGTTATTTTGATACAAACTGTTACAACTGAGCAAGTGAAATCCAGGATCCTCATATGTCTGAGTAGACTCAGCAAGAGAGGCTGAATTACAAGTCCCAGTTCACCTGGTATTCAACTGGTTTCTACACCTTCTGCTGTTTTTAATGCATTCCTTCTATCCTACGCTATTCTGAAGTGTCCTCCTGAGTTCAAAAATAAACTTCTTTCCTTTTTTCCTCTTTTTTCTTCTTTCCTCTTTTGACTCATGTAGAAGAAAGTTTAACTATGGAAATGATGTTGCTGGCCTGTTACGAGTCCTGGCGCTCCTGTTAGAAAGCCCCAGTGACCGTGGGAGAGGTTAGCATTTGGTCTCTGTGCTCACCATCACTGCCATCACATAATATTTATGCCATGCCACACACGTAATTACGAATTGAGTCAAACACAGAGATCACATCCACTTTCTCCAGAGACTTGTAATTTAACTTGGTCTCATAGGCTGCTTAGAGCAGGTGTGGTCATAGAAGCGTGAGGCCGCTGCCAGCAACCACACATTAATACCGGCCTCGTTATTTTAGAATGAACTCAAGAATATGTCAGACGTGGGAGCAATAGAGCAGACAGGAAAGGGAGAAAGCTTCCAAGATGTCGATTAAGGGCTCAGTAACTAACTTCATAATTTGATTTCCATATTGCGGTTGTAGAAAGGACAACGTAGAGCTTGTATTTTTGCTGCAGTTTTCATCATAAATGTCTTACATAAGTTAAGGCTGTCATCTCATAGTAAGAGCAGCATCAGACATTTCCCTCATTCTGGGAATTGAGGGAATACCTATTTTTATGAGTCTTTTCTAACACGTGCATCTGTATCTATAGTTGTCTGTACTTGTATAAAGTCTTTAAATAACTTCAGTCACCAGTGTGGATACTAGAAAAATGCTGTTCAGATTCTTGATCAATCAAATCTTTGGCATTGCACAGAACCAAGAGCTTAATCAGTGACTGAGTTTCCTAGTTTTTATTCAATATTTGATGTTTTAAAGTCACATTTTCAATTTTAGAGAGGGTATTACTAATTGACAACTTAAAAAAATGTGCCCGTGTTGCTGGACATGGTGGTACACATCTATAGTCTCAACACTCAGGAAGCAGAGACAGAGAGATCAGGAGTTCAAGGCCAGCTTTGACTACATAGTGAGTTCCAGGTCAGCCTGGGTTACATGAGACCCTGTTTCAACAACCCTCCCATTTCTACATGGAATACTACTTATAGCCTAAGAAGAAGGTCTTTGATTCATCCATCTCATTATCACTGGATTTCTGACATTAAATAATGTAGTCAGTGTGGTAAACTGAGAATGATAGTAAAGTAAAAATAAATAAAATTGTACTATCTACATTTAAAAATTATGTATGACTTTGAAAATAACCTTATCTTGATTGTATCCACTAAATTCTGTAACCTATAGAAAAATCCAGAAAAAAGTGTGCTCTATGTCTAAGAGCAAGAAACTTCCCCAAACATTCGAATTTGTATGCCATCTTGAAGGTCATTTTGAAAATATTTTTTAGTATTTTAAAACTTGATATCCATACCAACCTCAGTCAGAAATCTTATTATTAGTGTTGGACAGTTATCCAGAATGTAGAGTTATAAAATGCTTAGAGATGCCTGCAGAGTGCTTGTATTTAATGTGAGTTGACCTTGAAGAACTTAAAGAATTTC
Source organism: Eospalax fontanierii (assembly GCA_035773235.1). Taxonomy (NCBI): domain Eukaryota; kingdom Metazoa; phylum Chordata; class Mammalia; order Rodentia; family Spalacidae; genus Eospalax; species Eospalax fontanierii. The sequence continues at coordinate 14,278,569 of CM069552.1, forward strand.
TTTTTAAAGCAGTGTCTACATTATGCTAAGCATATTAAAATAATTTAATTATAGAAAAATTGATAATATTCTTATGTATGTGGTAGAAATATGCTCTCAATCAGAACATTTCTTGACTATTTTGCATAACTGAGATTTATAATATTTTAATTTAATTCTCCTTTGGATTGTAGAATACCTTCAAATATGAAGACCCGTTTTACTTGTTGACAAGTAAATAATTCTATTTTATGTAAATGTTTTGAAAGTTATTGATTATCTTTCATTTATGGAGATGATATTACATCAATTAAAATCTAACAAAAGGAAAACTAACCATTATCCTTGGGGATTCATCATTGCAGAATGTATTCAGAATCATACCCTTAAATGTTACAAGACTCAAAATCTTATAAAGGATATCATTCTGAATTAATAAATACGTTGAATAGATTTAACTGTGAAACAGCCTGTCTGAGAATCAAGTCAGGTATTCCTCCTGAGATTTTAAATACTAGTATAGGATCCAGTGACCCTGGCTTCCCATCGCTCCTGGAAGTCAGGGTGGCAGGTATAAGGTTCTGAGGAACTGTTGACTCACTATGAGGACCTCCATCACACACACCACTTGTTTTTCTGATCCTGCTGACCTCCAGGAAAGGGATGAAGTCTGCAGTCTGAAGCTCCGTAAGCCTTGACCACACTTCTTTTCGAAAGGACTCAGTGTCACTCCTTGGTGCCAACTCTGGACTGTTCTTGGGCTCTAACTTGGCATATTTGATGGAGGAATGATTAGCACCTTTCATTAAATGATTTATTTATTCCTTTTAAACATGACTCTGAGATAAAAATTTAAGTCCAAATGCTATTATGAAGTTTTTGATTCTTCCTGGGGAAGTTTTAAGGAAAGCAATATTTTTCATCACGAACTGATTAAAATATGAAAATTAAAAGAGTGCATATGTTACGTAACTTTTTATCCATTTAAAAATATGCTTTATCAAGCTGTTTGTTTGATTTGAATGACTGCTGGTCAGACTTCTTAAATTTTTATTGTGGTTAGCACAGTAATTGAATTTTATTAACTTGCAATGAAGCTTATATCTTGGTTTCTTTATTAGTAGTTTTAAAGATTTCTTCCAGTTTTAAATTTTATTATCCTGAATTAGGACTCTTAGCAGTATATTATTAATCCAATAAGATAATCTTATATAATAATTTCCATGCTGATTTTTTATTTCTTCATATAATAGAATAAAACATAGATACTTTTGCATGTGACTGAGTCAAGTGTCTGCCTTAACATAATTGTGCTAGTCAAGAACTTTGTCCATTGAAGCATGCTGAACACTCATATATTAATGAAAATTAGGAATTGGGAATGTTACCTTATTTTAGTGGTAATATGAAGGATTCCTTACATTTTCATTTATCTACAAAATGAGTTTTGATGCTTGATATGTGTGATGTATAGGATTTGATGGTGTAGTAAGAACTGATGTCTTGGGCCTGGGATGGTAGGACACACCTTTAATCCCAGCACTGAGGAGGCAGAGACAGGTAGATCTCTGTGAGATCTAGGCTGGCCTGGTGCACATAGTGATTTCCAGGCCAGCTGGGACAACAGAGAGAATCTGTCTCAAAAGACATCCCCCCCCAAATTGAAGTGTTCCAATAAAGATATAAATTCATCATGATATTTCCAGTCATATCGATAACATATCGTAAATTTAGTGTCCAGCCATCATTTTAAGATCAATTCCTTGAACTTTTTATTCACGACTTCTGTATTGCTTAGTGGAAGCCAATTGAATAAGAAACTTACCTATATTAAACAGCTTAGCTATAATTCAATAAGCTTCTCAGCCTTTAAGGCTCATTAAAAACAATTTTAGTACTTAAAAATTTTAATGATGGTGGCACAAAAAGGATATTCTGTCCCCTAAAATGCTGTCTTCTCTGAAACTTCTGCAGTGATGAAACGTAGATGTTGGTGGTGGCAGTGGCTAGCCTGCTGTATCTGTGAGCAGTCACACACACACTTAAAATAGGTGCATCCTGAAGGATGTAAATGATACCACAGCAAAGTTGGTCTTAAAAAATAACTATTCTATAGTTAAACATGGAAGTTAGATGACTTGAGTTCTTGTCTCAGAAATAAACCCTAATACTTGGAAGAAATCTTACAATCTCTGTTTCTAAATTTTGTGGTGATGATCTGATGTTAATCATCTAGCAGGACCACTTTCATGATGGAATAAATGCTTAAGAATTAAAGTCCTGTCCCTGACTCCAAAAAAGCAAATGCTGGACTCAGGAACCTGCACTATGTGTCATGAGCCACCTCACGTGGCCTAAGTGGTAAAAAACAGAACTCATAGTTACTGCTAAGAACAAAATATGTTGTCTGCCTTCTGAATGGGGCGTGGTTAGACCCTCCCTTGCTGTTCACCTGAGGAGAACTTCTTTTCACACAAGCCCAGCACATGATCTGTTGAGCTACGTGGTATAGTTGTACTTCACCTTGCACCGTGATTCACAGTCATTCAATTAGAGGCCTTCCTTATTGATTTCTCCTCTTTCTTCTTTTCACAGAATAACGATGGCAGTATCGACTTCCGAGAGTATGTGATCGGTCTGGCTGTCTTGTGCCACCCTGCCAACACAGAGGAGATCATCCAGGTGGCATTTAAGGTACTGCCAACCCCACTGACAGGATCTTGGTGGGCCTTGTAAATATGTGTTGACTCTAACTGTATTATTTGAAAAATCAGTGAATCCGTTACCTGAGTTTATAGATCTGCTGTGACATGTACGGGGGAAAATGTGATTAAGTCAATTGCTACTGAGAATAAAGAAAACACAAACATCCATTTAAGCAAAAATGGAAGAGGCCTAGGTAATAACATCAAGATGGCAGAGCAGGTGATTCAACAAATTAACTTAAAAATTATTGACTTTTCAGCCCTGTTTTGAAACCCTGAAGTAAGATTTATAAATAAATACCACTCCTTGCCAGACATTCTAATTCACTATGTGGAAAGTTCTCATCTGCTCTTATTTTCACGTTCTGTCAGATAGTTTAAATGACATTTTGATGCTGGGATTTATTTCATGTGACGACGTCAGGTCACCACTGTCATAAACGTCCCAAATTTCTACCTTCTTATCCTGCCGTAATATCATATATTTTCAGTGTGGTACAGGGCTGTAAATTAGAAGCAGATACGTTTTCTCTGTGTCTCTGGTCCCCAGCAGAGCTTGATGAGGGTGTGTATTGTGAAGATGCAAACTGTACTTGATGCTTATGTGTGCAAAAGGCAAGTATTTGTCTTTCTGAGAGTAAAGGCTTGCCATTTATCTGTTAGTTTGCTCCATTGTGGGGTTTCCCTTGAATTCTAAAGTTCACGGAATCATCTCTCCAGTGAAGCAGTGTCTTTCTGTCCCTGCTGCCTTACCAAGGTTTGTTCATGGGTTTGTGCAACCGCTTAGCCTCTGTTCTCGCCAAGCATGCAAGCCAAGGGCCTTGCCTCCCGTTTCTCATTCCTATCTCTTCCTGCCTTTCTCTGAGAATATCTCACTATGACTCCAGCAAGTTTCCTGCCCCCCCCCAATTAGCTAGGAAAACTCCACTAAAGTTCTTTCTCATATCTTAGAGGCCACAAGGGATAGCCTTAGGAATTTTCATGGGTTCTGTTCTTGTTAGAAGAATACCTGCATTTACTTTTTATTTAGGACTGGTTTGAGCTGAGTGAACTAGGCCTATGAAGAACCCCAGTCAGTGTCTGATGCTTAGCAGATGGTTATAATGTAAGGGCCAGAAATTTTTCCAAGGTTTGAAACCTTCGTCTTTTGAACTTATTCATCAACCCCCCCCCTAAAATTATACATATCGCTAACTTATTTTGATCCAGATATTCCTGTTTCTGTTTTGGGATTGTATGTATAATTATAAGTTTAACTTAGCAAACAGTCTCTTTTGGTTTGCCAATGAAAGACGCAATAGAAAATTTGGTCCTTAAACACAGTAATTACTGTTTTTAAAGGAGTCGTGAGAATTTTGTCTAGCCTAGAACTTGGTTTGGAGATGAGGGAAGGAAGAGAGCAAGACTTACAACTATAATTAGATCATTTCCTGTAAGGCAAGGGTCATGCTTTACACTGGAATTTTCTATTTATTTATTAAGTTTTTTTTTTTTTTTTTTTTGAGACAGGTTCTGTCTATGTAACCCAGACTGGCCTCAAACTTGTAATTCTCCTGCCTCATCCCCTTGAGTGCTGGGATTGCAGCCACTGTGCCAAGATAACACTGGTTAGTGTTATTTTAATATTTTATTCAATTTTAAGAATTTTATGCAGTGCATTTTGATCATATTCAGACCTCCACCCTATCTTCTCCTCTTACTACCATCCACCCAATTTTACATCATCTATTATTATTTTTTAAGGAGTCTAATTTGTGTCCCAAATATCCGTCAATGTAAGTCCATCCCCTGGAACCTGGTCAGTCTATGCAGTCTTCTTTACAAATCTGACTCTGTCTTTTCCAGCGACTTTCACTTACCAGTATTTCCTCAGCTAGGCTTAGAACTTTTGGCCCACCTCCCTGCCTTTACGCTGGGATTTGTCTGGGTTGAACATGCTGTCACAATTGCTGTGAGTTCATATGTGTAACTGCCTTTCTGTCTGTACAACACTGTTTCCTTGTAGTCATCCATTACCGCTGGCTCTTACGCCCGCACCTCCACCCCTCTTCTACAATGATCCCTGAGCCTTGGGAGGCAAGGGTTTGGTCTAGACATCCCATTCAGGGCTAAGCATTCTGCAGTCTCTTATTCATGGCACATTGACCAGTTATGGGTCTGTGTGTTAATCAGCATCTTCAGGAGGAAGAAACTTCTCTGGTCAGAGTTCAGTGAGGTGTTAATCTATGGGTATAACAAGTCATGAGGAGCTGGTTTAATACTATTAATGTTCATTTAGCAGAATAATAGCAGTAGTCTCTCCCCTATAGCCTGTGAGCTGTGACCTGCCTAGTCATCTAGCCACAAGTCTCTTGGCTTGATATCAGTGTCAGTTATGGGCTCCATCTTGTGAAGCAGACCTCAAATCCAATCAGAACGTGATTGGTTACACACGTGGCACCATTAGCACTAGTGAGCACATCTTCCCAGGCTATTTGTTACTATCGTTTCCAGGGTTCACAGCTGGGCAAGGTTGAGGTTTACTTTTCTCTTTTTAATCTGCCTTTTCAGGTATGTTTTATGTTTTTTGAAATAATGTATTTACATGCTTTTAGTTTTAACTCAGTAATTAATAACCCCGTCATAGTACGTAGGATCCTTTCATACCTTTTCCTTCGGTTAGCTCTTTATAGTTAACTTCCCATCTTTTATCTTATTTAGCCTTCATTGACCTACGTGGGTAGACTAACTAGTAGAGGTTTCCAGTTGTAGACAGTAAGATGAACTCTGGCTGACTGGAACTAAAATGGAATTAGTTGTAAGACATGGGAAGAGGCAGAGGTGAATACACTGAGCAAGGCAAGCCCAGAGGTCCTGGCTACAGAAACTGCCCTATACCTTTCCTTGAGACCTACGGTTAAAGTAAGTGAATAGCTCAGAATTCATATTCCTGGAGGGTCTGAATAGTCTTGTGCTTCATAGGAAGACAGGATGTTCTAACTAGGAGTCCTGCAGTGTTTTACACAATGGGGAAATGCATTCCTGTAAGGGAACTAGGATTTAGGCTTTCTACCAAAGTCCAGATTGTGGGACTTATTATAGTTCTGTAAACTGGGCAGCAGAGACTATTGGGAGGCATTACTGACGGAGGGGAATCAAGAAGTTTCATGATGGGAAGGGCTGGGATGGTTGTGGCAAAGGACCAGTGTAGAAGAAGTAAGGTCCAGGATGGACTGTGTGAAGAGAGGACACAGAAATGAGATGACCAATTGTGCCAAGAGTTTAGACTGTTGCGATGAGTTGGAGAGAACTGTTCATGAGTGGAAGACTGGAGAAAGACTGGAACCTGTGGAGATGGAGGGGCCACTGGATCCTGTTTGAAACCCAAGATGGGTAAGGAGCCTGTGGTTCACAGTTCGTGAAAACCTCTCAGTTCACGTCTCCCTTTGCAGCCACCTTCTCCCCCAGTTAAAAATTCCAGAATAAATGGCCCAGAAGCCTGTGTTCCCATCTGGGGGCAACAAATCCCAGCCTTTTCCCCTCTCACCCACAGGAACAATTAGAACACATCTAATGCTTGTTTACATTTTTTTCCATGATAACCAGATGCCTTATTTTTCTGACTTTTGATCTAATATTTGGTCTAATGTAGAGATACGGGAGTGCTAGCTATGACTCACCTGCATTTGAATGCAAGCTCTGCCCCTTAGAAATTGTGTGACTTAGGGTAAGACTTCCTAACTTCCCTGGGCCTCAGCTATCCCATCTCTAAGAAAAGGCTGACAATATTATCTGGAGGGTTAAAGATTAATGGGTGTACGTAAAGGGAACTGAAAACCTTTGATCTGTGCTTGTAAAGAGTAAGTGCTCATTTCATTATAAATTCTCATGTGCTGGAGAGGATTTTGATTATGTGCTATTCATTATTCATCGGTTATTTCTGTTTTAGTTCCTCTCTCTTAAAATATTTTATTGAATTTTTGTGGTTTTCATACAATATAATTTGATGGTATTTAGATCCCCTCCCCATATGCACGCGCCCCCCCCCCCCATGTTCCCCAGGCTGGGTCCATCCTCTGGAGCCTGGTCAACCCTTTCAGCCTATCCTGATCCAGTACCTTTTTCTCCGTGCTTGACTGTTACCTGATTATCCCTTGCTCCTTACTCCATAACTTCTTGGAAACATCCAGACCAGTCATCATCAATTGTCACTTTACCCCTTGATCTTCATTACCGATTGCTTCCACTTCCCTGCAACGGGAAGTTTCACCATCTCCTAATTTCCAAACCCAGCGAATACCGTCTCTTGCGTGATCTTTCCGTGACACTTCGGTCTGTTCCCTGTTACCCTGTCAAGTCTCAGTCTCTGACACTAAAGCTCTCTGTTAGCGTCCAAAGACGTGCTCGTCTTTCCCTTCCTCCTGTACGATTGCTGCTTCTAATTCTTCCAGTTCCTCTTCCGTTTACACATCTCAGTGTTGTCCAGGACTTTGCCTTTACTCTGTCCCCTCCCGATAGATGAGCTTGACACACCCATGGTTTCAGGGTTACCTGAATTCCTGCCTGAAGCCTCATCAATCTCCTGAGTTGATACTTGAATTTTTTTTTTTCTTACTCTTGGCACCTGTGACTCAAGTTTACCTTATCCAGGTCCAGCTCTTGATCTCATTTGGAAGTTGGTCTTCTCACTGTGTTCTCTCTCTTGGGCCTCTCACCCCATTATCCAAGTTAGAAAACTTCAGCAGTATCTTTGGCTTCTTCTTGCTACTACACACCTCTTCTGCAAATTCTGTCTTTGCTGCTTACAAATTCTGTCCCTTCCTATCCTTCCTGCCATGCACCAAAGACTTAGTTTTCTTGCTTACAGACTTAGAGATCTCCTGCCTCCACTCCATCCTATACATTCTGTGTCAGACATCTCCTTCAGAGTACAGATGATCCCACCGCTTCCCCTCCATCATCATCCTGCAGGATGGGCCTTATGCATTCACCATGATTGAAGTCTTTATTCCTCAGTCTTTGGACTTGAGATCCAAGCACTCACTTGCCATTCCTTATATCTTCTGGGAACATCTCTTCATGTTCTAAGATCCAACTCTCACATCAGCTTTTCTGGAAAGGCTTGTGAACTTCTTTGGGTAAGATTCATCATGTACCCCAGGGCACTCATGTACTGCTGATATGGTCCCACGGCCCTATTCTGATTCTGTCTCTTTCACCACTAAACTGTAGTTCTGTAAGTCTTATAAGAGTAGCAGCTCTCTCTCTCTCTCTTTCTCTCTCTGTCTTTCTCTTTCTCTCTCCCTCTGTATATATACACACACAATGCACATATGTGTACATATTAAATACACAGATATTCCTCTTGTACAATAGATATTTGCATTATTAGAGTTTTCCCTGCAAGAGCATTCAATACACTCGATACTACAGTGCTCTTAAGGCCCTAACTCTTCTGTGCTCTTTTCCTTGTAGCTCTTTGATGTTGATGAGGATGGTTTCATAACAGAAGAAGAGTTTTCCACCATTCTACAGGCATCTCTTGGAGTGCCTGACCTTGATGTTTCTGGTCTATTCAAGGAAATTGCCCAGGGGGACTCTATTTCCTATGGTGAGTAGGCAATTTGGCCTCTGATTTACAAGGGTCGGATGAAGGTGCTTCCCCTACTTAATTATGTAAGTAATAGTAATGATGATGATGATGATGATGACAGCAATATTGTGGTCATAAGTTAATGATTGAAGACCTAGATGCTAGATGCCTTGCTGTATGTTTTGTGTACATAAACTCATTTAATCTTTACAACAAGCCTGTTTAATCAGTATCCTGTTTTGTTTTCATTTTTTCCTCAAATCTGTGTTGGCCAGAGTACATAGAATTTAAGTAACTTCCTTAAAATCATCAAGCTGAAGAATGTCAGAGGCAGAATTCCAGACCCAAGTTTGACCTTAGAGCCTGTACCTTTGACTCTGTACTTCAGTGCCTTTCGTATTTGCTGTGAACGTGACCAGGCAACCCTGAGCAAGTTAATCCAGCTAGGCTTTAACTATAGTAGAGGAATATGGACCAAAGTACCACCAGTAGTTGTAGTTAAACAATGTTCTGACTGTTCGTGTAGCAGTTTAAGTGAGCATGTGTATCCTTTGTCTCATACCACTCTAGTAGCAGCTGCTGTGAAGGAATGACCATCACAACAACAGACCTGCAGCATAGGAGGGCCAGGCCCATCCATCTGCTACTCCTTTATCCTGATGGTTCAAGTCTGCACATCAAAACAAGGTGGTGAATCACTTTCCCTGTATCTCCCAGTGTAGTCATTAACAGGCATACCACTGTGGAGAGGCCTAGGTGATTGCTTCCTGCTTAGCTTTGATGTGGTCATGGATGTCAGGCTAGCTTATCTTCCCAGAGCTTTCCTCTCTGGCTGGAGGGACATTCTGTAATTACTTAATTACATTTCCCTGATGGTGTTCAAAGTTTCAACTTGTCAACTTTGATGGGGTGGGAAAGGAGATCACATGCTTCTCTTACTCTGTTTTGAATTACGGGCATTTTGGCTTTTCTGTATTCTCCTTTGGATGATTTAGTACACAGGGCCATGAATCTGTTGATTTTATTAAAAAAGAGAAGAAAATGGAAAAGGTAAAATGGGGACTGATATGTGCAGACATAAACTTTATAAACCCAGACGTCCTATATCTCTCTGGTCATTTTGCTTTCATAATGACCCTCAGTACTACTCTGAACTAGTACTCTGTACTAATCTGAAAAAAAAGATTCATCTATTTTTCATTTATGTGTGTGTGTTTGCTTGTATGAGTTTATGTGTGCCACATGCATTCAGGAGCCCATGGAGGTCAGTAGGGGGCGCCAGATCCTCTGGAGCTGGAGGTGGTGGTACAGATGATTTTTGGACACCATGTGGTACGGGGAAGTGAACCTAGTTCCTTGGCAAGAACAGCCAGCGCTCTTAACTGCCAAAGCATCTCTCCAAGCTTCAGAAGTGCCACATTTTTAAAAACTGTATCATTGAAAAATAATGTTAAGTAATTTGTAGGCAGTCATACTTGTAGTTGCCACCTTAAGTAATATGTTAGTAAAGTCTGCTTCATTTTTTGGGGGGGGGATTTAAAAACCAATGACTTCTTTATTTATTTGAAAATTTCATACTTGTATGCAATGTATCTTGATCATATCCACCTCTCGCTTTCCCCTTCCAACTCTCCCTTGGCTCCCCAACACATTTTTCCTTACAACGCTATGTCCTTTTAAAAAGAATAACGCAATGAGTCCAGTTAGTACTACCCATGTATGGACCTGAATGTGGAACCATCCACTGGAGCATGGGCAACCTATCAGTGGCCTGATTTTTATTTTAGTTTAACCCTTTCCTTTTCAGATTGCTTACAATTTCTCCCCTCCCCTAACACTATATAGATCCAATTTCTAAAGAATATTTGAGGTATGTAAGTACTTAGAAAAATAAATGTGGACCTATGGCAAGAATATGATCCTTTAAGTTGTTTTCATTCTTGTTTCTCCATTAATTTAATGAAGGCCCCATTTCCTTTTATAGTTAATTCTTGGGACATCCAGAAATGAGATACTGTTTAATTCTACTGATATCCCAACCAAGGGTCTTAGTGTTTGAACAAAGCACAAATGGAAACTATTTCAGTTTTAGTAAATCAACTCTTGTGTGCATTTATCTATCTTAGAAGTCATTTAGGTCCTCTTCTCCATCACGGAAATAGCCTTAAGAGGTTAGACAAATTTTAAAACTGAGGGCAGTATCATATTTCAGAAACTCTAGCTTATCGGAGGTTTGAGGTTCAAATCTTCATGGCTGGCTTGATAAGCCTTTTATACCTCTGTCCCTCTGTCTCAGCTCCCAAATCTAAAAAACTGAGATAAAAGGGCCAGGACTCAGGGGTCTTAGAATATGATTAATAAATATACCTTCCAAGCCATTATCAATTATAAGTTTGGGGTCTGCTTTTCAAGACTGCATCTTTCTACATTAGATGTAAGGGCTAAAATAGTTTAAAAAGCCAGCCACAGACAGTCCTAGGTAAGAGACTAAATATATATATATATATATATATGTATATATATATATATATATATATATATATAGAATATGGAAACGTGGAGATTGTAAATGGTGTAAACACAGAGCACCTGTGTAACTGCCATTCAAGTGAAGAAGTCGAGGTTTTCGAGAGCCTCCGGGAGCCCCTCTGTGCCCCTTGCCAGGCACAGCCCCTTCCTCGCTCTTAAAGGAATCTCTGCCCCGATTTACTTCGCCACTTTACCAGAAAAGTATGTAAAAGTAGTTTTGTCTCTGTTTTTGAATGTTCTATGAATGGCCTCTTGCAATATATATTCTTTTGTATCTGACACATTCATTCAACATTACAGTTTTATAGTTCATCCCCATGATTGTCACACAGCTGCTGTTTATTCCCTTTCATTGTCATATAGCGTTCATTATGTTCCAAGTTATTCATCACTATACTGGATAGATAACTCAGCTGTTTCCCTTGTTACTATTATGAATAATGTTACCGTGACATTCTCATGCCTGTCCTCCCAGAATACAGTACACATTCCTATAGACTGTGTACTTCAGAAGAAGAGAATTTATGAGTCATGGAGAATACAAATCTTCAAACTTACTAATCTTGGAAAATCTGTCTTGCAAAGTGGTTGCACGATTTACCTTTTCACTAACAATTTGTTTTTGAGTCGATTAATAGAATTTTGCAGTAATTATATGATTGAGGTCTTTTGTTCATTTGCATCATGCCAAAAGAAGAATCACCCTAAATTATTCATTTTTCCCTCTCTTCTAGAGGAATTCAAAAGTTTTGCCCTAAAGCACCCAGAATATGCCAAGATATTTACAACATACTTGGACCTCCAGACATGTCATGTATTTTCATTGCCAAATGAAGTTCAGACAGCTCCCTCTGTTGCAAGCAATAAAGTCTGTCCTGAAAATCATGAAGAGGGCATCTCAGACAAAAAAGATGATTGAAGGCAGCATTCTCTATGAAGAAAACTCAGTGACTTCTGCTTGGAATCGTAAAGGCATTTATTGATAATATTGCAAATATGTTTATCGAGTAATGTTTAAAATAGAAGTGTTTTAATAAAAGTGATAGATTTTCCTACTAAAATGCTTTTATTAAACTGCACATTATCAATTAACATTCCATTTGTCTACTATGATTTACTGATGATAAAAGCTATCTATATTTTTATGGATTTTCCAGTTTAATTTACATAAATAAATACATTGGTCTTACTACGTTTTGGTCGGTATTAATCAATATTGTGAGAAGTTAAAATAATACAAACTTTCAGTCCTCTAGCATATAGAAATATTATGTTTTCTTTAATTCCTAACCTTTCTGGAAAAAAAAAAAGAGAAGAATCCAAAAAACACTACAGAATTTTCCGTCTTTATCTTTGCAGGCTCATTTTTCCATTTAAATTTCAGGATTTTTTGATCACTAGTTATCAGCGGGGAGAATGCCATTACTTAGATGAGGCTCCCCAAGAATCACATTCTTCTTCACATGTCTGGATTGCAGATTTCTTTAAAACACCTGCTAAGGAAATGATAGGTCTTTCACATGATCTACAGGGTGGAAACCATGTTTTAAAGATGACTGCTGTGGCCACAGGCTAACTGGGAATTGCCTTATTGAAGGGAACAGTGATTGCCTAATGAGGAAATGAATTGTTTGCCACAGAGTTGAATTTAATTTGAGTTGGATGGTTCAGAACGTAGCACCTTCCCAACAAATAAACCAGATTTGTTCTATTTATACAATGGTAAAATCAGTATATTCCACCATCCAAGATGAATTTTATTTTGTTAGCTATGCTCTCAAACTTTAGAGCATATCTGAAATATGTACATGGAAAACGAAAGTTTCCAATATGTCACTAAAAGCCAAGGGATCAAAAAACTTACTTTATTAATGCAAGACCATAATTTATGCCCCAGGCAGGAATCCAATAGCACCTCTAGATTAAGTAATATTTTCCCCCAGATGCCACTTTTATTAGGTCTTATGCATGCATATTGTTAATATCACTTATATTTGAGACTTTGAATAAAGAAGCAATTTATTAATATGATGTACAAAATAGTTGCTTTTTATACCAAATGCTGTCTTTGATATAAAATTCTTTTATTGCTATATTTCAGAATATATTAGTGATTTGCCCTCAAGCTAGATGTTTTTAAAGTCGGTTTTGAAGCTCAGAAGTCTCATGAAAATGTTGGAGATTATACTTAGGCTAGAGCCATGACTTTAAACTACTTTTACATATGAAACAGACAATGTTCTAATTTAATGACTAGATATGTATTTAGATAACTGAATATCAGAAATATCCTTAAGTATATATACTTATTTGCTTTTAATATTTTTAAAAAATATTTTACTTATTATTTTTATTTTAGGTGTATGAGTGTATCTTTGTAAGTGCACCTGTACTGAGCAATACCTGACAAGGCCAGAAGAGGGTGTTGAATCCTCTGGAACTGAAGTTACAGACAGTTGTCAGCTGCCATGTGGGCACTGGAAACCAAACCTGGGTCCCCTACAAAAACAGCCAGTGCTCTTAACCACTGACCTATCTCTCCAGACCCAATTTTTCATATGTCTTAAATCATTTAGAAAAGGCTGTTAAATGAGCTGAAGTAATTGCTTCAGTAATTCACTTTGTTAAGTGATGTTAACACTGTCTGCCATAGGCAGTACATGTATGTAATACTCAGGTTAGAAAGACTTTTTTTAATCAAAGAAAACCCAAATATTAACCCTTCTAGCCATGACAGAATAGTATTAGAAATTAGCTTTCTGTGCTCTTTTTAAAAATAGCTTTTTAAAGATTTATCTGTGTGTGTGTGTGTGTGTGTGTGTGTGTGTGTGTGTGTACCTGTGTAAGTTTAAGTACAACAAGAGCATACAGGTATCTGAGGAGGCCAAAAGAGGTTGCTGGATCCCCTGGAACTGGAGTTACAGTGGTTGTGAGACACCAGGTGTAGGTACTGAGAACCAAACTGTGTCCTCTGTAAGACACTACATGTTCTTAACTGCTGAGCCGTGTCTCCAGCTCTTCAAGGTTCTTAAACTCTTATCTCACTGCTTTCTTGTTTTAAAACAATATTTTATGCTCTTGTCACTAAAATTCCTTTTGGGAAAGGCGAACTAAGCTTAGTCCCTCCCTCCCCAGGTACTACAACAAACACACAAATTTCTCAACTCACAAGCAAATGCTAGCTAGTTGGGCTTACTAACAGAGCAGTGGGTAGGGGTCACTTACAGAGCATGGGCGCCCTCCTCCTCTCCGTAAGTTACACTAATAAGTTCACAAGGAGGCAACTTACGACTTCCCCATGGTCGGATCCAAAAGGCCAAAGGGGAGGCGAAAGGGGCTGCTTCCGGGCGCCCTTAGTTTAAATACTTTTAGCCCCTCCCATTCTCACATCCAAGGCCAATGGACTGGTCGGAAGAGGCATAGGACTTTCCCAGCTCATCAGGCTTGTCCCTTGGAGAATTAATTTACACTCTCTACTAACATTTCTGTAAGTAGAGTATTTCTATTTTATTATTACATTACTGAATAAACAAATTTGTCATGTAAAACTCTGCAACTAACCAGGTGTGGTGGTATAGGTTTTTGATCCCAGCATTCCAGAGGCAGAAACAGGAAGATCTCTGTGAAATCAAGGCCAGCCTGGTCTCTGTAGCGTTCCAGGCTAGCTAGAGTACAGGTAGACCCCATGTCAATTAAAACAAAACAAAACAAAAAAGAAACCAAAAATAAAATAAAGTTCTTGGCAATTAAAAATTCCGGTTTCACCATTTTATCTTAAAAGTTATATACCTTTTCAATACCATGATTTGAGTATAAGTTTGCATATTTATGAACATGATTAGTCATTTTAGTTTAAGCATTTGACATGTGAGACATAATTTCATTATGCAATAATGAGAGAAAACTCTGATTTTACCAAAACAGCAGTATATATTTTTCTTAAAGAGCTTGACTTGTCTGGCTGGACCATATAATAACACATCATGCCTAGTAGTGTTTCTTCAAAGTGGACCTTGGCTTTTCTGTCTCCTAACAATTTCTTTAAGAGAGGTTTTTCTCTTCTTGAGATTTCAAATAAGAATTAAGTTCCATTGAGCTAGTTAAAGTGCACTGTGATCGTATATACAAATTTGAAGGGGAAAGTTACTCTTGAATGAAAAATATTAGATCCTAAAACCTTTTATGCAATAAACATTTCAATCTAAATAGTTCTGTTGAAAATAATGATGTACCAAATGCGTTATGTGCGTTTACTTTTCCTCTGGAAGGCTGAATGTGACCGTCAGTGCTGATATCTTAAATGATTTTTTTCCTCTTTAAAAAACTATGTTCATTTATTTTTTATGTGTATATGAGCGTGCCATGACCTAAGTGTGGAGGTCAGGGGACAACTTGTGGTAGTCACTTTTCTCCTTCCACCATGTGCATCCAGGGGACTTGAACTCCAGTCGTTAAGCTTGGCTGCAAGCACCTTTACCACTGAGCCATCTCTCCAGCCCACCTTCTAACAGTTATTTAGAGGTATCCCGCTTTTAGAAGACATGTGTTTTGCTCTGCATGAGACGCAGCATCAAAACTACTTGATGTCCATGTTTAGAACTCCCCCTTCAGATCATTACAAATTTAAGATGGTTAATGGAGTCACTATCTGTTGCTCAAATGGGGGGCGGGTAATTGACTATGGAACAGACAGGATTTCTGCTATAAAAGTGCTAGGCTATTTGGTCTTTACACTATAATCACAAAAGAGGATAAAAACATACTCCAAAGAAGCCCTCTTCTAGAAAGCAAACATATTTATAATTTGTTGGAATTTTTTCCTCCATCTTCCTACCTACTTGGATAAACTTGCCAGGTTTTTGTTTGTTTACTAGACTGTTGTTATGGCTTAGAAGTAAAATGTTCCCCACAGGCTCATCCATTTGAACATTTGGTCCCCCACTGGTGGTACTGTTTTGAGGAGTCATGGGAACTTTGGGAGGTGGGATCTAACTGGAGGTTATAGATCTCTGGAGCAAAGCCTTGATGTTTAGATCTATTTTCCTCTCTGCTTCCTATTCCTCCAAACTTAGTCCCAGGACCTTGAAGCCACGTGCCACTATGCCTTCCCTGCCATGACAGACTTTCCCTTGACGGAACAGGAGCCAGAGCAAATCCTTCTTTCTTGAAGTTTGCCTCTTGTCACAGTGATGAGGAAAGTAAATAAAGCAATTGTTATATCAAAGTATTAAGAAATTGCTCTGTCCTGGCTTGATAAGCAATGAAGACCCTCAGAACGTTCCTGGTATGTTCAATATGTTTATCACATATTGTAATAAGTTAATTGTCTAAAGAGCCTTGGCCCCTTCTGTCCCGTTTACTGTAATCTCATGGCTAGGTAATCATTGTCTCCCAGGGCAACCTTCAAGAGTCTGTGTAAGGACCAGCATATTCTAACAAGTTGTGTTCATTGTGTCACTCAGCTTGCTTTTGTTTGTAATACACTAATTGAATGATTTTCTTCAAGTAATTGTAAAAGACCCTCTGTACAACCAGGCACATACCGTTAATCTCAGCACATGGGAAGCAGAAGCAGGCAGATCTCTGTGAGATTGAAGCCAGCCTGGCCTACATAGTGAGTTCTAGGCCAGCTGGGGACTACATAGAGACTCTGTCCCAAACAAACAGATAAACAAATAAGAATCTGTGCACATTAGAAAGAAAAAAGTTGAAGAATAGACATTTCTCTTCCCATCACTTAAGTTAATTAGTAGTAATGTTTGACATATTCTGCCACCTTCTGTCTAAATATCCTCACATCCTCAAAAATAACAATTATATATGGTGGCTTCTATCCTACTTTTTCACTTGAAGCATAACACTTTAAATTTTTTTGATATTTTGATTTTTATTTTATATGTATGAGTGTTTTGCTTGCATGTATGTAAGTGCACTTGTTGTTATGCAGTGCACATGGAGGCCATAAGAGGTATTGGATCCCCTGGAACTGGAGTTATAGGTGATTATGAGCTGCCATATGGGTGTTGGGAAGTGAACCTGGAGCCTCTGCAAGAGCAACCAGTGCTCTTAACCACTGAGCCGTCTCTCCGTCCCTGAATCATAACACTTTCTAATGTGATTAAAATTCTCGGTTAGAGTAAATTTTAAAATATTTTACTTAGTATTCATCTGGAATATTTACTCTGTGTAAATATTCACCTAATGTTGAATACATGAGTTTGATTTTCATTATGGGATTATTACAAACAGCTGGGCATGGTGACCCACATCTTTAATCCCAGTATTTGGGAGGCAGAGAAATGTGGATCTCTGTGAAATTGAGGCCAGCCTGGTCTACCTAGTGAGTTTCAGGCCAGCAGGGGATACAAAGAGACCATGTCTCAAAAAGACCAAAAAAGAAAGAAAAAAAATGAGATTATTAAAAATATCCAATTTAATACTCCATAGTGTAGTTCGTTATTAGGAATAGTTTCTGAATTCTAAAAAAAAATATCTAAAGATTTTATAATTAATCAAATTTATTTGAAATGTTTTATTATAGAAGACATTTTTCTAACCTACATAGATTATGACTAATTTTAATTTCATATGATTATCAACAGGTTCATGTCTTTCAGACATAAGTAGATTTCATTTAAAATTTTTTATTTTTTCCCCTTATAAAAGTAACCGATTATAATTAGTATAGTAAGTAATAATAATAACTACCATTTCCAACTGCTTACATTGTTTCAGGCACTATATTGACTCACAGGAATCTGCTCATTTGAGTACTCAGTGAAGCATAGATATTTTGTCACTAGTTTTATTGAACAGAATTTAGAGTATTCCTTATTCATTAAATCATAAAGCATACAGTTAAACTCAAACTTACCCGATCCCAAGAGCCATACTTTTAATCATTATGTAAACAGATACTTGAGAATTTCACCAGGAGATGATGATTACCTAAGCTACAAGATTTACAGTAAATGAGATAGAAAGGACCAACGTTCTTGGGACCTGCTTTATAGGATTTCTATGATGGTCCTGCTTTTGGGTTCTAGATATCAAATTGTGACTTACTTCTTAAATGGAAGAGAGATAGCAGTGGTTAGAAATGGCTCTGAACAGTGACAGGTGGAGTAGAGGAGTAAAGATGGATGAACCTCCAACTAATGAGGCTAAAACTTCTTTCCTTAGGAAAGAAAGTACCTTCCTGGGATTGGAGAGACAGCTTAGCAATTAGGAGCAATGGCCGTTCTTGCAGAGGACCTGGTTTGGTTCCCAGCACCCACATGGTAGCTAACAACTGTCCATAACTTCAGTTCCAGGGGATGCAACACCCTGTTCTGACCTTTATGGGCATTGCATGACATGGGTGCACTTACATACCTGCAGGCAATATACTCATACACATAAAACAAAATAAAAACATACTTCTAAAAAGAAAGCACCTTCCTATATGAATTTCCTTAAATCAAAGGTGAAGTGAGACTCAGGATGCTACAGTGATATTTTCCAGTTAAAAATTTTCAGAGGTCATTAATCACAATGTGGATAAAATTAAACACTCAACGTGGTGTACAAGATCCCTATGGCCTGACTCCTATCTGCACACTGTATTTCAGCTATCCTCAGTCTCTGTCCAATAACCAAACCCCTGTCCCTAAATCTTCCTTTCCTTCAAACTGGCTAAAGCCAGTTCCAGCCTCAGCATTTGCTCTGCTGCTCCCTGGGTTGAATTGTTTTTCCTCCCAAATTTTCACGTGGCTTCTTTCTTTATTCAGATTTTTAAAATTTGATTTAGGTTTTATGTGTATGGATATTTTGTTTGCATGTATGTATGTGCACTATGTACAGACCTGCTTGGTGCCCACAGAGCCCAGAAGAGGGCATCGAATCCCCTGAAACTGGAGTTATAGGTGGTTGTGAGCCACCATAGAGATGCTGAGAACTAAGCTTGAGTCCTCTGCAAAAGAAGCAAGTGCTCTTAGCCAATCATGGAACCATTAGTCCAGCTCCTCATTCAGATTTTTAAAACAATTCACATACATAGAACTCACCCAGTTTGTGTGTGTGTGTGTGTGTGTGTGTGTGTGTGTGTGTGTGTGTGTTTATTCACAAGGTTTTGGAACCATCACAATCTAATTTTATAACATTTTCATCTTCATTCAGATCTTAAATCAAATGTCACATCATCATATAGGAATTCCCCATCACTAACTAGACAAAGCTGCAGACGGTTTCAATCCCATTTCCACTTGTCTTGTTAAACTTGTCTGAAATTAATTACTTGTGCATATGCATATTGTCTGTCACTTCTAGCACTTAGAAGGTTTCCCTGACACTCCGCATTGGATGAACAGTGATAACATCTGTTAGTTATCGATCCTTGCAGAATGTAAGAAGAGAGGAAATCCTTACAACAAGCTTAAAAACCTGGAATTATTATCTCAAAATCTCACATAAATTAAGGCCCAGAGAGATTTTACCTCTTATTTTTGTTACATAACTGGTGAATGCCAGAGCTGGAATTCAAACCGAAGGCTGTCTGGCTCTAAATGAGGGGACTTTTGGTTACGCCAATGGAACTTGAACCCATAGAATCACCAGGGAATTACATTTCAGGCTTTAACTTCCAGCTATGTGGAAACTAGATCTGAGAACCCTTTTGCCCCAAACCCCTTAGAAAGTACAACTTAATATCACAAGCATGAGTGGAACAGCACAGACGAACACGCAGATCGCCAAGGGAAGCCCTCACAGCCAAGACCAGAAACGGAGCTGAAAACCAAGACTGTCTGAAACACAAAAGTTACAGCTGTCTGGTGGACATGAGCCAGTTTCACTCATGAAGAGGTTTAGTATTTTGTGGCTATTGGAAGCAAAAACTAAGGTTTTTATATAAGGTAGAGATTTGGAACAGGCATATCAGGGAAGAAAAAAAATTTTCTTAAGTTTGTGGGGTGTTTTTGGCCTGGGTGCTAGAATGCTGGGCGATTACTGATATAGTTTTAAATTTTTTCACTTCAATTATTTTAACTGTTTTGGAACTCAGTCTGATATCTCCTGATGACTATTCCATATGCATTTATGAAGATAATGTTTACATCTCAACATTTTATAGTCCATATGGACCTTAGGTTATTTATTCTGTCTTGCAATCTCTCCCTCTCCCTCCTACTCTCTCTCTTCCCTCCCTCCCTTCCTCCCTCCTTCCCTTCCTCCCTCCCTCTCTCTCTTTCTCTGCATTCCAGTGCTAGATTATGAAACAGAATCCTTGGGCACACCTGGGGGGAAGGGTAGAGCTTGGTCTTTTGCAGAAAAATATCTCATTGTATAGCTCTGCTCAAGAGAGAGAAGCCAGGCTAGCCTTGAGTCTGCAGTTTGTCCATCTCTGCACCCCGAGTGCTTGGATTACATGGTTCTGTCACTACACCTGGCCCCAGCTATATCTTTTAGTTGGAGCATGTTATCTACTGACATTTAATGTAATTAATTAATATAGTTGCTTTTAAGTCCACTATCTAATATTTTTGCTGCTAGTTTTTTTTTTAAATAAATTTCTCCTTTCCTAACTTCTCTTGGAGTAATCATTTAAAAAATATTTTACCATTTTGGTCTTCTTTTGGGGTCAATAGTTTTATTTATTTGTTTTGGATTTTTACTCCAGAGATTCCTATATGGGTATACTATACTTAATACAGTTTGCTTTCAGAAGAGATATATCTTTTAACTTTAATATGTGAACCTTACAGTATATTTTTACTTTATTCTACCTCATCATTGGTCCTGTTGATACATACGTACACACACACACACACACACACACACACACATGCACTCACATATGTATCATGAAATAGATATGATAAATGATATAATGATATATATATATATATATTTTACATTTTAAAACCCTCAAGAAATGCTTTTACTGTTTATATCCTAGGCAGTAAATTACATTTAAAGAGAAAGAATTTGAGAGGGGAAGGAAAGCTCTTATATCTTATATTCACCTACATAGTTACTGTTTTCTGGCCTTTTTTACTGTTCTGTAACTCCTCCTGTCCATTATTTTTCTTCAGCACTGACAGCATCCTTGGACAATTCTTTTGTTGTTGGGGTTTTTTTTTGGTTTTGGAGATAGGGTCTTCCTATGTACCTTGAACATTTCCTGTAACACAGGTCTTCTGAAAATAATTCTCATGATTTCCTTTAGCCTGGATATTATTTTATTTGTCTTTGGTTTTTGGAGAATATTTTTTTTCTGAATAAAGAGTCCTAGCTCCCCCTCCCTCCTCCCATACACACTTTAGGAATTTAAAGATCCCATTGTCATCTTTCTATGTCCATTGAACAATTAGCAATCATTTTCTTCACACTCTGATGCGTAATCATAGTATGTGTCATCGGGCATTCTCTCATGTGTAATGTATTCTTATCACCCGGCTATTTTTAACATTTTTTTCCTTTACTAGCTTTGGAGAATTTTATTATGGTTTACTTGATTGTTGATTTTCTTTATTGATTTTATTGAACTTTTTTGAATCTTTAAATCTAGTGTTTATAAAATGAATTGCTAAGAAAAATTCTCCAAACATACATCATGGAAGGCAATCTGCAATCAATGTCTATGGATACATCAATATTAATTTTCTCTGAAAGCCATTCTCGCAGCAATAACCACTGGTTTTTGATCACATACTTAAATATGTTGACTTAACCAAGGTGACACATAAAGTTAACCATCAAAACCGCGTTAACTTGGTATGCTCATGTATTTCAAACCGCGCTTAAACTCCAAATGAAGAAAAAATAGTCATGCTTTCACATACAATTTCACATACAATCGAAAACACCTTCTCCTTAGATGCGAACGCAAAGTCAGTGGGTGATAAAGTCCCTTAAGAGTAACCACTCTTCTCCTTGACATCTAGAAATTTAAATTATCATATGTAAATTAACAACACTTTCATACTATAACATATGATCAACATCTGTTAGATGATAAAGGGTGAAACAGGGTAGAAAACAAGGATATTTGTCATACACACATATTCAAAACAAAATACGGAAGAAACAGTCAAGACAATTGCAACTTCTATGATTAGTCATGTGATTATAGCTGGCATTGTTAGCAATGATTGGGCTGAGTCAAATTTGCCGTTGACTTTCGTGTATATGGTGTACATGTATGTGTCCTGACACAGGCATAGACAAGAGGAGGCCAGAGAAGCAAGTCTTGTGTCTTTCTCTATAGTTCTCTATAGACAGGGAAAGCCGCAGGGATTGGATCCTGCTGTCTCCACCCCTCCTCCCCCCAGTGCTAAGGCTACAGGCTCTTGTACCCCCACCTTTTGTTATGTGGGTATGGGAATAGAAACTCATGCTTGTTCAACAAGCACTTGTATCCACTGAGCCCCAACCCCTTCATCTCATTGGCTTTATTTACAGTGTGTGATATTCTAAGGAGACCTTACTAGATCTGTATTTCAGACATACCGTTTACCAATCCAACTGCCCTCTGTTAATCAGTACCAATCACCCACCCATTACAGTAATTCCTCTCTTTGTCTATTGGTTCAGAGACATGAGAAGGCCAATGTGCTGGAGAGTATTAACTTCCAGTTCAATGGAATCATTGTGTTTCCTGGTAGTAAGTATAATTGGCTTTAGAACTAAGTAAGACCTCTAGGCCAGCAGGGCACAACGTCATAGGATAGGATGTAGGAAATTTTTGCAACCTAATCATTAGAGGTAGCAATGAACGTGACATGCCTCATTTCTCCCCCTTGATTCCCGTACCTCTGAATCGTGACTATGACTGTAATAGCACCATATACCAAATACTAAGTCAAAACACATACAGCCTTCTGGAGAACCTTGCCTTTAACCTTGCAAAGTGTTGTCCTGTACCTGTTACTGTGAGTTCCACAGGTTAGTTCACCAGTCCACCAACCTATCTGCTTCAAAATGGTGAGAGAGATGGTCAGACCAATGAGTTTCGTGGGCACGTAACCACTGCATCTCTTCATTTACTATGAGGTGGCTCCTTGATCAGAAACAACATTGCAATACTATGGAGGTAGACAGGGAGATGTGTAAAGCCACAGATGGTAGATGCCTTGGGTTGAGTCTGAAATTATCCTCACAGGTTCATGTTTTGAATGTCCAGTCCCAGCTTGTGGTATAATTTTAAAGACTTTGAGGTTCCAGGTTCTGACTTGTTCTTTCTGCTTCCTGGTCCACCATCACTGGAAGACCCACTGCCACATATTCCTGATGCCACCGATGAACAACTCTGCCATGCCTTCTCCACCATAAGGGACTGAAGTCTCTCTGAACCACAACCGACAAATAAACTTCTCCTCTCTTAAGATGCTTGCCTCAGGTCATTTGTTCACAGCGATGTGAGAGGTAACACAGAGGTTTTGGCAGACACATTGCATTGAAGAAAAATCAAATCTGTATCTGGAATAAGTGAGTGTCTGTGTAAACAAAATAAAAATGTTTCTCCTCCAATAATGAACCCATCTAATTTTAAAATTTTCAGCTGGTTGATCTCCCTGTTGCATGATGCCAGCCTAGAGACTTGGTGTTAGTCTCTTTAACAAAATGAACATGCCTTGGCAGTGACAGCTTGATGAGTGGGAGTCCAAACTTAACTTCCATCACTACCATCAGAACCAGTTATTCCTGAGTCCATTAGGCTAACTAGTATCCGCATCATGGTCATCCTATCTGTTCACTTATTGAATCCTGTGCCGGGGCTCTTTGGTGAGCATTCATAAGGAGCACAAATATCTTCACATCCTTTGACCATTCAGAGGGATCAGTCCCCAAAACTATTCTTCTGATTTCTTTGTCACTTAATTTCCCAGTTGTGTTCCTTCAAAGCTCTGCCATCCAGACAAGCCATGGCCACATTCTCTAAGTTGCCATATAACAGTCACATGCCTGGCCATTTCTCCTCCCAAATAAAGTAGACAACCAATTTCATTGCTCAGAGTTCTTCTGGTTAGAAGAATTTCTTCATCCTTCTCCTTCTACTCTTCAAGAATGCCCCAATAAAAGAGTGATAGTGTTTTTCACCCCTGGGCGAACCTAAATCTTCTTTTCCTTTGTGAAACCATCATAGGTGCATGCTGGGAATAAAGTGGCAGTAAGTATTTGGGACATTTTTTATAACTTACCTCGGCCATCAGGTTTTCTTGAACTAGTAAACACATATACCACTTCCATTTAATGATAGAGTATTGCTGTACTCACTAAACTATGTGGTTTAGTGAGCCAAATGACATGAAGCTCATGACTGGCTAAGTAGATTACATAGTGACTTGGTACATGACAGTTAAGCACTCAGTCTATTAAGACATAGTAGCAAGCCCAAAACTATTTTTTAGTTACTACAAAAGATAGCAGACTTTGCTCCAAAATACTAAGTCTGTGTTGTGGTTCACCCTTAGGGTCCTGCCAAAGACTCCAGATGTATCCTTACCTGCCATTGCCACTTCATATGCTAGGTTGTGTGGCCCCATGTCATAGTAACTCACACAGCCGCCAGGACCTAATCTGCAGCTTTCTTTTGTTCTAATACCTGCTCAGAACTAGCAATAGTTGAGTATATTTAATATATGGGCCAAAGCAACAGACCCAAGTGATAAACGTGTTGCCTCCAAAATCTAAATAGGTTCACTAGGTGTTGTAGATGTTGTTCCTTTTTCTTGGTTTTAGGAGTGGCCAGATGCAACCTTTTATTTTTACTTAAGAAGTGAACCCTGGGGCTGGAGAGATGGGTCGGCAGTTAAGTGCACTGGCTGCTCTTGCAGAGGACCTGGGCTCAATTCCCAGAATCCACATGGCGACTAACAACCATCTGTAACTCTAGTTCCAGGGGATCCAACACCCTCTTCTGACCTCTAAGGGCATTACATGACATGGGTGCACTTACACACATGCGTACAAAACACTCATACACATAAAATAAATATGATAATTTTTTTTAGAAAAGAAGGAAAATCTGGACATGATGCATTCCTTTGGATCCCTAGAAATTCTGTTGAATTTGGAATGGTCCTTCAGTATTTTGTTGGATTTATTTCCCACGTTCTGACACAGAAAGAAGTCTTACAAATAAGTCTAGAGTCGTTACTTCTTTTTGCTAAGTAGATCCGATCAGAACAGTATTATCAGTGCCATAGCCAATGTTCCATCTCATGGAAGAGGAAGGTCATCAAGATCCTTGAGAATTGAATTGAGGCTGGAGAACTGGTATCCCGGAAGGACAGGGAAAGCGCATTCTGTGGCTTGCTGATTGAAAGTAAACTGCTTCCCGTGGTCTTCCCTTAACAGGTGTGAAGAAACAAGCATTTTTCACAACAATAGTTAAATACCAGGCTTGAAGGAATTTGCTAATGAAATCACACTTAGATACAGGAAATGTAATTGAAGTCACCACTGAGTTAATCGAGTTAATCTCATCATAATCCACAACCGTTATTCACAACCCATCTGTCTACTGTATCAGAACATATTTATCAATCAAATACACAGAATTGGAGAAATGACCGCAGATGGGATTCAGGGGCCCAGAGGGCTCCGAGACAGGACTGATCTGAAACTGCATTGATTGCCTTCCCCCATAATCCTCTATTCTGAGTAGTGGACCACAGTGATGCCCTGATTTTCCTGTCCGTTCAGAGTAAATGTCCAGTAATCCCCATAAGGCCTGCTATTCCTTTTCTAAAATGCAGTTACCCTGTCCTTTCCTGTGAGGAAGGAGAAAATTTTATGCAGAAAAACTTTGGCGATGTATCAGACTAAATGTCTCTTTTTCATTAGTTTCTACCCACATGTTACCTGCCTGCCTTTTAAAGCAAAATTGATTTTTATTCAATTTTTGTGCATTTCATATAATACATCTTAGCCAAATTTAGACCCCCTATTCCCTTCCCTACCCCCAGCCCTCCCACCAGGTTACATGTATTCTGTCATATATGTTAAGTCTTATCAGGTAAAGCATTTATAGCTAGGTGTCCCTCAGTGCAAGTTCATCCACTGGAGTCTAGTCAGCCTATCTAGAGTCGTGCCCTTAAAGGAGATCTACTCTCCCTCACCCGACAGTAGTCATTTTCCAGTAGCTCTTGGCTAAGGTTGGGGCCTGCTTTCCATTCCCCGATTCTGTTCCGGGTTTTTGTCTGATTGAGTTGACGTGGGTCTTGTGCATGCTGTCACTGTTGTTGCAATTTACTGAGCAAGTTCCCAGAAGCCTGAAAGGCTCTGTTTCCTTTTGTTCATGCACCAACTCTTACAATCTTTCTGTCCTCTCTTCCACAGTGGGCCCTGAGCTGTGGGTAGGTGAGGTTTCATATAGGAGTCCTATCCAGGAACACGACCTCTACAGTTTCTTATTCTCTAAAACTTAGCCAGTTGTGGCCTTCTGCGTAAATCACGTTCTGTTGTATGAGTAAGCTTTGCTGTTGAGAGTTGAGGGATATATGTGTATTCTCTACCTGTTCCACTATGTTCCTTGAGCCTTAGGTATAGAGGCTCCACTGTAGAAGTGCCACTTACGGCTGAGCATCTCTCAAATATATATTCTCTGTGTGTGACTAGTTGTGGAACTCTTTAATAGCCTCTGTCTGTTGCAAAAAGAAGCTTTTTTGATGAGTGTTATTTGGTATAATTGTTTGTAAACGTAAGGATTCATATTTAACATACAGTAAGAAATTTTCATTTTCTAGAGCTATGACAGAGATAGGGTCTTCTCTGGGATTTGCAACCTCTTCCTGTCCATTTTAGATCTTTTAAGACCCATCCCTTCCCAGTCAGTGCCTTGACTTTAACAAAAGTAGACTCTATAAGGGCAAGAACTCAACTTCTGCTGTGATGAAGGATGAGTCTTCATTCATTTCTCTGCAATTCTAGCCCTAAGAGAGGACACACAAGTCCCAGTACTTTAAAACACACAAGGAAGACTGGAGGTCATTTATGTGATGTTTGTACTGGGATTTCAAATCCCTGAGTTACCATTTTCTTTCCCCATTTTGTCCATCAACATGAGAATCAAAGAACCCAACCTCATTCTGATAGTTTGAGGGAAATGTTCTGAAGTATCACAGTCACCCAGCCTCTTCATTTTTATAAACAGTTGACTTGGAATGTCCAGTGATGGTATTTCTCATGTCTGCACAGCGACTTCAAACCAGGATGAGCTTCTAATGCTCCTTGTACCACCAGAAACAGTGCCATTAACACCTTTACATACAGTAACGCTACAGAAACCATTCCAGAAACCCAGAACCAATGTCAGAAAGCTCTTCCTTAAAATTCTCTTCCTCCAAAATAACTTTCAGTGCCAGATCTAAGATAGTTAAAATTCTCCAGAGAGATAGATGATAATACATGGTAGATACAGGTAGATGATAGATAGATACGGAAAGAAATGTTTCTAAAAAGATTGCAGCTTCCACTGAACTTTTTGCAAGGCTGACTAGACCTTGATGATATGGAGCGGCTGGAATGTTGCAAATCCAGAGTCAAATGACCTTGGGGCATCTTTGCTCCCTTAGCAGCTGTTTATCATCTTCCTCTGAATGTGACTTAACATCTTTGTGATCATTAGGTGAATTCTTTGAAATGTAGGAACAGACCCCTGGTTTCTAGTCAACCAAAGGGCTAAGAATGCTGCCAGATAGCATCTGAGACCTATGGTACTTTTCCTCTTTGTTCTAGCTCATCTACCTAATGATTCCACTGTCATATTTGAAGAGTGCCTTGTTTTATGACTTTCTTTGTTCTGTTACTATAAAACTTCGTAAGCTATTGCAATGTTGGAACATGAAATTTGGAGTGACTTGAATCTGTGTTCCTATGCCATGGTCACTCATGTGACTCCAGAACAAAATATCTCTTTATTCCTTTTGAGGTGAGAGTTGGGTTCTTGTATCAACAGATATATAGATGATGAGGATTAGCACTCATGGTCATGGAAGCTGACAAGTCCCATAATCTACATTTGGCAAGCTAGAGACCAAAGGCAGGCTTGATATTCAGGAAGAGCCAATATTTCAGTTGAAGTCCAAAGGCAGGAAAACATTAATGTCCCAGTTCAAGATAGCCAGGCAGGAGGAAATGTCTTTTTCTCAGGAAGGCCTTTCTTAATCTCTTTAGGCCTTCAAGAGCCTGAATGGGATCCACCTACTTTAAAGAGGGCAATCTGTCTCATTTAGTCTACTGAGTTAAATGTTAGTGTCATGTAGAAATACCTTCACAGACACATGAAAATATGTTTAACAAACTTTCTAAGCATCACAGGAGCCAGTACAGCTAAAATTAGGTGTAACAAGCTCTTTGATGTTAAGCTACATCTTATACAAAAATTAGTTCAAAATGATGACTAAATTAAATATAAAATACAAAACTATTAAAGTCACAAAGTAAAATGTAGAAAATCTTTGGGTTCTGCATTATTCTGCTATTATAACAAAATATATAAAGATGGACATTTATAAAGACATTATAAAGACAAAAAAGACAGTTTTGAAGGCTAAAGACCTGAACAGTATAGTTCTGGCTGTGGTGATAACAGAAGATAAAAATTGGTCAGATAGAGAAGCCACCCAAAGCAGCAATTCTGAGAATGTTGCTAAGCACCAGGATGCCAGAAGAGAGTTCTGGTTTTCTTTGTTATCTTCTAAATGCATACCTCTGCCTAAAGGCTACATGCATTTAGGTAATTAAAGCTGAGAGGAAGGGCCAGCTGGACTGACCAGCTCATCCCCGGCTCCTACCTTACTCGAAGTTCTGGCCACAAGTCCTTTAAAAGCCCCTAGACTGGCAACTCAATGGTACGCTATTTCCTGGGACCTCTCCTGGTATACAGGAACTCTGTACTCACTTTTTCTTCCCGTCTCTCTTCTTGCTCTCTCTCTTTTCTCCTCCCTTCTCTCTATTCCTTTCTCTCTTATGAATTTATAAGCAACTTTCCTCTAAAAAGTGAATATTACTTAAACATTTATTTTGTTTTTTAAGTGTGTGTGTGTGTGTGTGTGTGTGTGTGTGCAGGTGCCTGTGGAATGCACATTCACTACTGGTGAGATTGTAAACTTGTGCAACCCCTATGGAAAGCAGTGTGGAGAATTCTTGAAAAACACTAAAAATGAACCTACCATATGACCTGGCTATGTCACTCTCTGACACATACTCAAAGGACTCATCCTGTTGCAGAGATACTTGTACAGCCATGCTTGTTGCTGCTCTTTTCACAATAGTTAAGAGATGGAAGCAACCTAAGTGTCCTTCAGTTGATGAGTGGATAATGAAAATGTGGTACATTTGCACAGTGGAGTTCTCAGCAGTAAAGAAAGATGAAATCATGAAAGTTGCAGACAAGTATTCTAGTCACCTCCCATCAAAGAAGCTTCTTTTTCAACAGATAGAGATTATTACAGAGTTCTACAACTGGTCATGCACAGAGATTGTCTGTGAATTTCCCAAGCCTGTGGTAACATCCAATGGTAATATACAACCTCTACATCTAAGTCTCACAGAACATAGAACAAGGGGTAAGGAGAACACTCAGTACATGTCTCAGTGGGGCTCCTATTTAGTGCAACAGAGGGCCAGGAACACAAAAGGTCACAAAGGGCCAAAACATAGAGAATAAGAGTCTGCAGAGTGTGGTCTTTGGACAGGACTCCTATATAAAATTCCACCCACCCAGGGGTCAGGGAACATTCCAGAAGGCGGGGAGATCGTAAGAACCATGGAAGAAATGCATGACTGTGTGGAAAGAGTCCTACTGGCTCCTGGGACCTTGCTTATTTAAACCTACAGCAATGGCATCAGCATGCAGAAAACCCAAGCAAACTCAAGTAGACAAAAACTCAGCACAGAACTGTGGAAATGGATGGCAGGCCCCAATCTTAGTCAAAGAATTATTGGCAGCTGATTACTGCTGGAGGAGGAAGAGCTGATCATCTTAAAGGGAAGGACTCTAGATAGGCTGACTAGACCCCAGTGGATGAACTTGCCCTAAGGGACATCTAGGAAAACTAATTTGACATAATAGGCCTTAACACAAATGACAGAATGTATGAATTCAAGTGGGGGGATTTCCATAGGAGGGTGCCATTGGGAAGGGGTTATAAAGTTCATAAAGATGTTCTGCATGAAATACACAAAAATTTAATGAAAAAATTAAAAAAAACCCCAAAACAACAGAAAGGAATATTGCGAAAACATTTATTTTATTTCTAATTGTGTGTGTGAGAAAGAGAGAGAGAAAGAGAGAGAGAAAAACAGAGGGAACCCAGTGCCTGTGGAGTCCAGAACAGGCTCTTGGATCCTTGGGAACTGGAGCTCTAGGTAGTTTTGAGCTTCCTGGCATGAGTCATCTCTCTAGTCTCTCAAATTAAGTTTTGAATTTTTATTTATTAATTTTTACTTAATGTGTATGAGTATTTTGCCTGCATGTATGTAAGTGCACCATATATGCATAGTGCCAAAAAGAGAGCATTGGGTCCCAAGGAACTGGAGTTACAGATGGTTGTTAACTGTCAAATGGGTGCTTGGTCTGAGCCTGGGTCTTCTGCAAAAGCAGCCAGTGCTCTTAACTGGTCTCTCCAGCTTCCTCAAATGAATAGTTATAAGAAAAATCTAGTAAATCTAACTTAGGAAGAAAGATACATTCTTCATGTGTAAGGAAACATCACACTGTGCCCTACAAATATGGGCAATTATAATGCTCCAGTTCAAAACAAAAAGTGTAAAACAAGAAGAAAGAGAAGTCTTAAAATAATTCTCCAGTCATTATAGAATTTCAATTCATGGGCTGGGGTGGGAGGAGGTTAGGAATCCCCTAAACTAGCCACCTAAAATAATCTACATGTGGTGCCACAAATTTTAAATATCGAAGAAATAGCTTACCTCAGTGTTTTCTAGACTTCAACAGACTAGGAAAATAAACCCAGTAAAGAAAATGTTCAGTAATTCTTATGTTTCATTTGTAACAAAAGTATCAAATTTGATTAACATGTGTAAGAAATTATTTTATGGTTATATTGGATTAATCCTAGGAATTCAAGGAGAGATTAATGTTAGACAATTTTTTTGAAATTGAATGAATATTGTGTTAGTTTCCTGTGGCATCTATTACCACAAGTTTAGTGGCTCCAAATCATACTATCTTATTATGGGGTCACTCGGCCTCACTGAGCTAAAATAGAGGTGTCCACAAGGCTGGTCGTCTTTCTTTTGGAGGGCTTAGGAGAGACTCTATTTCTTTTTCTGACATGTTTTCTAGAGGCCACCTACGCTCCCTGGCTCATGGCCCCCCTCTGTCTTCAAAGGTTGCAAAGATAATAAAATTGCATCCATTTCATTTCATCCTAATCTCTTTTGCCTACTTTTTCCACTTTCAAGAGTACCCAGGCAATCCAGGATAATCTAGCTGATTAGTAACTGTAATTCCATCCAAAAATGCAATTTCCCTTTGCCATGCAAGGCAGTATATTCATGGATTCAAAAAAGTAGGAAAGGGACATTTAGGAGGCCATTAATCTGCCTATATTATTCAGAAATAAAAATCACAGGATAGAAACTGTGTTAGTCAGTTTTCCATTACTGTAGCAAAATGCCATGGGAAATGCCTTTAAAAGAGGAAACATTTAGGGTGTGGAGAGATGGCTCAGCAGTTAAGAGCACTAGCTACTCTTACACAGGAGGGGGCCCCGCTTGGGTTCCCAGCACCCACCTGGAAGCTAACAACCATTCAAAACTTCATTTCCAGAGGCTACAACGCCCTCTTCTGTCCTCCATGGGCACTGCACAATAGGACATGGGTGGACTCTCACACACACACAGTCAAAACACCCATGTGTATAAAATAGATTAAAATAAATAAATAATTTTTAAAAGAGCAAAAGTTTATCTTGATCCACAGCTTTGAATGTTCCAGTCGGTGAGTGGCTTGTTGACCCAGTTGCTTTTGGACTTGTGGCAAGATCATGGTAAGGAACACTATGTGAACCAGTTACTTCAGGGCAACACAGATGCAGAGCTAGAGAAGGAGGAAGGGGTTAGGGTTCCATTATCTTTTTCTAAGTATGCTCCCAGTGATCTGATCTCTTTCCGCTGGGCCTAGCCTATTGAATGGTCTGCCACCTCCCAAAAGTGTCATGGACTAGGGACCAAGCTTTTCATAAATGGGCCTTTGGGAGATTCTTATCAGACCCATAGTAATCACAATAGATCAAAAAAGACATTTACAGAATTCTCCACTTCCTTAAAATGACCATCTAGGAATAGAAAGAAACTTCCTTCGCTTGATTATATACCAGAAATCCTAAGGGAAAAAAAATCACAATTATGAAAGCATTCCTTTATAATCAGGAAGGAGACAAGCATCTACTGTCCTTATTCTTAGTCACCATTGTAGTAGTTTTGTGAGGACAGGAGACAAGAAAAAAAATGGGAAAAGTAAAAAGCATAAAGAAACACATGGTATGAAATTCTCAAAGAATCAATAAAAAATTATTTTAAAAGATTAACTTTAAAAAGCATAAGAGAGTTCAACTTACATAGGCTGCAGGCTTCAGTGAAAGAACACACACCTAGTGACCTCTGGGTACACAAACTTGACTCCATAGGCCTTAACATATATGACAGAATGCATGATAATCCCGTGGGCAGGCTATGATAGACACAATTACAAGAGGTGATCTAAGTATAATTAAGATGTATTATATGAAATTCACAAAATTCAATAAGCATTTATACTGAAAAAGTATAAATACAACTTAACAAAATCTATAGATTAATTATTCCATTAATAGAGCATTAGAAAGATTGCTATGCTGAGCCAAGTATGGTCACTCATAACTATAATCCTGGCACTCAGGAGTCTGAAGCAGGAGGTTCACCATAATTTTGTGAGTTCAAGATTAGCCTGAGCTAGAAAGAGTGAGACCCTGTCTCAAAAACCAAACCAAACCAAACACAATTGCCATCTGTAAATTTCTTTTCTATACACTATTACCCAAGCAATGAAAAATGAAATGTTTGAAAGAAGGGATGTGCGAATAATATAAAACAAATTGACCAGAACTTTATTGAGAAAATACAGAAACATTATTGAAATACATTCAAATAAGGCAAGGAAAAATAGGCAGACTTAATTAAATGTATAGGCTGACTTCATGTACTAAACATGAAGTTCTCCCTCAGTAGCTCATAAACTTCAAGCGATTACAATGAAGGTCCCTCTGGGATAGATGAGTGTTTGTATATTTGTGGACAGAACTGATAAGCACAGATTAGAAACTTAGCTGTTGAAGTGTGTAGACACTGCTGAGAGCTACAAACCACAAAGCACTTATGAAGGGACAAAAAAAGTCATGTGCTTGACATAGGGGGACTTGCCACATCAGATACAAAACCTCAGTAGGTGATAGTTCTAACAGTGTTTTAGGGTAAAATCATGAAAGGATAGAGACTGATGGACTAGAAGTTTTTGATATTAGGCTGAACACCCTTAATCTAAAAATTTGAACCTAAAATTCTCTAAACCTCAAAATTTCTTGAGCGCCTCCGTGATGTCCTAAGTGGAACATTGCACAACCTGACCTCACAAGAGGGTCCCAGTGAAATGCAGATAAACTATAAAATACTAAAATACAAAATTACCTTCAGGCTACACATATCAAGTCCATGTGAAGCATATACGAATTTGATGTTTGGCCATGTCTAAGTTAATGATTGTACCAGGCTGACTGAGTGATTAGAGCCTCTGTTACCCTGGAGAGTTGAATCACTGTACATTAGGAGCCAAATCATCTGGGGCTAGAGATAGCCCTGTAAGAGCCATTCAGTGCCCTCCTCTGTGCTTGACCCAACAACACATGACTATCAAGCAAAATCCTTTTGGAATGTGATGACGAGCAATTCACTTCCTTAAATCCCAGGCTCAGGTAACATCTGAGACCTGTAACCCACAGGGCTCTCCCTACTGTGTTGCAACCATCCCGATACCCACACAGATGCGCTCCTTAAAGTCCCTTGATTTTTAAGCTTTTGTTGTTCCTTTACTGTAAAAACTTCATAAAACTGTGACAACATGGTGTTTGGAATAGGTTCTATTCCTGGGCCATGGTCACTCACATTTGGCTCCAAAATAAGCTATTTCTTCTTCCTTTTGAGGCGAGAACTGTGTTTTTGTATTGACAGGTCCGTTTCCAAAGCATCTTACTGTACATATGCCAATATTCCAACATCTGGAAACACATCTGGCCTCAAGTATTTGGATACTCAACTTGTCGTGAGTTTACAAGAAAGGAAAATAAGAGGAACAAAGAAAACTGTTGCTAAGACTAATGAGGACACCCGCTTTGCTTCCTAGGACCAGGACGGGATAGAAGTTGGACAAAGCATGGGACACAGAACATTTCTTTGGATGAAACAAAATATTCAGGAAAATTAAAATAAGTTTTACTCGTGGATCCAGGGTAAATCTAATTTATCCTTATAGAGGGCTGTGTGACTTCCTGAATTAATCTGCCTTGTTTTCAAAGAGAGACATGTTTCCCATTTATTTAACTTATTTATATTTTTTGAGGTACACTCTCACTGTGTAGCTCTGGCTCGCCTCAAACTCACAGAGGTCCACCTGCCTTTGCTTCGAGAATGCTAGGGTTAAAGACCTGAAGCCACCATTCCTGGCAACATGTTCCACATCTATGTCTTCTATATGTTATAGAAAAAGGAGCATACCTTTCAACTATTCAGGCTCATTTAAAAAATTATTATTGCATGTGGATGGCATGTGCAAGGGCACAGTTATTTGATGGCACATCTGTGGTGCCTAGAAGACAACTTTGTGGGATTGACTCTCTCCTTCCATCTTTACATGGGTTCTGGGGCTCAAACTTGGGTCATCAGGCTTGACGGCAAGCTTCTTTACCCATGAGCCATGAATTGCCAACCCTGATACAGTCTTATGATACCTTACCCCAATGGTCTAAGCATTTCCCAAGCATGAAACAATCTGAAGTTCTAACATAGGTGTTAAGGAAATAAAAAAAATAATAATTGGCTAACATATACTTTTGTGAATTAATTGGTTCTAATTATTTTCAATGAAGTGAAGAACCAATCATCTCATTGGCTGGTGGATTATTTCAAGTAATAGATCACAATACGATCTGTGGCAAACAAGCTTTTTCAAAGTAATTTAAAGAATTTCTTAAAACCAGCCTTCTTCTCTCAGGGTGATACAGCAAGAGACAGAGCTGCTGTCGGCAGCCTGAGGAATTCTTCTCTTTGAGAGAGAACCCTCCCCTGCACTCCCCTCCCACCCCCACGCCGGACTGGAGTAAAGCTAGATCCTTGACTTAGTCACACAATGCAATTTCAGGACCTGCCAGTATGAAGCAGAGTCAGAATTTATGAAGAGACATTTGTAACAGGGGAAGCACTGGGGTTGATAGAGAGGGAAGCGACCAGGAGGAAAGTACACACCCATGGGTGGCTTCTAGAGACGGTCATGAACAAGTGTCTTTACACTTCTGAAGATAGATCTCAAAGGCTGCCAAGGAACCTTTTCTTTTTCAGTCCATAAAATGGAAGAGATTACAGCTGATAAAGTAAAATGCTAGATCACCAGGGTTGCATGGGAATTAAGATGCTTTGTTTTAGCATAAACAAAGATTTAGACTTGTTCGTGAGAGTCCCAGAAAATATCTGGGAAGGAAGGAAGGTCATATGGGCTGAGGCCTTAAGTATAGTGCATTGCCATTTTAACATCTTCTTTGAAAAATCTCTCTACAGAACTGGAGGGTTCTATGTCTTGTCAATAACCTTCACACAAAATGTTAACTGTATCGATTCTTGACTCTCATCTGGTGAGAGGCTTCAATCAGGCTCTGGAGTGAGGGGTCTCTCTTTCTCTGGTTGCTCTAGTTTCCTTCTTTCTAGCCTGTCTCACTTCCATTTCCATTTCTAACAAATAGTTTTTTTCAGAGCTTAAAGCTATGTAAATGAAGATAGCAGTGATACTCATTCTGGAACTTGAGTCTTTAGCAGCAAGTGGTAGTTATGAACAGATACTTGAACTAACTGGAAATAAGTCATACCTTTCTGATTAAAGAATAAATTTCCAATAAATGCTCACTTTCATACAGGTGTTAGTAAAATTGTAATGCGTTCAGTTCAACATATTAAATGTAGAAGACATTTATAAACCTAAGCCTTACACACAAATTAAGAATATTTTGACAAGCTAATTGGTAAAAATTAATAATTTTTTTGACAGGATCTCACTATATAGCCCTGATTGGCCTAGAACTCTCTATATGGAACAGGCTGGTCTTGAATTTACAAAGATCTGCTTATCTCTGCCTCCCCAGTGCTGGAATTAAAGTCATGCACCATCACACCAGGCAAAAAGATATGTTTTTAATACTTGTTATTTTATTTTATGTGCGTGTGTGTGTGTGTGGGCCTGAATGTATATATGTAACTCCACATGCATGCAGGTGCCGAAGAGCTCAGAAGAAGGTATCCAGTACCCTAGAACTGGAGTTATATGGTTGTGAACTGCCCAACACAGGTGCTGGGAAGCCAGGTCCTCTGCAAGAGCAGCAAGTGCTCTTAACTGCTGAGCTATCTCTCCAGCTCCAGGAACATATTTTTAAACATTAACTTGTAAATGGAAATACAGAGAGCAAAAGAAACACTAAAAAACTTCTGACTGTTTAGGAAAAGTTTGTTTATGCATTTTTATTATTTTTACACTCCAAATTTAAAACTATTAAAGAAAATTTATGCACATGGAAATGCAGAAATCTAATGATACAGTCATGTAAATCACACTTTTACTCCATAAATTTCTCTCAGGGGCCTTTACAGTCAAGATTCATCACAGAGGCAGTAACTGTTTTAATTTCTATCATAGTAGATTAAGTTTGCTGGTGCTAGGAATTCACATAGGTGAAATTATAAAGTATATACATAAAGTATATAAATATCCTCTTCGGGTTACATCTTCTGCATAACATACAAGAGATTCAGCTGTGTTAATGAATATCACTTATTCCATCAAATAAGTCTCCGTTCATTCATTACTTCTCCTAAGGTCTATAGACATTTGAGTTGTTCTTAGTGTTTAATATGACATATAAAGAAGCTTTGAATATTTACCTGCAAGTCTTTTTTGTGGGCAAATCTGTTTACTTCTCTTAAGCAAATATCTAAAAATAGAATATATACCTGTAAGATTTAGCTTCATAGGAAGCTACAAACTGTTTCTCCAAAGTAGCTGTAACAATTTACATACCTGTTAATAATAGATAGGAGCCTTGATTGCTCTATAGACATTTCCTTTTTGTTTTAAGGACAGAGTCTCCCCGTAGCCCCAGCTGGTCTGGAGCTCCATATGTAGACCAGGCGAGCCTTGATCTCACAGAGAACCAACTGCTTCCATCTCCTGAATGACTGAATTAAAGGCATATAACACCATATCCTGATGTAAGAAATGGTTAGTATTTGGTAGTACTGGCATTTTAAATTAGATAAGTTGTGTGTTTCAAGGAACTTGTTGATTTTCATCCACACTGTTGAATTTATTATAACAATGCTTGTCGTTCCCCTACATCGTCTTTTCAACACCTGTGTGATCTCAATGACAACCTCTTTCTTATTCCTAACACTGATAAATTCTAGTCTCATTCTTTACTATTTTTGTTATTTTAACATAAATACATAGCATTATTCTTGATACATAGCATTAATCACTTTATTCATGTTATCGTTTGAATCAGCTTTGTGGTATGTTATTTATAAGTAATGTTTATTTTCCTTTCAATTGGTTTGGGCTCTTATCAATTATTACCTTTCTTATTGTGCTGGTTTCTTTTGTTCATATTCTTTTCTAGGTACTTAACAAGGATATTTAAATCATTGATTTTAAGTCTTTATTTCTGTCAAAAAGACAAAATTTCATCCAATTGAGTTTGAAGGTCTAATTGGTTTTTTATTAATGACTGACTCATGAATCAGGCAGCATCCTGTCTACAAAAAAGATTTAAAAATTAAAAAAAGAAGGTAGTCTGTTGAGCACAATAGAATTCATCATTACAAAAGTAGCTTGAGAAGGAACCGAGAAACAAAAAGATGCAAAAATAAATGATTGATTAATACGGGGTACTTTGATAACTGTCTTTGTAAGAAAGGGGAAAGTGCATTTTTATGGCAGCACAATTTGGACCTTTTTGATTGGTTTCTGTGAAGCTCACGGTTAGGGAAAAATTGTCTGTTGGAAGATTTTCCTGTTTCCTTAGAGTTTAAATTTGATTATGTAACATTTACAATAAGTAAGTCTATTTTGGACCAAGTGCAGGAACTCAGTGCCCAAAAGTGGTCCCTCATAAATCTTATTTAACATTTATTAAACAGGCAATTACAATTATAACTTCCTAAGCATGATTTTAACTGTTTCCCACAAAATTTGTATTTGTACTATCATTCAGTCTCAAATATTTTCTAATTTCTCTTATAAATTCTTCATGTTAACGGCTTGTTTAGAAGTCCGTTATTTAATTTTAAACTCTCTGGGATTGTCTATACTTCTTATTTTAGTAATTTTTATTGAATTTTACATGTATGAGGGTATTTCCTGAATGTATATAAGTTCACTGAGGTCCTGCAATGTCTATGGAGGTCAGAAGAGGGTGTCAAATCTCCTGGAACTGGAGTTGTCAGCTGCCATATGGGTGCTGGGAATCAAAGTGGTTCCTAGTTCTCTTAACAGCTGAATCATCTCTCCAGCCCCAATTTTTGTAATTTTTAATCTCAGGTTCATGTGACCATACAATATATATCATCTTTAGAAGTCTTTGTATTTTTAATACAAAAAAGGTTGATCTTGGTGAATGGCTCCTATTTGCATTTGAAAATATAGCAAATATTCCCTCAGTTGTTGAGCACACTTAGATAGGTCTGAGTGGCTGGTACTGTTTTCAA
Organism: Eospalax fontanierii; assembly: GCA_035773235.1. NCBI lineage: Eukaryota > Metazoa > Chordata > Mammalia > Rodentia > Spalacidae > Eospalax > Eospalax fontanierii. The sequence continues at coordinate 14,317,356 of CM069552.1, forward strand.
CCCCTCTGTATTCTTAATGATTTTTATCTTTCCTCAGATAGTACTGGAGGAGAGTTATTAAATCCTTCAATGAGAATTATAAATTTATGAATGTATTCTCTCCCACTGCTTTTGAATCTCAAGAACAATATTATTAGGGTTTAAAGGGCACAGGTTCAGGGCTGGGAAGTTCTAATCTTGGCAGCTGTCCAGGAAAGGGTGATAAAGAAGAGGAAGAGAGAGGGCCATGCCATTTGAGGTAAGCTGGTATAGGAATCAGTCACAAGGTAGACAAGCAGTCCTGTGTTGGGGGAGACGGGCCTGGATTGTTAGGAGAGCGTGCCCAGGCTTAAGCCAGCATGTAAAGAAAGAAAAAGGAAAAGCCACGTCTTTCTGAGTCAAGGCTTACAGGGTGGGAGAGGTCTTAATTTTAGAGGTTAATGCTTCATGTACTTTGAAGCTCTATAAGGCAAACACATAATTGTTATGCATATTATAGCTTAATTATTAACCTTTTGTTCACTAAGAAACATTTGTTTTTAATAATATTTTTCCTCTTCAAGTCTTTCCCTTTTCTGATGTTAATATAGTTACTCTGAGTTTCTAATGTTCACTGGTCAATTAGAATGGTTTTCTATCTTTATTTTCAACATTTTTCTATCTTTGTGTTCAGAGTATTTCTTTTATGGATAACATGTTGGGTCTTGCTTTCTAAACTGTCTGATATTCTCTGCTTCTTAATTTGACTGTTCCATCTACCCACACTTAGCAATTACTTATTTTGCTGAATTTAGACCCCTATTTTAATTTTTTATGTCACACACACTGTCTTCTTTAATACTGCTTTAAATGTACTCTTTAAATGAGTATTTTAAGATCCTGTTTCAATCCATCTAACTGCATCCCTCTTCATTATTTGTCGATGATTGCATAAATCATATCTTCTCAGAAAATCCTAAGGATTAATAAATGGCTGTTTATTTTATTTTATTATTTTATTTTATGTGTGTGAGTGTATTGCCTCCATGTGTGTAAGTGCACTTGTGTTGTGCAATGCCCATGGAGGTCAGAGAAGGGTGTCAGATCCCCTAGAACAGTAGTTACAGATGGTTATTAGTCACCATGTGGGTGCTGGGAATTAAACCTGGGTCCTCTGCAAGAGCAGCTGCTGCTCTTAATCACAGAGACGTCTCTCCAGCACCATAAATGGCTCTCTTTACCAAGGCAGGAGTAAGGTGCCCTCAAGAAATTAACTCCATAACATATGGTACTGCTTCTCTATCTTTTTACTCTCTGTCATACAAGTCATATCAGGCACTGAAGAGCTGTCATTGCCCTTGTGGGTTGAGATTTGTCTGTGAAATTCCTTTCCCCAGTCCAGGGCATATACCGGATCCCTCAATGTTCCCAGTTAAATCACTGGGGAATGCCTTTGAAGCGGCTGTTGGAACCGCCCTCCTCCCTGTTGCATTCACACACAGTTGTGCCATGTCCTTGCACCATGGGATCCTGCTCTGCCAAAGACCCAGTGACCATGGACCAAAACCTTTGAAATCGTAAGTTCAGGCCTTTTTGTTACAGCCGTCAGAAAGTTGACTAACATACTACAGTAGACCGCAGCATGTGTCCCATGCTGCAATCCCACTGTGTGATATTGGTTTTGCCACTACAAACTGTGTGCCTTTTTCATCCAACTCCTGCCACATCTGTGTGTCTCACCATACCCACTTACCCTCGCTGCAGATTTCAAATCGATAACCAAATACTCTGACCTTGAAAAGTGCTCTGTGAAGAAACCAACACACCCTGAGAGAAAGGTGCTGTCAGCTTTCTCAATGGCAATTTGGATCTTATTTTAAAGGACATGGAAGCAGAAACCCAACATGAGGTAGAGGGCTTTTGAAAACCACTATGACTGTTCCCGCCTGTCATCAGACTGTGGCACCTCACGTGGTCCCTGCTCGGTAGTTGAGCTAACAGAGAACAGTTGTCGGGATGGTTCAATATGAGTGACTCAGAAGAGAAGGAGGCTGATGGTTCTGTGGAATGTTCTGTGGCTCCCTAGTCCTAGTCCTCATAGTGGGGTTCTGGAGAATCACTCACAGTAGCTGTAAGTGTACCTAAGCTTTGTCTTCTGTTTACTGATTCACTGAGTCATTGGAATGATGGGACCCAAAAGTTTCTATTTATTTATATTTTTAATGCTTCTCGAAATAGTTCTAATGGAAACTGCCTTTCTCTTTTTGAATTTCAGCAGTGCCTCCAAAGAATTCTTTTCAAAAGGAAGAAACTGAGGTCCTTTGAGGCTTAGTCCCAACTCTGGGGACAGAGACTGCATAGCTCTTGGGGCAGAGATGGTCTAGGAATCCAAGTCCTCTAACACCCAGTTCAGCGGCACACCAGCACTAAACCGTTTAATTCCTTCTGTGCCAATTTTCCACATCTCGAAAAGGGACTAGTGCTGGTGCTGTCTTCTTACAGGTCCTCGGCACCATCGGTGAGGTGAGATGATCTAGGAGAGACTCTGAAGCCACAGGCAGAGAAGAGGGGCAGCATGACCGCAAATGCAGCCCCTGAGGCACATCAAAGGCCCGTGTTTCCTGAGCCATTGTCTGCATTTATGGAGGAGTTCCTGCGGAGGTCACCAGGCTCCAGCCAGTGACGCATGGCTCACCAGGGTGGAGCCAGTGCCAAGAGTGGGAGAGGGAGACCAGTGTCCTGGGGTTGGAGGAAAGGTCACCAGCCCACTACCTACCTTGACAGTAGTGATCCATGGCTCCCCAGGGTGGAGCCAGTGCCAAGAGAACATGATGGTGATGGAATGTTCTGGACTGGAAGAAAATTCATTTATTCTCAGACAGAGTGACAGCTAGGCTTGGGAGCAGAATGTACATGCACATTTAGGGTAGGAACTGTACCCAGAAGAGGTGGAACAAGGCAGTTGGTTCCAGGTGCCACAGAGGTGGCCTGTGTCCTCTGGCTCGCCAATCCATTCTGCCGCAGTGCATCTTCCACTCAGTGGCTATGATGCCCGGCTTCTGGATGCCATGCTGCTAGTACCTGGGTTTCCCAGTAGATTTATTGTCACAAGTTTTGCCTGCTCAATGACTTAGCTTACTTATCTGTAAATGGGGACATTTCTTTTTCAGCATAGCACTACTGAAATTTTGTATCAGTTCAGACTAAATGTGTGTGTATGTGTGTGTGTATGTGTGTATACACGTGTGTGAGGGTGAGACTGAGAGAATGAGGCGAAGTAAAATCCCCGTGGCACACATAGTTCACACCAATGGAAAGCATTTCGTTTGAAGCCAATATTATTAAGCAAGCTTTTGAAAATGGGAGACTCTGGTAGTTATGATGTGCTGGTTTCCTCCCAAGGATCTCCGAGTGCAGTTGAATATCTGTTATCACAGGATAGCTGTGGACAGGGTCAGAGATGTTACCAGGATGTGGAGATAGCTGCTTATTGGCTCAACCACCTCCAAAGGACTTTCAGGAGACTAGGGACTGAGGACTGCAGCTGGGCTGACTGAGGGTGAGTCAAGTGACAAGTCCCAATGAATGCAGAGTGGGCAGGAGTGGGGTGGTGCTCTGAGTGCTCACTGTGTGCTGAGGGCTTCCAGCCTCCTGACAGCTCTGAGGACTGTGAGTAGCAGTGGATCTGCATTATTTCCACTTCTCAGTTCCCTTCAACTCCTTCTCACAGTTTCTTGTCCTCTCCTTTGAATAATATTGTGACATATGCATACATTTATAAATATGTATATGTATGAATATGTATATTGCACTGAGTCCATTTAGAAGTGCTTGTGCGATCTTGTGTTCGGGGCTGTGCACTTGGAATTATCTCTCAGGGATCTAGTCTCTGGAGAAAACTGATTACCCCTTTCTCGGCATCCATTGATTACTTGTAGCTCTTCATTTGAGTTAGGACCCCACGAAATGAGTGCCATCCACTTTGGCATGTCAACGGATTTTGTCATCATGCAGATTTTGTCAGACTATCACACTGTGGAGGTTTCATGGGTGCAAATTCCCTATCATTATCATCTAGCATCTCTAGCATGCGATAACTAACAGTATGTGTCTTTTCCCTCTGGCTCTTGGTATCTCTCTTCCTCCTTTTCCATGACATAGAGGTTACATTGCAGATGTATCACTTATGACTGGGCATCTCAGTCATTGATTCTCTGTATCTCCCAGTTGTAGAACTTTATAATGGTCTCCATCTTTTTGAAAAAGAGGATTTGGAGCTAGGATGCTCCAAATGAGAACATATATATATATATATGCTCCAATGAGAGAGAATATATATAACTTGGGGTGATTTTTGGTTTGTTTTTTATTTTTACTTTTTTTAGTCTGGGTTACCTCAGTATGATAGTTTCTAGTTCCATCGATTTACCTGAAAATTTCATGGTTTCATTTTTATGTACCACTGACCATTGTGCAAATGTATCAGACATTCATTATTCAGCCATAGGTTGAGGGGCATGTAGCTTTTTCTATTTCCTACCTATTGTGAAAAGAGCAGCAACAAACATGGCTGATCAAGTATCACTGTCGTAGGGCACTGAGTCCCTTGGGTGTGTGACAAGGAGTGGGATAGCTGAATTATATGGTAGATCAATTTTTAGTTTTTACGAATTCTCCACACTGATTTCCACAGTGGCTGTGCCAGTTTGCAATCCCAGCAGCAGTGAATGAGGGTTTCTCTCTCCCCCATCCTCAACAGCACTTGCTGTCATTTATTTTCCTGTTCTTAGCCATTCCGACAAGGCTAATATGAAATCTTAAAGTTGTTTTAATTTGCACTTCCCTAATTATAAGGGATGTTGAATACTTTTTGTTGTATTTCTTAATCATTTTTATTTCTTCTTTTGAGAGCTCTATGTACCGATTTATAGCTCTTTTTAAAAATTTGGTAATGGGTTTTATTCATTTTTTAGTTTTGAGGTTTTTGTATATTCTGGATATTAATCTGATGCTAGATAATAGAGTTGGCAAAGATTATCTCCCACTCTGTGGGTTTCCTTTTTACTTGTTTCCTTTGCTGTACAGAAGATTTTTAGTTTAATGAGGTCCAGGAATGATTTTGTTTCTTTCTTGATTTTTTTTCTTTGACCCATTCATCAACCAGTATTGTGTTGTTTAATTGCAATAACTTTGTGTAGTTACTAGAACTTCTTTTGCTCTTGATTTTAAACTATTGCACCAGATAGGATTTAAGTTGTCAGATAGGATACATGGAATTGTTCATTCTTTTTGTATTTGTTAAGAACTATTTTGTTTCTCAGTATATGGTCTACTTAGTGAAATTGCCATGGACTGTTGAGTACAATGTATATTTTTTTGTTGTTACTTGAATGGAATATTTTGTAGATATCTGTTATGTCTAATTGATGTGTGCTAGAACTTAATTCTGATGTTTCGTTATTCTTTGTCCGGATGACTTGTTTATTGCAGAAAGGGGGTATGGAATCACCTACTATACTGAGTTTGGGTTAATCTGTGTCTTGAAGTCCAGTAGTATTCTTTTTATGCAATTGGGTGTGTCAGAGTTTGGTACATATACATTTATGATTACAATATCTTCCTGTTTGCTTTCTTGATTAGGAAGAAGTGACCTTATTTATCTTTTCTGATTAACTTTACTTTGAAGCCCATTTTGTCAGATATTAGGATAACAACAACTACTTATTTTTTGGTTTCATTTTCTTGGAATGTTTTCATTTATCCTTTCACTCTAAAGTGATGCCTGTCCTTGACTGTAAGATAAGTTTCTTTAAAAAAAATTTTACTATTTTTATTTATATATATATGAGTATATTGCTTTCATGTATGTAAGTGCACCTGTATCATGCAAAGCCTGCAGAAGTCAGAAGAGGACATCAGATCCCCATTGAACTGGAGTTATAGCTGATTATTAGCTGCCATGTGGGTGCTGGCAATTGAACTGGGTCTTTTGCAAGAACAGTTAGTTCTCTTATCTGCTGTGCCATCTCTCCAGTTCCCAAGATAAGTTTCTTGTAGACAACAAAAAGATGAATTTTGCTTCTTAATCCATTCAACTAGCCTGTGTCATTTGGGAGTTGAAGACATTGATGTTTAAAGTTATTTTTGAAAGATGTGTGTTAGACACTGTCATTTTATTTTTTGTATTCTTAGTCCTATTTTGTATTTCTGTAATTATAGCTTCATTTGTTTTCTTTCCATAGCCTCTTGGGTGTGGTTATTCCTTTCTTCAGTCCATCATATTGCTTCCAATATTCTCTGTAGAGCTGGTTTGAATAGACTGAATGAATTCTTTCGGTCTATTTATATCATGGGAAGATTTTCCCTTTGACTATGATAGACATTATTGCTAGGTAAAATGGTCTGGGTTGGCATATGTGGTCATTTAGAACCTGGAATAGATTACTCCAGGCTCTTCTGGCATTTGAAGTTTGAATTGCAAAGTCAGCTGTTATTCTGATGGATTTTCTCTTGTACCCAACTTGTTTTTCTCTTGCAGTTTCAATACCCTCGCTTTGATTTGCATGTTTAGTGTTTTAACTCTGATACACTATGGGGAGTTTCCGTTCTGATCCTCTCAGTTTGATATTCTGTGTGCGTCTTGTAGCTGCATGGATATTTCGTTCCTTAATTTAAGGAAGTTTTCTTCTATAATCCTGTTGAAGGTCCGGTCAATGCCATTGGCCTGAGAGTCTTCTCCTTCCTTGATGTCTATGATGCATAAATTTGGTTTTTTTCCACAGTGTCTCACAGCTTTTGCATATTCTATTCCTGTGTTTTAATTTTTCTCATATTCTTTGCCTGAGTAGTCCAGTCTTCCTACTTTATCTTCAAGTCTTGATATTCTGTTTTCCATTGCATTCCTTCTGCTGTTAAGACTCTCTAATCTTTTCCAATTATATTGTTGAGTTGTCACTTCCATTGTCATTTCTACTTGAGTTTTCAATACTTCTATCCCTCTCATGAATGTATTTTTCAAATCCTGGATTGTCTTTGCATTTCATTCATTGTATTTTCTCGAGCTTCATTTGGGAATTTATTTCTATCCTCTTTGAGTTCTTTGAGATGTTTGATAGTAAATTCTTTAAAGTCCTTGAATTCTTTGATTATATTTATAATCACTCTTTTAAGTTCTGTGTCCTGGGGTTCCTCTGGGTAGTTCTCATTGTAGAACACTTCTGTAGGACTGGTAGGATTTGGTGGGAACATGTTATCTTGGTTTTTCATATTATTTGTGGTTTTGTGATATGACCTGGGTATATGGACTTCTTTTGTTGGTTGTATCTCTGATATGAAATCTAGCCTAACTTTGTTGTATGGAAGTTTGGGTCTATTTTTATTATTGTCATAGCTTGGTTGTTTTCTGATCAGGAGTGAGTAATTAGTATGTCAGTGCTTCAGTGAATCACGTTTGATTTTTATTGGTGGGATAGGATTCCAGGCTGGTCTGGTGTGTGAAGTGGGTGATCACAGCTGTGACTGTGATTATGGAGATGTCAGCAGAGTGGACCAGTTCTGGCTAGCTCACGAAGATGGTCTGGAGCACAAGCTGTAAGCCTAAATTGTACTAAATTTTTATCTATCTCCAGCATCCTCTCAGATTCATTCCAATACAAACCAACTTTTTCTCCCCACCCCCTAAAAGTAGTATGTGAGTGTGCTGGATAACTTTAGTTGTCAACTTGATACACCCAAGAAGAGGGAACTTCAGTTGGGGAATTTCTTCCATTAAATTGGCATGTGGCACTTTCTTGATTGTTGAGTGATAGGTGAGGGCCCAGCCCACTGTGGGTGGTGCCACACCTAGGCAGGTGGTCCTGAGTTGTATAAGAAAGCAGGCTGAGCATGGGCCAGGAGAGCAAGCTAATAAACAGCATTCCTCCATGGTCTGTACCTCAGCTCCTGCCTCCAGGTTCCAGCCTTGAGTGCCTGCCTTGACTTTACCTTTAAGGATGAACTGTGCTGTAAGCCAAATAACTCCCAACCCCCACCCACTTGGTTTTAGTCAGAGTGTTTTGTTACAGTAATTAAAATTAAAATTACTGTAATACAACGAGAAGACATTTTAATACCGTTATTTGAACCAAATGGGTTTGGTGTAAGACCATGGTTTTATCACATAAAAAGAGAAAAGGAAAGAACAGGACAGACAGAACCTGAATAGAGCTCAGAGGTCATTTTCCTACAACTGTGCCTGATCATCAGCAGCCGGAATAAAAGTTCCTGGCTCACATTTGGAGCAATCAAAACATCACTCTTCTTTCAGGAAGAAAAAGAACCAAGCCTAGTGGTTCAGACCTAATCCCAGCAACTTGGGAAACCGAGGCAAAGGCTCACAGATTTAAGGTCAGCCTAGATCACAGAGTAAGTTCAAGTCCAGCCTGACCAATATAGTGAGAACTTATCTCAAAATGAGAGAGAGAGAGAGAGAGAGCGCGCTCTGGGGGTGTGTCTCAGTGGCAGAATGCTTGCTTAGCATTTCAGCACTGCCGAAACAAAGGAGTGTGCCAGCTATCAGGGGCCTGAACTGCTGACCCCCAGCTACTTGCAGTCCAGATGAGACCCACGTATTGGTGTATTCGGCCATCCCAGCTATAGTGCCTTTGCTACAGATGGCCTGCCAGCATCTTGTTTCATCTTCATTTAACCCCTTTGTGGACTTCTGGGTGGTCAGTGTGACCAAGGGGCCCTGCACGCTTCAGCTCATTCAACAGCAATATCTCAGGAGCTTTTGTCATTGAAGTCATCTTGTGGCCATCATTTTGGAATCAACAGAGTCAGGCAATCAAGATCCAATACTTGTTATAGGTTGAATTCTGTCTTTTCCACTAGTTATGTTGGAAATTCCAATCCTCAGGTAAGTGCACTTATTTGGAAACAGGGCTCCTAACCAATGAAGTTTGTTTATTTGAGATCTGGCATTACTGTGGCCCTAATCCAATATGACTAGTGTTCTTATAAGGACAAATCAGGACACAGACATAGACAGACCTAGAATGACCATGTAACGATGGAGACAAAGTGGTGTTGCTCTGACACAGAAAACTCAGGATTGCCTCCAAAGCCAGAAGCTGGCAAAGGTGACGAAAGCCCCCCTGTTGGCCTCAGAGCGAGCTGGCACTTTGCCACCTCCTTGATTTCAAACAGCAAGGCTCCAGATCTATGACAGAATGTTTGCCATTTTGAGCCACTTGCTTGGAGTACTTTGTTATCACAACATTAGGAAATTCATACAGTGCTCTTGGTAAACATATCCTTTCTAAATATAGAATGACAACCTTCAGCAATGGTCCTCCATTGGAGGATCCTTGGACCTCCATTGAATAGGTGTGTGCCCTCAGGCTTGCAATAGCTGGGAAGGTGCAGGATAGGCTAGGGAGTGCTTGAGATCCTTGTCCACTTCTTGTGATTGCTCAGTCCTGCATCTGGTCAGATGCCAAATGTCAAGCTATTCCAGGACTGGAAGTTAATGAGAGCACTGTGCTTTCGGAGAGGGCCAGGGGATGAATTTATCTGGTCTAGCATTGAAGGGTGAGTGACGACTGATGATCATATCTGGTCTAGCAGGGAACATTTCCTGGTCTTGCCCTTTAGAAACTTCTAGTCTAGCAGGGAACACAGGTAATTAATGACACATTGGATAGGGCCTGCTGTTGGATTCAGAGTACTGGGATCAAAGGCACTGATACTCTTAAACATTAAGTGGGGCAGGGACTTTCACAGCTAAATTCCAATATTAAGACATACTTAATGAGTCACTGAAGAGTGACTGCCTCTTTTTTCAGCTACGACTTTCTGACACAAGTTGAGCATGCTCCCTTCTACCATTCTCCCCCACCCCCAGTTTGGTACCGGGAACTGAAACTCGGCCCTCTTGCACATGAGGCAACTGCTTTACCACTGAGCAATGTCCCAGCCCCTTTTGTAAAGACAGAGTCTTACGATGTTGCCCCAGCTGACTTTGAACTTGCTCTGCGGCCCCAGCAGGCCTTGAGCTTGCGCTCTTCCCGTCTCAGTCTCTTGAGTAGCTGGGATTAAAGAGAACTGTACCACCAGGCCCAGCTCTCTCCTCCATCTTTTGACATAAGCCAAACATGTCCCAAAGCGTTCTTGTCTACCATTTTAACCTTTCAACAGTTCATTGACCTTGAGGTAATCATGCCCCCAAACATGTCTGTCTTCTTTCCTTTGTGACCTGACCTTAAGCTGAGCATGCTCAGGAATGTAGTCTTTAAATGGGCATGCTCAGCAATGTGTCCATTCCCAAGGTGTCTTCCTAGATGAACGTATGTACGTAGGCACCCCCAAGGGAACTCTCCAGGCTTCTCTTACTCAGAGACACAGCTTTGGAAATGACTGCTCTGTCTCCTCACCTGCTGAGACCTTTCTCTACTCTGATTTCTCTTCCTGTTTTGGTGTTGCTTTCACCAAGATGTGATCCTATTCAATTGGTTACAGGACTGAGACCTGAGGTGGTAGGGGCAGGCGTTAAGAAAACAGGAGGACAAACACCTTTGCTGGGAGAGGCCCCGGCCAGAGCCTGGTGGAGGCATCGGGAGTCCAGTGTGGCTGGAATTGAAGAAGCATCTGGGAACACAGGCAGGACTCACCTGAGGAAGCCTTGCTGGTCAGATGATAGATTCTAGATTTTATCTTAGAACTGAGTCATTTCAGTTCTTCTACAATTGAAGATTTAGATTTTCAGAAGACCCTGCTGCTCAAGACTTTGAGCCCTGGCTGATACTTTAACCAGGAAGAACGGGGGCTGATTTCTGCCCTACATTCCCCAACAATCAAGATTTCACTTTTCAGAATGCTGTCTGTTCTGATCAAAGATGAAAACCCTCATAAACTATCCCCCGATTCTCCATTCCGCATCTCTCAGGGTGTTGCCAGCCACACTCAGAAAGAGCTTCTCCTTGAGAACAGGCCCTCGGGGTGACTGAGTCACTCCAGGAGGACCTCAGCCTGTCGCCTTGTTTTAGGTGCCGGGTCTACCCTGACGCCCAGCCCGGCCCTGAGGATATGAAATGGAATGAGATTCTCCAGTGGGTGTGATAAGGGCTTGGCTGGCTCAGGCTGGAAGCTCTGCTGGCTCTGCACGGCAGGGCCGCTCTCCCTGCCGACTACCATACCCAACAGTAGAGAGCCTCATGGCCACTCCACCCAACTCTGACTTTCCTTTTAGCTCCCACGGAGAATTCACAATGGCCCAGCGTCACCTTTGGAAGTGACACACTACCTCACAGCGTCAAGGGAGCACAGTGCACTCTTCTGCTCAGGCCTCTGTGAAGGCCAGGCAGGGAGACTCCTGGATTGTGCCCAGTTCACCCTGATGAGCAGTAGCCATCAACCCAAGGAGCAGAGCTGCTGCTTCCATCCAGGGACAAAGCTGGAGGCACTCTGCACACAGAGGACCTGGCAGAAGCAAGCACTTCCTGCTCACAGCGTAACTTGTAACAGTCCCTAATCTTGGACTTCCCTCCTTCCCTGGTTCACTATCATGTTCCTTTACTCCTGCTTTCTGAGTCATTTCTCACATAAAGTCAGTGACCACACCCAAACCTTCACTACTGCTGTAGGGACCGAAGTCAGTTCAAGATCAGATCATAGCTATTAAAAACTCATTTCTTATGAGATTTGGAGTCAACCTTACTCATAATGTCCAAGATTCTCCACCTCACCTAGCAAACCCATCCTGCTCATTCCTTGTTTCTCTCTGTCTGTCTCTGTCTCTGTCTCTGTCTCTGTCTTTGTCTCTGTCTCTGTCTCTCTCTCATCTATTGTCTGTGTTCTTCGTTATTCCTGGAGCTGCTGCCCTCTCTCTGGGCCTCTTTGTTCAAGCACAGATTATCTGTTCTCTACTTCATATCAAGATATAGTGCCAGACACTATAAGAGCCCTTAAGGGAGACTTAGCAGAGAACAAACTCTCAAAACTGTCACCAGACCCCTTTCACCACAATGACCATCTTCCTGATATGGTTTCTGTCACCATCTCTCTGTAGCTGGGAGGGCTTCTCCCTTAAAGGGGAGTCTCTGCAGCTCTGCCAGCCTCCTGGAACCCAAACTCCTGACACTGTTAGGCCAAGAAAGGGACAAATAACATGTATTTCTTACCTAGAAATTTGTTCCTTGAGGCAGTCAATAGGGATAGGCCTTTCCTTCAGGGGTGTACCAACTGTCCCCACCAAATCAGGAAAGGCTTCATGGCTTGGCGGGACAATTAGACAAGTCACCATGTCCCTAAACTTGGTTCTTCCTGTTTATATAAGGCTGAGGACTGCTCACCAAGTCGTTCAGCTCCCTTTCCAGCTTTTGCTTCAGCATGTGGTAGAGAGGAAAGAATGACAGCTTGGATGTGGTTTGAATGTGTCTCAAAGGTGCATGTGTTACAAGATGTGTAAGTGAGTTTAAAGATGTTTATATGAAACTAAGAGAAAGGGGCTCATGAGAAGTAATTAGATCATTAGGGGGCTCTACTCTCAACAAAAGATTAATGTGGCTTTCTTTGTTAGTTGTTATAAAAATAATAAGCCTTGTCCCTGAGTCTCTATGGTTTCTGTCTCTCTGAGTGATCTCCTGTCACATATACTTCTGTCAATATGACACCATCAACCATAAGCCCCGACCGGAGCCAGAACAGCGAGGACCTCCTGATCTTGAACATTCTGCCTCCAAAATTATGAGCTAAATAAGCCTCATTTTGCATGCAGTACCCTGTCTTGGGTGTTTTGTTGTAGGAATAGTAAATGGACTAATACAAGATATGGAAAGACTTTGGAGTAGAACCATTTTCTGATTTTGTAATCTGTGGTAGGCAATCAAACAGAAAACATATCAATAGCAATCAACTTCTCTTTATCTTTGAAAGGAAAAACATCCACTAGAGAAAGTTCTCATCAAGATCTACCCATTTGTACCTGCAAATGGAGCTCTCTGCTGGCTCACCAGAAGAGCAAGTAGGGAGCTTATTTTACCTCTGTCTTAGAGCAAAGAATATGTCAGGCCCAGGGAGTCACAGCAACTCCAGCCTCGGCTCATGGAACAGCTATTCTTCCCCTCCCCCCAATGCCAGGCCATGATCTCATGATACAAGTTCCTCATCTGGCAAAACAATGAAACTGTTGGCTGGTAAGAATTTTTCCCAAGATCCTGGTCTATGTCTGATTTGTAAAAGTGGATAAAACTCCAGTTACTATGGACTCCTGGGTCTGCTTTGGATACCCCAAGAGAACTATTTCCAAAGTTGTTCTGGGTCCTAAAGTATAGCAGTCCCAGGTTCTTGACCCAGTGCAGAAGGGAGCTCACTATACCTGCTGGCTCATTGGGGAAGTATAGGACTCAGGATGTGCCATATTGGGACAGCACACCTCTGATGTCACAGCCTCCTAGCTCCAGCTGTGAAGTGTGCCACGTCCTTGCTTGGGGAATCACACTGGAGCCTGGTTCTGGTCTGTCCAGCCTATCTCACTTTTTGTCATTTGCCTCTAATTTACATCTAGATTATCTTGTAAGACATTATGAGTCTGAAACATATTGAAACTCTAAGACCTTTAATAAGACTAACTACAGGGCTAGAGAGATGGCTCAGTGGTTAAAAGTACTGGCTGCTGTTGCAGAGGACCTGGGCTCAATTCCAGCACCCACATGGTAGCTAACAACTTTCTGAAATTCCTGTTTCAGGGGATATGATGCCCTCTTCTGACCTCTGTGGGAAATTGTATGATATGGGTTCACTTACATACATGCAGGCAATACATTCATACACATCAAATAAAAATAAGTAAAAAAAAAAGAAAAAAAGAAAAATTATTATCATTTCCCGTTTTATTTTGTTTCAGGTGTATAGATTCAAGGTCACTATGTGGATCATGAGCTCTGCTGAAAACAGAGGATTTGATGTTATTTTTATGCAGGAAAGAAACAAAAGCAACAAGAATGACAATTCCTAGCAGTCTGGGCTAGGAGGAAGGTCAGCACCATGTACTTTGAAAAAAGTACTTGGAAGCTGATCCTGCAGGATGGGAGTTTGCTTAGCAAAGGAAGCGGGGGGGGAGGGGGGGGGTGCCCTAAGGGAGGAAGTGGCATGTGGGAAGATCAGGACCAAATAGCTTAAACTGGTCCCACAACTGTTGCTAACAGCATGATCTTCTTCAAACGCAGGGTGACCAAAGAGAGCACCCAGTGTTTTATGTGATGCCGGGAGCTTGGATGCTGTATGCAGAATCTCTTGACTTAAAGAGCATTGACTAGGAGCTGGTAGGTAGGAGCTGCAGAGATGGCTCTGCAGTTACAAGCACTGGCTGCCCTTCTAGAGGACCTGGGTTCAGTTCCCAGCATCCACATGGTCTAACAACCATCTGCAACCCCAGTTCCAGGGGGTCCGACGCCCTCCTCTGGCCTCCACTGGCATTGCATATTATGAGTATACTCACATACATGAAGGCAAATAACACTTACAAACATAAAAGTTTTTTTTTTTTTAAAGCATTGTGTAGGCCAAATAAAACAAGATTGGGGTCTCCAGTTATCCCACAAGGTATGGACTGGTGATCTCCTTAACAGAGTAAGATCTTCCTTGATCTACTCAGAACATCTGGCAGTACAGTGCCACGGCCACTTAGTGACCCTTATGCACTTTTCTCAGTGGTCACAAATGGTAACGGACAGAGCAGGGGCAGATCTGTCAGGATGGGATGGTGAAGCAGGGCATGTGTTCATGGTTCAATGCAAACCCGGAAAGGAAACCCAAGAAAATCAATGCCTGAGGCTCGGAAGAAACGTGTCCCAGTGTGTCCCAACAGCCTCTTCAGCAAAGAGCTTTGATATTACAACAGTTGCTGAATACCAAAGGCAATTCTAGGAGTTTTGATTTAGAGCCAGTGTCTTAAGACTATGGTGGTGTGATGGAGTGGGCAGAGAGAGCTGTTATTCTTACCCTCAAATATCTACAAGGTTGTTGGATAGCAACTTCTTTTCAGTAGATCTAAGGACTAAGCCCAGGACTATACAGAAGCAGATCTTGACCTTTAAAACTTCTAACAATCACAGATGTCCAAGGATGGGATCGATTGCCTTTTAAAGCAGTCTGTACTCTGTCACAATAGGCATTGAAGTGCATGTTAAATAGTCACTGTTTGGGGATAAGTGGAGAGAAGAAGGGCTCCTCTGGATGAGTGCTGAAGTCCCTTCTGCCTGGAGAGTTTGTGGCTTATCATAACAGCCGTAGCTTGTGATCTTCCACTGATCTGTTTTATTTAGAGTCATGGTTTCTTTAAAATAAAATTGAGATCTCTCTGCTTGTATGGAAATGGAACTCTGGAGTTCTTAGCACAGTAGTAGAATGATCTAGAAGTACTGTACTTTAGAGGCACAGATGTGGGGTGTGGTGGGGGCAGATAACTAACTAACAGTGTTGTAATTTGTGCCTGCTCCAGAGAGTTCTAAATAAGCCAGGCTTCTGGGAAGCAGGGAGGAAAATGAACAGGTATGTTGTGGGAGCCCAGAGTGAATAAAATGTCAAATAAAATAGCTTCTTTGTAGAGTCTTGAAATGAATCCTCTGTCAGATATATAACTGGCCTTTCAAGATTTTCTCCCATTCTGTGGTCTGCCTCTTCACTTATGTGACAATTTCCTTTGCTGTACAGAAGCTTTTGAGTTTCTTAAGGTCCCATTTGTTGACTATTGGCCTTATTTTCTATGCAACTAAAGTCCTATTCAGAAAGTTCTTATCTGTCTGTATATTGACATATACGCTCCTTTCCTCTCTAGCAATTTTAGCACTTCAGTCCTTACGTTGAGGTCCTTGATGCACTTGGAGTTGATTTTTCTGCAGGCTGAGAGATAAGGATCTACTTTCATTCTTCTCCATGTTGATGTCTAGTTTACTTAGCATCATTGGTTAAAGATGCAAGTCTTTTTTTCTCTAATGCTTATATTCAGCATCTTTGTAAACAAAATCAGATGGCTGTCATTACTTAGAGTTATATTTGGGTTCTCTCTACTTTTCCACTGATCTGCATGTCTGTTTTTGTGTTGGTACCATGCTGTTTTTGTTACAAAGGCACTGCAATATAACTTGAAATTAGATGCAGTGATGACTCCAGTAGCATTCTTTTTGCTCAAGATTGCTTTGACTATTCTAGGACTTTTCTGCTTCCACGTGAATTTTAAGATCTTAGTCTCAGATTTTTAAATTAATGCGTCTAATATGGAATGTTTTGGGGACCTGGAAGCTAGAAAGAGGCTGAGAGGATACAGGGTAGGTGTGGCTAGTAGTACACATATATTATGAAAGTAAAGGGAAGGAGTTCTGAGGGGCAAGGTTTTAATGAGGAAGGGGTTGGGGACGGAGGAGAGATTGGGATGAGGGACGGTTAGCCAAATCTAAGGATGTGTGAAGAAGCTGTATAGAAACGTACTTCTGGAGAAGCTAATTGAAAAATACACAATTAAAAAATTTGAACAGAGGTACCTTGCATGGGTGAATAATGATGATCCTAGAAACCATGGGTTAGTAAAAGGGAATACCAACACCAGTTATGGGACACCTCCGTATGAGCTGTCCAGGCAACCCACAAAATAACACAAAGTATTGCCCACAAGAAACAGATGATAAGACTCTATCACTGAATACACCACATACTTTGGATACCTAACCTAGAAAAATCGTACTTGAAACTGAGCCAGAAGCTTTCTCCTTTCTGTCTGACTTTCATAGTGTAGGAAGTTCCCATACAGGCTGCTGAGGGAGAAAAGTCACCAGTGATCTTACTCAGCTATGGACCTTGCATGCTACAAGATCAACCTGTCGTCATGTAAGACGTATCCATTGATTCAAGAGTAAAATGGTTCTTTGTGTGTGTGGGGGGGGTGTCTCTTGTATGCTGACATTTGAGGTCAGCTTGACAGGAGGGAGTTAATGTCCAGTACTGTTGACCTTAACAAATATCCTAGACTGGGGAGTTCATACACCTTAGAGGCGAAGCCATTGCTTGTTTTGCTCAATGAGTATCTTATCACACTTGCCTCCTAAATATGTATATTTGTTTCCATAGACAATTGCTGCTCTCAACCTTGGTTACAGAAGCTTATTTTTGCAGCAAACAATGGTTAACGCAGAGACTCATGGCTGGTCAAGGTGTTGGATATAAATGCCTATTGACTGCTTGGTCTACAGTGAGACATCCATATCACCCATCCAAGGCTCAGGAAACAGTGCAGAAGAGGAGACAGAAAGGACGCAAAGGCTGGACAACAAGAAGAGGTGCCACGAAATGCTGTCTTCTGGGCATAACATGGTCATTGCACTCATAAACCCACAGACCCTGCGGCTGTTTGAACAGGGCCTGCACAAGACCGGGCCTGACTGACAGCATTCAGGGATGCATGGGGCACTGCCCCTACCCAGTGAGCTAATGGCAGTTTATGGCAATTTGAGGAAGGGGGAGGATCATTGTCTTTAGTGGTGTAGTCATTGGTGAGCTGTCCATGTCCTTCCCACATCCATGCCAATACGTTCTTCCTTGGATAAACTCAGTGAGTTACCAAACCAAACCAGATCAAACAGAGAGACATGATAGTTGGGAGGGAGGGGGTTTGATGGATGAGGGTGATGGGGAGAGGGATGAAAGAGTGAGGGGGGTGAGTATGATCACACTTATATGCATATAAATATATGAAATTGCAAAAAAATTTAAAAGTGAAGAAAGGTCAAATGGCTGAGTCATTGAACTAATTTCAATCTGAAGGGAGCATAAAAGTATTTGTTTTAAAGGAAAAAAAATAAAATAAAAGGAAATCAGGAAATTGGAAAGGAATAGAAGGTTCACAAAGACCCCAAGTGACCTAACAATACAAGAAGCTGGAAAATGTAATTACGCAGTGATGTGTGGTCTCTTGTGGCGGGCAGGCTATCCTGCCCCTGGCTCTCCTCTCTTTCACTGGCTGTCAGAACACAGTGAGAAGGCTGGGGCTGCAGGCTCACTCTTTGCTGGAAGTGGTCTCTGCTACCCCCAGTTACAGGCAAGTTGCCCATCATTTAGCGACCCCTGTGGAAAGAACTTAGGATTTGAGGGCTGAAGTGACCATCTCTCAGTTATACAGAAGGGAAGACTGAGGCCCAAAGGCTGGATTCTGAGCAAGTGTGGTGAGAGAGAGTTTAAGGTGCGCAGGGATTAAGTTTTTTTTTTCTCTCATAAATTAACAGGAGAAAAAGTTCATCCTGGGAAAGACAGAGCTTTTCTGTCTTACTTTAAAAACACTGTCTGTGGAAATTAATACAGAAAATCAAACGTTATAAGTAGCTTTCAGAAGTGTTTTCTCCTGTTTTGCACATTGAGTTAGCTTTCTGTTGATGGGGTCAGGGTTAGGGGTGTATGTGCTTAAAACAATCAGAATCTGTGTTGTGTCGTGTTCACAGACTGGTCACAGCCTTTGAATGGACTTTGCTTGAAAGGCAGAGAGAGCCCCAAATGGTTTCCCAGCAAGACTGGCTTCCAAGTCTCTCTGAAGATCAAGGACAGAGCAGGCATTGAGTCTGTCGGTGTTTCTTCATGTATTTTTAAATCAGAAAATGTCCCCAGATCGTCCTTGGGTAGTGGGCTTTAGAACCTCATTACAACCACCTTTTTCCTCCTGCCTGGGACAAAAGCTGCCTCTCTTCTCCCTCTCCCTTGTCCCTGCTGGGCCACCTTTAGCTTCCTGGCCATGCCTGTGCCCCACCTCTGTCCCACCCTGCAGCTAGCTAGTAGACTCTTTAAACAGACATTTAGCCAGAGTGCTCAACTCTAAGACCCTCAACGGCTTCCTCCCTGTGTTGAGAGGAAGAGCCACATGGCCAGAAGGAGCCAGAAGACCAACCACCGTCCACCTCTCATTGTCTCTGTTTATTCACACCGTCCATGTACTGACCTTCTACAGCGGTGGAGGATGCTATTTCTCTGCAACTCAGTCCTTCCCAGCTGACCCCGGTCTCCTGATTTTCTTGTCTCTCTCAGCTCCAGATGTCCTGGAGAAGATGCTCCTGAGCACCAGCCAAGGACCCATCCAGGGGCTGTCTAATTCTCATTCACCTCTCTGATATTTTCTCCAAAGCGTTTGCCCATATATTTTCTTGTCTTATTTGTTTGATTTTTTTGTTTCTAGACTTTTCTTTCTGTTTGAGTTCAAGGAGGCACTTCAGCTGTCTTATTTACCATTAGAGTCCTGGCTCAGAGCTCTTCTTGCCCAGGGCAGTGGGTCTGAAAATACTTGTGGAAGAAAGGAAGGAAGGAAAGAAGGAAGGAGAAAGTGTGTTTGTCACATTTCTTGCTGCTGTAAATAATTAAATACCAAACAAGAAGCAAATTAAGGAGGGTTTGGCTTTGGGGTTTGAGGATACAGTCAATCATGGTGAGGGAAGGAGTGGAAACTGGAGTGGCTCATGACTGCTGTGGCAGCAGCTTGCTCACAGCAAGCAGAGGAAAAAGAAGGTGGGCACTCAAGTGCTTTTCTCTTTTTCCGATGTTATTAGGGCAGAGTTCCCAGGCCCTGGAACCGTGCAACCCACACTCAGGGTGGGTCTTCTCTCCTCAGTTAAATCTATCTATAAAGATGGGCGCATAACATGCTCAGAAAGCCGTGCCTCCTAGGTGATTCTGAGTCTTGTCAAATGGGCAATCAAAACCAACCGTCACAGGAAGGACAGAGGGAGAGGGGACATTCTCTTGAATCTGCATATTCTGGGTGGTTTTTAGCCACAGGAGTGACATTTAGAAGTTTTGATTAAAGACCTCAGAACAGCCATGTTTGGGGATGGGTAAGGGTAATGGGGAGGCTTCCACAGCTTCCTCTACAGGCCACTGGCTCAGTTGCCTACATGTAGGACAAACAGAGACCAAGGGAGGTCAGGGGAACTGCCTTCAGGGTAAATAGAATGCACAGGGGAGGGAAGAATGCCCACCTCATAGACATGTGGGCTTGTTCTTGCCCATGGGATGACTGGTACCAGTGTGTGCCAGCGTACGGACTGTGTCAGGCGTTATCCTCGTAACCTAGACTCAGAGAAAGAGTTGGGGGAGGTACGCATGGGCCTGAGGGAGGAGAGACTCTCAGACAGAGTTAGAGTCTTCTGTAGCTCTGCAGATGCAGTGTCTCTGCTCAGGACCTGACCAGAGGTTGGCACTCAGTACATGGTGGTCCCATGACAAATAATGGCATGGGTGAGGAGAAGACTTGCTTCTAGGAGGTGGGATGGCATTGACTTTTGGCAACTCTGAGGGCATCTCAGTGTACCCACAAGCTACAGCAATGCAGTCTGTCGACTGCCAGGGAAAAGCTCTGAGGATCCCACCAATTTTGCCTGGGCAGTGAGGCAAGAACAGGCTGAGGTGCTAGGGTGGGGGCGGTGACGGTGATGATGGGGTGCCTGACAAGCCTCAGGTTCTGTGACACCCAGACTAAGGTCCCTTTCTGCTGCTGCCAAGTAGACTCTCAGAAGCCACCAGGAGGGGGTTCAGCTTGTCAGGGAAAACTTAATTCCCCGGGGCTCTTACTTATAACTTTGTTTGCAGATAGCGAGCCTTTTCCGCCCAGCTCCTCATCCCAAGCTTTTCTGCCTGTAACAATCACATTATTTAATTTAGACGAGTTGAAGTTACCTTAGATCAATTATACTTATTTTTCCTGTGTAATTTCCAAAGCTTAATATCTGCATTCGGGCCGAGCCTGGGGGACAGGTTGTCTAGCAGAGTCCTAAACGATTTCAGCCTTTAATTCAATTGTACTTCTACCATGGCCCGAGCATAATTCTTTTATCCCTAAGATGTCTCATTAGCAATAATCTAATAGCACACATTAAAATATAGGTCACTGAGGTGGGCTGCTGATAGCAGACTTGTCATAACTTTGAAAGCTGAACATCTGCTTTAGTGGAACTGGGGGTCCCCCAAACACAGCCACACCCCAATTTCAGGCTTAATTAAGAAGCAATTGATTCGACAAAAACAGTTTACTTTTTGCAGTTCAAGGCTGAGAACTAACCTTGGCTAGGAAATGGAGTTGATATCTGTGACTGTGGGTGGGATGAAAGGGAGGGAGATTATTTCTTGCCAACATGACATAATAGGAACGTTCTCTGGCCTCAGGCATTTGCTGGCGCCTCATCCTAGTTGTGACAGGAACACTCAGAGTGACCCGGGGCACTGCTCTTAGTCTGCCTAGCCTCAGTTTGCATACCTGTTAAAGGAAATGGTGATAGGTTTAGGTGGAATGGTTCCTAGATTCTGGCATTTTCAATTCAACTTATCCTAGATTGTTTCTAGATGCTTTCTTTCCAGTCCACTTACTCTTCTTAATTAAATCTGTTTGTTTAAAAAAGGAAGCTCACCTATCAACATGGAAAAAAAATCTCAAGAACATTTGCAGAAGGATTCACCAGGATGATAGCATTTGCATAAACTTTCAGCATATGCTAAGCAATGCTTTCCTTTGTATAAATCTGAAAAAGGAACGTGTACCATCAGAGGTCAGGATAGAAGCTACCTTTGGGCTGGAGGGAGGAGATGTTGACTGGGAAGGAACTTAGGGGAACTTATATGGGGCTGTTCATTTATTGAATGTCCTGTGTCTGGCTAAATGGCTGTATTTGCTAGTTTAAGTTCACTTCTAGGGCTGGAGAGGTGAGTCAGTGGTTAAGAGCACTGACTGCTCATGCAGAAGACCCAGATTTTAATCTCAGCACCTACATGGCAGCTAACAACCATTCATAACTCCAGTTCCAAGGGATCTGACGCCCTCTTCTGGTCTTCACAGGCATTGTATGACAAGTGGGTGACTTACATACATTCAGGCGTAACATTCATACACATAAAATAAAGAATAAATGTAAAAATGTTTTGAAAATTTCACTTATAATTAGTTCACTTTTCTGTATGTGAAGTCTTATACACACATATCTGTATATAATATAAAGCTTTAGGCATAGCCACGCATTTTAAAAATATATGTATATTTAATGGTACATGTTAGATATATTGTATGCATCTATGCATAATACATATATTTTCATATATATAGATGCATAAAATATATTTAACTTATGGGTATATCTATATACACACACATATGTTTATGGGTGCTGGTCTTACAGGCCACAGAGAACTCAGCTGCGGTAACTGTATGTCCTTGGAGCGGGGGCATATCCATTCTGGAAGAGACTTCCTTTGGGTTTTCTCCTAAGATCCCAGGCCCTGCACCACCTGCCTTTTCTCACTTTCTCTAAGGATACATAAGTTCTAGTGTGATGGTGAGACCAAGTGTTGGAACTAATTCTAACTCACCACTCCATCTCTCTGTGGCAATGCAGATGGCTCATCTCACAGGGGAGAGTGAACTTTGGATGATCTCACCCTGTTCTCTTATCACTGAGAATGTTGTGCAGCCTGAACCCTCCTCCACTTGCCGAAATCAAGACTCCATTTGGACTTCTTCCAAGTTTACCTCTCTGGGACTTCTTCTTTTGGCATATGGCCAGACCACCTGATGTAATGAGTGGCTCCATATAAGGACAAGGGGCATGAGAAGAGTCTCAGTCCAAGCGTCAGGGAACAGAGTCTGAGGCCTTAGGGCTGTGATTAACCTGTAACCTACAGAGTGGAGGCATGACCTGGAGAAGAGTGCGGTGGAGCGGGCTTCTTCCCAGCGCCCTGGGAGGAGGGGAATGGAGCCGAGCAGGGCGATAGGGATGGGAGTGTATTTGGGTGGTTTGAAGGAGGTGTCCCCCATAGGTTCAAGAATTCGAATTCTTGGTCAGTTGGTGGCATTGTTTTGGGAAAGTCAAGGAATTCTTAGGAGGAAGCATGTCACTGCGTCACCGGGGATGGGCTTTGGGAGTTCGTTCACACCACCAATGGACTCTTATCCCTCTGGAATCATATGGCAAATAAGCTCTCTTCCTTCTGCGAATGGCCTTGGCTAGAATGTTTCATCATAGCAAGAGGAAATTCACTAATGCAGGTATCTTCAGATGTGGAAGCCTTGGTAAGTGGAGAGGAAGCCCTGGCAGTTGGGGATAGTCCAGAGAGGAGAAGGGGAGAAAAGATGGTGTTTGAGGTGGGTCTGAGACGGGGTGGGATGGGTGTCCCTATGCACCTGCGGAGGAGCAGGTGAGCCTTGAAAATGGAGAGAACCAGAGAAGGCAATGGCTGATGGTAGACACTATTGGAGTTAAGAAATACATCAGCTATAGCCTCAAAGTTCCCAGGCAAAAGGGAGCTACGGACTGCCAAGACTGAAAGGCTGAGGCAGAGAGGGACATCGGGAAAAAATGGGGTTGCTAAGTCCCTGGGGTAGAACAGTGGTGAACAGTATATGTCCTGGGTTCAAGCCCCACCCACTCTAGTCCTGCCATCCAGGAGAAGTCATGTGGTCATGTTTAGCACCGTTATTTAATCTGCCAAATGGGAAAAACTGCAGTGAGGGTTACATGAAATAGACAACACAGTGCCTAGAACCAGTTTGCTCCGTGGATACTACCATGTATGTAACTGGTATCTATCTCTTGTGCACTTAGCAGATGTTCAACACTGCCTAGGCTTTTTGTACTCACTGATGCATTTAGGCCTCACACCTTACCCAATGAGGTGGATTCCATTAGGATCTCATTTTATAAATGAGAAACGGAGGCACTCATCAGCCGTGGTGACACAGCTGGTAAGCAGGAACCTGGCTTTAATCCCCAGGCATGTAGTATGAAGCGTAGTGCTCCTGTGCTTGCTTGTCACATCAAAGAAGCCAAGGGGTGTCAGGACCTCCAGGGTTTACATGAAATATGCCGTGAACAAGCCGACTTCTTCAGGTTCATTGGATCCAGTGATCTGGAATAAGGCTCAGAAGTCTGCAGACTGCCGTGACCTGGAAAAGTAGCAAATAGGCAGAAGTGGTGGCCCTTGAAAACATGACCCCTACTGATATCACAGAGCCTTGATAAATGCTGCCCTTGAAGTGTTAAAGTTGATATCATCATCCCCATTCTAGACGTGTGGAAGTTGAAGCTCAGAAGCTGAAGGTCACTGAACAAAGAGGCGGTGCTATGAAGCTCGGAAATGAGCTTGTTAGCTCTAATTCCAAAAGTTACTGCCAGTTATTATACCAATCTACATTTTCTATTTCATCCCAGTCTTGAACTTTGACATCAGGAAGCATCACTTTAACAATCTGGAAAAAGTCCTTTCCTCCACTAGACATAGAGGAATTAAGCCTTTTAATTACAAGAAGTATTTGATATACTCTACAGGTGCCGTGTTAAGTGATTTATATGCATTTAAACGCACTCATTTAACTTTCCCAGCAGTCCTTTGAGGTAAGTCACCAGCAGCACCAGTATCATCATCATCATCATCATCATCATCATCATCATCATCATCTTACATACTTCACAGATGAGGAAACTGAGATACAGACAAACACAGGAACTTGACCAATATTTTGCAGACACTTAGAGGTGGAGGCATGATCAAAACTCAAGTAACCTAGCTCCCAAGTGAGTGATTTAGTCTCTTTATGATTCTGCTTCTCCTGCAAGACCCTGCACAGTGTTTAAAATGTGTGATCTATTAAAGAAGTTGTAGACATGTCTCTATACTTAGATGAGACTCAGTACCATAAAGAGATCAGTTCTCTCCAGATTGACCTACATGTTCAACGCAGTAACTGTCGAGCTACCAATAAGTATTTTTTTAATAGACCCCTTCAAAATAACTCTGGAATTTGCAGAGAAGAGTCATGCTCAGGTATTTCCAATGAAAAAGGACTGGAGAGTTTTTAAAAATAGAGAATTCTTTACTGATCAAGGCAGAGACATAACTACTTAAATACTCTATCAGGACAATTTACTACCTGTTATTCTCATGAAAAATAATGACATGAAGGTAATACTTCATGCCTTATAGAAGGAAAATCCCACTGGGTCGATTACAGACATAAATAGGAAGAGTCCAAACTGCCAAATATTAAAACATAATTTAGAAAACTCTCAAGAAGGAAAGGACTTCTTAATCTAGACAAAGACATATAAACAGTAAGAAAAGACTGATATGTAAAATTACAGTAAACGTAGTAACCGCTAGCAAAATCATCATGAACTTAGCAAGCAAGTCTTAGAACACAATCAAATAAAGATGTTTGCAACATATCACACAAGGAGGAAGAGCCAGAATAGTCCATGAACTTCTGTGAATTAGGAAAAGACAAGTCACTAGGCAATTGTGCCAATGTGTTGTCATTTCACAGAAGAAGAAAAAAAAACCATATGAGGTATTCGGTATAATAAGCAGAAGTGCTCAAATTAACCACAGTAAAAGACCATCCATGCTGAGAAAGTCATTAGAAATAAAATCCTAGAGAATACCACAGGTTAGTGAGGATCTAAGGATTAGAAGGGGATCTTTGACAGGCTGTTAGAGGAGTTATAGTTGGTTCAATCTTTTTAGAAAATAGTTTGGCATTACTTGATAAATCTACACATAACCTACAAAGCATCAATACACTTCTAAGCGTAAACCCTTCAGAAACCCAGTCAGACTCCAGATGCCAGTTCTACTGTACCACCCGACTCTCATGTCATGTTCTCTCCACCCTTCCAACCTCTGCCCCTACCTGAAGTGGGTGCTGCAGGGTCTCCCTGAACTTGTGCTGGCAAGTTGCGTACTGGCCAGAGAAGAAGTTTGGATTTTATCTGGAATGAGACAGGAGCTGGAGGAAGCAAGTGAGAGTAATAGTAATTTCTGAACATATTTCTGAAAAAACTTCCTGGCAACCAGGGAAGGCTCAAGGTCCAGAGGAGTAGGGAGAAATGGGTGAGGTCACCTGCAGACTGCTACATTCACTATGGTAAGAGATTACGTGGCTTGGACCAGAGAGGTACAGAGATGTATCTTAGCACCCATAGAGGCTGTTACAGGGTTGGAAAAGCAAGAGGAGTTAAGCCTGCCTCCAAGGACAGTGGCCTGAACAGCCGGAATATGGGAGACTCTACTGCCGGACTGGAGGTGTAGAGACACAGCTTCTGTGTTAATGAAGGAGGAGACACCAGGGGCTTTGCTTTGGACATGACTGTTTCATATCCAGGTAGAGATGCCCAGTCTGTTGCTGGATAAAGGTACTGGATGGAACTCAGGCCTGAGATACAGGCAAAGGATGTAAATGTGGATATCAACAAGGGACAGATGCTCTCTAATGCCCGTGTTTGCATGGGATCAGCAGGATTTAGAACTTGGTTGAGAAGACACCAAGGAATGAGCCAGAACCACAAGTTTATAGATCAGAAGCTTCAAGAACCCCAAGACCCAAAGGCTTTATTGTGGGAAGCACCCTGATAGAGATAGATTTCAACTCATGAGGGTTATGTACTGAGAGGACTTTTATGCTATTTTTAAAGATAGTACAACTTAGATTAATGATCAATAACAGGGGCAGGCCAGCTGAAATAAAAGAGATTTAATATCCTGATCAAGAGAGAGGAAAGGAAAAAAACAGGCGAGAGAGAGAGAGAGAGAGAGAGAGAGAGAGAGAGAGAGAGAGAATGTGCAAACATACAGGCAGACTTCTCTTTCTCTCTTGCATTATTTTCCCCATCGATGCCTTGGAGGTGAAGGCTATGAGAACACCCCAGGACCCAGTCCCTTGGACTTCAGGTGCTCACCAGTGCTGCTTCTGTGTGTCAGGAGAATGGCCCAAGCTGGCCTAAGAGCGCCAGCCATTGCTTTGCAACCCATGGCCTGTGTCACCCAGTACCATGGTAAGTGGAAGTGACGCCTCCCCAGAGACCATGTTAGCTCTGATAATGCTCCAGCCTCCTGCCCACCACTTGCCCTCAGGCCACCTGGAGGGGCAGGATGCTGGGCACCGAGAGAAGCCACATGGCCCCATGACTCTCAGAGCTATGAGCAGGGAGTCTGGGCCGGAGATGAAGGAGACGCCTTGTCCTTCAACCCAGGCCCAGCCTGGTGTCCTCACTGTGTTTCCATATCTTGGAATCCTTATGGGGAACTGTGAGGACCTGTCAGTCAGCCTTCTGATGATGTCCATGGGGCAGACACTGCCAGGGTCCCCGGGGCTCTGTCGAGACCTCTCTCTGGCAGGAGGCACATGCTCATCCCAGGTCAATAGCTGGAAGCAGTCTTTACTGATAAACACTCCAGATTGCTCGCCCCTGAGTGGGCAACACCAAGGCATGTGCTGTGTCTCTGAGGTCCCCACAGAGTGACACAAGTTGCCCATGGCGTTGGCTCTCTGCTGCATACTGTTGCTCTGTAATCTCCCGTTTCTTTGTCTCCCACCCTTTCCTGTCTGGCTTCTCTAACTCTCTGAAGTGTTTCCAGGGATTCCCTCAGAAATAAATCTCATGCATTCAGACCTTAGTTTCAAGTTTTGCTTCTGTTCTAAATCTGTTTTGTGTTCATTTCTATGGTACTAGCTAAGTAACAGGTTACAAAATCAGCCTCTTCATTCCTGGTAGGGGAAATCACACAAAACCAAACCAAACACACAGAGCCACTTAAAAAAAGGAGGATTTGATGTTTTGTGAGCGCTGTTCATCAGCGAAGGTTTTTGTTGACGGTGGCATTGGAGGTTTCTGAGGATGAAAAGGAATTCTCCAAGTAGACAAAAAGACTGAAACAACATATTTTAAACACTCGGCAATACATAAAAACATAGGCATAAGGTTCAGGGAGCTACCAGCTGCTGAGCATCTCCCATGTTGCTAGAGAACGAAGTGTATTTTGAAGGTGGTAAAGGGCTTAGGGAAAATGAGGAGAGAATGGTATGGCTACGTCGACAAGCAGGATCTTGTCTGTGCTGCTGATGGTGTTTAGCTATTATCTTGGAAAGATAGGATGAATTTTTTTGAAATTGTGGCTTATCTTTTTCTGATTGCTTAAGTATCAAATGCTCTTTGTGGGAAAGTTGGCAAAATAGAGAGCATCATAAAGAAGAAAATGGGATTATTCCAAATCTCCAGGTCATTAAATCATGGTGAAATGTTGGTGTATCTTGGAGGAGTTTTAGGCAGTGAGGGTGTAGGACCTAGGTTCTAAGAAGTGCTCTGGGAGCTGAGGATGCTTGTGTGGCTAGGAAGACAGGAGGTGCAGGGTGATCGTGGAGAGATTATGGTAATTCCCCTAGGCTGCAGGAAGATTGGCAGGGTTTCACAGATATCCAAGAACGAGATTTTTAGGCCTGATGACCAGCTGGACAGGCGAGAAGGACTCAGGCATCTCCATGCACAGTACATGGAACGGACAGAAGAGAGGGGCTAGGAGACCTGGGTTCTCATTTCAGCTCCGACACTTCTTACCTATGGTCTCTCAGACAAGCTCCTTGACTCATCTGAATCGGTGTAGTCTTCCCTCACAGGCTTGCCACCGTGACTCATAGGAGATAGTCACTCTGGAGGAGCAGAAACCTATTTTCTCCAGTTCTCATTTTGAAGCCTTAGCTCTATACTTTACCTAACTTCCTGCTTCCTGTCATCGGTCTCCAAAAGGCCAGGGTGAACCTCCCACTCTGTAGAACCCCCTCCTCTCCTCACTGCGTCCTGCCACAGGAAGCCTGTCCTGTTGGCCCTATATGTGAAAATGCTCTAAACATACCCATGGATCATTCATTCATTCACCTCCCTCATTCTTTCGTTTCATGTGCTTAGTGAATTCCAAGTGCTAGAAACGCAGAAGTGTATATCTAAGACAGGCAACTTCTCTGTTCCTATGGAGTTCACCTGCTACTCAAGGAGAGATGAAAATTTTTTTTTTATTTTTACTTTATGTATATAAGTGTATTGCATATGTGTATGTATGTACACCTGTGTAGATACATGCCTGTGGAGGTCAGAAGAAGGCATTAGATTCCCCTGGCACTGGAGTTATGGATGGTTGTTAGCTGTCATATGGGTGCTGGGAACTGAACTTCAGTGCTCTGCAAGAGCAGCCAGTACTCTTATCTGCCGAGCCAGAGAGATAAAACTATTAAGACAGGGAGGTGATAAAGGATGAGAGTGAATTTTAGATGCAAGAGGCTGGTAGGAAACCTCTGGATTGAGATTTGAACAACTCAGACAGAAGAAACAGCAAATGTCAAGGTCCTGAGGTAGGCTTGAGTTTGGAATGTTGAAAACACAGGAAGATTAGTGGGGGTAGGCTTATCCAAATGTCTTCCCATAAAGCCTATGTGTTCTCCCTGCATTCCTGCCTGCAGCCAGTCCATACACCTGTGATCACTGCCAGTCTTGATTATACTGGGCTCTTTGGGCACTGGACCTGGAGCCTGGAGCTGTTGGGCGGCAAGAACAGACTCTATGGGTTTCCTAACTGGTTCCAGGCAGGCAGCAGAGGTTGGCCTCTTTCTGATAAATAAACCAATCACAGACAGATAAACAAATGAATGCACAATAAGTTGATGACTGCCATGTCCAGGTGGCTTAAGCTTAAGTTTTTAAATGTCACTTTCTCACATTCCCTGGTCCCTTATTTAAATAGACTACAGCCCCATTCTTTCGACCCTATTCCCTTCCCAAGTCTCCCTTCCTAACCCATACCGCTTAAGTCTTCTCCTTCATCACATAATGTGTTTATTTATGTTGTTTCCTGTTTCCTGCCCTTCTTCCGGGACCGAACATCGGGAGTCTTTTGAAGGTGTTGTCCACTGATGGGACCGAAAAGCCTGGCCTGGTTTGTGGGAAGTGTTTATAATAACGAGTGAGTATTGGTTCTCAGCCTCTCAGAACAAGGCCACAGTCTCCAACGCTCTGCTAGCCTGCTGGTCACAGAGCCAAGAGCAAAATCCTGGACTGTGACCATTCAACATGCTGAGCCAGCCAAACACAACTGCCTAAAAGCCTGGCCCGCGGGCCACCAGCTTGCAGTCCTGGTCACGGAGCGCAGCGTTCCCATTTTGCTGGTGGAGAAACTCTGACCAGGTAGTTTGAGTGCCCCGGGCGGACGACGTGCTGGTGTCGCTCGGGTCGTGGCTGCTCCCTGCATTCTTTTCGGGCGTCTCTCTGACATGTGCAGACTCCAGTTCTGGGAGTCTATGGCTCTCTTCCCGCGGTCAGAGGTCAGGGCCAGGTGTCCTGAGAGGCCGCGTGTGCTACCCTAGCTGAAGGGAGTTGAAACGAGTACAAAGCTGGGCCCCCTCGAGTCCCCGCGAGCCGGGCTCCCGCTGCCCCCGCCCCTGCAGGTCCCGGTCGCGCTGTCAGTTTCCATTAACGCTAACAGGCTCCAGACCGAGCGGGCTGCGCGCGGGGCTAATGCAATCGGCGCGTTACCTGGGGCGCAGGCTACATTACCAGGCAGGCCCCCGCCGGGTGCGGCCAGACCCAGCCAGCCCGCGTCCCGCCCGCCGCTCCGCGCCCGCAGCGCTCCTAGGGCCGCGCCCGTGTGCCACGCGGCGGAGCCCAGTCCCGGCCCGCGCCCGCCGTCCCCTCGCGGCCCGCCAAGTGAGTGCGCCCCGAGCGCGGGACTGGTAAGTGTGCGGGCCCCGCCGAGCATCGCGAGCCAAAGCTCCCAAAGCTCCAGGAGCTGTCAGCGGCCGGAGCCGGCCAGGGGCTGCGGGAAGGTCCCAGCCCCGCGCCGCCCCTTGGAAAGTTGGCCTTTGCTGTGCGCGAACTCCGCGGTTTGGAGGCGGGAGAGAGCGAGTGACCCAGGCAGGGCGCGGCGGGGTCCTCAGCTCCCACAGGGAGGCCGGAGGAGGTCCCCACCTCTGAGCTCTTTCCCAATCAGGCGCGTCACCACCTCTGTCTCCAAATTTTTCCAACACACGCGCTCCGTTTTCTGGGCAGCCCGAGTCTTCTCAGAGCGCGGAGACAGATGTTCTCGGTTCCTTTGGTGGTCTGGGTTGGTGCAAGCAGACGCGAAGCCCTGGTGACTATTTCTTTTCTTTTCACCTAAGCAGGGCTTCGGCGTGTCCCCAGTGCCTCCGAAGACCCTCCCTCCAGCCGCACCCATGCTTCTGGCGCGAATGAACCCGCAGGTGCAGCCGGAGCTCGGTGGGCCGGACTCGATGCCCGAGCAGCCCCTGCGACCGTGCAAAACTGCCGATCTGCTGGTGGTGAAGGAGCGCAACGGCGTCCAGTGCCTCCTGGCGTCCCAGGACGGCGACACGCAGCCCCGAGAGACCTGGGGCAAGAAGATCGATTTCCTGCTGTCAGTGGTCGGCTTCGCGGTGGACCTGGCCAACGTGTGGCGCTTCCCATATCTCTGCTACAAGAACGGTGGTGGTGAGCCCAGGGTCTGGCTGAGGTTTTCACCTCGGGAGGCTGCCTGTCCCATAGCCATGGCAGAGAAGGAACAGGGACACAGATGGGAGGAGAACCAGAGGACACATGGCAAACTTAGGGTGCAGGAAAGAGCTCCTCTGGGCTCACAGAAATTGTATGAGTCTTCTGCAATAGGGAAATCGAGGCAGGACCTTGGACAGAGATAGGCAAATAGGTGCAAGGACCAAATCTGGAGTGCCTAGCTAGGTGAGGCACTCTGAGTCTTTGTTGGACTAAAGGAAAGGGGAATAAAGTTCAGGGTGTTCTCAAAAGCACACCAGAAGCACACAAAGTGATCCTAAATCTAGTATTTGGGACAGAGACCCCGGACCAGGTAAGAATAAGAAGACTTAGGCCACCCTAAGGCTACAGGGTTGAGTGCACACAGTCTGAGGAATCTGGTCACTTGGTGTCAAAAACTGAGCAGGGCCTTGAGGCAGGAGGCCTGGGAGATATCTTCAGCTTTGCAGATCCCAGCCACTGAAGGGTGGGGTGGACAGGAGTCTGGAGAAGACAGTAGAGCAGTCAAGCTCTCTTGCCTGCCTCCTCCTGAGCTATCAGATTACTTATCTGTCCTGGAATGAGACCCCAGAGGTCACCTACAGCCCAATGGAGAAGGCAACCAGAGCCCCATGGAAGTGGTCCTTCACTCCTTTCTGAAGAGCTTTGAGCCCAGGGTGCCCAAGCTACCCCAGTCCAACCACCTATTTACTGAGATGAGACTAGGGGTGCCATGCACAAAATCCAAGGAAATGAACTTCTAGAGGAAGGCATCAGTCCAGTTATGGAAACTTCCTTACCCACTTGGTCACTTCGCCTGGTAGTTATTCTGACTCAGGATTTAAGAGAGATTAGTTGGAAGAAGAGAGAATTGGAGGGGCTAAAGGAAAGCTCATGACCTTGTCCCACTGGGTCTATGACTTATAGCTCTTCATTAGCGTGTGTTCTCTGGACACCTGGTTTGGGATAAGCAACGCTCAGTGTTTGTAAAGAGGGTGTGGTCACCGTAGAGAGCTGTGACTGAGTGGATGATGCTGTGTATGGAAGAATCAGTTCTCAGTCTGAGAAAGCTAAGCAAGGCTGGGGCCAACAGATGAGAGACTGTATTTGTCTTCTCCTTTCCTGACATGAGTCTGTCACTGTTAGATGATCTGAGATGAGGCAGCTGGGACAAAAGTCCCGAATGTCAGAAATGGCTGGAGGCTGATCTGGTCAATGGGAGGCCTTGTCACTCTTTGGGTTCAGCTTTCTGGATGCTGGTGAACAGAGGAAGCTAAGAAAGCGAAATACAATCTAGAGGTGAAACTTTTCCATACTTGGTGGCTACAGCACCTCAAGGCATTCTGGGCAGGTTTGAGCATTCTGGCCCTTGGGGTCCAGTAGAGACAAAAAGGTAGATTTTCTATATTTGTAGTGAACAGGGATAATGAATGAAAGACAGATTGGGTGACCTTGGGACAAGCTGCATGTCCTTAGTGACTGTCTGAAACTGCTTGTCCCTAGACACTCTGTCATTAATCAGCAATATTTCTCTGGGTCCACTCAGTGTGAGGCACAATGCTAGGCTCTGCAGGGGTCACCTAAATATAAGAGGCACCATTCTGCCTGCTTGGAGCTTTAATTCCCAGAAGAACTCATTGTCATGCTGTGATAAGTCCTTTCTATTGTTATATGGGCTTGTCATAACTAAAGCATCCCAGATGGCCAACTTGACACGTGAGCTAGATAGGCATTCTGGGGTTCTCACTGACACTGTGTGTACTTGATCACTGCAACAATGTGGAGGGAGCACCTGCTGTGTGCAGGACAGCAGACTGGGTGCCTAGGGACAAGCATCAAATTTGCCACAGATTTCGATTTTTGTTGGAATTGACTGAAAGTTCCCTCTCTTGAGTGTGCAGTGGTCTATCATGAGTTGTTCAATAACTCGGGGTCTGTTTCCCAAACAGGCTGGGAAACACTGAAGGTACAAACTCTTGTTTTGTAATCCTTGATGCAGCTCAAACCCTAGGAATCGGGTAGAATGTACCATAAACAATTGCTTGCTATGAACAAGTAAACTAATAAAAATCCAAGGTCTCAGAGACCCACTGCCATCTTCACAAGCCATGATAGAAATATTGTGGCAAGTGACAGTGATGTAGCATGTGATGGAGACAATGTGTGTGTGTGTGTGTGTGTGTGTGTGAGAGAGAGAGAGAGAGAAAGAGAGAGAGAGAGAAGAGAGAGAGAGAGAGAGAGAGAGAGAGAATAAGTGTGTCTGGCCTTTAGGAGTTTTGACTGAAGTTTTAGGCTGCAGTTTCTAAGCTATGTGACTTTGGACAACTCTCCAAGCCACAGTTTCTTCATCTGTCCAGTAATGCTGCTCAGCTGAAGACTAAATGCTGCAGTGCTATGGAGATCCTGCATAGGGAAAGGCATGGTTTAGGAAGAGTGGCTGATGCTATTTGGCAGTATCAGTAAGATGCCATAGGAAATGGACGGGAGAGTGATTGGTGCTATAGAGGCTTAAGGAGTGCTACTCAGCAGGGACTCAGAGAAAGTGGGCTCTGGTTAGAACTCAGCTCCTTTGGACAGAGAAGGCACAGAAAAGCAGTATTTTAGCATGCATCTAGGACAGACACCTCAGAAAAGGAGCACAGGCTGGCCGAAGGGAAAGCCAGGAGAGATAAGGGTAAGAGGCAAGTTGGGGCCTTGGATGCTAGGCTGAGGGGTGGGGATTCTATCAGCGAATTTTCAGTACTGATGACAAAGTTTGCAGTCAGCCTGGGAGGAAAAGGTACAGTCCTTCATCCGGGGAAGAACAGAACAGTCTATTTTCTGATCCCCTCTGCTAGCTCCAGGGGCTGCTCAGCACCGCTTTTGGCCTTGATCTCTGCTGAGACCTCCCGCTCCTCTTTATGGACCAATTATCTTTCAGAAATTCTGAATCCAGCCTTAGAGATGGGTGGGTAGGCAGGTATTTCTGCAATCTTGGAAGAAGCCAAAGACTTGAGTTTGAGTCCCAGTTCTACCACTCATTGTGACCCTAGGCATCAAAATTCCTGATATAGAGACATGAACTTAGCTGATTCCCAGGATTCAGTGCCTCCCAGTGCCGTGGCTACAGCTGTACTCAAGTTAGGCTTCACCATCTGGCCCTTTACCAGCCCCAGGTCTGTGTGTTCTTCCAGCGCCAGTATTAACACAGAACTCTCCAAGTCTGAGTGTTTATGCTGGCCCAGACTGGAGAATGTTTTGAAACAGTGAAGATGCCAATAGTTTAAGCTCCTGGCTAATATTTTCTGAATGAATTACTATGTAAAATCAGCCTGTCAGAACACCTTCCTGAAGACCAAGCTGTTGGGATGACAAGCTGTGGGTTCTAGATTTTTCCCTTTGAATCTGGATTGGGTCTGTGCTGAACTCTAGAGAAGAGCAGTCAGGTAAGTGGTTAGGAACTCATATCTGGAAGCATCCTCTGTGGACTTTGTAAACTTTGTAATCAGTACTGGAAATTTGCTGATAGAATCCCCACCCCTCAGCCTAGCATTCAAGGCCCCAACTGTCTCTGTTTGATAAGCACCACGCTGACTGCTCTGTACATTGCCTTATGGTGACTTTATGGCTTTTAGGGTTTAGACATACCTTTAATCAGTCTGATATTTGCTTAGGGAGTTGGCTTAGGATAAGTCACACATTGTTTCTGATCTGAGCCTCAGTTTCCTTGCACAGAAAAGAAAGAGGAATAACTTCAGCACCTTTCCATAGAGCAAGAAAACATCAGAAAATATAGACAAAGTATTTGAGAAGGTGTCACGTAATAGAGGCCCAGTAGAAATGTCACTGTTTTGTTATTTTTAATAACATTGATTGCATCTAAACACATCTGTGGGAAGAGGTTCTGATTTTAGAGTAAGCAGAATTTATTCTGAGAAGGGACTGATGAAGAAAATATGAAGAAAATAAGGTAGAAGAGAAGCCCCCCTTAGGCCTGGGGTCCTAGCAAAGCAAATTTAGGGGAAAAGCATTGGGCTTTGCCTACACCCTGAAAGCCTGACTTTGTGTCACTGTAGATCTCTCACCTGGACAATGGGCTTAGCCTTGCATGGAGTCCCAAGAGATGCTATGCTTCTGAGTCCTCAGTAGACTCCTACCCACCTCCAAGTCTCAGTATCCACAGGCCATTTGACTTCCTTTCTAGCCAAATGTGTGGGATCCTCAAAACCACAAATGTGGGAGGTCATGGTACAGATGGCTGGGATTTCCCAATTTGATCGCTTTGTATCTGTCCTGGCTGTTAGACATCCACACAGGCAGCTTGTCTAACTGATAATTATTATTCAGCTTATACGCACAAGGTTTCCACCAAGTTGTGGAGTCTGAATATTCCTGTTCAGGCATGAGACATGGATCTGGACTCATTGTGATTTAGCTCACTAGTCTGAGCTGGCCAAAGTGAGCTGGAAAGCTATTCTCAATCAGACAACATTTAATGGAAGAAACATTGCACTTTTCCCTGAGATTCCAAACCCAACTGCATAGGAGAGGTTAAGTCACTGGGCCAGGGGAGAAGGCCCAAGGTACCCTCAAATGTCAGCTTCTGCAGAGACATGTTTTTTCAGCCAAAAGAAAAGTGTTAGCTTAATGCCCACTAAGAGTAGGACATGAGCAGAAGACAAGCCCTATGTCGAGGGAGCCTGTAGTCTCCTGCAGATATCCTAAAATCTAACGCTGTCTTATATTTCACATATGTTCCAAATACGGGAAGTGAGGACCTGTTCAGTGGGTCATATTCCCCCAGGAATGTAGTTCTGAGCATACCAACCACCTTCAGATTTATTTTTCTTAAAGAGACTGGGATGGAGAAGATGGGGTCTCAGAATCCTTAAGCAGCCTCATCAGTGAACGTCAAGCAGGAGTAGAGTCCCTACATAAAGAGAAGCAGCCCCCCAAACCTGGTTCCTGAATCCCACCCCTACTCATGAGAGGAGCTGGGTTTACTGTCAAGGTAGTGAGTGTGTTTCCTCTCTGGAGACGTTCCTGAGTCTCTAAGCCCAGGCAAGATGTCAGCTTGAGCCAACATGAAGGTAAGAGAGCAGTTCCTTTGGGGGCCAAAAAGCTAGTTTTCACCATTTTTTTCATAGAATTTCCTCTCTGAGTACCAAGAATGTAAACAATGTAGATGGTTTATGGAGGTGTTCCTGGTGGGTCAGCAAAGTCCAGGGAGGGGACAAAGAGATGTAATACCTCACTCACTCTGACTGAGGATACAGAGAGAAGGACCCTTCGTGGGCATTGAGGATTTCAAGGAGTTGTTGAGTCTCAGAGAGGAGGCTAGAGTAGGTATCACAGGGCCAGTGCCCCACCCCCAACAGAGCCTGTTTTCAAATTTGATCCATCTTGCTCGGTTTGTTAAAAGAATGATATGCTTCATGAAGAAGTGGCCATGGGAAGTTAGCTGTTTGACTGACAAAGACTCTGATGTCCTGTATCTGACATCAAAGGCACAGAGAACTGCCTTAGGAAAGACTTGGTTTTGTATCTATACACAGGGTAGATGGCTGGTAGATGGAAATCAGTGGGTAAAGGCTCAGAGAGAGGAACTGAGGGAAGATGTTTTGGAAAGAGGAGAGATTTGGGGAAGAGGAAAGACTTGGAGCAGCACTGGTTAGAGCAGGTTGTTGGCCAGCCAGGCAGTTTCAGTGGAGTCCCAGCTACCAGCTCCCCGCTGGTTCTCAGCGTTCTTTGAAACTGAGTCACTTGTTGGGACTGTACCTGAGGATGTTAGAACTTTAAACCCTGGCTGTGATCAATCCCTAGATGTTAGCTGCTGTGGGAAGAGAAAGTGGCCTAGTGTGAAGAGATTCTCTTCAGGAGAGATAACTCCCAGCGGGCTGGCAGCTGGGGACTGAGCCCTCCCCATCATGAGGGGCAAGTTCCTTCAATCCTAAGGCGGATTCTCTGCAACACCAGGAAATCCTTTTGGGGACTGGAGCTGGCTAATGGGAGATATTCTTTGTCTTGCCTTTGCCATAAGTACACTTGCTTGGTTCCCCAGGACAGGATCAAGGATTTTAAGGAACTGCCTCCAGATGGATTAGTGAGCATGAGTGTGCCCTATCAAGAACTCAGCCACCATCAACTACATGGTTAGCCTCTCATTCCTATCTCCAGTTACCAAGGGTGCTTGCCATCAACCTTTTGTGTGATGACAGGGCACTATTCCCATTGACAGAGCGCTCACCAAGTGCCAGTGATAATCCCAGATAAAAGAGGTGAACTCTTTTATCTGGAATTATCACAGCAAAGCTGTGATAGGCTCTTCATTTATACAGGGGGTTTAAGGTTCAGACAAGGTCTGTTCATGCAAGGACTTATAGTCCTTAAGTATAGGACTGGGAACCAGAATCATCCCTGACTCTAGGCATCAGAGTCTGTCCTGGGCCCTGGGCTTTAGAGAGATCAACTCTGTCTTTTTCTCCTTTCTACCAGGGCTCATCCAGGCCAGGAGGGCCTGCCCTCCCAGAACTCAAGCCTCTACCCAATAATGCCCCAGATACCAGGTTCAGGATATTCCTGTCCAAACAATTCCAAGATCCCTGTTGAACAATGTGAACTACGCTTCAGGTCTGCATAGCCCATCTGAGAGAGACCAGGAGCTTGCTGTCTGAGGGGCTCTGTACAGAGTTCAGACATGGGGCAGAAGACGCCACAGGCATCTTCCAGAGGATTCCTGTGTGACTGGATAAAGTTGGGGACAGAAAGAAAGAGGTCCAAGATCTGAGATTTCCAAACTTGAAGTTTATATCAAAACAAAGACAAAGGTTTCCTGCCAAAGTACGATGTGTTGTAGTTAAAAACTGTGGCTGGACTTGTTATTTTGAGCTATATTTACATGAAGACTATACCCCAGGCCTGCAAGCATTTGAGTGGCTTGCTTTACTCTGTACACTAGCCTTTGAGGTGCTGGAGGGCTCAAACCTGGATATCTTAGCTATTGGCTCGGGCTTTGTTGGGCCTGGTAGAGGCCTCAGGCAGTGATGTTCCATAGCTGAGGTTCAGGCATCCAGGAAACAGCTCCATGCATTCCAATTTCTTACACATAGAGTGTGGCCAAAATTCAGTTGGAGGAAGTGAGTACTCAACAGGCCGGTCTAGAGGACCTTTCTCTCTGTTCCTGAAGCTCTTCTTGACTGTACCCTCCCACCTCAACCCAGTTCTTCAGACTCGGGCCACGCTCCTCTTCTCTACGCCCCTTTCTACCTCCAACCTCTCGTTTTCTTTTCTCAGATCTTCTTTAACTGCCCAAGTAACTACTGGTGATCTTAGTGGATGATGAGTTACCTTCCTGAGAACTTGACATTTTCATGGAAGATTCCAGAACTTTCTATGCCACTGGGGCTCTAATGGTGAGGTGTTTCCTAGCGTGAATGGCCCTCATGAGACAAATGCTTCTCCATCTTTGCTAAATCAATATAAAAACCACTGACTATAGTCTCTTTCATAGCGGACACTTCTTTTCATGGTAAGGTGGTATGCATATCTCTGTGCACAAAAGTCTAGGCTTATCATTGCATGAATATTCGTGAATATGGGTTGGTATGCAGTGTGTAGGCATGTATTTTGTGAACTTTCTGGAAGCTGAGCCCTCTGGAAGCTATGCCCTGTTGGGTTTTCCCAGGTCTGCTTCTCTGAGCCCCATGCATGTACATCTAGAGCTCCAGAGCCATGAAAAGATTCTAGATGTATGGCCCCTGAGACCTTCAGGCCATGCACGAGACTGGTTGCAGTGCTCTGCCTCATGGGAACCAAAAAGGGTCACAAGGCCTTAGCAGTGAGAGCCTCTGCAGGCCAGTGCCGTCTAGAGCATTTGCAAGCAGCCTTGGCCTCCAAGATGCCGCTGTGGGGCTGGTTATAAAGTGGTGCCGTCATCTCACCTCAGCCATCCTGAAGCCCTTCCTTACTATTCAGCCCTGCTTTTCTTTTAGAGAGCTCATGTCAATGAGCCACTCTGTGTCCTGATGACACTAGACCTTCTGCCGCTTTCTGGTTTTCATGCATACTCAGCCATACCATCATTCTTGAGTCTCTTGGATCTGTGGATCTGTGTTTCCTGAAACTTTAGTTTCCCACATCAGAGTCCCTCCTCGTGGGGAGTGGCTGGCTCAGGTTTTCCTTACTTTACTATGAATCGAAGCAAGCATCAGAGAGGATAAGTCTTAAACTGGGTTGGAAGTACTACCTGGAGGTTTAGGGTTGTGAAAGAGGCTCAAACAAGGCCCTTGGTGAAATGGCAGATGCTGTTTCTGGTCCTTCATTTTGACTAATGAGAAGAAAACATGGAGTCACGGTGGTAAACCTTTGTGCCAAGATCTGAGCTGGCTCTTCCCTGTTTCCCTGGGGGTGTGACTTCAGTCTTCAGGCCTACTCACCTGTTTAGAACCTTATTTCCTCCTCCCTCTCCCAGGTCCAGGCCCCTAGGGGTGAGGCATGTGTCTACAAGGCAGAGCAGGGCTCAGGCATATCCAGGTTTGAATCTAACTGCAAATGCTTACTTAGGCATTTCTAAGCCTCAGTTTCCTTGCTTGTAAAGTGAGAATAGTTGTGATTCTTTCTCAGGGGTGGTTTTACGTGAATACTCTATAAAACGGCATGGCTTAGCATAGGCTGGGTGCTTGTTAAACAGTAGCCCTGTCAACCACATGACTGGGTGCCAGAGGGGCCTTTCATGTGAGAAATGGGGAGGGGCAGAAATTAAATGGACGAAATGGATCCTTGGCACAGGGAATTTCAAAGAAGTGCAGCCTGGAGCAGAGTTTAGAGTGCTGGGGTTCCCTATGACAAACGGACCTGGTGGCTTGGCTGGTTCCAGATCCTGAACACTGTCCTTCCTACTTCCCTTCAGATGTAAATCCTTTATCTGCACTGGAATGTTCTGAAATCTGCAGGGTACATTGAGAATAACCCGGAGCTCTGTAGTCAGGCAGACCTGGGCCCAAGTTCTCTGTCACTTACCAGATAGATAAGCTTGGTCAGGTCATTTAGTTCCCTAAACCTCTGTTTCTAAACCTATGAAAAATGGGCATAGCAGTTTGCTACCAGAGTAGTTCTGAGTAGGGCAAATGAACTCTCAGATGCTTCGAGTCTTGCCTGATATGTAGGAGGTGTTAATTTCCAGTTCTTTCTCTACTCTCTGCCCCGGGTCTATCTCCAGCTTGGAATGACCTGGCTTTTGCAATATCAGTGTCATACATCATCATGCATGCACCATCATGCACCATCATTGAGAGCCCTGGGCCTTCTCATGCAGAAGGCAGAGACTGAGTCACTAGGTGATGCCCTAGATACTATGTGCTTTTTCTCTGGTTCTTTCCTGGTGTGGAATGTCAGCTTCCACCTATAAAATGGAGATAGTAATCATCTTCACTCTTTAGAGCCATTGTGACAATCCACTGAGGTCGTGTGGAAAGTGCCTGTAGCATAACAGGGGCTCAACTACTGTGAACTGGTAGGATATGCGTGAAAGTCATGAATGTTCACCTACTTCCAACTTTCCTTAGTTTCCTGATGGGGATGGGTCAGAGACTTCCAAGGTTACAGTGTCTAAGCTAAAAGACAGTGCTTAGGAGGAATTTGGTTCTACTCTGGCTGCATCGGGGAAAGGAACTACTCTTGCTTTCATGCCATGTATCCCTGTGAGTCCCCTTGTGGTACCAGAGTCCGTGAAGCTCATTGTATGTTTCCAGAACACATGGAGAATTGGCACAGGCACTGAGACGTGCCTCATTCCACCAGGATTGTTCCTACAGCCTAGAACCGCCTCCAGCTTCTGCCTCTGCCTCACTGTCTAGGCATCCTGTGGTCCCTTTGCACCAGTCTTTGCTTTTGGCAGCTTATGGTAGCACAAGTCCCATGGGCTGGAAGACCTGAAGGAGAATCCTGCTTCTTCCACTTACAAGCACTGCTCTCGGGAAGTGTTGACTTCCTTCTCTGCCTTGCGGTGTTCCCCAGGGGACATACTGACCCTGACCATACATCTTGTCTGTAAGGTACTGTGACACATGGGGAACAGAGTAAGCTCAGGTTTGGGAAAGCACATGAGACCTTATGATGATACAAATATGAGAACATTAGTAACCTGATGATAGGTGACATTAGTCTCCCCTGCCCCACATCTCTGTCTTCTTGCCTATAAAAGAAAAGGCAAGGCTGGGCTTGTATAGGCTGTTCCAGAGTGATGCTTCATGAAGGAAAAGGTGTTTTGTTTAGATGAATTTGGTAGAGGCTATACCTTGTGGTGCTTCGTGGCAAACACTGTGTACCAAATCTAGGAAATGGCAGAAACGCATTTCTCCAGCTCTGCTTCACATGGATCATAATAATTTGACTGTAAAACTGCATTGTTATGATTATGATCATGACCACTAACATTACTCTTGCTGTTATTTCTATTAATTGTTCTGTGTAATAATTCTATTGCCACAAAGCACCCCTTGGGAAAGGGCTATGTGAGCGATGAAGAGGACTGTCTCAGCGATTGCCGACCCCGACCTGAGTCCTTATTTAAGAGACAGGGATCTGGAAGGTCAAACTTTACATCTGTGTCCTGCAGGTGCCTTCCTCATTCCATACACACTGTTCCTGATCATCGCTGGGATGCCTCTGTTCTACATGGAGCTGGCTCTGGGACAGTACAACCGGGAAGGGGCAGCCACAGTGTGGAAGATCTGCCCTTTCTTCAAAGGTAGGTGTGGTTTGGGGGAAGTCAAAGACTTTTCCCAAAGTTTTAGTTGGAGTGTCTTGAAGAATTCCATCCAAAGGTGAGATTAGAGGTGAACTAACTCTCACATAGGGTTCATAAGCATTGACGAGGTCAAGAGAGTCCACCATTCAGAACTGTGCAAAAAGACTAGGTCTGTG
The DNA here is from genome assembly GCA_035773235.1 of Eospalax fontanierii. Classification (NCBI taxonomy): domain Eukaryota; kingdom Metazoa; phylum Chordata; class Mammalia; order Rodentia; family Spalacidae; genus Eospalax; species Eospalax fontanierii. The sequence continues at coordinate 14,359,550 of CM069552.1, forward strand.
AGGCATAGCATTCAACCTAGATGCCAGGCTGGGCTCTACCAGCGCAGTGACTATAAAGAGTCCATTTTGGTATGTGGAAAACGTGGAGATAGCGGAGGTCTCAGAGTATATACACCCCTGGCCTCTTACCTCTTGATCTCATGGCAGACATGATACGTTAGCCCTGGATCTTTGCAAGCTTAGGCAGAAAGTTGCCTTGGAAAGTTTAATACAGCAGCCAGAACTGACTGACTGCAGCTGGGATGTGAGATGCACCCACTTGCACTTGAACTTAGAACAGGTCTGCATGAAATAGCCATGACAACTGTTATTCCTTGCCCGCTGGACTGCTGGGAGAAGGTGTGGAGCAAGGCTTAACATCTGGTTAGAGAAATGGTGAGGATGAGGAGAAGCATGGCTCCCATGAGCCTCTACTTACCAGGCAAGTATGTCTTGAATAGGTTGTATGTACTCAGTCCAGTAGTAAAGGCAAGTTAGTGTGCAAGTCCTACAAGGCACGTGTATTAACAAATTTTCTAGTCAGTCACCAGAGATCTAACTCAAGCTGGCTTGATTTCACTTTTCTCTGTTACTCTCTTTAAAACTACTACTAATTTTTAAAGTTAGCATACAAAGTGATGGGTTTCATTTTGACATTTTCACACAAACATGCCATTATGCTTTGACTGATTGGTTTATATTACAGTAAAGTCCAGGGGTCTGGTCAGGTATAGCGTGATTCAGGTACTCAACCAGTACTGTCTGGAATCCTTCTTTTTAGGTCTCAGGTCTGTTTCCTTCTATGTTAGCATTATTCCCAGACACATTCTTACACTTACTGGTAAAGGTGGCAACTCTAGGGTTAAATCTTCCTAAGTTTACCAGTTGAAAACAACAACTTAACAAACAAAGCTCCTTAAATACCCATGGGCTTCATTAAAGAATACAAAGACTGCAGAGACTTTCACTGGTTTGACTTTAGTCATATGACTATTAACCAATCAGCGTGGCTATGGGGAAACAGCACTCTGATTGGCAAGGGCTACATCAAGCAAGTGGGGATGACCCTCACTCAGATCTCACAGGCGAAGAATGCTGAGGAGAATCCCTTAAAGCAATGTTGAACATGTAAGGAAATGTGTCTACTCTAAGAAAAAACCCCACACATACTCCCTAAGGAACTTTACTTAAACAGTTGGTCAGTATATTGGCCTAAGAAGAGGGTGGTTGAGGGTAAGACCAGGGCACACACTGGGCTGAGATCCAATCAGGGAGTGCTTGGTTGAGGTTCCCCAAGAAGAGATCCCATCCTGAGGCAAGGATTTAAATACAAAAGGTTGTCTAAGAAGGTAAGAGGGTCTCAGGAGCATCAGTTGGAGAGGAGAAAGCAGCTGATGAAGGCTGCGTCACTGACCACGACCAGCATGGATGTGAAGATGAAACATAACTCTGTGTTATCCTGCCACAGTGGCTAGGGACTTACACTCCAACCCCTGATGTTGCATTAAGGCCTTGGTACTTTTACCTTGCCTGATGTTTGGGCAGAGAGAGACAAAAGAGAACCCTCAGGCAAAAGGGTGACTGGTGCTTACAGAATATTGGCAGGGCTCTGACAATTTGCCTTAGAAAAACAGACATGCAGAAGTATACAGAGTTGGAGTCAGCTCCCCAGGTAAGGGGGCTGTGGGGCTGAACCAGACAGAGTCTGACCCCTTTGTTCTGACCCAGGCGTGGGCTACGCTGTGATCCTCATTGCCCTCTACGTTGGCTTCTACTACAACGTCATCATTGCCTGGTCACTCTACTACCTCTTTGCATCCTTCACCTGGAACTTGCCCTGGACTGACTGTGGCCATGCCTGGAACAGCCCCAACTGCACTGACCCCAAGCTCCTCAATGCCTCTACACTGGGCAATCACACCAAGTACTCCAAGTACAAATTCACGCCGGCAGCAGAATTTTATGAGTAAGTCATGGACACCCTGTCCTGGGCATGCTGAGGCGGGGACAAGAGCCGAGCCAGGGACTAAGGAAAACCAGAGACAGGAGACATACTAGTGCATTTGAAAACAAAACAGTCTTGTTGCTGAGCTAGGAGTGCAGGCTGCAGTAGTGTAGAGGACAGCTGGAGGAGCCTCTGGCATGGGGCTGGAGAGAGGAGATGGGGAGCCAGTACGTCAGCACACGGGCGGGAAGCAAGAAGGTGATAGTGTGGGATCTTTCGGACACATAAGGCACATTAGAGAGGGGAACGGCCTTCAAGAACTGAGATCAAGTATGTGGGAGAAACTGACCCTAGGAGGAAAAGGAACTTGGGCTGGTGGGAGGGATGGCTTTTCTGAGGAGGGGATGTCAGCCAGAGGAACCTCCAGGAGTCATCTGTCAGATGTGTTGCAACTGGAACCCATGTCAGTGTGATCCTGAAGCTGTCTTTCCATCCATCCTGTGCTGATGCAATTTTATAGGGGGGAGCAGCCAGCTGCATGTAATGGGAAAATTATATACATGAGATTCTGGTTGGTGGCAGAAAGCAGAGCATTGTTTTAAAAAGATGCAGAAAGAAAAACTTTTACATTGGAAGAATTTCACAACTTAAATGTTGTAAGAATAATATATAGATCCACACCAGCCAACTTCTAATGTTGACACCTTGGATAATCATGTTACAACTATAGAAACTGGAAAAATAATTGCCATTCCCATGCGCTTAGCTATTCTGTACAGACCTCATGCGAATTTCATGCTTCCCTGCTTGCTGACATCATTTTTTGATATTTAGTTGTCATGTCTCCTTCACTCTGTGAGAGTTCTTTGATCTTCCCTTGAGTTTCATGACCTTGACATGGCAGTCTAGTACCAGCCCGTGATTCTGTGAAGTCAGCCTCAAGATGGATTTGTTTGTGTTTTTCTCATGTTCTGGTTGAGGGTGTGCACTTTTAGCAAGGGTTCTGTAGAATCACTGCTGTGTCCATCTCAGTGAGCCCGGTCAGGGGGACATGAGGCTAATCTACCTTATTACCTGTGATGTTAACCTTGAATATGGCAAAGAAGTTGCTAGCTTCCTCCTGGATAGGGATATTTTTACTTTGGCAATTTGTAAGCATCTTTTGGGGAGATATTTTAAGGTTATGCACGTATTTTGTTTTTCATACTTCAGCCTGCATTGCTTAGTACCATTGATATTTTAACATGAGCAACTTTTGCAGGCAAAGATTATTGCCATAGTGTGTCTACATGTCCATAATTAATTCTAGAATAATTGATTGGAGTCCTCCTGTAAGGATCAATTGTCCTCCCTCTCCCAATGTATTTGGTCAACTTACTTGTTTGTACCAGAATGGGCTGCTGAATAGCTATTATATCTTTGGGTTGAAGCCACAGCTATCACTATTTAATCTGTTGCCCCTGTGAACTCTCTTGGTCTCTTCTTGAGGAAGGAGTATCTTACTTTTTTAGTCACCTAAGTTAAAATGTTTGCATGTTTCTGGTATCAGAAGATAGTGCCCAATGTCTTGATCCCTCCAACATGAATGGGTCCCACTTGAGTGATTCTTATACATGTTAGCAATTGAACACAATGTCCAGAAGCTGTGAAACAGGACAGATAGACCTCTCCCATTCCAACCTCTGGAATCATGTGATCCAGAGCAGCAGACCCATACCTATCTTAACAGAAGCAGAGTATATACTCTGAGCTTTTCAGATTACATATGTTTCGAATCCATAGACTTCTTTGCTTTTTTTTTAAATCCTCATCTCCCAAGTCATGTGCAAATAGTCACAGGCTAGAAGGCCATGACTTTTGTGTGTTCTATAGTAAGGTTTTCCAATGAAACCTTCTCTAGTGGTAGAAATGATCTATACCTGCATGATCAGATGCAATACCTGTTCACCATATGGTTTCCACACAGTTGTGACCAAGAAGTTCAATGTTTAAAATAATCTAATTTCAAGTCATTTACCTTTTGGGGCAGTGCACACTCAAGAGCATGAGAAAAGACAATTCAACATCAACAAAACACTGGACTCAGTCCCCATTCAGTCCTAGGCAAGGATTTGGGAATGAGTCCTGGCAATTTGGAGAGCAGGGTTATCCTGGGATCATTTCCTGTCCTGCCATCCTGGTGCAGCAGGACCAAGAAGATTCAGTTTGCTTAAAAGTGACTTCTGTAAGAACCAGAGAGATGGCTCCATGGTTAAGAGCAATTGCTGTTCTTGTAGAGGACTTGGGTTTGCTTCCCAGCACCCACATGGCAGCTCACAATTGTCTGTAATTCCAGTTGAAGGAGATTTGATACCCTTTCTGGCCTCTGTGGGCACTAGGCACTGCATGCCCATGGCACACACATATACATGCGGGCAAAACATTCACACACATAAAATTAAAGAAATACCTTTTAAAGACGTGACCTCGGTAGAGTTGACCACCTCTTTGGGATGAGGGGAGCCCTTGCCTCTAGGAACAAAGAACTGCCTTCAATGGTTCATCAAGGAGAATTGGAAGGGATCTGTACCTACACATCTACCTGCCTCCATCTACGACTGCCACAGACTTACATTAGGCATATGAAAACTTTGGAAATTCTATATTTATCTTTAAGTACTCTGACAGGTTTACAATTCCCCCAAAGGATCTAAGATACAGTGCTCCTTCAAATAAGCACCTGCTATTGACAGTCCTGTCTCTGTGTTCCTGTCACACTAACAGCTGAACACTTACCATGTGCATCAGGTTTGCCACCAGCTTCTTCATATGAATTGTTTCAATTTAAGCCTCACGCCAGTCTGCTGAGGTTTCTGAAACTCATTCTCACTATACACATGGGGAGGCTTTATTTCATGGATGGTTCAGCAAGGCTCATGGCAAATACCAAGATTTGGAGGCAGGAAGCTTGTACTTGTGAGTCCCTGAGACTGAGAACCTCTTCTATTGTGTACCCAAGAGTCTCTCTTGCTCAGACCCCAGGCCTGCCAGGCAGAGAATTCATAGAGCCTTCTCTATAACTCATGTGCTAAGTTCTAGTGGTTATAAATGGTCATTATTCAGAGATCTCGACATAGTCACAGTTCACATTTGCCCAGTTCAGACTGTCCCAGCCATTATGTAAGGTGGTTTTTTTTTTTTTTTTAAATATTGTATTGTGTGTGGTGGTGATGTTGGTAGTGGAGAGTCTCTGATACGGACTCTCAATACGTGGCCTAAGCTGGCTTTGAATTCATGGATGATCTTCCTGCCTCTGCCTTCCTAGTACTGGGATTGCAGATTTGTTCCACCATACTTGGTTAATGCTCTCTATTAATCCCGATCAGTGGAATCTAAAATGATTACTTTACAAAAGAGGAAACAGGAACAAATTAGCAAGTGACAGGTCCAAGGTCACCCAGTTTAGAAGCAGCATTAAAGGGAATTTGTACCCTCATAGTCTTGGTCCAAGGCAGAAACTCTTAGCATGGCAGAGCTGAATCTTGGCTACACATTACAATCCCTTGGGAAGTTTTAAAACACACTGCGGCTTGGATCTTAGTGGTGTAGGTGCAGCCAGGATGCATGAACTTTCATTATCAGCATAACCCTAACATGCAGCCAGCCACTGCTGAGTGCTTCTTGCTTGGCTGCCGCAGTTCCCTGTCACTGTGAGGATCAGGTTGACATTGCTATATCTCGTGTCATGTAAAATCTAGAGCCTTCTTAATTTTTCCCTCAAGGAGAAAAGCCTCAGAAGACCCCACAACTGTAGGAGAGTTGGCAGGTGGAGCTTCTGGGAGTTTTTCTCTATTTTATGAGTGTGGTTTGGACAGGGTGATGGTGAGGGACGGGAGGGACAGCGGGGAGCTGCTAGGCCACGTAATTGCTTACATGTTTCCTCTCACAGGGTGAAAAGCATGGTTTTTCTTTAGCTCCTGGCAATCCTTGTTTGTATAAATCAGAGTGGTAAATGAGAAGCTTGTCATCTCTTGTCTGGTTAGTATTTAATTCTTCCCCTGACACTGGAATGGTCAGCCAGCTTGTGTGACTGCTCCAGCAGAGACACTCAGCAGGAGGGAAAGGAGAGATGGGTTTGGAGACTTTGAGAGCTTTTGTTGCTGTGTACTTCCTCAGGCCCAGCTGAGAGCAGAGTGTGGTAGAGGATGATGATGTTCTGGCCCAGAGTTACCCAGGGACTTGGCAGCCCAGAGCAGAGAGAATACAGGGTGCAATCTCAGCATCTTTCTGTCCTGAAGACCTCTTCTCCTTTCTTTAACCCATCCCTTGGCCCACTGCAAAGCTTCATAGCTACTCTGAACTAAGTACTAAGCATCTTTTCATACTCAGATAACATTAAATCTCAGTTTGTGGAGATGGAAATTATTCCCATCATAAGACAAGACAGGAGGCTCAGCTTTAGGCATGTGGCAGGGCTGGACTCTGAGCTCCTGCTGTCTGACCCAGTACTCTCATTACACAGACCATTCTTGCCCCTGACTTTCTCCTTTGTGAGAGGAGTTGGGGGGTCTCTGCAGGTGGATAGGAGTCCATCTCCTGCTTCTCTTGCTTACTTCAGTCCTGCCTGTGAGCTTCCTGGAGCACAGCACTGTCATGGGCCGCCTCTGGATGTTGTGTGGTATGTGTCCCTTTTTTGACATACTTCTGCTTTAAGACAACTCAGCTCTGTCTGGGGAGCCAGGAAATACAGACTCCTAGAGCCAGTTCTTCCTAGTGCCAACCCTGTGGAGATCTAATTCCTTCTCTTTCCCCAGACCTCCTGGCCAAGTTCATTGCCATCTTGTACTCATTTAGGCTGATGGACTGAACGCATCATTCAAGAGAATAAAACTGCTGCCCTCCCCAGGCTCTGGGCCTGAGACCACTCTGGCCCGTTGCAGAAAACCATCTAAGCTCTGGCTTTATCTGTAAAAGGCACCTTCAGTGAATGCTTCATGATTCTACTCCTTGATTCCCCTGGTGGGGAAGGGCATTCTCCCTCCTCTCTAATACTAACCTTATGTGCTTAAATGTCAAGAGAGAAATGGAGCCGTTTTGGCCCCTAGGTTTAGGAAAGCCTGAATGTGCCCTCAGTGATGATTCATGTTCATTAAGTTGCTGGAGAAGAAAAATAATCCCAAGTTACTTGTGCCAGCTCCACGGCCTGGGAAGCTGGCCTCTCAGGGCTCTTCTCCAAGATCATCTCTGGAACTTCGTTCTTTTCCTGGTGAGACATGCAGATAACTCTGAAAATGGCCTTCAAAAGTACATGGCACATGGCTTAGCCTGTTCCAGGAGGGTATCTCAGTCATTTGACTAGATTTTAGGGCATCTTTCCAAGTACCAAGGCAAACAGAGGGAGTTCTGTGCTGTGTGTATCTGTGTGTGTATGTGATTTTTAATAAATTAACCAAATAACAGTTGACACTATTCAATATTTGGTTTATAAAACTTTTAGATGAAGCAGAACGAAGCATCTGGTGAGGTCAAATGGTCTATCTTTGGTTGTACCCAGCCTTTCTCTCCCCCGTCTTCTCCATCCCGCTCTTTCCCCCTCTGTGTGTCTCCTTCCCACTCTCCATCTTTTCTCTGTCCTGGAATAGAAGAATATCAGTCAGGGATCACCACTGACTTGAGAATAAAGGAACTCCGAGGTTCTCCAGGCTGACAAACAGAGCTGGAATGTGAATTCTGGGAGGCAGGAACAGACATTCCCAAGGTCCAGGGCCAGGAGAGCATCTGAGGATTGCAGTTCAAGTGTCTTGATGTTGTCTGGTACAAAAGGCAGGTGTGGCAAGTCAGGGATGACTTTGGCAGGGAAGGGTTCTGAAAAGTTCTCTAATGGTTAAAAAAATTGCTTGTTTTCCTTAGATCAGGACTTCACAACTTGACACATGTAATTTGGGTTCAATGATTCTTTTGGGAGTGGTTATAAGGAAGCCAGTGGCTGTGTATTTGGACTCTTAGCTGCATCCTTAGTCTGTATCCAGTAGAAACTAGAAGTATTTTCTCCATATATAATAACCAGAAAGATCTCCAGACACTGAAGGCAAAATTGCTCCAGTGAGAACTATTTTAGGTAATAAGGGGTCTCTGAGGATTTGGGGACAAAAGAGTGACAAGGTTAGCCTGATGGGTCAATCTCCAGTAGCAGAGAGAGGATTTAAGAGAGGCTGTGGTAGAAATAGAGACAAGGGTTCGGGCATGGGGGACATATTCAGTACTCCTGGAGGAGGAGAGTAAGGTTGGTTTGAGGCCAGCTAATGAGGCACTGAGATGGGACTAGGAGGGGCCAGGCATACAGACTGCTGGGAGAGAGATGAGACAGAGTGGGCAGTCTGAAGCCAGGACCGGCGGCCTGGGGCTGCACAGACAGGCCATTCTGGGTGACGTGGGTCTTCGTTGGCCTTGATCATGCCTACACTTCCACTCCCTCATCCACACACACACCTCTACCCACCCCTTCTTTCCTCTGCCGCCCTCATACACCCACTGTCCACCTCGTCCCCCCACTACTGGCCGCAGCCACATCCTCAGTAGAGTCTGCCCTGCTAACTCCCGTGGTGGAGTCTTGGGAGTGCTCCTCGGCTCCTCTGGGGATGCCCGTCACTCCTTGAAGACTGGACCCCATGGAAATGACAGTCACAGTTGCCATTTATTGGGCCCAGGGCATGGACCACATTCTGTAATTTAATCCTCCACAGGGCTATTTGCTGGGCATGGACCACATTCTGTAATTTAATCCTCATCAGGGCTATTTGCTGAAGGGAAGAAGGCTTAGAAGTGGGAGATTTGTATGAACTGTTGACAGCTCCTCACCTGTGAGTTCCATCTTGTGAGCTGGAACCACCGGCCTCCAGCTTCCATCACCCGGCCCAGATTAAAGAATCACCGAAAGCCTTGGGATTAGGGAAAGGATAAGGTCACAGAAGATTAGCAGACAGGGACTACTGGGTGCCTGGATAACTTCTGTGCTTCATCCTTTTACCCTCTCTCATAATCTTGTAAACACTAGACGTCTGATACGAGTGAATGAGTGACTGAATGAATGAATCACTCAAAAACAGCATCAGCAGTGGCCGTCACTCTTTCACATGCCAGAAATAAATGTTAATTCTTCAAGACAAAGTAGCTGTGCTTCCAGACTGAGAGTAGATGGGCATTCTCAGCAACCTCAGATCTTTGAGTTTTTGAACTGCTCCTATCAATGGTGTCGTGGTCATCCGCCTGTCACCCATGGGCTCCTCTGACCACTTAGCCTTCTAACACAGTTATAAGCCCATTTCTTAGGTGCCTTTCTGAACCTATCTTTCTTCAAGTTCAGACAGTAAATTGTGTTTTGCCAGGAAGTAGACGGTTTCTGGAAGGCTCAAGTTGGTCTAGCAGAAGCCTGTAATTTGGGTGGGCCTCTGACTCAGCAAGTCCAATTTTCGGCTGCCAATCAAAAGCATTGCTGTCCAGGCGCCATTTCCCAGAGGTTCTGACTTAATTGGTTAAGAGTGAATAGACTGCAATAGATATTTTTGTGATAAAATTTTTTCTTTAAGATTTATTTTGAAGGCTCATGGGAGGCTAAAGCAGGATGATTGCCACAGGCTCCAGGCCAGCCTGGGCTACATAGTGAGTTTCAGGACAGCCTGAACTACAGAGTGAGACAGGGTATCAAACAGTAACAACAAGCAACAGAAGATTTATTTTGATATTAGGTAATACTAACGTTAGGCTGAGAACCCTGCTGCTGAGGAAGAGAAGGGCTCAGAGATGGGGATGTTTGCACTAGAGGTTGCTCCGGCAGGTCTCAGATTATACTCACCTCCTTTATTTCATGCTTCCGTCTAGGGGTGGAGTGGGGGAAGAAGAAGCAGAGAACTGGGAGAAGAAAGGAAGAGGAGGACAAGAGAGGGTTGGAGGGAGAAGGGGAGGGGTAGAGGGAAGAGGACAAGAAGTCCTCTTTTAATGAGTCCAGTATTTGAAGGAAGGATAGTACATTAACCCACTGCTTACCCCTTAACACTCCAGTGTGACCTGTAACCAGCCTTTCTCGGAGGCTGAGAGTAAACGCTTACAGAGTGACATGCATAGGAGTTAAGCCTGTATGTGGCGAAATGTGAAGTTGCTCTGGGCAGTGTGAAAGAACTGGAGAGCTGGGACCTTCCCACTCTGCCAGAATGTGACGGAGACTTGTCTTTCCTTCTTAGCTATCCTTGGAATGGTGCTGGGGTCTCATTTTTCTTTTGAAATAAAAGATGGATTGTCAAGCAAAGACAGTTGAGGACATTTGCCTGCTCTGAATCTAACACTTGGCTATGAGCTAACAGGTGTAGCTGAGCCCTAGGGACTAAGGAAGATTAATTGACTTCTTTTTCCTGGGAAACCTTTGTTCAGTCAACCTCCGTATCTGCAGACATTATGTACCAAAAATACATGGAAAATATGTCTGCTCGGAACATGTCCAGACAGAAGTTTGTCTCCTGCCTTGCTCCCCTAAAATAATACAGGGTGGCATATTTACTTTTCTTGGGTATTTTAAGTAATCTAGAGATGACATAGAGCATACAGAATGATCTCTGTGAGAGAATGTAAAATACAATGCCATTTTATGTAAGGGACTTGAGCACCCCAGATTTCAATATTCATGGAAGGTTCTGGAACCTAATCCCCCATGGATATTGTGGGTCAACTGTATACACTTAGCCTTGATGTTCCAAGGAGAGGCTCCTGATGGCAAATAACCAAGAGCCACAGGAACTGAAAGGGTTAAAGATTTTTATCAGGATGATGGGTGAGCCTTCCAAGAGGGCACTGGAAGTAACAGGTATCAGTCAATGACAGCCTTTGAGTGTGGAACTCGGAGAAAGGCAGGCAGAGACCAGGGGTTGTTATGAACAACGCTGATATGAACATTCTGGAACATAACTCTTGGTGAAATATGTGCAGATTTCTATTGGGTGAATGAATTGAGTTTCTAGGGCACAAAATATTAGCTTTTCTAGGTTTAGTAGATGATCTCAGAGAGAAGGAGTGTTTCTTCCTGTGTCTCATTCTCTAGGTAAAGGAGTTTCAACTTCAGAAGCCGCAGCATTTTGGATGGGATAATTCTGTTGTTAGAGGTTCTCCTGGATATTTAATCTTTATCCTCTAAATATCAGTGTTACTGTGTTTCCTTACCACATAGACATTGCCAAATGTGTGTGTGTGTGTGTGTGTGTGTACACATTATCTTTTCCTCCTACTGAGAGCTGCTGGTCCAGAATGTGAGCTCTGGAGAAGAGAGACGTTTCCTGTATTATCACCATGTACCCAGGGTCAGTAAGTAGCATTTCAGCAGGCCTTCCTGGGTGCAGGTCACAGCTGACCAGAGCAGGCCCACTAGCCCTAGAGTTAGGGAGAGTGACTCGATCTGGTTGCCTTCAGCTTGCTCTTGGGACTGGCTTGCGGTAGCAGCCTTGATCACCTTCCCTCATGCAGTTCCCTCTCCTGCAGCCTTGATCACCTTCCCTCATGCAGTTCCCTCTCCTGCAGCCTTGATCACCCTCCCTGATGCTGTCTCCTCTCCTGCACACAGACGCGGTGTCCTGCACCTGCATGAGAGCAGCGGGATTCATGACATCGGCCTGCCTCAGTGGCAGCTGCTGCTCTGCCTGATGGTTGTTGTCATCGTCTTGTACTTCAGCCTCTGGAAAGGAGTGAAGACATCAGGAAAGGTAGTACCTCTTTGCTTGCTAAGATTTGGAGCTTGGCCTTGAATAGAAATTTTTTGTGTGTGCAGCTTCAACTATGTGGTTGGTGCAAAGAGGTGGGACTTGGTGTATAAACTTGGGTTCCACCCTTGGGTTTGCCACTAACATGGACAGATCTGTTATTCTAAGCTTGAATCTTCCCAGCGGCAGGGGGAAGGGTGCAAATAGATCATGCTTCCATTCAAAGGTTTCCACAAAGCAGAGACCAGGGGCTCAGGTATCCCCTAAGACCTGGGGACAAAGCCTAAAGCAAATATTGATAAGTCTTTGACCTTGAATTCTCACCTAAAACTCCATGAAAGCATTTTATCCTACTTGGGAATATGACCACTTGCTTTACTATAAAGAGAATAAATTTTGCTGTAAAATAAATGAATTTTCTAGTAAAGAATGCCTCAAAAAATAACTAGATGGGTGTTTGGTTTTAACACAGTGTTGAGCACCCCTAAATGTCTAGCTGTTTAAGAGAGAAGAATATAAGATTGGATGTCCAGTGAGGGTGACAATTTGGACACGGGTAATGCTGCCTCCTGTGGCCACCTCTCAGGGGTCGGTATACTTGAGGAGTGGCCCGTATTGATCCTTAGCCTGAGGCATAGCATGGGAATAACTCCACTGGGACTCTGTGAGGTTTAGAACTTGACTGCTTATAGAGGATAGAGCTGGGATGTGTTCTTTCTTTTTTTAAAATTTTAATTGTTTTATTTAACATTTTTATTTCATGTGCATGAATATATTTCTTGCATGTATGTAAGTGCATCTGTGTCACGTAATGCCCAGAGGTCAGAAGAGGGCATCGGTTCCTTAGAACTGAAGTTACAGATGATTGATAGCCACCATGTCGGTGCTGGGAACTGAACCCTAGTCCTCTGCAAGAGCAATCAGTGCTCTTAACTTGCTGAGCCATCTCTCCAGCTCTGAATGTTTTTCTAATGTTCTGGTCAGATAGTGCTATGTAAAAACCACCCCAAAGTATAGGGAGTTAAAATAGCAACCACTGTATCAAGTCTCACAATTCTGGGAATTGACTGAAATCAGCTGGGTGGTTATTCTGCTCTGTGTGATCGCCTGGGCTGTATATCTGGAGACCTGACTGGACTAGAGCATTTCAAGTAGAGTACACACATTGTGGTTGGGATTAGTTAGGGGCTGAGTTGGAGATTATTTCCACCTAGCTTCTCTATGTTGCCTGGGAATCTCACAGCATGACAGCTGACCCCTCAGAGCCTGTCCCAAGCAGAAGAGACCCCATGGTGTGGTAGCTCTTTGACTCTTTGCTTGCATCATGCTTGCTCTGGCCCCAGAGATCAAAACAAGCCTTGTGGTAAAGCCCAGAGTTCACGTGGGAGGTAACTAGAAAATTGTTAGTTTTTTTTTGACTAGGAAGATGTAGGATGCCACAAAGCAATGGTCTTCCATAAGATAGGCATGAGTTTGGGAGAAGGTTCGTTGGGCAGCTGGCTTTGGAAAGGGGTTTTCTGTGGTATTCTAGAGTTCTTGGTCATGGCTTTGAGAATGATAATGGGGCCAAGGGATCAGCAGGCAGTGGGGATGAAATCTGTCAAGGACTGAAAGTGAACTTTCCTATCAATACACCGTATACAGTGTCTACCCTAAGAAAGGAGTCAAACAAAATGTAGACCAGGGCTTGAAGGAATTCTAGAACGTAGGAAAACCAGTCTAGGACCACTGCCATCCTAATGCTTGGTGCATAAGTCTTCAGTAACTGCTTATTGATGGATAGAAGGATGGGTAAGTTTATGGAACTTTATTAAGTGCTCTGCTCAACTTATTAAACATTTACAGATAGCTACTATGTGCTAGGCTTGATGCTATTACTAGCAGTACAGAAACAGATATAAGACAGGCTTCTCAATTATTTGTGATCTATACGCATTACTGACAGGTTGCAGGTCAGTCAATATCTCCAGTATTTTGAGTCTCTGTCCTGAGACATATATGTGCAACCCTTTTATATAAGCTTCAGTGGTCAAAAACTACACTTTTTATGTATCTTGCTTTTTAAAAAACATTAAACTCAGTTTTACTTTGGAAATAATTTTATATTAGGTGGTCAAGTAATACTTTAATATACATAGAAACTGAATTTTTAAATTGTCATTAAACCAACTCAGTAGATAGCTGCATTATTAAGTGAAGTATTCAGTCTAGATGATAACTGCATTGAATACAGTAAGCACTGGTTTATAGTATTTTGTTTCAGTTGCAGCAATCTATATGTTCACGGGAACTTTGACTTGAGATAGGCAGCGTTGCCAGCCATGGGCCACGGGCCACGTCTGAGATGCTGTATCAGTGGAGAAAGGAATCTGCAAAGGCCATGGAAAAGGTGGCATTTGTACTGGGTCTGTAAGGACAGGCATGGGAAGAAATGGGGGCTGGTTCTCATTAGAAGGAACTGTGTGAGCAAAATTGCCCTGGTACGGAAGCCCAGGAGAAGCTTTCTTCTCAGCACTCTGCTGCCCTTGGCTACCAACAGCAGGCCTCTCCTGGCCTCCATAGAGGTCTTCAGGGGAGTCGCAGACCATCCTGTGAACTGCAGAAGATGGGTATCGGGTCACCACAGTGTTCAAATACGGCAGGCTTTGACAAAGGGGTGGAGCCTTGTACCAGTTAGTTGAGTACTTGTCCAGAGTAGACCTTAAGCTGTCTGAAGGGAGACAGAGGTTACCGAGAGATCAAGAGGAGCTGGCAGGGCTGAGCACGTTCACTGCTGCTTCCCAAGTGTACCTTCTAGGGTGAGGAGGAAGAGGTGATGAGGGACCGCATGGGACTGCTACGCTAGGAAAGTCCCCTTATGTGGAAACACCAAGAGTTGAGGAATATGAGCCTCCCTGCATGGTTCACTGAAACCACAGCCCACATTTGCACAAGTTCCCTGGTGTTCTGAAGGCTGAACAGAGGCCCCATGCGGTCCATGGGGAGGGTATTTCTAGAATTAGCTTCACTTAGGACATTCCTGCGCTCTGTCTTTAATTGTTTTTACAAACCGGATCAAGAGGAATCCTAGAGTATTGCTTATTTCTTCCCAAAACAGGGCACAAGCTTTTCCTAGCTGGCCTCCACAACCACAGAAGGGGCCTGAAATGAAATGCAAATGTGTACACGTCCTCTCTGGACATGTGAGGACTATTTAGGAAGATACCGACTCCATGGCTCCTGGGAAAGTGAAGGGAGGACATAGTGTGAACTGGAAAGGGAGCTACCTGAGACCACACACTCAATGTCAGCTGTGTTGGCCCACAAGCACCTCAGAGCAGGAGATCAGACGCAGAGCTTTCTGTGCTGGAGTCCTGCCTCTGCATCTCCTGAGACCCCAACCGATCTATTTACGCCTCCAGACCAGACTTTCAGAAGCCAGAAACTCTTCATCCCCCGGGAGGTCAGTCAAGACAACAGAGCTAGCGGAGATCGGCCGCCCTTCTTTATCCACTGCACTGCCAGTCTTTGGACTGTTTGGGAGATGGGAGCAGACAGACCATCTCCTGAAATATAACAGACGTAGCACAACTTGGGGAAAAGCCGGACCAATTTAAAGGGAGCTTGAATTCTAGAATATTTAATTAATTGTTGAAAGGTAGGGAATTTTTTTTCTTTGGTTGTTTTATTTATATTCAAGTTATAATTCTAACCAAGTCTTCGCACAACAGGGCCGGTCCTGGCTTCCCTTAGTAACTTGATTGGACTGAGTTACACTGAACAGCATCATTTGCATGTGAGCCACGCTTGCACTAAAATATTTATAACTTGTTTTCTTAAGTAACACCAGTGTGTACTCCTTATCCTATTAATCCTTTCGTATAAAAACTGTCTTGTTAGTGAAAATGTCCCTGAAACCCAGCTCAAAGGATCACAAATTCTAAGGTTGTAAAGGTTAAATTAATGTGGTTTCACAGCGATACAGTGTAGATATTTACTTTATGTATTTCAATTTTTATGCATGCTTGTGTGTGCACATATGTGTGCATGTGCATGTATGTATGTGGGTGCTTGTGCTCATTTGGGAGCCAGGGGAAAATCTGAGGTTGCTGTTCCTCAGGCACCATCTACTTGTCTCTGGCCTGAAAGTCACCAAGTAGACTATACTGAATGACTTGTGAGCCCCCAAGATCCAGCTGTCCCCACTTCCCCAGCAGGGTGGATATTTATAATTTCTGGGTTGGAGTAAATACATTCCACTCTAACAGTTCAAGTAGAGCTTCTCCAGCTGCAGTGTGTAAGAGGATTCCCCAGAGGAGGCACCTTGTTAAAACTCAGATTTCTGATCCTACTATAGAGAGTCTGATTCAGTGGGGATGGAGTAAGAACTCACATTTCTGACAAGCTTCTGGGTGATGTCAATGGTAGTGGTCCATGAATCTCATCTTGACCAATCTCATCTTTGCCTAATTCCTGGATGCATGTTAGCTGTTGACATGAGGTGTTGACAAAATGTTGTCTACCTTCAATGGCACGAACGTTAGTGTCTTATGGACAGTCTTTCCTAATGACAGCACCTGGTCAGCTGGAAGTTCTTCCTTTTATGCACCAAAATCTTTCCCATTTTGATGCTCAGCCACAGGTTTGAGTTTGGTACTGTGGAACTATAGAAGTTATCCACAGACACAAGGATTTGGGTTTAAGGTGACAGGAAAAATGTTACCCTGGTGACTAAGGGTGCTTTCCAAGACCCACAGATGCTCATTTTGTCATTTATCTCATGCTTAAAGTGAGATATACCTGATTTCCTGTGGTCAGAGATGAAGTTCAAGTTGAGATTCTGAAGTCTGAGGGGTCTGGGCTGGAGATGACAGAGCTCAGCATCCCTTCCCTTTGTCTTGTGCAGGATCTAGACTTCCTTTCAACAAAAGAACGTAGGCGGCTGAACCCGCAGCTGCCGTCATTTCTATAAACAAGACTCAGATGCTTTAGCTTTGGACGTAAGGGCATAGGAAAAACAAGCTGTCCTTTCTTGACGCTTGATTGCTTTTAGTCAGCTCAGTCATAACCTGATATGTTCCTAGGGAAAATTGAATCCATGTTGGAGCCTTACACATAGCCAGTGCAGGGCCACCTCCAAGACCCTGTGAGAGATCCCTGGAGTCAGAACGCAGGGTGCTGTTTTCATGGGAGGGGTGTGGTTGCACTTAGCCTGCTGGGCTGGGCAACCCAGCTGGACCACAGCTGTTGATATGAGTTTCAGGCGACTGTAGCAGCTAGGACAAGGATGTGTAATAGCTCTTCTTTGTGCCTGTTGCCAAGAACTGAGATCCACGTGTCTCACTCTGGGAGACTGGATAATCCGAGACCAACGCGAGGCCACCCAGATGCGGCATCTTCACACTCCAGGGAGTTTTTCTCTCCTCATTTTCTAGGCTTAGTTTGCTAGCCTTGTTTCTCCCCTCCTGAAAATATGGAAGCTAAAGCCCACATCCTCAGATACATTCATAGAACCAGGGAGTGACCAGGGAACATCTGGATGACGTGAAACCGGGGAATCCTCTCTGGTTCGCTCAGAACCCAGATGTGCCCAGATGGGTCTGCTGACCGTGAAGGCTCATTCACTCACTCAATTCACTTGCTTTCATTCTCTCTCTGACTAACTCAACCATTTACTAATCCTCTGATGTATCACTTATCTCCTCTAGCATCTGTCCGTCCCTCCGTTCAACCATCCGCCCACTTAACTACTATCCATCTATTTAACCATCCACTCAGTTATGCATCCAATGATCCAGTCATTCACTCCATTTATCTAATAACTCAACTCTTCGTCTACATGAGTGTCTAATCATTCATCTATTATGCAATTTTAAGGTCCTGTATTTCTTAGGAGTAAGGAAGCAAGGAGAATAAATTCATCTTTGAACTTAGGTATGGACAATATCTAACTTCTTTAGGCTGACAAAGAACTCAGTCATGTTTCAAGGCTTTCACTTCTCTCTATTGGTGTAGTTTAATATGGCTAAAGAAAGAGATCATCAAGCTGAGCATCGTGAACACATGTGTAACCTCAGCACTTGAGAACCTGAGACAGAAGAACTGTGAGTTTGAGGTTACCTGGGGCTAAGACTGAGACCTTATCTCATAAAATTAAAAGACTGTAGAGCTCAGTGATAGAGTGCTTGCCTGGCAAGCACAAGGCCCTGAGCTCTATCCCCAAGAAATTGAAGCACAAAAAGATAAAGGAGTGGGAGGGGAGGTAACAAGGAAGGAAGAAGGACTGTGGCAAGAGAAAAATGGGAGAGAGACTGAAAAACGTAAATGTCCCGCCTAGAAGTCGGTTATAAGAACCCATTTCTGTGGTCTGGTAAAAGCAAGACTAACAGGAAAAGGAATGAGCAAAAGGTGGGTGAGCTTAGTTCAACCTTAAGTAACTTGAGGGGTCAGGAGAGGCAGCTTAGCTGAAGAGGCATTGGAGGCTGTGAGAACCTAGTCTTGTCTCCTGGTGACCTTACTGTTCTCCAAGTGACTGACTCATTCAGTTCTGAGCTGCTTCAGGGAACCCTGCATCTATTCACGGTCCTGTCCCTGGGGTCTGGTTCAGAGCCAGGTCCTAGAGGTGGAGATCATAGCTCAGTCATTAGGGAGGGCATGAATGGTTCTCTAGGAAAGGACCCCGCTCCCTGCCCTCGTACCTCCCTGGGCCATGGACAGAGTAAGACTCTCACAGTCAGCTTGTCTATTGTCCAGGTTGTGTGGATCACGGCCACGCTGCCTTATCTTGTGCTGTTTGTACTCCTGGTCCATGGTGTCACACTGCCTGGTGCCTCCAATGGCATCAACGCCTATCTGCACATCGACTTCTACCGCCTCAAAGAGGCCACGGTGAGTACACAGTATCCATCCAGACTCTGACTGGTCAGAGGGAGGCTCAGGAGCATGTGGTGATGGGGAAATTTGGTCTCTGCTGTGCCCCAAATTTGCAGTGTAGCCAGGGACTGTGTAGTTTCTGTTACAAGCTTACAGTGACAACTTCTCATTTAAGAAAAGTCAGATTTCTGCCTGATTATCTTCATGAGTTCATCAGCTCTGATGGTCTTGGTGTCTGAGGATCCATTAGTGTCCTTCCTTAGACTATTGTTTGCCAGGGAGAGGGACATGATGTCCTCAGTATTTACTGATGTCCTCTGCTCCCATTCTCTTAGCCCACATCAGCTGGGCTATTTCTAGTCTCTAGTCCCCACCCTGGCCCTTGCCACCAGTCTGTGATGTCACCATACGAAGCAGTCTCTGCTTCCAAGGAGACGTGGACCTGCTACCTCTTTGCCCCAACTGCCTCCTGTGGCTCCCCATCCAACTCAGAGGCCCAGAATGTAACGAAGAGTGATTTGGTAGCGGGGTTCAGAGAATTGGGATGAGCATTGGTGCAGAGCCCATGTTGGAAGAACACAGTACCTTAGACATCTTCAAGTAACAGTTGAGATTATTTCCATCCCTCTCCCACAGGCCCCCCCTCAGTGAGGAAACCTCAACATTTTTTTTTTTCACAATTCTCAAGGTCCTCTTCACATTTGATTGAAACCTACAGTATTCCTGCAGGTGAAGCAAGATAGGATTAGAAGGGGTACATTCCAATGCTCAGAGTCCCAGAATATCATTCTGCTATAGAGCAATCACCAAGAGACAACCTGTTTCCTTGGCAACTGTCAGGAAGATGACAGACCATAGGACATGGAACACGTTGAACCTTGCAAAGCATGTTAGGCTTCCATTTTTTCTGCAACTGCTCAGCTACCTTCATTCATTCAGATGTATAGACACTGGGTCCTTAGTGCAATTTTAACAGGTCGGTCTGTCTTCTTTCACTATATTGCAAGCTTGGGGAGAGCTGAATAATACAGAGAGATGACAGAAATCTTCCACCTCAAATCTGAGCTGTAACTCTTAGTCTCGGTGAACTATAAATAATTATCCCCTATAGATGGGCAACCTTCAGTATTAGAGAGGTGAGACTGTCCAGGGTTAACCCATGAGGCAGAAGTCTGAGAGGGGCTTGAATATTTGGTCCAACAGTGATGCAGTTTTGTTACCCAGGGGATGGAGTAAGTAAACTCCATCACCTCCCAAGACCTCCTTTGGTCACCACTGTCTGAAACTGGTAGAAAGTCAACAAGAATCCTAAACTTCTGAAGGTGCCATCTTCATAACTTCTTAGATGACCAGAATGTTTTGTTTTTTCCTTGTCAACATTCCAGCCTAGAACTTTTCGTTTACCAACTTTCTTAAAAACTGAGACACTAAATGCATCTTGAAGCTCCTCCAGCATGAAATCATTCTAGTATTCTCAAGACTGGGAGAACACAGCCTGACTATGGAGGAAGCTCATGACTGGAACTTCCGAGATCTGCTTCAGACCACATTTCCTGATCTAGAGTACCCGAGGCTTCCTAGCCCTCCCCAAGCAATGAGATCATTCAATTCTGTAGGAAGCAGAGGGTGACAGTTTTTGTCTACTGGTTTCAGGTGTGGATTGATGCTGCAACTCAGATATTTTTTTCCTTGGGAGCCGGATTTGGAGTCTTGATTGCATTTGCGAGTTACAACAAATTTGACAACAATTGTTACAGGTAAGCTTCCTACAGTGCCCTGAAAGCTTTGAATCCTGTAAGTTGACTCTTGTGAGAATGGAGAGATTAACTTTGTCTGATCTCAAAGCCATCCGTCTCTCTGTGGACCATCCTGGGCATTCTGGGAACTCTGATGCAGTCTATGAGCTCCTGAGGAGCACGTTTTACTTGATACCTCTTGGGAAAGTAGAACTCACTAGCTATAGGAGACTATGAAGATGTATCACTGGGTCAGAAGAGCGTTGTGTGGTTTCTAGAGTAGATGAAGCTGACAGGTATGTAGGCAGGCAGGGGTGGCTTGAGCAGGCTGCTGAGGCCTGGCTGACTCAAAAATAAGACTGCAGGACAGATGAGGAATTAGAAGACCTTTCCTAGTTTGCATCAATGATCACCTAATGCCATTTCCTGCAGACCCAATGCCATGTGGACTTTAGGGCTGGGCCAGATTTGGGCCTTATCTCCATGACTCCATTTAAGGCAGAACCACTGTGTCTTTGGTACAGGAAATAGGATGAATGCATACCATCAGGGGAGAGTGTAGGGAGGTAAGAAAAAGCCTGGAAGTGAACTTGAGGCAAACGTGCTAGAATAGTTGGGATTATAACAGCCAGACTTTGAACAGGTGGCAAACAAAACCAAGGAGATGCTGTGTCTGCGGACCAGTAAGTTGCCTTGTTTGCTTTGTTCCCACTATACACTGGGAATCATGAGAAATAAGTCAAGAAGGAATGGTGGCTCATCTTAGCAAAGTTCTTGGATGTCACTATGAGGAACTGGGAGATACTGGGAGCCATGGGAAAAGTATATTGAAGAAGGGAAGCAGTGATTCAAGTCCCCGAGACTTTAACACTTAGTATCAGCATCACACTATTCTGTCCATAAACTGTTTGCTTACTCACTGCACAGACAGGCACTAATCCAGGTGGTGTTCTGGGGTCGCTGTGCACTAATCCAGTGGTGGTGGTGTTCTGGGGTCCCGGTGACAGCAGAGCAATGGAAAAGAGAGATGGTCTTTGAGGCTGGATCCAGGCTGCAGATTCCATAGAGGGCCAGTGGTCCGTTGTATGGAACAGGGTGGAGTCAGATGGATTTGAACTATTGATGGCAGTATTTCTGTCTGTCAGGGATGCCTTGTTGACCAGCACTATCAACTGTGCCACCAGTTTTGTCTCTGGATTCGCCATCTTCTCCATCCTCGGTTACATGGCCCATGAACACAAGGTCAACATTGAGGACGTTGCCACTGAAGGTATGTGGCCAGATCACTTAGCTCCAGCTAAAGAAACAGACATGGAGCTGGCTGCACAGCTCTCCCATGGCTGGAAGTCTGGGAAGCCTATCTGTGGAGGCTTCTGAATTACCCACCTGGTACACTTTCACTTGAGACCATTAGTGAGCATTCCTGGCAACCCTTGGCCCTGGGTGTGCAACAGAATCTTCTTCAAGTGAGCCTAGGAGGAATAGGTCTACCAGCCCTTGTGATAATTAAGCACTTGACATATATCTTCATCCAGTTCTATTGCCATAGCACAGTCCCTGAGGCTATGTGATTTGTAGGTAAGAGGTTTCGCTGCCTTATTCTTCTGGAGGTCCAGAGCATGGAGCTCAGTATCTGCTAGGCTTCTGGTGCAGCCTACACGCTGCTCATCTTACGACAGAGAAGCCGAAGGAGACATGGTTATGTTTCAAAGGATGTCAGGCTTAGAAAGCCTTCCTTTGTAACAACCCACTCTCTGATAGACAACTCAAGACTTAGAGAGTAAGAACTCCTGCAAGGAAAGTATTAATGCTGCCAGCATCTAATTACTTCTTTAAGGTCTTCAAACCTCTTCGTTGTAGTTCTGAGGATCAAGCCTGAGCAGGTGTTTCAGTGGAGGAGAAAAGCTATGTTCAAAACATAGTCATATACCTCCAGTTAGCTCTCATGAAGCTGCAAGGCAAGTGTTAATAGATTCACTTTAAAGAGGAGGGATTTGAGATTCAGGCCAAGTTTGTGGTCATATAGCTAGTGAGCCACCATGCCAGCATTCAGCCCCAGTCAGTCTGACTCTGAAATCCGTGACCTTTTCTACTGTCTCCGATGTTCTTATGGCCACAAAGAAGTTGAGATCCAGAGAAAGGTGTCCTCTAACTGACTCTGAGTACCAAGAGTTTCTAAGAATCAGAGTAAATCCATCTTGGTATGTAGAAGGTGAGCTTTGGCACATTAGAGCTCTCTGGGCAAGGTGCCACTCTCTGTCTGGCTGTTTGTAGTCAATGTGCTTCATATACAAACTGTGCTCACTAACTTTCTAGTACTGTAATAAAATACAAGCAAATCAACTTATAAAGAGGACAGGGTTACTTAGCCTGTCACTTTGGAGATTTTAGCCCTTGAGTAGTTGGTACTCTTGCTCTGGACCTATGGTGACGCAGCAGTGGGCCACAGTGGGGACACATGGTGGAGTCACATGTTCTCCTCCTGGCTCAGGGAGAAAGGGAAAGGCGGCTTGGGTCCCTAAATCTCCCACAAGGCTATGTCTTAATGAATAGTAGACCACAGTGGGCCTTGACTCTTAAAGTTTCTAGTACTTTCCAATTGCATCATCTGGTGACTAAGTCTTTGACACAGGGCCTTTGAGGGACATTAACAACAGCACAGGTAGACTGTGGCTCCACCTGTCGTGTTCAGATCCTGGGGTCTGTGCTGCCCCACATACGACTAACCACGGGACTGAGGCTCAGCTGGAACTCCCCTGTCCTGTACAGCTCTGATCAAGTGTCCCAGCCATTGATCAGGCTCTGATGTCTCTTGCAGGAGCTGGCCTTGTGTTCATCTTGTATCCAGAAGCCATTTCCACTCTGTCCGGATCCACATTCTGGGCCATTGTATTTTTCATCATGCTCCTGGCTCTGGGGCTAGACAGCTCAGTGAGTCACCCTGCTTAGAGCACCTCTCTCCCTCTCCACCCTCAACACATACCACTACTCAGCCTGAAGGCTCACCCCTGGGACTCTGACTGACAGCTCTTTGCAAAGGCCCTATGTTAATGCAAACAGCAAAATGAGTCCTTCCTCAGAACAGGAGGCCTAAGTCCAATCTAGGATCCCATGGGCACCCTAAATTGTACTGGGCTCCACATAGGCTAGCCCAACAGTCTCCTCTTCCAGAGTAGTGTGTTGGGAAGGACTCTGAGGATGCGTCCAGATCCCAGGGAAGAGTACTGATGTTAATCCACAATGTCTGTGAAGGGAAGAATTCTAAGAGGCATGGGTGATTTTTGTCTGCCACAACAGTGGGTCATAAGGAACTCCTGTGCCCCTAGCTATGGGGTGTGAGAACCTTCCAGACTCTGAGACTCTGGACAGAAAGTCAGCAAAGAGTTCTTGTCACAAACTGCTATGTGACGTTATCACTCTGTAGAAGTTCTTCTGCAGATATTTCCAAGAGGTCCCGTTTACATGCAAATTTGTCACCTGGGTGGTATATTTTTTTCTCTCTCTTCTCTGTTGCTCATTAGTACCCACTCAGGCTGAGCAAGCCCAAGGTCAGGGACAGGCAGAACCAGTAAGTCTTCACCCTCCCACATAGCTTGAGTTTGGCTGAGGTGGAGGCAGAGAGGGGAAGGGAGGTTTGGAAGGAAGGCAGGACCTCCCCGTCGATTGTGGGAGAGTCTGAAGTCGCTGGGTCCAGCACTGAGCCCTCCTTCCTTCTCCCACGTGCTTGGTTCCCTCCAGATGGGAGGCATGGAGGCCGTCATCACCGGCCTGGCTGACGACTTCCAGATCCTGAAGAGGCACCGAAAGCTCTTTACATTTGGTGTCACCATCAGCACCTTCCTTCTGGCGCTGTTTTGCATAACTAAGGTGAGTCAAGGCTGGGCATGGGATTATCTGGGCCCTTCTAGAGTTTTGTTCCAATAAAGTCAGACACTGTTAGCTCTGGAACTGGGGTGGGCCAGGTGGGGCTGAACCCTGGGATAACCCTGGTTAGGGACACATCATCCTAAACCCAATGGTCTAACACTCAGGGTAGACCCCTGCTGCCTCATTCCACTTCTGGAGTTGACAATTTTCAAGTAATATTATTACTCCTGATTGAATTAGGGGCAGCAAATTCCCTTTGAAACTGACCTCACTGTTTACTGACTGAAGCACCGCTTTCAGAGCCAGTGGCTACTAAAGCCCTTGGCTAGAACACAGAAGTGTAAAGATATATATATATATATATATATATATATATACACACTCATATATATGTGTATATATATATATATATATATATATATACACTCAGCTATATAACTCTATCATCCGTGTTTGCAAACAGGGCTCTCAGCAGGAGGGACGGGGGCCAGGTCAGATTTAATAGATTTGATAGATGCAGTCAGTGTCCTTTCATAGCCAAAGATGGCCTGATGTTCTTTTTTCTCCATGCCCCAGGGTGGAATTTACGTTCTGACTCTGCTGGACACTTTCGCAGCAGGTACTTCCATCCTGTTTGCTGTGCTCATGGAAGCCATTGGAGTTTCTTGGTTTTATGGTAAGTGAATGTGTTGCAGAGCCTGCGTCCTCAGAGTTCCTGAGGTCTGTGCTGCAAAGACCCTGAAGATACCATGTCTGCATCTGAAGTATATCCCGTCAAGAACCGCAGCCCCTCAGCCTCGGAGCTGTTCCAGTATATCAGACGGAACAAACAGGCTGCCCACTTTAACTTCTGATGAACAATGAATATGTAGTTTTTAGTGTCAGCATGACCCAAATAGTGCACTGAACATACTTACACTGAATTGTTTTTCATTACTTGTCTGAAATTCAAACTTAAACAGGTAGCCTGAATTTTGTCTGCTGAACTGAGGAAATATTTTACAAACTGTCAAATGTGTTGTAGTAGTTCATTTCCCCCAAGTGTGACACCACTAGGTTAATCTTATTCTTTCTGAAAGATATTGCAGCAGGCGCCTGACCGTTTCTATGGGACGGTGGTCAGGAATGCTAATGGGCATGCACATACTGGCATTTCACAGAAGGAAGAAGAAGCAGGAAAAAACCGGGGCTGGAGTCGAGATGGTCCAGCTACGCGGTCTGGGCAGCTCTTCTGTTCTCTGAGTCCTGGCTTTCTTCTCATAAACTCATGGGTGGCACATGAAAGGTGACACTGTCCTAGAGTTTGTCCTCTCCTTGTTGGACATCAGCAAAGTGCCCGCAGGCTTCCCACATTCTAGGCATGTCATGCCCCTCTGCCCCACGGTCTGCTGGGACCTCGTACAGTGCTATGGGAGATGGGATGGGACTGTGTCTGTGGGGTCTTGTGACAAGCTTGCTCTGTGCGCTCACAGGTGTGGACAGATTTAGCAATGACATTCAGCAGATGATGGGGTTTAAGCCAGGCCTGTACTGGAGACTGTGCTGGAAGTTCGTCAGCCCTGCCTTCCTCCTGGTGGGTGTGGTGCGGCCGGGGCGTCCTGTGGCGGTATGGCTGTGTACAGGCTGGGACGGGGTGGGCATGTTTGCCTCCTAGGGGAGGACCTGGGATTTAGGAGCCAAGGTCATGCGGGTGGGATCGTTGGTGGGGTTGGCAGTGTTCCACTTTAGTGGGTGTGGCTGTGCTGGCTCCAAAGTCACCTTTGTTCTTTCTTTGTTCCCGTCATCTTTGCCTCGTTGAATCTGTCACTTTCTTATTGAATACTTACTCTTTCTTTCTTGATTGTCTCTCTCATTTTCTCTCCCAATATTCATCTCGCTCACTTGTCTTCATTTTGTTTCCATCTTTCTTGGCTTCTCTGTCTTTCTCCTCTCTCTCTCTCTCTCTCTCTCTCTCTCTCTCTCTCTCTCTTTCTCTTTCTCTCTCTCTCTCTTCTTCCCTTCCCCTTCTCTGTCCGTCCCTCAGTTTGTGGTGGTGGTCAGCATCATCAACTTCAAGCCACTCACTTATGATGACTACGTCTATCCTCCTTGGGCCAACTGGCTCGGGTGGGGCATCGCCCTCTCATCCATGGTCCTCGTACCTGCCTATGTCATCTACAAGTTCTTCACCACTCCGGGCTCCCTGTGGGAGGTGAGCTGTGGGCTGACCATTGTGGGATGGCATGGGAGGTGGCATTCATACTATGGTGGCAGAGGTGACTAAGGACACTAGTGTCAGGTAGACCCACATCATAGGTCAAGTGATGATCCACTCTGAGCCTCAGTTTCCACATCTTCAACCTGAGGATGATACCGTATGTTTTAAAATGGAAAAGCATGTGAGTGCTGAGCACAATGCCTGGCCCGTGAGAGGTGCTCCCTGAATACTAGCTGCCAATCCCACTGTTGTGAGAAGACAGCATTTCTGCTTCCTTTTAATGAGTGTCATGTCTCCATATTTCTCATGTTCCCAGGCCTAAATGCACTCTCACTTTTCTTAACCATAATAATGTGAATAGCACAAACCTGAAGTTTCTGAAGTGATTTTTTTCTTTTATATGTACGCGTTATGTACACACATATCAAGATACAT
This sequence comes from Eospalax fontanierii, assembly GCA_035773235.1. Taxonomy (NCBI): domain Eukaryota; kingdom Metazoa; phylum Chordata; class Mammalia; order Rodentia; family Spalacidae; genus Eospalax; species Eospalax fontanierii. The sequence continues at coordinate 14,386,280 of CM069552.1, forward strand.
AATGTATTTAGCGATGGTGCCCTTTATCCTGAAGTTATATCATGCCTCTTATTGGACTATTAAAATTATTGCCATTACAAACTAATGATGGTAGTCTTTCTCTCAGTCCTATGTAAGGCAAGAATCTCATACCTGGGCTGTTTTCCTTGTGCCAAATTGAGGCTCCCTCCCTTCTCCATTCTCACAGAGACTGGCCTATGGCATCACACCGGAGAACGAGCACCACCTGGTGGCCCAGAGAGATGTGAGGCAATTCCAGGTAGATGTGGCCTAGAGGGTGGGTGGCGTAGGGTGGGATGTGTCGTGAGTTCTGGCGGGCTCGCTGTTTTGTGCCCCAGGAAGGATCACAGTCAGGAAAATCAGAGGAGCAGCCAGCAGCACGTTTAGAGGTGGAGGTATCGGGACATGGGGAGGAGGGCATGTGCTCTGCCTCCAGCCAGCCTCCTGCTGCTCCTCTGATGCTCACCTGGGATGCAAAGTGATGGGATGGCATTTTCATCTGCCTCTGAATTGTCATGTTAGTGTCACCAAACTAGATCGAACATTTAGAGCTGCAAGTTCATTCCTAACAGATCAATGTGTCCTTGGCCTGAGCTCTCCCCGTTTCCTAACAAATGCTGGAATGGAGGGTGAGGACCCCCCTGCTGAGCTCTCTCCCCTCGGTCTGGCCTGCTCCTTTGCACTGTCTGGCCTTAGCATAAAGTAGGGAACCAAGTTGTCTCTTCCAAGGTTTGTAAAGGATAGAAAGTTGTTTGTTCTACCTCTTCTTTACTTCTTGCTGCCCCAACCAGCTGGCCCCTGGTCCTCGTAGACTCCATTGACTTTGTTCCTATTATATTCGTCTTGCCGTCTTTCTTTGCAGCTGCGCCACTGGCTGGCTATCTGAAGATGGTTCTGAGGACGAGGAACCCATGTGTCAAGGTCCAGGTCAAGGGCATCCACTTTGCTTTCATGCAGACACCGCACTGGGATTCCTCTTCTGGAAGATACCTTTCCTGCCTCTCTTCTTTCCCTGGTTACTAATGATTCCATGACTCTGGTTTTCGTTCACCTTCTGTTCATCTGGCCTGGGGACTGTGATTGTGGAGGACCGGTGAGCCTCAAGGGAGAAGAGGAAATGGGAGCACGGCTTCTGAAACTCTGGATTGAAGGAAATCTCACTTTGCTGGGAGCACGTCAGAGCTGAGGAATCCCCTCCCACATGTGCTTGTTCATTGAATTACAGAAGAAATCTTCGGCTCACTAAAACTGAGAAAGGGTGGGCTTTTGGTTAGGTATCAACCAACCAACCAAACAACAACAACAACCACAAAACAACCAACTACTAAAGCCCAACTGAGTCTGGTGTGCGAGTGGTATTTGGTATCTGAGCCTTTGGGAGTTTGGGTTTCCTTGCCCCTAAAATGTGGTTGTTAGATGCTTTAAAGAATTTTGAACAGAAACTCTCCTGCATAGTTTTCTAGTTATTCTGAGTTTGGTTTTGGTGTGTTCTGGAATATTACTCTACCTTTTGGGGTTAGGGGAAGAATGTAGATGAGCCCCAGTGAGGATGTTCCACAAAGTCAGATACTCCAAAAAGCTGGTAGAGCCTGCTAGGCAACCCATGCCTGCTGAGGCTGCATGCTGGGCTTCCGCCAAGCACGTGAGCAGTCCCTGAGATCTTCCTGGGGATTGAGGCAGGGTCCTTGTGAAACTGTGTGTGTGTGTTCAACACAGGGATCTCTGTCCTCACGGGGCCAGGTGGATGTCCAAGGGTAATGTGATAGGCTGTCATGGTTCTTTATGGTCCACAGATACCTCCCTAGATTTCCCCTGGCAACCACAGCAGACACCTGAAAACTCTATGTTTCTTAATGGGCTAGACGTGGCTCCTGAGAGGGTGTGATGGAACCCGGTCCATCACAACAGTCTCTCAAGTCTAGGGAGCATATTCTAAGGGGAGGGAACAAGTTGGCAGGTTCAGGTCATTTCTAGGTTGACTTGTGATACAAACTTGCAAGTGGTGCCCTCTCGTGGTGGTAACATTTCTGTTCCTTGAGAGAAATGATGGTTTGGTGCATTGGTGCCATCTCCTTGGGTTTTCTGCTTATGGTTTGAGTCTCTTATGTCGGCATTTGAAGTTAGAGTCATGGATTGCCACTGTGATAGTGGGAGTCCCTGCTGCAGAAGTTTTTGGAAGAAAAGGAACCAACAAAGGCCACTGCACTCATTGAAGCAGTTGTCAGAGACGCCTGGTGAAACTAAGGTGCCTGTGCTGGAGCCTGTAAGAGGCCAGTGGGGATAGGGAGATGGTTTTCTCTCTGAGGACCCCAGGATTTATCTGCCGAATCAGGGTCTTTGGGTCAGAGAAAAGAAGACAAATCCAGAGCCTTTTGATCTTTCTGTGTAGGAAGGCCAGCTCCAGTCACAGAACAGTGGCAAATGTCCTAGAGCCTTGGGAATAAGGCGAGGCTGTTCCAGTCCACTGCAACGTAAGTGCAGGTAGGTCCTGTTAACAACCAACTCTGACCCTTCCTGTGAGTAGGGATCCCTTTTCAGGTATTATCATTTTTTAAAAAGTGAACAAAGCTTTCACATCCACATTGCCTCTTAGCTACGCGATGAGAACAGAAAGTGGCTTCTATATACCCATGTTCCTGATGAGAAGACTTACTTAGTGCCTCTTGCACAAGGTCTCAGCTCTTGGGGCACAGGGTGGATCCTCCATCCCCATCCCATGATCTTAGCCCAGAGCACTAGAAACCTTTTGTCTTGGGCTATCACCAGACACAAAATGCACAAAAGTCCATTGAAGGGGAAGCAGTGTTTCTTAGCAGAGGGACAGTGTGTTGGGGAAGGACGCAGGGGAAGAATGTCACCTATCTCCTTTCCCTGCTGTCTGAGAGGAAGGTGCGAAGCTGCCGTCCTCTCTTCTGGTGACAGTCGTCGCTGCTCGAACAGCGGGATCTGAGAAGCTGAGTCTAAGTAGCCAACTCGAGAACGCATACTCCTGGGTGCCTTAGATCAGAAAGAGCCCTATTTTGTCTTTCCCACCTGTGTGCTCCCTTGTCTGCAGACACTGTCCCAGGGGCGAATAGATGCGGTGCTAGATGAGTGGCCCCAAACCAATTCAATGGTGCTGCCTCATGGCAAAGCTGGCTCCTGAGACTGGGGCAAGGGGTTCTTGGCTCCAAGCGCAGGTGCTCTTGGGGGCACCGAAAGCTTTTGAATGGAGGTGCTAGGAGACCACCTGCATTCACCTTTCCAGCCACACTTAATGGGGGGATCATATGCTTTATCATAAGTAATGCTTGACTTCTTTCTGTGACTTTTTTTAAATAGTGAAGGTCACCCCACTCCAGGGTGCTCCTGTGTACTGTATATGACACATGACACTTTTGATATTTTATCAGACTTTTAAAGAATTATTATTTTCCATGAAATGTAAGATCTGTTTAAGACCAAAGGTGTCTAGTTACTTAGCCTCTAGATGCTAGTTTTCATTCTGGATACACGTGTGACAAAGGAGAAAGTAGGGTACCAACTCACCCCGATACCCTGCTGAATAGAAGTGCCCTAAATGGCCTTAATTCTTAGAAGGAGTTCCTGTCCAAGTGGGAGCTGGTTCCCTGTTTATAATCTTGAGTCTGGATTTTCCAGATTTGGTAATGGAAGACTGAAGTGTTCTTACCAAAGAAGTAATTTCTTAGTAAAGAATTCTACCCCATTGAACTCATTTCATATGTTAATTTCCGTTAAAAGTTACAGGATAGAAAAGAACAGAGTGGGTGTTTGGTGTGATGGTAATAGCACAGCATTTAGAGCTGCATTAGGCCTGGGTCTGCCGCTGATTAACTGTCTGACCTGGGAGAGGAACTTTCTGTCTTTGGGTTTCAGGGTTCTTTGTCTATAAAACCAGGTATTTGGTCAGATATTCGAAGATCTCATCCAGTTGAAAACACTAACAAGAACAAAGCTTGATGATATTCTTGGACTAAATGTACAATGAAGATAGCAAAGCACTGAAGAGGTTTTCAAAAACAATCTTCAAAATGATCATTTATTAGACTGAGAAATATCAGATTTCTGGCCTGATATTCTGATATTTCTTGATAGTCAGTAGTCCTCTTCCACGGATAATTTTTTTCCCAATGGATGCCAGAAAGACTTAGTATTTGAGAAGAAGCCAAGTTCTACTGTCTTGATTTGAGGCTTGTGGTTTTGGGAGGTAGAGGGTTGCTCTCTGCCCAGTGTGTGCAGGTCCCAGAATGCACAGCTCTGTCTGCAGGCAGTGCGGCCAGCCCTGGTTGGTGAATGTGAAGTCACTGCGGGGTGTTTGCCCCACTGTCTATATTGTGTAAATAAGGGTGGTTTCAATCTCATCTCCTCTGTATCATGGACTGCTCCAATATCATGCGAATCTCCGTGTCTGCTTTGGATTTATTTTAAAAGTTGTTCACTTCATGGAAAAAATAAGTGTACAGTATAATAAAAGATATTTCCTGTGCCGTGGGTCTGGTTGTAGAGTTCGGAGTGTTTTCTTCTGTGAATGTAAAAGTACAAAAGGCAAATAAGTTTGCTTTGATTAGCCATCAGCTACTCAAAAAGATTTTTGGCCAACCACTTTTCGCCCAACTGGTTGTTTTTAGAAACTATGGAGGAGCCAGGAGACTGACAGGGGTTGAATTTGTAATTTTCAGAAAGAGAATTAACGTACATCTCTTCCTTTTCCCCTTCTCCTCTTCCTTTCCTTCCTTTCTCTCTCTTTTCCTGTGTCCTTTCATAATCCATCCTGCTTTTCAGTGCTAAGAATCAAATCCAGGACCTAGAACACGCTGACACGTTACCCGCTGAGCTATATCCTTAGCCCAACACATATTTTTACTTAAATACCATATCATGAGAGAACAGGTCTAGCCATGTAATTTCATTGTGTTTTTCATTTCTAGGGTTGGGTTTCAAGGAATCAGAACCTGTATTTGATTGAATTGGATGCACAATTCAGTGTTCGGTGAATGTTTGGGGGCAGAAGGAGGTTCGTACTCAGACCCTTGGAGCTGGCATTGACTTTGTTTAGGGAAGTTGTGAGCTAACATATGTGTGTTCTTAAAGCAAGCCAGCCAGTAGGAGAGGACACCAAGCTAGAAGATTTGCTGTCAAATGACAATTCAGTGCATGGAATGACAAATGGACATAATCTGGACTAATGACTTTTGATTAACCATAGCACAATCAGGTGCTCTTGCATCTTATGACCTGGGCTCCTGACCTGGCTTCCTAGGAAACCTCAATTTAGTACTCCACCCAAAAAGATAATGAATGAATGGGTGAATGTTGGAAAGGCCACACACCCATTTCCATTGTACACAGTGGAGATAGGAAGGATGGTGATTGAGATATTCTAGAACTAGGGATGAAAAGGTCAGGTGGTGTGTTAAAATTAGGGTGGAGCCAAGCTTGTCCTTCCCCAATGGAAGCTGAAGAGACCATTTTGAACAAAATCGTGGGTGAGGCCTGACTAGGGGACACAGTCTCTGAACAGAGCTCAGACACAGTTCCATCAGTAAGTACTGTTCCAGGAGACAATTCCAAGAGATGCCTGGGAGAATGAATGTCCCCCAAATTTGAGCCTATTCTTAGAAAACTAAATTTGAGTTAGGCTACTTGTTCAGGCGATTGTAGTGCCAGCATAGTAACATTGCAGGTGTGTGTCTCCCTATTCCTGAAGGCTATCAAGAAGTGGGTGCTGGGCTCAGGACTGAGTTAAGACCCATGGTAAAGATCAAGAAGATAGCATGCAAGGATAGTGCCTTGATTTTATCACCTTTCAATAGCACCATTTCCTGAAGACAAAGTCTTCAACAAGTCTTTTTGGGGAAACACTTCATACGCAAACCATAACATTTTGGCTCTGGTCCTTAAAGGTTCATGGTCATCTCATAACCCAAAAGTCCATCCCCAAGAGTGCCTATAATCTCAACAGTCCACTATTGTTCAAAAGTTCAAGTCTTGGCCAGTAAAATGGCTCAGTATGTCAAGGCACGTTCTACCTGACGACCTGAGTTCAATCCTTGAGACCCACATGGTAGAAAGAATTGACTCCCACAATGTACTGAGATACATGCACATGTGTGTGTGCACACACGTACACACTAAACAAACAAATAAATAAAAAGCTCTAGTCCAAAATTTCTTGAGACTCTAAGCAATTTTAGCTGAAAATTAAAACAGAAAGCTACATAATTTCAACATATAGTAGTTGGGCAAAGGCAAAGCAAACATTTCCATTCTAAATGGGAGGAGTGGGCCATCCAAAATGAGGATGGGACCAAAGCAATACCAACACCCAGCTGGGCAAGCGTGGGTATCTGTGGCACATGGAGGCGGGTTGTGGGTTCCTTGGGCATCCCCACCACTATAACTTCGTCCGTTGGAGCTCACATGGCCTTGCTCTTGGGTTATTCTGCCTACAGTCTTTTCAGGCAGATGTTCCACATTGCCAGCAACTGTAGCTTCCTGGGATCTCCACCGCATCCTCGCTGTCACCCCCACAGCTTTACTCTTGGGTCTCTCAGGGGCTGCCTGAGGAGATCCTGACCCTGTCACACATTGCTTGGCCGCTCAGACCTTTCTTTGAATTGAGAGAGGACTCTTCCGTGACTTTTGCGTTTAGCAAGTCTGCAAAGCCAGAGTCATGAGGACAATGCCACGGTCTGCTACCAGCTCAAGCAACATCAGCACTGTTCCTCTGAACCATGGCTGCAGTGTTCTCCGAATGCCTAGAGGGATGAATGAGAGAGACAGCTTCCAGGGTGGCCCTGAATATGCATGACATCCTGAAGTTCGCTTCCCAAATCAGTCAGTCTCTCTGTCTCTGTCTCTGTCTCTCTCTCTCAGACACACACACACACACACACACACACACACACACACACACACACTTGTACTGCCACTTTTCAAATAAGCATTTACCTTTAAACACTTAGACCCATAATGAGCAGTGACCGTGCTTGAGATACCTCCGAGACGTGTTTCTCTTCTTCCTTCTCTTCTTTTTCCAACCCTTCCTCCTCCTTCCCTTCCACTCCTTCTTATTTCCTTTTTCCTCTTCTGGATTGCTGAGTGAAACACTTGTTATGTGGCTCAGGGTGGCCTGGAGCTTGTGCGACTCCTGCCTCAGACTCTTGCAGTGCACAACCATAGCCTACTTTTGTTCCTCTTTGACGGCACTCATCTCTTCAGGAACTACACATTTCTTGGTCCTGTATTTAAACATGTTCTTTTACTGTCCAAACTGAAAGGTTTTCAAATACTTCTATTCTTCTTTTCCTTCCATATTCTCATCATAAATCTGGCTAAAGTCCTCTAATAATACACAGGAAAGCTGCGCTTCCTTCCATTAACTCTCATGACATGAGCAAGCGCTTTGTCAGAATGGGACATGAATGGATTCCAGTTCATTTCCCAACAGAGTCCTTAGCTCCTTCTGAAACCTCATGAGCAGTGTTTACTGTCTGCATTCCTGCTCCATCAGAATCACCTACCAGGCTCAGCTTGCAGCATTCTAAACTGCCTAGCCAGCTTCTAAGAACCTTCCCAACTTCATCTCCAAAACCAGCTTTAAAGACATCTGAATGACTTGGTCACTTATAGTCATGGCAATGACAGTGTTTCTGATATCAGTTTTTTGGGTTACTCAGCTTTCTATCACTGCTATGGTTATGAAAAGCCACTAAAAGGATATTTGTTTTGCCTCATGGTTTCAGTCCATTCTCTGCTGGCTCCATCGTTTTTAGGCCCTTGGAAAGGCTGAATCATCAATGTAGTAAAAGGCATGATGGAGGAAAGCTGCCTACCTCATGCAGCCATGAAACATGGGAGGAAGAGAGGATACCTTCCAAAGGCGTGCTTCCAAGTACACACTTCTTCCAAATGGGCCCTACCTGCTAGCTCATACCACTAGGAACTTATCAATGGATTAACCCATTGATGAGGTTAGCACCTTTATGATTTAATTACCTTTCAATAGGACCATTGTCTAAGGGAGAAGTCTTCAGCACTTGGGACTTTTGGGAGTATACTTCATACCCAATATGAGAGTTAATGGGGTCAGGGGGATGAACCTGCTTACTATGTCATCATGTCTGTTGGCCTTGTCCAAGGTGCTGTTGCTCCTAAGCTGTCTAACCTCTTAGGAATCTGATTCGTATGACAGGGCATGGCCCTTCTCTCTTAACTGAGGTTTTGACAAAACCTCCTTGTGCATGCTCCCCTTCCAGTTTCAAAACTTACAGAGCAGGGCTCGATAAATATAAGTGTGGAGCTGTAGGTCTCTTGTCTTTTCTCTGACATTCTCTGCTCTGACTTCACAACTCATCTGACATGACACAGCTACAAACTCTAAGTCGGCATGCCTGAAGTCCTCCCCAGTGACTGAGCTTTGTACTAGCAGGTGGTTGGAGAGGTAGGCTAAAGTTCAATGGCAACTACAAAGGGAGTCAGGCTATGGTGCAAGATGTGAAGTTCAGAAGGGCCAGGTTCTGTTTGGATTCTTTATTAGAAAGCAAAAAGTATATATATATATACACACACACATACAAATGCATATAGTTGTATATATTGCATATACATACATATACATATATAGGTATTTCTTGGCCTGGCAAATCATCTTGACAATGACGAGAACTGTTTAAGATATTATATGGCCACTAGGTGTCACCATGGCACACTCCTGAGCTGAGCAGACGCTGACAAAGTAGAGAGGATTCTGGGAGTTTTGTTCTGTGGATCCTTCTCAGAGTTTATTTGAACCCAGAAAAGCAGTTAATGTCTCATCTAAACACAAAAGATACTGTTGTATCTTAGGTGGACTCATTCACTTATTGATGAGAATTCTTGTCCTAATGGACAAGAGGACATATAAACCTGTCTTTTAGCCACTCTGTCAGAGGGGAGGTAGTTGGCTTACTGGTAAGGAAACACCTATTGAATGTTTTCTGCATGCTCTTTTAAAGTCCACCAGTGTTTCCTACCAAGTTTTCTCTCTCATCTCACTGTACCTCCCTGCTCTAAACACCCTATACTACTCGTGGTTCCCCAAGTATGTACTATCCTATCCCCATAAACCTCATCCTTGAGCTATCATTCATCTCTACAAAGCTGGCTTAGATCTATCATGGTCCAATCACACCCACAACCCCACCTTTGGACGTTACAATTGTGGACCACGCCTTCAAAACCAGAGCTTCTGGGGAACCATATTAGTAGTTATAGAATTTAGCCTCTTCCTATCCTTTCCTGACATATAGCTTTAAAGCCTTTGAAGGGATATGTGTCTTTTGTTTGCTAGTGACTCAGGTTCCTGGGCAAGCCTCAGAGTAGGAGCTGGTTGCTAAGGGGCCCAACCATCCAACCACATGAATAAAGGCCTACAATTTTTAGCTCTCTTCTGGTCTTCCAAGGAGAGAAGAAGGCCCAGAGGTTGAACAGATCAGCAATTACCAGAAAATTAAGCTGTAAGAAAGAAAGCTTCTATAAAAATCTCAAAGGGTAGGCCTTAGAGCTTCAGAGTTACTGGACGGACACAGGGAGGTCCCTGGAGGGTGGGACTTCAGAGAGGCCATGAATGCCCCACACCCTTTCCCCAAAATTTGGTCCTAAAAAATTCTTTTGCCTGGATGTTAATCTATATCCTTTAAATGTCACTTAGAATAAACTGGGCTATATAAATGTCTTCCCGAGTTCTGAATGTGCTAGGTCAGAAACAGATGTACACATTTGTATCTTTCCAGAATGTCAGAATATATTGAATATCAATAAATTCACACCGTATTGAGCATTTATTTGCAACAATTTGCCAAGTATTCCCATTTCTTTGATGACCTAGCAAGAGAAACATAGGTTCTTTTATTCTAATCTTATTAATATTAACTCTCAGAGCACACATTACAGATCACATAGTCATTATATCTCTATACATATGTATGTAGATTATGTACATACGTAGTCTACAAAGGGTTAGAGAGGCCCCAGCAGAGTTCAAGGCATTTCAAAGAGACTTTGGAGGTAGAGGCTAGGAAACTGATGGGTCTCTGGGGAATTAAGATAAGGAACCAGGCTGGAGTTCTACTAAAGATGGCTGCTACTGCCGCTGTTGTTGCTGCCATAGAGTCAGGCTGTAGGATCACAGCTGAGCTTTAATAGTGAAGTGCAAAAGCTTGGAGGTTATAGATGTGAAGAGCAGAAGTAGGTCTGGATGAATGAAAATCTGCAGCAATGGATAAATGAGTAGATCGATGCATGGCAGGTCCAGATGGATGAAAGAGACGATGAACGGACAGCCATATAAGTAGGCCATGTCAGCAGCGGAAACTGAGTCCAGCTGAAGCCCAGGGACAGTTGGGGGTTCTCTGCCTGTCAGTCTCTGATACACACACCAGATGGCAGGTTGGTTGGACGGTTGCCACGGCAGTGTTAGGTGCTCTCCTTTTTCTGGGGTCCAGATGAGGGAAGTTTTCCTTTTCTTTGGACTGCTGTCCTGATAAGTTCCAGGACTTGGGTTTTCCTGATATGATTTTAGTGCATCTATGAGCTTATACTGTCTGTTGATAAATTTGTACGGAGGTACCCTTTCTACTTTTAGGAGTATGTTATTTATCAGTCTGTGCTTCGTGGGCAGTTCTGGACAGACGGAGTCCTTCACGTGCTCACAGAAGTGTGGAGTCATTCATTTTTTAAAATGGAGTCACTCGAAGCTGCATGTAAAGTGGAATGTCTCCGGATACACAGTCTGGAAAGACCACTGTTTACTACAACCTGCAATGACTTAGGACAGGGCACAGCCTGTTCTCAACAGTGAGTCTTTCCAAAGAGTGATTGAACCTAGGAGGAGGCCATGGGAACCAGCTGGCCAAAGTTGAGGTTGCTTCAGGACAGTTCTCAGGTATCATGGGACCAGGCCTATGCTCCTTTCTTGTTTCTGATGATAGGATGTGAAAACTTAAAATGAGGGATGAGTGCTGGCCAGAGCAGCCCAGGCTGCATTCTAGACTCAGTCAGAACAGGCATTTCTTCTTCAACGCAGACCATCATGCCCTGACGTCTCTGTGCATAAAGCCAAGGGATGGCTGCTTTCTGGGGTTCCTAGGAAGTGTTGCAAATAGGGGCATATACCCCTAAGACTCTGGTGGCTCCAGACAGCTTGCCTAGGGCATTAAGGCACCTGCTCACAGCAAAACCTAGGCATTGTCTCGCTGCATTTACAAGTAACAAACCTGCTTCATGGAACTTATTCCATAAGCATTCTGTCCCCCTGGACTGGGACACATTGATAGTCAGAGGCATGAAACGGCTTCACAGTTACAACTGGAACTTGAGACTGGCACCTGACACGAGGGCAGTCTTGTAGGATCGCTCTCCTGAGCAGTGGGATCTGATGCTACCTCCTGGTTTATTATGTCAGGACCAGATAGAACTCTAGGACCCTGGGCAACTGTCTGTGCAGACCTGCCATGTGGGGAAAGCCATACATCTGGTGTCAGCTGTAAGACAGTGAGTCTGAATAGGACAGGAAAAATACCTGATTCTTCCTTATTCCAGAAAGGATAGCCCTTTTGTAGAGAAATATTATTAGGAGTTTCCTGAGCACTCCAGATTTTCCTGAATATTTCAGAGGTACCAGAAAGTGGATTAGGTCTGTCCCAAGTCTAGAAAGTCAGTAGGCCAGTGAGATTTGAGAAGCTTCCACCTATATGAACCCAGCATGATTAAGACTGTAGATGAGGAAGGAGGTAAAAATACTTCTTAATGCTGTCCTGATTGGGTCAGCCTAGTCATAATCCCAGGACTGGGGAAGAGCTGGAAGCCTTGGCCCCAGGCTGTTTGTGGTCCAGGCTCCTTCCAAGAAGTAGCGAGGCTATATGAATACTGACCACCAGAGGACAGCAGAACACTGTCAGCTAAATAGGTGCCCCAGAGTCACCGACTCAGCCCCTGGAATGAGGAGATCAGAACCAGGATAAGTGTGTTTTTATTTGTTTAATCTCTGGATGGGAGGCCAGGGGGCCTCTGTGGTCACAAGGCTCCACTTTCATAATTTTAGTGTTTTAAAATTTTTTTATAGTCACAACTTAATTTTTATTTATTTTAAAATTTTAATTAATTTATTTTTATTTTTGTTTCTGTGTATGAGTGTTTTGCCTGCTTTTTTGTTATGTAAGTGCACCTGTGTCATGCAAACCCTGAGGGGGTCAGAAGAGGGCCATGGAATGAGGAAGAATTGTTAGGTGCTATGTGGGTGCTGGGGACTGAACTCTGTCCTCTGCAAGAACAGTCAATGTTCTTGCCCCATAACTTTATATTTTATACAGCAAATTGTGTAACTGATCTTGTTACTGACTAGCTGAGTTTCCTTGGGCCTTCTATTGACTTTCATGGGAGAATACAAAGTACTCATTTCTTATGTCTGCTCTGATGATTATTTGAATTAATCTGAACTTTATTTTATAATGCAAGCACATAACAAAAATTCAGTAGCATTTAGTTACTGTTATGCTTCTAGGGTTCAGAGGTATAATAAAAGACCATTAAAGGGTCCAGTCCATCTGGCTGGCCATCTGTCAATCAACCCATCTAGTCTAATCGTCAAGTACTTGCTAAGGGATGATGAAGAAGGCTCTGACTTTGGCCCCTGACCATTGATTTATAGTCTAACTGGAAAACCTGTGGTCATAGCTAGTTTGCATTTATTCTTATTCCTGGTGCTGCTGTATAGATGAAAAGGCAGAGAATAATACCAGGAGTGATGGTGACCACCACCCGGACCTGCAGAGGCTCACCCTTGCATTTCTGCTCTATTGCACCTTCTAGTCCTTCTACTGAAGGTCAGTCTAATAAAAATAACTACCTCCAAGCTCCAAGCCTGTCAGAGGATTAAGAGGAAATATAGGCTGTGAAGACACTGCATCTATCACTAAGAAGCTGCATGCAGATGGTTATGACAGGCTGGAGGGCTCCCCTTCTTTGACAATCCTGTCCACACTCCACACATCCAGGGATGGAAGCAGACTGGGCTGAGGCAAAGGAAGGAGGTTCTTTCTTATTGCCTGAGAGGTCCCTGAGGACTCAGTGTGCGTTATCTGAGGTTGGGTACCGCACAAATCAAGGGGCAATACTACACATTCCCTCAGTGGGTCAGCATGGATGGAACTTTCGGAGCCCCAAGTCTCTCGTGGCTGCGCTGAGTCGGGGAATGTGTATCTGAGTGTCTGAGTCACACTGTGGAACCGTTCAGGAAACAAAGCTGTTGTTAGATGGGGAGGGTCAGGCAGTGGAAGGTGGTCAAGTGGGAAACTGTCATGCTCGCATGGTGTGTGTGGGGTTCGGCTGTGGTTGACCAGGCCCTGTGGCTGAAGAATCTGTTAGGACACAGGGGACTCTGCTTGAGTCCAGCGGCTTTGGTCATGACTTTGGGCCAGTGTCTTCCTCTCTCTGCCTTATGATGTAGCCCCTTTCTCTTTAGCATGATCTCCCATCCACGTACTCACCAGGCCTTACCCTGCTTAGCTTCCAGGATCAGACAAGATTAGGCGTGTTCAGGATGGTACCGCTGTAGACTTAGCCTTAGTGTGATAACAGACACTCAGTGTCCACTGTCCCCACACACCTGGGTGCTCCCCTCTCTAAGCACCTGCCATGCTCTGTCTACAGTATCACAAGGGACTGCTGAACCATTAAGCTAGGCCTCTGAGAGTGTGTAGCTCTTCTATATGCGTCAGAATTGTAGTCTCCTTTCTTTTCATCCGCAGCACTGATTGATGGGCTGTTAATATAACTATCCCAATTTCTTTTGAGTATCTGAGTAGCATGGCGTATCGTCTTCCTTCTGTTTAAAATATATATCTCCTTATACTCACATTGTGAGTTTTCTTACAGTCCTCTCCATGAGATCCAACAAGGCCTGGAAAGAAGCCATTGCTTAGGGACTTTATGTGATTGGGGGCAAGGCCTGGGTGAGCTTTATGAGGTTTGGGTTTTACTTACACCCTTACAGGCACCAGGAAAGGACGTGCCCAAGCTTCCTTATCACTTCTCCAGATAAGGACTGAGAGGGAAAGGCCACGGTCAAGGCTTAACTGTTATCAGCAGTCAAAGGTTGGAGGAAAGTGTTATGCCCAGAGAACGGCTCCTCAAGAACCACCACGGAGTCCGGAGTGTATGCAAAAAACAAAGAGCCTTTATTCAAGCTTAAGCTTGGTCCCCCAGACCTCACCAACACAGTGGATCTGTTCTGGAAGCCCGGAGCAGAGAGGTTAGGAATCTTATAAGTTTGAGATAAAGGAATGTGGGGAATAACAGTGTTAAATTCTGTTTGGTTATAGGAGCCTGTGCACCAAGCATATTTTAAATTAATTGATTGTAATGAACTATATGCCAAAATTGGTTAATAGAGGTTTGGAGGTTTCTTATTGGTGGGTGCTGCCTGCAGGGCAAAGGAATGTGTTGATTATTATTCAAACCTTTTGCTAGTTTTTGTTTTAGCCTTATTTAATCTTGTGGCCTTGTGACTGCTTAGAAGGAACAAAGAATAAGATGGAGTTATGTTTATCCATTTTCTGACATCCTGGAACCAAGCATTTTTTACAGAAGTGAAGAGAGCAGTTATTAGGTTGAAAAGGGGTTCCAGGGGTCCCACAGAAAGTGGAGTCAGACTCCACATTGTACAGCATGCAGCTGGGTCTTGCTTTTTAAATTTAGGCTGACAAATCTCCTAGTTAATATGCCTAGGCGTTTTTATTTCATGTGATTGTTGGTATGGCTAGATTAGCATCTGTCTGCTGCACATTCCTGCTTGTTCACGTGTTGTCCTGTCTTTCCTGTTTTGCCACTTTGGATTTTTCATTCATTTTATCCCCACTGTTCATACTTCTTTAAAGAAATCTTCAGTGATTATTATGAGAATGCAATACAGGTCTGTTTAAGTACACCATACTTTCATATAATATAGTACTGTTAGTAGCTAAGTAAGCTTTTCTTTTATTACAGGAGGAAGGAAGTTTTGGGTGAAACTGTGCAGGCCAAGAAGAGCTCCTGTGCACCGTCATCTTTGTGACATGAACGCAGCACATTCTGAAGTGTTCCTGCTTATTGTGTTAACCTTTCAAACACTTATTCTGTGACCATGTGCTAGGCATGTACCCCAATGTGCCCACAATCCTTCCTTCTTGAATTCCCCTTAAACTGAGTGTGTTCAGTAATATACTTCTTTTTAAAAATTATTTTTATTTTATATGTACAAGTGTTTTGCCTGCATTTATATAAGTGAACCACTTGTATGCAGTGCTTGCAGAGGGCAGAAAGGAAGTCAGATCCCTTGGAACTGGAATATAGAAGATGGTTAGCCATCAAATGGGTGCCAGGAACTAAACCTGGGTCCTCTGCAAGTGTAGCCAGTGCTCTTAACCACTGAGCCATCTCTCCCGCCCTAACTCCTTGACTGAGCATGCTCAGGAGGTGCTTGCCTTTAAGATCCTGTCCATATTCACATATATAGGCTCCATCAATAAATAATCCCCACAGTTTCTGCTTTGGAAACGACTCCCGAGCTCGCCTACCTGATGGTAATAAATCTTTCTCTACTTTGAGTTCCAGATTCTTGTCTGGGGTTTTGCGCTCAACAAACTGTCAACTCATTGCATTCAAATACAAAACTGTTACATAAAAAATAAGAGCCTGAAAGCAGTGTTCCTCACATCCTTCGTTCCCGTGTCTTGTACTGTTTTGTCATGAGTTTTGCTGTACCATGTTCATTAACCCACAGTTCACTGGTAGCAACTTTTCTTTCTATGTTTTCAATTTAGAAAAGGAAAACCATTTTCTTTCAAAGTTTTCTGTAGTTCTTCATTTTTTTTGGTGCATATCAATTTTTTTGTCTTGTGTTTTGCTTCTGCATGAAAAGCTGGGTGTGTTAGAGCCCTGGCGTACGAACACTTGGTTCCTACACTTGTTTGTGTGCAGCCTTTAAAACAACTTTGTGGAACGTAGAATTCTGAGTTGAAGTTTTCTCTGTCTTTTCATTCTTTCTTTTTGTTCTGAGAATTGAAACAGTTGTGTACACGTTCGGTAAGTGTTCCACCGTTGTGTTATAACCCCAGCCTTTTGGGGGCTGTTGTTTTGAGACAGGAAGTTGATCAGACTTGCATTGGAATTATGCTTCCTCCACCTCAGCCTCCCACATAGCTGGTATTACAGGCCTGTGGCACCAGGCCCCATGAAACATTTTCCTTTCAGCCCTACAAAGTGGGTGATTGAATAAACCAATAGTAAAAATTAAACCCCAGAGAGAAACATGTATCTACAATACACCATGGCCTGGAAACATGGTAACAGTTTAATGAAGTTTTAGAATTAAAATAATTGATTTATTTACTTTTATTTTATTTATGAGTGTTTTGCCTGAATACATGTAAGTATACTCATGCAATGCAATACCTGAGGAGGCTAGAAAAGGATGTCAGAGCTGCTGGATGTGGAGTTACAGAGGGTTGTTAGTCACCAAATGAGTGCTGGGAACCAAACCTGGGTTCTCTGCAAGGGCAGCCCAGTGTCCTTAACTTATAAGCCATTTCTCCAGGCCCCCAATTTTTTAAAATTATTTTTATTTTTAGTGTATATGAGTGTTTTGTCTGCATATATGTGAATGCACCTGTGTGTGTGCAATACCTATGAAGGCTAGCAGAGGCCATAGATCCCCTGGAGCTGGAATTAGGGATGATCATTAGCCACCATATGGATACTAGGAACTTAACCTGAGTTCTCTATAAGATCAATCAGTGCTCTTAAGCAATGATCCACCTCTCCAGCCCCTTAATGAGCTTTTTATAATAACAGATCAAAGAAAGTCATAAATAAAGACACCTTTAACATACATTGATGGAAATAGCAGATAGGTTACAGCAAAGGAGAGAAATCTCCACTATAAGTCTCAGGTGCTATCTGACTATATTCTTAGCTTCTTGGTTGTTAGAAAGTAAGCTCTGTTTCTTCATTTCAAATGACTTACCTAATGGTCACAAAGATGTTAAACCATACACTGAACAGGGCAATAAATGGCTGTTAAGAGGCTCTAAAGATTAGCTCAAGATAATTTGACTCTGAACTTAGAACATTCAAAATTCTCCACAATTATTGGAGTTATAACCACTCAATCAGCACTGTAGAAAGCTCAGAGTAAGGTGCAGAGCTTCTTAGGAGCCTTCATTGACAATAGTTTCCAATAGGAAGTATACCGTAATTCTTTCATTGTTACTTTGAATGTAATGCCTTTTATTCTCTGGCTACCTTCAATATTTTCTTACTATGTGTCTAGATATACTGGGATCACACGTGTGTGTCACCACATGTGTATGGCACCATTTGCTTCCTCCTTACAGTTTCTGTGAGGGCTAAAATCACTTGTCCATATAAGTATTCCATGTGATCATTTTAAATACCTCTATGTTAGTTCTGACAATGAAACTCTCTCTGAATTTGCTTCTGATGGTTGATTTTTCTATTGTTAATGATGGTTTTTTGTTTTTCTGTGTTCTCAATATTGGATTAGATGTTTTACATCATGTGTAGCAGGGCAGAAATGGAAGTAAATTGTATTTATGAGTGGAAATGGACATGTCTTCTGCTCAACTGATTGTATGTACGTGTATGTGCTTCTGTGTGTGTGTGACAAAGAGAGAGAGAGAGAAAGATAGAGAGAGAATGCGTGTGTGTTATTGCCTTGGGGGTCTTCAGTGTACACCACTTCAAATTTTCTAGTTTTACCCTGTTCTCTGTTCTACTATGTGCT
The DNA here is from genome assembly GCA_035773235.1 of Eospalax fontanierii. Lineage (NCBI taxonomy): Eukaryota > Metazoa > Chordata > Mammalia > Rodentia > Spalacidae > Eospalax > Eospalax fontanierii. Next base: position 14,404,101 of record CM069552.1, read on the forward strand.
TGTATAAGGATTAGTTTTGGAAGGGTTTCATTCTTTTCTTTTTTGAGACAGGATCTCACTGTATCCCCAACTGATCTGGAACTCTATATGTAGACCTCCCTAGGCTGGCCTTGATCTCATGGAGAGCCACCTGCCTCTGTCTCCCCAGGGCTGGGAATAAAGGCGTGTGCCACTGGCCCAGCCTGAAGGTTTTTTTAATGTCTTGCTCCCCTCAGCATCAAGCCTACCCTGTGCACATTCCCTTCACAGTACTTGCTCACCCAGTGGTAGCACCCAGGAATGGCTTCTCTTGTTTACCCCAGTCTCAGCCTTAGAGGGACCCAGCAGTATTCCATGGCCTTGGAGATGGGCCCTGTTAAGGACTCTGCCCCTCCCAGACAGTAAAAGACCTTGACCAGGATGGCCTGCCCATCTCACACTAAGTGCCATCCAGTTAACTTTCCCTTTTCTTAGCCTCAGCAGATCTTATCCTGGTCCTGAGAGAGAGAAAGTTTGCTGTTCTTTGTGGGATGATTGCGGGATTTTCATTTTAAGGGAGGAAGATCCAAGCAGGGCTTCATGTCCCTGTCCCTGGAGGCAATTCCTGGAGTCTTCCTAACTGAGTCAAATATTTTACATTAGCCACCTTATAATGGTCTACTGGTGTCAACTCTCCCTTGGGACTGTGGTTCTACGATACGCTGGTTCTGGTATGATATGGTCGCTTTTATTCCTAAATTCCCTAGAATCACGACGTGATATTTATATATGTAAATTATTTCATAATTTTTGGCATCCCTTAAGTAGTTACAGGATGAGAGCTAGTCCCTAGAAAGACAAAGATAGAATTAGAGGGTGGGATTTATGGCTTTGTGCCCCAGTTTCCTGGGGGTTGGAGACTAAAAGTTGAGCTCATCACTAATGGGCTGTGATTTAAGTATTCATAACTACACAAAGATGCCTCCAGAGATTCCAGAAGGCAAGGATTTGAAAAACATTGAGATAGCTGACCTCATTCAGGTTCCTGGGACTCTATGATTCCTGGGATATGTGGCACCCACAGAGGTCTTGGAAATGCTGTGCATCTTCCCACACACCCCATTCTGCGTTCTATGCCTCTCTTCCATCTGCAGCACTAAAATATTCCTTGTATTAAACCTCGTGGTGGTTTTAATGAGAAATCTGTCCGCCTCACCAATAGAGTAGGGTCATGTATTTGAATACTTGGCACCAGTTGGTGGTGCTGCTCACAGAAGTTTAGGAGACGCAGCCTCGCAGGAAGAGGCATGTCGCGGGGGACTGGCTCTGAGAGTTCATAGCCCAGCCTATTTCCGGTTTCTCTTTCTACTTCCTGTTTGCCCTTGGAGAGGTGAACTCCCAGCTTTCTGCTCCAGCTTCTTCCGGTCACCATGCTTCTCGTGACATTATGAACTCTCTCCAGAACTATCAACCCAGACAAACTCTTCTTTCTATAAGTTGCCTGGGTCATGGTGTTTTATCATAGCGAGAGAAAAATGAATACAAATGCGGAGATTGGTAACAGAGATTGAGTTGCCGCTGTGAAGAATCTGACTGTGTTGATTTTGAAGGAATGTGGAAGACTTTGGAAGATTGGACTAGAAAAGTGGTTGAATATTGACAGAAGAGCTCAACAGGTCATTCTAGTAGCGGTGTGAAAGTAGCACTGAGGGCAACGTAGATCCAGAGGAGGGAAGCAAGGACTTAAACAACTTGAAAGGAGGATTTTCTTGCCTGGAACTGGGGTTTTTGTTAGAAAGTTTTCAGGTGTATACACACACACTCACATATATATTATGTGTATTTTTTAAATAAGCATATGAAATAATACATTTTCTAGTTTTTTTCCAGACAACCTTAGTGTTATTTAATTCCCTCCCCCAGCTCCATAACAAATTAGAGGTACAGGAAAGGACTTTATAAATCACACTCCATTCTGTCTAGAATGAAGGCCAGCAATTGACAAATGGGACCTCATTTAACTTAAAAGCTTCTGTATAGCAAAGGAAGCAATCAGTCAAGTGAAGAGGAACCCCAAAGAGTGGGAGAGAGTCTTGGCAGCTGTACATCTACTAGAGGTTCAATACACAGAATATACAAAGAACTAAAACAAATTAAGATTCAAGAAAACAAATGACCCAGTTAAAAATGGGACTACCTGCACAAAGCATGCTCACAAGCAGAAATAAAAATGGTCAAGAAATATCTTAAGTATTCAAGACCCTTAACAATTAGGGGAATACAATTTAAAACTACTTTAAGCTTTCATCTTATCCCAGTCAGAGTGGCTAAGATCAAGAAAATACCAGATAACAAATGCTGATGAGGGTGTGTGGAAGGAGAAACCCTCAATCACTTCTGCTGGAATTGCGGACTGGTGCAGCCACTATGAAACCAGTATGGAGAATTCTCAAAAAATGAAAATAGATCTGCCACATGACCCAGCTATCTTTCCTTGGTATATACCCAAAGGACTTGATCTCCTACTACAGAGATACTTGACAACCATTATTTGTTGACGTTCTTTTCACAATAGCTAGGAGATGGAAACAACCAAGATGTCCCTCAACTGATTAATGGATAATGCAAATTGGTGTACACAAACACACACACACACACACACACACACACACACACACACACACCACAATATGGAGTTCTATTCAACTGTAAAGAAAAAATGAAATCATGAAACTTGCAGGTAAATGGATGGAACTGGAAACTGTTACACTGAGTGTGGTAACCCAGACTCAGGAAAAACAAGCCACATAGTCTTTGTCCTCTGTGGATCCTAACTCTGAGTCTCCAGCTGTGAATAGATATCCTGAAGTAACTGCAAGAGCCAAGAGACCAGAAAGAGAATTTTGGGGAAGGGCAAGAAGGAGCTTGAGAGAGAGGAATTGGACACAGAACAGTTTTTTTAGAAGAAATAGCCTCATTGGCTATGCTCAGGAAGGAACTGAGGAACCACAGAAAGGTTAGTGAAACCACGCAAAAGTGCCACAGGCTCACTGTGGTATCCTGGTGCCTGGAAATCTTCTTTTTCTTTGGTAAGAGGTTAGCTCTGGGAGGGACTGACCAGTAGGTCCTCAAAAGTAGTACATAAAGAATAACAAGTGAACTTTCTCAAGACTTTGGAACAAATTATAAAGAGAAAATGGTGGTGATCAACTGGTGGTCAAGATACAAAGACAGTGGTAGCATTTCCTCCAGATGGATCAGCTCAGGGTTCCAAAAATCAGGTTGTAAAGAGCAATAGATATTAGTGGTCTCTGGCTAGACCAGCTCAAATCAGCTCCAGAGACTTCTCACTAGGGGATGACATTCAGAGGGCTGTTACTCTTTCACACTCTTTCCTCTGGTGACCTTAAGTTCCTATATACATTCTTGCATTTTATACATTTACTTATAAGACACTGAATTCTGAGTAAAATAGGATTCTAAAAAGAACACACCTCTTTATCAGAAGTGCCCACCCTGGAGGAAACACAAGTTGGAGATAACAAGGAGAGAAGAGATGGTAGTCCATGTCTTCTAGGATTGGGGCCATTGCTGCTCAGAGCAAACTCATTTTTCTAATGAATATATGCTTCCTTGCTTGTAATTAAACTCTCGACTGCTAGACCTACTTTTACATCCTGATTGCTGCTCCGGTCAAGACCAGAAGAAATTGGAGACCTCCTCCTAACACTTCTGGGCATATTCTTGGTCTGTGATACCTCAGCCTCCTTTTTTGAAGTTATTAGAAGCCAGAGATGTGGATGGGTCCAGGGTACCCATTAGCACCTTGCAGCATGCTTAGAATCAGCATGTGTACAGGCCAAACTATCCCTGTAGGGTGATGTCTCCCCAGTGGATCTGATCTCTCTCTTTACTCTTCTCTCTCTGAGGAAGATGACCTCATCAGCAGTTCAAGACACAGACACTGATTTGATCCCCAAAGAACATTTCATTTATTTTACAAATTGAGACCACAAGTTACAAACATTTCTTCTCCTTGGTCTCCGCCCATCCCACCACACAGCTCTCCAGCAATAGCAAGAAGAAACTTCTTTGGTCTACAGATACTTGCTGTGGAATAGCCTTGCCTTGGCTGCATGGACTTCCAAGGCTGGGACGCCTCTTGCTCATTTCTCAGTGTCTCCATTGGATGGCTTCTCGACTACTTTCAGAGCTCTGAGCTTAGTTCAGAAGGCCACTTCTTTGTCTTTTAGTTTCTGGGATGGCTGAGTGATGGCACCAATCTGCAGGTAACCTTCCCTCTGGTCGTACTCTGGCCAGTGGGGTAGTCCCTCCCCATTGGGGTTCCTGGGGGAAAGAATCAAATAGAATCCCTTAAAGCTGCTGTGTGGTCCTCCAAGAGTTGCAGAGATTCCTCAGCATATTACTATCAAGAGTTTATACAGCTCTGGAGAAGTGAACTCTCCATTTTGGGGGGCTGCCCATTTCAGAGGCTTCTCATTGTCACAGCACTCTGGTCACAGGGCCAGAGCTTTGGCCACTCAAACTTTAGAAACTACCTCTTCCCAATGTGTATTTTCCCACCTCATCCACCAGTCCTATTCCGTCTTTGCCACAGCCTTACCCTTGGTGAGCAAAGTTGCCCCAAAACTTCATCATCATCCTGCTGGGGTTGATCTCCTCTTCTGAGGCACCATCTGTGGGGAAGAAGAGAACCCTTCCCTGTTCATGATGTGGTTCATGGGCTTTGTTAGGGTCATTTGAGAGCGTTTAGAAATGCATTGTTATTATAGATCTGTGAAGTCAGAGTCTGCATTTGTAGGCTATCTGGTCTCATTGTTCATTTTCAGTTTGGGAAGGACTATTCTAGGACTCATCAATAGGCATGTAGACCATCTATGAGCTGGCCTCAGTTGTTTCTCACGACCACCAGCCCATCCCTCCCACTCAAGGTTGCAAAGTCACACCCTGGTGTTTTCTTTGCCTCCGGTCACAGGTTGCTGACTTCTGGATCTTTTTTATATTCTCTTATTTTCATAGATTCTGAGAAATATTAGGACTATAAAGGTTCTAAGAGGTCACCCACCTGGGAGACACCCAGAGATAGAGATAATCAGTGTGCTATGAAAGGTCATGATGTGGGTCACAGGTCACATACAACTGCTAAGAGGTAAAGTACTGGAGATGTAGGTGAAAACTTTAAATATTAGGCTATTATTTAAATATTAGGCTATTATGTATATCAAAATTTTAAATATGTAAATTTAGATATAGATCTGCAGGCAGAGATACAGAAAGATACACATTAGACCCTATCCAAGGCTAACACCACTTCTAACTCCCTCTTTTCTCAATGCTAATAGACTCCTGTGGTTGAAAAATCAAGTGACAGCATTCTTGCCTGAAGTACAACTCTGCAGATGACACACCACCTGTCTTACTGATGTCACAGGTCAGGATTCTGTGAATGTCTACTTTGGGTAGGGACCTGCCTGTGAGTGCACAAGAAAATTTGGGGACTGCATTATGTGGCTCTGTCTTATATTCTGAATGTGAAATGTCCCCAATAGGCTCATGTGTTTGAACACTTGGTCCCCAGCTGGAGAAACCATTTGGGAAGGTTGTGAGATATTTAGCAGGCAGAGACTTATTGGAGGGAGTAAGTCACTGAAGACAGGCCTTGAGGTTTATAGCCTCTACTTCTTGTCCATTCTGTTTACTAACTGCTGATCTATGTAACCAGCCGCCTCCTGCTGCCGTAACGTCCACAGCATGGTCGACCTTTGGATCTAGAAGCATGAATAAACTCCTTTTCCTTGAGTTGTTTTGGTCAGGAATTTTGCTGCAGCAATGTGTACAGTAATGAACACAGTCCTGTTAGGAAACTAAGATTTGGAGAGGAGACACTCGCTTAACACCACCAAAATTAAACTGGAAGTCAGACCTGCTAACTCTAAGCTCATAGCCAATGAAGAGTTATTACCTTTTAAAAATGGTGTTCCCCAAACAGAGTAAACTTCATCTCCATGATCTGCTACCACTGTCTTGGGTCTCATGTCTGATACAAAGATGGGCTGATACTTAAATTCATACATGTAGGTGGGGGCTCCAGCATCTAGGAAGACATATATTTATGTACAGTGTATGTTACCAGACACTCACCTGGATGGTATCAAGGCCTTTACCTGTTCAGGGAATCTCCACATGGAAAGAAAGGGTGTTTCAGGAAATCCAGGTGACATGCTTGGGATAGCACAGCTGGTTGAGGTGGAAGTGGGATTTGAACTAGGTATCCTCGGATGAAGAATGAGAGGATGCTGCAGACGCTGGGTGCACTGGCTGTTTCAGTGATGGCACACGGTGCTCACTCATTCTGAGCAAAGCTGCAGTCTAACAGGTGTATTTGAGTCAGCCTGGTTTTATGCATCCCCCAACTGTCTCCTCAACCATTTGGAAAAGAGTGAAGCAAATCCAAGATGCTTGTCTGAACATGAGGATATATAAAGACAGATCTGTCTCCCAGGATCAGTTCCCTTGAAATCCTACAGTTTCTCATACCAGTTTGCTATACATTTCTCTGTATTTTAATGTTTAAATGGGATTATATTACTCAATAATTTGCTTTTATAATTTTTTCAAGTCTCTTTGTGAAACAAATTACTTTTTTATTATAAAACTAATATACATATGTCATAAAAAGTATAATTTTTTTGTTTTTTTGTAGACTGTGTCTCCCTGTAGCCCCAGCTGGCCTGGAACTCATTATGTGGACCAGGCTGGCCTCAGTCCTGCCTGCCTCTGCCTTCTGAGTGTTGGGAACTATGTTACAGATAATGGATTAAATACACCAGGAACTATAGGATATCTGATCATTAGAGTGTATGGCTTTCAGCCCATCTCCTGATTTCTTCAGCAGTTGTAATAAGTGATTCATACTTGTAGAACAAGCCGGATGTGATGCTTCACGCCTTTAATCCCCATGTCCCGAGGCCTTGTATTACAATTTTTTCCAAATCCCTTTGTAATTTGTTTCACAAATTGCTTTTTTATTATAAAGCAACGCTACAAGAACCGTCCTTCTTTATATATGACTTTCTAAAGGTGACTCATTTCTGCGGAAGCAGGTCTCTAAATTAGGAATAAGAATATATGCTCCATTCTCAAATTTTCTTACTGACTGAAAAGTTTCTACATGCATATGATGTGCTTTAATCCACTGTACTCCCTTCCCTTCCCTCCGGTCCTCCCCCATCCTCACCATATTTGTTTTTATTCTTATTGCATGTGTATGAGTGTTTTGCCTGCGAATGTAAGTGTACCCCGGGTATGCTGTGGAGGCCAGAAGAAGGTGTCAGATCCCCTGGAACTGGAGTTTTGTATGGTTGCTAGCTGCCATGTGGGTGCTGACAACTAAACCCAGATCCCCCACAAGCAGCCAGTACTGTTAACTGCTGAGCCATCTCTCCAGCCCCATGTGCTTTGTTTTAAACCTAGTTTTCTAACTGAGTTTGCTTAGTGCCACCGATATGTTCATGAGTGTAGGACCATCTACCAGAGCGTGGATATCCTCTTGAGGGTGTGTCTCTGAAGAAAACTCTGAATAGTTAAAGCCATCTTGAGCAAAACAAACCAAACAAACAAACAAAGCCAGAGGCATTACAAGACCAAACTTCAAAACACATAGCAAGCATTTAGTAAATAAACAGCACAGTATTTGCATAAAAGCAGACAGTAGATAGATGGAACAGACAGGATAGCCTAGAGCTGAACCCAGGATTCTACAGCAAACTGATTTTCAAAGGTGTTGCTGATAGCATATATCAGAAAAAGGAGAGGAGGCTAAGGTGTGATCACAAGTCTGAGACAGCTTTTCCACAGGTCTCAAGGGTTGCCTCCCTCACAGCCCTCCACACAGGCACTGCAGGAACAGTTAGCTGAAGAGAGGCAAGCTGTAGGCTATGGAGGTGCAAGTAAGGGCTGCAGAACAATAGGCAAGGAGAAACCAGAGCAGGTCATGTTGTGAGTTGGGGCTGAATGTGATGCCAGCAAGCCTGAGATACAGATTCTCTGTGAGTACAAGGCTAGATCTCAGGCCAGAGTGAACCACTGAGGACAGAGAGGTTCCTTCTCCGGCCAGCATGGCAGGAAAGGCCAGCTTCCAAGTCACTGACTGCAGAGAGGTGGACAGAGAGACCAGATAGCAGTGGACACGGAAACTGAAATGAGATGGACACAGTGGACAAAGGAGCCCAAAAATGATTCCCGGGCCCTGGGAAGAGCCCCGTGTCAACTGAGGTAAACTGCTGGACTCAGCACAGTTGTGCCAGAAACTCAGTACAAAAGGTGACTTGTTTCAACTGCACTGGGAATCTGTGTCCGCACAAATCAGGACTGACAGGTTTGGTCTGGAGCTGTACACTGTACATCCTCCATCAGCAGAACCTGCTGCATGAATCCTCACAAGGAGAGAAGCAAGTCTAAAGCTATCCCACCAAGGAAGGAACAGCTACAATACCTCTTTACTTCAGTTTGTCTTTTATTTTGTAAAATCTTCATTCTTGTATAAATCTTAATGATTTTGCTTGAATTTTATATTAATTAGATCTAGTGACTGGTAATTCTATATATTTCTTTCTACGCCCTTCCTATTGCATATTCTACTGCTCTTTTTCATTTAAATTTGTCTTTTTGAGAACTTCTTACATGATTTTCATCCATTCTTCTGCCCCCGGTTCCGTCCATGTCCTTCTCAAATTCATGACCACTTATGTAATCCTCCTACGCGTGTGTGCACACACACGCACGCACGCACACCCACCCACCACTGAGTCCATTTAGTGCTGCTCTCATGTGCATGTACTGAGGACTGGCCCCTTGGGACTGGACAACCTATCAGGTTTTGCCTCTCTTTCCTACGTCATTTCTCTCTCACGCTGCTTCAACCCCTCTTGCTTTTTAATTCTTGCCTGTAGCTTTCCATGGTTTTAATCGTCTTTAAGTTCTGTGAATGCTAAGCATACCCCAACACTGTTTCTGTCTACCTTTTCCCCCTCAGTTTAAAAATCAAAATTCGTGAATCATGCAGACAGAAAGAGAAGCTCAAGTTAAAGACATAAATAATGTACTCAGTAAAATCAAGGCAGAAAATTACCTCAGTCTAGGGAAAGAGATGACCATCCACTTTCAGGAGCCCCACACGGAAAATTTGAAAGGAATCTCCACAAGTCATATGACTAAAAAGTGAGTATAGCCAACACAACAGCAGCAACAAATACTGAAGCTGAGAGAGAGAGAAGCATCCAGTTACATGTGTCGGCAGTACCATCAGAATTACAGCAGATTTCTCAGTAGAGATGCTAATAGCCAGAAGAGCCTGGCACGGTGTGTTCCAAGCTCTGAAAGACAATAGTGGTCCCCATATTACTATATCCAGAACTCTCCGTCACGATGGAGAAAGACTCTCCATGGTAAACATAAACTAAAGAAATTCACAACTGCTAAGCCAGCATCCCATAAGATACCTGAGAAAATCTAAACACTAAAGAGAAATATGAACATGTCCACTAAGCCACAGGAAAGAATAAACTATGCCTCTTCTTGAATTATCATTGTCACATACATCTATACATGTATGTATAAATCTACTTAATCTATTTAGGGTTGCTCATAAGTATGTGTTTAGAGCTGAGCACTCCATGGTCACTTATTCTCTGCATTTTGACCCCACTATGGATCTATGTAATAGCCTCTATCAGTTGCAGAAAGAAGCTTCTTTGAAGAGGGCTGAAAGTTCTATCTGAGGGTATAAAGATCAGTATTTAGAATACAGCTAGAAATTATATTCAGTTGGGAAAATGGCAGCAGAAGTTCTCCTCTAGAGTCTATGTCCTCTTCAGCAATGGGTATTTGACTAGGCTTAAATTAACAGGCATGAATTCAATCCTATTGAGTGGTCCTTAAGTCCAATTAGATAGCTGTTGGTTACCACCAAGATAAAGGTGCCATTATTGTACCACTGGGGATACTTTCCTGGGCTGGTCATTGCTGTAGTTCATAAGCATTATAGCTAGATAGGACTATTGATTATTTTTCTCCCTTTGGTAGCTTGCATATCACGTTCTCATACTATGAGAGTTAGTCCTCAGGGAGGAGGTTTCCAGGTCAGTTTCAACTCAAGTCCTTCAAGTCCTTTGTCCAAAGTGTGGTGTGTTTACCAATAGGATCTCCAAATTCTGGGAAGCAACAAAGATCGGGGAGCCCCTTGAGAGGGATTCTTGGTAGTCATCTTAGACTCAGCTCTAGAGTCAAGGTCCCCTCTACCTTGGACCACCATCAGGCTGAACGTTTTGCAGTAATAAGGGCATTAACCCTACTCAAGGGACTATCAGGAAAATATATGCTTACTCCAAATATGTCTTCCACATTATCTACTCCCATGCTCCTACTGGGGAGAGGTTTTCTAACTTCCAAAGAGTCATCCATCACTAACAATACCCAAATCCTAAAACTATAGACTACCTCCCTACAATTGGAGGCAGCCATCCTCCACTGTAGTGACACAAAAACTCCCTTGTCAGCCTAGGAAACTGAGAAAGAGGCTAAATTCCAGACATAAGCCTTTTCCCTCTCCTCACTGCCTTGCCAGTTAACCTTCCTCCTTACTTATCCCTGACAGAAGGGTTAACTACCCCAAGGGGACACCATGCTACATCAAAGTTTGCTTACAAAAGAGCGGTGGGGGGCAATTTTACCTAACAGAGAAAACTTAAAACCTAATGACCCTTCATGATGAGTTCCATGTGAGTCGCTGGCCCCTAGCCAGTCTCCTCTCACAATTGAGAATTCTTGTCAGAGATCTTCATGAAGTTACTTGGTCCTGTCGCCTATGTTAAAAGTCCTCACTAGAAGGGAATGTTAGGACTATACCTTCCCAACCCACCAAGCTAGAAACAAATCCTGGTCCAAACTGGAAGGTTGATATTACTGATATTCCACCCATTAAGAAGACCAAATATTTTGAGGGGCTGATATGGTAACTTTTTTTTTTTTTTATGTGTATGAGTGTTATGCCTGGATGTGTGTAAGTGCAGCTGTGTCATGCAGTACCCATGGAGGACAGAAGAGGGCATCGGATCCCCTGGAACTGGAGTTATGGTCAGTTGTTAGCCACCTTGAGGGTGCTGGGATTCAAACCTAGGTCTTCTGCAAGAATAGCCAGTGCTCTTAACCGCTGAGCCATCTCTCCATCTCTGGTAAGTAACATTTTAATCAAAGGAATAATACCAAGTTTGAGGCTTTCCAGTTCAGTACAATCTGACAATGCTCTGATATTCTTGTCCAAAGCCGCAGCAGAAACCTGTGAAGCTCTTTACATTATCTGGAAGTTACACATTCCCTTCAGGCCCCAATCAGCAGGCAAAGTGGAGCCAATGAATGGCCTTCTGAAAATCCCAGCTCATCAAACTGATGACACAAACACAGACTAACTGAATATTCTACTCATTACTTTGGTGAAAATTTGTTTAATATCTCAGAGTCTACACAGCTGAAGTCTTTTTAAATTGATAGATGGAAGGCCTTTGTGTTGGGCAATTTTCCCTTGCCCTCCACAGGTCTTTGATTATCCTGACTCTCTTATACCTAATATTTCATATGACATATCATTAATAAGCTTCTACCAAAGTTTTCCCCTGATTTACCATCTCTCCCAATCCCCCCAGAAGACTGGGTTTACATAAAACCTTATCCACCCTTCACGATCTATACCCCACATGATGCTCCTCATCACCTCACTGCCACTAAGCTATTTTTCAGGTGCATGCTGGCACTAGGATGTAAAGACACCCCCTGAAGACACTACACACACCGAAATCAGGTTCAAGCTCCATTCTTGACACTGTCCCAGAAGAGCAATTCATAGTCCTCTGACAACTTCACCTACCCCTGTGACTTCTTAGGGGAACTTCAAACTCTTATTCAGAAAATAACTGGAGTAAAACTGCTTCCTTCTGAGTCGTCATAGATTTCACTTATCCCAAATCTTATCCTTCACCTCTCTCTCTCTCTCTCTCGCTCTCTCTCTCGCTCTCTCTCTCTCTCAATAGGTTCAATAGGTTCTCATTATGTAGCCCTAGGCAGCCTGGAACTCTTATGTAGATCATCCCAGGCTGGTCTCCATCTCACAGTGATGCCCCAGCCTCTGCCTCCTGAGTGTTGGGATTAAAGTGTGTGGCAAGCACTTTTGTCCTTTTAATTCTAGTTCACTCTGATGGATGGCATACATATTCTCTTGCTTTATTCCTTCTCTTTATTGTAGTTTGTTCAGTCCCAGTTAAAGAGCTTCTCTAACAGCCTAGAGCACACTCTCTTTGTACATCTCTTGCCTGGTAACTCCAACACTGCTCTGGCCTGGGACTGCTGGATGCTTTTCTTTTCCTTGTCCATGTACACTGCCATCTCTACTCCTTTGTTGGCTTGAGTAAATTCACAGAATCATTCTAAAGCCAAAAGCAAAAGTGACTTGCTGTTGCTGACTGGGTAGACATTATTACTCCGACAAACAAGACCTTCAAATTATACGACATATAGATCCAGAATATCTCTAAACTTTCTAAACTTAGGACCAACAGGGCTCTCATCACTGACCCCTTCACAGTAAATACCTCTTCAGTGGCCCAAGTCCTCCTTCAACTTTAGCAACATTTCCACTGAGGAACTTCAGTAAGGCAGATTGCGCGCTCTCTCTCTCTCTCTCTCTCTCTCTCTCTCTCTCTCTCTCTCTCGTCTATTAGACTTGTCTCTGGTCTCCTTTCCCATCGACATGACAACTCAGTTTTCCCCATTGCACATGGGAAATTTCTTTTATTCCTTGTTTCTTAGGCTCTACCACCTTCTACCAAGTTTAGAAGCACCACGTTCTCATACTATCAAGGACACCAGAGGTCACACACTAGCCTTTCCTGTGACTGTCAGTAAATAGAGAATCCACACAAATCTATATAAAGATCCTCACCCTCTTCCACCTCTCTATCCTGTTATCTGTATACGTACACATATTTCCTGTTCTCCTGAGATGGTTCAAACCCTAACTCTCTTGTCACACTTCAACCTTTGATGGGAGCAGCCTTAACCAGTTCTCTTTATGTTTGAGAAAATGATCCTACCACAGATAATTCAGTTTATTTCATCTCTCATTCCTCTATCTCACCACCTGTCCATCTAAATAAGACAGTTTCTTCCTCTGTGGCACCTCAGCCTACCTCTGTATTTCCATCAGTCAGACCTAGACTTATACCCTGGCATATTTATCCCTAAATGTAGACATGGTCCTCATAAATCACAGCTTTACAGTCTCATTAACTCAAAGGAAAAAAATTGAAGAAGAATTCCTATTTATCCCATTCTGTGGCCTTCGTGTTAACCACATGTGCTGGCACAGGACTAGGAGGCTTAGTCACATCAATCTCTGCCACCATTCTTTATCTCAAGGCAGACAGGAAAGATTTTGAAGTACTTACTTTTCCTGTTACCATGACAAGATACTCCAACAAAAGCCACTTAAGGAAGGAGGTTTAAGTTGCTTCCTCGAGTATTTGTTTGATTAACACAAGAATGTATAAAGCATTCAAAATTTAACTGAAGAATAGAAAATATCTAAATGGATGAATCATTTCAACAGACACTTCTCAAAAGAACTACAGATGCCAATTAAAGATATAAAAAAATCAACGTCTCTGCCAGCAGGGAAACAAAATGAAAACTACACTGAGATTCTGTCGCATTCCAGTCCAAATGGCTACCATCAGTAATGCCAAACATAACAGATGCTGATGAATATGAAGAAAAACCAACACACGTACAGTGTTGGTGAAAATGAAAATGTAAATTAGAATTAGCACTGTCACTGTAGAAAACAGTATGGAGGTTCAACGAACTAAACCTAGAATTGCTGTGGGGTCCAGACATTTCCTGCCTGGATATAGGAAGTGAAGTCAGGATATGTGAGGTCACCTCTAGGCCCATATTATCACTGCAGCATTATCCACAACAAGTAAATATGAAATCAGATAAACACCCATCAACAGGGGAATGGATAATGAAGATGTGCGATATACACAGAATGGAGTACACTCTTCGGATACAAAGAATAAAATTATGCACTTTCCACACAGATAGATGAAACTGGAACTGGAACGTGTTAAGTGAAATGAGCCCAATTCGGGAAGACAAGCCCATCAGAGTGAAAAATCTTTAGTGATTGTCCTGAGTGTTCAATATCCACCTTTGAATGATCACACTTTAACTTCAAACTATCATGTCAACCACCTGAAGCTTTAGAAACTTTACACAGCATAACAGCATGCTGTAATCCTGTCTTACACTTTCGGTTCTGTTTTGCTTGCCTTGTTCAATTGCCTCTGTCGATTCTCTCCACACTCCCACTGTCTACCAGCTGACTTCTGGTACTTAGAACATGGTTATTTGCTGGCTCAGCACCAGCACCAAGTGGTTTGTCTTGTCCTTGTCTCGTCCCAACCTGTGATTATTAGCCTTAGAGACGGGGCCTTCCCAGTGATCATGTTTTGCATCAGCAGTAAAAGGCTCTTGATGACTTTGATCTAGTACAGTGTTTGTCCACACCATGGGGTGTAGAATTTTACAACTTTTCTATTCCTTGGCAACAATAATCTTGCTGTTTTCCCAAAAATGTGCAGAATTTTGTTTTTTTTTTTTCTTCATAAAAAGGGATCTGTGTGGTGCTTTATACCAGAACCCCACAGATAAACTTTATCTCAGTCTTTCTATATGGCCCAATCTTATTCGTGAATACGATGAACATCTGTGGTGAAGACTCCTCCCCGGGTCTGTGGTTTCCACTGATTTTATACTCCCATATTAGATCCCCATTAGACGCTTTCCTGAGATTCTAGGCTCTGTCTTCTGTACCCACTACAAACTGTATTTTTCTGTACCCACTACAAACTGTATTTTTCTGTGGTGTTTGGAAATGTCACAGTATATAGAAGGTGGAAACTTAGCTGGAGGTGGTGTTCCCTTTAAGCAGCTATGGAAGCTTTCACCCATGTTACTGTGGTACCTTTTGGTGATACAGTGGTTTTCTAAGTAATCCTGTAAGTAATCCCTTACCTGAGCTCCTGTAAATAAATGAGATAAATTCACTGTTTCACCAGGCTGGACTTGGGCAGAGTAACTTCTTAGTCTTTCATGCCCTATCCGAGGCAATGCTTAAGATAGGACATGTCTGCCAATGTGCTCTACTTCCTTTAGATTTCAGGATAATTACTGCTCCAGTCACTCCCTGTGGGGCATGTTATTTCAATGGTGCCTCTCTCCTTATCCTTCCCTCTCTCAGGCATATAGATTCATCTTGAGGCAAAGATACAGACCCTGAACTGATTTTCAAAAGAACATTTTTATTTTCACAAGTTGAAGGACCAATACTTCCTCTTTAATGTGCACAATATACCACGCAGATTTACAGATTCAGTAATAAGTAAAATGTCTTATTTTTCTATAAAAAACTTGTGTGGACTGCCTTTTCCTTGGGTCCAGGCTCTCCCATAGGCCTGGATCTCCTGATCAGAGCTCCACATGTTCCCTCTGTGATGGCCTCTCTGCTGCTTCCTTGGCCCTTAGCTCAGTCCAGAAAGCCACTTCCTTGTCTTTCAGCTTCTGGGCTGCCTGGGTTGGGACTCCAATCTGCAGGTGCCCTTCTTTCTGGTCATATTGTGGCCAGTGGGGAAGCCCTTCTCCATTAGGGTTCCTGTGAACAGAATGAAAATATTTACCAATACAGCTGTATTGTCTCCACAGTGCTCTGAGATGTTTAAGGGTGCCCTGTGTTATCTCTTCCAAGTCTGTGACTTTCCAGATACATGCAATTCTCCATCTCCTGGGACAGTCTGTTCATCTTTAGAATTTTCCCATTATAATTTGGCTCTTAACTTTCTTCTAGACCCTCCTGTGTTGAAGGCTGGTTGATATTCAGCTGTTGGCTCTGTTAGGAACTCATAGAGGCCTGGGAGGTGGAGTCTACTTGGAAGAAGGGATGACCTATCTCAATCCCAAACCAGGTAAGGAAGGGATCCCTAGTTCCGTTTTCTCCCAGCCACATCCTTGAAAAAAGTTTACACTTTTGTACCCTTATGCCTGTGATGGGCAAAGTCTTGCCAATTCCTGAGAGTTCCTCAAAGAACTCATTTTGAAGGTAGGCTTTGCACAGTGTTGGAACTTCTCTCCTTTATCCCACTGATTCCTGACTGGCAATGGAGAAGAAACTGTTCCCACCAACTCCTCCCTACCATGGTGTTTCAGCTTGTCACAGCCTCAAAGTGAAATTTTCAAGTGAAACTCAAGAGTCAAAATAAAGCTTTCATCATTCATGTTGGTGTATCGCAGGTATTTTGCTATAACAATTAAACGTTAACATGCAAAATTGTTATCAAGAAGTGGAAGATCTTGATGTGTTCAAAAGACTTTTGAATCGGTTTGTAAAAGAATTTGAAAACGTTTGAAGAGTATGCTATAGAAAACTCAAAATGCAGTAAGTTGGACCGATGGAATATTCTAGTGGATCAGGACAGGAAGGAGGATGGTGAAGTCAAGCTCATGATGGTTTCAGATCCTAGAGGGGTTTTTGTGAGGAACTGGTTTCTAGTCCGTTCATGCTCCATCCAGGCAATAAATTTGCCTACATTTTGCCCATTTTCTGGGATTTTATGGGACTGAGTTCAAAGATGATAGACTATTTATTGGTGGAGGAAATTTAAGGAAGCAGCATAGTCTCTCGGCGAGCTAAAGGGCCTTTTGCTTTTCATATATTTACAATAAGAACCACAAACAAAAAAGCACAAGAAAAAGATGCGAAAATCCCAGTTTTGTAAAAATAAAAGCATGCTTAAATTTGTGTACAAGGAAAGTGCAATTGTTCAAGAGATTACTGCCATTAAAAGAAGCCAAGTTTCCTGGACCAGTTCAAGCTACTTTGAGGAACTCTCAGGAATTGGCAAGACTTTGCCCATCACAGGCATAAGGGTACAAAAGTATAAACTTGTTTCAAGGATGTTGCTGGGAGAAAATGGAACTAGGGATCCCTGCCCCACCTGGTATCTTAAGGGATTGATTATCCATGATTTGCTTCTCTATGTTCAGATACTCAGAGGCTGTTCCGGTTGATACCCCACAGAGCCTGGCTAAACCTCAAACCATAGTTAAATCTTGGAATCATCCATGTGATACTGGTTTTGTAAGCATGCAGAATGTAAGATTTATGTGGTCATCAAGGCTTCTACCTAGATACCATCTGAGAGGTAAAGACTAGTAAATGTGTGGCAGGTTTGGAGTCCTTGCCAATACCTCTACGAACACGAAGCATGGCCTGTGTCATGGAGCTGGTGATACTCTGGAGGTGCTAGTAAGTCAGAAATGTCAGGACATGCCAGAGAGGCCCTAGGGGCTGCAGGCAGCCCGACCATAGGACAAGGTCTTTCCAAGCCTTTGAAAACCCACATCTATCAGCAGATTTCTGGGTTCTAGACATGGAGCTTCAGGAATTAGGATTTGCCTTTCTGGATTGTGGTTTGCCCTGGTCCAGTTCCTTACTGCTACCTTCTTGTTTCTTCTTCTTTTGGAATGGAAATGTTCAGCCTGTGTTATTGTGTCTTAAAAATGTTACTGTTTTTGCTTCTGTGGGAACTCACTGCTGAGTTCCTTGAGGCTGAGAAGTCCTAGGATTTGGACTTTTGAACAATGTTAGAACTGTGGAGAATTCAGGGCTTCTTGGAGAAGAGCTAAATGCATTTGTATTACGTGACAAGCATGAGTATCTGGGGACCAGGGACAGAAGGTTATGACTGAGATGTTAAATATTCCCTTCTCCAAAAGCTGACGATGATGCTATTGGGACATGGTACGGACTTTAGGAGGTTGGACTAACTGGAGAAAGTTGATCATAGGAGACACATTTTTGAGGAGTGTGTTGAGACCTTTGTCCCTTCTGTTTTGACTTGCTGGTTGCCAGGAGGTAAGGAGATCGGACCTATTGTATGCTGCCCTGACATAAGACCATAGTGAAGAGCATCAGCGATGAAGATTTGAAACTTCTGAGTCTGTGAGCCAAAGTACATTCCACCCTTTAAGCTGAACTGACTCAGAAATGTCACAGCTACAAATCTAAAAAACCACTTTTCATAATTAGAGTCACGAGGATGGAAAGTTAATCACTCAAACATGAGAAAACACTCTTTCCCACCCAGAATGCACGCACCAGACTCCCAGTTCTGCCCATCATTGCCACCATCCTCACCCATTCCGAGCAAAGTTGGCCCAGAATTTCATCACCATCTTGCTGAGGTTGATCTCCTCTTCTGAGGCACCATCTGTGGGAAAAAAAGAATAACTTTACTTATGGAAGAAATGGTTCTTGAGTCCAGCAGCAGCCTCCGCAGATGATTGATGGTGATTATGATGATCATTATCATCATCATAACCATCATTATCATACTGGGAACTTGTTAGATATTCAGTCTTGGTTCTTGTGACATAGTTGTTAAATAAAAATCCACCTTTAAAGAATATTCTGGCAAGGAGGTCCACACTTAAGAATAGCTTTCTATGGGCTAGATTCCTTTGTCTTCCATTTGGACCTCCCCAGGGACCAAATGCTACAATGCTGTTTCCTCAGCTTAGCCAGGTTGCTGGTTCTTGGGGTTCTCTCTCTCTCTCCCTATCTCCATCCATCCATCTTTTCTGTCTCTCTCAGCTCTTCATAGAATCTGAAAACTTTCAGAATTTACAAGTTCTTAAGACAACACCCAACAAAAGACATCCAGAGATACTGGTGTGTTACGAGAAACATAGGTCAGTTAATGCAACTGTTGAAAATTAAGGTATTGAAGATGGTAGTGAAATGTTTACTTAAATATTGTATTGTGAAATATAGATAAATATATGATACATAATAGATACAGAGATGGACAGGATCCTGTTCAAGGTTAGAAAGTTTCCAACTCTCCTTTTCCAATGTAATTTAAAAATATTTATTATTTATATTTGACATGTATGAGTGTATGGCTTGCATGTGTGTAAGTGAACTGGTGTTGTACAATGCCCACCAAGATCAAAAACTGGCATCAGATTCCCTGGAACTGGAGTTATAGGTGGTTGTTAGCTGCCATGTGGGTGCTGGGAATTGAACCACTGTCCTCTGCAAAAGCAGCCAGTGCTCTTAACTGCGAAGTCATCTATCCAGTCCCACAATGTGCTTTTATAAGAGGGAGATCACGCATTCTTGTTCTAAAGCAGGACCTATGAGTGACCCATGACAGGTCAGGATTCTGATAGCGCCGATGGTTGGGGATACATAAACACAAGCCTCTTTCATGTGTGTTAAAGCAGGAGCAAGGTTCAGGACTGCTAGTGTAGCTGAACCCTGTTACATAGGGTCAGGAAAATAAATTTAGGAGACAAGCAGGAACTTGCCCATGGTTACCAAACCACAGGTCTCCTAACATGTAGCCCATGGCAAAGAGACATTACCTTTTAAAAATGGAGCCCCAAATACTGAGAAGATCTCATCCCCGTGGTCTCCTATCACCGTCTTGGGTCTCATGTCTGATGCACAGCTTGGACGATAATTATATTCGTACATGTAGGTGGGCGCTCCAGCATCTGAGGAGACATGGACTCATGCACAGTTCACGTTACCATGTAGAACTAAGGCCTCAATTCCTTTAGTAAAGGAAGACTGAATGACTGCTTAGGACTGCACAGATGGTTGATGTGGCATGGGATATTTAAATACAAATATGTTCAGAAATGAAACAATTTCTCTGTGTTTCAATAAACCACAAAACTCAGGGTTCATGGTAACCACAGAGACAATCCTGTGACTCTGCAATGCATGTACCAAACAGGTGCCTCAAGGTCAAGAAGTTGCTAGAAAGAGGGTTTAACCTTGTCTCTGTCACTCAGTCATTTTAGAAAGAACTCATACCTCAACTATGCATTAGAAAACTGTTGTGAATGAGAGAACACATCTTGCAAAACATACTGCCCAAGTTTTTTCATATGGTTTTGCCTGAAATCTGGAATTTATAAAATTATTCTAATGATAATTAAATGGATTTGAGTAATTACAAGGAAAGCAAAGGCAATGGGACACCATCACAAGACTAAATATTTGAGCAATCGGACTTGCAAAAGGAGAAGAGAAATAAGAGGAGACAGAGATATTTCAAGATGTTGTGTCTGAAAATGTTCCTGTGTGGGAGAGATCCCCAACAGTAAGGTCAGGAAGTGCTGAGGTCTCCAATCGATTTTAACCAAGACACAAAATAATCAAAATAGGAGACATGAAAGGCAAAGAAAACCCCTGGGAACATCAGAAGTAAGAGCAGCATCGTACACAAGGGAGTGCCAGATGGCACCAGATTTCTTAGAGGCCAGGAGAGAACAGGATGGTGCATTCAGGGTGCCGAGGAGAATATCTGCTGACCTTGAGCCCTATGCTCAGGAAAGGCTCCTTTCAGAGATGAGAGAAAAATGACCACTTTCCCTGACAAACAAAAGCTCGTGGATTTTGTTGCTTCTCCATTTGCCTGACAGGAATTGCTGAAGAGGGGTCTTTATGGAAATTTAAAGATAGCAATGATTAACGTGAAACATGAACTCATGGAAGTTGATGGTATAATAGCTACATGCAGGGCACTCTAGGACTGTAATGATGATGCAGGCACAGTTTCATCCTGCAAAGTGCAAGAAGTCAAAAGAAAACTACTGCTTCAACCAGTCAATCAACTAGACTCAAAACATATTTCTATTCAAAATGATGTAAATTCTGACAGCAAAGACATAAAGAGTATGTATTTTAAGAGATAAAGGGATAGAGTTATTATATGTCAGGGCCCAGCTGGTGAGCCTGTTTCCTTCTCCCCTGTAACATTTGAGACTCACCTCTATGACCACGGGACACTATCACAGCTGGGACACCGAATAGCACATCTGCAATCAAGTCCAGGAACAGGTCTTTCTTTTTGACAAGGTCATCTGTCCCTCCTAAATATTTCTCAGTGGCCACTGGAATCAGATTCTCAGAGATGTTCTGAAATGGATCAGAAAGTGACCACTCCCCCCCAGTGAGTAACAGGGCATTTTCAGCCAGTGAAGAGGCATTCTTGGTAGTGAACCACCTGACTACTGTGCGATATCCTGCTGTTACCCAGGGAAGACCAAAATGAGCTCTCTAGATCCACTTGCTTTAAATTGACTTCATATCATTAATTTTGGAGTTCAGGCATCTGAGCTATATTTTACTGTTCCACAGACTTTGGTGGAAGAAACTCTCTCATCTCCCAGAATGAGATAGAATTATTAATCACAGAATTATTACTAAATATTACTAAATCACAGAATATAACTAAAACCTGCATGCTCTCTCTAGCTGTCCTACACAGACAGAGGGAAGCTGCCATCCTTCATCCTTCTGCTGGTTCCCTGGATAAAAATAATCTTTTGTGCTTTTCTACGCTCACCAGGGAAAAGACATAATTTACATTCTAGCAATCAGCTTCAGAATTAACTCTTTCTAGGGACTGGAATGAAAAGCCATGGATCATAAGATTTGACAGTAATTTTTTTCTCAGATGCTCAGAGTCTAGAAGATCCAGATATCTACAGATAATAGGAGGCCATGTCAAAAAAGCAGAAAACCCAGAATTTGTAACTAGTCTGATAGCTACATGGCTGATACATCTCTGAATAATCCCATACATAAGCCTTGTTTGTTTCCACTCCCTGGATTTGCCAGTCTTTGTTGGTGATAGTCTCTGTCTTCTTTAGTCTGATGATTATCTAAATAAAAACTTCACCTAAAATTGTCCTGAATTCAGTGTGTTTTTGATTGGTGAGCCATAGGTGTAGGTTCATTACCCTGGGTTGGTAAGGTGGGAAAAGCAGAAAGATATGAGCTGAACTCCGGGAATCAGCATTGCTTTCCTCCACTGAATTGGTCTGTGATTAGAGAAAGCCACCAGCTTCTTTCTTTCTCAACCCATTCCCATGATTCCCTAGTATCTTACGAGCAGGGGGTAGGACTTCCACAAGAGGGAATTGGCCATCTTCTGGTCCAGTTTGCCTTCGGAAAGTGGATAGCCCATAATCTGTTAAAGAAATGGTTAAATATTTGTGAATCCCAGGGAATTAACAGTAGCCAAAAGGGCTAATCAAGCAAACCAAAGTGGAAGGAAGGTGAGGTTTGGGGGTCTTGGCAGACATGGTAGTCTCTGATTTTGAGAAATAAAATTAACAAAACCAATGGATTTACATGAAAAAAAAATCTAAGTAGTACAAAGAAAGACACTTAAGTAAATGTATTGGTCATATCAGGGTCACAGTGTTCCTCTAGGCACTGAGGGAACATTCAGAACAGGGTATTATAGAAACCAATGGTCCGGGGACAGAGAACACAGCATACACCCCTTAGACTCGGACTACAGGGCAGCAAAAGACAATCATTTTGTCTGTGTGACTGTGCTGTGATGACCGAAGTCCTTCTGCATGAGAGCAGCAGAACTCTCTGCACACACTAACTCTGTGTTTCTACTTTGATTTGATCCAGGTTTAGCAGGTCTCCTAGCAACTGAGGGGCACATTCCAGGTTCACACCAGCTGCCAAAAATCCTCACTTGAGAAGGCTCAAGGCAGGCAACCAAAACTTGGTTGATGGGCAGACAGGCTCCTGAGCCCCTCTTGAGTAGTTACTTTAGAAAGCTTCCAAATATCAATCAATTCTCCGCTCCATGAAGTGTGAATTTCCCACTCTAAACTGTTTCATCATGGCCTCCCAGGAGCAAATTTAGTGAAAAGCTTTATGCTTCTTTGGAAGGTAATCATTTGAGGACATAAGTCCTGATCTCCTGGAGGTAGGAAGATGATGACTGAGGTTCCATGGGTTTAAAAGACCTGTGCATTCTCACCATTGGAATGATCCAGCCAAACTCTTGCTTGTTGATGCCCACCATGTATGGGACAGTGTTAACATTCTTCTCAGCCAGCATCTCTGCTGGTGTCTTTGGCAGAAAAACTCCATCAATTGCAGTGGGGAGGAAAGGATAGCTCTGGGGAAGAAAGAAATGTAGCGTTTATGAATACTCTGCAGTATATTACACTTGTGTCCCCTCTCTGCCTGTCCGAGGACTTGGCCAGCACAAAGACATGTGTGGCTATAACCACAGAAACCCAGTGTCCAAAGGGGGTTGCTAAGTCTAGGAGTCTCTAAGGGAAAATATATGAGGCGGGGGTCAGTAGTGATAATTTGATAGTGGTAGATTAGCGGGAAGGAGAATTTTCATCCCACGTAAAATATATACTGTAAAAAAATGTGTTTTAACTTTTCATATATATATATGGTCTGTGTGCAATATCTATACATGTATTAAGTTGTGTTAATTATAGTAGATAAGTTTGTGAACTTGCTGAAAATGCTGAATTATGAAATACTGAGCCACTGCTCCAAAGGGAATTTAAGAGTTAGTTCCTCAGAGCCTCTGGTCACAACAATTTCATTGTATGTGTTTTATGAGTTAGTTCCTATTTAACGATGCATTATATAACCTATTTTTCCTAAGAATTATTAATTACAAGTAGAATTCATTTTTAATAAAGCACTGTTTGGAAAGAGCTTGGCATGTTTCTGATAATGGTTAATGTGACTATAAATTTCTTGGGGTTTTGTCTCACAATTGTGCTTTCCAGTATGCCTTTCTTTATAAAATTCATCACCATAAATTCATAAATTTGCTTCCTTCATTCTCCTTTCCAAGCTCTATCAGACCTTATATGTATCATATAATCACCTTTCGAATGACCCCTCCAATGCTCCCACCACAGCTAGGCAAATGTCTCTCTTTAGGATGTTCTATGCTCTTGACTCATCGACATTGACTTCATGGCCAAGGTCATCACTATTGAAGCTGGTGAGAGCTTATCTAACACATGTGTTTTCTCCATAATACACTTCACAGCCCTTCATGCTTAGAGACACTCGACAGCTCTTCATCACTATACTTAAGAACATCTTAAACACAGAAATCACAGAAAACAGCAAATAATTGCCAAAGTACAGCACTCAACAGACGATGAAGAGGACACTTGTATGAGAAAAGAAACAAGAAGATAGAATGATTCCTCTTTGACCTCAGATGAGCCCCAGGCATCATGTAATAAGAGCTTCTTGGTACTCTGAGCATATGGTACCAAAGACTACATCAGTGTCACGTGTGCTTTACATACTTAAGCAAGTAAATTCTCAAATACAGAAGGCTGACTCCATTTGTTATCTATATCTAAACCCAATGGTTTGCTTTGCTTGACTTTGTGAGGTATTGAACTCATCACTCAAGGTAGCTTAACTGAGAATTCATTCACTATTTGGAGTAATAAAAAAAAAAAAGAAAACACCAAGACAAGTGCCAAGCTGCATCCAAGAGGCTGACAATGGCAAATTTCACCTGAGTGTAATTACTGCTTCCTTAGAAAAGCTGGCTATGCAGAGACGGCCTCCTAGAGAGCAGCTCACTGAAGGAAGATACACACTGGCCACGTGCAGCTGGCCTTCTTGTCATCTCTAGTGGGATATGTGCAAGGGCACACTAGAAAAGTAAAGAAAAGGTTGAGCAGTTGGAAGGGCACGAGCAAAGAGTCGGGAGTCGATGCGTAGGGTTCATCATGAGTCAGAGGCTTGAGCTTGGAGGCTGCTCTGGGGCAAGGCCAGAGAGAGGCACGTGGTTGGAACCCGTTTTCTCTATAATATATGGCCTATCCCTGCACTCGGAAATGTTTTGAAGTATTAGTATCATGGAGGCAAGGGCTTTGTCTTATAAGCAAAGTCAAGGTTTTATCAGAAGGGAAATGTTATATTCTAACTATGTTCACAGTGACGAGTCTGGTATGCACATGAAGACTGTAAATGAATAGAGAATGAGATGTAGAAAATAGTAACATTGCAGCAGACAGTGAAGGACCATGTGGAAGACTCTGGTATCAGCAGCCCAGAGACCCCATAGCAATTGCCACTGCCACACGTGACTACTGCAAGCTCCACTGTGAGACCACGTGTGCTGCTTGCTCAGTTAGAGGGGGCTGCAGCATTCTTCCTCCGCCTCTATGGTGCTGCTTCTTAGTCAGTCATCTCACAAATTCCTTCAGAGATATTAGCCTCAGCTACATCTCACCATCCCTGCTCGGTCCCTGCTATGACCGACCAGTATCCCTTGCCTGGATTACTGTAGTACAATGACTTCTTACCTGCCCACTCTGCACCTGTCTTGCCACTGGCTTATACAGTGTACTTCTGCATTGCATTCAAAATGAACTCTGTAGCTATGCATGATGGTGAATATTTACAATCCCAGGACTTGAAAAGCTGAAGCAGGAGGATCACGGCCTAGACTTTATAGTAGGACTACGTGTCAAATAAACATGAGCAAAAATAAGACATTGAAAATAAAAAAATCAAAGATTGCTTCTCAAAACCCACTGGACACTTATCTCATGCTCAATCATAATCCAAACCTTTCAAATGCTACCCCACCTTTCCATCTCCATGACCACCTCAACCTAAAGCCTGCTCCTCCATCCTGCCTCCCCTCCAAGCACTCAGACCTCCTGCAGCAGGCTTTTGCAGCTGTTCTTCCCTCTGCTTGGAATACTTCCTTCCGGTTTCCTGACAGCTGGCTTCCTTCCTTATGAAGCCATCCCTAACCTACTATTTTTGTCAACCATTGGCCAACTTTGTCCCCATCTCCCAATTTACTATTTAACTTTGTGTCTGACTGTCACCAGACACAACACACATTTCATACGTTCCTCCGTTGCACTCCACAGTCCCTGATAATGGAATGGAAGGCTCCAGAAAAGCACAGAGTATTATCTGTTTCATGACTATACCAGGCTGCTAATTCAGTTCTTGCCACATAGAAAAACCTTGCTGAATGGTTGGATCTCGTTTCATCCTCCCAGGATTTTCAGGAAATTACTGGGATCCCCAAGAAGGAAGCATAGGAGAGCGCAATGGGAGTGCACAGCCAATGGTGAAAGACACAAAGCATCTTCCCCATCCGGGTCCTCTAACATTAGCAGAGGGTGAGTGAGTCAGGTGAAAGACGAACCTAGAAGCTACCTGGGTCTGTTCCGGAGGAATGAGGGCAGGCAGGAGGTGATGGAACACACCACTGGAGTTTCCTGGGTGTTAAGAGGAGAGTGGTGTATTCCTAGACTCTGTATACTCTTAGGTCCCTATTTCTTAGTGGAAGCTCCTGGGAGCTTTACTTAGGAATCTTCGCCCTCTGACAATAGAAGGTCCTCCTCCCATGGGGCCATTATGGGAGCAGGAAATTTAAATGAGAAAGGGGAGTTAAGTTGAGAGGGCAGAGTGTTAGTGACTGGCCAGCCCTGCCTTTTGTCTTCCTGGTGTCACCCCAGCAAGTGACTTCCCCTCTCCTGGCAACAGCAGTGTACACACAAGGAACGACTATGATTCTACAAAGGAGAGTCTTCATTCATCATTAACTGAACTTAAGCATCCTTAGGACTCAACATCTGCGGTTCAGAAAGCAAAAGTTCTTACCTCTCTTGGGTCTCCAAGTAAGTCCAGCTTAAAAAGATTCTGTAAAGATAAAGGCAGAGGACGTGTTACAAAGTCTTTCCTGTACAAACGCTGATCATTTGAGCCTTGCCTTCAAGGTATTGGGGTTCTCCCCCCTGGGTCTTTCTTATCGGGGTCCTCTTGGCTTGAGCACCGAGTGGATCAGGGTGGAGGATGAGCACAGCAGCAAGAGGACAGGCGTTGGGACCTAGAGTCAGGGCTGGTAGTGCCCTGGGAAGGATATCCGCTCCGTGTGTCTGTTCCTTCCAAGTCACTCCTCCTTACTTCTTCACTCGAGAAACAATACCCTAATTTTCCTCAGGGAGATAGAGGAATGACACGAAATTGGTGGCAAGGACTGGGTGTTCTCCAAAGAAGATGAATCTGAAAGTGGGATAGACCAACAGAACATGAGGCGTCCTCTCTTTCTTCTTCCTCACTTCTCAGTTTAAAAATTCAGGTATTTATGTGTGACTTAGGAACGTAGAGAACGACTCAAGAATGGGTACATGATGCTGTCAGTTCAACAGCGTCCTGTAAATTTGTTGTTGAGATTTTGGGGAAGAGATGATTTCCAAGCAGATAGGATACAAGTTTAGAGTGCTTCTGTCATCAACTTCCTTAAGGGACAGAATTATTTGAGAAGAATAGAAAGCTGAAACACAGAGACAGGTGGATTCTCAACAGTATGTTCATGGCATCTGGATCCAGCCACATCCTCAGCTTTCTGTTCCTGAACTCTAGAGTTACCTACGATTCTTTTGCAACACACTCTTTTTTTGTATTCAAAAATACTTGATAAGAGACTTAAAATGAGACTGCTCATCTTGCATCAGAAAATCCTGGTTCCACAAACTCAACAACAAGCCTTTTCTTTCTTTGTGGTATTCACATGACTGCACTGATTACAATGTAGACAGGAAAGTATAGGGAATAACTTAGAAACCTATGACTCTACTGGCTTGGGTTACATATATACACACACTTCAAACAATACAATGCACTTGGCAGACTAGGACTCTTAGATACAGGTACCACACACACACACACACACACACACACACACACACACACACACACAATTTCTAACAATGCACCTCCAACCTGACAGCAGCCTATGACCAACTATATAGCATGGTAGCCACTAGAATGCAGCATGGATGTGCTTACCATTTTCAGTGTGACCTCCATAAGCTCATCCTCTGTCTTCTGGCGCAGACAGTGAACCATGACAGCTGATGTAGTAGTTTTACACCCAGCAAGAGTAGCAACTAGCTACAAGAGATTACAGGCAACAGCAAAGGTCAAGACCAATGATTATATCTTTCATTAATATCGATTGTAGGTTCTATCCTGCATCCAATTATGAAATTTCTTCTTTTTCTTCTTCTTCTTCTCCTTCTTCTTCTTCTTCTTCTTCTTCTTCTTCTTGTTCTTCTTCTTCTTCTTCTTCTTTTCGTCTTTTTCTTCTCTCTCTCTTTCTCTCTCTCTCTTTCTCTCTCTCTCTCTCTCTCTCTCTCTCTCTCTCTCTCTCTTTCTCAGTCTCATTATGCAGCTTTGGTTGGTTTTGAACTTGACATGTAGACCAGGCTAGCCTCAAACTTGCAGCAACACTCCTCGCCCACTCCTCCAAGTTCTGAGATTATGGGGTGCATGTCATCATGCTCAGTCCCACACCCAAATTCGGATGACAATAGATATCTAGCAAAGTACTCTAGATCAGCAAGTTTGGGTGCTGGGTCCCACAGAGCATTACTTCTGCTGCTAATTGGAATAGTTACAGGAGCTGGTGATACAACGAGTTTCCACATCTCTGTCAACTTATTCCTGTTAAAATGTGCACGGTGTCTATTTCTAGCACCATGAAAACTTAGTCACATAATGTTCTCAAACCTGAATGCTTCTAAGAAGTCATTTGTAGTGGAGGTTAAAAGCTTGTCTAGGTTCAACTATCACCTCCTTCATTTACTAAATATTTGGTTGTAAGTCATAGAATATCTTTGTACCTCAGTTTCCTCATCTATAAGTGGGGACGATAATTGCATGTATCATTAAGGAGAACAAATACATACGATGTGATTTTTCCATACTAAAATTAGGGCAGAACTGCATGGTGTCTAAATAACTCAGTTCACACAAAGGCACTTTGGAACTTGCAGAATGTGGTGTAGATGAAACCCTAAAACATCCCTTCCCAGTCAGCCATTCTCCTTCAGGCATCCCTGAGTGCTTCACCTGAATCGCACAGCAAGAACAGCCCTTGAGGAGCCCAGGGGAGCACAGGAAAAGGGCAGGAGTTGAACAGAGAGGCCCTTACCTTAGCAATGGGCCTGACATCTTTCGTGTTGAGAGCAGAAATAAGGGACACCCCACTCTCAGAAATGGCCCTGTGGAAGAGGTTCTTGGCCAGAGGAGACAGCACCTGGTGGGCGAGAATAGAGGAGATTATATGCTCACATGGCAGGTCAGTGGCTCACTTGTTCTTTAAGGCTCTCTCCACCTGCCCCTCGGCTCTGGCCATCCATCTGGGGACTATGCTACCCAGCAGGCTGACAGCTCCCCAGTCTCCTGCCTCATCCCCAGATAGCTCTTGATTTGACACTCCCCAAGGCAACATTCGCAGGATGGAAACAGAACAGGAAGTGTGTGACAAGCGTTCATGGGGACAACTGAAAAGACTGCTTGCTACTACTAAGCCGTGGATTCTGTTCTATCAGGTCCATTACTCAGAATTTATTCGAGGAATAAAGGTCGTGGAGAACTGTAAAACTTTCTAAGACGCCTCACTCTTTTTTAATAATAAAAATTTGAAATAACCCAAGATTCTAATAGTATAAAATTTGGTAAGAATTATTTGTTCTTGTTATAAAATACTATGCAATTATAAAAAGATAATGCTTCATAAGTATTTTGTATTCATGCTACATTAATATATATGGAATTTTTGTAAAAGGATGACAACATGAGAAAAAAAAAAGATTATGCATTTGTGGGGATGGAATTTCGTTTGAATAAGCAGCAGGTGCAAAGACCCCAGGGCTCTGGGAACAAAGATGTAAGCTGCTGTGAGATGCAGGTAAAGCAGGTGCTGTGAGAATGTGGTTCTTGATTTTCCACAGTCTTTGATGATGTACAGTGACTATGAATACAGCTTTGCAAGCAAAGATGCACATGGCTGGACTGAATGGTTTTCAAGAGGTCCTAGCAAGGAACCCTGGAGGGGTTCCTGCCTGGTGAGAGGAACACTTACAAGTACAGACACACTGAAACCTCCTGCTGATTCTCCAAAGATAGTAACAGAGTCTGGGTTGCCCCCAAAGTTGGCAATGTTGTCCTGGACCCAGCGCAGTGCGGCCACCTGGTCCAAGTGACCCCAGTTACCTCGACTGTGTTCATCGCCTGTGCTGCAAGAGAACAGGGTAGAGTGGGGGGCAGGGATGTCATACAAAGGCTTGCAAGGCTCTCAAGAACTCAGTTGGGCTGGGGGCCTCCAGTGAACCTTCCAGAACCAGGCTGGGCTGTGTACCCCTGACACAGTAGTCTTTACCTGTTTCTCATGCTTAAATCACTGTTCTAAGTGGAAATTTATACTCATCTTCCAGCAGGTATGTACCGAGGAACCATTGTGTATCCAACACTGATCACAGAGCTAGGGCACATCTCAGAACAAACACCAAATTTCCGACTACACTCAGCTCACACTGCAGACCACAAACCAGCAGATGAAAAGAGAATGCAATTCTAACTAGTGGTAGAAGACATGGCAGATGTGGGCCTGTGGGGTGGTGGGGTGGTGTTTTAAGTTTCATGGCTGACTGGGAAAGGTCTCTTTGAGGCGGTGGTTTGGACTTGGGTAGAGAACTTAATTCACTGAGCACACGGACTTCGTAAACATTCAACGAATGGAATTTCATTTGGACAAACAGCAGGTGCAAAGACCCCGGGGCTGTGGGAACGAAAGTGTAAGCTGCTGTGAGACGCAGGTAAAGCAGGTGCGGTGAGTCTTGATGAAGGCTTCTTTGTCATTTTAAGCAACATGGAAACACCATACAGAAGCATCATGGGACTCGGTATCTTACAAAATGATTTGACTACTGTGTGGAACAGACATGGCATTAAAATAGTATGTTTATAACAATAAATGGCTCCAATAATTATCTATGCCAGAGACTTGGGGCTTTGAATAGGGTTATGGCAAAGAGTCAGTAGTGGCTGTTATAAACTGGATATGATTTGCTGAGCAGTAGTTGAGTGCTGCGGGGTCCTGGTTCCTATTGTGGCGGTATTTAGAATGAAAGAACTTGTAAAATACAAGGTCAAATAAAAGGTGATTATGCTGTTGGGTGCACAGCTCTCACAAGGGATCCATGTGGTGCTTATAAGGCTTTGGCCAGTTCCTCCAGGGGATGCTTTGTCATAATAATAGCAAGATTTCACCCATCGTTGGCTTCCTGCCTTGTCATGAATCTCTTCCTTATGTACAGACATGATTTCTGTTCTTTGATCATGTTCCTGGCCAAGGGCCCTCACCAGAAGCACAGTTCATGAACCCACCTGATCTTCTCTCATTCTCTCAAACTGTGCCCAACAAAACTGTTTGCTTTATCATTAAGCAGCATTGGGTATTTTGTCTTAGTAGCAGAAAAAAAGACCAGTGCAGTGACTACTATGCAGAGAGCAAAGTCCAGTGTCTTACCTGAAGAATCCCCAGATGCCCAGGCGGTACTGAATTGTCACCACTACCACGTTTTCATGGGCAGAGAGGGCCAGGCCATCATAGGTTGAGGCTCCGCCCACCACTAGTGCACCTCCGTGTATCCACACCATCACCTGACAAGAACACAATCCAAATGTGCAGCCCACAGCCACGGTGCAGTGAGCCAACTGTGGGGGCTGTTGGGGCAGTTAGATTATTGGCAGCAGAACTGAGAACTGCAGAGGTTAACTGGTTTGGTCACCAACTTCAGAGCTACGATCAATAAGTACGCCACCCACACCAGACCAGTGCCCAGCAAGGTTAAAAGGCAATCTCTCTCCTTCACAACTCTGCCAGCTGAGGCCCAGAATGCAGTGCGGCTCAGCACCCCTGGCCTTTCTCATTTCTCATATCCTTCCAAGGCTCTTCAAATTGAGGTCGTAATCAAGGGAAGTGGTCAAGGATGTGGGGTTTCCTGCACAATCCTATCACCCTGTGCCTGAACTTTTCCAGCACCTGAACCCTGAATGGAAAGAAGGGCAGTCCTCGTATTTCAGATTCATTTCATCTTAATTAACTCTTCAGTGGTGAATTAAATGACCCTATGGGTGAGTATCTGATGAGGCACACACTGACCTGCTGGTGCCCTTTCATAATGTGCCCCCTCTGTACACCCAAATCCCCCCACCCTGCTAATTCCTGCTCGTATTCACTTCCTCCAGGATGTCTTCAGTCATTTGGCTGGGATTATCTCAGAATCTACTGGGTACCAGGCATTCTGATAAGACTAGAGGATGAAAGGATTTGCAATAATTCGGAATCCATATATATATTTTTTTAATTTAAAGTGCACACAGTTCAGGGAAGAAAAAAGAGTGGGTAAAAGAATATTGTGCTAATCTTACTAGTAAAGATAATAATGCATACATGAATCCGGATGTGCTCTAAGTAATAGAAATAACCTACCCTGTGGTAGGGGAAATAGTTTCCTATGTAACAGACAGGAAACAAAGCACTCACAGCTCTGATTAACGCAGTGGCTGCGTGCACTCAATCAGGACTGAGGTAGAGCTCACATTTTGTAATGATTCTCATTTGAGCAAACAAGGCTGATAAGGTAAGAAATTTTCCAGATCTGTCATCTTCTCAAAGGCAGACACAGGATTTAGAACTCTGGCTCTAGAACTCGTGTGCACAGCCGGAGGGTCTCCTGGCACTCATGCCTCCAAGCTCCCGGGTCTCCTCTCTGGGATCTTAGCACATAAATCCATAACTCTCTCTCTTATTCAGGCTCCACATGAGGGGGCTCCTGCAAAACAGGCTGGATGCTGATCTAGTTAGAAACTGGGATCAGTTCTTTTCCAAATAATCCTTCCCCACACTGTGGCCCAAACCTGGCAGCCTGCCCTCATTCGTGCCCTTTATTTCTATGTGAAATGCTGACTCACTGGGTCAGGAGACTGGGCCAAAAGCAGCTAAGGAGGGAAACAAGCTGGTGAAATCCCAGAGTGCTGTCCAAAGGCAAGGAAGGTGCTTATGAGACTGTCCCGGAGTGCTCCCTCCTCGCCCCGTCGTGGAACAGTGAAAATCTTCACCTGGCAGGACAAGTTATCATACCTGACTGGAGAATAAAGGCCTCATACATCCTTCCTAATCCTCTCTAGAAGAAGCCCAGAAGACCTGAGTCCTGGGCTGTAACCCTTCCACGCGCCGTCCCTTCTCCACCAGATCTCCAGTCTTTCAATCTGCACACGAAGTGTTAAGTTGTTGAATTTCCTCTAAGATTCTTCCCAGTTGTAACTATTGGGAATTACGTCTTAGCCTCTCTGGAGATCAGATTCTTAATCAAACCAACAAAAGCTAATCATTCTTTTCCTTCACTAAGGTGTGAGAAAATTTGGAAAATTAAGATGTACATTCTGGAATTATAGAAATCCCTAGTGAAATCTGATATCTCTGGAAAAATCTGAGGTGAAGACTTTGAGAGATGCTCAGGTTTCTGACCCCAACTGCCTTCCTCTCCTTCCAGCCGCACAGAAGCCCTAGAGGCTGGAACGAACTCGCAGGTTCAGCCCAGTGGTCCTGCTACTTACCGGCAATCGGCTGTTCTTCGTCAGGTCAGCAGGAGTGTAAATATTTAGGTAGAGACAGTCTTCAGAAAACTTGAGAGGAATGTTTTCCTTTCTGTTGGTAAAGAGCTCTGAGAGCACCTGGCCGCCGACTGCATCTTGGGAGCACCTGGCAGCGGACAGAGAACACCTCAGGTTCCACTGGCATATCACCCTGGGGCCAACGCTGCTGGCAGGTTTGAACCCTTAACTAAAGCTACTGTCATTTGACTGGAGTCATTGCCTTTGGGTTTCTTATGGGACTGCAGAGACTCCAGAGTCTACCAGGACTTGGCACCTCTTTTCTTCCTGGGGCTTTTGGGATATCCCAGGCCATGGAGAGAGATGTTTATATGCTGACCTGTCCAGAGTATTGGAATTCCCTGCACTGCCTGGACAGGGCATGCTGCTGCTACATTTGTTCAGTGGGCTGTGGGGTGACCAGGTTTCTCTAAGTAACCATGCTCTAGTCCTCAGGAATCTTCCACCAACAAGGAGAATAAGGTAGACTATTCCAGGAGATGGGTAACATCTTTGTGTGACTCTGCAGAAAAATGTTATTTTGGTCCTGCCTCAGCCACAGATGGGTTGAATTATTCTGGATGAATTTCTTGTCTCTTCTGAGTCTAACCTGTCAGGTCCAAGTGAGGTTAGTACTGTCTCTATAGGTCCTCCCACCCAGTCTGCTAAGCATCTATCATCTTCCTATCCCATCACCTTTGTTGGTTGCCCCAATAAAGAGTCTCAAAAGTCCAATATAGAGTGGAATTGGTACCAATAACCAAGTCCTTCCAGGGTTCTAGGTATTAGCCAACTTCTTGTGTATAAAATTATTTAAGACTCACATCAGCTCCAAGTGTCTATTATTTTCCTCATTTTACAGATGAGGAATCAGAGGCACAGAGAGGTTAGACAAATAGCTCAAGGTCACAAAGTCATTCTATGTGTACTTAGATTTCCAAATACATTACAAGCAATAGTCTCAGATCTCAATGGTTCTAGCAGGCAGGTACCCCACCTGTAGTATGTAAAAGTGAAACTGGAAGCTCTCAGGTGCCAACATCACAGAGCTGTCAAGTTACACAGGTAGGACAACAAAGATGGCTTCCACATCTCTAGCCTACATCACTGAGAACAAGTAGCACAGTTCATAAAAATATAAATCAAATGTCAAGTGAGGGAAGAAGAGCTCATTTTCATTAGTATTTAGAAATTTCAAATGAAGAACAGAATCATGTTTATTATTGCTATGATATTTTGCTTATCCAAAACACGCAAAAATTTTTTTTGAGTATTTACTCAAAATTTCCCCAAGTATGGGGAAAGATCCACTGTATGAAATTTTCATGCCACCATGGCAGGAGTGTGTGTAGTTTGACTCTTTCCAGAGAGAAATTTCATCAGATTTATACTCTTTGACAGAACTGTTGTTTCTTGGAACTTATCTTAAATTATTCATGGCTGTATGTAATTATTTACTTAGAACAAATTCATTACAGTATTGTTATAAGGTCAAGAACATCAAAAATTACTTACTGAACCCCAAAAGAAGATTGGGTATGTAAACTGCAGTTTCATATGTAGTTAATGTAGTAGTATATGTTGAGATGTTGTATTTATGGCATACAATAACATTGATGCTTTAAATGTCTAAAGCACTCACCCAAACACTCTACATTTATGATCTCTGTATAAAGGAGTGGGTGTGAGCAGATAAGACTGGAGAACATGATCTCAAATGGGAATAGAAATTCTCTCTCAGTAGTTGAATAGTGCATAATTTTAACTTTCTTTTACCCTTGTGGATTTCTTAACTTTTATGAAATATGTGTGTCTTCCACTTAAAATCAGAATGTAAAAATATAAAATATTATTTAGAGAAGAAAAGAATGAAATGCTAAGAAGACAGCCAGAAGTGGGAGCCTGGACACTCAGGAGTAAGTTACTAAGAAGGTGAATACTGCCTGAACTGATCTTTTTATGTTTCTGAGGTGTACTGGGTGTGACTATGAGGCCATCTGGAATCCTTGGCTTGCCCACTTGGCTGGTAAGATGGGCTTGGGGATGTCAACTATTGCTTAGCTTGTGATTGTGTAGCTAGACATACACAGGAGTGAGCTTGTAAGTCATCCTCACTGTTCTCACCACAGCTCCTCACCCACCCCACTCCCAAGTAATTTCAGGGTTCAAGACAGGACAATATAACATCTTATTTCCTATCACCCTCATCTGATCAATTGCTTTTTTCCAAAACGCTTAGCATATTCTAATGTTTTGTGTTTTGGCTGTTCTAATCAGCATATTGGTAAATGCCTCTATCTCCCCCTTTTAGGGTAAATAGTTTATCAAGGAAAGGATTTTTAAAAATTTTTATTTTATGTGTATGATCCCCTGGAACTGGAATTATGGGTGGTTGTTAGATACCATGTAGGTGCTGGGATTTGATCCCAGGTCTTGTACAAGAACAGCCAGAGCCATTTCTCCAGCCTCAGAAAGGATTTTATTTTGTTCCCAAGTCATTATTGAGTGCCTAAAACAGGTGTAGCTCACAAGACGTTGGTAACAATGTGCTGAATAAGTGACTCTAGAAAACAGTGAAAGGTCTAGAATGTCTATGAGAACCACTGTTCGTAGGGGAACCAGTAATTGCTGTTAACATAGCCATTAGAGGATTGCCATTCCTCCTTCCTGGATCACTTTGAGACAGACATCTCTACTTAAAGAATCCCAAGACCAGCCAAGTGACTTACATAGGAGGGTAGGAGGTGGTATCTTTCACGTAGTTCCATGGCTCTGGAGGCTGTGGTGGAGCAAATCTCAGGGATCCAAGAGGGGGCTTGGCAAAGGGAATGCCCAGGAAAAGAGCCACAGGCTGTGCAAATCCTTCTAGGTTGACATACTTCCCCAGAACTTTGCCATAAACAGTGTTCACCACAGGTGGGGAGGACGGGTGTCCTGCTGGACAAGAGAGCAGGAAGATACATCAGCAGGGAAAGGACAGACCTGCCTTCCAGGTGGGTTTTGTCACTGTGGGCTGGTGGCATTGGTAAGTCTCTGAACTTTTCTGGATCTTATTTGCTTCTGATATAAAATCAGTTTGAAGAAAACTGTCCTTAGCACAGTAGAATGGTTGAAGACTAAACTGTATTGAAGGTAAATGTTTTACCCTGAGTTGCTGCAGAAAGAAAGGTTCTGGGGATGAGCACGAGGTTTGGTTTTCCTCTAGAAACATCCATCCATCAGGATGTCTGTGCTAAGCTGCTTGCTGGGCGAGCTGAGGAACAGGAGTGGCCTCTGTTCTCAGGAGGGCTGGCCTTGTAGGGAGAAAGGTGACACACTTATACTAAT
Organism: Eospalax fontanierii; assembly: GCA_035773235.1. NCBI lineage: Eukaryota > Metazoa > Chordata > Mammalia > Rodentia > Spalacidae > Eospalax > Eospalax fontanierii. The sequence continues at coordinate 14,440,873 of CM069552.1, forward strand.
GCTGAGGTGCAAGAGGTTGTGGCCTGGGAGAGGACCAAGAAAGGAATGCAGCAGTTAGGAGAGTGAATAAGGCATCTGATTGGTCACAGAGGACCTGTGACTTATACCATGGGGATGAATGACCGAGGAAAGATGAGAGTTGGGGATGAGAGATAACAGAGTGGCTTCCAGACAGCACAGCGCAGAGCCTGGCAGAGAAGGCCAAGTGGCATAGACTGCTGTCAGGAGGAGTTCCTGGGGAGAAAAAGATAATCCTGCTGAGCAGGTGCATGGCAGGAAGGGCACTGCAGGTCTAGCTAAGGGATTGGGTTTTGTTTATGGACAGATAAGCAGCAGAAAATCACAACAAGCTCTTAGAATATTATTCTCATGTCTCTGAGCAGGGTCGTCCATAAAGGACAGAATGGACATCAAACACCTGTCTGCTCCATTGGCTTCATTCTTGTGGAGTAGACAGTTCTTCCTCTGTCTGCAGCTTCCTCCCCTGTCCTGCCCATTGTAGGACCTGAACACTCACTATGTGCCAATGGCATTCTAGTCTTTATTTACTAGGTGCCTATTAATGTGCCCACTTAACAGATGATCAAGCAGGATTCCAGAACACCGTGTACAGACTTCCTAAAGATGAAACTCAGGTGACAGCACCAGGAGGACCAGCAGAAAAGGCAGGCTGCACCTCAAATTTCCTCCCTTTCTTACTCCGCCTCACGGGCAGTTCCAGACCCCTCACTGTCACACAGGCAGAGAGAAGATGAAATCAGACACATTTTTCAAGGTTCTGATGCCTAAGCACTGAGCTGGATCTTGAGCAGGATTTTTAGATGCCCTTGGGAGATGACACGTCCCTGTGTGGCTCAATTTTCCTTCTGTGTAATGGCACAGGTGTTTTCCCAGTCTTCTTATTTTACCTTAGCACTGACCGTGGATTCTGTTTTCTGTCCTGCTGCTTTGGTACGTGGGGGTCTGCAGATCTTGGGGAAAATGTGACTCCCAGGGTCCAACTAATCCAGGGTCCACACCCCAGCTTCTTACTTTGCCTGGGTCTTTTGCCTGGTCATCGCTACTTGTCCTGATCACCAAGAACTAGACACACGTGTGAAACACACACACACACACACACACACACGCACACACTACAGAAGAAACAAACGAAATACACATGAGCAGCAGCAACAACAACAAACTCCTTGGGGACAGTCCTTATCTCCCCAAAGCCTCCCAAAGCACCCCACCTAGCCAACCCTAATGCCCCCACATCTCTCACCTCTTCTTTCCAGGGGAAGCCACATCAGTGGCCCTTGGCCCTGTCCTTCCACTGCCTTGTCCCCCTAAATGACTCCAGTACTTTCGCTTCTGCCCCATCCAAGTGGCATGCCTCTTCCTCTTGGAAAGTCTGAGTATCAAATCATCTTTCCGATGGTTTGATTTGACCATGTCAGATCTTCTATTAATACACTCCATTTTCAGTTGAACCTTCTGTTTATCCTTTTACCACCTCAGCGCTAGGCTGAGGGCCATCCTAAGTGCTGTGGAAGCAATTACCCGTGTTGTCCCTGGTGAGGACGGTGCACTTGTTATCTTTACTTTAGAGAGGGAGTTACCTAGGCATTGCAAAATTAAGTACCTTCAGTAGGGACACATAACTGGAATTGATGAAACTGGGTGTCAGACCTGCATCTGACTCCAGACTTTGTGCTTTTATAATAGTCTGCTCAGCCTCATTCTATTATCTACCTGACTCTCGACTAAGAATCCCAGGAAAACAAACTAAGCTTTCTGCAGCCCTCCCATGCCAGTTGCCTGTAGCTGAATTTCTGGATGTAGTTTTTTTCATGCGTCTCTGGGAGACTAAGATCATCAGGGTTTAGATGCACCACTTCCAAATGCAGAAAGCAAAATTCACTGAAAGCAAAATTATCCTTATCCTGTAAACATTTTTACCCACTTGTGGCCAGAACAAAGTTTGCAAAATGTAAACCCACACATCTGTAATCTAGAACTTACCCCAGGCTGTGAAAGTAGCAAGAGAAGCCCAGATCAGAGCACAAAGCCACATCATGGGAGGACGAGGGCTCTGGAGGTCAGTGAAGCCTCTGCTGCCCCAGTAGCGTTCTTGTGTGGATTTGGAGACTCGCTTCCTGAAGTCTTGTTCAACCAGTGCAGTTGTGTAATCTAAGATGTCAGAAAAGCTTTCCTTTTCCAAAAAGTTCCCTAGGTGTCTGCTGGGACTGCCAAACCACGCCCATTGTTATCTGAACAGTCAGTACCTAGTTCTCAGATTACAGATGGTCAGAAACCCATTCAACAACTTCTTATGTAAGCTTCTGGCTTTAGCATTCTCACCTCAGTGTACCTTGAACTTCCCAAAGGCGAGTACCAGCAGACAGACGTTTGTGGGCAGGAGGAAGATTGGGTTTGGGGTCCTGACAAGAAGCAGTAGTATTTTAGAGCACCACACAGCCCCACAGATGCACATTTCTTAGCTTCCCAGGACTAGTATTTCCTAGAATGTTATACTTTCAACTTTGGAATAAATTCCTCCCTTTTTCAGCCTCTTGATGATTCTTAATTTTTACATTTTTTTTTTTTTAATGCAATATTCCTGCCAAGTGCCCTGGCTTGCTGCTGAACATATTCAGGGTCATGGGACTCATTACTTGCAGAGCAAGGACTTTGGGACAGAATGTTCTTACAGCAAATGAGGCCACTGACCACAGTCATTTGCTTTAATCATGCATCTATGCATTTGTTCATGAATTCTTCAAACATTTACCAAAAAGCTTGACCTCGCCTTCCACAAGTGTGTACAGTAACAGAGAAGTGGGGATGAGGGTGGGGTGTGGGAGGGTGGGGGTGTGTGGGAATTGTACTTCCAGAACTGCTGGTTCCAGCTGGTTCTGTGAGTTTAGCCTTTTCGTGTTCTCATGCACAGTTACCCCTTTTAAAACGTCACCTCATTTTGCTTTTAGTTGCTCCTCTCTTTTTTTTTTAAACCCTCGAGATGCATCATTAGGTTATTTGGGTGTCCATTTTTGTTTGATTCTTGAAGTCTTTAATGCTTTAAAAAAATTAAATCTGGGACTCATTAAATCTGGTGGCAGCTTTGGGGATTGACTATGATCATTTTGCCAGAAGACCTTGTCCTACATGCAAGCGACCATGTCTTGGCATGGCATTTGGCATTGATATTGACATCACCTACTCATGGATGGGTGTCTTCTAGTATGGAGAAGTAGAAATAATTGCCAGGGACCAGAAGAACCAAACCACACCAAGCTATGTTGCCTTTACTGACATGGAATGATTGACTGGTGATACTGCAAAGAATCAGGTTGCCACAAACTCCACAAACACTATTGATTCCAGTTGTTTAACTGGATGCAAATTTGATAGTACTGTTTGCTCAGTCTGATATGAAACACTGGCCCTTCATGGTATGGAATGCTACAGACAGGCCCGAGGTCCAAGTTGAATATAAAGGGTAGATAAAGGTTTATATCCAGAAGAGGTATCCTCTCTGGTCCTAAAAGAGATGGAAGGAAAGTGCAGAAGCCTACCTTGGGAAGACTCTTACCAGTGCCATGGTCACTGTGCCAGTTTACCTCAAGGACTGTTGGTAACAGGCAACCAAAGATGCCTGAACCATTGCTGGCCTCAGTGTACTTAGGATTATCAATGAACCAACTGCAGATTTATTTGGGAAGTGGTACTCTTGAGGCGTCAGTCCTTACTATTGAGGATGGAATCTTTGAGTCAAGTCCACCTACTTGGGTGGAGAGGACTTTGAGAACAAGATGGTCAACCATTTAATTGCCAAGTTTAAGCATAAGCATAAGAAAGACATCAATGAGAACAAGAGAGTTGTACATTGTCTCTTCACACTTGTGAACAGGCTAAGTGCATCCTCTCTTCTAGCATTCAGACCAGTATTGATATTTGTTCTCTATATGGGGGAATCGACTTCTATGCCGCCATCACGCAGGCTTGATTTGAAGAGTTAAATGCTGACCTGTCCCGCAGCATTCTACACCCTGTAGAAAAAGCCCTTCAAGATACCAAACTATACAAGTCACAGTTAATGCTATTGTCCTGGAGAGTGGTTCCACCCATATTCCCAAGATTAAGAAGGTTCTGCAAGACTTCTTTAGTGGGAAAGGACTAAGCAAGAGCATTAACCCCAATGACGTGATGGCTTATGGCGCAGCTGTCTGGGCAGTCATTCTATCTGGAGACAAGTCTGAAAATGCTCAGGATTTGCTGCAATTGGATGTCATTCCTCTTTCTCTTGGAATCAAAACTGCTCGTGGAGTCATGACTGTCCTCATTAACTACAGCAGACACAGACCCTCACCACCTACTCTGACAACTTGCCTGGTGTACTCATTAAAGTATACAAAGCTGAAAGAGCCGTGACCAAGGACAACAGCCTGCTTGAGAAGTTTGAACTCTTAGGCCTATTTCCTGGACCTGAGGTGTTCCACAGACTGAGGTCACTTTTTATATCGATGTCAATGGTGCTCTCAATGATTCTGCTGTAGATAAGTTTACAAGAATATAGAACAAATGAGCATCACCAATGACAGAGCTCCTTGAGCAAGCGGGAATCTTGAGTGTATGGTCGAGGAAGCTGAGGAGTGCAAAGCTTAAGATGAGACACAGAGAGACAAAGTATCAACCAAGAACTCACTGAAGTCCTGTGCATTCAACATGAAAGCAACAGTTCTCTGAAGACGAGAAACTTCTAGAAGAGATCAATATTGAAGACAAACAGAAGATTCTTGTTGAATATAATAGAATCATCAGACTGCCGAAAAGGAAGAATGTTTGAACACCAGCAGAAAAAACTAGAGAAAGCCTGCAACTTCCTCATTACTAAACTGCTCCAGAGTGCTGGTGATGTGCCGGGAGGAAGGCCTGGGGGCTTCCCAGGAAGGGGAGCTCTCTCTGGTGTGCTTCTTCAGAGGTCCATTAGGCCAATTCAAGGAGAGATTTAGAAAACTATCACAACAAAATATTTGAAGGATCCAAATTTAGTAAATTTTGTGGCAGTTTGAAAGTTGAGTTGCTATAGCAAGTTACCAGGCAGGCAGTCTTAATACTCGAATATGGAATGTGTGCACAGGGGTAGGAAATATCAGTTCACTTCATAAGCACTGTAAGTGGAATATGCAATGTCTTAGATAAATCTGTTTAAAATTGGCAAAATTAATCCTCTTAAATGGGATGTCTTTCCTAAGGAGGTAAAATTCTTGCAAGCAGAAATTAGATAGTTAAGATATTTTGCATTGTGTGCTGTTTTTAAATGGTCTGTACCTGTTTCTGTCATTTTGTTGTTTTTATTTTGTATTTAAAATTTCTTAAATGGTCAGCACACCTTTGTTTCTCTTTTATTCATCGAGAGATTTGACTGCTCACTGACAGAGTAATGTCTGAACTTTTTCTTAATTCTCATTTGCCACTTTTTCCCTGTGATTTATTCTTCCTCACGTACTCATAATCTTATTAATTTATGATCTTATGATTTAGCATTCATAAATTCTCTGAGAAACAATTCATGACAGCCTGTTCAATGTGTCTAGTGTCATGCCACGCCCCTAAGGAAGATCAAGCTCCCTCATCCAACAGTGATCAACTGTCCATAGTTCCATGACTGAGGTTGGAGCATCCTTCCCATGTCTCCAGTTTTATGCTGGTTTTTACCTGATTGAGTTTGCATGCTATCATCATTGCTGTAAGTTCATAGAAACAAGTTTCCAAGAGCCTGTAAGACTCTGTTTCTTTGTGGTCATGTACCAACCCTGGCTCTTACAATCGTTTGACCCCCTCTTTGGCAATGGTCCCTGAGACCTGGGTGGGTGAGGTTTAATATAGGAGTCCTATCCAGAGATACACACTCTATAGTCTCTTGTTCTCTACACTTTGGCCAGTTGTGGCCTTCTGTGTTCATCGCCCAAATTCTGCCTTCTATAAGTCGATTTGGTCACAGTGTTTTATTATAGCAGCAGAAAATGAAATTACAAAGTTTCACAACTGGTGAAACATAGAGAATAAAATGTCTATGAGGTACCCAGCCCTAAGTGACACATCTACACTACAACCTCTACACCTAAAGCTCAGGAAACATAGTGAAACAGGGAGCAGAAAGAATATTAACCCATCTATCAACTCCTATTAGACACTTCCTCATGTAACAGATGGTGCTTAACTCAGGAGCTGTAACTGGCCAAAGCACAAAGAATAAGACTGCAGAGTGCTATCCCTGGATAGGACACCTATTATAAATCCACTGCCACTCAAGGATCAGGTATCATTCTGAAAGAGGGAACAGAAAAAATGGAAAATTGGTTGATAACCACAACTTACAAGTTCCAGGCAGCTGGGAAGTCACTCATATGAACTTGCAGCAATGGTAACAGCATGCACTGGACCCATGCAAGCTCAAGCCAGACAAAAACACATCACATAAGTGGGGAAGTGTGGAAGAAGTCCCAAACTTAGCTCAGGAATTAATGTCAACTGTTAACTACTGGGAGAGGAGGTGTTGGTTTTCTTTAAGGGTGTGGCACTAGATAGATTAACCAGGCTCCTTCTCCAGTGAATGGACACATACCAAAGGACATTTGCAGACACAAAATTAGCTTGCGAGGTCTTAACATACATAGCATAGTGCATGAAAGCTGGTGGGGGCCTATTAAGAAGGGTGTAGATAAGGGAGGGTGTCTAAACATGATCAAAATATATTGTATAAAATTTGCAAAAAAAGCAATTGTAGTATTTTTTAAAATAGTGATACTTTTTTCCCTGTTAATCTGATGAATTATTTCTCTCTCTCACACACACACATATGCACATGAGTGTGAGTATGTTAAAGAGGTTAAATCCATCTGGTGTAGTACATAATTGAGGCGTGGGTTTTGCTTTCACCTCAGCTGTCACAGTGCATGACTTCCTCTAATGTTACCTAATGTTTTGTCTGTTTTAGCATGTTTCTATGAGAGCTGTTGAGGATTCAGTGTTAAGTTTTAGGCCTGCCCTGTGCCTATGTCCTTCGTAGAAGATCTCAGCCACATTTTCATTTTCTCCCGTCACATCTCTGGTAGCACGTGGCCCCTGCCTTCTTGAAAGTGGCACCCAGCTGGATTTCCATGATTCTTAAGGTAACCCCATGTTCCTGAATATTGGACATGTCTATTTCTCTGTGACCTTGTCCCTCCCAAGCAACAATAGACTGCTGATGATCTCTGCAGAAGAGAGTCTCCTTCACTTTCCCACAGGAAGGATTTATTTAAGTTTCCTTTTCTCCAGCCTCAGTAAGTCTTCATCACACCCTTGAAGAAGAGAGTCTTACATTTTCCTTCATGGTTGAACTATTTTCATCATCAGGGTAAGAGTTTGGGCAGGACTTGATGCCTATACCAAGAGAAATTGGCTTTCTAGGGTTTTAATACCAGTTCTTGATTTTTTTCCCCATTAACACATAACAGGTTATGGAAGAGTCTATGATAGATGGAAACTCATTGAATCTGTGGATCCATGGATTTTCATACCCTTCTACAGGCCCCACTTCATCTTAACACTCTACTAAACTCTTTAGATTGCTTTTCTTCATGTTTGATGACGTCACTTAGAAATGGACAGAAGATGGGCCAAATCTCTTTTTTCCTATGATGGCGCCTCTCTTTATCTTCCCCTTTCTGAGGAGGATGCATTCATCTACGACCCAAGACATAGACTTTGATTTGATTTACAACTATTTATTCCATAAATTGAGGCTGTAAGTGCAAACATTCCCCTCCTGCGGCCTCTGCCCATCCCAACCCTATACAATTATCCAATCTTCCCAAAGATTCACCCTTGGCCAATGAACATCTGAGCTTCCAAGACGCGTAGAGCCTCTCAGTCACAATTCTGTGTGTCCTGTATGGGATGGCTTCTTGGCCAGGAGCTCAGTCCAGAAAGCCACTTCTTTGTCTTTTAGCTTTTGGGCTGGCTGCGTGTTCGCGCCAATCTGCAGATACCCTTCCTTCTTATCATACTCTGGCCAATGGGGCAGACCCTTCCCGTTGGGATTCCTGGGAACAAAATCAAATAGAATTCCTCAAAGTTGCTCTGTGGTTCCAAGATTCCAGTGAGTTCTACAGGTACACCTGGCTAATCTCGGCCAAATGATCCGTGAACCAAAAGTGACGGGGAGCACCACCACCAGAGCCCTGTGGTCATGCAGTTGGAGTTAATCACTTATATTTAGAAGTCACCCCTTTCCTATGAGTATCCCCACAGACTCTCTCGCCCACGATCCCAGCTCCATCTTTGTCCCCAGCCTCACCCATTCCGAGCAAAGTTGGCCCAGAATTTCATCATCATTTTGCTGAGGTTGATTTCTTCTTCTGAGGCACCATCTTTGTCGAATAAAAACACAAACAAACAAGCAAAAAAACCAATGAATTTATGAATCAATACATGGTTCAAGAACCAGCAATCACATTATCACTTGTTAGAAATACAAGTGGGCCCTTAATCTAAAAACACTGAGTTGAAATCCTAATTAGAAGAAGACACCGGTTAATTGGTATGCACTTTCAGTTTGAGAATTATTGATCTAGGGCTAGAAGTGGGCGTGAAGTCCATCGCTAACTTGACGGCTATCTTCTATGACCACTAGCTGGTGCCTTCCTCCTTAGCATGGAAATGCCACAATCAAGGGAATCACATGATTGTTGGATCTTGGTTCTTTTCTTAATCTCCCACAAACCCATATCTTCATAGTGTGAAAGCCAGTAAAAGTGCAAAGGTTCTAAAATGTCACTCAACTAGGGAATGCCCAGAGTGTGTCATGAACAGTCAGCTATGAAGTGGGTCAAGAGCCACACAAACTGCTGAAAGTTAGGATATTGAAGACTTTAGGGAAAATTTTTCTCTAGATATTATAGTCCTAATTATAGTACAGGTAAAATGTGACTTTTAGATAGGTAAGTGTATGTATAGACAGACAGGAACATATGACATCTGATTCATGATTAACAACATGATCTCATCTTTCTCCACAGTCTGATGTAATATTTTGTGTGAGGCATCAAATGTGGCATTCTTGTCTCCCAGTAGGTGCCCAGGGGATGCACCCCTCTCTAACCATGCCACTGGGCAGGATCCTGAAAGAGCATGGCTGGGGACACGTGAATTTTCTTGCTCCTCCGTGAATGTGAAGAGGGGTAATGGGGGGGACTTTCTAATTTCTCTCACCTTTATTACACTGAGTCAGAAAGTGAAGACTAAGACAAGATAAACTTACTAAGGGTCACCAAACCAAGACTGGAAGCCAGACCGCCTAACTGCAAACTTTCAGGCAGCGAAGCACTATTACCTCTTAAAACTGGGGCACCAAAGACAGAGTAAATCTCATCGCCATGGTCTCCGATCACCGTCTTGGGTTTCAGCTCTGGCGAGAAGCTAGGGCTGTACTGAAACTCGTACATGTAGGTGGGGGCTCCAGCATCTGAGGAGATATGGATTCATGACAGTTCTTATTACCAGGCACACATCTGGATGGCATTCCTGTCTTTACCTATGCAGGAAACCTCTTGTCATCAGCACAACAGTAAAAAGTTTCATGAAGCTCCCTGACTGGCTTTGCACTCTACAGGTAGGGGAGCTGGAAGGGAAGTTTGAGTCAGGTGTTTACATGATGAAAAAGAAACATGAATGTAACACCCTCAGTAAACTCAATGAATTGTCGCATGGATTGCCCACTAGTTCATATTAATCATTTCAAGATCTACAACTTGCTAAGCGTCCTCCATTCAGCTTGGTTTTTAAGCATTCTGTTTTTTCTTAGACATTCGAAAAAGCGTGATGCATATGCTAGATACATATCTGAAAGTAAGGATTTCTAAAGACAATATATGCAGAGATGGAACACAGGTCAATTGTGTCTCATGAATACAATGTCGGGGAAAACTGTCCTTCAGAAATGAGGGAACAGCAACTTTCCCAGACAAATGAAAATTTATGAAGCTAATCCTTTTAGACATGCATTACATGAACTATCATAGAAGTTTTCATTAATTGAGGCACAAAGAACATAATGAAGAACATGAAACAAGTGAAAGCACAAAAGTCAATGATTCCAACACAACAGAGCAACGTTTAGAACACTTTAAGTCTGTTATGACAATAAATGAAGCAATTTCGTCCCCAGTACAAGAGTTCAACAAAAGTAAAAGTACTGCCACAATAAAGTCAAAACAAAAAGTTGACTGTAGCCAAAAATAAATTGTCATTGTAAAGTAATAAAAATTCAGACATTCATGATATAAAAAATGTGGGAGTTGAGTGAGGGGTTAAATATGGTGTTGCTACAGCAATTAAAGTTGTTATTAGCACCCAACATCAAAGCATGTAAATAAATCAATCAAGTATTACAATATCTGAAGGGAAAGACAGGGTGTAATGCAATGATAAAAGCGGGCTTCATCACCCTGGCTCATTCAGATAAACTGTTCCCAAAGAAGCACAAGACTTGAACATCACATTAGAAAAAAATGAATCTAAAATTAATATACATAATATTCTAACAAACACAACGCATTTTCTTTTCAAGCATTCTCAGAACATTCTCCAGACTAGATCTCATGTGAGGGTGTAAGATAAAATTCAGGTAATTTCACAATATTGAAAGTATAAAAGTATAGCAAGTATCTTTTCTAAGCACAGTAGAATGAAACTAGACATCAACAATGAGGGAGATTTTAGAAAATTCACAAATTTATGGAAATTAAATAACATGTTCATGGGCAACTAATATGTTAATAAAGAAAATAAATGGAAATTAAAAAATAGATTGAAGTAGTGCTGGGGAGATGGCTCAGTGAGTAAAGTGCTTGCTACCCAAGCATGAGGACTGGTGTTTAGATTCCCAGAATGCATGTAAAGGGCATGCGGGGCGTGACAACCTACCTCTGAAATCCCAGAGACGGGATTTCCAAAGCAAACTGACTAGCTAAAATATCTGGATTAGTGAGCCCTAAGTTCAAGTCAGAGACCCTCCCTCAATATATAAGGTCAACCTCTAGTCTCAATACTCATAGACACACATATGCAACACACATATTTAAACAGTCATACATGCATGCATGCACACCACACACACACAGTGGAAACACAGCTTGCTAAACTAAAGGGCTATACCTAAGGCAGTTTTATGAGAAAAGTTCATAGCATCAAACAACTACATCTAAAGAAAAAGGAAAAATATCAGAAAAACAAGCTATAGTTATTCTGAAAAAAAACTCAAAGAACAATGTAAGAGTAAAACCAACGGAAGGATAAAGTGACAATTGTCAGATAAAAGTGAGTTATAAGACTCTTAGAAAGTACAGAAAGTCAATAAAACCAAGAGTAGTATCTTTGAAAAGATAAGCAAACTAACCAATCTTTAGCCATACTGAGAGTCACCCAAATGTCAGCAGCAATGAATGATCTAGCATTACAATTGGCATTACAGATATTCAGTGGACCACAAGAAACTATTACAAACACCTCCATACCCACTAACTGGACATCCTAAAAGAAAAGATACATTCTCCCTCCAAAACAGCCTGCCAAGAATAAACCAAAGAAATAAGGCATCTAAACAGATCATTAACAGCAGGTGTCTCCTGTCTGGCACTGTTTCTTGTTATGTAGCCTTCAGCTATATCTCAACTCTCACCAGTGAAACTTCCTCATGCAGCAAAGGGTAATTAACACAGAAAATGTAGAGCATAAGAGACTGTAGAGTGTGTTCCTAGTTAGGACTCCTATATTAAACCTCTGCCACCCAGAGATCAGGGACCATCGTACAAGAAGGGGCAGAAAGACTTTCAGAGAATGACCACAAGGAAACAAGCGTTTTTCCTGGTGAAACTTGCACATATGAACTTAGAGCAGTGGTGACAGCATGCACAACACCCTGAAACACACAGCAGACAAAAACCCAGCATGGAACTGAGGAAATGCATAAGAAGCCCCACTCTTAGCTGAGAAGCCATTGGTATCTGATCACTGTTGGGTGAGGGAGAGTTGGTTTTCTTTAAGGGAGTGATACTAGATAGGATGATCAGACTCTAGAGTATAAAATCATACTGAGGGATGCCTGGGGCACCAATTGATTTGATAGGCTTTAACATATGTGACAGAATGTATGAAATTCAGTGGGGATCTTTAGGAGCTGCAGATAAGGGAGGGGTCTAAATAGGTTTAAGATGTATTGCATGAAATACACAAAAAATTAATAAAATATATTTTAAAACTATATGTAAACAAACTGAAAACCTAAAAGTAACAGAAATTATATTCAAAAATTAAAAGATCACAACTTCGTTGCTTAGAAGAATTAAAATTGATAAAATGCCCATATTTCCCAAAGTATTATACTGATTCTACTCACTTCCTAACAAAATTCCAATGTAAGTCTTCTCAGGTACAGAAAAAAACAATTCTAAATTCCTTGACACCACACCTGTTTGTGCACATACACCACAGATAGAAACATGCATGCATTCACATGTACACACACACACATACACACACACAGAGAATCAAGGCAATTATGAGGAAAAAAAACAAAGCTTAATGTATCATGTACTCCTTACTTTAAAACTAAAACTCATATAATTTAAATAACATAGTACTTGCAGCAAAAATACAAAATTAGAAAACATAGACACATTGACAATAGAACATGACAGACAGCCCAGAAATAAACCCAAGCATACATGGGCACTGTGTGATTAGAATCTGGCAAGACTCTCCAGTTCATGAGAAAAAAACTGGGCAATGATGCATTGTTCATCTAGAACATATTATCTGTTATTTTCATACATTTTCTATCATTCATTTTATTTTCTACAAACATTCATACTTCGAAAAAGCAAGTTGCTTTGGTAATTGGTGTTAGGAGAAGTAGATGGCCATGTAGAGGTATTAAAGTGGCCTATTATCTCACATCATTTCAAAAAAAAAAAAAAAACCCAAATTGGATTAGAGTCTAATGTATGATCAAAGGAAAATACAAGAAGAAAAACCAGGAGGAAAACCTATTTGACCTTAGTTGGGTCATGATGGCTCTTTAGAGTTGACCCTCAAGTGGAAACAACCAAGCCGACAGAGAAGTGGAAGAGTATAAAACAGAAAGGCTTCTACACAGCAAGGAAACAAACAGTCTACAGACACAACATACCCAAGTGTGTACTCAGGGTCTGTGTGTGTGTGTGTGTGTGTTTGCGTGTGTTGATATGTGTGATAAAGGGTTAATATACAAGGTATCCAAGGATATCAAACAACTCAGTATCAAGAGAACAAGTAAATAAAGAAACAAATAAACAAAAAACACCTTTGTGGGCCAGGATCCAGGCATGGCAGAGCACACCTTTAATCCTAGCACTTGAGACCCAAAAGCAGGGACTTTCAGGTTCAAGACAGAGCTGTGTATTCAGTTCAAGGATGGTCTGCTCTAAATTGAGAGAGCTTGTCTCAAAATAAAAGACAAGGACTCAAACTGACATTTCTTTTTAAAATACAGAAAAGCAAAAGCGGACAACAGAGAGGTGAAAAAAGGCTAACGTATTAATCAATAGGAGAATGCAAATTAAAACCATAATGAGACATTGTCTTTCCCAGTCTGAACGTTTTGAATGTTTTTTACCAAAAAACATTCATAACAAGTATTGGTAAGGATGAGGAGGAAATGAAATTCTTTCCGATTGTTGATGTGAATGTAAAACAAGATGAAAGTGAACCAAACAAATTAAAAACAGGATGACCATGTGACCCATCAATCCCACAAATCCCCGGGACATTTTCCCAAAAGATTTGAAACCAGTGGGTTGAAGAGATGTTTGCAGCCCACGTTCTTTGCAGCACTAGATAAAACTTAGGTTGTGGAGTTACTGTGTGCCCATTAACAGATGAACTGATGAAGAACACATATGCTGTGGATGGAGTGATGGAATGCTACTCACTGTTTTAAAAAGGAAGACGCACTGCCAACTATGACAACACAGAACAGTGTGCTAAGTGAAGTAGGTCAGGCCTGAATAGAAAATGTCTACACATTGCTACTCATATGCAATCTGAAACAAAGAACTCCAAAAAGCCAAGGGTGAAAGAGTCACAGAGGCTAGAGGCGAGGAGTGATGGAATGCCAGAAAGGAGAATCAGTATTTCATTACATTTATTTATTTGTATGTGTGTTGGTATGGGCATGCTCCCGGGCGTGTGTAGAGGGCAGAGGACAGCGACGCGGTACATGGGACTGACTAAGGCCATCAGGCTTGGCACCGAGCGTCTTCCCCTGCAAAGCCATTTCACTGGTCCCTCTATTTTTTATTTATATTGCAAAATATGATAAAATAGTTAATAAAGAGCATTTATTTAAAATGCTGAGAGAAAGTGTCATGTGTTCTCACTAAACAGACCACTATGTTAACCAGGTCATAGCAAGTTTTTAACATTAAATTCATACATTACAGCATCACTTTATAACCCTTATATCTATAAATACACAGTCTGTCAATTTATGATGTCACATAGTTTCCTTCTCTCTGCTTCCTCATCTCTCCCATTTATGGTACTTTGTTCAGCTTTCTTCTCCTCCTTACTAGAGCTAGTTGAGATCATATTTGTAAACTTGTGAGTTTAAAAACCCTCCCAAAGAGTTAGAGAGATGACTCAGTGATTACGAGCACTTGTTACTCTTCCAGAGCACCCAAATCCAGATCCCAGCATCTACATCGGGCAGATCACAACTGCTTATGACTACAGCTTTAAGGTAACTAAAGACCTCTTCTAGCCTCCACAGGGACCTGCACACACATGGAACACAAGTACATGCACACACACACATACACAGAGACATGTTAAAAATAAATATAGTCTTTAACATCCTCTCACAAGATCAGTGAGGGTGAGCCAAGCCAGAGTCATTTCCTGTCTTGAAGACTAAGTGAATGATGGCTGGTAGAAGAGAAGGGCCCTGTGAGGCACTATAAATAACAAGCACAGAGACACCATCTCTAGGGTGAGCTCATGACCCCAAGCCTCCCTCCCATGCCCTGCACTGAGTCACACTGGAAGGTTCTGTGACAGACCTCAGCCTTACCCTCAGCTTGCCCACCCTGGCACACACCAAGAAGGGCAAAGCTAAGAGAGGACACTGAGAATCTCTGACCCCCTTCCTCACACATCTACTCCTTCCCCATACACATCTAATCGCTCATTGACCTTCTTGGTCCTAAACCATCCTACCGATTCTGCACCAGAGTCTTTTCACCAGCTACACTGTTAATGCCGTAGTTCAGAACAAGTTCTGACCTTGAAAATCTTCTAAACCTCATCTTCTATTCCTCTTCTATTGTCGTGTACCACCATAACTGCAGATAAGAAGGCCTGTGGCAGATGCTGATGGTGCATCACTTATGTCTTGTTTTCAGCCTGACATCTCCCCACCACCTGTCATTCATTGCCTGAGGATTCTTTGTGTGGTTATACATATTATTCTGCTTACCTGCAGAGCAGATCAACAATCAAAAGAAATAAAAGCCCTCTGGAACACCTTGAACTCAATGACAAGTGATTATTGTTGGATAAATGCTTACCTCTCTCACTAATGGAATTAGATAACTCTGAGAGGTGGCTTCTGTGAATTTCCAGGCACTCCTCAACTCCAGATACTTGGCCAAGCATCATTCATTGGCCTCCTTCCTGCCTTGCCTCCTCAGCTCTCGATTGATGTTTTCTAAGTACAAATCTCAAATTCTTAATTGCATTTCAATCTTTTTCTTGGAGGAAGTCACTGGCACACATAAGACAGGATAGTATCCAGACCAGGTCAAAGAGTCAGTCTTTGAGGTCTGACCTTAGCAGCCTCCACATCTATGTATGTTAGGAGGTAGGTGGGTCAGAGAAATAGAAAACTTGTTAGGTTACTACCATTGTCCTGCCGAACACCTGATACTCACCTCTATGTCCACGGGACACCATCACAGATGGGACACCAAACACCACATCCCCAATCAACTCCAGGAGCTGTTCTTTAGTTTTGACAGGGTCGTCTGTGTCTTTTACATACTTCTCAGTGGCAACTGGGACCTTATCCTCAGGGATATTCTGAAATGGATGAAGACAGTGATCACCACCAAGTGAGCTTTGTGACTTCTACAGGCAGTTGAGAAGGCTTTGTTGATTATGAACCCCTTGAGCCCTCTACAAAACCATCCTGGGTGGGGAAGTGGGAAATTCAGAAAAACAGGAGCAAGATCCTGTCTTTTCCTGGCATTGAATTGTTCTGTAATTTAGGGAAAGTCCTCATCCTTTAGTTCTCAGCTAGTATCTGTGGCCCCATTTGTGCTTACAAGAATAAAAGAAGACTTCTGCAAGAGTGAAGTGGCTGTCGTCTGGTCCAGTTTTACTTCAGGGGGTAGATAGTCCATTATCTGTTTAAAAACATTATCTGGTTAAGTATTTGGGAATTCTCAGGAGTTAATAGGATGTACCAAATGAGCTTCCCAACTAACGTTTTTCTGGATCTTGATGGGCATGGGTCTTTGATGAATTTTTAAACAATCAGTGAAATAATTGGACTTAAACAATAGCTAAAGGAATGAAATAAGGATGCCCAAAATATATTGATTAGACTAAGAGGCACAATGATTCACCAAGCTACAAAACCCAACACACACATAAAAATGAAAAATCAATCATTATTATTACGTTCTTCAATACCCCCCCCACACACAAAATCCTTTTCCAGTAAGAATTGTAGAACTATCAGCCTGCCTCAAACCTGTCCAGAGACTTGATCTAATTCCAGCACAGCTTCTAGCAACTAAAAACCACATCATAGGACGACCCCAGTCTTCCTATAATGCCTGTTTGGAAAAGTTTGCTGCTTTCAGGTGAAATTACTCTTTACTAGGTAAAACCTGGTGATGGGACAGGACAGCCCCTGACACCCTCCAGAGCAGTTACTGTGAAATTTATAGTTATCAGTCCTCTCTCTGCCCTTTGAGAGGCAAACTCCACACCTAAGAATTGTTTCCTCAAATGTCTGAGAGCAAATATTTTTTGAATTTTTGCCATTTCTTTGAAATGTAACTATCTGGAGTGAAAATTCTTATTTTATCTCCCAGTCTCTGAAGGTTTAACCTTGGTAGTTAAGCTTTACTTCATCTTTGGGTCATGAAGCCTATTTCTGCTGCAGATGAGTTTTGACTCTCTAAGCCAGTATGTGGTCACTGGACTCACCCCTTACTCCATGGTACCTTTCCAAACTATCCAGGCTTGAAGATATTTGCCAAATTGTCTTGCATTCAGGTCAGGTTTGATCTCTTTATTGAGATCCTATTAGTGAATATAACCTGAATTACTCAGTTATCCAATGTATGACTTTTTAAAAAATGTCTTTGAAAAGGAAAAGTACTTTGTCCTTGTCAAAAGCCCATTTTAACTCAAGATATGACTTTCACTGACTCTTTCAATGATGTTCAGTGAGAGCATATGTGGAGCTCTTTGAGAACTATGAGTTCAAGAACCTGGTGCAAGTTGTTGTACTCCAGTATGATTCCCCTGAACTACCAGCTTTTTCCCATTTATAGATACCCTCAACTTGTCCAAGTGACCATTTCTCATCCCTCTCAGCTTGGAAACCTCAGGAATCTTGGTTTCATGGAATGACAAAGAATGTCTGGAGAC
Source organism: Eospalax fontanierii (assembly GCA_035773235.1). Classification (NCBI taxonomy): domain Eukaryota; kingdom Metazoa; phylum Chordata; class Mammalia; order Rodentia; family Spalacidae; genus Eospalax; species Eospalax fontanierii. The sequence continues at coordinate 14,458,600 of CM069552.1, forward strand.
AGGGACCATCCAGGGTTAAAGTTAACACAAACAGAGAGTGTTTCTGTGTAGGTATCCGCAATAACAATAAGAACAGCTGCTCTGGATACAAAGCAGAGCTTAGAGAAGAAAGAACTCATAGGAAACCAGAGTGGAGGGATGATGGGTGGACGTTGGGGGCGCATGTATCTAAGAGGTCTATTTATGCTCACTGTGGGCAGAATCCAGCCAAACTCTTGCTTGTTGATTCCCACAATGTAGGGGACAGTGTTGAAGTTCTTCTCAGACAGAATCTCTTCTGGTGCCTTTGGTAGCAGTACTCCGTCAGTCACGGTTGGCACAAAGGGGTAACTCTGGGGAAGGAGCAGCGCAGTGTGAGGAATCGCCTGCATCTCTCATCTCACTCCCAGCTCATTTCTCTTTCTTCCTCACTTCCTCCTACTTTACTTCCTAACTATCGCCTTCCATGGTTTTAACAGTCTTCAAGTCTGTGCATTCTAACAGTGTCTCCCCTTCTTCCCTTCTCTGTATCTTTTTCTTTTAATTTTTTTCTCAATTGCTCTAACACCAATCCCCATTTTTCCCCCTCAGCCCACTTACGTTCCATTTTTAACCTTATTCATAAATATCTCATGCACACAATACTGTTGTGCTCTTTGATCCTCCAATAGTTATTGAAGCTATCGGGATGACTGCTTGGAAGAGGCCATTATGATATTTTCATAGTGGATCTATCCAATAGTTGTGGCTGCTTCTACAGTTAATATTCTAGTATCAGAATAGTACTGGGAGTCCATGTAATCCCTGAGCACATGAACTAAAGAGATGAATCCAGGTGCATTCCTCTCAATGCATAAATCAACTTGAATATCAAGGTTGTATGTCCTCTCTAATCTATACCAATTCCAGCATATTGAATTCTAGTGAGAATCAAATTAGATAAAATTCCAAGAATTAAAAACTAATTATGTGAGGTTGGAGATTGTTACCCACTTCCTCACATCTCTGCTGGGATTCTTTTCTGGGATGAACTTGCATGGGACTCGAGCGTGCTGTCTGGCATTGTTGTGAGTTCGTGTAAGTAAACGGCCAGCTGAATAAAAAGGTGTTTCCTTGTGGTCAGCTATCACCTCTGGCTCTGAAAATCTTCCCACCCCCTGTTCTGCAATGATCCCTGAGCCTTGGGAGGCAGAAAATTGATACAGATGTTCTATTCAGAGATAAGCACTTTGCAGCTTCTTGCACTCATTGGCCATTTGTGGGTTTCTATATTAATCACCATCCATTGCATAAAGAAACTTATACCTAAGAAAACTGCAGCAACAGATGGCTTCCAGGAGGGGCAGAGATAGTCTCTTTCAAGTATGGGACTTTTGACAGGTTAATCAGGATCCAATTGATAGACCCACATTGAAGGATATTTGGAGACACAAATTAGAATCTACAGAAACACACGCACACGCGCACACACACACACACGCACACACACACACTGTGTGTGTGTAGAACAGAATACATTAAATTGGGCAAGCGGCAATAAGAGGAAGAGCAGATAGGGGAGGGTACCAGATTCCACGTGATTATATTATATGAAAATCCCCAAAATTCAATAAAAATAATCATAGGAGTGTTTGCCAAAATTAAAGAAACTATAGATAAACTCTTAAATGAATTCAGAGACCATAAACAGTTGGAAAGAAATAAGAAAACTATTATAGAATATGAAGAGAAATTCAACAAAGAGAAATACTGAAAACATCAAATTAAAATGTTTGAAATGAAAAATGCACTAAGGCAAATTAAAAACTCAATAGATCCATGTGTGGTGTTGCATGCCTTTAATCCCAGCAGTCAGGAGGAGAGACAGGATCTTCATGAGATCAAGGCCAGCCGGGTCTGCATAGCAAGTTCCAGGCAAACTGAGACTACAGAGAGACCTTGTTGTTCTAGTTTGCCTTTAACTGCTGTGAAAAAACAAATTGATCGATATCAGCTTGGAGGGTGGAAAGGATTTACTTGGCTCACATCTCCTAGGTCACAGTTCATCACCAAGGGAGCCCATCTTGATGAGAACTCAGGTCAGGAGCCTGGAGGCAGGAGCTGAAGACCAGGTAGTAGAAGAACATTGCCTACTGGCTGTATACCCTGGCCTGTGCTCAACCTGCTTTCTTATACAATACAGAACCACTTGCCCAGGGGTGGCACCACTCACAGTGGGCTGGGTCCTCCCACATCACACAACAATCAAGAAAATGTTCACAGTCATGGCCACAGACCAGTCTGATGGAGGCAATTCCCCAACAGAGGACTCTTCTACCCAGGTGTGTCAAGTTGACAAAGCTATCCAGCACATCCTGTCTCAAAAAACAAAGAGAAAATCAAAACCAGAAATGTGGTAGAAAGCCTTACCAATTAAATGGATCAAGTTGAAGTTATAATGTCAAATTGGAAGACAAGATAGATGAATTAGCACATTCATAAATTAATAAAGTAAGAAAATCTGGTGAGAACATGCAGGTTCTATGGGATGGCATTAAAGTGGCAAATCTGTGGGTCATGAAGGATGAAGAAAAAAATGTCAGGGAAAAGACAAAAATAATGTGTTCCATAAAATTCCCTATAGCTATGGAGACATGACCATAGAGATTGAGCAAATACTTAGACCACCAAACAGACAAGATCATAAAAGAACCTCCTCAAGCCATGTTATAGTCAAAAACTAAGTGTGGAGAACAAAGAAAAACATAAAAATATTGCTGGAAGAGAGTTCAGATTACACGTAAAGGAGAATCCGTCAGAATTATAGATTTCTAACAGAAATCCTCCAAGGAAAAGAGCGTGGAATGATGTCGTCCAGGCCCTGAAAAATAACCACTGCCATCCAGGTTAGTACATCCATCCGATCTCTAAAAACCAGTGGAGAAAGAAACAGCTTTCCAGGACAAACACAATGTACAGAATTCACAGGCACTAGACCAGAAAACAGAAGATATTTGAAGGATTTCTACATGTTAAAGAGAAAATGACAATACATCTCTAAGGATGTGTTAAAGAATGCGTTACACTCAAAAACCAGTTAAGTAAATGAGGGTTAGGAAAATATCAACCATTACAAACAACTAAATGGCAAGCATTAATCCACGCCTTTCAATAATAACTTTTATTATTAATGGTTCTAATTCTCTAATCAAAAGGCATAAACTAGGCCAGATTCTGAACTGCTCCCAATCAGGGACTCTCCAGTCACTTCATATGGCCCATAGACTCAGGTAACTTCCAATGACCCCAAATTCTTTCTATAAATCCAGCACTACTACAATGTCAAAGTCAGACAAAGACAGGCCAAAAAGAGAAAATTATAGGCCAATTTCCCAGATGAACATAGATACAAAAATTCTCAATGAAACCCTCATGAACTGAGTTTAAGCACAGATCAAAAAGATCATTCCTGGACTGGAGAGAGGGCTCAGTGGTAAAGAGTACTGGTTGCTCTTGAAGAAAACCTAGGTTTGATTCCCAGAACCACAGGGCAGCTGATAACTGTCTCTAACTCAAATTCCACTTAACCGACACCCTTTTCTGGCTTCCACAGGCATTGCACAACATGAATGCCCTTGGCAAAACACTCATACACATATAATAAAAATAAATAATTTTATTTTTTTATAAAAGAGATCATCCCTATAACTAAGTTGGCTTCATCCAAGAGATGTAGGGATAGCCCAACACATGCAAATTGATAAATGTAATCCACCACATAGCCTCAAGTATCAAATATGAAAACCACAGGATAATAGCATTAGATACAGAAAAGGCCTTTGGCAAAATTCAGTACCTGCCAACCTCCCGCCCCCGCCGCCATGATAAAACCCATGTATGTAGAAATACAAGAGACAAATCACAACATAGCAAAGGAAACATATAAGAAGCCTACAGTCAACGTCATTCTAAATGTAGAAAACTCAAAGAATTTCCACTGAAATCAGGATCAAGACACAGATGTGCATTCTCTCCATTCTTGTTCTAGACAGAGCTTCTATTTTTAGCTAGACCAATAAGACAAAAATCTTGGAATAAATCCAACCAAGGAAGTGAAGGTCTTATATAATCAAAACCTTAAGACACTGAAGAAAGAAACTGAAGATGATTTGGGAAGGTGGAAACAATTTCCATCAACAGGATCAATATTGAAAAATATAGCTACCTTGCCAAATACAGAGTCATTACAATCCACATCAAAATTTCAACATGATTCCTCAAAGAGGTTTTTGTAAATCCCCAATTTCATGTAAAAATTACAAAAACCTTAGGATATCCCAAACAATAAAATAACTGGTTTTATTACCATCCCTGATTTCAAATCCTTCAGAGCTACAGCAATAAAACAGCATGGTTCTGGCGTAAAAGCAGACATTGATCAACAGAACAGAATTGAGGACTAAAATTTAAGCCATGCATGTACTTAAAGCCAGTTGATTTTTGACAAAGGGGTCAAAACCAGACATTTGAGAAATGACCGCACAGTGTAGTCAAGCTGAATAACTACTACATGATGAAAAACATGAAGATCCCTAACCCTCACCCTGCACAAAATCCAATTCCTATTATACCAAGGACCTAAACATAAAACCAAATACTCTGAACCTGATATTGAAAACAAAATAGAGAATAAAATACACTGGGCTACAGGCACAGGAAAAGAATTTCTGAACACTACATACATCATGTCACTGTATTGTTCAGAACTCTCTGAATGTCTCCGTTTCATGCTGGATCACAGTCCTACCAGATGTAAGCACATGTCCATCTCCATGGCCCGCTCAGCTTCAAACTGGCTCCTCCCTCACTGCCTAAGCTCCCTCACACTGGCTTCCTGTGGCAGCTGCTCTTCTCTCTGCCTGAAATGTTTTTCTTCCAGGTCTCTTAACAGTTGGTTTCTTCTCTGCTCCAGAGTTTGACAGTGATGTCACCAACACGTCAAGACATCTCCCTTGAACCCTGCTTTTTACAGACAACAGCTGGCCAACTCTTTCTCCATCTCCCAGCTTTCTTTATTTAACTCCCATGGATAATAAACATTGTGCATATTATTTTTCTTCCACTATGCTCCTCCATGGGTAGGACAGATGTCTCCAAGAAGGCAGAAGTGCATATACACTTCACTGCTGTATCTCAGGAGCTAAATCAGACCCTGCCACAGAGTAGAGTGAGTTCTTACTAAATTATTGGTGAATTTCTGAAAGGATCTCATTTCAGCTTCATAAGAGCTTTAAGGGAGGTTCTGGGATTTCCAGAGAGAAGCAGAGAGGACAGAACTGTAACTGACAATGGCCGAGCAGAGGAAGAGCAGGAGAAAGGGGATGAAGGCCAATGTTTGTGTTTTCTGGGTTTGGTAAGAGATGAAAGTCTAGTTTCCTCCCTGCACAACTCATCAGCCCTAAATCCTCCCAGGAAACCCACAGTCTCCCATAATCAAGTGTCTCTGCCTCCTGAGAATAGAAAGTTCTGCTGAAGGCTCCTTCTAAGCAGTTATTTGAAAGCAACAAATACAAATGAGATTAAGGAACCTATTCCAGAAAACAGAGTTGCTAAGCAGGAGCACTGCACTGGGAGTCAGCACTGCACAAGGATGGCTTCAATTCCTGCCTCGGATTCTGTTGTCAGTGTTAACTGGCAAGTAAATTAGTAACTTCCCCTCTCTGGGCCTCAGCAGTGCACACACAGGAATGCCTGTGGTTCTGCAAAACAGAATTAATCAATCATAGTTAATGGGAGTTAAGACTCAAAATTCTATAACTTAGAAAGCGAAGGTGCTTACCTCTCTGGGGTCTCCATGTAAATCCATCTTAAAGAGATTCTGTGAAGACGAAGACAGAGAGTGTATTAAAAAGCCTTCCCCATACAAAGCTGATCCCTTGAAGTATGCATAGAGAGTGATTGGGTTGTTCCTCCAGACTCCTACACAGTGTCTTCTGTGAATGGGTACAGCACAGAGCAAGCCAGGGGAGGGACTGTGGCACCAAGGAGAGAGGCCCTGAGACCTAGGGTCAGGATTGTTGGAGCACGGGAGAGGACAGCTGCTGCCTGGGTCTGTGCATCTCTTCATCTCTCCCGCAGTTTGTTGCTTCTGGCCACAACACCCCAAGTTTCCTCTGTGGAAGTTGTGAACACAGGTGATTGTGAGAGTGGCTTGAATGGATATGGGGCTAAGGTGGACTGGATTAGAAGACGATGCTCTCCTAAGCCTCATTTCCCAATTCCTTACTCTGACTTCCTGAGTTTTGGGAATTACATGTGACATGAGATCATCATGACCCCAAACATAAAGAATAGTTCAAAGATGTCTGCAAGGTAGTCACAGACTTCATATCACACGTGTTGATGCAATTTGGGGAAGCGTTTATTTTTAAACGGCATCATATAAATCTTGAGTGCTATTGTCTTTTACCTTCTAGGGAAACAAATCTGCACAAAGGAGTCAGCTAGTAGCAATGGAAAATGGAGAGACAGACACTGGCAAACTCTAAATACTTTCACAGCATCTGAATCCAGCCACATTCTGAGCCCTGTGCTTCTGAACATCTCTGTTATCTGGAGATTCTGTTATAACACACTTCTTTTTATGTTCAAGGATCTTTGAAATGAGTGTTCTCACCTTGTCAGAAAGCTCTAATGCCTTCACTTGCTGAACATCATTCTAACCTCTCTTTGGTGTAGATTCACCATGTTTGGAGTGATAACACTGCTACATTTAGCTAATGAATATTCCCTATTTGTGGAAAGCAACAACTAGATTCCCTTCATTAGGAGTTTTAGCTAGCAAGAAATCTAAGGATAAAAAGCCTCCCTCTCTTTCTCTCTGTCTCTCCCTCTGGTCAGTCAATAACTACAGAAGCACTTCCACAAGAACTCAGAAACCCAAAGACACCAAATATTATAACATGGGCATGTCTATGATGGATGAAATTTTTTCCTTTTTCCAAGTATTCAAAAATAGATGGGAGTTGGATGTTGAGGTGCATACCCATAATCCCAACACTAAAGAGGCTGAAACAGGACGTCTTTGAGTTTGAAGCAGGTCTAGGCTACATAGGGAAACTCTGTATCAAAAATACAAAGAGGAACATCTGGGTCTTAACTCTCCTGAACATGCAGGAAGAACAATGTGATTGAGGCCTTCTATGGCGACCCAGAAGTGTCCTCTAGTGTACAAGGTCCAGATGAAGAGACCAGGGCCTCAGTTGAGTATGGAGATCACACTCGTATCTGTCCATGCAGAGGAGATAGCCCCTATGGTCCTCCATTTCCCTTCATTCCAGATATGTGTCTGTGAGGTTCCTTGTGCTAATAAACTACCAAGAGCATTCACCAGTCCTGACACATCACCTTTTCTGCTGGCTGTAATGAGTGTATCTCCTCTCTGAACCCACACTACACATAACATGACTTCTATGATTCTCATTGAATTGTGCTTGCAAACAGGGAATATATGCAGTTTATTTCTGCATCTCCTAGTCTACAAAATTATCATGGTTTGATGGAGGAAGTTGGTCAACATATACACTATTGGTGAGTAGGAAGCATTCATGGATAATTGATTAAAATATTGGGTGAAAATGTAAAGATTTATGCTGGTTGGTTGACTCATAGATTGTGGACAGAAGGAAAGGAAAGTGAAAGGTTCTAAATGGACCTATACTGAATTAATGAATTGATTTCAGTGAATTGGGTGGGTAGAGAGTTGAATAGATGAACGATGTAGATGGATCATTATCCTTGAATCTTAACTAAAGTGCCATATCAAAAAATACAGAAAATTAGGTAGCAACTGCATTATTACAGTTTAGGTAGTTCCTAAATCAAAATAAATCATAATGCCTTTCAGAAGAATTTTTCACTTAATAACATACTCAAATACATTTGAAAACAAGAATGGCAAAATATGAAATTTTGAAAGTGCTAGGAGGATTCTAATGTAACTTTTCATCGTATTTGTATTGAACTTTTTGTAACATTTATATTTTTCATTTCTAAAAAAAACAAGGTCATAAGGATGCACTGTTCCTGAGAGATAAGAAAATATCCAAGATGGTTTGCCCAAGACCAAAGGAAAACTAAAGGGATGAGGCCAGTAGCCAAGTGTACAGGGCAGAGGTCAGCAGGACGGGTCATCTACCAGTTTCAAAGTGGTCTCCAAGAGCTCATCCTCTGTCTTGTGACGTAGGCAGTGAACCATGACAGCTGATGTGATGGTTTTACATCCAGAAGTGACAGCAATTTTCTGCAAGTAACCATAGCCAACAACAGAGGTCAAGAGTACTATCTCTACTGCCTTTCAATATAGACCAGATTCTAACACTCAGTTTCAAACTCTAGTACATGGTTATCAAAATATTCTGTATCAGCAGATGTTAGGTTCTAGGCCCCACGGAGTGTCACCTCTGCTACTAGTTAGAATTGGGATATGGACCATTTAAATATTAGAGTTTGTATTTCCTTACAGTTTAAGAGACACCATTATGTTGACAAAATGAATTGTCTCGAGAAGAGCCATGTGCAGTGGGTGAAGAGCAAGAACCCAGAATTCTATTTTCTGATGTAGACACCTTCTCTGTATTCTGACTACTTGGCCCTCAGTTTCACCACCCATAGATTTGAATGATTATTGTATCCATTGTTTAAGGAGAACTAATCCAGATTATGTGCATAGGAGGGCAACTTTTGTTCCCACACCAAAACTTGTACTGAATTGTAGGTGTCTGGATAACATGATTTACACAAAAGCACCTCAGAATTTGTAGGGTGTGGCTTAGGTGTGAGCCCTAAAGAAACCCTTCTGTATAGTCATTCACACTTCAGGGATCCAGTGACCATCACAGCTGCATCCCATAGCAAGAACGATTCCCAGCAAAAAAGCAGGAACAGGAGCTGCCCAGGGTGGACCCTACCTCAGCCAAGGGCCTGGTGTCCTTCTTAATCAGGCCAGCGCTGAGGGCCACCCCACTCTCAGAAATGGCCCTGTGGAAGAGGTTCTTGGCCAGGGGAGACAACACCTGGTAGGGGAGAGGAGAGAACAGTTTAAATTCATAGAAATAATCAGAGATTCACAGACTCCAGTGGGGTCAGTGTTTGGCCTCCTGCTCCCAGTGGGATCACTGTGACCAGGGTTTTGACTCCATCTGATCACCTTGAAGATCAACATGCTGTGTCACCTATGGTCATACTGGCACCTAGCCAAGGTGAGATCACTTCAGTGACTGCATTTGACAATCAACACCAAGTTTCACTTATCCCCATAGCTGAATTTCATGCAGACATTCCTCTCAGAAGAGTCACAGTAAATCAAACATCCAGATAGAGTCAGAAAAGAAGAAGCAAAAACTGAAAGACCAACCTGCTCCAACAGATGTGTAAAACATGACAAAGAAACACGAATACAATACAACATCATCCATGACCCATCTTCAACCACACAACTCCTCTACAATGTAATCTAAACCCTCAGAGATAGATGAAATGTGTAAGAAGGAATGTGTGTCTTTTCAAACAAATTAATGATCATATAGAAGACTCAAACAAACATGTGTACCAACTAAAGAGATTTATACAAGCCCTCATGAAGATAGCCTCCAAAGTAAATGAAACAGTTGGGAAACTGGGGAAGGAAGTCCAAAACACAGAGGAAAAATTTAGCAAGGGAATTGAAGCATTAAAAAAGGATAAAACAGACATACTTAAAATGAAAGAAATGGTTTGTTCAATAAAAACCACATCACCAACAGACAAGACCACACAGAAGAACAAACTTCAGGAACGGAGCACGAAGTGGAGACAACAATACAGACAGAAACCAGAGGAATCATTAAGAGTCATGAACAGCATTTTCAAGAAGTTTGAGATGCATCCAAGAGGCCAAATCTGAGAATCTGTGGTGTAGAAGAAGGATCAAAGATAAATCAAGTGGAATATGCAAACTGTTCAATTAAATTATAACAGACAACTTCCCAAATCTAGAGAATGAAGCTAACATTTGAACACAAAAGGTGTTTAGAACCCCACATAGACAGGCCAGGGAGGAAGTCTCTACAATACATCATGGTCAAGACGCCACATATTACAAAGTAAAGAAATAATGCTAAAAGCAGTATGAGAAAAATATCAACTCACAAGCAAAGGTAGGAATATTTGAATAATATGAGAACCTTCATCAGCAACCATAAGAGTCAGAAAAGCATGGGATGAAATATTTGTAGCTCTGAAAGTAAATAATTGTGAACCAAGAATGCTATTCCAGCAAAGTTATCTTTCAGCATTGACAAAACAGAAGGATATTTCTAGAGGAACACAAATTAAGGCAATTCATGACAACCAAGCCAACACTACAGAAAAATTTTAAAGGAATACTATACAAGGAGGAAGAAGAAAGAGAGCCTCCTTCATGAGAACATGTGACAATATGCACTCCATGAAAGGAATAGAAGAAAGTAGAGCTGTGAAAGAAATAATCATGCCCAACATGGCATCTCCAATATGGAGAAGGAAAAGAACTACTAATGATTCAGCAAATAGAACATCACCTAACAAATTCATAGGAAATAACAAACCCCTTTCTATAATAATGTTAAATGTAAATGGACTCAACTCCCCACTAAAATGATTCAGACTAAAGGGCTGGAATAAAAAACAAAACCAATTCTTGGTTGTGTTGAAGAAGAACACGTATTTAGGAAAGACATCCCCAAACTGAATGTCAAGGGATGGAAAGCCAACTACCAACAAGTGGAAGCTGTAAACAGGCCATCTGTATACCTCGTAAAGCAGACCCCAAACTAAAGCAATCAGAAGAGATAAAGTGGGACACCCATTCTAGTAAAGGGAAGAACCAATCGAGAAGATGCAACAGTTGTAAACATTGATGCACCAAATCGCTAATGTAATAAACACTCAAAGTTATAAGGGTCACATGGATCCTGTCACAATAGTCATGGAGGACTTCAACGTCCACTTTCAGGCTTAGGTGGGCTTCCAAACAACAATAAGCAAAGGAATTTCAGAGCTAAAAGACACTGTGGATAACTGCACATAACAGAGATATACAGAATATTCTGGCCAACAGAGAGTGAAAAACACATTCTTTTCAGAAGCACATGGAACTGTCTCCAAAACTGATCACAGCATAGGCCAAAAGTAGAGCTTTAGCAAATCCAGAAACACCCTTGAGATACGTCTTTGAACCCTATGAGACCACAGGGAATAAAGGCAGAAATCAACAGATATCTGATGTTGCTGTCTCTTCTTCAGGAGACTTGAAATACTACAAAATCAAAGTGTACGTAAATACATAAAAATCAATTAAATTTGTTTACTGAACCATTCCAATTTATTATCACACTGCAAACAATATATGAAAGAAATTAAATTTATTAGTTGATTATTATTAAGTCTATGTATTATATGAAAACTATAAAACTGAAGAACTGTGTTCATCATGCAGATGAAAAATTAAAAAGACAGACAAAAATGTATGTAAAAACCTTGTGGAAAAAATGGACAGAAGAAAGTGATTTGCAAGAGTATTTTCCTTGTTTAAATAAGTTCATTTGTAATCTCCAGGTAGCTCATCAGCAGCTAAGATGCCTGAGACCTTAGCTTTACTTCCAGACATTAAAATGGTTCAGTTAAGGAATAAAATGGCCTAAAGAATCCAACTAGTGAATATTTATATTCAAGCTAATTTTAAGTTTTGCATTTATAGAATTAAAATGAAGAAGGAAGCTATAAATCTATATAATTGTTATATATGGAACAATCATGGAAGAATTAAACTAAAATTGGAAAGTTGAAAAATAAACTCACACAAAATGAATAAGTGACACACACACATGAGAGAGAGAGAAAGAGAGAGAGAGAGAGACAGACAGACAGACAGACAGACACAGAAAGAGAAAAAATGGCTCAATGGAGAGATGACAGACAGAATATGTAATATATGTTCATGGATTGGTAAAATTGTGGGAACGTTTATGGAAATACACAGCATGATGCTCACAGTGGCACATCCTCTTTGGATGTATTTGTGATTTGCTATATCTATTTTCAGGAAGAGGAAACTCTTTCCCTCTGAACACCCAGCTAGTTGATTAACACATGTTTGAAAATTATAGTGATGGGGTAGCACTCTCAACTCTGAGGAAGCTGGAGGACTTCCTTCAGGTTTTTAGAGCTTCCCTCATTGTCTCTCTCCACACCAGGGGGATCCCACACTCAACATTAATTCTCAAAAGAAGTGACTCCTAATATTAAAACGATTATTAAGAGAAAAATAATTCATTAGGAGGGAAGAAGACTATCATAGAGTCTTCTCCCACAGGTATCTCTTGTGGCCCAAGATATAAAGCTGAGCTCTGAGATTCTAACAGTGAAAGAAGGCAAGTTTGACCTTAACCTTCCACCATCTGATGTTGAGCAAACAGAGTCAACCTGAATCTTGGTGTGGAAAGCAAAGTGCCTGTGGCTGGACTGGCTGATCTCCACCAAGTCCCATCAGTAGCCTGGACATGAAGTCTCATACTAGAAACACTTACGAGAACAGAGACACTTTCACCTCCGGCTGACTCTCCAAAGATGGTCACGGAGCCTGGGTCCCCTCCAAAGTTGGCAATGTTGTCCTGGACCCAACGCAGTGCAGCTATCTGGTCCAAGTGACCCCAGTTCCCCCGGCTGTGTTCATCACCTGTGCTGTAAGACAACAGTGGGTTGAGGGAGAGGTGTCATGGCTGGGTTCTCAAGTCAAGGCTAGAGATGTGCTGGGGCTCTGGGTAAACTTTCCTAGATAAGAATAATCTCTGCTTTCTTGACATTCCTCCTCACCTGCCTTTCATCTTTACAGCAATGTTCTCTATGGGGATGTACACTCATTTTCTAGCAATTATGCACTGAGCATCCAAAATGTACCCAATGTTACCCTAAGAGCTAGAGTTCATCTGCAAACAGACGAATCTCTTAACTCTTCAGTTCCTACTGCAGACCACAGTGACACGGGTGTGTAGAACTATAGTATCAAGAAATGAAAGTTCTTTGAAGAAAAATAAAACTAGGTTACAAAAGACACATGGCTGTGGATTGTAGGGTGGTATTTCAAATTGCACAATGCATTGTATATTACATGATGAAGGAAAGGCTTCTTCGAGGCAAGGGCAGTTAGTGGAGATCTGTATAAAATGAGTGAGTATGTAGACTTGTAAATATAAAATCATAAAATATTATTGCTATTAGAAAGCACAGGTGTAAATTTCTCAGGGACAATGGGAAAGAGTGAGTGTAGCTAGAATGAGATGCAACTAGAGCAGGTGTCATGAGCCTTGGTAAGAACTTCTGGTCATTGTAAGTATGTGGGAACCATCTGCAGACGCAAGGTATGATTCATCTATGTCTCTCACAGCACTCTGGCCAGTCTGTGGAAAGCACACAGCTTAAACACAGCACATTTTTAAAAATTGGTGGTTATAATAATTATCCATTCAATTATCCATTCCTAAAACATAAGGCTGTGATCAGAGTAGATGAGAAGTCAATGAATTTGGTTTGTTTTAAAGGTGGACAGAAGAGGGCTTGCTGGATGATTGGTGTGGAGTACAAGAAAAAAAGGAGTTTGGGATGCTCACAAGGCCTTGGTGCAGAGCAAGAAGGAGGATGGAGTAGACAGCACCTGCACTGGATGGTGCAGTAAACGGAGGAAGGTTCTCTGCTGTTCTCTCTGCCTGGAACAGTAGAAGCTTAATCTATCCCCAGAGTACTGTGGTCACTCTGGAAAGCTTATGGTTTAAATTATCTGTTCCCTGTGCCAAGAATAGCAGAAAAAAACTCAACAGTGCATACACAGGCTCAGAGGCAAGTGGACAAGGGTGACTGGGAAGTAACTACATAAAGGAGGCCCATTGATAAAGGGACTGGGCGCATTGTGAAGGAACTTTGCAAAGGTCTCAAAGGGATGACAGTACTAGAACATCTTTGACTTGGCAGATGCTACATTTTGAATATGCTGTGTGAAAGGATTATGCAGTGATGGAATCTGTTAATGATGAGGCTCTGTGGAAGGACATTAGGTCACTGGGTGCACTGCCTTTGGGAGGGATTAATGTTGAACTATGGGACCTAGGTTAGTTCCCCAGTGAGTGAGTTGTTATAAAAGAGCAAGGCTCTGTTCAGCTCCTCTGCTTCCTGTCTCACCATGTGATCTCTTCTGCAGCTACAGATTCCATTCTTGTCTCTCTACCATATTGATCTCAACTGAGGGCCTCTCACCCGACCACTAAGGAAAAAAAGAGTCTCATCTTGGATGTTTGGATTTCCAAGTTCTTAACTAAACAAGTATTTTTTTCCTTGTAAAAGTCCGAAGATGTGGTATTATTATGTAAATAAAAAAGGCTGATATAGTGGCTAGTGTTCAGAAAAAGAGAGTCCAAAGCCCTACCTGAAGAATCCCCAGATGCCCAGGCGGTACTGAATGGTCACTACCACTACATTTTCATGGGCAGAGAGGGCCAGGCCATCATAGGTTGATGCCCCACCCAACACTAGTCCACCTCCATGGATCCACACCATCACCTGGAACAGGACACAAGAACACAGATTATATGATGCCAGCTTGAGAAGACAATTGGCGTTGTCTGGTTTGGTTGCCCATAGCTAGGCCGTGACTCAAGGAAAGTATCATCCAAGTCACAAAGGCTGTAAAAGTTAGTCTCTCTCCTCCCTGGCACACTTGATGGGGGCCCAGGATCTCATCCTACTCAATGCCCTCTGTCTTTTCCTTAGGCCCCTATGCCCTGTTTTTCCAAGTTTCTGTCAACTGGAAGTATCATCCTGAGAACAACCATGCTAAGGGTATTGTGTTCTTCCCAGGGTTCTACCCACCTCATGTCTCATCCATTCAAACAGCTGAACATAAAAAAAGGATGCCAATTAGTTTCATCTCTACTAACTATAATGTGGTGGAAAATGGTCTCAAGACCCACACATGGCCCTAATCCTGCCCTTTCCCATGAGGCCTCTCCTCTACCTTCTCTGTGTGTTCAGATCCTCTAACTCTGCTTGGGATAGCTACTGGCCCCATCCTCAGAATGAAGTCATTCTGAGCCATTTGAATGACTTCATCTGAAAGCCTACTACCAATCAGAGGCTGTATTAAGACTTGAGGGTGATTTTGATACAACAAAATTCTTGATTCATACCTCTTGGATTTAAAGAGCTCACATTTCAGGGAAGAACTGAGAAGACTAAAAAGTAATATTGCATAATATTGCTAATAAAAATAAAGAAATCATAAGACAAGGAAGTGGTATCCTAAGCACTTAAATAATCCATGAGATAGATTTCTATTTCCTCATTTGGCAAAAAGAAGTTGAGATACTGCCTCTCCGTGAGTTTTCAGCGAATTAGAGTTAGAGGGAACATTGGCCCGTTGCCTGGCTCCCGTGCTGGGGGGCTGAACTCCTACATCCACAGTGCAGGGAGCCAGCTGCTGTAACGGGGTCACACCCTGCAGGCCCGACTAGGTCTCAGTCCTGCTGCTGTGTGTGCTCAGCCAAGAATAGCAGGCGTGCTGGTCTCTCAGGAGAACTGAGGACAGCTTCACAGTCACCTCTGAACACTCACATAGGATGAGTTCATTTTGAGAAAGCAAACCAAGAACTTAAGAAATGTCCATAGTATCTTATCTAATCAATGACAAACCCATAGCTTCAGGACTTGTGCCTGTAGCTAAAGGTCTCCTGCCTCCATGCTCTCAGAGCCTAAGTTTCTCCCCCATCCCATCTTCAGGGAGGGACGGAGTCAAGATCATCTCAGCATGAAGTTGGGCAGTAACAGCGTGAAGAGCTTTGGATGCCTCTGTGCAGACCAGAGAGCAAGGCCCTTGAGACGGGGACTCTGTATGACTGGCTCATATTCCTCACTCACTGACACCAGGTCTGCCTGTGTGTATTGTGACAATGTACAACAAAAGGCTGAAGGAATAAATGACCAGAAGACTTAAGTCCCTCCCCTCCACCCTCTGCTGCCCCTTATATGCTACAAAGTTTGGAGGGCTGAGCTCCCAGCTCTTGACACCTATGTCCACAGTGCAGTGAGCCAGCTGCTGTAACAGGGTCACACCCTGTGTGTGACCAAATTTCTCTGTCTATCTTTCTCTCTCTAAGGGTCAGTTTTTAACACTGGGACTTGTTATGTAGCTCTGTCTGACCTGTTGTTATGTAGCCCAAACTTGCTTCAAACTTGTCAAAATCCTTTTGCCACAGCCTATTGAATGCTGGAATTACAGATGTGAGCCCAAAGTTTCTCTCGAATGATCTTTTCTTGCTTCTTCTTCTTCTTCTTCTTTTTTTTTTTAATCCATAAGGTGCAGGAGATTAAACTCAAGTCTCCTTGAGCATGCTGAGCATGTAACTCTACCACTGAGCTACCCTGGGATCTCTCTTGCCCACTCTGTTTATCCGCCATTAGCAAAGTAGGCTGAGCCGGTAAGGAAAGGGACAGCAACAGCAACAATGTAGCAACAACATCAGAGCTCAGGAATGTAAGGCGGACATTGTGGTGGTGCCTCAGGACCACAGCAGGTGGGAGTCACTGTATGGAGCATCAGTACAGCTGAGCATGCTGGGGGCAGTAGCAGAGTTAACAGCAGCAGAGGCCATGACATCACCAATGATAGCAGAAAAAAACACCAGTAATAGCATAAAGCAGTCACAGCTAGTCCCTGAGAAGGGCATCCATCTGCCACAGTGAGAGGCCACTGAGATATCCCAGAGAACAGCAAGGTAGCAACAAGACAAATGACAGGAAAGAGAAGATATAGAACTGAGGATGCTGGAGGGATACAGACTATAAAGAGTCAAAGAAGAATAACCATAGGCTTTGGATGCTGGAAGAGTTCAAGAGAGCTGCTATCAAAGAAGGACGCAGGGTCTCAGAAACCCAGGGTCCTGGAGTTGTAGCACCAGCCACTATCAAAAGCTAAGGAATCCTGATACCTGGACTTGGAATCTAGAATATTAGTTGATTCAAGGGCAAGGGAAGAATACTGACTTCCTAGGTCTACAAAAGAAATGTGCCATTTGTTACCATAGGGCCCCAAACTGTCCCAAGAACTGCACCACTGCATGATCCCAGCTGCTGCCACTGACACAGATTACTGCTATCAGTGGGCTATTAGAAAAGCAGCTGAGGACCAACACTGGAAGTCTCTTTTCCACTGATCCACATTCATGGAGCAAGTGAACCCCAGACTGGTGACAATACATGTAATCATTCGTTACTTCTATTTGTGTCAGAAAACCTAGTAAAATGAAAATTCCAGCTGTGAAGTCATCTACTGCAGATACCCATTTCATAGACAAGAAAACAAAAGCACATGGAGGTTAGATCAGAGCAACTATTCAGCGCCGCACACCACTTTAAAGCCCCATGTAATGCGTTGTTACAGCTCCAAGTACATTACAAGCAGCGTTTCCAGACTTCAGTGAACACAGAAGGCAGGCATCACCCCTGATGTCCCCGAGGGAAGCCGATGGGAAAGTTGTATCTTCTATAGTAAAAGGAAGCTCTGGGCCTTTCAATCGTTCCTGGACTGTGGTGCACCCGCCCTGAGATGCCTTCATCCCCTCCAGCATGCACAGAAGGTCCCTGACATTGGAACTCATAAGTCTCAGCTGGTGGCCCTTCATACTTACCGGCAGTCTGCTTCTCTTTGTCAAATCAGCAGGACTATAAATATTTAGGTAGAGACAGTCTTCAGAAAACTTGAGAGCAATGCTCTCCTTTCGATTGGTTAGCAGGTCGTTGACTATCTGCCCTGCTACTGGGTCCTGGGAGCACCTGGGAGAGAAAGAAAGGACCCAAGGTTCAACCACATGCAGACTGAAATGTCACCTGGCGCCGAATGAGAGATTATGTTTGTAAGTCAAGTTGCTACTGCCTTATTGAGGTGCTGGTGGGAATCCTGGGACTGTAGTATCCCAATCCTGCCAGATAAGGATTTGGCAAACTTCCCAGAATCTTAGGTCTGCCCTGGCTAAAGAGAGAGGTGCCCATATGCTGGCCTGCCCTGGGAGATGACACTCTCTGAAGTGCCTAGAGAGAGTCCTGCCATCCACTGGGCTTTGTACAGTGGGCTGCATAGGTGACTAAGTTCTTCTTCCAGGTAAACATATTCTAGTCCTTGGAAAACTGCCATCAACTAGGGAAACACCTTTAAATGGCAGAAATATATACTGAGCAGCATTTCATCAGTAACCTCAGGAGAACTGTTTTCTAGCTCTGTTTTACACACTGATGTGCTGAATTACTTTGGGTAAATTTATTGCTGCTCTGGACTCTAACCTGCCAGGTCTAAGTGAGGAGAATTTTGTCTCTAGGGGCCTTGATATTCTGGCCTGCCGAAGTTCTACCATAACTACTGAGGACGTACGTCACTGTTGGCTGCCCTTATAAGAAGTCTCAAAGGCCCGCCGTAGATTTGAATCAGTACCTTCCAGTGGGCCAGGTACTGATTTACAACCCTCCTGTATGCTCACTCATATATGCCTCAGATCCAGCTCTAGGCACAGGTTCCACCTCTATCCTCTTTTCACAGATGAGAAAACAAGGCGCATGGAGGTTGGGGAACCCACACAGCATCTCACCACCTGGAAGAGCCATACTATACAGTGCTTTTATTCCAAGTACGTTATAAGCAATATTCCCAGATCTCAATGGACCTAGGCAGCCCCACTGTCCCCAGGCTGTAGATGAAGCAGTTGAAGCTCTCAGGGCATCTTTCTTCCAAGTGATAGAAGTGGAGCACTGAAGAGGATTTCCACATTTTATTCTGAGGACCTTTTCCCAAACAATCAGAGTAAGAGGTATAATAGTAATAAGGCAGTAGTTTAAATGTCAAACGAGGGAAAAGCTAAATTAACTTGCATTTAGTCACAGAGTAAAGATTGAAATTGTATTTGCTATTGCTATGATTAAAATGTATATTTTTATTTCTTAAATAGCCAGAGTAAATTTCTCTTATAAGCCCAAGCATTGGTAAGAATCTACTGATGGAGATTTTCATATTTTTCTTACAAATGTGTAGAGTTGGAATATTTCTGGATGAAAATATAGCATAGTTCATCATCCCTAATACAATAATGTCATTTCTTAAAACTTATGTAAAACTATTCATGGGTGCATGAAATTCAGTTATAACCCTTTCATAATAATGTTATGTATAATGCCAAATACCTAAAAACAATTTAATCACCCCAAATTAAAAACTAGGCAAATGAATTACAGTCTGATGCTGGATATAATGAAGAATGTCCAGACCCAGCATAATGTCTTACATGGGCGGGTAGGAGGTGACATTCTTCACATAGTTCCACGGCTCTGCAGGCTGTGGTGGAGCAAATCTCAGGGATCCAAGGGGAGGCTTGGCAAAGGGAACACCCAGGAAAACGGCCACAGGCTGTGGGAATCCTTCTAAGCTGACGTACTTCCCCAGGACTTTGCCATGCACGGTGTCTACCACAGGCGATGAGGAAGGGTGCCCTGCTGGAGAGTAGATGAGGACACATTAGAGGGGAAAGGTCAGGCCTGAATCCTTAGTGGAGGTTCCTATTTACTGTGCATGTGACTTTGAACAAGTAACCTGAGTTCTGTAGGCCTCAATGTCTTCTCATAAGAAAAACATGAGGAAATCTATCTGAATTTTAGAGGGCTGAAGGGAGGGGCAAATTGGAATTGCACACAGAAAAGCATTCAACCAAAACTCAATGTGAAAATATGGCCGCTACTGGACTGTACAAGGTCTTTGGTATCATTCTTCAAAACCTTTGGAAACATGCATCTATTAAAGTCCCGGTATCGAGCTTCATGTTGGAAGAGGGTGAACCAAACAGGTGGCCTTCTGTCTCAGCACAGCTGACCTTGAAGGAAGGACCACAGACACAGTTGATCTAGGGTTGAGAGGCAAAAGGACTGGGAGAGGGACGGGCAAGGTGCTACAGGAATCGGAAGGAGTGAGTACTTCTGGTCTGTGTCTCAAAGAGGAAGCTGAGTCATGGAGGAGTTAGAGATGATGTAAGTCGGAGGAGATGAAAGAAGAATCAGCAGAGAGCAGCAGTTCTGATAGAGTAAAAAGAGAAGGTCTGGCTGGGACGGTGAGCGGCCTGTGAATGAACACCACCAAGAAGCGGCTGTAGAATGGTCAAGAAATCCTGGAATGTGAAGATGCCTATGAAGAGGACTGCAAACTCCGGGACTGGGCCTTATCCAGTGGACAAAGTAGCAGTATGCACAGCTGTGAAGTAAAGGATGCAATGACGTTCCAGCATCACCCTCCACAGGTTCTAAGCAGGGTCCTCCTGACATTGCAAGTTGCTCTTTTTCTTTGTGATTTTCTAGACATGTAGTCTAAACACTGACTACATTTTACCATAAGGAAATATGGGTATGCAAATAGGAAAGGAGGACCTGATTCTTGCCCACATATAAAGACCAGGGGAAAGGAAGAGAGCTCAACTCAGGTTTCTGCTGCTGGCTCCCTGTGAGGCAGCTGCTGCTAGGAAGCCAATGACATGTCCTGAATGACGCCACAAGACACAGCATTTCAACCCTAGAAGGCAGTCAGGGGCAGCTAGTCATCCACCTGAAGGTGAGGTCGATACAGCAGGGTTGTATGTGACTTCTTCACAGGGGCCATCGTAAAGGGACAGAAAGACTGAAATAGAAAAACCAGGGACAGTCATGGCTGGGAATTAGAAAATCTGCACGGTGATAGCAGGGACGGGTGCCTCGCCATGGGAGTGCAGGGGGAAGGGAGGGAAGCTTAGGAACAATGCTGTGTGCTTCAGAGACGTGAAGGAGGGCAGAGCCTGAGCAGAAACCTTTAGGAGTGGCCTGCCTTAGATTATTTCTGACTTTCCCTGAAGAAGAGGGCAGAAACCAGATTTCTCAGCATAAAGCATTGGGTTAACATTAGAGTGAAGCTCAAATCAGACAAAACCCCAGCATAGAGGTGGGGACGTGGGTAAGAAATCCCAACGTCACCTAAGGAATTTGGGGAAGTGATGGCTGCTGGGAGGGGAAGAGACAGTGTCTTACAGGGTTGGGACTCTTGGTGGGCCCAGTGGATGGCTCCACACTGAAGAACATTAGGGTTGCAAATCATACTCTATAGGCCATATTATATATTAAAGAGAGTTCATTAAATTGGGTGAGGGGCAGCGGAGAAAGGTGTGGAGAGGGGGTGGGTCTAAATGCTACAGCTTTACCATAAACACATTTCTTCCCACCAGACACATGCTTTTTGGAATGTGCCCCCTCCCCCAGTTCACAATATTTGTATTTCAAAAGGACTTACCCCCAGCTGCGCAAGCTGCAAAAGACACCAGGATCAGAGCACAGAGGTACATGGTGTATGAATCGAGGCTTGGGGACCAGTGAAGTTTCCAGTCTGCAACAAAGGGAACACACTAATTTTGCTCCAGTTTTGGAGAAAGCCTGCAAATCCCTCCCTATCGGCTGTATAATCTCAGAAAACCACAATACTCTTTCTATTCCAAAGAGTTCTCAAGGTTTCCCAGGGCATTAGTAAGGCACCCTTGCCCAGAGTTTGCCCTGCTTTATCTGAACACTCTTGGACTCTACACTTAGATTACGCGTGGCCACAAACTAGTCAAACAACTTCTTACGTAAGCATTTCTTCCCTGCAGCATTGCAGCCTTAGTACTCTCTGTTAGCTTCCTAGATTCAGGCTCTAGCCTACAGATACCTTCAGGCAGGGAAAACTTTGTTTTGAGATCCTCACAACAATCTATAGGACTTTAGAACTCACAGATTCACATCATGGGGATTAGGGCAGACCTCTAGCATCACCTACCTGATATTTCCTAGAGGTTTTAGGCTCTCATGTTTGGTAGCCATTCTTAATTCGGTCTTAATTCACTTTGTCAGACTGTTGTCAAATGGTCTAGCCTTATGTCATGCCCAACCATGGTCAGGAAACACACTACCTTTCAAAAGAGTGATTGGGGACAGGATACTCTTACAGTAAGTGAACTATATTTTGTTTAAATGTTTTTTATTAAGTTGTTTTTCCCAGTAATGGGTTTTTAAATAGAGTTTCATACAGAATTTGTCACTGTTGGTCCTTCTTCCCCATGCTTCCTCTCCATTCCCCTGCCCCAATCAGCTTGTCCTCTCCCACCAAAAGCCCCACCTTTCCATTTTCCTGCTTCTTTTATCCCTCACATCCCTTTTCTTTTTCACTCAGGATTTCTTTTCTAGTTTCATGACCAACCCCTCCCATGTATATACACATATATAAACATTAAAATCTAGAATCCATCTGTGACAGAAAATGATCTCCATTTCTGTCCATTGTTATTGAAAATGTCAAGATTTCATTTTTCTATATAGTTGAATAAAGTTTCATTGTGTATATGTACCACAGTTTCTTAATCCAATCATCTATGGATGGGTATCTAGACTGGCTTATTTCTTAGCTGTTGTAAATAGTGACACCTCAAATACAGGTTTCAAGTATCTCTTTGATAGGAACAATGAAGTTGGAAAACCTGGAAGCCTTATCACCAAAGACTAGTTTTCATAGTTCTAGAGGATACTATGCAAGCTTCTAAGGGAGACAATCAACCAATGGTCAAACCCAGCTCTAAAGCAGAATAACCGTAATGACTGGCACAGCAAACTACCTCCATTGGTTCAGGAGGTATCACTATTATCTAGGGTATCTAGGTTAGATAGTAATTAACAACTACCTAAATGAACTTAAAGTCCTCTCAGTGAGAGTAAACTCATGTGTGGTACTGTAAATAGCCAAATTTACAGGCTGGAGAGGTCAAAGTTCCTAGAGAAAACCTGATCTCTGTCATAAGTCTAGACCAATGAAATTTTGTACCATATGCTAAATATGAATCCTTATATTTACAGACAAGTATACAATACACCACTCATCAAAGAAGCTTCTTTTTGCAACAGATGGAGGCTACTGCAGTGTTCCACAACTGGTCACACACACATAATGTACATAATGTACATCTGAGAGATTCCCAGTCCTAGCTGACATATCTACAGTGGAATCTCTACACCTAACAATCATGGTGCATAGTGCAACAGGAGGTAGACAGAATATTAGTGCATTCTTCAACTCTCACCAGCAAAGCTTCCTTATACAATAAAGTGATACACACAGATGGCTGCAACTGTCAAAGTTTTAGAGACTAAGAGTTTACAAAGTGTGTTTCCTTGGACAGAACTCTTATACTAAATCTCACCTACCCATGGCTCAGGGACCATTACAGAAGAGGAAACAGAAAGATTGTAAGAGCCAGGGTTGGTCCTTGAACATAAGGAAACAGGCTTTCATATCACGTGAACTTGTGATAACGGTGGTACAGAGCACAAGACCCATGTCAACTCAATCAGCCAAGGGCCCAGAGGAGCAAGAAAAATGGGAGGAAGCCCAGTCCTAGCCTGAGACTGATTACTGCTGGGTGAGGGAGAGTAAACCTTCCTTAAGATCTCTAGGTAAGGTAGCTAGACTAGGGTTGATGAACTTGCACCAAAGGACATGTGAGTACAAACCCTTAACTGGAAGGGACTTAACTTGTATGGTGGAATCCATGAGATCCAGTGGTGGGGTGTGGGATCATGGGAAGGGGATCTAAAGTTGATTAAGAACTGTTGTATGAAATGTACAAAAGCTCAATAACCATATTTTAAAAAGAGGGAAATGTCTGTCAGTTTAACAAAGTCATAACATTACCCAGCAATTCCAGTCCTAGAAATATACCCAAGAGAATTGAAAACACAGGCCATACAAAAACTAGAATTTAAATAGCAACATTATTATAATAGTCAAAATGGGAAAGCTCGAAGTCTGTCAACGATTGAATGAATCAATGAGAGGTAGACGGTCCAAACTATGAAATACAACTGAGCCATCAGAACACGCAGCAGTGTAGATGATTAACAAAGCATGCTAAATGAAAGAAGCCAGACACAAAGGCCAAAGGCTGTGTATGATCTTGTTCATATGAAATGTCCAAGATAGTAAAATCCATAGAGACAAAAACACTTAGTGGTTGTAATGGCAGGATAAAGGGGGAGGGGCAAGAGGTGAGTATTTCTGATAGTGGGAGGGAGCTTTCAACAGAGTAATGTTAAGTCTTCTGGGCTTAGATGATGGTGATGTTTAATACAGTACATATGTTTTAATGTCAACGACTGTTGAATTGTACCCTACAAAGTGTATATTTCATATGAATTATAAAATGAAGTTCTTTAAGCATAGTTTATATGAGTTATATAATATAATCCAATTTCAATGATAATATACACCTTTATTTATGTAGAAAAGTTTCTGGATGATTCTCATGCAACCACCACTCATGTCTTACATGGAATGTTTTTTTTTTTTACTTCTTTTTTCTATTTTTATCTATCCTCACATTCATCTTCAAATATTTCTTGAGAGCATACAGTGTGACAAACCTGTGCTCAGTATTTTGAATGGAAGGCATAGGGTACATTTGGGGGTTGTCATCTTTGACAAATACTGACAGAATTCATATGATTTGTAGTCAGCCCCATGGGGGATGTTGACAGCTTGATTTGTGTTCTGTCCCCTAAATGTGTGTGCAAATATCCTCAGACCCTCTTTCATAGGATGAGAATGTGAGCAGATACTGCCAGTGACTGCCGACATGCTGGGGTTACACAATCCCAGCACTCTTAGGTGACTTCCACCTGCCAGGAATGCCTCCCCTTTTGAAGGATTTCCCTAAAGTGGAGCAAAGCCATTTTGTATATGACAGGGCAGAAATTCGTAGTCCTTTGCCAGCTCCATGGCACCTTTCAGTCAGTGACTGACACTTACTTCAGTTCCTCCACCTCTTTGCTGCAACAACTTTGAAACACACATTCTTTTCCTCACATTTCCTCCTGGTCTGAACTGAGGCCATGCAGAATGCTGACATCATAATTAACCCTTCGCTATTTCTCATTATTATTATTCACAATTATTCCTATGACTATTCGCTTATCGCAAAATAAACTTCAGGTATTTGATGGCATGGTGATGGAGATCCCAGCAGAGACAGGCTAGACTGGCTCTCCAACAGTTCAGTAATGTGTGTGTTTATCATACTCAGAAAGTTGATTTCCCCAAAGCACTGGGCACCATGATACAGTTGGTAAGACTATGGCTCTGTGGTCATACAGGTTTTGCACGATTATTATGCTTGTCTCAAATCTGACTTCAGTGAAACCCAAAATAAGGTGGAGGATCCATAGTTCCTTTTTCAAAATCACTCTTGTGTTTGATCTGGATTGCAATGTGCGTCCCTTCATGTCCTGAATTTGCATTTTGAATTTCTGCCCCCAAACATTATAACGTGACTGTAATTGGACATAAGCCCTCTAAAGAAGTTATAACAGTAACATGATGTTATATAATCCAACATGACTGATGCTACAATAAGAAATAAAAGTGGACCTACAGATACATCAAAATTACCTGTGCACAGAGGGTCCACCATGTATAGAGGGAAGAAAGACCCAGCCTACTATAAGCCAAGGAAGAAGGCTAGGATAAAAGCCAAGCCTGTTGGCAACTTGGTCTTAGACAACCAGCCTCTAGAAACATGAGAAACTCAGTTTCTCTTGAGCAACCCACCCAGTCTGTAATGTATTGCCAGGGCAGCCTGATGTGCTTGGTCTGAGTGCCAGTAGTCTGTACTCCTCAGCATGCAACTTATGCCTCTCCCTATTGCAACTTACCTGCAGACAAAAGATTCTCATGACTTGGTCATAGATTATGCCGAGCATCCATGGAGGATGATCCCTATTTATAAGACAGAATTAAGAGCCTGGTGTAAACGTGCATTTAAAAATTGGTCATGTGAGTGATGTTCCTGTGATGTTGTACCACCTGAAGTGAATTGTGCCACACTCAGGCTTAGACCCTGCAAAACCCTTGTAAACTCTGTAAACTCCTGTCCACATATCTAGATGTCAAAAGGAAGAAAATCCAAGAAGCTCGAGGAAATGACTATAGCATGATGACCTGGCTAACCTAATGCTGGTCACCTACCTGGTGTTCATGATGATCAAGATGGACACTGTATGTATGTTATGGAGAATCATCAATGGTTCCATTTCCATACTGACTACATATCCCAATGTCCATAATAATTTTGCTGTTATTTTAGCAAATAAAATAAATATATAAAATATAGTGACATATTATGCATACTTACCTCTAAATTTGTTATATTTTAATACATGTTTCCCACTTATGAATATGATATAGAAGCCCCTTTTCAAATAAATATGTTAAAAAAAGAGGTTTGAAGAAAATAGATAATATTAATGATGTTGAAATGGGGGTGAACCCGAAGGAGGGGGCACAGAGTAATATTTAATTAAGAAAGAATAAGAAAAGGACACTAGTCGAGGAATGAACACAGCATAGAAACTACGGGATTCTTTCAGGGCAAGAACACAGGCACTTTAAAGGCAACAAGAGGATTATATAAACTCCTTGAAACAGAAATCCTTGGCCAAAGTATTAGTGACAGGGTTCAAAAGGTCAATAGAAGAGTAGCTCGAATCCAAGGTGGAATAGTCCGTTGCCAGCCTAAGAGAAACGCTATTTACATGATGTTGTGGTGGCTTTTGTGCAAAGACATGGTTTAGTTAGAGTTTTTGGGTAGCCCTTGTCATCAGATCAAAAGGTGCAGTACCCTGTCCTTCGCATCCCCCAAGATTTTTGTTATTGTGAGTGGTTAGGGCTTCACACAGGGATTTCATGTGGATTTTTGACAACTCTCATATTGTCAAAATGAAACAGTCACTCAGAACGTTAATATGAGTCCATACAAAGTTCCAAAAACAGAGCCTATGTCCAGGGTACACTGAAAGATGCCTTGTATTTTTAAATCTTCTTCATGGTGAGTCGCAGCACTTGGTGTGTGAGTAAACCTCTCATTCAGAACAACCTTCCTTTTAACCCCGTCCCAGAAAATATTAATAGTATCAATGGCAGATTCCAGGTCAGTGCAGTGTTCTCCTCACCTAATTCATGATAGAATGAGCAGGCAAAACTGAGAAAAGGGTCACTGTACATTGCTTATTCTTGTGTAAAGCCGATTCTAATATTTTCAGGCCTTGTATCTGTTGAATAAATTATTAAGTGTAAAGAAACCTTCACAGATACCTGTGCTGCCATATTCCACCAACTTATTAGAGCTTAGGTTCCTTCCCTAGGATTTTGATTCCTATATAGTAAACTTTGGGGAAAAACAATAACTGCAATCAACTGCTGACAGGCAACAGAAAGTTTTGTGTTTTCTACAACTCAGGTGACACAGGCAATTTAGACTTACTGAGCAGCTCTAAGATGTAGTATGCGGCTTGGTGAACTGTGCTTCACTGACCATTTCTGCAAAGTCATCATGAAACGGAGAAGCTCCAGGGACTGCAGCCAAAGGCAGGCAATTTTAGGTGTGGCTCTTCTGTTTGCCTGAGTCTCAAATGGGCCTGAAGTACACAGGAGCATAATCCATTCCGACCTTTCATGTTTCCTTACAAAAACACCAGAGTTTTAATGACTGAGTGCCAAGGCGGTTTGCCAGGTTTCAAAGGCCAGATAGTGGGGGAAAGACAGAACAGTGAACATGGGAATGTGTGCATTGCTAAGTATCTGGGCACTGCCCGCCTAATTAGAACAACTAATGAGATCCTTTCATGTGGGTAGAGAAGGGGAAGGGAATTTTCTTAGGTGTTCTTTAAGAACAAATTCCCTTCTTGGTCAATCTTCATCAGAGTAGATCATGTCCAGGAACTGGTTTTAATTCCATCACTAAGTCCTTGCCCTTCGTGTAGGGTTCCACACCTTTTTATCAGTTGCATTTAGTGCTAATCAACAACCATTTTTGAATTTGGGGTCTCCAGAAAATTCATTACAGGCAAAACTTAGGTTTGGGGGAAGAACCCATGTGAGTCTAGGGGATTGTGATGTGCTGTTTGGGTGTTGGTTGCCCAATCGTGCTTGGTGTTGATCTTGGTCAGACTTGCCAAATGACGTTAGCTGAAAGAACATCTCTCGCCAGACTCCTGTCTCTTCTTTCATTCTTGCCTAACCCTTTGCCCTCTCCTCCTAAATTTTGGCCAATGAACTGAGACTGTGACTGCATACAATATCAAAGTGTTTTTCTTTTGCTAAGGCTGCCAGTTGGGACATATTCCTAATACATTTACGAAAGGTAAATGGCTACCAGCCACCACAGAGTAAAAGTCAGATCCCTTAGATTATGCCCCTGCTTTTGAGATTGAATCTGTGTATGATGTTAAGTATCCTCTATTCATATCAAAGCCTTAAATTCTACTAGGTAAGAAAAGAGCTGAGTTGGGGTCACATGTTAGTAGCCCTGCTGGTGAAGGATCTGTTAGTGGGAGGAAGGCGAATGATGGCAGGAAAAAGACCCAGAATTTCAAGGTCATATTTACAGTTTGTGGTGTGTGGGTGGGTGTCCATCTCCAACACGGCTATTGTGCTCCAGCCATCTCAGAGAATGAAGGACAATCGAACAGGGCTTCAGGTGGCTCAGAGTGTGACGGGAGGAGCTCCCAGGATACTGCATCGGTGGGCAGGTCAGTTATAAAAACCAAGGCAGGGGTTTATATAGGGAGACCTTTCTGACCATTACAGAAGGTGAGAAAGTTAAAGGTGGGGTCTTTAGATAAAAGCGGGAAGGTTGTAGGGCTGATGTGGAAATTAGGAACGAGGAAATGAAACCCCAAAACCTGGTTCTGGTCTGGGGTGATCTTTGTTGGGAAAAGATGATTTGTTTCTACAGTGGCTTCCTAGGGCCAGGTTATCACATCAGGCAGAGCAGGCCAGACTCCTATCATCCCTTCAGGGTATCTGGGGTTGCTTGGCTTTGCTCAATACCTTTTACAATAGACCCAGTTCCCACATCAGTGTATGCATATAACTAGAACATTCTACAGGTCAACAAGGAAGTTGTCTTCTACATGACCTCATGGATCTAGACTAGGGTGCTAATAAACTTTAGGTAAATGATAGACAGTGAGAATTGTAAGGTTTGCAAGCTATGTAGTTCCTATGGTAACTATCCATTCTACTGTGGTAAAAACATCCATGAAAGTGAACATGACTATATTTCAGTACAACTATATTTTGAATATAGGTAACGGGCAAGTTTTGAGCTTTGGGCTACAATTACCATATTTAGTCTAGATAGCAGTTGCTTTGCCATTTTTACTTACAGTTTTTAAACTTGTCATGAACTACAAGTGGGAAGAACACACAGGAGTGACCAGGGCTTTTGTAAAGGTTCAAAAGTGACTCAGTATAGAAATTGAGTCATATGATGAGTCTAATCAGAAGGAAGACTGGGAAATGTAGCCTGAATGTGTGCTAAAGAACTTGGATAGTTGGAGCTGGAGAGATGGCTTGGTGGTTAAGAGTACTTGCTGCTCTTGCAGAGGATTCTAGTTCAGTTTCCAGCACCCACATGGTGGTTATCAACTGTCTATAACGCCAGTTCCAGGGTATCCAATGCCCTTTTCTGACCTCCGTGGGCAATTCACAGCAAGGGTGCACTTACATACATACAGACAATACACTCATACACATAAAATTAAAATAATAATAATAAAAAGATAGATTTTAATTAACTCAGAAATTCCTGCCACAAACACAGTGTATTAAATCATGACCCTTATATTAGCAACTATTTTTTCCAATACACAAAATACAAAATTGGTGATATTAAGAGAATGCTCGCACGTTCTCCCTTCTCTCTCTCACTGTCTCTCTCTCTCTGTGTATGTGTATGACTGTTTTCTGTTCTTCTCACCCTTCTGTCTCCTTTCTTAATTCTCCCTTTCTTCCCTCAAACAGAGAAATGCTGCTTGAAGAAATAGAGCGAAATCTTCCATCTACAATTCAGGAAGAGTGCCCTCACCAGGAATAGAATCACCTGAGGCGTTGGCATGAAAACTCTAGCCTCTGAGAGTATGCTAAAATCAACTGCTGTTCATAGGTCATCCAGTGTACTCCATATTGTTACAGTAACTTGATTAGATTAATATACACCAAGGAGGCAACAACAATGTAGTGGATAAATTATAGCATGTTCAAACATTGCATGACCTCACAATGCTGGTAATGAACAAACTATAACCATACACAACAACATGAACAAATACCACAGTGACACTGTTGAGAGAAAAAAGGAAGGCTCAGGATTAAATGATTTTGTTAAGAAAAACACAAAACTGGACCACTGCAGACTGCCAGAGAGCAGCTGAACCCAGCCTCTGCATGGTGGTGAGCTTCCCAAATCATGCTGTTCCCATCTTCCTATATTGGGACCACCTGCAGTCCCTCCCACTACTCTAGGACTAGGCTTCTCTGACTGCCACTAAGGACCAAGACCTTTTCAGACTGCCTGAGAATGCCTGAATCCAGCCTCCACCTAGAAATCTTTCAAAATTGTGCTGTTCCCGTGGGTCATAGGAACCCATACCTTAAGAGCAAACCTGACCTAGCTGACTGGCACCTGATATGAACCTCTGCAGGAGTCCCTGGGTATCTGGTCTGAAAGCATCTGGTCCCTCCAAGAAAAAACTCAAAAGAGAGAACCTGAAACCTAGATCAACCAGTTTGTCATTACCAATAAGGAAACAACCAAGTCCCATTAAGTATGCAAACAGAATCAGATTTCAATCAAACAAAGGAAGGCTTAAATTTCATACCACAATTGCAAACAACAAAAGAAATCTGCATGCCAAAATCACAATGAAAAATAATATGGAAAACCCAAATAATATGTCCCCACCAAACATCACCAGTCCTGTAGAGGAATTCTACAATGCGACCCTCCTAGAGGTAACACAGGACACAGAATTTAACAATCTTAAACATGATCAAAGAACTCAATGAATTTAAAGAACACACAAACAAACAAACAAATCAAAGAATTATAAGAAGATAGGGATAAACTTCTGACTAAACTCACAAAAATTGAAGAAAATTGAGACAACTCAAAAGAAAGAAGTGAAATACTCAATAAGCCAATTAGAAATGACAGGAGAAACCATCATCAATACAATAAATGAAATGGAAAACAGAATATCAAAATTGGATTATAAAGTTGAAGAATGGGGTGCTCAAGCAAAGAGTTTGAAAAGTTAAAAAAAAAACCCACAAATTGAAATGTGCAGGAAATGTGGACCACCACTAAAAGACCAAATTTTTTCATTGCATCATAGGCAGAGAGGAAGGAGAAGAATCTCAGGATAATGGTATGGACCTGATCTTCAACCAGATTGTAGAAAAAAATTTTTTTTCCAAAATTAAGGAAAAACATGCCCATACAAATACTAGAAGCATATAGAACTACCAATAGATAGGACCAGAAAAGAAACATCTCACATCATATCATAGTGAAAACACTAAACACACAGAATAAAGAGAGAATACTGAAAGTTGCAAAAGAAAAGCAACAAGTTCCATGTAAAGGAAAACCCTCAGAATTACAGCTGACTTTTCATTGCAAAGTATGAAAGCCAAAAGAGCCTGAACCAAATTATTCGAAGTTCTAAATGAATGGCCATAAATACCAACCCAGAATACTTTACCCAGCTAAAATATCTATTAGATTTGAAGGAGAAAGAAAAGTCTTCCACGACATGAATAGACTGAAATAATTCATGCCCACAAAGCAAGTCTTTGAAGGATTGAAGCAATACAAAGAACTGAAGAAAGAAACAACTATACCCCGCTGGCAACAGAAAGAAGCTAAATGACACTATAATTATGGAAACACAAAGTTAGTCCAAGAATACAAACAGAAATCAAAATGACAGCAAGTAAAACACACCTTTCAACAATAACTTTAAATATCAATGGACTGAACTCCCCAGTTAAAAGACATGGGCTAGTTAAATGGATTAATAAACAAAACCCATCTTTATGTTATCTGGAAGAAATCCATCTCACCTTCAAGGACACGCACTACCTTAAGGTGAAAGAATGGAAAAAAAAATACTCCAAGCAAATGGCACTAATAGACAAGCAGGGATTACAATTCTGCTATCTGACAAAATAGACTTCAAACTAAAGCGAATCAAAAGAGAGAAAGAGGGTCACTTCATTCTGATCAAAGGAACAATTGACCAAGAAGGTATTAGAATCATGAACATAATTGCACCAAACTCTGGTGCAACCAATTTCATATATATAGTACTACAGGACTTTAAGACACAGATTAACCCTAATTCAGTGATAGTAGATGACTTCAATACCCACTGTGTCCATGAGGCAGGTCAACTGGACAAAGAATAAACAGAGAGACACCTGAATTAAATGATGTCATACATCAAATGAACCTAACAAATACCAAATATTCCAGCCAAGCTCCAAAGCATATACCTTGTATTCAGCACCTCATGGAAATTTCTCCAAAATTGACAACATACTGGGACACAAACCAAACCTCAACAAATACAAAAAACACTGAAATAATTCCATGCATTCTACTGGATCACAACACAATACAGTTTAAAATCAATACCAAAGGAGCCCTAATAACTATTTGGACACATGAGGATTAAACAACACACTCTGAAATGATGAGTGAGTCAAAGAAGAAACAATGAAAGATATAAAAGTACTCCTAGAATTAAATGAAAAGAATAATAGAATACCACAAAAGTACCACCTGCTCTTGCAGAGGACCCAGGTTCGATTCCTAGCACACACATGGCAGCTAACCATCTGTAACTCCAGTTTCAGGGATTCTGATGCCCTCTTCTGACCTCTGTGGGCATTGCACAACACGAGTACACTTACACACATGCAGGTCATACACTTATACACAAAAAATAAAATATTTAAATAAAAGAAAAGCATTCCTAAGAGGGAAGTTGATGGCTCTACATGCCTACATTTAAAATATCAGAAAGAATACAAATAAATCACTTAACATTGTAACTCAAGACTCTGAAAAGGCAACAAGTAATTAAAACCAAACCCAACAGAAAAAAAGAAATAAACAAGTTCAGAGAAGAAAATAATGCAATGAAAACAACATAGCATATAAGGAAATTGAAACAACAATACAAAAACCTCTAGACTAAAATATGCCCAGGACAAGATGGATTCACAACAGAATTCAATTAGCCATTTAAAGAAGATCTACAACTAATATTTCTTAAATTATTCAAAAGAAACAGAGGGAGAACTCCCAAATTCCTTCTATGAAGCTAGCATTACTCTAAAACCAAAACCTAGTAAAGATACATCCATAAAAGAAAACTATAGACCCATATCCTTAATAAACATAGATGCAAACATACTTAAAAAAATCCTTGAAAACCACATACAGAAACATATCAAAAAGATCATCCACCAAGATCAACTCTTGACTTTACTTCTTCTTCACATCTCCTAGGCACAAGTCAACATTTTTCTTTTCTCCCTATAGCTAACAGTGATGTAATTTGCTGAGTCTTTTAGGTAAACCGACTGAAGGGATTCCCCAATTGCCACACTCTTCAACCCTATTCAGCACAGAAGAAGCCAGAACAACCAGCATCCAAATTTCCTATTGACAATTAGGGTACCTTCTTCAGAGGGTGGCATGATAAGAATAGGCAGTTTAGGGTAAAAAGATCCCAGAGAAAAAGCAGCCAGTCTCTTTCTTGGCTATAAGCCAAAATGTCCTGAAGTCTCTCAGTAGCCTTGGTCTATGCCAAAAGGTGGAAATGACAAAAGTATTTGGGGCTCTTATCTAATCTGTAAAAATTTTAGGGTAAACTCTTCAGAGGGCAGAATTTTGGAGTAGCAAATATCCCTAATTGTCAAGATTACAAAATCTCCAGTCTAGCCGTTGAAAGGCCCACCTTTCCAGTTTCAGTGATCCATCATCTGATCAAAGAACCACCCCTAAGAAGTCACGTTCACAGTAAGTTATACTAAAGAGATGGGTGGAATACCTAGTACATTAATGAGCAAGGGAACATTTCCTTCCTGGTATCCAACTTCCCAGTGCAGGCCTTCTGGAACCAGCCACAGACATGTAGGTCTCTGTAAGTCTGTAATTCAGAAAATATTTCATTTTCATCTTCACATCCCTTTTCCAAACATGATTTCTTTAATGCTTTGGGCTGTCCTAGCATCTAAATTTCTTCACTTTTTTCTAAAACTTCCTTCTTCCTACCATGTGGCAGACAGTGTGCCATGTGTCTGACCTTCATGCAGGTTTTAAACCTACTGAACCTCATGGATTTTCTTTCTTCTCCACTCCATTATCCTTCCCGAGGCAACTGCCAAGATTACCAGTTCATCTGCCCTGAGGATTTTGCTTTAAAATAAAATTGTCCTAAAGTTTAAAACAAGATAGGTTTAGGAAAGGACTTTCTAAATTGGACATCAACAGTTGACAAGTGAGACCTTATTAACCTAAAACGCTTCTGTACAACAAATGACACAACCAGGAAGTGAAGAGAAAACCCACTGAGTGGGAGAAAATATTCACCAGTGACACATCCGACAGAGGTGTAAAATCCAGAACATACAAGAACTCGAAAATAAAAAATCAAGAAAACAAACAACACAATTAAAAGGTGGGATAAGGATCTGAACAGAGAGGTCTCAAAAGAAGAAATAAAAATTATTAAGAACATCTTTAAAAATGTTCAGTGTCCTTAGTAATGAGGGAAATGCAAATTAAAACCACTTTAAGATTTCATTGTACGCAAGTCAGACTTGGCTAAGAGCAAGAAAAGAAATGATACCAAACGTTAGAGAAGATGTGGGGAACGAGGAACGCTCATTCACTGCTGGTGGGATTGCAAATTCATGCAACCGTTATGGAAAGCAGTGTGGAGAACTGTTTAAAAACTAAAAATTAACCTACCAGTTGACCCGGTTATATCATTCCTTGGCACATACCCAAAAGACTCATCCCACGGCAGAGATACTTGCACATCCGTGTTTGTTGCTAGTCTTTCACAAGAGCTAAGAGATAGAAGCAACCTAAGTGTTGTTTAACTGAGGGATGGAGAGTGAAAATGTGAGACATTTACACAGTGGTGTTCTACTCAGCAGCAACGAAAGATGAAACCGTGAAATCTGCAGGTTAATGAATGGAACTAGAAAGTATTATACTAAGTGAAGTAACACAGACTCAGAAAAACAAAAGAAGTATGTTCTGCCTCGTTTGCTTATATGTGAGGACATAACCTGATGTAACTGCAGGAACCAGGAAAATGAAAGGGAGGTAAAGGGAAAGAAGTGACCAGAAAGAGAAGAACAGTAGGAGACAGATGTTACTGAGGGAGAAATGTGTAAAATGGGGTATTTAAATGGAAGGGAGAATTCGGGATACATTAAGTGCTGGGGAATGGAGGGAAGGTTAGACAGGGAGAGAGAGGAGAGAGAGAGAGAAAGGAGAGATAAATAAAGCCTAGCCAGTTTAAAAAAGCAGAGGGAAATATATTAGTTCAAAAACCTACTTACAAGTTACACATACAATATCCCTCCCTACATGAGTCCATGTGTGTAGCTGAAGGCTACTTAAAGAGAAACTGTGCCAAACAAGAGAACCTTCTTTTGAGTAGTTGACAAGGTTAGACCAAGAGACTTAGAAAATTACACAACCTATTGGCAAAGCCCTTGATTGCCTCTCAGCACTTGAAGGTAAGACCCTATTGCTAAGGACAGGGCACACTTCAGAGATAAGATATGGAACAATGTAGCTGGAACTGACCTGGAAGATACTTCCCCTGAAGGGTAGCTATCATAACTTTGGAGAGCACTATGAAATATGCTAAGGGGGAACTCAATTGATGGTCAAACCCCAGCTTTTAAGTCTAATAACCACATCAATTGACGGTACATAAAATGACATTGGTGCAGTAGTGGCACTTTTATCTTGGTGGTATTCAGCAGCTACCTAATTGGACTTAAACCCTACTCAACAGGAGGAAGCTCATGAATGGTACTATAAACATAGCCAAATACACATGGCTGGAGAAGTCATAGATCTTAGAGAAAACCCCAAGGCTCTCACATCCCTAGACAAATGTAATTTCTTACTATGTACAATGTATGGATCTTTACAAATACAGATAAGTATCCCGATCATTAACCATCAAAGAAGCTTCTTTAACAACAGCCAGAGAATATTACAGTGTTCTACAACTGTTCATACACAGATATGGTTGTGAATTACCCAAGCCTAAGGGACACATCTACAAGGTAACTTCTAAACCTAAGACTCACGGAACATAGAATAAGTGGTAAAGAGGACATTAATACAACTCTCCAACCTCATCAATGAAGCTCCCTCATGTAACACAAAAGGTACACGGAAGTTTACAAATAGTTGAAGCTTAGAGTCTGCAGACTGTGGGTCCTTGTATAGGACTCCTACATTAAACTCCACCCATCCATGCCTCAAGGGCCATAGCAGAAGATGGGATGCAAAGATTGTAAAAATCAGATAGGAGGAGGAGGTGCATGGCCATAAGGAAATTTAGAGTTGTAGGCTCCTGGGACCTTGCTCATGTGACCCTCAATGGTGTCAGCATGCACAACACCCATATAAACTCACACAGACAAAAACCCAGCAGAGAACTGTGGAGATTTTAATCAAAGAGTTACTGTCAGCTGATTACTGCTGGGTGATGAAGAGCTTAAGGGGAGGAACTCTGGATGGGCTGATTAGCACCATGGGATTAACTTTCATTGAGGGTCATTTTGGAACACTAGCTTGACATGATGAGCCTTGATACAGATGTCAGAATGCATGAATTTCAGTGGGGGTTGAGGAAGGCTGTGGGAGAGTTCCCATGCACACAAGGGTATAGAGATGATTGAGGTGTGAAATACACACCAAAAAAAAAAACAATAAAAATATATTTTAAAAAAGAAAACTTTACAATTCATAGTTATCAAAGGGACAAAGCCTAAATATCAGGCCAGTCAGGAGGCACAATGGTGTGCATTCTGTGGTTAGTACCGCTTTGGGGGTCTCATCTGAAGATCTGAAGCAGTATAAGCAGGAGTTAATCTGTTATAATTTCAAGGAACGCCTGGGCACATTGCTTGTCTTAGTTGTTTGATGCATGGTATAGAGTGATGATAGCAGGTTACAGAGGCCCCTGCTATAATCCCTAAAGTTAGTTAGAAAATACAGAGAAGCAAAAGCTGTTTTTAAAAAACTGAAAGCACATATAATTCCTCTATTCAGAGGGAACTCATGTAACGTCAGCGATGTTTTCCATTCTTTTACTTGTTTTCTGATTCCTACTTTGAACACACGTCATACATGTTGGTAACTGGATGGCTGCTGGCTCAGCAGTATCACTTACTGTCAGTATCACTCACTTTCCTAGTATCACTTACTGTCATTAAATATCACAGTCTGACATTTAGAACCTGTGCTAAATTCAGCATCCAGCTGGAATTACTTAGTATCTAATTTAGTGTGTAATTTTTTTCTTTTACATTATACATAATACTATGACCAAAAGTTATACCTTAGTTATTACACATATTGATGACTGTTTGAGGGTAAGTTCTAAGAAACTGCATTTGTGAGTCAACTAGCATAAACCCTTTGTAAATTTGCCCTCTAGAAATAAACTGGTTCTGTCTACTCTTTCCATGGACAGCTGACAAATCTCACTCCCTGGGTGATGATTTGTACCTGTTGACTAAACAATTTAATATGTCAATCATAGAAATAAGAAATGTAATCTTGATGTTTATGTTACATTTACTTATTGTTAATTCAAGCAAGGTTACAACTATTTTTTGATATTTGAATTACTGCTTTAATGACCATGATTCCTCTTATTGTTGGTGATCCAGGAAAAACTCCCCAGGACAAAAATCGCTAAACCAACTTTTTGGATACACTCAAGCTCCTTGGCAACTGTGACATCCTGGTCCTTGAGAGCAAATCATTTCTTCTACATACTGAGGGGGCAGTGTGACTGCCTCAGGGTCCCGTGGAATCTGAGAATACTGTTTATTATCTACTTAGAAATATGTATAGTTTGGGTTCTTCTGCTATATGATCTTGAGCAGGCACTTAAACCGGCCTGTTCTTTTTTTCTTCATCTGTGAGCTGAGGATAAATATAGAATCTACACCTGGGGCTGA
This sequence comes from Eospalax fontanierii, assembly GCA_035773235.1. NCBI lineage: Eukaryota > Metazoa > Chordata > Mammalia > Rodentia > Spalacidae > Eospalax > Eospalax fontanierii. The sequence continues at coordinate 14,496,833 of CM069552.1, forward strand.
TCTGAAGCTTAAAAGAGTTAGGACACAGGAGTTAGTACTCTGGGAGGAATTAGTAATTCCCACCAATTCTGTTCCTCATTCTACCATGGTGACTTCTTGTTAGAGAAGACAATAGTGATTGCTGGAAAAGGAAGATGACAGAACCCCAGCAGGCTCTAACGGCAAGGTCTATAGAGACAGCTCTTAGCCTACTTCAACCTGGTAGAATGAGGTAGTGTAAGAAAAGAACTGAGCCGATACCACCGAGCACATCGGTGACTGCAGCAGGACTCGAATGCAGTTCTCTGAGGTTGTCCCACAAGAATGTTAGTTAGTCATGACCTACAACAGGACAAAGTGTTACTGGAGGTTCCCTGGAATCCCAGAAGTCTTCTAAGCACCACAGTATGTCTACATCATGAAAAATCAGAGTCACCCTCAGGCCACTGCAGGAGACTGCACAGGCCCTGGAGGGTTTGTTACCTCCCAGGGCAGATCAGCATATGATCATCTCCATCATCCAGAGCATACCAAAGGTTCTAGGACAGAGAGAGGTGCTAAGTCCTTCTGCAGGGGTGGGAGGCTCTAGAGTCCCAGAGTTCCCACTTGGACACCTAGAGACCCTATTAGTTGTTCCGTTCTAGTGAAATGAATTCCATTTACAAGCTCAACCCTCCCACTGACATCAGGATCCAGGAGATGTTTCCAGTTTCTGTCTGTTGGAGTCTCAGGTGGTCTCTCTCCCTTCCCAGGTGCTCCCAAGATACAGTTAGGGGGCAGAGAGTCAATGACGTTATGAGCAACAGAAAGGAGAAAATTCATCTCAAGTTTTCTGAAGACTGTCTCCACCTGAATATTTATACTACTGCTGACTTGACAAAAAACAGCAGGCTGCCGGTAAGTGTGGAATCAGCTACAATTAGGCTGATTGCATTAACGATGTTCTTTATTTTCTCTGTGTGGAAACTTTGCCATCCGCAGCCTCACTGACTCTGGAGGGATTGCCCCTCCCAGGACTAGCTTGTTCCTAGACATTGATAACCTCTTATTGTGAGCACTCCTTCATATACAGACTCACCAATTCAGACATTACAACCCCAAATCTCTCTTCTAACAGGCTTTCAGACTCTCACATAATAAATAATTAACTCCCTGATCTGTTGTTCCAGGGCCAGGTACCAGGTGAATACACCCCAAAGCCCAGTGAAATTATTGAAACTAGCAAAGTTGTGCTGCGTACCATGTCCCTTGTCTTCCTGACAATAGAAGCTGCAATAAAGCCTGTGGACCACACCTCCTACCTGAATGGCTTTAACTCTCTCTCATGGGATTTCCTTCACACATGATCTAAAGTTCTTTTAAATGTTAAGCTCTGTAACAAGCTTCTCTCCACCTGTATCCCACCGTACTACAGACGAGCCTAGCACCTCTCACATGCCAGCCAGGTGTTTCAAACTATATCCTCTGACTGCCTTCTGCCTTTTATTTTTAAAATTTAATATCTGGTTTGACTAAGTTCAAAAAATCAGAAAGAATACAAAGAAATCACTTAATATTGTAACCCAAGACTCTGAAAAGGCAATAAGAAATTAAACCCAAACCCAACAGAAAAGAAGAAATAAACAAGTTCAGAGACGAAAATATAATGAAATGAAAACAATACAAACAAATGAATCTAAGAGCTGTTCTTTGACATGTAAATAAGACAGGCAGACCCTTAACCCAGTTAATCAAAAGACTGACAGAGTAAAATGAAATCAGAGATAAAAGGGGAAACATCACAACAGAGAAGAAAAAGGTCCAGAACATTATAAGGGAATACTTTAAAAACCTATACTGTATTAAATTTGAAAACTTTAAAGGGAAGGGATGAGTATCTAAAATCACCGGAGTCTCCAAAGCTAAACCAAGGCGAGGTCAACAGATTAAACAGATCCATAGCATATAAGGAAACTGAGACAATAGTACAAAACCTCTGGACTAAAATACGCCCAGGCCCAGATGGAGTCACAACAGAATTCTGTTAGGCATTTAAAGAAGATCAACAACCAATATGTCTTAAATTATTCAAAAAGAAACAGAGGGAGAACTCCCAAATTCCTTCTATGAAGCCAGCATCACTCTAAAACCAAAACCTAGTAAAGATACAACCATAAAAGAAAACTATAGACCCATATACTTAATGAACATAGATGCAAATATACTTAATAAAATAGTTGAAAACCACATACAGAAACATATTAAAAAGATCATCCACCATGATCAAGTCAACTTTAATCAAGAAATGCCAGAATGGCTCAATGCACGTCAATAAATGTCATCAATTATGTGAGTGTACTCAAAGACAAAAATTACATAGTCGTTTCAGTAGATGCAGAACAGTCCTCTGACAAAATTCAATATGCATTTATGTTAAAAGACCTACAGGGAACTGGACTGGAGGGGACATACTTCAATATAATTAAAGCTATATATAACAAATAGAAGGCCAACATATTTCTATGTGGAGAAAAACTAGAAGCATTCCCATTAAAATCAGGAACCAGAAAAGGCTTTCCACTATCTCCACTCCTTTTGAATATAGTGCCTGAAACTCTTGCTAGAGCAATAAGACAAAAGAAGGGAATTAAAGGAGTACTAATCGGAAAAGAAAAGATCAAATTTTTTTTGGAGGTGATATATTTTACCCAAGAGATGCCAAAAATTCCACCAGAAAACTCCTACATATTTTTAACACTTTCAATAAAGTGGTAGGTTACAAAATTAATCTACAAACACCAGTAACCTTTCTATATACCAATACTAAACAATTAAAGAAACAGTACACGGAAACCCTCCCAGTCACAATAGCCTCTGAAAATAATATCTCAGAGTAAATCTCACAAAACCATTAAAAATCTCCTCAATGAACAATTTAAATCTCTAAAGAAAGAGATTGAAGAAGACACCAGGAGATTGAAAGACCTCCCCCATGCTTATGAATTAGAAGAATTAATATTTTGAAAATGACTATCCTACCAAAAATAATATATAAACTCCATGCAATCCCAATCAAAATTCCCATGACATTCTTCACAGAACTAGAAAAACAAAATCCTAAAATTTTGGAAACAAAAAAGTCTCCAGATAGCCAAAGCAACCTGGACCAAAAAGAACAGTGCTAGATGGATCACTACATCAGTTCTCAAACTATATTACAGAGATATAGTCAGAAAAACAGCATGGTACTCATACAAAAAGAGAGACATAGATCAATGTTACATACTTGAAGACCCAAAATGAGTGCACACAATTTCAGTCACCTAATATTTGACTAAGCTGCCAAGAACACACAGAGAAGGAAAGACAGCATCTTCGACAAAGGGTGCTGTCAAAACTGGCTCTCCACTTGTGGAAGACTGAAACGAGACCTTTTTCTTTCACCTTACCTGGAAGTCAGCTCCAAATGGATCAAAGACCTCAATGCGAAACCTGAAACTCTCAAACTATTAGAAGAAAACTTTGGCAGTAGCCCACCAGATATATGTGTCAATTTCTCACTAATGATTTTATTCTTAATAAGAAAATGCTGCTCAGATGTAGGACTTCAAATCTTGGCCCAATTCAGGACTGCAGTGTCTACGTGCAGCCAAGAAAGACAAGTCCAGTATTGTTCTAACCTAAAAATTAAATGATGATTAATTTCTTTTCTCTCCCTCTCTAGAAGCCTTTTGGGAGGGAACTCACGCTGAGTCTCCCCTCTCCTAGAGCTATCAAAGTGCCTAAACACAAATCCTGACTTTATCCCTCTCAAGTCCAGCATTGGTGTCTAAAAGAAAAATGACGAGGAGCCCAACAGATGAATTCCTTTGGAATCCTTGTCAAGAACTTCTCATGGACTTTAATTTGGATATCTGAAACTTCCCATTCTGACGTTTTCTGGTTCCCTGTTGAACTACTCTTGACTTGACTTTTCTTCACATCTCCTAGGCACAAGTCAACATTTTTCTTTTCTCCCTACAGCTAACAGTGACGTAATTTGCTGGGTCTTCTAGGTAAACCGACTGAAGGGATTCCCCAGTTGCCACACTCTTCAACCCTATTCAGCACAGAAGAAGCCAGAACAACCAGCATCCCAATTCCCTATTGACAATTAGGGTACCTTCTTCAGAGGGTGGCATGATACACATAGGCAATTTAGAGTAAAAGATCCCAGGCAAAAAGTAGCCAGTCTCTTTCTTGGCTAAAAGCGAAAATTTCCTGAAGTCTCTCAGTAGCCTTGGTCTGTTCCAAAAGTGGAAAATGACAAAAGTATTTGGAGCTCTTATCTACTCTGTAAAAGATTTTAGGGTAACCTCTTGAGGGCAGAATTTTAGAGTAGCAAATATCCCTATGTTAACTGGTCACGATTACAAAATCTCTAGTCTAGCCATTGAAAGGCCCACCTTTCCAGTTTCCGTGATCCATCATCTGGTCATAGGACCACCCCTAAGAAGTCACGTTCACAGTAAGTCAACTAAATAGATGGGTGGAATACCTAGTACATTAATGAGCAAGCGAACATTTCCTGCCTGGTATCTCACCACCAAGTGCAGGCATTCTGGAACCAGCCACAGACATGTAGGTCTCTGTAAGTCTGTAATTCAGAAAATATTTCATTTTCATCTTCACATCCCTTTTCCAAACATGATTTATTTAATGCTTTGGGTGGTCTTAACATCTTAATTTCTTTGCTTTTTCTCTAAAACTTCCTTCTTCCTACCATGTGGCAGCCAGTATGCCATGTGTCTGAAGTTCATGCAGGTTCTAAACCTGCTGAACCTCATGGATTTTCTTTCTTCTCCACTCCATTATCCTTCTCAAGGCAACCGTCAAGATTACCAGTTCATCTGCCCTGCGGATTTTGCTTTAAAATATAATTGTCCTAAAGTTTAAAAAAAGATATAGGTGTAGGAAAGGACTTTCTAAACTGGACATCAACAATCGACAAGTGAGACCTTATTAACCTAAAACGCTTCTGTACAACAAATGACATAATCAGGAAGTGAAGAGAAAACCCACAGAGTGGGAGACAATATTCACCAGTGACACATCTGACAGAGGTGTAAAATCCAGAACATACAAGAACTCAAAAATAAAAAAATCAAGAAAACAAACAACACAATTAAAAGATGGGATAAGGATCTGAACAGAGAGTTCTCAAAAGAAGAAACAAAAATTATTAAGAACATCTTTAAAAGTGTTCAATGTCCTTAGTAATGAGGGAAATGCAAATTAAAACCACTTTAAGATTTCATCTTATTCAAGTCAGACTTGGCTAAGAGCAAGAAAAGAAATGATACCAAACGTTAGGGAGGATGTGGGGAACGAGGAACGCTCATTCACTGCTGGTGGGATTACACATTCATGCAACCGTTATGGAAAGCAGTGTGGAGAACTGTTTAAAAACTAAAAATTAACCTACCAGTTGACCCGGTTATATCATTCTTGGCACATACCGAAAAGACTCATCCCACGGCAGAGATACTTGCACATCCGTGTTTGTTGCTAGTCTTTCACAAGAGCTGAGAGATAGAAGCAACCTAAGTGTTGTTTAACTGAGGGATGGAGAGTGAAAATGTGAGACATTTACACAGTGGTGTTCTACTCAGCAGCAACGAAAGATGAAACCGTGAAATCTGCAGGTTAATGAATGGAACTAGAAAGTATTATACTAAGTGAAGTAACACAGACTCAGAAAAACAAAAGAAGTATGTTCTGCCTCGTTTGCTTATATGTGAGGACATAACCTGATGTAACTGCTGGAACCAGGAAAATGAAAGGGAACCAGGGAGGTAAAGGGAAAGAAGAGACCAGAGAGAGAGAACAGTAGGAGACAGATGTTACTGAGGGAGAAATGTGTAAAATGGGGTATTTAAATGGAAGGGAGAATTGGGGATACATTGAGGGCTGGAGAGTGGAGGGAAGGTTAGACAGGGAGAGAGAGGGGAGAGAGAGAAAGAGGAAAGAGATAAATAATGCCTAGGCAGTTTAAAAAAGCAGAGGGAAATATAGTAGTTCAAAAACCTACTTCCAAATTACACATACAATATCCCTACCTGAGGCCATGTGTTGAGCTGAAGGCTACATATTTAGAAACTGTGCCAAACAAGAGAAACTTTCTTTTGAGTAGTTGACAAAGTTAGACCAAGAGACTCAGAAAATTACACAAGCTATTGACAAAGCCCTTGATTGCCTCTCAGCACTTGAAGGTAAGACCCTATTGCTAAGGACAGGGCACACTTCAGAGATAAGATATGGAACAATGTAGCTGGAACTAACCTGGAAGATACTTCCCCTGAAGGGTAGCTATCATAACTTTGGAGAGCACTATGAAATATGCTAATGGAGAACTCAATTGATGGTCAAACCCCAGCTTTTAAGTCTAATAACCACATTAATTGACGGTACATAAAATGACATTGGTGCAGTAGTGGCACTTTTATCTTGGTGGTATTCAGCAGCTACCTAATTGGACTTAAACCCTACTCAATGGGAGGAAACTTATGCTTGGTTCTATAAACATAGCCAAGTACACATGGCTGGAGAAGTCATAGATCTTAGAGAAAACCCCAAGGCTCTCACATCCCTAGACAAATGTAATTTCTTACTATGTACAATGTATGGATCCTTACAAATACAGATAAGTATCCCGATCATTAACCATCAAAGAAACTTCTTTTACAACAGCCAGAGAATATTACAGTGTTCTACAACTGTTCATATACAGAGATAGTTGTGAATTACCCAAGCCTAAGGGACACATCTACAAGGTAACTTCTAAACCTAAGACTCACAGAACATAGAATAAGTTGTGAAGACACAGTTATGCAACCCTTTAACCTCATCAATGAAGCTCCCTCATGTAACACAAAAGGTACACGGAAGTTCACAAATAGTCAAAGCTTAGAATCTGCAGACTGTGGGTCCTTGGATAGGACTCCTACATTAAACTCCACCCATCCATACCTCAAGGAACCATAGCAGAAGACGGGATGCAAAGATTGTAAAAATCAGGTAGGAGGAGGAGGTGCATGGCCATAAGGAAATATAGAGTCCTAGGCTCCTGGGACCTTGCTCATGTGACCCTCAATGGTGTCAGCATGCACTACACCCATGTAAACTCACACAGACAAAAACCCAGCAGAGAACTGTGGAGATTTTAATCAAAGAGTTACTGTCAACTGATTACTGCTGGGTGATAAAGAGCTGATGATCTTAAGGAGAGGATCTCTGGATGGGCTGATTAGCACCATGGGATTAACTTTCATTGAGGGTCATCTTGGAACACTAGCTTGACATGATGAGCCTTGATACAAATGTCAGAATATATGAATTTCAGTTGGGGTGGGAAGCTGATGGAGTGTTCCGATATACGCAGGGGTATAGAGATGATTGACGTGTGTAATACACAAAATAATCAATTAAATATATATTTTTTAAAAAGAAAACTTTGTAATTCATAGTTATCAAAGGGACAAAGCCTAAACATCAGGCCAGTCAGGAGGCACAAGATTCGGCAGTTTGTGGCAAGTGCCTCTTTGGAGTCTCATCTGAAGATGTGAAGCAGAACAATTAGGAGTTAATCTGTAAGAATTTAAAGGAACCCCTGGGCACAGTGCTTGTCTTAGTTGTTTTGTGCATGGTACTGAGTGATGATAGCAGGTGACAGAGGCCCCTGCTATAATCCCTAAAGTTAGTTAGAAAATACAGAGAAGCAAAAATTGTTTTTAAAGACTGAATGCTCATATAATTCCTCTATTCATAGAGAACTGATATAACATCAGCCATGTTTTCCAGTCTTTTACCTGTTTTCTAATTCCTGCTTTGAACACGCGTCATATATGTTGGTAACTGGATGGCTGCCTGGCTCACCACCTTTCCCAGTATCACTTACTGTCATTAAATATCACAATCTGACATTTAGAACCTGTGCTAAATTCAGCATCCATCTTGAATTACTTAGTATCTAATTTAGTGTTATTAATTTTTTTGTGATTTACATTATACATAATACTATGACCAATAACTTGTAGCTCAGTTTTACACATATTGATGACTGTTTGATGGTAAGTTCTAAGAAACTGCATTTGTGAGTCAATTAGTATGAAGCCTTTGTGAATTTGCCCTCTAGAAATAAACTGGTTCTGTCCACTCCTTCCATGGACAGCTGACAAAACCCACTCCTTGGGTATATGGAAGAATGATTTGGACCTGTTGACTAAACAAGTTAATATGCTAATCATAGAAATAAGAAATGTAATCTTGATGTTTACGTTACATTTATTTATTGTTAATTCAAGCAGGTTTACAACTGTCTTTTGATATTTGAATTACTACTTTAATGACTATGATTCCTCTTATTGTTGGTGATCCAGGAAAAACTCCCCAGGACAAAAATCGCTAAACCAACATTTTGGATACATTCAAGCTCCTTGGTAATTGTGTCATCCTGGTCCTTGAAAGCTGATCGTTTCTTTTACATACTACAGGGGCAGTGTGACTGCCTCAGGGTCCAGTGAAATCTGAGAATACTGTTTATTATCTACTTGGAAATATGCACACTTTGGGTTGTTCTTCTGGCTATATGATCTTGAGCAGGGTCTTAAACGGGCCTGTTCTTTTTTCTTCATCCTTGCTCGAGTCACTCCCGTATGACATTTAATGTTATAAATTTATATTCTCTCAGTTCTATGAAATGTGAGTGCCTTAAATATGGAAGTCATAAATTAAGGATTTTTGGATAATGTCCCCTGCTCAGCTTCAAGGCACATTACAAAGTCTGTTGTATTATAGTAAGCATTATGATAGAAAAAGGATTGAAGTTTTCCTGGAGGAGGTAGATGTGAATTGGACTTAGCAAGGTGGAGCCTGGGGGTGCAGAGGTGGTACAGGAAAGGCACATTAAGAAAGGGATCCAAATCAGGGCATTTGTGGGTCTTCAGATCATGATATAGACACATTAAAGTTAATAGAGATGACACTAAAATGCTCAGCTGCCTCCATGGATCGGGGGTTACAACACTGGGGTGCAGGGAGAACATGGTCCCTTTGTCCTCTGCTGTTCCCATGGTGATATTCTCAGTGTCAAGACCCTGGAAAGATTTGACCCATGGGCCTGCAGAGAATTCCAGGGGACACTGAATGAGATGACATGCTGGGCTCCAGTGTAGCTAACTGAGAAGCAGAAACACCACGTTTTGAAACCCAGCAGGGCACTGGTAGGCTTTGAGTGGTGATGTCTTAAGTCAGAGCCATGACAAAGAAACAAACCACACAACTTCTGAGTTTCCTCCCACTTCTTCCTAAGACCAGTGTGGTTCTTTTCTTGCTGTCTAGTAGATTCACGGAGGTAGACTGCTGTTCGGTGGAGCATCAACCTTTGATGGACTGCCCCTCTCCACCCATGGCAGTGTGGTAGTGGTGACTGTTCAGTACCGCCTGGGCATCTGGGGATTCTTCAGGTAGGATACTGGACCCTGAATTAGTTTGATTTGTAGTAACAACCTGGACGTAATCAATGATTAGAACAAGAGATTTATCTAGGTCAGTGTTTAAGGGGCTGGAAGCCAGAGCTTGCGTTATTCAGCCAGATTTGGGACTGGTGAGGGGCCGTGGGTTGCAGTGTAGATTGGAGGAAGAACAGATACTGAGTATGTGCGATAAAAGAGCAGACAAAATGGGAACCCGGAGAGAAGGGAGAGGGGAGTCGTGTTCTTTGGGTCACAACTAACTTCCTAAGGGAATGACATGATTCCCTTGAGTACATTTAACCCCTCGAAATACAGTGTACCCAGCCAAGGGCCTCAATCCCTATGCATTTTATTTTTGCATAAAACACATTACTGACAACACACCAACATAAGAACCCTTGCACCATCAACCACATTCAAACATTTAATTTGTAAAAACCCAGCCTCAGTTACATCCTCCCATGTGTGGACCTTTGCTAAATTTCTTCATGATCGGTCTAGTCCTTTCATTACCGGACCACATATACTATCACCTTCCTCAGCCACAACTGCCCACTTGCTTCTGAGCGTCTTTGTGGATACTTAACACTCCATGAGGATACTTACACTTCCTGTAAGGCCCATGCTTTGAGTTACCGCCTTTGACACCCTTATCTGTTTTTCACCTGCACTGCACAGCCCACTACAGCCCTCTATTACAGAGATTCACATGCAGGAAAGCTCTTGACTGTTATGCATCATCTCTAAAGGAACTCAGTTAATTGTTCTACAGGCAGACTTTCAGCTGACCAAGGTGACCATGCTTGCATCACTCACATCACTCACAGTGCGATGCTTTCTTCTCCTGGTCTTGATTACTTCCCATCTCCCTTCTTGCTCCTTTCCACACCTTCTCTGTGTCCACAGCCAGTGTATGTTGTTTCCTTCTCCTTGTTAATGCCTTGAGTGATCACAGAAACACTTTTGCAGTTCTCTGTTTGTGGCCCCTGATCTCTTTTGAACTCTCTCTCTCTTTAGCTATTTTCTCTTGTCTCCCCTGGATATATACAGATTTGCCCCCACTTCACAAGAACAGACTGAGACCTTGGCCCCCACTGACCATTCACAGCGGCAAGGACCGACTTCTGTGTCCTACAAGGCCCTCTGCATAGCTCCTAGAACTGCAAGTCCCGAGCTGCTTGTGATACAAGTCCTGTGTGCAGCCTAAACTCCTCATTCACTCAAACTGCTCATTCAGGGAGCCTGTTCAATTCTATTGCCCATCTTTTTGTTGGGTTGTTTATTTTCTTCTTTCTTTGTTTTCTGAGTTCTTTATACATTCTGAATACTACTCTTCTGCCAGATGTGTAGCTGGTGAGGATTTCCTCCAACTCAGTGGGTTTCCTCTTCCCTTCCTTTGTTGTTTACTTTGCAGCTCATAAGTTTTGGAAATTAATGAGGTCCCGCTTATTGTCTGTTGAACTTACTGCCCTAGAAGATGATGTTTGATTTATAAAGTCCTTTCCTACACTTATATCTTGGAGACTACTGCCTATGTTTTCTTCTCGCAGTTTCAAGTTTTATATTGAAATCTTTGATCCATTTGGAGTTTTTTTGTGCAGGATGAACTATTGTTCACCAATTTCATTCTTCTACAAGTGGAGATCCAGTTTTGTCATCAACATTTCTTGGAAATGCTGTCTTTCTTCCATTGTGGGTGCTTGGCACCTTTGTTAAAAACCATGTGGTTGAAATTGCACTGTATTAAAAAGGAGTGTGAACAGTGGACAGCCTTGTCTGGTTCCTGAATTTAGTGGGAATGCTTCTAGGTTTTCTCCATTTAGAATGATGTTAGCTATGGTCTTATTGTACATAGCTTTAATTATGTTGAGGTACATTCCCTCCACACCAATTTCTTCTAGGACTTTTAACATGAATGCATGTTGGATTTTAAAAAAGTAAACAGATTTTTTCCAGACAGGTGGGAACTTATTCATATGAACTCACAGCAATGGTAACAACATGCACAAGACACATGCAAGCTCAAGCCAGACAAAAACCCAAGATAGAAATGGGAAGTGGGTAAGACACCCCAACATTAGCTGAGAACTTTGGCAACTGATAGCGACTGGGAGAGTGAGTGTCGGTTTTCTATATGGAAGTGACATTAGGTAAGTTAACCCAAGCTCCAGTGGATGGACTCACAGTGAAGGACATTTGAGGACAAACACTTGGCTCTATAGGCCTTAACATACAGGACAGAATACTAGAAATCTAGTGGTGGGACTACCAGAAGTATGCAGACAAGGAAAGCAATCCAAATATATTATATGAAATTTGCAAAAATTTAATAAATAGTTCAAAAAGAGTTTATGAAATAATTCCATTATAGTTTTATTTAATATGCAACTTTATTGCTCTACATAATACAAAGTATGGGTTTTAAAATAACATTTAACAGTATCAATTATTTTTAAAACATTTTATTTAAAATTTACAAATTTATTTAAAATTATTTACAATTTATGTGCACCCATGTGTTAAAATCCTATGTGTAAGTTTATATTGCCTGCATGTATCTAAGTGCACCCATGTTGTGCAGTACCTGCAGCGGTCAGAAGAGGGCATCAGATCCTAAAACTGGAATTACAGATGATAGGTTGCCCTTGGGTGCTGGAAATCCAGCCCAGGTCCACTCTAAGAGCAAGTAGTACTCTTAAATGTTGAACCATCTCTCCATCCCAAAAGTATCAATTTATTAATAAATGGTATGCCTAAGTTTTGAAATATCAGAAGATGATAGACAACCATTTACACTACAGATTGCTGTACATTTTCTCCAAGTCTCCAACAGACAGATAGTATACAGAGCACACAGATTAGTCTTTAAACCCCCTCAGATAGAGCAAGCAGCAGGTGCTCTTAACTACTGAGCCATTTCTCCAGCACCATATTTTCAATTTCTTGATGAATTTTTCATCCCTGTTGCTGACTTTTGTATCTTCTTTTCCAACCTTCTTTGCTGAAGGATGTTTGTGTTCACAAGATTGGGTCTATGACATTTCCCTATGTCCTAAGACTATACAAGTTTTTCGTGATGATTTCTCATTCAGTTCATGGGAAGTTTCAGGCTTTGGGTTTTGTGACGTAAAAAAAAAAATTCAGGGTCTTCTTCCATCCCTAGCTAAGAGGCTATATTGTTCTGTCAATTTAAAATGTTGTTTATGGTATCAATATTTTCACAAGAAGATATATAGGGTCACAGACCAGGCCCTTTTTTCATTACTCACTTTATTTTATACAAGTTCTAGTTTCATAGGCCTTATGTTCTATATGTTCAGTGTCCTGATGAGCTATATCCCTTGTGAAGCATCAGTCATACAAATAAGTATGAAAAAAAAACAAAGGAAAGAAAGATTAAAATTTTTATATTTTTATAATCACCTCTGCCTTTCCATCATTCTAAGAACATAAAATATGTAATCACCTTCTCATTGTAAAATAGGAATTTTGATTTATTTTTACATTCTTGGACTTGGTCTGTTACATCAAAGGGAATAAAAACTTTAGGAACAAATGACATCTGTTGTCTAGCAGAGGAAACCACTCAAAAAATGAGCTTCTGGTTTCCAAGGCTCCAGGGCTGCTGGTAATAAAATATTGTAGAATTTGACACATTATTTTCTCTTATATGTGGAACTTGATTTAAATGTGTGTAGATAGGGGCCCTCGAGAAAGGAGGAGGTGATGTGAAGGGAGGTGGGCTAATGGAATAAGTGTGACATAAAGCAAAGGGAGGACTAGTGGGGGGATTAAGAGGGTTAGCAGAAGAGTAGGAGAAAAGGCAGACACAAGGGAGAGGGGCCAGCAAGAAAAGGACATACATCTGTGTAAATGCCATTGTGAAACCCATCATTTAAAAATTACTCTAAAAAGACATTGTAGACATAAGCTTGAGAGATGGCTCAGTGATTAGGATCACTGACTGCTCTTGGAGAAGGCCTGGGTTTGAATCTCAGCACCCTCATGGTGGCAAACAACCAACTATGACTCCAATTCCAGGGGGACTCAGACTCCCTCTTCTGACCTGCACATCATTTCATGACAATAGTGTATTCACTACATGCAGGCAACACATTCTTACACACAAAAGGGAAAGATATTGTAGACATTAGACAGAATAGAACCCTCAACAAACAGCTAAATTAGAACACAATCCACATATGTTGCTCTTTGTTGCAATCAGAAGAGGGAAGAGTTCAGTTTCTCATTCAAGAAGGCTGAACGCACAGGTACATTGGTTTGGTTTGAGGTTTTTTTTGTTTTCTTTCCCAGGCATTTTGGTGATGCCTGAGTAACAGATGGGTAAATTGTTAGTTGATTAGGCTAAAATGGAATTTGTTTGTTTATTGTTGGAGCATTCTATTTATGAACCTCTATTCTTCAGGATGGTAAGTTCTTTGACAGAGGAGGTGTGTTCCAGTGGAGGTGTGCAGGCAGCCGGACTTGACAAGAATTTTGCAAAGGTAAATGAGACCTCAAAAGTGACTGAATAATGTGTAAAACTACTTCCAAACACAGAACCAGGATTCAAGGCAAGAGGCTGAAGGTTACTAAGTAATGTATCCAAATCTCAGTACTGAGAAGTTTTGAGATTTGACCTTCTATGAAAATCCACACCCAGCCACCCACTAATACTCTGTCATGTTGAGTCAGCACATGGGCCTGGCCTTGGCCCTCTACTGGTCTCCACCTGCCACCTCTGGACCATGGACCCCAGCAGAGTGAGCAAATTTCAGGCCTCTGTGAAGATGAGTAGGCAGTGTCCTGCTCACCGAGCATTCCTAGCAGGGGGTGAACAGCATGGCAGGGTGGGAGGGGAGGGCTAGGGAGTGGTGGTGGGTAACGTATGACCCGCTACTCACAGAATTAAATCAGAAGAAAATATTTAAAAAGAAAAGACAGATAATATGAACCATCAAATGAGAATAGTGACCTGGAAATTGATAATGAAGGTGTAATTGATCCAGACACTGGTGCCCCTCAAGAAATGGGAGATGAAAAGGTAGAGATAACTGAGGAGGGGATGGGTCAAGCAGATGGAAAGAAGGCCTCCACTGAAGCCTGAAAGGACGGTGAGCTGCAGAAAGCCATTGACTTCTTCACAAACCAATCAAGCTAAATCCTAGCTTGGCCACTCTGAAGGCCAAGGGAGCCAGTGTCTTCGTTAAATTACAGAAGCGAAATGCTTCCATTCCAGGCTGTGACAGAGCCATCAAATAAATTCTGATTTTGCTCAGTCTTGCAAGTGGGGAGGGAAAGCACACAGACTTGTGGGTCATTGGGAAGACGCAGCCCATGATCTCGCCCTCCTGTAAACTGGATTATGACGGGGATGCTGGTGCAACGCTGAAAGAGGTTCGAGGACGGGCTCAGAGAATTAGTGAACACTGGAGAAAGTCTGAGCGAAATCGTGAAGAGTAATAGATAAGACAGGACAGAAAGGGTCAGGAAGGCTGGAGAACATCATGGGAGAGGAGGGAAGAGGCCAGGGACCATCCGTGCTCAGTCTGGCTCCTTTCCAGATGGTTCCTGGGGAGATGCCTGGAATGGCAGGAATGTCTGGACTCAATAGCAGTCTCAGGAATCCAGAGGTTCTTGCAGCTGTGCAGGATCAAGGAGTTATGGTGGCCTTCCATGATGTGGCCCAGAAGCTGGCAAATATGTCAAAATATCAGAGCAATGAGGAGGTTGTGAATCTCATTAGTAAATTGTCCGCCAAATTTGCCTATTTGACAAAGCCCTGGCTGAAGGAAAAGCAGCCTAGATCACTTCATGGATGTTGCAGTAACATAAACCGGAGTCCGTCTGTCCTCATCAGGAGAGCTGTTTGGAATTGAATACAGTCCCCACACTCCTGCACCAAATGCACTTGAAGCATTTTACACTGGTTTTCCAGTAAGCTATTCATTCAGAAAACATTTTCCTACTGGGAATTATGAGCTTTAAACATTTTTTTCAATCTTAAAAGCAAACTTAAAGGATGTTGTTAATTTTTACATTTGCCTTTACTAATCCTTTTGGGATTTTCCTTTGAATTTCTGGGCAGCAAAGATGAGTATGAATGACCTACTGCTCCTATGAGAAATAAAGGGTGATTAATGGGGAGAAAAAAAAAAACTCACTTAAGGTGATTGAGTTTGAGCTGCAAATATAGTCACTAAAGCATTTTGATTTGTCTTTTAAAAATGTTCTTTTTGACATGATCTGTCTCATTATAATTATCAGGATCACTGGTATGTCAGTCTGGCCTGGACAGACCTGGCAGCGCAGTCGTCGTCTTTACTGAGTCTCACTGGACAGAAGCCATTGCGGCGGCTGTGGTGAAATCTCACACTGTGCTGAAGGGTAATTCTTTGTTTTTTTAATATTGGGGTCGTGTTGGACTACCCAGCTCTGTTATTATCCATTATTTCAAATAAATATTTCTTATCATTTACACATAATGGAAATATGGAAGTATGTTTCTTTTTATATTTCTGTCTATAATTACCTTTCCTATTAAACAAAAAATCCTATCTGCTTTCTGCTTATCATATTTTTGCTCTTTAATCTTCTTGAGATTAAAGATACACCTTTTACACCAATATACTCACTGCTGTCATCATTTATAGCATAATTATGGACACATTTATTGATAGATTTAATTCAATGAATAACTCATACGGCATCTGTAGAGTAACAGTGGTAATGGCTGTGTCACCTTACTTGGCCCTAGAGTTGCTTATTTAAATGTTAAACTTTTACACCTGTGAACTCATGTCATATCAGAGGACTGGAAGGAGGGAATCCCTTTGGTATTAGGGACAATTAAGTAATTCCAAAAGAAAATGCAATTAGAGTTTATCTTGTGTAAGTCTTTGTATTTTGAAGATTTAAAATTGTTTGTTTCCAACGTGTACTATAATGTATATAGTACCTAAAATGTACTATAAAATAGCTGAGAGTGGGCTGGAGAGATATTCAGTAGTTAAGAGCACTGGCTACTCTAGTAAAGGACCAGGGTTAAAGTCCCAGCATAAGCATGATGGCTAACAACAGTCTGTAACTCCAGTTTCACGTGCATGACACGGGTATACTTACATACATGCAGGCAGCACACCCAGACCCAATAAATAAAAATAATAAATTATGTCTTAAAACAGCTGACAGCCATGTTATTCATTTTGGACTCGTTGGTAGTATGTTGTCCTATTCGACTCTCCAATATTGCAATCATACCTCCACTTCTGATTTCTCTGCTTCCTTTCCCTGCAAGGATGAAGAAAATGATGAAATTCATGGGATACATACCTAAATCTTTAAAAAACATTTATCATATATTCTTGGATTTGAATGTGCCAATTTTTTTTTCCTGTGTGTTCTTAAAGTTTTCACGATGTTCTTGGGCTTTACTCAAGAAGATCAGTTTCTTTTTGACTCTGATTATACGTGACTAATTGTATTCTAATGTTGCAAATATTACCATAAATGGGTAAAATTGCTCTTCTGAAAATATGTTCTGTGTTTGAGACTTCTGAGTTCCTCAAATAGTAAAGAAAATACAGTCTTCACTTTCGTAAAGACTGAGTATCATTTCTAAAGATACGAAATAATAATCCTCATAGCTTCCTGGGGATGCCAGAACCAAGCTTTCACTGCCTCAGGGTGCTTGCCTGCTAGCCTTTGCCTTTGGAAAGTTCACAGGCTCTGAGGTCAGAATACAGCAGGGAGAAACCTGATATGTAAGAAGTTGTGTTAATTTCTGGACCTCTGTAATCTGAGAGTTGGGCAATGGCCCTTCAAATAAGAGACAGTAACTGTAGGTACATGTGGATTAGAGGTCCCAGTAGACATTCAAAGAGCTCTACACAAGGGTTTTTCATTATGCTAGCTTATGTAAATGGCTCAGTGGGCAGGACTTCAGGGGTGGGACTACAGCTCTGGAGCAGGATAACATGCCCTGGACGCAGCAGACACTGCACTGGACCCTAGAGCTCTCGTCCTTCTACAATGTGGCTGTGCGCTTTGGCCCTCATCTATTTCACTGCTTCTGTGAGTTTCGGTGAGTCCTCCTGGGATATAAATATTGGCATGCACATTGGGAATGCTTTATCTGTTTAAATGTGACTGAAGATTTATGAAGGGCAATTGCAAACCAGACCCAGGCTCCAGAGGTATTTGTCCTCTGGATTTGAACAGAATGCAGGAATGATTCCTAGCTCAGAACTCTGGAGCTGTGTATTCTTGGGTAAGGACATTAATTTTGAATTAAAATCATACCAAGGGCTGTTGGCTATTGAAAAGATAATTTGTTACTCAGTTCCCAAGGAAAGGCAGTTCATTAATGGGTGTGGACAGAGAGGGAGGAAGCATGGAGGTCAATCAGGAGACTAGGCAGAAGGAGAGAAGGTAGAAAGGGCCTTTGTCATGGTATTCCCTAGAGAGAGGAGGAAGAGGAAAATGAGGTAGGCTTAGCTACTTGGGGTTATTTCAGGGGGTTTAGGGTAAACTAGACTGTGCCTGGCTGTGTGTGACCAAGACGTATCGGTATTGGCCGAAATTATGAGACTCAGCTAATCAGGTGCTTAGTTTGTTGCACTCTGGAGTGTTTGAACCCTGGGAATGCCAGCAACCCTTGGATCAACGGAGACTCAAGGGTCGAAGCAGCAGTCACAGAAAGCAGGGCCACAGTAAGGACAGGGATGTAGCTAAGGGCTTTGACGCATATCTGTGTCACGGCATGGAATGAGACAGAGGCTCCCAGGAACATGTACACGCACAGGAGTAGTTGGAAATCATGCAGCCACGGCCAGGTGTGTCTCCAGCTCCAGAACAACAGCCGGCTTCACTACTGTCTCCAAGGCTTCACTCCGCTCTGGGCTCCTCTCTCCTGTCTGGCTGTGTGTTACTGTGAGAATGGAGCAACAGGTTTCATATCAAGGACTCGAATTTCCTTGCTGCTGGTTACCCTGGCCACGCCTCCTCATTACCATCTTTAGGAAGTTCTTTCAGGGTGCTTGTATTTCCTTCTTCTACATCAATAACTTGGTCTTGAAAATCTCCACCTAGCAAGGCTGTATGTGAGGACTATTATTAAAATTAGAACATACCTCTGTCCACATGTATGTGGTCAATATGTGCACACACTCTATGACGTAATTGGCAGCCATTTTCCTGTTTACACCTCTCATCCTACATATCCACTTTTCTACTCAGGGCAGTCTAACATCTGCCCACTTCACCTGGGTGGAAGATCATCACTGAGTTATCACTAGCCACTTCCAGTGCTTTCTGCTCAGACTTTACCCTCCTCCTCAGGACTCTATCCAAGGTCACACCTTAGAAAATGGAAAAACCACCAGGAATTCAGGTCTAATCTTTCTTCCTTGATGGGTCCTACTGTTCTTTTGTCCCAGCGGGGCACCGGTCCTCCCCACCCGTGGTGAACACTGTGCAAGGCAAAGTCCTGGGGAAGTACGTCAGCTTAGAAGGATTCCCACAGCCCGCGGCCGTTTTCCTGGGTGTTCCCTTTGCCAAGCCTCCTCTTGGATCCCTGAGGTTTTCTCCACCACAGCCCGCAGAGCCATGGAACTATGTGAAGAACGCCACCTCCTACCCTCCCATGTGAGACCCTGATGTATTTGGGGATATTGAACTTGGAAATGTCCCACTGTCTGCCTAGATAACTGCCCTTGGGTCTCTTGTCTAACATTCGTGACTCATGTTTTCATCTGTAAAATGAGAGTAATAATTGATGTCTGGGACTAACATTACTCTTAGGTGACTTCTTGCACAAGCAGTAAGTACTTCTCCTATAGAATGATCAGGAACTACTATCAGCCTCACTGTGCATTGAACCTTTAGGACCTCTTATCAGGGCAGCCAACTGTGATGTCGGGGCTAGGAGGATGACAGAACCTTAGCAGGCCAGAGCAGGGAGGGCGTTAGGGACAGTAATTACCTCACCTGGACTGGGTCAGTTTTGGACCAGTGTAGGAGAGGAATTCACCCAAGGGGACCCAGCATGTCAGTGGTTGAAGCATAACTAAGATGTCATTTTCCTAAGCTTATTGATAAAATGCCACTCCTGACCTGTACAAGGTACATGATTTTTATTGGTACTAGTTCTCCTGGTTGATGGAAGTCTCCCAAGAACTAGAGCCTGTCTACCTGATGGAGGAGCATGGGTACCCTGCAGCCCACTGTACAAAGCCCAGCAGAAGGCAGGGGGCTGTGTCCAGACAGTGCAGAGAATGTCATCTAAGGCAGACCAGCATATGAGGACCAGAACATCCCAACAGCTCTGGGAAGGGAAGTAGTGCCCAGTCATTCTCCTTCTGCAGAGTTCGAAGGCTCTGGAGAACCCCAGAGAACAGCAGAGATCCCCTCATGTACTGATAGCTGCTCCATTTACAGGCTTAAACCTTCCAGGGCAAAGGTGAGTCTCAGCAACATGTTCAACTTTCTCCTGTTGAAACCTCAGGTGTTCCCTCTCACCTTGCAGGTGTTCCCAAAACCCAGAGGCAGGACGTCATCTCTCAGAGCTCTTTACTAACAGAAAAGAGACCGTTCCTGTTACATATTCCGAAGACTGTCTCTACCTCAATATTTACACTCCTGCTGACTTGACCAAGAGCAGCCGATTGCCGGTAAGCACCTGGACCGCAGGTCCAGACTCATGAGTTCTAGCAGCTGGATCTTCTGTGCAGCTGAAAGGGGATGAAGACAGCTGGGGCCATGAAGAAAAGGTCAACGGATTGATTCAGGGCCCCAAAGCTTTTATTAATCACCAGAACAGCAAATTCTCCTTCCCTGTTTGTCCAGTGACGTCAGAGTTTGGTGGAGGTTTCTGGACGTGGTTCTTACTTTCCAGTGTCTCTCACACATAGGACTGAACTGAGCAGTCCCAGTTCCTAGGGTAAGAATCTGATCTCCAGACACATTTCCCACTCTCATGTGTCTATTATCGTAGCTGAATGAGAACTGGTGCTCACAGAAAATGCTGTACAACAAATGTTTAGCAGTGTTATTTACAATTGTCAAAATCTGAACGCAACTCGATGCTTTTTGGTGGCCAAATGCATAAACTGTGAGACATTCAATTAATAAAATCCTACTAACAGTAAAAAAGGGCGAGCTATAGATACACTCATATGAATGATTTTATTGAGTACACAGAAGCCACTTTCAGAAGCATATACTCTGTGATTGAAACTAAATGGCATTCTAGATAAGGCAATTCTATAAGGACCGAGGTTTCATCACTAGCTGCCAGGGCTATGATCTGAAAGGTCCTGACTACATAGAGGCAGTTCTTGGGATCATGAATTACTCAGTCTCCTGACTCAAAGTATAATTTTTAATAGTTGTAAGCAGAAAAGAAACAGAAAATCAAACAATCCATGTGGCTCTTTACATAAGAAAAAACTGGGGCTCTGATAGGGAAAGCCAGGGCACCAGTGGGTAGGCTGGCCTGTCACAAAGGTGTGAGAGGGGAGCCTGGGCCAATATCAGAAGAGTTTCTTTGCCTTTTGTCAATAGTCCTGGATTTTATTGTAGTTAATTTCGGTCCCTAATTGCTTTTGGCACAGGCTGTTGACTAAGTGGGAGAGCATTTCCCATGTGAACAAAGACCCAGTGATGAGCAGGCTGCCATTAGTAGGCTAGGGGTTGGGAGGAGGCTGCATGGAAAGAGACAATCCCTGGGGTATAACAGGTCAGATGTTAGCAGGTTGCCTGTCTGCTAGGAGCACCATGTTGCATGGAGCCCAGGAGAGTGGTGAGAAAACTTAAACTTGGGACCACCGTTGGGCCTTCCACGTCCTTCTTGGCATGCAAGGAGGGGGAGGGCAAAGCTTCATTCACTCCGTCTCTGGTTTCTTCATTCATGTGTTGTGCAATCAGTGTCCCATACACACAGTCAGACTTGGAGTCTGGTAGAAGAGGAATGCAAGCCATTCCCGTGTGGCCCTGTCTCAAAGAACCTTGCCAAGGGGCTTGTACAGACTTATCACAACCTCTGTAGCCCATCACTGTCCACCAGCCCTTATACTCACCTTTCCTCCTGAGATGAATCTGTCTAGACACCACGGCAGGTGGCAGGGGCCCTGAGTGTGGGGAGACAGGGTGTCTGCTTGTCTGGAGTCGGAGATGCTACAATTTTGGGTACAGGTTCTAGAGTCACAGGGTCTCTGTTTAAATTCTGGATCTGCCTTTGACTCTTGCTCTAACAGTTGACTCCATGTGCTATGGCCTCAGTCTGTGGGGATTGAGAGTTTAATACAGGTTTGGGAACAGATGGCCTGATCAATCTTTGCCTCTGCCTTTCATCAGCTATGTTATCTCAGTAGGCAACTTACCTTAGTTTCTTGATTTGTTTTGGTTTTCTTGAGACAGAGTCTTCTTACTAAGTAGCTGTACTAATAAGATCTCTGTTACTATGATAGAACACAGACCAAAATCAACTCGAAGAGGAAAGGGTTTGATTTTGCTTATGACTTATAGTCCATCATAGAGGGAAGCAGACAGGAACTCAGGGAAGGGACCTGGAGATAGGAACTGAAGCCCAGTCATGGAGGAATGCTGCTTACTGGCTTACTCCTCTGACCTTGCTCAGCCTGATTCTTATGCAGTCCGGGATCACCTGTCCAGAGGTGGCCTCACCCACCATGTGCTGGACCCTCCCAGGTCACTCCACAATCAAGAAAATGCCTCACCCTGTAAATGAACCCGCATGGAATGTCACTGGAGGACTCAAATCCAACTCTATAGGCCTTAAAAATAAAAATAAAAAGTAATACTGTTATGTTAACATACATGAAATTGAGTGTACGTTAGTAAGGATGGGCACAGACACAGATAGGAATCTAAATACAATCAAAATATTCTTTGTGAAAATTCACAATAATTCAATTAAAAGTTATGTAGAAATATTTTCATATATTTCATTTGTGTTTATTTTTTATGTATATGAGTGTATTGCCTGCATGTGCGTAAGTGCATCCATGTTATTCAATTCATGTGGAGGTCAGAAAAAGGCTTCAGATCCCCTGGAACTGGAGGTACAGACAATTGTTAGCTGCCATGTACAGGCTGGGAATTGAATCTGGTTCCTCTGAAAGAGCAGTCAATGCTTTTAATTGTTGGGTCATCTCACCCACCCCTACTTAAAAACAAAGGAAGGAGGGAAGGAAAGGAAGGAAGGAAGGAAGGAAGGAAGGAAGGAAGGAAGGAAGGGAGGGAGGGAGGGAGGGAGGGAGGGAGGGAGGGAGGGAGGGAGGGAGGGAGGGAGGGAAGAAGGAAGGAAGGAAGGAAGGAAGGAAGGAAGGAAGGAAGGAAGGAAGGAAGGAAGGAAGAAAGGAAGGAAGAAGAAAATTCTTCACAGACATTCCCCCAGGCCAGTATGATAGAGGAAATTCCCCAACTGAACATTCCAAGGTGTGTCCAGTTGAGAATTGAAGCTATCCAGAAATGTAGCCCTGGATGGACTGGAGCTTGCTATGTAGACCAGGGTGGCCTTGAACTCACAAAGTTCTTCCTGCCTCTGCCTCCCAAGTGTCTTCCTGCCTTAGTTTCTATTCTTCTCTATTTCATAGAGAGGTTATTTCTTCTGCTTAAAAAAAATCATCCTATGGGGCTGGAGAGATGTCTCAGTGGATAAGAGCCCTGAGCACTGACTGGTCTTGCAGAGGACACAGGATTGAGTCCAGCAGCCACACTGGGAGTACCAGGGGATCTGACTCCTCCTGTGGCCTTCCTGGGCACTGCACGATATGGGTACACCTGACTACATGCAAGCAACATACTCATATGCAAAATAAAATAATTAAACTATTAAAAATTCTTCTTTCATAAAACACATTTGATTCATTTTTATTTTTAACACAATTATAGTTTACACATTCTCATTTCTTCCCTGCTCTACAGGAATTTCAAATAATGCCATCTCCACACTCTCAAATTTTTATCATGAGTCCTTGGAACACAGTAGGTTCTGACCTAACATTTCCAAAGGTCTGAAGACACGATGGAGAAGCAGGGTTCAAGGGTCTGGGTGTGCTGAACAGGCATTTTAGAAAGGGGCCCCATCAGGGTGGTGTTTACTCCTCAAGGAATCACTCACAGAGAAGTTTTATGTATCACTGAAGATTTACTGTTATTTGATGTAGGACAATACATGGCCTGCATAGTCCAGGAATTCCCCATGATACTACGGGAAACAAAAGACATCCTTAGGCTTTGATGTTCCCTATGACAATTTTCTGAATTTGAAGTCATTGCCTATGACCCTACCATCCTGAATGGGTGTCCCACCTCATCTGACATCATCCAAAGATGTCAGAACAAGTAGAGAGATAGGGAAATTGGGCATGACATTTTGAGCCTGATCTGGGAGAGAGACTATATGTTGGAGTCTTGCTGGACACTGGTGTGGTTCGTGTGAGATCTTGATTGAACCATAGACTAGACACAAGTAACTAAACATAGGACATACGTCCACAGTCTTTGTACTTCTGTCATCTGTGTCCTGTGTGGTTGTGTTCTTGTCCAGGTGATGGTATGGATCCATGGAGGTGGACTGGCAGTGGATGGGGCATCAACCTATGATGGACTGCCTCTCTCTGTCCATGAGAATGTGGTGGTGGTGGTCATTCAGTACCGCCTGGGCATCTGGGGCTTCTTCAGGTAAGATACTGAACATCATTATCTGCATCTTAGTCCCTGCATTCATCTGTTTTCCGTTAACATAACAAAAGTCTTGAAGCCTTATGATTATATAGAATTCAGTCTTATTCAGCTTACAGTTATGGATTCGTCAGATGAGTCATTGGTAAGAGACTTTCGCTGAATATTGTGCTGAAACAGAAAAGGAATCCGAACATGTAGAGACAGATCACATGATAGGACAAGGTGTCGGTGAGATTGGATGGGGATAGCCCCTCTTTTCTTACAAAAACTCATTCAGTGGAGAAACAATCAGGTCACAGGAGGATTACATTAATTCCTTCCAAGGGTTCATCCCCAGTGTCCTAATAATAAGTCTACCAGGTCTCACATATTCCAGGACCTATCACTGCTAAATAATGAATCAACAGAGAATCCAAGATTTCCATATTGAACTGTTAGTTGATAAACAACATGCAAACACAAGGAATAACTACCACTCCTTCCTAGAACAATTGTCAAAGCCCCATGTGTCTAGCAAGGTTGTTATATAACCATCTACTGTTATACATCTGTTATTTTAATATGGCTGTGATGTACAAACTGTCCTGTGCTCTGTAAGACATAGCACATCCTGTCATTCCTTTGTGCAAGCCTTCTATGTTGTTTGAAATGATAGAGTTTCTTGCCAAGTCCAATAGCACCTGCACCACCTGCATCACATAATAGCTAAATACATTCTTTGTTTCTATGGTCCTGTAGCCTTTTACATATTGCTTCTCTCAACAGTAATTCTCTTCTTTGGATGCTTACAAGACCCATGTCTTAGTTTGCTTTCTGTTGGTATGACAAAACACTGACCAAATGCAACTTCAGGGAGGAAAAGGTTTATTTGGCTTACACTTCCAGGCTACAATCCATCATTGATGAAGTCAGGGCAGGGTTTCAAGCAAGAACTGAATCAGAGATCATGGAGAACACTGCTTATTGGTTTTCTCCCTGGATTATGCTTGCTAGCTCTCTTATAGAGCCAATATCCCTCTGAGTAGGGAGGTTGTCATCCACGGTGTTCTGGATCCTTCTGCATCCATCATCAATCAATCATCAATAAGACAGTCTTTAACAGACATGGCTGGAAGCCAATAAAATAATTCTTAGTTTTGTCAAGCTGACATTAAAAACTGACCAGCACAACCCACATGCTCATTTTATTCATGTCTCTAAGAACTGGCATCGCCTCAGTGACATCTTCCCTTGTTGTGCAGTCTGAAATACCACCTTACAGTCCCATGACCACGTCTTCTTTACTCAAATTTCCTTTGCTAGTTGCTGACACTATACTGTCATTTACTGACTGTTTATGGTCTGCAGTAGGAGCCGAGTATACTCAGGTCAAAGATTTCATCTGTTTTGTTATCAGATGAACTCTAGCTATTTTTGAGGTGGGGTCTCTCTGAAACTGCAAATGGCTTGCCACTAGCTATATAGACCAGGCTGGCCTCTGTCTCATAGAGATGCACTTGCTTCTGTCTCCTAAGTACTGGGAATAAAGGCATGTGCCACAATACTTGAATAAGATCTGACTTTTAGATCCTACTTGGATGCATGGTAAATCCTGGTACATAGTTTCTAGAAAATAAGAGTACAGTCCAAGCGAACATTGCTGGAGGGAGGAGAGGCATGTGACAATCAGATCATGGATACAGACCAGTGTTATTTCAGAAAGCTCACTGAGAGATCCAGGCTTTCTCTGGCTCTGATAGTACATCCATGACACCCTTGTCTCCATCCAATGTTGCTTTACAGCACAGGAGATGAACACAGCTTGGGGAACTGGGGTTACTTGGACCAGATAGCTGCACTGCGCTGGATCCAAGATAACATTGGCAACTTTGGAGGGAACCCAAGATCTGTGACCATCTTTGGAGGGTCAGCAGGAGCTGCATGTGTCTCTGCTCTTGTAAGTGTTCTTTGCACCAAGTCCCTCGTCCATACCTGATGTGATTACTGATGAGCGCTGCTGGAAATGGGCCAGTTCAGCCCTAGGCACTCTTGCTTCCAATGCCTGAATTCAGGTCAACTCTAGTCATTACTCAGTATTAGATGGTAGAGGTTTAAAGACCAAACTTTCCTTGGCTCCTAGGAAATGCAGAGCTCAGCTTTATGTCTTGGGCCGTAACAAACATTCGCTGTAGATTGCACCATTCCTCTTCTCAGTTATTGAAATTATTTTTCTTTGATAATCAGGTTAACATGAGTATTGATGTCTCTTGAGAACTAGTTTGAGTGTAAACTCCAAATAGGAAATAAAAAGGGCATAAGTGAGATCCTGTGTAATTGCTTGTTTCATGACCACATCTAACCACTGAGGGGACTAAATATTCAGAGAAGGCAGAGTGGTCCTCAGAGTTTGCCCAAGGTCTTTTCCATGCCCAGGAGTGAAGGTCCCAGTCTCTGGAAGTGAATGACAAGATGGACTGAAGTGCAAATGTGTGAGAAAATGAGATGGGACTGGAATGAGGAACCTTACAACAGGGGATGTGGGTCACAGGCTCACTGTGGGATAAGAAGTGTCATTTTGGTAAGGAGAACAGGACAGGAGGACTCTGAGGGAAGCAATGGAGGGCCCGGGGAGCTGCTAGAACCCCTCTAGCTGCTTCAGAGTTCATCAGAGAATTAGACCCATCCCTGCATTGTTCAAATACACATCAATTTTATACTTTAATCCACTAAGGAAATGTTCATTTTTTTTTAAGTAGGGATAAAGTATCCCATGTTTTCTCATATGTGATTATTAGCATTCAGTCTTCAGATATGTGATTTTAATTTGGAATACTCATAGCATTCAGGAAACTGGGAGAAAGCCATAGGAGAGAGGAATCTTTTTGAGGAATGAAGAAGAATACAGTGATACAAGGGGGAAAAGAGGAATAATGGAAAAGGAAGGATTAAATATATATACTTTGAATATATATTATCTAATATATAAAGAGATATAGACAGAGAGGGTTAAAATGGAGTCACCCTATAAAATGAAGACAGTTCTCCATCTAGACCCCTCATCCTTGTAAACAAAAACACCAGTAACAGGAATGGGTTACTTATTTTTGAATTGTTGGCCAGTGGGTTCTTATAGACCCCCAAACATTATGGGCCATTGCTACATTCTGGGTTACCTCCCAGATGTTGAGATTAAGAACCTATCATCAAAGACAACACATAGTGGTGTCATAAAACATGGAGAAACCAAGCAAGTGCTAATCTGGAAGTGTCATTGTTCTTAGTTAACTCTCACAGTGCTGGTAGGTGTTGCACATGCTGATGGAGGAGAACAGCACTCATCAGTCTTACCCAGCTCATGTGAGCAGTAATAAGGATCGGCCTTTCAAGATATGCCCTCTAGTGCGATAGTGACACAAATGTTATGGGAGTGACCAAGTTCCCTGTATGTGCATTTAAGGCCCAATCCATCAGGTGGAATCCATACCTGGCACCATTAGCAGGACAAAAAACCTGTAAGTAGACAGGGCAGGAGCAAGAGGTGGTGGGTGATTCCAAGGAAACAATGTGTTCCAGATGTCATGGCAGTTATACATATGAACTTAAAGCAATTATGGCAGCATGCAGAGGACCTGCAAAAACTCAGACCACAAAGGATCTCAGCAAGGTGGGTGTTGGTTGGCAAAAAGTCCCTTGTCTGGCTGAGGAGCTGTAGGCATTTGATTGTTGCTGGCAGAAGAAGAGTCAGTTTTCTTTGGGGTGTTACCCTGGTAGGGTGACCAAGCTCCAGGGCAGTTTCCACACTCAGGAGTATTTAGGCATTACAAATTGGACTTGATGGGAAAACATTGACAAAAATACAATGTTGGGTTCATAAGGAGTGGGGGAGGGTTGCAAATCTGAAAGGACTTGGGTTGGAAAAGCAGAGAATATGATCAGAGTACATTCTATTAAATACTGAAAGATTTATAAAAAATATTTTTAAACGTGGAGTATTCCACAGAGATGGGAAATTACTCATTTGAACTCACAGAAAAGTTGACAGCATTCACGAGAATCATGTAAGCTCAAGTCAGACAAAATCCCATCATAGACATGGGATAAGCAGGTAAGAACCCCAATCCCTACCTGAGGAACTATCAGAAACCGATGACTGCTAGGATGGGGAGAGTCAGTCTCACGTAAGGGTGTGACTCTTGGCGAGCTGACCTGGCTCCAGTGGCTGGATTCACACTGGAGGACATTTGGGGACACAAATTTGACTCTATAGGTGCATAGAGATGGGAAACCAAGCTTTAAAGTTCACAGGATCAAAGCCAACCAGAGCTACAGAACAAGTTCTAGCCCATTTTGGGCTATATAGCAAGACATTGCCTAAGAAAATGCCAAAATATAAGATAAAATAAAACCTAGAAAGAGAAAAGTTCACTTGCTATTTAACGATGATCACTGACATGTCTGTCTCTGGTTGTTTCCAAAAACTTATCTGTATCCGTGTTTGTCTCTATAACCATCATCCATCCTTCCATCCAACTACTCAGAACTTCTCTATATTATGTGTTCAAATGGGTCTTAATTTTTTTCACAGTTTGAGAACCTGTCACTAAAATACTATAAAAACATTTCCTTTAATAGCATCCAGCCTTCTGTAATATTATTTTTTAAATCATTGAATAGCATTGCATGGTAAGAAAGAAACATTGTTTATTTATCCAATCTCACTGGGAGCTTATACTATTTACAATTTTTAACATTATGAATATTGGAAACACACATCATTTTAAAAAGGTATATGAGAGTGTTACCTACATGTATGTAAGTGCCCTGGTATTCTGCCATGCCTGCAGAGGTCAGAAAACAGCCATGGTTCCCCAGAAGTTGAATACACACAGTTGTTAGCTGCTATGTGGGTGCTGGGAACCGAACCTGGATCCTTTACAAGAGCAGCCAGTGCTAATAACCACTGAACCATCGCTTCAGCCCAGGAACACACATTACTTTATGAGCTTCTAGGATCACTTTCCTCAGGATAAATTTTGAGTAATTAAGTTCTAAAACAAAATTTATATTTACGAATTGCCAAGCTGTCTTCAAAGTAGTTTCAATTTATTGTCATAAGCACTTGCCAAATCCTTCCTATTTACTTTGAAGCTCTGGCTTTATCTTACTGGGGGTCTTGTGGAGAAGTTGGTTCCAGGAGGAGTCTTGGATACATACTTGCACAGGTGAGGACCTCTTATGTCTACAGAGCACCAGAGTCTGCAGGTGAATGACCAGGGCAGAGCAGCAAGTGGAAGAAGTTTTCAAGAATAGATGAGTCACTGACCCTCCGTTAAGCACAAGCATTCTTTCTCTTCTCTCCCCACCAGGTATTGTCTCCTCTGGCCAAGAACCTCTTCCACAGGGCCATTTCTCAGAGTAGTGTGGTCCTCATTCCTGCTTTGTATGGGAGAGATGCCAGGCCCATGGCTAAGGTAGGTGTCATCCTGGACAGTTCCTGTACACTATCTTCTACTCTCTTGGATCTTTAAGGAACTCTTTTGCTGTGATAGTCAGTGGAGGTGTTCAAGACTTCTTTGGAACAAGAATAGGTAAACAGGAAGGGCTTTTTAAAGTACCAAATCTCACAGACATGGTGCAAGTTCTGAAGGATCTTCATGTTATTCACATTATCTGGTCCATTTCCTGTGCACATCACATCTAATCATCACCTTCATCTCTGAGTGGGTAAAGTGAGGCACAAAAAGATTTAGTGGCTTGTCTGAGGTGACATGTAAGTGGAATCTGAAACCAGACAGTGAAATTCTTGATTTCAAACCTTTCATTCCCATTGCAAACAGGCTCTTAGAGGCATTTTACCTGAAGAACACTCTTCCTGTCCTTTGTGGTTCTAGGATGGACATGCGCCCATCTTATCAGTATTAAGGGAACAGAGTCACCGACATCATTGAATGAGATTATGCCATTGTTCTGATTAGTAATGGAGGTTATATTTTGTAGGACTCAGCACCTACACATGGTGGTCTATAGTTCTTTTAGCAATCCCCTGATGTCTTTGGAAATTAGGCATGTGCTAGAACCCACTATCTACACGGAGGTAGGGAAGGGAAATTGCTTTTAAACTCTGCTGTTTCCTGTGATCTCTTCAGAAAATTGCTACTCTTGCTGGATGTAAAACCACCACATCAGCTGTCATGGTTCACTGCCTGCGCCAGAAGACAGAGGACGAGCTCATGGAGGTCACACAGAAAATGGTAAGTGGCCCCTGTCCTGTGTACTTGATCTGAGGCTTCATTGGTTCAGCTGTCCTCTGTCCTGAAATCACCTGGAACAGTTTCTCATCTCTCACAGTGTGTCAATCTCCTGACGTAAATTGATATATTTTCATGTGTTTCTTATTATGAAATACCTCAGATGAAGAAAAGTTAATAAGAACATAAGGATAAATTGCATGAATTCTCCTCCCTTGCTTTATGAAAATTTAATATGTTGACAGTCTTATTTTCAGGTCGATTGTAAGACAAAATATTGCATATCTCACATATTACTACCAAACTCAATTTTGGGGAGGAGGACCTGCTACATAAGGCTTTTAAGGAAAAATGTCACTATTACATTCGTGGAGGCAGAGATTAACTTGAAATATCAGTGTTCTGCAGGTTTTTCTAAGACAGTGCCTCAGTTGGGGTTCTAGGGCAGCCATCTGTTTTTCCACTTGCCTCTCATCTGTCCATTCACTCTAAGGATGTATTCTATCCACTATTTTCATCAGTTCCGTAGAGCACATCTAAAATGTTTAATTCTTCTAGTTTCAACTTACTCACCCTTCATGAATCTTCAAGTCATCCTATCCTTTCACACAGGCCTCTAAAGCAATGCTGCATCCTTCACCTACCTTCTTGTTTTCATTTGGTAGTCAATGAATCCATCCAGTTCAACAGTAATGCTTGTATTGACCAACCCCCGCCTCTTCATCTATCCATTCATGTTCTCTCAGGTCATCCATCCACCCATGATTAGTGTAAGGAGAGGAGGTCAAAAGTGACACAATGAGGATATAAATTAAACATTATCCCTGATAACGTAATATTCTCCATGGAGAAGCACAGCCATGTACTTAATGAATTAAATATGGTGACAGGTCAGAGAGAAGACACATTATCATCAAAAGGATTACTTCTCAGTGAAGAGCTGTTTGGTGACTGGTGATTGCTCATGGGAATCTGACATCACGGATCAGTACACACAGCAAACATGGAGAGGACAGGGCGGCCAGGGACAACTGGAACTTTTGCTTTTTGAAGAAGGTGTGAACGTCAGTTTAGGAGACACTAAGTTTGTGTCATCTCCAATTGATCCATGGATACTCTAGGAACATCTGGATCCCATAGACATCCACTGATACTGTGTTATTTCTGCATGCCCATTGATTGAGTCAATGTGGACTTAGTACTTTCATTGTTAAACTCAGGTAAGATGACCAAGATGTTCAAAGAGTTAAGACGGCTCAATAGACAGAAAAAAGGAAACATTCTAGTCAGTCTCCATACGGCACAGGAGAATCCGGCTTACACAGGAATAGTTGGTGTGTGTGAGAAAATGCAGAGGACCCAAGACCCAGGACAACCTGAACTTTTCTCAGTGCTTTCCACTTAGTGCTTCCAGAATTATCCTTGTGCCTCATCACACACACACAGACACACACACACACACACACGCACACACACTCTTGTTGGTGTGCACCAACTCTGCACACTCTTGATGGTGGGATTGTAATAGGCATCAGACAAGTCCTAGCAGCTTCCCACATAAAAGTGAGAGAAAGAAGCTAAAGTGAGGCAAGACATTGACTACACTCTTCTGTTACAAAGAAAGGCATGTGTTAGGACAAGTTTCAATGAGCTTGTAGGTGTTTGAGTTTTCTGATTCCAGGTGAAAACAAAGTTTCTAGAACACAAAAGGAACGTATTTTAATAGACTTGTCATAAAATCTAAATGTTCTGGAGCCAGTGGGTTAGGACATGCCTGAACGCAGGTGCTCGGAAGGTATGCGAGGATGTACCTATCAGGATTACTCAGCTTTCCTTTTTCTCCAGCATTACAGATTCATACCTTATCTAGATAGAAAGTAATTATTCCCCAGCTTCAGTAATGGTTTAAGGTTAAACTCAGCTGTCCTGACATGTTTCAGGAAAATCTCTGAGTTGTGTGGAGATAGACTGTAGGGAAGGGGAAGTCAGGTGTAGAAAACCAGCCGTGAACCCAACGTGGCAATAATTCAGTCAAAGAAGTGGGTGGATTGTACCGCAGCCTGATCAATCAGGCGGTGATAAGATGTGGCTGGAATCTAGAATCTTCTTTAACTGCTCTGCTTATTCGGGGAGGGACATGACACACTGGTTCATACCCGGTTGTCTGAATTAATGAGGCTGGAGTGAGGAAAAAGGCACCATGCTGCTGCTGAGGGGACAGTGCTTCCTGCTGTTCATCCCACCTGTGGACTTGTCTCTGCACCAGGCCTCTGTGGCCCTCCCCACCGCGCCCTCATCCCGCTGCCTCCTAGAGGATAAACTGAGATGTTGAGGTGTAGATGCCAGTGAGAGCAGGTAAAAAAGCACGGCCACATTCAGCAGCCGTCCTCCCCATCGTTCCAGTGACGCTGACGGCATCCCAGGCTGTCCCTTAGCTGGTGCTATGGTTTGTCCCCCTCCTCCTCCCGCACCCATGCCCAGAGGACTTGACCCCTTTTCTTGTCTGTTGCTGTGGTAAAACTTCCGTATGGGATGAAACAACTTCGGGGAGATAGTGATTGCTTCAGCTGACAGTTCCAGTGACCGTCCATCCCTGAGAGGAAGTCCCAGCAGCCGGGACTTGAAGCAGCTCCCGACATCACCTCCATGTCAGGAGCAGAGAGGAGGGAATGGACACACGCTCACTAGCTGGCTTGTGCTCAGCTCCATTTTCCCACTCTCACACAGTTCAAGACCATCTGCACAGGGAATGATCCCCCAAGGTGAGTGGATCATCCCACAGTTGACTTCAGACAATTTCCCATGACATGCCACAAGCCAACTTTGTGTAGACTGTCTTTCCAGAAATTGTCTTCCCAGGTGATTCAAGGTTATATCAAGTTGACAACTAAAGCTGACCATTACAGGCCTAATACCTCGTCCTCTTGAGTTGGGACTAGTCTAGAAAGTATCTGAAATGAATACCACCTTTTATTCCTGAGGACAAGCTAAAAGATTCGACTTTCCCACAGACAAGTTTTCTCACATTTTCTGCTTTTGTCTCCACAGAAATTTACAAAGGTTGATTTTCTTGGAGACCCTAGAGAGGTAAGGAGCTTTCATTTCTGAATTCTTAACCTTTATGCTACATAAAGAATAAACATATGTAGAATGGTGCTATTTTTCTTTTCTTTTCTTTTTTTGGTGTGTATATGGCATTTAAGAGAAGAAATCACTTGCCAGGATAACAAACCTAGGAAGATCAAGGGCAGGATAGTCTGACTCTTAATTCAGTGCTTCCAGTCAACAACTCGGTGTGCCCTGGAGCCACCTACCCATTTCTAATGGAAAGTTCCTGCATCCACCATGACTCTGTGAGAGGAGGATGTACTTGAACGTTCCATGCTCATAAGACTGAGATGACTGTGGTACGCTGGAGTTATCCTGAGGATCACAGGTCTCCTAAGAGAATATAGGATTGATAAGCAGTGCGGACCGAACCTGGGATCTCAGTGCCTGAGGACACCACCCTCCTTCCAGTTCCCAGGAAATCCTACAGCACCCTGTTCTCATCCTTTCTCCCCTCGTGTCTCTCAGATGTAGACAGGCTGTGGAGGTGTTAGCTATGCAGCATCTAAGGTCCTCTGCTCCTTACTGGAATTCAGTACCTCCGTGATACATCCTATGAGAGGCAATTAGATGGCTTCTGACAGTCAGAAAAGTTTTAAGAGGCACTTACTCTGTGCCAAGGTAGGATATAGGAACAGGGATACAATGGTAAAAGAGACAAGAACTACTTTCTCGGAAACTTCTATTCTATTGAGGAATTGCAAGAGTAAAACAAACTGAACTATGTGGTGTATCTGAGCATGGTTATCCAAGGTAAGACAGCAGTAGGTGGAGAAGAGAGCAGTAGCTATTGGTTTTATATGAAGAGCAGAGCTAGACTAGGCCTTTTTCACTCCGCATTCCTGTCAATATTTGCGGGAGAGAAGACAGATTTTTGGAAACCTGGAGGTTTAAGCTGGGAGAAGAGCCCTCTGCAAAGTCTGCTGCAAGAGGCCAGTGTGTTTGGAGTAGAGTCTTGATGCTTGTGAGATAGAAGATATGGGAAGTGGGCTTTGTCATTGACAGTCATGGATTGTGATTCGGTAGGAGAGGGCTGGTTCTCAGAAGGCTCTGAACAGACCGCTGGCGTAGCACGTTTAACTAACCTCTCTTTGACTGCAGTGTGGAAATAAATTGTAGGGAGAAGATGGGGGAGATACAGACACCAGCTGGGAGGGGCCTGCAGGACCCTAACACGGGCAAAGAATCCTGTGGGTTATACTAAGACATCAACAGACAGGTGGAATTTGGGAACTTTGAAGGAACAACTAAGTGTCACTTGTGGGAGAAAGGACTTAAGGAAGGATGCCCTTGACGACTGTGACCCGAGAAGGCAATGAAAACAGCACCATAATGTAGGCACTGGTATCCAACAGGGTCAGTGGCATTTGCTCAGGTTCTCAGAGTTGCTGATGTGGGCACCTCCTCTGGTCGGCACAGCCTTATAAAATAAGAGAACATCTCATTTCCCTTCTTAAAATCTTGGCCTTTGTTTGAAGATGAATCCTTCTGCATAGAACTGGTTCTCCAAAACATTCCTCATTGCCAGGGATGCACTAGCTTCACAAAGTGTACTTGACCTTTACCTTTTATTCTGCCCATAGCTATTTCTGGAAGCCTGGGACTCTTTGATAGTCCCCAAAATATCTGTGCATGTTGACCCTCTGCCCCTTTGTTCATGCACTGATCACTAGGAAGTATTTATGCCCAGACATCACAGCAGAGGGCACAAATGTCTGCTCTCCATGGCCACCGTGTGTCTTCCTTCTGTCCTGTTACCGGCTTCCATGGTGTCTTCTGCACTACACAGGTTTCCATGGCAGCAGTCATATATCCAGGCCTAGTCTCCACTGCCAGCCTATGAAAAGTAGTTATGAGCCTGGTTTTATCTTTTATTTCTCTCAGATACAGAATTAAGTCACAGATTGGTCTCATTGAGGCATAAGCTGAGTGCCTCCTCAACGCTCTCTCTCCTTTAAACAGATCATATATATATATATATATATAATATATACATATATCCTAATATATCCTATCATATATTCTGTTATTTTGCTCGTTCTCTCAAACACATATAGATGTCTTCATTGTAGACTATTTACTGCCACATTTTATTAAAAAATCAATAACAATTATTTACTGTGTTTTATTATCCTGTACATCCTTAGGTTTTAGTATGGACTTTCACTCAAAATTTTATTTTTGTTAGTAGTAGATAAATTTGTTTTAAATTATTTTGCTCGTAGGCACAATACATACTGACCACTCTCGTCTCCTGCCTCCCTACCTCCCTTGTCACTGCCCTGCTCCCACAGATCTCTGTGTCATATTCATGACTATTTGTTTTGTTTTGTGACCCACTGAGGTTAACCAGGCCTGTCTGTGCAACCATGGGATTGGAACTCTCTGTTAGAGGCTGGGTTCTCAACAGTTTGTGTGCAACTATAGGCAGTGATTCCTTTTCTTCCTTTACTCACCAATAGTCAACTATTAGGAGTTACAACAACACAATAGTTGTAAAGCAGAAGCCAAAGAAACATACAGGTATTTGTGGTCAAGATATATGAATTCCCTCCCTGATGGTGCTTTATGGTAAATAAATTCTATATATGAATAACATTTTACAAGAATATTATATCATATACTACTTTTTTAACATGAATGGACATATAAAAATGTGATTAAAATATTATTGCTGCTTGGTATTTGCTGATTAAGATTTCACATCAGTTTTACAGCCATATCGGGAAATTGGGATCTATCTGTCATATGGTTTATAGTTTACTATGGGTAAACCCACCTGTAAGTCCCCTTCCATGATCACCTTATCATTGCTGGATTCCCAGTCTTAGTTCTGCCCTTGGTGACTCATAGACGTAGCCCTCTTTAAGACCCTTAGTTCCTGTGGGTATCGTCACAGGAATCTATACTATATGTTGGCTAAGCCTTCAGACAGACAGAGAGTGGACACTGTTGTTACCTGGAGAAGCGTCATCATAGAGGTTGCATTTCTGTTTTCCCCAGAGCTATCCTTTCCTGCACACTGTGATTGATGGAGTGGTGCTTCCAAAGACACCAGAAGAGATTTTGGCTGAGAAGAATGTCAACATGGTGCCGTACATGGTGGGGTTCAACAAGCATGAGTTTGGCTGGCTGCTTCCCACGGTGAGAACGTATGGTCTCTTAGTCAGACATACACACAGTCTCAATCTCACAACCTCAACTTTATTCCTATGGCTTCCTTCTATTCTCAGACTTCCTGAGTCCAGGTAAGCTATGTTCACTGTCATGAATGGATGGTTCTCCATTCTCCAGAATGATTCAACTGTCCTCTGGGAATTTCAGCTCTGAGAATCCCTATCCACAAACACTGTCTCTCCTTAAAGAATCATGAGATCCTTGGTTTGAGAGGCCCTTAGAGATAACAATTGTGTAGTCAGAACCACCAAGGACATTGGAAAGAGAATGAAGCTGGAGCTCTGGAGAGTCAGGCTGTGAGAGAACAGCTTCCATCTTAGACTTCAACTCAGAGGCCCTGTGAAGATATCCAAAGGGAAAAGATGACTTAAGTTCAGATTCATGTCAGGAGTACGTGGGGAGGGTTCAAGGCTTGGCTGAGCACTGAGAGGCACCATAGTGTGAGTGGTGTGTCCATATCATGAGATTTCTGAATTTATTTTATTTTCACCTGCAAGAATAGCAGATTTGTCTTTCATCATGACATGAAGGAAAGCTGTAAGCTGAAGTAAGACCCTCATCAAAATTAGGCCTTCATCCCCCACAACAACTGCAAATGAGATCAAGAGTTATCTCCCCAAATGTTGACCTTTCTTCCAGGTTTCAAGTGTTGCAGGAATCTTTTCTCACAAGTCCGTGAGAAGATAATTTTGGTGAGGAGTTATTATCTCAACCTGTGGAGGAAGGACTGGTAATTGCAAGCTCCTTAAAATAACCGGTCTAAGTGAGGACTCAGGGGCCAGTCTGCCCATCACCAAATTTAGGCTGGAGAAAAGAGTAATTTCAACTGAAAGCATTGTGATTTCCATGACAGACACTGAAGGGAGACTGTTGTCATCCTAAGACTTGCCCTCTGGTTGTTGGAAGCTGAGCTGGAGTTGGTTGAGGTCTCTGAGGGTAGAGACTGGGACGTGGTCTGAACACACCTGCATTACACAGCTCTCCCTGTAGAAGAATTTCAGAGGTCATCAAAAACCCCAGCCATATGACTGATGGTGGCATCCTCTGTCCCCTGTAGGGTTGCACTTGTGTCCTCTGTCCCTGTGTTTCTCATTCCACAGTATGATGGCCTGAACATTACGTCACTACATGGAGGATTATTGTATTTATAGATTAAATATAGTATGCATATACAAATGAATTTATATTCATAAATCTAGGCCTTACAAATAGATTTCAATATATAATATATAATATATTATTTAAAGGTACAGTAAATACAATATCAAGAAAATGTAAAAAAAACTATTGTATATTTGTATAAAACATATATTTATATTGTATATAGTACATAGTGTACATTATACATACAAACATATATACCACATACACCCAGATATATGAAAGTATCCTCTTGTACTGCCTAAGTTTCTGATTATAAGTCTATCTGCTTCATTAGCTTTCAAACATGAATTCTCATAACTTTGAAGGCCCATCAAAGAAGTTTCCTTCTGAATTAGTTTGTTCTTGTTATTTCCCAATCATTTATAAATGGTTAATCATTTCTTTAACAGTTTATGGGCTTCCCACAATCTGAGGGCAAAATGGACCAGCAGAGAGCTCAGTCTATCCTGTGGCAGTCTTGGCCTATACATGTAAGTATTAAGGGAACCATGGGAATTAGTTAACAAGGAAGGACGGGAATTCCCTACAGCATAGATGGATAAAAAGCATCCACCTGAGGATTTTCCTACATTTTTCCACTTTTCCCACTTTACTATATATATAATAACTGTTCGTTTTGCCCCTTAAAAACCCGTGATGGTGCTATTTGGACAATAGCAACTCAAAGAAATCGGAAGCTATTGCCTACAAACACCAGCAACGTAGGGATTGGAGGCATTAGGCTTCTATGGGTAATCATGGCCTGGCATATCGCCCAGCTGTGCACAACAGTTAAATTTAGGTGCTCTGCTCTTCTGACACATGAACTGCTCTGATTGTATGTCCCAGGAAGTTTTGTGTTCTTTAATTCTAAAGAAAACTCACTGACTAGAAAATCTTATGAACCACGTTTTTGTTCCATTTCCCTGGAGCAGTTCATTCTGACATTAGTTATTAGGATGTAAATGGCACCTTTTCCTTGAGACTGTGGAAACATAGTAAATGTTGCTTTTCTCCAGAGATCCAGGATGCATAGAGAAAAGCAGCTTTCCTTCTGGAAATGGGTTCCACTGGAGAACAGTTTCTAAGCTATCATACGACTTTATTCAGAGGGATCTTTTCCACCAAAGCCAGTGGAAAAATATTAATATATCACTCAGATGCCTTCCTCCAAAATTAAGGACTTAAAATAAATAAAGATCGTGTGAATCTAAAAAGTTTGTATTAGTCTTTCCTCAGTAACCTCAGGAAGATTTGGCACAGGATTCAATAGGTTTGGGGTCAATGAGGCCTTCTTGAATGGCTGGAGAGCCCTATTATGCAGCAATGAAGAGGGCACTTTCTGATCCATTTCAGAACATTTCTAAGAACCTGATTCCAGCAGCTGTGGAGAAGTATTTAGGAGGGACAGATGACCCAGTGAAGAAGCAAGACCTGCTCCTGCACTTGATCGGAGATGTGATGATTGGTGTCCCATCTGTGATTGTGTCCCGAGGCCACAGAGGTGAGTCTCAGATGTAGGATGGCAGAGGGACAGAGCTTCACAGCTAAGTCTATGACATGCCCACCTCTCATCATAAACAAATACGAAGTTTGCAGAAGTTCGGGTCTCCAAAGTTAATTCCATATGGCTTATGATGTGTAGTTTTTGTCCTGGTGGTAAATGTCTGTGAGAAAATCCACAGCCCGCTTAACTGAGAAGCTGATCCAGGAAAACATCACAGGGAGACCAGGAGGTGACACAGGGACAGAATGGAGCTCAGTCTGGAGAACTTCCTAGCATGTGTCCACCTCGAACAGCTGCAGTTAGAGCGCTCTGGGCAACAAGCAGAGGGGGCATCTTAGAGTTGTCCTCTCTGAGCAGCTGAGCAGCTTTAAATCTTCCCTCCAGCAGTCACATGTCATCCGCTAAATGCTTCTCCAAGGTGCTGGCAGCTTGGTGGCATCTACATTTGCTACAAAGATGAGCAGAGTTCTTTCCAGTGACAATAGAAAAGCCTGGGAAAGAGCTAACTCTGTCACATGTAGATGTCAGGGTGGCCTTCCCTGAAACAGGGCTATTAGTAATGAACGGAAATAATTTTCTTCCTTCTGCGACAGAAAGCCTGACGTAAACAACGTAAGGGAAGAAGCATTTATTGTAGCTCAGAGTCTCACAGGTTTCCATGAGTGACGTTGGGAGAATGTGGGACAGCAGCTCACTTGTGGAAAGGAAACAGTGGGGCCACGTGGCTTCAGCAGAAAGGGTCCAGGGCAGGACATTCACATGGTCCCAGTGAGCCACTACCCTCAGACAGGCTCCATCAGTCTACCACCTCCCAATAGTGTGCTGAAAGTTTGAATCCATCAATGGATAAACTGCTCTTAGGTCAGAACCCAGATGATCTAATTGTCTCATAGACACATTCAAAGGTGTGCTTTACTAGATTCCTAAGCAATCTTTTTCTTTTTTCCCTTTCTTTTTTTTTGGTATTTTTCAGATAGGGTCTCCCTATGGCCCCAGATGGTCTAGAATTCACTATGTAGACCTATCTCGGTCTCACAGAGGTTGGCCTGCCTCAGCCTCCCAAGTGCTGAGATTAAAGGCATGTGCCACCAGGCCTGGGTAGCAGCTCTTATATTGTTTTCTAAAAATATTTTATTTGCTATTTTTATTTTATGTGTATGAGTATATTTACTATATGTACGTAAGTGCGCCTGTGTGGTACAATGCCTTAGGTGGTCAGAAGCAGTTACTGGATTCCATGAAACTGGAGTAATGCGTGGTAGTTAGCCACCATGTGGGTGCTGGCTACCACACTCGGGTCCTCTGGAAGATCAGCCACTGCTGTTAACCACTGAGCCATCTCTCCAGTCCAGTGTTTCTTAATAAAATCAAGTGGTTCTACTATCAAAAGCAAGAACATCTGCTATGGGTATTCCTTCTCTGAGGTTTGGTTGAAATTTTGGCAACTATTGGAGAAGGTGTCTTTGATGATCTTCAAGAGCAGAATAAAATTTACATAGAGTTTGTAGCTAGAAGAGCTTGGGAAGAAAGGAGGGGCCTTTCTTAGAACCAAGACTATTTTCCAGAACCAACAATGCAAAAAGCAAAGTGTGAGCGGAGGAGGAGGAGTCAATGTGTACAGTTGACTTTTGGATATGTGTCAGTGTGACCAAACTGAGGAACAGGCCGTTATGTGTCTCAGGGTTTTTCTGGCAACCACCCAATAGAGCATGAAGTTACAGGTATGTGAGCTCAGATAGGGGGAAATAACCCTGTTATGAGTTTTACCACAACAAACATGGGGATACACGCATCTCTTTAACAAACTGCTTTCAAAATAGTTTAAGTAAATTCCAAGTAGTGATTTTGCTGGATCACATCATGGGTATATTATCAGTTATCAGTTTATTAAGGAGTCCACTGTCATATATTCATACCAACAGTGCAAAAGGATTCCTTTTATCTACGTTCTTACCAAAATTTTCTATTTTTCATGTTTTTTTCCCTTTGCTTCCAGATCAGTTATCATGTTCTTTTTATAACAGTGTGAACCTTTAGTGGTCAAAAACAATATTTTAAGGGAAAACTAATACAGGATTATTAACCTATGAACAATTCCACATGAATGAGATGCTGAGCTGCCCTCCTCCCCCAGACGTGGACAGGTCTATGCATAGTCTGGGAAGGTCTTTTTCTCTTCTCCTTCTTTCCCCCGAGTCTTCAGAAGAATGTGGCTCGGAGGGGCCTAGAAAGACAGGAGAGCCTTTTAGGTTGGTTTCTCCATAGGTGGGGAGGCCATGTCTGAGCTTCCTGAAACAAGAGCCTTCAGAAGATTTTAGGGGGTCACACAGAGGGTGAGCTATAGCTGCACTCAGGAGCCGCAGATCTAATGATGGTAAATCTGGAGGAATATAGACCCAGTCCCTACCCTTGAAATGACTCTTGGGTCAAACACCAGTCGTGATGAAAGCTGGAAATTAGGATTGGAGCAGCCTGGTTATGCTCCAACCTGACGCTCCCATTCCCTCTACCCTTACGTTGTAGAACCTTGAAATTACCCTCCAGGCTCTGAGCTCCACAGCTCTGAGCTCTCCACCTTTCTGGTTCCATTATCCCTCAGCTTTCTCAAATACTTTGATTCATTAACTTGGCTTCCCTTGGGGGAAAATAGAGGAGGTTAAAAGAAAAAATTGAGAACACAGCATTTTAGAAGCATATATCAAGTCCTTCCTACAAATACAAGTGCTGGTACTTTTTATAAGGGGATAAAGACAGTTTATTCTGGAGCAAATATGGCTGACCATGGCGAGGCAACACAGATTCAGGTTTCCCCAAATTCCATGTTCCAATTTAGATTGTGACAGATGGCATCTCATGTCATTTTATATTGCATATTGCCAGTGATTATTGATATGAAGTGTTTATTTACTTATTTATTTTTGTTTGTAGTCCTTCTAAGATATCTCTTCTGGCCTTTGGCCGATTTTTAATTTGGTGCTTATTTTTCTATTCATTCATTTCTATTAAATTCTTTGAGCTGACCATGTATATTTTTTCATTTTTATTGAATATTTGGGAATTTCATACTTTGAGCATATTTAGACTCTTACCCTGTCTGCACTGTTCTTACTCCCCCCACACCTGATTCTGTGTGTTCTCTCTACTACATATATTTTTGGCATATTGAGTCCAATTTGTGTCCGAAATGCCCTTTAGTGTGGCTCCATCCCCTGCAACCTGGTTAACCCACCCAGTGTCACAGCCTTAAAGAAAATTGATTTTCCCTCTCCCAGTATCTGAAGGTTGCCAGTGGATGCTTAGCTAATGGTGGGACCTCTTCCCTTGCATCAGCTACATGGGACTTGTGCCTGCTGTCACCATTGCTGTGAGTTCATGACTAACTGCCCAGCTGTCTGGAGACTATGATTCCTTATGGTCCTTTAACGCTTCTGGCTCTTACAGTCTTTCTACTCCCTCTTCCACAGCAATCCATGAGTTTTGGGAGGCAGAGTTTTGATACAGATATCCCTATAGGAAAAGCCTAGCATTCTGTACTGTCTTGTTCTCTGCGCATAATGAGTCTCTGTGTAATAATCATCTGCTGCATGAGACTTCTCTGGTGAGAGTTCAAAGATGTGTTACTACAAGTGTGTAACAGTAAGTCACTACAATTCAGTATCATACTATGCCAATTTAGTAGCCTAATAGGAGCAGAGTCGCCCCTGTGGCCTGCAACCTGTCGAGCAACAGATGTGTCAGTCCGATATCAGTGCCATCTTGTGAAGTAGCCTTTAAATCCAATCAGAAAGTGGATGAGTACTCACATAACGTTCCTGCCACTTCTGCACCAGTAGGCATGTCTTGCCAGGCCAGATGTTGTAGTTGGCATAATGTATATCTGGGAAACATAGACAGTTATATTTCTCTTCATAATGAATGTTCTATATGAGAAGCTTGCCTCTGACATTATGTATATAAGCAAGTGATAAGTGTCTTCTAATATATATTTATATATATGCAACTCTACCAGAACAGTGTGAACACACACTTGGGAAAGCCAGATGAGGGTGTCAGATCCCCTGGAAATAGAATTACAGGCAGTTGTTGGTGCTGGGAATAAAACTCAGGTCTTCTGAAATACAGTAAGTTTTTTTAACTGGTGATCATTTCTCCAACCCCAAAGATTATTTTTTCAGTATCTTGTTGAATCACATTTGCTACTATACTGTTGAAGAGTTTTATGCTTATGTTCATTAAGAATGCTGGCCTGCAATTTTTTCTTATAATAGTTATGTTATTTTACCTTCAGGATAATGATCCCCTCATTAAAATAATTTGGTAGTATTTTCTCTCCTTTGATTTTTGAAGCTCTGTGGGAAGAATCTGGGGTTAACACTTAGAGGAGCCCTCTCAGGTTCAGGTCATTGTGATTGTGGGGTTTCTCGAATCAATGAGCACTGGGAGTCATCACTGACACACATTCTGTGTATGTTCCCTGCACCTTGCACCCTTTCATTTTTCACCAAATAATCATTTAGTTCCATTCTCTATTCACATCAACGAGCTGTGCAACACTAATCAAGTCCCTGGATCCTCCTGAAACTGCTTACTTCCTCTGCTGATAAAGAGTAGTTTCAACTGTTGAACCTGTTACAAATTGATGTCTCCCTAGATGCTGGAGCCCCCACGTACATGTATGAGTTTCAGTATAGACCAAGCTTTATATCAGACAAGAGACCCATGACGGTGATAGGAGACCATGGTGATATCCAGTTTTCTGTATTTGGAGCTCCATTTTTAAAAGGTAATTGTTCTTTGCTCATTCAGACTTTCAACTTAGGAGGCCTGGGTTTTGGTCTTGGTTTGACGATCTTGATCATTTTTTCTATCTCTCCTGAATTTTCTTTCTTGATACTGTGAGAGGGTTCAGCTGTACTGGGGAGTCCCCAAAATTTCCCCGATTTAACACACATGATGGAGGATTGTGTTTATTTGTTCCCAGCCAGAGTCATTCTCAGAATCCTGCCTCTTAACTCCCAGTTAAAGAGGTAGTAAGTCTCCCCGAGGACGCTACTGTAGGGGAAGAAGTCCACTGCCAGTTATTCTTTCCTTTCAAGCATATTGAAACAGGAGGTAAAATTTGGAAATTTTGTTAACTATGAATAAGATCTCTCATATTTCTGCCCATCTGTCAATCTGTCTATGTAATGTATATCATATATTTGAACATATGATATTTTGGAACTTTTCTCAGGGTCTTCAATACCTTAAATTTCAGCAGCTGCATGTTATCTGTGAAGTTCCTCATGTCTCTCAAGATATACTAGTATCTTTGGCTGTCTTCTTGCTAGGTGTCTCTTTAGGATCTTTGTACTTGTGATCACTTTCAGATTTTGCCAAACTTTTTTTTTGTTAGCAGATTAAGAAAAAGCATAAAACTGAGTAATCCTGCTAAGATTGAGGAACATGAGTATTGTTTGCCTTGGACCACAAGAGGAATATGTTAGGCATCTAACACGAGGAGCTTAAACAATAACATTATCTGTAGTTTTATGTGCAGGTTTACTCACCAGGATCTTCCTAAAAGG
Organism: Eospalax fontanierii; assembly: GCA_035773235.1. NCBI lineage: Eukaryota > Metazoa > Chordata > Mammalia > Rodentia > Spalacidae > Eospalax > Eospalax fontanierii. Next base: position 14,541,741 of record CM069552.1, read on the forward strand.
TAGATTTTTGACTAAGTATGCGATCAAGGCCAAGGCTTTGCATTTTTTTCTATCTAAATACTCACTAAACCTGACGTGACTTAGCTTCTGAGATAAGTTTTGATGTCACTGCTTCCTTGTGCATCAAAACATAAGAAGTCAAGGCTTATTCCTTTTTCCACATAGATGGTGCCTCAGAAGAGGAGATCAACTTCAGCAAGATGGTGATGAAATTATGGGCCAACTTTGCTCGGAATGGGTGAGGCTGGATGTACTATTGTGGGTGTGATGTGCTGGATCATACCTATTAGAGAGCAGCTTCTATTTTTACATTTTATTTATTCTTTTAATTGTATGTGTGTTTACTGCCAGTATGTGTGTGTGCCCCTGTCTCATGCAACACCCACAGAGGGGGTAATCTCCAATTACTGTGCTAACATTCCTGAGGTCCACCAACTTAAATGATGAAAGTTTTATATTAACTTGGGGTTTCTCATGAACGTTTCATTGAGGCCTTTGATGAGTTAGAGCATCACGGTGAGGAGCACATGGTAGAACACAGCTCCTCAGCACTGAGTGTTCAGGAAGCAGTGAGATAAAGGCGTGGATTCCTGACACTATTCAAGGGCAGATCTTTAGTGACCTGCTTTCTTCAACCTCCGTAAACTTCACACTGGCTCCTAGCTCAGCATCAGACAGCAACTCATGGGGATCCGGGGAAATTTAAAATCTAAACAGAGCATAACGAGAATTTTCTAAAAGTCAACAGGCTGCCCCAGGAGATGGAGAACTGCACATCTGTGGAAGGTCATGGGCTTCTTGGCAGAGATAAGCCAGGGCATCCTTGCAAGTCTCAGAGTACTATGGGGACACAGAGCTGCTTTGCTGAACTTCTTTTTCAATTCTTTTCACAGGAATCCTAATGGGGAAGGGCTTCCTCATTGGCCACTCTATGACCAGAAGGAAGGGTACCTGCAGATTGGAGTCCCATCCCAGGCTGCACAGAGGCTGAAGGACAAGGAAGTGGCTTTCTGGACTGAGCTGAGAGCCAAAGAGGCAGCACAGAGACCATCAGAGAGGGAACATGTAGAGCTCTGATCAGCAGGCCTAGCCAGATTAGAGATCCTGCTCTCAAGTATAGGGTTTTTCATGGAGAGCTTTTGCAAAAATAGAACATCTTATTATTGAGTGTATAAAACTCTCATATATATATATATCAATAGAGCCTTATTCATGCCCCTAAATGTCCTTCAGTGTGGATTGAGTCCTTGGTCTCACCAAGAGTCCCATCCCTCTGAAACACTGTCTCTCTCCCTCCCAGCAGCCACCAATTGCCCAAACTTCTTTAGGTGGTGTTGGGATCCCTTACCTCTGTCTCTTTGTCTATGTTGGAATTTTGTCTGATGTGATATTGCATGTGGGGAGAGGCGCAGAGAAGAGAGTAGATCTAAATGCCATCAAATTATGTTGTGTAAAATCTCAAGAATTCAACTAAAAATATGTACGTGAAAAAATGTTTGGTACATTGTACAAGCACAATAAAGGGAAATAATCATCTTTTATCTCATTTTAACAAGAGCAACATAAATCGTTTCTGTGAATATCAAATCAGAGTTCAGTCTTTGGCTCAGGATGAATCCATGTGCCTCATATAGGGAAGGATGGGGCGAGAGAGAGAGAGAGAGAGAGAGAGAGAGAGAGAGAGATCATAAGATACCTCCACAGCAATGAATAGAAAAGTACTTTCTTGAAATCTAGTAAAAATGAGCACATTAGAGGAGAGATAAAACAATGAGGAACCTCAGTCCAGGCCAATCTGAGGTAGAGTGGATCATCTTCAGAAGCTGATTCTAACTATCACTAAGTCCTGGCCTATCCTCACAGGCTCCATTCCTTGTCACAGTGCCTGCAATAGGTGCTAATGAACATCCCCCTCTGAAACTCTGGTCTCCAGAAATTCCACAGCATGCCACACTGGTGGTTTGGGGAAGAACTAATGAGCGTGTCTTGGGTGGTAGGATGCGGCTTCGATGTTGATTACCCAGTTCTGTGTTGTATCACATTGGTCTGACAGAGACAGGGGCCTGCTTGTCAAGCAACCCTGGGGAAGAGCACGCATCTCTCTTAAGTTCTGCTTTCTCCTGAGGCCTTACCAGACCCTTCAGCCCTTCCAGCCTTATCTTTGGCCAATGAACTGATAGTATGATTACGCATAAAATCAAACCATTTGGCTTGTAATTCTACCAGTGAGGAATCTTCCTGGTTAATTAAGCATAATACCTGAGGAGCAGTCATCTAGGGTAGAAGTCAGATGCTACTAATTTATTTTTTTTTTGAAGTAGGATCCTCTCGTAGTTGCAGCTGGCCTGGAACTCCCTATGTAGATGTGACTGTCCTAGATCTCACAGAGCTCCACCTGCTCCTGCCTCCCCTGTGCTGTATGAAAGGATCATGCCATCACACTCAGCCTGATACTGACTTCGACAATGAGTTTTTGGGTCGTGCTAGGCTCTTACACACATCTGGGACTTAGGTTCCATTAAGCACCAAGAAAAGTATTAGCTAGGGTTTATATATCTTTCTATTCGGACATTCCATTCCACAGCAATGCGGCACAGACTGGGGAATGGATTCACACAGCTCTCTTTTGTTTCTAGAGCCTGAGAGTTCAAGTTCAGCAGGGTTGGTTTTCTTCCTTTCTTTTCAGTAGTGTGCTCTATATGTGTTAGGGTCTCTATACACACCTGTCAGTGGTGTTGTTTTGTATGTCCTAAATTATTCTCACCATGGCCTTGGTCAGATTGGAGTACTGCCCACTATCATGGCCTTATCCGACCATTACAACACATTTATATTACTTATACCCAAACACAATCATGCAATGAGGTTTGAGAGCTAGAATTTTAACACATAATTCTAGGAAATACATGCCTACAGGAAATAACATGGGTGACTGGAGAGCTATGAAGTTTTTGTTTTTCCTCAAAATTTCCCAGAGGCAGAATTGACATACATTCAATAGAAGGTCATGTTGGGAAAGGCAAGAGTCATGGGAATAATAATAAATACAAAAGGAAAGTGGCCAGTGAAGGGTTAATTATGCAGTCAGCTAGTACTGTGAGTGACCAGAGTCAATGCCAAGTGAAAATGGAGGGAAGAGAATACATGTTCAACAATAGTTCACAGGGAGATGGGGAGAACGAGGCACCTAGGCATCATGGTCTATCATTAACTTATTAAGAGTTTCCCGAGGTGGAGGACTGTGAATCTCCTAGAACTGTGGCCTGTCATGCATGAAGTGGCAACTTTTCTGCTCATTCCCTGTCTCTCCATTTCACTTTGCTTCTTGTGTGCCTTGAGAAGAGAGGAGGTGAGAAAGGTATTTACACTTACTACCTTTTCATTTGATGGCCTTTGAAATATTCCAGTAGTGAGAGCAGCAGAACCCCCACATGGACTGGTTCTGTCCAACATTTGCACTCAGAGATATTACTCCCTCTGGTCTCTAGCAGGTAAAAGTCACTAGGATAGCTACAACTGATAAAATGCCTTACCGAGACAGCTCAATTCTTTCAGGTGGAATTAGGCTTTTTTAAGTTGAATCTTTGTGTACTTCATACATCTCAGTGAATCTTAATCATATTTATACCTTCTTACATACCTGTCCTGCCCACAGCCCCTCAACAGGAATCCTTACATACTGTCATCTATGTTAAGTCCTACTGTGTCAAGTTAGTGTTCCCAGAGAAGACTATGTTCTCAGTGGATGAACTTGCACTGAGAAAACTACTCTTTTTAAAAAAATGTATTTTATTATTTTGATCTTATGTGTATGTCATGCAGTGCCCACAGAGGTCAAGAGAAGGCTTTGGATCCACTGAAAATGGAGTTATGGACTGTTGTTAGCTGCCATGCGGCTGCTGGGAACTGAAACCAGGTCCTCTGCAAGAGAAGCCAGTGTCACTTACGCACTGAGTCATCCCTCTAGCACTGTGAAATTACTCTTTAATAAAGCAAAAACTCACTGAAGGACAGCCTCTGAACCTTCTGTTAGAGCAGCTACTGTAGAAAATTTACAAATGTCAACCATTTCTTTGATTTTGTGATCTGAAACTTCCAAGTAAAATTTCTAACCAGATAACTTGAAGGTCAATTTTAAAATATTATATCCTCTTATTTGGAATGTATACAATTAGGAAGATACTTTTTTGTCTTTCTTCTAGTTCTTAGGGAAGGATAACACCCTAACTTCATTAAGACTCTTACTTCAACTTGAATCTCTGCTTCCTGTCATGAAGAGAGATATCTTTCTCTCTCATCTTACAGGCATGTGGACCCAGACCTTCCTATTACTGTGCCTAGTACAGCTATCACCAGCCTGGAAACATCTTCAGCCTGGTGCAAGGGGTTGGAGTTCAGGTCTTTTGGTCTTCCTTATAGCATTCTGTTACTGAATAAAAGCTGTCTTACTATTGAAATCAGTGAGTTTTGTACCTTACAGAGGAAAACCCCTTCTGTCCTTTTAAGACCAATGATAACTCAGTTGGTATCAACTTTCTCTGAATGTAAACAATGGTGCTTCTGAGAATATCTGTGGTGAGCTGTGGGACCTGTGAGTCCACATGTAAGGTAAAAGCTTCTATGACTCTTCTGAGCAACCAGATCTGTCCCCTTTGTAGATACCACTGGTAAATCCAACTTCACATTTATCCTGACAGGACCTCCCAGGATAGAAATTGCAGCATTCATCAAGGAAAGACAAAAGTTATGATCGCTAGTTGGAGGTCTGAGGCAGGCACTTTTCAGTTGGGCCATTCCAGAGAATGCTTCCACTGCAGTATCCATGCATAACATGGGAAAGCTGCATGGGACAAAGTAGGACTCAAAGAACAAACTCATGGGAGCATAGGCTAGAGAAACGACAGGGGGTCAATGATGGAGCATCTATCTTTTTATACTCACTGACGGCAGAAGCCAGCCAAATTCTTGTCTGTTGATTCCCACGATGTAGGGGACAGTGTTGAAGCTCTTTTCAAACAAAATCTCTTCTGGTGCCTTTGTCAGGAGCACTCCACAATCACGGTTGGCACAAAGGGATAGCTCTGGGCAAGGAACAGCACAGTGAGAAGAAACACACGCATCTCCCTCTCTATCTGTCTAATGGAGCAGTCAGAAAATAGACATCATGACTGTGAGCAATGGCCGTGGTATCTCAGGGTCCTAAGAAGGGAGCTGAAGATCTGTGAACTACAAGGTCCTCATTTTGAATGATGAAGTTAATGGCAGCAATAGAGAAATGAGAAGAAATCAACATGAATCACTTATAACATTTATTTCATTTGTAATACGTTATTTAGAATTAATCCTCATTATTCTTTTTAAGCTATGTCTGTAAAGTTGTCATGGATGCTGAGTTAATGAATCTTGAGCCACTGCAGCAGGAGAATTTCAGAGCTAGTTTTGAGGGAAACTCTGGTCACAGCATTCCTACCACCCTTGAATCATATGCGGGTTCCAGTTTAAAAATATTTATATACCATAGATTTCTTAGAAAGAAGTAATATATGCAAGATTTATTTGTAATAAAATACCAGGTGGGCAGGGCTTACTATTTCCCCAACTTTTGTTGACATAACTCTAAATTTCTTCAGCTTCGCGACATGCCATAGGTCACGATGATTTTAACACTCACCATTGTTATCTGAATGTTAAATATGAGAATCCACAAATTTAGGTCTTTTATCATCTTTTCCACAGTTTCATGACACATTGTGGGTATCACATGACTGCTCCCCAGAATGGCCTCACCCGACAATAGGAAAGTATACTCCCCTTCTCTGGGACTGATTCAGGGTTGTCCAAGTTCTATTTTGATGAAATGAATGCCACTGACAGCTTTATAGAGGGTGGAGTATCTCAGTGGAACAGCTAGGACAGTATCAGCACGTTCCTGCCCCCAGGTTTGTTTAAATAGATAAGTCGATGTGCGTGCTGCAATTGGAATCTTAAATGCCCATAAAGACTCAAGTGTGGTAGACTTGGTCTCCAGCCTGTGCAGCCAGTGGGAGGTGATGGACTCTTCAAGAAATAGTATGAAGTAGTTGTTCAGTCACTGAGTGAGCACTTGAAGCAGAGAGTGGGGTCCCCGCTTCTTTGCCACTTCCCACTTTGGTTTCTCTACAAGATTCCCAGGGATGTTCCACTACCTTCCCAAGGAAACACAGTAAACTCATGGAAAGAAGGCTCAAAACTGACAGTAGTGCCTACTCAGGAATGTATTACAGGAACAGAAAGCTGAATGACAGAGGAAGCAAGGGACTTGGTCTTGTGAGCAATGTCAGGCTTTTATATGTTCCACCTTGTGTTCAATAGAGTGAGCCTGGTGGCCCCATGTGACATGGCATGGGGAAACATGGCAGGATATTAGAATCAGAAAAGAGACATTAAGGGCGGGAATTGGGAGCACCCTTTGGGAACCCTGACATGGTCACCCTTGAGAACCAAAGTCATTGGCACTGTCCGCTCAGTGAGTGCTGAAGGACACCGCGCAACCACATGCATTACTTGCTTGAGTCACAGAGCCAGGAGATGTGATTTTTAGAAATTAAACTTCCATATTTTCACAAGTAACTATCATTTTGAATTTTGAGGATGGGAATACTAAGCACAAAGTTATTTTTAGAAAAGCATCACAATTTATCCTGGCTGATATATAATCTATGCAAATTATAACAGAAACCACTCGGTTTTTTTTTTTCTATTTTCTGGGACTATGCTTCACAGAGAGCCATGACTCTGCGATTCATTCAGCACTCATCAGTTCAGAGTGCCTGCAGAGGTCAGCAGAGGGTACTGTAACCCCTGGAAATGAATTAATGGCTGGTTTTTAGCCAGCACATGAGCACTGGGAACCAAACTTGGATCCTCTGCATGAGCATCCAGGGCTCTTAACTGCTGAGTCATGTCTCCAGCCTCCTATCAATCCACAACTTTTTATTCATCTATTTGTAATCTGGTCACCATCCGTAGTCATTCAGAATCATATATGAACATTTTTTTCAGTCCTCCTAAAGCAATGATCCATTCAGGACTTATCTCTCAGCTTTGAGAGTTTTCTCTGTCTATATTCTGATCTCCAATAATGAATACATTGACAATTCCATCCATTCACTTATCCACTCAACTATCTATTCATTTATCCATCCAGTCTTTCATGATGAAGGTTTAGAAAAGTAGTGTCACAATAGGTTATGCAGACATCAATTGAAACATTTCTCTACATAAAAGAACAATCCAAAGAGAAATACAACCTTACGCTCACTTGAAGAAGTGTGATGGGGACACAGAGAGGGGTCATATTCATTACATCATTGACACTTCTAAAGAAAGTGATGTTTATTGGTGATATGATAGTTTGTCATCACAGAGAAACTTGCAGCACAAATGGCCAGAGGTTAAAAAATATTCCTACAGGCCTAAAACGAATGAGTTCTAATGAGAGGGAAGTGACGAATGTGAAATTGGAGTATTCCTTGGGTCCTCTATGCCATTAGCATGACTTTGCACAATGGAGCACCCTTCTGAAAATTCATGAAGTGCATCTAGTGCTACATTACGCCTATATTTCCATGGGTTTAATCTATTATGACATTGCTATTGGGCTCTTGGTCATCAAGCTTAAATAAGGTGATCAAAGTATTCAAAGAAGTTAGATAGATTATTTCTTTCTCCTTCAATTTTTTTTATGGCATTGGTGTCTTTTGTTCTCTTGATGTTAGCCCATTTGACTGGGGTAAGATGGAGTCTTAAACAGATTTTTAATCTCCATTCTCTAATGGATGTTGAGCACATCTTGAGGTGTTTCTTAGCCACTTTCATTTCCTCACTTGAGAACTGCCTGTTCAATTGTATTGCCCATTTTTAATTGGGTCATTTATTTTCTTCTTTCTTTGTTTTCTGAGTTCTTTATACATTCTGAATACTACTCTTCTGCCAGATGTGTAGCTGGTGAGGATTTCCTCCCACTCAGTGGGTTTCCTCTTCCCTTCCTTTGTTGTTTCCTTTGTGGCACATAAGCTTTGGAGCTTAATGAGGTCCCGATTATTGACTATTGAATTTACTGCCTGAGAAGATGATGTTCGATTTAGAAATTCCTTTCTTACACTTATATCTTGGAGGGTACTGCCTATGTTTCTTCTTAGCAGTTTCAGGTTTTATATTGAAATCTCTGATCCATTTGGAGTTGACTTTTGTGCAGAATGAACTATTGTTCACCAATTTCATTCTTCTACAGATGGAGATCCAGTTTTGCCAGCAACATTTCTTGGAAATGCTGACTTTCCTCCATTGTGGGTTCTTGGCACCTTTGTTAAACATCATGTGGTTGAAATTGCACTATATTTAAAAGGAGTGGAGACAGTGGACAGCCTTGTCTGGTTCCTGAATTTAATGGGAATGATTCTAGGTTTTCTTCATTTAGAATGATGTTAGCTATGGTCTTATATGTACATAGCTTTAATCATGTTGAGGTACATCCCCTCCACACCAATTTCTTCTAGGACTTTTAACATGAATGGATATTGCATTTTGTCAAAGACCTTATTTTTTGCATCTACTGAGATGACCATTTGGATTTGCCTTTAAGTTCATTTATATGTTATATTATATTTATTGACTTATGTATATTGAACCATCCATGATTCCCTGGAATAAAGCTGGCATGTTTGTGATGGGTGATCTTTTTGATGTGTCTCTATATGCAGTTTGCAAGTATTTTGCTGAGTATCTTTGCATTCATGTTCATTAAGGATAAGGGCCTATAGTTTTCTTTTTTATTGTATCTGTACCTGGTTTGGGTATTAGAGTGATGCTGGCTTCATAGAAGGAGTTTGGGAGTTCTCCCTCTGTTTCTATCTTTTTGAATTATTTAAGCAATATTGGTTGTAAATCTTCTTTGAATGTCTAGTAGAATTCTACTGTGAATCCATCTGGACCTGGGCTTTTTTCATTTGGGAGGCTTTATAATGCTGTTTCAGTTTCCTTATTTGTTATGGGACTGTTTAAGCTGTTGAACTCTATTTTGTTTGACTTTGGTGATGTTCATGATTTTGGGAATTAATCCATTTCTTTTAGATTTTTTTAATTCAGTGGATAATAGCACTGCCTTTAAAGTGTCCCAGAGCTTTTGTTGTATTGATTTCTCATTTTCATTTAGTAACAGGAATACATTTATTTCTTTCTTAATTTCTTCTAAGACTCATTCATCATTCAGCAGCGCTATTGGGCTCTGGGTCATCAAGCTTATACAAGGTATAAAGAAGGTATTCATAGAATTTAGATGCAGTTTTGTTTTTTTTCTCTTTGGTTTTTGTTTTTTCGGCAAGGTCACACTGTATAGTCCAGGTTGGCCTTAATCTTGCTAGGTATCACTCACTGGCTAAGGGAAAATTCATATTTCCATTTCATCTTTTCTAGACATTAGGTCAAAGACATGTGACATCATATTCTGTTCACAGGTGTTTTCCATACACATTAAATATAAATATTTCAGTCACTTTTCATATGGCACGAGCGGGATAAATTACCAGTGTTTGGGGAAAAACTCAGAAACTGAAGACCCTAGGAAACACTCTGTCTTCCCTTGGGGAGGTTAGAGACACAGCGCTCCGCATCCTGTGATCTTAGAGACCGTCTGCCCCTTTGAACAATAGTTTGGGCTTCAACTCTGTTGCGCTGACATTGACATGTATCCATTTTTTAATGTCCCTGCATTCAGAGACATGATGCTCCAGGTCAAATACAGATGCCTGAGCTCATAAAGTGAGGGTGATGAATGGGGAGGAGCTAGAGGAGTCGTTCTGCTCTGCAGGTCCATCCCACATCCAGCTCAGTCCCCCCTCAAGGCTGTTCCATCCCTGCCCCTGAAGTCACCTTGTTTGCACATTTTTCTCTACAGGAAAGGTGAGGTGTTTTCGGCAGAGGGAGCAGTGGGGGAGGGCTGGAGGAGGGTTCAGGGAGGGCAGCGGTGTCCCTGACTCCGGGCTGCAGCACCGGTTGCCTTCGTTTGCTGCCCCTGCTCTTCCAGTCCGCCTCGTGTCCATGCTACACGACACCATGAGGGTCCTCTTACCTTCCTCAACAATGAAGGAGGAGCGCAGCTAAAAAGATGAGCTTTTATACCAGGAGTGATCACCACCGTCTCTGCCTTTGTCTCCACAGAATCTTTCCAAACTTGATTTACAAGGAGATGCCAAAAAGGTAAGGACCATTCAAGGTTTGGAGCCTTAAAGTGTTAGACCGTAATTAACCATGACTTGAAGTATTCCTCTCTGTGAGGTCATCATGGTTCCTTGTGTGTGCACGGTTGAGGCCCAGAGAATCATTGTCATTTACCAACTAACACAGCCAAGAGGACAGAGACAGAAGGGACACCACGTTTCTGACTTCCATTTCAGTACTCTCTTCCAGAAATTCTGTATCATTTTAAATGGAATTTTCGATTGAATTTTTGCACAGTTTATACAATCTATTGATCATAGTTAGATCCCCTCCCCCTCAGTATCCTTCTTATAGACATCCTCTGAATTTCATGTAGTGTGTCACATATGTTAAGGCCTGTGAGACCACGTTTGTGTCCTTACATGTGCTTCGCTGTGTGTCCATCCACTGGAGCCTGGTTAACCTACCCAGTGTCACACCCTTAAAGAAAACCAGCTCTTCCTCTGCTGGTAGTTGTTGGTTGTTGGTAGTTCCTCAGCCAAGGTCAGGGCTCCTTCTCCGCTTCTATGCTGGGATATTTTCTGTCTTGAGCTTGCGTGGATGCTGTGCAAGCTGTTATCATTGCCGTACTTTCCCATGAGTAACTTCCCAGCTGTCTGGAAAACTGCTTCCTATGGTCATTCACCATCTCTGGCTCTTTCAATCCTCCGCCACTCCTCTGACACAATGGTCCTTGGACCTTGGGAGGTGGAGAGTTGATATATGTGTCCTATTCAGGGATAAGTTTTCAGAAACTCTGTATCTTATTCTCGTTTACATTTCTTTCACTAGATTGACCTGTGAGAAGAAGATCCTTCCATTGATCAAAGGCTGGTTTCCTTGGATAAGGGACTTAGGAGCCATCACTGGGAGCACAGATCTCCTAAAGAGACACAAGAATCACAAGTTATATTAGGAAGAAGCTGAGCTCTCCATCCTGAGTACACCACCCTCCTTTTCCTACCCAGGAAACTCCAGCAGTGCCTTCATTCTCCTCCATCCTGTCCTCTCACTTCCCATTGGCCAGAGATGATGACAGGAACGTTGCAGAGTCTGCAGTCCTGTCCTCCTTTCCCACTCCCTGGGGTCCCAGCCATTCACCTAAAACATCTATGAGGCTGAAATGAAGTTCTTTAAGCCATGCATCAGTTATTTTTCTCATTACCCTCATAGTAACTTTCTTAAATATTAATACATTTGCTAGAATTTTACAATTTATATCTTTCTGCTTTTATTATTCTCTTCCAGAAGTGTTTCTCTTATTTTTAAAACCATTTTATTTTGTACGATTGACGAAAAGTTAATTCATCAATTTATTATATGCATCTTGATAATTTTGCCATAATCTATGGACCCATGAAGGAGTGAAGATGAAGACATTCACACACCCATCACTTTCCATTTCTTTGCACCCCTTATTATTATTGTTCTTTTCTTCGTTTTCATGGCAAGAACATTTGCATCATAATCTTTCTCCTCTGGATCTGGTTTACTTCTATAATGTACTTCCAGCCATGTTTAATCATGTAGTCACAAACATCTCTAACTTCAAAGTTGAATAAATATTTCAGTTCATGTCTATATTTTTATCCATTAATAGACATAGGGGTTAATTGCAAACCTTAGTTAATTTTAAAACTGTTCATATTTGCATAGATGTGCAAATATCATTTTGAGACTTCGGGTTCAGTTATGTGCATGTACAGAAACAAAACTATTCAATCATCGAGTTTTGTATTTAATTTTAAGTGTGTTTATACCTATAATTGCGTCTATGTACCTTCTTTCCCAGTTTCTATTACTAACCATATTGTATAAGTGTTTTCTTTTCTTCACCTGCTGACTAAAGGACGTATATGCTTAGTTTACATATATCTACATATAGATATGTTCAAAATACTGCAATTTCCACCTAATCAAGTTTGAGGTGATATTTCATTTTCATTTGTATTTCTCTTATTGTTGTTGATGATTTCTGTTTTGGACATTTTTCTCTGAGACAGTGTCTCCCTTGAAGCCCCAGCTGACCTGGAACTTCCCATGTAAACACGCAGAGATCTGCCTTCTCCTGCCTCCTCAGGGCTGGGATTAAAGGCATGTGCCACAGCACTAGGCGTTTTAGATTTACATTTCTTTTATGATAAATACTATGAAGCAGCTCATACTATAACTCTTAGCCATTTTATAAATTTGCGAATTCTGTGTTCAGGTGTCTGCCCATTTTCTTATCATTTTTTTACTCCCCTATTCAACTGAAACAATTCTTGTGTTTTTTAAATATCAAAGTCTTATCAGATATGTGATTTGTAAATACTTTCTTATTTAACTCATTTTGCCTATTTGGAGGAGTTTATGACTGAATACAAATTTCAGCCATTTTTCTTTGAATGTGAAAAACAATACTGGAATTTCTGTATAGATTCCATTGGTTGCATAACTTTCTTTGTACTTACTTGAGTGTGTCTTATTAGGTGATGCGTCCTTTAAGATCTTTGAAGAGTTTTCAATATCTATTTTTATTTTATTTTCTTACATTTCGTGCAGTAAATCTTAATCACATTTAGAACCCCTCCCCTACACACAGCTGCAAATACCCACCCACATGATTTCATGCATTCTGTCATAGATGTTACGTTTCTGTCTCTAGATGTTCCTTGGTGTAAGTTCACCCACCAGACCCTGGTCAGCCTATCTAGCATCACTCATTTAAATAAGACAAACTCTCCCTCCCCAGCAGTGATCAGCTGCTAAGAGTTCCTCACCTAAGTCTGGGGCCTCCTGCCCTCAGTTCTATGCTGGGTTTTTGTCTGGTTTCAGTTCGCATGGGTCTTGTGGATGCTGTCAGCATTGCTGTAAGTTCACATGAATGAGTTTCCTGCCACCTGGAAATCTTTGTTTCCTTGTGGTCGTCTACCACCCCTTGTTCTTACAGTCTTTTTCCGCCCTCACCTGCAGTGGTGCCTGAACCCTTGGTGGGTGAGGTTTAATACAGGAGCTCTATCCAGGGATGTCCACTGTGAGGTCGCTTATCCTCTACATTTTAACCTGCTGTGATCTTCTGTGTTAGTTACCTGTGCTGCATATTGAAAATTTGCTGGTGAGTTGAGAGAAGCATTAGGATTTTCTCTACACCCTGTTCCACTAGGTTCCATGAGCCTTAGGTGTAGAGTTCCGATTGTAGATGTGTCACTTTGGGACGGACATCCATCAAGTTTTAAAGAAGCAGTTACTGCATAGCAGGTTGTGATTTAGGAGCTGGGATATACCAGTGATATATATGTCCTTGGAGAATTTCATCCAGGGAGTGGGGCAGAGAAAGATGAATTAAGAAAATACATGGTATATCTAACCATGGCCATTATTTAGGTGAAAAAAAGGAAGGGAAAAACATTCAGATAACAATGGTGAGAGTTAAAATCATCGTGACCTATGGCATGTCGCGAAGCTGAAGAAATTTAGAGTTATGGCAACAAAAGTTGGGGAAATAGTAAGCCCTGCCCACCTGGTATTTCATTACAAATAAATCTTACATATACTACTTCTTTCTAAGAAATCTATGGTATATAAGTATTTTTAAACTGGAACCTGCATATGATACATGGGTGGTATGTATGTTGTGACCAGAGGTTCCCAGGAAAATAAGTCTGAAATTCTCCTGCTCAGTGACTCAAGATTCATTAACTCACCATTCTTGGCAACTTTACAGACATAGCTTAAAAAGAATAGTGAGGATTAATTTTAAATAATGTATTACAATTGAAATAAATGTTATAAATGATTCATGTTCATTTCTTCTCATTTCTCTACTGCTGCCGTTAACTTTATCATTAAAAAATGAGGACCTTGTAGTTCACAGATCTTCAGCTCCCTTCTTAGGGCCCTGAGATACTACGGCCATTGCTCACAGTCATCATGTCTATTTTCTGACTGTTCCATTAGACAGACAGAGAGGGAGATGCGTGTGTTTCCTCTCACTGTGCTGTTCCTTGCCCAGAGCTATCCCTTTGTGCCAACCGTGATTGATGGAGTGTTCCTGCCAAAGGCACCAGAAGACATTCTGTCTGAAAAGAGCTTCAACACTGTCCCCTACATTATGGGAATCAACAAGCAAGAGTTTGGCTGGCTTCTGCCATCAGTGAGTATAAAAAGATAGATGCTCCATCATTGACCCCCTGTCGTGTCTCCAACCTACGTTCCCATGAGTTTGTTCTTTGAGCCCTACTTTATCCCCATCAGCTATCGCATGTCATTCATGGATCTTGTAGTGGAAGCATTCTCTGGAATGGCCCAACTGAAAAGTGCAGGCCTCAGACCTCCACTAGCCATCATACTTTCTGTCTTTCTTTAATGGATGCTGCAATTCCTAGCTTGGGAGGGCCTGTTGGGATAATTGTTCAGTTGGATTTACCAGTGATATCGAGAAAGGGGACGGTTCTTGGAGCTCAGAAACGTCTGACTGGGGCACAGAAACTTCTCCCTTAGATGTGGACTCACAGGTCCCATTGCCTCACACGGATTCTCAGAAGCACCATTGGTTACAATCAGAGAAAGTTGATTCTAATCGAGTTATCATTGGTTTTCAAAGGAAAGAAGGGGTTTTCCTCTGTAAGGTACAAAACTCACAGACTTGGATAATAAGACAGGTTTTATTCAGTAGCAGAATGCAATAAGGAAGACCAAAATACCTGAACTCCAACCTCTGGCACCAGGCTGAAGATGATTCCAGGCTGGTGAGAGCTCTACTAGGCACAGTGATGGTAAGGTTCTGGGTCCACATGCTTGCAAGATGAGGGAGAAAGATACCTCTCTTCATGACAGGAAGCAGAGGTCCAAGTTGAAGTAAGAGTCTTAACGAAGATAGGGCTTTATCCTTCCCTAAGGACTTGAAGATTAAAAAAATTATCTTCCTAAATGTATATATTCCATATAAGAGCACATACTATTTTGAAATTTACCTTGGGGTTATCCAGTTAGAAGTTTTAGTTAGAAGTTTCAGATCATAAAAGTCAAAGAAATGGTTGATATGTGTAAATTTTCTACAGTAACTGCTATACTAGCAGGTCCAGGGGTAGTCTTTCAGTGGGTTTTTGCTTATTACAGAGTAATTTCACAGGGCTGAGGGGATGCATCAGTGTTTAAGTACACTGGCTGTTCTTTCAGAGGACCTGAGTTCAGTTCCCATTATCCACATAACTCTATTACCAGGGAGTCCAAAGCCTTCTTTTGACCTCTGTGGGTGTACACATAAGATAAAAATAAGAAATTTTTTTTTAAATAATTTCTTCAGTGCAAGTTCATTCACTGAGGAAATTGCTCTCCTCTGGGGACACTAACTGGACACAGTAGGCCTTAGCATAGATGACAGAATGTATGGATTGCAGTGCGGGGCTATGGGCTGGGGGAGATCAGGAAGAGGGTAAAAGGATGATCAAGATTGATTGAGATGTATGAAATTCACAAAGATTCAACTAAAAAAAAGAGTAATCTCTCTTGCCAGAATTGAGTTTTCTTGGTAAGGCATTACATGGGTTGTAACTATCCTCGCAGGTAGGTTTTGAAAAGCCCAATTTGTATTGTTGGACAGGAGGATTCAAGAGACTCCCAAAGCAGAATGGGTTATTGCCACAGTCCCTGATTTCCCTCCAGAACGTGAAGGTAAGACCTATTGCTGAAGACAGTACATATTTCAGGACAGGACTTGGAGGCTCCTAAGAGAAATAAAGGGTGATTAATGAGCAGAAAAAATATCTCACTTAAGTTGATTGAGTTTGAGCTGCAAATATAGTCACTAAAGCATTTTGATTTGTCTTTTGAAAAATGTTTCATTTTGACATGATCTGTCTCATTATAATTACCAGGACCACTGGTATGTCAGTCTGGCCTGGACAGACCTGGCAGCGCAGTCGTCGTCTTACTGAGTCTCACTGGACAGAAGCCATTGCAGAGGGGGTGGTTAAATCTCACACTGTGCTGAAGGGTAACTCTTTGTTTTTTTAATATTGGGGTCGTGTTGGACTACCCAGCTCTGTTATTGTCCATTATTTCAAATAAATGTTTCTTACCATTTACACATAAATGAAATGAGGAAGTATGTTTCTTTTTATATTTCTGTCAATAATTAACTTTCCTATTAGCAAATAACCCTGTCTGTTTTCTGCTTATCATATTTTTGCCCTTTGATCTTCTTGAGATTAAAGATACGCCTTTTACACCAACATACTCACTGCTGTCATCATTTATAGCATAATTATGGACACATTTATTGATAGATTTAATTCAATGAATAAACTTTTACTCCTGTGAACTCCTGTCATATCAGAGTACTGGAAGGAGGGAATCCCTTTGGTATTAGGGACACTTAAGTAATTGCAAAAAACAAATTGCAATTAGAGTTTATCTTGTGTAAGTCTTTGTATTTTGAAGATTTAACATTGTTTGTTTCCAACATGTTACCTAAAATCTACTATAAAATAGCTGAGAGTGGGCTGGAGAGATGTTCAGTAGTTAGGAGCACTGGCTACTCTACCAAAGGACCAGTGTTAAAGTCCCAGCATAAGCATGATGGCTAACAACAGTCTGTAACTCCAGTTTCAGGGGAATCTGGTCCTTTCTTCTGACCACAAGGGCATTGCATGACACGGGTATACTTACACACATGCAGGCAGTACACCCATACCCAATAAATAAAAATAATAAAATATGTTTTAAAACAGCTGAGAGCCATGTTATTCATTTTGGACTTTGTGGTAGTATGTTATCCTACTCGACTCTTCAATATTGCAACCATACCTCCACTTCTGATTTCTCTGCTTCCTTCCCCTGCAAGGATGAAGAAAATGATGAAATTCATGGGATATATACCTTAATCTTTTAAAAACATTTATCATATATTCTTGAATTTGAATGTGCCAATTTTTTTTTCCTGTTTGTTCTGAAAGTTTTGACGCTGTTCTGGGCTTTACACAAGAAGATCGGTTTCTTTTGGACTCTGATTATACGTGACTAATTATATTCTAAGGTTGCAAATATTACCATAAATGGGTAAAATTGCTTCTGAAAATATGTTCTGTGTTTGAGACTTCTAAGTTCCTCAAATAGTAAAGAAAATACAGTCTTCACTTTCATAAAGACTGAGTATCATTTATAAAGATAAAAAATAATAATTCTCATCCATTCCTGGGGATGCCAGAACCAAGCTTTCACTTCCTCAGGGTGCTTGCCTGCTAGTTTCTGCCTTTGGAATGTTCACAGGCTCTGAGGTCAGAATACAGCAGGGAGAAACCTGTTATGTAAGAAGTTGTGTTAATTTCTGGACCTCTGTAATCTGAGAGTTGGGCAATGGCTGTTCAATAAGAGATAGTAACTGTAGGTAGGTGTGGCTTAGAGGTCCCAGTAGACATTCAGAGAGCTCTACATAGGGGTTTTTCATTGTGCTGGCTTATGTAAATGGCTCAGTGGGCAGGACTTCAGGGGTGGGCCTCCAGCTCTGGAGCAGGATAACATGCCCTGGACGCAGCAGACACCGCACTGGACCGCAGAGCTCTCGTCCTTCTACAATGTGGCTGTGCGCTTTGGCCCTGATCTCTTTCACTGCTTCTGTGACTTTCGGTGAGTCATTCTGGGATATAAATATTGGCATGCACATTGGGAATGCTTTATCCTGTTCAAATGTGATTGAAGATTTATGCAGGCCAGTGGCAAACCAGACCCAGGCTCCAGAGGTATTTGTCCTCTGGATTTGAAACAAAATGCAGGAATGATTCCTAGCTCAGAACTCTGGAGCTGTGTATTCTTGGGTAAGCATGTTAATTTTGGAGTAAAATCATACCAAGGGCTCTTAGGTATTGAAAAGATAATTTGTTACTCAGTTCCCGAGGAAAGGCAGTTCATCAATGGGGTGGACAGAGAGGGAGGAAGCACGGAGGTCAATCAGGAGACTCGGCAGAAGAAGAGATGGTAGAAAGGGCCTTGGTCTTGGTATTCCCTAGAGAGAGGAGGAAGAGGAAAATGAGGTAGGCTTAGCTACTTGGGGTTATTTCAGGGGGTTTAGGGTAAACTAGACTGTGCCTGGCTGTGTGTGACCAAGACGTATCGGTATTGGCCGAAATTATGAGACTCAGCTAATCAGGTGCTTAGTTTGTTGCACTCTGGAGTGTTTGAACCCTGGGAATGCCAGCAACCCTTGGATCAACGGAGACTCAAGGGTCGAAGCAGCAGTCACAGAAAGCAGGGCCACAGTAAGGACAGGGATGTAGCTAAGGGCTTTGACACATATCTGTGTCACCACATGGAATGACACAGAGGCTTCCAGGAAAATGTACTCGCCCAGGGCCCCCTGGAAATCATGCAGTCACGGCCGGTGTGTCTCCACCTGCAGAAAGACAGCCGCGCTTCACTGTTGTCTCCACGGTTGCCCTGCAGCTCTCAGCAACTCTCTCCTCTCTGGCTGTGTGCTATGGTGAGAATGGAGTAACAGGTTTCATAGCAAGGGCTGGAATTCCTGTGCTGCTGGTTACCCTGGCCACGTCTCCTCATTTCCATTTTAGGAAGTTCTTTCACCATGCTTGTATTTCCTGCTTCCACATCAATAACTGGGCCTTGAAAATCTCCACCTAGCAAGGCTGTATGTGAGGACTATTATTAAAATTATAATGTACATCTGTCACCTGTACGTAGTCAATATGTGCACACACTCTATGACATAATTGGCAGCCATTGTCCTGTTTATAACTCTCATCCTACATATCCACTTTTCTACTCAGGGCAGTCTAACATCTGCCCACTTCACCTGGGTGGAAGATCATCACTGAGTTAACACTAGCCGCTCCCAGGGCTTTCTGCTCAGACTTACCCTCCTCCTCAGGACTCTATCCAAGGTCACACCTTAGAAAATGGAAAAACCCACCAGGAATTCAGGTCTAACCTTTCTTCCCTGATGGGTCCTCCTGTTATTTTGTCCCAGCAGGGCACCCGTCCTCCGCACCCGTGGTGAACACTGTGCAAGGCAAAGTCCTGGGGAAGTATGTCAGCTTAGAAGGATTCCCACAGCCTGCGGCCGTTTTCCTGGGTGTTCCCTTTGCCAAGCCCCCTCTTGGATCCCTGAGGTTTTCTCCACCACAGCCGGCAGAGCCATGGAACTATGTGAAGAACGCCACCTCCTACCCTCCCATGTAAGACACTGATGTATTATCTGGGGATATTGAACTTGGAAATGTGCCACTGTCTTCCTAGCTAACTCCCCTTGGGCCTTGTGTCTAACATTCGTGCCTCATGTTTTCATTTGTAAAATGAGAGTAATAATAGATGTCTGGGACTAACGTTAATCTTTGGTGACTTCTTGCACAAGCAGTAAGTAGCCTTACTGTGCACTGAACCTTTAGGACCTCTTATCAGGGCAGCCAACTGTGATTTGGGGGCTAGGAGGATGACAGAACCTTAGCAGGCCAGAGCAGGGAGGGCGTTAGGGACAGTAATTACCTCACCCGGACTGGGTCAATTTTGGACCAGTGTAGGAGAGGAATTCACCCAAGGGAACTCAGCATGTCAGGGGTTGAAGTATAACTAAGATACCATTTTCCTAAGCTTATTGATAAAATGCCACTCCTGACCTGTACAAGGTACATGATTTTTATTGGCACTAGTTCTCCCAGTTGATGGAAGTCTCCCAAGAACTAGAGCCTGTCTACCTGATGGAGGAGCATGGGCACCCTGCAGCCCACTGTACAAAGCCCAGCAGAGGGCAGGGGGCTCTGTCCAGACAGTGCAGAGAACGTCATCTAAGGCAGACTAGCATATGAGGACCAGAACATGCCAACGGCTCTGGGAAGGGAAGTAGTGCCAAGTCATTCTCCTTCTGCAGAGTTGGAAGGCTCCGGAGAACCCCAGAGAACAGCAGAGATCCTCTCCTGCACTGATAGCTCCCCCATTTGCAGGCTTAAACCTTCCAGGGCAAAGGTGAGTCTCAGCAACATGTCCAGCGTACTCCTGTTGAAACCTCAGGTGTTCCCTCTCACCTTGCAGGTGTTCCCAAGACTCAGAGGTAGGACAGGGTATGGAAGAGTTCTTTACTGACAGAAAAGAGACCATTGCTGTCAAGTATTCCGAAGACTGTCTCTACCTCAATATTTACACTCCTGCTGACTTGACCAAGAGCAGCCAATTGCCGGTAAGCATTGGGAACCCAGGTCCAGACTCATGAGTTCCAGCAGCTGGATCTTCTGTGCAGCTGGAATGGGATGAAGACAGCTGGTGGCAGGAAGAAGAGGTCAAGGATTGATTCACGACCCCAAAGCTTTTATTAATCACCAGAACAGCAAATTCTCCTTCCCTGTTTGTCCAGTGACGTCAGAGTTTGGTGGAGGTTTCTGGACGTGGTTCTTACTTTCCAGTGTCTCTCACACATAGGGCTGTACTGAGCAGTCCCAGTTCATAGGGTAAGAATCTGATCTCCAGACACATTTCCCACTCTCATGTATCTATTATCGTAGCTGAATGAGAACTGGTGCTCATAGAAAATACTGTACAACCAATGTTTAGCAGTGTTATTTACAGTTGTCAAAGCATGAAGGCAACTCCATGTTGTTTGGTGGCCAAATACATAAACTGTAAGACATCCAAATAATAAAATGCTACTAACAGTAAAACAGGGTGAGTTACAGATACTCTCATATGAATGGTGGTATTGAGTACACAGAAGCCACTTTCAGAAGCATATACTCTGTGACTGAAACTAAATGATATTCTGGAGAAGGCAATTCTAAAAGGATGGAGTTTCATCACTAGCTGCCAGGGCTATGATTTGGAAGGGCTTAACTAAATTGAGGCAGTTCTTGAGATCATGAAATTACTCAGTCTCCTAACTCAAAGCATAATTTTTAATAATTGTAAGCAGAAAAGAAACAGAAAATCAAACAATCCATGTGGTTCTTTACATAAGAAAAAACTGGGGCTCTGATAGGGAAAGCCAGGGCACCAGTGGGTAGGCTGGCTGGTCACAAAGCTGTGAGTGGGGGAGCCTGGGCCAATATCAGAAGAGTTTCTTTGCCTTTTGCCAATAGTCCTGGATTTTATTGTAGTTAATTTTGGTCCGTAATTGCTTTTGGCACAAGCTGTTGACTAAGTGGGAGAGCATTTCCCGTGTAAACAAAGAGCCAGTGATGAGCAGGCTGCCATTAGTAGGCTAGGGGTTGGGAGGAGCCTGCATGGAAAGAGACAATCCCTGGGGTATAACAGGTCAGATGTTAGCAAGTTACCTGTCTGCTAGGAGCCCCATGCGGAATGAAGTCCAGGAATGGGGTGAGAAAACTTAAACTTGGGACCACCTTTGGGCCCTCCACGTCCTTCTTGGCATGCAAGGAGGGGGAGGGCAAAGCTTCATTCACTCTGTCTCTGGTTTCTTCATTCATGTACTGTGCAATCAGTGTCCCACACACACAGTCAGACTAGGAGTCTGTAGAAGAGGAATGCAGGCCATTCCCATGTGGCCCTGTCTCAAAGAACCTTGCCAAGGGGTTTGCACAGACTTATCACAACCTCTGCAGCACGTCACTGTGCACCAGCCCTTATACTCAGCTTTCCTCCTGAGATGAGTCTGTCTAGACACCACTGGAGGTGGAGGGGACCTGAGTGTGGGGAGACAGGGTGTCTGCTTGTCTGGAGTCAGAGAAGCTCCATTTATGGATACACGTTCTAGAGTCACAGGGTCTGTATCTAAATTCTGGATCTGCCTTTGACTCCTGCTCTATCAGTTGACTCAATGTGCTACGGCCATAGTCTGTGGGGATTGAGAGTTTAATACAGGTTTGGGGACAGATGGCCTGGTCAATCTTTGCCTCTGCCTTTCATCAGCTATGTTATCTCAGTAGGAACTTACCTTAGTTTCTTGATTTCTTTTGTTTTGTTTATACAGAGTCTTCTTACTAAGTAGCTGTACTAGTAAGGTTTCTGTTACTATGATAGAACAATGACCAAAATCAACTCGAAGAGGAAAGGGTTTGATTTTGCTTATGACTTACAGTCCATCACAGAGGGAAGCAGACAGGAACTCAGGGCAGGGACCTGGAGATAGGAACTGAAGCCCAGTCATGGAGGAATGCTGCTCACTGGCTTACTCCTGTGACCTGTGGTCAGCCTGATTCTTACGCAGTCTGGGATCACCTGTCCAGAGGTGGCATCACCCACCATGTGCTGGGCTCTCCCAGGTCACTCAACAATCAAGAAAATGCACCACCCTGTAAATGAACCCAGATGGAAGGTCTTTGGAGGACTCAAATTTAACTCCATATGCCTTAAAAATAAAAATAAAAAGTAATAGTATTATATTAACATACATAAAATTGAGTGGAAGTTAGTAAGGATGGGCACAGACACAGACAGGAATCTAAATACAATCCAAATGTCCACAAAATGTTTACAAAAATTCACTTAAAAGTTACTTAGAACTATTTTTACATATTTCATTTGTATTTATTTTTTATGTGTATGAGTGTATTGCCTGCATGTGTGTAAGTGCATCCACGTTATTCAGTTCATTTGGAGGTCAGAAGAAAGCTTCAGGTCCCTGGAACTGGAGTTACAGACAGTTGTTAGCTGCCATGTACACGCTGGGAATTGAATCTGGTACCTCTGCAAAAGCAGTCAATGCTTTTAATTGTTGGGCCAGCTCACCCACCTCAACTTAAAAACAAAGGAAGGAGAGAAGGAAGGAAAAGAAGGAAGGAAAAGAAAGATAGAGAGAAAGAAAGAAAAAGAAAATGCTTCACAGATATTCCCACAGGCCAGTCTGATAGAGGAAATTCCCTAACTGAACATTCTAAGGTTTGTAAATTTGAGAATTGAAGCTATCCAGAAAAGTAGCTCCTGGCTTGACTGGAGCTTGTTCTGTAGACCAAGGTAGTCTTGAACTCACAAAGTTCTTCCTGCCTCTGCCTCCCAAGTGTCTGCCTTCCTCAGTTTCTAATCTGTCACACGGGGTATTATTCTTCTCTACTTCATAGAGAGATTATTTCTTCTGCTGAAAAAACATCATCCTATGGGGCTAGAGAGATGGCTCAGTGGATAAGAGGACTGAGCACTGACTGATCTTGCAGAGGACCCAGGTTTGAGTCCGGCACCCATATAGGGAGTACCAGGGGATCTGACTCCTCCTCTGGCCTTCCTGGCACTGCATGATATGGGTACACCTGACTACATGCAAGCAACATACTCATATGCAAAATAAAAATAATAATTAAACTATTAAAAATTCTTCTTTCATAAAACATATTTGATTCATTTTTATTTTTAATGCAATTATAGTTTACACATTCTCATTTATTCCTTGCTCTAAAGGAATTTCAAATGATGCCATCTCCACAATCTCAAATTTTATCAAAGTCCTTGGAACACAGTAGGTTCTGACCTAACATTTCCAAGGTCTGAAGACCTGATGGAGAAATAGAGATGAGCTGTGCTCAGCAGGGTTCAAGGATCTGGGTGTGCTGAACAGGCATTTTAGAAAGGGGCACCATCAGGGTGGTGTTTCCTCCTCAGAGAATCACTCACAGAGAAGTTTTATGTATCACTGAAGATTTACTGTTATTTGACGTAGGACAATGCATGGCTGGGGTCTTTCTTATATTTTGGTGCCTGCATGGTCCAGGAATTCCTCATGATATTACCGGGAACAAAAGACATCCTCAGGCTTTGATGTTCCCTATGACAATTTTCTGAATTTGGAGTCATTGCCTATGACCATACCATCCTGAATGGGTGTCCGACCTCATCTGACATCATCAAGGATGTCAGAACAAGTAGAAAGACAGGGAAATTGGGCATGACATTTTGAGCCTGATCTGGGAGAGAGACTGTGTGTTGGAGTCTTGCTGGACACTGCTGTGGATTCAGTGAGATCTTTCTTGAACCATAGACTAGGCACAGGTAACTAAAACAGAGGACCTACCTCCACAGTCTTTATAATTCCATCATCTGTGGCCTGTGTGGTTGTGTTTTTCTTCAGGTCATGGTATGGATCCATGGAGGTGGACTGGTGGTAGAAGGGGCATCAATCTATGATGGGCTTCCTCTCTCTGTCCATGAGAAAGTGGTGGTGGTGGCCATTCAGTACCGCCTGGGCATCTGGGGATTCTTCAGGTAAGATATTGGACATCATTATCTGCATATTATTCCCTTTGTTCATCTGTTTTCCGTTAATATAACAAAAGTCTTGAAGCCTTGTGATTATATAGAATTTAAACTTATTCAGCTTACAGTTATGGATTCATCAGATGAGCCGTTGGTGAGAGACTTTGGATGAATATTGTGCAGAAACAGAAAAGGAATCTGAACATGTAGAGACAGATCACATGATAGGGCAGGACCTATCACTGCTAAATGATGCAACAACAGAGAACCCAAGATTTCCATATTGAACGTTGGTTGGTAAACAATGTACAAACAAAGGAATAAGTTCCACTCCTTCCTAGAACCCTTATCAAAGCCCCATGTGTCTAGCAAGGTTATTATATAACCATTTTCTCTTATACATCTGTTATTTTAATACTATGGCTCTGCTGCACAAATTGTCCTGGGCTCTGTGAGACATAGCAAATCCTGTCATTCCTTTGTACAAGGCTTCTATGTTTTTTGCAATGATAGAGATTCTTGCCAAGTCCCATAGCACCTGCACCATCTGCATCACACAGTAGCTAAACACACACTTTGTTTCTCTGGTCCTATAGCCTTTTACATATTGCTTTTCACAACAGTAATTCTCTTCTTTAGATGCTTACAAGACCCATGTCCTAGTTTGCGTCCTGTTGGTATGACAAAACACGGACCAAATACAACTTCAGGGAGGAAAGATTTATTTGGCTTACACTTCCAGGCTACAATCCTTCATTGATGAAGTCAGGGCAGGTTTTCAAGCACGAACTGAATCAGAGATCACGGCGAACACTGCTTATTTGTTTTCTCCCTGGATGATGCTAGCTAGCTTTCTTATAGAGCCTAGATGCCTCTGACTAGGGAGGTTGCCATCCACGGTATTCTGGGTCCTTCTGCATCTATCATCAATCAATCATCAATAAGACAGTTTTTAACAGACATGGCTGCAAGCCAATAAAATAGTTCTTAGTTGTGTCAAGCTGACATTAAAAACTGACCAGCACAACCCACATGCTCATTTTATTCATGTCTCTAAGAACTGGCATCGCCTCAGTGACATCTTCCCTTGTTGTGAAGTCTGAAATACCACCTTACAGTCCCATGACCACTTCCTTACTCAAATTTCCTTTCCTAGTTGCTGACACTATATTGCCATTTATCTGACTGTTTATGGTCTGCAGTAGGAGCCGAGTATACTCAGGTCAAAGATTTCATCTGTTTTGTTATCAGATGTTCTCCAGTTATTTTTTGAGGTGGGGTCTCTCTGAAACTCCAAAAGGCCTGGCACTAGCTATGTAGACCAAGCTGGCCTCTGTCTCATAGAGATGCACATGCTTCTGTTTCCTAAGTACTGGGAATAAAGGCATGTACCACAATGCTTGAATAATCTAACTTTTAGATCCTACTTGGATGCATGGAAGATCCTTGGTACATAGTTTCTAGAAAATAAATGCAGAGTTCCAAGAGAACATTGCTGGAGAAATGAGAGGCATGTGAAAACTCAGATCATGGATACAGAGCCCAGTACTATTTCAGAAAGCTCACTGAGAGATCCAGGCTTGCTCTGGCTCTGATGGTACATACATGACACCCTTATCTCCATCCAATGTTGTCTTACAGCACAGGAGATGAACACAGTTGGGGAAACTGGGGTTACTTGGACCAGATAGCTGCACTGCACTGGGTCCAAGATAACATTGCCAACTTTGGAGGGAACCCAGGATCTGTGACCATCTTTGGAGAGTCAGCAGGAGGTGTATGTGTCTCTGCTCTTGTAAGTAAGTCCCTCATCCATACCTGATGTGGTTACTGATGAGCGCTGCTGGAAATGGGCCAGTTCAGCCCTAGGCATTTCTGCTTCCAATGCCTGAATTCAGGTCAACTCTAGTCATTGCTCAGTATTAGATGGTAGAGGTCTAAGGACCAAACTTTCCATGGCTCCTAGGAAATGCAGAGCTCAGCTTTATGTCTTGGGCTGTAACAAACATCAGTTGTAGATTGCACCGTGCCATTCCTTTTCTTCTCAGTTATTTAAATTGTTTTAATTGATAATCAGGTTAACATGAGGATTGGTGTCTCTTGAGAACTTGTTTTGGGTGTAACTCCAAATAGGAAATAAGAGGCGCATGAGTGAGATCCTGAGTAATTGCTTGTTTCATGACTACATCTACCCACTGATGGGACGAATTACTCAGAGAGGCCAGGGTGGTCCTCAGAGTTTGCCCAAGGGCTTTTCCATGCCCAGGAGTGAAGGTCCCAGTGTCTGGAACTGAGTGACAGCATGGGCTGAAGTGCACATGTGTGAGAAACTGAGATAGAGACTGGAATGAGGTGCCATACAGCGGGGGATGTGGGTCACAGCTGCACTGTGGGATAGGCAGTGTCTTTGTGGTAAGGAGAACAGGACAGGAGGACTCTGAGGGAAGCAATGGAGGGCACGGGGAGCTGCTGGAACCCCTCTAGCTGCTTCAGAGTTCATCAGAGAATTAGCCCCATCACTGCATTGTTCAAATACACATCAACTTTATACTGTAATCCACAAAGGAAATGTTGATTTTTTTTTAAGTAGGGATAAAGTTTCCCATGTTTTGTTATATGTGAATATTACCATTCAATCTTCAGGTATGCGATTTCAGTTTGGCATAGTCATAGCAATCAGGAAACTGGGAGAAAGCCATAGGAGAGAGGAATCTTTGAGAGAAGTGAAGAAGAATACAGTGATACAAATGGGAAAAGATGAATAATGGAACAGGAAGGATTATATATATATGTATATATATATATATATACATATATATATAAATATGGTTTGAATATATATTATCTAATATATAAAGAGACAGAGAGAGAGTTAAAATGGAGTTACCCAATAATTAATATGTAGACAGTTCTCCATCTAGACTCCTCATCCTTATAAACAAAAACACCAGTACCAGGAATGGGTTACTTATTTTTGAATTGTTGGCCAGTGGGTTCCTTTCATTAAAATACAGTAAAAACATTTGCTTTAATAGCAACCAGCCTTCTCTAATATCTTTTTAAAAATTATTGTATAGCATTCCAAGACAACAAAGAACCATTGTTTATTTACTCAATCTCATTGGAACTTTGAACTATTTATAATTTTTAACATTATGAATATTAGTAACACACATCATTTTTCAGTGTACATGAGTGTGTTGCCTTCATGTATGTAAGTGTACCTGTGTCCTGCAATGCCTGCAGAGGGCAGAGAACGGCACTGGATCCTTGGAACTGGAGTTACAGATAATTGTTACCTGTCATGAAGATGCAGGGAATCAAACCCAGGTCCTCTACAAGAGCAACCAGTGCTAAAAAACTCTGAGCCTTCTTTTCAGCCCCAGGCCCACACATTATTTTATGAGCCTCTAGGATCACTTTCCTTGGGATAGATTTTGAAAATGAACTTGTAATACAAGATTTGTGTTTAAGAATTGCCATACTGTCTTCAAAGTAGTTTCAATTATTTTCATAGCATTTGCCCAATCCTTCCTATTTACTTTGAAGCTCTGGCTTTATCTTACTCGGGATTTTGTGGAGAAGCTGGTTCCAGGGGGAGTCGTGGATACAAGTGCACATGTGAGGACCTCTTATGTCTACAGAGCATCAGAGCCTGCAGGCGAATGACCACAGCAGAGTAGCAAGTGGAGGAAATATTCAAGAATAGATGAGTCACTGACCCTCCTTTGAGCACAAGCATTCTTCCTCTTCTCTCCCCACCAGGTATTGTCTCCTCTGGCCAAGAACCTCTTCCACAGGGCCATTTCTCAGAGTGGTGTAGTCCTCACTCCTGCTTTGTATGGGAGAGATGCCAGGCCTCTGGCTAAGGTACGTGTCATCCTGGACAGTTCCTGTACACTATCTTCTACACTGCTTGGACCTTTAAGTATCTTTCTTGCTTTGAAAGTCAGTGGAGGTGCTCAAGACTTCCTTGGAACAAGAATAGGTAAACAGGAAGGCCTTTTT
The DNA here is from genome assembly GCA_035773235.1 of Eospalax fontanierii. NCBI lineage: Eukaryota > Metazoa > Chordata > Mammalia > Rodentia > Spalacidae > Eospalax > Eospalax fontanierii. Next base: position 14,570,106 of record CM069552.1, read on the forward strand.
CAAGTACCAAATCTCACCCATATGGTGCAAGTTCTGAAGCATCTTCATGTTAATCACATTATCTCGTCCATTTCCTGTGCACATCACATTAATCATCCCCTTCGTCTCTGAGTGGGGAAAATTGAGGCAGAAAAATTATGAGTTGGTTGTCTGAGGTGACATGTAAGTGGAATCTGAAACCAGACAGTGAAATTCTTGATTTCAAACATTTCATTCCCATTGCAAACAGGCTCTTGGAGGCATTTTACCTTAAGAACACTCTTCCTGTCCTTTGTGGTTCTAGGATGGACATGCGCCCAACTTATCAGTATTAAGGGAATAGAGTCACAGACATCACTGAATGAGATTATGCTATTGTTCTGATTAGTAATGGAGGGTATACTTTGTAGGACTCAGCACCTACACGTGGTGGTCTATAGTTCTTTCAGCAATCCCCTGATGTCTCTGGAAATTAGGCATGGGATCGAACCCACTATCTACACGGAGGTAGAGAAGGGAAATTGCTTTTAAACTCTGCTGCTTCTTGTGATCTCTTCAGAAAATTGCTACTCTTGCTGGGTGTAAAACCACCACATCAGCTGTCATGGTTCACTGCCTGCGCCAGAAGACAGAGGACGAGCTCATCCAGGTCTCACTGAAAATGGTAAGTGGCCCCCATCCTCTGTACTTGTTCAGCTGTCCTCTGTCCCCAAACCACCTGGACAGTTTCTCATCTCTCAGAATGTGTCAATCTCCTTATTTAAATTGATATATTTTCATGTTTTTCTTATTATGAAATACCTCAAATGTAGAAATGTTAATAAGAACGAAAGGATAAATTGCATGAAAGCTCCTAACCTTGCTTTATGACAATGTAATATGTTGACAGTCTTATTTTCAGGTCTATTATAAGACAAAATATTGCATATCTCATATATCACTACCAAACTCTGTTTTGGGGAGGAGGACCTGCTACATGAGGATTTTAAGGAAAAATGTCACTATTATATGAGTGGATGCAGAGATTAACTTGAAGCACTATAGTATCTCTGTTCTGCAGGTTTTTCTAAGACAGTGCCTCAGCTGGGGTTCATAGAACAGCCATCTGTCTTTCCACTCACCTATCATCTGTCCATTCACCCTAAGAATGTATGCTATCCACTATTTTCATCAGTTCCGAAGAGACACATCTAAAATGTTTAATTCTTCTAGTTTCAACTTACCCATGCTTCATGAATCATCGAGTCAACCTATCCTTTCACACAGGCCTCTAAAGCAATGCTGTATCCTTCACCCACCTGCTTGTTTTCATTTGGTTATCAATGAATCCATCCAGTAATGCTTATATTGACCTACCCCCGCCTTTTCATCCATCCATTTTGTGTCAGGTCATCCATCCACCCATGATTAGTACAAGGAGAGAAGTCAAAAGGGACACAATGAGGATATAAATTAAACATTATTACTGATAACGTAAAACTCTCCATGGAGAAGCACAGCCACGTACTTAATGAATTAAATATGGTGACAAGTCAGAGAGAAGACACATTATCTTCAACAGGATTACTTCTCAGTGAAGTGGCCTTTGGTGACTGTTGGTTGCTCATGGAAGTCTGACATCATGGATCAGTACACACAACAAACATGGAGAGGACAGGGCAACCAGGGCCAACTGGAACTTTTGCTTTGTAAAGAAGGTGTGACCGTCAGTGTAGGAGACACTAAGTTTGTGTCATCTCCATCTGGGCCACGGATACTCTAGGTACATGTGGATCCCATAGACATTCACTGACACTGTGTTATTTCAGCATGTCCATTGATTGAGTCAATGTGGACTTAGTACGTTCATTGTCAGGCTCAGGTAAGATGACTAAGATGTTCTAATAATTAAGACAGCTATTTTACAATAGACAGAAAAAGGCAACATTCTAGTCACTCTCCGTATGGTACAGGAGAATCCAACTTACAGAGGAATAGATGGTGTGTTTCAGGAAATGCAGAGAACCCAAGACCCAGGACAGCCTGAACTTTTCTCAGTACTTTCCACATAGTGCTTCCAGAATTATCCTTGTGCCTCATCACAAACACACACACACACACACACACACACACGCACACACACGCACACACACACACACTCTTGTTGGTGTGCACCAACTCCTAGCTGCTTCCCACATAAAAGTGAGACAAGGAAGCTAAAGTGAGTCAAGGCAATGACTACACTCTTCTGTAACAAAGAAAGGCATGGGTTAGGACAAGTTTCAATGAGCTTGTAGGTGTTTGAGTTTTCTGATTCCAGGTGAAAACAAAGTTCCTTGAACAGAAAAAGGAACGTGTTTTAATAGACTTGTCATAAAATCTAAATGTTCTATAGCCAATGGGTTAGGACATACCTGAACGCAGATTCTTGAAAGGTATTTGAGATGTACCTATCAGGATTACTCAGGTTTCCTTTTTTCCAGCAATGCAGATTCATACCTTATCTAGATAGAAAGTAATTATACCCCAGGCCTCAGTAATAGTTTGAGGGTAAACTCAGTTGTCCTGACATGGTTTTAGGAAGATCTCTGAGTTGTGTGGAGATAGACTGTAGGGAAGGGGAAGTCAGGTGTAGAAAACCAGCTGTGAAGACCCAGCACGACATTAATTCAGTCAAACAAGCGGATGGATTGTACCATGGCCTGATCAATCAGGTGGTGATAAGATGTGGCTGGTATGTAGAATCTTCTTTAACTGCTCTCCATATTCGGGGAGGGACATGACACACTAGTTCATAGCCGGTTTTCTGAATTAATGATGCCATAGTGAGGAAAAAGGCACCATGCTGGTGCTGAGGGGAAAGTGCCTCCTGCTGTTCATTCCAGCTGTGGCCTTGTCTCCACACCAGGACCCTGTGGCCCTCCCCACCTCGCCCTCATCCCTCTGCCTCCTAGAGGATAAACTGAGATGTTGAGGTGTAGATGCCAGTGAGAGCAGGTAAGGAAGCAAAGACACACTCAGCAGAGTCCTCCCCATCGCTCCAGTGACGCTGAGGGTGTCCCAGGCTGTCCCTTAGCTCGTGCTACCTCTCTGTCCCCTTCCTCCTCCCTGCACCCATGCCCAGAGGACTTGACCCCTTTTCATGTCTGTTGCTGTGGTAAAACTTCCCTACAGGATGAAACAACTTCAGGGAGAAAGTGATTGCTTCAGCTGACAGTTCCACTGACCATCCATCCCTGAGAGAAAGTCCCAGCAGCGGGGACTTGAAGCAGCTCCCGAAATCACCTCCATGTCAGGAGCAGAGGAGGGAATGGACACATGCTCACTCGCTGGCTTGTGCTCAACTACATTTTCCCACTCTCACACAGTTCAAGACCATCTGCCCAGGGAATGATCCCTCCCCGGTGAGTGGATCATCCCACAGTTGACTTCAGATAATTTCCTATGACATGCCACAAGCCAACTTTGTGTAAACTGTCTTTCCTGAAATTGTCTTCCTAGGTGATTCAAGGTTGTGTCAAGTTGAGAACTAAAGCTGACCACCACAGGCCTAGTACCTCGTCCTCCTGAGTTGGGTCTAGCCTAGAAAGTATCTGGAATGAATACCACCTTTTATTCCTGAGGACAAGCTAAAAGGTGCGACTTTCCCACAGACAAGATTTCTTACTTTCTCTGCTTTTGCCTCCACAGAAATTTGGAACTGTTGATTTTCTTGGAGACCCTAGAGAGGTAAGGACCTTTCATTTCTGAATTCTTAACCTTTACGCTCCATGAAGAATAGTCGTATATAAAATGGTGCTATTTTTCTTTTCATTCTTTTCTTTTCTTTTCTTTTTTTCCTTTTCTTTTCTTTTCTCTTTTTGCTGTGCATATGGCTACAGAGAGAGGAAATCACTTGCCAGGGTATCAAACCTAGGATGATCAAGGGCAGGATAGTGTGACTCTCAATTCAGTGCTTCCAGTTTACAACTCATCGTGCCCTGGAGCCATCTACCCATTTCTAATGGAAAGTTCTGGCATCCACCATGACTCTGTGAGAGGAGGATGTACTTGAACGTTCCATGCTCATAAGACTGAGATGACTATGGTACCCTGGAGTTATCATGAGGATCACAGGTCTCCTAAGAGAATATAGGATTGATACCCAGTGAGGACGGAGCCTGGGATCTCAGTGTCTGATGACACAATGTTGCTCCCAGTTCCAGGAAATTCTACAGCACCCTGTTCTCATCCATTGTCCCCTCATGTCTCTCAGCTGTAGACAGGCTGTGGAGGTGTTAGCTATGCAGCATCTAAGCTCCTGCTCTCTCTGCTCCATCCTGGAATCCAGCACCTCGCTGATATGTCCTATGAGAGGAAATTAGATGGCTTCTGACAGTCAGAAAAGTTTTAATAAGCACTTACTCTGTGCCAGGGTAGGATACAGGAACAGAGATACAATGGTAAAAGAGACAAGAACTACTTTCTCAGAAACTTCTATTCTATTGAGGAATTTCAAGAGTAAAACAAACTGAACTGTGTGGTATATCTGAGCATGGTTAGCCAAGGTAAGACAGCAGTGGGTGGAGAAGAGAGCATTTGCTATTGGTTTTATATGACTAGCTGAGCTGGACTAGGGCTTTTTCACTCTGCATTCCAGTCAATATTTGTGGGAGAGATGACAGATTTTTGGAAACCTGGAGGTTTAGACAGGGAGAAGAGCCTCTGCAAAGTCCTGCTACCAGAGGCCAGTGTGCTTGGAGTAGAGGCTTGATGCTTGTGAGATAGAAGATATGGGAAGTGGGCTTTGTCATTGACAGTCATGGATTGTGATTCGGTAGGAGAGGGCTGGTTCTCAGAAGGATCTGAACAGAGCAGGAGCACGGCAAGCTTACTAAAGTCTCTTTGACTGCAATGTGGAAAAAATTGTAGGGAGAAGATGGGGGAGATACAGACACCAGCTGGGAGGGGCTGCACGACCCTAACAGAGGAAAGAATCCTGGTGGATTAAACTTAGACATCATCAGACAGGTGGAATTTGGGAACTTTGAAGGAACAACTAAGTGTCACTTGCTCTGGGTGTGGGAGAAAGGACTTAAGGAAGGATGCCCTTGAGAACTGTGACCCAGGAAGGCAATGAAAACAGCCCCACAGTGTAGCCACCGGCATCCCAGAGGGAACTGGCTAGTGCTCAGGTTCTCGGAGTTGCTGATGTGGGCACCTCCTCTGGTCGGCACAGCCTTATAAAGTAAGAGAACATCTCATTCCCCTTCTTAAAATCTTGGCCTTTGTTTGAAGATGAATCCTCCTCCACAGAACCGGTTCTCCAAAACATTTCTCATTGCCAGGGATGCACTAGCTTCAGTACTTGACCTTTACCTTTTATTCTGCCCATAGCTATTTCCGGAAGCCCGGGACTCTTTGATAGTCCTAGAGTTATCCGTGCATGGTGACCCTCTGCCCCTTTGTTCATGCACTGATCACTAGGAAGTATTTATGCCCAGAGATCTCTGCAGAGGGCACAAATGTCTGCTCTGCATGGCCACCATGTGTCTTCCTTCCGTCCTGTTTCCGGCTTCCATGGTGTCTTCTGCACTGCACACGTTTTCCATGGCAGCAGTCATATATCCAGGCCTAGTCTCTACTGCCAGCCTATAAAGAGCATTTATGACCCTGGTATCATCTTTTATTTCTCTCAGATACAGAATTAAGTCACAGATTGGTCTCATTGAGTCATAATCTGAGTGGTTCCTCAACTCTCTCTTCTTTAAACAGCATATATACATATATATGTGTGCATATATATATATATATATATATATATATATATATATATCCTGTCATATATTCTGTTATTTTGCTTGGTCTCTCAAACTCACATTGATGTCTTCATTATATTCTATTTTCTTCAAAAAATATCAGTAACAATTATTTGCTCTTTTTTTATTATCCTATACATTCTGAGGTTTTACTATGGACTTTCACTCAAAATTTTATTTTTGTTATTAGTAGCTAAATTTGTTTTAAATTATTTTGCTCGTAGGCACAATACATACCGACCCCTCTCGTATCCGCCTCCCTACCTCCCTTGTCACTGCACTGCTCCCACAGATCTCTGTCTCATATTCCTGACTATTTCTTTTGTTTTGTGACCCACTGAGGTTAACCAGGGCTGTCTGCCTGACCATGGGTTTGGAACTCTCTGTTAGAGGTTGGGGTCTCAACAGTTTGTGTTCACCTAAAGGCAGTGATTGCTCCTCTTCCTGTACTTACCAATAGTCAACAATTAGGAGATACAACAACACATTAGTTGTAAAGCAGAAGCCAAGAAACATACAGGTATTTGTGGTCAAGATATATGAATTCCCTCCCTGATGGTGCTTTGTGGTAAATAAATTCTACATATGAATAACCGTTTACAAGAAGATTATATCATGTACTGTATTTTTCAACATGAGTGTACACATAAAATATGATTAAAATATCATTGCTGCTTGGCATTTGCTGATTAATATTTCACTTCAGTTTTACAGCCATATCGGGAAATTGGGATATATCTGTCATGTTGTTTATAGTCTACTATAGGTAAATCCACCTGTCAGTTCCCTTTCACCTTCATCTTATCACTGCTGGATTCCCGGTCACAGTTCTGCCCTTGGTGACTCATAGACGTAGCTCCCTTTAGGATCCTTAGTTCCTGTGGGTATCGTCACAGGAATATATATGTTGGCCAAGCCTTCAGACAGACAGATGTTGGACACTGTTGTTACCTGGAGAAGCGTCATGATAGAGGTTGCATTTCTGTTTTCCCCAGAGCTATCCTTTCCTGCACACTGTGATTGATGGAGTGGTGTTTCCAAAGACACCAGAAGAGATTCTGGCAGAGAAGAATTTCAACATGGTGCCGTACATGGTGGGGATCAACAAGCATGAGTTTGGCTGGATGGTTCCCATGGTGAGAACTTATGGTCTGTTAGTCAGACATACACACAGTCTCATCCTTACAACATCAACTTTATCCCTATGGCTTCTTTCTATTCCAAGACTTCCTCAGTCCAGGGAAGTTATGTTCATTGACATGAATGGATGGTTCTTTGGAAACGTCCTCCAGAATGATTCAACTGTCTTCTGGAATTTCAGCTCTGAGAATCCCTATCCACAAACACTATCTCTTCTTAAAGAATCATGAGATTCCTGGTTTGAGAGGCCCTTAGAGATGAACAATTGTGTAGGCAGAACCACCAAGGACATTGGAAAGGGAATGAAGCTGGAGTTCTGGAGAGTCAGGCTGTGAGAGAACAGCTTCCATCTTAGACTTCAACTCAGAGGCCCTCTGAAAATATCCTGCACAAGTGCTTTCAGATGCATCATTGCTAAGAGTCAGAGACAATTGTTTGAGTTAAAAATTAGTATCTAAAAGCTAAGGGAGATTTTTAGTATGTCAAAAGTATACACAGCTTGATATTGATTAAACCAATAAGATGCATCTTATTCTGTAGTATAACTTCAATACAGCCAAAGGGAAAACATGACTTAACTTCAGATTCATGACAAGAGTACTTATGGAGGTTTCAAGACTTGGGAGAGTGCTGAGAGGATTTGTAGTGTGAGTGGTGTGTCTATATCACGAGATTTCTGAATTTATTTCATTCTCACCTGTAAGAGTAGCAGATTTGTCTTTCATCATGACATGAAGGAAACCTGAAGTAAGGCCCTCACCAACATTAGGCCTTCATCCTCCACAACAACTACAAAGGAGATAAAGAGTTATCTCCCCAAATGTTGACCTTTCTACCAGGTTTATATTGTTGCAAGAACCTTTTGTCACAAGTCCTTGAGAAGATAATTTTGGTGAGGTATTAGTATCTCAAAGTGTGGAGGAAGGACTGGTAATTGCAAGCTCCTTAAAATAACTGGACTAAGCCAGGACTCAAGGGCCAGTCTGCCCATCACCAAATTTAAGCTGGAGAAAAGAGTAATTTCAACTGAAAGCATTGAGATTTCCATGACAGGCCCTGAAAGGAAACTGTTATCATCCTAAGGCATGGCCTCTAGTTGCCAGAAGCTGAGCTGGAGTTGGTTGAAGTCTCTGAGGGTAGAGACTGGGACGTGGTCTGAACACAGCTGCATTACACAGCTCTCCCTGTAGAAGAATTTCAGAGGTCATCAAAACCCCCAGCCATGTGACTGATAGTGGCTTCCTCTGTCCCCTGTAGGGTTGCACTTGTGTCCTCTGTCCCTGTGTTTCTCATTCCACAGTATGATGGCCTGAACCTTACGTCACTATGTGGAAGATTATTGTGTTTATAGATTAAATATAGTATGCATATACAGATCAATTTATATTCATAAACCTAGCCCTTACAAATAGATTTCAATATATAATATATAATATATTATTTAAAGGTATAGTAAATACAATATCAAGAAAATGCAAATAAATCTATTGTATCTATAATGTATATTTGCATAAAAACATATATTTATATTGTGTATAGTATATGGTGTACATTATGCACACAAACATATATAACATATACACCCAGATATATGAAAGTATTCTCTTGTACTACCTAAGTTTCTGATTATCAGTCATCTGATTCATTAGCTTTCAAACATGAATTCTCATAACTTTGAAGGCCCATCAAAGAAGTTTCCTTCTGAATTAGTTTGTTCTTGTTATTTCCCAATCATTTATGAATGGTTAATCATTTCTTTAACAGTTTATGGGCTTCCCACTTTCTGAGGGCAAACTGGACCAGAAGAGAGCTCAGTCTCTCCTGTGGCAGTCTTGGCCCATAGTTGTAAGTATTTAAGGGAATCATGGGAATTGGTTAACAAGGAAGGACGGGAATTCCCTACAACATAGTTGGATAAGAAGCATCCACCTGAGGATCTTCTGACATTTTACAACCTATCCCACTTTACTATATATGTAAGAACTATTTGTTTTGACCATTGAAAACCTGCTGCCTGCAGGACAAATTGGTAGACAAAAGGTTTATTTGGAAAATAGCAACTGAAAGGAGCTGGAAGCTATCACCAGCAAACACCAGCAACGTAGGGATTGGAGGCATTAGACTTCTATAGGTGATCGTGGGCTGGCCTATTACACAGCTGTGCACCAGGACAGTTAAAGATTTAGGTGCTCTGCTCTTCCGACACATGGACTGCTCTGATTTGTATGTCACGGGATGTTTTGCATTCTTTAATTCTAAAGTAATCTCACTGACTAGAAAATCTTATGGACCATGTTGTTTCATTTCCCTGGAGCGGTTTATTCTGAAGTTAGTTATTAGGATGCAAATGGCACCTTTTCCTTGAGACCCTGGAAACATAGTAAATGTTGCTTTTATCCAGAGAACCAGGATGCATAGAGAAAAACAGCTTTCCTTCACTGTTCACTGGAGAACAGTTTCTAAGCCATCAGATGATTTTATCCAGAGGGATCTTTTCCACCAAAGCCAGTGGAAAAATATTAATATTAATATATCACTCAGATGCCTTACTCCAAAATTAAGAATTTTAAATAAATTAAGAGCACATAAATTCAAAAAATTTATATTAGTCTTTCCTCAGTAAATTCAGGAAGATTTGTCATAGAATTCAAGAGGTTTGGGGTCAATGAGGCCTCCAAGACCGGCTGGAGAGCCCTATTATGCACTAATGAAGAGGTCACTTTCTGATCCATTTCAGAACATTTCTAAGAACCTGATTCCAGCAGCTGTGGAGAAGTATTTAGGAGGGACAGATGACCCGGTGAAGAAGCAAGACCTGTTCCTGCACTTGATCGGAGATGTGATGTTTGGTGTCCCATCTGTGATTGTGTCCCGAGGCCACAGAGGTGAGTCTCAGGTGTAGGATGGCAGAGGGATAGAGCTTCACCAGCTAAGTCTATGACCTGCCCACCTCTCATCATAAACAGATATGAAGTTTGCAGAAGGTCATGTCTTCAAAGTTAATTCCATGTGGCTCATGATGTGCAGTTTTTGTTCGGCCTGTAAATGTCTGTGAGAAAATCCACAGGCCGTTTAACTGAGAAGCTGTTCCAGGAAAACATCACAGGGAGACAAGGAGGTGACACAGGGACAGAATGGAGCTCAGTCTGGAGAACTTCCCAGCATGTGTCCACCTCGAACAGCTGCAGTTAGAGCGCTCTGGGCAACAAGCAAGGAGGCATCTTAGAGCTGTCCTCTCTGAGCAGCAGAGCAGCTTTAAATCTTCCCACCAGCAGTCACATGTCATCCGCTAAATGCTTCTCCAAGGAGCTGGCAGCTTGGTGGCACCTACATTTGCTACAAAGATGAGCAGAGTTCTCTCTAGTGACAATAGAAAAGCCTGGGAAAGAGCTAACACTGTCACATGTAGATGTCAGGGTGGCCTTCCCTGAAACAAGGGCTATTAGTAAGGAACGGAAATAATTTTCTTCTTTCTGTGACAGAAAGGCTGACATAAAGAACTTAAGGGAAGAAGCATTTATTGTAGCTCAGAGTCTCACAGGTTTCCATGAGTGACGTTGGGAGAATGTGGGACAGCAGCTCACGTGTGGAAAGGAAAGAGTGGGGCCACGTGGGTACAACAGAAAGGGTCCAGGGCAGGACATTCACATGGTCCCAGTGAGCCACTACCCTCAGACAGGCTCCATCAGTCTACCACCTCCCAATAGTGTGCTGAAAGTTTGAATCCATCAATGGATAAACTACTCTTAGGTCAGAACCCAGATGATCTAATTGTCTCATAGACACATTCAAAAGTGTGATTTACTAGATTCCTAAGCAATCCTTTTCTTTTTTTCCTTTTCTTTCTTTCTTTTTTTTTTTTTTTGGTATTTTTCAAATAGGGTCTCCCTATGTCCCCAGATGGTCTAGAATTCACTAGGTAGACTAGGCTGATCTCGGTCTCACAGAGGTTTGTCTGCCTCAGCCTCCCAAGTGCTGAGATTCAAGGCATGTGCCACCAGGCCTGGGTAGCAACTCCTTTATTGTTTTCTAAAAATATTTTATTTGCTATTTTTATTTTATGTGTATGAGTATATTTACTATATGTATGTAAGTGCGCCTGTGTGGTGCAGTGTCTTAGGAGGTCAGAAGAAGTTACTGGATTCCATGAAACTGGAGTAATGCGTGGTTGTTAGCCACCATGTGGGTGCTGGCTACCACAGTCGGGTCCTCTGGAAGATCAGCCACTGCTCTTAACCACTGAGCCATCTGTCCAGTCCAACGTTTTTTAATATAATCAAGTGGTTGTACTATCAAAAGCAACAACATCTGCTATGGGTATTCCTTCTCTGAGGTTTGGTTGAAATTTTAGAAACAGTTGGAGAAGGTGTCTTTGATGATCTTCAAGAGCAGAATGAAATTTACAGTAGAGTTTGGAGCTAGAAGAGCTTGGGAAGAAAGGAGGGGCCATGTACAGAACTAAGAATATTGTCCGGAGCCAACAATGCAAAAAGCAAAATGTGAACTGAGGAGGAGGAGGAGCCAATGTGTGGGGTTGACTTTTATATGTGGCAGTGTGAGCAAGCTGAGGAACAGGCAGTTATGTGTCTCAGGGCTTCTCTGGCAACCACTCAAGAATGGGTGGGTAGAGTGTGCAGTTACAGGTATGTGAGCTCAGACAGGTGGAAGTAACCCTCTTATGAATTGTACCACAAAAACATTGGGATACGCACATCTCTTTAACAAACTGCTTTCAAATAGCTTAAATAAATTCCAAGTAGTGATTTTGCTGGATTAGATCATGGGTATATTATCAGTTATCAGTTTATTAAGGAGGCCACATTGTTATATATTCACACCAACAGTGCAAAACGATTTCCTTTTATCTACGTTCTTACCAAAATTTTCTATTTTTCATGTTTTTTTCCCTTTGCTTCCAGATCATTTATCATGTTCCTTTTATAACAGTGTGAACCTTTAGTGGTCAAAAACAATATTTTAAGGGAAAATTAATGCAGGATTATTAACCTATGAACAATTCCACATTAATGAGATGCTGAGCTGCCCTCCTCCCCCAGACGTGGGCAGGTCTAAGCATAGTCTGGGAAGGTCTTTTTCTCTTTGACTGCTTCTTTCCCCCAAGTCTTCAGAGGAATGAGGCTCGGAGGGGCCTAGAAAGACAGGGGAGCCTTTTAGGTTGGTTTCTCCTTAGGTGGTAAGGCCATGTCTGAGCTGCCCTCAGGACAAGTGCCCTCAGGAGATTTTAGGGGGTCACACAGAGGGTGAGCTGCAGCTGCACTCAGGAGCCGCAGATCTAATGATGGTAAATCTGGAGGAATATAGACCCAGTCCCTACCCTTGAAATGACTCCTGGGTCAAACACTAGTTGTGATGAAAGCTGGAAATTAGGATTGGAACAGCCTGGTTATGCTCCACCCTGACACTCTCATTCCCTCTACCCTTAGGTTGCAGAACCTTGAAATTACCCGGTGTCCTCCAGGCTCTGAGCTCCACAGCTCTGAGCTCTCCACCTTTCTGGGTCCTATTATCCCTCAGCTTTCTCTATTACTTTAATTCATTAACTTAGCTTCCCTTGAAGGGAAAATAGAGGAGGTTAAAAGAAGAAATCGAGAACACACCATTTTAGAAGCAGATATCAAGCCCTTCCTACAAACACAAGTGCTGGTACTTTTTATAAGGGGATAAAGATAGTTTATTCTGGAGCAAATATGGCTGACCATGGCGAGGCAACACAGATTCAGGTTTCCCCAAATTCCATGTTCCAATTTAGATCATGACAGATGGCATCTCATGTAATTTTAGATTGCATATTACCAGTGATTATTGATATGAAGTGTTTATTCACATATTTATTTTCGTTTGTGGTCCTTCTAAGATAGCGCTTCTGTTCTTACTCCCCCCCACACCTGATTCTGTGTGTTCTCTCTACTACATATATTTATGGCCTATTCAGTCCAATTTGTGTCTGAAATGCCCTTTAGTGTGGGTCCATCCCCTGCAGCCTGGTTAACCCACCCAGTGTCACAGCCTTAAAGAAAATTGTTTTTCCCTCTCCCAGTAGCTAAAGGATGCCAGCTGATGCTCAGCTAGAGCTGGGGCCTCTTCCCTTCTTTCACACTTCCACATTGGGATTTTCTCTGGCATCAGCTACATGAGACTTGCACCTGCTGTCACCATTGCTGTGAGTTCATCTGACTAACTGCCCATCTGTCTGGAAGACTATGATTTCTTTGGATCCTCTATCACCTCTGGCTCTTACAGTCTTTCTACTCCCTCTTCCACAACAATTCCTGAGCTTTGGTAGGCAGAGTTTTGATATAGGTATCCATATAGGAAAAGACTAGCATTCTGTACTGTCTTGTTCTCTGCACATTAATGACTCTCTGTGTAATAATCATCTGCTGCATGAGATTTCTCTGGTGAGAGTTCAAAGATATGTTAATACAAATGTGCAACAATAAGTCACTAGGATTCAGTATCATACTATGCCAATTTAGTAGACTAATAGCAGCAGAGTCACCCCTGTGGCCTGCAACCTGTCTAGGCACAGATGCCTCAGGCTGATATCATCTTGTGAAGTAGACTTTAAATCCAATCCAGAAGTGCAAGATGACTCCCATAACATTCCTTGTCACTTCTGCACTAGTAGGCATGTCTTGTCAGGCTAGTTGTTGTGTTGTAGTTGGTATAATGTATATCTGGGAAACATAAACAATTATATTTCTCTTCATAATGAATGTTCTGTATAAGAATCTTGCCACTGTCATTATGTATATAAGCAAGTGATAAGTGCAACTCTACTAAAAGAGTGTGAGCACAGACTTGTGGAGGCCAGATGAGGGTGCTGGGAATAAAACTCTGGTCTTCTGAAATACAGTAATTTTTTTAACTGGTGAACATCTCTAAATCCCCAAAGATTATTTTTTCAGTATCTTGTTGAATTGCATTTGCTACTATACTGTTGAAGAGTTTTGCATATTTGTTCATTAAAGATGCTAGCCTGTAATTTTTTCTGTAATATTTATGTTATTTTATCTTCTGGATAATGATGCCCTCATTAAAATAATCTGGTAGTATTTTCTCTCCTTTGATTTTTGAAGCTATGTGGAAAGAATCTGGTGTCAACAACTATAGGTGTCCTCTCAGGTTCCAGGTTCCGGTCGTTGTGATTGTGGGGTTTCTCGAGTCAATGAGCACTGTAGGTTATCACTGACACACATTCTGTGTATGTTCCCTGCACCTTGCACCATTTCAATTTCAGTGAATAAACATCTACTTCCATTCCCTATTCCATATCAACCATTTGCACAACCCTAAGCAAGTCCCTGGACTCTCCCGAAACTGCTTACTTCCTTGGCTTATAAAGAGTTGTTTCAACTGTTGGGCCTAAAATTTTATACCATTCGGGTGTGTATTTGCTAATATGAACCTGTTACAAACTGATGTCTCCACAGATGCTGGAGTCCCCACCTACATGTATGAGTTTCAGTATAGACCAAGCTTTGTATCAAACAAGAGACCCATGACGGTGATAGGAGACCATGGTGATGAGCTGTTTTCTGTATTTGGAGCTCCATTTTTAAAAGGTAATGAATGGTTCCTTGCTAGTTCAGACTTTCAAGTTAGGAGGCCTGGGTTTTGGTGTTGTTTTGATGATCTTGATCGTTTTTTCTATCCCCTGAATTTATTTCTTGACACTGTGAGAGGGTTCAGCTGTAATGGGGAGTCCCCAAAATTTCCCTGATTTTAATACACATGATGGAGGATTGTGTTCATGTGTTCCCAGCCAGAGTCATTCTCAGAATCCTGCCTGTTAACTCCCAGTAAAAGAAGTAGGATTTCACCCACAGGAATCTACTGTAGGGGAAGAATTCCACTGTCAGTTATTCTTTCCTATAGAGGAGATTGAAACAGGAGGTAAAATTTGGAAATTTTGTTAACTATGAATAAGATCTTTCATGTTTCTGCCCATCTGTCAATCTATCTATGTAATATATATCATATATTTGAACATATGATATTTTGGAACTTTTCTCAAGGTCTTCAATACCTCAAATTTCAGCAGCTGCATATTATCTGTGAAGTTCCTCATGTCTCTCAAGATACACTAGTAGCTCTGGCTGTCTTCTTGCTAGGTGTCTTTTTAAGATCTTTGTATTTGTGATCACTTTCAGATTTTGTGGAACTTTCTTTGGTTAGCAGATTAAGAAAAGGCATAAAACTGAGTTATCCTGCTAAGATTGAGGAACATGAATATTGTTGGCCTTGGACCAAAAGAGGAATGTGTTAGGCAGCAGGTGAACATGGACATGAGGAGATAAAAAAAAACATTATGTGTAGTTAAAATGCAGGCCTACTGTTATTCAAATTTCTCTCTGGGAGAGGCAGACCAACTTAACCTGCCTCTCTCTCCCTGCCTTGCAACCCAAAAAAGTCTCCCCAGGCCTTGAAACAAACACACAAATTTCTCCACTCGCAGTTAAACACATTCTAGCTAGTTTACTTGGGCTTACTAACAGACCAATGGGTGAGGGGTTACTTACAGAACACAGGCGCCCACCCTCCCCTCCGTAAGTTACATTAGTAAATCCATGTGGCTGGGATCTTGCAACTTCCTGGTGAACAGATCCAAATGGCCCCTGGGGGAGGGGAGGAAAGGGCCAGCCTCCTGGCGCCCCCAGTTTAAATACTTTTATCCCCTCCTCTTCTCACACCCAAGGCCAATAGACAGAATGGGTGGGGCATAGGACTTTCTGAGCTCCTAGTCTTTCTGCATAAGGTGGTCCTGGGTGATACCACTCTGGGAGGGGTGTTTGTTCACCTTTTCCCTCGGAGAATCAAGAATCAATCCACTCTACAATCCACCCCCTTCTCCTGCCCTTACTTTCTTCACATGCTCCTCTTCTACAAAAAATCCCTAAGCCTTGGAAGGGGGTGGAGTGGGAAAGTTTTTTTTTTTTTCAGTTCCTGCAAGGCAGTCTCGAATTTCTGGGTCTTATTATCACTTGTTTGGTGATGTCCTTTCCCCTTCCTCCCACTGTAGAAAACAAAACAGAAACACTGCAACAACCGAGAGGAAAGCAATGACATTCATGTAAACCATACAAGTACTGACTGTTATATTAACCTAACTTATGGGTGTAAACACAAATGTTTGGATGGTACCGTAGTAGGCGTATCACATCCACTCAGTAAAACAATTGCAGTGGCTTCCCCACTGGGGCCTATCTTCTCTTGGCACTGGTGATTGACCTGGCTTACAGTACCAGATGTGGGCTCCTCCTATACTAGAGGGGCCACTACTTCACCTGCAGGAATATCTTGCTTCATACCACAATAGTGTAACACGCGGGGTCCATCATTGAGCAGGACTGTAGGGGACAATTCTCCCCCAGCTTTCTGCATAGCACCTTCTGGCACAATGAAAGCCATCCAGCCAGTGGCAGGGAGTTTCCAGCTTAGTCCCAGCTTAATCTCTCCTTCTCCCTTGCTTACCATGTGGGGCATCTTCAACAGTAGGGTTACCGTCGGCATCTGGGGTGCAACCCACATTAGAGGCAACAGCCTTTATGGTTTGGGGGGCTGCTAGGCCTTCCCTGGCCAACTACTCATAGGGGGGAAGCCCACCCCTGGTACTGGGATTTTCATTTAACAGCTGTATGGCTGGCAGAGGCCCTATATAATCAATTTACCAGTCTCTTACCGGCGAGACAACCTTACGCACATGCCCCATCATGGTATCCATCCTCCGGGGCCATAGTCGAGAAAACGCCTCACACACCTGGACTGCTTGCACAATGTCAGAATAGTTTATTGGAATGCCAACAGCTTTGGCTATTTTCCATCCTGTGTTGCCCCCCACCCCATGGCCAGACCTTATATGAATCCAATGAGCTGCTTCTAAGGGCACCTGAGGACAGATGGCTCTCACCTTAGTAAGAGCATCAGCTTCCTGATTCCCTGGGGGGTCTCACTAGGCAGTAGGCTGACACATGATAAACCATCAGGGCCACTAGCCCTTGTTGCACTTTATTATATATTTCCTTCCACATTTGTTGTCCCCACAGCGGCCGTCCCAATACTTGCCAGTTCTCCTTCTCCCATTGGGCCATCCATAAAGTTAGGCTTTTGAACACCTCCCAACTGTCAATACAGATGGTTACTGGCCAGGGCTCCTGTGTCACTACTATCCATACTGCCCTCAGCTCAGCCCACTGGCTGCTCTCCCATTCTCCCCTGTCCAGCCACATAGTGTCAGTGTTCATCTGTATTGCCACAGCTACCCACTCTTGCTTAGCTCCCCTGCTGGTGCCATCAGTATACCAGGCATCAGCAGGGATTGGGGGACTCCCTTCTATCACCTGGGCTGGTCTTGCTGGAGGGTCGCCTATAGGAGGTAAGGAGGGAGGCTCAGTGATTGAAACGACACCGGCCCAAGTATCGCTTGCATGGCATTGGTGATCGGGCTCGCTGACGCCACCCCTCGCTGCTGTAAATATGCATGCCACCTTTGCAACGTTTGGTTTTGTGCCACCCCAGACAGTGGTTTGGCTAGCAGGCCCTCCACCCATCCCTTTATAGGATGCGCAGTTTTTACAGTCATGGGGGAGGGGCCTGTAATGGATTCCACCTGCTGCAGTGCTCGGTATAAGGCTAGCAGCTGCTGCTCTAAGGCTGTGTACCGGGACTCCTCCCCTTTCCATGACTGGGACCAGAATCTGATCTGGACAGTTTATTCTGGTTGCTGTTGCCATAAGCCCCACCCATAACCCTCAGGGGTTCGGGTGACTTCCAATAGGACATTGGGATATGGGAGCACACAGCTGTTTCACTTGCCCAACCAATACTTTTGCCTGTTCAAAGACTTCTTGGGCCTTTGCATCCCAATCCCATGTAGGACCCCTTTTTTATTAAATTATACAGGGGATAGGCGACCTGAGCAAGGTGAGGTATGAAAATCCGCCAATATCCTAGAGGCCCCCAAAATACCTGTAACTGTTTTACATTTATTGGTATTGGTTGCTGCAGAATGTTTTCTACTGCTGTACCAGGTATCATGTGAGTCCTTCCTGACCAGAGGATTCCTAAAAATTTCACTGGGTTGATTTCCCATCCTCGCTTCTCCAGGTGCACCTGTATGTCCCCCAAATGGGCTTCCAAATCTGTAAGCACTCAGAGGTCAACATTATATCATCTATATAGTGGAACCTTCTTACAGAGGGAGGACAGGGTAATAGGGCTAGGTCTCGAGCCACCATCCCATGGCAAACAGTGGAGCTTTGGAGATAACCTTTTGGAAGCACTCTGAAGGTCCACTGTCATCCACTACAGGTGAATGAAAATTGGTCCTGGGATTCAGCTGCTAAGGAGACACTAAAGAATGCATTAGCAAGGTCCACTGCTGCGTGTAAAGACCCCATTTCCAGCTGTTTTGTTAGAAGGGCGATGTTTGGCACAGCTGCGTGGATAGGAGGCACCACCTTATTTAATCCCTGTAGTCTACAGTCATTCTCCAGGAGCCATCTGACTTCCGGATAGGCCATACAGGGCTATTGAAAGGGCTTTGGGTGAGGCGTATAACCTCCACCCTCTCAAGGTCTTGGATGGTCTTTGTAATTTCATCTCGGCCTCCAGGAAGCCTATACTGTTGGACATTCACCAATCTTCCTGGAGTGGGTAATCTGACTGGTTCCCATCTTGCCCACCCCCGAGTAATTGCATTCACTGTGCGCACCCTCAGCCAGAACTCTCCCACTGTGGTATGTAGGGTGTGTCCCAGTAGGGCATCCACCCCCAGGATGTTCTCTTGCAAGGGAGATATGCACACCATGTACTCCTGAGGCAGGTAATTGCCCACCCCCAAAGTAAGCATCGTACACTTGACCTGTAGAGTCTTATCTCCATACCCATCCACTGCCACCCATGAGCCCTGGTGTTTTGGGGGATTGCTATGAATCAATGTGCATTCCGCTCCAGTGTCCACTAAAGCCCATATGTTTTGTATATTGGTGGAGGACCAATAGAATCTTAATTCAACATGGGGCCTCCGGTCACCCATTATGGCCCTCACCCTGATTCTTCCCAGGGGTTCCAAGTCTTAGGGTCCCAGGATGGGTCTTGTATGATCAATCTGATCTGGGCTTTCTTTCCTTTTTGTCCTCCTAATCATAAAAAGCGGCAAGCTAAAATCTCTACCTCCTTTTCTCTCCTATCCAATTTACTAGCAAGGTCTGAGGCTAGTACGGAAGAGGCAAGCCTCATGTCCTTCTCTCGGCCTAATTCCTCTTTCACATTTTGGATCTCTCTCCGGGCTGCTGCCTCCACCTGACATAAATCCCTCAGGAGAAATAGTAATGGCCATACCACCTCGGCAGCTGCTTGCTTATATCTTTGCTCCTGGTTTGCCACCCTCAGGGATTGCAGAGTCTGTTCTAGATCCTCTACTGTCCTCAAGACATCGCCATATTCCCGGGTGGCCCCCATCGATCAAGCAGGCATGCCACTCCACGCCACTTACACATGGGCTGCCACCCCGGGCTTGTCCCACGGATATCATCTGCTTAGGCGACTTCACCTTAGCTATATATTTCACTATGGACCTCACTATCCCTGCAATGGCAATCACACACCCCAGTCCTATGGGGAGAGTCCACCACGTCAAAATTTCCTCTGCCCACATTGTTCCATCACTTAACTTTGTTTCAGTTGTAGGTCTTCCCCATAATAGGGACAGTATGGCTGCTCCTCCCAAGTTCATCCTTTTGTTTGTTCAATCCCGTCCTGGTCGCCAATTGTTATTAAAATTTCTCTTTGGGAGAGGCAGACCAACTTAACCTGCCTCTCTCTCCCTGCCTTGCAACCCCCAAAAGTCTCCCGAGGCCTCGCAACAAACACACAAATTTCTCCTCTCACAGTTAAACAGATTCTAGCTAGCTAGTTTACTTGGGCTTACCCACAGATCAATGGGTAAGAGGTTACTTAGAGAACACAGGCACCCACCCTCCCCTCTGCAAGTTACATTAGTAAATCCATGTGGCTGGGATCTTGCAACTTCCTGGTGAACAGATCCAAATGGCCCCTGGGGGAGGGGAGGAAAGGGCCAGCCTCCTGACGCCCCCAGTTATATACTTTTAGCCTCTTCTCTTCTCACATCCAAGGCCAATGGGTAGGATGGGTGGGGCATAGGACTTTCCAAGCTCCTCATCTTTCTGCTCAAGGTGGTCATGGGTGATACCACTCTGGGAGGGGTGTTTGTCCACCTTTTCCCTCGGAGAATCAATCCACTCTATACCTACTCACCATGATCTTCTTAAAAGATAGATTTTTGGCTAACTATGAGATCAAGGCCAAGACTTTGCATTTTTCTTCATCAAAATCCTTGCCAAACCTGACCTCACTTAGCTTCTGAGATCAGTTCTGGTGTCCATGCTTCTGGTGAATTTAATCATAAGAAGTCAAAGCTTATTCCTTTTTCCACATAGGTGGTGCCTCAGAAGAGGAGATGAACTTCAGCAAGATGGTGATGAAATATTGGGCCAACTTTGCTCGGAATGGGTGAGGCTGGATGTACTAATGGGGGTATGATGGGCTGGATCATACCTATTAGAAATCAGCTTCTGTTTTTACATTTTATTTATTTTTTTTAATTGTATGTGTCTTTACTTCCAGTATGTGTGTATGTGCACCTGTATCATACAATACACACAGAGGTGAGAAGAGGGAGGGGGGGTCCCCTGGACCTAGAGTTAAAATGCTTGTTAGCTGCCAAGTGGGTCCTGGAAATCGAAGCTGGGTCCTCTGAAAGAACAGTCACTGCTCTTAACCATGAGCAATGTCACTAGCTCCTAGAAAGTAGTTTCTAATGTTTGAGTGCTCAACTTCCTGTCCCTGTGTCCATAGATCTCTAACAATGAGAGCTGAGTACATCAGGTTTGCAGCTGAGACAAAATTTCTGAAATAGTTCAAGTTAAAGGAAGGAATGTGAATTTTGTTTTACATATTCAGAAGTTTTAGTTCTTGATCACTTGGCCACTCTGGCCTTGTATCAAGACAGAACATCATGATGGGGAGTGGTTGGTGGATGAAACTCCACACCTCCTAGTGATCAGGAAGTAGAGAGAGATGATAGAGCCAAGGGCTCAATATACTCCTCATGGACATGCCTCCACGACCAGTTTCCAACAAGTAGTGCATCATCCTAAATTTTCTGCCTGCCCAATAGTATCATCAGTTGGGGATCAGACCTCAACACATGAGCTTTTGGGGGAGAATTTAAATTCTCTCTATATAACCTCAGAGCTCATATCTACTACACACGCTCATCTCCAAGAATTTCTGTCTCCTCAACATTTCCGACATTGTTTTTAAATACAAGTACAAACACATCTCAGGGAAAGCCTTTGCTGTGAGTGTCCATGGAAATAAACAATAACTCAGTTCCTTGCTACAATGACATTGTAGAAACATTCCTATTCCTGAAAGGATGAGCAGAAGATAGCAATGGAACTGGACCTAAGCAAGTCCAAAGTCCAGGAGGAAAAATCTTAATTCCTAAATCTCCATATCCAGCATCCAGGAAGCCGTTGGTGGGTGTGTGTTCTTCAAGGCTTAGGAAGCCCTTCCACTACGGTTTTGCTACCTACAGCAACCAGAGCTTCCCACTACATTCTGGGTTTTCCACAGCAAACTTCTCTAAATATTTCCAAATTCCTGCCCAAAGCAATTGAAAACTCCACAGAAGAACATCATCAGATTAGTCAGAGAATGATCCACTTCTCATAACAGTTCTATGTGTTATCTCCAATTTCTGTGCTAACATTCCTGCAGTTCATCAACTTAAATGATGAAAGTTTTATATTGATTTAGGGTTTCTCATGAATGTTTTATTGAGGCCTTTGATGAGTTAGAGCATCATGGTGAGGAGCACATGGTAGAACACAGCTCCTCAGCGCTCAGTGTTCAGGAAGCAGTGAGATAAAGGCGTGGACTCCTGACACTATTCAAGGGCAGATCTTTAAAAACCTGCTTCCTCCAACCTCCCTAAACTTCACACTGGCTCCTAGTTCAGCATCAGCCAGTAAACACATGGGGATCTGGGGAAATTTAAAATCTAAACAAAGCATAACAAGAATTTTCTAAAAGTCAACAGGTTGCCCCAGGATATGGAGAACTGCACATCTGTGGAAGGTCATGGGCTTCTTGGCAGAGACAAGCCAGAGCATCCTTGCAAGTCTCAGAGCACTATGGGGACACACAGCTGCTTTGCTGAACTTCTTTTTCAATTCTCTTCACAGGAATCCTAATGGGGAAGGGCTTCCTCACTGGCCACAGTATGACCAGAAGGAAGGGTACCTACAGATTGGAGTCCCATCCCAGGCTGCACAGAGGCTGAAGGACAAGGAAGTGGCTTTCTGGACTGAGCTGAGAGCCAAGGAAGCAGCACAGAGACCATCACAGAGGGAACATGTAGAGCTCTGATCAGGATGCCTAGCCAGATTTGAGATCCTGCTGTCAATTACAGGGTTTTTCATGGACAGCTTTTACAAAAATAGAACATCTTATTGTTCCGTGAATAAAACTCTCATACATACATACATATGCATGAGAGAGAGAGAGAGAGAGAGAGAGAGAGAGAGAGAGAGCACCTTATTTGTATCCTAAATGTCCTTCAGTGTGGATTGAACACCCCTGGTCTCAGCAAGAGTCCCATCCCTCTGAGACACTGTCTCTCTCCCTCCCAGCAGCCATCAATTGCCCAAACTTCTTTAGGTTGTGTTGGGATCCCTTACCTCTGTCTCTTTGTCTATGTTGGAATTTTGTCTGATGTGATCTTGCATGTGTGGAGAGGCGCAGAGAGGAGAATAGATCTAAATACCATCAAATTATGTTGTGTGAAAATCTCAAAAATCCAATTAAAAATATGTACGTGAAAAAATGTTTGGTACATTGTACAAGCATAATAAAGGGGAAACCATCATCATTTACCTCATTTTAACAAGAGTAACATAAACTGTTTCTGTGAAAATCAAATCAGAGTATAGTTCTTTGGCTCAGGATGAATCCATGTGCCTCATATAGGGAAGGATGGGGGGGTGGGAGAGAGAGAGAGAGAGAGAGAGAGAGAGAGAGAGATCATAAGATATCTCCACAGCAGTGAATAGATAAGTACTTTCTTGAAATCTAGGAAAAATGAGCACATTAGAGGAGAGATAATAACAATGAGGAACCTCAGTCCAGGCCAATCTTAGGCAGAGTAGATCATCTTCAGAAGCTGATTCTATCACTAAGTCCTTCCCTATCCTCACAGGCTCCATTCCTTGTCACAGTGCCTGCAATAGGTGCTAATGAACATCCCCCTTTGAAACTCTGGTCTCCAGAAATTTCACAGCATGCCACAGTGGTGGTTTGGGGAAGAATTAATGAATGTGTCTCGGGTGGTAGGATGGTATTTTGTTGTTGACTGCCCAGTTCTTCTTTGTATCAACATTTATCTGACAGAGACAAGGGTCTGCTTGTCCAGTAACCCTGGGGAAGAGAACACATCTCTCTTAAGTTCTGCTTCCTTCTGAGGCCTTACCAGACCCTTCAGCCCTTCCAGCCTTATCTTTGGCCAATAAACTGATAGTATGATTATGCACAAAATCAAACCATTTTCCTTGTAATTCTGCCAGTGAGGAATCTTCCTGGTTAATTAAGCATAATACCTGACGAGCAGTCATGTAGGATAAAAGTCAGATGCTACTGATTTATTTATTCTTTTGAAGTAGGATCCTCTTGTAGATGAATCTGGCCTGGAACTCTCTCTGTAGATTAGACTGTAAGGTTCTGGGTTCGAGAGCCGCAGCAGACAGAAGAGGCCAGAGACTTCACTGGTAGCTAGCAGGACCCGGCTTTATTGAGAGAAGACCAGATGGGACTATCTCCTCAGCACCCAGGAGTGGAGAAATGCTAGTTACCCTGGGGGCTAACCTTCCTGAAAAGATGGGACTCTGGGGAACCAGGCTGGCATGTCAGGATCCAGATCTGAATGGAGGAGCTCCCTCAGGGAGAGTGTGAGACACAAACACACCAGGGGAGCGATCTCAGTCCAAAAGACCAGATTCCTGGTCCAGTCCCAGTCCCAGTCCTCAAAGCCTCAGAAAACCTCGACCCCCTCCTGGCTTTTAGGGGAGGGGAGTTGCCATGACATCTGATTGATGTTTAAGGCAAGCTTCTGGCCAGGAAGTAGTCTTTTTTTACAGCTGTTTGTGCATTTTTTTGAGTCCATAACCTTATCTGTTAAGGAAGACCAGTGTCCTTTGTAAATTTGGGGTCTGGAGTCTTATCTGAGCTGTTTGCAGGGCCTTGATTTCTGAGAGAACTTGTAAAAGTCCTTCTTTCCTCATGCATGTTTTGTAAACTCCGGCTCCAGGTTTCCTTCCATCTTCCTGAGTTTGAAACTGTTGGGGGTTTCAGTCACATCTTCCAGAGACTGTCCTAGATCTCACAGAGCTCCACCTGCTCCCGCCTCCCCTGTGCTGTATGAAAGGATCATGCCATCACACTCAGCCTGATACTGACTTCGACAATGAGTTTTTGGGTCGTGCTAGGCTCTTACACACATCTGGGACTTAGGTTCCATTAAGCATCAAGAAAAGTATTAGCTAGGGTTTACATGTCTTTCTATTCGGACATTCCATTCCATAGCAATGCGGCACAGACTGGGGGATAGATTCACACAGCTCTCTTTTGATTCTAGAGCCTGAGTGTTCAAGTTCAGCAAGGTTGGTTTTCTTTCTTTCTTTTCAGTAATGTGCTCTACATATGTTAGGGTCTCTATACACACCTGTCAGTGGTGTTGTTTTGTATGTCCTAAAATATTCTCACCATGGCCTTGGTCAGATTGGATTACTGCCTACTATCATGGCCTTATTTGACCACTGAAACATATTTATATTACTTATACACAAACACAATCATGCAATGAGGTTTGGGGGCTAGAATTTTAACACACAATTCTAGGGAATACATGCCTACAGGAAATAACATGGGTGACTGGAGAGCTATGAAGTTTTTGTTTTTCCTCAAAATTTCCCAGAGAAAGAACTGACTTACATGTTTAAGCAGAAGGTCATGTTGGTAGGTGCAAGAGTCGTGGGAATAATAATGTATACAAAAGGAAAGGACACCAATGAAGTGTTAATTATGCAGTCAGCTAGTACTGTGAGTGACCAGAGTCAATGCCAAGTGAAAATGGAGGGAAGAGAATACATGTTCAACGATAGTCACAGGGAGATGGGGAGAACGAGGCACCTAGGCATCATGGTCTATCATTAACTTACTACGAGTCCTCCCGAGGTGGAGGACTGTGAATCCCCTAGAACTGTGGCCTGTCATGCATGCAGTGGCATTTCCCCACTTTAGGGAAATCTCTCAAGTAGAGGAAGCTAGAAGCTACCCCAAAGCCCAAAAAATGTGTGGCCCCAGGACACTGGCCAGCCACTGACACCATTTCTTCATTTCTTCTACCATTGTAATTGAGTCCTAGGAAGAGGCTATGGGAATAAGTCTTTGCACACCTGCTCAAGGGAAATAATAGAAACCAAAGTGACAGTCTTCCATTGAATGATTGTTTGTTGAAGTCTCTCTTTATGGTTCAGGAATAACTACCCAAAAAGCGGAATGGCTCAAAAATGGGCACTTAGTTCTTGCTCTCAGGAAGTCCAAAGACTGGTAGATCACAGAGCAGATATTGTGCAGCCATAGATCAGGAACTCCGACTCCTGGGATCATCTCCCTTTGTGTTGCAGAGCCATTGAGCCTGGGTGGTCGTAGGCAAAGTCTAGCATGAAAGCTGAGCTGCCTCCAAGTGTACTGGCCTAGGGAGGACTCCATTCCCCATGTCATTCCTTCCCATTGGAAGCTTCTACTCTCTTGACCCTGGTTCAATACTCTCAGGGTAGGGTCACATGACTCCTAATGGGGAAGGACTTTCCCAGCAAGCACTCTACACTGGTTGATGGAGAACAAGGAGTCTGAGCTCTCAGCAAGTACTACCTTGGGTCAGTTCTTCAGCCACAATGAGTGATAGGATCCATTAGTATGGATGATGGGGCTATTCTGACCACTCATGTCCTGAACACACAACACTGAGCACAGGGTCTGTCCCACTGTAAATGCTAAAGAATTATTGTCAAATAGGTATCAGGATAGTGTTATCTTATGATGCTATAGGGGCCTTTGTGTGTGTGGTGATTTTGTTAGTCCTTCTGGATACTCCTGTTATCAGGCCAAAGTTCACAATATCCCATCTGGTATAATTTCTGGGATTTATCTCATTATTTTTTCTAAGTCTTTATATAGGAATTTAATTTGAATTATGGAGAGATTCTAAATGACTAACTGAAAAGCAATATAGTTTGAGACCAATCCAGGCTCTACAACCACAGCATACATGTCAAAGATATTAGAAGAATCTAGTCATGTTTAATGTTGGACAATGGTGTGTGAGTGAGCAGCTTAGCCAGATCTGCCCTCCCCATGTCCTAGCACATTTTACGGTTTGAGCTTAGGGATTCCACTTCTGCATTGTTAGCAGGAACAGTTCAACCCTTAACAAACACATGGGTGATTCATCCTCAGAACTATAGACACATCGATCCTTCATCTTACTTTGGATTTTCTGCAAAGCAAACTTGAGACTCAAGCACTAAAGGAGAAGATCATTTGGAGAGACACAGGGAATAGTGTCGGGAATAGTAATAGGAAGGAGAAATGGGAAAGTGGCCACTGAATGAATAATTGGATAATTATGCAGTCAGCTTCCACCATGGGTGACTAGAGTTGATGCCAGGAGAAAAAGCTGGGAAAAGAATGTGTCCAGCAGAGACGAGAAATCGCCCGAGGACAGTGGACTTTGGAACCGTACCTAGAACTAAGTTCTGTCATGTGGGCAGCGACATTGCTTCTCTTCAAAAAAGTTCCTAGCAGCCTGGCCTGGTGGCGCATGCCTTTAATTCCAATACTTGGATGGGCAGAGGCAGGAAGTGTTCTCTAATGCTGAGACAAACATGATCTGCCTAGCAAATTCCAGGTCACCCAGGGCTGTAGGATGACATTATCTTAACAAGCAAAAGCAAAAACCCAAACCACACAAACAGAAAAAGTGCCTGATAGGAGCTCCTGGCAGATGGTAATCACTCAAGAACACTGGAGTTGTGTGACCCCAGGATGACAACTACGCACACCTACTGTGCCCTTCTTATTCTGAGTTCTATGAAAGAGGCTGTGGCCATGACTCTTTTCATTCGGCTTAGATATAAAATATCTGCATTCTGCCTTTGATTGTTAAGGACAGTTACTCAAATATTAGACATTTATTTCTTGGGCCCAGGACAGTCAATACACTGTTGTGGATTTCAGGGCAGTTTTTATCAAGGTACAGATCAGAAACTCGGGATCCTGCCATCTTGTGTCTTCTTTGTCTTTTAAACTGCACAGTTTTATCTAGCCAGTTGCCAGGGAAATCCTACATGGAGAAAGCTCAGCTGTCTCTTAACTCTACTGGTCTTGGACACTTCCTTGTGATGATGTCTCAACTCCATTGGTAATAACTAATTTTATGTCTCCAGTTGAGTGCCAGCAGGTCTGGAACTTAGGACTCCTCTCTGAGCCAAGATTTCCCAGCAAGATGTCTATACCGTTGGAAAATGTCAGTGTTCTTCCATCACTTGGCGGCTGCTTCTTCATGGAACCCTCAGACCCTTGTTTCTAACCGCCTGTCTCCTCTCTACCCCTAACGCTCCATGCAGATCACTAGACTCATTCAACCCCAAGGCCTGAATGCCACAGGAACCACTAGTGGAAATGTTTCTGTGGGTACTTAGGAAATCCCAGGAGAGAAAGGAGAACCCCAGCTCTCCTATAGTTCATTCCTGTTGTGCTTGGCATACCCCAAACTTCTGGCACATTGGCAAAATGGTTACAAGTATGGCTCTAAGTTTATACAAGTGTTGTTCAGCTAACTCAATCAGACAAAAATCACCACAGAACTGGGCAGATGGCCCGCATCCTTGGCAAGTAGCTATTGGCAGCTGTTCTTTGCTAGGTGAGGAAGAGTTGATCTAATTTAAGTTAAACAGGCTCCAGTGGATGAACTCACACCAAGGGACATCCAGGTACTCAAACTTGACTCAGTGGACCTTAACATATAGGACGAAAGGCATGAAGTCCTGTGGGTGGGCTATAACGGGGTGCAGATGAGGAAGGGAGGGCCACATATGATTAAGAAACTGTATGAAATCCAAAAAAATTCAATAAAAATATATTTTCAAAATCTTTTCCATCTTTGTGCAGTACAATCTTGGGTCAGTCCTTCAGCTACAGAGACTCAAGAGTCAGTAGTGTGAATCACAGGGTTATTCTGAGACTCAGTGTCCTGAACACAAAGCACAAAGCACACGGTTTTCTAACTGAAAACTGTCAAGAAATATTTGGCAACATAATGTAGGGATGGGTAAAAATCGAAAATGGAAATCAATAGAAACACAATGTTAGAGCCAAGACATGGCTGTTATAATGCCATTCTGGGTGTAAACCATCCAGAATATTTGCATGCAAAAGATGGTCCCAGTTATCATTAATATGTGATCATATTAAAAGTCTCTATGTCTCTGTTTTATGGAACTATATTTCTTGAAGTCTATACCTTTTAAACTGTACACTTGAAAAGATTTTAGTGTTTGAGATAAGCAGTGTGTATTATACATTGCCATGTTTGTTCTAAACCAGATCAGAAACCACATTCGACTTTCCTCCCACAGTACCTGCTCTTGACTCCCCTTGTCACACCATCGTCCTCAGTCCCCAGTGATCAGAAATCATTTTTCATCTCTATGGATTTGTTTGTTCTGCAAACTTCACACAACTCGGCCAATAAAACCTGTTCTTTTTGTGGCGGCTTCTTTCATTTTCATGTTTTGACGTTCCATCTGCCCTGTGGCCTATCCTTCTTTCATGACAGTCAATAAGTGTCATGCACTTCCTCTTCATTCGTCCTTAGTCCGTGGGCATTTTGGCAATTTTTAATATACGATAAATGCTGGTGGCTAATGGTTTTAATTATTGTACTATGTTCCTAGGAATGAATCTTCTGTGTCAGGTATAAAATCTCTGCTTAACTTATAGAGAAACTACAGAACTGTCCCGGTGACTGTAACTTGTGTTTTCCTTTTCAACATCCAGTCTGTATTTCCATGTCAATACACAGAGATGCTGAACAGTACCTTGAGTGACTATAGAGTATATTTTTAGCCAGCTGTACCAAACTGAATTCAAGAAAATTCCCATCCAATGGCATCTTCATGTGAAGAAGATAAGGGCAACTTCTTTGAGACCCCAGACTTTGTAATGAGCCCCCTCCAAATGCAACCTGAACATAGTATCCCTCTATGTTGAGGGATGTGCACTGCAATCTCTTTCTATCCTCATAAGTGTTTTGGTGAATATTTGAAGTATGCATGAACAAATAAATGGATTGGTGATTAAAGCTAAGGATTTTGGAGAAATGGAGTTCATGTACTCTAGAGCTTCCTTTCACTGCAGGAAATACATGTTTTCCTTTTCTCTTTCCTCATTCCCCACCCCCAAGGTGTCCCCAAGGACACCAACCAGACTTTGGCAGAATTGCTGTATAGCTGGAATGTGCATTTTAATTTTAACAAGGCTCTGTTACATGATTAAAGATTTTCAAGGACGGATAACTTCTAGTTTTGAGATTAAGCATCTAATCCCCAGAGTAGCTCAGACAAATTTAAAATAAAGTAAGAACCAGAAGGGATCTTAGAGGAAGCTGAGTAGCTCTTGCCTTTCTATGCTGTTGAGAAACAGAGGCTCAGGTAGGGAAGGACAGACACACAGAAGGGATGACAGGACAGGAGTCTGGGTCCCGGATCTTAACATCTGTACAATTAGATGGGAGCTAGTAATGGAGACGTACTGCCTTCCTCCCCACATTACCTGGGACAGCTTCCGTTGCCAAGTGAAAACTTACTGTCCCCAATGGGGGTTGTAGGAAGGAGACTGTCCAACTCATAATCATGTTTTGGCAACCATCTTTGATTTTACTGTAGTTCTCTCACTTTCTAATATTCTTTGGCACATGCTGATGACCTGGTGAGTCTTGATTTCCCATATAAATGAAGATTCAGAGATGAGGCTGGCCACCAGTTACAGGTCATAGGCTGGGAAGGAGCGCTACAAAAGGCCATCTTTGAAGTGGATTAAGACAGGGAGTTAGAATCCCTCCTACCCCGCAAGTCTCCCAGGAGCACCCACAATGGGACTTGATGTGAAGGAGGAGGCTGTGATTTCAGGAACACTGTTTGATTCTAAGGTTGTATATTTCACAACAGGAGAAGAAATAAGAGCTCCTGGAGCCTGGGAATCAGGAGACTGATCAAACTATGGTCAAAGGGACTGGAAATAAAGGTGTGAGCTTCAAGCCCGGGTCTGCTTTCACTTGATGAAAAACTCTGACAGTCTTTTATCTTTCAAGTCTCTTTTCCTCACACGGGGATGAGGAACATTGTGACGGATGAGCTGTACCTCGGTCCTGGCTGAGCACACACAGCAGCAGCACTGACACACTCGTCAGAGCCTCAGGAGGGTCTGAATCCTACCCCACAGCCAGATCACTGCACTGCGGTTCTGGGCGGCAGTCATTTGGAGCTCAGTGCGTGGTGCTGCAGCCAGATGGCTGATCGAGTCTTTCCTCCACCTTTCAGTAGCTGTTGGACCCCAGCAGAGGTGCCTCAATCTGCCAATGAGGACAATCATAGTTTCTGAATTATAGATAATAATCATTAGTAAAAGCTCATATTATTCTTGTTTCTTTTTTATCCTATTTTCATTAAGTTTTTGTGCATTACATATAATACATTTTAGTCTTATCTAGACCCCCTCTCTGTGCCGCGTGGTCTCTGCCACCAGAATTCAGGTGTTCTAACATGGATGTTAAGCCCTATCTAGCCAAGCATTTGCATCCAGATGCCCCTTCAAGTCTTTCTGGAGGAGGTGAACGTGAACTGGACTTAGCAAGGGGGAGCATGGGGGTGCAGAGTTGGCACAGGATAGGCGCAGTAAGAAAGGCATATTAATCAGGGCATGGGTCTTCAGTTCATGGTAAAAACACATTAAAGTTAACAGAGATGATGCTAAATTGCTCAGCTGCCTGAATAGACTGGGGATTACAATGATGGGGTTCAGGGGAGAACATGGGCCCCTAGCCTCTGCTGTTCCCATGGTGATATGCTCAGTGTCAAGTCCCTTGGAAAGTTTTGACCTACAGGGGACACTGAATGAGATGATATGCTGGGCTCCAGTGAAGCTAGTTGAGGAGCAGAAACAGCACATTTTGAAACCCAGCAGGGCACTGGTGGGCTTTCAGTGGTGATGTCTTTAGTCAGGGCCAGGCCCGAGAAAGAACCACACAACTTCTGAGTTTCCATCCGCTTCTTCCTAAGACCAGTGTGTTCTTTCTTTGCTGTCCAGGTGATGGTGTGGATCCATGGAGGTGGGCTGCTGTTCGGTGGAGCGTCAACCTTTGATGGACTGCCCCTCTCCACCCATGGCAGTTCAGTACCGCCTGGGCATCTGGGGATTCCTCAGGTAGGATACTGGACCCTGAATTAGTCTGATTTATAGTAGCAACATGGACGTGATCAATGATTAGAACAAGAGATTTATCTAGGTCACTGTTTAAGGGGCTGGAAGCCAGACCTTGGGTAATTCAGTCAGATTTGGGACTGGTGAGGGGCCCTGGGTTGCAGTGTAGATTGGTGGAAGACCAGATACTGAGTATGTTCAATAAAGAGCAGACAAAATGGGAACCCAGAGAGAAGGGAGAGGGGAGTCGTGTTCTTTGCGTCACAAGTAACTTCCTAAAGGAATGACATGATTCCCTTGAGTATATTTAACCCCTAGAAATACAGTGTCCTCAGCCAAGGGCCTCATTCCATATGCATTTTATTTTTGCATAATCCTTCACATTATTGACAACACAGCAGCATAAGAACCCTTGCACCATCAACCACATTCAAACATTTAATTTTTAAAAACCCAGCCTCAGTTACATCCTCCCATGTGTGGACCTTTGCTAGATTTCTTTATAATAGGTCTAGTCCTTTCATTATCGGACCACATATACTATCACTTCCCTCAGCCACTACTGTCCACTTGCTTCGGAGATGTCTTTCTGGATACCTACACTCCGTGAACAACTCCTGTAAGGAGTTTTCCCTGTAAGGCCCATGCTTTGAGTTACTGCCTTTGAAACCCTTATCTGTTTTTCACCTGCACTGCACAGCCCACTACATCCCTCTATTACAGAGATTCGCATGCAGGAAAGCTCTTGACTGTTATGCATCATCTCTAAAGGAAGCACGGAAGGGCTGGTCTCAGGAAAGGAACTCAGTTAATTGCTCCACGGGCAGACTTTCAGCTGACCAAGGTGACCATGCTCACGTCACTCACATCAGCCACAGTGCGATGCTTTCTTCTCCTAGTCTTGATTACTTCCCATCCTCCTACCTGCTCCTTTCCCCACTTTCTCTTTGTCCACAGCCAGTGTATGTTGTTTCCTTCTCCTTGTTAATGCCCTGAGTGATCCCAGAAACACTTTCACAGTTCTGTTTGTGGCTGGTCTCTTTTGAATTCTCTCTCTCTTTAGCTGTTTTTCCTTGTCTCCCCTGGATATATACAGATTTGCCCCCACTTCACAATAACAGAATGAGACCACCTTGACCCCCACTGACCATTCACAGTGGCAAGGACAGTCATCTGTGTCCTACAAGGCCCCCTGCATAGCTGCTAGAGCTCCAAGTCCCTAGCTGCTTGTGAAACAAGTCCTGTGTGTGGCCTAATCTCCTCATTCACAAAAAGAGCACACTCAGGGGGCAGCCAGTTCTCATAGCCCCACTGTGAAAACCCCCTCAGAACCCAGATGTGCAATCTCTGCATGTGATCTTTCCAGCTGCTAATCAAAGTTCTGTCTCTCTGGGATGGATTAATTCTGTTATCCAATCAACTTTTGTATGGCAGGTGCTCCACAGAGTGGCCAGAATATTCTACAAAACAATGATTGAATGGTTAAATCATGCTATGCCTTTGCCTAATACTCTGTTAACTCCAATGTCAAGGAGACCCTTGCCAAGCCTCACAGCGTCATTCTTCCCAAATCCCAGAGCAGCTGTGTTCAGTTTTGTTCCCAAAGCCCTGGGGTTTTTATGACATCTGCCCCTCTAACTGAAATGCTTCTTCTTCCTATCTTTACAAACTGCTTGTGCCGTTTTACTTATGTTACTGATAAATGCCATTTCCTGAAGGAGGCCTTCCTTGATATGTGTCCTGAAACTCACCCCATGACTCTGCACTTGCCTCTTCCTTTATCTGATCTTCCTCTACCTGACACTATTTTCTCATCTCGTCTGTTGGCTTCTGCTCTGTAAAGAGAGCTGAATATAGTCAGATTTTGTCTATTTTGTTCCTAGATAAACTGTAGCTCTTACACCAGATTTGGATACATGGTGAATCTTGGTACACAGTTAATTGTTAGAATAACGTGTCAGAGTTCCCCTCAGATGATGACTCCTATTTCAGAGATATAGAGGCCACAGGGTTCTGGAAGGCTCTCAAGGACCCCCAATCCCTCTGTGATCCTATGATACCAGCTATGATATTTATACTTCCTTGTGTCTCTTGCAGTACACGGGATGAATAAAGCTGGGGGTACAGGGGTCACTAGGGTCAAGTAACTGTACAATGCTGGGTCCAGGACAACACTGCCAACTTTTCGGGGGGGGGGCAGTCCATTTTTGGACACTCAGAAATAAATGAAAGTGTCTCTGCCCTTTTAATTGTTCGTGGTGCAATCCTCAGCCTGCTGCTTTCAAGAACTGGATTCAATGTTGACTCTTACTCACTGGACAATGTTAGATCTTAGGGAACTGAAAACCAAACTAACCCTACAGAGCTTCTGGAAAGCTTAGCATTCACGTTTGTGTTTAGGAGCAGTAAGAGTATCCAGTAGCAACTTTTCCTTTTTAAGCACTTAACATGAAGACTAACATTGTTTCTCTTGGTAGAAAAGGTTGAATATAAACTCATAAAGAAAGAAACAATTATTTGGGTCCAAGGAAGATCTTCAGATTAGGAGATTCAAGTGATGAGAGCAGGAAGGATCTTCCTCTGAGATGGTCTTTGGCCTTGCTCTTGCCCACCAGGGAAGACAGCAGACTGTGCAACAGAGGGGTGAGTTCTGTTTAGGACAGGAGATGAAAGGAAAGATGGAATGAACTGAGATGGTTAGACTGAGAGGAGATGAAGGAAATATGCACAGGGAGGAATAAATGCTTCCAGATGTGTGAAACTCTTAGAGTTAGGGAAATCTAAGAGAACCTTAGTAAGTTCTGGAAGCTATAAGAAACTCTACAGCAAACTCACTGTTGAACAGAATATCCCTCCCATTATTGCACATATATATATAATATTATGTATATGCACATATGTGTAAATAGAGAGAAAGAAAAATATAGATCAAATCAAAGAAGAAAAATCATCCAGAATCCTATGACCTACAGATTGTCATTGTGGATATTTTTGATATATCTATTTCTTGTCTGCTTCACAATTTCATATCTATCTATCTGTTCTCTATCTGTCTCTCGATCAGCTATCATCTCTCTAGTCATTTATCCATCTATCATGTCTACATTATTTAGCTTATTTCTACCCAACTTCTGGCTCTCTGTCATGTAAATTTGCTATTTTTTGACACTTATACTCTATTTTTATGATTTTTATGATATAAATATCCCCATAATCATATACTCTTGTAGACTATTATTTATAGCTACATAGTATTCCATGGAGAGATATCAAAAGCTTATTTATGCAAAATCCTAAAATTAGGACATTGGGATATTTTCATTTGTTTCTATTATAAACAATATGATATTAAGTCTATATCTTTGTGTACCTCAGTAATCATTATCATTTCTATTCTTCTCTTCCTTCACATCTTCCCCCCTCTCTTCCTTTCTACGTTTTTGCTACCTGGCCACATAAGCAACTGTACCACTAAGCTCCATCCTCCATCTTTTATTCTTAGGGTAAGTTCTGAGTAGTGGAAATTGTGAGCAAGAATTCGTGGTTAGGAAATACCAAAATGCCTTTGAAGATTTCTTTGTCATCATGAAAGCTGGCCACACACTTCCTATTCTGTTTCTTACTCCGCAGTCTGGTTCCACCACACTGAGGTTGTCTTGGGAAACTTCTCAAAGGCAGGCCAGGACAGGGGAGGCTCCGCCATGTTCACTGAGCACCATAGTCCCTAGATGAATGTCCTGGCCAGAGAATCAGGTGGAGAGAGCTTAAAGGACAGTGATTCGCTCACCCTTTCTGTGTGCATAACCTCTAGTCCTCTCTTCCCCCGGCCAGGTGCTGTCTCCTTTGGCCAAGAACCTCTTCCACAGGGCCATTTCTGAGAGTGGGGTGGTCCTCACACCTGGTTTGTTTGTGAAGGATGTCAGGCCCTTGACTGAGATAGGCCTCACCATAGAAAACTGCTACACCATTTGCTCTAATCCTCTTATATCCCTGAGGAGTCTTTCTGTCTGTGCCGTTCAACTGACCAACTCAGGAGATGCCTGAATTGAGAATGGCTGAGTAAGAAGGACTGTGAGATATCTCTCTAAACAGCATTCTGCAAATTCTGAAGTATCTTCCTGTGAATTATTATTTAGACACACTACAATTCTGCTGAAGTTGATGGGAAGACAAGTCCACTTTGAAAACGTCTCACATGTATTAGTTCTCATTGGGCAACGGATTTTGGAAACTGAACTTCAGCTGTAGTGAGAGAAGGGAGTGGTTCTGAATGAGATCGTGGGATCCTCAGTTTCTTGGTCTTCACCCCACTGGCTGTGACATTTCTTTATATAGTACACTTTTACAACACTGTGACTATTTTGAAAGTTAAACAAGAGACTCAGATATGCAGATTTCTCATAACACAATTCAAGAAAACAGCAGAGGAAACATTTTGTGGGATGTAGAACCCAACCTGCTAGTCTAGGATATTTTCAGCAAGCCTTTGTTGTCTTTAAAAACTGGACTTGAGCTAGAAGTATCTGTTCTACATCATGGAGGACATTGCTATTTCTCTTGACCTCTGCTCTTGCCTGTGATCTCATACAGAAAATTGCTCATATTTCTGGGTGGAAAGACAGCACGTCAGCTGTCATGGTTCTCTGCCTGAGCCAGAAGACAGAGGATGAGCTCCTGGAGATCACACAGAAAGTTGTGTGTATTCTAATGGACCTCGTACATGACCCCAGGATTCATTCACCAGCTGTCTTCTGATCCTGAAAGATATTGAATAGTCTTCGACTTTTGGGGGGAGTGTCAACCACTGAATTCTGAGTTGGAATTTATCATACTCCTTTATTATTAGAAGACGTCAAATAAATAAAGAATCTAATAACAATTGGATGACAAATAGCAAAACATTCTCCCAACTCTTTCGAAATTTAATATTATGTTATTCATGTTTTCAGATGTGATTTTTAGAAATTAAACTTCCATATTTTCACAAGTAACTGCAATTTTGAATTTTGAGGATGGGAAGAGTAAACACAAAGTTATTTTTAGAAAAGGATCACACATTATCCTGACTGATATTTAATCTATGCAAATTATAACAGAAACCGCTCCTCTTTTTTCTATTTTCTGGGACTATGCTTCACAGAGAGCCATGACTCTGCCATTCATTTAGCAATCATCAGTTCATCCATCCATCCTCCAACCCATGCATCCACCCATGTGTTCAATCCATTGAAATTACTTCATCAAATCATATCAATCCATTCATAACTTTTTATTATATTTCAATTTTGTGTGTATGATAGTATTGACTGCATGTATTTAAGTGAACTCCTGTGGTGCAATGCCTGCAGAGGTCAGCAGAGGGTACAGGAACCCCTGGAAATGAATTAATGACTGGTTTTTACCACCACATGGGCATTGGGAACCAAACTTGGATCCTCTGCATGAGCATCCAGGGCTCTTAACTGCTGAGTCATGTCTCCAGCCTCCGATCAATTCACAACTTTTTATTCATCTATTTGTAATCTGGTCACCATCCATAGTCATTCAGAAACATATATGAACATTTTTTTCAGTCCTCCTAAAGCAATGATCCATCCAGGACTTATCTGCCAGCTTTGAGAGTTTTTTCTGTCTACATTCTGGTCTCCAATAATGAATACATTGACAATTCCATTCATTCACTTATCCACTCAACTATCTATTCATTTATTCATCCAGTCTTTCATGATGAGGGTTTAGAAAAGTAGTGTCACAATAGGTTATGCAGACATCAATTGAAACATTTCTCTACATAAAAGAACAATCCAAAGAGAATACAACCTTACACTCACTTGATGACGTGTGATGGGGACACAGAGAGGGGTCTTATTCATTATATCACTGACACTTCTAAATAAAATGGTATTTATTGGTAATACAATAGTTTGTCATCAGAGAGAAACTTGCAGGACAAATGGCCAGAGATGAAAAAAAATTTTTACAGGCCCAACACGAACTACTTCTAATGAGAGGGAGGTGATGAATGTGTGCTTGGAGTATTCCTCGGGTCCTCTATGCTCATTATCAAGACTTTGCACAATGGAGCATCCTTCTGAAAATTCATGGACTGCATCTAGTGCTATATTACGTCAGTATTTCCATGGCAGCCACACTTGAAAAGAATTTTGCAAAGGTTAATGAGACTGAATAATGTGTAAAATTGCTTCCAAATGCAGAACCAGGATGCAAAGAAACAGGCTGAAGGTTACTAAGTAATATATCCAAATCTCAGTACTGAGAAGATTTGAGATTTGACCTTCTATGAAAATCCACACCAAGCCACCCACTAATACTCTGTCATGTTGAGTCAGCACTTTAGCCTGGCCTTGGCCCTCTTCTGGTCTCCACCTGCCACCTCTAGACCATGGGCCCCAGCAGAGTGAGCAAATTTCAGGCCTTTGTGAAGATGAGTAGGCAGTGTCCTGCTCACCCAGCAATCCTAGCAGTGGGTGAACAGCATGGCAGGGTGGGAGGGGACGGATAGGGAGTGGTGGGGGGTAACGTATGACCCACTCCTCACAGAACTAAATCAGAAGAAAATATTAAAAAATAAAAGACAGATACTACGAACCATCAAATGAGAAAAGTGACCAGGAAATTGATAATGAAGGTGTAATTGATCCAGACACTGATGCCCCTCAAGAAATGGGAGATGAAAAGGTAGAGATAAGTGAGGAGGTGATGGGTCAAGCAGATGAAAAGAAGGGCCTCCACTGAAGCCCGAAACGACGGTGAGCTGCAGAAAGCCATTGACCTCTTCACAAACCAATCAAGCTAAATCCTAGCTTGGCCACTCTGAAGGCCAAGGGAGCCAGTGTCTTCATTAAATTACAGAAGCCAAATGCTTCTATTCCAGCCTGTGTGATAGAACTATCAAATAATTTTGATTCTGTTCAGTCTTGCAAGTGGGGAGGGGAAGCACACAGACTTGTGGATCATTGAGAAGAAGCAGCCCATGATCTCGCCCTCCTGTAAACTGGATTATGATGGGGATGCTGGTGCAACATTGAAAGAGGTTCAGGGAAGGGCTCAGAGAATTGCTGAACACTGGAGAGAGGCTGAGAGAAATTGTGAAGAGTAATAGATAAGGCAGGACAGAAAGGGTCAGGAAGGCTGGAGAACATCATGGGAGGGAAGAGGCCAGGGACCATCAGAGCTCAGTTTGGCTCCTTTCCAGATGGTTCCTGGGGAGATGCCTGGGAATTTTCCTGGGAGGATGCCTGCCAGTTTTCCTGGAGGAATGTCTGGAATGGGAAGGCATGCCTTGGAATGGCCAGAATGCCTGGACTCAGTAGCAGTCTCAGGAATCCAGAGGTTCTTGAAGCTGTGCAGGATCAAGGAGTTATGGTGGCCTTCCGTGATGTGGCCCAGAACCTGGCAAATATGTCAAAATATCATAACAATGAGAAAGTTGTAAATCTCATTAGTAAATTGTCAGCCAAATTTGCCTGTTTGACAAAGCCCTGGCTGAAGGAAAAGCAGCCTAGATCACTTCATGGATGTTGCAGTACCATAAACCAGTGAGAGCTCTCATCAGGAGAGCTGGTTGTCAATGAATACAATCCCCACCCTCCTGCACTAAATCTGACTGAAGCATTTTACAATGGTTTTCCATTAGTATATTCATTTTGATAATGTTTTCCTGCTGGGAGTTACAAGCTTTAAACATTTTTTCAACCTTAAAAGCAAACTTCAAAGGTGTTATTAATTTTTTGCATTTTCCTTTACTAATCCTTTTAGGTTTTTCCTTTTGAATTGCTGGGCAGAGAAAGAGAGTACGGGTGACCTACTGTCCTAAGTGAAAGAAAGTTTGATTAATGGGGAAAAAAACCTCATTTAACTCAATTCAGTTTGAGTTCGAAATATAATCTCTAAAGCATTTTGATTGGTCTTTTTTAAATGTTTTATTTCAAAATAAACTATCTCATTAAAACTGTTGGGACCACTAGTATGTCAGTCTGGTCTGGACAGACCTGGCAGCACAGTGCAGTCGTCGTCTTACTGAGTCTCACTGGACAGAAGCCATTGCGGCGGCTGTGGTGAAATCTCACACTGTGCTGAAGGGTAATTCTTTGTTTTTTTAATATTGGGGTCGTGTTGGACTACCCAGCTCTGTTATTGTCCATTATTTCAAATAAATGCTTCCTATCGTTTCCACATAGCGGAAATGAGGAAGAAGTTTCTTTTTATATTTCCGTCAATAATTACCTTTTCTACTAGCAAATAAACCTATCTGCTTTCTGCTTATACTATTTTTGCCCTTTAATCTTCTTGAGTTTAAAGATACACCTATTACACCAATATACTCACTGCTGTCATCATTTATAGCATAATTATGGACACATTTATTGATAGATTTAATTCAAGGAATAACTCGTATGGTACCTGTAGAGTAACGGCAGTAGCAGCTGGGGCACCTTACTTGGCCACAGAGTTATTTATTTAAATGTTAAACTTTTAGTCTCGTGAACTCATGTTGTATCAGAGGACTGGAAGTAGGGAATCCCTTTGGTATTAGGGACACTTAAGAAACTGCACAAAAAGAAAACTGCAATTAGAATTTATCTTGTACACATCTTTATATTTTGAAGATTTAAAATTGTTTGGAACTAACTACGTTATTCAATATGGATTATAAAATAACTGAGAGCAGGCTGGAGAGATGGCTCAGAGGTTAAGAGCACTGGCTACTCTATTAAAGGACCAGGATTCGATTCCCACCATAAACATGAGGGCTCGCTACAGTCTGTAACTCCAGTTCCATGGGAATCTGACCCCTTCTTCTGACCCACAAGGGCATTGCATGATGTAGGTAGACTTACATGCTTGCTGGTAGTACACCCAGACCCATAAAATAAAAATAATAAAATCCTTTTAAAATAACTGAGAGCCATGCTATTGATTTTGGACTTGTTGGTAGTATGTTGTCTTACTCGACTCTTAAATAGTTGAACCATACCTCCACTTCTGATTCTCTCCTTCCTTCCCCTTCAAGAATAAAGAAAGTGATAAAATTCTTGTAATACATATCGAAATTAAAAAAAATTATTATATATACTTGATTTGAACTTGCCAAATGGTTTTTGTTCCTGTGAGCTCTTAAAGTTTTGAGGATATTCTATGCTTTACTCAAGATCTTTTGGACTCTGATTATATGTGACCTAATTTTTTCTAATATTACAAATATTACCATATTTTTATGGAGCCGAATTTTTACCCACAAATGGGTAAAATTGCTCTTCTGAAAATATGTCCTGTGTTTCAGACTTCTGAGTTCCACAAATAGGACAAAAATACAGTCTTCACTTTCACAAAGACTGAGTATCATTTGTAAAAATAATCCACATCCCTTCCTGTGGATGCCAGAACCAAGCTTTCACTGCCTCAGAGTGCTTGCCTGCTAGTCTCTGCCTTTGGAAAGTTCACAGGCTCTGAGGTCAGAGTACAGCAGGGAGAAACCTGTTATGTAAGAAGTTGTGTTAATTTCTGGACCTCTGTAATCTGAGAGTTGGGCAGTCACTGTTCAAATAAGAGAGAGTAACTGTAGGTAGGTGTGGCTTAGAGGTCCCAGTAGACATTCAGAGAGCTCTTGATAAGGGTTTTTCATTATGCTAGCTTATGTAAATGGATCAGTGGGCAGGACTTCAGGGGTGGGCCTACAGCTCTGGAGCAGGATAACATGCCCTTGACTCAGCAGACACTGCACTGGACCCTGGAGCTCTCCTCCTTCTACAATGTGGAGGTGCAGTTTGGCCCTGATCTTTTTAACTGCTTCTGTGACTTTCGGTGAGTCCTTCTGGGATATAAATATTGGGTTGCACACTGGAAATGCTTTATCCTGTTCAAACGGGAATGAAGATTCTTTCAGGGCAATTACAAACCAGATTCAGTTTTTAGAGGTGTTTGTCCTCTAGACTTGGACAGAATGCAGGAGTGATTCTTAGCTCAGAACTCTGGAGCTGTGTTTTCTTGGGTATGACCTTAATTTTGGAGTAAAATCATACCAAGGGCTGTTGGCTATTGAAAAGATAATTTGTTACTCAGTTCCCAAAGAAAGGCAGTTCATCAATGGGGGGAAACATGGAGTTCAATCAGAAGGGGAGATGGTAGAAAGGGCCTTTGTCATGGTATTCCCTAGAGAGAGGAGGAAGGGGAAAACGATGTAGGCTTAGCTACTGGGGGTTATTTCAGGAGCTTTGGGATAAACTAGGCTGTGCCTGGCTGTGTGTGATCAAGACAGGTCAGTATTGGCCTAAGTTATGAGACTCAGCTAAGCAAGTGCTTCGGGTGTGGGCTCTAGAGTGTTTGAACCCTGGGAGTGCCAGCAACCCCTGGATCAACAGAGACTCAAAGGTGGAAGCAGCAGTCACAGAAAGCAGGGCCACAGTAAGGACAGGGATGTAGCTAAGGACTTCGTCACATATCTGTGCCACCGCATGGAATGAGACAGAGGATCCCAGGAACATGTACTCACCCAGGGCCCGCTGGAAATCATGCAGCCATGGTGTATCATGAATTGCTCACATTGAGGCTAAGTCTTCAGCCCCACCCCACCCCAGGTTTGAAACGACGGAGCAGACAGAGAATGTTCTTTGGAAAAGTTGATTTATTCCAGGTTACTTACAAAGGATCCAATCCTGGGGAGAGAGGGAGATGGAGGTGTTGTATGGAGGGGCCTGCATTCACATAAAGACCTAACCAGACGTCTGGAACCCTGCGGGAGAATGGCGCCCACTCGATGTACCTTGAAAATCTCCCCCTTGCAAGGCTGTATGTGAGGACTATTAAGATTAGAATGTACATCTGTCACGCCTAGGCAGTCAGTATGTGCACACTCTCTATGACATAATTGACAGCTGTTTTCTTTTTTAAACCTCTCATCCCAGATATCCACTTTTCTACGCAGGGCAATCTAACATCAGCCCACTTCACCTGGGTGGAAGATCATCTGAGTTAACACTAGCCGCTCACTAGCCGCTCCCAATGCTTTCTGCTCAGACTTTACCTCCTCCTCAGGACTCTGGCCAGCAGCCCTTCCCTTTTCCCTGGGCTTCTGTGGTGCTGTGCTCTTCTTTCTGCCACTATCCTGGCAGGTGTCCTGACTCATAACTTCAGTGGTCCCTGTGTTTTGCTTTAGAGCTCGCCCTTCCTTCACACTGGCCCCCTGCGGTACACACATGCATGGTCTATATCAGTGTGTGTCTTCACTTACTGGTGGTGACTACGACCTGCCCACCACT
Source organism: Eospalax fontanierii (assembly GCA_035773235.1). Lineage (NCBI taxonomy): Eukaryota > Metazoa > Chordata > Mammalia > Rodentia > Spalacidae > Eospalax > Eospalax fontanierii. Next base: position 14,612,923 of record CM069552.1, read on the forward strand.
GACTTCCTTCCAGTTTGGAAACACCTGTGTCTGGTGACATCTTCTTACTAGAAATCTTAGGGAGTCAGCAGCCTGTATCTGTTCTTCAGTCTTTCTCTTCCATGGCCCCCTTATCTAGTCAGGAGCTATGTCTACTTTGAATTTCCTCATGTACATCTGCATATACCTGCAAAAGTGTTTCCCTCAATTATGGAAGAATCTATTTTAGGACAGGCTCTTTGCATTCACACACACAAACTGCCACCACCATCCTAACATTTCAACATGCACACTTCTCAGAAAGAGGTGTCAATGGACTGGTAATCTAAAGCAAGGGGAAAAAAAGAACAGAATTTGCTCTTGACAAATAGAGGCACGGACATGGTTTTATTAACTGACCTTCCATAGATTTTTCAGTGTCATTGGTTATTCTTGATATACAGCTGCTCCACAAATTATGATGAGCTAATTCTGCCAATAAACCATAATCCTGAATGGAAAATATCATAAATCAAAACATCCTAAAGTGGAGATCCACCGCAGGTAGAATGTGGCCAAGTGACAAGGTAGAGGGTGATGAGAAAGAACTCTCTGCTCTGCAAGAATGGAGACGATGCGTACAGAGAGGCCTGATGCCCAGTCTCTGTCCCTGGATGATCATGCTCAGAGCCAAGAGAAGAATATTCTAGAACCTTATTGTGGTCTTGATTCCAGAATTATTTATCCTGTTTTTTTTCCCATTAAATAAAGTCTGATCCCTTGGCCAGGCATTCAGTGTCCTCTTAACATGCAAATGCTTATCCAAGACTGACGTCCAGTCCCCTAGGACTGCCCTTGGCAGTGCTCATGCTCCAGTCATCCTTCCCAGAAAGGCTCTGTGTTATGCTGTCTCTAGGCCTCTGTACTTATCTGGCTTAATTATTTCCACCTTTCCCTTAGTCGTTCCTCAATCAGCTACAACTTTGAGGTCCTCCATGAAGGCAGCAATCAGAAGGTCTTAACCATTTCAACTCCCATAGCCCATTCCTGTCCCTCTCCCAGGATGCAGTGTGATTCTTACTAAAATAGATCAAGTGATTCTGTGATCTTTCACCGGTAAGGTCAGCCCGCAGGAGGAGGGTCCAGTTCTTTTCATCTTCTCCTCCAGCATGCACCTCAGCAATAAGATCCCAATAGATAAATGCTTCTAGAGGTTTCTAACAGGAAAATGAAAAGACTTGTTCATTCCCCAAAGTCTCTTTCAACCACTTTCGATGGTTCCTTCTGCACTTCTAATTCCTACTCATCCTTCTGTCACTCCTGTGGGTCAGGAAGCACAGGTTTCCTCATACTTCTTTTCCATGAGCACAAACTGGGGCCCAGAGGATTGAGGTGTCTTATCCAACGTCACATGTCTGGAAAGTGGAAACACCCACCAGGAATTCAGGTCTAACCTTTCTTCCTCCATGGATCCTCCTGTTCTTTTGTCCCAGCAGGGCACCCGTCCTCCCCACCCGTGGTGAACACTGTTCAAGGCAAAGTCTTGGGGAAGTACGTCAGCTTAGCAGGATTCCCACAGCCTGTGGCCGTTTTCCTGGGTGTCCCCTTTGCCAAGCCCCCTCTTGGATCCCTGAGGTTTTCTCCACCACAGCCTGCAGAGCCATGGAATTATGTGAAGAATGTCACCTCTTACCCTCCCATGTAAGACACTGATGTATTATTTGGGGATATTGAACTTGGAAATATGCCACTGTCTTCCTAGCTAACTGCCTTTGGGCCTCTTGTCTAACATTCCTGCTTCATATTTTCAAATGTAAAATGAGAGTAATAATAGATGTCTGGGACTAACGTTAATCTTAGATGACTTCTTACACAAGCAGTAAGTACTTGTACTCTAGAATGATCTGTCACTACTAACAGCCTTACTGTGCACTGAAACTTTATGACCTCTTATCAGGGCAGCCAACTGTGATTTGGGGACTAGGAGGATGACAGAACCTTAGCAGGCCAGAGCAGGGAGGCCATTAGGAACAGTAATTACCTCACCTGGACTGGGTCAGTTGGGCCCCAGTGTAGGAGAGGAATTTACCCAAGGTCACCCAGCATGTCAGGGGTTGAAGTATAACTAAGATTTCATTTTCCTAAGCTTATTGATAAAATGCCACTCCTGACCTGTACAAAGTACATGTTTTTCATTGGTACTAGTTCTCCCAGTTGATGGAAGTCTCCCAAGAACTAGAGCCTGTCTGTCTGATGGAGGAGCATGGGCCCCCTGCAGCCCACTGTACAAAGCCCAGCAGAAGGCAGGGTCTGTCCAAACAGTACAGAGAATGTCATCTAAGACAGACCAGCATATGAGGACCAGAACATCCCAACGGCTCTGGGAAGGGAAGTAGTGCCCAGTCATTCTCCTTCTGCAGAGTTGGAAGGCTCTGGAGAACCCCAGAGAACAGCAGAGATCCTCTCATGCACTGATAGCTGCTCCATTTGCAGGCTTAAACCTTCCAGGGCAAAGGTGAGTCTCAGCAACATGTCCAGCGTACTCCCGCTGAAACCTCAGGTGTTCCCTCTCACCTTGCAGGTGTTCCCAAGACCCAGAGGGAGGACATCGTCTCTCAGAGCTCTTTACTAACAGAAAAGAGACCGTTCCTGTCAAGTATTCTGAAGACTGTCTCTACCTCAATATTTACACGCCTGCTGACTTGACCAAGAGCAGCAGATTGCCGGTAAGCACTGGGACCACAGGTCCTGACTCGTGAGTTCTAGCAGTTTGATCTTCTGTGCAGCTGGAAGGGGATGAAGACAGCTGGGGCAGGAAGAAAAGGTCAAGGATTGATTCAGAGCCCCAAAGCTTTTATTAATCACCAGAACAGCAAATTTTCCTTCCCTGTCTGTCCAGTGACGTCAGAGTTTAGTGGAGGTTTCTGGACGCGCTTCTTACTTTTCCAATGTCTCTCACACATACGACTGTAGTGAGCAGTCCCAGTTCCTAGGGTAAGAATCTGATCTCCAGACACATTTCCCACTCTCATGTATCTATTATCGTAGCTGAATGAGAACTGGTGCTCATAGAAAATGCTGTACAACAAATGTTTAGCAGTGTTATTTACCGTTGTCAAAGCCTGAAGGCAACTCCATGTTTTTTGGTGGCCAAATACATAAACTGTAAGATATCCAAATAATAAAATCCTACTAATAGTAAAAAAGGGAGAGCTACAGATACACTTATATGAATGATTATATTGAGTACACAGAAGCCACTTTCAAAAGCATATACTCTGTGATTGAATTTAAATGACATTCGGGACAAGGCAAGTCTATAAGGACAGATGTTATATCATTATTTGCCAGGGTTGTGATATGGGAAGGACCTGCCTACAAACAGGCAATTCTTGGGAATATGATTTTATTCAGTCTCTTGGTTGAAAGCATAATTTTTAATAAACTTAAACTGAAAAGGAACAGAAAATTAAACAGTCCATATGATTCTTTATAACCAAAAAATGGGGCTCTGATAGGGCAAGCCAGGGCACCATTGGTCAGGCAGACAGGAGCATGGGTCTATTTAAAATAACCTTTTAAAATCAAATTTTTGTAAATTTCACACAATATATTTTTATCATATTTAAATCTCATCCCCTAGCTACATCTCATTTATTTCCCTACAATTTCATGCATGATTATATATATATATATATTCAATATTCCTAGAGATTCAAATTTGTACCAGAAATATGCCTCAGAGTGGGTCTTTTGATCTTTAAACCTTTTATCCTGGTTGAGGACTGGGAAAAGCAGCCAGGATGTCATCTTTCTATGCACAGCATTGTGATAACCTTCATTGTCCAATGACAAAGGCGTTTGGGGAGGAGCCTGGGCCAATCTCAGAAGAGCCTACTTTGCCTTTTGTCAATAGTCCTGTATTTTATTGTAGTTAATTTCACTCTGTAATTGCTTTTGGCACAGGCTGTTGACCAAATGAGAGAGCATTTCCCATGGGAACGAAGAGCCAGTGATGGGGCAGGCTGCTATTTGTAGGCTAGGGCCTGGGAAGAGGCTGTGGGAAATAGACAATCCTTGGGGTATAACAGGTCAGATGTTAGCAGGTTGCCTGTCTGCCAGGAGCACCATGTGGCATGGAGCCCAGGAGTAGGGTGAGAAATCTTTAACTTGGGACCACTGTTGGGCCCTACACGTCCTTCTTGGCATGCAAGGAGGGCGAGGGCAACGGTTCATTCACTCTGTCTCTGGTTTCTTCATTCATGTATTGTTCACTCAGTGTCCCATATGCACAGTCAGACTTGGAGTCTGGTAGAAGAGGAATGCGAGCCATTCCCATGTGGCCTTGACTTAAAGAACCTTGCCAAGGGGTTTGCACAGACTTATCACAAGCTCTGCAGCACGTCACTGCACCAGCCTTTATGCTCAGCTTTCCTTCTAAGATGACTCTGTCTAGACTCCACTGGAGGTGGCAGGGGACCTGTGTGTGGAGGAGACAGGGTGTCTGGTTGTCTGGAGTCGGAGATGCTCCATTTTTGAATACATGTTCTAGAGTCACAGGATCTGTGTTTAAATTTTGGATCTGCCTTTTACTCCTGCTCTAACAGTTGACTCAATGTGGTATGGCCAATGGCCACAGTCTGTGGGGATTGAGAGTTTAACACAGTTTTGGGGACAGATGGCCAGGTCAGTCTTTGCCTCTACCTTTCATCAGGAATGTTATCTCAGTAGGCAACTTACTTTAGTTTCTTCATTTTTTTTTTTTTGTTTTGTTGAGACAGAGTTTTCTTTCTAAGTAGCTGTACTAGTAAGGTTTCTGTTACTATGGTAGAACACCGACCAAAGTCAACTCGGAGAGGAAAGGGTTTGATTTTGCTTATGACTTACAGTCCATCACACAGGGAATCCAGACAGGAACTCAGGACAGGAACCTGGAGATAGGAACGGAAGCCTAATCATGGAGGAATGCTGGTTACTGATTGCTCCTCTGGCCTGTGCTCAGCCTGATTTCTTATGCAGTCCGGGATGGGTCACTCAACAATCAAGAAAATGCCTCACCCTGTAAATGAACCCACATGGAAGGTCAAATTTTACTCTATAGGCCTTAAAAATTGAAATAAATGGTAATACTGTTATATTAGCATACATGAAATTGAGTGGAAGGTAGTAAGATGCACACAGAGACAGGAATCTAAATACAATCAAAATATATTTTATGAAATTCACAAAAATTCATGTAAAAAGCTATCTAGAAAATATTTTTAAATATTTTATTTTTATGTGTATGAGTGTATTGCCTCCATGTATGTAAGTGCATCCATGTCATGTAGTTCCTGTGGAAGTCCGAAGAAAGCATCAGACCCCTGGAACTGGATTTACAAAGGATTGTTAGCTGCCAGGTGTATTCTAGGAAGTGAACCCCAGTCCTATGCAAAAGCAGTCAATGCTTTTAACTGTAGATCCATCTCTTCCGCTCCTACCAAAAATCAAAGGAAGGAAGGAAGAAAGAAGAAAGAAAGAAAGAAAGAAAGAAAGAAAGAAAGAAAGAAAGAAAGAAAGAAAGAAAGAAAAGGAAGAGAAAATGCCTTCCATGCCAGACATTCCCACAGGGCAATCTGAGAGAGGAAATTCCCCAACTGAGGTTTCTGCTTCCCAGGTGTGTGCAGTTGAGAACTGAAGCTATCCAGAAAAGTAGGCCTGACTAGCCTTGAACTCACAAAGTTCTTCCAGCCTCTGCCTCACATGTGTCTGGCTGCCTTACTTTCTAATCTGTCACACTGGCCACTATTCTTCTCTACTTCATGGAGTTTATTTCTTCTGCTTAAAGCAATTCTTCCCTTGGGACTGGAGAGATGGGTCAGTGGTTAATAGCACTGAGCACTGACTCTTGCAGAGGACACATTGTTCGATTCCTAGCACACACCTAGCAGCCAATAACCATCCTTAAATGCCATTCCATGGGATCTAACTCCCTCCTCTGGTCTCCCCGGGTACTGCACAATACGAATACAGCTACATACATGCAAGCAATATACTCATACACAAAAAAATAATAAATGAATTGTTAAAAATTCCTTTTTCATGAAAAACATTTTATTGATTTTAACACAGCTATATTTTACACATCCTCATTTCTTCCCTGCTCTACGTGAATTGCAAATTATGCCATCTCCACACTCTCAAATTTTATCAAGAGCTCTTGGAACACAGTAGGTTCTGACCTAACATTTCCAAGGTCTGAAGACACGATGGAGAAGTAGAGATGAGCTGTGCTCAGCAGGGTTCAAGGGTCCGGGTGTGCTGAACAGGCATTTCAGAAAGGGGCCCCATCAGGGTGGTGTTTCCTCCTCAAAGAATCACTCACAGAGAAGTTTTATGTATCAATGAAGACTTACTGTTATTTGATGTAGGACAATACATGGCTGGGCTCTTGCTTATGTTTCAGTGCCTGAATGGTCCAGGAATTTCCCATTGAATTATGGGGAGCAAAATACATCCTCAGCCTTTAATATTCCCTATGGCAGTTTTCTGAATCTGAAGTCCTTTCCATGACCATACCATCCTGAATGGGTATCCGACCTCATCTGAAGTCAACAGAGGATGTCAGAACAAGTAGAGAGACAGGGGAATTGAGCATGATATTTTGAGCCTGATCTGGGAGAGAGACTGTATGTTGGAGTCTTGCTGGACACTGGTGTGGTTTGGGTGACATCTTCCTTGAACCATGGACTAGGCACAGGTAACTAAAACAGAGGACCTACGTCCACAGTCTTTGTAATTCCGTTATCTGTAGCCTGTGTGTTTGTGTTCTTGTTCAGGTGATGGTATGGATCCATGGAGGTGGACTGATGATAGATGGGGCATCAACCTATGATGGACTGCCTCTCTCTGTCCATGAGAACGTGGTGGTGGTGGTCATTCAGTTCCGCCTGGGCATCTGGGGATTCTTAAGGTAAGATATTGGACATCATTATCTGCATATTAGTCCCTTCATTGGTCTGTTTTTAGTTAACATGTCAAAAAGCTTAAAGCCATGTAATTATACAGAATTCAGACTCATTCAGCTTAGATTTCAGGATTTATCAGATGAGCTGTTGGTGAGAGACTTTGACTGAACTTTATGCTGAAACAGAAAAGAAATCTGAACTTGTAGAGACACATGACATGATAGGGCAAGGTGTCAGTCAGAGAGGATGGGGATAGCCTCTCTTGTGTTATAAAAATTCATTCATTGGAGAAACAATCAGGTCACAAGATTACATTAATTTCTTTCCAGTGCTCATCCCCAGTGTCCTAATAATACTCCACCAAGTCTCACATTTTCCAGGAGCTATCCACTACCAAATGATGCCACAACAAAACCAAGACTTCCATATTGAGCACTTGGTGGGCAAACCATATGGAAAGAAGAATAATCAGTGCCCTTCTTTGCTAGAACCTAGTCAAAGCCCCATGTGTCTAGCGAGGTTAATATTAAACATTTACTATTACACATCTGTTATGTTAATATTATAGCTGTTTTGCACAAATTACTCTGTATTGTGTGAGACAGTAAATCCTGTCATTCCTCTTTTCAATGCTTCTATGTTACTTATAATGATAGAAGTTCTTATCAAGTCCCATAGCAACAGCTCTACCTGTGTCCCATTGTAGCTACCCCCACACTTTTCTTTCTGTGGACCTATGACCTTTTACATACTGCTCTCACAACTGTAATTTTTTTCTTTGGATGCTTACAAGACCCATGTCCTAGTTTGCTTTCTGTTGTACGAAAAAACACTGACCAAAAGCAACTTTAGGTAGAAAAGGATTTATTTGGCTTCCACTTCCAGGCCGCAATCCGTCATTGAGGGAAGTCAGGACAGGAGTTCCAGCAAGAATTGAATCAGAGATCACGGAGAACACTGCTTCCTGGTTTTCTCCCTGCATTATGTTAGCTAGCTTTCTTATGTACTCCAGATCCCTCTGACTAGGGAGGTTGCCATCCACAATGTTCTGGGTCCTCCTACATCAATCACCAATCAATCATCAATGAGACAGCCTTTAACAGACATGGCAAGGGAAAATAAAATATTTCTTAGTTGTGTCAAGCTGACATTAAAAACTGACCAGCACAACCCACATGCTCATTTTATTCATGTCTCTAAGAACTGGCATTGCCTCAGTGACATCTCCCCTTGTTGTGCAGTCCGAAATACCACCTTACAGTCCCATGACCACCTCTTTACTCAAATTTCCTTTGCTAGTCACTGACACTATATTGTCATTTATCTGACTGTTTATGGTCTGCAGTAGGAGCCGAGTATACTCAGGTCAAAGATTTCATCTGTTTTGTTATCAGATGATCTCTAGCTATTTTTGAGGTGAAACTCCAAATGGCCTGGCAGTAGCTATGTAGACCAGGCTGGCCTCTGTCTTATAGAGATGCAGTTGCCTTTGTTTCCTAAGTACTGGGAATAAAGGCATGTGCCACAATACTTGAATGAGATCTAACGTTTAGATCCTACTTGGATGCATGGTACATAGTTTCTAGAAAATAAGTTTAGAGTTCCGAGAGAACATTGCTGGAGGGATGAGGCATGTGAAGACTCGGATCACGGATACAGAGCCCAGTGCTATTTCAGAAAGCTCACTGAGAGATCCAGGCTTGCTCTGGCTCTGATGGTGCATCCATGACACCCTTGTCTCCACCCAATGTTGTCTTACAGCACCGGAGATGAGCACAGTCGGGGGAACTGGGGTTACTTGGATCAGATAGCTGCACTGCGCTGGGTCCAAGATAACATTGCCAACTTTGGAGGGAACCCAGGATCTGTGACCATCTTTGGAGAGTCAGCAGGAGGTACAAGTGTCTCTGTTCTTGTAAGTATTCTTGGCACCAAGTCCCTTGTCCATACCTGATGTGGTTACTGATGAACGCTGCTGGAAATGGGCCAGTTCAGCCCTAGGCACTCTTGCTTCCAATGCCTGAATTCAGGTCAACTCTAGTCATTGCTTGGTATTAGATGGTAGAGGTCTAAGGACCAAAGTTTCCTGGACTCCTAGGAAATGCAGAGCTCAGCCTTATGTCTTGGGCCCTAACAAAAATCAACTGTAGTTTGCACCATGCCATTCATCCTCTGGTAATCAGGTTAAGATCAGGATTGATATCTCTTGAGAACGTGTTTTGAATGTAAACTCCAAATAGGAAATTGGAAGGGCATGAGTTAGATCCTGTGTAATTGCTTGTTTCATGACTACATCTAACCACTGAAGGGACTAAATACTCGGAGAAGGCAGGGTGTCCTCAGAGGTTGCCCAAGGGCTTTTCCATGCCCAGGAATGAAGGCCCCAGTCTCTAGAACTGAGTGACAAGTTTGGCTGAAGTGCGAAAGTGTGAGAAACTATGATGGAGACTGGAATGAGGAGCCCTACAGCAAGGGATGTGGGTCACAGGTGCACTGTGGGATAGGCAGTGTCTTTGTGTTAAGGAGAACAGAACAGGAGGACTCTGAGGAAAGCAATGGAGGGCACGGGGAACTGCTGGAACCCCTCTAGCTGCTTTAGAGTTCATCAAAGAATTAGCCCCATCACTGCATTGTTCAAATACACATCAACTTTATACTTTAACCCACAAAGGAAATGTTCATATTTTTTTAAAGTAGAGATAGAATATCCCATGTTTTCTCATATGTGAATATTAGCCTTCAGTCTTCAGGTATGTGATATTAATTTGGAATATTCATAACATTCAGGAAACTGGGAGAAAGCCATAGGAGAGAGGAATCTTTGAGAAGAGTGAAGTTGAATACAGTGATACAAATGGGAAAAGATGAGTAATGGAACAGGAAGGATTAATTATACATAGATATACATACATACATATGTAGTATCTGTACTACATATATAGATACATACATATAATGCAGATTCTATCTATCTATCTATCTATCTATCTATCTATCTATCTATCTATCGAGAGACTTTAAATGGAGTTACTGTATAATGTAAATACAAGTCTCCATCTACACACCTCATCCTTGTACACAAAAACACCAGTACCAGGAATGGGACACTTACTTTGAATTTTTGACCAGTGGTATTCTATAGGCCCCCAAATATTATGGGCCATTATTCTTGGTTATCGTCTAGAAGTTGAGAACCAGACCCTGTTATTGAAGACAACACATAGTTGAGTCATAACACATGGAGAAACCAAGCAAGTGCTAATCTGGAAGCGTCATTGTTCTTAGTTAACTCTCATAGTTCTGGTAGGTGGTGTGCATGCTGCTGGAGGAGAACAGCACTCATCAGTCTTACCCAGCTCACGTGAGCAGTAATAAGGATCGGCCTTTCAAGATATGCGCTCTAGTGCAATAGTGGCACAATAATATGGGAGTGACTAAGTTCCCTGAATGTGGATTTAAGGCCCAATCCCTGAAGTGGAATCCATACCTGGCACCATTAGCAGGACAAAAAATCTGTAAGTAGACAGGGCAGGAGCAAGAGGTGGTGGGTGATTTCAAGGAAACAATGTGTTCCAGATGTCATGGCAGTTATACATATGAATGTAAAGCAATTATGGCAGCATGCAGAGGACCTGCTGAAACTCAGACCACAAAGGATCTCAGCAAGGTGGATGTTGGTTGGCAATAAGTCCCTTGTCTGGCTGAGGAGCTGTAGGCATTTGATTGTTGCTGGCAGAAGAGTCAGTTTTGTTTGTGGTGTTACCCTGGTAGGGTGACCAAGCTCCAGGGCAGTTTCCACACTCAGGAGTATTTAGGCAGCATAAATTTGGACAGTAACAAAAATATAATGTTGGGTGTGTAAGGAGTTGGGGGGCCAAATCTGAAACGACTTGAGTTGGGAAAGTGGAGAATGTGATCAGAATACATTCTATTAAATTCTGAATGATTCATAAAAATATTTTTTAAAGTGGAATTTTCCACACAGATGGGAAATTACTCATGTGAGCTCACAGAAAAGGTGACAGCATTCACAAGAATCATGTAAGAGCAAGTCAGACAAAATCCCATCATAGACATTGGATAAGCGGGTAAGAAACCCCATCCCTACCTGAGGAACTATCAGAAACCGATGACTGCTAGGATGGGGAGAGTCAGTCTCACGTAAGGGTGTGACTCTTGGCGAGCTGACCTGGCTCCAGTGGCTGGATTCACATTGGAGGGCATTTGGGGACACAAATTTGACTCTATAGGTGCATACAGATGGGAAACCAAGCTTTAAAGATCATGTGATCAAAGCCAACCAGAGCTACATAACGAGTTCTAGCCCATTCTGGGGTATATAGTAAAATATTGCCTAAGAAAATTCCAAAATACAAGACAAAATAAAACCAAGAAAGAGAAAAGTTCACTTGCTATTTAATGATGATTACTGACATGTTTGTCTCTGGTTGTTTCCAAAAATTTATCTGTATGCGTATTTGTCTCTATAACCATCCTCCATCCTTTCATCCAACTATTCAGAACTTCTCTATATTATGTGTTCAAATGGGTCTTAATTTTTTTCACAGTTTAAGAACCTGTCACTAAAATATTATAAAAACATTTCCTTTAATAGCATCCAGCGTTGTGTAGTATCATTTTTAAAATCATTGAATAGCATTGCATGGTAAGAAAGAAACATTGTTTATCTACCCAATCTCATTGGGACGTTGGACTAGTTACAATTTTTAACATTATGAATACTAAGAACACACATAATTTAAAAATGTATATGAATGTGTTGCCTACATGTATGTAAGTGCCCTGGTGTTCTGCCATGCCTGCAGAGGTCAGGAAACAGCCTTAGATACCCAGAACTTGAGTTACACATAGTTGTTAGCTGCCATGTGGGTGCTGGGAACCGAACCTGGATCCTTTACAAGAGCAGCCAGTGCTAATAACCACTGAACCATCGCTTCAGTCCCAGGAACACACATTATTTTATGAGCTTCTAGGATCACTTTCCTCAGGAAAATTTTGAGTAATGAAGTTCTAAAACAAAATTTATATTTACGAATTGCCAAGCTGTCTTCAAAGTAGTTTCAATTTATTGTCATAAGCACTTGCCAAATCCTTCCTATTTACTTTGAAGCTCTGGCTTTATCTTACTGGGTGTCTTGTGGAGAAGTTGGTTCCAGGGGGAGTCTTGAATACATACTTGCACAGGTGAGGACCTCTTATGTCTACAGATTACCAGAGCCTGCAGGTGAATGACCAGGTCAGAGCAGCAAAGGGGAGGAAATATTCAAGAATAGATGAGTCACTGACCCTCCTTTCAGCACAAGCATTCTTTCTCTTCTCTCCCCACCAGGTATTGTCTCCTCTGGCCAAGAACCTCTTCCACAGGGCCATTTCTCAGAGTGGTGTGGTCCTTATTCCTTCTTTGTATGGGAGAGATGCCAGGCCTATGGCTAAGGTAGGTGTCATCCTGGACAGTTCCTGTACACTATCTTCTACTCTTCTGGGATCTTTAAGGATTTTCTTGCTGTGATAGTCAGTGGAGGTGCTTAAGACTTCCTTGGAACAAGAGTAGGTAAAAAGGAAGGGCTTTTTCAAGTACCAAATCTCACCCACATTGTGCAAGTTCTGAAGGATCTTCATGTTAATCACATTATCTGGTCCATTTCCTGTGCACATCACATTAATCATCCCCTTCATCTCTGAGTGGGGAAAATTGAGGCACAAAAATTCTGAGTGGCTTGTGTGAGGTGATGTGTAAGTGGAATGTGAAACCAGACAGTGAAATTCTTGATTTCAAACCTTTCATTCCCATTGCAAACAGGCTCTTAGAGGCATTTTACCTTAAGAACACTCTTCCTGTTCTTTGTGGTTCTAGGATGGACATGCGCCCATCTTATCAGTACTAAGGGAACAGAGTCACCGACATCATTGAATGAGATTATGTCATTGTTCTGATTAGTAATGGAGGGTACACTGTGTAGGACTCAGCATATATACTTGGTGGTCTATAGTTCTTTCAGCAATCCCCTGATGTCTTTGGAAATTAGGCATGGGGTAGAACCCACTATCTACACAGAGGTAGGGAAGGGAAATTGCTTTTAAACCCTGCTGCTTCTTGTGATCTCTTCAGAAAATTGCTACTCTTGCTGGGTGTAAAACCACCACATCAGCTGTCATGGTTCACTGCCTGCGCCAGAAGACAGAAGACGAGCTCATGCAGGTCACACTGAAAATGGTAAGTGGCCCCCGACCTGTGTACTTGATCTGAGGCTTCATTGATTCAACTGTCCTCTGATCCAAAACCCACCTGGAACTGTTTCTCACCTCCAGAACCTGTTGATATCCTGATATTAACTGATATATTTTCATGTTTTTCTTATTATGAAATACCTCAGATGTAGAAATGTTAATAAGAATATAAGGATAAATTGCATGAATGCTCCTTCCTTGCTTTATGAAAGTTTAATATGTTGAAAGTCTTATTTTCATGTCTATTATGACAAAATATTCCATAACTCACATATCACCATCAAACTGAATTTTGGGGAGGAGGAACTGCTACATAAGTCTTTTAAAGAAAAATGTCACAATTATATTAGTTGATGTAGAGATTAAATTGAAGAACTGTAGTATCTCTGTTCTGCAGGTTTTTCTAAGACAGTACCTCTGTTGGGGTTCTAGGATATCCATATGCCTTTCCATTCACCTCTCATCTGTCCATTCACCCTAAGGATGTATTCTATCCACTATTGTCATCAGTTCCATAAAGACACATCGGAAATATTTAATTCTACTTTCAACTTACCCACCCTTCATGGATCATCAAGTCAACCTATCTTTTCACACAGGCCTTTAAAGCAACCTACCTACTTGTTTTCATTTGGTTATCAATGAATCCATATAGTAATCCATATAGTTATCAATGAATTCAATAGTAATGCTTGTATTGACCAAATCCCGCCTCTTCATCCATTCATCCATTTTCTGTCATCCACACATGAAAAGTGTAAGAAGAGGAGGTCAAAAGGGACACAATGAGCATATAAATTAAATATTACCCTGAAAATGTAATACTGTCCATGGAGAAGCACAGCCATGTCCTTTCTGAATTCAATGTGGTGACAAGTCAGAGAGAAGACACATTATCATCAACAGGATTACTTCCCAGTGAAGTTCCATTTGAGGACTGGTGATTGCTCATGGGAGTCTGACATCATGGATCAGTACACACAGCAAACATGGAGAGGAAAGGGTGGCCATGGCCACTTGGAACTTTGCCTTAGTGAGGAAGGTATGAACATCAGTTTAGGAGACACTAAGTTTGTGTCATCTCCAACTGGGCCATGGATACTCTAGGATGCATGTGGACACAATGGACACCCTCTGATACTAGTGATTTCTGCATGTCCATTGATTGAGTCAATGTGAACTCAGAGCTTTCATTGTCAAGCTCAAGTAAGGTGACCAAGATGTTCAAAGAAATAAGATAGCTATTTTACAATAGACAGAAAAAGGCAACATTCTAGTCACTCTCCGTATGGCACAGGAGAATCCAACTTACACAGGAATAGTTCATGTGTTTGAGAAAATGCAGAGAACCCAAGACCCAGGACAGCCTGAACTTTTCTCAGTGCTTTCCACTTAGTAATTCCAGAATTATTCATTGGTCTCATCTCTCTCTCTCTCTCTCTCTCTCTCTCTCTCTCTCTCTCACACACACACACACACACACACACACATACACACACACTCTTGTTGGTGTGCACCAACTCTGCACACTCTTCCATGGTGGGACTGTAATGGGCATCAGACATGTCCTAGCAGCTTCCCACATAAAAGTGAGAGAAAGAAGCTAAAGTGAGTCAAGACAGTGACTACACTCTTCTGTTACAAAGAAAGGCATGTGTTAGGACAAATTTCAATGAGCTTGTAGGTGTTTGAGTTTTCTGATTCCAGGTGAAAACAAAGTTCCTTGAACACAAAAAGGAACGTGTTTTAATAGACTTGTCATAAAATCTAAATGTTCTCAAGCCAGTGGGTTAGGACATGCCTGAACGCAGATGCTAGGAAGGTATGTGAGGATGTACCTATCAGGATTACTCAGCTTTCCTTTTTTTCCAGCATTGCAGATTCATACCTTATCTAGATAGAAAGTAATTATTCCCCAGCTTCAGTAATATTTTGAGGGTAAACTCAGCTGTCCTGACATGTTTCAGGAAAATCTCTGAGTTGTGTGGAGATAGACTGTAGGGAAGGGGATGTCAGGTGTAGAAAACCAGTTGTGAACCCAGCAGGGCATTAATTCAGTCAAAGAAGAGGGTGGATTGTACTGCAACCTGATCAATCAGGCAGTGATAAGATGTGGCTGGAATCTAGAATCTTCTTTAACTGCTCTCCATATTCGGGGAGGGACATGACGGACTGGTTCATAGGCAGTCCTCTGAATTAATGAGGCCAGTATGAGGAAAAAGGCACTGAGCTAGTGCTGAGGGGAAAGTGCCTCCTGCTGTTCATCCCAGCTGTGGCCTTGTCTCTGCACCAGGCCCCTGTGGCCCTCCCCACCTCACCCCATTCCGCTGCCTCCTAGAGGATAAACTGAGAGGTTGAGGTGTAGATGCCAGTGAGAGCAGGTCAGAAAGCACGGGCACACTCAGCAGCGTCCTCCCCATCGTTCCAGTGACGCTGAGGGTGTCCCAGGCTGTCCCTTAGCTGTTGCTACCCCTCTGTCCCCCTCCTCCTCCCACACTCATGCCCAGAGGACTTGGCCCCTTTTCATGTCTGTTGCTGTGGTAAAACTTCCCTATGGGATGAAACAAAGTTGGGGAGAAAGTGATTGCTTCAGCTGACAGTTCCGTGACCATCCATCCCTGTGATGAAGTCCCAGCAGCGGGGACTTGAAGCAGGTCCCGACATCACCTCCATGTCAGGAGCAGAGAGAAGGGAATGGACACATGCTCACTCGCTGGCTTGTGCTCAGCTCCATTTTCCCACTCTCACACTGTTCAACACCGTCTACCCAAGGAATGATCCCCCCACGGTGAGCAGATCATCCCACAATTGACTTCAGACAATTTCCCATGATGTGACACAAGCCAACTTTGTGTAGACTGTCTTTCCTGAAATTGTCTTCCCAGGTGATTCAAGATTGTGTCAAGTTGGCAACTAAAGCTGACCATCACAGGCCTAGTACCTCGTCCTCCTGAGTTGGGTCTAGCCTAGAAAGTATCTGGAATGAATACCACCTTTTATTCCTGAGGACAAGCTAAAAGGTTTGACTTTCCCACAGACAAATTTTCTCACTTTCTCTGGTTTTGTCTCCACAGAAATTTGCAACTGTTGATTTTCTTGGAGACCCTAGAGAGGTAAGGACCTTTCATTTCTGAATTCTTAACTTTTAAGCTCCATGAAGAATAATCTTTTCTTTGTGTGTGTGTGTGTGTGTGTGTGTGTGTGTGTGTGTGTGTGTGTATGGCTAAGATCCAGAGAGAGGAGATTACTTGCTAGGGCACCAAATCTAGGAAAATCAAGGGCAGGATAGTCTGACTCTGTGCCCTGGAGCCACCTACCCATTTCTAATGGAAAGTTCCTGCATCCACCATGACTCTGTGAGAGGAGGATGTACTTGAACGTTCCATGCTCATAAGACTGAGATGACTGTGGTACCCTGGAGTTATCATGAGGATCACAGGTCTCCTAAGAGAATATAGGATTGATACACAGTGAGGACGGAACCTGGGATCTCAGTGCCTGAGGATACCACCCTCCTCCCAGTTCCCAGGAAATCCTCCAGCACCCTGTTCTCATCCTTTCTCCCCTCATATCTCAGCTGTAGACAGGCTGCAGAGGTGTTAGCTATGCAGCATCTAAGGTCCTGCTCTCTCTGCTCCTTCCTGGAATCCAGCACCTCCTTGATACGTCCTATGAGAAGGAAATGAGATGCTTTTGACCATCAGAAAAGTTTTAAGAAGTACTTTGTATCAGGGTAAGATTTAGGCACTAGTACACGATGGTAAATGAGACAAGATCTATTTTCTTGGAAACTTCTATTCTATTTGGATATTCTGATAGTAAAACAAACTAAACTATATGGTGTATCCGACCATGGTTAGTCTAGGTAAGAATGAGTCAGGGGAGAGTAGTAAATTGGCTAAGGATTTGATATGAAGAACACAGCCAAATATTGGCTTCAATAGTTGCATTTTTTGTCAATATTTGTGGAAGGGAAGACAGATGTTTGGAAACCTGGAGGAAGAAGTACTTTCAGCAGGGAGAAGAGTGTCTGCAAAGTCCTAATGCAAGAGGCCAGTGTGTTTGGAGTAGAGGCTTGATGCTTGGGAGGTAGAAGATATGGGAAGTGGGCGTTGTCATTGACAGTCATGGATTGTGATTCGGTAGGAGAGGGCTGGTTCTCAGAAGGATCTGAACAGAGCAGGAGCATGCAAGTTTACTAAAGTCTCTTTGACTGCAATGTGGAAATAAACTGTAGGGAGAAGATGGGGGAGATACACACACCAGCTGGGAGGGGCCTGCACGACCCTAACACGGGCAAAGAATCCTGGTGGATTTTACTAAAACATAAACAGATGGGTGGAACTACGTTGTTGGAGTCTGGGAACTTTGAAGGAACATCTAAGTGTCCCTTGCTCTGAGTGTGGGAGAAGGAACTTAAGGAAGGATGCCCTTGACGACTGTGACCCGAGAAGGCAATGAAAACAGCACCACAGTGTAGGCACTGGCATCCAACAGGGTCAGTGGCATTTGCTCAGGTTCTCAGAGTTGCTGATGTGGGCAACTCCTCTGGTCGGCACAGCCTTATAAAATAAGAGAACATCTCATTTCCCTTCTTAAAATCTTGGCCTTTGTTTGAAGATGAATCCTCCTCCACAGAACCGGTTCTCCAAAACATTCCTCGTTGCCAGGGATGGGCTAGCTTCTCACAGTGTACTTGACCTTTACCTTTCATCCTGCCCATAGCTATTCCTGCAAGCCCGGGACTCTGTGATAGTCCTAGAGTTATCCGTGCATGGTGAGCCTCTGCCCCTTTGTTCATGCACTGATCACTAGGAAGTATTTATGTCCAGAGATCTCTGCAGAGGGCACAAATATTTGCTCCGCATGGCCACCATGTGTTTCCTTCAGTCCTGTTACGGGCTTCCACGTTGTTCTATACTACACAGATTTTCCATGGCAACGGTAATATATCTAATCCCTCATCTCCATTGCCAGCCTATAAGAAGCAGGTATGATCCTGGCTTTATCATTTATTTCTCTCAGATAGGGGATTATGTCCCAGATTGGTCTCATTGAGGGATAAGCTCAGTACTTCCTGAAGTCTCTCTCTTTGTTAAACAGTTCACACACACACACACACACACACACACACACACACATATTCTATTATTTTGCTCACTTTCTCAAACTCATAAAAATGCCTTCATTGTAGTTTATTTACTGCTGTGTTGTTTTTAAAAAGCCAGTAACAATACTTTGCTGCTTTTTAAATTTTCCTGTTTATCCTTTCTTAGATTATCCTATACATAGGATACATAGGTTTCATTATGGCACTTTCAGTCAAAATTTTATTATTAGCAATAGTAGTTAAATTTGTTTTAAACAATTTTACTCATAGGCACAATACGTACAGGCCACTCTCATCTCCTGCCCCCGCCACCCTTGTCAATGCACTGCTCCCACAAAGCTCTGTCTCATATTCTTGACTTTTTATTTGGTTTTGTGACCCACTGAGATTAAGCAGGACTGCCTGCATGACCTGTTAGAGCCTGGTGGGCTCAGCAGGCTGTGTGCAACTAAAGGCAGGGATTCCTCCTCTCCCTGTATCTGTCAATAGCCAATAATTCAGGGATAAAAGCAGGACTCTGTGAATTCCTCTTGCTTCCTGGACTTATCGTTGGTAGAACCTTCTTGTGTGGGCCTGAGCAGATAACTACAGTTGCCAACAGTTATTAATTGCCACAGTTGTCTGGAGGATGGTGTTTTGCATCCATTGACCCTATCTTCCAGATATTCTGTCTACTTACTACCCGACCTTTCGCAGTGTTAGAGAGGGTGGTTTGTGTGTCTTGTTTAGGCCTGAGCCTGCAACCATTGCTTATTTGTCGCATCTTGGGCAGACTACATGTTAAACAGGCTTCTCTGACTACAGCTGGGGTCAGTTTTTGCCTCCGGGTATAAGCACAAATATGTAGAAGGCGTTTCTGCATTGTCCCTTTGGTTAAACATCAGTAATAGGTTTCCCTTTTGGGCCAATGACCTCCCAGTTCCTGGGTTGTTAGCCAGATGGACAGCACCAGGCATGGCTCAAGTAAAATTTTTGTCATTTCTCTCCCAGCTACCTGCTTCCCCGTTTGTGTGCACCCTCTTTGTATGCCCTCGTCTGTGTCACTACAGCCTCCTTTCTGGTTTTGTGTCATCCAACATTCTTCAACACCTCTCTTTCCCCATCAAACAGTCTCCATGCTAGCATCCTAGCTAATAATCACACTCCTTCAGATGTATATGCAGACATGTAAACATAATGCTAAGATCTGCCTATGACAGAGAACAAGAGATTTTTTTATCTTCCTGAGTCTGTGATTTTTCTTAATGTAATACTTTTTGACCCACCCATTTCCCTGCCAATTTAATTTCATGTTACTTTACAGCTGAATAAAAATTCGGTTGTATATATGTACCACATACTCATCCACAGATGAACATCTAACTATTTTGCTGTTTAAGGTGATTTTATTATTTAAGATGCACTCAGGCATAACGATAAACAGATGTTTAGCGCCCCAAGTACAGGAGGCTGTGAGGAGCCTGATGAGGAATACATATGGGGCAGATGAGCATCCTTCTGGCTTCAGTTATGATGACCTTGATCATGAAGTGAGTGTTGATGAGTTAAATACAGCGTGTTTAAAAGGCAGAGAGATTTGCCTATTAATGGGAGAGATAATTCAGCAGAGTGGTTATATGGTATCTATAGCCTGTGAGTATGATTGGAAAGGATGCTAAATCATTGGATTCATGAGATAACAAAATTTTTAAAACCCAGTGGACAGTAGCATAGATGGAAGGCAGAAGCCAAAGAAATGTCCACGTATTTGTGGTCAGGACATGTGACATCCCTCCCTGCTGATGTTTTATTGTAAATGAATTGTACATGTAAATAAAATTATTCAAGAAAATTATATCATATAGTACATTTTTTAATATCAATGGACACATAAAAATGTGATGAAAATGTCATTACCAGAGGTTCTCAGGACAAAACTTGGAAATTATTCTTGATCAATGGCTTGGTATTTGCTGATTAAGATTTTTACTTCAGTTTTGCAGCCATATCCACAAATTGGAATATATCTGTCATATGGTTTATAGTTTACTATGGGTAAACCCACCTGTCAGTCCCCTTCCACCATCACCTTATCCTTGCTGGATTCCCAGTCATAGTTCTGCCCTTGGTGACTCATAGACGTAGCCCCCTTTAGAATCCTTAGTTCATGTGGGTAACGTCACAGAAATCTATATGTTGGCCAAGCCTTCAGACAGACAGAGGGTGGACACTGTTGTTACCTGGAGAAGCGTCATCATAGAAGTTGCATTTCTGTTTCCCCAGAGCTATCCTTTCCTGCACACTGTGGTTGATGGAGTGGTGTTCCCAAAGACACCAGAAGAGATTCTGGCTGAGAAGAGTGTCAACATGGTGCCGTACATGGTGGGGATCAACAAACATGAGTTTGGCTGGCTGATTCCCTTGGTGAGAACCTATGGTCTCTTAGTAAGACATACACACAGTCTCAACCTCACAACCTCAACTTTATTCCTATGGCTTCTTTCTATTCTCATACTTCCTGAGTCCAGTGAAGTTATGTTCACTGTTATGTATGCATGGTTCTTTGGAAACATTCTCCAGAATGATTCTACTGTCCTGTGGGAATTTCAGCTCTGAGTAATCTCTATCCACAAACACTGTCTCTCCTTAAAGAATCATGAGATCCTTGGTTTGAGAGGGCCTGTAGATATAACAGTTGTGAAGGCAGAGCCATCAAGGACACCAGAAAGGGAATGAAGCTGGAGTTCTGGAGAGTCAGGCTATGAGAGAACAGCTTCCATCTTAGACTTCAACTCAGAGGCCCTGTGAAAATATCCTTCACAACTGCTTTCAGATGTCTCATCGCCAAGAGTCAGAGACAATTGTTTGAGTTAAAAATTGGTATCTAAAAGCTAAGGAAAGATTTTTTAGTATGTCAAAGCTATACACATCAATATATTGATTAAACCAATAAGATGCATCAAATTCTGTAGTATTACTTCAATACAGAAAAAGGGAAGACATGACTTGAGTTCAGATTCATGACAGGAATACTTGGGGAGGTTTCAAGGCTTGGGTGAGTGCTGAGCGGCACCATGGTGTGAGCGGTGTGTCCATATCATAAGATTTCTGAATTTATTTCATTCTCACCTGCAAGAATAGCAGATTTCTCTTTCATCATGACATGAAGTAAGCTAAAGTAAGGCCCTCACCAAAATTAGGCCTTCATCCTCCACAACAACTACAAATTATCTCCCCAAATGTTGACCTTTCTACCAGGTTTAAAATGTTGCGAGAACCTTTTGTCACAAGTCCTTGAGAAGATAATTTTGGTGAGGAATTAGTATCTCAAAGTGTGGAGGAAGGACTGGTAATTGCAAGCTCCTTAAAATAAGTGGTCTAAGCCAGGACTCAAGGGCCAGTCTGCCCATCACCAAATTTAAGCTGGACAAAAGAGTAATTTCAACTGAAAACATTGTGATTTCCATGACAGACACTGAAGGGAGGCTGTTATCATCCTAAGGCATGGCCTCTGGTTGTTGGAAGCAGAGCTGAAGTTGGTTGAAGTCTTTGAGGGCAGAGACTGGGTCGTGGTCTGAACATAGATACATTACACAGCTCTTCCTGTAGAAGAATTTCAGAGGTCATCAAAAACCCCAGCCGTGTGGCTGATGGTGGCTTCCTCTGTCACCTGTAGGGTTGTACTTGTGTCCTCTGTCCCTGTGTTTTTCATTCTACAGTACACTGGCCTGAACGTTACTTCACTATGTGGAGGATTATTGTATGTGTAAATTAACTATAGTATGTGTATACAGATGAATTGATATTCATAAACTTATGCCTTACAAATATATTTCAATATATAATGTATAATATATTATTTAAATGTACAGCATAAACACAATATCAAGACAATGTAAATAAATCTATTGTATCTATAATATATATTTGTATAAAACATATATTTATATTGTATACAGTACATAGTGTACATTCTACACACAAACATATATAACATATACACCCAGATATATGAAAGTATCCTCTTGTACTGCCTAAGTTTCTGATTATAAATCTATTTGCTTCATTAGCTTTCAAATATGAATTCTCATAACTTTGAAGGCCCATCAAAGAATTTTCCTTTTGAATTAGTTTGATTTTTTGGCTATTTTATTCTTGTTATTTCCCAATTATTTATGAATGGTAAACCATTTATTTAACAGTTGATGGGCTTCCCACTCTCAGAAGGCAAACTGGACGAGAAGAGAGCTCAGTCTCTCCTGTGGCAGTCTTGGCCTATACACGTAAGTATTAAGGGCATCACGGGAATTGGTTAAGAAGGAAGGATGGGAATTCCCTACTGCATAGACGGATAAAAAGCATCCACCTGAGGATCTTCCTCCATTTTTATGCTTTTCCCACTATACTATATATGTAAGTACTGTTTGTTTTGCCCCTTAAAAATCCGCTGCCTCCAGGACAAGTTGGTAAGAAAAAGATTTGTTTGGAAAGCAGCAACTCAAAGGAGCCAGAAGCTATCGCCAGCAAACACCAGCAATGTAGGGACTGGAGGCATTAGCCTTCTATGGCTAATTGTGGGCTGGCATATCGCACAGCTGTGCACCAGGACAGTTAAATTTAGGTGTTCTGCTCTTCAGACACATGGACTGTTCCGATTGGTATGTCACAGAATGTTTTGTGTTTTTTAATTCTAAAGAAAACTCACTGATTAGAAAATTTTATGAACCAAGTTTTTGTTCCATTTCCCTGGAGCAGTTTATTCTGATGTTAATTATTAGGATGCAAATGGCACCTTTTCCTTGAGACTGTGGAAACTTAATAAATGTTGCTTTTCTCCAGAGAACCAGGATGCATAGAGAAAAGCAGATTTCCTTCTGGAATTAGCTTCCACTGGAAAACAGTTTCTAAGCCATCAGATGACTTTATTCAAAGGGATCTTTTCCACCAAAGCCAGTGGAAAAATATTAATATTAATATATCATTCAGATGCCTTCCTCCAAAATTAAGAATTTAAAATAAATTAAAAGTACACGAATCCAGAAAGTTTATATTAGTCTTTCCTCAGTAAACTCAGGAAGATTGGGCACAGCTTTCAAGACGTTCAGGGTCAATGAGGCCTTCTTGACTGGCTGGAGAGCCCTATTGTGCAGCAATGAAGAGGTCACTTTCTGATCCATTTCAGAACATTTCTAAGAACCTGATTCCAGCAGCCGTGGAGAAGTATTTAGGAGGGACAGATGACCCGGTGAAGAAGCAAGACCTGTTCCTGGACTTGATGGCAGATGTGACGTTTGGTGTCCCATCTGTGATTGTGTCCCGAGGCCACAGAGGTGAGTCTCAGGTATAGGATGGCAGAGGGACAGAGCTTCACAGCTAAGTCTATGACATGCCCACCTCTCATCATAAACAAATAAGAAGTTTGCAAAAGTTCGGGTCTTCAAAGTCAATTCCATATGGCTTGTGATGTGTAGTTTTTGTCCTGGTGGTAAATGTCTGTGAGAAAATCCACAGGCCGTTTAACTGAGAAGCTGATCCAGGAAAACATCACAGGGAGACCAGGAGGTGACACAGGGACAGAATGGAGCTCAGTCTGGAGAACTTCCCAGCATGTGTCCACCTCGAACAGCTGCAGTTAGAGCGCTCTGGGCAACAAGCAGAGGGGGCATCTTAG
Source organism: Eospalax fontanierii (assembly GCA_035773235.1). NCBI lineage: Eukaryota > Metazoa > Chordata > Mammalia > Rodentia > Spalacidae > Eospalax > Eospalax fontanierii. The sequence goes on from CM069552.1 coordinate 14,636,837, forward strand.
AGTTGTCCTCTCTGAGCAGCTGAGCAGCTTTAAATCTTCCCACCAGCAGTCACATGTCATCCGCTAAATGCTTCTCCAAGGAGCTGGCAGCTTGGTGCACCTACATTTGCTACAAAGATGAGCAGAGTTCTTTCCAGTGACAATAGAAGAGCCTGGGAAAGAGCTAACACTGTCACATGTAGATGTCAGGGTGGCCTGCCCTGAAACAAGGGCTATTAGTAAGGAACGGAAATAATTTTCTTACTTCTGGGACAGAAAGCCTGACATAAACAACTTAAGGGAAGAAGCATTTATTGTAGCTCAGAGTCTCACAGGTTTCCATGAGTGACGTTGGGAGAATGTGGGACAGCAGCTCACGGGTGGAAAGGAAACAGTGGGGCCACGTGGGTACAACAGAAAGGATCCAGGGCAGGACATTCACATGGTCCCAGTGAGCCACTACCCTCAGACAGGCTCCATCAGTCTACCACCTCCCAATAGTGTGCTGAAAGTTTGAATCCGTCAATGGATAAACTGCTCTTAGGTCAGAACCCAGATGATCTAATTGTCTCATAGACACATTCAAAGGTGTGCTTTACTAGATTCCTATGCAATCTTTTTCTGTTTTTCCCTTTCTTTCTTTCTTCTTTCTTTCTTTCTTTCTTTCTTTCTTCTTTCTTTTTTTGTATTTTTCAGATAGGGTTTCCCTATGGCCCCCGATGGTCTAGAACTCATTATGTAGATCAGGCTGATCTCAGTCTCACAGAGATTGACCTGTCTCCACCTCCCAAGTGCTGGGATTAAAGGCATTTGCCACTAGGCCCGGGTGGCAGTTTTTTTATTGTTTTTAAAATATTTTATTTGTTATTTTTGTTTTATTTGGGCTGCGTGTATGTAAGTGCATCTTTGTGGTGCAATGCCTTCAGATGTCAGAAGAGAGTGTCAGATCCTGTGGACCTGCTATTACAGGTGGTTGTTAGCCACTTTGTGGGTGCTGCAAACTGGGGCGTTCTGTAAGGGCAGCCAGTGCTCTTAACCACTGAGGCATCTTTCCAGTCCAGCATTTCTCAATGTGATCAAGTTGATTGTGTTAACTATCAAAAGCAACAACAGCGGCTGTGGGTACTCCTCCTCTGAGGTTTGTTTGAAATTTTGGCCACTATTGGAGGAGGTGTCTTTGGTGGTCTTCAAATCAGAATGCATGTTACACTAGAATTTGTAGCTAGAATAGCCGGCGAAAAGAGCAGGGGTCATGCATAGAACCAAGAATGTTGTACAGAACCAAAAATGCCAAAAGCAAAGTGTGAGCAGAGGGTGAGGAATCCACGTGTGGAGTTCACTTTTTGGTATGTGTCAGTGTGACCAAGCTGAGGAACAGGCAGTGGTGTGTCGCAGGGCTTTTCTGGCAACCACTCAAGCAAGGGTGGCTAGCGTGTGAAGTTACATGTATGTGAGCTGAGACAGGTGGGGAGTAGCTCTGTCTGGGTGACATGTGGGGCGCTTCATAACGTCCTTGATCTTCGCAGCAGTCTAGCATTTAGTGTGAAGCCAGGAGACAGTCTGCCGTGATACCACTCTCCCTCATCGGTTAGACTTTACAGGCATGATAAGGATTAGCTATCGCAGCCCTCCCCTGCAGTTACTTTCTGCCCTAGCAGTGTCCAGTGAGAAGCTTCAGCAGCAAAGGAAAAGAACAAGGAATACAGCACAATGAAATACTTAGAAAGAGAGACCTTTATATACTTTAATATTGTAAATGGATAAATCGTGTTTGTTTAAAATTAAGGGTTTTAGATTTCATAAGTTATGTATACAATGTAGAATATTTACATCAACCTAATTAACATATACAGTTTTCTGAATACTTAACAATTTGTATTGTGAGAGGACTTGAAATTTCCTCTCAGTTTTGAAATGTGTATTATTGCAGTCTGTTTCCCACTCTGCATAATAGAAAGACAAAACCTAAAGGCGGGAATTCCCTCTTGGTTGAGATTTTTACCTTTCAACCTTATTTTCTCTTTCTTGTCCTCCATCCTATGTAATCACAATATTTCTATGTACGCTTGTGAGTGAAGTTGTTTGAGATTTGACATAAGAGTGGGATTTGTCTTCTTGTGCTTGACTTTTTACATGTAGCTTAATAGTCCCTGATTTCCCCCACGGTGTCATAAATGACATTTCCAAAAGGCTCAGTAGAAGTCTGTTGTCCCTAGGGACATTCAAGTTTTCCTTCTCCCTTTATGCGTTGATGAATACAGACTGATTCCATAGCTCAATGACTATGAATTGTACTACAGCAAACATGGGGATGTGCACATCTCAACAGCAAAATCTTTTCAAATACTTTAATAAATTCCCAGTAGTGATTTTATGAGATCATATCATGGCTATACTATCATTTATCAGTTTATTAAGGAGTCCACATTGCTATATATTCACACCAACGGTGTAAATGGATTCCCCTTTATCTATATTCTTACCAAAATTTTCTATTTTTCATGTTTTTTCCTTTGCTTCCAGAACATTTATCATGTTCACTTTATAACAGTGTGAGCCTTGAACAGTCAAAAACAACATTTTAAGGGAAAGTTAGTGCAAGATTATTAACCTATAAACAATTCCACATTAATGAGATGCTGAGCTGCACCCCCACCCAAACATAGGCAAGTCTACGCATAATCTGGGAAGGTCTTTTTCTGTTCGCTTCCTTCTTTCCCCCCAGTCTTCAGAGGAATGAGACTGGGAGGAGGCCTAGAAAGACAGGGGAGCCTTTCAGATTGGTTTCTTCATAGGTGGGGAGGCCATGTCTGAGCTGCCTGAGACAAGAGCCTTCAGAAGACTTTAGGGGGTCACACAGAGAGTGAGCTGCGGCTGCACTCAGAAGGCTGCTAATCTAATGATGGTAAATCTGGAGGAATGTAGACCCAGTCCCTATCTTTGAAATGACTCCTGTGTCAATACCAGTTGTGATGAAAGCTGGAAATGAAGATTGGAACAGCCTGGTTATGCTCCACCCTGACGCTCCCATTCCTTTCTTCCCTTACGTTGTAGAAACTTGAAATTACCCGTTGTCCTCTAGGCTCTGATCTCCACAGCTCTGAGCTCTCGGCCTTTCTGGGTCCCAATATCCCTTAGCTTTCTCTATTAGTTCATTTCATTAGCTTAGCTTACCTTGGGGGAAAGTAGAAGATATTAAAAGGAAAATTCCAGAACACAGCATTTTAGAAGCAGATATCAATCCCTTCCTAGAAACACAAGTGCTGGTACTTTTTATAAGGGGATAAAGATAGTTTATTCTGGAGCAAATGTGCGTGACCATGGCTAGGCAACACAGATCCAGGTTTCTTCAAATTCCATGTTCCAATTTAGATCATGACAGATGGCATCTCATGTAATTTTAGATTGCATATTGCCAGTGATTATTGATATGAAGTATTTATTCACTTACTTATTTTTGTTTGTAGTCCTTCTAAGACATCTCTGCTGGCCTTTGGCCTGTTTTTCATCTTGTGCTTATTTGTCTGTTTATGTATTTCTACTGAGTTATTTGGATTGACCATGTATATTTTTTCATTTTTATTGAACTTTTGGGAATTTCATATTTTGACCGTATTTAGACTCTTACCCTGTCTGTTCTTACTCCCCACACCTGATTCTGTGTGTTCTCTCTACTACATATATTTATGGCCTATTGAGTGCAATTTGTGTCCAAAATGCCCTTTAGTGTGGGTCCATCCCCTGCAGCCTGGTTAACCTACCCAGTGTCACAGCCTTAAAGAAAATTGTTTTTCCCTCTCCCAGTAGCTGAAGGATGCCAGCTGATGCTCAGCTAGGGCTGGGGCCTCTTCCCTTCTTTCACACCTCTATGTTGGGATTTTCTCTGGCATCAGATACATGGGACTTGTGCATGCTGTCACCATTGCTGTGAGTTCATCTGACTAACTACCCAGCTGTCTAGAAGACTATGATTCCTTAGGATCCTCTATCACCTCTGGCTCTTACAATCTTTCTACTCCGTCTTCCACAACAATCCCTGAGTTTTGGGAGGCAGAGTTTTGATATAGATATCTCTATTAAAAAGTATAGCATTCTGTACTGTCTTGTACTCTGTGCATTAATGAGTTGTGGGTCTTTGTGTAATAATCATCTACTACATGAGATTTCTCTAATGAGTGTTCAAAGATGTTCTAGGGGTTCAAATATAAGTCACTAGGAGTCAGTTTCATACTATACTAATTTAGCAGAATAATAGGAATGGATTCTCCCCTGTGACCTACAAGCAGTGTAGCCACAGGTTCCGTGGCCTGAAATCAGTGCCATCTTGTGAAGTAGCCTTTAAACCCAATCAGAAAGTGGTTCGTTACTCCTATAACATTCCTGCCACTACTGCACCAGTAGGCATATCTTGCCAGGATAGATGTTGTATTTGGCATAATTCATAGTTGGGAAAGATAGACAATTAATTTTCTCTTCACAATGAATGTTATGTATAAGAAGCTTGCCACCAACATTAGCTATATAAGCATGTGATAGGTGTCTACTAATGACAGTAGTATGCAGTTTATGGAGGCCAAATGAGGGTGTTATGAGGGTGTCACATTCCCTGGAAGTGGAAGTACAGGCAATCGTGGGTTTGGGGAATAAAACTCGTGTCTTCTGTAATATCAGTATGTGTGATCATCTCTCCATCCCGAAGGATTATTTTTTCAGTATGTTGTTGAATTGTATTTGCTACTATACTGTTGAAGGTTTTTGCATTTATGTTTATTAAAGATGCTGGCCTGTAATTTTTTCTTGTAATACCTATGTTATTTTAGCTTCAGAATAATGATGCTCTCATTAAAACAATCTGGTAGTATTTTCTCTCCTTTGATTTTTGAAGCTATGTGGGAAGAATCTGGTGTCAACTATAGGTGTCCTCTCAGGTTCCAGGTTCCAGTCATTGTGATTGTGGGTTTTCTCGAATCAATTAGCACTGTGGGTCATCACTGACACACATCTGTGTGTGTTCCCTGCACCTTGCACCATTTCAATTTCAGTGAATAAACATCTACTTCCATTCCCTATTCCATACCAACCAGTTGCACAACCCTAAGCAAGTCCCTGGACTCTCCCGAAACTGCTTATTTCCTCTGCTGATAAAGAGTAGTTTCAACTGTTGGGCCTAAGATTTTATACCATTCAGGTGTGTATTTGGTAATGCGAACCTGTTACAAATTGATGTCTCCCTAGATGCTGGAGCCCCCACCTACATGTATGAGTTTCAGTATAGACCAAGCTTTGTATCAGACAAGAGACCCAATATGTTGATGGGAGACCATGGTGATGACCTGTTTTCTGTATTTGGAGCTCCATTTTTAAAAGGTAATGGTCCTTTGCTGGCTCAGACTTTTAAGTTGGGAATCCTGGGTTTTGGTGTTGTTTTGGTTTGATGATCTTGATCATTTTTTCTATCTCTCCTGAATTTTCTTTCTTGATACTGTGAGACGGTTCAGCTGTACTGGGGAGTCCCCAAAATTTCCCCGATTTTAACACACATGATGGAGGATTGTGTTTATGTGTTCCCAGCCAGAGTCATTCTCAGAATCCTGCCAGTTAACTCCCATTAAAAGAGGTAGTAATTCACCCCAGGACGCTACTGTAGGGGAAGAATTCCACTGCCAGTTATTCTTTCCTTTAGAGCAGATTAAAACAGGAGGTAAAATTTGGAAATTTTGTTAACTATGAATAAGATCTTTCATGTTTCTCCACATCTGTCAATCTATCTATGTAATATATATCATATATTTGATCATATGATGTTTTTGGACGTTTTCTCAAGGTCGTCAATACCTTAAATTTCAGCAGCTGCATATTATCTATGAAGTTCCTCATGTATTTCAAGATACACTAGTATCTCTGACTGTCTTCTTGCTAGGTGACTCTTTAGGATCTTTGTAGTTGTGATCACTTTCAGATTTTGTCAAACTTTTTTTTTGTTAGGAGATTAAGAAAAGGCATAAAACTGAGTAATCCTGCTAAGACTGAGGAACATGAGCATTGTTGGCCTTGGACCACAAGAGGAATGTGTTAGGCAGCAGGTGAACATTGACACGAGGAGCTTAAACAATGATTTTATCTGTAGTTTAAAGTGCAGGCTTACTCACCAGGATCTTCCTAAAAGATAGATTTTTGGCTAAGTATGATATCAAGGCCAAGACTTTTCATTTTTCTTTATCAAAATACTCACCAACCCTGATGTCACTTAGCTTCTGAGATCAGTTTTGATGTCGATGCTTCTTTTTGAATCAAATCATAAGAAGTCAAAGCTTATTCCTTTTTCCACATAGATGGTGCCTCAGAAGAGGAGATCAACTTCAGCAAGATGGTGATGAAATTATGGGCCAACTTTGCTCGGAATGGGTGAGGCTGGATGTACTAATGTGGGTGTGATGGGCTGGATCATACCTATTAGAGAGCAGCTTCTATTTTTACATTTTATTTATTCTTTTAATTGTATGTGTGTTTACTGCCAGTATGTGTGTATGTGCACCTGTATCATGCAACACCCACAGAGGTGAGAAGAGGGAGGGAGGGTCCCCTGGAGCTAGAGTTAAAATGGTTGTTAGCTGCAAAGTGGGACCTGGAAATTGAACCCGGGTCCTCTGCAAGAACAGTCACTGCTCTTAACCATGAGCAATGTCACTAGAAAGTAGTTTGTAATGTTTGAGTGCTCAACTTCCTGTCCCTGTGTCCAAAGATCTCTATTCATGAGAGTTGGGTTCATCAGGTTTGCAGCTGAGACAAAATTTCTGAAATAGTTCAAGTTAAATGAAGGAATGTGAATATTGTTTTGCATATTCAGCAGTTTTAGTTCTTGATCACTTGGCCATTCTGGTCTTGTATCAAGACAGAACATCATGATGGGAGTGGTTGGTGGATGAAACTCCACACCTCCTAGTGACCAGGAAGTAGAGAGAGATGATAGAGCCAAGGGTTCAATATACTCCTCATGGACATGCCTCCACAACCAGTTTCCAACAACTCGTGCATCATCCTAGATATTCTGCCTGCCCAATAGTATCATCAGATGGGGATCAAGAACTCAAGAGACGAGCTTTTGGGGGAGAATTTAAATTCTCTTTCTATATAACCTCAGAGTTCATGTCTAGCACACAATCTCATCTCCAAGAATTTCTGTCTCCTCAACATTTCTGACATTGCTTTTAAATACAAGGACAAAGACTTACATCTCAGGGAAAGCATTTGCTGTGAATGTCCATGGAAACAAAACAGTAACTTATTTCCCTGCTGCAATGGCAATGTAGAAACATTCCTATTCCTGAAAGGATGAGCAGAAGATAGTAATGGAACTGGATCAAAGCATGTCCAAAGTCCAAGAGGAAAAACCTTAATTCCTAAAACTCGTTATCCAGCATCCAGGAAGCCGTTGGTGTATGTGTGTTCTTCAGGGTTTAGGAAGCCTTTTCCCTGTGGTTTTGCTGCCTACAGCAACCAGAGCCTCCCACTCCATTCTGGGTTTTCCACAGCACACTTCTCTAAATATTTCCAAATTCCTGCCCAAAGCAATTGAAAACTCCACAGAAGAACATCATCAGGTTAGTGATGGAATGATCCACTTCTCATAACAATTCTCTGTGTTATCTCCAATTACTGTGTTAAACTTCCTGAGGTCCATCAACTTAAAGGATGAAAGTTTTATATTAACTTGGGCTTTCTCATGAACTTTTCATTGGGGCCTTTGATGAGTTAGAGCATCATGGTGAGGAGCACATGGTAGAACACAGCTCCTCAGCGCTCTGTGTTCAGGAAGCAGTGAGATAAAGGCATGGATTCCTGACACTGTTCAAGGGCAGATCTTTAACGACCTGCTTCCTCCAACCTCCCTAAACTTCCCACTAGCTCCTAGCTCAGCATCAGCCAGTAACACATCGGGATCTGGAGAAATTTAAAATCTAAACAAAGCATAACAAGAATTTTCTAAAAGTCAACAGGCTGCCCCAGGAGATGGAGAACTGCACATCTGTGGAAGGTCATGGGCTTCTTGGCAGAGATAAGCCAGGGCAAGTCTCAGAGCACTATAGGGACACACAGCTGCTTTGCTGAACTTCTTTTTCAATTCTGTTCACAGGAATCCTAATGGGGAAGGGCTTCCTCATTGGCCACAGTACGACCAGAAGGAAGGGTACCTACAGATTGGAGTCCCATCCCAGCCTGCACAGAGGCTGAAGGAAAAGGAAGTGGTTTTCTGGACGGAGCTGAGAGCCAAAGAGGCAGCACAGAGACCATCAGAGAGGGAACATGTCGAGCTCTGATCAGGATGCCTAGCCAGATTTGAGATTCTGCTGTCAAGGATAGGGTTTTTCATGGAGAACTTTTACAAAAATAGAACATCTTATTATTGATTGTATAAAACTCTCATATATATATATATATGTGTGTATATATATGTATGTGTATATATATATCAATATATGTGTGTGTGTATATATATATATATATATATATATATATATCAATAGAACCTTATTCATGCCCCTAAATGTCCTTCAGTATGGATTGAGTCCCTGATCTCACCAAGAGTCCCATCCCTGTAAGACACTGTCTCTCTCCCTCCCAGCAGCCATCAAATGCCAAAACTTCTTTAGGTTGTGTTGGGATCCCTTACCAGCATCTTCTTGTCTATGTTGGAATTTTGTCTGATTTGATCTTACATGTGTGGAGAGGTGTAGAGAGGAGAGTAGATCTAAATACCATCAAATGATGTTGTGTGAAAATCTCAAAAATAAAATTAAAAGTATATACATGCAAAATGTTTGGTACATTGCACAAGCACAATAAAGGGGAAACCATCATATTTTTACCGCATTTAACAAGAGCAACATAAACCGTTTCTGTGAAAATCAAATCAGAATTTAGTCTTTGGTTCAGGATGAATCCCTGTACCTCATATAGGGAAGGATGGAGAGAGAGAGAGAGAGAGAGAGAGAGAGAGAGAGAGAGATCTCCACAGCAATGAATAGATAAGTACTTTCTTGAAATTTAATAAAAACGAGCACATTAGAGAAGAGATAAAAACAACGAGGAACCTCAGTCCAGGGCAATCTTAGGCAGAGTAGATCATCTTCAGAAGCTGATTCTAACCATCACTAAGTCCTTGCCTATCCTCACAGGCTTCATTCATTGTCACAGTGCCTGCAATAGTTGCTAATAAACATTCCCCTTTGAAACTCTGCTCTTCAGAAATTTCACAGCATGCAACACTGGTGGTTTGGGGAAGAACTAATGAACGTGTCTCGGGTGGTAGGATGCGGCTTCGATGTTGATTGTCCAGTTCTGTGTTGTATCACATTGGTCTGACAGAGACAAGGGTCTGCTTGTCAAGAGACCCTGGGGAAGAGAACACATCTCTCTTAAGTTCTGTTTCCTCCTGAGTCCTTATCAGACCCTTCAGCCCTTTCAGTCTTATCTTTGGCCAATAAACTGATAGTATGATTATGCATAAAATCAAACCATTTGGCTTGTAATTCTGCCAGTGAGGAATCTTCCTGGTTAATTAAGCATAATACCTGATGAGCAGTCACGTAGGGTAGACGTCAGATGCTACTGATTTATTTTTTTTTTTTTTGAAGTAGGATTCTCTCTTAGTTGCAGCTGGTCTGGAACTCTCTATGTAGATGAGACTGTAAGGTTCTGGGTTCGAGAGGTACAGCAGACAGAAGAGACCAGAGACACGGCTGGTAGCTAACAGGACCCGGCTTTATTGAGAGAAGCCCCCTCACTCCCATCTTGGGGCTGGGGCTCCGGGAAACAGGCTGGTGTGCCAGGCTCCAGATGAGGATGGAGGAAATCCCTCAGGGAGAGTAAAAGACACAAACTTGCTAGGAAAGCACTGCTCAGTCTGTAAAATGAGTACCTAGGATGTTTGCTAGGTTTCATAAACGAGCTGTCTAGAGCAAGCAGGATGAGGGTGTGTGTGTGTGTGTGTGTGTGTGTGTGTGTGTGTGCGCATCCTTCATAACTGGAAACAGTCTTCATTGTCTAATTAGGAATCACCCTCAACACCCCATGTGAATAGAGATGAATAGAGATTTGTACTAGAGTATTCTTTAAGACAGAATTTCCTTCCTGGCTAAAAGGTTCAGGCCAGTCATAGCAGACTGGAAGATCACATCCTGAACCGTGTTCTGACTGTCACTAAGTCCACACTGTTAGTAAAGCTCCCTTCGCCTTGTCAGAATGCTAATAAACATCTCTTTCTGCACTTTGGTTTTCCAGAAATTTCACTGCAGGCATAGCCGGTGGTTTGGGAGAAGAACTCATGAGTGTGTCTGGGGCAGTGCATGCTGCTGAAGTGTTAGTTGCCCAGTCCTACTTGGTATCAGCATTGGTCTGACCTGGCGAAGAGAACACAAAGTCTAGGTTTCTGGTCTTGCATAGACTTTTCTAACCCCCAGACTTTTCCTTCTTCCCTGTGGCCTTTGAACTGACACATGATTCAGTTAGGTCATCTTCCTGATCTGTTAGGCAAGGGAAGTGGCTGCTAGCCACCATTGTGTGGAGTCAGGTGCTTCAGGTTCTGTTCCTGATTTGAAAATCCATTACTGTGTGATTTTAGGCCTCTTCTCTCATGTCTGGGACTTAAATTTCACTGGGTAACAGGAAAAGCATTGAGCTGTGTGTTTTGAGTTTCTCTGTTTGGACTTCCCTAGCAAGATACCAGACTTGGAGGAGAAGCAGACAGGACACAGATCTTTAACTTCTTACCTTCTATTCATGGAGGCTGAGCACCCAAATTCTAGGTCAAAGGAATGTTGGCCTTCTTTCGGGTCTTTTGTCTTTCTCTGCTGTAGGTGCCTTCATGCCTCTACATGTGGTGGGCTTTTCAGGCATTCTTGCTTGTGGTGTCATTGCTTTGACTGTCCTCAATTCCTTTGATGATGATCTCAATTAGATAGGATTAGTATTCATCATCACGGCTTCATTTTATTGTTCTAAACTTTTAATGAACTTATGAACAAACACCGTCACATTTTAAGGTTTGAGCTTAGGGCTTCCACTTCTGCATTGTTGGCAGGAACAGTTCAACCCTAAACAAACACATGGGTGATTCAACCTCAGAACGATGGACACATTGATCCTTTATCTTACTTTGTGTTTTCTGCAAAGCAAACTTGAAACTGAAGCACTAAAGGAGAAGATTATTTGGAGAGACACAGGGAATGGTGTCTGCAATAATAACAGGAAGGAGAAATGGGAGAGTGGCTTCTGAATGAACAATTTGATAAGTATTCAGTCAGCTTCCACCATGGGTGACCAGAGTCAATGCCAGGAAAAAATCTGGAAAAACAACGTTTCTAATAGAGGTGAGAAATCGCCTGAGGTTAGTGGACTTTGGAAACCCTTGTTAGAACTTTGGCCTGTCATGCAGGCAGTGACAATTCTTAACCTTAAAAATGTACCTAGCATCTTGGCCTGGTAGCACATGCCTTTACTTCAAGTACTTAGGGGCAGAGGCAGTCTAATACTGAGACAAACCTGGACGGTCCAACAAATTCCAGGACACCCAGGGCTGCAGGACTGTGTTAACAAGGAAAAGCAAAAGCAAAAATCCAAACCACACAAAGAAAAATCGCCTGGCAGGGATAGGAGCTCCTGGTTGGTGGAAATCACTCCAGAACACTGGAATCATGTGACCCTAGAATGACAGTCACCCACATCTACTGTACCCTTCTTATTCCGAGTTCCTTGGAAGAGGCCATGGCAGTGAGTGTTTTCATTCTTCTTAAATATAAAATGTCTGCATTTCTGCTTATGTTTGTTAAGGACAGCTACTCAAATATTAGGCACTTATTTCTTGGCCCCAGGAAAGCCAAAACAGCTGTTTTCCAGGTACAGATCAGAGACTCGGGATCCTGACATCTTATAACTTCCTTATCTCTTAAACTGCACAGTTTTGTTTAGCTAGTTGTAGGGGAAATCCTAGATGGAGAAAGCTCAGCTCTCTCTTAACAGTACTGGTCTGGGCCATTCTTCCTTCTGATGATGTTCCTACTCCATTGGCAATAACTAATTTTATGTCTCCAATTTAAGGCCAGCAGATCTGAAACTAAGGACTCCTCTCTGAGCTGGATCAGTCCCTCAGCCACAGAGTCTCAAGATTCAGTGTTTGAAGCACAGGGTTATTCTGTGACTCATTGTCTTGAACACAAAGCACCGAGCACAGGTTTTTCTAACTGTAAACTGTCAAGAAATATTTGGCAAAGTAATGTAGGGATGGTTAAAAATGAAAATCAATAGAATCACAATGTTAGAACCAAGACATGACTGTTATAATGCCATTCTGGGTGTAAACCATCCAGAATATTTGCATGCAAATGATGGTCCCTGCTATCATTAACATGTGATCATATTATAAGTCTCTATAGCTCTGTTTTAAAGAACTATAGTTCTCTTAGTCTATACCTTTTAAACTGTACACTTGAGATTTTAGTACCTTTGAAATATGAAGCATGTACTGTACATCGCCACTGACTTACCAGAGCATGTTTATTCTAAATCAAATCAGAAACCACATATGGACTTTCCTCTGACAGTACCTGCTCTTGACTCCCCTTGTCACACCATCGTCCTCAGTCCCCAGTGATCAGAAATCATTTTTCATCTCTATAGATTTGTTTGCTCTGGAAACTTCACACAACTAAGCCAATAAAACACTGTTCTTTTCGTGGTGGCTTTTTTCATTTTCATGTTTTCACATTCCATCTGCCCTGTGGCCTGTCCTTCTTTCATGACATTCAACAAGTGCCGTGCCCTTCCTCTTCATTCCAGTAACTGTGGAAGGAACTACTCTTAGTCTTGAATGTGGCAGACCCCAGATCTTCTGTGCAACTTTTAGTGGATCAACACAGCCAGACGCAGAGGCATTCTGGATCGGGATCAGTTTAGGGACACAAACTTAGAAAATTATCATATATTGCTAGATCCGTGGTATTTGTAATATTGTGGTTAGATGGGTAGAGATGTGGGAATGGCTATCATAAAAGAAACCAAGGAAAGTTGGAGAGGGTGTGGGAAAGGAGGAAACCTTATTCAGTCGAGAAGCCTGCGACGCACAGCAATGATTGGCTCAGCAATATATCCCTAATGTCACTATTATCTTGGGTAAACAACACCTCTCTAATTGGACTCAAGGCCCAAGAAACAGGATGAAACTCATGGTACTAAGTACTAGGGTACTGTAAACATAGCCAAGAACCTATGTACGGAGAGGTCATTGGCCCTCTAGGAGAGCATTCTACTGCCATTTCCCTAAAACAATATAGCTTCCAAGTGTACTCTAAATACTCATATTTACACCCATAGAAAAGTGAGACTCTCAACAAAGAAGCTTCTTTCTGGAGCATATAATAGCTACTACTGAAATCCACAACTAGTCAAAATGCAGTGTGACCATGGAGTGTCCAGCTCCAACTGGGGCATCTGCAGTACAACCCCTTCACCAAAGGGAAACATCACAGAAGAGGGAACAGAAAGATCTTAAGAGCCAGATGACCAGGATGCCTGCTGCTGGATAGTCTCTTATAGACACAAAGGGGATGTTGCTCCCATGAAATCTCAACAATGATTATCTCCACAAGACCTTCATAATGACCCTAGAAGTGAAAATGTTAACATGGATGGCGGACAATTTCACAAGACCCAGTCCACTAATGAAGGAAGAAGAATCAGGTTTCTCCTGGGATGAGCCCCTTTTAGGTTTCCTAATCCAAACTGGTCAGGTCTAAACATACATCCATACAGGCAACACTAATTGGAATTAGTGAGCTGTGTATGCATATATGCATGTATGTAACAATAACAATTATAGAAGAAGTCCTGAATTTGAAGGGAGTGGTTAGGATGGCAGGAGGTGTTGGAGAAGGGGCACGCGGACATGATGTACATACAATGTTCTTAGCTATGAAAATTTCAGCATAGCAAAAATATCACTATTGTTGCAGTAGAGGCACTTTTATCTAGGGGGTAATCAACAGCTAATTAATTGGACTTAAATCCTTCTCAATGGGAAGGAACTCATGGGTGAGACTGTAAATACGGCCCTAACACACATGGATTCTAGAGAAAACCTGTCTCTCTCCTATCTCTAGTCAAATGAAATTTCTTACTGTATGCTAAATATGGATCCTTATATTTATAGACAAGTATACCATACACAACTTTTCAAAGAAATTTCTTTTTGCAACAGAGGTAGGCTATTACAGAGTCCCACAATGGGTCACAAGAAGAGACTATATGTCTAAGAGATGCCCAGCCCCAAGTGACACATCTACAGTGGAATCTGTATAAGTAAGGCTTATGGAACGTAACAAAAAAGGCTGTAGAGAGAATAGTACTATGCCCTCTACTCTTGCAGAGTACGATGCACACAGACGGCCACAACTAGTGAAGGTTTAGAAAATAGGAGACTGCAGATGTGTGTTCTTGGATAGGATTCCTTTATGAAACATCAACCACCCACAGATCAGGGACCATTGCAGAAGAGACGGCCAAAAGATTGTAAGAGCTAGGGTTGGTGCAAGAACATAAGAAAACAGAAGCTTTCAGTCCACTGAGAACTTGCTCATATGAACTTTCAACAATGGTATTGGGTAAATCTGAAGAGTTTCTCTCGGCCTTGAAGGACATGCCCCTAAAGGTGATTGACAGCTAACCAAACAATGACTTAAGGGAAAGGGTCTACCAGAAAAAAACAGGGAAAGCCGAGGAGAGGAAAGCGAGGCACTGTGGTTCTCCATCTTGGGTGTGTGTGCTGGACGGCCAGGGGACTTCTGATCAAAATGCTGGCTCCCCCATACAAAATTTCTGTCTCTCTCCCATGGGATGAATCCTTTGTAAGCAACCAGGAATAAATAAATTTCTCTAAGAGAGCATTCTCTGTTTACTCAGTTGGTTCAAACTTGGGTCGGGGGAGGACTGAATGTTGGGCCTCACTATGAGAGGAGAATTCATAAGACATACTGGCAAAGAGGAATAGTAATGACTGCCAAAAGGAGAATGCTTCTGGAAAAAGGATTTACGTGAACACCACTAACGTTGGGACCAGTGAAGGAAAAAGCATGGGCAGAAAAAATTTTGGTATGGTGGATTATCCCCAAAGGACTGGTGTGTGTGGCGGCCATTGCAGGAATAGTGCGGTTTATAATGAAATAGGTAACTAAGGTGACCTCGCCTAAGTAGATGAGATTGGTGGGGCAAATATCAGGGTGGCAATCTCAGGCTGAGGTTTCAGTGGACAGAGAGATTCAAAGTGTGAGAGACAAATTAGATCAAGAGTAAGATATGAGGCCTGCTTCTTAAATACTAGCATCTGATCTTGGTAGCAAACTGGATAAAAGAGTAATGGAGATAGAAGTTTTAGCCTGTTGCTTTTTACAACTAGGAGGTTGAAAAGGTATGAAAACCCAGATCAGGTTAATAATACAAAACACACCCTGGGAACCTAGGATCTGGAACCCCTGGGAAGAATCAAGCAGCAATGAGGGAGGGAGCAACCCAGAATAAACTAAAAGTGCCCCCCCAGCTTCTACCAATAATATAAAAAAAAAGGAAAAATCCAGATGTCAGCATGCTGATAGAGGCCTTAACAAGCATGAGAATTTGGTGAATAAAGGATTCTTGGCCCCAGAGCTGCTGGAGCAAGGAAAGACTTTCAAATAAACCATGAAGGAACCCTTAGTTACGTGGCTTGTAAGGCAGTGGGACATGGGAGCAGATGGAGTTATTTTAGGAGCTGCAGAGGTAGGACAACTGAGCAAGGTAACTACTCATCCCTCCTTGAGATTTAGGCTACATAACCTGAGGCAGTGCAAGGGGAAGCAGTCTCTGATGGACTGGCTTGTGCAAGCCCTTAGAGATACTTGGTTATCACCAGAGGAGGTTCCCATGAATGTCAGGAGCTGGAGAACAATAAAAGGGGGACAGGCACTGACGAGAGAACTGGTATGAGGAATGTAATATATGGTGTCCCTTTCACAGGACCAGATAGGATTGTGTTCACTAGAGAGTTAATGATGGACTTCATGGAACAAGGACCTGGACGTTGGTATGGAGGCTTAGTGTTCCTGCTAAGTTCTCTAGTGGGAAAAGATCTTTCCAAGGCAGGAGAGTTTTTGACAGATTTAAGCAAGGTAGGCCAGCATGCAAAGCATGTCTGTAGAAGAATGGAACAACCTAAAAGATGTATAAAAAAGACAAACAGAAAAACAGGTCTGCTTGGGTTACTCATAGACATATGTGGCAAGACTTGTGTGTAGCCCAGGTTCCTAAAGAAAAGATTGAGAAACAGCCAAATTCTGTGCTAAAGTGCCCCTGGGAGGCCTTAAGCCCTGAGAAACAGTTCACAAAAGGTACATAGAGGATAAAAATTATCCCAGGAGTGGATACTAACCCCACCCCTAAAGTAAACAGGGTATATTTCTCTCTGGTTAATGGCTTTTTGAGGGGTGGAGACAGTTTGCCTGGCCAGGGCCTCTCCCAACAGCCAGGTATTGTCAATGGAGAGACCACAGGTGTGGCTAGAACCAAGAATCAAACCCACAGTGTGCCTGTCCCTGGGAAACAACAGGTGCAACAGGGGCAAGAGAAGTCTTAGTCCTCCTTGGCCCTATGTAGGGCCAAGCAATTTGGGCCAGTCCCAACAAGGTTATCAATGATAAAAGGATGCATGGAGGCTCCATGTGAGAACTCCAGGACACTAAATGGATTCCGGACGATAAGTAAAGATAGTAAAGGACTGACTAATTTACATGCCATTGTACCCACCATGGATCTGTTGAAAAACCGGCTGATGCAGATAAAAAGGAATTTTCCATGCTATGTTAGAACTTATCTAGGTATATAGTGTTAACTTCTGAGTGTTTTACAGATGTGAAACCCAGTTGAGAGGTGTCAATTATATCCGAAGAAACAAGAATGGGATGTAACTCGTACAGGGTATGAGGGTGAAGCATAGCTGTGAAATTCTGGGAGTTCTACGGGCCTAGGCCTTTAGATGCCAGAGAGTAAAGGATACTTTATATAACTGTTAACTAGCAATTCCAGTACCAGGCATGGGTTGACCCTCCCTGTGAGCTGTTGGCCAAGGGAGCCTTGAAAGGCCCTTCTACCAAACAAAAGGCAATTGCCACATTATAATGCTGGTTGCACACCGGAAGTGGATATTAAGGCTCTGTTACTGAAGATGTGACATGATTCAAGCACGGAAAAGAGAGCTCTAGCTGGACTGTGCTGAAAACTCCCCACAAATGGATGGCTGGACTTCATAGTGCTAGAGGGCGCTATGTTGCTGCTAGGAGAGAATGGTCCTGAAAAGCTCTGCTTAATGACGTGTTTCACTGGCAGATGCCAAACAAGATGTCTCTACTGGTGTAATAAAGGCTTGTCTGGTATGTGCACCCCAGCATATTTATAATTGGATTTAGGGTGCGCTCTTCAGGGGGGGAACACACATCTGATATTAGGAAAAAAGTCAAACCCCAGTGATGATGGGGGCAGTTTTTGGCCCCTGTAAAGAAGATACTGTCATTGTTTGCAAGATGAGTATGCTGCAGCCACTCAGGTGCAGCCTAAGCATTTGTGTTTATGCCCATCGGTTAGGTCATTCAGTATTTGTGTGGATGTTACCTTTGTTGTTGTTTTTACAATTGTTGTGTTTTAATAGTAGAAGGAGTATCACTGAAGTCAGATGATGCTCAGTGCCACAGTGGAAAGAACATCATGCAACAACTGTTATTCCCTCCCAAACCCCTTGCTCTTGTGGCTCAGGGACTATTGTGGAAGAGGACGGCAGAAAGTTCTGTAAGAGCCAGAGAGAAAAGGGGTGGGTTGTGGCGCAAATCTGCAGAGTTTCTCTCTCTGCCTCAAGGGACATGCCTGCAAATGGATTGACAGCCAACCAACTAATGACTTAAGGGGAAGGGTCTAGCAGAAAAAGCAGAGAAGCCGGGAGGGAGACGAGGGAGAGGCACCGTGGGTCTCCATCTTGGGTGTGTGTGCCAGAGGGCCAGGGAACTTCTGATCAAAATGCTCGCTCCCCCATACAAAATTTATGTCTCTCTCTCGTGCGATGAATCCTTTGTAAGTAACCCAGAATAAATTAATTTCTCTAAGAGAGTATTCTCTGTTTGCTCAATCAGTTCACACCTGGGGAGGGGAGAGGCTGAACACTGGACCTCACTGCGAGAGGAGAATTCATAAGACAAATGGTGACTGCATACACAAGACTCATACTGACTCAGTCAGATAAAAACCCAACATATGACTGGGGAAATGGGCAGCAGGCCCCAAGCTTTTGGAAATTTATTACTCTGGGGTGAGGGAAAGTAGATCTCTTTAAGGAAGTGACTCTAGGTAGGCCAACTAGACTCCAGTGGATGAACTTGCATAGAGGGACATCTGGGTCTAAATGCTTGACTGGATACGTTTTAATATATATGAAGAATGCATGAAATACTGCATTGAGCAATGAGGGGGCAGATGGGGTCTAAATATGATTAAGATATATTATATGAAAACTGCAAATAAATATACATAAAAATTAAGTTAAATTAAAAAGAATCAGGTAGATGCAGCTGAGTGGGTGCATGTCTGGATCTTGTATTCTGTTCCACTGATGTACATTGTGCGTGTCTATTCTGTGCCTGTGCCATGCTCCCTTCATTACTATGGCTCTGTAGTGTAACCTGACGTCATGTAGTGATATCTCCAGCCTTATTTTATTCACTCAGGTTTGCTTTGGCTGTTTAATGTCTTTGGTGCATTTAAATGAACTTTAACATTCTTTTCAAAATTTCTATGAAGAATGGTTTTGATGGGGATTGTGTTTAATTTTTAGATTGATTTTGCTACAATAAGCATTGCCACAATATTGATTCTTACAATCTATAAACAAGGGAGACATTTTCATCATCTACTCTCACTCTCAATGTCTCTCTTTAGTAGTTTTAAATTTTCATTCTAGGGGTCATTTAGTTCCTTAGTTGGGTTTTTGTTCAAGCTTTATCTCCATGCTTTGCATTAGCAAAAAGTACCAGACTGGTGTTACTAACTTTCTTGGATGTTTAATAACCATACTTGGAGGCCTGTACTCATGGAGCCATAGGATGTGAAGGGACAATTTTTGCCCCTTGCTCTCCAAAGTAACTAAGTCCCAGGGGACTTATCTCAAAATGTCCTCTAACTGTGTTGATTCATCTGTCCTCTCCACAAATACAAACCCTCTGCTCTTATCAGGCCCCAAGCTGTTTACAAATGCCGATCCATATAACTGTATGGAATACTTAAACTGTCCTACCACTCGAATTAGTATGGTTGCTGAGCTCATTCTCACAGATGAACTTCCAGCCCTCATGGACTAAGAAATGATCAGTTTGGATCATGGAGATTGGTTTCTTCCTTTTTCTACCGGTGACACATTCCACTCCCAATAGTATGTACACGTCCAAGTGGGAATGTGCGTGTGTGCACATGGGTGTAGGGGCCAGAAGTCAATGTTAAATGCTAACCTTAACCTCTTCCCACCTTATTTTTTGAGACAGGATCTCTCACTGAACCTAGAACTCATCCATTTAGCTGAACAACAAGTTTGAGACTGTGGTACCTTTTCTCTAGAACCTGGCGTGTCAGGCTCCAGATGAGGATGGAGGAATTCCCTTAGGGAGAGTGCAAGACACAAACTTGCTAGGAAAGCACTGCTCAGTCTGTAAAATGAGTACCTAGGATGTTTGCTAGGTTTCAAAAACGAGCTGTCTAGAGCAAGCAGGATGAGGGTGTGTGTGTGTGTGTGTGTGTGTGTGTGTGTGTGTGTGTGTGTACATATATCTTTCATAATTGGAAACAGTCTTCATTGTCTAATTAGGAATCACCCTCAACACCCCATGTGAATAGAGATGAATAGAGATTTGTACTAGAGTATTCAAGACCGAATTACCTTACTGGCTAAAAGGTTCAGGCCAGTCATAGCAGACTGGAAGATCACATCCTGAAACTTGTTCTGACTGTCACTAAGTCCACGCCCTTAGTAAAGGTCTCTTCACCTTGTCAGAGTGCTAATAAACATCTCTTTCTGAACTTTGTTTTCCAGAAATTTCACTGCAGGCAAAGCCCATGGTTTGGGAGAAGAACTCATGAGTGTGTCTGGGGCAGTGCGTGCTGCTGAGGTGTTAGTTGCCCAGTCCTACTTGGTATCAGCATTGGTCTGACCTGGCGAAAAGAACACAAAGTCTAGGTTTCCAGTCTTGCTTAGAATTTTCTAACCCCCAGGCTTTTCCTTCTTACCTGTGGCCTTTGAACTGACACCATGATTCAATTAGGGCATCTTCCTGATCTGCAAGGGAAGTGGCTGCTAGCCACCATTGTGTGGAGTCAGGTGCTTCAGGTTCTGTTCCTGATTTGAAAATACACTACTGTGTGATTTTAGGCCTCTTCTCTCACGTCTGGGACTTAAATTTCACTGGGTAACAGGAAAAGCATTGAGCTGTGTTTTGAGTTTCTCTGTTTGGACTTCCCTAGCAAGACACCAGACTTGGAGGAGAAGCAGAAGGGACACAGATCGTTAAATTCTTACCTTGTGTTCATGGACCTGAGCATGACCAAGCTCTAGGTCAAAGGAGGGTTGGCCTTCTTTCTGGTCTTTTGTCTTTCTCTGTTGTAGGGGCCTTCATGCCTCTACATGGCTTTTCAGGCATTCTTGCTTGTGGTGTCATTGCTTTGACTGTCCTCAATTCCTTTGATGATGATCTCAGTTAGATAGGATTAGTATTCATCATCACGGCTTCATTTTATTGTTCTAAACTTTTAATGAACTTATGAACAAACACCGTCACATTTTAAGGTTTGAGCTTAGGGCTTCCACTTCTGCATTGTTGGCAGGAACAGTTCAACCCTTAACAAACACATGGGTGATTCATCCTCAGAACGATGGACACATTGATCCCTTATCTTACTTTGTGTTTTCTGCAAAGCAAGCTTGAGACTGAAGCATTAAAGGAGAAGATTATTTGGAGAGACACAGGGAATGGTGTCTGCAATAATAACAGGAAGGAGAAATGGGAGAGTGGCTTCTGAATGAACAATTAGATAAGTATTCAGTCAGCTTCCACCATGGGTGACCAGAGTCAATATCAGGAGAAATACCTGGAAAAACAACATGTCTATCAGAGACGAGAAATCGCCTGAGGTTAGTGGACTTTGGAAACCCTTGTTAGAACTTTGGCCTGTCATGCAGGCAGTGACATTTCTTAACCTTAAAAATGTACTTAGCAGCTTGGCCTGGTAGCACATGCCTTTAATTCAAGTACTTAGGGGCAGAGGCAGGAAGACCTGTCTAATCCTGAGACAAACCTGGACTGCCCAACAAATTCCAGGACACCCAGGGCTGCAGGACTGTCTTAAAAAGGAAAAGCAAAAGCAAAAATCCAAACCACATAAAGAAAAATTGCCTGGCAGGGATAGGAGCTCCTGGTTGGTGGAAATCACTCCAGAACACTGGAGTCATGTGACCCTAGAATGACAGTCACCCACGTCTACTGTACCCTTCTTATTCTGAGTTCCTTGAAAGAGGCCATGGCAGTGAGTGTTTTCATTCTGCTTAAATATAAAATGTCTGCATTCTGCTTATGTTTGTTAAGGACAGCTACTCAAATATTAGGCACTTATTTCTTGGTCCCAGGACAGCCAAAACAGCTCTTTTCCAGGTACAGATCAGAGACTCGGGATCCTGACATCTTATATTTTCCTTATCTCTTAAACTGCACAGTTTTGTTTAGCTAGTTGTAGGGGAAATCCTAGATGGAGAAAGCTCAGCTCTCTCTTAACTGTACTGGTCTGGGCCATTCTTCCTTCTGATGATGTTCCTACTCCATTGGCAATAACTAATTTTATGTCTCCAATTAAAGGCCAGCAAATCTGAAACTAAGGACTCCTCTCTGAGCTGGATCAGTCCCTCAGCCACAGAGACTCAAGATTCAGTGTTTGAAGCACAGGGTTATTCTGCGACTCATTGTCTTGAACACAAAGCACCGAGCACAGATTTTTCTAACTGTAAACTGTCAAGAAATATTTGGCAAAGTAATGTAGGGATGGTTAAAAATGAAAATCAATAGAATCACAATGTTAGAACCAAGACAGGACTGTTATAATGCCATTCTGGGTGTAAACCATCCAGAATATTTGCATGCAAATGATGGTCCCTGCTATCATTAACATGTGATCATATTATAAGTCTCTATAGCTCTGTTTTAAAGAACTATAGTTCTCTTAGTCTATACCTTTTAAACTGTACACTTGAGATTTTAGTACCTTTGAAATATGAAGCATGTACTGTACATCGCCACCGACTTACCAGAGCATGTTTATTCTAAATCAAATCAGAAACCACATGCGGACTTTCCTCCCACAGTACCTGCTCTAATCATCCACTCATCCTTTTATTCATGCATACTTCAGATATTTAACAAAACACTTATGAATCCAAAAACAGATTGTAGTGCATGCAAAAGCCTCAACTTAGTGGATTACAGTGCAGTTGCAGGAGAGATCATTTACAAGGTGCCGAGGACTCAAGGAAGTTGTCAAATCTTCTTCAAAGATCACCAAATGTCCTCTGACAGGGATTTATTTAGATTCAGTCTGGTACACCTGGCTAAGCAAATATCATATATCCACTCAAGGTAGGGTGGCATCATTTGGTTTCTGATTTTCTTTTAGAATAAACATGCTCAGATGCAAACATAACTCTGCTAAGTTGGTGGGATTTACTGTGCATATTTTTAAATGTGCTAAAACTTCTATAGACTATACACTTTAAAAGGTATAGTCTACACTATGTTGAATAAAATAGAAAAATACAGCTTTTAAACACAGTGATGTATAAGGTGATCATGTGTTAATGATAATATCCATCACTATTTGCCTATTTATATTCTGGATGTTTCGTTTCCAGTTAATATCTCAGCTCTAATGCTGTGTTTTCTTTATTTGCATTTTCTATTTTTATAATGTCCTTGCCAAATATTTGGTGAGAGTTTACAGTTAGCAGATCCTGCGCTTGGTGGTTTATGGGCAGGACAATGATGCTTAGGCTAACTTCTTGATTCCCACTGGTGGGTCCTGAGGCTCAGCATGGCTGAGGGACTGGCCTAGTATCGTATTGACATAAATGAAAAACTGAGATTGAACAAAACTTATGTGCCTGGAGAGCTGTGTTCATACCTGCTGTCATCATGCCAAAGTTGGGTGTGCTAAGCACACCCACAACTTATTCACAATGTGGGAGGGCCGGAGTATTTTCTCTACCCTGAAATTTCCTCCCCCTTTCCTGATCAAAGTGCTCACTCAGGCCTTTCTACTGAATTCTCTCCTGTGTCTTCCAGGCCTCCGTGGTGGATGAGTACAGAGATCTGTATGAAGCAATGATGCAGAGGGGGGACGGATGGTTAGAAACAAAGCTTTAGGAAGAGGTAGTGACTCGGTGACAGAGGAACACTGAACTTTCTGACAGTGTAGACTTTTTGCAAGAAGTCCAGCTCAGAGAGGAGTCGTAAGTTCCAGAAATGCAGGCATTTGACTAGAGACATGATATTGTTTATTGCCAGTGAAGTAGGAACAACATCAGGAGAAAGGGTGTTCCAGACCAGTGCAGCTAAGGGAGAGCTGAGCCTCGTCCACACAGAATTCTCCCTACAACACACAACGTCTGTGCAGTTTCAGAGACAAGGAAGATACAAGACGGCAGGATCCCGAGTCTCTGATCTGTACCTGGACAGCAGCTACTCTGTGACGTAAACAGGTGTTTGAAATTTCCTAGCACCAAGAAATAAATGACTAGGTTTGAACCAGGATTTGTTTTGCGGTAGCTGTTCCTAACAAATACAGACAGAATGCAACAATTTTATATTATACCATAGGGGTGTTTGAGTCTCTCTCATAAACTTGAGTGTGAAAACTCACCCTCATGGCCTTTTATAGACTCATAATGAGAATGGTACAGTAGACAGTGTGAGTGACTGGCTGTCATCCTGGAGCTGCACGGCTCCAGTGTTCTTGAATGATTTCCAACCCCAGAAGCTCCTATCTGGGTTAAGAACTTTGTTCTGTCTTGCTTTATTGAGGTAGTATTACCCTATAACCCAGCAAGCCTGGAACTTGCTATGTAGACCATGTTGGCATTGATTTTATGGACATGTACGTGCCTTTGCCTCCTGACTGCTGGGATAAAAGGCACACACCGCCATACCCAACGGTTACGAGCAGAGCATTCTTGCACTGACGCAATGTCACTGCCTGCATGACAGGCTATAGTTCTAGGAATTCCAGCATCCTACATCCCCTGAAGTAACTCTCAGTCTCGTGACTATTTAGAATTGTTGTATCAGTACCGCAGTTTCTCCTCTCTGCTGGACATTCTTCTCCCGGCTTCTTCTCCTGGCATTCACTCTGGTCACCCATGGTGCTAGCTCACTGCACAGTTCTTCATTCATTGGCCACTTTCCCTTTTCTCCCTCTCATTATTATTCCCATCACCATTCCCTGCATCTCTGTAAATTAACTTCTTCTGTGCTTTGCGGAAAAACCAAAGTAAGACGAAGGGTACACCTATCCATAGTTCTGAGATTGAATCAGTCAAACCACTCATGTGTTTGCTAAGGGCTCAATTATTCATACCAACAATGTCTGCATGGAATCTCTCACCTCAAACCTTATAATGTGACGGGTTTGGTCATAAGTCCATTGAAAGTTTAGAGCAGTAAAATAAAGTCGTGATGGTGGACACTAATCCAATCTCATTGATGTGAACATCAGAGGAATTTAGGACATAAAGGACACCACAGGAAAGTATGCATAAAGAGCCCATCACATGTAGAGGTATGAAGGGGACACCCGATTGCAGAGAGAAGGAAAAGTCCTGAAAGGAAGCCAACCCTCCTTTCAGCTAAAGCTTGCATGATCAGCCTCTAAAACAAAAGATAGGAAGTTAACGTTCTGGGTCCCACCCTACTTCTTCTCCAAGTCTATGATATCTTGCCAGGGAAGCCCAGAGAGACAAAGCACAACCCAATGCTTCTCCTGTTGCTTAATGGACTTCAAGTACCAGACATGTGAGGAAATGCCTCATATCACACAATAACTTAATCTCAAAATCAGGAACTGAATCTGAGAGATATGACTTCCACATAACAGAAGCTAGCAGCCACCTGCCTTGCCTAATACATCAAGAAGACGACTTAACTGGCAGCCTTTTCATGAGGTACAATGCTTTGATTTTGTACACTATCACAGTGTTGGGTCATGGGTCTGGATGAGGAGGGAAGAGCTTGAAGTTAGACAAGTTTATTCAAGAGCCAGAAACCTAACAGATATGTTCTCCTCACTGCGTCAGACCAATGTTGATAACAGCAGGACTGGGCAACGAACACCTCAGCAGCATGCCACCACTCCAGACACACTCCTGGATTCTTCTCCAAGACTGTGGTCTTTCTTGAAGTGAAATTTCTAGAAACCTGAAGCTCAAAAAAGAGATGTTTACTGTAGCTCTGACAAGGTGAGGAGACCTTTATGAGGATGTGAATTAGTACAGATATGATGTAGCCTCTAAAGATTGACCTGAACTGGGTTCCTTTCTTTTACCAAGGAAGGAAATTTGGTCATAGAGAACACTAAGAAAAATCTCTATTCACCTCTATTCACATGGGATGGACTGGGAGTCCTCCTAATAAGATAACAGAAATGAGGCTGGATAGACGACTCGGTTGTTAAGAGCAGCGGCTGTTTTTGCAGAAGACCTGAGTTCAGATCCCACACGGCTCCTAAAAACTACCTGTAACTTCAGTTCCAGGAGATTCAACACGTCTTCTGACCTCCTCATAGTTAACTTTCTTAAATATTAACACATATGCTAAAATTTTACAATTTATACCTTTCTGTTTTTATTATTCTCTTCCAAAAGTGTTTCTCTTATTTTTAAAACTATTTTATTTTGTAGGATTGACATACAGTTAATTCATCCATTTATTATATGCATCTTGATAATTTTGCCATAATCTATGGACCCATGAAGAGGTAAAGATAAGGCCATTCACACACCCATCACTTTCTCTTTCTTTGCACCCCCTTACTATTATTGTTCTTTTCTTCATTTTTATGGCATGAACACTGGCATCATAGTCTTTCTCCTCTGGATCTGGTTTACTTCTTATAATGTACTTCCAACCATATTTAACCATGTAGTCACAAACATCTCTCATTTTAAAGTTGAGTAAATATTTCAATTCATGTCTATATTTCTATCCATTGACAGACATTAGGATTAATTGCAAACCTTAGTTAATTTTAAAACTGTTCATATTTGTGTAGATGTGCAAATATCATTTTGAGATTTTGGGTTCATTTGTTATGTACTTGTACCTAGAAACAAAAGTACTCAATCATGGAGATTTGTATTTAATTTTTAAGTGTATTTATACCTATAATTGTGTTGTAATTTAGGAGCTATACTTGAGGGTTCAGGGTTAGTCTTTCAGTGGGTTTTTGCTTATTACAGAGTAATTTCACAGGGCTGAGGGCATGAATCAGTGCTTATGTACACTGGCTGTTCTTACAGAGGATCTGAGTTCTGTTCCCAGTAGCCACATAACTCTATTTCCAGGGAGTCCAAAGCCTTCTTTTGACCTCTGGGGTGTACACATAAGATAAAAACAATTTTAAAAATTTTTTAAAAAGTAATTTCTTCAGTGCAAGTTCATTCACTGAGGAAATTGCTCTCCTCTGGGGACACTAACTGGACACAGTAGGCCTTAGCATAGATGACAGAATGTATGGATTCCAGTGTGGGGCTATGGGCTCGGGGAGATCAGGAAGGCGGTAAAATGATGATCAAGATTGATTGAGATGTATGAAATTCACAAACATTCTACTAAAAAAAAGTAATCTTACCTGACAGAATTGAGTTTTCTTGGTAAGGCATTGTATCGGTTGTAGCTATCCTCGCAGGTAGCTTTTGGAAAGCCCAGTTTGTATTGTTGGACAGGAGGGTTCAAGAGACTCCCAAAACAGAACGTGTTATTGCCACAGTCTTTGATTTCCCCCTCAAAAGTGAAGGTAAGACCTATTGCTGAAGGCTTGGCATATTTTAGAACAGGACTCGAAGCAATCGCACTGGAACTGATCTGGAAGCCTCGTCCCCGAAGATTAGTTCTCAGTATCAGAGATAGATGCCAAAGAAGAAAACCAATCAGTGGTCCTACGGAGTTATAAAAACTACTAAACACAACAATGACTGGCACAGTAACTCTATTGGTGCAGTAGTGGCACTTTTATCTTGGGAGTAATCAACAGGTGTCCAATTGTGTTAAGGCCCACTCAGTGGGAGGAAATTCATGTGTGGCACTTTAAACAGAGCCACGTAAACATGGTTGGAGATCAGAGGTTCTAAAGAAAAACCTACTTTTGTCACACACCTTGGCAAGATATTTCTTACTCTATTCTAAATGCATATCTTTATTTTTACAGCAAATGCACCTCTCACCACTCATCAAAGAAGCTCCCTTTGCAACAGGTGGAGACGATCACAAAGTCCAACAACTTGTCAAGCACAGAGAATAAGTGTCTGTGCGGTGGTGAGCTCTGGTGACACATCAACATTACAACCTCTAGACAAGATTCAGGGAACATGGTGGAACAGGGTGCAGATGAAGCTGTGAAGCTTCATCATGCAACAGATGGCCAAAATGCAGAGAATCAGAGAGACTGTAGAGTGCTTATCCCAATGGAACACCTATATCCAACTTCTACCACCCACAGTTCAGGGACCATTGTGGAAGAGGGGATGGGAAGGCTATAAGAATCGGAGCTGGTGGATGACCGTAAGGAAACTTAGTTGTCCAGACAGGTGGGAAGTTATCCATATGAACTCACAGCAATGGTAACAACATGCACAAGACAGATGCAAGCTCAAGCCAGACAAAAACCAAGATTGAAATGGGAAGTGGAAAAGATACCCCAACATTAGCTGAGAACTTTGGCAACCCATAGTGACTAGGAGAGTGAGAGTCAGTTTTCAATTTGGAAGTGACATTAGGTACGTTAACCCAAGCTCCAGTGGATAGACTCAAACTGAAGGACCTTTGAGGACAAACACTTGGCTCTATAGGCCTTAACATATAGGACAGAGTACTAGAAATCTAGTGGTGGGACTTCCAGAGGGATACAGATAGGGAAAGTAGTCCAAATGTATTATATGAAATTTGCAAAAACTTAATAAGTATTTCAAAAACAGTTTATGAAATAATTCCATTATAGTTTTATTTAATATGCATATTCACTTCTCTATATAATATAAAGTATGGGTTTTGAAAACAAAAACATGTAACAGTATCAATTATTATTTTTTTAATATTTTATTTATTATTTTCTTCCTATGTGTAAGGTTATATTGCCTGCACGTGTCTTTGTGCATCCATGCTGTGCAGTACCTGCAGTGGTCAGAAGAGGCATCAGATCTCCTGAAACTGGAATTACAGATGGTTAGTTGCCACATGAGTGCTGGAAATCCAGCCCAGGTCATCTCTTAGAGCAGGTAGTGCTCTTAACTATTGAAACATCTCTCCATCCCAACAGTATCAATTTCTTAATAAATGGTATACCTAAGTTTCAAAATATTAGAAGATGATAGACAGCCATTTACACTGCAGATTGCTGTACATTTTATCCAAGTCTCCAACAGACAGATAGTATACAGAACACACAGAGTAGTCTTTAAACCACCTCAGACAGAGCAAGCAGCAGGTGCTCTTAACTACTGAGCCAACTCTCCAGCCCCCGTATTTTTAATTTCTTGATGAATTTTTCATCCCTGTTGCTGACTTTTTTATCTTCTTTTCCAAGCTTCTTTCTTGAAGGATGTTTGTGTTCACAAGATTGGGTCTATGCCATTTCCCTATATCCTAAGACTATACAAGTTTTCAGTGATTATTTCTCATTCAGTTTATGGGAAGTTTCAGGCTTTGGGTTTTGCGACATAAAAAAAAAATTTCAGGGTCTTTTTCCAAACCTAGCTAAGAGGCTTAATTGTTCTGTCAATTTAAAATGTTATTTATGGTATCAATAATTTCACAAGAAGGTATATAAGGGTCACAGGCCAGGCACTTTTTAGATTACTCACTTTATTCTATACAAGTTCCAGTTTCATAGGCCTTATGTTCTATATGTTCAGTGAGCTAATGAGCTACATCCCTTGTGACATATCAGTCATACAAATAAGTATGGAAAAAAAAAAAGAAAGGAAAGAAAGATTAAAATTTTTATACTCACCTCTGCCTTTCCATCATTGTAAGAACATAAAATATGTAATCACCTTCTCATTGTAAAATAGGAATTTTGATTTACTTTTACATTCTTGGACTTGGTCTGTTACATCAAAGGGAATAAGAACTTTAGGAACAAATGACATCTGTTGTCTAGCAGAGGGAACCACTCAGAAAATGGGCTTCTGTTTTCCTAGGCTCAAGGGCTGCTGGTAATAAGATATTGTAGAATTTGACACATTATTTTCTCTTATATGTGGAACTTGATTTAAATGTGTGTAGATGGGGGCCCTCGAGAAAGGAGGAGATGATGTTAAAGGAGGTGGGCTAATGGAATACGTGTGACATAAAGCAAAGGAAGGACTAGTGGGAGGATTAAGAAGTTTAGCAGAAGAGCACAAGAAAAGGCAGACACAGGAGAGAGGGTCCAGCAAGAAAAGGACATACATATGTCTAAATGACATTGTGAAACCCGTATTTTAAAAATTACTCTAAAAAGACATTGTAGACGTGAGCTTGAGAGATGGCTCAGTGGTTAGGAGAACTGACTGCTCTGGAGAATGCCTTGGTTTGAATCTCAGTATCCACATGTTGGCAAACAACCAACTATGACTCCAGTTCCAGGGGACTTAGATGCCCTCTTCTGACCTCCACATCATTTCATGACAATAGTGTATTCTGTACATGCAGGCAACACATTCATACACACAAAAGGGAAAGATATTGTAGGCATTAGACAGAATAGAACCCTAAACAAAAAGCTAAATTAGAACACAATCCACATATGTTGCTGTTTGTTGCAATCAGAAGAGGGAAGAGTTCAGTTTCTCACTCAAGAAGGCTGAACTCACAGGTACATTAGGGCTTGGTTTGAGGTTTTTTTGTTTTTTTTCCCAGGCATTTTGGTGAATACCTAAGTAGCAGAGAGATAAATTGTTAGACAGTTGACTGGACTAAAATGGAATTTATTTGTTTAATGTTGGAGCATTCTATTTATAAACCTCTATTCTTCAGGGTGGCATGTTCTTTGACAGTGGAGGTGTGTTCCAATGGAGGCATGCAGGCAGCCACACTTGACAAGAATTTTGCAAAGGGAAATGAGACCTCAAAAGTGACTGAATAACATGTAAAATTGCTTCCAAACACAGAACCAGGACTCAAGGAAACAGGCTGAAGGTTACTAAGTAATATATCCAAATCTCAGTACTGAGAAGTTTTGAGATTTGACCTACTATAAAAATCCACACCCAGCCAGCACTAATACTCTGTCATGTTGAGTCAGCACATGGGCCTGGCCTTGGCCCTCTATTACTCTCCACCTGCCACCTCTAGACCACGGGCCCCAGCAAAGTGAGAAAATTTCAGGCCTTTGTGAAGATGAGTAGGCAGTGTTCTGCACACCAAGCAATCCTAGCAGTGGGTGAACAGCATGGCAGGGTGGGTGGGGAGGGATAAGTAGGGGTGGGGGGTGTAATGTATGACCTGCTTCTCACAAAACTAAATCAGAAGAAAATATTCAAAAAGAAAAGACAGAGAATAAGACAGAGGAGATCACAAAGGCAGAAGAACCATCAAATGAGAAAAGTGATCTGGAAATTGATAATGAAGGTATAATTGATCCAGAAACTGACGCCCCTCAAGAAAGGGGAGATGAATAGTTAGAGATAACTGAGGAGGTGATGGGGTCAAGCAGATGAAAAGAAGGGCATCCACTGAAGCCCGAAACGACAGTGAGCATTGACCTTTTCACAAACCAATCAAGCTAAATCCTAGCTTGGCCACTCTGAAGGCGAAGGGAGCCAATGTCTTTGTTAAATTACAGAAGCCAAATGATTCTATTCCAGGCAGGAACAGAGCCATCAAATAAATTTTGATTCTGTTCAGTCTTGCAAGTGGGGAGGGGAAGCACACAGACTTGTGGATCATTGGGAAGAAGCAGCCCATGATCTCGCCCTCCTGTAAACTGGATTATGACGGGGATGCTGGTGCAATGCTGAAAGAGGTTCAGGGAAGGGCTCAGAGAATTGCTGAACAATAGAGAATGCCTGGGTGAAATCATGAAGAGTAATAGATAAGACAGGATAGAAAGGGTCAGGAAGGCTGGAGAACATCATGGGAGGGAAGAAGTAGCCAGGGATCATCAGAGCTCAGTTTTGCTCCTTTCCAAATGGTTTTCCTGTGGAGAAGCCTGGAAATTTTCCTGGGAGGATGCCTGCCAGTTTTCCTGGAGGAAAGTCTGGAATGGGAAGGCATGCCTTGGAATGGCCAGTATGCCTGGACTCAGTAGCAGTCTCAGGAATCCAGAGGTTCTTTCAGCTGTGCAGGATCAAGGAGTTATGGTGGCCTTCCATGATGTGGCCCAGAACCTGGCAAATATGTCAAAATATCATAACAATGAGAAGGTTGTAAATCTCATTAGTAAATTGTCAGCCAAATTTGCCTGTTTGACAAAGCCCTGGCTGAAGGAAAAGCAGCCTAGATCACTTCATGGATGTTGCAGTACCATAAACCAGTGTCCCTCTGTCCTCATCAAGAGAGCTGGTCTGCATTGAATACAGTCCCCACCCTCCTGCACCAAATGCAGTTGAAGCATTTTACAACGTTTTTCCATTAAGGTGTTCTTTCTGAAAATATTTTCTTACTGGGAATTACAAGCTTTAAACAGTTTTTCAATCTGAAAAGCAAACTTAAAGGATGTTGTTAATTTTTACATTTCCCTTTACTAATCCTTTTGGGATTTTCCTTTGAATTTCTGGGCAGCAAAGATGAGTATGAATGATCTACTGCTCCTAAGAGAAATAAAGGTTGATTAATGGGGAGAAAAAAAAATCTCACTTAAGTTGATTGAGTTTGAGCTGTAAATATAGTCACT
This sequence comes from Eospalax fontanierii, assembly GCA_035773235.1. Taxonomy (NCBI): domain Eukaryota; kingdom Metazoa; phylum Chordata; class Mammalia; order Rodentia; family Spalacidae; genus Eospalax; species Eospalax fontanierii. Next base: position 14,669,051 of record CM069552.1, read on the forward strand.
AAAGCATTTTGATATGTCTTTTAAAAATGTTCTTTTTGACACGATCTGTCTCATCATAATTATCAGGATCACTGGTATGTCAGTCTGGCCTGGACAGACCTGGCAGCACAGTGCAGTCGTCGTCTTACTGAGTCTCACTGGACAGAAGCCATTGCGGAGGCTGTGGTGAAATCTCACACTGTGCTTAAGCGTAACTCTTTGTTTTTTTAATATTGGGGTCGTGTTGGACTACCCAGCTCTGTTATTGTCCATTATTTCAAATAAATGTTTCTTACCATTTACACATAAAGGAAATGAGGAAGTACATTTCTTTTTATATTTCTGTCAATAATTAACTTTCCTATTAGCATATAACCCTGTCTGCTTTCTGCTTATCATATTTTTGCCCTTTAATCTTCTTGAGATTAAAGATACGCCTTTTACACCAATATACTCACTGCTGCCATCATTTAAAGCATAATTATGGACACATTTATCGATAGATTTAATTCAATGAATAACTCACATGGTATCTGTACAGTAACAGCAATAACAGCTGTGTCACCTTACTTGGCCGTAGAGTTGCTTATACAAATGTTAAAATTTTACACCTGTGAACTCATGTGATATCAGAGGACTGGAAGGAGGGAATCCCTTTGATATTAGGGACACTTAAGCAATTACAAAAAAATGCAATTATAGTTTATCTTGTGTAAGTCTTTGTATTTTGAAGATTTAAAATTGTTTGGTTCCAACTGTGTTTCCTAAAATGTACTACAAAATAGCTCAGAGTGGCCTAGAGAGATGGCTTAGTGGTTAAGAGCACTGGCTACTCTAGCAAAGGAGCAGGGTTCAAGTCCCAGCATAAGCATGATGGCTAACAACAGTCTGTAACTCCAGTTTCAGGGTAATCTGGCCCCTCTTCTGACCCCAAGGGCATTGCATGACAAGGGTATACTTACATACATGCAGGTAGTACACCCAGATCCATAAAATAAAAATAATAAAATATGTTTTAAAACAGCTGAGAGCCATATTATTCATTTTGGAGTTGTTGGTAGTATGTTGCCCAACTCGACTCTTCAGTATTGCAACCATACCTCCACTTCTGCTTTCTCTGCTTCCTTCCCCTGAAAGGATGAAGAAAATGATGAAATTCATGGGATACATACTTAAATCTTTTAAAAACATTTATCATATATACTTGCGTTTGATTGGGCCAAATGTTTTTTTTTTTCCTCTGTGTTCTTAAAGTTTTCATGGTGTTGAGTAAAGTCAAGAAGATCCGTTTCTTTTGGACTCTGATTATATGTGACCCAATTATATTCTAATGTTGCAAATATTACCATAAATGGGTAAAATTGCTCTTCTGAAAATATGTTCTGTGTTTGAGACTTCTGAGTTCCTCAAATAGTAAAGAAAATACAGTCTTCACTTTCATAAAGACTGAGTATCATTTATAAAGATACAAAATAATAAATCCTCATCCCTTCCTAGGTATGCCAGAACCAAGCTTTCACAGCCTCAGGGTGCTTGCCTGCTAGTCGCTGTCTTTGGAAAGTTCACAGGCTCTGAGGTCAGAATACAGCAGGGAGAAACCTGTTATGTAAGAAGTTGTGTTAATTTCTGGACCTCTGTAATCTGAGAGTTGGGCAATGGCCCTTCAAATAAGAGAGAGTAACTGTAGGTAGGTGTGGCTTAGAGGTCCCAGTAGACATTCAGAGAGCTCTACATAAGGGTTTTTCATTGTGCTGGCTTATGTAAATGACTCAGTGGGCAGGACTTCAGGGGTGGGCCTACAGCTCTGGAGCAGGATAACATGCCCTTGACCCAGCAGACACTGCAGTGTACCCCAGAACTATTGTCCTTCTACAATGTGGCTGTGCGCTTTGGCCCTCATCTCTTTCACTGCTTCTGTGACTCTAGGTGAGTCCTTCTGAGATGTAAATATTGGCATGCACATTGGGAATGCTTTATCTGTTCAAACGTGAATGAAGATTCATTCAGGGCAACTACAAACCAGATTCAGTTTTTAGAGGTGTTTGTCATCCAGACGTGGACAGAATGCAGGAGTGATTCCTAGCTCAGAACTCTGGAGCTGTGTATTCTTGGTTAAGGACGTTAATTTTGGAATGAAATCATACCAAGGGATGTTTGCTATTGAAAAGATAATTTGTTACTCAGTTCCCGAGGAAAGGCAGTTCATCAATGGGGTGGACAGAGGGGGAGGAAGCATGGAGGTCAATCAGGAGAATAGGAAGAAGGAGAGATGGTAGAAAGGGCCTTGGTCATGGTATTCCCTAGAGAGAGAAGGAAGAGGAAAATGATGTAGGCTTAGCTACTTGGGGTTATTTCAGGGGTTTTGGGGTAAACTACACTGTGCCTGGCTGTGTGTGATCAAGACAGGTCAGTATTGGCCTAGGTTATGAGACTCAGGTAAGCAGGTGCTTCGGGTGTGGGCTCTGGAGTGTTTGAAACCTGGGGAGTGCCAGCAACCCCTGGATCACCAGAGACTCAAGGGTGGAAGCAGCAGTCACAGAAAGCAGGGCCACAGTAAGGACAGGGATGTAGATAAGGGCTTTGTCACATATCTGTGTCACCGCATGGAATGAGACAGAGGCTCCCAGGAAAATGTACTCGCCCAGGGCCCCCTGGAAATCATGCAGCCATGGTGTATCATGAATTTCTCACGTTGAGGCTAAGCCTTCAGCCCCACCCCACCGCCAGGTTTGAACAGACAGAGAATGTTTTTTTGGAAAAGTTGTTTTATTCCAGGTTACTTACAAAGGATCCAACCCTGGGGAGAGAGGGAGATGGAGGTGTTGTATGGAGGGGCCTGCATTCACATAAGGACATAACCAGACGTCTGGAACCTGCAGAAGAATACGCCCTCTTGATGTGCCCACCTCTCTCCTTCCCAGCCTTTCCTGCATTTCTGCTAAACGTGCCCCCTTAAGTCATTGGTTAGTTGGATGTCAATCACTTTTGAAAGCCCACCCCTTGCAGCAGACAGAGAGAACCACTTTTCCATGCAACACATGGCCAGGTGTGTCTCTAGCTGCAGACAGACAGCAATGCTTCACTCTTAGTACCTGTCTGCATTCCCGGTGGTTGTGTGTCACTGTGAGAATCCTGGAATGGAGTATCAGGGTTCATAGAAAGGGCTCGAATTTCTGTGTTGATAGTTACCCTGGCCATGGCCACCTCATTTTCATCTTCAGGAAGTTCTTTTGGGATGCTGATATTTCTTGCTTCCACATCTATAACTCAGCCTTGAAAATCTCCGCCTTGCAAGGCTGTATGTCAGGACTATTATTAATATTAGAATGTACATTTCTCGCCCCTAGGCAGTCAATATGTGCACACTCTCTATGACATAACCGGCAGCTGTTTTCTTGTTTATATCTCTCATCCCAGATATCCACTTTTCTACTCAGGGCAATCTAAAATCTGCCCACTTCACCTGGGTGGGAGATCACCACTGAGTTAACACTAGCCGCTCCCAGTGATTTCTGCTCAGACTTTACCTCCTCCTCCGGACTCTGGCCAGAAATCCTGCCCTTCTCCCTGGGCTTCTGTGGTGCTGTGCTCTTCTTTGTGCCACTATCCTGGCAGGTGTCCTGACTCATAACTTCAGCGGTCCCTGTGTTTTACTTTAGAGCTCGCCCTTCCTTCACACTGGCCCCCTGCGGTGCACACATGCATGGTATATATCAGTGTGTGTCTTCACTTACTGGTGGTGACTACGACCTGCCCACCACTGACTTCCTTCCAGTTTGGAAACACTTGAGTCTGGTGACATCTTCTTACTAGAAATCTTAGGGAGACAGCAACATGTATCTGTTCTTCAGTCTTTCTCTTCCATGGCCCCCATATCTAGTCAGGAACTACATCTACTTTGAATTTCCTCATGAACATATCCATATATTTGCAAAAGTGTTTCCTTCAATTATAAAAGAATCTATTCTAGGACAGGCTCTTTGAATTCACACACACAAAATGCCACCACCATCCTAACATTTCAACATGCACACTTCTCAGAAAGAGGTGTCAATGGACTGGTAATCTAAAGCAAGTGGAAAAAAAGAACAGAATTTGCTCTTGACAAATAAAGGCACGGACATGGTTTTATTACCTGGCCTTCCATAGATTTTTCAGTGTCATCGGTTATTCTTGATATACATCTGCTCCACAAATAATGACGAGCTAATTCTGCTGATAAACCATGATCCTGAATGGAAAATATCATAAATCAAAACATCCTAAAGTGGAGATCCACCGTAGGTAGAATGTGGCCAAGTGAAAAGGTACAGGGTGATGAGAAAGAATTCTCTGCTCTGCAAGAATGGAGACGATGGGTACAGAGAGGCCTGATGCCCAGTCTCTGTCCCTGGATGATCATGCTCAGAGCCAAGAGAAGAATATTCTAGAAGTTTAATGTGGTCTTGATTCCAGAGTTATTTATCCTGTTTTTTTTGCCCATTAAATAAAGCCTAATCCCTTGGCCAGGCCTCCAGTGTCCTTCTTGACATGCAAATGCTTATCCAAGACTGACGTCCAGTCCCCTCGGACTGCCCTTGGAAGTGCTCATGCTCCAGTCATCCTTCCCAGAAAGGCTCTGTGTTATGCTGTCTCTAGGCCTCTGTACTTTTGCTTTTTCTTGCTTAATTATCTCCACCTTTCATCTTCCCTTAGTCGTTCCTCAACCTGCTACAACTTTGAGGTTTTCCGTGAAGGCAGCCATCAGAAGGCCTTAACCATTCCAACTCGCATATCCCATTCCTGTCCCTCTCACAGGCAGTGTGATTCTTACTAAAATAGATCAAGTGATTCTGTGATCTTTCCCCAATAAGGTCAGCCCGCAGGAGGAGGTTCCAGTTCTTTCCATCTTCTCATCCAGCATGCACCTCAGCAATAAGAGCCCAATAGAGAAATGCTTCTAGAGGTTTCTAAGAGGAAAATGAAAAGACTTGTTCATTCCCCACCACTTTGGAAGGTTCCTTCTGCACTTCTAATTCCTACTTATCCTTCTGTCACTCCTGTGGGTCAGGAAGCACAGGTTTTCTCATACTTCTTTTCCATGAGCACAAACTGGGGCCCAGAGGATTGAGGTGTCTTATCCAACGTCACATGTCTAGAAAGTGGAAACACCCACCAGGAATTCAGGTCTAACCTTTCTTCCCTGATGAGTCCTCCATTTCTTTTGTCCCAGCAGGGCACCCGTCCGCCCCACCTGTGGTGAACACTGTGCAAGGCAAAGTCCTGGGGAAGTACGTCAGCTTAGAAGGATTCCCACAGCCCACGGCCGTTTTCCTGGGTGTTCCCTTTGCCAAGCCTCCTCTTGGACCCCTGAGGTTTTCTCCACCACAGCCCGCAGAGCCATGGAACTATGTGAAGAACGCCACCTCCTACCCTCCCATGTGAGACCCTGATGTATTATCTGGGGATATTGAACTTGGAAATATGTCAGTGTCTTCCTAGCTAACTGTCATTGGGCCTTTTGTCTAACATTCATGCCTCATTTTTTCATTTGTAAAATGAGAGTAATAATTGATGTCTGGGACTAACGTTAATCTTAGCTGACTTCTTGCACAAGCAGTAAGTACTTGTACTCTAGAATGATCAGTCACTACTATCAGCCTTACTGTGCACTGAACTAACTTTAGGACCTCTTATCAGGGCAGCCAACTGTGATTTGGGGGCTAGGAGGATGACAGAACCTTAGCAGGCCAGAGCAGCGAGGGCGTTAGGGACAGCACTCACCTCACCTGGACTGGGTCAACTGGGGCCCCGTGTAGGAGAGGAATTCACCCAAGGGGACACAGCAGGTCAGTGGATGAAGCATAACCAAGATGTCGTTTTCCTGAGCTTATTGATAAAATGCCACTCCTGACCTGAACAAGGTACATGTTTTTTATGGGCACAAGTTCTCCTGGTTGATGGAAGTCTCCCAAGAACTAGAGCCTGTCTGCCTGATGGAGGAGCATGGGCCCCCTGCAGCCCACTGTACAAAGCCCAGCAGAGGGCAGGGTCTGTCCAGACAGTGCAGAGAATGTCATCTAAGGCAGACCAGCATATGAGGACCAGAACATCCCAATGGCTCTGGGAAGGGAAGTAGTGCCCAGTCATTCTCCTTCTGCAGAGTTGGAAGGGTCTGGAGAACCCCAGAGAACAGCAGGGATCCTCTCATGCACCCATGCACCGATAGCTCCCCCATTTGCAGGCTTAAACCTTCCAGGGCAAAGGTGAGTCTCAGCAACATGTCCAGCTTACTACTGCTGAAACTTTAGGTGTTTCCTCTCACATTGCAGGTGTTCCCAAGACCCAGAGGGAGGACAGAGTCTCTCAGAGCTCTTTACTAACAGAAACGAGACCGTTCCTGTCAAGTTTTCCGAAGACTGTCTCTACCTCAATATTTACACTCCTGCTGACTTGACAAAGAGCAGCCGATTGCCAGTAAGCACCGGACCACAGGTCCAGACTCGTGAGATCTAGCAGCTGGATCTTCTGTGTAGTTAGAATGGGATGAAGACAGCTGGGGGCAGGAAGAAAAGGTCAAGGATTGATTCAGGGCCCCAAAGCTTTGATTAATCACCAGAACAGCAAATTCTCCTTCCCTGTTTGTCCAGTGACGTCAGAGTTTGGTGGATGTTTCTGGACGCGCTTCTTAGTTTCTAATGTCTCTCACACTTAGGACTGTGCTGAGCAGTCCCATTTCCTAGGGTAAGAATCTGATCTCCAGACACATTTCCCACTCTCATGTAGCTATAGCTATTATCGTAGCTGAATGAGAACTGGTGCTCATAGAAAATGCTGTACAACAAATGTTTAGCAGTGTTATTTACAGTTGTCAAAACCTGAATGCAGCTCGATGCTTTTTAGTGGCCAAATACATAAAGTGTGAGACATTTAAATAATAAAATCCTACTAACAGTAAAAAAGGGCGAGCTATAGATACACTCCTATGAATGGTGGTATTGAGTACACAGAAGCCACTTTCAGAAGCATATACTCTGTGAGTGAAATTAAATGACATTTGGGACAAGTTATGTGTATTAAGGACAGGCGTTATATCATTATTTGCCAGGGTTGTGATATGGGAAGGACCTGACTACAAAGAGGCAGTTCTTGGGAATATGATTTTATTCAGCCTCTTGGCTGAAAGCATAATTTTTAATAAACTTAAACTGAAAAGGAACAGAAAATTAAACAGTCCATATGATTGTTTATAAGAAAAAATGGGGCTCTGATAGGGCAAGCCAGGGCACCAGTGGTCAGGCAGGACAGGAGCATGAGTCTTTTTAAAATAACCTTTTAATACTAAATTTTTGTGAATTTCATACAATATATCTCGATCATATTTAGATCTCATCCCCTAGCTTCATCTCATTTTTTTCCCCAACAATTTCATGCATGATTTTATATATACATATATATATATATATGTATATACAAGACTCCTAGAGATTCAAATTTGTGCCAGAAATGCCCCTCAGAGTGGGTCTTTTGATCTTTAAACCATTTTTCCTGGTTGAGGACTGGGAAAAGCAGCCAGGATGTCACCTTTCTATGCACAGCATTGCGATAACCTTCACTGTCCAGTGACAAAGGCGTGATGGCGGGGAGCCTGGGCCTATCTCAGAAGAGTTTCTTTACCTTTTGTCAATAGTACTGGATTTTATTGTAGTTAATTTCAGTCTGTAATTGCTTTTGGAACAGGCTGTTGACCAAATCAGAGAGCATTTCCCATGTGAATGAAGAGCCAGTGATGGGGCAGGCTGCTATCTGTAGGCTAGGAGTTGGGAAGAGGCTGTGGGAAAAAGACAAACCCTGGGGTATAACAGGTCAGATGTTAGCAGGTTGCCTGTCTGCCAGGAGCACCATGTGGCATGGAGCCCTGGAGTGGGGTAAGAAAACTTAAACTTGGGACCACAGTTGGGCCCTCCATGTCCTTCTTGGCATGCAAGGAGGGGGAGGGCAAAGGTTCATTCACTCCGACTCTGGTTTCTTCATTCATGTACTGTGCATTCAGTGTCCCATACACAGGGTCAGAGTTGGAGTCTCCTAGAAGAGGAATGCGAGCCATTCCCATGTGGTCCTGTATCAAAGAACCTTGCCAAGGGGTTTGTACAGACTTATCACAACCTCTGCAGCATGTCACTGTCCACCAGCCTTTATACTCAGCTTTCCTTCTAAGATGACTCTGTCTAGACACCACGGCAGGTGGCAGGGGCCCTGAGTGTTGAGAGACAGGGTGTCTGGTTGTCCGGAGTCGGAGATGCTCCATTTTTGGATACACGTTCTAGAGTCACAGGGTCTGTGTTTAAATTCTGGATCTGCCTTTGACTCCTGCTCTAACAGTTGACTCAGTGTGTTATGGCCTCAGTCTGTGGGGATTGAGAGTTTAATACAGGTTTTGGGACAGATGGCCTGGTCAATCTTTGCCTCTACCTTTTATCAGCTATGTTATCTCCGTAAGCAACTTACCTTAGTTTCTTAACTTGTTTTTATTTTGTTGAGACAGAGTCTTCTTACTAAGTAGCTGTACTATGTTTCTGTTACTATGATAGAACACCGACCAAAATAAACTCGAAGAGGAAAGGGTTTGATTTTGCTTATGACTTACAGTCTATCACAGAGGGAATCCAGATAGGAACTCAGGGCAGGGACCTGGAGATAGGAACTGAAGCCCAGCCATGGAGGAATGCTGCTTACTGGCTTACTCCTCTAACCTGTGTTCAGCCTGATTTCTTACGCAGTCCGGGATCACCTGTGCAGAGGTGGCCTCACCCATCATGTGCTGGGCCCTCCCAGGTCACTCAACAATCAAGAAAATGCCTCACCCTGTAAATGAACCCACATGGAAGGTCATTGGAGGACTCAAATTTAACTCTATAGGCCTTAAAAATAAAAATAAAAAGTAATACTATTATATTAACATATGTGAAATTGAGTGGAAGTTCATAAGGATGGACACAGACACAGCCAGGAATCTAAACACAATCCAAATGTTCTTTGTGGAAATTCACAAAAATTCACTTAAAAGTTATTTAGAAATATTTTTAAATATTTAATTTGTATTTTTTATGTGTCTGAGTGTATTGCCTACATGTATATAAGTACACCCATGTTTACAATACCCATGGATGTCAGAAGGAGGCGTCAGATCCCCTGGAACTGGAGTTACAGACAGTTGTTAGCTGCCATGTACATGGTGGGAATTGAATCAGGTTCCTGTGCAAAAGCAGTCAATGCTTTTAATTGTAGGGCCAGCTAACCCACCTCTACTTAAAAACAAAGGAATGAGGGAAGGAAAAGAAGGAAGGAAAAGAAAGACAGAAAGAAAGAAAGAAAGAAAGAAAGAAAGAAAGAAAGAAAGAAAAAGAAAATGCTTCACAGACATTCCCACAGGCCCATCTAATAGAAGAAATTCCCCAACTGAACATTCCAAGGTGTGTCCAGTTGAGAATTGAAGCTATCCAGAAAAATAACCCCTGTCTGGACTGGAGCTTGCTATGTAAACCAGGGTGGCCTTGAACTCACAAAGTTCTTCGTGCCTCTACCTCCCAAGTGTCTGCCTGCCTTAGTTTCTAATCTGTCACACAGTGTAGTATTCTCCTCTACAACATAGAAAGATTATTTCTTCTGCTTAAAAAAATCATCCTATGGGGCTGGAGAGATGGCTCAGTGGATAAGAGCACTGAGCACTGACTGGTCTTGCAGAGGACCCAGGTTTGATTCCCAGCACCCACATAGGGAGTACCAGGGGATCTGACTCCTCCTCTGGCCTTCCTGGGCACTGCACAATATGGGTACGCCTAACTACATGCAAGCAACATACTCATATGCAAAATAAAAATAATAATTAAACTATTAAAAATTCTTCTTTCATAAAACACATTTGATTCATTTTTATTTTTAACACAATTATAGTTTTCACATTCTCATTTGTTTCCTGCTGTACAGGAATTCCAAGTTATGCCATCTCCACACTCTTAAATTTTTATCAAGATTTCTTGGAACATAGTAGGTTCTGACCTAACATTTCCAAAGGTCTGAAGACACGATGGAGAAGCAGAGATGAGCTGCGCCGAGTAGGGTTAAAGGATCTGGGTGTGCTGAACAGGCATTTTAGAAAGGGGCACCATCAAGGTGGTGTTTCCTCCTCAAAGAATCACTCACAGAGAAGTTTTATGTATCACTGAAGACTTACTGTTATTTGATGTAGGACAATACATGGCTGGGCTCTTTCTTATGTTTCGGTGCCTGCATGGTCCAGGAATTCCCGATGATACTACGGGAAACAAAAGACATCCTCAGACTTTGATGTTCCCTATGACAGTTTTCTGAATTTGAAGGCATTGCCTATGACCATACCATCCTGAATTGGTGTCTGACCTCATCTGACGTCATCAAAGGATGTCAGAACAAGTAGAGAGACAGGGAAATTGGGCATGACATTTTGAGCCTGGTCTGGGAGAGTGTCTGTGTGTTGGAGTCTTGCTGGACACTGGTGTGGATTCAGTGAGATCTTCCTTGAACCATAGACTAGGCACAGGTAACTAAAACAGAGGATCTACCTCCACAGTCTTTGTAATTCCGTCATCTGTGGCCTGTGTGGTTGTGTTTTTCTTCAGGTGATGGTATGGATCCATGGAGGTGGACTAGTAGTAGATGGAGCATCAACCTATGACGGACTGCCTCTCTCTGTCCATGAAAACGTCGTGGTGGTGGTCATTCAGTACCGCCTGGGCATCTGGGGATTCTTCAGGTAAGATATTGGATATCATTATCTGTATATGAGTCCCTATGTTCATCAGTTTTCTGTTAGTATAACAAAGTCTTGAAGCCTTGTGATTATATAGAACTCAAACTTATTCAGGTTACAGTTATGGATTTATCAGATGAGCTGTTGGTGAGAGACTTTGGATGAATATTGTGCAGAAACAGAAAAGGAATCTGAACATGTAGAGACAGATCACATGATAGGGCAAAGTGTCAGTGAGAGAGGATGGGGATAGCTTCTCTTCTCTTATAAAAAGTCATGCACTGGAGAAACAATCAGGTCACAAGATCATTACATTGATTCCTTCCAAGGGTTCATTCCCCACTGTCCTAATAATAAGTCTACCAGGTCTCACATATTCCAGGACCTATCACTGCTAAATAATGCAACAACAGAGAACCCAAGATTTCCATATTGAACTTTTGGTTGGTAAACAATGTGCAAGCACATGGAATAAGTACCACTCCTTCCTAGAACCCTTGTTAAAGCTCCTTGTGTCTAGCAAGTTTATCATATAACCATTTTCTCTTATACATCTGTTATTTTAATACTATGGCTCTGCTGCACAAATTGTCCTGTGCTCTGTGAGACATAGCAAACTTGTCATTCCTTTGTAAAAACTTCTATGTTGTTTCCAATGATAGAGGTTCTTGCCAAGTCCCATAGCACCTGCACCACCTGCATTATATGTAGCTTAACACACACTTTGTTTCTGTGGTCCTATAGCCTTTTATATATTTTATATATTTATATATTCTCCCAACAGTAATTCTCTTCTCTGGATGCTTACAAGGCCCATGTCCTAGTTTGCTTTCTGTTGGTATGACAAACCCTGACCAAATGCAACGTCAGGGAGGAAAAGATTTAGTGGGTTTACATTTCCAGGCTACAATCCATCATTGATGAAGTCAGGGCAGGATTTCAAGCAAGAACTGAATCAGAGATCACGGAGAACACTTCTTATTTGTTTCTCCCTGGATGATGCTAGCTAGCTTTCTTATGTACCCCAGATCCCTCTGACTAGGGAGGTTGCCATCCACGGTGTTCTGGGTCCTTCTGCATCAATCATCAATCAGTCATCAATAAGACAGTCTTTAACAGACATGGCTGCAAGCCAATAAAATAGTTGTTAGTTGTGTCAAGCTGATATTAAAAACTAACCAGCACAACCCACATGCTCATTTTATCCATATCGCTAAGAACTGGCATCGCCTCAGTGACATCTTCCCTTGTTGTGCAGTCTGAAATAACACATTAGAGTCTCATGACTACTTCTTCTTTACTCAAATTTCCTTTGCTAGTTGAGGACACTATATTGTCATTTATCTGATTGTTTATGGTCTGCAGTAGGAACCGAGTATACTCAGGTCAAAGATTTCATCTGTTTTGTTATCAGATGATCTGTAGCTATTTTTGAGATGGGGTCTCTCTGAAACTCCAAATGTCCTGGCAGTAGCTATGTAGACCAGGCTGGCCTCTGTCTCATAGAGATGCCCTTGCTTCTGTCTCCTAAGTACTGGGAATAAAGGCATGTGCCACAATACTTGAATGAGATCTAACCTTTAGATCCTACTTGGATGCATGGTAGATCTTGGTACATAGTTTCTAGAAAATAAGTGTATAGTTCCAAGAGAACATTGCTGGAGGGATGAGAGGCATGTGAAAACTCAGATCACGGATACAGAGCCCAGTGTTATTTCAGAAAGCTCACTGAGAGATCCAGGCTTGCTCTGGCTCTGATGGTGCATCCATGACACCCTTGTCTCCACCCAATGTTGTCTTACAGCACCGGAGATGAGCACAGTCGGGGGAACTGGGGTTACTTGGATCAGATAGCTGCACTGCGCTGGGTCCAAGATAACATTGCCAACTTTGGAGGGAACCCAGGATCTGTGACCATCTTTGGAGAGTCAGCAGGAGGTGCAAGTGTCTCTGCTCTTGTAAGTGTTCTTGGCACCAAGTCCCTTGTCCATACCTGATGCGGTTACTGACGAACGCTGCTGGAAATGGGCCAGTTCAGCCCTAGGCTTTTCTGCTTCCAATGCCTGAATTCTGGTCAACTCTAGTCATTGTTCAGTATTAGATGGTAGAGGTCTAAGGATCAAACTTTGGCTCCTAGGAAATGCAGAGCTCAGCTTTATGTCTTGGGCTGTAACAAACATCCGCTGTAGATTGCACCATGCCATTTCTCCTCTTCTCAGTTATTGAAATTCTTTTTCTTTGATAATCAGGTTAACATAGGATTGATGTCCATGGAGAACTAGTTTTGGGTGTAAACTCCAAATAGGAAATAAGAAGAGCATGAGTTAGATCCTGTATAATTGCTTGTTTCATGACTACATGTACCCACTGAAGGGACTAAATTCTCAGAGAAGGCAGGGTGGTCCTCAGAGGTTGCCCAAGGGCTTTTCCATGCCCAGGAGTGAAGGCCCCAGTCTCTGGGACTGAGTGACAAGATGGGCTGACATGCAAATATGTGAGAAACTGAGATGGAGACTGGATTGAGGAGCCTTAAAAAGGGGGATGTGAGTCACAGGCGCACTGTGGGATAGGAAGTGTCTCTGTGGCAATTAGAACAGGACAGGAGGACTCTGAGGAAAGCAATGGAGGGCACGGGGAGCAGCTAGAATCCCTGTAGTTTCTTCAGAGTTCATCAGAGAATTAGCCCCATCACTTCATTGTTCAAATACACATCAACTTTATACTTTAATCTACAAAGGAAATGTTCATATTTTTTAAGTAGGGATAAAGTATCTCATGTTTTCTTATATGTGAATATTAGCATTCAGTCTTCAGATATGTGATTTTAATTTGGAATACTCATAGCATTCAGGAAACTGGGAGATAGCCATAGGAGAGAGGGGAATTTTGAGAGGATTGAGATAGAATACAGTGATACAAAGTGGAAAAGAAGAATAATGGAACGGGAAGGATTAAATATATATAGTTTGAATATATTATCTAATATATAAAGAGATAGAGACAGAGAGAGTTAAATAGAGTCACCCTGTAATATGAAGACAACTCTCCATCTAGACTCCTCATCCTTGTAAAAAAAAACACCAGTAACAGGAATGGGTTACTTATTTTTGAATTTTTGGCCAGTGAGTTCCTATAGACCCCCAAACATTATGGGCCATTGCTACACTCTTGGTTACCTCCCAGAAGATGAGAGTAAGACCCTATCATCAAAGATAACACATAGTTGCGTCATAAAACATGGAGAAACCAAGAAAGTGCTGATCTGGAAGCGTCATTTTTCTCAGTTAACTCTCACAGTGCTGGTAGGTGATGTACATGCTGCTGGAGGAGAACAGCAAACCTCAGTCTTACCCAGCTCATGTGAGCAGTAATAAGGATTGGCCTTTCAAGGTACACCGTCTAGTGCAATAGTGGCACAATGTTATGGGAGTAACCAAGTTCCTTGTATGTGGATTTAAGGCCCAATCCATGAGGTGGAATTAATACGTGGCACCATTAGCAGGACAAAAAAACCTGTAAGTAGACAGGGCAGGAGCAAGAGGTGGTGGATGATTTCAAGGAAACCATGTGTTCCAGATGTCATGGCAGTTATACATATGAACTTAAAGCAATTATGGCAGCATGCACAGGACCGGCTAAAACTCAGACCAGACATGATCTCAGCAAGGTGGGTGTTGGTTGGCAATAAGTCCCTTCTCTGGCTGAGGAGCTGTAGGAATTTGATTGTTGCTGGGAAAAGAGTCAGTTTTCTTTGGGGTGTTACCCTGGTAGGGTGACAAGCTCCAAGGCAGTTTCCACACTCAGGAGTATTTAGGCATTACAAATTGGACTTGATGGGAAAGCAATGACAAAAATACAATGTTGGGTGCATAAGGACTTGGGGGGGGTGAAAATCTGAAATGACTTGGGTTGGGAAATGGAGAATATGATCAGAATACATTGTATTAAATTCTGAAAGATTGAAAAAACATTTTTAAAAGTGGAGTTTTCCACACAGATGGAAATTACTCATTTGAACTCACAGAAAAGGTGACAGCTTTCACAAGAACCATGTAAGCTCAAGTCAGACAAAATCCCATCATAGACATGGGATAAGTGGATCAGAAACCCCATCCCTACCTGAGGAACTATCAGAAACCGATGACTGCTAGGATGGGGAGAGTCAGTCTCATTTAAGAGTGTGACTCTTGGTAGGCTGACCTGGCTCCAGTTGCTGGATTCACACTAAAGGGCATTTAGGGACACAAATTTGACTCTATATGTTCATATATTTAGGAAACCAAGGTACATAGTTTACATGATCAAAGCCCACCTGAACTACAGCACTAATTCTAGCCCAATCTGGGCTATATAGCAAAACATTGCCTAAGAAAATGTGAAAATATATAAGATAAAATAAACCCAGGAAAGAAAAAAAGAATCACCTGCTATTTAAAGATAATCACTGTAGTCATAGTGATATGTTTGTCTCTGGTCTTTGACACAAATTTATCTGTATGCTTGTCTGTCTCTATAAATGTTATCCATCCATCTATTCAACTATTTAAAAATTCTGTATTACATACTTAAGTTGGGTCTTATTTTATTTCACAGTTTAAGAAACTTTCATTAAAATACCATAAAAGCATTTCCTTTAATAGCAACCAGCCTTCTGTAATATCATTTTAAAAATTATTGCATAGCATTCCAAGGTAACAAAAGACATTGTTTATTGACTGAATCTCACTGGAATGTTGAACTATTTATAATTTTTAACATTATTAATATTAGGAACACACATCATTTTTAAGTGTATATGAGTGTGTTGCCTTCATGTATGTAAATGTACCTGTGTCCTGCAATGCCTGCAGAGGTCAGAGAACAGCATTGGATCCCTGGAACTGGAGTTACAGATAATTGTTTGCTGTCATGTAGTTTCTGGGAATCAAACCCAGGTCCTTTACAAGAGCAGCCAGTGCTAACAACCTCTGAGCTTTCTTTTTGGCCTCAGGAACACACATTATTTCATGAGTTTCTAGGATCACTTTCCTCAGGACAGATTTTAAAATGAACTTCTAAAATAAAATTTGTGTTTAAGAATTGACAAACTGTCTTCAAAGTAGTTTCAGTTATTGTCATAGCATTTGCAAATCCTTCCTATTTACTTTGAAGCTCTGGCTTTATCTCACTGGGGGTCTTGTGGAGAAGTTGGTTCCAGGGGGTGTTCTTGGATACATACTTGAACTTGCACATGTGAGGACCTCTTATGTCTACAGAGCACCAGAGTCTGCAGGCGAATGACCAGGGCAGAGCAGCAAGTGGATGAATTTTTCAAGGGTAGATTAGCCACTGACCCTCCTTTGAGCACAACCATTCTTTTTCTTCTCTCCCTACCAGGTATTCTCTCCTTTGGCTAAGAACCTCTTCCACAGGGCCATTTCTGAGAGTAGTGTGGTCCTCACTCCTTTCTTCTATGGGGGAGATACCAGGCCCATGGCTAAGGTAGGTGTCATCCTGGACAGTTCCTGGACTCTATCTTCTACTCTCCTGGGATCTTTAAGGATCTTTTTTACTGTGATAGTCAGTGGAGGTGCTCAAGACTTCCTTGGAACAAGAATAGGTAAACACAAAGGGCTTTTTAACGTACCAAATCTCACCCACATGGTGCAAGTTCTGAAGGATTTTCATGTTAATCATATTATCTGGTCCGTTTCCTGTACACATCACATTGAATCATCACCTTCATCTATGCATAGGTAAACTGAGGCACAAACAGACAGTGGATTTTCTGAGGTGACATGAAAGTGGTGGAGTAGAATCTGAAACCAGACATTGAAATTCTTGATTTCAAACCTTTCATTCTCATTGAAAACAGGCTCTTAGAGGCATTTTACCTTAAGAACACTCTTCCTGTCCTTTGTGGTTCTAGGATGGACATGCACCCATCTTATCAGTATTAAGGGAACAGAGTCACCGACATCATTAAATGAGATTATGCCATAGTTCCAATCAGTAATGGAGGTTATACTTTGTAGGACTCAGCACCTACACGTGGTGGCCTATAGTTCTTTCAGCAATCCCCTGACGTCTTTGGAAATTAGGCATGATATAGAACCCACTATCTACATGGACGTAGGGAAGGGAAATTGCTTTTAAACTCTCCTGCTTCTTGTGATCTCTTCAGAAAATTGCTACTCTTGCTGGTTGTAAAACCACCACATCAGCTGTCATGGTTCACTGCCTGCGCCAGAAGACAGAGGACGAGCTCATGGAGGTTACACAGAAAATGGTAAGTGGCCCCTGTCCTGTGTACTTGATCTGAGGCTTCATTGGTTCAGCTGTCCTCTGTCCTGAAATCACCTGGAACAGTTTCTCATCTCTCACAGTGTGTCAATCTCCTGACCTAAATTGATATATTTTCATGTGTTTCTTATTATGAAATACCTCAAATGTAGAAATGTTAATAAGATCATAAGGATAAATTGCATGAATGCTCCTACCTGGCTTTATGAAAATTTAATATATTGAAAGTCTTATTTTTAGGTCTATTGAAAGACAAAATATTGCATATCTCACATATCACTACCAAATTCAGTTTTGGGGAGGAGGACCTGCTACACGAGGCTTTAAGGAAAAATGTCACTATTATATTAGTGGATGCAGAGATTAACTTGAAGTATCAGTGTTCTGCAGGTTTTTCTAAGACAGTGCCTCAGTTGGGGTTCTAGGACAGCCATCTGTCTTTACACTGACCTTTCATCTGTCCATTCACCCCAAGGATGTATTCTGTCTACTATTTTCATCAGTTCTGTAGAGGCACATTCGAAATATTTGATTCTACTTTCAACCTACTCACCCTTCATGAATCATCAAGTCATCCTATCCTTTCACACAGGCCTCTAAAGCAATGCTGCATCCTTCACCTACCTGCTTGTTTTGATTTGGTTATCAATGAATTCACCCAGTTCAACAGTAATGCTTGTATTGACCAACCTCTGCCTCTTCATCCATCCATCCGTTTTCTGTCAGGTCATCTATCCACCCAAGATTAGTATAAGGAGAGAGGTCAAAAGGGAAACAATGAGGATATACATTAAACATTATCCCTGATAATGTAATATTCTCCATGGAGAAGCACAGCCATGTACTTTCTGAATTAAATATGGTGACAGGTCAGAGAGAGGACACATTATCATCAACAGGATTATTTTTCAGTCAAGTGCCGTTTGGTGACTGGTGATTGCTCAAGGGAGTCTGACATCACGGATCAGTACACACAGCAAACATGGAGAGGACAGGGCGGCCAGGGCCAGATGGAACTTCTGCTTTGTGAAGAGAGTGTGAACGTCAGTTTAGGAGACACTAAGTTTGTGTCATCTCTGATTGGGCCACGGATACTCTAGGAACATCTGGATCCCAGAGACATCCTCTCATGCTGTATTATTTCTGCATGTCCATTGATTGAGTCAATGTGGACTTAGTACTTTCATTGTTAAACTCACGTAAGATGACCAAGATGTTCAAAGAGTTAAGACAGCTATTTTACAATAGACAGAAAAAAGGAAACATTCTAGTCAGTCTCCATACGGCACAGGAGAATCCGGCTTACACAGGAATAGTTGGTGTGTGTGAGAAAATGCAGAGAACCCAAGACCCAGGACAGCCTGAACTTTTCTCAGTGCTTTCCACTTAGTGCTTCCAGAATTATCCTTGGCCCTCATCACACACACACACACACACACACACACACACACACACACACTCCTGTTGGTGTGCACCAACTCTGCACACTCTTCCATGGTGGGATTGTAATGGGCATCAGACATGTCCTAGAGGCTTCCCACATAAAGGTGAGACAAGGAAGCTAAAGTGAGTCAAGGCAATGACTACACTCTTCTGTAACAAAGGAAGGCATGGGTTAGGACAAGTTTCAACGAGCTTGCAGGTGTTTGAGTTTCCTGATTCCAGGTGAAAACAAAGTTCCTTGAACAGAAAAAGGAACGTGTTTCAATAGACTTGTCATAAAATCTAAATGTTCTATAGCCAATGGGTTAGGACATACCTGAACGCAGATGCTAGGAAGGTATTTGAGATGTACCTATCAGGATTACTCAACTTTCCTTTATTCTAGCAATGCAGATTCATACCTTATCTAGACATAAAGTAATTATTCCCCAGCTTCAGTAATAGTTTGAGGGTAAACTCAGTTGTCCTGACATGGTTTCAGGAAGATCTCTGAGTTGTGTGGAGATAGACTGTAGGGAAGGGGAAGTCAGGTGTAGAAAACCAGCTGTGAAGACCCAGCATGGCATTAATTCAGTCAAAGAAGCAGGTAGTTTGTACCATGGCCTGATCATTCAGGCGGCGATAAGATGTAGCTGGAATCTAGAATCTTCTTTAACTGCTCTCCATATTCGGGGAGGGACATGGCACACTGGTTCATAGGCAGTCCTCTGAATTAATGAGGCCAGAGTGAGGAAAAAGGCACCATGCTGCTGCTGAGGGGAAAGTGCCTCCTGCTGTTCAACCTAGCTGTGGCCTTGTCTCTGCACCAGGCCTCTGTGGCCCTCACCACCTCACCCCATCCCTATGCCTCCTAGAGGATAAACTGAGATGTTGAGGTGTAGATGCCACTGAGAGCAGGTAAGAAAGCACGGGCACACTCAGCAGCGTCCTCCCCATCGTTCCAGTGACGCTGAGGGCGTCCCAGGCTGTCCCTTAACTCGTGCTACCCCTCTGTCCCCCTCCTCCTCCCGCACCCATGCCCAGAGGACTGTTCATATCCCCTTTTCATTTCTGTTGCTGTGGTAAAACTTCCCTACGGGGTGAAACAACTTCGGGGAGAAAGTGATTGCTTCAGCTGACAGTTCCAGTGGTCCATCCCTGTGATGAAGTCCCAGCAGCCGGGACTTGAAGCAGCTCCCGACATCACCTCCAGGTCAGCAGCAGAGAAGGGAATGGACACATGCTCACTCGCTGGCTTGTGCTCAGCTCCATTTTCCCACTCTCACACAGTCCAAGACCGTCTGCCCAGGGACGATCCCCCCACGGTGAGCGGATCATCCCACAATTGACTTCAGACAATTTCCCATGACTTGCCACAAGCCAACTTTGTGTGGCCCGTATTTGCTGAAATTGTCTTCCCACATGATTCAAGGTTGTGTCAAGTTGACTACTAAAGCTGACCATCAGAGGCCTAGTACCTCGTACTCTTGAGCTGGGACTAGCCTAGAAAGTATCTGGAATGAATGCCACCTTTTATTCCTGAGGACAAGCTAAAAGGTACGACTTTCCCACAGACAAGTTTTCTCACTTTCTCTGCTTTTGTCTCCACAGAAATTTGCAACTGTTGATTTTGTTGGAGACCCTAGAGAGGTAAGGCCCTTTCATTTCTGAATTTTTAACCATGACACTCCATGAAGAATAATCATATGTAGAATGGTGCTTTTTCTTTTCTTTTCTTTTTTTGGTGTGCATATGTCTACAGAGAGAGGAAATCACTTGCCAGGGTAACAAACCTAGTAAGATCAAGGGCAGGATAGTCTGACTCTTAATTCAGTGCTTCCAGTCAAAAACTCGGTGTGCCCTGGAGCCACCTACCCATTTCTAATGGAAAGTTCCTGTATCCACCATGACTCTGTGAGAGAGGATGTACTTGAACGTTCCATGCTCATAAGACTTAGATGACTGTGGTACCCTGGAGTTATCATGAGGATCACAGGTCTACTAAGAGAATATAAGATTGATAAGCAGTGAGGACAGAACCCGGGATCTCAGTGCCTGAGGACTCCACCCTCCTCCCAGTTCCCAGGAAATCCTCCAGCGCCCTGTTCTCATCTTTCCCCCCCACGTCTCTCAGATGTAGACAGGCTGTGGAGGTGTTAGCTATGCAGCATCTAAGGTCCTGCTCTCTCTGCTCTTTCCTGGAATCCAGCACCTCCCTGATACGTCCTATGAGAGGAAATTAGATGGCTTCTGACAAGCAGAAATGTTTTAATAAGCACTTACACTGTGCCCGGGTAGGATATAGGAACAGAGATACAATGGTCAAAGAGACAAAAACTCTGTAAGCTGGGTGCCTCCTCAACTCTGCCTCTTCTTTAAACAGCTCATATAAATATGATATATATATATATTATATATATATATATCCTGTCATACATTCTGTTATTTTGCTTACTCTCTCAAACTCACATAGATGTCTTCATTTTGGTCTATTTTCTTATTTTCTTAAAAAAATATCAGTAACAATTATTTGCTTTTTTCGTTATCCTATACATTCTTAGGTTTTAGTGTGGACTGTTACTCAAAATTTTATTATTGTTAGTAGTAGCTAAATTTGTTTTGAATTATTTTGCTCGTAGGCACAATACATACTGACCACTCTCGTCTCCTGCCTCCCTGGGCACTGCCCTGCTCCCACAGATCTCTGTCTCATATTCATGACTATTTGTTTTGTTTTTTGACCCACTGAGGTTAACCAGGGCTGTCTGCGCGACCATGGGTTTGGAACTCTCTGTTCGAGGCTGGGGTCTCAACAGTTTGTGTGCAACTAAAGGCAGTGATTCCTCCTCTTCCTTTACTTACCAATAGTCAACTATTAGGAGATACAACAGCACAGTAGTTGTAAGGCAGAAGCCAAAGAAACATACAGGTATTTGTGGTCAACATATATGAATTCCCTCCCTGATGGTGCTTTATGGTAAATAAATTCTACATATGAATAACATTTTACAAGAAGATTATATCATATAATACATTTTTCAACATGAATGGACACATAAAAATATGATTAAAATATCATTACTGCTTGGTATTTGCTGATTAAGATTTCACTTCAGTTTTGCAGCCATATCTGGAAATTGGGATATATCTGTCATATGGTTTATAGTTTACTATGGGTAAATCCATCTTTCAGTCCCATTCCATCATCACCTTATCACTGCTGGATTCCCAGTCACAGTTCTGCCCTTGGTGACTCGTAGACGTAGCCCCCTTTAGGATCCTTAGTTCCTGTGGGTATCGTCACAGGAATCTATATATTGGCAAGCCTTCAGACAGACAGAGGGTGGACACTGTTGTCACGTGGAGAAGCGTCATCATAGACGTTGCATTTCTGTTTCCCCAGAGCTATCCTTTCCCGCACACTGTGATTGATGGAGTGGTGTTCCCAAAGACACCAGAAGAGATTCTGGCTGAGAAGAGTGTCAACATGGTGCCGTACATGGTGGGGATCAACAAGAATGAGTTTGGCTGGTTGCTTCCCCAGGTTAGAACCTATGATCTCTTAGTCAGACATACACATTCTCAACCTCACAACCTAGACTTTATTCCTATGGCTTCTTTCTATTCCAAGTCTTCCTCAGTCCAGGGAAGTTATGTTCACTGACATGAATAGATGGTTCTTTGGAAACATTCTCCACAATGATCGACTCTCCAGAATTTCAGCTCTGAGAATCCCTATGTCCCCTTAAAGAATCATGAGATTCCTGGTTTGAGAGGCTCTTAGAGATAACAATTGTGCAGACAGAACCACCAAGGACATTGGAAAGGGAATGAAGCTGGAGCTCTGGAGAGTCAGGCTGTGAGAGAACAGCTTCCATCTTAGACGTCAACTCAGAAGCCATGTGAGAATATCCTTCGCAAGTCCTTTCAGATGCATGATTGCAAAAGTCAGAGACAATTGATTGAGTTAAAAATTAGTGTCGAAAAGCTAAGGGAGATTTTTAGTATGTCAAAAGTATACACAGCTTGATATTGATTAAATCAATAAAATGCATCTTATTCTGTAGTATAACTTGAATACAGACAAAGGGAAGACATGACTTAAGTTCAGATTCATGACAGGAATACTTGGGGAGGTTTCAAGCTTGGGTGAGTGCTGAGTGGCACTGTAGTGTGAGCGGTGTGTCCATATCACGAGATTTCTGAATTTATTTCATTCTCACCTGAAGAATAGCAGATTTGTCTCTCATCATGACATGAAGGAGAGCTGTAAGCTGAAGTAAGGCCCTCACCAAAATTAGGCCTCCATGCTCCACAACAACTACAAAGGAGATCAAGAGTTATCTCACCAAATGTTTACCTTTCTACCAGGTTTAAAATGTTGCAAGATCCTTTTCTCACAAGTCCCTGAGAAGATTATTTTGGTGAGGAATCAGTATCTCAAACTGTGGAGGAAGGACTGGTAATTTCAAGCTCCTTAAAATAACTGGTCTAAGCCAGGACTCAGAGGCCAGTCTGTCCATCACCAAATTTAGGCTGGAGAAAAGAGTAATTTCAACTGAAAGCATTGTGATTTCCACGACAGACACTGAAGGGAGACTGTTATCATCCTAAGGCATGGCCTCTGGTTGTCAGAAGCTGAGCTGGAGTTGGTTGAAGTCTCTGAGGGCAGAGACTGGGACGTGGTCTGAACACAGCTGCATTACACAGCTCTCCCTGTAGAAGAATTTCAGAGGTCATCAAAAACCCCAGCCATATGACTGATGTTGGCATCCTCTGTCCCCTGTAGGGTTGTGCTTTTGTCCTCTGTCCCTGTGTTTCTCATTCCACAGTACACTGGCCTGAACGTTACTTCACTATGTGGAGAATTATTGTGTTTATGGATTAGATATAGTATGCATATATAGATGAATTTATATTCATAAACCTAGGCCTTACAAAGAGATTTTAATATATAATGTATAATATATCATGTACAATATAAATACAATATCAAGAAAATGAAAATAAATCTATTGTATCTATAATGTATATATGTATAAAACATGTATTTATATTACATAGAGTATGTGGTCTACATTATGCACACAAACACATATTACATATACACCCACGTATATAAATGTATCCTCTTGTACTGATTCTGATTATAAGTCTATCTGATTCATTAGCTTTCAAACATGAATTCTCATGATTTTGAAGGCCCATCAAAGAATTTTCTTTCTGAATTAGTTTGTTCCTATTTTTTCCCAATCATTTATGAATGGTTAATCATCTCTTTAACAGCTTTTTGGCTTCCAACAATTTGAGGGCAAAATGGACCAGAAGACAGCTGAATCTATCCTGTGGCAGTCTTGGCCCATAGTCGTAAGTATTAAGGGAACCATGGGAATTGGTTAACAAGAAATGCCAGGAATTCCCTACAGCACAGAGGGATAAAAAGCATCTACCTTAGGATCTTCCTCCATTTTTCTGCTTTTCCCACTTTACTATATATGTAAGAAATATTTGTTTTGCCTCTTAAAAACCTGCTGCCTGAAGAACAAATTGGTGGGAAAAAGCTTTATTTGGAAAAGAGCAACTCAAAGAAGCCGGAAGCTATCGCCGGCAAACACCAGCAACGTAGGGATTTGAGGCATTAGAATTCTATAGGTGATCGTGGGCTGGCATATCACACAGCTGTGCACCACGACAGTTAAAAATTTAGGTGCTCTGCCCTTCTAACACATGGACTGCTCTGCTTTGTGTGTCATGGGATGTTTTACATTCTTTAATTCTAAAGAAATCGCACTGACTAGAAAATTCGTATGGGCCATGTTTTTTCATTTCCCTGGAGCAGTTCATTCTGACGTTAGTTATTAGGATGCAGTTGGCACCTTTCCTTGAGACCGTGGACACATAGTGAATGTTGCTTTTCTCCAGAGAACAGGATGCACAGAGCAAAGCAGCTTTCCTTCTGGAACGAGCTTCCACTGGAGAACGGTTTCTAAGCTATCAGATGACTTTATTCAAAGGGATCTTTTCCACCAAAGCCAGTGGAAAAATATTAATGCTAATATATCACTCAGATGCCTTCCTCCAAAATTAAGAATTTAAAATAAATTAAAAGCATGTGAATCCAGAAAATTTATATTAGTCTTTCTTCAGTAACCTCAGGAATATTTGGTACAGCATTCAAGAGGTTTGGGGTCAATGAGGCCTTCTTGACTGGCTGGAGAGCCCTATTGTGCACCAATGAAGAGGGCACTTTCTGATCCATTGCAGAACATTTCTAAGAGCCTCATTGCAGCAGCTGTGGAGAAGTATTTAGGAGGGACAGATGACCCGATGAAGAAGCAAGACCTGCTCCTGCACTTGATTGGAGATGTGACGATTGGTGTCCCATCTGTGATTGTGTCCCGAGGCCACAGAGGTGAGTCTCAGGTGTAGGATGGCAGAGGGATAGAGCTTCACCAGCTAAGTCTATGACATGCCCACCTCTCATCATAAACAGATACGAAGTTTGCAGAAGGTCGGGTCTTCAAAGTTAATTCCATGTGGCTTATGATGTGTAGTTTTTGTCCTGGTGGTAAATGTCTGTGAGAAAATCCACCTGCCATTTAACTGAGAAGCTGATCCAGGAAAACATCACAGGGAGACAAGGAGGTGACACAGAGAAAGAATGGAGCTCAGTCTGGAGAACTTCCCAGCATGTGTCCACCTCGAACAGCTGCAGTTAGAGTGCTCTGGGCAACAAGCAGAGGGGACATCTTAGAGTTGTCCTCACTGAGCAGCAGAGCAGCTTTGAATCTTCCCTCCAGCAGTCACATGTCATCCGCTGAATGCTTCTCCAAGGAGCTGGCAGCTTGGTGGCACCTACATTTGCTACAAAGATTAGCAGAGTTCTCTCCAGTGACAATAGAAAAGCGTGGGAAAGAGCTAACACTCTCGCATGTAGATGACAGGGTGGCCTGCCCTGAAACAGGGCTATTAGTAAGGAAAGGAAACAATTTTCTTACCTCTGCGACAGAAAGCCTGACATAAAGAACTTAAGGGAAGAAGCATTTATTGTAGCTCAGAGTCTCACAGGTTTCCATGAGTGACATTGGGAGAATGTGGGACAGCAGCTCACGTGTGGAAAGGAAACAGCGGGGCCACGTGGGTACAACAGAAAGGGTCCAGGGCAGGACATTCATATTGAGCCACTACCCTCAGATAGGCTCCGTCAGTCTACCACCTCCCAATAGTGTGTTGAAAGTTTGAATCCATCAATGGATAAACTACTCTTAGATCAGAACCAGATGATCTAATTGTCTCATAGACACATTCAAAGGTGTGCTTTACTAGATTGCTAAGCAATTTTTTTCTTTTTTTCCCTTTCTTTTTTAAAATTTTTTTTGGGTATTTTTCAGATAGGGTCTCCCTATGGCCCCAGATCGTCTAGAATTCACAATGTAGACTTGGCTGATCTCGGTCTCACAGAGGTTGGTCTGCCTCAGCCTCCCAAGTGTTGAGATTAAAAGCATGTTCCACCCGGCCTGGTTAACAGTTCTTTTGTTGTTTTCTAAAAATATTTTATTTCCTATTTTTATTTTATGTGCATGAGTATATCGACTATATGTGTGTAAGTGCACCTGTGTGGTGCAGTGCCTTAGGAGGTCAGAAGCAGTTAATGGATTCCTTGAAACTGAAGTAATGCGTGGTAGTTAGCCACCACGTGGGTGCTGGCTACCACACTCGGGTCCTCTGGAAGATCAGCCAGTGCTCTTAACTTAACCACTGAGCCATCTCTCCAGTCCAGCATTTCTTAATATAATCAAGTGGTTCTACTATCAAAAGCAGCAACATCTGCTATGTGTATTCCTTCTCTGAGGTTTGGTTGACATTGTAGCAACTATTGGAGAAGATGTCTTTGATGGTCTTCAAGTGCAAAATGAAATTTACACTAGAGTTTGTAGCTAGAAGAGCTGGGGAGAAAGGAGGGGTCATGTATAGAACCAAGAATATTGTCGAGAACCAACAATGTAAAAAGCAAAGTGTGAGCAGAGGAGGCGGATTCGATGTGTGGGGCTGACTTTAGATATGTGTCAGTGTGAACAAGCTGAGGAACAGGCCATTATGTGTCTCAGGGCTTCTCTGACAACCACTCAAGAATGGATGGATAGAGTGTGAAGTTAAAGGTATGTGAGCTCAGATAGGGGGGATAAACCTGTTGTGAATTGTACCCCAACAAACATGAGGATGCGCACATCTGTTTAACAAACTGCTTTGAAAATAGTTTAAGTAAATTCCAAGTAGTGATTTTGCTGGATCACATCATGGGTATATTATCAGTTATCAGTTTACTAAGGAGTCCACATTGTCATATATTCATACCAACAGTGCAAAAGGATTTCCTTTTATCTACGTTCTTACCAAGATTTTCTATTTTTCATGTTTTTTTTCCCTTTGCTTCCAGATCAGTTATCATGTACTTTTTATAAGTGTGAACCTTTAGTGGTCAAAAACAATATTTTAAGGGAAAATTAATGCAAGATTATTAACCTATGAACAATTCCATATTAATGAGATGCTGAGCTGCCTCCCTCCCCCAGACGTGGGCAGTCTGGGAAGGTCTTTTTCTCTTCGACTCCTTCTTTACCCCCAGTCTTCAGAGGAATGTGGCTCGGAGGGGTCTAGAAAGACAGGAGAGCCTTTTAGGTTGGTTACTCCATAGGTGGGGAGGACATATCTGAGCTGCCTGAGACAAGAGCCCTCAGAAGATTTTAGGGGGTCACACAGAGGGTGAGCTGCAGCTGCACTCAGGAGCCGCAGATCTAATGATGGTAAATCTGGAGGAATATAGACCCAGTCCCTACCCTTGAAATGACTCTTGGGTCAAACACCAGTTGTGATGAAAGCTGGAAATTAGGATTGGAACAGCCTGGTTATGCTCCACCCTGACACTCTCATTCCCTCTACCCTTAGGTTGTAGAACCTTGAAATTACCCGGTGTCCTCCAGGCTCTGAGCTTCACAGCTCTGAGCTCTCCACCTTTCTGGGTCTTGTTATCCTTCAGCTTTCTCAATTACTTCTGTTCATTAACTTGGCTTCTTTGGGGAAAAATAGAGGAGGTTAAAAGAAAAAATAGAGAACACACCATTTTAGAAGCAGATATCAAGCCCTTCCTAGAAACACAAGTGCTGGTACTTTTTATAAGGGAATAAGAGATAGTTTATTCTGGAGCAAATATGGCTGACCATGGTGAGGCAACACAGATTCAAGTTTCCCCAAATTCCATATTCCAATTTAGATCATGACAGATGGCATCTCATGTCATTTTAGATTGCACATTGCCAGTGATTATTGATATGAAGTGTTTTTCCAATTATATTTATTTGTAATTCCTCTAAGATATCTCTACTGGCCTTTGGCCCATTTTTAATTTTGTGCTTATTTGTCTGTTCATTCATTTCTATTAAATTCTTTGAGTTGACCAGAAATATTTTTCCATTTTTTATTGAATTTTTGGGAATTTCATATTTTGACCATATTTAGACTCTTACTCTATGTGCACTGTCCTTACCACACCCACACCTGATTTTGTGTGTTCTCTCTAGTACATATATTTATGGGTTATTGAGTCCAATTTGTGTCCGTTTAGTGTGGGTCTATCCACTGCAGCCTGGTTAACCCACCCAATGTCACAGCCTTAAAGAAAATTGTTTTTCTCTCTCCCAGTAGCTGAAGGTTGCCAGCCCATGCTCAGGTAATGGTGGGAACTCTTCCCGTCTTTCACACCTCTATGTTGGGATTTTCTCTGGCATCAGATACATGGGACTTGTGCATGCTGTCACCATTGCTGTGAGTTCAGTTGACTAACTGCCCAGCTGTCTGGAAGACTATGATTCCTTAGGATCCTCTATCACCTCTGGCTCTTACAATCTTTCTACTCCGTCTTCCACAACAATCCCTGAGTTTTGGGAGGCAGAGTTTTGATATAGGTATCCCTATAGGAAAAGCCTAGGATTCTGTGCTGTCCTGTTCTCTGCAGATTAATGAGTCTCTGTGTAATGATCGTCTGCTGAATGTGATTTCTCTGGTAAGAGTTCAAAGATGTGTTAATACAAGTGTGTAACAATAAGTCACTAGGATTCACTATCATACTATGCCAATTTAGTAGAATAATAGGAGCAGAGTCGCCCCTGATACCTGCAACCTGTCTAGGACCAGATGCCTCAGCCTGACATCAGTGCCATCTTGTGAAGTAGCCTTTAAATCCAATCAGAAAGTGGATGAGTACTCACATAACGTTCCTGCCACTTCTGCACCAGTAGGCATGTCTTGACAGGCTAGATGTTGTTGTGGTTGGCATAATGTATATCTGGGAAACATAGACAGTTATATTTCTCTTCATAATGAATGTTCTGTATAAGAAGCTTGCCACTGACATTATGTATGTAAGCAAGTGATAAGTGTCTACATATATATATATCTATATCTATATATATATATATAGATATAGATATATACAATTCTACCAGAAGAGTGTGAGCACAGACTTGTGCAGGCCAGATGAGGGTGCTGGGAATAAAACTCAGGTCTTCTGGAATACAGTAAGTTTTTTTAACTGGTGATCATCTCTCCAGTCCTAAAGATTATTTTTTCAGTATCTTGTTGAATCGCATTTGCTACTATACTGTTGAAGACTTTTTCATTTATGTTCATTAAGGATGCCGGCCTATAATTTTTTTCATAATGCTCATGGTATTTTTAGCTTCTGGATAATGATGCCCTCATTAAAATAATCTAGTAGTATTTTCTCTCCTTGGATTTTTGAAGCTATTTGGGAAGAATCTGTTGTCAACAACCATAGGTGTCCTCTCAGGTTCCAGGTTCCGGTCATTGTGATTGTGGGGTTTCTCGAATCAATGAGCACTGTGGGTCATCACTGACACACATTCTGTGTATGTTCCCTGCACCTTGCACCCTTTCATTTTTCACTGAATAAACATCTATTTCCATTCCCTATTCCATATCAACCAGTTGCACAACCCTAAGCAATCTCTGGGCTCTCCCAAAACTGCTTATTTCCTCTGCTGATAAAGAGTAGTTTCAACTGTTGGGCCTAAGATTTGATACCATTCAGGTGTGTATTGGGTAATGTGAACCTGTTACAAATTGATGTCTCCACAGATGCTGGAGCCCCCACCTACATGTATGAGTTTCAGTATAGACCAAGCTTTGTATCAGACAAGAGACCCGTGACTGTGATAGGAGACCACGGTGATGAGCTGTTTTCTGTATTTGGAGCGCCATTTTTAAAAGGTAATGGTTCTTTGCTCATTCAGACTTTCAAGTTAGGAGGCCTGTGTTTTGGTCTTGGTTTGATGATCTTCATGAAGTTTTTCTATCTCTCCTGAATTTTCTTTCTTGATACTGTGAGACGGTTCAGCTGTACTGGGTAGTCCCCAAAATTTCCCCGATTTAACACACATGATGGAGGATTGTGTTTATGTGTTCCCTGCCAGAGTCATTCTCAGAATCCTGCCTGTTAACTCCCAGTAAAAGAGGTAGTAATTCACCCCAGGACGCTATTGTAGGGGAAGAATTCCACTGCCAGTTATTCTTTCCTTTAGAGCAGATTGAAACAGGAGGTAAAATTTGGAAATTTTGTTAACTATGAATAAGATGTTTCTTATTTCTGCCCATCTGTTAATCTATCTATGTAATATATATCATATATTTGAACAAATGATGTTTTTGGAACTTTTCTCAAGGTCTTCAATACCTTAAATTTCAGCAGTTGCATATTATCTGTGAAGTTCCTCATGTCTCTCAAGATACACTAGTATCTCTGACTGTCTTCTTGCTAACTGACTCTAGGATCTTTGTAGTTGTGATCACTTTCAGATTTTGTGATACTTTTTTTTTGTTAAGAGATTAAGAAAAGGCATAAAAGTCAGTAATCCTGCTAAGACTGAGGAACATGAACATTGTTGACCTTGGACCATAAGAGGAATGTGTTAGGCAGCAGGTGAACATGGACATAATGAGCTTAAACAACGATGTTATATGTAGTTTAAAGAGCAGGCCTACTCACCAGGATCTTCCTAAAAGATGGATTTTTGACTAAGTATGAGTTAAAGGCCAAGACTTTGCATTTTTCTTTATCAAAATACTCACCAACCCTGGCCTCACTTGGCTTCTGAGATCAGTTTTGATGGCTGCTTCTTGGTGAATCAAATCATAAGAAGTCACAGCTTATTCCTTTTTCCACATAGATGGTGCCTCAGAAGAGGAGATCAACCTCAGCAAGATGGTGATGAAATTATGGGCCAACTTCGCTCGGCATGGGTGAGGCTGGATGTACTAATGTGGGTGTGATGTGCTGGATCATACCTATTAGAGAGCAGCTTCTATTTTTACATTTTATTTATTATTTTAATTTTATGTGTATATGTATTGCCTGTATGTGTGTTAGTGTATCCATGTCATACAATACCCACAGAGGTCAGAAGTGGGAATAAGATTCCCTGGAACTGGATTTAAAATTGTTTTTTCCTGCCAAGTGGGTACTGGGCATTGAAACTGGGTCCTCTGCAAGAGTAGTCAGTGCTCTTAACTGCTGAGCATTGTCACTAGCCCCTGGAAAGTAGTTTCTAATGATTGAGTGCTCAGCTTCCTGTCCCTGTGACCAAAGAACCCTATCCATGAGATCTGGGTTCATCAGGTTTGCAGCTGAGACAAGATTTCTGAAACAGTTCAAGTTAAAGGAAGGTATGTGCAGTTGGTTTTACATATTCAGAAGTTTTAATTCTTGATCAGTTGGCCATTCTGGTCTTGTATCAAGACAGGACATCCTGCTGGGGAGCATAGTGTGGATCAAATCTCCACACCTCCTAGTGATCAGGAAGTGGAGATAGATGATAGAGCCAAGGGCTCAACACACTCCTCAGGCACATGTCCCCATGAACAGTTTCCAACAACTAGTACATTATCCTAAATTTTCTTCCTGCCCCAAAGTACCATCAGTTGGGGAACAAGACCTCAACACAGGAGCTTTTGGGGGAGAATTTAAATTCTAAATCACAATTTTATGTCTATAACCTCAGAGCTCATGTCTACCACAAAAGCTCATCTGGAAAAATTTCTATCTCCTTAACATTTCTGACATTGATTTTTAATACAAGTGCAAAGACTTACATCTCAGGGAAAGCCTTTGCTCTGAGTGCCCATGGAAACAAAACAGTAACATATTTCTTAGTGACAGTGGCCATGGAGAAACATTCTTATTCCTCAAAGTATGAGCAAAAATGGCAATGGAACTGGACCAAACAAGTCCAAAGTCCAGGAAGAAAAAAATCTTACTTCCTAAAGCTCCATATCCTGCATCCAGGAAGCTGTTGGTGGATGTGGCTTCTGGAAGGTTTAGAAAGCCCTTTTGCTATGGTCGTGCTGCCTACAGCAGCCAGAGCCTCTCACTACATTCTGGGTTTTCCACAGCACACGTCTCTAAATATTTCCAAATTCCTGCGCAAAACAATTGAAAACTCTTCTGAAGACTATCATCAGGTTAGTCAGAGAATGATCCACTTCTCACAACAATTCTATGTGTTATCTCCAGTTACTGTGCTAACATTCCTGAGGTCCAACAACTTAAACGATGAAAGTTTTATATTGACTTGTGGTTTCTTCTGAACTTTTCATTGGGGCCTTTGATGAGTTAGAGCATCACGGTGAGGAGCACATGGTAGAACACAACTCCTCAGCACTCTGTGTTGAGGAAGCAGTGAGATAAAGTCGTGGATTCTAGACACTGTTCAAGGGCAGATCTTTAATGACCTGCTTCTCCAACCTCCCTAAACTTCTCACTATCTCCTAGCTCAGCATCAGCCAGTAACACATGGGGATCTGGGGAAATTTAAAATCTAAACAAAGCATAACAAGAATTTTCAAAGTGAACAGGCTGCCCCAGGAAATGGAGAACTGCACATCTGTGGAAGGTCATGGGTTTCTTGGCAGAGATAAGCCAGGGCATCCTTGCAAGTCTCAGAGCTGTGTGTGGGGACACACAGCTACTTTGCTGAACTTCTTTTTCAATTCTGTTCACAGGAATCCTAATGGGGAAGGACTTCCTCATTGGCCACAGTACAACCAGCAGGAAGGGTATCTGCAGATTGGAGTCCCATCCCAGGCTGCACAGAGGCTGAAGGACAAGGAAGTGGCTTTCTGGACTGAGCTGAGAGCCAAGGATGCAGCACAAAGACCGTCACAGAGGGACCATGTGGAGGTCTGATCAGGAGGCCTAGACGGATTTGAGTTATTGGAGCCAAGTACATGTTTTTTCATGCACAGTTTTTAAAAAAATAAAACATCTTCTTATGGAGTATACAAAACTCTCATTTATACCAATAGATTCTTATTTGTGGCACTAAATGTTCTTCGGTGTTGGTTGAACCACTGGGATCACCAACAGTCCCAACTGTCTAAGACACTGTCTCTCTCCCTCCTGCGAACCCTCAGTTGCCAAAAGTTCTTTAGGTTATGTTGGGATTCCTTACACACTTCCCCTTATCTACATTGGAATTTTGTCTGATTTGGTCTTTCATGTAGGGGGAGGTTCAGAGAGGGAAGTAGATCTAAATACCATCAACCTAAATATAGTGTCAAAAGCTCAAATATTCAATTGAAAATATATACATGAAAAAATGTTTGGTATATTGTTCGGGCATAAGAAAGGGGAAACAATTGTCTTTTTTCCTCATTTTTAAGAAGAACAGCATAAACTGTTCCTATGGAAATCAAATCAGGGTTTGTATCTTTGACTCAGAATGAATATATGTGTGTCACTTAGGGAGGGATGGAGAAAGAAAGAGAGAGAGAGAGATTAAATCATATGAAGATGTCTCCACAGCAGTGGATAAATAAATGCCTTCCTGAAATCTAATAAGAACAAGCACATTAGAGGAGAGATGTCATGTTGTTCTATGACTTTTTTCCTGTGGAGACATGAAGAAAGTTCTACTCACCTCAGTTAGGGTAGAAATATCAAAGCAATGTTTGCACCAAAGTCCAGCTTGATAAACCGATGAGTTCCTCCTCACTAGCATTTTTTTCTCGCTTCGTTTTTTGGATCTTGGCCTTTCTGACTTGGTCAAGATGAAATCTCAAACTTGTTTTAATTTGTATTTCCCCAATGGCTAAAAATTTGAACATTTAAAGCCATTTTTCAACAATTTGCATCATCTGTTAAGAATCATTGATCGGTTCCTTTACCCGTTTTCAACTGGGTTGTTTTAGATATTTAGACTTTTGAGTACATTTTATAGTCTAAATACTAACTTTCCATCTGGTAAAGATATTTTTCCCAATTGGGTAGTTTTCTTCTGCACTTCAATGATGCTGTCTTTTTTTGTTCAGAAACCTTGGAGACTCAAAGACAGAAACCACATGATCATCATATCAGATGCAGAAAGGCCTTTGACAAAATCTAATATCTATTCATAATAAAAGTCATTGAGAATACAGTGGTACAGGGTGCATATCTCAACCTAATAAAGGCAGTATAGAGAAAGCCTACAGGCCATATTACATTAAACAGAGAAAAGCTCAAAGCATTTCCATTAAAATCAGATAGGAGACAAGGCTTTCCACTCTCTTCAATCCTGTTCAATATAGCGCTTGATGTTTTAGTTGAAGCAATAAGACAAGTGAAGTAGGTAAATGGAATATATATTGGACAAGAAGAAGCCAAATATCCATTTGTAGATCATATGATTCTATAATTAAAAGACCCTAAACACTTCACTAGAAAACTCCTATGGTTTATAAGCCCGCTCAACAAAGTAGAAGGATATGAAATTAGCACACCAAAATCAGTAGCCTTCCTATGCACCACCAACAGACATTCTAAGAAAGAAACCAGGGAAACAACCCCATTCATGATAGCTTCAAAACCTATAAGTAATGTTGGAATCAATTGAACTCAGGGAGTTAAAGACTTGTATAATAAAAAATTTAAGACATTGAAGAAAGAAATTGAAGAAGATACCAGAAATCGAGAAGATCTACGTTCATGGATCAGTAGGATGATTATTGTTAGTTAATCCTCTTTAGAAGTTCCTTCACAGACACACCCAGAAGTGTACTCTGCTAATCTCCTGAGATCTCAGTCCAATCAGTCAAGCTGACAATTAATATTGACCATCAATGTCCTGGTTATTTGTCCTCTGTCAGTTGAGTGGCTACAAATGATTTTATAGCTTTCTGTGAGTATTCTCTCTGCTGTGTGCTTTGGTGTACAGAATTTTTCCACTTGATATAAGCTCACATGCTAATCCACATATGAGTGAGAACATGTAACATGAGTCTAGGTTACCTCACTCAGAAGGATTATTTCCAACTCCATTTATTTACCTGAAATTTCCACAATTTTGTTTTTCTTTACAGCCAAATAAAATTCCCCCGTATATAGGTATCACATTTTCTTTATCCATCTATCAGTTGAGAGACAACTAGACTGTTTCCATGCCCTAGCTATGGCAGGACATGTGTCTCTGTAGTAGGAAATAGAATCTTTGGGTTATACACACGGGAGAGGTAAAACATATGGTGATCTAGGTCTAGTTTTTGGAGGAACTGCAACAGTGATCAAGGAGAAGGTCGTTAGGAAAGAGAGATAGCAGAATACATATGGTGTGAAAGTAGAAAGAAGGGACTAGCAAGAAGGGTGTGGGTAGTCCTGAGACAGAGAGGATTGAGTCGGGGGTCAGTAAGAAAAAACTTATGACACTTATCTATGACAATATCACAGTGAAACCCATCAATTAAAAATAATCTTATAAAAGATACTGTAGACTTTAGACAGAATGAAACCCTTAACAAAAAGTGTTTAGAAACAGCTCAAACTTTAACAAACAATGGCACGTTTGTTGCTTTGTTCCCCTTGTTACATGTGGAAATGGTTAAAGTCTTGTCTTGCACAGAGAATACTAAACTCACAGGCACATCAGAGACTGGTCCTATGTAATTTTTCTTTCCCAGCTATTTTCCTCTGGAGGGCAACACCTAAGATATTTGGTAAATGTCTGAAGATCAAATGGATCAATGGGTGGATAGTTGAGGAGACTACAGAGGGATGGAACTGGTTTACTGTTGGAATAATCCATTCCCGAATCTGTCCTCTGCAGGGTAATGAATTTTCTGGCAAAGAGGTATGTAATACCAGCCAGGGGCATTTGGTAGGAATATTGCAAATTTAATTTAGGCATCAAGTGGGTCTGAATAAAGTGTAAGATAGCTTCCAAACACAAGATCTTACCATTCTAGGAAATATAGACCCAAGTCTGCTAGGCCATTATTACAAAACTCAGAACTGAGAAGTTTTAAGGATATGAGTTACTTAAAATTCTCATTCCTTTCTGTAGATGCCAGATCCCTTTCTGTAGAAGCTTTTCCCTCCATGAAGGTGCTTGCCTGCTAGTCTCTGCCTTTGGCAAGCTCACAGCACACTGAGGTCAGAGTACAACAGGGAGAAACCTATTGTGTAAGAAGCTGTGTTAGTTTCTGAATCTAATCTGACAGTTGGGCAGTGACTGTTCTCTTTTTAAGACAGAGTAAACTCTAGGTGGGTGTGGCTTAGAGGTTCCAGTAGGCACTCAGAGAGCTCTTGGTAAGTTTTTTTTCCAATATATTAGTTTATGTAAATGAGCTTAATGGGCAGGACTTCAGTAGTGAGCCTGCAACTCTAGGGTGGGATCATTTCATTCCGTTAGAACAGCAGACCGCACCGAGCCACAGATCTTCTGTCCTTCCACCATGTGGTGGCATGCTTGGGCCTTGATCTCTTTCACTGCTTGCGTGACTTGGGATGAGTCTTCTGGGATATAAATATTTGGGTGCACATTTGAAATTCCTTGTCCTGAGCACAGGGGAGTGAGATGCAGGCAGGAAATGGCAAAACAGATCCAGGTTCTAAGAGGTGTTTGCTTTCTGTACATGGACCAGAAAATTGGAGCAGCCCAAAAGCTAGTTCCAGCTTCCCCAAAACAGAGGGGTGTATAAGCATTCTAAGATCCCAAATGCCCTCTTCTGACCTCTGTGAGCATTGTATGGCACATGTGCACTTACATACATGCAAACAATACACTCATACCCACAAAGTGAAAATAATAAATATTATTAAAAATTTTAACATTAAATATAAATATAAAAATATTTTTAAAATAAAGTATATTAGCAGGAAGATGACCTGTAAAATCACATCAAGGGTACTATTGAAAAGATATTTTGTTAGTGTTCCCAAGGAAAAGGAGCCTATCAGTGGAGTGGAGCAAAACAGAGGGACAAGCACTGGGGTCAGTCAGGACCTGAGGCAGAAAGCAAGCTCATGGAAGGGCAAACAAGCACACTGTTTGATCTTAATAAATAAGGACATGGACATATTTCATTTTATTGTTCAAGGATTTCATACCTGACTCTAAGACGTCAGATCAAATTCACCCCATTTCCTCCTTTACAATCCATTCCCTGTTCCCACCACCACTTCCCACTCCAAATTTTAAAAAGCCTCCTGAATCCCCTTAGTACTGCTTGTATGTGCTTGCGTCTAGGGCCATGCACTGGAGCATGCATAGCCTCTGAGGGGCCCCATCCTTGAAGAAAACTGACTCTATCTCTTACAGCTGCCACTAATTGCCAATAAGTCCTCAGCCAAGAGTGAAACTTCATAATGCTCTCCTATCCATTTTATGAGATTATTTTTAATTATTTTACCATTTACTTCTGTTGTTAATGATGTGTATTTTGTGGGGGATGGGGGACATGTGCACATGACTACAGATGCCCATGGAGGCCAGAAGAGGGCATCAAATTCCCTGGAGCTGTAGTTATAGGCAGTTGTGAGCTGCCTGATGTAGGTGCTAGGAATCAAACTCAGGTCCTCTGGAAGACCAGTTATGCAATCTTAACTGCCAGGCCATCTCTCCAGCACCAATTTTATAAGATTGTTGTGTGGCTTGATCTTGTGCATGCCTTGTGCATGCAGTCATAGCCACTGTGATTTCATGTGTGCAATGACCTTGTCATGGTTGGAAAACACTATTTTTGTTCAGTCACCCACTATGTCTTGCTCTTATAGTCTTTCCTTCCATCTGTCCATGACAGTTTCTAATCCTTGGAAGGAGAAGTTATGATACAGATGTCTCATTTATGACGGAGAACTCAACATTCTTGTTTTCTGCACATTGGCCAGTTGTGGGCCTCTGTATTAATCAACCATGTACTGCAAATGAAGCTTCTCTGATGAGGGTTGAGAGCATGTGCAAAACAAGTACTAGACTACAGTTACAAAGATAAGTATGTGAGGGGCACTTTAATAACATGTCCATTTAGAATAACAGGAGAATGTTCTCCCCAAGGTTCTTAGCCCTGGGTTCTTGGCCCAGTTAATGGTATCAAGTATGAGTACTGTTATGTGGAGCAGGTCTTAAATCCAATCGAAAAATGGCTGGTGACTCCCATATTGCTCGTACCACTACTGCACCAGTTCACGTACCGTGTCAGTCGTAGCTCACACAGGTCGTAGCTCACACAGGTCGTAGCTCACACAGGTCGTAGCTGGTTAAGACTGTTGATTACTTTTCTCTTCAGGTTGCTATGAATCTTAGCCAGCAGAGATGAGGCTTTGAGGTATCAGCTTGAAGCAGGATAATATAGTTCATTCAGGTCCATGGTAAATAGAATGAAGACAACTGGGAAGCTTACAGGAAGATGAAGAAGGACTATTTACACTGTAAGGATATAAATAGTGTGCAGATCAAGACTGATGCCCAGCAATGCCCGCCTCAATAATCGTGCTTAGAGCCATGAGAAGAGTATTATAAAACCTTATGATGTTCTTGACTCCTGAATTATTTCTCCTACTTACTTGTCCACTAAATAAACCAGATCCTTTGGCCAGTCACTCAGGTCCTCCCTGGGCTGTACTTCTTACTTTTCCAAATTCTCTCACGTTAAAAGTAGAACAGTAATGATGAATCTTAGTTATGAAGGTAAAAATTTGATCCCCTAAGCTGTAATTTCAATTAAACTTAAGCTGAAGAAAAGAGAAGATTGAAAACCCCAGCTGATTCTTTGGTAAAAAATATTTTTATTTATTCTTTGAGAATTTTCAACATGTATATAATGTGTTGTGGTCATATTGGTAACCCCTTGAGGTGCTCCCAAATCCCCTCCTCCACATCTCCTTCTCAGCTTTATGCTGTATTTCTTTTTGTTCTGTTTTTCATAAGCCACCGAGTCTCATTAGTGCTATTCATATGTACAATAAAAGTGACCCTTTACATAAGGAGAAACTGAGGCTCTGGTGAGGGAAGCTAGGATTCACAGTAGGCAGGTGGGCCTTTTAATCTTTAAGCCTGTCTTCCTTGATATGGATAGGAAACACATCCAGTATGTCACCTTTCTATCCACAGCAACTGTGATAACATTCATTGGCTGGTGATAAAGGTGAGGGGAGGAGCCTGGACCAATCTCAGAAGAACTTTCTTTGCCTTTTGTCAATAGTGCTTGGATTTTATTGTAGGTCATTTCAGTCATCAATTGCCTTTGGCACAGGCTGATATCTGAGTGAGTCAGCATTGCCCAGAAATGAAGGCCAGAGATCAAGTAGGCTACCTCGTAGACCAAAGGGTTGAGTATTAAGACATTACAGGCCTAAACTGGGAAGGGGACAGACTGCCTTGCTGGGCATTGGTGTGGTTTAGGTGATACCCTCCTGAATCAAAGCCTCAATGTAGGTGATCAAACTGGATGACCTCTGTAGTCTTCCCCATTCTGCTCTCCCCCAAACATGTCGCACCATTGTTTGGAAGCAGTTCTCATGGCACGTTTTCCAAACCTCACTCACTCTTCAGCATCCCAGTGCACAAGGCTGAATGGATCTTAATTAGACAGCTGTTGTTACCTCCAAGGTAAAAAGGCCGCTCACTATACCAATAGCGATAGTTTCCTGGGAATGTCATTGTTGTTTATTGGTCTTTATAGTAGGGTAGGACCATTGATTGTGTTTTTCCTTTAGCATCTTGCATAGTATCCTCTGATACCCACAAGAGCTAGTATTTAGGAAGGTTTTTAGATTAGATCCAGTTTGATTTCTCCTAATTCACTGTCCAAAGTATGGCCTGCCCCTTGCAAAAGGGTCTTGTGTTCAAACTCTGCGACCCAATCAAGGGCTGTGGAAATAGCCTAGCTTATTTTGGGGAGTTTCTTGGACTACTCTCACCAACGACTCAAAGTGAGTGAGGTTTCTCTTGCCTGGCAGTGTGTATTTTGTTACTTAGCCTTTAGCTATATGTATGCACTTGTATAAATATTGTATGTGTATTTTTCAGCAGGTTTTGAAGCAATAGATTTCCCTTTGGTCTTTCACAGCTTCTAATGCTATTTATCTCTCTTCTCACCCGCCCAGTCTAACCCATCCTCCTTCCTCTCAGTTAAAGCACTCCCTTTTCCCATTCCCCCCTTGATGACACGTGTCTCCTTCTCCCTCTCTAGCTTCTTCTTCCCCTTTACCACCGTGGTTCCTTTCCATTTTCCTGGTTCCTGTGGTTACAGCAGGATGTATTCTCGTATCTAAAGGTTTGAAGCTAATATCCACAAATGAGAGAGAGCATAGGTTGCTTGATTTTCTGAGTCTGTGCCATTTCGTTGAGTATAATCATTTCTAGTTCCATTCATTTGCCTGCACATTTCATGACTTTGTTTTTTTTCAAGCTTAATAGAAATTTTACTGATTCAACAGTGTTATACAATGACTTTTGATCATATTCAGACCTCTTCCATCTCCACCTTCACTCTACCAAACATAATACCACACATAGGCCCCCATCTTCTACTTTGTCTTTGCAGAGTAAATTGATTCTCAGAGGGAAAAGCCTGATAAGCTGTGGACAAACACCCTTCCCAGACCGAGTGATATTACCCAAGACCACCTTGCATGGAATGACGAGAAGCTGGGAAAGTCCTATGCCCCCTCCACCCCGCACCTGTCCGTTGGCCTTGAGTGTGAGGAGCAGCTAAAAGTATTTAAACTGGGGGCCCCCGGAAGCCATCCCTTTTTCCTCCCCCATATAAATGGCCCTTGTGAGCGGCACAGACTACTGGCACTCAAACCAGGCACATCATGGATTGCTGAGGAAGAATCTACTTTGGTAAGAAACATATCTATTTTTGTTTATTTAAAGAACTAGCGTGCTATACAGTTCAACAAGATGTGGGTTCTCTACATGGATATAAACAGGAGATATGAAGGTTTTCTAGATAAAATGGTTAATGGTCAATAATTTAAACACTGCAGTCCCTATTCTCTCTGTGGAGAAGTCCCTAATCTGCTGTTGTAATGAAATCAGCTAAAAGTGATGTGCTGTATAGTTTAGTTGTCAACTTGACACACCTGGGTAGAGGGAGTCTCAATTGAGGAATTTCCTCTAATTGACTGGCCTGTGGCCATGCCTGTGGGGCATTTTCTTGTGACTGTGTGAAGTGGGAGGGCTCAGCCCACTGTGGGTGGTGTTACCCAGGGGCAGGTGGTCCTGTGCTGTACAAGAAAGCAGGCCCAGCATGGGCCAAAAGACCAAACCAGTAAGCAACATTCCTCCGTTGCCTGTGCTTCAGCTCCTGCCTCTAGGTTCCTGGTCTGAGTTCCTATTTTGGACCCCCTCATCTGACAGGGAGATGTGAGCCAAATAAACCTTTTCCTCCCTAAGTTGGTATTGTTCAGAGTGTTTTGTCATAGAAATTGAAGGCAGGCAGACTAAGGTAGGTGATTCACAAGCAATGGCTGTGCTTCCATAAGGCTTTATTTTCACAGACAGCTAAGGGACGTTTGGCTTTTAGGTTATAGTTTTCTGACTTCAGTCAAGGTGATAATGGCTTTGTTGTGTTTATTTATGATTTCTAAACTTGTCATGGGTATCAATGCTAAGTCACCTAAAAGGGAGAGAAGCCCACAGCAGTTCTGCAGAGTGTAAGGACACAGTGAGAAGGCAGCCATCAACAACCAGGAAGAGAGTATTCACCAAGAATCAAATCAGCAGAACTATGCTTAAAACAGCTTCTGGTGTTTCAGCCACCAGGGTCTGGTAGGTTGTTTTGACAGCGCGGGCTGATTAATATACTATCTAAAGGACCAATAGCAGTGTAGCAGATAAATTATGTGATAACCACACAATGGCTACTTCACTGTATTGAAAATAAACAGACTACAACCACATAGAGCACAGATAAATCTTACAAATATAATACCGAATGCAAAAATGCAGATACTTGATTCGGTCAAGATAAAACACAAAACTTAGAAAAACTAACATAGGTCACTGGAGTTAGGATAGTGGTTACTAATGTGTGTTGATGGGTGAGGAGGGGGCAAATGACAGGGCCTAGAATTGAACTCATGATGATTTCTGGTAGGATGATAATATCACTTGTTTTAATTTTCTTATTCTAATTACTAACTCATTAATTGCCACATTAATGAAACCCTCTGACATCTCTTTCCTTATATCATGTATTAGACAATTCCATCCAGCCCCTCTCTCTTTTATATCCTTCTCTCTGATCCTATAGTCCCTTCTCTATGCTTGGGTCATTTCTTTACACACACACAATGTATATACGTGTATGTGTTTAAAAAACACAGTATGTGCCTTTCTAGGTGTGGTTATTAATATGTCTGAGTTAACATAACATCCTCCAGATCCAACCACTTTCTTGCAAATGAAAATATTTAAGTTTTTTGTGGCTAACTAATACTTCATTCTCAAAATATGCAAAATATTATTGTCTTTGCTCAAAATACATAGGCCTATTTAGATAATCCTGCTCTATGCACTGGCCATATGCTTGGGTCTCACTACACCTGAGAATATCCCTTCCCCAACATTCCATGTTCACTTTCCCAGCTCTCAGACCTGCTCAGGTCTCACAGCTAGCTCAGTGTACCACCCAGACCTGTGGGTTCCCCAACTCTTGACTTTCCTGTCCATCATCCTAGGTCCCAGGACACCCCTGTACATCCCCAGACGTGTGAGTTCTGCCAGAACCCCGGGTAACTAACTTCAGCATTCCCTGTTTACCTTCCCAGGATTCAGGCTTTCCTTCTTAGTCCTACAGTTCCATGAGTATGTCATACCTGTGAATTCCACTAGAACGGTGAGTTCCTCAATGTCAGCAT
The DNA here is from genome assembly GCA_035773235.1 of Eospalax fontanierii. Classification (NCBI taxonomy): domain Eukaryota; kingdom Metazoa; phylum Chordata; class Mammalia; order Rodentia; family Spalacidae; genus Eospalax; species Eospalax fontanierii. The sequence continues at coordinate 14,711,695 of CM069552.1, forward strand.
TCCCTGTCACCCATCCCAGCCCCAAGGTCTGCTCAGATTCCACAGTTCCTGTACCACCCAGACTATGAGTTTCACCAGACCTGAAATTCTCCAGACCCGTGATTTCCTCAACCTGAGCATTCAGGCCTGCTTGAGCTGTGCAGTTCTATGCAACCCCAGACCTGACAATTCCACCAGGTCCGTGAGCTCCCGAAACAGTACTCTGTGTCCACGGTTCCAGCTCCCAGTCCTGCTTGGGTCATGTAGCTCCATGCACTCCCAAAACAATGTGACTTCCTGAAAGCAAGCATTCTTCTCAGTTTCAGAGGTTATACCTATCTGTAGCTGAACTGAAACCACCTCAGCTCCGGGGCCAGGCTAGGGTCACATATCCCAGGGCACCTGCCAGGCTGTGAGTTCCCTGGCTCCAGCGTTCCCTTTCTGCCATTCCAGTCCAAAGCCTGGCTCTGCTCTCACGACTTCTCATTAGCCCAGCTTGGTCAGTTCTACAGAACCACCCTTGTCTTGTGGCCAGCCCCACACTCCTAGTCACATCTCAGATTGTGCATCCTTACATCATCCCAGACAGACCCAGGAAAGCTTTCAATTTTCACATTCTCTTAGTTGCCTCTGAACTGGAGTCACCCCTATCCTTCCAGTCAAACATCAGCACTGACCTGTCTGCAGTCTACCCATCTAGCAGCCACCCAGGCCACCGTGGTACTCCAGTAACACCACCACATGTCCTGGAATCTCAGGCTCAGAGGTTACACCTATCCCCAGCTTAACTGAGACCACTTCTTATGCCCCATTCATACTTCAACACAGAGTGGTTCCAAGCAACAGTCAGCTGTGCCACAGCAAGTTGAGGTAACAGCAAAGATACAAACACTCAGTACACAAAGACAGGATCAGCCATCCATACCAAGAAAACCACCAACCACATAACTCCAGATGCATAGGTCCCGTGGCAAACACACAAACAATACTAATGACCCAGACAATATGAATCCTCCAGAATTTGCACCACCATCATAATGTTTCCTGAGAATGGAAATCAGCTTGTACACAAGACAGGGCTTTCAAAATAACAGGTGAAAAGATACTCAAGGAACTCAAAGAAGATTTGAGTGAATGAATGAACTGAAATGAAGACCATGAACACAAACAGTTGAAAGAAATAACTAAAAATCAAAATTTGAATTCAATAAAGGGACAGAATCTCTGAAGAAACGTCAAGCTGCAATAAAGACTGAAATGAAAAACTCTGGAACTCAAACAAAAAGCTCAGAAGAAAAGTTCAAAAGGGCATTTGATGAAACGGAACCCAGAATATCAGATCTTGCGGACAAGGTTGAAGAACTCAAACAAAAAGCTCAGAAGAAACGATCAAAAAGGCATTTGATGAAACGGAACACAGAATATCAGATCTTGCAGACAAGGTTGAAGAAACAGATCTCTCAATCAAAGAAAATGTGAAATCTGAAATAACCCAGGAACAGGGAACAGAATTTTGCAGGACTTCTAGGACATAATAAAAAGAACAAACCTGCGAATCATAGGCATAGAAAATATGTTTTTGACAAAATTATAGAAGAAAACTTTCCAAATTGAAAGAAACAGAAAGATCAAGTCAAATATAAAAGCAGGCACTGACCTGGAAGCCTTCTACCTGTAGTCTAGTTCCCATAGTTCTAGAGGAGCTATGTAAGTGGCTAAGGGAAAATTTATCAATGGTCCAACCCAACTCTAAAGCCTAATAACCATAACCACTGACACAACGAAGTAGTTGCACTGTTGCATGTGGGTGTTCAACAGCTACATTATCTTATTTCTAGCCTCACTGGAGGCTTATTGCTAGGGAACTCAAAGGAGAGTCCATGTTCTGTGTTGTAATGCTGCCTCTGTTGGTCACTGGTAATGTTCCTAAAGTTTGAGGAGTTTTTTTTTTAATAAATATAATCTTCTTTAAAAATAATTTCACAGTCAAGTGTCCTAGTCACTACTCATTAAAGAAGCTTCTTTTTCTACGAAACAGAAACTACTACAGATTACCACAACTGTTGGGTGAGGAAGAGCTCATCTTCTTGAAGCCAGGGTCTCTGGATAGGCTGACTAGACCTCAGTGAATGAACTTGCACTGAGGAATGTCCAGAGACACTAACTTGACATGATAGGCCTTGACACAAAAGATAAAGCATATGAATTCCTGGGGCCGGGGGAAGCTGGGGGAGGTCGCCAATGAGGAAGGGGGTATAAAAGTGATGAAGATTGTTTGAGATACATAAAAATACACACACTTTGTATGAAATACACAATAATTCAATAAAACATTTCAATGAAAACTATATATATAATATATATATATATGTATGTATGTATATACCATAGCATGTAGTATGATTTGTGTTCCCCAATGTCCTTTATTGTGCTTTTTAACTCTCATACTTGCTCATACTTTGCCTTTATAACTTTAGTGAGAAGTGTGATGACATCTCCAAGCTGGAGGTGGAAGATAAGCCCAAGTTCACATCCCATCATTCCTGTAACATGCTTCTTTTCTCTTTGACTTTAAGACTTTTCTTAAGGTACTTCTCGTGGAAGATCTTACGACATTCTCTCTCTCCTTCCCATCCTCCCTCTCTCCATCCCTTTTTCTCCCTGTCTTTATGTCTATGTCTGTCTCTCTGAGGTAGATGCATTTATCTTTATCCAAGACACATACAATTTTTAGATCCAAAAAAGTATTTATTTTCAAAACTGAGACCACACATACACATATTCTTTCTCCCTGGCCTCTGCCCAGCCCCATGATAAAATACTTCAAGCTCATCAAAGATTTATTTTTGGCCTACAAACAACTTAGTGGAGTAGCCTCATCTTGGCTACTCTCACCTCCCCAGGGTGGAAGTCTCCCATTCACAGCTCATTATGTTCTCTCTGGGATGGCTTCTTGGTCAGGTGCTCAGTCCAGAAGGCCACTTCTTTGTCTTTTAAATTCTGAGCTTGCTGGGTGGTAGCACCAATCTGCAGGTACCCTTCCTTCTGGTCATACTGTGGCCAATGAGGCAGCCCCTTCCCATTGGGGTTCCTGGGAAGAGAATCCAACAGAGTTCCTCATGGCATCCCTGTGGTCCTTGAATATCTATGAGACTTACAGGGATTTCTGGCTTATCTTTGTCAATAGGCCTGTGCACCACAAGAGTTGGATAGTTCTGTTGTCAGAGCACTGGAGTCTCTGTGTTGCAGTGGATCACTGAACTTAAGGAGCATCCCCTTCCTAAGGGGAATCCCCATCCCCTCAGCCCCATCTTGCTCACCACCTTGACACCATCTTCTGAACCAGCCTCACCCATTCCAAGCAAAGTTGGCCCAGAATTTCATCACCATCTTGCTGAGGTTGATCTCCTCTTCTGAGGCACCATCTGTGAGATATTAAGAAAGAGAAACAAAAACCCTTTTACTGAATGTGTGTCTCATGGGTCATAGAGCAGCAGCATGCAGGAAACTGCTGTGTCACAGACTTTGGGCCCTTACTCTTCCATACATCTGGAATCAAAATCAGCATCTTAACAAGATCGTGTTTAGCTGGTATGCACTCTCAGACTGAAGATAACTGATCTCCGATTTATCAACAGGAAGCAACCCATTCAGTAGTGGCTGCCTTTATTTTCCATATCTGTCTGCTTATTCTTCCTTACTCAAGGTAGAAATGCCACAGTCAGCCATTCCTCTGCCTCACTGTATCACTGATTTTCTCAGTTTTTTAAAGTATATTGTCACGTAGATTGAAAAATATATAATGAAAATGTTCTGAGAATTCACATTACTAGGAGATGCCCAGGGACACTGATGTGTCTGAATAACCATGAGGTGATTAGGAGTCACGTGACATTTCTGAAAGTACAAAGAGCATGAAGGTGTTCCTTAAATACCACCAAATATATCATAGCTTAATATTTTATTATTAACTCTTTCATATGTAAAATAAATGACTTTATATATCTACTTAGATAGGTTGATAGATAAATATATATGAATCTGATTCAAGGTTAGCACCAATCCTAACCTCACCTTCACATATATTGTTTTAAAGGGGAAATCAGGAAGTGCTATTCTTGTCATCAAATGGGCCACCTTCTTGATGGCCACCAAGTTAGCCACCTTCTCTTTCTGTTGTCAGTGGTCAGAATTGTGAGAGTGCTTATACTGGGATCCATTAATATGTATCCCTCTTCAAGTATGTTAGACCAGGAGAAAGTTTGGCCACATCCCAATGTAGCTCACGCCCATTATGCTGAATTGGAAAATTGGAATCAAGGCAGTATGATCTTCTTCAGGGCTGCCAAACCCAAACTGGAACTCAGATCCCCTAATTCTGATCTCACACTTAGCAAGAGCCTTTACCTCTTAAAATTGGGGCACCAAAGACAGAGTAGACTTCATCTGCGTGGTCTCCCATTACATTCTTGGGTCTTAATTTTGACGAGAAGCTGGGACTATACTGAAACTCATACATGTAGGTGGGGGCTCCAGCATCTGAGAAAACATGAATTCACGACAGTTCACTTTACCCCGAATGTCATCATCAGGATGGTATCAAGGCCTCTCTACCTTTGAAGGAAATACCTGGTCATCAGCAGAGCAGAAAACATTTTCAAGAAAACTCTTTGAGTTGCTTATCATTGCATAACTAACGGAAGTATAAGTTCTGTGCTGCCTTTTGTCTAACTGAGTTTTCATGGGTCATGTGCATATGCTCCATTGCTGTAAGTTCATATGAGCAAGTTCCCAGAGGCCTGGAAGTCTCTGTTTCCTTATGATCATTCACCAACCCTGTTTCTTACAATTTTTCTGCCTTCTCTTACACAATGTTCCCTGAGCTGTGGGTGGGTAAGTTTTAATATAGGAATCCTATCCAGGAAGATCGTCTCTAAAGTCTCTTATTTTCTACATTTTGACCCAGTTGTGCTCTTCTGTGTGCATCATAGTCTGACGAATGAGGAAGCTTTCCTGGTGAGAGTGGAAAGATGCCTTAGTATTCTCTCTAATCCCATTCTGCTATGTTCTGTGAGTCTAAGTGTAGAGATTGCATTGTAGATAGGTCACTGTCTACAGCAGACCCCAACCTTAGCCAAAGAACTATTGGTAACTGATTACTTCGAGGTGAGGGAGAGCTAATCTTCTTTGAGGGAGAGATCTAGGTAGGCTGACTAACTCCAGTGCAAGAACTTGCACTGAGGAACATCTGAGTACACACACTCGACTCAATAGACCTTAACACACATGACAGAACGCATGAAATCCAATGGGGAGTTTACAAGAGGATGCAGACGGGGGAGGGGTTTTCAAGATAAGATGTTTTGTATGAAATGCACAAAAATTCAGTAATGAACAGCATGTCCCTAGAGGTAGAAGAACTAAAGGCTACCAAATTATTATTTAGGAATAAAATTATAGTGTAAAATATCAACAAAAATCTGATACCATGTCAGTATCTAAAAACCAAACTTTCCAAAATAGAAGCCATAATAACAATCTCATTTTCACTAGTGACAAAATTGCAAATTATATTGGCATAAATTTAATTAACGTTTCAAATTTCCTGTATACTAAAAATATAAGGGACCAGTGAATGCAATTGAAGTCACAAATAAGATCTCATGTTCCTTGTTTAGAAGAATTAAAACTGTTAAAATGTCTGTACAACCCAAAGTTGTCTTATAATTCAACTCAACCTCTATCAAATTCTAACAACTTTCTTCATAAAACTTAAAAAATAAATCTCAAATTTATTTCACACACAGATACATACACACACACACACACACACACACACACACACACACACATACACACACACACCTGAATCGAGAAAATCATGGAAAAAATTAAAACAAAGTATCCCACTACCTGATTGCAAACTGAACAAAAACACACAGAAGAATTAAAATAATATGGCATGGAGAGAGAGAGAGGGAGAGGGAGACAGACACAGACACAGAGACACACAAAGGTTATGTATATAAATACTCTGTATCGTTCTTGGAAATATGTAACTTGTATTATTGTTATACTAGAGCTCATAATAAAAAGCTCTTCTAGAGTATCAGAGAAGACTTAAGACTGGAAATTTCCAACAATGTGGGAATTGGTAAGGTTGTGAGGATTCTTGCTGTTAAACTCAGTGTATTTTTTGTTATGAGATAAACACCAGTCTTTGGAGGTCAGGGGTGAAATGTTGTGGTTTGGGTATGAAATGTCTCCCCTGGACTCACACATGTGAATATAGTTCCATAGCTTGTGGTGCTATTTTGAAAGGTGACGGAGACTTTAGAAGGGAAAGTCTATCTGCAGAAACTTGCTCTCTGGGAACTGCAACTTTTCTGCTCATTCCCTGTCTCTCCATTTCTCTTTGCTTCTTGTGTGCCTTTAGAGGAGAGAAGGTTGTTTGTTCCACTATACTCCCCCAAAATGATGGTCACCTCATCTCGAGGACACAGCAATGGAATTGCTCACCACACACTGAAACCAGAACACCAATGTCTCTTTTCACTCACAGTGTTTTATTCAGGTACTCAGTCACAATGATGACAAAGTGAGTAAAAACTCCCACACCAGAAACCTACTGTCAAATCCTCCCTGGTCCTTCTTGTTCCTGAACAACCCTCCTGAATCTCGACCTAACCTGTATTGTCTCCTGTTTCTACTGGGTAGCAACTCAGGTTAGAACTAATTTAAGAACTTGAAATGCACCTTATCCCATCTACCACAATAACTGCAAGTAAGTATCTATCCTTGGTAGCAAATGCTGTTGAGACTCATTCGTACCGGGAAGCCTGACTTCTACCTCTAGCACTGGTAGCTCTTTGATTGATTCAACACTTAGCCCAGGTATGCAGCAGATCAAAGGCCAAAACCTTCAGTCAATGTCAAGTGGGTATTGACGGATAAGTATCCACCCTTGCTGCTCAGAGACCTGTTATCTGATAGTTCTGAGAGATCCTCAGCGACTGCTGTTCACAGTGGGCATGGGCCTGGCAGGGCATCATTAATTGGCCTCCATCTCCTTCCTGAGTCATTCAGATCTTTAGTGGTATTTCCTGGGATCAACTCCTAAAGGGCTAAGAATAAGTCACATGAATCATATAAGAATAAGGATAGAAATGTCTCCTAAATCAAACATTGAGTCCTAACTATAGAAAGTTCACACATCAGTCTATCCTAGAGTCTGTATCTTTCTCCCATCCAACCTCTGACACTCACCTCTGTGGATACGGGAAAGGACCACAGATGGGACACCAAATAGTACATCTCCCATCAACTCCAGGAGCATGTCTCTGTTCGTGGCTGGGTCATCTCTGCCTCTTAAATACTTCTCAACAGCAACTGGAATTATATCCTCAGGAATGTTCTAAAATGGAGAAAGAGAGTGACCACCACCATCTCCAGCCAATGGAGAAGTCTTCATTGAACATTATTTACCTCTTGTGTCTGTGTAAATCACTCCTGGAGTGATAAAGTAGGAAAATAAATCAGAAAAACTTGGAGCAGAAACCTAGTTTTCTGCTATTAAGTAGGCATATGATTTGGGCCAGTCCCTCAGAATTTCACTGTTTTTCAGCTATTGTCATGAATCCCGAAAATGCTTACAAGAGACAGGGAGACATTCTGCAGGACTGAAAGAATCATCTTCTTGTCCATCTTAACTTCAGGGGACGGAAATCCCATCATCTGTTTTTAAAAAATGGTTAAGCAATTGTGAATCTTTGGGAATTAACAGGAAGAGACAACCAGAAAAACAACCCACACAGTAGGGAATGAAGTCTCCAGAGGATCATGGATAAGATTGATTCTTTTATAAGTTTAATAAGAATTAATGAAACAACTCAATTATATAATGAAACCCAAGAGATAGAATGAGGACATTTTAAATCTTATCAGGTTAGAGCCACAATGTTTCCCCAGGCAGTGAGGGAACGTTTCAGAAAAGAATTTATAGAGGCAGAAAGCTTCAGGATAGAGGCACAGGTCACACCCTCACACATTAAGGTGAGAAAGGAATCTACACTTAACTACCTTTTCGATGATGACCTCTGAAATATTCCAGTAGTGAGAGCAGCAGAACCCCCACATGGACTGGTTCTGTCCAACATATGCACTCAGAGATATCACTCCCTCTGGTCTCTAGCAGCTAAAAGTAAAAGTCACTAGGATAGCTACAACCGGTAAAATGCCTTACCGAGACAGCTCAATTCTTTCAAGTGGAGTTACTCTTTTTTTAGTTGAATCTTTGTGTACTTCATACATCTCAGTGAATCTTAATCCTATTTATATGTTCTTCCCTACCTGTCCTGCCCCTCAACAGGAATCCATACGTACTGTCATCTGTGTTAAGTCCTACTGTGTCAAGACAGTGTCCCCAGAGAAGAGTATGTTCTCAGTGGATGAAATTGCACTGAGGAAACTACTCTATTTTTTTAAAAAAATATTATTATTTTGATCTTATGTGTATGTCGTGCAGTGCCCAGAGAGGTCAAAAGAAGGCTTTGGATCACCTGAAAATAGAGTTATGGACTGTTGTTATCTGCAATATTGGCTACTGGGAACTGAACCCAGGTCTTCTGTAAGAGCAGCCTGTGCAGTTAGCACTGAGTCATCCCTCTAGCACTGTGAAATTACTCTTTAATAAAGCAAAAGCTCACTGAAGGACAGCCTCTGAACCTTCTGTTAGAGCAGTTACTGTAGAAAATTTACAAATATCAACCATTTCTTTGATTTTGTGATCTGATACATCCAAGTAAAATTTCTAACTGGATAACTGGAAGGTAAATTTTAAAATATTATATACTCTTATTTGGAATATATACAATTAGGAAGATACTTTTTTGTCTTTCTTCTAGTTCTTAGGGAAGGATAAAGCCCTAACTTCATTAAGGCTCTTACTTCAACTTGGATCTCTGCTTCCTGTCATGAAGAGAGATATCTTTCTCCCTCATCTTGTAGGAATGTGTACTCAGTACCTTCCTATTACTGTGCCTGGTAGAGCACTCACCAGCCTGGAAACATCTTCAGCCTGGTGCCAGGGGTTGGAGTTCAGTACTTGTGGTCTTCCTTATCGCATTCTGTTACTGAATAAAAGCTGTCTTACTATTGAAATCAGCAAGTTTTGTACCTTACAGAGGAAAACCCCTTCTGTCCTTTTAAGACCAATGATAACTCAGTTGGTATCAACTTTCTCTGAATGTAAACAATGGTGCTTTGGAGAATATCTGTGGTGAGCTGTGGGACCTGTGAGTCCACATGTAAGTAAAAACTTCTATGACCGAGAATGACTCTTCTGAGCTCCCAGATCTGTCCCCTTTCTAGATACCACTGGTAAATCCAACTTCACATTTATCCTGACAGGACCTCCCAGGATAGAATTTGTAGAATTCATCAAGGAAAGACAAAAACTGTGATGACTAGTGGAATTCTCAGGCTGGCACTTTTCAGTTGGGCCATTCCAGAGAATGCTTCCACTGCAAGATCCTTGCATAACATGGGATAGCTGATGGAGACAAAGTAGGACTCATGGAACAAACTCATGGGAGCATAGCCTAAAGACATGACAGGTGGTCAATGAGGCAGCATCTTTCTTTTTATACTCACTGATGGCAGAAGCCAGCCAAACTCTTGCTTGTTGATTCCCACGATGTAGGGGACAGTGTTGAAGCTCTTTTCAGCCAGAATCTCTTCTGGTGCCTTTGGCAGAAGCACTCCATCAATCACAGTTGGCACAAAGGGATAGCTCTGGGCAAGGAACAGCACAGTGAGAGGAAACACACGCATCTCCCTCTCTGTCTAATGGAGCAGTCAGAAAGTAGACATCATGACTGTGAGCAATGGCCGTGGTATCTCAGGGCCCTAAGAAGGGAGCTGAAGATCTGTGAACTACAAGGTCCTCATTTTTGAATGATGAAGTTAATGGCAGCAGTAGAGAAATGAGAAGAAATCAACATGAATCACTTATAACATTTATTTCAATTGTAATGCATTATTTAGAATTCATCCTCACTAGTATTTTTAAGCTATGTCTGTAAAGTTGCCAAGGATGGTGAGTTAATGAACCTTGAGTCACTGAAGCAGGAGAATTTCAGAGTTAGTTTCCTGGGAACCTCTGGTCACAGCATTGCTACCCTTGTATCATATGCAGATTCCAATTTAAAAATATTTATATACCATATATTTCTTAGAAAGAAGTAGTATATGTAAGAGTTATTTGTAATAAAATATCCAGCGGTTAGGGCTTACTATTTCCCCAACTTTTGTTGACATAATTCTAAATATCTTCAGCTTCGCGACATGCCATAGGTCACGATGATTTTAACACTCACCATTGTTATCTGAATTTTTAAATATGAGAATCCACAAATTTAGGTCTTTTATCATCTTTTCCACAGTTTCATCACACACTGCAGGTATCACCTGACTGCTCCCCAGAATGGCCTCACCCGACAATAGGAAAGTATACTCCCCTTCTCTGGGACTGATTCAGGGTTGTCCAAGTTCTATTTTGATGAAATGAATGCCACTGACAGCTTTATAGAGGGGTGGGGTATCCTGCCCCCAGGTTTGTTTAAATAGATAAGTCGATGTGCGTGCTGCAATTGGAATCTTAAATGCCCATAAAGACTCAAGTGTGGTAGACTTGGTCTCCAGCCTGTGCAGCCAGTGGGAGGTGATGGAATCTTCAAGAAATAGTATGAAGTAGTTGTTCAGTCACTGAGTGAGCACTTGAAGCAGAGAGTGGGGTCCCCGCTTCTTTACCACTTCCCACTTTGGTTTCTCTACAAGATTCCCAGGGATGTTCCACTACCTTCCCAAGGAAACATAGTAAACTCATGGAAAGAAGGCTCAAAACTGTCAGCAAAAAAAAACCTTTTATCTTAGTGTAGTGCCTACTCAGGAATTTACTACAGGAACAGAAAGCTGAATGACAGAGGAAGCAAGGGACTTGGTCTTGTGAGCAATGTCAGGCTTTTATACGTTACATCTTGTGTTCAATAGAGTGAGTCTGGTGGCCCCATGTGACATGGCATGGGGAAACATAGTAGGATATTAGAATCAGAAAAGAGACATTAAAGGCTGGAATTGGGAGCACCTGTTGGGAACCCTGACATGGTCACCCATGAGAACCAAAGTCTTTGGCACTGTCCACTCAGTGAGTGCTGAAGATCACCTTGCAACCACATGCATTGCCTGCTTGAGTCACAGAGCCAGGAGCATTCCTCCTCTTCTCTTTTTCTTGCCCCTCAAAAAGTGTCCATCAGCATCTCTTCTCGGCTATTCCTTCATCACCCTATTGCTCCAGCCCTGGTGCAGTCTATCAGGATCCTTTGCTGGCATTACCTCCACTGCGTAGTCTCCTAGCTGGCCTCTGAATATCTCCTGACTCGTCTCTCTATATTTTGTTGAAGAGGCATTTGTAAGCTCACCACGTCACTTCTCTGTGTAGTGCTCCCTGATCACTTCCTGTCCTGTACTGAATCACAACCCAAGCTTTCTGTGACCATTTGCTTCTCATCTACACTATCCCTTAGCTTCATTCCTGCTCCTCCCTCTTTCTCACTGTTATAAACACTGCCCTCATGCAACAGTCATTTGCAGTTGCTCCTCCCTCTGACTGGAACACTCTTCCTCCAGAGCTTGACTCAGATACAGTCACCTCTTGACTCTCCCACTGTCACCTAAATCTCTGGCTAACTCTGTCCCTATTTTTTTTCAATTCGTTTTTGCTTTTTTACCTCAATAATGGCCATGATTATATATACCATCCAGTTTACCAATTCATCTTTCTCTGACCCACTCCCAGGATGAAATTCTCCAAGGACATATATATCGCTGCTGTATCCCAGCTCCTAAATCACAACCTGCTATGTAGTAACTGCTTCTTTAAAACTTGATGGATGTCCCTCCCAAAGTGACACATCTACAATGGGACCTCTACACCTAAGGCTCATGGAACCTAGTGGAACAGGGGGTAGAGAAACTACTATCGCTTCTCTCAACTCACCAGCAAAACTTGTACATGCAGCATAGGGTGATTAACACAGACAGTCACAACAAGCCAAAATATAGAGTCTAAGAGACCTCAGAGTACATATTTCTGGATAGAACTCTTATATTAAACCTCACCCACCAAAGGTTCAGGAACCATTCCAGGCAAGGGGATAAAAAGACTGTCAGAGCCAGGAGTGGTAGCCAACACAAAGGAAACAGAAATTTCCTGCTTCTGAGATCTTGCTTATATGAACTTATAGCAATGATACCAACATCTACAAGACCCATGCAAACTGAAACCAGACAAAAATGCAGCATAGAACTGAAGGCAGGAGGCCCCATCCTTAACTGAGATACTATTGACAGATGATCACTCCTGGGTGATGGAGAGACAGTTTTATTTAAGGGAGTGATGCTAGATAGACTGATCAGGGTCCACTGGATGAACTCACACCAAGAGACACAAACTTAACATATATGACAGAATGCATAAAATCCTGTGGGTGGGTCTGAGGAGTTGCACATATGGAGGGGTTCTAAATATGATTAACATGTATGACATGAATGTAAAAACAATTGAATAAAATATATATATTAAAAATTCATCCAATAAGACACAAATAAGTTCAGTCAAAAAAAGTTATGCAACCAATGAAATCTGTCTACAAATTCCAGTATTGTTTTTCACATCCACAGAAAAATGACTAAAATTTATATTCAGTCATAAAGGATGCTATATAGGCAAAGTGCACTAAGCAAGAAAATATTTACGAATCACATATTTGATGGGAGTCTAATATTTAAAAAACAGAAGAATCTTTTTAGGTGAATAGAGGAGAAAAAATTGATAAGAAAATGGACAAGGAGTCTGAACAGAGATTTTATGAAATGGTTAAAAGTTATATTATAGGCTGCTAGAGACTACTTGTCATAAAAGAAATGTAAATCTAAAATGACTAGTGCTGTGGCACATGCCTTCAATCCCAGCCCTGAGGAGTGAGGACTAGGCAGATCTCTGTGTGTTTACATACGAAGTTCCAGGTCGGCTGGGGCTGCAAGGGAGACGCTGTCTCAGAAAAAAAATGTCCAAAGCAAAAATCCTCAACAACAAATAAGAGAAATATAAATCAAAATGAAAATGAAATATCACGTCAAACTTGTTCAGGTAGAAATTATAGTATCTGTGTATATATGTATATGTATACATATGTAAACCATGCATATGCTTGTTTTAGTCTGCAGGTGAAGAAAATTAACACTTAACAATATGGTTAGTTATATAAACTGGTAAAGATGTTATATAGACATAATTATAGGTATAAATACACTTAAAAATTAAATACAAAAACTCCATGATTTAATACTCTTGTTTCTGGATACATGTATATAACAACTAAGCCCAAAGTCTCAAAATGTTTTTTGCACATATGTACCCACAGGATCACTTTTGAACCTAACTAAGATTTGAAATTAACCCCAATATCTGTCAATGGGTAGAAATATATATATGTATATATATATATGTACATACATGAATTGAAATATTTATTCAACTTTGAAATGAGATACATTTGTGACTACATGGTTAAATATGGTTGGAAGTACATTATAGAAGTAAACCAGATCCAGAGGAGAAATATTATGATGCCAATGTTCTTACACTAAAGAAAAGAACAACAATAATAAGGGGTGCAAAGAAACGGAAAGTGCTGGGTGTGTGAATGGCCTCATCTTCACTCCTTCATGGGTCCATAGATTATGGCAAAATTATCAAGATGCATATATCAAACAATATACTTTATGTGATTCCCATAAAAATAAAATGGTTTTAAAAATAAGAGAAACACATTTGGAAGAGAATAATAAAATCAGAAAGGTATAAACTGTAAAATCCTAGCGAATGTGTTAATATTTTTAAAAAGAAGCTATAAGAGTAATGAGCAAATAAGGGACGAATGGCTGAAAGAACTTCATTTCAGCCTCATAGATGTTTTAGGTGAAGGGCTGGGACCCCAGGGAGGGGGAAAGGAGGACAGGACTGCAGACTCTGCAACGTTCCTGTCACCATCTCTGACCAATGGGAGGTGAGAGGACAGGATGGAGGAGACTGAAGGCCCTGGTGGAGTTTCCTGGGTGGGAAAAGGAGGGTGGTGTGCTCAGGATGGAGAACTCAGCTTCTTCCTTATATAACTCGAGTCTTATGTCCCTTTTGGAGATCTGTGCTTCCAGTGATGGCTCCTAAGTCACTTATCCAAGGAAATCAGCCTTTGAACAATGGAAGGATCTTCTTCTCATAGGTCCAATTTAGTGAAAGAAATGTAAACGAGAATAAGATACAGAGTTTCTGATAACTTATCCCTGAGTAGGACACGCATATCAACTCTCCACCTCCCAAGGCCCAAGGACCATTGTGTCAGAGGAGTGGCGGAGGATTAAAAGAGCCAGAGATGGTGACTGACCATAGGAAGCAGTTTTCCAGACAGCTGGGAAGTTACTCATGGGAAAGTACAGCAATGGTAACAGCTTGCACAGCACCCACGCAAGCTCAAGACAATAAATATCCCAGCACAGAAGTGGAGAAGCCCCGACTTTGGCTGAGGAACTACTAAAAACTAACAACTACCAGCAGAGGAAGAGTTGGTTTTCTTTAAGGGTGTGACACTGGGTAGGTTAACCAGGCTCCAGTGGATGGACACACAGCGAAGCACATGTAAGGACACAAACGTGCTCTCACAGGCCTTAACATATGTGACACAGTACATGAAATTCAGAGGATGTCCATAAGAAGGATACTGAGGGGGAGGGGATCTAACTATGATCAATAGATTGTATAAACTGTGCAAAAATTCAATCGAAAATTCAATTTAAAATGGTCCAGAATTTCTGGTGGAGAGTACGAAATGGAAGTCAGAAAAGTGGTGTCCCTTCTGTCTCTGTCCTCTTGGCTGTGTTAGTCGGTAAACGGCAGTGATTCTCTGGGCCTCAACAGTGCATACACAAGGAACCATGATGAATACTTCAAGTCATAGTTAATTACGGTCCAACACTTTAAGGCATCAAACCTTGAATGGTCCTTACCTTTTTGACACCTTCTTGTAAATCAAGTTTGGAAAGATTCTGTGGAGACAAAGGCAGAGACGGTGGTGATCACTCCTGGTATAAAAGCTCATCTTTTTAGCTGCGCTCCTCCTTCATTGTTGAGGAAGGTAAGAGGACCCTCATGGTATCGTGTAGCATGGACACGAGGTGGACTGGAAGAGCAGGGGCAGCAAACAAAGGCAACCGGTGCTGCAGCCCGGAGTCGGGGACACCGCTGCCCTCCCTGAACCCTCCTCCAGCCCTCCCCCACTGCTCCCTCTGCCGAAAACACCTCACCTTTCCTGTAGAGAAAAATGTGCAAACAAGGTGACTTCAGGGGCAGGGATGGAACAGACTGAGCTGGATGTGGGATGGACCTGCAGAGCAGGACGACTGCTCTAGCTCCTCCCCATTCATCACCCTCACTTTATGAGCTCAGGCATCTGTATTTGACCTGGAGCATCATGTCTCTGAATGCAGGGACATTAAAAAATGGATACATGTCAATGTCAGCCCAACAGAGTTGAAGCCTCATTTCTTGCTCAAACTAGAGGGGCAGACGGTCTCTAAGATCACAGGATGCAGAGCGCTGTGTGTCTAACCTCCCCAAGGGAGGACAGAGTGTTTCCTAGGGTCTTCAGTTTCTGAGTTTTTCCCCAAACAATAATAATTTATGTATGAGACCTCTCGTTCCATATGAAAAGTGACTGAAATATTTGTATTTTTTGTGTATGGAGAATAGCTGTGAACAGAATATGACATCATATGCCTTTAACCTTAAATCTGGAAAAGGTGAGGAGGAAATATGAATTTTCCCTTAGCTAGTGATACCCAGCAATTTTAAGGCCAACCTGGATTACACAGTGATACCTTGTAATAAAAAATATATGAAGGAGAAAAAAGGAAATCTGTATCTAAATACCTTGAATACCTTGAACACCTTATTTAAGCTTGATGACCCAGAACCCAATAGCAATGTCATATTGGATTAAACCCATGTAAATACAGGCGTAATATAGCACTAGATGCCTTCCATGAATTTTCAGAATAGTGCTCCATTATACAAGGTCCTGATAATGAGAACAGAAGACCAGAGTTATACTCCAAGCTCACATTCATCTCACTTCCCTATCATTAGGACTGGCTCAAGTTGGGGCTATTAGAATTTTTACCTCTAGCCTTTCGTCCTGCAAGGTTCTCTGTGATGACAGACTATCGTATCACCAAAAGATATCGCTTTCTCTTAGGAGCATCAATGATATAATGAATATGTCCCTCTCTGGGTCCCCATCATACTCATTCAAGTGAGCAAATTTCTCTTTTATGTAGATAAATGTTTTGATTTATGTCTACTTTACCTAGTCTGACACTACTTTTCTAAATCCTCGTCATGAAAGACTGGATGGATAGATTAACTGATGGTTGAATGGATAAGTGAATGGATGGAATTGTCAATGTATTCATTATTGGAGATTAGAATGTAGACATAGAGAAAATTCCAAAAGCTGCAGGTAAGTCCTGGATGGATCATTGTTGTAGCAGGACTGAATAAAAATGCTCATATATGTTGACTGAATGATTATGCACCGTGACCAGATTACAAATACATGAAAAAAAAGTTGTGGATTGATGGGAGGCTGGAGACATAACTCAGCAGTTAAGAGCCCTGGATGCTCATGCAGAGGATCCAAGTTTGGGTCCCAGTGCCCATGTCATGGCTAAAAAACGACTCATTAATTCATTTCCAGGGGTTCTAGCACCCTCTGCTGACCTTCATAGGCATCGCACCACACGAGTTCTCTTAAATACATGCAGACAATACATTCATACACATAAAATTGAAACATAATAAAAAGTTATTGATGGGTTGATATGATGTGATGAAGTAATTTCAATGGATTGAACACATGGGTGGATGCATGGGTTGGAGGATGGATGGATGAACTGATGAGTGCTGAATGAATGGCAGAGTCATGGCTCTCTGTGAAGCATAGTCCCAGAAAATAGAAAAAAGAAGAATGGTTTCTGTTATAATTTGCATAGATTATATATCAGTCAGGATAAATTGTGATGTTTTTCCTAAAAATAACTTTGTGCTTAGTATTTCCATACTCAAAATTCAAAGTGATAATTACTTGTGAAAATATGGAAGTTTAATTTCTAAAAATCACATCTGAAAACATGAATAACAAAATATTAAATTTTGAAAGAGTTGGGAGAATGTTTTGCAATTTGTCATCCAATTGTTATTAGATTATTTATTTGAGGTCTTCTAACAATAAAGGAGTATGTTAAATTCCAACTCAGAATTCAGTGGTTGACACTACCCCCCAAAGTAGAAGACTATTCCAGGTCCTTTAGGATCAGAAGACAGCTGACAGAATGAATCCTGGGGCCATGTACCCAGAACAAGGTCCACTAGAATACACACTCACAATTTTCTGTGTGATCTCCAGGAGCTCATCCTCTGTCTTCTGGCTCAGGCAGTGAACCATGACAGCTGACGTGGTGGTTTTGCACCCAGAAATATGAGCAATTTTCTGCATGAAATCATAGGCAAGAGCAGAGGTCGAGAGAAATAGCAATGTCCTTCATGATGTAGAACAGATACTTCTAGCTCAAGTCCAGTTTTTAAAGACAACAAAGGCTTGCGGAAAATATCCTAGACTAGCAGGTTGGTTTCTACATCCCATAAAATGTTGCCTCTGCTGTTTTCTGGAATTGTGTTATGAGAAACTTACATATCTGTGTCTGCTGTTTAACTTTCAAAATAGTCACAGTGTAGTAAAAGTGTACTATATTAAGAAATGTCACACAAAGTGGGGTGAAGACCAAGGAATTGAGGATTCCATGGTCTCATTCAGAACCACTCCCTTCTCTCACTACAGTTGAAGTTCGGTTTCCAAAATCTGTTGCCCAATGAGAACTAATACATGTGACGCATTTTCAAAGTGGGCCTGTCTTCCCATCAAATTCAGCAGAACTGTAGTGAATCTAAATAATAATTCACAGGAAGATATTTCAGAATTTGCAGAATGCTGTTTAGATAGATAGCTCGCAGTCTCTTCTACTCAGCCATTCTCACTCACTTCAGGCATCTCCTGAGTTGCTCAGTTGAACCCCACAGCCAGAAAGACCCCTCGCAGATATCAGAGGACGAGAGCAAATCGTGTAGCAGTTTTCCACGGTGAGGCCTACCTCAGTCAAGGGCCTGACATCCTTCACAAACAAACCAGGTGTGAGGACCACCCCACTCTCAGAAATGGCCCTGTGGAAGAGGTTCTTGGCCAAAGGAGACAGCACCTGGCGGGGGGAGGAGAGGACTAGAGGTTATGCACACTGAAAGGGTGAGCGAATCACTGTCCTTTAAGCTCTCTCCACCTGATTCTCTGGCCAGGACATTCATCTAGGGACTATGGTGCTCAGTGGACATGGTGGAGCCTCCCCTGTCCTGGCCTGCCTTTGAGAAGCTTCCTAAGACAACCTCACTGTGGTGGAACCAGACTGCGGAGCAAGAAACAGAACAGGAAGTGTGTGGCCAGCTTTCATGATGACAAAGAAATCTTCAAAGGCATTTTGGCAATTCCTAGCCACAAATTCTTTCTTACAATTTCCACTACTCAGAACTTATCCTAAGAATAAAAGATGGACGATGGAGTTTAGCAGTACAGTTGTTTATGGGGCCAGGTAGCAAAAGTATAGAAAGGAAGAGAAGAAAACAAAAGAGAAAGACGACTACTTAATATCACAATATTTATAATGGAAACTATTGGAAATTCTGGACCGAAGGTTCTAATTTTAGGATTTTGCCTAAATAAGCTATTTATATCTTACCATGGAATACTATGTAGTTATAAATAATAGTCTATAAGAGTATATGATTAGGGAGATATTTATATCATAAAAATAAAAAAGAGTATGATTGTTAAAAAACAGTAAAATTACATGACACAGAATCAGAAGATGGGTAGAAAATATGATAAATAATTTAGACATGACAGATAGATAAGTGACTAAAGAGATGATCATAGAGAGATAGATAGAGGACAGATAGATAGATGATAGGTGATAGATAGATAGATAGATATGAAATTGTGGAGAACACAAGAAATACATATGTCAAAAACATCCACAATGACAATCTGTAGATCAGAGGATTATGGATGACTTTTTCTTCTTTGATTCCATCTATGTTTTTCTTTCTCTCTACTTTGCATATATGTGCATATATATAATATTAAATATTGCAAAAATCAGGTTGATATTCTGTTCAACAATGAGTTTGTTGTAGAGTTTCTTATAGCTACCAGAATTTTCTAAGTTTCTCTTAAAGAGATTCCCACATCCAGAAGCATTTATTCCTCCCTGTGCATATTTCCTTCATTCCCTCTCAGTCTTACCATCTGAGTTCATTCCATCTTTCCTTTCATCTTCTGTTCCAAAGAGAACTCACCCCTCTGTTGCACAGTCTGCTGCCTTCCCTGGTGGGCATGGGCAAGGCAAGAAGACCACCTCAGAGGAAGATCCTCCCTGCTCTCATCACTTGAATCTCCTAATTTGGAGATCTTCCTTGGACCCAAATAATTGTTTCTTTCTCTTTTTAGTTTATATTCAACCCTGTCTACCAAGAGAAACAGTCTTAATGTTAAGTGATTAAAAAGGAAAAGCTGCTACTGGATAATCCTATACCTCCTGAACGCAAACTTGAATGCTAAGCTTTCCAGAAGCTCTATAGAGTTAGTTTGCTTTTAGCTCGCTACCATCTAACATTGTCCAGTGAGTAAAAGTCAACATTGAATCCAGTCCTTGAAATCAGTATGCTGATCTCCAAGATATCATATCAGTGGCTGCATCAAGCCTGGACATGGAGTCTCCCACCAAGAACACTTACAAGAACAGAGACACTTTCACCTCCTGCTGACTCTCCAAAGATGGTCACAGAGCCTGGGTCCCCTCCAAAGTTGGCAATGTTGTCCTGGACCCAGCGCAGTGCAGCTACTTGGTCCAAGTGACCCCAGTTCCCCCGGCTGTGTTCATCACCTGTGCTGCAAGAAAATTGAGGAAGTATAAATATCATAGCTGGGGTCATAGGATCACAGAGGGATTGGGGTGCTTGACAGCCTTCTAGAATCCTGTGGCCTCTGTATCTCTGAAATTAGAGCCATCACCTGAGTGAAAATCTGATTCATTATTCTAACAATTAACTGTGTACCAAGATTCACCATGTATTCACGTCTGGTGTAAGACCTACAGTCTATCTAGGAACAAAATAGACAAAATCTGACTATATTCAGCTCTCTTTACAGAGCAGAAGCCAACAGATGAGATGAGAAAATATTGTCAGCTACAAGAAGATCAGATAAAGGAGGAGGCAAGTGCAGGGTCATGGGGTGAGTTTCAGGACCCAGATCAAGGAAGGCCTCTTTCAGGAAGTAGCATTTATCAGTAACAGAAGTAAAACAGGCACAAGCAGTTTGTAAAGATAGGAAGAAGAAGCATTTCAGTTAGGAGGGGCAGCCTTCACAAAACCCCAGGGCTTTGGGAACAAAACTGAATACAGCTGCGCTGGGATTTGGGGAGAATGATGCTTTGAGCCTTGGCAAGGGTCTCCTTGACATTGGAGTTAACAGAGTATTAGGCAAAGGCATAGCGTGATTTAACAATTCGATCATTGTTTTGTAGAATATTCTGGCCACTCTGTGGAGCACCTGCCATACAAAAGTTGAATCGATAACAGAATTAATCCATCCCAGAGAGACAGATCATTGATTAGCAGCGGGAAAGAGCACATGCAGAGATTGTGCAGCTGGGTTCTGAGGGGGTTTTCACAGTGGGGCTAAGAGAACTGGCTGCCCCCTGAACGAGCAGTTTGAGCGAAGGTGGAGTTTAAGCTGCACACAGGACTTGTATCAGAAGCAGCTCGGGACTTGGAGTTCTAGCAGCTATGCAGGGGGTCTTGTAGGACACAGATGAAGGTCTTGCTGTTATGAATGGTCAATGGGGGTCAAGGTGGTCTCAGTCTGCTCTTGTGAAGTGGGGGCAAATCTGTATATATCCAGGGGAGACAAGAAAAAAACAGCTAAAGAGAGAGAGAGTTCAAAAGAGATCAGGGGCCACAAACAGAGAAATGTAAGTGTTTTTGGGATCACTCAGGGCATTAACAAAGGAGAAGGAAACAACATACATTGGCTGTGGACAAAGAGAAGGTGTGGAAAGGAGCAGGTAGGAGGATGGGAAGTAATCAAGAACAGGAGAAGAAAGCATCTTACTGTGGCTGATGTGAGTGGCGTGAGCATGGGCACCTTGGTCAGCTGAAAGTCTTCCTGTGGAGCAACTAACTGAGTTCCTTTCCTGAGACCAGCCCTTCCGCGCTTCCTTTAGAGATGATGCATAACAGTCAAGAGCTTTCCTGCATGCGAATCTCTGTAATAGAGGGCTGTAGTGGGCTGTGCAGTGCAGGTGAAAAACAGATAAGGGTGTCAAAGGCAGTAACTCAAAGCATGGGCCTTACAGGAAAAATGAAAGTTGCTCACAGAGTGTAAGCATCCACAAAGACGCTCAGAAGCAAGTGGGCAGTTGTGGCTGAGGAAGGTGATAGTATATGTAGTCCGATAATGAAAAGACTAGACCGATCATGAAGAAATTTAGCAAAGGTCCACACATGGGAGGATGTAACTGAGGCTGGGTTTTTACAAATTAAATGTTTGAATGTGGTTGATGGTGCAAGGGTTCTTATTCTGCTGTGTTGTCAATAATGTGAAGGATTATGCAAAAATAAAATGCATAGGGATTGAGGCCCTTGGCTGAGGACACTGTATTTCGAGGGGTTAAATATACTCAAGGGAATCATGTCATTCCCTTAGGAAGTTACTTGTGACGCAAAGAACACGACTCCCCTCTCCCTTCTCTCTGGGTTCCCATTTTGTCTGCTCTTTATCGCACATACTCAGTTTCTGTTCTTCCACCAATCTACACTGCAACCCAGGGCCCCTCACCAGTCCCAACTCTGACTGAATAACCCAAGGTCTGGCTTCCAGCCCCTTAAACACTGACCTAGAAAAATCTCTTGTTCTAATCATTGATCACGTCCATGTTGCTACTATAAATCAGACTAATTCAGGGTCCAGTATCCTACCTGAGGAATCCCCAGATGCCCAGGCGGTACTGAACAGTCACCACTACCACACTGCCATGGGTGGAGAGGGGCAGTCCATCAAAGGTTGACGCTCCACCGAACAGCAGCCCACCTCCATGGATCCACACCATCACCTGGACAGCAAAGAAAGAACACACTGGTCTTAGGAAGAAGCGGGCAGAAACTCAGCAAAGTTGTGTGGTTTCTTTCTCTGGCCTCGCCCTGACTAAAGACATCACCACTAAAAGCCAACCAGTGTCCTGCTGGGTTTCAAAATGTGCTGTTTCTGCTCCTCAACTAGCCTCACTGGAGCCCAGCATGTCATCTCAGTCAGTGTCCCCTGTCATTCTCCGTAGGTACATAGGTCAAAACTTTCCAAGGGACTTGACACTGAGCATATCACCACGGGAACAGCAGAGGACTAGGGGGCCATGTTCTCCCTGCACCCCAGCATTGTAATCCCTAGTCTATTCAGGCAGCTGAGCAATTTAGCATCATCTCTGTTAACCTTAATGTGTTTTTACCATGATCTGAAGACCCACACATGCCCTGATTAATATGCCTTTCTTACCGCGCCTATCCTGTGCCAACTCTGCACCCCCATGCTCCCCCTTGCTAAGTCCAGTTCACGTTCACCTCCTCCAGAAAGACTTGAAGGGGCATCTGGATGCAAATGCTTGGCTAGATAGGACTTAACATCCATGTTAGAACACCTGAATTCTGGTGGCAGAGACCATGGGGCACAGAGAGGGGGTCTAGATAAGACTAAAATGTATTATATGTAATGCACAAAAACTTAATGAAAATAGGATAAAAAAGAAACAAGAATAATATGAGCTTTTACTAATGATTATTATCTATAATTCAGAAACTATGATTGTCCTCATTGGCAGATTGAGGCACCTCTGCTGGGGTCCAACAGCTACTGAAAGGTGGAGGAAAGACTCGATCAGCCATCTGGCTGCAGCACCACGCACTGAGCTCCAAATGACTGCCGCCCAGAACCCCAGTGCAGTGATCTGGCTGTGGGGTAGGATTCAGACCCTCCTGAGGCTCTGACGAGTGTGTCAGTGCTGCTGCTGTGTGTGCTCAGCCAGGACCGAGGTACAGCTCATCCGTCACAATGTTCCTCATCCCCGTGTGAGGAAAAGAGACTTGAAAGATAAGAGACTTGTCTGAGTTTTTCATCAAGTGAAAGCAGACCCGGGCTTGAAGCTCACACCCTTTATTTCCAGTCCCTTTGACCATAGTCGGATCAGACTCCTGATTCTCAGGCTCCAGGAGCTCGTATTTCTTCTCCCCTTGTGAAATCTATAACCTACAGGGAGGGAATGAGTCAAGGTGATCCTAGACGGAGGCTGAGCCCGAGGACTGGCAGGCAATAGCTTGCACAAGATGCTAAGCTGTGTCTCTGCAGACCAGGTGACAAGCTCATTGAAAACAAGGTTATCCATAATGGTTCATGGTACTGCTTCCCTGACCCAAAGTCTACATGTGGAGAGATCCTGAGTCCGTAGGGGAAGGTGAGGAATGAGTGGATTGAGATCCACTCTCACCTCCCTGTGTATAGCAAGGATGCTTAGAGTCAAACACTGTTCCTGAAATCACAGCCTCCTCTATCACATCAAGTCCCATCGTGGGTGCTCCTGGGAGACTGGGGCGGGGCGGGGGGCGGTAAGGAGGGGCTTCTAACTCCCTGCCTTATTCCACTTCAGAGATGGCCTTTTGTAGAGCTCCTTCCCAGCCTATGACCTGTAACTGGTGGCCAGCCTCATCTCTGAATCTTCATTTATATGAGAAATTAAGACTCACCAGGTCATCAGCATGTGCCAAAGAATATTAGGAAGTGAGAGGAACTACAGTAAAACCAAAGATGGTTGCCAAAACATGATCATGAGGTGGACAGTCTCCTCCCTACAACCCCCATCGGGGACAGTAAGTTTTCACTTGGCAACACAAGTTGTCACAGGTAATTTGGAGAGGAAGGCAGTAGTCTCCATTACTAGCTCCCATCTAAGGGAGACCCAGACTCCTGTCCTGTCATCCCTTCTGTGTGTCTGTCCTTCCCTACTTGAGCCTCTGTTTCTCAATGGCACAGAAAGGCAAGAGCTACTCAGCTTCCTCTAAGATCCCTATTGGTTCTTACTTTATTTTAAATTTGTCTGAGCTACTCTGGGGATTAGATGCTTAATCTCAAAACTAAAAGCTATCCCTCCTTGAAAATCTTTAATCATGTAGCAGAACTTTATTAAAATTAAAATGCACATTCCAGCTATACAGCAATTCTGCCAAAGTCTGGTTGGTGTCCTTGGGGTGGGGGTGGGGATCAAGGAAAGAGAAAAGGAAAACTTGTATTTCCTGCAGTGAAAGGAAGCTCTGGGTCCCCAAGTTGAGCCTGACCCATAATGCTCCTGCCCCCAGCTGTCTTCATCCCCTTCCACTTACACAGGAGATCTGGAACCTGTAGCAGGTAAGACTAATTGTAGCTGATTCCACACTTACCGGCAGCCTGATATATTTTGTCAAGTCAGCAGGAGTGTAAATATTCAGGTAGAGACAGTCTTCAGAAAACTTGAGATGAATTTTCTCCTTTCTGTTGCTCATAACGTCATTGACTCTCTGCCCCCTAACTGCATCTTGGGAGCACCTGGGAATGGAGAGAGACCACCTGAGATTCCAACAGACAGAAACTGGAAACATCTCCTGGATCCTGACGTCAGTGGGAGGGTTGAGCTTGTAAATGGAGTTCATTTCACTAGAATAGAATCTGATGTGACAGGTAACAGGGTCTCTAGGTGTCCAAGTGGGAACTCTGGGACTCTAGAGCCTCTCACCCCTGCAGAAGGACTTAGCACCTCTCTCTGTCCTAGAACCTTTGGTGTGCTCTGGATGATGGAGGTGATCATGTGCTGATCTGCCCTGGGAGGTTACAAACCCTCCAGGGCCTGTGCAGTCTCCTGCAGTGGCCTGAGGGTGACTCTGATTTTTCATGATGTAGACATGCTGTGGTGCTTAGAAGACTTCTGGGATTCCAGGGAACCTCCAGTAACACTTTGTCCTGTTGTAGGTCATGACTAACTAACATTCTTGTGGGACAACCTCACAGAACTGTGTTCTAGTCCTGCTGCAGCCACCGATGTGCTAGGTGGTATTGGCTCAGTTCTTGAACTACCTCAGTCTGCCAGGTTGAAGTAGGCTAAGAGCTGCCTCTAATGACTTTGCCATCAGGGCCTGTTCCTTTCGCAGAAATCACTGTTGAATTTTCTAACAGGAAGTCACACACGTTCCACTGTAGGATAGACTTGGTGGGAGTTATTAAGTCCTCCCAGAGTATCAGGCCCTGGTTTGAATTCTCCTGTGTACTAATTCATTTGATCTTCAGGTAAGCACCAGGTGTTGGTTCTATATTTATCCTCAGCTCACAGATGATGAAACAGAGAACAGGCAGGTTTAAGAGCCTGCTCAAGATCACATAGCCAGGAGAACCCAAACTAGGTAGTTTTTATACTTCCAAGTAGATTATAAACAGCCTTCTCAGATTCCAATGGACCCCGAAGGCAGTTGCACTGCCCTCCATATGTATAAAATCACTGGGGCTCTCAAGGACCTGGATGACACAGCTGCCAAGGCGCTTGAGGGGATCCAAAAAGATGGTTTATTAGAGATTTTTGTCCTAGAGAGTTTTTCCTTCGTCACCAACAATAAGAAGAATAATAGTCATTAAAGGAGTAATTCAAATATCAAAAGACAGTCATAAACCCGCCTGAACTAAAAATACATAAATGTGAAATAAACATAACGATTACATTTATTATGTCTACATTTATCATATTAACTTGTTTAGCCAACAGATCCAAATCATTCCTCCATAGGCCCAAATATTGGCAAGAGCCAGGGAGTGGGGTTTGGCAGATGTCCATGGAAGGAGTAGACAGAACCAGACTATTTCTAGAGGCAAATTTAACAAAGGCAACATACTAATTGACTCAGAAATGCAATGCTTACAACTTACCCTCAAATAGCCCTCAATATGTGTAATGATTGAGGTACAAGGTGTTGGTCAAAGTTTCATGTATAAAGTAAAACACACAAAAAATTTGACAACTCTAAATTAGAGACTAAGTAATTTCAGTTGGATGATGATTTTAGCACAGGTTCTAAATGCCAGACTTTGATATTTAATAGCAGCGAGTCATACTGGCAAGGGTGAGCCTGGCAGCCATCCAATTGACCAGCATGTATGATGCATTTTCAAAGTAGGAAGCCGATAAAAGACTGGAATATATGTCTGACATTACACCAGTTGTGTAAGAGAGGAATTGGATATGCTTTCAGTTCTTAAATTTTTTTTTTTCTTCTCTGTATTTTCTAACTAACTTTCGGGATTACAATGAAAAAAAAAACTTAAAGAAAGGAGGGAATCTAGAAAACATAGTCTAAAACAAGAGGAGTCCCTTGTCAAGAAGATAAATAACATCTGAACTGACATTTGTTCATCTTTGGTTTTGTGGGAGAAGTTGTCAGGCTACCAGGCCTTTTGGCCTTTTAAGCACATGGCTGGGGAACTGTGGGGACTGGGTACAACAAACCATTGCTCAGGGTGTAGTGGGTAAATAGACACAGCCAGGATCAAGATGCAGCCTCCTCCATCATCACATACACTGGAGAACAGACAGCACCAGGCCATCTCCCATCCTTACTGATCATGCTCTAACACAGCCTAGAACACATTTATTTTTTACTTGGAAAAAATATCACAGGAAAAATCACAGTTTTACTGGATTTCTGAGATTCAACAGCGTACATACATCGTAAACACAGTGACAAAGACACACACAAATGATGAAATGAACCCCTAGTGAGCAGAGGATTCTTCCCCCGACTCTCTATTCACCCTCGCAGGCTGGCTGTGCTTATACCAACCCATGGTTCCCTCGGAATGTTCATGTTCTGTAAGGTACATGCAACACAGAAACATATCTAAATTGTTTCAAAGTAAAACTGTGGATCAAAGAAGCTCAAGATGCCCAACAAGTGAGCCTTGAAGCAATGTGATAATCACACTTTATCAAGGGGAGAAGTTATTTGTAAGGAGAAGTGAGGGTGGTCTCATTAACTTCAGTGTTCTTTTCATCAGTCTTCCAGGTGGAGTACAACTCCTAGAGGATGGGACAGTTTGTTCACTAATGGAACCACATTAGAACATGCCAGGCTCACAATAGGCGCAGAGTGCTTCTGTGCTGAACAGAGGATGCTACAGGGCTACACAGGGTCTGGAAAGTTTCAGTAGCATTCCTGAGAATTCCTTAGCAGGTAGAGCTGAGAAGAATGACTTCTTCCCACATCCTGTGGAAAGAGGCCCAGAACAACCCAGAATCTTACATGGGAGGGTAGGAGGTGGTATTCTTCACGAAGCTCCAGGGTTCTGCAGGCTGTGGTGGAGCAAACCTCAGGGATCCAAGAGGAGGCTTGGCAAAGGGGACACCCAGGAAAACAGCCACAGGCTGTGGGAATCCTTCTAAGCTGACGTACTTCCCCAGGACTTTGCCTTGCACAGTGTCCACCACGGGTACTGATGGCAGGTGTCCTGCTGGACAGGAAGAGGAAACAAGAGCCCATCAGAAGTGACATATCAGACCTACACACGTGTCCTTGAATACGAAACCTCCCTCCGTCCAGATCTCATGTGTTTCCTACATAAAAGTGGGATGAGGAAGACATCTCAGAAGGTTGATAGAAACGTAAACTGGAATTGCGGCAACACAGCCAACCAAAGACATTGCAAGGATAGAACTGCTAGAAAAAAAAAAAAAAGATGATTGTTTTCTATGCAGGAAGCCTGCTGCAACCTGTAGCCATTACAGTGCTGGTCCTGAGCTGTATGCTAAATGAGGAGACGAACAAAAAGCCTTCCCTCTCTCAGGAGAGTGGATCTTAGCTGGTAACACAATGCCTGTCCTAATGCGGACATGAAGGATGTTGGGACCCTGGAAGAGAGACCACGGAGGTGATAGAAAAGTTGGAAGGAATGAGGGATTTAGATGGGCATCATCATGGAGGAACTGGGACATGCAGCAAACGGAGGAATGACTACGGAAGACAGGAAGTTAGAGTGGTTAAGCCAGCATCAAAAGTAAGAGTTTCAGAAAGTATATCACAGAGACAAAGCTAAGAAGGAGGAGTGACAAATGAATGCCACCGGGCAGGGTAAATAGGTGGAGAAACCCTAATCCAGGGTGAGCAGGTGCCTGTGGCAGGGACACTGAATAGCTGACTAAAGGACTCAGTTTCACATAGAGGGCAAATAAGCCGACAGGACAATTCTAATGCAAAGACAATGAACTTCTAAAATATTCTAGAGTCTCTGAGTTGGATCCTCCAGAGACGGTGTGGTATTCTGCCATCTGACCCTTTGGCTCCATTCTTGAAGAGCAGACAGTCCTCATCGCTCTGCTGCTTCCACATATGTTCCACCTTGTATCTGATGTGGGAGCTGAGCGGACCAATCTGATACTATTCAAGGGGGTAGGAGAACATTTCCACACTTTTCATCACCAACCCTGACTGTATTCTTGTTTGATTAACAACGTTCTCATCAGAGCATCCCTCACAGCACATGTTTTCTATACTCTTGTCTTAATGAATTTCCTTTAGATAAAAACAAAATGTCAGCATATCCACCAAAATGTGTTGTTGGAAAATAAAATTCCAAATTTTGTTAAACAGAAATATCTTTGAATATGTGGCCTTTGAGAAACCACATTCAGGGCTCTCAAAAGGAAAGAACCCAGTACTCAGGCAGGGGGCAAGGTGGTAACCCCAGGTCAGTCAGGAGGAGCAAAGGTGTGCAGTCTGTTCTGGACCTCATCACAGGAAAATCAATGTCTAGAGACTGAATTCCACGGCAGAAGTGGATCTGTCTTCCCTTTGCTCTACACACAGCTTTCTATATTCCCCCACCCTGCCCAAAGAGGCACAGCTCCAGCTGATTCAGAAAGCCCACCAGAGCAGTGACAGAAAGGCACTAACCATGGCAGCCTGGGGATTAAAGGAGGGGTTAGCAGGCATGCTGAGCACTTCAAAAGGGTGAAGGAAGGTAAAGTCCTCTAGATGTGTCCTGTATTGATTGGTTTATTTACCCAGATCAAACAGAATAAAATGTGCTTCCATACAGGGGGAAGGAGAAACAATTTACTTTCTTTATGGGAAACTTGTCTATAAAATAGTATCTTTGAGACATGATCTCAGTAGACAGCTCGATGATATGGACATTCATTTGTCTTTAGTTCCATTGCTAATAACTGAAAATAAAACCAAGTGTGATTCTAGGGAAAATGTGTGCACTTGATCCTCAACTTAGGACGTTTGACTTAATGATATTTGACTTACAGTATTCATTACTTTAAGGTCATTATATTGTCAGGAAAAAGTCTATCATAAGTCTAAGATCATCTATCTAAAGAGAACAACAACCGTTAACACTGGAAATTCATTGGGGAAACCCTGGTTACAAGCTTGTGTCCACGCCTCTAGCTATTAAGAGTGAAACACATGTGTGTTCCCGTTAGTCATTAAATCACTGAAATAGACTTCCTGGGAAACATGAGGCGATGAACAAATGCTGACTTTACATGTGGATTTTTTTTTCATGAATTTCAGTAGTTGCTTCCTGGGCAGGAACTACATTCATAATTAGGGGGAGATTTCAATGAAGACACATGGAAATGCATTTTGAGAGATGAGGACTTGTTCCCTTCCCTGGTGTGAGGACCAAGTAAAGAAAGTGTACTAAAGAGTGGATAAGTGATATGTGCTCCATGTACAATGGGAGCAGTGGGAAGGCAGCAGACATCCAGGAACAGATGCCACATGCCAGGCGTAACGGGGTACACTTATGATAGGGGCACTTGGGAGGCTGAAGTAGGAAAACTGCTTCAAGTTCTAGGCCACCTTGGACTACTTAGTGAGCTCAAGTACAGCCTGAAGTATACAGGGGGATGAACCCAAAAATATAAAGAAAAGAAAATGTCACTAAATATGCTCATCTCAATACTGAAGGGATGTCACTTAGGGGCAGGCAGAATCATTCTCTTCAAGTGAGAGTACACAGCAAGGTTGTGTGTAACTCCACCAGGAAGCGAAACAAGAGAAGAGAAAGATTAAAAAGAAACTGATACAGCTTAAGGAAGGGTTAGCAAGAGTGCCAAGTGCTTCAAAAGACAAGAGAGGGTGAAGTCCTTATATGTGTCTTGCATTAGCCCAGGGATAAACTTATACCCAGATCAACCAGTGTGAAATGTGTTTCGATATTTGGGGGAGGAAGAAACCAGAATATGACCAAGAAGAGGTGCCTCTTACATTATATGAATTGCACACATATGAAGCAACTACTATATGTCAGTTATAGTTATTTCACATAATTCGTAAAAGGACTTATTAGGTAACTATCAATATGCCAACTTGATAGATTTGGGAA
This sequence comes from Eospalax fontanierii, assembly GCA_035773235.1. Lineage (NCBI taxonomy): Eukaryota > Metazoa > Chordata > Mammalia > Rodentia > Spalacidae > Eospalax > Eospalax fontanierii. The sequence goes on from CM069552.1 coordinate 14,742,405, forward strand.
ACAGGTTTTGGGAAACAGCCTATGTGGACCTCCTATGGCAATAGAGTGTCATTGCCAGGGTAAACAGCAGCAAGATACTGTCCTCTCCCTATTTGACTCCTTTGTTACTCTGGATTACATTAGCTTCCCAGGGTCAGTGTCACATGTTCAGGAGAAGATAAACTCCAGACAGGGAAAGGCTGTCAAGGAACTGATGGAGAATAACTTCAGATTCAGGAGCCAGAAAGAAACCAGGACATGAGTCTCCAGATGACGTTGGAAGATTTCCTGTCCCCATGAGCTTCAATTTCTAAGTTGATATAATAACACAGTTAAGCACCCAGACCCATGCTATAGTCATATATTAACAATAATTTCATTTATGTCTGATCTTTTAACGTATGAAGCCATCATAGTCATCTGTGAGAATTACCATTCTCAATGTCCATCCAATCAAGAACCACCAACCCAACCACTTCTCTTATGTAGATATCATAGCATGGACCACTGTCTACCTGCCACCATCACCCAGTACAAGCAATGTGCCCAGGAGTCCCTTGAAATTCTCACAGACCAACTCCTGCTTACACTGCTTCACATATTCAGATGACACCCCAAAGAGGCCCTTGCCGCAGACTGCCCACGCTTGTGCCTCCTGACTGACCTGTGTAGTCTTTGCCTCTGCCTCATTACTGTGTTCCTCCTTGAATAACAAAGTGTCTTCTCAGTGGTCATTGCCTCCTCATACACTGACCTGACCATACCTCATGTTTTCTAAAATACACTCCATTTAACCCTCTAGTTCTCACACCTTTCAAACAACCACCACTATGAGCAGCGTAGAAAAAAAAATTCCTATCTAATTCTCCCCATAGTCCAGTGCAAAGAGGAACTGAATTAGGCCAATCGTCTTGGTGAGGCATGACTTTGTTCCCAGCTCTTTTGCAACTGTCATGTGCTGCAGAGTCTCACATTTACTTCACCCTCCCGATCTCAGTGTATTCAGTTAAAACCCTCCTGGTGCCGGCTACTTCACAGAGAAATCAAAGTCCAGAAAACGCCACTCCAGAACTGGGTCTGTCTTGTATTTGCTCTATACACAACTCGCCAATTATTTTGAAAAACCATCACCAAAACTTTTATTTCGAAAGTACTCACCCCAAGCCATACAGGCTGCTAAAGATGCAAGGACCAGAGCAAAGAGGTGCATCGTGGAGGACAGTCTCACAGGTCGGTGAAGTTTCTCACTCTGGTCTGCAAGAAAAGGTAATGCACTGATCCCACCCACATGCTGGAGACCTGCCCAGGAATTCAGCACATAAAGTCGAATTACAAAATCCAGAAAGAGAGAACGCCTCTTCCTCTTCCTCTCCCAAAGTGCTCCCAGGGCTTCCCATGCTGTCTCCAAGCTACACCTCCCGAGAGATGACCCTGCTTGATGCAAATGTTCACTCACCCACAGGTTGTTCTCTTTTATCTGAAGTCAGTACCCAGCTCTCAGATTACTGATGGCAGAAACATAGTCAACAACTTCTGACATTCACAGTTCTTTTATCCCTCTCACCTCAGTACTCTGTGAGTTCCTCACTCAGGCAGATGCCATCAGGCAAGGCAAAGCTGTGCTGAGAGGACCTTATTACAACCTGGAAAATTTTAGAGCCGATGAGTCCCACCACTCCTGACCACAGAGATTAGAATTTATCTCTCAACCTCCATCAGCTGGTGATTCCTAGAGATTTACGATCTCAAAGTAGCAATCTTAAATATCATCCTGCCTTCTTAGTGAAGTCTGAAATAGCTTTGCAATATTTCTATCAAAGAGTCTTGCCTGGTGCCACACACAAGCAAGACCAGGCAACTCACTAGCTTTTAAAGGACAAATCAAGGTACAGAATGTTCTTAGAGCACATGAACTCCATTTCTCCAAAATCCTTAGCTTTACTCACCCACCCATTTATTTGTTCATGCATACTTCAAATATTCACCAAAACACTTATGAGGACAGAAAGAGATTGCAGTACACATCCCTCAACATAGAGGGATGCTATGTTCAGGATGCATTTGGAGGGGGCTCATTACAAAGTTTGGGGACTCAAAGAAGTTGCTCTTATCTTCTTCATGTGTCACCAAATGCCATTGGATGGGGATTTTCTTGAATTCAGTTTGGTACAGCTGGCTAAACATATACTCTATATTCACTCAAAGTAGTGTTCAGCATCTCTGTGTATTAACATGGAAATACAGACTGGATGTTGAAAAGGAAAACACCAGTTACAGACACTGTGACAGTTCTGTAGTTTCTCTATAAGTTAAGCAGAGATTTCACACCTGACACAGAAGATTCATTCCTAGGAACATAGTACAATAATTAAAACCATAAGTCACCAGTATTCATCGTATTTTAAAAATTGTCAAAATGCCCATGGACTAACGAAGGAATGAAGAGGAAGTACACGGCTCTTGTTGAATGTCATGAAAGAAGGACAGGCCACAGGGCAGATGGAACGTGAAAACATGAAAATGAAAGAAGCCACCACGAAAAGAACAGGTTTTATTGGCCGAGTTGTTTGAAGTTTCCAGAGCAAACAAATCCATAGAGATGAAAAATGATTTCTGATCACTGGGGACTGAGGATGATGGTGTGACGAGAGGAGTCAAGAGCAGGTACTGTGGGAAGAAAGTCGCCTGTGGTTTCTGATCTGGTTTAGAACAAACATGGCAATGTATAATACACGCTGCTTATCTCAAACATACTAAAATCTTTTCAAGTGTACAGTTTAAAAGGTATAGACTACAAGAAATATAGTTCCATAAAACAGAGACATAAAGACTTATAATATGATAACAGGGACCATCTTTTGCATGCAAATATTCTGAATGTTTTACACCCAGAATGGCATTATAACAGACATGTCTTGGCTCTAACATTGTGTTTCTATTGATTTCCATTTTCCATTTTTACCCATCCCTACATTACTTTGCCAAATATTTCTTGACAGTTTACAGTTAGAAAACCATGTGCTCGGTGCTTTGTGTTCAGGACACTGAGTCTCAGAATAACCCTGTGATTCACACTACTGAAACTTGAGTCTCTGTGGCTGAGGGACTGACCCAAGATTGTACTCCACAAAGATGGAAAAGATTTTTAAAATATATTTTTATTGAATTTTTTTGGATTTCATACAGTTTCTTAATCATATGTGGCCCTCCCTTCTTTATCTGCACCCCGTTATAGCACAGCCACAGGACTTCATGCCTTTTGCCATATATGTTAAGGTCCATTGAGTCAAGTTTGAGTACCTGGATGTCCCTTGGTGTGAGTTCATCCACTGGAGCCTGTTTAACTTAAATTAGATCAACTCTTCCTCACCTAGCAAAGATCAGCTGCCAATAGCTACTTGCCAAGGATGCGGGCCATCTCCACAGTTCTGTGGTGATTTTTGTCTGATTGAGTTAGCTGAACAACACTTGTATAAACTTAGAGCCATACTTGTAACCATTTTGCAACTGTGCCAAAAGTTTGGGGTATGACAAGCATAACAGGAATGAACTATAGGAGAGCTGGGGTCTCCTTTCTCTCCTGGGATTTCCTAAGTACCCACAAAAGCATTTCCACTAGTGGTTCCTGTGGCATTCAGGCCTTGGGGTTGAATGAGTCTAGTGATCTGCATGGAGCGTTAGGGGTAGAGAGGAGACAGGCGGTTAGAAACAAGGGTCTGAGGGTTCCATGAAGAAGCAGCAGCCAAGTGATGGAAGAACACTGACATTTTCCAACGGTATAGACATCTTGCTGGAAAATCATGGCTCAGAGAAGCGTCCTAAGTTCCAGACCTCCTGGCATTCAACTGGAGACATAAAATTAATTATTACCAATGGAGTTGGAACATCATCACAAGGAAGTGTCCAAGACCAGTAGAGTTAAGAGACAGCTGAACTTTCTCCATGTAGGATTTCCCCGACAACCGGCTAGATAAAACTGTGCAGTTTAAAAGACAAAGAAGATACAATATGGCAGGATCACGAGTCTCTGACCTGTACCTGGACAACAGCTGCCCTGAAATCCACAACAGTGTATTGGCTTTCCTGGGCCCAAGAAATAAATGTCTAATATTTGAGTAACTCTCTTTAACAAACAAAGGCATAATGCAGATATTTTATATCTAAGCTGAATGAAAACACTCATGGCCACAGCCTCTTTCAGAGAACTCAGAATAAGAAGGGCACAGTAGGTGTGGGTAGCTGTCATCCTGAGGTCACACAACTCCAGTGTTCTTGAGTAATTATCACCTGCCAAGAGCTCCTATCAGGCACTTTTTCTGTTTGTGTGGTTTGGATTTTTGCTTTTGCTTGTTAAAATACTGTCATCCTACAGCCCCAGGTGACCTGGAATTTGCTAGGCAGACCAGGTTTGTCTCAGAATTAGAGAACACTTCCCCCACCCCCAAGTATTAGAATTAAAGGCATGCGTCACCAGGCCAGGCTGCTAGGAACTTTTTTGAAGAGAAGCAATGTCGCTGCCCACATGACAGAACTTAGTTTTAGGTAGGGTTCCAAAGTCCACTGTCCTTGGGTGATTTCTCGTCTCTGCTGGATACATTCTTTTCCCAGCTTTTTCTCCTGCGTTGGTTCTGGTCACCATAGTGGAAGCTGACTGCATAATTATCCACTCATTGGTCACTTTCCCTTTTCTCCCTCTCATTATTGTTCCCGACACCATTCCCTGCGTCTCTCCAAGTAATCTTCTCCTTTAGTGCCTACGCCTCCATTTTGCTTTGCAAACACCCAAAGTAAAATGAAGCATCAATGTGTCTACAGTTCTGAGGTTGAAGGATCCATGTGTTTGCTAAGGGTTGAATTGTTCATACCTTCAATTCATAAGTGGAAGCCCTAAGCTCAAACCTTAAAATGTGACAGTGTTTGTTTGTTCATAAGTTCATTAAAAGTTTAGAACAATAAAATGAAGCTGTGATGGTGAGTATTAATCCTATCTAATTGATGTCATCATCAAAGGAATTGAGGACAGTCAAAGCGATGACTACCAAATATGCCTGAAGGCCCATCACATGTACAGGCATGAAGAAGCACCCTACAACAGGGAAAGACAAAAAACTTGAAAGAAGGCCAACCCACCTTTGACCTAGGGCCTGGGTGCTGAGCCTTCATGAACAGAGGGTAGGAAGTTAATGATCTGTGTCCCGTTTGCTTCTCCTCCAAGTCTGGTATCTCGCTAGGGAAGTCCAAACAGAAAAACTCAAAACACAGCTCAATGCTTTTCCTGTTACCCTGTGAAATTTGAGTCCCAGACATGGGAAGAGGCCTAAAACCACACAGTAGTGTATTTTCAAATCAGGAACAGAACCTGAAGTACCTGACTCCATACAATGGTGGCTAGCAGCCACTTCCCTTGCCTAACAGATCAGGAAGATGACCTAATTGAATCATGTGTCAGTTCAAAGGCCACAGGGAAGAAGGAAAAGTCTGGGGGTTAGAAAAGTCTATGCAAGACCAGAAACCTAGACTTTGTGTCCTCTTCGCCAGGTCAGACCAATACTAATACCAAGTAGGACTGGACAACTAACACTTCAGCAGCATGCACTGCCCCAGACACACTCATGAGTTCTTCCCCCAAACCATGGGCTTTGCCTGCAGTGAAATTTCTGGAAAACCAAAGTTCAGAAAGAGATGTTTATTAGTACTCTGACAAGGAGACCTTTACTAAGGATGTGGACTTAGTGACAGTCAGGATGTGATCTTCCAGTCTGCTATGACTGGCCTGAACCTTTTAGCCAGGAAGGAAATTCGGTCTTAAAAGAATACACTAGTACAAATCTCTATTCATCTCTATTCACATGGAGTGTTGAGGGTGATTCCTAATTAGACAATGAAGACTGTGTCCAATTATGAACGATGTGTGTGCCCGCATGTGCTTGCACATAGACACACACACACACACACACACACACACACACCCTCATCCTGCTTGCTCTAGCCAGCTCGTTTTTGAAACCTAGCAAACATCCTAGGTACTCATTTTACAGACTGAGCAGTGCTTTCCTAGCAAGACCTAAGACACAGGAATGGATAAATCTCATATTCACTGCTGAATCACAGGACCATCTGTGACTTCTGAGAGTCCCGCATACACAGGGGCCACACCTAGAGCTTGCCTGAACCCTTTGTATTCATTATTACTCCCATGACTCTTGCCTCTCCCAACATGACTTTCTACTTGAATGTGTAAGTAAATTCTGTCTCTGGAAAATTTTGAGGAAAAACAAAAGCTTCATAGCTCTCCAGTCACTCATGTTGTTTGCTGTAGGCATGTATGCCCTAGAATTGTGTGTTAAAATTCTAGTCCCCAAACTTTATTGCATGATTGTGTTTGCATATAAGTAATATAAATGTGTTGTAATGGTCGAATAAGGCCATGATAGTGGGCAATAATCCAATCTGACCAAGGTCATGGTGAGAATAATTTAGGACATACAAAACAACACCACTGACAGGTGTGTATAGAGACCCTAACACATGCATAACACACTGCTGAAAAGAAAGGAAGAAAACCAACCCTGCTGAACTTGAATTCTCAGGCTCTAGAAACAAAAGAGAGCTGTGTGAATCCATTCCCCAGTCTGTGCCGCATTGCTATGGAATGGAATGTCCGAATAGAAAGATATATAAACTCTAGCTAATACTTTTCTTGTTGCTTAATGGAACCTAAGTCCCAGATGTGTGTAAGAGCCTAGCACGACCCAAAAACTCATTGTCGAAGTCAATAACAGGCTGAGTGTGATGGCACGATCCTTTCATACAGCACAGGGGAGGCAGGAGCAGGTGGAGCTCTGTGAGATCGAGGACAGTCACATCTACATAGAGAGTTCCAGGCCAGCTGCACCTAGGAGAGGATCCTACTTCAAAAAATAAATAAATAAATAAATCAGAATTGACTTCTACCCTACTTGGCTGCTACTCACGTATTATGCTTAATTAACCAGGAAGACGCCTCACTGGCAGAATTACAAGCAAAATGTTTGGATTTTGTGAATAATCATACTATCAGTTTATTGGTCTAAGATAAGGCTGGAAGGGCTGAAGGGTCTGGTAAGGCCTCAGGAGGAAGCAGAACTTAAGAGGGATGCATTCTCTTCCCCAGGGTTACTTGACAAGCAGGCTCTTGTCTCTATCAGACCAACGTTGATACAAAGCAGACTTGGGCAATCAACTTCCAAGTACCATCCTACCACCCAAGACACGTTCATTAGTTCTTCCCCAAACCACCAGTGTGGCATGCTGTGGAATTTCTGGAGACCAGAGTTTCAGAGGGGGATGTTCATTAGCACTTATTACAGGCACTGTGACAAGGAATGGAGCCTGTGAGGATAGGCCAGGACTTAGTGATGTTAGAATCAGATTCTGAAGATGATCTACTCTGCCTCAGATTGGCCTGGACTGAGGTGTTTGGTTGTGTTTATCCAAGATAGAAATTTTACCTTGAATGCTACCCTAATAAACAGTGCTTGACTATGGCGATCCACATAGGACAATCTGGATGGTCCTTGTAATTGGATAAACCTATTTCTAATTACTTAGCACACATGCATACACACTTCTGTTAATCACTGTGCTTTCCCTGGCCCATTGGCCTTTGAAACCTGCAAACAGCTGTGGCACATGAAGAAGACATGTTGTTTTCTTAAGTCAAACATCTTCATAACAAAGAAGAACAGATTATTTTTCATCCACTGTTGAATCACAGGTCTGCTTGTGATGTTATCTAGTTTCACAAATAGCAGAAGCCATACCTAAAGCTTTCCTACACTTGGCTCTGTGTAGGAGGCACATCTCTTTGTTTTAGTGGCAGTTGATGAGATCCTTTTTCTTAGGGTCTTCTATTGCGGAGCTCTGTGACCTGGAAAGTAGAAACCTAGGAAATGCTCTGAAGTATCAAGAAGTTGGCAGCACATGGCAGAGTGTCTCTGGTGGCTCCAGATAAGCTCCACGAGCCTTCACATACCCAGGTATTTATTCAAGAAGTTAACAGAGTGCATATATGAGAAGAGGCCTGAGAGAAGGGCAAGCCATGTCCTTCTGAGTCCTACACCCAACTTTACCTACTAGTCGTGAGACTACTCAAGGATATATCGTGCACAGAACCCTGTCCTTAGAAAAGAGGAGTCTGGAAAATCACTATGTGCCACTTCAGACCCTGTCTGAAAAGGTGATCAAGGGACAGGGCTCTGAGTGAGGCACTATCTCATCAACTGCATACTGCGGCTGAGACTACTGATTCTAAACACTACGACATCTTCCACTGCAGAGTGTATTGTCATGTTTCTGAAATCCTGTTTCTCCTATGGTCACATTTCTGCCCTTAGGAAAGCTGGCAAAACCCAAATGGGTCACTTGTGTCAAGCCTAACAAAATATATTCAGGGGAATTTTAAGGAGGAAATATAATTTAATTTCGCTTGATAATAAGGAACATCTCAAAACGAGTCTCTCAAACCCTGCCTTTTGCAAATTCCATTTTCCTGTGCCAATGTCACTTCTATGAGGGTGCTTGTCTATTCAAGCCTGGACTGTGGCACCTTGGACATTCTGTTGCTAATCCTTGAAGTCAATGAATATTACTTCATAACAGCTTATATAATGCCACTCTTTTTCTGTCTTAAACTTTCCTTTAGCAAGTGTCCAAATAAACCCATGACTTCCTCAGTATAATTTCTTCTGCACCACAGTGCTCTTTACTCCCAGTCAAAAGCCAGTATTCCTTCAAGCATCTCTCTCCCTGTGTTTTTACTACAGATAGAGAGCAGAGTCTCTGAAGAGAGAGGCTATGTGGGCTGAAACTGGCAGTGCTGTCGAGGAGGAGCTCCCAAGCCGATTGGTGCTCTCATCACAGCGTCATGTGCCAAAGATGAAGGTCAGAAATACAAAGGGTTTAACGTTTGTTATGCTGGCTTCCCATCTTCCTTTATTCCCATCTCTGCTTGACAGATTCCAGTTCTACCTTTTGGCAATGAGAGTGCACACTCTGATCCGTTGGTGCCTACAAGGATGTATTTTTTTTTTCACAAGAGCTCACTTGGGTGGAATAACTTTTCTATTCTGTCATTCCTTCCCAAGCTGAGATGAATAGAACTTTTCACTTGTCTCCCCAGAAAAATTTAGCCCAATGACAGCTGATCTAACTTCCAATGTGTTTGTTTCTTTTAAATTTCAGGGCATACATCATTCATCCACATATCCTCTGTGGATGCATCTTCTTATGATGGAGTCTCCTTCTTCATCCTTCCTTTTCCCAGGCACATAGTTTCAACTTGAGCCAAAGACAGAGACACTGATTTTATTTCCAAAAAAGTCACTTTGTTGATGCTATGGAAAATTGAGAGCACAAGAACAAATATTCTTGTAAAATATGTGTTTGTACAATATACCACACAATTCTAAACCCACAAAGATGCTTAGTCTGGTTTTGTGGAGTTCCCCTTTCTTGTCTCCAGGTTTTCAAAACTGGCTAAGCCTCCTGATCAGAGTTCCACATGTTCTCTCCGGAGTGGGCTCTCTCCTGCCTCCTTGGCTCTCAGCTCAGTCCAGAAAGCCACTTCCTTGTCCTTCAGCCTCTGTGCTGCCTGGGTTGGGACTCCAATCTGTAGGTACCCTTCCTTCTGGTCATACTGTGGCCAATGAGGAAGCCCTTCCCCATTAGGATTCCTGTGAACAGAATTGAAAAAGAAGTTCAGCAAAGCAGCTGTGTGTCCTCACACTGCTCTGACTGTATGATTGGAACATGGTGTGAAATTAATGAGGAGGGACAATGGAAGAGGATGATGGTGGAGGATATCCTCTTGAGGAATCTATTGGGACACTGTTCTTTCCTCCACTTCCTGATCAGGAAGGTATGGTTCTTTGACCCACTACACACTCCCCACTGTGATATTCTGTTTTGACATAGACCAGAGTGAATAAGCCAAGTAACCAAAACTGAAATCTCTGAACCCGTGCCCCCAAATTCACATTCCCTCTTTTAAGTTAAACTATTTCACAAATTTACTACACCCAAAAAATGGGATTAACTCAGCTCTAATTGTTAGTGTGCTGTAGTCACAGGGACAGGAGGCTCATCACTCGGACATTAGAAACTTCTCCTTTCCACCGGGCATACCCCATCACACTTCACCCCCAGGTCTGGCATCATTGCCACCAGCCTCACCCATTTCGAGCAAAGTTGGCCCAGAATTTCATCATCATCTTACTGAGTTTGATCTCCTCTTCAGAGGCACTATCTGTGGTGAAAAAAAAAGCTGTAACTGCAAAACTTGTGAGGGTTTTAGAAATGCATGGTATGTCTATGATCATAGCACCCCTAATGCACCCAATCCCATCTGATCTCTGAATATAAGTGGGGTCAGGCCTGGTTAGCACTTGGCTGGGAGACAAGCAGTGCCTTGGCACTTGTGACATATTTACTGAGTCAAAACTCTGCCTCCTAAGATCCTGGTGGGTATGCCCACAATTTAAAGTGAAGAGTAGCTTTATATTAAGCTCTCTGCCTTCACCTCTTCTGCTTACTTGCCTGACTCTTCCCCCTTAGGGTCCAACAACAATACTGTTTTATGTTTTAGTAAGGTTGCTGGTTCTTAGGTCTATTTTCAATTTCGTACATGTACAGCTGTTCATAGAGTCTGAACATCATCAAAACTACAAAGATCCTATGGAGCCACCCAGCAGAGAACAGTACATAGACCTGGTGTGTAATGAAAAATGTGAGATAAGGCACAATTGTATACAACTCTTGAAAACTAAGATATCAAAGACCTTAAATATCATCTTACTAAATATATTTAAATATAAGATATACATATATTAAATACAGAGATATACACATGGACAGAAACATGGTAGATCCTGTTCAAAGTTGGCAAAAATTTTAACCTTCCCTTCATGTCCCAGCATGATTTAATGGGAGGAGAATAAGGCACTAGCTTTCTTGCCTTAAAGTAACTTCTAAGGTGACCACCTCCCTCACTTACTAGTGTCAGGATTTGGAGAATGACTCTGACTGGGGGAAGCAATTCTCTTAAAGCAGTAGAAATGTTGAGGATTGCCTGGTGGGTGTGGCTGAATGCTGTTACACAGTATCAGGAAAGTAAATATAGGGGAAAAGAACATGCTTGCTCATGATCATCAAACCAAGACCCAAAGCCAGCCTCTTTACTTGAAGATCCTACCCAGCAAAGATCCAGTACCTTTCAAAAACGGGGCCCCAAATACTGAGAAGAGCTCATCGCCATGGTCTCCTTTCACCGTCTTGGGTCTCTTGTCTGATACGAAGCTTGGGCGATACTGAAACTCATACATATAAGAGGGGGCTCCAGCATCTGAGAAGACATTGATTCATATACAGTTCCATTACCTACAACACACCTGGATGGTATCAAGGACTTAGGCCCAACAGTTCAAACCACTCTTTACCTACAGGAATAAATGATAAACCATCATTGCTTCTCTCTATGTGTTAACCTATAAACTCCCAGCCTGGGAACCTCAGAACTGGGTCATGGTCATAGTATGGCATAGATGCCCACAGAGAAGTAACTGGAAGAAGGGAGGCTCGTATCAGCCAGGTGGAGAAATTTTACAACTTTACCCCCATGGTATATAGGAAGGTTGAAAATACAAAAAAATAACTAAATGAAAAGTGCAATTGTGTCACTCAAATAAAGTGCCTACTGTGTGACAGGACACATACATTATGTGTACATACATTTATAAATGTATACATTTATATATGTTCTTATATTCTTTTCTGAATTTATAATGTTTTACCATATACTTAACACACATATGTGAGAAACTTCTGTGAAAATGACATTAAATAAACCATTGTCATTAATTCACATCATGTGATATCTATCCACATAATTTTTTAACAACATATGTACTCCCAGCACAGGATGAAGAATAATCTGATTACTTCATAGCCTGTCACCATAACCTTAGGCGATCCTGTGCCTCTGCAATCCACTTAAGAAACAGTACTCCTAGTTCCACCTGCCTTACAAGAATTGCTAAAAAGGATTCCTTATGAAAACTTAAAGATACCAATGATTAACAGGAAACATATGAAAACACATAAAAGACAGTGGTATAAAATGAGCCACATGCAGGATACTCTAGAATTGTGATAATGACATGAACACAGTATTATCCTGCATACTGCAAGGGGCCAATGGAAAATTACTGTTAAGTGAGCTGGACATGGTGGGTACCATTAGTCCCAGCACTTGAGAAGCAGAGGCAGGCAGATCTCTGTGAGATTGAGACCAGCCTGGCCTACATAGTGAGTGCCAGGTCAGCTGGGGCCACAGGGAGATCCTGTGTCAGAAAGACCCCCAAAAAGAGTTTAAGAAAGGAAAAAAGTTATTGCTAATGATTGTAACTGGAACCAATTTACTAGTCTTAAAAGAAACATCTGTTTAGAATAATGTAAATTCTCACATAAAGGACATAAATTATGAGTATGTTGAGGGGCAAAGATGTAGAAGTTTTTTTAATTAATCATTTATTTTTACATTATGTGTATGAGTGTGTTGAGTGCATATTTGTAAGTGCTCTACCACATGTCTGCAGTGCCTGCAGAGGCCACTGAAATGACACGTTAGATGCTTTGTAGGTGCTGGAGAATGAACCTTTGTACTCTGCAAGAGCAGCAGGCTCCCTTAGCATTCTTTCTAGTCCTCAAAGGTTCTTATATAGAATCAAAGACATAATGCTATTGGTTTAATATAGGCTGTTAAACATACGAAGTTATATGTAAGACATATGTAGATACAAAGCACAAATATTTATTAGAACCACAACCTAAAAATAGAAAAATTCAAGGCATAGCTTACAGAACAGCAGAAAACCTCAAATAAATCATACTGAATCCCCTCACACTTGCTACCATCTTTTCCTTTTGGTCTTGTTCATTCTGGACAACTTTGTGGCTCTATACGACAACTGTTCTTCCCCCAACTCTTCTAGTTATAAAAACCTGGTATAAAATGTATTCTGATCTTGAATGTTCAGAGACCCCTCTTCCAGTTTTCTTCTAGCTCCACTTGCTTCCAAATCTCACAGAAGTGACACCTATGGCAGGTCCTGTTAGTGCCTTCATATTTTTTAAATATTTCAGTATTTTAGTTTTGCAAATTTTGTACATGAGTAGACTGTATTTACATCATTTCAGCTCCTCCCTCTGTCCCTTCAACTTCTTCAACCACCACCCCAAGTCCTTCTGGGACTTCTAACTTCCACTTTTATATCTATTATTGAAATATATCTATATATTCTAGTGAGTCCATTTAGTGTTGGTCATATGTACATGTGTTTAGAGCTGACCATTCGTGACTAGGTAACTTATCAGGAGGGTCACCCCAGGAGCAAACTTATTCTGCCCCCTTCACTCACTATCTATAGTTAATCTTGATGGTTAACAATATTGAATTAAGAACTACCTAGAAGACTAGTAAATGTTCCCTCCCCAATGAGCTTGTCTACAAAGGTGTTTCCAGAGACAATAAGGAGATCATCAGGATTCTGACCTAAGAAGAATTCAATCCACTATGGAAAGTGCAGCCTGTTTGGAGGAAATACGTCACTGGGACCAAGTTCCTATCACACCCTGGACTCTTAGTGTTGCTGGTCTGCATGGTATCACTGCATCTCTATTCATATGATGTGAGGTCTTCCACCACATTCTTCGACCATGGCATGTGAGAACCTCTGAGACTATGAGCTAAAATAGACCCTGTCTCCATTAAGTTGTTTGCATTAGGCTTTCTGTCACAGGAATGAGAAGCATAACTACCATAGTTCTTTACTAATAGTCCATGGCCCTGAAGCAGACTGCCTAAGTTCTTCATGTAGCATCAGGTGCTCTTGTCCAGGCCTTTTGTTGTTATTGTTATTCACTAGAAACAACTCTGCTCATGTTTCTGGGGACCAAAAGTGCCATAAAGCTAACAATCTCTTGGAGAAGAATTTAGTCAATCAGATGTGGCCACTGGTCATGATAAGTCCCCTGACAGCTCAGACAGGGAAACCTGAAGAGAAGAGGTTCCCTCTACTGGTTTCCAGAGCTCTCCTGCTGCAGTAGACAGCAACAAGGTGGATACATGCTGGAGAGTTGTCAAGACTGGCTTCCATCTTTTCCCTGTGTCACCTACTCATCTCTCTCTGGCGCTTTCTTGGGTCATCTCAAAAATTTGATTGCATGGGGACCCTTTCCTCTCAGATTATTACTAGAAGAAGCAACACAAGACATTGCAGACTATATGGAATCAGGTTTTGAAGTTTGCCCCCTTGCAGATTTCAGGTCTGTCTATTCTGAGAAGTGATGGGGTCAGAGACCCAGCTGCTTAGCTTGGGGCTCTCCCATGCAACATCTGAGACTCACCTCTGTGAACACGAGATACAATCACAGACGGGACTCCAAACATCACATCTCCCATCAAATCCTTGAGCAGGTCTTTCTTTTTGTCAAAGTCATCTGTCCCTCCTAAATACTTCTCAATGGCCACCGGAATCAGGTTCTCAGTGATATTCTGAAATAGAGCAGAAAGTGACCAACCTACCTAGTGAGCAAGGGTGCTTACTCCATCCAGTTCAGATGGCTTCACTGACCATGAACTATTTGAGTGTCATACCAGCCTTTCCTGGTACTAGCCATAGGGGACCAATATAAACTCTCTAGATTCACTTGTCTTTAAATGATTTTCAATTATTAATATTGGAGCTTAGGAATCTTAATATCTTATTATTATTGTCCCACTGGCTTTGATAGAAAAGCCTCTTCCTCTAAAGGAAGACACCTAGTAGCTTAAATGCTGTTTCAGAATGGATGCTATCACTAGCCGTATTTTTAAATAAAAGTTACTTTTTTCTGTCTGCTGATCCTCATGAGAAAGAAAAGATTTGCTTTTTTCCCCTGTTCTCTATGGAAAAAACACCTGTGTGTCCTAATAATTAACTTCAGGATGAACTATTCTGGGAAAATGGAATGAAAAAGATCTGAGTCATAAGATTCTCTAGTCGGTGATTTTCTTTAGGTTTACAGAGTCCAGACTCTCCAGTGGCTTACAGTCCAAGCGTCAGAAGGGCAAGCACCCAAAATTAGTAACTACCATGGGGCAAGCCTGTGAGATACGCCTCTACGTAAGTGTCTACATTAGTCTGAAACCACCAACTCTTAGATGTGCTCGTTGTCATTGGTGATAGCCTCCATCTTCTTTGATTTACTAACTTTCCAAATAAAGCTTTTTTTCCCAACAACTTGTCCTAGAGTCCCTGGGATTTTTGAGTGACAAGTGACAGAGGAGTTTCTTACGAGGATAGAAGAGCAAAAACGGAGGCAGATTCCCCAGATCTGAATGCTGTTTCAGTCATTGAATTGCTCTGAATTTTTAGGGAAAGAGCATCACACTTCTTTTTTCCTCAACCAATTCCCATAATTCCCTAAACTCTTACAAGAATGGGGAAGGACTGCCACAGGAGAGATTCAGCCATCTTCTGGTCCAACTTGTCTTCAGGGAGTGGAAAGCCTATCATCTGTTAAAGAAATGGTCAAAAATTCATGAGATGTAGGGAAGTAACAGAAGAACTAAACAGCTGAACAAAACAAGTCTGTAAGGAAGTTTCATTACTGAGTTTTGATTTGTGTTTGAAGAGACAATCAATGAAATAAATGGGATCATATCCAGAAACTTGGGCATGCAAGAAAATACTTAAATATATTACATATATGTATGTATTATAGCTTATATACAATATGTACTATGCATGTAAATTATATATACAATAAATTATATAGTGTATATAGTGCATACATACCATCATACATGTGTGGATAATGTGTATAATGCACACAACACAGTCTTCCTCCAGACAGCAAAGTAACATTCAGGACAGAATAGTGTAGGATGAGAACCCAGAGGACACAAGCTTTCCCTCACAGTCTTATGGCTACAGAGGCCAAAATTGACCATAAAGACTGATTTTAGTGACCTTTGAAATTCTTCTGCAGGGAAATCTATGGAACTATCCATGTGTCCAGATCCTATCTCAGCCTCTGGACTCAGATCTGAACCAACTCCAGCACAGTTTTAACAGTGTAAGACCATTACCTACTATGATACAGTCTCCTTTGATGCCTGCATCGGAGAGCTCAGTATATTCAAGTGAAATTTCTCTGTTTTCCAGCCTACACATGGCGATGGGAAGACTGGCCCCTGAGCTCTCTTTTAGGAGGATAACATTAGAAGGTTTAAAATTAGCAATCCTTTCTCTGTCAGTTGAAACAATTCCCCACAAAAATTAATTCCCCAAGGACTTGAGAGAAAATCTTCTTGCTACATTATAAATATGATATGTATGAGTATTGCCTGCATGTATGTAAGTGCACTCATGTTACGCAATGGCAGCAGAAGTCAGAAGAAGCATTCCATTCCCCTGGAACTGGAGTTACAGAAAGTTGCTTGTCACCATGTGGGTGCTGGGAATCAGTCCGGGTCCTCTGCAAGTGCAGTTGTGTACTCTTAACCACTGAGCCATCTCTCCAGGACCTAAAGGCCTAACTTTGATAAGGGCCTTACTTCAACTTACAGCTTTGCTTCTGGTCATGATGAGAAAGAAATCTGTTCCTCTTGTAGAACCTCCACTCATGCTTTCACTTATCTGTACTGCAGCCGTACTACAGAATAAGATGTACCTTACTGGTATAATTACTGCCTGAGTTTATCTTTGACAGATTAAACAAGCTTCTTACCTCTTAAGAGTCAATGTTAATACAATCAGAGGTGGTCTTCTTTGAATCTTTGTAATGAGGCATCTGAGAGCACCTGGAGAGGAGCCTATGGAGCCTGTGACCTCAAGTGGAAGCTGTTCTCTCACAGCCTGTCTCTCCTGAACTCCAGCTCTTTCCCCTTCTGGATGTCCTTGGCTGCCCTATCTATACAAGTGTAATCTCTGTAAGCCCCTCCCCATCCCAGGAAGTTCAGGATTCTTTAAGGAAAGATAGTGTTTGGGAGAGGGGCTCTCGGTGCTATTTCCAGAGAAGAGAGGACCGTTCTGAAAAATGTTTCCACTGAAGACAATGGGAATAACTATCCTGGAATCCGAGGAGGCTGAGAGAAGGAAGAATCCGTGAAAGTGAAGGTAGCCTTGTGCTGGTTGAGACTATGTGTACAACTGAGATCATAGGTTCTCACCATTGGCATGCTCCAGCCAAACTCTTCCTTGTTGAACCCCACTATATATGGAACAGCGTTGAAATTCTTCTCAGCCAGAATCTGTTCTGGTGACTTTGGCAGCACCACTCCATCAATCACAGTGAACAATAAGGGAGAGCTCTGAGGAAAAGAGAAACATAATGTCTGTGATTACCTACCCAGGTTACATCAATGTCTCTTATTACCTGTCTCGGGGCTTACCAGCACTGAGACTTCAACAGCTATGGCCACAGAAACTCTGGGTCCTGATGGGGGCTAACTCTATGAGTCACCAAGGTCAGAAGTATGTTTGAAAATCAAGAAATGACAAGATGGCACCGGTAAGAAATAGGTGTGGGAACTTATCCAACGTCAAGCTATACCATGATGACATACATATCTCAATTGGTAGTTTAGGTTGTAAAGCTGCAGCAAATCATGAATTAACAGACACTGAGTCCAAAAGTAATTCCAGAGTTAGGTCTTGGGACATTTCATCACATTTGTTTGATGTGTCCATATATTATATAATACAATCTTCTTCCAAAACACTAGTCATATATAGAATTTATTTCCAATAAAACACTAGCTTGGAAAAGGATGTAGTGTGGTTTTTGACTCCAGAAATGCAATTGTAAATTTCTTTGGCTTCTTCCTCACAACCATGCTGTCCACTGTTATCTCATAATTCCAACAATTTAGCTGTACTCCCAACCTTTCTAATCTGAGTCACACACTCTAGGTACCATAACCACTGTGCAGAATGACCTCACCCTTAGATAAGCAAATATCCTCTCTGTCTTCTAGACAAACCACGTTGGTAACTATCAACACTGACTTCATGATCAAGGGCATCATAACTGAAACCTGAAGGGAGCTCATCTGCCCCATGTATCTTCTCCATAAAGCAAGGTTCCTGATAGCATTCTGTGCTTGGGGACCCCAGACAAATATTTATCATCTTGTCTAAGAGTACCTTAAACAGAGAAATGACTTAAAACCTCAAAACAGCTCAAGGTCCCTCAATGGAAAATACAAACGTGGTATACTTTCACAAGAGAATTTTATCCAACTATAAAAAAGTAAAGTGAATTTTGCAGGGAATAATATGCAAACTGTAGCTTCTAATGTTTATGTGTATGTATACAGGCATTAGAGGAGGATATGTGATTCCAGGAGACACAGAGTCTCTGACAGTAAACAGTGCGTCAAGGAAGGTAATCCTGCCTAGTCCTACTGGCTGTGTACCCTGGCAGGTGACTTTCCCATTCCAGACCTGTAGGATTAATATGAGTCTACAAAGGAGAATTGTTTTGTTGTTTATTAAGACTCAACATGTAATTCAGAAAGCAAAGTTTCTTACCTCTCTGGGGTCTCCAAGAAAATCAAGAACACCAAATTTCTGTGGAGACAAAGGCAAAGAATGTTGGTTAGAAAACTTCCCTGTACAAAAGATGGTCCTTTGAGCTGTGCCACTGGAGGAACTAAGTTCTCTGGACTGATTCTAACTTGGCTGTGCCCAGGCTAAGAGGACCGTGCACTGGATCTTGTGAGCACGGGGTTCTAATGGGCATAGGCAAGGGCGGAGTGGAATGAGGGACTCAACAGCCAAGGAGCCAATTCTGGGTCTGTTCAGCGACGCTGGAGCTCGAGACGACCTCTGCTGCCTGCGCTCCTCCTCATGTCTTCTTCACCAGCCCTCATTGGTTCCATGTGGTAACAACACCCTAATTTCTCCCCGGGAGAGTGATAGAATTAGGTCAAGCTGGCCATGGGGAGGATACAGAGGCCTCAAAGGAGGAAAGGCTATGGTTGAGATGGACCAACAGGAAAGTATTTTCTCCTCAACCTCTCCACCACGTTTTTCCTTTACTCCTGTTTCATGAATTCAGGGAGCTACCTGTGACCTGAGACAGCATGTCCTTGAATATAGAAAATAGTTACAGTGATTCCAGATTCCAACATGAGCTCAACACTCCATCACTCGTGTCCTGGCAAATCCACCAGATTCTTTGCATGGATTATTACAGTTCTGGGGCTTCCCGAATAGTGTTTCTGCTCTGGTATTCTACTTTCTTAGTTCTTTGCACATAAGTTACAGATATGTTAAAACTCTATCTCAGATGACTTAGTTCTAAACATATTGCTGAAATTTGGGGATAGTCAGAAGTTCAAGCAGATACTGTATGAGCCTGGAGTGAAGAGTTCTTAACCTCCTAAGAGAACAGACTGTTTCAGAAATAAGATGCTCCCCACCCCTCAAATAGGAATGGAATATAAGAAACAGACTTAGATACATGCTTAGCAGTTTCTTCAGTGCATTTGAATACAGTTGTGTCCTAAGCCATTTGCTCTAGAACGTTAATTACTCAAAAATTCTGTCATAGCACACTTCCTTTTCTATTCAAGGAGACTTAAAAATGATGTTCTGCCCAATATCAGAAAGCTGACACCTACAACCCCACTGAGATTCATCTGAACCCGTGCTTCTCTCTGTGAAAACTGTAGTGACTGCTTTGCACATCTTAGGCACTGCATCTCTCCTGTGTGTGTGCGAAGCTAGGACACCTCCACTGGGTATCGTAGTCCCACCATAAAAATGTGCACTGCATGTGGATACGCACTCACATCGATGCGACTACAAGGCATGTGTGCTGAAGCCAGAGGATAATATTGACTGGAAGCACTTCCAGAAGATCTTAGAAAACTTCAGGATGTTTGGTTCTCTGGGTTTCTCCCAAACAAGCAGATTTTCCTGGGTAAACTGGGTCCTCTATACCACATGGGAAATGGCTGAAATATTTGCCTTTTCTGGGGTTCAGAAAATAGCAGTGTTTTAATTCTTTGAACAACTTGACCACCTTATCTAGCCTGATGATGAAAGCCCTTATCCCACAATGACTCACTCTGAGGACCTATAGGATGAACACAGTGCCAGAATATTTCCACGAGGTCCGGATGGATTCTATAGTATCCAAGGCCCAGTTGGAGAGACAAGAACTTAGGTGATTCCTGAACTTACATTCACACCTCCTCCAAAAAGAAATAGTTCCCTTGCCCAAGTCCTACTATTCTTCCCAGTGATGGAAAACTCCCATGACTACTCACCAAACTCTCAATGTCACATCCTTGAGCAGTAACCATCCTGGCTGTTATGAATGTTCTTCTCCCTGAACTGCCATCCCACTCAACCCAACATAGCTGTGATTCTTCTGGGACAGATTTTTTTGTGATCAGGGATAACGTCCAGTTTGTGTCTCCCTTTTCACCTCCCTTGATATATCTTACCAAGAGTGGATGGACAAACAGATGTGGATAGACTGATGCAGATGGCTGATAAAAAAAATATGTCATTGTGTGGAGGGACATGGAATTTTTATGTCTTAAATACTCTTACATACAAGAATGTTTAAATATTGAGTTTTGATAAAGTTGAGACTGATATGCAATTTCTCATCTAGTTGCTGTTGATATTTTTATATTTGAGATATTCTATATGAAATTTAAGTTTAGATGAGAAAGTTGACACTGTTCTTGAGGTTGAGAGGCAGGGGGTTTAGAGGCAGAGGACAGCTGAACCAGTGGAGGATGTACACAGGATGTGTACACAGGGTGAGGGCACTGGGATGGGCACACCTACCATTTTCTGTGTGGTCTGCAAAAGCTCATCTTCTGTCTTCTGGCGCAGACAGTGAACCATGACAGCTGAGGTAGTGGTCTTACACCCAGCAAGCGTAGCAAATTTCTGTAAGATATTACAAGCAGCAACAGAGATCAAGAACCAAATTTCTCTCCTCTGTCCATGTAGATAGTGGTTCCATCCCATGCACAATTTTTAAAGACAGTAGAGGATTATTAAAAGTACTGTAGACCATAAAATGTGGGCACTGGATCTCACAGAGTATAGCCTCTGTTACTGATTAGACCAGTGGCGTGAACTGTTTATATAATATCTGTGTCTCTATCACCTTGATCCTGACAAAATAGTTATGTGTCCATCCTTAGAACCATAAAAGGCGTGAGGAATGTTCTCAAGGAAAAATGTCTCTGAAGATGCTGCTTGGGATAGGTTTGAAATCAAGAATTTCAAGTCTGGTTTCAAATCCCACCTCACCACTTAATATGTCACCTGAGACAAGTCACTCAATCACTTTTGTGTTTCATTTTTATCACCCATAAATGAAAGTGATAATTAGATGTGATGTGCCCAGGACACATTCCATATGAAACTTTTCAGAAGGCATAGGGTATAGCTACTCATCCATCCTTGATTCAGGCAATTTGTGAGCACCTCAGCCAAATCTTACAGCAAGACCTACAGATCCTTGAGAATCCCAGGATAGTTGAGGAAAAAATACAGGAGCTGTTCAGGGTGACACCTACCTTAGCAATGGGCCTGGCATCTCTTCCAAGCAAGCAAGGATTGAGGATCACGCTGCTCTGAGAAATGGCCCTGTGGAAGAGGTTCTTAGCCAGCGGAGACAACACCTGGTAAGGCCAGGAGAGGAGAGGAGAAGAGTTTATGCTCACAGGAGGGGCCGGTGACTCACTTGCCCTGTAAGATTCTATCCACCTTCTGCTCTGCCATGGCCATCCTCGTGAAGACCCTATATCTCTGTGGACATAAGAGGTCTTCCCCGTCCCAGCATTCATCCCAGCTTCCCTGTAGAACTACTTTCTCCAAAAGATCTATAGCAAGATGTAACCAGATTTCAAAATAAAAAACAAAACAGGAAGTATATAGCAAGTGCCCATGGTGACACTCAAAACTATTTTAAAGATAGTCTGTCAATTCTTATTCTTTTCTGAAAGTCATTCCTCAGAATTCATCATAACAAAACAGGGGTAGAGAGACTGCCTCTCTCAACTCTCATCAGCTAAATCTTCCTCATGCAGCAGAGTATAATGCACACAGAAGGCCACAACTGTCCGAAGTGTAAAGAATAAGAGACTTCAGAGAGCATGTCCCTGGATAGGACTCCTATATTAAATCTCACTCTCCCATGATACACAGACCATTGTGGAAGACGGCTAGAAAGATTGTAAGAGTCAGGCCTGGTGCATTTAATATAAGGAAACAGAATTTTCTGACTCTCTGGGGACTTGCTCATATGAACTTACAGCAATGGTGACAGCATGCACAAGACCCATACAGACTCTTAAGATCAAAACCCAGGCTAGAACTGAGGAAATGGACAGCAGAATCAAACCTTAGCTCAGGAACTCTTTGTCAACTAATTATTGCTGGGTGAGGGAGCATTGTTCTTCTTTAAGGGAGTGACTCTAGATAGGCTGAGTAGATCCACTGGATGCACTTGTACAAAGGGACGTCTGAATATAAAACTTGAGCTATAGGCTTTAACATGTATGACAGAAAGCACAGAATCCGGTCAGGCAGGGTGCAGGAGATGTGTCTGGGGGATGGAGTCTACATATGTATGGCGTGAAATGCATAGAAATTCAATACAATATACATAAAGAAGAATCTATCATGAGGAAAGTGATAATCTAGGCCCATAAAAATTCTAAGTATGTTTATAATGCTTATAATGCTAAAACTCAAAACTAGCACAAGGTTGCACTAGGATTAAATATATAAACTGTGTTTCATTGTTACTGTAGAATATTATGCAATTATAAATATGATGTTACAGAATAACTCTTTGCTATTTAAAGAAATATTTGTTATGGTATTATAATGAAGATTCTTATTTATAAAATAAAATTCAGATCCACGATAGGGAGATAGTTGAACAGATGTGTGAAAGGACAGACAATAGATAAGTGAGACAAGACAAATTTGTGAGACACACTTGAGATATACCTATCAAAATGTGCAGTGACAATTACTGGATAGCAGACTTTTTTTCCTTTGGTTTATATTCTTCTATTGTATATTTGGAACTTATATTTTTAAGGCAATTTTTAAGGCCCAGAATGAGCTTTAATTGGCTCTGTAGCCCAGGCTGACTTTGATCTTCTACCTTTCCTATTTTGGGTTCCTGAGTTCTGGGACTGTGGACATGTAACATGAGGCCCAGCTTCTTTGGATTTATATATATTCCTCCTTTGTCTCTTTATAAAAGCATGAACCTTTCCTTTAGGAATCAAAATATGAAATCAATATGTTTTTGAAAAAAATACATTGACAGCGCTGATCCTCTTCTGGACTCTGAGGAGGCTGGAGTGGTTCTCAAAGCCAACTGCCTTCCATTGCTTACTTCAGTGTGCCTCCGTCCCTTTTGCCAAACCATGAAAATACTTTATGTCCCTAAATAGAGCCAGTAAGCCGTACCTCCTGTCCTTTCATCATTCCAGTTTACATCCATGTTACTAATAACCAAGGTACCCCACCTTGCTCCTCAGTCCCCAAGACTGCTGCCTTCCTCATGGGCATAGAAGAGCCATCAGGTTACCTCCAAGGACACCCATCTGTTCTGAGTGTTTTGGTCTCCTCAACATGTAGCTCCAGTCTGGATCCAAAGAATGTCATTTGATCCAACTATGTCCTTCTCTTTTTTCCCTGATTTTATGCCATTTTATATTTAATTTTATTTATTTATTTTATTGAACTTGTGTGTATCTCATGCAAAACACCCTAATCATCTTTATACCCACTCCCCTATGCACACCTAGCTATAGCCCATTCCCTCAGAGTTCATATATTCTGCCTTATTAAGGCCTATTGAGTCGTTATTGTACCTAGATGTCCCTCATTGCAAGTTCCTCCCATTGAGGTCTAGTCAGACTATCTAGAGTCACTACTTTAAATAAAAACAACTCTCTCTCTCTCTGTGTATCTCTCTCTCTCTCTCTCTCTCTCTCTCTCTCTCTCTCTCTCTCTCTCTCCCAGCAGTAATTAGCTACCAATGGTTTTTGAGTAAGGTTGGAGCCTGCTGTCTATTTCCCCAGTTCTATGCTAGGTTTTTCTCTGCTTGAGTTTTGCAACTTAGAGTTTTCACAAAACACCAAGAGGACTATACCCTAATGCTAAACTGATCCTCAAAGAGAAAGATAATTCAAGTAAGCTGGGCAAAGAATGGCACAATGCAGTCCACAGCTGGTGTTTGTTACAGCCCAGGATATAAAGTTGAGTTTTGCTCTTCCTATCAGACAAGGAAATTTTTCCCCTTAGTCCTCTACCATTTAATACTGAGCAATGAGTTTAGTTGGCCTGAATTCAGGTCTTCTAAGCAAAGGAGCCCATGACTGTATTGGCTGGTCTCCAAGAGTTCTCATCAGTAGCTACATCAAGCCTGGACAATAGGCACGGTGCCAGGAACACTTACAAGAAGAGAGACACTTCCACCTCCAGCTGACTCTCCAAAGATGGTCACAGATCCTGGGTTCCCTCCAAAGTTGGCAATGTTGTCTTGGACCCAACGCAGTGCAGCTATCTGGTCCAAGTGACCCCAGTTCCCCCGACTGTGCTCATCTCCTGTGCTGCAAGACAAGAGTGGATGGCAGCAGATGTGCCACAGATGGGTTCTCAGGCCCAGAGGAAGGTGGAGGCTCTCAGTGAGTCTTATGAAATAAGACTGGGCTCCACATCACTAACCTGAGTCTTCACCTACCTCTCAATACTACAGCAATGTTCTCTAGGGGGCTCTACACTCATCTTCCAAAAACTATGAACTGAAGCTCCAACAGGAACCCAACTGGGGTCTAAAAATCTAGATTCATCTGAAAACAGATGAAATTTCTAACTACACTTGGCTCCTCCTGCACACCACAAGCCAATAGATGAAAATAAATGAATAAATAAATAAATAAATAAATAAATAAATAAATACCAGCTACTGGGACAAGAAAAATGAGGTAAAAAAGGAGGCAGGTATGGGACTGCAGGGTGGAATTTCAGGTTGAAAAACCAAAGAAGACCTCACTAAGGCCATGGCATTTAGTACAGATCTCAATGAAGTGAGAAAGTGGGTCTTGTAAATACCCAAAGTAGGAAACTGCAGTTAGAAGAAGCAGTGGATACAAAGGTCCCAGGGACCCAGGAACAAAACTGTGAATGGGGCCAGTGTGAGATGAAGGTGGAGCAGGTGCTATGAACCTTGGCGAGGACCTCTGTCATTGTAAATAACTTGGAAGCATTGTGGAGAGGAATGAAAGCCCTTAATATGTCTCACAGACACTCTGGGCACTGTGCAGAGCTCCTATAGTATTTAAACGGCAGATGTATAATAGTAAATGGCTATAACAATAATATGGCTAGACACGTCGGGTTTTTATTAGGGTTTTAGCAAAGAGCAGTGCTAATGACTAGGGTTTGCATATGGTTTGCTCATCAGGGGTTCAGTGTAGGGGTTTAGGGGTCTGTTGTGGTATTATTTGGCAGTGATAAGACCTGGAAAATGAGACGTTTGATGGAAGGTTATTAGGTCATTGGGGTTGCACCTCTGGGAAAGAATTCATATAGGTCTCCTAGTATCTTGATTATTTCTTCAATAAATGAGTTTTAAAAACAAAGGAAAGGAAGATTGCTCCTTTCTCTGGTTTCCTGCCTTGTCATATAATCTGTCTGCACATTCAGATTCCATCAATTTATTTCTGCACAATGTTGTGACACAGCAAAAGTCTCTCAACAATGGCTCTTCTGATGACCTATTCAATCTTGGACTTGCAAAAGAAAATTAGCAGCTTAAACTCTAAGCTAAATAAGTTTGAATTCTATCTAATCCCACAGTCTCAAGCCTTTGGATTATCAGCAGAAAAGAGACCAATGCAGAGACTAATGTGTAGAGAAGAAAGTGTAGTATCTTACCTGAAGAATCCCCATATGCCCAAGCGGTATTGAATGGTCACCACCACCACATTTTCATGAACAGTGAGGGGCAATCCATCATAAGTTGATGCCCCATCTACCAGTCCACCTCCATGAATCCATACCATCACCTGGACAAAGACAGGACCACATGTTTGGGGGAGAGCAGAATGGGGAAAACTACAGAGGTCATCCAGTTTGATCACCTACATTGAGTCTTTGATTCAGGAGGGTATCACCTAAACCATACCAATGCCCAGCAAGGCAGTCTGTCCCCTTCCCAGCTTAGGCCTGTGATGTCTTAATACTCAACCCTTTCGTCTATAAGGTAGTCTACTTGATCTCTGGCCTTCATTTCTGGGAAATGCTGACTCACTCAGATATCAGCCTGTGCCAAAGGCAATTGATGACTGAAATGACCTACAATAAAATCCAAGCACTATTGACAAAAGGCAAAGAAAGTTCTTCTGAGATTGGTCCAGGCTCCTCCCCTCACACCTTTATAACCAGCCAATGAATGTTATCACAGTTGCTGTGGATAGAAAGGTGACATACTGGATGTGTTTCCTATCCATATCAAGGAAGACAGGCTTAAAGATTAAAAGGCCCACCTGCCTACTGTGAGTCCTAGCTTCCCTCATGAGAGCCTCAGTTTCTCCTTATGTAAAGGATCACTTTTATTGTACATATGAATAGCACTGATGAGACTCGGTGGGTTATGAAAAACAGAACAAAAAATAGACGGCATAAAGCTGAGAAGGAGATGTGGAGGAGGGGATTTAGGAGGAGCTCAGGGGGTTACCAATATGACCACATTGTATACATGTTCAAAATTCCCAAACAATAAATAAAAATATTTTTTACCAAAGAATCAGCTGGGGTTTTCACTCTTCTCTTTTCTCCAGCTCAAGTTTAATAGAAATTACAACTTAGGAGATCAAATTTTTACCTTCATAACTAAGAGTCATCATTATTGTTCTATTTGAACGTGAGAGAATTTGGAAAAGTACAGCCCAGGTGCAAGACAACCTCCACCAAAGTCTGATGTCCCTGGGACAGAATGAAGGGAAGGAAGCTGACTGCTCCGGGGGTTATAGAAGTCTGGGCCCCAGAATCAGTCCAGGTCTGTGTGTTTCTGCCCCCAGTTGTCTTCACACCCTTCCAGTTGCACCGAAAATCTATTTGCTCGAACTCACAGGTCTGGGCCAGGGTCCCTTTCACTTACCGGCAGCCTGCTTTTCTTTGTTAAGTCAGCGGGAGTATAAATATTTAAGTAGAGACAATCTTCCGAAAACTTGAGGGGTATGCTCTCCTTTCTGTTAGTAAAGAGCTCTGAGAGCATCTGTCCTGCCACTGGGTCTTGGGAACACCTGTGAGGTGAGATAGAACACCTGAGAACACCTGAGGCTCCACCTGAGAGAATCAGGACATGTCACCAATGGCTCAGCCTTATACTGGAATGTTTGAGCTTGTTGCTGGCATCAGTGCACAAGAGCCTCTCTGTGGTTATTGGTGGGTACCTCAGGGTTCTCCACAGACTCTGAACTCTGAAGAGGGAGGAATTGATATCTCTCCTTGTCCAGAGTCTTTGGTGATGCTGTGGGCTCTGAAGAGAAGTGTTTATTATGCCTACCCTAGGAAATCATAGTACCTGCAGTATCCACACAGGACCCTGCTCTCTGCTGGACCTTGTACAGTGGACAGTAGGGTGACCACTATCCTCTACTCTGGGGAAACGTGGTCTACTCCTTGGGAGATTTCTTCTTCCAACATCCCTGTACCAGCTCAGGAGCTTAACATGAATTTTAGGAGAACTGTACTCTAGTTCTCTTTCAACTGCTGATGTCTAAGCTGATACTTGTAACTGTCTGAGCTGCTCTGATGGTGGTTGTTTGGTCCCCTGGATTCTTTGGGCTTCTGCACTCTACCTGCTAGGTTGACAGAGCACCCCAAGCACTCAGGTTGTAACTAAGTAACGTAATACACACGGTCTTACTCTTACATATCTTACCCGCTCCATTTCCAAAGAATGCCAAGGTTGAAGACAGGAGACTAAAGAGCACATAAAAAGTATTTTCCTGGCCTGATTCAATGAGCATTTCCCAAAACACTTGGTACATTCTAATATGTATATAATTGTTTCATTAATTTACATGCAGTGAATTATCTACTTCTTCCTACTATAATACAAGCCAGTGATTGTAGAAATCTTTGGTTTTGCCTCTAATTGGGTTTCAGAACCTAAACTATATCTGGCACATAACATATGCTCAGAAAATACCTGCTTAATAATGGGCTCTAGAAACTCTGATCATCTTAGAATGTCTTTGAGATACTCTAGTGTTCCCAAGGACACCGGAAGAAAGTATAGACTATTGGTGGATTGCTTTTATTCCTTCCTGAATCGCCCTCAAGCATACATCACCAGTGAAAGAAGCCCAAGTCCACCCCGGTGTCTTACATGGGAGGGTAGGAGGTGGCATTCTTCACGAAGCTCCATGAATCTGCAGGCTGTGGTGGAGAAAACCTCAGAGACCCAAGAGGGGGCTTGGCAAAGGGGACACCCAGGAAAACGGCTACAGGTTGTGGGAATCCTTTTAAGCTGACGTACTTCCCCAGGACTTTGCCATGCACGGTGTCCACCATGGGTGGTGAAGACGGGTGCCCTGCTGGACAAGAGAACAGGAGGACACATAAGAGGGGAGATCAGACCTGGATTCCAAGTGAGTGTTCCTACTTCCTATGCATTGATATCAATCACTTCAATCCTCTAGGCCTGAGTTTCTTCTCATGCAAAATAAAGATTAAAAAAAAAAACTGTCTTTCTCAACACAGAGAGATTGTGGAAGGAGTAAATGTGAATAAAAGCATCCAGCCAAAGTAGGTTTTTTTTAAAAAAACTGTTGGAAATTAATCCTAACTTTGTTTCAGTCTTAGAAACCTCTAGAAACATTTATCTATTAGGATCCCAGAGCAGAGATACATGTTGAATGAGACGGACTCTAGCCTTGTGAGGCTGACCTCATAGGGGAAGGACCATAGACACATTTGTCCCAGTTCTGCTAAAAGAGAAGTGTCAGTCCAAGGGAGGGACAGGAAGGGGATAGTGAAGTTGAAAGGAGTGGGGCCTTCTGATTGTTGTCATCCTGGAGGAACTGGGACTATCAGCAGAGAGGGGAGCTGAGTACAGGAAAATGAAAAGTGAGGATGGTTAAGAAAAAAAAACCACAGGTCCAGAGGCCTAGAGACAGTATAACCCAGACCCTTTCGGGAGAGGAGACTGGTATAGGGATACCATCAACAGAAGAGCAGTGGGTGAGCATCTTGGACAAGCATGTGCATGTCGGGGAGGACCTGAGTGACTGGCCAAAGGATCTGGGTTTATTTAGTGGACAAGTAAGTAGGATAAATAGTTCAGGAGTCAAGAAGTTCATAAGGTTTTATAATACTCTTCTCATGGCTCTAAGCATGATTATTGAGGCGGGCATTGCTGGGCATCAGTCTTGATCTGCACAGTATGGAATGTATACATACTGACCACCTAGTGTAAATAGTCTTTCTTGCAGTGTAAATAGTCTTTTTTCATCTGCCTGTAAGTTTCTCAGCTGTCTTCATTCTACTTACTATGGACTTGAATGAACTACATTATCCTGCTTCAAGCTGATACCTCAAAGCCTCATCTCTGCTGGCTAAGATTCATAGCAACCTGAAAATAAAAGTAATCAACAGTCTTAACCAGCTACGACCTGTGTGAGCTACGACCTGTGTGAGCTACGACCTGTGTGAGCTATGACTGACACGGTACGTGAACTGGTGCAGTAGTGGTACGAGCAATATGGGAGTCACCAGCCATTTTCCGATTGGATTTGAGACCTGCTCCACATAACAGTACTCATACTTGATACCATTAACTGGGCCAAGAACCCAGGGCTAAGAACCTTGGGGAGAACATTCTCCTGTTATTCTAAATGGACATGTTATTAAAGTGCCCCTCACATACTTATCTTTGTAACTGTAGTCTAGTACTTTTTTTGCACATGCTCTCAGCCCTCATCAGAGAAGCTTCATTTGCAGTACATGGTTGATTAATACAGAGGCCCACAACTGGCCAATGTGCAGAAAACAAGAATGTTGAGTTCTCCGTCATAAATGAGACATCTGTATCATACCTTCTCCTTCTAAGGATTAGAAACTGTCATGGACAGATGGAAGGAAAGACTATAAGAGCAAGAGGTAGTGGGTGACTGCAGAAAAACAGTGTTTTCCAACCATGACAAGGTCATTGCACACATGAACTCACAGTGGCTATGACTGCATGCACAAGGCATGCACAAGATCAAGCCTCATAAAAATCTTATAAAATTGGTGCTGGAGAGATGGCCTGGCAGTTAAGATTGCATAACTGGTCTTCCAGAGGATCTGAGTTTGATTCCTAGCACCTACATCAGGCAGCTCACAACTGTCTGTACCTGCAGCTCCAGGGAATTTGATGCCTTCTTCTGGCCTCCATGGACACCTGTAGTCATGTTCACATGTCCCCCATCCTCCACACAATACACATCATTAACAACAGAAGTAAATGGTAAAATAATTAAAAATAATCTCATAAAATGGATAAGAGGGCATTATGAAGTTCCACTCATAGCTGAGGACTTATTGGCAATTAAAGGCACCTGAAAGAGATAGAGTCAGTTTTCTTCAAGGATGGGGCCCCTCAGAGGCTATGCATGCTCCAGTGCATGGCCCTAGACGCAAGCACATACAAGCAGTACTAAGGGGATTCAGGAGGCTTTTTAAAAGATGGAGTAGGAGGGTGGTGGGAACAGGGAATGGATTGTAAAGCAGGGAATGGGGTGAATTTGATCTCACATCTTAGAGTCAGGTATGAAATCCTTGAACAATAAAATAAAAAATAAAATAGGGCCATGTCCTTACTTATTAAGATCAAACAGTGTGCTTGTTTGTCTTGCTTTTAAGTTGCCAGTCCCATGGAGGTATGCAGAGACATGGAGAGATGAGGAATTTTCAAAGGCAGACTTGGCCCCTGAATAACTATAGGGGCTGTGGAAGAGAAAGAGTAGAGAGCACACGTGTGTTGCTGGCTCCCTGTGAAGCAGGTGCAACTGGGAGTTTTCCTAGCAGGAAGATGCTTCCAGACATAGACCTTTCAATCATGGAATGAGGTCAGTGAGTGGCTTCTAGAGTTATCCACTTGAAAGTAAGGATACATATTGTAGATGTATGCATCCCAGGTGGCCAGTGTGAAGGAGAAGAAAGATCAAAGTTGAAACACAGGGATAGCCGAAGTTGAGATTGAGAATGGTGGCAGGAGAAGGAAGGGCACGGCACAGGGAAGCCGAGGGAGAAGGGGATGTAAGAGTGCGGAGGTGAAGGAGGGTAAAGTCGAGCAGAAATCACTAGGCGTGGCCTGGGTTAAGTCAAGGTGGCTTCTCACCCAGTTGAAGTACTTAGAAACTAGATTGTACTGGGTACAAAAGTGAACATATGAGAACAGGGGCATAAATGAGCCTGCAGCCGCTGCCACTTTGGTAAAATGGAATGTATACATACTTACCACCTAGTGTATACAAGATGTGCATTCCAGTTATTTTACAATATTTATCAAAAAAGGCTTGTTAGAAGGGGTAAGGAGGGTATTAATAAATCTCTCAATTCTCATTAATGAAGCTCCTCATGCAACAGAGGGTCAGGAACACAAATCATCACAAACGGTTTGGATATACAGATTAAAAGGATGCAGAATGCTGGTCCTTGCACAAGACTCCTACATTAAACTTCACCCACCCTGGGCTCAGGGACGATTGAGGAGAGGGTGCAGGAAGTTGTAAGAGCCAGGGAAGAGGTGCATGATCATATGGAAATAGTATCCTACAAGCTCCTGGGAATTTGTTCATATGAACCTACAGCGATGATGTCAGCGTGCACAAGACCCACACAAACTAAAGCAGACAAAAATCCAGTGCATTACTGGGAAAATGGACAGCAGAACCCAATCTTAGATGAAGAAATTTTGGCAATTGATTATGTGGAGTGAGGAAGAACTGATCTTCCTAAAGTGAGGAACTCTAGATAGGCTAACTAGGCCCTTCATAGTCTAGTTCATTTATCCATTTGTTCTTCAAACACTCACCAAACATACTAGACATTTCTTTCTACAGGAAAGTAACTCAGAAAGAAAAAAAAAAAATCAGGTCCAATCTCCGATGTACCTGTGAGTTTAGTACTCTCTGTGAAAGACAGGACCACTGAGGGATATTTGGGGACACCAGCTTGAGACAATGGACCTTAACAAAAATGGCAGAATGCATGAATTCTTGTGGGGGTGGATAACGGGAGGGGACCAATTAAGGAGGGTGTATGAAGATGATTAAGATTTATTGAGATGTTCTGTATGAAATACCCAAAGACTCAATAAAAAGTGTTTTTAACTTAAATAAGAAGTCTTGCTAGGTAGGTATATCAAGGCCATGTTACAGAAGAGGAACAGAGAATCCCAGCGGCCTGGATGGATGTCCTGAAGATGTTAATGGGGTGATCATTGCCAGGTTAACCAGCAGCACAGGAAGGCACCTTCCAAAATCTGAGCCCTTTTCACTCTGGTTTACTCTCGCTCCAAGCCTCTCACATCCAGAGAGAAGATCAAGTCTGGGGAAGCACTACTGTGGATTCTGGAGCTGGGGATAGACTCGGGTATGATTTCCCAGTGGTCTTGTGTGGGAACATTTCCCTGAGGCCCCCTCTGCGGAGGAACACAGATGGTTGCTCACATAGCACTGTTATACTGAACCGCTTTCTGTAAGTGCTACTTTGACGTTTGAGGCTCTGTCACCCACAGAGTCCAAACATTTCAGAGCCCACACCACAGCCATCTGTTTTATATCTATCTCCTAGCCCGAGGTCCATAACTTATCTGCCCTGATCAGCCAGTGCCAGAAATTAGAAACCTGAGTACAATCTCTATCTGTATCCCCTATGTCCCTGAAATAACCCAACTAGCCAAGTCTACACCACTTTCCTCTGCTTCTTCTCTTCTTTATAGAGTAAGCCATGACAAAGGCCCTTCCATGAGCTTGCTTTCTGCCTCAGCTCCTGACTGACCCTAGTGCTTGTCCCTCTGTTCTGCTCCACTCCATTGATAGGCTCCTTTTCCTCTCGGGAACACTAATAAACTATCTTTTCAATTACTATTGAAAATTGGTATGATTTTACAGGTCAAATTCCTGCTAATACACTTTTTTTAATATTTTTATATTTATATTTAATATTAAAAAATTTTTAATAATATTTATCATTTTCATTTTTGGGGTATGAGTGTGTTGCTTGCATGTATGTAAGTGCACCTGTGCCATGCAATGCCCACAGAGGTCAGAAGAGGACATTGGATCCCCAGGGACTGGAGTTGAAAACAGCTATTGGCTGCCATGTGGGTACTGGATTCGAAACCGGGTCCTCTGTAAGAGCCATCAGTAACCACTGAGCCATCTCTCTAGCCCCGTACATGCTCCATTTTAAATCAGCCCTTTTGCTGTATCTCCTCTAGACCAGTGACTGTCCTGAGTGCTATGGAAACATTCATCCATTTCTTCTCATGCTGCCCAGTGAGGCAGACACTGGCCCTGCAACATTAAGTTCCTCACATGACAACACACAGCTCCAGAGTGGCTAGGATTTTCCACTTCATTCTGTGTCTTGAATTCATGCTTTCAATATTTTGGCAAGCCCTTATCCACATACAGTCAAAACCTGGACTAAAATTCACAAGAAAATAAGAAGAGCTTCCTTATTTTAATTCCTCTTGTTGAGGTGTGAGGGTACGCTGTCCACCTCCTCTGTCTAACATCTGCATTTGGGATCTTAGAATGCTTATACACCCCTCTGCTTCTGAGAGGCTGGAACCAGCTTTTGGGCTGCCCCAATTTCTGGTCCATGTACAGAGAGCAAACACCTCTTAGAACCTGGATCTGTTTTGCCATTTCCTGCCTGCATCTCACTCCCCTGTGCTCAGGACAAGGACTTTCAAATGTGCACCCAAATATTTATATCCCAGAAGACTCACCCCAAGTCACACAAGCAGTGAAACAGATCAAGGCCCAAGCATGCCACCACATGGTGGAAGGGCAGTGGCTCTGTGGCTCGGTGAGGTCTGCTGTTCGAAGGGAATGAAATGATCCCACCCTAGAGTTGCAGACGCACTACTGAAGTCCTGCCCACTAAGCCCATTTATGTAAGCTAACATATTGAAAAAAAACTTACCAAGAGCTCTCTGAGTGCCTACTGGAATCTCTAAGCCACACCCACCTAGAGTTTACTCTGTCTTAAAAAGAGAACAGTCACTGCCCAACTGTCAGATTAGATTCAGAAACTAACACAGCTTCTTACATAACAGGCTTCTCCCTGTTGTACTCTGACCTCAGTGTTCTGTGAGCTTGCCAAAGGCAGAGACTAGCAGGCAAGCACCTTCCGGGATGAAAAAGCTTCTACAAAAAGGGATCTGGCATCTACAGAAAGGAATGAGAATTTTAAGCAACTCATACCTTCAAAACTTCTCAGTTCTGAGTTTTGTAATAATGGCCTAGCAGACTTGGGTCTGTGCTTCCTAGAATGGTAAGATCTTGTGTTTGGAAGCTATCTTACACTTTATTCAGCCCCACTTGATGCCTAAATTAACTTTGCTATATTCCTGCCAAATGCCCCTGGCTGGTATTACATACCTCTTTGCCAGAGAATTCACTACCCTGCAGAGGACAGATTCGGGAATGGATTATTCCAACAGTAAACCAATTCAATCCCTCTATAGTCTGCTCAACTATCCACCCATTGATCCATTTGTTTTTCAGACATTTACCAAATATCTTAGGCATTGCCCTCCACAGGAAAGTAACTGGGAAAGAAAAATTATGTAGGACCAGTCTCTGATGTGCCTGTGAGTTTAGTATTCTCTGTGCAAGACAAGACTTTAACCATTTCCACAAGTAACAAGGGGAGCAAAGCGACAAACGTGCCATTGTTTGTTAAAGCTCGAGCTGTTTCTAAACATTCTGTTAAGGATTTTATTCTGTCTAAAGACTACAGTATCTTTTATAAGATTATTTTTAATTGGTGGGTTTCATTTTGATATTTTCATAGATAAATGTCATAAGTTTTTTCTTACTGACCCCCGGCTCAATCCTCTCTGTCTCCGGACTACCTACACCCTTCTTGATAGCCCCTTCTTTCTACTTTCACATCATATGTATTCTGCTATCTCTCTTTCCTAAAGACCTTCTCCTTGATCACTGTTGCAGTTCCTCCAAAAACTAGATCGCCATATGTTTTACCTCTCCCGTGTGTATAACCCAAAGATTCTATTTCCTACTACAGAGACACATGTCCTTCCATAGCTAGGGCATGGAAACAGTCTAGTTGTCTCTCAACTGATAGATGGATAAAGAAAATGTGATACCTATATACGGGGGAATTTTATTTGGCTGTAAAGAAAAACAAAATTGTGGAAATTTCAGGTAAATAAATGGAGTTGGAAATAATCCTTCTGAGTGAGGTAACCTAGACTCATGTTACATGTTCTCACTCATATGTGGATTAGCATGTGAGCTTATATTAAGTGGAAAAATTCTGTACCCCAAAGCACACAGCAGAGAGAATACTCACAGAAAGCTATAAAATCATTTGTAGCCACTCAACTGACAGAGGACAAATAACCAGGACATTGATGGTCAATATTAATTGTCAGCTTGACTGATTGGACTGAGATCTCAGGAGATTAGCAGAGTACACTTCTGGGTGTGTCTGTGAAGGAACTTCTAAAGAGGATTAACTAACAATAATCATCCTACTGATCCATGAACGTAGATCTTCTCAGTTTCTGGTATCTTCTTCAATTTCTTTCTTCAATGTCTTAAATTTTTTATTATACAGGTCTTTAACTCCCTGAGTTCAATTGATTCCAACATTACTTATAGGTTTTGAAGCTATCATGAATGGGGTTGTTTCCCTGGTTTCTTTCTTAGAATGTCTGTTGGTGGTGCATAGGAAGGATACTGATTTTGGTGTGCTAATTTCATATCTTTCTTCTTTGTTGAGAGGGCTTATAAGTCCTAGGAGTTTTCTAGTGAAGTGTTTAAGATCTTTTAATTATAGAATTACATCATCTATAAATGGATATTTGGATTCTTCTTGTCCAATATGTATTCCATTTATCTACTTCAGTTGTCTTATTGCTTCAGCTAAAACACCAAGCACTATATTGAACAGGATTGAGGAGAGTGGAAAGCCTTGTCTCCTATCTGATTTTAATGGAAATGCTTTGAGCTTTTCTCTGTTTAATGTAAGATTGGCTGTAGGCTTTCTCTATATAGCCTTTATTAGGTTGAGATATGCACCCTGTACCACTGTATTCTCAATGACTTTTATTATGAATAGATATTAGATTTTGTCAAAGGCCTTTCTGCATCTAATATGATGATCATGTGGTTCTTGTCCTTGAGTCTCTAAGGTTTCTGAACAAAAAAAGACAGCATCATTCAAGTGCAGAATAAACCTATCCAATTGGGAAAATATCTTTACCAGATGGAAAGTTAGTATTTAGACTATAAAAAGGACTCAAAAGTCTAAATATCAAAAACAACCCAGTTGATAACGGGGAAAGGAATCGAACAGGGATTCTCAACAGATGATGCAAATTGTTGAAAAATAGCTTTAAATGTTCAAATTTTTAGCCATTGGGGAAATACAAATTAAAACAAGTTTGAGATTTCATCTTGACCAAGTCAGAAAGGCCAAGATCCAAAGAACCAAGCGAGAAAAAATGTTAGTGAGGAGGAACTCATCGGTTTATCAAGCTGGACTTTGGTGGAAACATTTCTTTGCTTTGATATTTCTACCCTAACTGAGGTGAGTGGGACTTTCTTCATGTCTCTGCAGGAAAAAAGTCATAGAACAACATGACATCTCTCCTCTAATGTGCTTGTTCTTATTAGATTTCAGGAAGGCATTTATTTATCCACTGCTGTGGAGACATCTTCATATGATTTCTTTCTCTCTCTTTATCTCTCTCTCTCCATCTCTCCCTATGTGACACACATATATTCGTTCTGAGTCAAAGATACAAACCCTGATTTGATTTCCATAGGAACAGCTTATGCTGTTCTTCTTAAAAATGAGGAAAAAAGACAATTGTTTTCCCTTTATTATGCCCGAACAATATAGCAAACATTTTTTCATGTACATATTTTCAATTGAATTTTTGAGCTTTTGACACCATATTTAGGTTGATGGTATTCCGATCTACTCCCCTCTCTGAACCTCCCCCCCACATGAAAGACCAAATCGGACAAAACTCCAATGAAGATAAGGGGAAGTGCGTAAGGAATCCCAACATAACCTAAAGAACTTTTGGCAACTGAGGGTTGCCAGGAGGGAGAGAGACAGTGTCTCAGAGAGTTGGGACTGTTGGTGATCCCAGTGGTCCAAACACCACTGAAGAACATTTAATGTCACAAATAAGACTCTATCGGTATGAGAGTTTTATACACTTCATAAGAAGATGTTTTATTTTTTTAAAAACTGTCCATGAAAAAACATGTACTTGGCTCCAGTATCTCAAATCCGGCTAGGCCTCCTGATCAGAGCTCCACATGTTCCCTCTGTGACAGTCTCTGTGCTGCCTCTTTGGCTCTCAGCTCAGTCCAGAAAGCCACTTCCTTGTCCTTCAGCCTCTGTGCTGCCTGGGTTGGGACTCCAATCTGCAGGTACCCTTCCTTCTGGTCGTACTGTGGCCAATGAGGAAGCCCTTCCCCATTAGGATTCCTGTGAACAGAATTGAAAAAGAAGTTCAGCAAAGCAGCTGTGTGTCCCCACACACAGCTCTGAGACTTGCAAGGATGCCCTGGCTTATCTCTGCCAAGAAACCCATGACCTTCCACAGATGTGCAGTTCTCCATCTCCTGGGGCAGCCTGTTCACTTTTAGAAAATTCTTGTTATGCTTTGTTTAGATTTTAAATTTCCCCAAATCCCCATGTGTTACTAGTTGATGCCCAGCTAGGAGCTAGTGGGAAGTTTAGGGAGGTTGGAGGAAGCAGGTCTTTAAAGATCTGCCCTTGAATAGTGTCAGGAGTCCACGCTTTATCTCGCTGCTTCCTGAACACAGAGGGCTGAGGAGCTGTGTTCTACCATGTGCTCCTCACCATGGTGCTCTAACTCATCAAAGGCCCCAAGGAAACATTCATGAGAAACCCCAAGTCAATATAAAACCTTCATCGTTTAAGTTCTTGGACCTCAGGAATGTTAGCACAGTAATTGGAGCTAACACTTAGAATTGTTTTGAGAAGTGGAACATTCTCTGACTAACTTAATGATGGTCTTCAGAAGAGTTTTCAATTGCTTTGCGCAGCAATTTGGAAATATTTAGAGAATTGTGCTGTGGAAAACCCAGAATGTAGTGAGAGGTTCTGGCTGCTGTAGGCAGCAAGACCATAGCAGAAGGGCTTCCTAAGCATTGAAGAACACACATCCACCAACAGCTTCCTGGATGCAGGATATGGAGCTTTAGGAATTAAGATTTTTTTCTTCCTGGACTTTGGACTTGTTTGGTCCAGTTCCATTGCCATTTCTGTTCATCCTTAGAGGAATAGGAATGTTTCTCCATTACCACTGTCACTAAGAAATGTGTTACTGTTTTGTTTCCATGGGCACTCAGAGCAAAGGCTTTCACTGAGATGTAAGTCTTTTCACTTGTATTTAAAGGCAATGTCAGAAATGTTAAGGAGACAGAAATTCTTGGAGATGAGCTAGTGTGGTAGACATGAGCTCTGAGGTTATAGACACAAAGTTATGATTTACAATTTAAATTCTCCCCCAAAAGCTCATGTGTTAAGGTCTTGTTCCCCAACTGATGGTACTTTGGGGCAGGCAGAAAATTTAGGATGATGCACTAGTTGTTGGAAACTGATCATGGAGGCATGTCCATGAGGAGTATATTGAGCACTTGGCCCTATCATCTATCTCTACTTCCTGATCACTAAGAGTATGGAGATTTGATCCACACTATGCCCCCCAACAGGATGTCCTGCCTTGATATAAGACCAGAATGGCCAAGTGACCAAGAATTAAAACTTCTGAATATGAAAAACCAACTACACATTCCTTCCTTTAACTTGAACTGTTTCAGAAATCTTGTCTCAGCTGCAAACCTGATGAACCCAGCTCTCACTGATAGGGTTTAAGGGTCACAGGGACTGGAAGCTGAGCACTCAATCATTAGAAACTACTTTCCAGGGGCTAGTGACATTGCTCAGCAGTTAAGAGCACTGAATACTCTTGCAGAGGACCCAGTTTCAATGCCCAGTACCCACTTGGCAGGAAATAACAATTTTAAATCCAGTTCCAGGGAATCTTATTCCCACTTCTGACCTCTGTGGGTATTGTATGACATGGATACACTAACACACATACAGGCAATACATATACACATAAAATTAAAATAATAAATAAAATGTAAAAACAGAAGCTGCTTTCTAATAGGTATGATCCAGCACATCACACGCGCATTAGTACATCCAGCCTCACCCATGCCGAGCGAAGTTGGCCCATAATTTCATCACCATCTTGCTGAAGTTGATTTCCTCTTCTGAGGCACCATCTATGTGGAAAAAGGAATAAGCTTTGGCTTCTTATGATTTGATTCACAAAGAAGCAGCCATCAAAACTGATCTCAGAAGCTAAGTGACATCAGGGTTGGTGAATATTTTGATAAGGAACAATGCAAAGTCTTGGCCTTGAGCTCATACTTAGCCAAAAATTTATCCTTTAGGAAGATCCTGGTGAGTAGGCCTGCACTTTAAACTACAGATGACTTCATTGTTTAAACTCCTCATGTCAATGTTCACCTGCTGCCTAACATATTCCTCTTGTGGTCCAAGGCCAACAATGCTCATGTTCCTCAGTCTTAGCAGGATTACTCAGTTTTATGACTTTTCTTAATCTCCTAACAAAAAAGAGTTTCACAAAATCTGAAAGTGATCACAACTACAAAGATCCTAAGGAGACACCTAGCAAGAAGACAGTCAGAGATACTAGTGTATCTTGAGAGACATGAGGAACTTCACAGATAATATGCAGCTGCTGAAATTTAAGGTATTGAAGACCCTGAGAAAAATTCCAAAAACATCATATGTTCAAATATATGATATATATTACATAGAAAGATTGACAGATGGGCAGAAACATGAAAGGTCTTATTCATAGTTAATAAAATTTCCAAATTTTATCTCCTGTTTCAATCTGCTCTAAAGGAAAGAATAACTGGCAGTGGAATTCTTCCCCTACAGTAGCGTCCTGGGGTGAATTACTACCACTTTTACTGGGAGTTAACAGGCAGGATTCTGAGAATGACTCTGGCTGGGAACACATAAACACAATACTCCATCATGTGTGTTAAAATCGGGGAAATTTTGGGGACTCCCCAGTACAGCTGAACCGTCTCACAGTATCAAGAAAGAAAATTCAGGAGAGATAGAAAAAATTGATCAAGATCGTCAAACCAAAACCAAAACCCAGGACTCCTAAGTTGAAAGTCTGAGCCAGCAAAGAACAATTACCTTTTAAAAATGGAGCTCCAAATACAGAAAACAGGTCATCACCGTGGTCTCCCATCAACATATTGGGTCTCTTGTCTGATACAAAACTTGGTCTGTACTGAAACTCATACATGTAGGTGGGGGCTCCAGCATCTGTGGAGACATCAATTTGTAACAGGTTCATATTACCAAATACACACCTGAATGGTATAAAATCTTGGGCCCAACAGTTGAAACTACTCTTTATCAGCAGAGGAAGGAAGCAGTTTTGGGAGAGTCCAGGCATTGGCTTAGGGTTGTGCAACTGGTTGATATGGAATAGGGAATGGAACTAGATGTTTACTCAGTGAAAAATGAAAGGGTGCAAGGTGCAGGGAACATACACAGAATGTGTGTCAGTGATGACCCACAGTGCTCATTGATTCGAGAAACCCCACAATCACAATGACCGGAACCTGGAACCTGAGAGGACACCTATGGTTGTTGACAACAGATTCTTCCCAAATAGCTTCAAAAATCCAAGGAGAGAAAATACTACTAGATTATTTTAATGAGGGCATCATTATCCAGAAGCTAAAAATACCATGAGCATTATGAAAAAAATTATAGGCCGGCATCCTTAATGAACATAAATGAAAAAGTCTTCAACAGTATAGTAGCAAATGCGATTCAACAAGATACTGAAAAAATAATCTTTGGGACTGGAGAGATGATCACCAGTTAAAAAACTTACTGTATTTCAGAAGACCTGGGTTTTATTCCCAGTATTCACAATTGCCTGTAATTCTACTTCCAGGGGACCTGACACCC
Organism: Eospalax fontanierii; assembly: GCA_035773235.1. NCBI lineage: Eukaryota > Metazoa > Chordata > Mammalia > Rodentia > Spalacidae > Eospalax > Eospalax fontanierii. The sequence continues at coordinate 14,783,810 of CM069552.1, forward strand.
TTATCTGGCCTCCACAAGTCTGTGCTCACACTATTCTGGTAGAATTGTGTATATATATATTAGTAGACATTTATCACTTGCTTACATACATAATGTCAGTGGCAAGCTTCTTATACAGAACATTCATTATGAAGAGAAATAAAATTGTTGATGTTTGTCAGATATACATTATGCCAACTACAACACAACAACTAGCCTGGCAAGACATGCCTACTGGTGAACTAGTGGCAGGAATGTTATGGGAGTCATCATCAACTTTCTGATTGGATTTAAAGGTTACTTCACAAGATGGCACTGATGTCAGGCTGAGGCATCTGGTCCTAGACAGGTTACAGGTCACAGGGGCGACTCCACCCCTATTAGGCTACTAAATTGGCATAGTATGATACTGAATCCTAGTGACTTATTGTTGTACATTTGTATTAACACATCTTTGAACTCTCACCAGAGAAATCTCATGCAGCAGATGATTATTACACAGACACCCATTAATGTGCAGAATTCTAGGCTTTTCCTATAGGGATAACTATATCACAACTCTGCCTCCCAAAACTCAGGAATTGTTGTGGAAGAGGAAGTAGAAAGACTGTAAGAGCCAGAGGTGGTGGAGGACCATAAGGAATCATAGTCTTCCAGACAGCTGGGCAGTTAGTCAACTGAACTCACAACAATGGTGACAGCAGGCGCAAGTCCCATGTAGCTCACGCCAGAGAAAATCCCAGCATAGAAGTGTAAAAGAAGGGAAGAGGTCCCACCCTTAGCTGAGCATCAGCTGGCAACCTTCAGCTACTGGGAGGGGGTAAAACATTTTTCTTTAAGGCTGTGACACTGGGTGGGTTAACCAGGCTGCAGGGGATGGACCCACACTAAAGAGCATTTCAGACACAAATTGGAATCAATAGGCCATAAATATATGTAGTAGAGAGAACACACAGAATAAGGTGTGGGGGGGAGTAAGAACAGTGCAGACAGGGTAAGAGTCTAAATATGGTCAAAGTATGAACTTCCCAAATATTCAATAAAAATGAAAAATATACATGATCAGCTCAAAGAATTTAATGGAAACGAATGAACACACAGATAAACACAAAATAAAAAATGAGACAAAGGCCAGCAGAGATATCTTAGAGGAACTACAAATAAATATAATTGGAAAAACACTTCATATCAATAATCACTGACAATATGCAATATAAAATTACATGAGATGCCATCTGTCATGATCTAAATTGGAACATGGAATTCAGGGAAACCTGGATCTGTGTTGCCTCGCCATGGTCAGCCATATTTGCTCCAGAATAAACTATCTCTTATCCCCTTATAAAAAGTACCAGCACTTGTGTTTCTAGGAAGGGCTTGATCTCTGCTTCTAAAATGCTGTGTTCTCAAGTTTTTTCTTTTAACCTCCTCTATTTACCCCCAAGGGAAGCTAAGTTAATGAATTAAAGTAATTGAGAAAGCTGAGGGATAATGGGACTCAGAAAGGTGGAGAGCTCAGAGCTGTGGAGCTCAGAGCCTGGAGGACACCGGGTAATTTCAAGGTTCTGCAACATAAGGGTAGAGGGAATGGGAGCATCAGGGTGGAGCATAACCAGGCTGCTCCAATCCTAATTTCCAGCTTTCATCATGACTGGTATTTGACCGAAGAGTCATTTCAAGGGTAGGGACTGGGTCTATATTCCTCCAGATTTACCATCATTAGATCTGCGGCTCCTGAGTGCAGCTGCAGCTCAATCTCTGAGTGACCCCCTAAAATCTTCTGAGAGCTCTTGTCTCAGGCAGCTCAGACATGGCCTCCCAACTATGGAGAAACCAACCTAAAAGCCCCCCCTGTCTCCGCCCCTCCGAGCCTCATTCCTCTGAAGACTGGGGGGAAAGAAGGAGTCAAAGAGAAAAAGACCTTCCCAGACTATGCATAGACCTGCCCATGTCAGGGTGCAGGGGGGCCAGCTCAGCATCTCATTAATATGGAATTGTTCATAGGTTAATAATCTTGCATTAATTTTCCCATAAAATATGGTATTTTATAAGTTTCATTTATAAAGTTTCATGCTGTTATAAAAAGTACATGATAAATGATCTGGAAGCAAAGGGAAAAAAACATGAAAAATAGAAAATTTTGGTAAGAACGTAGATAAAAAGAAATCCTTTTACACTGTTGGTGTGAATATATAACAAGGTGGACTCCTTAGTAAACTGATAACTGATAATATAGCCATGATATGATCCAGCAAAATCACTACTTGGAATTTACTTAAACTATTTTGAAAGCAGTTTGTTAAAGATATGTGCGCATCCCCATGTTTGTGGGGGTACAGTTCACAACAGGGTTATCCCACCTATCTGAGCTCACATACCTGTAACTTCACACTCTATCCACCCATTCTTGAGTGGTTGCCAGAAAAGCCCTGTGACACACAACTGCCTGTTCCTCAGCTTGCTCACACTGACACATGTCAAAAGTCAACCGCACACACTGACTCCTCCTCTTCTGCTCACACTTTGATTTTTGCATTGTTGGTTCTGGACAATATTCTTGGTTCTATACATGACCCCTTCTTTCTTCCCAAGCTCTTCTAGCTACAAACTCTAGTGTAAATTTCATTCTGCTCTTGAAGACCATCAAAGACACCTTCTCCAATAGTTGCCAAAATGTCAACCAAACCTCAGAGAAGGAATACCCATAGTAGATGTTGTTGTGTTTGATAGTACAACCACTTGATTATATTAAGAAATGCTGGACTGGAGAGAGGGCTCAGTGGTTAAGGTTGATCTTCCAGAGGACCTGAGTGTGGTACCCAGCACTCACATGGTGGCTAACAACCACGCATTACTCCAGTTTCATGGAATCCAGTAACTGCTTCTGACCTCCTAAGGCGTTGCACCACACAGGCGCACTTACATACATACAGGCAATATACTCATACACATAAAATAAAAATAGCAAATAAAATATTTTTAGAAAACAATAAAAGAACTATTAACCAGGCCTGGTGGCACATGCTTTGAATCTCAGGACTTGGGAGGCAGAGGCAGACCAACCTCTGTGAGACCGAGATCAGCCTAGTCTACCTAGTGAATTGTAGACCACCTGGGGCCATAGGAAGACCCTATCTGAAAAATACCAAAACAAAATTTAAAAAAAGAAAGGGAAAAAAAGAAAAAGATTGCTTAGGAATCTAGTAAATCACACCTTTGAATGTGTCTATGAGACAATTAGATCATCTGGGTTCTGACCTAAGAGTACTTTATCCATTGATGGATTCAATCTTTCAGCACACTATTGGGAGGTGGCAGAATGACGGAGCCTATTTGAGGGTAGAGGCTCACTGGGACCATGTGAATGTCCTGCCCTGGACCCTTTCTGTTGTACCCACGTGGCCCCACTGTTTCCTTTCCACACGTGAGCGGCTGTCCCACATTCTCCGAACGTCACTCATGGAAACCTGTGAGACTCTGAGCTACAATAAATGCTTCTTCCCTTAAGTTGTTTATGTCAGGCTTTCTGTCGCAGAAGGAAGAGAATTATTTCCGTTCATTACTAATAGCCCATGTTTCAGGGCAGGCCATCCTGACATCTACATGTGACAGTGTTAGCTCTTTCCCACGCTTTTCTATTGTCACTGGAAAGAACTCTGCTAATCTTTGTAGCAAACGTAGATGCCACCAAGCTGCCAGCTCCTTGGAGAAGCATTTAGCGGATGACATGTAACTGCTGGAGGAAAGATTTAAAGCTCCTCTGCTGCTCAGAGAGGACAACTCTAAGATGCCCCTCTGCTTGTTGGCCAGAGCGCTCTAACTGCAGCTGTTCGAGGTGGATACATGCTGGGAAGTTCTCCAGATGGAGCTCCATTCTTTCCCTATGTCACCTCCTTGTCTCCCTATGATGTTTTCCTGGATCAGCTTCTCAGTTAAACAGCATGTGGATTTTCTCACAGACATTTACCAGCAGGACAAAAACCACACATCATGAGCCACATGGAATTAACTTTGAAGACCCCACCTTCTGCAAACGTCATATCTATTGATAATGAGAGGTGAGCATGTCATAGACTGAGCTGTGAAGCTCTGTCCCTCTGCCATCCTACACCTGAGACTCACCTCTGTGGCCTCGGGACACAATCACAGATGGGACACCAAACATCACATCTCCGATCAAGTGCAGGAGCAGGTCTTGCTTCTTCACTGGGTCATCTGTCCCCCCTAAATACTTCTCCACTGCTGCTGGAATCAGGTTCTTAGAAATGTTCTGAAATTGATCAGAAAGTGATCTCTTCATTGGTGCACAGTAGGGCTTTCCAGGCAGTCAAGAAGGCCTCATTGACCCCAAACCTCTTGAAAGCTGTGCCAAATCTTCCTGAGGTTACTGAGGAAAGACTAATATAAATTTTCTGGATTCGCGTGCTTTTAATTTATTTTAAATTCTTAATTTTAGAGGAAGGCATCTGAGTGATGTATTAATATTAATACTTTTCCACTGGCTTTGGTTGAAAAGATCCCTTTGGATAAATTCATCTGATAGCTTAGAAACTGTTCTCCAGTGAAAGCTAGTTCCAGAAGGAAAGCTGCTTTGCTCTATGCATCCTGGTTCTCTACAGAAAAGCAACATTTACTATGTTTCCACAATATTAACGAAAAGGTGCCATTTGCATCCTAATAACTAACTTCAGAATGAACTGCTCCAGGGAAATGAAACAACATGGTCCATAAGATTTTCTAGTCAGTGAGATTTCTTTAGAATTAAAGAATACAAAACATCCCGTGGCATACAAATCAGAGCAGTCCATGTGTCGGAAGAGCAGAGCACCTAAATTTTTAACTGTCGTGGTGCACAGCTGTGTGATATGCCAGCCCACGATCACCTATAGAAGTCTAATGCCTCCAATCCCTACGTTGCTGGTGTTTGCTGGTGATAGCTTCCAGCTTCTTTGAGTTGCTATTTTCCAAATAAACCTTTTGTCCACCAATTTGTCCTGCAGGCAGCAGGATTTTAAGGGTCAAAACAAATACTTCTTACATATATAGTAAAGTGGGAATAGCAGAAAAATGGAGGAAGATCCTAAGGTAGATGCTTTTTCTCTGTCTATGCTCTAGGGAATTCCCACCCTTTCTTGTTAACCTAGTCCCATGGTTCCCTTAATACTTACAAGTATGGGCCAAGACTGCCACAGAAGAGACTGAGCTCTATTCTGGTCCATTTTGCCCTCAAATTGTGGGAAGCCAAGAAACTGTTAAAGAGATGATTAACCAGTCATAAATGATTAGGAAATAACAAGAACAAACAAATTCAGAAACTTCTTTGATGGGCCTTCAAAATTATGAGAATTCATGTTTGAAAGCTAATGAAGCAGAAGACTTATAATCAAAATCAGTACAATAGGATACTTTCATATATCTGGGTGTATATGTTATGTATGTTTGTGTGCATAATGTACACCACGCACTATATATAATATAAATACATGTTTTATACATATATACATTATAGATACAATAGATTTATTTGCATTTTTTGATATTGTATTTATACTATACCTTTAAATGATATATTATACACTATGTATTAAAATCTCTTTGTAAGGCCTAGGTTTATGAATATAAATTGATCTGTATATGTATACTATATTTAATCTATAAACACAATAATCCTCCACATAGTGAAATAATGTTCAAGCCAGTGTACTCTGGAATGAGAAACACAGGGACAGAGGACACAAGTGCAACCCTACAGGGGACAGAGGAAGCCAACATCAGTCATATGGCTGGGGTTTTTGATGACCTCTGAAATTCTTCTACAGTGAGAGCTGTGTAATGCAGGTGTGTTCAGACCATGTCCCAGTCTCTGCCCTCAGAGACTTCAACCAACTCCAGCTCAGCTTCAGGCAACTAGAGGCCATGCCTTAGGATGATAACAGTCTCCCTTCAGTGCCTGTCGTGGAAATCACAATGCTTTCCCTTGAAATTACTCTTTTCTCCAGCTTAAATTTGGTGATGGGAAGACTGACCTCTGAGTCCTGGCTTAGACCAGTTATTTTAAGGCGCTTTCAATTACCAGTCCTTCCTCCACACGTTGAGATACTAATTCCTCACCAAAATTATCTTCTCAAGGACTTGTGAGAAAAGGATATTGCAACATTTTAAACCTGGTAGAAAGGAAAACATTTGGGGAGATATCTCTAGATCTCCTTTGTAGTTGTTGTGGAGCATGGAGGCCTAATGTTGGTGAGGGCCTTACTTCAGCTTACAGCTTTCCTTCATGTCATGATGAAAGAGAAATCTGCTATTCTTGCAGGTGAGAATGAAATATATTCGGAAATCTCGTGATATGGACACACCGCTCACACCACGGTGCCGCTCAGCACTCACCCAAGCTTGAAACCTCCCCAAGTATTCCTGACATGAATCTGAACTTAAGCCATGTTTTCTCTTTTTCTGTATTGAAGTTATACTACAGAATGAGATGCATCTTATTGGATTAATCAATCAAGCTGTGTATACTTTTGACATACTAAAAATCTCCCTTAGCATGTAGATACTAATTTTAACTCAAAAAATTTTCTGTTTCTCTTGGCGATGAGGCAACTGAAAGCACTTGTGAAGGATATTTTCACAGGGCATCTGAGTTGAAGTCTAAGATGGAAGCTGTTCTCTCATAGCCTGACTCTCCAGAACTCCAGCTTCATTCCCTTTCCAATATCCTTGGTGGTTCTGACTACACAATTGTTAATCTCTAAGGGCCTCTCAAACCAGGAATCTCATGATTCTTTAAGAAGAGATAGTGTTTGTGGATAGGGATTCTCAGAGCTGAAATTCCCAGAGGACACTTGGATCATTCTGGAGAATGTTTCCAAAGAACCACCCATTCATGTCAGTGAACAAAACTTCCCTGGACTGAGGAAGACTGGGAATAGAAAGAAGCCATAGGAATAAAGCTGAGGTTGTGAGGTTGAGACTGTATGTATGTCTGACTAAGAGAGCATAGGTTCTCACCATGGGAATCACCCAGCCAAACTCATGCTTGTTGATCCCCACCATGTACGGCACCATGTTGACATTCTTCTCTGCCAGAATCTCTTCTGGTGTCTTTGGGAACACCACTCCATCAATCACAGTGTGCAGGAAAGGATAGCTCTGGGGAAAACAGAAATGCAACCTCTATGATGACTCTTCTCTAGGTTAACAACAGTGTCCACCCTCTGTCTGAAGGCTTGGCCAATATATAGATTCCTGTGACGATACCCACAGGAACTAAGGGTCCTAAAGGGGGCTACGTCTATGAGTCACCAAGGGCAGAACTATGACTGGGAATCCAGCAAGGAAAAGGTGATGGTGGAAGGGGACTGACAGGTGGGTTTACCCACAGTAAACTATAAACCATAAGACAGATATATCCCAATTTCCCAATATGGCTGCAAAACGGAAGTGAAATCATAATCAGCAAATACCACACAGTAATGATATTGTAATCATATTTTATGTGTCCATCCATGTTGAAAAATATACTATATGATATAATCTTCTTGTAAAATGTTATTCATGTGTAGAATTTATTTACCATAAAGCACCATCAGGGAGGGAATTCATATATCTTTACCAGAAATACCTGTATGTTTCTGCCTTACAACTATTGTGTTGTATCTCCTAATTGCTGGCTATTGGTAAGTATAGGAAGAGGTGGAATCACTGCCTTTAGTTGCACACAAACTGTTGAAACCCCAGCTTCGAACATAGAGTTCCAAACTCATGGTCGGTCAGACAGCCCTGGTTAACGTCAGTGGGTCACAAAACAAAACAAATAGTCATGAATATGAGACAGATATCTGTGGGAGCAGCGCAGTGACAAGGGAGGCAGAGATGAGAGGGGTCGGTATGTATTGTGCCTACGAGCAAAATAATTGAAAACAAATTTAGCTACTGCTAACAAAAATTAAATTTTGAGTGAAATTCCATACTAAAACCTAAGAATGTATAGAATAATAAAAAAAGAGCAAATAATTGTTACTGATTTTTTTAAGAAAATAGACTACAATAAAGACATCTATGTGAGTTTGAGAGAGCGAGCAAATTAAAGGAATATATGACAGTATATATGTAATATATATATATATGTATTTATATGAGCTGTTTAAAGAAGAGAGAGAGTTGAGGAGGCACTCAGCTTATGCCTCATTGAGACCAATCTGTGACTTAATTCTGTATCTGAGAGAAATAAAAGATAAAACCAGGCTCATAACTACTTTTCAAAGGCTGGCAATGGAGACTAGGCCTAGATATATGATTGCTGCCATGGAAACCTGTGTAGTGCAGAAATCACGATGGAAGCCAGTAACAGGACTGAAGAAGACACACGGTGGCCATGCGGAGCAGACATTTGTGCCCTCTTCAGTGATCTCTGGGCATAAATACTTCCCAGTGATCAGTGCATGAACAAAGGGGCAGAGGGTCACCGTGCACAGATAACTCTAGGACTATCAAAGAGTCCCGGCTTGCATGAACAGCTATGGGCAGGATGAAAGGTAAAGGTCAAGTACACTGTGAGAAGCTAGCCCATCCCTGGCAATGAGGAATGTTTTGGAGAACCAGTTCTGTGGAGGAGGATTCATCTTCAAACAAAGGCCAAGATTTTAAGAAGGGAAATGAGATGTTCTCTTACTTTATAAGGCTGTGCCGACCAGAGGAGGTGCCCACATCAGCAACTCCGAGAACCTGAGAACCAGTTCCCTCTGGGATGCCAGTGGCTACACTGTGGGGCTGTTTTCATTGCCTTCCTGGGTCACAGTTGTCAAGAGCATCCTTCCTTAAGTCCTCTCTCCTACACCCATAGCAAGTGACACTTAGTTGTTCCTTCAAAGTTCCCAAATTCCACCTCTCTGGTGATGTCTTAGTATAATCCACAGGATTCTTTCCTGTGTTGGTGTCGTGCAGGCCCCTCCCAGCTGGTGTCTGTATCTCCCCCGTCTTCTCCCTACAGTTTATTTCCACATTGCAGTCAAAGAGACGTTAGTAAACTTGCCGTGGTACTGCTCTGTTCAGATCCTTCTGAGAACCAGCCTTCTCCTACCGAATCACAACCCATGACTGTCAATGACAACGCCTACTTCCCATATCTTCTATCTCACAAGCATCAAGCCTCTACTCCAAACACACTGGCCTCTTGCAGCAGACTTTGCAGAGGCCCTTCTCCCTGCTTAAACCTCCAAGTTTCTAAAAATCTTTCTTCTCTCCTGCAAATATTGACTGGAATGCAGAGTGAAAAAGCCCTAATCCAGCTCAGCTCATCATATAAAACCAATAGCTACTGCTCTCTTCTCCAGCCACTGCTGTCTTACCTTGGCTAACCATGCTCAGATACACCACATAGTTCAGTTTGTTTTACTCTTGAAATTCCTCAATAGAATAGAAGTTTCCAAGAAAGTAGTTCTTGTCTCTTTTACCATTGTATCTCTGTTCCTGTATCCTACCGTGGCACAGTGTAAGTGCTTCTTAAAACTTTTCTGATTGTCAGAAGCCATCTAATTTCCTCTCATAGGGCGTATCAAGGAGGTTCTGGATTCCAGGAAGGAGCAGAGAGAGCAGGCCCTTAGACGCTGCATAGCTAACACCTCCACAGCCTGTCTACACCTGAGACACAGGGGGAGAAGGGATTAGAACAGGGCGCTGTAGGATTTCCGGGGAAATGGGAGGAGGGTGGTGTCCTCAGGCACTGAGATCCCAGGTTCCATCCTCACTGGGTATTAATGTTATATTCTCTTAGGAGACCTGTGATCCTCATGATAACTCCAGGGTACCACAGTCCTCTCAGTCTTATGAGCAGGGAACGTTCAAGTACATCCTCCTCTCACAGATTCATGGTGGATGCAGGAACTTTCCATTAGAAATGGGTAGGTGGCTCCAGGGCACACCGAGTTGTTGACTGGAAGCACTGAATTAAGAGTCAGACTATCCTGCCCTTGATCTTCCTGGGTTTGTTAGCCTGGCAAGTGATTTCCTCTCTCTGTAGACATATGCACAACCAAAAACGAAAAGAAAAGAAAAGAAAAGAAAAGAAAGGAAAAGAAAAGAAAAGAAAAGAAAAATAGCACCATTCTACATATGTTTATTCTTCATGGAGCATAAAGGTTAAGAATTCAGAAATGAAAGCTCCTTACCTCTCTAGGGTCTCCAAGAAAATCAAGAATTGCAAATTTCTGTGGAGACAAAAACAGAGAATATGAGAAAACTTGTCTGTGTGAAAGTCGAACCGTTTAGCTTGTCCTCAGGAATAAAAGATGGTATGCATTCCAGATACTTTCTAGGCTAGACCCAACTCAAGAGGACGAGGTACTAGGCCTGTAATGATCACCTTTAGTTGCCAACTTGACACAACCCTGAATCACGTGGGAAGACAATTTCAGAAAAGACAGTCTACACAAAGTTGGCTCCTGGCATGTCATGGGAAATTATCTGAAGTCAACTGTGGGATGAGCCACTCACCGTGGGGGGATCATTCCCTGGGCAGACAGTCTCGAACTGTGTTAGAGTGGGAAAATGGAGCTGAGCACAAGTCAGCAAGTGAGCATGTGTCCATTCCCTCCTCTGCTCCTGACATGGAGGTGATGTCGGGAGCTACTTCAAGTCCCCACTGCTGGGACTTTATCACAGGAATGGACGGTCACTGGAACTGTCAGCTGAAGCTATCACTTTCTCTCCAAAGTTCTTTCATCCCATACGGATGTTTTACCACAGCAACAGACATGAAAAGTGGTCAAGTCTTCTGGGCATGGGTGCGGGAGGAGGAGGGGGACAAAGGGGTAGCACCAGCTAAGGGACAGCCTGGGACGCCGTCAACATCACTGGAACGATGGGGAGGACGGCTCCTGAGTGTGCCCATGCTTTCTTACCTGCTCTCACTGGCATCTACACCTCAACATCTCAGTTTATCCTCTAGGAGGCAGCGGGATGGGGTGAGGTGGGGAGGGCCACAGAGGCCGGGTGCAGAGACAAGGCCACAGCTGGGATGAACAGCAGGAGGCACTTTCCCCTCAGCACCAGCATGGTGCCTTATTCCTCACTCTGGCCTCAGTAACTCAGAGGACTGCCTGTGAACCAGTGCGCCATGTCCCTCCCCGAATATGGAGAGCAGTTAAAGAAGATTCTAGATTCCAGCCACATCTTATCACCGCCTGATTGATCAGGCCACGGAACAATCCACCATCTTCTTTGACTGAATTAACGCCGTGCTGGTTCACAGCTGGTTTTCTATACCTGGCGTCCCCTTCCCTACAGTCTATCTTCACACAACACAGAGATCTTTCTGAAACCATGTCAGGACAACTGAGTTTACCCTCAAACTATCACTGAAGCTTGGGGAATAATTACTTTCTATCTAGATAAGGTATGAATCTGCAATGCTGGAAAAAAAGGAAACCTGAGTAATCCTGATAGGTACATCTCAAATACCTTCCTAGCATCTGTGTTCAGGCATGTCCTAACCCACTGGCTCCAGAACATTTAGATTTTATGACAAGTCTATTAAACACATTCCTTTTTCTGTTCAAGGAACTTTGTTTTCACCTGGAATCAGAAACCTCAAACACCTACAAGCTCATTGAAACTTGTCCTAACACATGCCTTTCTTTGTAACAGAAGAGTGTAGTCATCACCTTGACTCAATTTAGCTTTCTTGTCTCACTTTTATGTGGGAAGCAGCTAGGACATGTCTGATGCCCATTAAATCCCACCATGGAAGGGTGTGCAGAGTTGGTACACACCAACAGGAGTGTGTGTGTGTGTGTGTGTGTGTGTGATGAGGCCCATGGATAATTCTGGAAGCACTAAGTGGAAAGCACTGAGAAAATTTCAGGCTATCCTGGGTCCTGGGTTCTCTGAAATTCCTCACACACACCAACTATTCCTGTGTAAGCTGGATTCTCCTGTGCCATTCGGAGAGTGACTAGAATGTTGCCTTTTTGTGTCTATTGTAAAATAGCTGTCTTAATTCTTTGAACATCTTGGTCACCTTACCTGAGCTTGACAATGAAAGTACTAAGTCCACATTGACTCAATCAATGGACATGCAGAAATAGCACAGTATCAGAGGGTGTCCATTTGGTCCACATGCATCCTAGAGTATCCGTGGCCCAATTGGAGATGACACCAACTTAGTGTCTCCTAAACTGACGTTCACACTTTCTTAACAAAGCAAAAGTTCCATCTGGCCCTGGCTACCCTGTCCTCTCCATGTTTGCTGTGTGTACTGATCCGTGATGTCAGAATCCCATGAGCAATCACCAGTCACCAAACGGCACTTCACTGAGAAGTAATCCTGTTGATGATAATGTGTCTTCTCTCTGACTTGTCACCGTATTTAATTCATTAAGTACATGGCTGTGCTTCTCCACGGAGAGTATTATGTTATCAGTAATAATGTTTAATTTATATTCTCATTGTTTCCCTTTTGACCTCCTCTCCTTACACTTATCATGGGTGGATAGATGACCTCACAGATGGATGGATGAAGAGGCGGGGGTTGGTCAATACAAGCATTACTGTTGAACTGGATGGATTCATTGATAACCAAATGAAAACAAGCAGGTAGGTGAAGGATGCAGCATTGCGTTAGAGGCCCGTGTGAAGGGATAGGATGACTTGATGATTCATGAAGGGTGGGTAGGTTGAAAGTAGAATTAAATATTTCAGATGTGTCTCTACGTTACTGATGAAAATAGTGGATAGAATACATCCTTAGGGTGAATGGACAGATGAGAGGTGAGTGGAAAGACAGATGGCTGTCCCAGAACCCCAACAGAGGCACTGTCTTAGAAAAACCTGCAAAACAGAGATACTGCACTGCTTCAAGTTAATCTCTGCATCCACCAATATAATATTGACATTTTTTCTTAAAAGCATTATGTAGCAGGCCCTCCGCCCCAAAATTCAGTTTGGTAGTGATATGTGAGATATGCAAAATTTTGTCTTACAATTGACATGAAAATAAGACTTTCACTATATCAAATTTTCATAAAGCAAGGTAGGAGCATTCATGCAATTTATCCTTATGTTCTTATTAATATTTCTACATTTGAAGTATTTCATAATAAGAAAAACATGAAAATATATCAGTTAATATCAGGAGATTGGCACTTTGTGAGGGATGAGAAACTGTTCCAGGTGGTTTCAGGACAGAGGACAGCTGAACCAATGAAGCCTCAGATCAAGTACACAGGAATGGGGCCACTTACCATTTTCAGTGAGACCTGCATGAGCTCGTCCTCTGTCTTCTGGCGCAGGCAGTGAACCATGACAGCTGATGTGGTGGTTTTACACCCAGCAAGAGCAGCAATTTTCTGAAGAGATCACAGGAAACAGCAGAGTTTAAAAGCAATTTCCCTTCCCTACATCCATGTAGATAGTGGGTTCTTTACCATGCCTAATTTCAAAAGACATCAGGGGATTGCTAAAAAAACTATAGACCACCAAGTATAGGTGCTGAGTCCAACAAAGTATAACCCCCATTATTAATCAGAACAATGGCATAATCTCATTCAATGATGTCTGTGACTCTGTTCCCTTAATACTGATAAGATGGGCGCATGTCCATCCTATAACCACAAAGGACAGGAAGAGTGTTCTTAAGGTAAAATGCCTCTAAGAGCCTGTTTCCAATGGGAATGAAAGGTCTGAAATGAAGAATTTCACTGTCTAGTTTCAGATTCCACTTCACCAGTTACATGTGACCTCAGACAAACCACTCAGTCTTTTTGTGCCTCAGTTTACCTATGCATAAGGTGATGATTAAATGTGATGTGTACAGGAAATGGAACAGATAATGTGATTAACATGAAGATCTTTCAGAACTTACACCATGTATGTGAGAGTTGGTACTTTAAAAAGCCCTTGCTGTTTACCTATTCTTGTTCCAAGGAAGTCTTGAGCACCTCCACTGACTATCACAGCAAGAAAATCCTTAAAGATCCCAGAAGAGTAGAAGATAGTGTACAGGAACTGTCCAGGATGACACCTACCTTAGCCATGGGCCTGGCATCTCTCCCATACAAACAAGGATTGAGGACCACACTACTCTGAGAAATGGCCCTATGGAAGAGGTTCTTGGCCAGAGGAGACAACACCTAGTGGGGAGAGAAGAAAAAGAATGCTTGTACTCAAAGGAGGGTCAGTGACTCATCTACCCTTGAAAACTTCCTCCATTTGGTGCTCTGCCCTGGTCATTAGCCTACAGAGTTTGGTGCTCTGTAGACATTAGAGGTCCTCACATGTGTAAATATGTATCCAAGACTCCCCTGGAACCAACACTCCACAAGACCCACAGTAAGATAAAGCCAGAGCTTCAAAGTAAATAGGAAGGATTTGGCAAATGCTATGACAATAATTGGAACTATGTTGAAGACAGTTTGGCAATTCTTAAACACAAATTTTGTTTTACAAGTTCATTTTCAAATTCTATCCTGAGGAAAGTGACCCTAGAGGCTCATAAAATAATGTATGGGCCTGGGGCTGAAAAGAAGCCTCAGAGGTTGTTAGCACTGGCTCCTCTTTGTAGAGGACCTGGGTTTGATTCCCAGAATCTACCTGACAGCTAACAATTATCTGTAATTCCATTTCCAGGGATCCAATGCTGTTCTCTGACCTCTGCAGGCATTGCAGGACACAGGTACACTTACATACATGAAGGCAACACATTCATATACACTTAAAAATGATGTGTGTTCCTAATATTCATAATGTTAAAAATTATAAATAGTTCAAATTTCCAATGAGATTGAGTCAATAAACAATGGTTCTTTGTTACCTTGGAATGCTAAAAAATAATTTTTAAAATGATATTACTGAAGGATGGTTGCTATAAAAGGAAATGCTTTCACAGTATTTTAATGAGAGTTTCTTAAACTGTGAAATAAAATAAAACTCAATTTAAATATGTAGTAGAGAATTTTTTTCATAGTTGAATAGACGGATGGAGGACAGTTATAGAGACAGACAAGCATACAGATAAATTTGTGGGAAAGACCAGAGACAAACATGTCACTAGGACCACAGTGATTATCTTTAAATAGCAGGTGATTCTTTTTTTCTTTCCTGGATTTATTTTATCTTATATATTTTGGCATTTTCATAGGCAATGTCTTGCTATATAGCCTAGAATGAGCTAGAATTGGTTCTCTAGCTCATGTTGGTTTTGATCATGTGAACTATAAACCTTGGTTTCCTAAATATATGAACATATAGAGTCAAATTTGTGTCCACAAATGCCCTTTAGTGTGAATCCAGGAACTGGAGCGAGGTTAGCCTACAAAGATTCACACCCTTAAATAACACTGACTCTCCCCATCCTAGCAGTCATCAATTTCTGATAGTTCCTAAGGTAGGTATGGAGTTTCTTACCCGCTTATCCCATGTCTATGATGGGATTTTGTCTGACTTGAGCTTACATGACTCTTGTGAATGCTGTCACCTTTTCTGTGAGTTCCAATGAGTAATTTCCCATCTGTGCAGAAAACTCCACTTTTCAAAATATTTTTATCAATCTTTCAGAATTTAATATAATGTATTCTGATCATATTCCTTGCTTTTCCAACCCAAGTCCCTTCAGATTTCTACCCCACACACTCCTTATACACCCAACATTGTATTTTTGTCATTGCTTTCCCATCAAGTCCAATTTGTAATGCCTAAATACTCCTGAGTGTGGAAACTGCCCTGGAGCTTGTCACCCTACCAGGGTAACACCCCAAAAAAAGCTGACTCTTCTTCTGCCAGCAACAATCAAATGCCTACAGCTCTTCAGCCAGACAAGGGACTTATTGCGAACCAACACCCACCTTGCTGAGATCCTGTCTGGTCTGAGTTTCAGCAGGTCCTCTGCATGCTGCCAAAATTGCTTTAAGTTCATATGTATAACTGCCATGACATCTGGAACACATTGTTTCCTTGAAATCATCCACCACCTCTTGCTCCTGCCCTGTCTACTTACAGGGTTTTTGTCCTGCTAATGGTGCCAGGTATGGATTCCACCTCATGGATTGGGCCTTAAATCCACATACAGAGAACTTTACTCCCATAAGATTTGTGCCACTATCGCACTAGAGGGCATCTCTTGAAAGGCCAATCTTATTACTGCTCACGTGAGCTGGGTAAGACTGATGACTGCTGTTCTCCTCCAGGAGCATGTACAGCACCTACCCACACTGTGAGAATTAACTAAGAAAAATGACACTTCCAGATTAGCACTTGCTTGGTTTCTCCATGTTTTATGACACAACTATGTGTTGTCTTTGATGATAGGGTCTTACTCTCAACTTCTGGGAGGTAACCAAGAATGTAGCAATGGCCCATAATGTTTGGGGGTCTATAGGAGCCCACTGGCGAACAATTCAAAAATAAGTAACCCATTCCTGGTACTGGTGTTTTTGTTTACAAGGTTGAGGAGCCTAGATGGAGAATTGTCTTCATATTATAGGGTGACTCCATTTAACTCTCTCTGTCTCTATCTCTTTATATATTAGATAATAAATATTCAAACTGTATATATATTTCATCCTTCCTGTTCCGTTATTCCTCTTTTCCCATTTGTATCACTGTATTCTCCTTCACTCCTCTCAAAGATTCCCCTCTCTCCTGTGGCTTTCTCCCAGTGTCCTGAATGTTATGAGTATTCCAAATTAAAATCGCATATCTGAAAAATGAATGCTAATATTCACATATGAGAGAACATGGGATACTTTATCCCTACTTAAAAAAATATGAACATTTCCTTTGTGGATTAAAGTATAAAGTTGATGTGTATTTGAACAATGCAGTGATGGGGCTAATACTCTGATGAAAGCAGCTAGAGGGGTTCTAGCAGCACCCCGGGCCCTCCATTGCTTCCCTCAGAGTCCTCCTGTCCTGTTCTCCTTAACACAAAGACACTGCCTATCCCACAGTGCAAATGTGACCCACATCCCCCGTTGTATGGCTCCTCATTCCAGTCTCCATCTCGTTTTCTCACATATTTGCACCTCACCCCATCTTGTCATTCAGTCCCCAAAACTGGGGCCTTCATTCCTGGGCATGGAAAAGACCTTGGGCAAACTCTAAGGACCACCCTGCCTTCTCTGAGTATTTAGTCCCTTCAGTGGGTAGATGTAGTCATGAAACAAGCAATTACACAGGAAATAACTCATGTCCTTCCTGTTTCCTATTTGGAGTTTATACCCAAAACTAATTCTCAATCTTCATGTAAACCTGATTATCAAAAAAAAAAGAATTTCAATAACTGAGAAGAGGAGAAATGGCATGGTGCAATCTACAGCTGATGTTTGTTACGGCCCAAGACATAAAGCTGAGCTCTGCATTTCCTAGGAGCCAAGGAAAGTTTGGTCTTTAAACCTCTACCATCTAATACCGAGCAATGACTAGAGTTGATCTGAACTCAGGCATTGGAAGCGATAGTGCCTAGGGCTGAACTGGCCCATTTCCAGCAGCGTTCATCAGTAACCACATGAGGTATGGACGAGGGACTTGGTGCCAAGAATACTTACAAGAGCAGAGACACTTGCACCTCCTGCTGACTCTCCAAAGATGGTCACAGATCCTGGGTTCCCTCCAAAGTTGGCAATGTTATCTTGGACCCAGCGCAGTGCAGCTATCTGGTCCAAGTAACCCCAGTTCCCTCGACTGTGTTCATCTCCTGTGCTGTAAGACAACATTGGGTGGAGATAAGGGTGTCATGGATGTACCGTCAGAGCCAGAGAAAGCCTGGATCTCTCAGTGACCTTTCTGAAATAACACTGGGCTCTGTATCCGTGATCTGATCCTCACATGGCTCTCATCCTTCCAGCAATGTTCTCTCGGAACTATAACTTATTTTCTAGAAACTATGTACCAAGGATCTACCATGTATCCAAGTAGGATCTAAACGTTAGAGCTCATTTGAGCATTGCAGTACACGCCTTTATTCCCAGTACTTAAGAGACAGAAGGACGTGCATCTCTATGAGACAGAGGCCAGCCTGGTCTACATAGCTAGTGCCAAGCCATTTGGAGTTTCAGAGAGACCCCACCTCAAAAAATAACTAGAGATCATCTGATAACAAAACAGATGAAATCTTTGACCTGAGTATACTCGGCTCCTACTGCAGACCATAAACAGTCAGATAAATGGCAATATAGTGTCAGCAACTAGGAAAGGAAATTTGAGGAAAGAAGTGGTCATGGGACTGTAAGGTGGTATTTCAGACTGCACAACAAGGAAAGATGTCACTGAGGCAATGCCAGTTCTTAGAGACATGAATAAAATGAGCATGTGGGTTGTGCTGGTCAGTTTTTAATGCCAGCTTGACACAACTAAGAAATATTTTATTGGCTTGCAGCCATGTCTGTTAAAGACTGTCTTATTGATGACTGATTGATGATAGATGCTGAAGGACCCAGAACACCGTGGATGGCAACCTCCCTAGTCAGAGGGATCTGGGCTCTATAAGAAAGCTAGCTAGCATCATCCAGGGAGAAAACAAATAAGCAGTGTTCTCCATGATCTCTGATTCAGTTCGTGCTTGAAAACCTGCCCTGACTTCATCAATGAAGGATTATATCCTGGAAGTATAAGCCAAATAAATCTTTCCTCCCTGAAGTTTCATTTGGTCCGTATTTTGTCATACCAACAGAACGCAAACTAGGACATGGGTCTTGTAAGCATCCAAAGAAGAGACTTACTGTTGTGAGAAGTAATATGTAAAAGGCTATAGGACCAGAGAAACAAAGTGTGTGTTTAGCTACTGTGTGATGCAGATGGTGCAGGCGCTATGGGAATTGGCAAGAATCCCTATCATTGCAAACAACATAGAAGCCTTGTACAAAGGAATGACAGGATTTGCTATGTCTCACAGAGCACAGGACAATTTGTACAGCAGAGCCATAGTATTAAAATAACAGATGTATAAGAGAAAATGGTTATATAATAACCTTGCTAGACACATGGGGCTTTGATAAGGGTTCTAGGAAGGAGTGGAACTTATTCCTTGTGTTTGCACATTGTTTACCAACCAAAAGTTCAATATGGAAATCTTGGGTTCTCTGTTGTTGCATTATTTAGCAGTGATAGGTCCTGGAATATGTGAGACCTGGTAGACTTATTATTAGGACACTGGGGAATGAACCCTTGGAAGGAATCAATGTAATGATCCTGTGACCTGATTGTTTCTCCAGTGCATGACTTTTTATAAGAGAAGAGAAGCTATCCCCATCCTCTCTCACCTACAGCTTGCCCTATCATGTGATCTGTCTCTACATGTTCAGATTCCTTTTCTGTTTCTGCACAATATTCATCCAAAGTCTCTCACCAACAGCTCATCTGATAAATCCAAAATTGTAACCTGAATAAGTTTGAGTTCTATATAATCACAAGGCTTCAAGACTTTGTTATACTAACGGAAAACAGATGAATGCAGGAACTATATGCAGATAATGATGTCCAAAATCTTACCTGAAGAAGCCCCAGATGCCCAGGCGGTACTGAATGACCACCACCACGACGCTTTCATGGACAGAGAGAGGCAGTCCATCATAGGTTGATGCCCCATCTACCACCAGTCCACCTCCATGGATCCATACCATCACCTGAACAAGAACACAAACACACGGGCTACAGATAAAGGAATTACAAAGACTGTGGAGGTAGATCCTCTGTTTTAGTTACCTGTGTCTAGTCTATGGTCCAAGGAAGATCTCACCCGAACCACACCAGTGTCCAGCAAGACTCCAACACACAGTCTCTCTCCCAGATCAGACTCAAAATGTCATGCCCAATTTCCCTGTCTCTCTACTTGTTCTGACATCCTTTCATGACGTCAGATGAGGTCGGACACCCATTCAGGATGGTATGGTCATAGGCAATGCCTTCAAATTCATAAAATTATCATGAGGAACATCAAAGCCTGAGGATGTCTTTTGTTCCCCGTAATATCATGGGGAATTCCTGGAACATGCAGGCACCGAAACATAAGAAAGAGCCCAGCCATGTATTGTCCTACATCAAATAACAGTAAGTCTTCAGTAATACATAAAACTTCTCTGTGAGTGATTCTTTGAGTTGGAAACACCACCCTGATGGTGCCCCTTTCTGAAATGCCTGTTCAGCACACCCAGATCCTTGAACCCTGCTGAGCACAGCTCATCTCTACTTCTCCATCGTGTCCTCAGACCTTGGAAATGTTAGGTCAGAACCTACTGTGTTCCAAGGAATCTTGATAAAATTTGAGAGTGTGGAGATGGCATAATTTGAAATTCCTGTAGAGCAGGGAAGAAATGACAATGTGTAAACTATAACTTTGTTAAAAATAAAAATGAATCTAATGTATTTTATGAAAGGAGAATTTTTAATAGTTTAATTATTATTTTTATTTTGCATATGAGTATGTTGCTTGCATGTAGTCAGGTGTACCCATATCATGCAGTGCCCAGGAAGGCCAGAGGAGGAGTCAGATCCCCTGGTACTCCCTATGTGGGTGCTGGGAATCAAACCTGGGTCCTCTGCAAGACCACTCAGTGCTCAGGGCTCTTATCCACTGAGCCATCTCTGCAGCCCCATACTATGATTTTTTTAAGCAGAAGAAATAACCTCTCTATGAAGTAGAGAAGAACAATACCCTGTGTGAAAGATTAGAAACTAAGGCAGGCAGATACTTGGGAGGCAGAGGCAAGAAGAATTTTGTGAGTTCAAGGACACCTTGGTCAACATAGCAAGCTCCAGTCCAGACAGGGGTTACTTCTCTGGATAGCTTCAATTCTCAACTGGACACATCTTAGAATGTTCAGCTGGGGAATTTCCTCTATCAGACTGGCCCGAGGGAATATACCTGAGGCATTTTCTTTTTCTTTCTTTCCTACTATCTTTCTTTTCCTTCCCTCCTTCCTTTGTTTTAAAGAAGAGGTGGGTGAGCTGGCCCAACAATTAAAAGCATTGACTGCTTTTGCAGATTCAATTCCCAGCATGTACATGGCAGCTAACCACTGTCTGTAACTCCAGTTCCAGGGGATCTGAAGCCTTCTTCAAACCTCCACATGAACAGAATAACATAGATGCACTTACACACATGCAGGCAATCCACTCATACACATAAAAAATAAATACAAATGAAATATTTAAAAATATTTCTAAATCACTTTTAAGGGAATTTTTGTGAATTTTCACAAAGAACATTTTGATTGTGTTTAGATTCCTGTCTGTGTCTGTGCCCATCCTTACGAACTTCCACTCAATTTCATGTAAGTTAATATAATAGTACTACTTTTTATTTTTATTTTTAAAGTCTATAGAGTTAAATTTGAGTCCTCCAATGACCTTCAAAGTGGGTTCATTTACAGGGTGAGGCATTTTCTTGATTGTTGAGTGACCTAGGAGGGCCCAGCACATGATGGGTGATGCCACCTCTGGACAGGTGATCCCGGACTATGTTAAGAAATCAGGCTGAGCACAGGTCAGAAGAGTAAGCAGCATTCCTCCATGACTGGGCTTCAGTTCCTATCTCCAGGTCCCTGCCCTGAGTTCCTGTCTGCTTCCCTCTGTGATGGAGTATAAGTCATAAGCAAAATCAAACCCTTTCCTCTTCGAGTTGATTTTGGTCTGTGTTCTATCATAGTAAGAGAAACATAGTATAGCTACTTAATAAGAAGACACTGTGTCAACAAAACAAAGACAAATCAAGAAACTAAGGTAAGTTGTCTACTGAGATAACATAGCTGATGAAAGGTAGAGGCAAAGATTGACCAGGCCATTTGTCCCAAACCTGTATTAAACTCTCAATCCCCACAGACTGTGGCCATAGCACATTGAGTCAACTGTTAGAGCAGGAGTCAAAGGCAGATCCAGAATTTAAACATAGTTCCTGTGACTCTAGAATCTGTATCCAAAAATGGAGCATCTCCGACACCAGACAACCAGAAACCCTGTCTCCCCACACACTCAGGTCCCCTGCCACTTGCAGTGGAGTCTAGACAGAGTCATCTTAGAAGGAAAGCTGAGCATAAAGGCTGGTGCAGTGACGTGCTGCAGAGGTTGTGATAAGTCTGTACAAACCCCTTGGCCAGGTTCTTTGAGACAGGGCCACATGGGAATGGCTCGCATTCCTCTTCTACCAGACTCCTAGTCTGACTGTGTGTATGAGACACTGATTGCACAATACATGAATGAACAAACCAGAGACGGAGTGAATAAAGCTTTGCCCTCCCCCTCCTTGCATGGTAAGAAGGACGTGGAGGGCCCAACGGTGGTCCCAAGTTTAAGTTTTCTCACCACTCTCCTGGGCTCCATGCAACATAGTGCTCCTGGCAGACAGGCAACCTGCTAACATCTGACCTCTTATACAGCAGGGATTGTCTCTTTCCATGCAGGCTCCTCCCAACCCCTAGCCTACTAATGGCAGCCTGCCCTATCACTGTCTCTTTGTTCACATGGGAAATGTTCTCCCACTTAGTCAACAGCCTATGCGAAAAGCAATTAGGGACCATAATTAACTACAATAAAATCCAGGACTATTGACGAAAGGCAAAGAAATTCTTCTGATATTGGCCCAGGCTCCCCCCTCATACCTTTGTGACCAGCCAGCCTACCCACTGGTGCCCTGGCTTTCTCTATCAGAGCCCCAGTTTACTCTTATGTAAAGAACCACATGGATTGTTTGATTTTCTGTTTCTTTTCAGCTTAAGTTTATTAAAAACTATGCTTTGAGTCAGGAGACTGAGGAATTTCATGATTCCAAGAACTGCCTCTATATGTCAGGCCCTTCCAGATCATAGCCCTGGCAGCTAGTGATGAAACATCCATCCTTATAGAACTGCCTTCTCCAGAATATCATTTAGTTTCAATCACAAAGTATATGCTTCTGAAAGTGGCTTCTGTGTACTCACTACCACCATTCATATGAGTGTATCTGTAGCTCGCCCTTTTTTGCTGTTAGTAGGATTTTATTATTTGGATGTCTCACAGTTTATGTATTTGGCCACTAAAAAGCATCGAGTGGCGTTCAGGTTTTGACAATTGTAAATAACACTGCTAAACATTTGTTGTACAGCATTTTCTGTGAGCACCAGTTCTCATTCAGGTACGATAATAGATACATGAGAGTGGGAAATGTGTCTGGAGATCAGATTCTTACCCTAGGAACTGGGATTGCTCAGTACAGTACTATGTGTGAGAGACAATGGAAAGTAAGAAGCACATTCCAGAAACCTCCACCAAACTCTGACATCACTGGACAAACAGGGAAGGAGAATTTGCTATTCTGGTGATTAATAAAAGCTTTGGGGCCCTAAGTCAATCCTTGACCTTTTCTTCCTGCCCCCAGCTGTCTTCATCTCA
This sequence comes from Eospalax fontanierii, assembly GCA_035773235.1. Classification (NCBI taxonomy): domain Eukaryota; kingdom Metazoa; phylum Chordata; class Mammalia; order Rodentia; family Spalacidae; genus Eospalax; species Eospalax fontanierii. The sequence continues at coordinate 14,807,144 of CM069552.1, forward strand.
TTCCAACTACACAGAAGATCCAGCTGCTAGAACTCACGAGACTGGACCTGGGGTCCAGGTGCTTACCGGCAATCGGCTGCTCTTAGTCAAGTCAGCAGGAGTGTATATATTGAGGTAGAGACAGTCTTCGGAAAACTTGAGAGGAACAGTCTCTTTTCTGTTTGTAAAGAGCTCTGCGATACTCTGTCCACCCTCTGGGTTTTGAGAACACCTGCAAGGTGAGAGGGAACACCTGAGGTTTCAGCGGGAGTACTCTGGACATGTTGCTGAGACTCACCTTTGCCCTGGAAGGTTTAAGCCTGCAAATGGAGCAGCTATCAGTGCATGAGAGGATCCCTGCTGTTCTCTGGGTTCTCCAGAGCCTTCCAACTCTGCAGAAGAATGACTTGGCACTACTTCCCTTCCCAGAGCCGTTGGGATGTTCTGGTCCTCATATACACGTCTGCCTTAGATGACATTCTCTGCAGTGTCTGGAGAGGGCCCCCTGCTTTCTGCTGGGCTTTGTACAGTGGGCTCCGTGGTGCCCATGTTCCTCCATCAGGTAGACAGGCTCTAGTTCTTGGGAGATTTCCATCAACCAGGAGAACTAGTACCAATAAAAAACTTGTACATTGTCCAGATCAGGAGTGGCATTTTATCAATAAGCTTAGGAAAATGACATCTTAGTTATGCTTCAACCACTGACATGCTGGGTGACCTTGGGTGAATTCCTCTCCTACACGGGGCCCCAAATGACCAGGTCCAGGTGAGGTAATTACTGTTCCTAATGCCCTCCCTGCTCTGGCCTGCTAAGGTTCTGTCATCCTCCTAGCCCCCAAATCACAGTTGGCTTCCCTGATAAGAGGTCCTAAAGGTTCAATGCACAGTAAGGCTGATAGTAGTAACTGATCGTTCTAGAGTACAAGTACTTACTGCTTGTGCAAGAAGTCAGCTAAGATTAACTTTAGTCCCAGACATCTATTATTACTCTCATTTTACAGATGAAAACATGAGGCACGAATGTTAGACAAGAGGCCCAAGGGCAGTTAGCTAGGCAGACAGTGGCACATTTCCAAGTTCAATATCCCCAATTAATACATCAGTGTCTTACATGGGAGGGTAGGAGGTGGCATTCTTCACATAGCTCCATGGTTCTGGGGGCTGTGGTGGAGAAAACCTCAGGCATCCAAGAGGAGGCTTGGCAAAGGGAACACCCAGGAAAACGGCCGCAGGCTGTGGGAATCCTTCTAAGCTGACATACTTCCCCAGGACTTTGCCTTGCACAGTGTTCACCACAGGTGGTGAGGACGGGTGCCCTGCTGGGACAAAAGAGCAGGAGGACCCATGGGGAAAGAAAGGTTAGACCTGAATTCCTGGTGGGTTTTTCCATTTTCTAGATGTGTGACCTTGGATAGAGTCCTGAGGAGGAGGGTAAGTCTGAGCAGAAAGCACTGGGAGCAGCTAGTGATAACTCAGTGATGATCTTCCACCCAGGTGAAGTGGGCAGATGTTAGACTGCCCTGAGTAGAAAAGTGGATATCTAGGGTGAGAGGTGTAAACAGGAAAATGGCTGCCAATTATGTCATAGAGTGTGTGCACATATTGACCACATACATGTGACAGAGGTATGTTCTAATTTTAATAATACTCCTCACATACAGCCTTGTTAGGTGGAGATTTTCAAGGCCGAGTTATTGATGTGGAAGCAGGAAACACAAGCATCGTGAAAGAACTTTCTAAAGATGGAAATGAGGAGGCCGTGGCCAGGGTAACCAGCAGCATGGAAATTCCAGCCCTTGGTATGAAACCTGTTACTCCATTGTCACAGTAACACACAGCCAGAGAGGAGAGAGGAGCTGAGAGCGGAGTGCAGCCGTGGAGACAGTATTGAACCCGGCTGTCTTTCTGGAGCTGGAGACACACCGGCCGTAACTGCATGATTTCCAGGGCCCTGTGAGAGTACATGTTCCTGGGAGCCTCTGTGTCATTCCATGCAGCGGCACAGATATGCGTCAAAGCCCTTATCTACATGCCTGTCCTTACTGTGGCCCTGCTTTCTGTGACTCCTGCTTCAACCTTGAGTCTCTGTTGATCCAGAGGTTGCTGGCATTACCAGGGTTCAAACACTCCACAACCCATAGCCCAAGCACCTGCTTAGCTGAGTCTCATAACTTAGGCCAATACTGACCTGTCTTGATCACACACAGCGAGGCACGGCCTAGTTTACCTCAAATCCCCTGAAATAACCCTAAGTAACTAAGCCTACCTCATTTTCTTCCTCGTCTCTCTAGGGAATACCATGGCAAAGGCCCTTTCTACCGTCTCTCCTTCTGCCGAGTCTCCTGATTGACCTCCATGCTCCTCCCCTCTGTCCACGCCATTGATGAACTGCCTTGTCTTGGGAACTGAGTAACAAATTATCTTTTCAATACCCTACAGCCATTAGTATGATTTTACTCCAAAATTAATGTCCTTACCCAAGAATACACAGCTCCAGAGTCCTGACCTAGGAATCATTCCTGCATTTTGTTTCAAATCCAGAGGACAAATACCTCTGGAGCCTGGGTCTGGTTTGCAATTGCCCTGCATAAATCTTCAATCACATTTGAACAAATAAAGCATTCCCAGTGTGCATGCCAATATTTATATCCCAGAAGGACTCACCGAAAGTCACAGAAGCAGTGAAAGAGATGAGGGCCAAAGCGCACAGCCACATTGTAGAAGGACGAGAGTTCTAGGGTCCAGTGCAGTGTCTGCTGCGTCCAGGGCATGTTATCCTGCTCCAGAGCTGTAGGCCCACCCCTGAAGTCCTGCCCACTGAGCCATTTACATAAGCTAGCATAATGGAAAACCCTTTCCAAGAGCTCTCTGAATGTCTACTGGGACCTCTAAGCCACACCTACCTACAGTTACTCTCTCTTATTGAACAGCCATTGCCCAACTCTCAGATTACAGAGGTCCAGAAATTAACACAACTTCTTACATAACAGGTTTCTCCTGCTGTACTCTGACCTCAGAGCCTGTGAACTTTCCAAAGGCAGAGACTAGCAGGCAAGCACCCTGAGGCAGTGAATGCTTGGTTCTGGCATCCCCAGGAAGGGATGAGGATTATTATTTTGTGTCTTTAGAAATGATACTCAGTCTTTATGGAAGTGAAGAGTGTATTTTCTTTACTACTTGAGGAACATTGGACATATTTTCAGAAGAGCAATTTTACCCATTTATGGTAATATTTGCAACATTAGAATATAATTAGGTCACATAAAATCAGAGTTCAAAAGAAACTGCTCTTCTTGACTTTACTCAAAACCGTGAAAACTTTAAGAACTCACAGGAACAATAAACATTTGGCACATTCAAATCCAAGAATATATGATAAATGTTTTTAAAAGATGTAGGTATGTATCCCGTGAGTTTCATCATTTTCTTCATCCTTGCAGGGGAAGGAAGCAGAGAAAGCAGAAGTGGAGGTATGGTTGCAATATTGAAGAGTCAAGTCGGACAACATACTACCAACAAGTCCAAAATGAATAACATGGCTCTCAGCTGTTTTAAAACATATTTTATTATTTTTATTTTATGGGTCTGGGTGTCCTGCCTGCATGTATGTAAGTATCCCCGTTTCATGATATGCCCTTGGGGTCAGAAGAGGGGTCAGATTCCCCTGAAACTGGAGTTACAGACTGTTGTTAGCCATCATGCTTATGCTGGGACTTTAACCCTGGTCCTTTGCTAGAGGAGCCAGTGCTCTTAACCACTGAGCATCTCTCTAGCCCACTCTCAGCTACTTTATAGTACATTTTAGGTAACACGTTGGAAACAAACAATTTTAAATCTTCAAAGTACAAAGAATTACACAAGATAAACTAATTGCAATTTTTTTTATTACTTCAGTGTCCCTAATTCGAAAGGGATTCCCTCCTTCCAGTCCTCTGATATGACAGGAGTTCACAGAAATAAATGTTTAACATTTAAATAAGCAACTCTATGGCCAAGGAAGGTGACACAGCCATTACCACTGTTACTCTACAGATACCGTATGAGTTATTTGTTGAATTAAATCTATGAATAAATGTGTCCATAATTATGCTATAAATGATGACAGCAGTGAGTATATTGGTGGAAAAGGCGTATGTTCAATCTCAAGAAGATGAAAGGGCAAAAATATGATGAGCAGAAAGCAGACAGGGTTATTTGCTAATACGAAAGTTAATTATTGACAGAAATATAAAAAGAAATGTACTTCCTCATTTCCTTTATGTGTAAATGGTAAGAAACATTTATTTGAAATAATGGACAATAACAGAGCTGGGTAGTCCAACACGACCCCAATATTTAAAAAACAAAGAGTTACACTTCAGCACAGTGTGAGATTTCACCACAGCCTCCGCAATGACTTCTGTCCAGTGAGACTCAGTAAGACTATGACTGCACTGTGCTGCCAGGTCTGTCCAGGCCAGACTGACATACCAGTGGTCCTGATAATTATGATGAGACAGATCGTGTCAAAATGAAACATTATTAAAAGACAAATCAAAATGCTTTAGTGACGATATTTGCAGCTCAAACTCAATCAACTTAAGTGAGATTTTATTTTCTCCCCATTAATCACCCTTTATTTCTCTTGGGAGCAGTAGATCATTCATACTCATCTTTGCTGCCCAGAAATTCAAAGGAAAATTCCAAAAGGATTAGTAAAGGAAAATGTAAAAATTAACAACATCCTTTAAATTTGCTTTTAAGATAGAAAAAGTGTTTAAAGCTCGTAATTCCCAGTAGGAAAAGGTTTTCTGAATGAACAGCTTACTGGAAACCCACTGTAAAATGCTTCAACTGCATTTGGTGCAGGAGGGTGGGGACTGTATTCAATGCAGACCAGCTCTCCTGATGAGGACAGAGGCACACTGGTTTATGTTACTGCAACATCCATGAAGTGATCCACACTGCTTTTCCTTCAGCCACTGCTTTGTCAAATAGGCAAATTTGGCTGACAATTTACTAATAAGATTCACAACCTCCTCATTGTTCTGGTATTGTGACATATTTGCCAGGTTCTGGGCCACATCATGGAAGGCCACCATAATGTCTTCATCCTGCACAGCTGCAAGAACCTCTGGATTCTTGAGACTGCTATTGAGTCCAGGTATTCCTGCCAATCCAGACATTCCTCCCAGGAAAATTCCCAAGCATCTTCCCAGAAAAACCATCTGGAAAGGAGCCAGACTGAGCACGGATGGTCCCTGGCATCTTCCCTCCCATGATGTTCTCCAGCCTTCCTGACCCTTTCTGTCCTGTCTTATCTATTACTCTTCACGATGTCACTCAGACTTTCTCCAGTGTTCAGCAATTCTCTGAGCCCTTCCTTGAACCTCTTTCAGCGTTGTACCAGCATCCCTGTCATAATCCAGTTTACAGGAGGGCGAGATCATGGGCTGCTTCTTCCCAATGACCCACAAGTCTGTGTGCTTTCCCTCCCGACTGGTAAGACTGAGCAGAATCAGAATTATTTGCTGGCTCTGTCACAGCCTGCGATGGAAGCATTTGGCTTCCGTAATTTAACGAAGACACTGGCTCCCTTGGCCTTCAGAGTGGCCAAGCTAGGATTTAGCTTGATTGTTTTGTGAAGAAGTCAATGGCTTTCTGCAGCTCACCGTCGTTTCGGGCTTCAGTGGAGGCCCTTCTTTCCATCTGCTTGACCCATCCCCTCCTCAGTTATCTCTACCTTTTCATCTCCCATTTCTTGAGGGACATCGGTGTCTGGATCAATTACACCTTCATTATCAATTTCCAGGTCACTTTTCTCATTGGATTGTTCGTCTGCCTTTGTGATCTCCTCTGTCTTATTATCTGTCTTTTCCTTTTTAATATTTTCTTCTGATTTAGTTCTGTGAGCAGCAGGTCATACACTACCCCTCACCCCTTCTTATCCCTCCCCCCCACCCCTGCCATGGTGTTCACCCACTGCTAGGATTTCTCGGTGAGCAGGACACTGCTTACTCATCTTCACAGAGGCCTGAAATTTGCTCACTCTGCTGGGGCCCATGGTCTAGAGGTGGCAGGTGGAGACCAGTACAGGGCCAAGGCCAGGCCCAGGTGCTGACTCAACATGACAGAGTATTAGTGCTGGCTGGGTGTGGATTTTTATGGCAGGTCAAATCTCAAAAAGTCTCAGTACTGAGATTTGGATATATTACTTAGCAACCTTCAGCCTGTTTTCTTGAATCCTGGTTCTGTGTTTGGAAGCAGTTTTACATGTTATTCAGTGACTTTTGAGGTCTCATTTACCTTTGCAAAATTCTTGTCAAGTGTGGCTGCCTGCACACCTCCATTGGAACACATGTCCACTGTCAAAGAACTTAAACACCCTGAAGAATAGAGAGGTTCATAAATAGAATGCTCCAACAATAAACAAATAAATCCCATTTTAGTCTAATCAACTGTCTAACACGTTATCTATCTGTTACTCAGGCATTCACCAAAATACCTGGGAAAGAAAACAAAAAAACCTCAAACCAAGCCCCAATGTACCTGTGAGTTCAGCCTTCTCAAATGAGAAACTGAGCTCTTTCCTCTTTTAATTGCAACAAACAGCAACATATATGGATTGTATACTAATTTAGCTGTTTGTTGAGGGTTCCATTCGTTCTAATGTCTATAATATGTTTCCTTTTTGTGTGTATGAATGTGTTGCCTGCATGTAGTGAATACACTATTGTCATGAAATGATGTGGAGGTCAGAAGAGGGCGTCTGAGTCCCCTTAACTGGAGTCACAGATGGTTGTTTGCCACCATGAGGGTGCTGAGAATCAAACCCAGGCCTTCTCCAAGAGCAGTCAGTGTTCCTAAACACTGAGTCATCTCTCAACCTCATGTATACAATGTCTTTTTAGAGTAATTTTTAAATGATGTGTTTCACAATGGCATTTACACATATGTATGTCCTTTAATGCTGGCCCCTCTCCCCTGTGTCTGCCTTTTCTTGTGCTCTTCTGCTAACCCTCTTAATCCCCCCACTAGTCCTCCCTTTGCTTTCTGTCACACTTATTCCATTAGCCCACCTCCCTTCACATCACCTCCTCCTTTCTCGAGGGCCCCTATCTACACACATTTAAATCAAGTTCCACATATAAGAGAAAAGAATGTGTCAAATTCTACAATATCTTATTACCAGCAGCCCTGGAGCCTTGGAAACTGGAAGCCCATTTTTCTGAGTGGGCTGTGTTTGGAAGCAATTTTACACGTTGTTCAGTCACTTTTGAGGTCTCTCTGCTAGACAACAGATGTCATTTGTTCCTAAAGTTCTTATTCCCTTTGATGTAGCAGACCAATTCCAAGAATGCAAAAGTAAATCAAAATTCCTATTTTACAATGAGAAGGTGATTACATATTTTATGTTCTTACACTGATGGATAGGCAGTGGTGACTCTAAAAATTTTTATCTTTCTTTCTTTTATTTTTTTTTTCATACTTATTTGTATGACTGATACATCACAAGGGATGTAGCTCATTAGGACATTGAACATATAGAACATAAGGCCTATGAAACTGGAACTTATATAAAATAAAGTGAGTAATGTAAAAAGGACCTGGCCTGTGACCTTATATATCTTCTTATGAAAATGTTGATACCATAAATAACATTTTAAATTGACAGTACAATTAAACCTCTTAGCTATGGATGGAAAAAGACCCTGAATTTGTTTTATATCACTGAACCCAAAGCCAGCAAGTTCCCATAAACTGAATGAGAACTCACCACTGAAAACTTGTAGAGTCCTAGGACATAGGGAAATGTCATAGACTCAATCTTGTGAACACAAAGAGCCTTCAGCAAAGAAGGTTGGAAAAGAAGATAGAAAAGTCAGCAACAGGGATGAAAAATTCATCAAGAAATTGAAAATATGGGGGCTGGAGAGATGCTCAGTAGTTAAGAGCACCTGCTGCTTGCTCTGTCTGAGGTGGTTTAAAGACTACTCTGTGTGCTCTGTATACTATCTGTCTGTTGGAGACTTGGAGAAAATGTACAGCAATCTGCAGTGTAAATGGCTGTCTATCATCTTCTGATATTCTGAAACTTAGGTATACCATTTATTAATAAATTGATACTGTTGGGATGGAGAGATGGTTCAACAATTAAGAGATCTACCTGCTCTAAGAGATGACCTGGGCTGGATTTCCAGCACCCACGTGGCAACTAACCAACTGTAATTCCAGTTTCAGGGGATCTGATGCCCTCTTCTGACCGCTGCAGGTACTGCACAGCATGGGTGCACAAAGATACATGCAGGCAAAATAACCTTACACATAGGACGAAAATAATAAATAAAATATTTAAAAAATAATAGTTAATACTGTTAAATGTTATTTTAAAACCCATACTTTGTATTATGTAGAGCAATAAATTTGCATATTAAATAAAACTATAATGGAATTATTTCATAAAGTCTGTTTGAACTATTTCTTAAATTTTTGCAAATTTCATATAATATATTTGGACTACTTTCCCTATCTGCATCCCTCTGGAAGTCCCACCACTAGATTTCTGGTATTCTGTCCTATATGTTAAGGCCTATAGAGCCAAGTGTTTGTCCTCAAAGGTCCTTCAGTGTGAGTCCATCCACTAGAGCTTATGTTAACTTACCTAACGTCACTTCCATATAGAAAACCGACGCTCACTCTCCCAGTCACTATGGGTTGCCAAAGTTCTCAGCTAATGTTGGGGTATCTTACCCACTTCCCATTTTGATCTTGGGTTTTTGTCTGGCTTGAACTTGCATGTGTCTTGTGCATGTTGTTACCATTGCTGTGAGTTCATATGAATAACTTCCCACCTTGTCCCACCATCTGGACAACTCTATTTCCTTATGGTCATCCACCAGCTCTGATTCTTATAGCCTTCCCATCCTCTCTTCCACAATGGTCCCTGAACTGTGGGTAGTAGAGGTTTGATAAAGGTGTTCTTTTCAGGGATAAGCACTCTACAGTCTCTTATTCTCTGCACTTTGGCCATCTGTTGTATGATGAAGCTTCACAGATGAGAGTAGAGAGATGCATTAATATTTTTTTCTGCCGTGTGTTGTCTTAAGTCTACAAGTTGTAACGTTGATGTGTCACCAATGCTCACCACCACACAGATACTTATGCTCTATGTTTAACTAGTTGTTGGACTTTGTGATAGTCTTGATCTGTTGGAAAAAGGATCTTCTTTGATGCACAGTGAGAGGTATGTTTGCTGTAAAAATAAGGATATGCATTTAGAATAGAGTAAGAAATTACGATGTCTACGTATGTGACAAAAGTATGTTTTCCTCTAGGAACTCTGACCTCCAGCCATGTGTATGTGGCTATGTTTAAAGAGCCACACATGAGATTCCTCCCATGAGTTTCCTCCCACTGAGTGGGCCTTAATGCAATTGAATAACTGTTGATTACTCCCAAGATAAAAGTGCCACTACTGCACCAACAGAGATAGGTTACTGTGCCAGTCATTGTTGTGTTTAGTAGTTTTTACAACTCTGTAGGACCACTGATTGGTTTTCTTCTTTGGCATCTATCTCTGATACTGAGAACTAATCTTCAGGGACAAGGCTTCCAGATCAGTTCCAGCACGATTGCTCCAAGTCCTGTTCTAAAATATGCCAAGCCTTCAGCGATAGGTCTTACCTTCACTTTCTAGGGGGAAATCAAGGACTGTGGCAATAACCCATTCTGCTTTGGGAGTCTCTTGAACCCTCCTGTCCAACAATACAAATTGAGCTTTCCAAAATCTACCTGCAAGGATAGCTACAACCCATATAATGCCTTACCAAGAAAACTCAATTCTGGCAGGGGAGATTACTCTTTTTTTTAGTTGAATCTTTGTGAATTTCATACATCTCAATCAATCTTGATCATCCTTTTACCCCTTCCTGATTTCCCCCAGCCCTTAGCCCCGTACTGCAATCCATACATTCTGTCATCTATGCTAAGGCCTACTGTGTCCAGTTATTGTCCCCAGAGGAGAGCAATTTCCTCAGTGAACAAACTTGCACTGAAGAAATTACTTTTTTAAAAAATATTTTATTGTTTTTATCTTATGTGTACATCCCAGAGGTCAAAAGAAGGCTTTGGACTCCCTGGAAATAGAGTTATGTGGATACTGGAAACTGAACTCAGGCCCTCTGAAAGAACAGCCAGTGTACTTAAACACTGATCCATCCCCTCAGCCCTGTGAAATTACTCTGTAATAAGCAAAAACCCACTGAAAGACTACCCCTGGACCCGCTAGTATAGCAGTTACTGTAGAAAATTTACACATATCAACCATTTCTTTGACTTTTATGATCTGAAACTTCTAAGTAAAACTTCTAACTGGATACCTGAAGGTAAATTTCAAAATAGTATGTACTCATATGGAATATATACATTTAGGAAGATAATTTCTTTTATCTTTCTTCTGGTTCTTAGGGAAAGATAAAGCCCTATCTTCGTTAAGACTCTTACTTCAACTTGGACATCTGCTTCCTGTCATGAAGAGAGGTATCTTTCTCCCTCATCTTGCAGACATGTGGACCCAGAACCTTACTATCATTGTGCCTAGTAGAGCTCTCACCAGCCTGGAATCATCTTCAGCCTGGTGCCAGAGGTTGGAGTTCAGGTATTTTGGTCTCTTCCTTATTGCATTCTGCTACTGAATAAAACCTGTCTTATTATCGAAGTCAGCGAGTTTTGTACCTTACAGAGGAAAACCCCTTCTTTCCTTTGAATACCAATGATAACTTGATTAGAATCAACTTTCTCTGATTGTAACCAATGGTACCTCTGAAAATATCAGTGTGAGCCAATGGGACCTGTGAGTCCACATCTAAGGGAGAAGTTTCTATGCCCCAGTCAGACTTTACTGAGCTCCAAGAACCATCCCCTTTCTAGATATCACTGATAAATTCAACTGAACGATTATCCTAACAGGCCCTCCCAGGCTAGGAATTGCAGCATTTATTAAAGAAAGATAAAAAGAATGATGGCTAGTGGAGTTCTGAGGCCTGCACTTTTCAGTTAGGCCATTCCAGAAAATTCTTCCACTGCAAGATCCATGCATAACATGGGATAGCTGCTGGGGACAAAGCAGGACTCAAGGAACAAACTCATGGGAGCATAGGTTGGAAACACGACAAGGGGTCAGTGATGGAGCATCCATCTTTTTATACTCACTGATGGCAGAAGCCAGCCAAACTCTTGCTTGTTGATTCCCACGATGTAGGGGACAGTGTTGAAGTTCTTTTCAGCCAGAATCTCTTCTGGTGCCTTTGGCAGGAGCACTCCATCAATCACTGTTGGAACAAAGGGATAGCTCTTGGAAGGAACAGCACAGTGAGAAGAAACACACGCATCTCCCTCTCTAACTGTATAATGAGAAGTCAGAAAATAGACATCATGACTGTGAGCAATGGCCGTTGTATCTCAGGGTCCTAAGAAGGGAGCTGAAGATCTGTGAACTACAAGGTCCTCATTTTTGAATGATGAAGTCAATGGCAGCAGTAGAGAAATGGGAAGAAATGAACATGAATCACTTATAACATTTATTTCAATTTTAATACATTACTTAGAATTAATCCTCGCTATTCTTTTTAAGCTATGTCTGTAAAGTTGCCATGGATGGTGAGTTAATGAACCTTGAGTCACTGAAGCAGGAGAATTTCAGAATTAGTTTCCTGGGAACCTCTGGTCACAGCATACATACCACCCATGCATCATATGCAGGTTCCAGTATATATATATATACTTATATACCATAGATTTCTTAGAAAGAAGTAGTATATGTAAGATTTATTTGTAATGAAATACCAGGTGGGCAGGGCTTACTATTTCCCCAACTTTTGTTGCCATAACTCTAAATTTCTTCAGCTTTGCGACATGCCGTAGGTCACGATGATTTTAACACTCAGTGTTGTTATCTAAATGTCTTTCCCTTCCTTTTTTTCACCTTAATAATGGCCATGGTTAGATATACCATGTATTTTCTTAATTCATCTTTCTCTGCCCCACTCCCTGGATGAAATTCTCCAAGGACATATATATCACTGCTGTATCCCAGCTCCTAAATCACAACCTGCTATGCAGTAACTGCTTCTTTAAAACTTGATGGATGTCCGTCCCAAAGTGACACATCTACAATCGGACCTCTACACCTAAGGCTCATGGAACCTAGTGGAACAGGGTGTAGAGAAAATACTAATGCTTCTCTCAACTCACCAGCAAAGTTTCAACATGCAGCACAGGTAACTAACACAGAAGATCACAGCAGGTTAAAATGTAGAGGATAAGCGACCTCACAGTGGACATCCCTGGATAGAGCTCCTGTATTAAACCTCACCCTCCAAGGGTTCAGGCACCACTGCAGGTGAGGGCGGAAAAGACTGTAAGAACAGGGGGTGGTAGACGACCACAAGGAAACAGAGATTTCCAGGTGGCAGGAAACTCGTTCATGTGAACTTACAGCAATGCTGACAGCATCCACCAGACCCATGCGAACTGAAACCAGACAAAAACCCAGCATAGAACTGAGGGCGGGCGGCCCCAGACTTAGGTGAGGAACTCTTAGCAGCTGATCACTGCTGGGGAGAGAGAGTTTGTCTTATTTAAACGAGTGATGCTACATAGGATCACCAGGGTCTGGTGGGTGAACTCACACCAAGGAACATCTAGAGACACAAACGTAACATCTGTGACAGAATGCATAATGTCCTGTGGGTGGGTATTTGCCATTGTGTATAGGGGAGAGGTTCTAACGGTGATTAAGATGTACTGCACGAAATGTAAGAAAATAAAATAAAAATACATATTGAAAAAACTTCAGAGATATTAAAGGACACATCACCTAATAACAGGCACTCAAGTAAGTACAAAGAAAGTTATGCAACCAATGGAATCTCTATAGAAATTCCAGTATAGTTTTTCACATTCATAGAAAAATGGCTGAAATTTGTATTCAGTCATACACTCCCCTAAATAGGCAAAGTGAATTAAATAAGAAAGTATTTACAAATCACATATCTGATAAGAGTTTGATATTTAAAAAACACAAGAATCGTTTCAGTTGAATAGAGGAGTAAAAAAATGATAAGAAAATGGGCAGACACCTGAACACAGATTTTGCAAATATATAAAATGGCTAAGAGTTATATTATGAGCTGCTTCATAGTATTTATCATTAAACAAATGTAAATCTAAAATGGCTAGTGCTGGGGCACATGCATTCAATCCCAGCACTGAGGAGGAGGGAGGAGGCAGATCTCTGTGTGTTGACATGGGAAGTTCCAGGTCAGCTGGAGCTTCAAAGGAGACCCTGTCTCAGAGAAAAATGTCCAAAACAAAATTATCAACAACAAGAGAAATACAAATGAAAATGAAATATCTCCTCAAACTTGATTAGGTGGAAATTATAGTATTTTGTACATATGTATATATGTAAACTAAGCATATACCTCCTTTAGTATGCAGGTGAAGAAAAGTAAACACTTATACAATATGGTTAGTTATGTAAACTGGGGAAGACATAGACACAATTATAGGTATAAATACACTTAAAAATTAAATACAAATCTCCATGATTGAGTACTTTTGTTTCTAGGTACATGTACATAACAAATGAACCCAAAATCTCAAAATGATATTTGCACATCTATGCAAATATGAACAGTTTTAAAATTAACTAAGGTTTGCAATTAATCCTAATGTCTGTCAATGTATAGAAATATAGACATGAATTGAAATATTTATTCAACTTTGAAATGAGAAATGTTTGTGACTACATGGTTAAATATGGTTGGAAGTACATTATAAGAAGTAAACCAGATCCAGAGGAGAAAGACTATGATGCCAATGTTCATACCATAAAAATGAAGAAAAGAACAATAATAGTAAGGGGGTGCAAAGAAAGAGAAAGTGATGGGTGTGTGAATGGCCTAATCTTCACCCCTTCATGGGTCCATAGATTATGGCAAAATTACCAAGATGCATATAATAAATGGATAAATTAACTTTATGTCAATCCTACAAAATAAAATGATTTTAAAAATAAGAGAAACACTTTTGGAAGAGAATAATAAAAACAGAAAGGTATAAATTGTAAAATTTTAGCAAATGTGTTAATATTTAAGAAAGTTAAGTATGAGGAGGTCAGAAGACGTGTTGAATCTCCTGGAACTGAAGTTACAGGTAGTTTTTAGCAGCCGTGTGGGATCTGAACTCAGGTCTTCTGCAAAAACAGCCACTGCTCTTAACAACTGAGCCATCTATCCAGCCTCATTTCTGTTATCTTATTAGGAGGACTCCCAGTCCATCCCATGTGAATAGAGGTGAATAGAGATTTTTCTTAGTGTTCTCTATGACCAAATTTCCTTCCTTGGTAAAAGAAAGGAACCCAGTTCAGGTCAATCTTTAGAGGCTACATCATATCTGTACTAATTCACATCCTCATAAAGGTCTCCTCACCTTGTCAGAGCTACAATAAACATCTCTTTTTTGAGCTTCAGTTTTCTAGAAATTTCACTTCAGGAAAGACCACAGTCTTGGAGAAGAATCCAGGAGTGTGTCTGGGGTGGTGGCATGCTGCTGAGGTGTTGGTCGCCCAGTCCTGCTGGTATCAACATTGGTCTGACCCAGTGATGAGAACACATCCTTTAGGTTCCTGGCTCCTTCAATAAACTTGTCTGACTCCCAGCTCTTCCCTTGTCATCCATGACCAGTGAGCCAACATTGTGATAGTGTACAAAATCAAAGCATTGTACCTCATGCAAATGCTGCCAGTTAAGTCATCTTCTTGATGTATTAGGCAAGGCAGGTGGCTACTAGCTTCTGTTATGTGGAAGTCTTATCTCTCAGATTCAGTTCCTGATTTTGAGATTAAGTTATTGTGTGATATGAGGCATTTCCTCACATGTCTGGTACTTGAAGTCCATTAAGCAACAGGAGAAGCGTTGGGTTGTACTTTGTTTCTCTGGGCTTCCCTAGCAAGATATCATAGACTTGGAGAAGAAGCAGAGTGGGACCCAGAACGTTAACTTCCTATCTTTTGTTTTTGAGGCTGATCATGCAAGCTATAGCTAAAAGGAGGGTTGGCTTCCTTTCAGGACTTTTCCCTCTCTCCGCAATCGGGTGTCCCCTTCATCGCTCTACATGTGATGGGCTCTTTATGCATACTTTCCTGTGGTGTCCTTTATGTCCTAAATTCCTCTGATGACAACATCAATCAGATTGGATTAGTGTCCACCATCACGACTTTATTTTACTGCTCTAAACTTTTAATGGACTTATGACCAAACGCAGTCACATTATAAGGTTTGAGGTGAGAGATTCCATGCAGAAATTGTTGGCATGAACAATTCAGCCCTTAGCAAACACATGAGTGGTTTGACTGATTCAATCTCAGAACTATGGATAGGTGTACCCTTCGTCTTACTTTGGCTTTTCCGCAAAGCACAGAAGAAGTTAATTTAGAGAGATGCAGGGAATGGTGATGGGAATACTAGTGAGAGGGAGAAAAGGGAAAGTGGCCAACGAATGAAGAACTGTGCAGTCAGCTAACACCATGGGTGACCAGAGTGAATGCCAGGAGAAGAAGCTGGGAGAAGAATGTCCAGCAGAGAGGAGAAACTGCGGTACTAACAATTCTAAATAGTCACAGGAGTGAGAGTTACTTCAGGAGATGTAGGACACTGGAATTCCTAGAACTATAGCCTGTCATGCAGGCAGTGACATTGCGTCAGTTCAAGAATGCTCTGCTCGTAACCGTTGGATATGGCGGTGTGTGCCTTTAATCCCAGCAGTCAGGAGGCAAAGGCAGGTAGATGTCCATAAAATCAATGCCAACATGGTCTACATAGCAAGTTCCATGCTTCCTGGGCTATAGGGTAACCCTACCTCAATAAAGCAAGACAGAACAAAGTTCTTAACAGAGATAGGAGCTTCTGGGCTTGGATATCACTCAAGAACACTGGAGCTGTGCAGCTTCAGGATGACAGCCAGTCACTCACACTGTCTACTGTACCATTCTCATTATGAGTCTATAAAAGGCCACGGGGGTGAGTTTTCACACTCAAGTTTATGTGAGAGACTCAAAGACCCCTATGGTATAATATAAAATTGTTGCATTCTGTCTGTATTTGTTAGGAACAGCTACCGCAAAACAAATCATGGCTCAAACCTAGTCATTATTTCTTGGTGCCAGGAAATCTAAAACACTAGTTTAGATCACAGAGCAGCTGTTGTCCAGGTACAGATCAGAGACTCGGGATCCTGCCGTCTTGCATCTTCCTTGTCTCTGAAACTGCACAGCTGTTGTGTGTAGTTAATTGTAGGGAGAATTCTGTGTGGACGAGGCTCAGCTCTCCTTTAGCTGCACTGGTCTGGAACACCCTTTCTCCTGATATTGTTCCTACTTCACTGGCAATAAACAATTTCATGTCTCTAGTCAAATGCCTGTGTTTCTGGAACTTACCACTCCTCTCTGAGCTGGACTTCTTGCAAAAAGTCAACACCGTCAGAAAGTTTCAGTGTTCCTCTGTCACCGAGTCACTACCTCTTCCTAAAGCTTTGTTTCTAACCATCCGTCCTCCCTCTGCATCATTGCTTCATACAGATCTCTGTACTCATCCACCACGGAGGCCTGGAAGACACAGGAGAGAAGTCAGTAGAAAGGCCTGAGTGAGCACTTTGATCAGGAAAGGGGGAGGAAATTTCAGGGTAGAGAAAATACTCCGGCCCTCCCACATTGTGAATAAGTTGTGGGTGTGCTTAACACACCCAACTTTGGCATGATGACAGCAGTTATGAACACAGCTCTCCAGTCACATAAGTTTTGTTCAATCTCAGTTTTTCATTTATGTCAATACAATCTTAGGCCAGTCCCTCAGCCATGCTGAGCCTCAGGATCCACCAGTGGGAATCATGAAGTTATCCTAAGCATCATTGTCCTGCCCATAAACCACCAAGCGTAGGATCTGCTAACTGTAAACTCTCACCAAATATTTGGCAAGGACATTATAAAAATACAAAATGCAAACAAATAAAACACCATATTAGAGCTGTGATATTAATTGGAAACGAAACATCCAGAATATAAATATGCAAATAATGATGGCTATTATCATTAACACATGATCACGTTATACATAACTGTGTTTAAAAGCTGTATTTTTCTATTTTATTTAACATAGTGTAGACTATACCTTTTTAAGTGTACAATTGAAAAGTTTTAGTACATTTATAAATATGCACAGTAAATCCCACCAACTTAGCAGAGTTATGTTTTCATCTGAGCATGTTTATTCTAAAAGAAAATCAGAAACCAAATGATGCCACCCTACCTTGAGTGGATATATGATATTTGCTTAGCCAGCTGTACCAGACAGAATCTAAATAAATCCCTATCAGAGGACATTTGGTGATCTTTGAAGAAGATTTGAGCAACTTCCTTGAGTCCTCAGCACCTTGTAAATGAACCTCTCCCAGCTGCAACTGCACTGTAACCCTCTAAGTTGAAGCTTTTACCTGCACTGCGATCTTTTTTTGTCTTCATAAGTGTTTTGTTAAAGACCTGAAGTATGCGTGAATAAATGGATGAGTGGATGATTAAAGCTAAGAATGTTGGAGAAATAAAGTTCATTTACTCTAAAAACATTCTGTACCTAAATCCATACTCTAAAAGCTGGTGAAAATCTGCCTGACCTTGCTTGTGTGTGGCACCAGGAAAGGGCCCTTGGTAGGAATATTACAGAGCTAATTTAGACGTCTCTAAGAAGGCAGGGTGATATTTCAGGTTACTAGTTTGAGAGCCTAAAACTCTGGGAGGCACCAAGTCTGATGGAGTTGGAGAGATGGGTTCTAGTGAGTGACTGCCAGACTGTGAGGGGCTCTAAAACTTTCCAGTTTGTAATCAGGTCCCCTCACCCCAGCTTTGCCTAGCCTGAAGGCATTTGTCTGAGTTTGAGGAGCTCACAGAGCACTGAGATGAGAGGGTTATAGGAGAAACTGTGAATGTCAGAAGTTGTTGGCTGTGTTTCTGCCATCTGTAATCTGAGAGCTGGGTACTGACTGTTCACATGAAAGACAGCAATCTCTGGGTGTGTGAACATTTGGATCAAACAGAGTCAACTCTTGGGAGACATAGCTTAGAGATAGCACTGCAGGTCTTTGGAAGAGGGAGAAGTCTTTTTGGTCTATTTTTTCTTTCTGAATTTTGTAATTGAACTTTGTCCTGGATTCCTGAGCTGGTCTCCAGCGTGTGGGAGGGACCAGTGCATTCTGCTTTTTACAGATCAGAGCCAGAAACTTCGCTGAACTGTGAGACTGTACTCCACAATACACCTCTGTGCTCTGGTCCTAGTATCCTCAGCAGCCTGTATGGCTTGTGGTGAGTACTTTTAAAATAAAAGTATTGTGGATCACTTTCCAACATAATTGGAGAGTTGTGTATAGGGCAAATACAAGACAGATTCAATTCTCCATGGAAGTCACTCTCTAGACTTGATTTTGCCTGTGAAGTGGCCCAGACCAGAATAGCCCTGGGAATGGTTACGCTGTGACAGCTCCCTCAGGATCATGATCACCTCATAAGTTAAAGAAACAAGCACAAATGAAATTCCTGTTAATATGTGGCTATGGCACTGGCTTTCAGTGCTTATTCTATCATTTGTTGACTTAGAAATTGAGATTTACAGGGACAGAAAATCTTCCAAGGTCATCTGACTCCTGAATCTAAAGTTAGAGCTCAGCTATCAGTACCCTGACAGCCTTGTTCTGCTGGAGTTTATCATCTCTCTGGATGAGTGACACTGGGATTGTCATGCAACCGAGTGTCAGCTAGAATAAGAACGGTCAAATTTGGAAGAGGACGTTCTTTTGCTGCTGTTTACCCGGGCAGCAACACCCTGCTATCATCTTTAGGAGCTCCATGCCCTGCTTCAGAACCCAATGTCTTTCTCTGGTAAGTGCATAGTAATAATTACCTGGCAAGACTTTCTTATGTTCTGTGAAGGAACTGGAATACACATCTGGCATTCATTAGGTATCCAATATATGTGCATTCCATATAAAGTAGGTGATATCTATTCACTGTAATATTCTGTATAATATATAGTATATGTATGTATACTATATGTATTATTATGTGTATGTATGTATGTAATATTATGTATAATATATAGTATATGCATGTATACTATATATTATTACATGTATGTATGTATGTAATATTCTGTATAATATGATAACTCTCTTCCTCTGTATCCAAACACATTTTCCTCTCTGGGTGGTATAGATGACAGTCTCTGAGTGGATGCAGTACACATCTAAAGGGCTTTACCCTCCTTCACCTCTTTGAAGCACTCCACACTCTCGTTAAGCCGCCTTCTTTAGTCCCCAGGCTTCCATGGTAAGCGCCCTTCTCCTGCCACAGCTCTGGTGGGGGTTCTCGCTCTGCTCTACCTATTCATTTATTTTGTAAACCCTTCCTCTTGTCCTCCACCGCCTCCTGGAGGAGTTACATGCACCTATGCTGTGCACTCTCACTCAAGTGGATAATTCCATCTGCCCCTTCCTGACCTCCTTTCAGAAGGGAGGACTATTTGAGGGTAGGAAGGAGACTAGAAAGAAAAAGGCCAGAAAATGAGAAAGGCGGGGAGGAGGGGTGAGTAAGAAAAAAGGGATAATTTTACACGTGAAAATGCCACAGTAAACTCTATCACCTTGTATGCTCGCTTGAAAATTAATTTAAAAAATACTATGTGGACCTAAGAATAGTAATACTAGCAAATAGCTATTAGAAACCAATATCCTATATGCTCTCTTCCCCTGATACATGTGAAAAGTAGAAAGCTTCAATCCTTCAGCAGAGAAGACTCAACTTACAGGTACACCAGAAGTTGGGGCTGTAATCCAAGTCAACTTCATACTGCAGGGAGAGCCAGGCATTTGGTAGTTGAAGAATGATTGGATAAATGATGGACAGGTGGTTACACCATGGAGCGTTAGACTTGGTTCACTGTAGGAATATTGTGTCCCCCAACCCCTGCTAGTGAGCAAATTAAAAAGGAGTTGTGTAGCAGCAAGGGCAATTGGTTTATTACAAAGGCAATTTAGGCATCAGAGGGAATGAAGTATGAGATTCCTTCCAAACATGAGACCTAGAACTCTGGGATGCACAGATCCACAGATGCTAAGAGATGTGTTCAAATCCCAGAGCTGAGAAGTTGAGAGGCTTTTAATTGCTCTAAAAGTTCCCTGCCTTTTGTGGGGGTGCCTTTTCTTAGGGCACAGATCTTTTCCCTGCCTGAAAGCATAGGCCTGCTGCCTGTGCCGTTGGGAATCTCACAGTGCTCTGAGCTTAGAGTGTTCTAGGGAGCAGTGTGTAGGAAAGAAGTCTTTGAATGACTATAGACCCCTATGATCTGAAAGCTGAAATGAGAATATAATCTAAGAGTTAGGTAATCACTGCTCAAATAAAATAAATAGTGTAAGCTGATGTGGGTGTGTCTTTATGGTTCCAATGGTCACTCAGGGAGGTCTTGGGAAGGCAGAGAGGTTTTCTGCTATTTTAGCTGACATAAATGGTCTTAATGTGCAGGACTTCAGAAAGAAGGGAGGAATCTGGGCTCAGTACATGTGTGCTCTAGAGCAAGGTACTTAAATTGGTAGTGCTCGAGTATCTCCATCTTTAAAATAAGGATGAGAGGCAGTGAGGGTGAAATGGGCAAGTATGCCTATGACATGGAAGGTGCCTGCTCTAGAGAAGAAATGATAAAGGGGTAGAGGAATGGGTTGATTAAAACTAGGTGTATTAATAGAAAATTGAGTGTATGGTAGGAACTCTTGGCCATTGAAAAAATGATTTATTTTTCATGATTACCGAGATTAGGAAGCTCTTCCAGGCTGCTTATAATTCCTGTTTCTTCATTTGCAACAGGCCCTTGATAATGACTATCTAACACAGCATTTTTTGAGGAGTAAAAGAACTGGAACACACATCTGGCACACAGTAGGTGATCATAGGTACACACTGCACATTATGCAAGCTGTAACAATGACAATCTTGATTTTCCCCCACATCTCATATGTGCACTTCTCTGCCCAGGGCAGTCTACCTCACACTTCAGCTGGATGGAAAGTCATCATTGATGATGTCTGCTCAGACTTTAAATCTCAGCACCTCGCCAACACCCCTCCTCCCTGTGGTTCTGTGGTGCTCTGCCCTTCCTTGTTCTTCTGCCACTCTGGTGGGTATTCTTCCTCTCAGCTGTGTTTTAACTTTATATTCTTTTCTTTCCTCACATTGTCCCCAGAGTGAAGCCACACATATATTGGGTATATATTCATCATCAGGTGGTTAACTCTGCCCATCCCTCTCTGACCTCCTTCGAGTCTGGTGGCATCTTCGTACCAAAAAATTTCCCAGCTGAACCTATCTCACAAGAAACCAGAAATGCATGTCTTTAGTGTTCATTCTTTTCCATGGACCTCGTATCTAGCCAAGGATCAATTCTACCTTTGCAGTTGTTCATATGTTGGGGTTACAGTGAAGGCTCCGCCATTGACTGGTTCTTCTAGAGGACCCAGAATTAGTTCTTAGCACCCATGGTCTGTGGCTCCATTTCCAGAGGATCTATCACTCTTTTCTGGACTAGTCAGGCATTGTACACATGAGATGTACTCACATTCATTCAGGCAAAATGCTCATACACATAAAAATAAATTAATTAAATGCTTCATATGGATGTGTGTATTTATGCATAAATTTTTCCTAGCCAAGAGTGCCTAAAGCCAGTATAATCAACACCACTAAGTGTGAACATCTCAGTATACATGCTTCTCAGCAAAGACATCACAGTGGGATGGGGAGAATAAAAAAAAAGTAAGATATTTGTTCTTAATAACTCAAAAAAAGAGGAGAAGACCATAAGCGTAGTTTCCAGTGCTACAATCTATTCTTTCACTTACAATGGGCTTATTCCACTGATAAACTCATGGTCTTGAAGTAAAATATATGTCCAAAACATCCTGAATTGGAAACCATCTGTACATATCTTTCAGAAAGTTCATCTTGATGTTATTTCTGAACTTAAATTAGCAAAAACAAAATCAACCTAGACACACATACACAGTATGGAATTGGTTATTGATAATAAAAAGAGACACTGACATTAGACTCCCTTTTGTTTCTTAATTAATTTATTTAGTTTTGGTCTGCTTGACACAAGGTCTCCCTGTAGCCACAGCTGGCCTGGACCTCACTATGTAAACCAGGCTGACCTTGATCTCAGAGAAATCCGCCTGCCTCTGCCTCCTGAGTGCTGAGTGCTGGGAGACAGTATGAGAATGTAGTTCTCTGAGGTCGTCTAACAAAGTTGTCTCTTCTAAGTTGCAATAAGCTGACTGTTTGCCATTGGAAAAGGTCTCAGTTTATGGAAGTCCCCTAAGGACTAAAGCATGTTTACCTGGAGGAGGAGGTCACCCTGTAGCACACTGTAGAAAGCCTGTCAAAGGATGGCATCCTGTTTAGGCAATGAAGAAATGTCATCACCTGGCGGTGGGGAGCAGGCCAGCATATGAGTACTTCTCTCCTGGGATAGGAGCATCCCAAAGGCTGAAGGAAAGATAAAACTCTCAAGTCCTTCCTGTAGGGTTGGGAGGCTCTAATGAGTCTTATGGTTTCCATCAGGACCCCATGGACTCTATAAGCCACTAATACCTGCAGACTCAACTCTCCCAGTGCAAGGCTGAGCCGCAGATGACATGTCCAGTTTCAGGTGTTCTCTCACCTCCCAGGTGTTCCCAATACCCAGTGGCAGGAAAGATGCTCTCAGCTTGTTACTAGCAGAAAGGAGACTATTCCTCTCAGTCTGAAGACTGTCTCTACTAAATATTTACACTCCTGCTCACTTGACAAAGAACACCTTGCTGTCAGTAAGCGTCAGGGACCACTGGTACGGACTTCTGAGTCCAGCTTCTGAATGTTTTATGCATGTGGAAAGAATGAAGATAGTTTGTAGGAACACACAAACAGGACTGATTTAGATACCTAAAGCTTCCATTAACTGCTAAAACAGCAAGGTTTTCCTTGTTTGTCTGTTTGCCTCAGTGACATCAGACCTTGGTAGAGGGTGCCTTGTATCTGGCATATATTTATTCATCTTCCAAATTCTCTTATACTAAAAGTAGGACAATAATAACTATTCTTCAGTGAGAATATGAACCGTTGAACAGATGAAATAATTTTTCAATTAACTGAAGCTAAAAATAAAAATAATTAAATAAAAACAGAAATTGAGCTTATGGGATTACTTACATGAGTTATAACTGAGTTTCTAGAGGGGGATTTAGGGCACACTGGGCAGCCAGGGACACAGCATGGGTCTTTTAATTTTTAAACCTCTTCTCTTTGATATAAACTAGAAGGGAGGCTGGGTATGTCACCTGTCTATTCACAGCACCTATAGGAACATTCATTGACCTATGACAAAGCTATAAGAGGAGGAGACTGGGCCAATCTCAGAAAAACTTTCTTGTGCCCTTTGTCAATAATCCTGGCTCATTTCTGTCAGTAACAGCTTTTGGCACAGGCTGATGACTGAGTGATTCAGCAGTTCCCATACAACTGAAGTACAGAGACTTCATTCCGCCATTTGTAGAATGCTGAAAAGGAGGCAACTCCTGGGGTGTATGAACCTTAATGTCAGCACCCTGCCAGGTTCCCAGGAACACTGTGGTAGGGAGCCTAAAGGTGCAGGAAGAGAAAAAATTTCTAGTGCACAGGGACAATTCTTGATTCACAGTACCTATTACAGTTTCTTTTTTATGAGCTGTATTATCACAAGATAACACACTCCAATTTCTTCTAACCTCTTCAAATAAAAAAATGAATTATGGGTTATCACACACCCTCTTATCTTCAGGTCTCATTAGAGTTCCTAGTTACAGAAAGTTTTAGATAAAGTTAGGCAAATGACCGACAGCCTTCTAGAGGAAGAGGGGGCTTGCTGGGCTTAGCCAGGAGGATTTAGGTGTGCAAAGTAGACACATAATTGGAAGGAGCACCATCAGAATAGTGTGTGCCTCTTTGGCTAATCGCGCATGTGCAGTGAAGTTTAATTCTTCACTTAAAAATGACTGAGGTGAGGTTAAGTTGAAATACGAGATCTGTTTCTGGTCTGGGCATGAGGTATTTGGAGAAAACATGGCATCTTTGACCTTTGCTGCTCCATGGTGGTACTCTCTATTTGAAGAGATTTGGAAGGATGTGAGAAATGAGAAAGACAAGAGTTGCTGAGCTGCGTTTCATCTTGGACTCCAGTGTAAGAGCTGGAAAGGGGACAGACTGCCTTTTGGGCACTAGTGTGTGATTTGGTTGATGATGGCATTGACTGAAGCCTTGATGTTAACTGACCAAATCAGAAAACACTACAGTTTTCTCCACTTTACACTCTATGACCTGTGTGACTGTGTGTCCTTTCCCAGGTGATGGTATGGATCCATGGAGGTGGCCTGGTGTCAGGTGGGGCATCAACCTACGATGGACTGCCTCTCAGTGTCCAAGAAAACGTGGGAGTGGTGGTCATTCAGTATTGCCTAGGCACTATGGCTTCCTCAGGTGAGATACTGGACTCTTCTCCACACATTAGTTCTTGCATTGGTCTGTTGGATGTCTATACAACCAAGGACTTGAGGCTGGCCTATTATGTAGAGTTTAATTTCTTTGGTTCAGAGTTTGAAAGGCTGAATTGTCAATTCTACTCTGCACTGGACCTTTGAGACCTCTTATCAGAACAGCCAACAGTGATTGTTGGGAAAGGTTAGAGGAGCAAAGATCGATGTGTTTCATCAGAAGAGCCTCTAATGAGAACCTTGCTTGTGTAATAACATGGTACAGAACCACAGATGGAATAAGAATGTGCAGGCAAATCACAAGTGTGACAAGAAGCCATCATCTCCTGTGCCGTAAGACAATGGTTGGTGGAGGCAGATATACCAGGCAGGTATCATGCCTGGGTTCTCAGGAATAGACATGGGATAGATCTCTCCATGAGTCTTCTGAAATAATGCTAAGTTCTGCATTCCTGATGTGATTCTCCCCCTGCCACTCATCTGTACAGTAATGTTCTCGCTGGGACTCTACATTCATTTTCTGGCAAATATGTGCTGAGGTCTACGATGCATTTAACTCCAGTTTAAGAGATAGACCACATATGAAAATGAAAAGTAAGCAGATGAAATCTTTGCCTACAGTTGGTTCCTACTACAGACCACAGACAAACAGGTCAGGAGAGAATACAATGTGTTGCTTACAAAGAAAGTCAGGTCAAGAGAGAGGCAGATGAGGGGCTCTGGGACGGGATCTCAGATTGGACGACCTGCTGTGGTCTCTTGGAGACAGTGGCATTTAATACAATTCCCAATAAAACGAGCATGTGTTCTTATAAGCATCTGAAGAAGGGAGTTGTGTTTAGAAGAAATACCATGTGCAAAGACTCCACCGCCACAGGAACAACAGTGTGAGTGCAGCTGGTGTGGGAACCAGTGGAGTGGGTGCTACCAGCTTGACAAGGATTTCTATGTCCTTGTAAATAACTCGGAAACATTGTGTAAAGGCATGGCAGGACTCACTCTGTATCTCACAGAGCACTCTGACCACTCCATCACATTAAAATAGTAGCATGTTTTGGTAATAAATTGATATGAGTTGGATCACATCACTGTTTAGTTCCAGGCCACATCTACACATTTAGGGAACTTGAGCACCTAGGATGGGTAGGAATATCTGTTGACGTGGCTCAGTTGCCTTTCCACATCCAGAACTGAGGGCAGCAGTGTCTGGGACTGAGGGACATGAAGACGTGGCTAAAAGCTGGAATGGAGGAAGGAAGAGATTAGGTGGTGGGATGTGGGTCACAGGCACACTGGGAATGTAGGAAGTATCTTCCTGGTGCGGAGAACACAGAGCTGGAGGACACGGAAGGAAGGGGTGTGAGATGATGGTGGTTGCTGGGATCCCTCCACCTCCCTCAGAGCTGAGCAAAGGATCATTTTTCAAACCATGGTTTGGTTTCATTGTTTTATTCTCAAAGTAAATGTTCATACATTCTTTAAAATACAGACAAAGGAAATATATAACTGAAACCAAAAATTTTGTGTGTGATGGTATATTGCATCTCTAGTCCCAGCAGTTAGGAGGCTGAGGGTAGGAGGATCATAGGCTTAAGAACAGTCTTGGCTATAGGACCAATTCAAGCCCAGTCTGAGATCCTTAGCTAATACTGCCAAAGAATTAACAAAGCATAAAGTAAATAAACCCAAAGAAGAAAAAGCTATCCATTAATAGTCAATACACGTATTTTGACCTGTATATCTCTAGACTTCCCATAAATTTATGTTTTAACATCCAAACTGTCTACAATACATCCGTCCAATCATTTACCCAAAATCCTCTCTACTGTGGATCTAAATGGTGTTTTGATATATATTTTCAAAAAAATTCCTTATTATAGTATCATAACAAATATTTCCTTAAATAGCAAACTGTCATCTATAATACTGTTTTTTATAACTGCATAGTATTCTATGGAAAGAGTGAAATGCTGTTCTTAATAGTAGCTACTCATTATATTTAATATTATAAATATTATGAATTTTCTAATAAATGATTATGGGTATCTACATCACTTTCCTTAGGATAGATTCTGAGCAACGGATTCTATGAAACAGAATTTGTGGCTAGAAATTGCCAAACTGTTTGTGTCATTAAAAAAAGCAAAAAGCAGTTTTCTCTCTGCTGTCAAGAATGGACCTCAGGTGTGACTGACAAGTGAGTAACCAATGGCTTAAGGGAAATGGAGGGGAGGCTGGGAAGGAGAGAGGTGGATGTGGTGCGAGGTTGCCATCCTGGGCGGCACACTCGAGAGTTCCCATGATCAGAATGCAAGCTCCGTCATAGGAAACCTCCCTCTCCCTCTCTCTGGAGATGAACTTTTTTTGTGAGTAACATGGAATAAACTAATCTCTCTAAAGAACATTTTCTGTTCGTTCTGTCGGTGAGGTGAGGCTGAATGCCGGGCCTCACCATGAGAAAATTCATGCAACACTGTCTTTCAAGTCCTAATGGGCACTTTCCCCATACTTCCTGTTTTCTTCTTACTCTGTGCTCTAGGATCATCTTGCTGAGGGTCTCTTAGGGAAATGTAGTTACAAACAGAATCTGAGATGCCTGTTGGGAAAGAGGAGCTTTCATATACCCAGAGCACCAGAGTCTCCAGCAGAATAGTCAGAGAACAGGAACAGTGGAGAGACTTTTAAAGGGCAGGAGAGTCACTGATGTAAACCCTCTCCTTTTTCTCCCCGACCAGGTATTGTTTCCCCTGGCCAAGGATCCCTTCCACGGGGCCATTTCTGAGAGTAGTGTGGCCCTCAATCCTTGTATGTTTGGGGAATATTCCAGGCCCATTGCTAAGGTCGGTGTCTCCCTGGAAAGCTCCTGGGCCATTCCCTCTACTATTCAGGGTCATTGGGGATCTTTAGTTCCTGGGAGACAAGGTCAACTCCTATATGTGTCACATCTAATCATCACCCTCATCTATGGCTGGGGAAAGTGAAACACAAAGATATCTGGGGGTTTGTAGACATACTAAGTGATAGGAGTGGGATCTGAAACCAAACAGCAAATTCCAAACAGCTTCTTTAGAAGCATTTAACTTTGAGAACATTAAATACCCTTCTTGTGATCCTTGGGATGGAATTGTGCCCATTTTATTGGGAATAATATAATAGAGACACACAGTGGCATGTGTCACCGTTCAGGTCAGGAAGAGAGATTATACTCCATGGGAACAGATATCCATACTTTCTGATCTAGTATACGTTCAGTAACCCTCTGTTATTTTTAGAAATAAGACAGGGAATAGAACCACTACCTACATGGATGAAGGGCAGGGGCATTGTTCTTGACTTCTGTGTTGTCTGTGATCTCCTACAGAAAATTGCTGCTATTGCTGGCTGAAAAACCATTGTACCAGCTGTCATAGTTCACTGCCTGCACCAGAAGATGGAGGTCAAGTTCTTGGAGACCACACTAAAAATAGCAGATGTGCCCATCCCAAGACTTCACTCATTCATTCTTCCTTAAGTCCTAAACTGAGAACAGCTTCTCAGTTCTCACTAGCAGTGTCAAATTTCTGATCTAAATCGAGGTGTTCATTTTCCCTTATTATGAAATATCTCAAATGTTAAAAATTCCAATAAAACACAGTGGCAAATTGTTATGCGTCTCCATATCCACTCATCTATTAGCTTTCCATCAATGCATTCATCCTTCTAGCTCTTCTGTTCGTTCATTTTCATCAATCTAGTTGAGACCTAGGAATAACTTTTAATTCATCTATTTTCAGTCTATCCTTCTTTCAGCCAGTCCACCAAAGCAATGCTTAATCCTTCACCTGGATGCTAGTTTTCATCTGTTTATCAATGTCATCATATCATCCAACTGACCAATAGTACGTTTACTGAACAATTCCCTCCATCCACCCACCTATCTAACCCTCCACCCACCCATCTATTCATCCATTTATCCATCCATCCATCCATGACAAGTGAAAAAGGAAGCAATAAAAACATGAATTGAACACTATCCCTGATCACATAACACTATTCAAGAAGAAACATAGCCAAGTACTGACTGAGCTAAATAGTAGAAAGCACATTCATGATAGTCAGTAGGGATATTTCTCAGCAAAGAAATATCTGAAGATCAATAAATGGTCATGGGAGCCTGCTACCACTGAGAAGCATAGTATAACAAATATTGAGAGAAAAGAGCATCCAGGGCCAAAGGAACTATTTCCTTTGTGGCTAAAGTATATGAATGTGAGCTCAATAGTCATTTAAGTCCTTGTTTCCTTTAAGGCTATGAACACAGATTCCTTCCTCATCGCCATCAGATGGGAACCTGGGTATTTCCTACTCTACATATAATGCACATGTGACCACAACAGTATCTAAGTATTGATTTGGGGTTACAAATATAGTTTAGGAAATAAATGAATTCCCAAATACAGAATCCATGATTAAGGGCAAGAATATAGTGCATTATATCCATTTACGTCTATTTAAACTTCAACTATTTTTAAACAATAATTTGCTTTGTAAAGCTATTGAGTACTTCACTCAAGGTGGCTAAAGTTTCTAAAAAATTGATTTTTGTATTTGAGAAAAGTTAAAGATGGAGATGAGGGTCAAACCCTCCTCCGATATGCTGACAATGGAAGAATAGGACCTGGGTCCAATTACTGCTCCCAAAGAGAAGCTGTGCAGTGTGGAGAAGGGTGCTCTGGGATCTGGGAAAAGGGGAGGCCCATCTGAAGGCAGACATATGCTGGCCCACAGAGTAGATAACTGTGTCCTCTGAAGTGGGCTCTGGGCATGGATGTGTCCCAAACATGGAGCAGGGCGTGAGGAAATAGAGGTATCACTGAGCAGGGCCAGTTCTGGTGGTGTCAAGTCTTGGAGGATAAACAGAGTAAGAGGCAGAGCACACTGTCTGTATAATAGCTGGCACATATCTGGCCCTCAGGAATGCTTTGTAGGACCAACTCATAGAAGCAAGGAGATATGTCTTACAACCAAGGTTGGGGTTTTATGAAGGTAAATGTCACCATCTCTCTTGTTTTGATAAAGTTGTGTCTGGTGACACCAGAAGACATAGGACTGAGCAGGCCTATTAGAGGTAGACAAGAGAGAGAACCCACGTAAGCTGTACCCCAGAAGAAGTCCCCCACATATGTAACGCTGAGAACATGAGCACCTGACAGTGTCCCTCTGGGTTGCTGTGGGCTGCACTGTGGTGCTGTGTGCATTGCCTGCTTGAGTCAAGGGCATTCTTCCTTCAGTTCTTTCTCCCATACCCCATAGCAAGTCCTGCTCAGATACTTCTTCAAAGTTGCCAGATACCAACAATGACTGGCCACCTCAGTGCCCATGCCCTGGTGTAACTCACTGGGATCCGGGGCCTGTGTTACTGTCACACAGTGTCCTTCAATTGGTCTCTGCATCTCCAGTGCTCCATTTTTCCCATATTGTAGTCAGAGACACTGGTAAACTCACACGTGTCACTGCTCTGTGCATAACCCTCGAACAGCTCCCTTCTCCTGCTGAATAACAGTCTAAGCCTGGCAGTGACCAACAGGGCTTCCTACTACTGCTTCCTGCTGCCTCAGCCTCACAGCTGGCTCTCCTCCCTCTTTGCCCACTCCACACACACTGGCCTCCTACAGCAGGCATTTGTAGCTGCTCTCCCCTCTGCCAGAAACACTCTTCCTCTAAGTTTCTGACAGCTGGTTTTCTTCCATTCTCCAGAGCTTGATTCAGAATAGCACATGATCCTTGACCCTGCTGTTTGTAACCACACTGACAAATTCTCTCTCCATCTGTCACTGACTTTTACCTTGATCCTGACTACGATTAGATATACCAGACAGTTTTGTAATTTATTTTCCTACTGCAGTACCCCGCTAGAATAGAAGCTTCCAACAGCGCAGGGAAACTTCTCTACTTTACCACCATCTCTCAGCTCCTAAATAACATCTGTCCAAAGGGTACATACATGCTTTTCTTCATTTCATTCTTATAGGATCTTTCAAGGAAGGGCTGGGATCCTCAGGGAGAGAGCAGAGAGGACAGGACTATAGATGCTGCATAGCTTATATTGCCAGATCCTGACCACTGCGGTGAGCTGGCGGGGGGCAGGAAGAAAGAGATGGAGGATAGTGTTGGAGTTTCTTGGGTGTTGGGAGAAGGGTGTTGTCCTTAACACTGTGATCCCAGGCCCCTCCCTCACATTGCATAAGCTTCTTCTAAGAGACTTGTGCTTCTCAATGAGGGCACCTGGACCAGTCATCTAAGCCTCCAGAGAGTGGAGGGTTCTAGTGCACCTTCTTCCCATAGCATCACTTTGGAAGAAGGACATGCACCTTAGACAGGGACACAGAGTTGCTGACTGGGAGCACTGGACAGGGAGTCAAGCCATCTTACCCTGATTCTACTGGCTATATTATCTGGCAAGTGTTTTTTCTGTGGGCCTCTTCTTTACATGCACAATATGAATTGTGTGATTCTCTAAATAAGAATTTTTTCCCTAGAGTTTAAGTGTTAATATTCAGCATGCCTTGTTAGATTGATGCAGTACGGAGTCTTCTCAGGAGGTGTCTCTGCACCAGACTTGTGCTTTCTCTATAGTCTATTTATCTATAAGTCAGAGACCTTAATACAACCATCACAGTGTCAGTCAACTGAATTTACCCTAAAACTGTTGCTGAAATTATGAATAATTGACTTCTATGCAAATAGAGTGTGAGCCTAGAATGCTGAGTTCTTTTACCTCTTCCAAGAATAAAAATACTGGAGAGAGAAGCCAGAAACAAGAAAGGAAGGCTGAGTATTAGAGAGAAGTACATTTCAACAGTAGCTAGACTTTGTGTTCTCTTCGCCAGGTCAGACCAATGTGGATACCAAATAGGACTGGGCAACTAACACCTCAGCAGCATGCCAGTGCCCCAGACACACTCATGAGTTCTTCCCCCAAACCACAGGCTTTTCCTGCAGTGAAATTTCTGGAAAACCAAAGTTCAGAAAGAGATGTTTATTAGCACTCTGACAAGGTGAAGGGACCTTTACTAACAGTGTGGACTTAGGGACAGTCAGAACACGGTTCAGGATGTGATCTTCCAGTCTGCTATGACTGGCCTGAACCTTTTAGCCAGGAAGGAAATTCGGTCTTAAAGAATACTCTAGTACAAATCTCTATTCATCTCTATTCACATGGGGTGTTGAGGGTGATTCCTAATTAGACAATGAAGACTGTTTCCAGTCATGAAAGATGTACATACACACCACACACACACACACACACACACACACACCCTCATCCGGCTTGCTCTAGCCAGCTCGTTTTTGAAACCTAGCAAACATCCTAGGTACTCATTTTACAGACTGAGCAGTGCTTTCCTAGCAAGACCTAAGACACAGGAATAGATAAATCTCATATTCACTGCTGAATCACTTCTGAGAGTCCCACATACACAGGGGCCACACCTAGAGCTTGCCCAAACTTGGGTGTGGCCGTCCTGTATCAGGGCGACTGTGCAGAAATTATGGGTGTAGTTGTCTAGCAAGACTTTCAACAGGTCTCAGAGACGTTCACCAAGTCTGATTCCCCTTTATCATTTCAGCTATAGGTGAGACATCTGTTGCTGTCAATTAATTGTTATCATTGATTTTCATTTGGAAACTCCCTAAAGATTCCTGTTCAGGAATAAATAACCTGGAGAGAAAAACTGGAAAAGACCAGATACTTAAGCCTTAAGACTTTTGCCGGACTGGCAGAATAGGGGGATATACGTGTGGATATCTGGGAATCCACCATGACCCAATGCAGATTCCCTGGGCTGAGACATGGGAGAGGGAAGATCTGACTAAGCTGCTCACTCACACACCATTGTCCAATACTAAACATGCCTAGATTCTTCTAATATATTTGACATGTATGCTGTGATTGTAGAGCCTGGATTGGTCTCAAACTACATTGCTTTGTACTTAGTCATTTAAAACCTCTCCATAATCCAAATTAACTTCCTATATAAAGACTTAGAAAATAAAAATATGAGATAAATCCCAGAAATTATACCAGACAGGATATTGTGAACTTTGGCCTCATAACAGGAGCACCCAAAATGACTAACATGCATATATATATATAAAACTAATAAATAACTAAATCACAACATGCACAACATGCACAAAGGCCCCTATAACATCATAAGATAACTCTCTGCTGATGCCTATTTGACAATAATTCTTTAGCATTTACAGTGGGACAGACCCTGTGCTCAGTGTTGTGTGTTCAGGATATGAGTGGTCAGAATAGCCCCATGATCGATACTAATGGATCCTAACACTCACTGTGGCTGAGGAACTGACCCAAGGTAGTACTTGCTGAGAGCTCAGACTCCTTGTTCTCCATCAACCAGTGTAGAGTGCTTGCTGGGAAAGTCCTTCCCCATTAGGAGTCATGTGACCCTATCCTGAGAGTATTGAACCAGTGTCAAGAGAGTAGAAGCTTCCAATGGGAAGGAATGACATGGGGAATGGAGTCCTCCCTAGGCCAGTACACTTGGAGGCGGCTCAGCTTTCATGCTAGACTTTCCCTATGACCACCCAGGCTCAATGGCTCTGCAACACAAAGGGAGATGATCCCAGGAGTCGGAGTTCCTGATCTATGGCTGCACAATATCTGCTCTGTGATCTACCAGTCTTTGGACTTCCTGAGAGCAAGAACTAAATTCCCATTTTTGAGCCATTACATATTTTGGGGTAGTTATTCCTGAAACATAAAGAGAGACTCCAACAAACACGTAAACATTCAATAGAAGACTGTCACTTTCATTTCTATTATTTCCCTTGAGCAGGTGTGCAAAGACTTATTCCCACAGCCTCTTCCTAGGACTCAATTACAATGGTTGAAGAAATAGTGTCAGTGGCTGGCCAATGCCCTGGCACAATTTTGGGGCTTTGGGGCGACTTCTAGCTTCCTCTACTCCAGAGATTTCCCAGAGTGGAGAAATGCCACTGCATGCATGACAGGCCACAGTTCTAGGGGAGTCACAGTCCTCCACCTCGGGAGGACTCGTAGTAAGTTAATGATAGACCATGATGCCTAGGTGCCTCGTTCTCCCCATCTCCCTGTGAGCTATCGTTGAACATGTATTCTCTTCCCTCCATTTTCACTTGGCATTGACTCTGGTCACTCACAGTACTAGCTGACTGCATAATTAACCCTTCATTGGCCACCTTTCCTTTTGTATTCATTTTTATTCCCATGACTCTTGCCTCTCCCAACATGACCTTCTGCTTGAATGTGTAAGTCAATTCTGTCTCTGGGAAATTTTGAGGAAAAACAAAAACTTCATAGCTCTCCAGTCACCCATGTTATTTGCTGTAGGCATGTATTCCCTAGAATTGTGTGTTAAAATTCTAGCCCCCAAAACTCATTGCATGATTGTGTTTGCGTATAAGTAATATAAATGTGTTGTAATGGTCAAATAAGGCCATGATAGTGGGCAGTAATCCAATCTGACCAAGGCCATGGTGAGAATAATTTAGGACATACAAAACAACACCACTGACAGGTGTGTATAGAGACCCTAACACATGTAGAGCACATTACTGAAAACAAAGGAAGAAAACCAACCCTGCTGAACTTGAACACTCAGGCTCTAGAAACAAAAGAGAGCTGTGTGAATCTATCCCCCAGTCTGTGCCATATTGCTATGGAATGGAATGTCCGAATAGAAAGACATGTAAACCCTAGCTAATACTTTTCTTGATGCTTAATGGAACCTAAGTCCCAGATGTGTGTAAGAGCCTAGCATGACCCAAAAACTCATTGTCAAAGTCAGTATCAGGCTGAGTGTGATGGCACGATCCTTTCATACAGCACAGGGGAGGCGGGAGCAGGTGGAGCTCTGTGAGATCTAGGACAGTCTCTGGAAGATGGGACTGAAACCCCCAACAGTTTCAAACTCAGGAAGATGGAAGGAAACCTGGAGGCAGAGTTTACAAAACATGCATGAGGACAGACTGAATTTTGCAACTTGTCTCAGAAATCCAGGCCTGCAAATAGCTCAGATAAGACTCCAGACCGCAAATTCACAAAGGACACGGGGCTTCCTTAACAGATAAGGTTCTGGACTCAAAAAAAAAAAATGCACAACAGCTGTACAAAAGGACTACTTCCTGGCCAGAAGCTTGCCTTAAACATCAGTCAGATGTCATGGCAATCCCCCTCCCCTAAAAGCCAGGAGGGGGCCGAGGGTTTCTGAGGATTTGAGGACTGGGACTGGGACTGGACCCTGGACTTGGGCTTTTGTGCTGAGCTCGCTCCCCAGGGAGTTTGTGTCTCACACTCTCCCTGAGGGAGCTCCTCCATTCAGATCTGGATTCTGGCATGACAGCCCAGTTCCCCAGAACACCATTCCCAAGATAGGGGTGAGGGGGTTAGGCTCCCCACATCTCTTCAAAGAGGCTAGCCCCCAGGGGAGCTAGCATTTCTCCACTCCTGGGTGCGGAGGAGCTAGTCCCATCTGGTCTTCTCTCAATAAAGCCGGGTGCTGTTAGCTGCCAATGGAGTCTGGTCCCTTCTGTCTGCTGCGGCTCTCGAACTGAGACCCTTACAGTCTCATGTATATAGAGAGTTCCAGGCCAGCTGCAACTACAAGACGATCCCACTTCAAAAAAAAAATAAATCAGTGGTATCTGACTTCTACCCTACGTGACTGCTCGTCAGGTATTATGCTTAATTAACCAGGAAGATGCCTCACTGACAGAGTTACAAGCAAAATATTTTGATTTTATGCATAATCATACTATCAGTTCATTGGCCAAAGATAAAGAGGGAAGGGCTGAAGGGTCTGGTAAGGCCTCAGGAGGAAGCAGAACTTAAGAGAGATGTGATTTCTTCCCCAGGGTTACTGGACAAGCAGGCCCTTGTCTCTCTCAGACAAATGTTGATACAAAGCAGAACTGGGCAAGCAACATCCAAGCAGCATCCTACCACCCAAGACACATTCATTAGTTCTTCCCCAAACTACCAGTGTTGTGGAATTTCTGGAGACCAGAGTTTCAGATGTTCATTAGCACCTTTTGCAGGCACTGTGACAAGGAATGGAGCCTGTGAGGATAGGCGAGGACTTAGTGATAGTTAGAATCAGCTTCTGAAGATGATCTACTCTGCCTAAGATTGCCCTGGACTGAGGTTCCTCGTTGTTTTTATCTTTCCTCTAATGTGCTCATTTTTATTAGATTTCAAGAAAGTACTTATCTATTCACTCCTGTAGAGATATCTTATGATATCTCCTCTCTCTCTCCCTCTCTCTCTCTCTCTCTCTCTCCCCATCCTTTCCAATATGAGGCACATGGCTTCATCCTGAGCCAAACACTAAACTCTGATTTCATTTTCACAGATACAGTTTATGTTGCTCTTGTTAAAATGACGTAAAAAGACGATTGTTTCCCTTTATTGTGCTTGTACAATGTACCAAACATTTTTTCACGTATATATTTTTGATTGGATTTTTGAGATTTTCACACAACATAATTTGATGGTATTTAGATCTACTCCCCTCTCTGCACCTCTCCACACATGCACGATCAAATCAGACAAAATTTCAACATAGACAAGGAGACACGGGTAAGGGATCCCAACACAACCTAAAGAAGTTTTGGCAATTGATGGCTGCTAGGAGGGAGAGAGACAGTGTCTCAGAGGGATGGGACTCTTGCTGAGACCAGGGGTTCAATCCACACTGAAGGATATTTAGCGTCTCTTTCTGTCTCTCTCTACATATATATATATATATATATATATATATATATATATATATATATATGAGAGATTTGTACACTCAATAATAAGATGTTCAATTTTAGTAAAAGCTCTCCATGAAAAACCCTACACTTGACAGCAGGATCTCAAATCTGTCTAGGCCTCCTGATCAGAGCTCCACATGGTCCCTCTGTGATGGTCTCTGTGCTGCCTCTTTGGCTCTCAGCTCAGTCCAGAAAGTCACTTCCTGGTCCTTCAGCCTCTGTGCAGCCTGGGATGGGACTCCAATCTGCAGGTACCCTTCCTTCTGGTCATACAGTGGCCAATGAGGAAGCCCTTCCCCATTAGGATTCCTGTGAACAGAATTGAAAAAGGAAGTTCAGCGAAGCAGCTGTGTGTCCCCATAGTACTCTGAGACTTGCAAGGATGCCCTGGCTTATCTCTGCCAAGAAGCTCATGACCTTCCACAGATGTGCAGTTCTCCATCTCCTGGGGCAGCCTGTTGACTTTTAGAAAATTCTTCTTATGCTTTGTTTAGATTTTAAACTTCCCCAGATCCCCACGTGTTACTGTCTGTTGCTGAACTTGGAGCTAGTGTGAAGTTTAGGGAGGTTGGATGGAGCAGGTCCTTAAAGATCTGCCCTTGAACAGGGTCAGGAATCCATGCCTTTATCTCACTGCTTCCTGAACACAGAGGGCTGAGGAGCTGTGTTCTACCATGCGTTCCTCACCATGGTGCTCTAACTCATCAAAGGCCCCAAATGAAACGTTCATGAGAAACCACAAGTCAATATAAAACCTTCATCATTTAAGTTGATGGACCTCAGGAATGTTAGCACAGTAACTGGAGATAACACATAGAATTGTTATGAGAAGTGGATCATTCCGTCACTAACCTGATGATGTTCTTCAGTAGAGTTTTCAATTGCTTTGTGCAGGAATTTGGAAATATTTAGAGACGTGTGCTGTGGAAAACCCAGAATGTAGTGGGAGGCTCTGGTTGCTGTAGGCAGCAAAACCATAGGGAAAGGGCTTCCTAAGCCTTGAAAAACACACATCCACCAACAGCTTCCTGGACGCTGGATATGGAGCTTTAGGAATTAAGATTTTTCCTCCTGGACTTTGGACTTGCTTTGTTCAAGTTCCATTGCTATTTTCTGCTCATCTTTTGAGGAATAGGAATGTTTCTCCATTGCCATTGTAGCAAGGAAATAAGTTATTGTTTTGTATCCATGGACACTCACAACAAAGGCTTTCCCTGAGATGTCTTTGTACTTGTATTTAAAAGCTATGTCGGAAATGTAGAGGAGACAGAAATTCTTGGAGATGAGCTCCTGTGATAGACACAAGCTTTGAGGTTATACAGAGAGAGAATTTAAATTTTTCCCCAAAAGCTCATGTGTTGAGGTCTTGATCGCCATCTGATGATACTATTGGGCAGGCAGAAAATTTAGGATGATGCACTACTTGTTGGAAACTGGTCATGGAGGCATGTCCATGAGGAGTATATTGAGTCCTTGGCTCTATCATCTATCTCTACTTCCTGATCACTATGAGGTGTGGAGTTTCATCCACCAACCACTCCCCATCATGATGTTCTGTCTTGATACAAGACCAGAGTGGCCAAGTGATCAAGAACTAAAACTTCTGAATATGTAAAACAAAATTCACATTCCTTCCTTTAACTTGAACTATTTCATAAATTTTGTCTCAGCTGCAAACCTGATGTACCCAGCTTTCATTGATAGAGATCTATGGACTCAGGGACAGGAAGTTGAGCACTCAAACATTAGAAACTACTTTCTAGGGGCTAGTGACATTGCTCATGGTTAAGAGCACTGACTGTTCTTGCAGAGGACCAGTGTTCAATTTCCAGGACCCACTTGGCAGTTAACAAGCATTTTAACTCTAGTTCCAGGTGATCCACCTCCCTCTTCTCACCTCTGTGGGTGTTGTATGATACAAGGGCACACACACACATAGTGGCAGTAAACACACATACAATTTAAAGAATAAATAAAATGTAAAAATAGAAGCTGCTCTCTAATAGGTATGATCCAGAACATCACACGCGCATTAGTACATCCAGCCTCACCCATTCCGAGCAAAGTTGGCCCATAATTTCATCAACATCTTGCTGAAGTTGATCTCCTCTTCTGGGGCACCATCTATGTGGAAAAAGGAATAAGCTTTGACTTCTTATAATTTGATTCACAAAGAAGCAGCGACATCAAAACTGATCTCAGAAGCTAAGTGACATCAGTGTTGGTGAGTATTTAGATAGAGAAAAATGCAAAGTCTTGGCCTTGAGCTCATACTTAGCCAAAAATCTATCTTTTCAGAAGATCCTGGTGAGTAGGCCTGCACTTTAAACTGCAGATAACATCGTTGTTTAAGTTCCTCGTGTCTATGTTCACCTGCTGCCTAACACATTCCTCTTGTGGTCCAAGGCCAACAATGCTAATGTTCCTCAATCTTAGCACGATTACTCAGTTTTATGCCTTTTCTTAATCTCCTAACAAGAAAAAGTTTCACAAAATCTGAAAGTGATCACAACTACAAAGATCCTAAAAATTCACCTAGCAAGAAGACAGTCAGAGATACTAGTGTATCTTGAGAGACATGAGGAACTTCACAGATAATAAGCAGCTGCTAAAATTTAAGGTATTGAAGACCTTCAGAAAAGTTCCAAAAACATCATATGTTCAAATATATGATATACATTACATAGATAGATTGACAGATGGGCAGAAACATGGAAGATCTCATTCATAGTTAACAAATTTTACCTCCTGTTTCAATATACTCTAAAGGAAAGAATAACTGGCAGTGGAATTTTTCCCCTACATTAGCGTCCTGGTGGTGGCTTACTACCTCTTTTACTGGGAGTTAACAGGCAGGATTCTGAGAATGACTCTGTCTGGGAACACATAACCACAATCCTCCATCATGTGTGTTGAAATCAGGGAAATTTGGAGGACTATCCAGTACAGCTGAACCCTCTCACAGTATCAAGACAGTAAATTCAGAAGAGAGAGAAAAATTTGATCAAGATCATCAAACGAAGACAAAAACCCAGGCCTCCTAACTTGAAAGTCTGAATCAGCAAAGAACAATTACCTTTTAAAAATGGCACTCCAAATACATAAAACAGGTCATCACCATGGTCTCCTATCACCGTCATGGGTCTCTTGTCTGATACAAAGCTTGGTCTATACTGAAACTCATACACGTATGTGGTGGCTCCAGCATCTATGGAGACATCAATTTGTAACAGGTTCACATTAACAAATACACACCTTAATGGTATCAAATCTTAGGCCCAACAGTTCAAACTACTCTTTATCAGCAGAAGAAGTAAGCAGTTTCAGGAGAGTCCAGGGACTTGCTTAGGGTTGTGCAACTGGTTGATATGGAATAGGGAATGGGACCAGATGTTTTTTCAGAGAAAAATGAAAGGGTGCAAGGAGCAGGGAACATACACAGAATGTGAGTCAGTGATGACCCACAGTGCTCATTGATTCGAGAAACCCCACAATCACAATGACCGGAACCTGGAACCTGAGAGGACACCTATAGTTGTTGACAACAGATTCTTCCCAAATAGCTTCAAAAATCCAAGGAGAGAAAATACTACCAGATTATTTTAATGAGGGCATCATTATCCAGAAGCTAAAAATACCATGAGCATTATGAAAAAAATTATAGGCCGGCATCCTTAATGAACATAAATGAAAAAGTCTTCAACAGTATAGTAGCAAATGCGATTCAACAAGATACTGAAAAAATAATCTTTAGGACTGGAGAGATGATCACCAGTCAAAAAAACTTACTGTATTCCAGAAGACCTGAGTTTTATTCCCAGCACCCTCACCTGGCTTCCATAAGTCTGTGCTCAAACTGTTCTGGTAGAGTCACACACACACACACACACACACACACAAATATATATATATATATATATATATATATATATATATATGTAGACACTTATCACTTGCTTACATACATAATGTCAGTGGCAAGCTTCTTATACAGAACATTCATTATAAAGAGAAATATAATTGTCTATGTTTCCCAGATATACATTATGCCAACCACAACAACATCTGGCCTGGCAAGACATGCCTAATGGTGCAGAAGTGGCAGGAATGTTATGGGAGTACTCATCCACTTTCTGATTGGATTTAAAGGCTACTTCACAAGATGGCACTGATGTCAGGCTGAGGCATCTGGTCCTAGACAGGTTGCAGGTCACAGGGGCGACTCTGTTCCTATTATTCTACTAAATTGGCATAGTATGATACTGAATCCTAGTGACTTATTGTTACACTCTTATATTAACACATCTTTGAACTGTCACCAGAGAAATCACATACAGCAGACGATCATTACACAGAGACTCATTAATGTGCAGAGAATAAGACAGTACAGAATCCTAGGCTTTTCCTATAGGGATACCTATATCAAACCTCTGCCTCCCAAAGCTCAGGAATTGTTGTGGAAGATGGAGTAGAAATACTGTAAGAGCCAGAGGTGATGGAGGACCATAAGGAATCATAGTCTTCCAGACAGCTGGGCAGTTAGTCAACTGAACTCACAGCAATGGTGACAGCAGGCACAAGTCCCATGTAGCTGATGCCAGAGAAAATCCCAACATAGCGTGGTGAAAGAAGGGAAGACGCCCCAGCACTAGCTGAGCATCAGCTGGCAACGTTCAGCTATTGGGAGAGGGAAAAACAATTTTCTTTAAGGCTGTGAGACTGGGTAGATTAACCAGGCTGCAGGGGATGGACCCACACTAAAGGGAATTTCGGAACAAATTGGACTCAATAGGCCATAAATATATGGAGTAGAGAGAACACACAAAATCAAGTGTTGGGGGAGTAAGAACAGTGCAGACAGGGTAAGAGTCTAAATATGGTCAAAATATGAAAGTCCCAAAAATTCAATAAAAATGAAAAAATATACATGGTAAATCCAAATAATTCACTAGAAATGGATGAACAGACAAATAAGCACAAAAGGAAAAATAGGCCAAAGGCCAGAAGAGATATCTTAGAAGGACTACAAACAAAAATAAGAAAGTGAATAAATACTTCATATCAATAATCTAAAATATGCAATATGCAATCTAAAATTACATGAGGTGCCATCTGTCATGATCTAAATTGGAACATGGAATTCAGGGAAACCTGGATCTGTGTTGCCTCGCCATGGTCAGCCATATTTGCTCCAGAATAAACTATCCTTTATCCCCTTATAAAAAGTACCAGCACTTGTGTTTGTAGGAAGGGCTTGATACCTGCTTCTAAAATGATGTGTTCACAATTTTTTCTTTTAATCTCCTCTATTTTCCCCTAAGGGAAGCTAAGTTAATGAATTTAAGTAACTGAGAAAGCTGAGGGATAATGGGACCCAGAAAGGTGGAGAGCTCAGAGCTGTGGAGCTCAGAGCCTGAAGGACACTGGGTAATTTCAAGGTTCTGCAATGTAAGGGTAGAGGGAATGGGAGCGTCAGGGTGGAACATAACCAGGCTGTTCCAATCCTAATTTCCAGCTTTCATCACAACTGGTGTTTGACCCAGGAGTCATTTCAATGATTGGGTCTGGGTCTATATTCCTCCAGATTTACCATCATTAAATCTGCGGCTCCTGAGTGCAGCTGCAGGTCAACGTCTGTGTGACCCCCTAAAATCTTCTAAGGGCTTTTGTCTCAGGCAGCTCAGACATGGCCTCCCCACCATGTCTGAGAAACCAACCTAAAAGTCTCCCCTGTCTTTCTAGACCCCTCTGAGCCTCATTCCTCTGAAGACTCGGGGGAAAGAAGGAATCGAAGAGAAAAAGACCTTCCCAGACTACCATAGACCTGCCCACATCCAGGCGGGGGCGGGCAGCTCAGCATCTCATTAATATGGAATTGTTCATAAGTTAATAATCGTGCATTAATTTTCCCTTAAAATACTGTTTTTGACCATTAAAGGTTCACACTGTTATAAAAAGTACATGATAAATGATCTGGTAGCAAATGGAAAAAAAAAAAACATGAAAAATAGAAAATTTTGGTAAGAACGTATGTAAAAAGGAATCCTTTTACACTGTTGGTGTGAATATATAACAGTGGACTCCTTAATAAAATGATAACTGATAATATACCCATGATATGATCCAGCAAAATCACTACTTGGAATTTACTTAAACTATTTTCAAAGCAGTTTGTTAAAAGGATATGCACATCCCCATGTTTGTTGGGGTACAATTCATAACAGAGTTACTTCCCCCTATCTGAGCTCACATACCTGTAACTTCACACTCTATCCACCCATTCTTGAGAGGTTGCCAGAAAAGCCCTGCGACACACAGCTGCCTGTTCCTCAGCTTGTTCACACTTACACATTATCAAAAAGTCAACCACACACATTTACTCCTCCTCTTTTGCTCACACTTTGCTTTTTGCATTGTTGGCTCTGGACAGTATACTTTGTTCTATACATGGCCGCCCCTCCTTTCTCCCCTAGCTCTTTTAGCTACAAACTCTAGTGTAAATTTCATTCTGCCCGTGAAGACCATCAAAGACACCTTCTCCAATACTTGACAAGATGTCAACCAAACCTCAGAGAAGGAATACCCATAGCAAATGTTGTTATTTTTGATAGTACAACCAATTGATTATATTAAGAAATGCTGGACTGGAGAGATGGCTCAGTGGTTAAGAGCACTGGCTGAACTTCCAGAGGACCTGAGTGTGGTAGCCAGCACCCACATGGTGGCTAACTACTATGCATTACTCCAGTTTCATGGAATCCATTAACTGCTTCTGACCACCTAAGGCGTTGCACCACACAGGCGCACTTACATACATACAGGCAATATACTCATACACATAAAATAAAAATAGCAAATAAAATATTTTTAGAAAACAATAAAAAAACTGTTAACCAGGCCTGGTGGCACATGCCTTTAATGTCAGCACTTGGGAGGCAGAGGCAGGCCAATCTCTGTGAGACTGAGATCAGCCTAGTCTACCTAGGAGCCATAGGGAGACCCTATCTGAAAAATATACAAAAAAAAAGGGAAAAGAAATGCTCAGCAATCTAGTAAATCACACCTTTGAATGTGTCTATGAGACAATTAGATTATCAGGGTTTGACCTCAGAGTAGTTTATCCATTGATGGATTCAAACTTTCAACACTCTATTGGGAGGTGTTAAAATGATGGAGCCTATTTGTAGGTAGTATCTCACTGGGACCATGTGAATGTCTGCTCTGGACCCTTTCTGTTGTACTCCACGTGGCCTCACTGTTACCTTTCCACATGAGCTACTGTCCCACATTCTCCCAAAGTCGCTAATGGAAACCTGTGAGATTCTGAGCTACAATAAATTATTTATTCCATTATAAAATAATGGAAATAAAATTAATTATTTCCATTCCTTACTTCCATTGCCCGTGTTTCAGGGCAGGCCACACTGTCATCTACATGCAACAGTGTTAGCTCTTTCCCAGGC
Source organism: Eospalax fontanierii (assembly GCA_035773235.1). Lineage (NCBI taxonomy): Eukaryota > Metazoa > Chordata > Mammalia > Rodentia > Spalacidae > Eospalax > Eospalax fontanierii. Next base: position 14,851,024 of record CM069552.1, read on the forward strand.
TTTTCTATTGTCACTGGAGAGAACTCTGCTCATCTTTGTAGCAAATGTAGGTGCCACCAAGATGCCAGCTCCTTGGAGAAGCATTCAGCGGATGACATGTGACTGCTGGTGGGAAGATTTAAAACTCCTCTGCTGCTCAGAGAGGACAACTCTAAGATGCCCCTCTGCTTGTTGCCCAGAGCGCTCTAACTGCAGCTGTTCGAGGTGGACACATGCTGGGAAGTTCTCCAGACTGAGCTCCATTCTTTCCTTGTGTCACCTCCTTGTCTCCCTATGATCTTTTCCTGGATCAGCTTCTCAGTAAAACGGCCTGTGGATTTTCTCACAGACATTTACTGGCCAAACAAAAAGTACACATCATGAGCCACATGTAATTAACTTTGAAGACCCGACCTTCTGCAAACTTCGTATCTGTTTATGATGAGAGATGGGCAGGTCATAGACTTAGCTGGTGAAGCTCTGTCCCTCTGCCATCCTACACCTGAGACTCACCTCTGTGGCCTCGGGATACAATCACAGATGGAACTCCAAACATCACATCTCCCATCAAGTGCAGGAGCAGGTCTTGCTTCTTCACCGGGTCATCTGTCCCTCCTAAATACTTCTCCACGGCTGCTGGAATCAGGGTCTTAGAAATGTTCTGAAACGAATCAGAAAGTGACCTCTTCATTAGTGCATAATAGGGCTCTCCAGCCAGTCAAGAAGGCCTCATTGACCCTGAACATCTTGAACACTTTGCCAAATCTTCTTGAGGTTACTGAGGAAAGACTAATACAAACTTTTTAGATTCACATGATCTTAATTTATTTTAAATCCTTAATTTTGGAGGAAGGTATCTGAGTGATATATTAATATTTTTTCCACTGGCTTTGGTGGAAAAGATCCCTCTGGATAAAGTCATCTAATATCTTAGAAAGTGTTTTCCAGTGGAAGCTAGTTCCAGAAGAAAAGCTGCTTTGCTCTACACATCCTGGTTCTCTAGAGAAAAGCAACATTTACTAGGATTCCACGGTCTCAAGGAAAAGGTGCCATTTGCATCCTAATAACTAACTTCAGAATAAACTGCTCCATGGAAATGAAACAACATGGTCCATAAGATTTTCTAGTCAGTGAGATTTCTTTAGAATTAAACAGTGCAACACATCCCGTGACATACAAATCAGAGCAGTCCATGTGTCAGAAGAGCAGAGCACCTAAATTTTTAACTATCATGGTGCACAGCTGTGTGATATGCCAGCCCACAATCACCTATAGAAGTCTAATGCCTCCAATCCCTACGTTGCTCGTGTTTGCTGGCAATAGCTTCCACCTCCTTTGAGTTGCTATTGTCCAAATAAGCCTTTTATCCACCAATTTGTCCTGCAGGCAGCAGGTTTTTAAGGGGCGAAACAAAGAGTTCTTATATGTATAATAAAGTGGGAAAGGCAGAAAAATGGAGGAAGATCCTCAGGTGGATACATTTTATGCGTCTATGCTGTAGGAAATTCCCATCCTTCCTTGTTAACCAATTCCCGTTATTCCCTTAATACTTACGACTATGGGCCAAGACTGCCACAGGAGAGCCTGAGCTCTCTTCTCGTCCAGTTTGCCTTCAGAGAGTGGGAAGCCCATAAACTGTTAAATAAATGATTAACCAGTCATAAATGATTGGGAAATAACAAGAACAAGCTAATTCAGAAGGAAACTTCTGTGATGGGCTTTCAAAATTATGAGAATTCATGTTTGAAAGCTAATGAAGCAGAGAGACTTAGAAACTTAGGCAGTACAAGAAGATACTTTCATATATCTGGGTGTATATGCTCTATATGTTTGTGTGAATAATGTACACCACGTACTATATACAATATAAATATAAGTTTTATACAAATATACGTTATAGATATAATAGATTTATTTGCATTTTCTTGATATTGTATTTACTTTACCTTTAAATAATATATTATATATTATATATTGAAATATATTTGTAAGGATTAGGTTTATGAATATAAATTCATCTATATATGCATACTATATTTAATCTATACACAAAATAATCCTCCACATAGTGAAGTAACGTTCAGGCCAGTGTTCTGTGGAATGAGAAACACAGGGACAGAGGACACAAGTGCAACCCTACAGGGGACAGAGGACGCCACCATCAGTCATATAGCTGGGGTTTTTGATGACCTCTGAAATTCTTCTACAGGGAGAGCTGTGTAATGCAGGTGTGTTCAGACCACGTCCCAGTCTCTGCCCTCAGAGACTTCAACCATCTCCAGCTCAGCTTCTGGCAACTAGAGGCCATGCCTTAGGATGATAACAGTCTCCTTTCAGGGCCTGTCATGGAAATCACAATGCTTTAAGTTGAAATTACTCTTTTCTCCAGCTTAAATTTGGTGAGGGCAGACTGGCCTCTGAGTCCTGGCTTAGACCAGTTATCAGACTGGGACATGTTAAACATATCCAGACATGGCCTAAACGCTACTTCACTAACTGCTTCCCCCACACTTTGAGATACTGATTCCTCACCAAAATGATCTTCTCAAGGACTGGTGAGAAAAATTTCTTGCAACATTTTGAACCTGGTAGAAAGGGAAACATTTGGGGAGATATCTCTAGATCTCCTTTGTAGTTGTTGTGGAGCATGGAGGCCTAATTTTGATGAGGGCCTTACTTCAGGTTACAGCTTTCCTTCATGTCATGATGAGAGACAAATCTGCTATTCTTGCAGGTGAGAATGAAATAAATTCAGAAATCTCGTGATATGGACACACCGCTCACACCACGGTGCCACTCAGCACTCACCCAAGCCTTGAAACCTCCCCAAGTATTCCTGTCATGAATCTGAACTTAAGTCATGTTTTCCCTTTTGCTGTATTAAAGTTATACTACAGAATAAGATGCATCTTATTGGTTTAATCAATATCAAGCTGTGTATACTTTTGACATACTAAAAACATCCCTTAGCTTTTAGATACTAATTATATCTCAAACAATTGCCTCTGACTCTTGGCAATGAAGCATCTGAAAGCACTTGTGAAGGATATTTTCACAGGGCATCTGAGTTGACGTCTAAGATGGAAGCTCCTCTCTCACAGCCTGACTCTCCAGAACTCCAGCTTCATTCCCTTTCCAATGTCCTTAGTGATTCTGTCTGCACAGTTGCTATCTCTAAAGGCCTCTCAAACCAGGAATCTCATGATTATTTAAGGAGAGACAATGTTTGTGGATAGGGATTCTCAGAGCTGAAATTCCCAGAGGACACTTGGATCATTCTGGAGAATGTTTCCAAAGAGCCATCCATTCATGTCAGTGAACACAACTTCCCTGGACTGAGGAAGACTTGGAATAGAAAGAAGCCATAGGAATAAAGCTGAGGTTGTGAGGTTGAGACTGTGTGTATGTCTGACTAAGAGACCATAGATTCTCACCAAGGGTATCACCCAGCCAAATTCATGCTTGTTGATCCCCACCATGTACGGCACCATGTTGACATCCTTCTCAGCCAGAAGTTCTTCTGGTGTCTTTGGGAGAACCACTCCATCAATCACAGTGGGTAGGAAAGGATAGCTCTGGGGAAAACAGAAATGCAACCTCTATGATGACGCTTCTCCAGGTAACAACAGTTTCCACTCTCTGTCTGTCTGAAGACTTGGTCTATATATAGATTCCTGTGACGATACCCACAGGAATTAAGGATCCTAGAGGGGGTTACATCTATGAGTCACCAAGGACAGAACTGTGACTGGGAATCCAGCAGTGATAAGGTGATGATTGAAGGTGACTAAGAGGTGGATTTACCCACAGTAAACTATAAACCATATGACAGATATATCCAACTTTCCCGATATGGCTGTAAAACTGAAGTGAAATCTTAATCAGCAAATACCAAGCAGTAGTTATATTTTAATCATATTTTTATGTGTCCATTCATGTTGAAAAATGTAGTATATGATATAATCTTCTTGTAAAATGTTATTCATATGTAGAATTTATTTACCATAAAGCACCATTAGGGAGGGAAATCATGTATCTTGTCCATAAATACCCATATGTTTCTTTGGCCTCTGCCTTACAATTGTTGTGTTGTTGTATCTCCTAATCGTTGACTATTGGTAACTGCAGGGGGAGGAGGAATCATTGCCTTTAGTTGCACACAAACTGTTGAGACCCCAACCTCGAACAGAGAGTTCCAAACCCATGGTCAGGAAGACAGCCCTGGTTAACCTCAGTGGGTGAAAAACAAAACAAATAGTCATGAATATGAGACAGAGATCTGTGGGAGCAGCACAGTGACAAGGGAGGCGGAGACGAGAGGGGTCAGTTTGTATTGTGCCTATGAGTAAAATAGTTTAATACCAATTTAGCTACTACTAAAAATAATAAAATTTTGAGTGAAAGTGCATACTAAAACCTCAGAATGTATAGAATAATAAAAAACAGAAAATAATTGTTACTGATATTTTTTAAGAAAATATACTACGATGAAGACATCTATGTGAGTTTGAGACAGTGAGGAAAATAATAGAATATATGACAGGATATATAAATATATTATATATACATTTATATGAGCTGTTTAAAGAAGAGGGAGTTGAGGAAGCACTCAGCTTATGCCTCAATGAGACCTATCTGTGACTTAATTCTGTATCGGAGAGAAATAAAAGATGAAACCAGGGTCATAACTGCTTTTTATAGGCTAGCAATGGAGACTAGGCCTGGATATATGACTGCTGCCATGGAAACCTGTGCAGTGTAGAAGACAGCGTTGAAGCCAGTAACAGGACTGAAGGAAGACACAGGTGGCCATGCAGAGCAGACATCGTGTCCTCTGCAGGGATCTCTGGGCATAAATACTTCCCAGTGATCAGTGCATGAACAAAGGGGCAGAGGGTCACCATGCACGGATAACTCTAGGACTATCAAAGAGACCCAGGCTTGCAGGAATAGCTATGGGCAGGATAAAAGTTAAAGGTCAAGTACACTGTGTGAAGCTAGTGCATCCCTGGCAATGAGGAATGTTTTGGAGAACCAGTTCTGTGGAGGAGGATTCATCTTCAAACAAAGGCCAAGATTTTAAGAAGGGAAATGAGATGTTCTCTTATTTTATAAGGCTGTGCCGACCAGAGGAGGTGCCCACATCAGCAACTCCGAGAACCTGAGCACTAGCCAGTTCCCTCTGGGATGCCGGTGGCTACACTGTGGGGCTGTTTTCATTGCCTTCCTGGGTCACAGTTGTCAAGGGCATCCTTCCTTAAGTCCTCTCTCCCACACCCATAGTAAATGACACTTAGTTGTTCCTTCAAAGTTCCCAAATTCCACCTCTCTGGTGATGTCTTAGTATAATCCACAGGATTCTTTCCTGTGTTGGTGTCGTGCAGGCCCCTCCCAGCTGGTGTCTGTATCTCCCCCGTCTTCTCCCTACAGTTTATTTCCACATTGCAGTCAAAGAGACGTTAGTAAACTTGCCATGGTACTGCTCTGTTCAGATCCTTCTGAAAACCAGCCCTCTCCTACCGAATCACAATCCATGACTGTCAATGACAAAGCCCACTTCCCATATCTTCTATCTCCCAAGCATCAAGCCTCTACTCCAAACACACTGGCCTCTTGCAGCAGGACTTTGCAGAGGCCCTTCTCCCTGCTTAAACCTCCGGGTTTCTAAAAATCTGTCTTCTCTCCCACATATATTGACTGGAATGCCAAGTGAAAAAGCCCTAGTCCAGCACAGCTCGTCATATAAAACCAATAGCTCATGCCCTCTTCTCCACCCACTGCTTTCTTACCTTGGCTAACCATGCTCAGATACACCACATAGTTCAGTTTGTTTTACTCTTACACTTCCTCAATAGAATAGAAGTTTCCAAGAAAGTAGGTCTTGTCTCTTTTACCATTGTATCTGTGTTCCTGTATCCTACCCTGGCAGAGTATACGTGCTTCTTAAAACTTTTCTGATTCTCAGAAGCCATCTAATTTCCTCTCATAGGACGTATCAGGGAGGTGCTGGATTCTGAGGAAGGAGCAGAGAGAGCAGGACCTTAGATGCTGCATAGCTAATACCTCCACAGCCTGTCTACAGCTGAGAGACATGAGGGGAAAAAGGATGAGAACAGGGTGCTGGAGGATTTCCTGGGAACTGGAACGAGGGAGGGGGTCCTCAGGCACTGAGATCCCAGGTTCCGTCCTCACTGGGTATCAATGTTATATTCTCTTAGGAGACCTGTGATCCTCATGAAAACTCCAGGATACCACAGTAATCTCAGTCTTGTGAGCATGGAACGTCAAGTACATCCTCCTCTCACAGAGTCATGGTGGATGCAGGAACTTTCCATTAGAAATGGATAGGTGGCTCCAGGGCACACTGAGTTGTTGACTGGAAGCACTGAATTAAGAGTCAGACTATCCTGCCCTTGATCTTCCTAGCTTTGTTACCCTGGCAAGTAATTTCCTGTCTCAGTAGACATATGCACATAAAAAAAAAATAGCACCATTCTACATATGATTATTCTTCATGGAGCATAAAGGTTAAGAATTCAGAAATGAAAGGTCCTTACCTCTTTAGGGTCTCCAAGAAAATCAACAGTTCCAAATTTCTGTGGAGACAAAAGCAGAGAATGTGAGAAAACTTGTCTGTGGGAAAGTCGAACCTTTTAGCTTGTCCTCAGGAATAAAAGGTGGTATTCATTCCAGATACTTTCTAGGCTAGACCCAACTTAAGAGGACGAGGTACTAGGCCTGTGATGGTCAGCTTTAGTTGTCAACTTGACACAACCTTGAATCACCTGGGAAGATAATTTCAGGAAAGACACTCTACACAAAGTTGGGTTGTGGCATGCCATGGGAAATTGTCTGAAGTCAATTGTGGGGTGATCCACACCAAGGGGGATCAGTCCCTAGACAGACGGTCTTGAACTGTGTGAGAGTGGGAAAATGAAGCTGAGCACAAGCCAGCGCATGAGCTTGTGTCCATTCCCTTCTCTCTGCTCCTGACATGGAGGTGATGTCGGGAGCTGCTTCAAGTCCCGGCTGCTGGGACTTCATCACATGGATGGACGGTCGCTGGAACTGTCAGCTGAAGCAATCACTTTCTCCCTGAAGTTGTTTCATCCCATAGAGAAGTTTTACCACAGCAACAGACATGAAAAGGTGTCAAGTCCTCTGGGCATGGGTGCAGGAGGAGGAGAGGGACAAAGGGGTAGCACCAGCTAAGAGACAGCCTGGGATGCCCTCAGTGTCACTGGAACAGTGGGGAGGATGCTGCTGAGTGTGCCCGAGCTTTCTTACCTGCTCTCACTGGCATCTACACCACAACCTCTCAGTTTATCCTCTAGGAGGCAGCGGGATGAGGGCGAGGTGGGGCCACAGTGGCCTGGTGCAGAGACAAGGCCACAGCTGGGATGAACAGCAGGAGGCACTTTCCCCTCAGCACCAGCAAGGTGCCTTTTTCCTCATCCAGCCTGATTAATTCAGGCGACTGCTTATGAACCAGTGCATCATGTCCCTCCCCGAATATGGAGAGCAGTTAAAGAAGATTCTAGATTCCAGCCACATCTTATCACCGCCTGATCGATCACGAGAGGTACAATCCACCCGCTTCTTTGAGTGAATCAATGCCGCGCTCACCTGACATCTCATTCTTTGCAGTCTATCTCCACACAACTCAGAGATCTTCCTGAAACCACGTCAGGACAACTGAGTTTACCCTCAAACTATCACTGAAGCTGGGGAATAATTACTTTCTATCTAGATAATGTATGAATCTGCAATGCTGGAGAAAAGGAAAGCTGAGTAATACTGATAGGTACATATCAAATACCTTCCGAGCATCTGCATTCAGGCATGTCCTAACCCACTGGCTATACAACATTTAGATTTTATGACAAGTCCATGAAAACACGTTTCTTTTTCTGTTCAAGGAACTTTGTTTTCACCTGGAATCAGGAAACTCAAACACCTACAAGCTCATTGAATCTTGTCTTAACCCATGTCTTCCTTTGTTACGGAAGAGTGTAGTCATCGCCTTGACTCACTTTAGCTTCCTTGTCTCACTTTTATGTGGGATCAGCTAGGACACGTCTGATGCCCATTACAATCCCACCATGGAAGGGTGTGCAGAGTTGGTGCACACCAACAGGAGTGTGTGTGTGTGTGTGTGTGTGTGTTTGTGTGTGTGTGTGTGTGTGTGTAATGAGGCCCATGGATAATTCTGGAAGCACTAAGTGGAAAGCACTGAGAAAAGTTCAGGTTGTCCTGGGTCTTGGGTTCTCTGCATTTCCTCAAACACAGCAACTTTTCCTGTGTAAGTTGGATTCTCCTGTGCCATACGTAGAGTGACTAGAATGTTGCCTTTTTCTGTCTATTGTAAAATAGCTGTCTTAATTCTTTGAACATCTTGGTCATCTTACGTGAGCATGACAATGAAAGTACTAAGTCCACATTGACTCAATCAATGGACATGCAGAAATAACACAGCATGAGAGGATGTCTCTGGGATCCAGATGTACCTAGAGTATCCATGGCTCAATTGGAGATGACACAAAGTTAGTGTCTCCTAAACTAACGTTCACACCTTCTTCACAAACCAAAAGTTCCAGTTGGCCCTGGTCACCCTGTCCTCTCCATGTTTGCTGTGTGTACTGATCCGTGATGTCAGATTCCCATGAGCAATCACCAGTCACCAAACGGCACTTCACTGAGAAGTAATCCTGTTGATGATAATGTGTCCTCTCTCTGACTTGTCACCATATTGAATTCAGAAAGTACATGGCTGTGCTTCTCCATGGAGAGTATTACGTTATCAGGGATAATGTTTAATTTATATCCTCATTGTGTCCCTTTTGACCTCCTCTCCTTACACTAATCATGGGTGGATGACAAAAAATCAATGGGATGACAGAAAAAGAATGGGCAGATGAAGAGGCGGGAGATGGTCAATAAAAGCATTACGGTTGAACTGGATGGATTCATTGATAAACAAATGAAAACAAGCAGGTAGGTGAAGGATGCAGCATTGCTTGAAAGGCCTGTGTGAAAGGATAGGATGACTTGATGATTCATGAAGGGTGGGTAAATTGAAACTAGGATTAAATATTTTAGATGTGTCTCTACGTTACTGATGAAAATAGTGGAAAGAATACATCCTTAGGGTGAATGGACAAATGAGAGGTCAGTGGAAAGACAGATGGCTGTCCCAGAACCCCAACAGAGGCACTGTCTTAGAAAAACCTGCAGAAGAGAGATACTACTTTATAATGCTTTAAGTTAATCTCTGCATCCACTCATATCATAGTACATTTTTCCTTAAAAGCCTTATGTAGCAGGTCCTCCTCCCCAAAATTGAGTTTGGTAGTAATATGTGAGATATGCAATATTTTGTCTTACAATAGACCTGAAAATAAGACTTTTAATATATTAAGTTGTCATAAACAAGGTAGGAGCATTCCTGTAATTTATCCTTATGTTCTTATTAACATTTCAACATTTGTCATTTCATAATAATAAAAACATGAAAATATATCAATTTACATCAGGAGATTGACACGTTCTGAGAGATGAGAAACTGTCCATGTGGTTTGTGGACACAGGACAGCTGAACCAATGAAGCCTCAGATCAAGTACACGGGATGGGGGCCACTTACCATTTTCAGTGTGACCTGCATGAGCTCGTCCTCTGTCTTCTGGCGCAGGCAGTGAACCATGACAGCTGATGTGGTGGTTTTACACCCAGCAAGAGTAGCAATTTTCTGAAGAGATCACAGGAAACAGCAGAGTTTAAAAGCAATTTCCCTTCCCTACCTCTGTGTAGCTGGAGGGTTCTAGCCCATGCCTAATTTCCAAAGACATCATGGGATTGCTGAAAGAACTATAGACCACCAAGTATAGGTGTTGAGTCCTACAAAGTATAACCTCCATTACTAATCGGAACTATGGCATAATCTCATTTAATGATGTCAGTGACTCTGTTCCCTTAATACTGATAAGATGGGCACATGTCCATCCTAGAACCACAAAGGACAGGAAGAGTGTTCTTAAGGTAAAATGCCTCTAAGAGCCTGTTTGCAATGGGAATGAAAGGTTTGAAATCAAGAATTTCACTGTCTGGTTTCAGATTCCACTCCACCAGTTACATGTCACCTCAGACAACCCACTCAGTCTTTTTGTGCCTCAATTTACCCACTCAGAGATGAAGGTGATGTTTAGATGTGATGTGCACAGGAAATGGACCAGATAATGTGATTAACATGAAGATCCTTCAGAACTTGCACCTTATGGGTAAGATTTGATTCTTTAAAAAGCCCTTGCTGTTTACCTATTCTTGTTCCAAGGAAGTCTTGAGCACCTCCAATGACTATCACAGCAAGAAAGATCCTTAAAGATCCCAGGAGAGCAGAAGATAGGGTCCTGGAACTGTTCAGGATGACACCTACCTTAGCCATGGGCCTGGCATCTCTCCCATACAAACAAGGAATGAGGACAACACCACTCTGAGAAATGGCCCTGTGGAAGAGGTTCTTGGCTAGAGGAGACAATACCTGGTGGGGAGAGAAGAGAAAGAATGCTTGTGCTGAAAGGAGGGTCAGTGACTCATCTACCCTTGAAAACTTCCTCCACTTGCTGCTCTGCCTTGGTCATTCGCCTACAGACTCTGGTGCTAGAGACTTATGTCTGTAGACATAAGAGGTCCTCACATATTCAAGTATGTATCCAAGACTCCCCCTGGAACCAACACTCCACAAGAACCCCAGTAAGATAAATCCAGAGCTTCAAAGTAAATAGGAAGGATTTGGCAAATGCTATGACAATCATTGAAACTACTTTGAAGACTGTTTGGCAATTCTTAAACACAAAATTTTTTTAGAAGTTCATTTTCAAAATCTATCCTGAGGAAAGTGATTCTAGAGGCTCATAAAATAATGTATGGGCCTGGGGCTAAAAAGGAGGCTCAGAGGTTGTTAGCACTGGCTGCTCTTTGTAGAGGACCTGGGATTGATTCCCAGAATCTACCTGACAGCTAACAATTACCTATAATTCCAGTTCCAGGGATCCAATGCAGGCATTGCAGAACACAGGTACACTTACATATATGAAGACAACACACTCATATACACTTAAAAATGATGTGTGTTCCTAATATTCATAATGTTAAAAATTATAAATAGTTCGAGGTTCCAATGAGATTAAGTCAATAAACAATGGTTCTTAGTTACCTTGGAATGCTATACAATAATTTTTGAAATGATATTACAGAAGGCTGGTTGCTATTAAAGGAAATGTTTCTACAGTATTTTAATGAAAGTTTCTTAAACTGCGAAATGAAATAAGACCCAATTTAAATATGTAATAGAGAATTTTTGAATAGTTGGATAGACAGATGGAGAAGAGTTATAGAGACAGACAAGCATACAGATAAATTTGTGGGAAAGACCAGAGACAAACATGTCACTATGACCACGGTGATTATCTTTAAATAGCAGGTGATTCTTTTTTGCTTTCCTGGGTTTATTTTATCTTATATATTTTGGCATTTTCTTAGTCAATGTCTTGATATATAACCCAGAATGGGCTAGAATTGGTTCTGTAGCTCAGGCTGGCTTTGATCATGTGAACTTTAAACCTTGGTTTCCTAGATAGATAGATAGAGAGATAGGTAGATTCAAATTTGTGTCTGCAAATGCACTTTGGTGTGAATCCAGCAACTGGAGCTAGGTTAGTCTACCAAGAGTCACACCCTTACATGAGACTGACTCTCCCCATCCTAGCAGTCATCAGTTTCTGATAGTTCCTCAGGTACGGATGGGCTTTCTTACCCACTTATCCCATGTCTATGATGGGATTTTGTCTGACTTGAGCTTACGTGATTCTTGTGAATGCTGTCACCTTTTCTGTGAATTCAAATGAGTAATTTCCCACCTCTGTGGAAAGCTCCATGTTTAAAAATATTTTTATCAATCTTTCAGAATTTAATACAATGTATTCTGATCATATTCTCCGCTTTCGCAACCCAAGTCCTTTCAGATTTGCACCCCACACAATCCTTATACACCCAACATTGTATTTTTATCATTGTTTTCCCATCAAGTCCAATTTGTAATGCCTAAATACTCCTGAGTGTGGAAACTGCCCTGGAGCTTGGTCACCCTACCAGGGTAACACCACAAAGAAAACTGACTCTTCTTCTGCCAGCAACAAGCAAATGCCTACAGCTCCTCAGGCAGACAAGGGACTTATTGTCAACCAACATCCACCTTGCTGAGATCCTCTCTGGTGTGAGTTTTAGTAGGTCCTCTGAGTGCTGCCATAATTACTTTACGTTCATATGTATAACTGCCATGACATCTGGAACACATTGTTTCTTTGAAATCATCCACCACCTCTTGCTCCTGCCCTGTCTACTTACAGGCCTTTTGTCCTGTTAATGGTGCCAGGTATGGATTCCACCTCCTGGTTGGGCATTAAATCCACACACAGGGAACTTGGTTAGTCCCATAACATTGTGCCACTATAGCACTAGAGCGCATATCTTGAAAGGCCGATCCTTATTACTGCTCACATGAGCTGGGTAAGACTGATGAGTGCTATTCTCCTCCATCAGCATGTGCAACACCTACCAGCACTGTGAGAGTTAACTAAGAACAATGACGCTTCCAGATTAGCACTTGCTTGGTTTCTCCATGTTTTATGTCACTTTGTGTTGTCTTTGATGACAGGGTCTTACTCCCAACTTCTGGGAGGTAACCAAGAATGCAGCAATGGCCCACAAAGTTTGGGGGTCTATAGGAGCCCACTGGTACTGGTGTTTTTGTTTACAAGGATGAGGGGTCTAGATGGAGAATTTTCTTCATATTATAGAGTAACTCTATTTTAACTCTCTCTGTATCTCTTTATATATTAGATAATATATATTCAAACAATATATATATTTAATTCTTCCTGTTCCGTTATTCATCTTTTCCCATTTGTATCACTGTATTCTTCTTCACTCCTATCAAAGATTCCTCTCTTATGGATTTCTCCCAGTTTCCTGAATGCTATGAGTATTCCAAATTAAAATCTCATATCTGAAGATTGAATGGTAATATACACATATGAGAAAACATGGGATACTTTATCTCTACTTAAAAAAATATCAACAGTTCCTTTGTGGATTAAAGTGTAAAGTTGATGTGTATTTGAACAATGCAGTGATGGGGCTAATTTTCTGATGAACTCTGAAGCAGCTAGAGGGGTTCCAGCAGCTCCCCGTGCCCTCCATTGCTTCCCTCAGAGTCCCCCTGTCCTGTTCTCCTTACCACAAGGACACTGCCTATCCCACAGTGCAGCTGTGACCCACATCCCCCGCTGTATGGCTCCTCATTCCAGTCTCTATCTCAGTTTCTCACACATGTGCACTTCAGCCCATGCTGTCACTCAGTTCCAGACACTGGGACCTTCACTCCTGGGCATGGAAAAGCCCTTGGGCAAACTCTAAGGACCATCCTGCCTTCTCTGAGTGTTTAATCCCATCAGTGGGTAGATGTAGTCATGAAACAAGCAATTACACAGGATCTAACTCATGCTCTTCTTATTTCCTATTTGGAATTTACACCCAAAACTAGTTCTCAAGAGACATCAATCCTCATGATAACCTGATTATCAAAGAAAAAGAATTTCAATACCTGCGAAGAGGATGAATGGCATGGTGCAATCTACAGCTGATGTTTGTTACGGCCCAAGACATAAAGCTGAGCTCTGCATTTCCTAGGAGTCCAGGAAACTTTGGTCCTTAGACCTCTACCATCTAATACCGGGCAATGACTAGAGTTGACCTGAATTCAGGCATTGGAAGCAATAGTGCCTAGGGCTGAACTGGCCCATTTCCAGCAGCGCTCATCAGTAACCACATCAGGTATGGACGAGGGACTTGGTGCCAAGAATACTTACAAGAACAGAGACACTTGCACCTCCTGCTGACTCTCCAAAGATGGTCACAGATCCTGGGTTCCCTCCAAAGTTGGCAATGTTATCTTGGACCCAGCGCAGTGCAGCTATCTGGTCCAAGTAACCCCAGTTCCCTCGACTGTGTTCATCTCCGGTGCTATAAGGCAACATTGGATGGAGACAAGGGTGTCATGGATGTACCATCAGAGCCAGAGAAAGCCTGGATCTCTCAGTGAACTTTCTGAAATAACACTGGGCTCTGTATCTGTGATCTGAGTCTTCACATGCCTCTCATCCCGCCAGCAATGTTCTCTCAGAACTCTACACTTATTTTCTAGAAACTGTGTACCAAGGATCTACCATGCATCTAAGTAGGATCTACAAGTTAAATCTCATTCAAGTATTGTGGCACATGCCTTTATTCCCGGTACTTAGGAGACAGAAGCAAGTGCATCTCTATGAAACAGAGGCCAGCCTGGTCTATATAGCTAGTGCCAGGCCACTTGGAGTTTCAGAGAGACCCCATCTAAAAAATAGCTAGAGATTATCTGATAACAAAACAGATGAAATCTTTGACCTGAGTATACTCGGTCAAAGTATACTGCAGACCATAAACAGTCAGATAAATGACAGTATAGTGTCAGCAACTAGCAAAGGAAATTTGAGTAAAGAAGAAGTGGTCATGAGACTGTAAGGTGGTATTTCAGACTGCCCAACAAAGGAAGATGTCAATGAGGAGATGCCATTTCTTAGAGATATGAATAAAATAAGCATGTAGGATGTGCTGGTCAGTTTTTAATGTGAACTTGACACAACTAAGAATTATTTTATTGGCTTGCAGCCATGTCTGTTAAACACTGTCTTATTGATGATTGATTGATGATGGTTGGCAGAAGGACCCAGAATACCGTGGATGGCAACCTCCCTAGGCAGAGAGATCTGGGCTCTATAAGAAAGCTAGCTAGCATACTCCAGGGATGAAACTAATAATCAGTGTTCTCCATGATCTCAGATTCAGTTCTTGCTTGAAACCCTGCCCTGACTTCCTTCAATGATGGACTGTAGCCTGGAAGTGTAAGCCAAATAAATCTTCTCCTCCCCAAAGTTGCATTTGGTCAGTGTTTTGTCATACCAACAGAAAGCAAACTAGGACATGGGTCTTGTAAGCATCCAAAGAAGAGAATTACTGTTGGGAGAAGCAATATGTAAAAGGCTACAGGACCACAGAAACAAAGTGTGTGTTTAGCTACCGTGTGATGCAGGTGGTGCAGGTGCTATGGAACTTGGCAAGAATCTCTACCATTGCAAACAACATAGAAGCCTTGTACAAAGGAATGACTGGATTTGCCATGTCTCACAGAGCACAGGACAATTTGTGCACTAAAGCCATAGTATTAAAATAACAGATGTATAAGAGTAAAGGCTTATATAATAACCTTGCTAGACACATGGGGTTTTGACACGGGTTCTAGGAAGAAGTGGTACTTATTCCGTGTGTTTGCACATTGTTTAACAACCATCGGTTCAATATGAAAATCTTGGGTTCTCTGTTGTTGCATTATTTGACAGTGATAGGTTCTGGAATATGTGAGAGCTGGTAGACTTATTATTAGGACACTGGGGATGAACCCTTGGAAG
The DNA here is from genome assembly GCA_035773235.1 of Eospalax fontanierii. Lineage (NCBI taxonomy): Eukaryota > Metazoa > Chordata > Mammalia > Rodentia > Spalacidae > Eospalax > Eospalax fontanierii. The sequence continues at coordinate 14,866,561 of CM069552.1, forward strand.
GAATTAATGTAATCCTCCTGTGACCTCCAGCGAATGAGTTTTTATAAGAAAAGAGAGGCTATCCCCATCCTCTCTCACCTACACCTTGCCCTATCATGTGATCTGTCTCTACATGTTAAGATTTCTTTTTGGTTTCAGCACAATATTCAGCAAAAGTCTCTCACCATCGGCTCATCTGATGAATTCATAACTGTAAGCCGAATCAGTTTGAGTTCTATATAATCACAAGGCTTCAAGACTTTTGTTATATTAAAGGAAAACAGGTGAATGCAGGGACTAATATGCAGATAATGATGTCCAATATCTTACCTGAAGAATCCCCAGATGCCCAGGCGGTACTGAATGACCACCACCACCACGTTTTCATGGACAGAGAGAGGCAGTCCGTTATAGGTTGATGCCCCATCTACCACCAGTCCGCCTCCATGGATCCATACCATGACCTGAAGAAAATACAATCACACAGGTTGTAGATAACAGAATTACAAAGACTGTGGAGGTAGATCCTCTGTTTTAGTTACCTGGGCCTAGTCTATGGTTCAAGGAAGATCTCACCCGAACCACACCAGTGTCCAGCAAGACTCCAACACACAGACTCTCTCCCAGATCAGGCTCAAAATGTCATGCTCAATTTCCCTGTCTTTCTACTTGTTCTGACATCCTCTGATGACGTCAGATGAGGTCAGACACCCATTCAGGATGGTATGGTCATAGGCAATGACTTCAAATTCATAAAATTGTCATAAGGAACATCAAAGCCTGAGGATGTCTTTTGTTACCCGTAATACCATGGGGAATTCCTGGAACATGCAGGCACCTAAACATAAGAAAGAGCCCAGCCATGTATTGTCCTATATCAAATAACAGTAAGTCTTCAGGGACACATAAAACTTCTCTGTGAGTGATTCTTTGAGGAGGAAACACCACCCTGATGCTGCGCCCTTCTAAAATGCCTCGTCAGCACACCCGGACCCTTGAACCCTGCTGAGCGCAGCTCATCTCTATTTCTCCATCAGTTCTTCAGACCTTGGAAATGTTAGGTCAGAACCTACTGTGTTCCAAGGACTCTTGATAAAATTTGAGAGTGTGGAGATGGCATAATTTGAAATTCCTGAGAGCAGGGAAGAAATGACAATGTGTAAACAATAACGGTGTTAAAAATAAAAATGAATCAAATGTGTTTTATGAAAGGAGAATTTTTAATAGTTTAATTATCATTTTTATTTTGCATATGAGTATGTTGCTTGCATGTAGTCAGGTGTACCCATATTGTGCAGTGCCCAGGAAGGCCAGAGGAGGAGTCAGATCCCCTGGTACTCCCTATGTGGGTGCTGGGACTCAAACCTGGGTCCTCTGCAAGATCAGTCAGTGCTCAGGTCTCTTATCCACTGAGCCATCTCTCCAGCCCCATAGGATAATTTTTTTAAGCAGAAGAAATAACCTCTCTCTGAAGTGGAGAAGAATAATACCCCGTGTGACAGATTAGAAAGTAAGGCAGACAGACACCTGGGAGGCAGAGGCAGGAAGAACTTTGTGAGTTCAAGGCCACCCTGGTCTACATAGCAAGCTCCAGTCCAGGCAGGGGCTACTTTTCAGGATAGCTTCAATTCTCAACTGGACACATCTTGAATGTTCAGGTGGGGAATTTCCTCTATCAGACTGGCCTGTGGGAATGTCTGTGAAGCATCTTCTTTTCCTTTCTGTCTATCTTTCTTTTCCTTCCTTCCCTCCTTCCCTTGTTTTTAAGTAGAGGAGGGTGAGCTTGCCCAACAATTAAAAGCATTGACTGCTTTTGCAGAGGAACCAGATTCAATTCCCAGAATGTACATGGCAGCTAACAACTGTCTGTAACTCCAGTTCCAGGGGATCTGAAGCCATGTTCTGACCTGTACATGAATTGAATATCATGGATGCACTTACACACATGCAGACAATACACTCATACACATAAAAAATAAATACAAATGAAATATTTAAAAATATTTCTAAATAACTTTTAATTGAATTTTTGTGAATTTTCACAAAGAAAATTTGGATTGTATATAGATTCCTGTCTGTGTCTGTGCCCATCCTTACTAACTTCCACTCAATTTCATGTATGTTAATATAATAGTATTACTTTTTCTTTTTATTTTTAAGGCCTATAGAGTTAAATTTGAGTGCTCCAGTGACCTTCCATGTGGGTTCATTTACAGGGTGAGGCATTTTCTTGATTGTTGAGTGACCTGGGAGTGCCCAGCACATGGTGGGTGATGCCACCTCTGGACAGGTGATCCCAGACGGCATAAGAAATCAGGCTGAGCACAGGTCAGAGGAGGAAGCCAGTAAGCAGCATTCTTCCATGACTGGGCTTCAGTTCCTATCTCCAGGTCCCTGCCCTGAGTTCCTGTTTGCTTCCCTCTGTGATGGACTGTAAGTCATAAGCAAAATCAAACCCTTTCCTCTTCCAGTTGACTTTGGTCAATGTTCTATCATAGTAGCAGAAACCTTACTAATGCAGGTTCTTAGTAAGAAGACTCTGTCTCAACAAAAGAAAAACAAATCAAGAAACTAAGGTAAGTTGCCTACTGAGATAACATAGCTGATGAAAGGTAGAGGCAAAGATTGACCAGGACATTGGTTCCCAAATCTGTGTTAAACTCTCTGTAAGCACCAGTTCTCAATCAGCTGCGATAATAGACACATGAGAGTGGGAAATGTGTCTGGAGATCAGATTCTTACCCTAGGAACTGGGAATGCTCAGTACAGTCCTATGTTCGAGAGACATTGGAAAGTAAGAAGCCCGTCCAGAAACCTCCACTAAACTCTGACGTAACTGGACAAACAGGGAAGGAAAATTTGCTGTTCTGGTGATTAATAAAAGCTTTGGGGTCCTGAATCAATCCTTGACCTTTTCTTCCTGCCCTCAGCCGTCTTCATCCCCTTCCAGCTGCACAGAAGATCCACCTGCTAGAACTCACGAGTCTGGACCTGTGGTCCCGGTGCTTACCGGCAATCGGCTGCTCTTCGTCAAGTCAGCAGGAGTGTAAATATTGAGGTAGAGACAGTCTTCGGAATACTTGACAGAAATGCTCTCTTTTCTGTTAGTAAAGAACTCTTCGATACCCTGTCCTAACTCTGAGTCTTGGGAACACCTGCAAGGTGAGAGGGAACACCTGAGGTTTCAATAGGAGTACGCTGGACATGTTGCTGAGACTCACCTTTTCCCTGGAAGGTTTAAGCCTGCAAATGGAGCAGCTATCAGTGCAGGAGAGGATCTCTGCTCTTCTCTGGGGTTCTCCAGAGCCTTCCAACTCTGCAGAAGGAGAATGACTGGGCACTACTTCCCTTCCCAGAGCCGTTGGAATGTTCTGGTCCTCATATGCTGGTCTGCCTTAGATGACATTCTCTGTACTGTTTGGACAGACCCTGCCCTCTGCTGGGCTTTGTACAGTGGGCTGCAGGGGGCCCATGCTCCTCCATCAGGCAGACAGGCTCTAGTTCTTGGGAGACTTCCATCAACCAGGAGAACTAGTACCAATAAAAAACATGTACCTTGTACAGGTCAGGAGTGGCATTTTATCAATAAGCTTAGTTAAATGAAATCTTAGTTATACTTCAACCCCTGACATGCTGGGTGACCTTGGGTGAATTCCTCTCCTACACTGGACCCCAATTTTCCCAGTCCAGGTGAGGCAAGTGCTGTCTCTAATGCCCTTGCTGCTCTGGCCTGCTAAGGTTCCGTCATCCTCCTAGCCCCCACATCACAGTTGGCTGCCCTGATAAGAGGTCCTAAAGGTTCAGTGCACAGTGAGGCTGATAGTAGTGAATGATCATTCTAGAGTACAAGTATTTACTGCTTGTGCAAGAAGTCAGCTAAGATTAACGTTAGTCCCAGATATCTATTATTACTCTCATTTTACAGATGAAAACATGAGGCAGGAATGTTAGACAAGAGGCCCAAGGGCAGTGGGCTAGGAAGACAGTGGGACATTTCCAAGTTCAATATCCCTAGATAATACATCAGGGTCTTACATGGGAGGGTAGGAGGTGGCGTTCTTCACATAGCTCCATGGTTCTGGGGGCTGTGGTGGAGAAAACCTCAGGGATCCAAGAGGGGGCTTGGCAAAGGGAACACCCAGGAAAACGGCCGCAGGCTGTGGGAATCCTTCTAAGCTGACATACTTCCCCAGGACTTTGCCTTGCACAGTGTTCACCACAGGTGATGAGGACGGGTGCCCTGCTGGGACAAAAGAACAGGAGGACCCATCAGAGAAGAAAGGTTAGACCTGAATTCCTGGTGGGTATTTACATTTTCTAGATGTGTGACCTTGGATAGAGTCCTGAGGAGGAGTTAAAGTCTGAGCAGAAAGCACTGGGAGCGGCTAGTGTTAACTCAGTCATGATCTTCCACCCAGGTGAAGTGGGCAGATGTTAGATTGCCCTGAGCAGAAAAGTGGATATCTAGGATGAGAGGTAAAAACAGGAAAATGGCTGCCAATTACATCATAGAGTGTGTGCACATATTGACCACATACATGTGACAGAGGTATGTTCTAATTTTAATAATACTCCTCACATACAGCCTTGCTAGGTGGAGATTTTCAAGACCAAGTTATTGATGTGGAAGCAGGAAATACAAGCATCGTGAAAGAACTTCCTAAAATGGAAATGAGGAGGCCGTGGCCAGGGTAACCAGCAGCATGGAAATTCCAGCCCTTGGTATGAAACCTGTTACTCCGTTGTCACAGTAACACACAGCCAGAGAGGAGAGAGGAGCTGAGAGCGGAGTGCAGCCGTGGAGACAGTAGTGAACCCGGCTGTCTTTCTGGAGCTGGAGACACACCTGGCCGTGACTGCATGATTTCCAGGGCCCTGGGCGAGTACATGTTCCTGGGAGCCTCTGTGTCATTCCATGCGGTGACACAGATATGTGCCAAAGCCCTTATCTACATCCCTGTCCTTACTGTGGCCCTGCTTTCTGTGACTGCTGCTTCCACCCTTGAGACTCTGGTGATCCAAGGGTTGCTGGCACTCCCAGGGTTCAAACACTCCAGAGCCCATACCCCAAGCCCCTGCTTAGCTGAGTCTCATATCTTAGGCCAATACTGACCTGTCTTGATCACACACAGCCAGGCACAGCCTAGTTTACCCCAAAGCCCCTGAAATAACCCTAAGTAACTAAGCCTACCTCATTTTCTTCTTCCTCCTCTCTCTAGGGAATACCATGGCAAAGGCCCTTTCTACCGTCTCTCCTTCTGCCTAGTCTCCTGATTGACCTCCATGCTCCTCCCCTCTGTCCACCCCACTGATGAACTGCCTTTCTTCAGGAACTGAGTAACAAGTTATTTCTTCAATAGCCAACAGCCCTTGGTATGATTTTACTCCAAAATTAATGTCCTTACCCAAGAATAAACAGCTCCAGAGTCCTGAGCTAGGAATCATTCCTGCACTCTGTTCAAATCAAGAGGACAAATACCCCTGGAGCCTGGGTCTGGTTTGCCACTGCTCTGCATAAATCTTCAATCACATTTGAACAGGATAAAGCATTCCCAGTGTGCATGCCAATATTTATATCCCAGAATGACTCACCGAAAGTCACAGAAGCAGTGAAAGAGATGAGGGCCAAAGCGCACAGCCACATTGTAGAAGGACGAGAGCTCCAGGGTCCAGTGCAGTGTCTGCTGCGTCCAGGGCATGTTATCCTGCTCCAGAGCTGTAGGCCCACCCCTGAAGTCCTGCCCGCTGGGCCATTTACATAAGCCAGCACAATGAAAAACCCTTATGTAGAGCTCTCTGAATGTCTACTGGGACCTCTAAGCGACACCTACCTACAGTTACTCTCTCTTATTGAACAGCCATTGCCCAACTCTCAGATTACAGAGGTCCAGAAATTAACACAACTTCTTACATAACAGGTTTCTCCCTGCTGTACTCTGACCTCAGAGCCTGTGAACTTTCCAAAGGCAGAGACTAGCAGGCAAGCACCCTGAGGCAGTGAATGCTTGATTCTGGCATCCCCAGGAACCGATGAGGATTATTATTTTTTATCTTTATAAATGATACTCAGTCTTTATGAAAGTGAAGACTGTATTTTCTTTACTATATGAGGAACTCAGAAGTCTCAAACACAGGACATATTTTCAAAAGAGCAATTTTACCCATTTATGGTAATACTTGCAACATTAGAATATAATTGGGTCACATATAATCACATATAAAAGAAACTGATCTTGAGTAAAGCCCAGAACATCGTGAAAATTTTAAGAAGTCACAGGAACAATAAACATTTGGCACATTCAAATCCAAGTATATATGAAAAATGTTTTTAAAAACTTTAGGTATGTATCCCATGAATTTCATCATTTTCTTTATCCTTGCAGGGGAAGGAAGCAGAGAAATCAGAATGGAGGTATGGTTGCAATATTGAAGAGTCAAGTAGGACAACATACTACCAACAAGTCCAAAATGAATAACATGGCTCTCAGGTGTTTTAAAACTTATGTTATTATTTTTATTTTATGGATATGATGCACTGCCTGCGTGTATGTAAGTATCCCCGTGTCATGCAATGCCCTTGGGGTCAGAAGAGGGGACAGATTCCCCTGAAACTGGAGTTACAGACTGTTGTTAGCCATCATGCTTATGCTGGGACTTGAACCCTGGTCCTTTGCTAGATTAGCCAGTGCTCTTAACCACTGAGCATCTCTCTAGCCCACTCTCAGCTTTTTTATAGTACGTTTTAGGTAACATGTTGGAAACAAACAATTTTAAATCTTGAAAATACAAAGACTTACACAAGATAAACTCTAATTGCAATTTGTTTTTTTTTGCAATTACCTAAGTGTCCCTAATACTAAAGGGATTCTCTCCTTCCAGTCTGATATGACATGAGTTCACAGGAGTAAAAGATTAACATTTAAATAAGCAACTCTACGGCCAAGTAAGGTGACACAGCTATTATTGCTGTTACTGTACAGATACCATGTGAGTTATTCATTGAATTAAATCTATCGATAAATGTGTCCATAATTATGCTTTAAATGATGGCAGCAGTGAGTATATTGGTGTAAAAGGCGTATCTTTAATCTCAAGAATATTAAAAGGCAAAAATAAGATAAGCAGAAAGCAGACAGGGTTGTTAATAGGAAAGTTAATTATTGACAGAAATATAAGAAGAAACATACTTCCTCATTCCTTTATGTGTAAATGGTAAGAAACATTTATTTGAAATAATGGACAATAACAGAGCTGGATAGTCCAACACGACCCCAATATTAAAAAAACAAAGAGTTACGCTTCAGCACAGTGTGAGATTTCACCACAGCCTCCGCAATGGCTTCTGTCCAGTGAGACTCAGTAAGACGACGACTGCGCTGCCAGGTCTGTGCAGGCCAGACTGAAATACCAGTGATCCTGATAATTATAATGAGACAGATCGTGTCAAAATAAAACATTTTTAAAAGACAAATCAAAATGCTTTAGTGACTATATTTGCAGCTCAAACTCAATCACCTTAAGTGAGATTTTTTTTTCTCCCCATTAATCACCCTTTATTTCTCTTAGGAGCAGTAGGTCATTCATACTCATCTTTGCTGCCCAGAAATTCAAAGGAAAATCCCAAAAGGATTAGTAAAGGAAAATGTAAAAATTAACAACATCCTTTAAGTTTGCTTTTAACATTGAAAAACTGTTTAAAACTTGTAATTCCCAGTAGGAAAACATTTTCTGAATGGATACCTTAATGGAAAAAAACTGGAAAATGCTTCAACTGCATTGGGTGCAGGAGGGTGGGGATTGTATTCAAAGTGGACCAGCTCTCCTGATGAGGTCAGAGGGACACTGGTTTATGTTACTGCAACATCTATGAAGTGATCTAGGCTTCAGCCAGGGCTTTGTCAAATAGGCAAATTTGGCTGACAGTTTACTAATGAGGTTCACAACCTCCTCATTGCTCTGATATTTTGACATATTTGCCAGGTTCTGGGCCACATCATGGAAGGCCACCATAATGTCTAGATCCTGCACAGCTGCAAGAACCTCTGGATTCCTGAGACTGCTGTTGAGTCCAGGCATTCCTGCCATTCTAGGCATGCCTTCCCATTCCAGACATTCCTCCAGGAAAACTGGCAGGAATCCTCCCAGAAATATTCCTAGGCATCTCCCCAAGAACCATCTGGAAAGGAGCCAAACTGAGCACTGATGGTCCCTGGCCTCTTCTTCCCTCCCATGATGTTCTCCAGCCTTCCTGACCATTTCTATCCTGTCTTATCTATTACTCTTCACTATTTCACTCAGACTTTCTCCAATGTTCAGCAATTCTCTGAGCCCGTCCTTGAACCTCTTTCAGCATTTGCTGTAAAAATAAGGATACTCATTTAGGATAGAGTAAGAAATTATGTTGTCTAGGTATGTGACAAAAGTAGGTTTTTCTCTAGGTTCTCTGACCTCTAGCCATGTGTATTTGGCTATGTTTAAAGTGCCACACATGAGTTTCCTCCCACTGAGTGGGCCTTAGATACAATTGGATACCTGTTGATTACTCCCAAGATAAAAGTGCCACTTGTGCATCAATAGAGATAGGTTAGTGTGCCAGTCATTGTTGTGTTTAGTAGTTTTTACAACTGCGTAGGACCACTGATTGGTTTTCTCCCTTGGCAGCTCGCTCTGATACAGAGAGCTAATCTTCGGGGACGAGGCTTCCAGATCAGTTCCAGCTTGATTGCTCCAAGTCCTGTTCTAAAACATGCCCTGCCTTCAGCAATAGGTCTTACCTTCACTTTTGAGGGGGAAATCAAAGACTGTGGCAATAACCCGTTCTGTTTTGGGAGTCTCTTGAACCCTCCTGTCCAACAATACAAATTGAGCTTTCCAAAACCTACCTGCGAGGATAGCTACAACCCATATAATGCCTTACCAAGAAAACTCAATTCTGGCAGGGGAGATTACTCTTTTTTTTAGTTGAATCTTTGTGAATTTCATACATCTCAATCAATCTTGATCATTCTTTTACCCCTTCCTGATCTCCCCCAGCCCATAGCCCCACACTGCAATCCATACATTCTGTCATCTATGCTAAGGCCTACTGTGTCCAGTTAGTGTCCCCAGAGGAGAGCAATTTCCTCAGTGAATGAACTTGCACTGAAGAAATTATTTTTTTTTTAATATTTTATTATTTTTATCTTATGTGTACACCCCAGAGGTCAAAAGAAGGCTTTGGACTCCCTGGAAATAGAGTTATGTGGATACTGGGAACTGAACTCAGGTCCTCTGAAAGAACAGCCAGTGTACTTAAACACTGATGCATCCCCTCAGCCCTGTGAAATTACTCTGTAATAAGCAAAAACCCACTGAAAGACTACCCCTGGACCTGCTAGTATAGCAGTTACTGTAGAAAATTTACACATATCAACCATTTCTTTGACTTTTATGATCTGAAACTTCTAAGCAAAACTTCTAACTGGATAACCTGAAGGTAAATTTCTAAACAGTGTGTGCTCTTATATGGAATATATACATTTAGGAAGATAACTTTTTTATCTTTCTTCTGGTGCTTAGGGAAGGATAAAGCCCTAACTTCGTTAAGACTCTTACTTCAGCTTGGACCTCTGCTTCCTGTCATGAAGAGAGGTATCTTTCTCCCTCACCTTGCAAGCATGTGGACCCAGAACCTCACCATCACTGTGCCTAGCAGAGCTCGCACCCGCCTGGACCCATCTTCAGCCTGGTGCCAGTGGTTGGAGTTCAGGTATTTTGGTCTCTTCCTTATTGCATTCTGCTACTGAATAAAACCTGTCTTATTATCCAAGTCAGCAAGTTTTGTACCTTACAGAGGAAAACCCCTTCTTTCCTTTGAAAACCAATGATAACTTGATTAGAATCAACTTTCTCTGATTGTAACCAATGGTGCTTCTGAGAATCAGTGTGAGGCAATGGGACCTGTGAGTCCACATCTAAGGGAGAAGTTTCTGTGCCCCAGTCAGAAACTTACTGAGCTCCAAGAACCATCCCCTTTGTAGATATCACTGGTAAATCCAGATGAAAGATTATCCTAACAGGCCTTCCCAGGCTAGGAATTGCAGCATCCATTAAGGAAAGACTAAAGAATGATGGCTAGTGGAGTTCTCAGGCTGGCACTTTTCAGTTGGGCCATTCCAGTGAATGCATCCACTACAAGATCCATGAATAACATGGGATAGCTGCTGGGGACAAAGTAGGGCTCAAGGAACAAACTCATGGGAACGTAGGTTGGAGACACAACAGGGGGTCAATGAGGGAGCATCAGTCTTTTTATACTTACTGATGGCAGAAGGCAGCCAAACTCTTGTTTGTTGATTCCCATGATGTAGGGGACAGTGTTGAAGCTCTTTTTAGCCAGAATCTTTTCTGGTGCCTTTGGCAGGAGCACTCCATCCATCACAGTTGGCACAAAGGGATATCTCTGGGCAAGGAACAGCACAGTGAAAGGAAACACACGCATCTCCCTCTCTATCTGTCTAATGGAGCAGTCAGAATATAGACAACATGACTGTGAGCAATGGCCGTGGTATCTCAGGGCCCTAAGAAGGGAGCTGAAGATCTGTGAACTACAAGGTCCCCATTTTTGAATGATGAAGGTACTGGAAGCAGTAGAGAAATGGGAAGAAATGAACATGAATCACTTATACCATTTATTTCAATTGCAATACATTATTTAGAATTAATCCTCACTATTCTTTTTAAGCTATGTCTGTAAAGTTGCCATGGATGGTAAGTTAATGAATCTTGAGTCACTGAAGCAGGAGAATTTCAGAGCTATTTTCCTGGGAACCTCTGGTCACAGCATTGCTACCACCCTTGTATCATATGCGGGTTCCAGTTTAAACATAGTTATATATCATCGATTTCTTAGAAGTAGTATATGTAAGATTTATTTTTAATAAAATATTAGGCGGGCAGGGCTTACTATTTCCACAACTTTTGTTGACATAACTCTAAATTTCTTCAGCTTCACGACATGCCATAAGTCGCAATGATTTTAACTCTCACCATTGTTATCTGAATGTTATTCCCTTCCTTTTTTTCACCTAAATAATGGCCATGGTTAGATATACCATATATTTTCTTAATTCATCTTTCTCTCCTCCACTCCCAGGATGAAATTCTCCAAGGACATATATATCACTGCTGTATTCTAGTTCCTAAATCACAACTATGATTACTAGGCAGTGACTGCTTCTTTAAAACTTGATGGATGTCCCTCCCAAAGTGACACATCTACAATGGGAACTCAACACCTAAGGCTCATGGAACCTACTGGAACTGGGAGTAAATGCTAATGCTTCTCTCAACTCACCAGGAAAGTTTCAACATGCAGCATAGGTAACTAACACAGAAGATCACAACAGGTTAAAATGTAGAGGATAAGCAATCTCACAGTGGACATTCCTGGATAGAGCTCATATTTTAAACCTCACCCACCAAGTTTTCAGTCACCATTGCAAGTGAGGGTGTAAAAAGACAGTTACCAATAGTTCTTTGGCTAAGGTTTGGGTCTGCTGTAGATAGTGACCTGTCTACAATGCAATGTCTACACTTAGACTCACAGAACATAGCAGAATGGGAGTAGAGAGAATACTAAGGCATCTTTCAACTCTCACCAGGGAAGCTTCCTCATTCATCAGACTATGATGCACACAGAAGGGCACAACTGGGTCAAAGTGTAGAAAATAAGAGACTTTAGAGACAATCTTCCTGGATAGGACTCCTATATTAAAACTTACCCACCCACAGCTCAGGAAACATTGTGTAACAGAGGCAGAAAAATTGTAAGAAATAGGATTGGTGAATGATCATAAGGAAATGGAGTCTTCCAGGCCTCTGGGAACTTGCTCATATGAACTTACAGCAATGGAGCATATGCACATGACAAATGCAATCTCAATCAGACAAAAGGCTGCATAGAACTTATACTTCCATTAGTTATGCAATGATAAGCAACTCAAAGAGTTTTCCTGAAAATGTTTTCCTGCTCTGCTGATGACCAGGAATTTCCTTCAAAGGTAGAGGGGCCTTGATACAATCCTGATGACATTGGGGGTAAAGTGAACTGTCGTGAATTCATGTTTTCTCAGATGCTGGAGCCCCCACCTACATGCATGAGTTTCAGTATAGTACCAGCTTCCCATCAAAATTGAGACATAAGAATGTAATGGGAGACCAGCAGATGAAGTCTGCTCTGACTTTGGTGCCCATTTTTAAGAAGTAGAGGCTCTTGCTAAGTATGAGATCAGAATTAAGGGATCTGAGTTCCAGTTTTGGTTTGGCAGCCCTGAAGAAGAAAATCCTCCTGCCTTCATTCCAATTTTCCAATTCAGCATAATGGGCGTGAGCTACATTGGGATGTGGCCAGACTTTCTCCTGGTCTAACGTACTTGAAGAGGGATACATAGTAATGTATCCCAGTATAAGCACTCTCACAATCCTGACCACTGACAACAAAAAGAGAAGGTGGCTCACTTGGTGGCCATCACGAAGGTGGCCCATTTGATGACAAGAATAGTACTTCCTGATTTCTCCTTTAAAACAATATGAGTATGTGAAGGTGAGGGTAGAATTGGTGTTCACCTTGAATCAGATTCATACATATTTATCTATCAACCTATCTAAGAAGATAGATAAAGTCCTTTATTTTATATATGAAATAGTTAATAATAAAATATTAAGCTATGATATACTTGGTGGTATTTAAGGAACACCTTCATGCTCTTTGTACTTTCAGAAATGTCTAATCATTTCTGAATCCTAATCACCTCATGGTTATTCATGACACATCAGTGTCCCTGGGCATCTCCTAGTAATGTGAATTCTTAGAACGTTTTCATTTTTATATTTTTCAATCTACGTGACAATGTACGTTAAACAACTAAGAAACTCAGTGATACAGTGAGGCAGGGGACTCGCTGGTTGTGTCATTTCTACCTTGAGTGGGAAGAATAAGCAGACAGATATGGAAAATAAAGGCTGCCACTCTTGAATGAGTTGCTTCCTGTTGATAAATCAGAGATCAGTTATCTTCAGTCTGAAAGTGCATACCAGCTAAGCATGACCTTGTTAAGATGCTGATTTTGATTCCAGATGTATGGAAGAGTAAGGGCCCAAAGTCTGTGTCACAGCAGATTCCTGCATGCTGTTGGTCTATGGCCCATGAGACACACTTTCAGTAGTAAAAGACAGGAGTCCTAAGTTTCAGATCTGCTGGCATTTAATTGGAGACATAAAATTAGTTATTGCCAATGGAGTAGGACCATCATCAGAAGGAACAATGTCCCAGACCAGTAGAGTTAAGAGACAGCTGAGCTTTCTCCATCTAGGATTTCCCCTGCAACTAACTACACAAAACTGTGCAGCTTCAGAGATAAGGAAGCTGTCAGGATCCCGAGTCTCTGATCTGTACCTGGAAAACAGCTGTTTTGGCTTTCCTGGGACCAAGAAATAAGTGTCTAATATTTGAGTAGCTATCCTTAACAGACACAAGCAGAATGTAGACATTTTATATTTAAGCATAATGAAAACATTCACTGCCACGGCCTGTTTCAAGGAACTCAGAATAAGAAGGGCACATTAGATGTGGGTGATTGCCATTCTGGGGTCACACAACTCCAGTGTTCTTGAGTGATTTCCACCAGCCAGGAGCTCCTATCCCTGTCAGGCAATTTTTCTTTGTTTGTGTGCTTTGTATTTTTGCTTTTGCTTTTCCTTGTTAAGACAGTGTCATCCTGCAGCCCTGGGTATCCTGGAATTTGCTTGGCAGTCCAGGTTTGTCTCAGCATTAGGCAGATCTTCCTGCCTCTGCTGCTAAGTACTAGAATAAAAGGCATGTGCCAGCAGGCCAAGCTGCTAGGTACTTTTTTGAAGTTAAGCAATGTCACTGCCTGCATGACAGGCCAAAGTTCTAGCAAGGGTTTCCAAAGTCCACTATCCTCAGGCGATATCTCATCTCTGTTGGACATAACAGTTTTTCCAGATTGTTCTCCTGGCATCGACTCCGGTCACCCATGGTGGAAGCTGACTAGTCTCATCTGGTCTTCTCTAAATAAAGCTGGGTCCTAGTAGCTACCAGCGGAGTCTCTGTTGTCTTCTGCTGGGTCTCTCAAAACGAGAATCTTACAGTCTCATCTACATAGAGAGTTCCAGGCCAGCTGCAACTACAAGAGAATCCTACTTCAAAAAAAAAAATAAATCAGTAGCATCTGTCTTATACCCTACGTGACTGCTCCTCAGGTATTATGCTTAATTAAGCAGAAAGATTCCTCAGGGGCAGAATTACAAGCAAAATGGTTTGATTTTATGCATAATCATACTATCAGTTCATTGGCCAAAGATAAGGAGGGAAGGGCTGAAGGGTCTGGTAAGGCCTCAGGAGGAAGCAGAACTTAAGAGGGATGCATTCTCTTCCCCAGGGTTACTTGACAAGCAGGCTCTTGTCTCTATCAGACCAACGTTGATCCAAAGCAGAATTGGGTAGTCAGCATCCAAGCAGCATCCTACCACCCAAACACGTTCATTAGTTCTTCCCCAAACCACCAGTGTGGCATGCTGTGGAATTTCTGGAGACCAGAGTTTCAGAGGGGGATGTTCATTAGCACGTATTGCAGGCACTGTGACAAGGAATGGAGCCTGTGAGGATAGGCCAGGACTTAGTGATAGAATCAGCTTCTGAAGATGATCTACTATGACTAAGGTTGGCCTTGACTGAGGTTCCTCATTGTTTTTATCTCTCCTCCAATATGCACATTTTTATTAGATTTCAAGAAAGTACTTATCTATTCACTGCTGTGGAGATATCTTCTCTCTCTCTCTCTCTCTCTCTCTCTCTCTCTCTCTCTCTCTCTCTCCATCCTTCCCAGGATGAGGCACATGGCTTCAGCCGGAGCCAAAGACTAAACTCTGATTTCATTTTCACAGATACAGTTTATGTTGTTCTTGTTACAATGACGTAAAAAGATGATTGTTTTCCCTTTATTGTGCTTGTACAATGTACCAAACATTTTTTCATATATATTTTTTTATTTGGATTTTTGAAATTTTCACACAACATAATTTGATGGTATTTAGATCTACACCCCTCTCTGCGCCTCTCCACACATGCAACATCAAATCAGACAAAATTCCAACATAGACAACGAGACACGGGTAAGGGATCCCAACACGACCTGAAGAAGTTTTGGCAATTGATGGCTGCTGGGAGGGAGAGAGACAGTGTCTTAGAGGGATGGGACTCTTGGTGAGACCAGCCGTTCAATCAATACTGAAGGACATTTAGGGGCACAAATAAGGCAAGGCACTCTCTCTCTCTCTCTCTCTCTCTCTCTCTCTCTCTCTCTACATATATATATATATATATATATATATGAGAGTTTTATACACTCAATAATAAGATGTTCTATTTTTGTAAAAGCTCTCCATGAAAAACCCTACACTTGACAGCAGGATCTCAAATCAGGCTAGGCCTCCTGATCAGAGCTCTACATGTTCCCTGTGTGATGGTCTCTGTGCTGCCTCTTTGGCTCTCAGCTCAGTCCAGAAAGTCACTTCCTCGTCCTTCAGCCTCTGTGCAGCCTGGGATGGGACTCCAATCTGCAGGTACCCTTCCTTCTGGTCATACTGTGGCCAATGAGGAAGCCCTTCCCCATTAGGATTCCTGTGAACAGAATTGAAAAAGAAGTTCAGCAAAGCAGTTGTGTGTCTGCATAGTGCTCTGAGACTTGCAAGGATGCCCTGGCTTATCTCTGCCAAGAAGCCCATGACCTTCCACAGATGTGCAGTTCTCCATCTCCTGGGGCAGTCTGTTGACTTTTAGAAAATTCTTCTTATGCTTTGTTTAGATTTTAAATTTCTCCAAATCCCCATGTGTTACTGGCTGATGCTGAGCTAGGAGCTAGTGGGAAGTTTAGGGAGGTTGGCGGAAGCAGGTCGTTAAAGATCTGCCCTTGAATAGTGTCAGGAGTCCACGCCTTTATCTCACTGCTTCCTGAACACAGAGCGCTGAGGAGCTGTGTTCTACCATGTGCTCCTCACCATGATGCTCTAACTCATCAAAGGCCCCAATGAAACGTTCACGAGAAACCCCAAGTCAATATAAAACTTTCATCATTTAAGTTGATGGACCTCAGGAATGTTAGCACAGTAATTGGAGATAACACATAAAACTGTTATGAGAAGTGGATCATTCTCTGATTAACCTGATGATGTTCTTCAGTAGAGTATTCAATTGCTTTCTGCAGGAATTTGGAAATATTTAGAGACGTGTGCTGCAGAAAACCCAGAATGTAGTGGGAGGCTCTAGTTGCTGTAGGCACCGAACCATAGGGAAAAGGCTTCCTAAGCCTTGAAGAACACACATCCACCAACAGCTTCCTGGACGCTGAATACGGAGTTTTAAGAATTAAGGTTTTTCCTCCTGCACTCTGGACTTGCTTTGGTCCAGTTCCATTGCTATTTGCTGCTCATCTTTTGAGGAATAGGAATGTTTCTCCATTGCTATTGTAGCAGGGAAATAAGTTATTGTTTTGTTTCCATGGACACTCACAGCAAAGGATTTCCCTGAGATGCATGTCTTGTACTTGTATGTAAAAGCAATGTCAGAAATGTTGAGGAGACAGAAATTCTTGGAGATAAGATTGTGTGGTAGACATGAGCTCTGAGGTTATAGATAGACAGAATTTAAATTCTCCCCCAAAAGCTCATGTGTTGAGGTCTTGATCCCCATCTGATGATACTATTGGGCAGGCAGAATATTTAGGATGATGCACTAGTTGTTGGAAACTGGTCATGGAGGCATGTCCATGAGGAGTATATTGAGTCCTTGGCTCTATCATCTATCTCTACTTCCTGATCACTAGGAGGTGTGGAGTTTCATCCACCAACCACTCCCCATCATGATGTTCTGTCTTGATACAAGACCAGAGTGGCCAAGTGATCAAGAACTAAAACTTCTGAATATGTAAAACAAAATTCACATTCCTTCCTTTAACTTGAACTATTTCAGAAATTTTGTCTCAGCTGCAAACC
This sequence comes from Eospalax fontanierii, assembly GCA_035773235.1. Classification (NCBI taxonomy): domain Eukaryota; kingdom Metazoa; phylum Chordata; class Mammalia; order Rodentia; family Spalacidae; genus Eospalax; species Eospalax fontanierii. Next base: position 14,883,592 of record CM069552.1, read on the forward strand.
TGATGTACCCAGCTTTCATTGATAGAGATCTATGGACTCAGGGACAGGAAGTTGAGCACTCAAACATTAGAAACTACTTTCTAGGGGCTAGTGACATTGCTCATGGTTAAGAGCACTGACTGTTCTTGCAGAGGACCCGGGTTCAATTTCCAGGACCCACTTGGCAGCTAACAACCATTTTAACTCTAGCTCCAGGGGATCCACCTCCTTCTTATCACCTCTGTGGGTGTTGCATGATACAGGTGCACATACACACATACTGGCAGTAAACAAACATACAATTAAAACAATAAATAAAATGTAAAAATAGAAGCTGCTCTCTAATAGGTATGATCCAGCACATCACATGCCCATTAGTACATCCAGCCTCACCCATGCCGAGCAAAGTTGGCCCATAATTTCATCAACATCTTGCTGAAGTTGATCTCCTCTTCTGAGGCACCATCTATGTGGAAAAAGGAATAAGCTTTGACTTCTTATGATTTGATTCAAAAAGAAGCATCGACATCAAAACTGATCACAGAAGCTAAGTGACGTTAGGGTTGGTGAGTATTTTGATAAATAAAAATGCAAAATCTTGGCCTTTAACTCATACTTAGCCAAAAATCCATCTTTTAGGAAGATCCTGGTGAGTAGACCTGCACTTTACACATAACGTTATTGTTTAAGCTCCTCCTGTTCACCTGCTGGCTAACACATTCCTCTTATGGTCCAACAATGGCCTCAAAGGCCAACAATGCTAATATTCCTCAGTCTTAGCAGAATTACTGAATTTTATGCCTTTTCTTAATCTCCTAACAGAAAAACGTTTTACAAAAAATGAAAGTGATCACAAATACAAAGATCTTAAAGTGTCACCTAGCAAGAAGACAGTCAGAGATACTAGTATATCTTGAGAGACATGAGGAACTTCACAGATAACATGCAGCTGCTGGAATTTAAGGTATTGAAGACCTTGAGAAAAGTTCCAAAAACATCATATGATCAAATATATGATATATATTACATAGATAGATTGACAGATGGGCAGAAATATGAAAGGTCTTACTCATAGTTAACAAAGTTTCCAAATTTTACCTCCTGTTTCAATCTGCTCTAAAGGAAAGAATAACTGGCAGTGGAATTCTTCCCCTACAGTAGCGTCCTGGGGGTGACTTACTACCTCTTTTACTGGGAGGTAACAGGCAGGATTCTGAGAATGACTCTGGCTGGGAACACGTAAACACAGTTCTTCATCATGTGTGTTGAAATCAGGGAAATTTGGGGGACTACCCAGTACAGCTGAACCCTCTCACAATATCAAGAAAGAAAATTCAGGAGAGATAGAAAAAATTGATCAAGATCGTCAAACCAAAACCAAAACCCAGGATTCCCAACTTGAAAGTCTGAACCAGCAAAGAACCATTACCTTGTGAAAATGGAGCTCCAAATATATAAAACAGCTCATCACCGTGGTCTCCTATCACCGTCATGGGTCTCTTGTCTGATACAAAGCTTGGTCTATACTGAAACTCATACATGTAGGTGGGGGCTCCAGCATCTGTGGAGACATCAATTTGTAACAGGTTCACATTACCAAATACACACCTGAATGGTATCAAATCTTAGGCACAACAGTTGAAACTACTCTTTATCAGGAGAGGAAGGAAGCAGTTTCAGGAGAGTCCAGGGACTTGTTAGGGTTGTGCAACTGGTTGGTATGGAATAGGGAATGGAACTAGATGTTTATTCAGTGAAAAATGAAAGGGTGCAAGGTGCAGGGAACATACACAGATGTGTGTCAGTGATGACACACAGTGCTCATTGATTGGAGAAACCCCACAATCACAATGACTGGAACCTGAGAGGACACCTATAGCTGTTGACACCAGATTCTTCCCACATAGTTTCAAAAATCAAAGGAGAGAAAATACTACCAGATTATTTTAATGAGGGCATCATTATCCAGAAGATAAAATAACATAAGCATCACGAGAAAAATTTACAGGCCAGAATCCTTAATGAACACGAATGAAAAACTCTTCAACAGTATAGTAGCAAATGCGATTCAACAAGATACTGAAAAAATAATCTTTGGGACTGGAGAGATGATCAACAGTTTAAAAATTTACTATATTACAGAAGACCTGAGTTTTATTCCCAGAACCCACAATTGCCTGTAATTCTACTTCCAGGGGACCTGACACCCTCATCTGGCCTCCACAAGTCTGTGCTCACACTCTTCTGGTAGAATTGTGTGTATATATATATATATATATATATATATATATATATATATATATATTAGTAGACACTTATCACTTGCTTATATACATAATGTCAGAGGCAAGCTTCTCATACAGAACATTCATTACGAAGAGAAATATAATTGTCGATGTTTCCCAGATATACATTATGCCAACCACAACATCTGGCCTGGCAAGACATGCCTAATGGTGCAGAAGTGGCAGGAATGTTATGGGAGTCATCATCGACTTTCTGATTGGATTTAAAGGCTACTTCACAAGATGGCACTGATGTCAGACTGAGGCATCTGGTCCTAGACAGGTTGCAGGTCACAGGGGCGACTCTGCTCCTATTATTCTACTAAATTGGCATAGTATGATACTGAATCCTAGTGACTTATTGTTACACACTTCTATTAACACATCTTTGAACTGTCACCAGAGAAATCTCATGCAGCAGACGATTATCACAAAGAGACTCATTAATGTGCGGAGAATAAGACAGTACAGAATGCTAGGCTTTTCCTACAGGGATACCTATATCACAACTCTGCCTCCCAAAGCTCAGGAATTGTTGTGGAAGAGGAAGAGGAAGTAGAAAGACTGTAAGAGCCAGAGGTGATGGAGGACCATAAGGAATCATAGTCTTCCAGAAAGCTGGGCAGTTAGTCAGATGAAATCACAGCAATGGTGACAGCATGCAGAAATCCCATGTAGCTGATGCCAGAGAAAATCCCAACATAGAGTGGTGAAAGAAGGGAAGACGCCCCAGCACTAGCTGAGCATCAGCTGGCAACGTTCAGCTATTGGGAGAGGGAAAAACAATTTTCTTTAAGGCTGTGACAGTGGGTAGGTTAGCCAGGCTGCAGGGGATGGACCCACACTAAAGGGCATTTTGGACACAAATTGTACTCAATAGGCCATAAATATATGTAGTAGAGAGAGCACACAAAATTAGGTGTCGGGGGGAGTAAGAACAGAGCAGACAGGGTGAGAGTCTAAATACGGTCAAAGTATGAAATTCCCAAATATTCATAAAAAATGAAAAAATATACAGGTCAAATCAAAGAATTTAATAGAAATGAATGAATAGACAAATAAGCACAAAATTAAAAATGGGACAAAGCCCAGCAGAGATGTCTTAGCTGAACTACAAATAAAAATAAGTGAATAAACATTACATATCAATAATCACTGGCAATATGCAATCTAAAATTACATGAGATTGCATCTGTCATGATCTAAATGGAACATGGAATTTGGGGAAACCTGGATATGTGTTGCCTCGCCATGGTCACCCATTTTTGCTCCAGAATAAAAGATCTCTCATCCCCTTATAAAAAGTACCAGCACTTGTGTTTCTAGGAAGGGCTTGATATCTGCTTCTAAAATGCTGTGTTCTCAAGTTTTTTCTTTTAACCTCCTCTATTTACCCCCAAGGGAAGCTAAGTTAATGAATCAAAGTAATTGAGAAAGCTGAGGGATAATGGGACTCAGAAAGGTGGAGAGCTCAGAGCTGTGGAGCTCAGAGCCTGGAGGACACCGGGTAATTTCAAGGTTCTGCAACATAAGGGTAGAGGGAATGGGAGCATCAGGGTAGAGCATAACCAGGCTGCTCCAATCCTAATTTCCAGCTTTCATCACGACTGGTATTTGACCGAAGAGTCATTTCAAGGGTAGGGACTGGGTCTATATTCCTCCAGATTTACCATCATTAGATCTCCGGCTCCAGAGTGCAGCTGCAGCTCAATCTCTGAGTGACCCCCTAAAATCTTCTGAGAGCTCTTGTCTCAGGCAGCTCAGACATGGCCTCCCAACTATGGAGAAACCAACCTAAAAGCCCCCCCTGTCTCCGCCCCTCCGAGCCTCATTCCTCTGAAGACTGGGGGGAAAGAAGGAGTCAAAGAGAAAAAGACCTTCCCAGACTATGCATAGACCTGCCCATGTCGGGGTGCAGGGGGGCCAGCTCAGCATCTCATTAATATGGAATTGTTCATAGGTTAATAATCTTGCATTGATTTTCCCTTAAAATATTGTTTTTGACCATTAAAGGTTCACACTCTTATAAAAAGCACATGATAAATGATCTGGTACCAAAGGGAAAAAACATGAAAAATAGAAAATTTTGGTAAGAACTTAGATAAAATGGAATCCTTTTACACTATTGGTGTGAATATATAACAGTGGACTCCTTAATAAACTGATAACTGATAATATCGCCATGATATGATCCATCAAAATCACTACTTGGAATTTACTTAAACTATTTTGAAAGCAGTTTGTTAAAGAAATGTGCGCATCCCCATGTTTGCTGGGGTACAATTCACAACAGGGTTATCCCACCTATCTGAGCTCACATACCTGTAACTTCACACTCTAATCACCCATTCTTGAGTGGTTGCCAGAAAAGCCCTGCGACACACAGCTGCCTGTTCCCCAGCTTGGTCACACTGACACATATCAAAAGTCAACCGCACACATTGACTCCTCCTCTTCTGTTCACACTTTGCTTTACCATTGTTGGTTCTGGACAATATTCTTGGTTCTATACATGACCCCTCCTTTCTCCCCCAGCTCTTCTAGGTACAAACTCTAGTGAAATTTCATTCTTCACTTGAAGACCATCAAAGACACCTTCTCCAATAGTTGCCAAGATGTCAACCAAATATCAGAGAAGGAATAACCATAGAAGATGTTGCTGCTTTTGATAGTACAACCACTTGATTATATTAAGAAATGCTGGACTGGAGAGATGGCTCAGTGGTTAAGAGCACTGGCTGATCTTCCAGAGGACCCAAGTGTGGTAGCCAACACCCATGTGGTAGCTAGCAACCACGCATTACTCCAGTTTCAAGGAATCCATTAACTGCTTCTGACCTCCTAAGGCATTGCACCACACAGGCACACTTACATACATACAGGCAATATACTCATATACATAAAATAAAAATAGGAAATAAAATATTTTTAGAAAACAACAAAAGAACTGTTAACCAGGCCTGGTGGCACATGCCTTTAATATCAGCACTTGGGAGGCAGAGGCAGACCAACCTCTGTGAGACTGAGATCAGCCAAGTCTACACTGTGAATTCTATACCATCTGGGGCCATAGGGAGACCCTATCTGAAAAATACCAAAACAAAATTTAAAAAAAGAAAGGGAAAAAAAGAAAAAAATTGCTTACCAATCTAGTAAATCATGCCTTTGAATGTGTCTATGAGACAAACAGAACATCTGGGTTCTAATCTAAGAGTAGTTTATCCACTGATGCATTCAATCTTTTAACACACTATTGGGAGGGGGTACAATGATGGACCCTATCTGAGGGTAGTAGCTCGCTGGGACCATGTGAATGTCCTGCCCTGGACCCTTTCTGCTGAAGCCACGTGGCCCCACTGTTTCCTTTCCACGCGTGAGCTGCTGTCCCACATTCTCCCAACGTCACTAATGGAAATCTGTGAGACTCTGAGCTACAATAAATGTTTCTTCCCTTAAGTTCTTTATATCAGGCTTTCTGTCACAGAAGGAAAAAAATTATCTCCATTCCTTACTAATACCCCGTGTTTCAGGGCAGGCCACGCTGTCCTCTACATGTGACAGAGTTAGCTCTTTCCCAGGCTTTTCTATTGTCACTGGAAAGAACTCTGCTCATCTTTGCAGCAAATGTAGGTGCACCAAGCTGCCAGCTCCTTGGAGAAGCATTTAGCAGATGACATGTGACTGCTGGTGGGAAGATTTAAAGCTCCTCAGCTGCACAGAGAGGACAACTCTAAGATGCCCCTCAGCTTGTTGCCCAGAGTGCTCTAACTGCAGCTGTTCGAGGTGGACACATGCTGGGAAGTTCTCTAGATGGAGCTCCATTCTTTCCCTGTGTCACCTCCTTGTCTCCCTGTGATGTTTTCCTGGATCAGCTTCTCAGTTAAACCGCCTGTGGATTTTCTCACAGACATTTACCGGCAGAACAAAAACTGCACATCATGAGCCACATGGAATTAACTTGGAAGACACGACCTTCTGCAAACTTCATATCTGTTTATGATGAGAGGTAGGCAGGTCATAGACTTAGCTGGTGAAGGTCTATCCCTCTGCAATCCTATCCCTTAGACTCACCTCGGTGGCCTCGGGACACAATCACAGATGGGACACCAAACATCGCATCTCCGATCAAGTGCAGGAGCAGGTCTTGTTTCTTCACTGGGTCATCTGTCCCTCCTAAATACTTCTCCACAGCTGCTGGAATCAGGTTCTTAGAAATATTCTGAAATGGATCAGAAAGTGACCTCTTCATTGCTGTACTCTCCAGCCAGTCAAGAAGGCCTCATTGACACTGAACGTCTTGAACACTTTGCCAAATCTTCCTGATGTTACTGAGGAAAGACTAATACAAACTTTTTAGATTCACAAGATCTTAATTTATTTTAAACCCTTAATTTTGGAGGAAGGCATCTGAGTGATATATTAATATTTTTCCACTGGCTTTGGTAGGAAAGATACCTCTGGATAAAGTCATCTGATAGCTTAGAATCTGTTCTCCAAGTGAAAGCTAGTTCCAGAAGGAAAGCTGCTTTGTTCTATGCGTCCTGGTTCTCTGGAGAAAAGCAACATTTACTATGTTTCCACGGTCTCAAGGAAAAGTGCCATTTGCATCCTCATAACTAACTTCAGAGTAAACTGCTCCAGGGAAATGAAACAACATGGTCCATAAGATTTTCTAGTCAGTGAGATTTCTTCAGAATTAAAGAATGCAAAACATCCAGTGACATACAAATCAGAGCAGTCTATGTGTCAGAAGGGCAGAGCACCTAAATTTTTAACTGTCGTGGTGAGCAGCTCTGGGATATGCCAGCCCACGATTACCTATAGAAGTCAAATGTCTCCAATCCCTACGTTGCTAGTGTTTGCTGGCGATAGCTTCCGGCTTGTTTGAGTTGCTATTTTCCAAATAAACCTTTTTCCCACCAATTTGTCCTGCAGGCAGCAGGTTTTTAAGGGTCAAAACAAACAGTTCTTACATATACAGTATAGTGGGAAAGGCAGGAAAATGGAGGAAGATCCTCAGGTGGATGCTTTTTATCGATCTACGCTGTAGGGAATTCCCATCCTTCCTTGTTAACCAATTCCCATGATTCCCTTAATACTTACGTGTATAGGCCAAGACTGCCACAGGAGAGACTGAGCTCTCTGCTGGTCCAGTTTGCCCTCAGAGAGTGGGAAGCCCATAAACTGTTAAAGAAATGATTACCCATTCATAAATGATTGGGAAATAACAAGAACAAACTAATTCAGAAGGAAACTTCTTTGATGGGCCCTCAAAGTTATGAGAATTCATGTTTGAAACCTAATGAAGCAGATAGACTTATAATCAGAAACGTAGGCAGTACAAGAAGATACTTTCATATATCAGGGTGTATATGTTATATATGTTTCTGTGCATAATGTACACCATGTATACAATATAAATATACATTATAGATACAATAGATTTATTTGCATTTTCTTGATATTGTATTTTCTGTACCTTTAAATAATATATTATACATTATATAGTACAATATCTTTGTAAGGCCAAGGTTTAATGAATATAAATTCATCTGTATATGCATTCTATATTTAAACTATAAACACAATAAGACTCCACATAGTGAAGTAACGTTCAGGCCAGTGTACTGTGGAATGAGAAACACAGGGACAGAGGACAAAAGCACAACCCTACAGGGGACAGAGGATGCCACCATCAGTCATATGGCTGGGGTTTTTGATGACCTCTGAAATTCTTCTACAGGGAGAGCTGTGTAATGCAGGTGTGCTCAGACCACGTCACAGTCTCTGCCCTCAGAGACTTCAACCAACTCCAGCTCAGCTTATGACAACTACAGGCCATGCCTTAGGATGATAACACCCTCCCTTCAGTGTCTGTCATGGAAATCACAATGCTTTCAGTTGAAATTACTCTTTTCTCCAGCTTAAATTTGGTGATGGGCAGACTGGCCTCTGAGTCGGGCTTAGACCAGTTATTTTAAGGAGCTTGAAATTACCAGTCCTTCCTCCACGCTTTGAGATATTAATTCCTCACCAAAATTATCTTCTCAAGGACTTGTGAGAAAAGGATCTTGCAACATTTTAAATCTGGTAGAAAGGTCAACAATTGGGAAAATAACTCTTGACCTCTTTTGCAGTTGTTGTGGAGCATGGAGGCCTAATTTTGGTGAGGACTTACTTCAGCTTACAGCTTTCCTTCATGTCATGATGAAAGATAAATCTGCTACTCTTGCAGGTGAGAATGAAATAAATTCAGAAATCTCTTTATATGGACACACCGCTCACACTAGGGTGCCGCTCAGCACTCACCCAAGCTTGAAACCTCCCCAAGTATTCCTGTCATGAATCTGAACTCAAGTCATGTTTTCCCTTTTGCTGTATTCAAGTTATACTACAGAATAAGATGCATCTTATTGGTTTAATCAATATCAAGCTGTGTATATTTTTGACATGCTAAAAATCTCCGTTAGCTTTTAGATACTAATTTTAACTCACACAACTGTCTCGGACTCTTGGCGATGATGCATCTGAAAGCACTTGTGAAAGATATTTTCACAGGGCCTCTGAGTTGAAGTCTAAGGTGGAAGCTGTTCTCTCACAGCCTGACTCTCCAGAGCTCCAGCTTCATTCCCTTACCAATGTCCTTGGTGGTTCTGTCTACACAATTGTTATTTCTAAGAGCCTCTCAAACCAGGAATCTCATGATTCTTTAAGAAGAGACAGTATTTGTGGATAGGAATTCTCATAGCTGAAATTCCCAGAGAACAGTTGGATCATTCTGGAGAATGTTTCCAAAGAACCATCCATTCATGTCAGTGAACATAACTTCCCTGGATTGAGGAAGACTTGGAATAGAAAGAAGCCATAGGAATAAAGTTGAGGTTGTGAGGTTGAGAATGTGTGTATGTCTGACTAAGAGACCATAGATTCTCACCAAGGGTATCACCCAGCCAAACTCATGCTTGTTGATCCCCACCATGTACGGCACCATGTTGACATTCTTCTCAGCCAGAATCTCTTCTGGTGTCTTTGGAAGCACCACTCCATCAATCACAGTGGGTAGGAAAGGATAGCTCTGGGGAAACAGAAATGCAACATCTATGTTGACACTTCTCCAGGTAACAACAGTGTCCAACCTCTGTCTGTCTGAAGGCTTGGCCAATACATAGATTCCTGTGATGATACCCTTAGGAACTAAGAGTCCTAAAGGAGGCTACATCTATGAGTCACCAAGGACAGAACTGTGACTGCGAATCCAGCAGTGATAAGGTGAAGGTGGAAGGGGACTGACAGGTGGATTTACCCACAGTAAACTATAAACCATATGACAGATATATCACAATTTCCGGATATGGCTGTAAAACTGAAGTGAAATCTTAATCACCAAATACCAAGCAGTAATGATATTTTAATCATATTTTTATGTGTCCATTCATGTTGAAAAATGTAGTACATGATATAATCTTCTTGTAAAATGTTATTCATATGTAGAATTTATTTATCATAAAGCACCATCACAGAGGGAATTCATTTATCTTGACAAAAAATACCTGTATTTTCTTTGGCTTCTGCCTTACAACTATTGTGTTGTTGTATCTCCTAATTGTTGACTCTTGGTAAGTATAGGAAGAGGAGGAATCATTGCCTTTAGTTGCACACAAACTGTTGAGACCCCAGACTCTAACAGAGAGTTCCAATCCCATGGTCACGCGGACAGCCCTGGTTAACCTCAGTGGGTCACAAAACAAAACAAATAGTCATGAATATGAGACAGAGATCTGTGGGAGCAGCGCAATGACAAAGGAGGTGGAGACGAGAGGGGTCGGTATGTATTGTGCATACGAGCAAAATAATTCAAAACAAATTTAGCTACTGCTAACAAAAATAAAATTTTGAGTGAAACTCCACACTAAAACCAAAGAATGTATAGGATAATAAAAAAAGAGCAAATAATTGTTACTGATTTTTTTAAAGAAAATAGACTACAATGAAGACATCTATGTGAGTTTGAGAGAGCAAGCAAATTAAAGGAATATATGACTATATATATATATGTATATATATATAATATATATGTATTTATATGACCTATTTAAAGAAGAGAGAGTGTTGAGGAGACACTCCGCTTATGCCTCAATGAGACCAATCTGTGACTTAATTCTGTATCTGAGAGAAATAAAAGATAAAACCAGGGTCATAACTGCTTTCAATAGGCTGGCAGTGGAGACTAGGCCTGGATATATGACTGCTGCCATGGAAACCTGTGCAGTGCAGAAGACACCATGGAAGCCGGTAACAGGACTGAAGGAAGACACAGGTGGCCATGCGGAGCAGACATTGTGTCCTCTGCAGTGATCTCTGGGCATAAATACTTCCTAGTGATCAGTGCATGAACAAAGGGGCAGAGGGTCACCATGCACCATTCTAGGACTATCAAAGAGTCCCGGGCTTTGGGGAATAGCTATGGGCAGGATAAAAGGCAAAGGTCAAGTACACTGTGAGAAGCTAGTGCATCCCTGGCAATGAGGAATGTTTTGGAGAACCAGTTCTTTGGAGGAGGATTCATCTTCAAACAAGTCCAAGATTTTAAGAAGGGAAATGAGATGTTCTCTTACTTTATAAGGCTGTGCCGATCAGAGGAGGTGCCCACATCAGCAACTCTGAGAACCTGAGCACTTGCCAGTTCCCTCTGGGATGCCAGGGCCTACACTGTGGGGCTGTTTTCATTGCCTTCCTGGGTCACAGTTGTCAAGGGCATCCTTCCTTAAGTCCTTTCTCCCACACCCAGAGCAAGTGACCTTAGTTGTTTCTTCAAAGTTCCCAAATTCCACTTTTCCGTTGATGTCTTAGAATAATCCATCAGGATTCTTTCCTGTGTTAGGGTCATGCAGGCCCCTCCCAGCTGGTATCTTCTCCCTACAATTTATTTCCACTTTGCAGTCAAAGAGACTTTAGTAAACTTGCATGCTCCTGCTATGTTCAGAACCTTCAGAGTACCAGCCCACTCCTACCGAATCACAATCCATGACTGTCAGTGACAAAGCCCACTTCCCATATCTTCTATCTCACAAGCATCAAGACTCTACTCCAAACACACTGGCCTCTTGCAGCTGGACTTTGCAGATGCTCTTCTCCCTGCTTAAACCTCCAGGTTTCCAAAAATCTGTCTTCTCTTCCAGAAATATTGACTGGAATGCCAAGTAAAAAAAGCCCTACTCCAGCTCAGCTCTTCATATAAAACCAATAGCTAATGCTCTCTTCTCCACCCACTGCTGTCTTACCTTGGCTAACCATGCTCAGATACACCACATAGTTCAGTTTGTTTTACTCTTGAAGTTCCGCAATAGAATAGAAGTTTCCAAGAAAGTTGTTCTTGTCTCTTTTACCATTGTATCTCTGTTCCTGTATCCTACCCTGGCACAGTGTACGTGCTTCTTAAAACTTTTCTGATTCTCAGAAGCCATCTAATTTCTTCTCATAGGACACATCAGGGAGGTGCTGGGGTCCAGGAAGGAGCAGAGAGAGCAGGACCTTAGATGCTGCATAGCTAATACCTCCACAGCCTGTCTACAGCTGAGAGAAATGAAGGGACAAAGGATGAGAACAGGGTGCTATAGGATTTCCTGGGAACTGGGAGGAGGGCGGTGTCCTCAGGCACTGAGATCCCAGGTTCCGTCCTCACTGAGTATCAATCCCATATTCTCTTAGGAGACCTGTGATCCTCATGATGACTCCAGGGTACCACAGTCATCTCAGTTTTATGAGCATGGAACGTCAAGTACATCCTCCTCTCACAGAGTCATGGTGGATGCAGGAACTTTCCATTAGAAATGGGGAGATGGCTCCAGGGTACACCGAGTTGTTGACTGGAAGCACTGAATTAAAAGTCAGACTATCCTGCCCTTGCCCTTGATCTTACTAGGTTTGTTACCCTGGCAAGTGATTTCCTCTCTCTGTAAACATATACACACCAAAAAAAGAAAAGAAAAATACAACCATTCTACATATGATTATTCTTCATGGAGCGTAAAGGTTAAGAATTCAGAAATGAAAGGTCCTTACCTCTCTAGGGTCTCCAAGAAAATCAACAGTTCCAAATTTCTGTGGAGACAAAAGCAGAGGAAGTGAGAAAACTTGTCTGTGGGAAAGTAGAACCTTTTAGCTTCTCCTCAGGAATATAAGGTTCTCTGACCTGATTCTTTCTAGGCTAGACCCAACTCAAGAAAACGAGGTACTAGGCCTGTGATGGTCAGCTTTAGTTGTCAACTTGACACAACCTTGAATCACCTGGGAAGATAATTTCAGTAAAGACAGTCTACACAAAGTTGGCTTATGAAATTGTCTGAAGCCAATTGTAGGATGAGCCGCTCACCGTGGGGGGATCATTCCCTGGGCAGACAGTCTTGAACTGTGGGAGAGTGGGAAAATGGAGCTGAGCACAAGCCAGCAAGTGAGCATGTGTCCATTCCCTCCTCTCTGCTCCTGACATGGAGGTGATGTCGGGAGCTGCTTCAAGTCCCGGCTGCTGGGACTTCCTCACAGGGATGGACAGTCCCTGGAACTGTCAGCTGAAGCAATCACTTTCCCCCAAAGTTGTTTCATCCCGTAAGGAAGTTTTACCACAGCAACAGACATGAAAAGGGGTCAAGTCCTCTGGGCATGGGTGCAGGAGGAGGAGAGGGACAAAGGGGTAGCACCAGCTAAGAGACAGCCTGCGATGCCCTCAGTGTCACTGGAACGATGGGGAGGATGCTGCTGAGTGTGCCCGAGCTTTCTTACCTGCTCTCACTGGCATCTACACCTCAACCTCTCAGTTTATCCTCTAGGAGGCAGCGGGATGAGGGCGAGGTGGGGAGGGCCACAGAGGCCTGGTGTGGAGACAAGTCTACAGCTGGGATGAACAGCAGGAGGCACTTTCCCCTCAGCACCAGCATGGTGCCTTTTTCCTCACTCCTGTCTCATTAATTCAGATGACTGCCTATGAACCAGTGTGTCATGTCCCTCCCTGAATATGGAGAGCAGTTAAAGACGATTCTAGATTCTAGTCACATCTTCTCACCGCCTGATTGATCAGGCCGCGGTCCAATCCACCCGTTTCTTTGACTGAATTAATGCCTTCCTGGGTCTTCACAGCTGGTTTTCTACACCTGACTTCCCCTTCCTACAGTCTATCTCCACACAAGTCCATATTGACTCAATCAATGGACATGCTGAAATAACACAGTATCAGAGGATGTCTATGGGATCCAGATGTACCTAGAGTATCCACGGCCCAGATGGAGATGACACAAACTTAGTGTCTCCTAAAATGACGTTCACACCTTCTTCACAAAGCAAAAGTTTCATCTGGCCCTGGCCGCCCTGTCCTGTCCATGTTTGCTGTGTGTACTGAACCGTGATGTCAGATTCCCATGAGCAATCACCAATCCTCAAACCACACTTCACTGAGAAGTAATCCTGTTGATAATATGTCTTGTTTCTGACTTGTCACCATATTTAATTTAGAAAGTACATGGCTGTGCTTTTCCATGGAGAGTATTACGTTATCAGTAATAATGTTTAATTTATATCCTCATTGTGTCCCTTTTGACCTCTCTCTTTATACTAATCACGGGTGGATCGATGACCTGACAGATAATGGATGGATGGATGAAGAGGCGGGGGTTGGTCAATACAAGCATTACTGTTGAACTGGATGGATTCATTGATAACCAAATGGAAACAAACAGGTAGGTGAAGGATGAAGCATTGCTTTAGAGGCCTGTGTGAAACGATAGGTTGACTTGATGATTCATGAAGGGTGGGTAAATTGAAATTAGGATTAAATATTTTAGATGTGTCTCTACGTTACTGATGAAAATAGTGGATAGAATACATCCTTAGGGCGAATGGACAGATGAGAGGTGAGTGGAAAGACAGATGGCTGTCCCAGAACCCCAACAGAGGCACTGTCTTAGAAAAACCTTCAGAACAGAGATACTGCACTGCTTCAAGTTAATCTCTGCATCCACTCATATAATAGTGACATTTTTACTTAAAAGCCTTATGTAGCAGGTCCTCCTCCCCAAAATTGAGTTTGGTAGTGATACGTAATATATGCAATATTTTGTCTTAAAATAGACCCGAAAATAAGACTTTCAATATATTAAGTTGTCATAAAGCCAGGTAGGAGCATTCATACAATTTATCCTTATGGTCTTATTAACATTTCTACATTTGAGGTATTTCATAATAAGAAACACATGAAAATATATCAATTTACATCAGGACCTTGACATGTTCTGAGAGATGAGAAACTGTCCAGGTGGTTTGGGGACAGAGGACAGCTGAACCAATGAAGCCTCAGATCAAGTACACAGGACGGGGACCACTTACCATTTTCAGTGTGACCTGCATGAGCTCGTCCTCTGTCTTCTCGCGCAGGCAGTGAACCATGACAGCTGATGTGGTGGTTTTACACCCAGCAAGAGTTGCAATTTTCTGTAGAGATCACAAGAAGCAGCAGAGTTTAAAAGCAATTTCCCTTCCCTACCTCCGTGTAGATAGTGGGTTCTAGCCCATGCCTAATTTCCAAAGAAATCAGGGGATTGCTGAAAGAACTATAGACCACCACATGTAGGTGCTGAGTCCTACAAAGTATACCCTCCATTACTAATCAGAACAATGGCATAATCTCATTTAATGATGTTGGTGACTCTGTTCCCTTAATACTGATAAGATGAGCACATGTCCATCCTAGAACCACAAAGGACAGGAAGAGTGTTCTTAAGGTAAAATGCCTCTAAGAGCCTGTTTGCAATGGGAATGAAAGGTCTGAAATCAAGAATTTCACTGTCTGGTTTCAGATTCCACTCCACCAGTTACATGTCACTTCAGACAAGCTGTGGGGAGAAATAAAGATGGCATCCTGCTGCTGCTTCCTCCTAGAGCCAGGAGGTTGCCAAGGTTACAGGAAGGAAGTATGACTGGTTGCTAAAAGCATGCAGGCCTTGTGACCTGCGTGTGATGTTTACCATGATTGGAGGCTCGCCGCCCACGACTTGACCTTTTAGGTGATTGGCTAAGCTAGGGGATATAAAAGGAGAAGAAGCCCAGGAAGAGAGAGTTAGAGTTAGAGTTGTAGTTAGTTAGTTAGTTCGAGTTACTGTTGGAGAGTTCAGGTTGCTATCAGTTAGTTGGAGTTGCTGTCTGGGGGAAGAGTTGCTGTCTTGAAAGAAGGACTGAATAAAACTGCTTGCAACCGGTATGTCTGGAGTGCGGTTTTTCCTTGCCGGTCGAGGGCCACAACAACAAGCCACTAAATCTTTTTGTGCCTCACTTTACCCACTCAGAGATGAAGGTGATGATTACATGTGATATGCAAAGGAAATGGACCAGATAATGTGATCAACATGAAAATCCTTCAGAACCTCCACCATGTGGGTGAGATTTGGTACTTTAAAAAGCTTGTTCTAAGGAAGTCTTGAGCACCTCCACTGACTATCACAGCAAGAAAGATCGTTAAAGATCCCAGGAGAGTAGAAGATAGAGTCCAGGAACTGTCCACGGTGACACCTACCTTAGCCAGGGGCCTGACATCTCTCCCATACGTACAAGGAGTGAGGACAACACCACTCTGAGAAATGGCCCTGTGGAAGAGGTTCTTGGCCAGAGGAGAAAATACCTGATGGGAGAGAAGAGAAAGAATGCTTGTGCTCAAAGGAGGGTCAGTAACTCATCTACCTTTGAAAACTTCCTCCACTTGCTGCTCTGCCCTGGTCATTTGCCTGCAGACTCTGGTGCTCTGTAGACATAAGAGGTCCTCAGAAGTGCAAGTATGTATCCAAGACTCCCCCTGGAGCTAACTTCTCCACAACACCCCCAGTAAGATAAAGCCAGAGCTTCAACGTAAATAAGAAGGATTTGGCAAATGCTATGACAATAATTGAAACTACTTTGAAGACAGTTTGGCAATTCGTAAACACAAATGTTGTTTTACAAGTTCATTTTCAAAATCTATCCTGAGGAAAGTGATCCTAGAGGCTCATAAAATAGTGTGTGGGCCTGGGGCTGAAAAGAAGTCTCAGCAGTTGTTAGCACTGGCTCTTGTAGAGGACCTGGGTTTGATTCCCAGAAACTACATGACAGCTAACAATTATCTGTAACTCCATTACCAGGGATCCAGTGCAGGCATTGCAGGACACAGGTACACTTACATACATGAAGGCAACACACTCATATACACTTAAAATGATGTATGTTCCTAATATTCACAATGTTAAAAATTATAAATAGTTCAAAGTTCCAATGAGATTGAGTAAATAAAAAATTGTACTTTGTTACCTTGGCATGCTATGCAATAATTTTTGAAATGATATTACAGAAGGCTGGTTGCTATTAAACGAAATGCTTTTACAGTATTTTAATGAAAAATTCTTAAACTGTGAAATAAAAGAAGACCCAATTTAAATATGTAATAGAGAATTTTTGAATACTTGGATAGACAGATGGAGGACAGTTATAGAGACAGACAAGCATAGAGATAACTTTGTGGTGTGGGAAAGACCAGAGACAAACATATCACTATGACCACAGTGATTGTCTTTAAATAGGAGGTGATTCTTTTTTTCTTTCCTGGGTTTATTTTATCTTATATATTTTGGCATTTTCTTAGGCAACATCTTGCAATATAGCCCAGAATGGGCTAGAGTTGGTTCTGTAGCTCAAGTTGGCTTTGATCATGTGAACTTTGAACCTTGGTTTCATATATATATATATATGCATATATGTATATATATATGTATATAGGTATATATACGTGCATATATATGTATATATGTATAAAAAGAGAGAGAGAGACAGAGAGAGAGAGAGAGTCAAATTTGTGTCCCCAAATGCCCTTTGGTGTGAATCCAGCACCTGGAGCCAGGTCAGCCTACCAAGAGACACACTCTTAAATGAGACTGACTCTCTCCATCCTAGCAGTCATCAGTTTGTGATAGTTCCTCAGGTAGGGACAGGGTTTCTAACCTGCTTATCCAATGTCTATAATGGGATTTTGTCTGACTTGAGCTTACATGATTCTTGTGAATGCTATCACCTTTTCTGTGAGTTCAAACGAGTAATTTCCCATCTCTGTGGAAAACTCCACTTTTAAAAATATTTTTATCAATCTTTCAGAATTTAATACAATGTATTCTCATCATATTTTCCACTTTCCCAACCCAAGTCCTTTCAGATTTGCACCGCCTACTTCTTATACACCTAACATTCTATTTTTGTCATTGCTTTCCCATCAAGTCCAATTTGTAATGCCTAAACACTCCTGAGTGTGGAAACTGCCCTGGACCTTGGTCACCCTACAGGGTAACACCCTAAAGAAAACTGACTCTTCTTCTGCCAGCAACAAGCAAATGCCTACAGCTCCTCAGCCAGAGAAGCGACTTATTGCCAACCAACACCCACCTTGCTAAGATACTGTCTGGTCTGAGTTTCAGCAGGTCCTCTGCATGCTGCCATAATTGCTTTAAGTTCATATGTATAACTGCCATGACATCTGAAACACATTGTTTCCTTGAAATCATCCATCATCTCTTGCTCTTGCCCTGTCTACTTACAGGTTTTTTGTCCTGCTAATGGTGCCAGGTATGGATTCCACCTCATGGTTGGGCCTTAAATCCACACACAAGGAACTTGGTTACTCCCATAACATTGTGCCACTATTGCACTAGAGTACATATCTTGAAAGGCCGATCATTAGTACTGCTCACGTGAGCTGGGTAAGACTGATGATTGCTGTTCTCCTCCAGCAGCATGAGCAGCACCTACCAGCACTGTGAGAGTTAACTAAGAACAATGACGCTTCCAGATTAGCATGTGCTTGGTTTCCCATGTCTTATGTCACTTTGTGTTGTCATTGATGATAGGGTCTTACTCTCAACTTCTGGGAGGTAACAGAATGTAGTAATGGCCCACAATGTTTGGGGGTCTATAGGAACCCACTGGCCAACAATTCAAATATAAGTAACCCATTCCTGGTACTGGTGTTTTGTTTACAAGGATGAGGAGTCTAGATGGAGAATTGTCTTCATATTATAGGGTGACTCCATTTTACTCCCTCTGTCTCTATCTCTTTGTATATTAGATAATATATATTCAAACTATATATATATATTATATATTATATGTATATATTTAATCCTTCCTGTTCCATTCCTCTTTTCCCATTTGTATCACTCTTTCTCCTTCACTCTTCTCAAATATTCCTCTCTCCTGTGGCTTTCTCCCAGTGTCCTGAATGCTATGAGTATTCCAAATTAAAATCACATATCTGAAGATTGAATGCTAATATTCACATATGAGAGAACATGGGATACTTTATCCCTACTTAAAAAAATATGAACATTTCCTTTGTGGATTAAAGTATAAAGTTGATGTGTATTTGAACAATGCAGTGATGGGGATAATACTCTGATGAATTCTGAAGAAGCTAGAGGGGTTCTGGCAGCTCCCCGTGCCCTCCATTGCTTCCCTCAGAGTCCTCCTGTCCTGTTCTCCTTACCACAAAGACACTGCCTTTCCCACAGTGCACCTGTGACCCACATCCCCTGCTGTAGGGCTGCTCATTCCAGTCTCCATCATAGTTTCTCACACATTTGCACTTCAGCCCATCCTGTCACTCACTTCCAAAGACTGGGGCCTTCACTCCTGGGCATGGAAATGCCCTTGGGCAACCTCTGAGGACGACCCTGCCTTCTCTGAGTATTTAGTCCCTTCAGTGGGTAGATGTAGTCATGAAACAAACAATTACGCAGGAAATAACTCATGCCCTTATTATTTCCTATTTGGAGTTTACACCGCAAACTAGTTCTCAGGAGACATCAATTCTCATGTTAACATGATTATCAAAGAAAAAGAATTTCAAGAACTGTGAAGAGGAGGAATGGTATGGTGCAGTCTACAACTGATGTTTGTTACAGACCAAGACATGAAGCTGAGATCTGCGTTTCCTAGGAGCCAAGGAAAGTTTGATTCTTAGAATTCTACCATCTAATACTGAGCAATGACTAGAGTTGACCTGAATTCAGGCATTGGAACAATAGTGCCTAGGGCTGAACTGGCCCATTTCCAGCAGCGCTCATCAGTAATCACATCAGGTATGGACGAGGGACTTGGTACCAAGAATACTTACAAGAACAGAGACACTTGCACCTCCTGCTGACTCTCCAAAGATGGTCACAGATCCTGGGTCCCCTCCAAAGCTGGCAATGTTATCTTGGACCCAGCGCAGTGCAGCTATCTGGTCCAAGTGACCCCAGTTACCCCGACTGTGTTCATCTCCTGTGCTATAAGACAACATTGGATGAGGAAAAGGGTGTCATGGATATAACCATCAGAGCCAGAGCAAGTCTGGATCTCTCAGTGAGCTTTCCGAAATAATACTGGGCTCTGTATCCGTGATCTGAGACCTCACATGCCTCTCATCCTTCCAGCAATGTTCTCTCAGAACTCTACACTTATTTTCTAGAAACTGTATACCAAGAATCTACCATGCATCCAAGTAGGATCTTAAAGTTAGATCTCATTCAAGTATTGTGGCACATGCCTTTATTCCCAGTACTTAGGAGACAGAGTCAAGTGCATCTCTATGAGACAGAGGCCAGCCTGGTCTACATAGCTAGTGCCAGGACAATTGGCATTTCAGAGCGACCCCATCTCAAAAAAATAGCTACAGATCATCTGATAACAAAACAGATGAAATCTTTGACCTGAGTATACTCGGCTCCTACTGCAGACCATAAACAGTCAGATAAATGACAATATAGTGTCAGCAACTAGCAAAGGAAACTTGAGTAAGGAAGTGGTCATGGGACTGTAAGGTGGTATTTCAGACTGCACAACAAGGGAAGATGTCACTGAGGCAATGCCAGTTCTAGAGATATGAATAAAATCAGCATGTGGGTTGTGCTGGTCAGTTTTTAATGTCAGCTTGACACAACTAAGAAATATTTTACTGGCTTGCAGCCATGACTGTTTTATTGACAATTATTTGATGACGGATGCAGAAGGACCCAGAACACCATGGATGGCTACCTCCCTAGTCAGAGGGATCTGGACTTTATGATAAAGCAAACCAGCATAATCCAGGGAGAAAACAAATAAGCAGTGTTCTCCATGATCTCTGATTCAATTCTTGCTTGAAACCCTGCCCTGACTTCCTTCAATGATAGATTGCAGACTGGAAGTGTAAGCCAAATAAATCTTTTCCTCCCTGAAGTTGCATTTGGTCAGTGTTTTGTTATACCAACAGAAAGCAAACTAGGACATGGGTCTTGTAAGCATCCAAAGAAGAGAATTACTGTTGAGAGAAGCAATATGTAAAAGGCTATAGGACCACTGAAACAAAGTGTGTGTTTAGCTACATGTGATGCAGGTGGTGCAGGTGTTATGGGACTTGGCAAGAAACTCTATCATTGCAAACAACATAGAAGCCTTGTACAAAGGAATGACTGGATTTGCTATGTCTCACAGAGCACAGGACAGTTTGTACATCACAGCTATAGTATTAAAATAACAGATGTATAATAGTAAATGGTTATATAATAAACTTGCTAGACACATGGCGCTGTGACAAGGTTTCTAGAAAGGAGTGGTACTTATTCTTCCTTGTGTTTGCATGTTGTTTACCAACCAGCAGCTCAATGAAAGTCTTGGGTTCTCTGTTCACTCATTATTTAGCAGTGATAGGTCCTGGAATATGTGAGACCTGGTAGACTTATTATTAGGACATGGGGATGAACTCTTGGAAGGAATTAATGTAATCCTCCTGTGACCTGATTGTTTCTCCACTGAATGAGTTTTTGTAAGAAAAGAGGGGCTATCCCCATCCTCTCTCACCGACATCTTGCCCTATCATGTGATCTGTCTCTACATGTTAAGATTCCTTTTCTGTTTCAGCACGATATTCAGCGAAAGTCTCTCACCATTAGCTCATCTGATGAATCCATAACTGTAAGCTGAATAAGTTTGAATTCTATATAATCACAAGGCTTCAAGACTTTTGTTATATTAATGGAAAACAGATGAACACAGGGCTTAATATGCAGATAATGATGTCCAATATCTTACCTGAAGAATCCCCAGATGCCCAGGCGGTACTGAATGACCACCACCACCACCTTTTCATGGACAGAGAGAGGCAGTCCATCATATATTGATGCCCCATCCAACAGAAGTCCACCTCCATGGATCCATACCATGACCTGAAGAAAAACACAACCACACAGGCCACAGACAATGGAATTACAAAGACTGTGGAGGTAGGTCCTCTGTTTTAGTTACCTGGGCCTAGTCTATGGTTCAAGGAAGATCTCACCTAAACCACACCAGTATCCAAGAAGACTCCAACACACAGTCTCTCTCCCAGACTGGGCTCAAAATGTCATGCCCAGTTTCCCTGTCTTTCTACTTGTTCTGACATTCTTTAATGACATCAGATGAGGGCGGACACCCATTCAGGATGGTATGGTCATAGGCAATGACTTCAAATTCAGAAAATTGTCATAGGGAACATCAAAGCCTGAGGATTTCTTTTGTTCCCCATAATATCATGGGGAATTCCTGGACCATGCAGGCACCGAAACATAAGAAAGAGCCCAGCCATGCATTGTCCAACATCAAATAACAGTAAGTCTTCAGTGACACATAAAACTTCTCTGTGAGTGATTCTTTGAGGAGGAAACACCACCCTGATGGGGCCCCTTTCTAAACTGCCTGTTCAGCACACCCAGATCCTTGAACCCTGCTGAGCGCAGCTCATCTCTACATCTCCATCGTGTCCTCAGACCTTGAAAATGTTAGGTCAGAACCTACTGTGTTCCAAGGACTCTTGATAAAACTTGAGAGTATGGAGATGGCATAATTTGAAATTCCTGTAGAGCAGGGAAGAAATGAGAATGTGTAAACTATAATTGTGTTAAAAATAAAAAGAAATCTAAAGTGTTTTATGAAAGAAAAATTTTTAATAGTTTAATTATTATTTTTATTTTGCATATGAGTATGTTGCTTGCATGTAGTCAGGTGTACCCATATTGTGCAGTGCCAGGAATGCCAGAGGAGGAGTCAGATCCCCTGGTACTCCCTATGTGGGTGTAGGTCCCTGCTCTGAGTTCCTGTCTGCTTCCCTCTATGATGGACTGTAAGTCATAAGCAAAATCAAACCCTTTCCTCTTCAAGTTGATTTTGGTCTGTGTTCTATCATAGTAACAGAAACCTTATTAGTACAGCTACTTACTAAGAAGACTCTGTCTCAACAAAACTAAAACAAATCAAGAAACTAAGGTAAGTTGCCTACTGAGATAACAAAGATGATGAAAGGTGGAAGCAAAGATTGACCAGGCCATCTGTCCCCAAACCTGTGTGAAACTCTCAGTCCCCACAGACTGAGGCCATGGCCCAGTGAGTCAACTGTAAGAACAGGAATCAAAGGCAGATCCAGAATTTAAACACAGACCCTGTGACTCTAGAACCTGTATCCAAAAATGGAGCATCTCCGACTCCAGACAACCAGACACCCTGTCTCCCCACACTCAGGTCCCCTGCCACCTGCCGTGGTGTCTAGACAGAGTCATCTCAGAAGGAAAGCTGAGTATAAGGGCTGGTGGACAGTGACGTGCTGCAGAGGTTGTGATAAGTCTGTGCAAACCCCTTGGCAAGGATCTTTGAGACAGGGCCACATGGGAATGGCTTGCATTCTTCTTCTACCAGACTCCAAGTCTGACTGTGTGTATGGGACACTGAATGCATAATACATGAATGAAGAAACCAGAGTCGGAGTGAATGAACCTTTGTCCTCCCCCTCCTTGCATGCCAAGAAGGACGTGGAGGGCCCAACAGTGGTCCCAAGTTGAAATTTTCTCACCGCACTCCAGGGCTCCATGCCACATGGTGCTCCTGGCAGACAGGCAACCTGCTAACATCTGACCTGTTATACCCCAGGGATTGTCTCTTTCCATGCAGAGTCCTCCCAACCTCTAGCCTACTAATGGCAGCCTGTCCATCACTGGCTCTTTGTTCACATGGGAAATGCTCTCCCACTTAGTCAACAGCCTGTGCCAAAAGCAATTATGGATCAAAATAAATTACAATAAAATCCAGGACTATTGACAAAAGGCAAATAAACTCTTCTGATATTGGCCCAGGCTCCCCCCTCACACCTTTGTGTCCAGCCAGCCTACCCACTGGTGCCCTGGCTTTCTCTATCAGAGCCCCAGTTTTTTCTTATATAAAGAACCACATGGAATGTTTGATTTTCTGTTTCTTTTCAGCTTAAGTTTATTTAAAATTATGCTTTGAGTCAGGAGACTGAGTAATTCATGATCCTAAGAAATGCCTCTATGTAGTCAGGCCCTTCCAGATCATAGCCCTGGCAGTTCGTGATGAAACGTCTATCCTTATAGAATTGCCTTCTCCAGAATGTCATTTAGTTTCAATCACAGAGTATATGCTTCTGAAAGTGGCTTCTGTGTATTCAATACCATCATTCATATGAGTGTATCTGTAGCTCGACCTTTTTTACTGTTAGAATTTTATTATTTGGATGTCTCAGAGTTTATGTATTTGGCCACCACAAAAAGCATGGAGTTGCATTCACGTTTTGACAATTGTAAATAACACTGCTAAACATTTGTTGTACAGCATTTTCTGTGAGCACCAGTTCTCATTGAGGTATGATAATAGATACATGAGAGTGGGAAATGTGTCTGGAGATCAGATTCTTACCCTAGGAACTGGGACTGCTCAGTACAGTCCTATGTGTGAGAGACATTGGAAAGTAAGAAGCACATTCCAGAAACCTCCACCAAACTCTGACGTCACTGGACAAACAGGGAAGCAGAATTTGCTGTTCTGGTGATTAATAAAAGCTTTGGGGTCCTGAATCAATCCTTGACCTTTTCTTCCTGCCCCCAACTGTCTTCATCTCATTCCAACTACACAGAAGATCCAGCTGCTAGAACTCACTAGTCAGGACCTGTGGTCCCGGTGATTACCGGCAGTCGGCTGCTCTTCATCAAGTCAGCAGGAGTGTAAATATTGAGGTAGAGACAGTCTTCGGAATACTTGACAGCAATGGCCTCTTTTATGTCAGTAAAGAAGTCTTCCATTCCCTTTCCTACCTCTGAGTCTTGGGAACACCTGCAAGGTGAGAGGGAACACCTCAGGTTTCAACAGGAGTAAGCTGGACATGTTGCTGAGACTCACCTTTGCCCTGGAAGGTTTAAGCCTGCAAATGGAGCAGCTATCAGTGCATGAGAGGATCTCTGCTGTTCTCTGGGGTTCTCCAGAGCCTTCCAACTCTGCAGAAGGAGAATGACTGGGCACTACTTCCCTTCCCAGAGCCGTTGGGATATTCTGGTCCTCATATGCTGGTCTGCCTTAGATAACATTCTCTGCACTGTCTGGACAGACCCTACCCTTTGCTGGGCTTTGTACAGTGGGCTGCAGGGTGCCCATGCTCCTCCATCAGGCAGACAGGCTCTAGTTCTTGGGAGACTTCCATCAACCAGGAGAACTAGTACCAATAAAAATCATGTACCTTGTACAGGTCAGGAGTGGCATTTTATCAATAAGCTTAGGAAAATGACATCTTAGTTATGCTTTAACCACTGACATGCTGGGTTATTTGGGTGAATGCCTCTCCTAAACTTGGCCCCAACTGACCCAGTTCAGGTGAAGTAAGTACTGTCCATAACACCCTCACTGCTCTGGCCTGCTAAGGTTCTGTCATCCTCCTAACCCCCAAATCACATTTGGCTGCCCTGATAAGAGGTCATAAAGGTTCAATGCACAGTAAGGCTGATAGTAGTGACTGATCTTTCTAGAGTACAAGTACTTACTGCTTGTGCAAGAAGTCAGCTAAGATTAACGTTAGTCCCAGACATCTATTATTACTCTCATTTTACAGATGAAAACATGAGGCACGAATGTTAGACAAGAGGCCCAAGGGCAGTTAGCTAGGCAGACAGTGGCACATTTCCAAGTTCAATATCCCCAAATACATCAGGGTCTTACATGGGAGGGAAGGAGGTGGCGTTCTTCACATAGTTCCATGGTTCTGGGGGCTGTGGTGGAGAAAACCTCAGGGATCCAAGAGGGGGCTTGGCAAAGGGGACACCCAGGAAAACGGCTGCAGGCTGTGGGAATCCTTCTAAGGTAACGTACTTCCCCAGGACTTTGCCTTGCACAGTGTTCACCACGGGTGGGGAGGACAGGTGCCCTGCTGGGACAAAATAACAGGAGGACCCATCAGGGAAGAAAGGTTAGACCTGAATTCCTGGTGGGTTTTTCCATTTTCTAAGGTGTGACCTTGGATAGAGTCCTGAGGAGGAGGGTAAAGTCTGAGCAGAAAGCACTGGGAGCGGCTAGTGTTAACTCAGTGATGATCTTCCACCCAGATGAAGTGGGCAGATGTTTGACTGCCCTGAGTAGAAAAGTGGGTATCTAGGATGAGAGGTGTAAACAGGAAAATGGCTGCCAATTACATCATAGAGTATGTGCACATATTGACCACCTACCTGTGACAGATGTAAGTTCTAATTTTAATAATACTTCTCACATACCGCCTTGCTAGGTGGAGATTTTCAAGACCAAGTTATTGATGTAGAAGCAGGAAATAGAAGCATCCTGAAAGAACTTCCTAAAATGGAAATGAGGAGGCCATGGCCAGGGTTACCAGCAGCACAGAAATTCCAGCCCTTGATATGAAACCTGTTACTCCATTCTCACAGTAACACACAGCCAGAGAGGAGAGAGGAGCTGAGAGCGGAGTGAAGCCGTGGAGACAGTAGTGAACCCGGCTGTCTTTCTGGAGCTGGAGACACACCTGGCCGTGACTGCATGATTTCCAGGGCCCTGTGAGAGTACATGTTCCTGGGAGCCTCTGTCTCATTCCATGCGGTGGCACAGATATGTGTCAAAGCCCTTAGCTACATCCCTGTCCTTACTGTGGCCCTGCTTTCTGTGACTGCTGCTTCCACCCTTGAGTCTCTGTTGATCCAGGGGTTGCTGGCACTCCCAGGGTTCAAACACTCCAGAGCCCACACCCCAACCACCTGCTTAGCTGAGTCTCATAACTTAGGCCAATACTGACCTGTCTTGATCACACACAGCCAGGCACAGCCTAGTTTACCCCAAAGCCCCTGAAATAACCCCAAGTAGCTAAACCTACCTCATTTTCTTCCTCGTCTCTCTAGGGAATACCATGGCAAAGGCCCTTTCTACCGTCTCTCCTTCTGCCTAGTCTCCTGATTGACCTCCATGCTCCTCCCCTCTGTCCACCCCATTGATGAACTGCCTTTCTTCAGGAACTGAGTAACAAGTTATCTCTTCAATAGCCAACAGCCCTTGGTATGATTTTACTCCAAAATTAATGTCCTTACCCAAGAATAAACAGCTCCAGAGTCCTGAGCTAGGAATCATTCCTGCACTCTGTTCAAATCAAGAGGACAAATACCCCTGGAGACTGGGTCTGGTTTGCCACTGCTCTGCATAAATCTTCAATCACATTTGAACAGGATAAAGCATTCCCAGTGTGCATGCCAATATTTACATCCCAGAAGGACTCACCGAAAGTCACAGAAGCAGTGAAAGAGATGAGGGCCAAAGCGCACAGCCACATTGTAGAAGGACGAGAGCTCCAGGGTCCAGTGCAGTGTCTGCTGCGTCCAGGGCATGTTATCCTGCTCCAGAGCTGTAGGCCCACCCCTGAAGTCCTGCCCACTGGGCCATTTACATAAGCCAGCACAATGAAAAACCCTTATCAAGAGCTCTCTGAATGTCTACTGGGACCTCTAAGCCACACCTACCTACAGTTACTCTCTCTTACTGAACAGTCATTGCCCATCTCTCAGATTACAGAGGTCCAGAAATTAACACAACTTCTTACATAACAGGTTTCTCCTGCTGTACTCTGACCTCAGAGCCTGTGAACTTTCCAAAGGCAGAGACTAGCAGGTAAGCACTCTGAGGCAGTGAAAGCTTGGTTCTGGCATCCCCAGGAAGGAATGTGGATTATTATTTTTATCTTTAGAAATGATACTCAGTCTTTATGAAAGTGAAGACTGTATTTTCTTTACTATTTGAGGAACTCAGAAGTCTCAAACACAGAACATATTTTCAGAAGAGCAATTTTACCCATTTATGGTAATATTTGCAACATTAGAATACAATTAGTCACGTATAATCAGAGTCGAAAAGAAACTGATCTTCTTGAGTAAAGCCCAAGAACATCGTGAAAACTTTAAGAACACACAGGAAAAAAAAATTGGCACATTCAAATCCAAGAATATATGATAAATGTTTTTTAAAGATTTAGGTATGTATCCCATGAATTTCATCATTTTCTTCATCCTTGCAGGGAAAGGAAGCAGAGAAATCAGAAGTGGAGGTATGATTGCAATATTGGAGAGTCGAATAGGACAACATACTACCAACGAGTCCAAAATGAATAACATGGCTGTCAGCTGTTTTAAGACATAATTTATTATTTTTATTTATTGGGTCTGGGTGTGCTGCCTGCATGTATGTAAGTATACCCGTGTCATGCACGTGAAACTGGAGTTACAGACTGTTGTTAGCCATCATGCTTATGCTGGGACTTTAACCCTGGTCCTTTACTAGAGTAGCCAGTGCTCTTAACTACTGAATATCTCTCCAGCCCACTCTCAGCTATTTTATAGTACATTTTAGGTACTATATACATTATAGTACACGTTGGAAACAAACAATTTTAAATCTTCAAAATACAAAGACTTACACAAGATAAACTCTAATTGCATTTTCTTTTGGAATTACTTAATTGTCCCTAATACCAAAGGGATTCCCTCCTTCCAGTCCTCTGATATGACATGAGTTCACAGGTGTAAAAGTTTAACATTTAAATAAGCAACTCTAGGGCCAAGTAAGGTGACACAGCCATTACCACTGTTACTCTACAGATGCCGTATGAGTTATTCATTGAACTAAATCTATCGATAAATGTGTCCATAATTATGCTATAAATGATGACAGCAGTGAGTATGTTGGTGTAAAAGGCATATTTTTAATCTCAAGAAGATTAAAGGGCAAAAATATGATAAGCAGAAAACAGACAGGGTTATTTGCTAATAGGAAAGTTAATTATTGACAGAAATATGAAAAGAAACATACTTCCTCATTTCTTTATGTGTAAATGGTAAGAAACATTTATTTGAAATAATGGATAATAACAGAGCTGGGTAGTCCAACATGACCCCAATATTAAAATACAAAGAGTTACCCTTCAGCACAGTGAGATTTAACCACCCCCTCTGCAATGGCTTCTGTCCAGTGACACTCAGTAAAGACGACGACTGCGCTGCCAGGTCTGTCCAGGCCAGACTGACATACCAGTGATCCTGGTAATTATAATGAGACAGATCATGTCAAAATGAAACATTTTTCAAAAGACAAATCAAAATGCTTTAGTGACTATATTTGCAACTCATCTCAATCACCTTAAGTGAGTTTTTTTTTTTCTCTCCATTAATCACCCTTTATTTCACTTAGGAGCATTAGATCATTCATACTCATCTTTGCTGCCCAGAAATTCAAAGGAAAATTCCAAAAGGATTAATAAAGGAAAATTTAAAAATTAGCAACATCCTTTAAGTTTGCTTTTAAGATTGAAAACGTATTTAAAGCTTGTAATTCCCAGTAGGAAAACGTTTCCTGAATGAATAGCTTAATGGGGAACCACTATAAAATGCTTCAACTGCATTTGGTGCAGGAGTGTGGGGACTGTATTCAATGCCGACCAGCTCTCCTGATGAGCTCAGAGGGACACTGGTTTATGTTACTGCTACATCCATGAAGTGATCTAGGCTGCTTTTCCTTCATCCACTGCTTTGTCAAATAGGCAAATTTAGCTGACAATTTACTAATGAGATTCACAACCTCCTCATTGCTCTGATATTTTCACATATTTGCCAGGTTCTGGGCCACATCTGAGCCTTAGTTGTAGAAGTTCCACTGTATTTGTGTCACTTAGGGCCCGGCATCTTTCAGACCAGTTGTGGAATTCTTTAATAGCCTCCATCTGTTGCAAAAAAAAAGGCTTCTTTGATGAATAGTGTATGGTACACTTGTCTGTAAATATAAGGATCCATATTTAGCATATGGTAAGAAATTTCATTTTTCTAGAGATATGATATAGGGTTTTAACTAGCATCTATGACCCCTGCAGCCTCTATATTTGGGCATAATTACAGTGCCATCCATGAGTTCCCAACTCCCTGCTGAGAGGGCTTTAAGTCCAATTAAATAGCTGCTGATTATTCCATAGATAACAATGCCAATACTGCACCAGTAGAAGTAGTTTGCTGTGCCAGCCTTGTGGTTATTAGGCCTTAGAGCTGAGTTAGACTGTTGATTGATTTTTCTCCCTTAGCAGCTTACATAGTATCCTTTAGAACTATGAGAGATAGTCTTCAGGGATAAGGCTTCCAGGTTAATTCCAGATCTATTGCTCCAAGTCCTGTGTCTGAATTATGTCCTGTCTTTAGCAGTAGAGACTTACCTTCAAGTTCTGGGAGATAACCAAGAGCTCTAGCAACAGCCTGTGTTATTTTGGGAGTCTTTTGGACTACTCTGACAAACAACTGGATGGGAAGTCTCACCTGTCTGGCACTGTGCTCCTTGCCATACAGCCACCAGGTACACACATGCACTCATGTTCAGACACAGTACGCGTATTCGCAGGGGGTTTCCGAGCCAACACATTTCCCTCTGACATCCCACCCCAACCAAGTTCCATTCACGTTTCCTCTGTCTCCCCCATCCAACTTCCCTTCTCCCCTCCCAGTCAAAGCACCTCCATTTTCTGCACCTCCCCCACACGACACCTGCCTCTCCCATCCCTCTCTCCTGAGTTCCGTTCTGTCCCTGACCCCATGGTCCTTTATATTTCATGGAGTATTCTCTACAGGGCTGGTTTGGTGGACATGAATTCTTTCAGCCTATTCATAGCATGGACAATTTTCCTTTCCTGTGTTCCCCTTCGACTACAATAGATAGTTTTGCTGGGTAATGTAGTCTGGGTTGTTATCCATGATCATTTGGAACTGGGAATACTTTGGTTCAGGCTCTTCTGTCTTTCATAGTTTGCATTGAGAAGTCAGTTGTAATCTTGATGGGTTTCTTTTATAAGTAACTTGTTGATTTTCTCTAGCAGCTTTCAGGATCCTCTTTTTATTCTGTACATTTGCTATTTTTAGTATGATATGCCATGCAAATTTTCTGGTCAGGTCCTGTCTAATTGGTGTTGCATATGCTTCTTAAATCTGTATGTGTATGTCTTTCCTTAATCTACGGAAATTTTCTTCTATTCTCCTGTTGAAGACCTGGTCAGTACCGTTGACCTGAGAGTCTTCTCTTTCCTGTACACCTATCATGCATGGATTTGATTTTTTCATGGTGTTCCACATTTCCTGCATATTCCATTCCTGTGGGTTTTTAAAAAAAATTATAGACTTTTCTTGAGGAGTCTAGTCCTTCAGCTTCGTCATGCAGTCCTTGATATTCTGTCTTCTGTTTTGTTCATCCAGTCTTGGTATTCTGTATTCTGTTTGATTCATTCTACTTGTGAGACTTTCTCTTGTTGTTTAAAATTGACTAAGTGAGGTTTTCAGTTCCATCTTAATTTCAGTTGGGGTTTTCCTCGATATTTCTATCTCTTTTGTGAATTCACTTTTCAAGTCCTGCATTATTTTTGCTATTTTGTTTAGTGGCATATTTTTATTTTCTTGAGCTTCCATCACAAGTTTATACCTTTCCCTTTGAGTCGTTTGTGTGTTGTTTAAGTTCTTTGAGCATGTTTATTATTGTTCTTTTAAATTCTGTTTCATGGGTTCCTCAGGGTGATTCTCATTGTACTACAATTCTGTAGGACTGGTGGATTTTGTTGGGTACACATTCTCTTGGTTTTTGATATCATTTGTATTTTCATGATGTCCTTTGGGCATGTGAATGTCTTTTGTTCGTTGCGTCCAGTAGGGAATTCTATTCTGCCTTTCTTTAGTTGAATTTTAATTCTATTTATACTGTTGATGTAAGTTAGCTGGGTTTTGCTCAGGTATGAAAAGTTAGTTGGGGTGTGCTTCAGGTTATTGCAGGGTAGTAGACTGGTCTGTGTAATAGGTAGATCTATGGGAGGCAGATCAAAGTGGGGCCAAGGGCAAAACGGGGGGGTGGAGACAGTCTATGGAAGGTGTAACAAACTATGCTAGAGGATTAAGCTAGTCTGGATTAGGAAGCTAGTCCAGAGATCTTACGAGGAGGGCAGGAGGGGGTCCCGGCTCAAGGCTAGAAGTTCAGAGTGCAGAGATTTGAGGAGGAGGCAGGAGGGAGTCTGGGCCCAGAGTGCAGAGAGCAAGTGGGAGCTGCTCAGGTGTCAACAATTACACTTTTCAATTGCCTTGTCCTTTCTCCTTTCTGAATACTATAGTGTGCCCATATGTGCATTTGTTTACCCATGTACGCATGTACATCACAGGCTAGGACCCCCAAGTGAGGGAAACTGTGATTTTCTACTTCCTGAGATTGGCTAGTGCGTCTTTCTTTTCTTATCTGGAGAATTTTATGTCTTTAAACCAAAGCTAAGTTTAAGTCCTACACCAATTATAAAAAACATCTGCAGTTTGAGAACTAATAAGATTCATTTTTTAAAATGCTATTGCTCCTGTATTAAAACACTAATGGAAAACTAGAACCTCGTTCATCGAAAACACAAAACTTTAAGGATAGTGTGCTGCTTTTAATGATATTGTGTAACTGACTTAAAGGACAAGGTATGTGGTGGGGTCTGAGTCTATTGTAAAAGGTATTGATCAAGCCAAGCAACCCGGGATATCCTGAAGGGACAGTAGGAGTCTGGCCTGCTCTGCCTGATGTGATAACCTAGGTCTCAGGAAGCCACTGCAGGCCTCAGCAGTTGCTTCATCTCCCCCTACCCCAACAAAGATCACCCCAGACCAGAACCAGGTTTTTGGGGTTCGTTTCCTTGTTCCTAATTTCCACCTCAGTCCTACAACCTTCCTGCCTTTACCTAAAGATCCCACCTTTAACTTTCCCACCTTCTGTAATGGCCAGAAAGGCCTCCCTATATAAACATCTGCCTTGGTTTCAATAACTGAACTGCCCACCTATGTAGTCTTCCAGGAATCCCTTCTTTACACACTTGGGGCCACCTGAGGACCTGTTCAATTATGTTCCATTCTCTGGGATGGCTGGAGCACAACAGCCATGCTGGAGATAGAGACCCACCCACAATATGTTATGTTTACATTTCACATTTGTAACTGCTTAGGAAATTGTCTTAACAGAGCGAAAGCTTATGTAGCTATTGGTTTATGTTAGAGTCTTTTAAATGACCACTTCATAGGCAACCATTTTTAAATGATTTTACTACATTTAATGCTATGTGCATCTGTAAATAGAAATGTGTATAGCTGTGTATCTGAGATTTATATATTATGCAAAAGTTTAAAGATTTAAGTGTACAAAAGTTAATACTTACTTAAGGAAAATCTGTCCTTGGCAGATTTTCATCGGGGCATTCTCTAGTGATGCAATTCTTGAAGTAAATACAGGGTCAGAGAAAAGTACTCAGCCTCTTAAAACTTCTGTAAATTCAGCCACATTACACATGAGGGAAGAAAACACAAATATCTTATCTTTACTGCTCAAATAATACCAAATCTCAGGTACCAAGATCTTTCTGGAAGCTATGTCCTTATCTAGAAGATGATCAGTAAAAGAGAACTTATGAGAATTCTCAGAGAATTTAAGGAAATTTGCTTAAGGAAACTCAATGGGCTTAAATAAACTATAAAAATTTTCTGATCTCATATACATATAATTATAAACATATAATGACACATATTCATATCAATGAACTGTAACAAAAATATCTTTAAAATAATATAATATAAAATAAAAACATCTTCTGTACCAAGGAGGTCAATTGTGTGGTCCTATGTGAATGTACTGAATCAAGGTCAAATAACCTTTCTGTGACCTCCTAGGCTATGTGACCCTTCATAGAGTATAGTCTATGGTGGCTTATTCACTTCCTGCCTCATTCTACTGTGCTGCCTCCCTGAAAGACTAGTTTATGAATGGAACCAGTTATAAAACCTCTCAGTGTGAATGAGGGCAGGGAGAGATTTACTCCAATGTTCTTTTCCTTGTTCACTCCTTGGGCAGAGCTGATGCAGGTTACTCCAGAGTATCAGAGGAGATGCTAAAGGGTTTCAAATATTTTCACTATAGTGGGGAGAGGGAGAAAGTGGCAGATCCCAGTTGCACTCCACCAGAACCATTCTGATCACCTGAAACCTAACTCAGTATTCTAATCATATAAGACCTTGCTTAATCGTACACTTTCCCTAGCTGTCTGTTTTAAAGGGAAAGTGACTATTATCCTATATGTCACAGACTGGTTTCCTGTTGTATGTGATGCTCACCATTGTGTTTTAGAAGCTTTTCTCCAGAAAAATATACTCCCTGTCATTCAGTGAGTAGATATCTGTTATGGGTTCATGGAGACAAGAAAATGCTGAGACCTCTGGCTCCCAGAGCAGCCATCTCAGAGGAAGCTTCCCCCTTAGTTTCTGGGTCTATGCTGAAAATCCCCACATGAACGTTCAGCAGTTATTCTAAATTTCTATCCTATTAGGTCTAACGCCTGGGTTAATACTCAGTGCCACTCTGTTGACTGTCTCATCTCTTGAATAGGATTTTTGTTTCTGCTTTCGCTTACAATTTTATATTTAATATTTGACAAAATGTGTAGGTAATTAGAAACCAAAGAAAATAGTTAACAAAATGATTTTCATTTTGTTAGACTTAGTCTGTGCATGCACAGGTGTGCCTGCACATTCTCTGGGGGTCTTGAATAAATCTAGCATAGCGTGTGTTATGAGTGTAGCTTGGGTCCGACTGTCACTTTGGGCAGCAGCTGCTTCTAATTCCAGTCATGGTAGCCTCTGCTTGTGCTTATTCTAATGTGCTCCTGTGAGGGTTGCTTTCTGAAAAGTTGCCTTAAAGTCTTGTTCAACTCTCAGATTTTGACCTGTTCTGTGCACCTGCCCTTCACATGATGTCTGAGTTTGCCTTCAATCTCCGTGATAAGAAAAATTGACAAAAACCAACTTGGAGAAGAAATGGTTCATGTTATCTTACATCCCCCAGGTCAAAGTTCATCACTGAAGGAGGCCAAGGCAGGAACTCAGGGCAGGAACCTGAAGCACAGCCCTTGGAGGAATGCTGCTTACTGACTGGCTCCTTTGTCCTGTGCTCAGCCTGATTTCTTATATAACACAAGACTACCTGCCCAAGGATGACTCCGCCCACATTGGGCTGGGCCCTCTCACATCACTCAACAGTAAGGAAATGCCCTGCAGGCCAATCCAGTGGAAACAGTGCCTCAATTGAGATTCCCTCTACCCTGTTTTGTGAAGTTGACAACTAAAGCTATCTAGAACCCATGGATACCTCACACTGGATATCTAATACCTGAAAACTCAAAGGTGGTACCTGGGAGTGGTGCTTTTTGTGTGTTATTTCAGTTCCAAATATAAGTGTTCCTAAATATTCAACATGAGAATTTCTTAGTAGCTCTGTCCCTCCCTCATAGTTAGCTGCTAACAATTTCTACCCAAGACACTATCCTGTCACCCTACCACAGGTGTAGATTTAATTTTTCCTGCTTTTTAAAGCCTCAGTGGGTCTTCTCCAGGTCACTGAAGGAGAGAATGTTCTCCAGTACTGAAGTGTTTCATTCATAATGCGAGCCTGAACAAAGTTCCACACCTACACCACTAGAGATGGGCTTTTCAATTCTATTTTTATTTAGATGTTTTGAGTGTTTTGCCTACATGCAAGTGCACCCAAGTTGTGTGATGCCCCATAGAGGCAGAAGAGGGTGTAGGATCCCCTGGAACTGGAGTTACAGGTGGTTGTTAGCTGTCACATGGATATTGGGAACTGAACCAGGGTCCTCTGCAAGAGCAGCCAGTGCTCTTAACCACTGAGCTATCTCTCCAGCCCTGAGATGAGCTTTTTAATGTCTTAAAATGTACCTCTGATTCTTCCATGAGCACCTGACAGACATTCATGAAAAGTCAGTGATGTGAGTAAACTCTCCCTTAAATATATAATTCCTAGAAATTTTAAACTCTCATGTTGATGCACATATCACCTATAGCACTTTAGCAAACCCCCTTGCATCCTCTCACAATTTAATGACATCTCCCAATGGAAGTTGAAAGGGAGCCAGTGTTCACATTCTTCTCCTACAGCACATTGGTTTTCTCCTTGATTTCAGGGTGACCATTTGCTAAGTCCCACCCCACAGAACGATCTTGCTATGATGATCTTTTTTCTATTTGTCCTTCTCCACCTAATGTAGATGCATTCATCCTAAGCCCCACACACAAACACTTATTTGATCTAAAAATGAACATTTATTCTCCAAACTGAGGGCACAGGTTTGAATCTTTGACTTCCTCAAACTCTGTCCATCCATACAACAAAATTCTCTAATCTCTTCAAAGATCCATCTTTGGCCAACAAGCACCTTCAGTGGGGTGGCCCATCTTGGTTCTCCTGGTCTCCCAAATCTGTTGGAACCTGCCATTCACAGCTAAGTATGCTCTGTCTGGGGTGACTTCTTGGCTGGAAGCTCAGTCCAGAAAGCCACCTCCTTATCTTTCAGCTTTTGGGCTGGCTGGATGGTGGCACCAATCTTCAGATACCCTTCATTCTGGTCATAATGTGGCCAGTCTGGCAGCCCCTTCCCATTAGGATTCCTAGAAACAGAATAGAATAGAATTCTGTAACATGTCTATGTGGCCCCCACATTTCTAGGTGATTAACAGAAGATGCCTGGATTGTCTCTGCCACACAAGATGTGGCCTGTGCACCACAGGAGACGGAGAGTGCAATACTGTCAGAGCACGGTGGTCACAGGGCTGGAACTGATCACTTACCCTTCAGAGGCCACCCCTTCCCAATGGGTATACCCACAGTCCCATCTTGCCCACCATGCTGGCACCATCTTTTGAACCAGCCTCACCCATTCCGAGCAAAGTTGGCCCAGAATTTCATCATCTTCTTGCTGAGGTTGATCTCCTCTTCTGAGGCACCATCTGTAGAAAATAAGATAGAAAGCCATTCATGATCTAGCAATAACTTGTTATAAATACTCCAAAATTACTGAGTCAAATTCTTTATTGCGTAAAATTATGCAATAAAGTTGCATGTGTATTTTGTTGTGTAGTTGATGTGTATTTTCAGTTTGAGAATGCCTGGTGTAGGACTCAGTGATGGTCATGTAGCCCATCCCTAGCTTGCTGGTTTTGTCTACCCGCCTCCCTTCTAGTTCCTTCCTTACTCAGAATGTCATTGCTACACCCCAGTAACACAATATTACTGGCTCTTGGGTATTTTCTTAATATTCCCCTCAAATCCACAGTCTGAAGGATATTGGAAGTACAAACACCTAAAATATCATATAACTCGAAGATGTCCAGAGTGTGCACTGAACAGCCATGAGGTGGGTCAAATCGCATGAGCTGTTGAGAATAAAGGCACTGAGGATATCTGTGGAAGGCTTTCTTTAAACATTCTGTTGTTAACTATGGTCTAGGTTAAATATGACTTTTAAATAGGTATGCATATAGAAAGATACAAATAACATCTGATTCACCACTAACAATGTGACCTCATCCTTGCATTCTGAGTGGGAAATCAAACAGTGGCATTCTTGTCTCCAAGTTGGACACTTAAAGGATCCACCTCTCTTAATGACATCATTGGTCAGTATCCTGAGAAAATATTGCAAGAGGCCCATGAGTATATATTTTGTTTCATGCATGTTGGAGAGGAGAAAGGTTGGAGACCTCCCAATTCCGTTTACAGTTACACTGAGTCAGGAAATGAAGACTTGATGGGCAGCCCAGTTCCGGCATGAGCAAGATCATGGTCAGTCTAACAGGCTCAGAGACTCCTAAAGACACCATCCTCTGCCAAGAATTGGCAACGTCAAAACCCTCAGCTTCAGCGCCATCCAATAAACGTGAGCCATACCAGGCCCATAAAGACAGGTCCTCAGTTCCTCATACACTTCCACTTCCTCATTCCATAACAGTGGTCTCCAATTAGGTCCGCTGCCCTGAGGGAACTCCTGTGCACTAATTAGGTGAAATCTGTCCTACCAGAACCCTGCCCACTCGCTGACTATACACACACACACACACAAACACACACAACCCTTGCCCCGAATTAAACGAGCTGTCTACTGCCACAGTCTCCCGGGTGTTTTCTTCCCGTCCTACTCATCTCTGTCCCAGAGTTAACGCAGCTTTGCCCTGTGTGAGCTGGCCAAAGCACAATGGCATACAGAGGACCCCCCACCTTCAAGCTCACAGTCAGTAAAGTACCCTTCATTACCTCTTAAAATTGGGGCACCAAAGACAGAGTAAATCTCATCTCCGTGGTCTCCGATCACTGTCTCGGGCCTCAATTCTGATGAGAAGCTTGGGTGATACTGAAACTCGTACATGTAAGTAGGGGCTCCAGAGTCTGAGGAGACATGAATTCAGCAGAGTTCATGCTAACAGACACACACCTGGATGACATCGAGACCTCACTACCTGTGCGGGAAATCCCCGGTCAGCAGCACAGCAGAAAAAGTTTCAGCAAATCTCCTTGACTTGCTTAGAGCTGCTTAACAAGTGAAAGTGGAAGCGGTGCTCGGGTCAGATGTTGATGGGATTAAAACGGAACGAATTCAATGAGCCCAAAAAGTACACTCGATGGGTGCTCCTGACAGCGCACTGCATTTGGCAGGTTTTGAACATTCCTGTTGTTCTGCTCGTTCATTCAGAGGAATGAGAAACAAATCCAAGTGCTTGCCTGAAAGTTGTATTTTTTAATTAACATTTTAAGTTAGCAAATAAAGTACTGGGCTTCATTATGATTTTTTCATGTATACTTTACTCATCTGCAGTCCCCACTTCCCTCTCCCCTTCTCAGGCTTCCCCTCCTACCAATATCTTCAATGCCACTTTTAGGACATGTGCATCCCATCATCTTATTCCTCCTCTCCTCTCTGTGAAGAGCTCTCTCCCCTCTCATCTTCATGTCCTAGCTTCATTGCTCAGCCCCAGAACGTATATTTTTTGAATCCAGGCACCCAACATGAGCGGGTAAGTCTGACTTATTTTACCTATCATGATTTTCAGTACTGCCCATTTTTTTGCAAAAGTTACAGTTCTATTTTTTTCATAGATGAATAAAGTTCCATTGTGTATGTGCCATATTTTCTCTACCCATTCCATTTGTAGACATCTAAACTGGTCCTACTTCCTAGTAAAAAGTGTGGTAATTAAACAGATATATAAGTCTATCTGTGGTAGAACTTATTTAAATACAAATACATGCAGACAGGGAACAATAAGTCTTTTGTATCTCAGGAATATCTTTAGAAAGGTATTTCTACATACTATAGAAAGCCATCATTCAGAAATAAAGTGGAAATAAACAAACAAAACCTCACAGAACTTATGGCCTCTATATGTGTTTTATAGAAATGATTGGAATTGTTTAAAGTCAAGCAAAAAGATACTAATAAACAACATGAAACGTGATTTCGCAAATTTCAAAAACCTAAATAGAACACGATTCAGAATACTCTAGGACTATAGAGAAAATGCATATGGAAATTTTATCCCTAGTTCAAAGGTTGCAAGGCCAAAACTTGCACCAACAACTATAGGCGTGCAAATAATTCACTATAGCTAAAATAAATTTTTATTATAAAATGATGTAAATTCTGACTTCAAAGACACAAGGTGTGTGAGTGGGAATGATGTATCTACAGTACTCATGTATGAAACTCTTTTGTAAAAAGTTTAAATTTTAATTTAAAAAGAATTTAAACAAACCAAAGATAGGGTTTAAAAAAATTTTTTTTAATGTCAGTAAAATGATCATTTAAGTTCCTATTGACATAAAAAACTGAATGGAATACAATTATATCATACAAAGCCAGCAAACAAAAATCAACAGTATTTCCACATACTAAAAATGACTCATGTCCCTGCAGACATGACTTTGGGCTGTATCTTTCCTGACCACTTCTTGCAGCTCTCTCTTTGCTTCATACTTGCCAGAGGATGAGCTGACTATTCTACCATGTTCTACCAAACTATCTCTAGTCTCACCTCAGGGCACATCAATGGAGTCTGCTCACCACACATTGAAACCATGACCCAAATTAGTCTCTCCTTCCTCACAATCTTTGTGTCAGGTGTTTTATCTGGGTGGGAAAACCTGACATCACCTCTGGCCCTGGTACACAGGTAGCTCTTGGCTTGAGGGTTTTCTCTGATTGCTATAAGCTGTTTTGTCCATGTGTGTGTTCGATCAAATCAAAAAGCCTTGAACTGATGACACGTGAGTACTGGTGGGCGAATACCCTCCCTTGTTGCTCTGATGGGATAAGACTGTCCTCTGCTGTTCCCAAAAGCTCCCCTGCAGCTCCAGCAGTCCACAGTGGGCATGCGCCTGGCAGGACATCATTGATGGACCTCTATCTTCTCTCTTTGTCTCTTCTCTCCCTAGTGAAGTTTCCCAGGAACAACTTCCAAATAAGTACTTGCACCTGATCCTTTTGCTGAAGTCAGCTACTAGTACAAACAGAACAGAATCCCCACTAGGTGTATGGACTCAGACTTTGAGGCTTGACAGTAAGAAGATCCCACATCTGTCTATCCCAGGAGGTAGAAATGTTAGAGACCAAAGCATGTGAGTCTGTCCAACCTCTGAGACGTACCTCTGTGGCCACGGGACATGATCACAGATGGGACACCAAATATCACATCCCCGATTAACTCTAGGAACAGCTCTCTACTTCTGTCAAGGTCCTCTGTGTCTCCTAAATACATCTCAATGGCAGCTGGAATAATATCTTCAGTGATGTTCTGAAATGGATGAAGAAGACAATGACCACCACCAATATATCTAGCCAGTTAGGAAGGCTTCATTGATTATCAACCTCTTGAGCCCTGTACAAATCCCTTCTAGAGTGGTAAAGTAAGAAACTTGAGAGAACTGGGGACAGAATTCTGGGTCCAGTCTCTCTGTCACTGTGTTGAGCTATAATTTAGGACAATCTTTGAGAATTTCTTCATTTCCCAACCAATTGCCATGAATTCCTAGACACTTACAAAAATATAAGAAGACTTCTTCAGAAGTATCATCGCCATCGTCTTGTCCAGTATGACTTCAGGGGGTGGAAACTCCATAAGCTGTTTTTTTTAAAAAAAATAGTCAAACATTGTGGATTCTTAGGAATTCATGGGAAGGAGGAACCAGGAAAGCCAACCACATGGAATGAAGTTACCAGTTGATCATTGATTGACATGAGTCTTTCATTTATTTAATAAAAATCAGTGAAACAACTGTATTTATATAGAGAAACTCAAAGGCTAGAGTGGAGACACTTTAAACACTTAACAGGTTAGGGCACAGTGCTTTCTAGACAGTAAGGGAAAAGTTAGACAAAATATAGAAGCAGAAAGCTCAGGGAGAGAGGCACAGGCCACACCCCCACAGACTCAGGTGACTGAGGATTCCAGAATCAACATTTATGACCTCTGAAATCCTCCTGTAGCAAGAGCTACACAACTCTTTGGATATACTGACACTGTCCTAATATCTGCGCTCAGGGATGTGATTCCAGTTTGGCTCTAGCAGCTTAAGACACATCCTAGAATAACCACAACCCCCTGCAATACCTGCCTGAAGGAAATTTAATGTTTCAGGTCAAATTACTGTGTCTTCCATCAAAAGCTTGCTGATAAATGATAAAAGCTTGCTGAACTCTTTCTTAGTTATCATTAATTTCTTCGATTTTTTTAAGCTGTGAAACTGCCACCTAAAACTTTTAACACAAGAACCTGAGGGTAAAATTTAAAATATTATGATCTGTTTGGAATGTAAATGCCTAGGCAGAGAATTAGTCTCCTTTCTGGTTCCTAGGGAAAGAGAGATCTAACCTTGTTAAGGGTCTTATTTCAACTTGGACCTCTGTTCCCTATCATAGAGGTGTCCTTTTTATCCTCAGATTATAGGCATATAGATTCTCCACCTTCACACCACAGTGCCCACCAGAGCTCTCCTCATCCTGGAGACATCTCCAGCCTTGGTGTCAGGCGTTTGGATCCAGGTGATGTCTGAAATTTTGCTTTCTTGCCATCCTATTACTAAATAAAATCTGTCAATGAGTTTTGCCATCTTCAAAGAGCAAAAACTCTTCCTCCATATTAGAAACAAATGGTAACTCGATCAGAATCAGCTTTCTCTGATCTTGGCAATAAAAGCACTGTGGACAACTATGGGACCTATGAATACAAGTCAAGGTGGATCCTGCTGAATCCCAGTCTGACTCTGCTGGAGCCCCAGTACTTCCCTTTCTAGATGCCCCTGGTTACTCCCCTGCACAATTAGTATGCCAATCAATTCTTCCAGATTAGAAATTACAAGATTAATTAAGGAAATAGTAATACTATTATCGGTAGAAGAACACCCACACCTACACTTCTCAGGAGACAACTGGATTATTCTAGAGAATGGTTCTTTGGAAGTTGCTGCTCATAAAAATGGAAGAAAGCGGAAATGGAAGAAAGAACTCATGAAAGCACAAGTAGGAGGGATGACAAGTGGGCAAGGGGAGAGCACGTGTCCAAGACATATGCTTATGCTCACTGTTGGAAGAATCCAGCCAAACTCTTGCTTGTTGATTCCCATGATGTAGGGAACAGTGTTGAAATTCTTTTCAGCCAGAATCTCTCCTGGTGCTTTTGGAAGCACCACTCCATCAATCACAGTTGGCAGAAGGGGATAGCTCTGGGAAAAGAGCAACACTGCTTGAGGAAACAATGACATCTCCCTCTCTACCTGTCTAAAGCAGCAGCCAGAACCCACCCCTGCCCATGACTCCAGACAGTGGCCATGGAAACTCCAGGTCCTAAGAAGGGAGGTAAAGAGTCTGTAAACCACAAAGATTCTACTTTGCAGGATCCATCCATGGTGGGAGAAAAATGGCAGGGATGGGGGCGGGGAAAGAAGTCTCAAAGTAGCAGTAAAAATGAACTTTTCCTTTACCAGTTGCTTATCTCAGGTATTTAATACATTATCAGAAAGCTAAATAGCAGAAGAAACAATGGGGAATTTTCTTACAAGCAAGGCCAGGCTTTTTCCTGATCTAGTGTGCGTTCTTGTGGGTAAGTCCTGTGGTAACATAAGGCATGGTATGAAGAAGGCAGAGAGACAGAGAGACAGAGAAGGAAAGAGAATAAGTTCAAGCATAACCCTGAGCCCGTCGGGCAGTGCACATGTGGGAACCCTGACATGGTCACCCATGATGACACTGTCCATTGAGTGTGAGCGAAAGGACACTGTGAGGCCAAGTGCTTAAGTCACAGGGTCAGGAGCATTCCCTCTTCTGTCTTTTCTTACACCTCACACAATGTCCATCAGCATGTCCTGTCAACTATTCCTTCACCAACTGTTCTGACCCTGTTAGAAATTGCTGGACTCCTTTACCTGTGTTTCCTCACTGAGTGGCCTCCCAGCTGGCCTCTGCATCTTCACCATAGCAGTCCATCTGTACATTGTTATTGATGAAAGAAACACCCACAACCTCGCCATGTCACTGTTTTGTGCAGAGCCCTGGAAACACCTCCCTCTCGCACTGCATCACGGTCAAAGCCTTTCAGTAACTGCTTTGCTCTCCACCTCTGCTACCACCCCA
Organism: Eospalax fontanierii; assembly: GCA_035773235.1. Taxonomy (NCBI): domain Eukaryota; kingdom Metazoa; phylum Chordata; class Mammalia; order Rodentia; family Spalacidae; genus Eospalax; species Eospalax fontanierii. The sequence goes on from CM069552.1 coordinate 14,926,729, forward strand.
CCACCCCGACCTCAAGCCTACTCCTCCTTTTCTGCCACCTCTCCAAACACACTTACATCCCACAGCAGACCTTTACAGCTGCTCTTCCCCTCAAGCTTCCTGACAGATGGCTTGGGTTTTTTCTTTTATTTTTCTTCTTTAAAAAATATTATACGTATTATTTTTTAATTTGTTGTGTGTATGAGTTTATTGCCTGCATGAATAAAAGTGCTCCTGTGTCATGCAATGCCCACAGAGATTGGAAAAGGGCATTGGGTTCCATAGAACTGGAGTTATGGGCTGTTCTTAGCTGCCATGTGGATGTCAGGAACCAAATCCAGATCTTCTGCAAAAGCAGCCAGTGCTCTAAACCACTGAGCCATCTCTCCAACCCGACAGCTGGCTTCTTTCCTCCAGGGCCTATCAACTCTTCAAGCTGTCTTCTGTGGTCTTTACATTCAAAATACTAACTCTGTCCCCATTTTCCACTTTATCTCTCACTTTAATTATGACCATAGACGGATACACCACCTACTCTACTAATTTATTTTTCTACTACATTTCCTCTCCCACGATGTAGTTGTTTGAGAAGGACAGACATCTCCAGCTTCATTGCTGTCTCAGCTCCTAAATCACATCCTTCCACATTGTAAGTGCTTCTTAAAATGTTACCAAATGGCTAGAAGAATTTTATCTCAGTCTCACAGGCCTTTAAGGAAAGTGCTCAGATCCCTGGGGGTAAGTGGATAAAGAGGACCGGACTATAGATGCTGAATAGCTAATGTCACCAGCCCCTGGCCACTGCTGGCCTTCCTGGTTGTTTTAACTGAGAAATGACTTTGTTTCTCTGGCCTCGAGAAGACACATACCAGAAATGACTACGATTCCACAAAGGAGAATCCTTCAGCCATAATTAAATGGAGTCTAATTTGGTTATGTATCCAAAGTTTAAATAAAAGATCCTTACCTTTTGAGTACCTTCTTGTAAACGAAGCTTTAAAAGATCCTGTGAAGACAAAGACAGAAATTGGGGTAAGAAGCCTTGCATGTATAGAGTTCATCTACTGAGTTGTGTCTCCAGTTCCTCCTGGGCTAATGTAAGAAGATCCTACAGTTTTCTGGGCGTGGACACAGGGTTGAGCAAGGTGAAGGAGGTCAGCAGCAGGAAAGCAACAGGCCTTGGGACTTAGAGTCAAGCTTGATGGAGTTTTGCAACAACAGTTTTTCTGTAGGGAAAACCTGAAAACAGGGTAACCCTACGGCAGAAATGTGGCAGCCTCTGGCATTGGAGCTGGATGCAGGATGGACCAAAAGGACAGGATGACTCCTCCCTGCTGGCCCCTTCCCCACTGTGGCTTCTTGTTTTCAGGCATCTATATGTGAGAGGGATTACCACATCCCTGAACACAGAGAATAGTTCGAAGATAGACACATGTCAGTGCCAGCCAAACGGGTTTAATCCCAACAATTGCTCAAAGCTAAGGGGTAGAAAATTTCCAAGCAGTTAACGTAGAGTGTAATTTACTGTCTGTAACAGCCCCAGAAGACAAACATGCTTCAGAGAGAGGCCAACGCAGCAGTGGAAAGCTAAGGCGCAGACTCTCAGTAGTCTTCAGAGGACCTGGGAGGAACCATGCCCTAAGACATCTGTTACTTGACAATTCTGTCACAACTCTTTCTTTTTCCTGTTCGAGGTTTCTCTTGCAATTCAAAAAATAAACCTAACTCTTCCAAGCTCACTGACATTTTTTTCCAACCCATACTTTTCTTTGTTGTGCTACCAAGACTGTAGCTATTGAAATGCTACACTTCACCTGATGAATCTGACCTGTGTGTGTCTGTGTGTGTGTGTGTGTGTGTGTTATGGTTTGAATATCAAATGTTCCCCTATAGGCTGGGGTATCGAGCATTTGGTCTCTGGGTGATAGCTCTATTTTGGGAAGTTGCATTACTTGAAGAGGCTAACTGAGGGTATGCTTCTGAAGATAATACCAACTCTCCATTCTTCTCCTTTCTCTGCTTCCATCCACCATAAAGTGCATAACCTCTTTCTCTACAAGTTCCCACGGCCAGGATGTCCTGCCAAATCATGTTGATTTAAGGAAGCATGGGCTAAATCCTTTAAAACAAAAAGTCAAATAAGACTTTCCTCTTTTAAGTTGTCTCAAATAATTCAATCATAACCATTCAAAAGTAACAAATACAATGTAAAAATGAACACAATAGAATAATCCATTGTAGATTTTAGTTCTATAATTCAGAGGTATGCTTATGTGCCATGTATGTGCGCATGTACACACACGCTGGGGTCAGTGCACAATCTCAGAAGAACTTCTGTAAGAACTCAAATATTCCCAGAGTATGTATTGGGATCTTTGGTGCATTTAGTTATTTAGTTTTCCAAAAGACATCAACAAATTCTACATGAGTCCTTCTATGCCAGATAGAGAATGGATGAAATCTTTGTATTTTCTGCTGAGTGTGGTGGCACATGCTTATAGCCTCAGGTATGAGGAGTTTGAGGTAGAAAGATCGTGAGTTCAAGATCAGCCTTGCTACAAAGCAAGTATGAAGCAGGTCTGGACTACATAGGGACATCCTGTCACAAAACACAGAAAGGGAGAAAAGTATCTATGTTTATGTTTTTTGAGCATTTTGATCACCTTTTTTTTAATCTTGATAAACTACAACCCAAGATTCAAGCCATATTGGATTTAATCCATAGATATTCAGACAGAATATGGTGCTAGAGAGTCCATAAGAGACCAAAAGTGTCCTCCGGTGTGCAAGGGTCAAAGAAAGAGGCCATCAAAGGCCCCAGTAAATTCTGAACTCGTGAAGTCACACCTTCTTGCACAAAGGGAAGAGCTCCCATTGACCTGTATGCTTTTTTCTCTATTTGCCCTGTGAGGTCCACTGTGATGATAGGCTACTATGAGTATTAATCAGTCTTCAACTATTACCTTCTCTTAGAAGCATCAACTTGTTGTTCGTAATTGATGTGTCCTCTGCTGCTAGAGAGATGGCTTAGTATTTAAGAATGCTTGCTGCTTTTGCAGAGGATCCAAGTTCCATTCCCAGCACCCACATGTTGCCTTACAATTGCCTATAATTCTATTTCAGGGAAATTCAATATTTACTTCTGGCTTTACTGAGCATCAGACATGCACATGGTAAATATACATACATAAAGACAAAACATCTCATACACATAAAACTAAAATAAATCTTTGAAAAGTATTTAGAAGAAAAGAAGAAATTCATGTGTTCTCGTTCTTAATCCTAATATACTTACCTAAGTAAGCACATGGCTGTATTTCTCGTGGATTTTTCTTGCAAATATTCACTTTATATTTCTATAGAACTTACACTATACTTATCATGGAAGGAAGGAAGAAAGGAAGGAAGGAAGGGAGGGAGGAAGGAAGGGAGGGAGGAATTGTTTAATATAGTCACTATTGGAGATTTGTGCATAAATATGGGGAAACTATAAAAGCTATCAGAAAGGTGATGGGTGAGTCATTGTTTTTAGGACTGGATGAAAATGCATATATATGTTGGCTGAATGTCTTATGGATAATGAACAGATTGCAAGTATCTGAACAGAAAATTATGGACAGATTAATAATAGACTGATACAGTGATTTCAATGACTTGAGCACATGGATGGAGGGTGGATGGATGGACGGATGGATGGATGGATGGATGAGTAAATGGGTAATGACATGGCTGTCTACAAAGTATAGTCATAGACAATTGTGTGACTACTATTATGACTTTGCAAAATTGTAAATCAACCAAAACAAGCTGCAATGTTTTGTGAAACCTTTGCTCTTAATATTTCCATTCTCAAAATTAAAAATCATAGTTACTTCTAGAAATAAGAAAGTTCAACTTCTTTATACACAACAATAAGCAAGAATGGCAAAACTCTGAAATTTTAAAAGCTGAGAAAAATTTTATGCATTTTTCCTCAGATTGCTATTAGACCTTTTATCATTCAAAATATCTTAATATAAAAGAAAAGTGTGATATTTCCAGTTGGGATCGGAGGGTAGGCACTGTTCCTGACATGTGAGAAGAGGTCTTGGGTAACCTGGGACAAAAGAAGAGCTGAATGAATGAGCATGCATCCAAACACATAGAAAGAAATCCACATACCATTTTCTGTGAGACCTCCAAGAGCTGGTCCTCTGTCTTCTGGAGTAGGCAGTGAACCAGAACAGCAGATGTGGTAGTTTTGCACTCAGAAGCAATAGCAACTTGCTACAGGAGATCGCAGAAAACAGCAGAGGTTAAACAATGTCTCTATCCTTCATCAATGTACACAGTCCTATCCTATGTCCCCTTTCTAAAGTTATCAAAGAGCGACTAAAAATGTACTTGAATAGCAGGTGTAGGTTTTGTATCCAATGAGCTGTTGCTTCTGTTATTAGTTGAATTGCGACCTGAACCATTTACATATATGATTCTGTTTCCTTATAACTTTAAAAAATAGAGTGTTATAAAGTTAGTATGTTGTATTAAGAGAGGCCATGTGCAGTAGAGTGCAGATCAAGGATGTCATGATTCCACTGTCTGCTTCATATCCATTCCCTCCACTTACTTCAGTTTTCAGCACTTGTTATGTAAGGAGAGCTACTATGTGGTATGGTCGGAGAGTGCCCTGTCCTCCCACACAACGTATGCAGAATTGCAGGGTATCTGAAAATCGTAATTCATGGGAAGACTCCAGAACTGTCAGAATGTGATAGAGCCCTAGCAGTGCTTCTCTTTCAGTCATTCTCATGCCAAGAATCCCTCGAGCACTTCAGTTGACTCCCATAGCCAGAAAGACCCTTCAGAACTCCAGGAGAACCAAAGAAAAAGCAAATGAGCTGTCCAGGGTAGGACCTACCTCAGTCACTGGTCGAGGATTCTTCATAAAGAAAAAAGAACTCAGGGCCACCCCACTCTCAGAAATGGCCCTGTGGAAGAGGTTCTTGGCCAGAGGAGACAGCACCTGATGGGGAGAAAGGAGGAGAGTTTAGACTCCCAGGAGAGGGGGGTCAATGCATCTCTCACCTTTAAAGCTCCTTCTACTTGTTCTTCTTCCCATTTACCTGGGAAGTCTGTTACTCTGTGGGTATGACAGCTTCTCACCTGTCCTCGTCCTACCTATTAGAATTTTCTTGGGTGTTGATTCCCCAGGTTCTAAAATCTCTGAGTGGTGGAAACAGACCTCACAGTAAGAAACAGAACAGAAAGCATGTGACAAGTGTCCATGATGACAAATAAAACTACTTTGAAGACATTTGGGGAATTCCTAGCCACAAATTCTGCCACAAAATTTTATTACTTAGAACTTAGTCTAAGAAAAGGAATCACGATAAAAAGGCTGACGATGTAGCTGAGTGATATAGCTGCTTGTGGGACAGCTTACATGAAAGAAGGAAGGAAGGGAGGGAGGAAAGGAAGGAAGGAGGCAGGGAGAACTGAGGGAGGAAAGGAAGAAGAGAGGGAGGGAGGGAGGGAGGGAAGAAGAATGGAAAATGAAATACTTGAAAATACTCCAAGATCTTAATATTAAGATTCTGAGTAAATAAATAATTTCTCGGTCTTAATGTGGCACGCTACGTAACTATAAATAATAATGCCATGTGAGTGTTCAAAGATATTTATGTCACACTACATTATTAAAGAGTGTTTTGTTGTGATAAGAGTCAGAGGCTGAATGAACAAATGATAAATATGATGATCTATGAATGGATAGATTATAGATAGATGCATAGACAGATGAGAGATAGAAAACAGATGCATAGATATATTAATTGACTGACTGATGTTCAATGATTGCATATACAAATGATACATTCATAGACAAATCATAGATGCACAGATCAATCAATTAGTTGGTTGACTGATAGAGACATATATAGATGATAGATAGATGACAGATAGATAGATATCTGTGCTCATCTGTGAGTTAGCTATAGGTTTTCCTACTGCCCCCTGAAATTTCTCTGTGTTATCCTAGAATTTCTCTAATTCCCATTTCTCACATCAGCAAGATTCTGACACTTCTAAATGTCTGGATCCCACATCCTCAACAGGTGTTGCCCATATCACTTCCATCCATCCTTCCTCTCACCCACCTCTCAAGCAGAACTCATCATTCTGCTCCAGAATATACTACCCTCCCTCTTGAATATGGACAAGTCATAAGACAACTTCAGGTGAAGACCCTGCTGTTTCTCCACACTTGAGTCCCTTAATATACAAGTCTTTCTTGGATCCTAACAATTGCCTCTTTCTATTTGTAGTTTAGACTCAAGCCTATTTATCAAGAGAAGCAAGTCAAGTCTTAATGCTCAATGGTTAACTAAGGGGAAAAGAGCTCAGCCAAAAGAGAAGACTAGGAATGTCACTGCTCCAAGCTGTAATTTGAGATTCTTATAGCTCTGAAACACAAAGATAGGCCACAAGATGGGCTGTTCTCTAAGAGGTCCCATTAGCAGCCACGTCAAGCCTAGTTATAGGGTCTGGTGCCAAGAACACTTACGAGAACAGAGACACTTTCACTTCCTGCTGACTGTCCAAAGATGGTCACAGATCCTGGGTCCCCTCCAAAGTTGGCAATGTTGTCCTGGACCCAGCGCAGTGCAGCTACTTGGTCCAAGTGACCCCAGTTCCCACGGCAGTGTTCATCTCCTGTGCTGCAAGAAAATTGAGGAAGTATAAATATCATAGCTGGGGTCATAGGATCACAGAGGGATTGGGGGTCCTTGACAGCCTTCCAGAACCCTGTGGCCTCTGTATCTCTGAAATAGGAGTCATCACCTGAGTGAAAATCTCATTCATCTCCTGTGCTGCAAAAGAAAGCATGGAGATGTAAACATAACGGCAAGATTCTCAGGACCTCAGATAGACTAGAAAGTTCCAGAATCAGGCTGGGCTCTGACCTTTGACACATGACCTTCACCTTCCTCTCATCTTTACAGTGTTGATCTCTGTGGGACTCCCAACTACTCTTCAAGCGATTATGTACATCTGCACATCTAGGAACTAACAGACAAACTCTAACTACACTCAGTTACACTGAAGATCACAAACCAATGGATGAAAAGGGTATGTCAAGAAATCTAGAAAAAAGAGATCAGATAAAAGAAGAGGTAGAGGTGAGGTCATGAGGAGGTGTTTCAGGTCTTGTGACCAGGGAAGGGCTCACTGAGGCAGAGAACCTTGGTATAGACCTAAATAAAATGAACCCATGGGTCTTATTGAGCTCTAGAGGATAAAACTTTGGTTAGGCAAAGTAGCAGGTAGAGCGAGCGCATCAGGGCTGTGCGAACAAAACAGTGAGTGTGGTTACTAAGAGACGCGGGCAGAGTGGGTGCCGGGACCCTTGGGGAGGGCTTCAGTATCATCAAAAGTAACAAAGGACCCTTGTGCGATGGTGTGGCGTGACTCGGGCACTGTCTCCCAGAGTGTTCTGGCACCACGTGGGGCAGCTGCCATAGAAAGTCGTAGTTTTGTAAAAACTAAGCATTGTAAAAATAATCCATGCCAAAGACACAGGATTTAATCAGTGGATGGAAGGAGTGGTTGCAAAGTAGCTGGACTGTGAGCGTGTTTTAAAGGTGGCCAAGAGAATTTGCTGCCTGAATGGATGTAGGGTGTCAGCAAAAGAGGAGCCCATACTGCCTACAAGGCATTCATCCTGTGCACCCACAAACGTGGGCTTTCCAGTAGCTGTGCAGATGGCCTTGTGGGAAATGGACAAAAGGCCTTGCCTTGGCTGGGGGAGGAGAATTACTGGGTGACGAAAGCTATCTGTCTTTCTGAAATGATGGCCACTGTGTACAAATCCAGAGGAGATCAGAGGAGGTAAAAAGGAGCACCTGTGACTCAGAGGAGATGTTAAGGTTAAAACAGGAAACTGCAAAAGTGATACTGAGATTACTTAGAGAATTGGTGGAGAGGAAGAGATGAAGAGGCCTGTGGACAGGGAGGAGAAAGACTGAGAAGGAGCAACTAGGGAAGAAGGAGGTGGCCAAGGGCAGCTAAAGGAAGCATTTCAAAGATACAGGAGTGGGCTCTCTGAGGCTGGTGCAGTGAGCTGCATGAGCTTGGGATGAGCCTGGTAGAAGGCATAGTCCAGAAGCATGGTCAGCTGAAGATCTGCCTGAATAATCACTGAGGGCTCTTCATGAGAGTAATCTTTTCCTTCCTTCCTGTGAGAAAACATATGTCATTCAAGCACTGTGCCACATGGTAATCCTTGTCACAGAAGAATGCAGTGTTCTGAGGACAGATGAAAAATAGATGAACATTTAAAAGGCAAAAACATAAAAACGGCCTCTCACTGGATAAAAAGTTATTTGGCAGGTGGGATAGGCATCCAGGAAGAAAGCTCAGAGAAAGCAGACACTTGTGGATGGGGATGAAGAGAGAGGGGGAATCCAAGACAAAAGGGACTGGAAACATCACAAAGAAACTTAGCAAAAGTTCCCAGGACTGACATCACTAACACTGGGTCTCAGCCTCTTTGATTTAGTAGATTCAATGGTTTGAATATAGTCTGTGTGTGAGATTATGCAGTGACAGAATCTGTACAAGGTGGGGCCCAATGGAAGGTGATTAAATTTGGGGGCACACTGTAGTTTTTAGGGATCTACGTAGTGATCATGGGAATCCAGTTACTTCCTGAGACAATGAGTTGTTACTGAAGAATAAAACTGCTTCTCTCTGGCTTCCTGTGTTCCCCCGTGGTGTGCTCTTAATCCCACAGATTCAGTATCTGTTCCCCCACTATAATACATTGTTTCTCACCACTCTGGTCTGATAAAATGGCCCAGTCTTGGACTTGAGCCATCCAAACCCTGTGCCAAAATGTTTCTCCTATCATTAGCCACTTTCACGTAGATTCCTATAAAAACAGACCAATACAGGGTCCACTATGCACAGAGGAGGAGGTCCAAACCCCTACCTGAAGAATCCCCAGATGCCCAGGCGGTACTGAATGGTCACTACCACTACATTTTCATGGGCAGAGAGGGCCAGTCCATCATAGGTTGATGCCCCACCCAACACCAGTCCACCTCCGTGAATCCACACCATCACCTGGATGGGAAGAAAAGAACCACACTAGGCATAGGAAGTAGAATTGGGAAGAAACTCAGAAGTTGTCCTGTTCCACCCTCTCAGGCTGACCCTGACTTGGGGAGGCCACCATCTAGAAGTCCCACTAGACCCAGCAGGTTGCCAAAAGCAGTCTTCCTTCTCCATTTCTCTGTCTGAGACCCAGGAGGTCATCATAGTCATTATCCCCTCTTCCAGCTCTTTTCAAGTCTTCTCAAGTCATCAAGGCAACTGCAGAGGCTAAGGACATCATGTTCTCCACAACACTCCACCATCCTAATGGCTGGTCCATTCAAGCAGATGAAAAGATGCAAGGGGCATTGTTTGAATTTTGGGTTCAGCCATATTAACTTTAATGTGCCTGAGTGATTGTCTCAAGACTTGCATGTCCTCAGTGGAATGCCCTCCTAATGTCCCTTCAGTCTGCCACCCTTATACTCTAAGTCCTTGCTAAACCTAGTTAACATCTACTCTTTCTAGGAAGTCTCCAGTCATTTGATACAGTCTCTACCATTAGGGACTGTAATAACACGAGGCAGAGGGAGGATATATCAATCTCTAATCCATGACTCCTAGATTTAAAGAGCTTACTTTTCCTAGAACTGAGAGAAGATAAAGTTACGATATTGTACAACATTGCCAATAAAAATGACACAAGCTATTCAGAAGGAATAGAATTAGTACTTGAAATTATTGCCCATAATGTCAATATTACTATTGTCCAATTTGACAAGAAAGGATGAAAGTCTGAGATCCCATAGCAAATTAAAGGTAAAGACAAGGTATGACCCAGACACCTGGCCCTAATGCCTGGGCACTGAGCTCTCATCCACCAGCAGCCCTAAGGCATAAAGAAGTGGACTGGTTGTTTGGGCAGAAATTAGATCCTTCCGCCATTCAGACTAATATGTGAATGCTGTTGTTCTATGCACTCAGCACCACAGCCAGCAGGGACTATTCAGAGGACAATTCGTGTATGAACAAATGGAAGTTGAGAAGGCAAGATATTGCTTGGTCTTTCAATAAGTGAAAAGAAGACTGAAGATTTAAACCCAAACTCTGTAGGTTAAGATCTATGTCCATTGCTGGAGGGTCTTGTACTTCCAGGCTCACAGAGATCCTATTTCACCTTCCCCTGGGCTCCCTCCCAACCCCAAAGATCATCATGGCTAAGCTCAAGGGACAGTGGGAATGACATGATGAAGATGCTATTCATTATGTGTTCAGACCAGATACAAGGTCCTTAAAGGCTAAACTGCCAATAACATTTGTCTTTGTCTTTCCCCTGACAGAATCTATGTACGGAAACACTTAGTTCACAAAGGAAGATATACAAATGAATGGGAATGAGATTTGTGCTCATATCCTTTTGCATTGCAAAGTGTGTGTAGGATTAAATACCATCCTCGGGAGCACAACCTCCTCCTACACTTCTGAGCTTCATGCCCTGGAGACTGGGTAGGTGCTAACATCCTGTCTTACTCCACTTCGGTGATGACCTTGTTTCCAGAGCTCCTCCCCAGCCTTGCAGCCTGTAACTGGCAGCTTGCCCCTTCTCTAGCTCTTTATTTATGAGGGAAATGATGACTCAGTGGCTCATCGGCATGTGCCAAAAGCAATTAGGAAGGGAAAGGAGCTACAATAAAATGACAGTTTGCTGACAAAGGGTAAGAGAAGTGCTTATGAGATTATTCTTGATTCTTCCCTCCACACCACTGCCATGAAACAGTGAACCCTTTAACTTGGCAGTGAAAGTTGTCACAGGTGCTGTGGGAAGAAGAATATCTTCGATTACTAGTTCCTATCTAGGAGCACAAGTGTGAAGATCAACGGCCCATCCCTTTTGTGCCCTGCCCTTGCCTTTTCTAAGGTTCAGTTTCTCTATATGCACAGAAAGGATTGGGTTATTCAATTTTTTCAGTTTCTTCTGGTTCTAATTTTATTGGAAATTTTGTCTTACCTCCTCTGGGAATCGGAGTCTTAATCTAGTGACTAAAAGTATCTTTTTCCCCTTTCGCCAGCATAAGAGAACTTGGAAAAATTAAGATGCACATTACAGATGTGCATCAATTCCACCAAAATCTGATTTCTTGTGGTGAAAGGAAGTCTGGATCCATGAATCAGTCCTGGCTGGTGATGCCCCTGTGCCCACTGTCCTGCCCACAGAGATCTGGAGTCTAACTCATAAGTCTAGATCAGGAGTTTCCCCACTTACTGGAAGCCTACTGTTCTCTGTCAAGTCAGGAGTGTAAATATTCAGGTAGAGACAATCTTCTGAAAACTCAAGATTAATTTTCTCCTTTCTGTTAGTTAGGAGGTCATGGATCATCTGTCCTTCCACTGCATCTTGGGAGCACCTACAAAGAGAAAAAATAGCTGATGAAAATTGGAAATGTCACATGGAGCCCAATTCTGCATTTGGATGTTTGAACCTGTAAATGGAGCTGCTTTCACTGGACTGGAATCACATGTTATTGGTAAGAGGGTCTCTTAGAGTTCTCGTTGGGAACCCTGGGACTCTAGAGTCTCCTAGCCTTGAAAATGAAGATGAACCTTGAAATCACTTCCTTTCCCAAATTTGTTGTGATGATTTGAGCCAAGGACAGAATTGCACGTATGCTGACTTGCTCCAGAAGATGATATTCCCTTCCATACCTGTGCAAGGCTTGCATTTGCTGGGCTTTCTATGGTGGGATGCAGGGGGACCATACTCCTTCCTTAGGTGACATGCTCTAGTCCTTCAGAGACTTCCATCAACAAGGAGAACTACCTTCATGTCACCAGCATGTCACAGGGTGATATCTTTGTGGGATAACCTCAGAGGAATTGCATTCTAGTCCGGCCTGAGCCATTCTGTGCTGGGCAGCCCTGAGTGAATTCCTGTTTTATTCTGGGCCGCAACCCTCCAGGTCCAGGTGAGGTGAGTACTCTCCTTAAGGACGTTGTACAACAGGCCTTCTGTTGTCCTCCTATCCCAGCAATCACTATTGTATGCCCTGATTATAGATTTTAAAATTGAAATGTAGCATTGAACAGGTAGCAATTACTGAATCCTCCCAGACTACCGGGGACTGATTTTCATTTTCCTTGTGCAATAACTCATTTAAGCCTCAGATCAGCCCCACATTTGGATTCTGATTTATCCTTAGTTTATAGAAACAAAGACACAGGAAGCTTTAAGAGTCTGCCCAAGATCACATAGCCAGGAGGACTCAAGCTATGCAGGGTTTATATTTCCAGTAAACTATAAACAACATTCTCAGACCCCAGTGGGCCCTGAAGGCAGTCATGCTGCCCTTAGTATATAAAAGAAGCAACAGGGGCTCTTGCAACCAAAACCCTCAAGGGCCAAACAACACAGCTTTCAAGTGGCTCAAGTAAAACCACAGAAGATATTTCTGTTTCTATGCTGTGGAGTTTTTCCTACAACAACGTAAATAAGAAGTATAATATTCACAAACGTAATAATTCAAATACCAAGAGGGATAACTCAACTTCACTAGTATTTAGGTAAGTACTAAAATATTGAATTAAATTTATTATTGTTAGACTTATTCTATCATTACCTTGTTTACCCAGGAGCCACCTATTTTTTTTTTTTACTCACCTTTAATTTTATTTAAGTGTATATGTGTCTATGAGTGTGTATACACATGTGTGTGCTGGTGCTCGTGGAGCACAAAAGAGGGTGTTAGATGCCCTGAAGCTGGAGTTACAGAAAGTTGTGAGTCAGCCAGCATGAGTGTTAGAAACTGAACTCTGGTCCTCTGCTAGAGCAGCAAGTGCTCTTAACCACTGATACATCTCTCTAGCCCCCAAATATTAATCTTTAATAAGCATAAGCATTGGCAAGAGAACATGAATGAATGGTCTCACATGCCCAGGAAAGAATAGACAAAGGTGGAATGTTTCTGGAAGGAAATTTAACAAAAGGCTTATACTCATTAGTTCAGAAATGTGATTTCTTGGAACTTATCTTAAAATAATCATCAATATGTACAATTATTACCTACAAGATATTAATCACAGTTTTATTTAGAGTGTCAAGAATGTAAAAATAATATAATGACACCAAATTAGAGATAAAAATAAATAAAGTTTAGATCTATGATGAATCTTTCTGCTATTAAATGCTTGGCTGTGATACTCAGTAGCAGAGAATGGTGTTGATAACATCAGTGATCCAGGCAGCCACCCAAGCTATTTGCATGTCTGATCCATTTTCAAAGGAGGAAGCAAACACTAGATAAATTACTGGAAACCAAGATTTATGTTGTAACAATTGTAACAGCAATTATTTCTGGGTAGAAGAATATGACTTTATTTTTCTTACTTTTGCTCTGGAATATGTCCTAAGTTTTCAGCAATATAAATATATATGATATCATAACATAAAAGCAAGATTTAGAAAAAAGAAAGAAGGCATCCAGAGATGCAATCCTCAGGTGTCCTTTGCTCTGAAGATAAATAATCACTGAACTGACATTTATAGATGTCTCAAGTTTTCTGGGGGTATCTAAGATGACATACGGGACCTTTGGTCTTTTTTACCACCTAGGCAGGGAGACTGGAGCACCCAAACCATTGCTCAGAGCAGGGAGTGACAGGGAGTGGGATGTGCCCCCACTCCATTACCAAACAAGCTTCAGCACTGAGAACAGACACACCAGGACCTCACTTCTTACTTATCCTACTCTATCACAGAACATAGCTCATTGATTAAGTCCTGGATTGTCTCTCGTCTCTCTCCCACGTTGTAGCACAGCTCAATGATGATGAGAATCATAGTTTTGTTCACTAATGAATCCTCATACCTACATCATGCCTGGTTCAGAAAAAGTGCTCATTACATATGGGTTGAACAGAGAACTCTAGAAAGTTATAACAGTTCTGGAATGTTTCTACAGTGTTCTTGAATAGTTTATAACAAAGTATAGCTAATCAGAAAACGACCTTGACTCCTCATGCACCACTCTGAGACACACTTGCCAACTTCAAAAGGCCTAAACCCACCCCAGTGTCTTACATAGGAGGGTAGGAGGTGGCATTCTTGACAAAGCTCCATGGCTCTGCAGGCTGTGGTGGAGAAAATCTCAGGGATCCAAGAGGAGGCTTGGCAAACGGGACGCCCAGGAAAACAGACACAGGCTGTGGGAATCCTTCTAAGCTGACGTACTTCCCCAGGACTTTGCCTTGCACAGTGTCCACCACGGGTGCTGACGGCAGGTGTCCTGCTGAACACACAGAGGAAACATAATTGCATCAGAGGGAGAAAGATCAGTCCTGGATTCCAGGTAAGTTTCGACATTTTTAGGACGTGGCATTGAATAAGTCACTTGAGCTTTTGTAGGTCTCATTTGCTTCTGACAAAATTAGTAAGTAAAAATCTCTCCTCATCTCAGAGGACCAAACAAAAGGTAAACTGGCATTGGAGGTTGAAAAGCATCCATCAAAAGTCATCACAAAGAAAGTAGCTGGGAATGAACAAGACCTTTGGTTTCCTCCTTAGAGTCCCCTGGAAGCAAGTATTGAGCAAGATCCCAGGCAGAGCTACATGTTAGATGAGAGAAGGATAAGCAAGAATCATTCTCAAAGTGATTGACCAAATGAAAGAGGTTGTGTGGGAGAAGAATGAAGAAGGGAGACAGCAAAAAGAAAAATAAATGTCTCAGGGTGTGGTCCTCTCAATACCTAAAGGAGGGCAGTAAGAGGCAGGTAGAGATGCTCATGTGAGAGAACACACCTTGGGTGACTACACAATTGGGTGCCTTGTGAGGGAAAAGGAAAGTCCAAAGATGAAAAAAAGGCACAACTACAGCTGAGGCTAAGAACAGCCTCCTGAGTGATGGCGGGAGATGAGCAACCAAGAAGAAGCCCCATTAGCAGAAGTACTTCCAAGTGCTTCCAAGAGGGAAAGGACAATAAAATCTGATTAGAAATCATTATATATGACCTGCATTAGCTCAATGATTCCGCATATCGCCCACAATAAAATGTGCTTCGATATACTGGGGAGGAGAAATAAGAATATTACCAACTGTAGTTACCACTTATCATTATAGGAAATGCACACATATTGGATACCAACTGTATGCCAGGTGTCATTCCAGCTACTTTACATTATTCCTCAAGAAAATCTTTCTATGTGACTGTTACTATATACACTAAACATATTTGAAATTTTTAAAATGGGATTTGGAAGTACAAAGCTGCTAAAGATAGAAATGACCCAGCATTTCTGGAGGAACCAGCACAAAAGAATGTCCCACTCCAAATCCTAAGACAGAAGGAACTCAGCTGTCCGCAGAGAAGATACTCCAGAGTTTATACTCCAGACAGGGTCAGACTGTCAGGACACTGATAGCTGAGCCCATCCTTCAGTCTTGGAGCCACAACCAGACCAGGACATGATTCTCCAGGTAATGTCGGGAGAGTACATGTCCCTGTGAGTCTCAATTTCTCTGTTGATAAAATGGCACAATTATATGTTGAGATTCAATGCTGCACTCTATATTAACCATGTATTCAATTTCTGGGTGTGAGGCTTTGACGCAAGACCCAGCGAGACCCTGTGGGAACTGTCACTTTCAGGGTCTATCAATTCCAGAATCACTACCCAAAGTACTTCCTTTATCCAGATAGCATAGCATGAACCACTGTCTACCTGTTGTCATCACCCAGAACTTTGCACCAAACAACAAGGACAAGCTCCGTGCCCAAGGAAGGGTCCCTTGAAATTCAAGGAAGTTTACACCTGCTTCCACTGCTTTACATCTTCCTTTGAGAGCAACTCCAAAGAGGCACTTGCCACGTGTTGCCCAAACCTCTGCCTTCTGACTGACCCTAACGTGTCCCTTTTGCCTATGACCCCAATACTGTGTCCCTTCTCTTACGAACTTAGAATAACAAATTTCTTTTCTTTTTTATTTTATTTTCATTCATTATCTTTATTTTATGTGTATGAGTGTATTGCCTGCATGTATTTAAGTGCACTCGTGTCATGCAGTACCCACAGAGGTCAGTAGAGAGCATCGGATACCCTGGAAGTGGAGCTACAGATGTTTGTTAGCCTCCATGTGGGTGCTGGGAATCAAATCCAGGTCCTGTGCAAGAGCAGCCAGTGCTCTTAACCTCTGAGCCATCTCTTCAGCCCCACAAATTTCTTTCAGTGCTCCTGGTATGTCTCTCTAACCACACCTCAAATTTTCTATTAGTAAACTCCATTTAAGCCAACTCCTTTATTTAC
This sequence comes from Eospalax fontanierii, assembly GCA_035773235.1. NCBI lineage: Eukaryota > Metazoa > Chordata > Mammalia > Rodentia > Spalacidae > Eospalax > Eospalax fontanierii. The sequence continues at coordinate 14,943,074 of CM069552.1, forward strand.
CTGTTTCTCCACCTTCTCTCACCAGTCACCAAAAAAGAACTTTAATCCAGGAAAGACTGTAAGAGCCAGGGAGGAGTGCATGACCATTATCAAAACAGAGTCCTCAAGGCTCCCGGAACCCTGCTCTTCTGAACCTTCAGCAATGTTGTCAGCATGCACGAGACCCATGCAGACTCAAGCAGACAAAACCCCAGCACAGAACTGTGGAAATGGACAGCAAGCCTCAATCTTAGTCAAAGAATTATTCTCAGCTGATTCCTGATGGGTGAGGAAGAGCTGATCTTAAAGCAAGGGATTCTAGATAAGCTGACTAGAGTCTAGTGGATGACCTTGCACTGAGGGATGTCTGGGGACACTAGCTTGACATGACAGACCTTAACACAAATGACAATGAATTCTAGTGGGGAGGGGGGAGGGAATGGGAAGGTACCAATGGGAAAAGGAGTATAAAGATGATGTCTGTTTGAAATACACAAAAATTCAATTAAAAAAAATCCAAAAATGTCATAAAAATTTAATCCTCCTTATAGTCCCTTGAAGTAGGGAGACTGAACTGTCTTAATTCTTCTTGTGTGAGGCATGGGGCTATCTTATTGCTCTTCTGTGCCTGTCATGTGCTTTCTTATCCTCTTCTGAGCTCAGTGTGTCCCATCCCAGGGCTACCCTGGTCTGGGCCACTTCACAGGCAACTCCAAGTGTCTGAGTGAATGCCCCTGCAGAACTAGATTTGGCTTGGCTTTACTCTCTACCCATCTCTGCCTACTCTGCATAGCAGAAGTACTTTGAAAGGTATTTTAAAAGAACTCACCCAAAACCATGCCGGCTGATAGAGATACCAGGACCAGAGTAGAGAGGTACATCATGGAGAACAGACTTGCAGTCCAGTGAAGACTCAGATGCTTGTATATAACAAAGGGGAATGTACTAGACCTACCCATGTGCTGGAGACCCACCCAGAAATCCTGCCCACAGAATTCGACCATAAAATCTAGGATGACAAGGAATCTCTCCAATCCTAACAAGACCCTAGGGCTTTCCACTGGATTGCCCTGTCAAGCCTCCTCACAGTTTACCTTGCCTTATCGGAATATTCACACACCCACAGTTTGCCCTCTTTTATATGATCAGTCAGTGCCCAACTCTCAGATTACAGATGGCCAGAGACTCATTCAAAGATCTCTAATATGAGCATTTCTTCCTGTAACACTCTTACCTCAGTGCTCTGTGAGCTTCCCGAAGGCTGGCAGATGCCTTAAGGCAGGGTGAATCTTTGGTCAGGGATTCACAAATAAACAGGAGGATTTTAGAGCATCTCACAGCCCCATAGCTGCTAATCACCGAGAATAGAGTACAACTCTCAGCTTCCCTAAGCCGGTATTACTAGAGTTTTAGGTTCTCCTGTTCAGTATTAATCTTAAATTTTATCTAGCCTTTTTTTGATTTATAAATTAGTCTTGCAGTATTCCTGCCAAATGGCCGTGCCTGGTGTTACACAAAATGAAGGTCAGGGAACTCATTAGTTTCCATTGTAGGGATCTAGGTACAGAATGTTTTTACAGTAAATGAACTTATTCTCCAAAATCTTTGACTGTAATTATTTGTCCATCTATTGAATTATACATACTTCCAGCATTTATCAAATTAAGTAGCCCTTGGTAGATGTTGTGCATGCAAAGCTGATTCCAAGCCATGGTATCTCTTCTCAAGTACCTCTCTGAATAGTAAGCAAAACAGATGGAGGTTCATGTGAGCACTCCAAATTAGAGAGACAGAGTGTGGTCGATGCACCTGGGAGAGGCTCATTTGATGAATGCTGACAGTGCAAGGAATTGCTCAGATCGTCTTTAGTAATATTACAACATGCCCTATAATTTAGATTCATTTAAATGCATAGCTAAGTACATACTGCAGATTCACTCCCAGTAGTGATAAACATCTCTATCACGTACTGGCTTAGAAACACAGACATGATCTATTGTGAGGGCAAGGCAAAAATTACAGATTATCAAGGTTGCTTTGGGACACAGTTTGCCAGTTTCTCTAAGAGGTAACATAGATTTCCCACAAGGCACAGAAATTCCAGTCTTAGGACTATATCCAGTATAACTGAAAACATGAGCCACACAAAAACTAATACACAAATATCATAGCCAAAAAATGGAAATAGCCTAAACAACTGCTTCCAATTACTTAGAAACTTATGAATGAATTCATAAAGCGTAGTCTATTAATACTGTTGAATATTACTGCTGACTTACTTTCAAGACCATCAGCTGCTGAGGGAAAGAAGAAATGAGGAACAGCTGTTCTGTGATCTACAACACTTTGGACATTCGTTAAGCAAGAACTGAAGGTCTATGTTTGAGTCATTACACATTTTCAAGTAACCACCCTGAAAACCACACAGGAAAACAATTTGAGCTCAGTCCTAAAGAGAATTTTGATCTATAGTCCCTCATCTAAGCAGGTATGCAAACCCTAACTCCTTCAGCCTCTTTCATAGAACTCAGAATAAGGAAGGTAGAGTAGATGCTGTCAGTGGTTGGCTGGCCTCATGGGACCACACAACTCCAGAACACTTAAGGTAACTTCTGTCTGCCGGCAGCCCCTCTCCATTTCAGTGGTTTCCCCAAAGTGGAATAGCACACTGAATACATAACAGGTCGTAGTCCTAGGAGATCCACAGTCCCCCATTCCCTGGAATAAGAGTGACTGGAATTCCTATATAAATAGCTTTAATTTCTCTGCCTCTCTGATGAACTGACTTAGAAACACATTCTTTCCTGGTGTTTTCACTCAGTCACCCACAACCCTAGCTGATGACACAGCAAACCCTTCAAGGGCTCCTTTTCTTTCTCTACCTCGGATCTTATTCCTACCACTGTTCTTTGCATCTTCCAAAATAAGTTATTCTACTTGAATGTCTGTCTCATCTGCTTCACACCCCAACCACAGCCAAGCAAATATTGGCAAATGACTACTGTGGGGTGAGGGAAGACAGATCTTCTTGAAGGGAGTGAGTCTACATAGGTTGACTGGACTCCAGTGGATAAACTTGCACCGAAGGACATCTGGATGCAAATTCTGGACATGATAGGACTTAATGGATATGACAGAATACCTGAAATCTAGTGGGGAGTCTCTGGGGATGGGGAAAGGATCTAAATTTGATTAAGATATATTATGTGAAATGCACAAAAATGCTATAATAAATCAGAGATAAAAAAGAACTTTCAAAAAAAAAAAAAGTCTGCTTTATGGGACACCCATAGCAAGTCAAAGGATAGATGTGCAGAGAGTTCCCATGTCATATCATCTGTGTGTTTGCAATGGGTTGAGTTGTGTACACCCAACAATTCAAAAGTATAAGCTCTAACCCCAATCCTCACACTATGAGTGTGTTTAGACATGTGCCCATTGAAAAGTTAGACCGGTAAATAAAGCGCCATGGTAGCAGCAGTCATGCAATCTGATGGATGTTATCACCGGAGTAATTTAGGACATACAAAGTGACACCACGAGCACAAATGAAGCACACAGAGTGTAAACCCAAGAAGGGGATGTCAGGTGCCGGCTAGCCTCAGATTAAACATCTCAAGGTCACGTAAAGGGTGCCCCTGGAGGCATCTGGACCTGACCGGGTGGGCAGAGGAGGAGGAGGCAGATGCCTCGCCACCCCCAACCCAGTCACCAACTTAGTTGTCTACCTCCTTCCTGGGTGTTTTTCGGGCTAGAGTTTTTTAAAATCCCACCCAGACGCCACCTTGTCGCTGGCTGCTCTTCTTCCTTAACAGGGCTCCAATCCCACATGGCCTGAATAAAGCTCGCTTTCCAGGACAGCCTCCACCTGGACTATTTCCTTTTGGGTCGTGAAGCTTTTCCTAACAGGGGACACCCTACCGCAAACCAAGAAAACCAACCCTGCTGGCAACTTGGAGTGTCAACTTCCAGAAACAAAATGAAAGAAATGACTGTTGTGTACTCTAGCCCCCAGTCTGTGATATATTGTTATGAAAACCCAAGCAGAATGACACATAAACCCAACTTAGTGCTTTTTCGTTGTTGCTATCTAATGGAATCTAAGGCCCAGACATGAGTAGGCCCTAACATGACCCAGCAGCTCAGTGCTAAATCCTTAACTACCTGAAGCATCTCACTTTCACCCTATGTGGCTGGCAGCCAATTATCTTGCTTAATGCACAAGGAAGATGACTAAAGATGAGTCTTATCATAAGGCAAAATATTTCAATTTTGCACACAATGACACTGTCATTTCATTGGCCAAAGATTAGGAGGGAAAGGCTGAGGGAGTTGAAAGGCTCAGGAAAGAGCATGAATCTAGAGCGGGGTGATTTCTTCATCGGATCATACCAAAGCTGATAAAAAGCAGTATTAGGCAACTAATATCCAAGCAGCCTCCCACAACCCCAGAAACAGTTTTTCCCAAAGATCACGGGTTTTGCTTGAACTGAAGTTTATAAGACTCACAGCTAGAAAGGGATGTTCATTAACACTCATTACAGTCACTATGAGAAGGTATGGAACCATGCACTGAGGATGAGGACTTAGTGATGGAATTAAAATCAATTCCTGGAAATGACCTGCTTTGCCAAAGACTGAGCTGGGCTGGGGATCCTCTAACTTTTATCCAGGAAAGAAATTTGGTGTGAAAATCCCTCACCCTTCTTGACCCACATGGGGCAATCTGAGTGGTCCTCCCAAATAGACCAGGTTGTTTCCAATTACTTAGTATGTGCATGCATGTACAGGCACACACAAACACAAAACACACATACACAAACTATCCTGTTTACAGTAGGCAACTGGCCTTTGGAACCTGGAAAACAGCCCTGGCACTCAGTTTATGAAGATTGTGTAGCAATTTCCTAACAAATTACAACAAGAGCACTGTGACTTCACAGATGACCTCACACACAGGTGGCCACACTTAAAGCTCGCCTGCACCTTGGTGTAGTCATCCTGCCTCATGATGACTTTGCAGGAATGATAGATGAGGCTGCGACCTACCATGACTCACACCATGGTGTCTTAGAGAAGTTCACTCATTAAGTCCAGTTTTCCTGTGTAATTCTAGCTGTAATTGATCTCTCTCCATAAGTGTCAGTTAATTTATATTATTGCTTTTTCCCTGAAGGTACTACCTAAATATTCCTGTGTGGAACTATATGACCTGGACAAAGGAATTCTGGGAAATTACCGGAAATCTTCACAACTTTGGAGAACATGGCAGCACAGGTGTCTCTGGATGCTCCAAATTGACCCCAGCAGCTTTCCTATATTGATTAATTTACTCAGAGGAACAGAGTAGCCATTCTAGAATAGGCTTTGGACAAGAACAAACTATACATGTTGCTTGGTCTACTAGCCTGAGACTTATGAGGGGTAGACTATGGTAGAGGGTCCAGGCACCCTCCAGATTCTCTCTGGTAAGGGCTTTAACGCAGTGGTGATTGAATAAGGTTCTCATTTGTGTGCCATTCATCACTGCTCAACATGCATAGACTAAAATAATGTCATTTTCTAATGTACCAGGGAGCACTACAATAGATATTATAGTTACGGGGTGGGGATTGAAGTCATACTGTTATTTATTTACTTATATTTTATTTATTTTACCATGTATAAATTATTCAGAATCTAAAGGAAACCCTAGAAATACAAAAATAAAATAAAGCCAAAGGGTTCTGAAGCAAGGGATATTATACAGTTTGGTCTGCTAACCGGAGAGTCCAAAATGTCTAACAAGACTGTTACTTAGCAGAAATGCCACCACAACATACAGATAATACTTTCTGGAGGATTACATCCAGGCACTGGCTACTCTACCTTGAACTACAGCCACAGTCATTCATATTATCCTTTGAAACCCCTCTTACTAATTCTTGCAACCAAGGATGTCTGAGTTTATGGTCACTCAGCAGAATAAAGACAGTGCCCAGCTTGCCCATCATGAACCCTAGTAAGGAAACAGACATTGGGTTGGTCCAGGGTCATCATCACTGCAGTTATCTCCTTGAGCTCCAGGGAACTTCTTCCTGCTGATATTCAGATCTTTGGGCAGAAACTGTATTAAATTTACACCTTCCAGACTCTTGACATTGCGGGGTAATAGAGAGGTCAGGCTCCTTAGGGTCAGGCTGATCCTGAGGCTGACTGAGTTTCCATCTGAGAGAAACTTTGGCCTATAGTGAGTCTCAGAGAGGAGAGCTACTCTCTCCAGAGCCTAAGTGGGCATCCTGAGGCAAACAGACTGCTGCCACTCAGTCCCAACACCTTAGCTAGTCACCTTAGACTGCTAAGGAAGGGTCTCTTAGTGGGAGGCAGATAAATTATGATAGAAAAAGAGAAAACGTCTTAGTTTTTCTTATGGAAAGAACTAGAAGGAGAACATCACCCCTACTAGGTGGACATTGCCCCTGCTAGACACCATAGGCTTGCAAAGTAAAAGCCCAGTCCCAGGAACGACTCCCTCTTTTGAAGGTGTTGATCGAAGGTCCCATAGATCCTCAAACAAGAGCAGGCCATTGTCCCTGCTCTTGGTAACTCACCAGAACGTTATGGTGCAACCCTATTGCTGAAGACACTTACGTAAGCTGTAAAACAAATAAGGGGAAGTCATGCTGGTGCTGACCTCAAAGCCCCATTTCTCCTGTATCGTTTTCATAGTTGCTAATAGGTGCTGTGCAAGCTACCTGAAGAGAAAATTTAGTATGAACCTTATGCATCTGTGAATCCTGAGAACTACAACAATATCTCACCAGGAAGATATGCCCACTGGTGCAAAAGTGACAGAAACATTATAGGAGTAACCAACTACTTTCTAGTTGGATTTAAGGTTCATTTCATAGGATAGAGCCACACCTAACACTGGTATCAGGCCTAGGAGCTTGTGGCTAGACAACCCCCGAGGCATAGGAGAAAGCTTTATACAATTATTCTCCTAAATAGACATATTATTAAGCTGATTTCTAATGACTTATTGCTATACTCATGGATTAATGCAGCTCTCAGCAGAGAAGATTCCTTATACAGCAGATGATTATTAGCACAAAGAACTACAACTGGCCAATCTGAAAAGAACAAGAGGCTGCAGACTGCATATCCCTGGTGTCAAACTTCTGCCTCCCAAGGTTCAAGGATCATTACGGAAGAAGGGGAAGAAAGACTGAAAGAGCCAGCAGACATGGGTAATCACAAGGAAACAGAGTTTTCCAGACAGTTACTCACATAAACTCAAAGCAAGGCTGACAGCATAGACAAGTCCCATGTAAGCTCAACCAAGGCAAGATCCCAGCATAGACAGGGATAAATGGATAAGAAACCCCAGCCCTACCTGAAGAATAATGAATGACTGATAATCAAAATGAGGTTTATTTCCAGAGTAGTAAAAATGTTTTGTGGTTATACCTCTGAGTCATTGGTCAAGTAGTCCCAAAATTACACAGGCTGTTGCTGCAGTCCTTGATTGCCTCCCAGAGCTTGAAGGTTGAGCTAAGACCCTATTGCTAAGGCAGGACATACTTCAGACACAGAACTTGGAGCAATGAAACTGGAACTGACCTGGAAACCCTCTTCCTGAAGGCTAGCTCCCATGGTTTTTGAGCACACTATTCAAGCAACTAAGGGAACACATCAACTGATCGTCCAACCACAGTTTTAAGGCCTAAAAACTACAACAATAACCAGCACAGCAAACTATATTGCTGTAGTGATGGTCCTTTTATCTTGGGGATAATCAGCAGTTACCTAATTGGATTTAAAGCTCACACAATGAAAGCGAATTCATGTGTGGTGCTATAAAATAGCAAAATACACTTGGTTATAGAGGTCATGGGTCTTATAGAAAACCCTAAACAAATGTAATTTCCTACTAAATATGGATTTACAGACAAGTATTCCTGTTACCACTCATCAAAGATGCTCCTTTTGCAACAGAGACTATTACAGAGTTCTATAACTAGTCACAAAGAAAATAAATGTGTGTGAGATACCCAACCCTAAGTGATACATCTACAGTGGAACCTCTACTAAAGCTCATAGTGGAACAAGGGATAGAGAGAATGCATCTCTCAACTCTCAGCAGCAAAGCTCCCTCATTCAACAGAGGGCTATGAACATAAAATAGTCAAAGCATAGAAGATGAGAGTCTGTAAAGTATGGGTCCCTGGACAGGATTCCTGTATTAAACTTCACCCACTCAGGGCTCAGGGACCATGGCAGAAGAGGGGGCTGAAAGACTGTAAAAGCCAGGGGAGAAGTACATAACCATATGTAAACCAAGTCTTACAAGCTCCTGGAATCTTCTTCAAATGAATCTATGGCAATGATGTCAGCATGCACGAGACCCATGCAAATCCAATCAGACAAAAACCCAGCATAGACTTGGGGAAACAGGCAGCAGGCCCCAGCCTTAGCTGATCAACTATTAGCAGCTGATTACTGCTGGAGGAGGGAAAGTTGATCTTCTTTAAGGAAGAGACGCTAGATAGGCTGACTAGATGAGCTTGCACTGAGGAACGTCTGTGTATACTAACTTGACTCAATAGGCCTTAATATGACAGAATGCATGAAATCCAGTGGGATGGGCTATGGGGGTCCAGATGAGGAAGGGGGTGTAAAGAGGATTAAGATGTTTTATATGAAATGCACAATATATATATATATATATATATAAGAAATTAAAAAATAAAAACATCCTGGCTTTTTATATAATCAAATGTTCTGTGGTTAAATAATAGTGATATTTTAATATACATATTTTTAAATATTTAATCATGAATTATGCACTTTAAAATGTATATTTATATGAATTGCAGTTGAATACAACAAACATTCTCAATGCAGAAACATATATATATATAATATCACCCATGTTAATAATAAATTGCCATCATTTTCACAGGTAGCATTCTGACTGAAAAGCTTACATGTAACTAGTATTACAACAGCCATGTTTTGATTGTAAAATTAACTGCATTACATTTATTTGATTTTCTTCTTTTAGCCATCCTGCCATTAATTTTACGACACTTCTTGAGTACTTACAGTGTGGCAGATCCTGTGCTCAGTGTTACGGGTGCAGGACATTAGTATTCAGAATAGCCCCATGATTCATACTAGCGGATCCTAACACTCAGTGTGACCAAAGAACTGACCCAAAAACCTGTATCATCTCTGTCTTTGGATAAAAAACATTTTTTAAAGACAAGAGGTGCAAAGCTCTTTAGTCTAATTAACCCCATAATCGGCTATGGGTTAACAATATCCCCTAGAAGTCAGTTGTTGAAACTCTTAGATTCAAACTCCATCATGTGGCTGTATTTGGAGACAGGACCTTAAAGAGGTTATAATGGAAAAACAAGGCCATCATGGTGGACATTAACATAGTCTGACTGATGTCATCATCATAGAAATTTAGAAGATACAAAGCGACACCACTGGCGAGTGTGCATAGAATACTCAGCACGTGTAAAAGACAGGGGACAGCAAACTTCAGACCAAGGAGAAAGGTCTGAAAGAAAATCAACACTTCTGGCAACTTGAACTTGGACCGTCAGCCTCTGGAAACAAAATAAAAGACAATTACTGTTATGTACCCACCCTCCGGTCTGTTGTATATTGCCACGGAAGCCCAGGTAGAATGACAGATAAGCCCAACCCAATGTTTTTCTTGCTACTTAATGGAATCTAAGGCCCAGACATGAGTAGAGTATACCTAACATGACACAACTCAATTATCAGAATTAGTAACAGAAACCGGAGCATTTGATTTTCACCCTGTAGTGGCTAGCAGCTACTTATCTTCCTTAATGCAGTAGGAAATGGCCCTAACTGGCACCCTCATCCTAAGGTAAAATGCTTTGCTTTGATTTGGGGCCAAAGTTACCTTGCTAGTTTATTAGTCAATGATAAGGACGAAAGGCATAAGGGGTTGGGAAAGACCCAGAAGGAAGCTGGAACCAAGGGAGGAGTGTTCTATTCACCAAAGTTACTTTGACAAGCCAGTTCTTATCCAGATCAGACCAATGTTGATATCAAGCAGGATTAGGCAATCGATACCCAAGCAGCACCCACCACCTCAGAGACACTCATGAGTTCTTTCTCAAGACAACCTGTTTCGCCTGCAATGAAATGTCGGCAGACTCAAAATTCAAAAAATATGTTCCTTGCCATTCGTACCTGTCACTATGACAAGGCGTGCAGTCCTATGCTGAAGGTGAAGAGTTAGTGATGGAATTAGAAAGAATCATTTCCTGGAAAGCATCTACTCTGCCAAAGACTAACCTGGGCTGAAATTACTCTCTTTTGTTTATCCAGGAAAAGAATTTGGTCTTTCAAAGGAGCCCCAATAAAAAGCCCTTCTCCATCTCAACCCATGTAGGACAATGTGGGTCATCTTCCTACTTAGACAACAAAGTTGCTTCCAATTACATAGCACAGAAGTGTGTGTACACTTGCTAATCATCTGCTTGCCCTAGATTGTGGCTTTTGAAGCCTGGCAAAGAACCTTTGCACTCAGACAAGAAACTGCATAATGCCTTCTTCCAAGAACACCAGCATATGTAAGCATCTATCGTAATAGAGAGGAATAAATTATTTCCACCCACTGTTGAATCATAGGATCGCTTTCTGACACCAGCTAATTTGGCAAGTAGGAACAGCCATACCTAAAGCTTTCCTGCACCTGGCTGTTGCCTCTGAAGCCATTCCTGGCTCACAATGACCTTGGAGAAGCACCTGGTGAAGCTCGGGTCCACTGATACCAGTTCTCAGAGCTGCCTGGCAGGTCTACATTTCCTGTGTTATTTTCCCTGTAGGTGTCACAGCTCTTTCTGTTTAAGTGGAAGCTGATTTAGATCCTTTTCCCTAAGGTCTTCTGTGTGGAACTATATGACCTGGAGAGTAAAATCCTAGGAAATGGCCTGAAGTTCCAGGAAGTTTGCAGAACATGGCAGAGTAGGTGTCTCTGGCAGCTCCAGTTTAACTCCACAAGCCTTTCTAGACCCATATAGCCATTCAGCAAAATAATAGAGTGCATATTTTTGAGAACAGACCTGAGAGACGGGCAAGCCATGTCCTGCTGGATCTTCCACTCAACTTTACATACTAGTCCTGGCAATAATCAGTGACATATTGTGTGGAGAACACTGTCCTGGGAATTCAAGAGTTTAGTAATCCACTATGTGCCTTTGTTGACCCTTTTTGACTCTGGGCAAGGTGCGATCTCATCCACCACCTCTACAATGCTACAACATCTTCCATTTAGAGTACATTGTCATCTTTCTGGAATCTCCATTTTTTTTGCCTGATTATCCTAATCTTGCCATTGTGAAAGTTGCCAGAACCCAAATGGAGTCACTTGTGACAAGCCCTAACAAAGATAAATAAATGCAGAAAGTTTTTAGAGAGGAAATATGGTCCATATTTTACCCATTGAAAAGGAGACTCTCAAAACCACAACGTTGCACAAATGCTACTGTGCCATCCAAACAGCACTTTCACAAGAATGCTAGCCTGGCGACATTCGTCCAAACTTCTCCTGGTGCCACTTTTGTAGTCCCTATTGCTCTTCCTTGTAGCCAACGAATACTTTTTAAAATAGTTTATATAATCCTCCTTTTTACCTTAAAGTTATCGTTAGCCAACCTTCAAATAAAACCACGATCCTCGGGCCATCTTTGTTCTCTATTGCAGTGTTGTATTATTTTACCAAATGAGAGTCAATATTCCTTTAAGCATCTCTCTCCCTCTGTGTTTCTATTTAAAGACTGAGCCTGTTCTAGTCTCCCCTTGTATCACTGTATAGAATACGAATGATTAAATGGGATGGAGGTTGGTGGGTGGCATAGAGGAAAGAGCGTGTGGAGTGGTAACATGAAAAAATAAAAATAAAAAACATATGTTGTCAGCCTGGGCTGTAGTGGTCACCTCAGTTCCTTGGAAGCAGCAACTGTCCTCCCCAGCCCAGTCCCTGTCTGACCACCAACATAATGATATAAAGATGAATAAATCAGAGGTGTCCTGAACTTCCTGGTTCTGAGGGCTTGGCAGTAATGAGTTCTTCAGTAAGGCTGATAAAGACTACATTCAGGAAAAATTTAATCTTACTGGACTCAATGATTACGTAGCTTACTATCAACAAGCTCTAGACAAGATCTTGGAACTAAACCCTGATAAAGAACTGGAAGACAACCTTAACCAGAGTGACTTGATTGAACAAGACAGCCAAGATATTTTATGGTGCTGATCCACACCCACTGTATTCTCAGAAACGAAGGCATCACCCAAATGTTGAATAAGAATGAGCAGGAGACTTTGGCTACTGTCCTCATGTACTGTGAAAACAGCCCAGGCTTCCCATCAGCCTTTCGGACATCCCAAGGGAGGCAGTGTTGAAGCTCTACAGCCCAAGTGCACAGACATGTGCATACCCAAATCATCTAGGCACCATCGCACAGACAGCACCTACTTTGGTTTCCCACACATGCTCTTCATGGTTCATCCCAAATACTGACCCACCCTCACTACCAAACAGTTTGTGCCAAGGCTGTATGGTTTCAAGACCAGCTGCAGCTCCAATCCACCAGCAACTTCAAGAGTCCAGTCAAGACAAGTAGCAGATTCTCTGCCCCCTCTCTCCCTCCATCTTTGACACCACCAGTCTTTTGCTGCCAGTGTTTCAAGAACTCTGTGTGGCTTTTAGTTTTGAATTAAAGGAATAAATATTTTGGTGGAAATATAAAATGAATTAGAAGAAATGATAAAACATATGGAGACCTACTATTATAGAAGCTCTCTAAAATATATACATATACTAAAGATTTTAAATCGAGTTACCCTATAATGGTGAGATAATACTCCAACTAGACAGTTCATCCAACCAAGTGAAATAATCCAGTACTGGGGATGGATTACTTCTCCTTGAGCTGTCAGGCAGTGGGCACCCAAAGACATGCAAACACTATAGGCTCTTGTCATTGTTCTTGGTTACCCAACCAGAACTTAATAGCAAGACCTTATTGATGAAGAGTACACATTCTTTACTGCATTCTGGAGTCATAAGACATGGAGAAATCAAGGTATAGATCTAGAACCTTAATACCTATTCGTTACTTTCATAGTGCTGGAAGATGCCATGCACACTACCAGATAAGAAAAGTAATCCTCAGTCTTACCCCGCTGTTAATCCTGTGAGCTGCAATAACTACTGCCTGGCAAGATAGGCCAGTAGAGCAATAGACACACAAATGTTATGGGAGTAAGTAACCGTCCTCTGACTGGATTTAAGGCCCATTCCATGACATGGAACCCACATTTGGCACCATCATTGGGTCCAAGAACATGTGGCTAGGTAGATCATAGGCTCTAGGGAAGAGTCTGCTACTAATATTCTACTAAGTGGGCTTAGCATCAAAATGACTCCTACTGACTTATTACTATACCATAGATTAATGTTATCTTTCAACCCTCATCAGAGAAGCTTCTTCCTGCAGTAGAAAGCAATTAACAGAGAGACCACAACCAGTCAACATGATGAGAATAAAATACTGTAGCGAACTCAGCCCTAAATTGGTCATCTATATCGTACTCTTCTCACCAAGGCTCAGGGAACTTTGCAGAAGATGGGCAGAAAGACTGCAAGAGCAAGAGGTGATTAATGTCTACAAGGAAATGGCATTTTCCAGATACCAGGCCAATTGCACATACAATGCACAGTTCTTGTCCCAGCATGCATAAGACCTGCTCAAGCTCAAGCCAGACAAAATAACATCAGGATGGGGTAGGTAGGCACAAACTCCCACATCTAACTGAAGAGCTATTGGCATTTGATAGCTGCTGAAAGAAGAGTCAGTTTTCTTTAAGGGTGTGATCCCTGGTAGGTCAACCACAGTACAGGGCAGTTCCATACCCGAGCATTTGGGGAACACAAATTGGATTCAATGAGGAAAGAAACAGAACAAGAAGTTGAGTCAACACTGAGATGGGAGTTGGTAGAAAGGGGTGTAAAGTACCCTGTAAAGTATTTGCAAAGAATTAATAAAACTATTTTTAAAGATTAATGCAGATTAGCATACCAACTGTACTATTAGTTCTCTGTAAATGTGTTAAACATTTTTACTTTAACATATCACCTCAAAAAGGAGCTTTAATATCATTCCCATGAATGACAGGTGCACATTAATTCCAAAAAAAATTGGCATGAAAAAAATGTGTCACTGCATTTAAAAACTAAAATACTGGTAAAAATAAAAATGAAATCTACATTATACAATATATAAGACTGGGTTATAAAAGAGTATAAAGTAAGTCGCTCTTTGTGGAACCTGAACCATCAATGGTCATTTGGTAAAATAAAGACAGTGATGAACTTGACCATCATCTTAAACACCAGGGAGGTATCAGACATTGCATTTGTCAAGGATCTTCGTCACTCTGGTCATCTCCTTGAGCTTCAGGGAACTACTGCAGACATTCAGATCTTTGTACATATACTGTATTATATTTATACCTTTTAGGCTTTTGATGCTGTGTTATAAATAGGGAATAAATTTACCTGAATTCAGGCGGGTCCTGAGACTGAGTAAGGATGCCTGAAAGAAGCTTTGGCCTGTAGTTGGGTCCCAAAGGGAAGAATTGTGCTCTGTATAGCAATAAGCCAGCATTCAAAATGGCACAGACTACACTTACTCAGGTCACAAATATCTGAGGGTCACCCTATGTGGTGACTTGAATGAGAATTGTGCCCCCATAGGCACATGCATTTGAACATGCTTTTTGTTCAATTGTGATGTTATTTGGGGAGGTTATGGAACTTTTAGGAGATGTAGCCTTGCTGGAGGAAGTACATCCCTCTGGGCAGGCATTAAGAGCTTGTAACTTTACCTGACTCTCTCTGATTCCTATGTGCTGTTGAGATATGATCTTTCCATTTCCTGTTCCCACTGCTTGTTACCATGTCTCCCCGACCATTATGGACTCTCCCTCTGGGAAGAGTCCATAAATAAGCCAAAATTAAGACAAAAATAAGCTGTGTTCTTCAAGTTGCCTCTGATCGTATTTTTGGTATATGTGAAGAACTAGAATGCTGAACAAGACCGTTATCATTCATATGGTAATCTGAGGTCTAGAACAGCGTGTATGCGAAACTTCTGTGTAAAGGGATTGATGGCAAATACTTTAGACACTGAAGGCCTTACACTCTGTGGCAACTGCCCAAGTCTGCTGCCATAATGGAAGAAGCCAAGTGCAATACATAAATAATGGCGTGACTCTGTTTCATTAATGCTTTATTTTCATAAACACTGGTAATGGTGGGCATTGAATGTGTGTCTCATGCATATTAAGAAAGTGCTCAATCACAGAGCTATATGCTCAGCTCCTTGGTTTTGGCATCTTAACTCATAATTTCTAATGTTGTCATCTGTACTGAATCTTGGCTACAAGTGGAAGGAGCCTGCAGGAGTGACCAGAGGTTTTACAGAGTCCAAACCTGAATGTGGCTTAGCTGACTTTCACTACAATTCCATTGCAAGGAACTTAGTCACATAATCAATCCTATCACAATGAAGGCTGAGAAATGTGGTCTAGATGTGTGCCCAAGAAGGAATAAGACTGACCTCACTGAACTCCCAGCAATCCCTGCCACAAACACTATCCACTATCCATGAATCTTATATTGAGAATTGTTTTCAGAATACACAATAATGATCTAAAGTTTCTTTGCGCACGACCTAAAACGATATTGCATAACATTAATAATAAATGCACTACACTTTGATAAACACTGAGCTTTGATAGTTCTTTAATTCAAATAATGAAAATATGATTGTTAAACTAGCTTTACATAGGTCATTCTGTTTGAATGCAAAAAGGAAAAGGAGTTCAGAAAGGCACTCTATTCACCCAGGGGGTTGTAATATAATCTACAATTTTAGTCTTCTGAATACTCTTCAGGTTATATTTCAACCTAATTTTGGGGCACATAAAGTTTTACATGCCTTGCAGAATCTCCTGTCATGGCTGGGAGGCATGGTGGCAGGGAGTGGCCGGAGCAGAAAGAGAAGTGTTCACAGCTTCAAGCAGGCACAGGAAGCAGAGAGGAACTGGGAATCTTATAAGGCTCAAGAACTCTCTAAACCCACCCCCAGTGACGAACTTCCTCCAGCAAGTCCACACTTCCTAAAACCTCCCAAAGCACCACCACCAGCTAGAGACAAAATGTTCAAATACTTGGAGCCTGTGGGACACATTCTCATTCATACCAGCATAGCACATAAACAAAAATAAATGTCAATAAGTAAGTAAATAAATGATGGTTTCTGGCTACATTATGTTGAATCAACTGAGAGAGGCATAGAACGCCTTCTCTAAAGCCACCCTGATGTACAAACCCTAGATCTCTTGTATTTAGGCTATATATTTGCAAGGTTCCAGTATCTACACTGATAGAGCTTCATGGGACTTTCACTCTTCGAATCTGTACCCTTATAAAGAGAGAACCCTTTCATCTCCCTGACCAAAGTACCAAGTGACAAGTGCCGGGACACCCTGTTTCTCTTTCTTCTGTGATATCAGGTCTCTGTAGTTCATGAACCTCCATCTCCCTGATCACTTCTAAGACTCTCCCATGATCACTACTTCAACATGCAGCTAAGCACCAATCAACTCTTGTTCTGTCTTTGGAGGACCTGATGGTACTAGAGGGTCTGCATTCAGATATATTGCCCAACCTCCCATGTTGCTCTTTGAGTTGATATTTGTATTTATATAGATATTTATCTAGTTTCTTATATATTATATTTGATTTTAAAACTTAAAAGTTCGGGATTAGAGAGATGGCTCAGTGGTTAAGAGCACTAGCTGATCTTGCAGAGGACCGTGGTTTGGGTCCCTGCACACACATGGCATCTTAACAAACATCTGAAACTCCAGTTCCATAGATCATGTGTTCCCTTATAGCTTGTGTGGGCATTTCACACACATGGTGCACCTACACATATACACTCATACACATAAAATAAAAATGAGTAAATCTTTAAGAAAGGCAGTCTTTTAAAAAAAGTCCAAGTAGTGTGTTTCACACGTTTATTCCCAGCACTTGGGAGGCAGAAACAGGTAAATTGCCATAGGACTGAGGCCAGCCTGGGACGATCTACATAGCAAGTTCCAGGCCAGCTGGGGCAATATACTTTAAAAAAATTAAAAACTTAAAAGTTTATGTCAGGCATTAAAAACTTTATTGGCTAATAAAGGAAACAAGATTTGATGAAGACAAAATAATTGTGAATCTTATAAATTACGATTATCAAGTAAAACAAATGATCCAGTCTTGATTAAGACTGTGTTGTATCGACTGACAGAAATCCAGTTCAAATTTATTTAAAAGAATTTCATAGATAAATTGTCTCTCATACACGAAAAGTCCAATGTGTAGAGCTCCAAGTACAGGTATATAAATGGGCAAAGACTGATAGATGATAGTCAAGCAGATAAGCTCACCTTTATCACATCATCCGTGCTCTGATTTGTATGTAGTTTGAGTGTGTTCCTCAGATGTTCATTACAGGAGGCTTGCACCCTGTATGGCTTTGGTGAGAGTGTGGAACCTGAGAGATGGACCAGATGAGAGGCAATTCAATCACTAGAGACAACCACCTCAGGAGAGATTAATGTATTTCACACAAGCCCACTCACCTGTAAGAGTGGATTGTAATCAAAAGTAAAACAAGCCTAGGTTCTCCTAGGTCTCTTACTTCTTATTCTTTTATGTGATACCTTCTGAGGATGCCTCCACCTTTATAACACCATCTTCTATAAAGTCCTCATCAGAGCCAACCAGATGCCAGAAGCAGGCTCTTGAACCTTGGGGATCGTGAGTTCAATAAACCTCTTTTCTTTATGAAGAGCCCACCCTGAGGTATGCTGCTTTAACAACAAACTATACTAATCGGATTCCCATTTGGTAAGAAGAAGGAAGAAAAGGAGGAGAAAGAGGAGGAAGAGGAAGAGGAAGAGAGAGAGAATTTTCCTGCTGGTCAATGTATAAATCTATCTCCCTAGGGCCTCATGTGTGCTTCAGCAACCTTATTAACGTAAATCATGCTGTCAGCTTGACTGGCCCCCATCACTCTGTATATTCGTGGGCATATTTTCACTACACTGTTATTGATCTGTCTCTTTTCTACCCATACCTTAGGTGAAGAACTAAGCTCCAACCCATTCATGGAGTCAAGTGGATAGCCCATCAATGAACCTCTTTCTTCTTTCAAACTTGAATCACAGCCCTTATACATGTTAAACAAGCACTCTATCACTGGGGAATATTCTCAGTCCATCTCTTGTATTGTGATACAATCAAGTAACAAGGTATGGTTTCCATTCACAGCCTTGACCTTCCTGGGTATAGGGGTGTGTGAGAGGATGGGTAGATGCTTAATATAAATTTTATCAGAGCACTAGGATTGTGACCGAATGGCTCCATCTCAGCTCTGGGAAAAGAAATTCATCCTGAAGATGGGTTACCTGTGTCATCAGCACCTGGGTGCAGAGCCTGAGCATGATTCCCACTCTCTAAACCTCTGTGTAAGCCACCTAGGCAGAGGGTGGGGCAGGGTGGAAATGGGGACCAGTTTAGACCAGAGACTAAAAGAGAAAATTGGGCCACAGAACTGGTCACAGACCAAAATGTGAGGTCATAGGTTGTACCTTTTATTCCCAAATGCTACAGAGGAAAAGGATAAGCTATAATGCACTGGGGTCTAATTTCACTGTTTACAAAGGTTTTTCTTTTGTCTAAGATAGACATCTCCATCATTAGCAGCCCAAGAGTCTCTGAATATAAAGCACATTTTCCTGTTGTAGTGCTGCCATCTGCTGGAAATTTGGAAATTCACAGGCGACATAGTGATTTGCCCCTAATTTTTTTTAATTTATTGAATTTTTGTATATTTCATACAAAACATCTCGGTCAGTCTTAATCATCTTTATAGTCCCTTCCCCACTGTCATCCTCCCGTAGCCTCCCAACTAGAATTCATAATTCTGTCTTGAGGTGCCTAACCACATTCCATATAGACTTTTGCACCCTTATGACTTTAAACTTATGTTACCTCTACAGCAAGAATGTGTGGTATAAAGCAGTGGGCTGTGACAACCCAAAATTTGGAAAAAAGGAATTCAAACACCTCAATCTAGATCCAGGGTTATCCAGAAAGAGGGCAGTCCTCGTTCCTCTTCTGGTAGGGACAGGTATAGCAGGTTCAGCTGCTGTTGGTATCTATGCCCTGATTATAGGAAACAAAGACTTTAAAGAACTTAGTGTCCCGACAGACTTGAACCTAGGACACTCCCTCTCCAGACTCAAGCATCAAGTAGATTCTCTAACAGAAATGGTTTTACAAAATTACTGAGGCTTGGATCTCTTCTTTACGAAACAAGGAGGTCTCTGCATGGTTTTGGAAGAAATCTGTTATTTATATGCAGATCAATCTAGGATCATTGGGAAAAGTTTAATACTAGTTAGAAATAACTTAAAGGAAAAAGATAGAAAAGATGTATGCGTCTGATAATTGGTACCAACCTTTATTTTCCTGGTCCCCATGGCTCAACTCCCTATTGGACCCCTAGCTGGGCCTCTAGTCCTACTATGCCCTGTCAATCAGGCATTGAATGATCAATTGCCTAGCTAACTATATTAGATAGCAGGTTAGTGCAGCAAAAGTTATGGTCCTGAGAAGCTAGCATAATCCTCTGTGTCAACATGAGTTCATGATTTGACTCGTGCCCATAAAAACAGTGGGGAATGTAGTAAGGCACCTCAAGACACCATAGCTCAAGGTACCATAGCTACGTCATGTCCTAGCTAAATCCAGCAGTTAAGCAGTTAAAGCTAGCAGTTAACCCAAAATATAGGAATGGAAAAAATTATTAAGGTGTGGGTTTGAGAAAAGGCCAGCGTGCACCTGGTCACCATAGCTAACAGCAGATCTGTGGCTTCTGTACTTTCTGCTTGACTTGCTCTATGCAACAGGAATTGTTAGAGGGACTCACCAGCTCTAAGGCTTGGGAACTTGAACTTTTCACCCCTAGATCTATTTTTTTTTCTTTTTCTCCTATATATAAGGCTGACTCTGAGAAAGACCTTCACTATACTTGGGAAAAATTTGCTCAGTGTAGTCGCTGGCCAGTTATTAAAGACTTTTTGAAAACATCTCAGATCTGTGGTGGAACATCTCACAACAGCGTTAAAGCCTATTGTGTCTAATTAGTGTCCCCAGATGTACCTCAGTGCAAATTCATCCACTGAGTCCAGTCAGCTTACCTGGAGTCCCTCACTTTAGGAAGATCAGCTCTTCTTCACCCAGTAGTAATCACTTGTCAATATTTCTTCATCTAAGTTTGGGGTCTGCTACCCTTTTCTCCAAGTGCATGCTGGGTTTTTGTCTGCTTGAGTTTGCATGGGTCTTGTGCATGCTAATACCATTACTGTAGGTTTATATGAGCAGGATCCCAGGAGCTTGTAGGACTCTATTTCCATAGGATCATGCACTTCCTCCCTGGCCCTTACAATCTTTCTGCCCCCTCTTCCATAATGGTCCATGAGCCCTAGGTAGATGAAGTTTAATATAGGAGTCCTGCCCAAGGACCAGCATTCTGCAGACTCTTAATCACTATGCTTTGACCATTTGTGACCTTTTGTGTTCCTGGCCCTCTAGTACTTGAGGAAGCTTCACTGATGAGAATTGAGAGATTCATCAGTGTCCTCTTTACCTTTGTTCTATATTCCATGAGCCTTAGGTGTAGAGGTTGCATTGTGCATGAGGCCACTTAGGCATGGGCAATTCACAGATAATGACTGTGTGTAACCAGTTGTAGACTCTGTAATAGTCTCCAACTGGTGCAAAAGAAGCTTCTTTGATGAGTGGTGACTGGGATATTTGTCTGTAAATATAAGGATACATATTTTTCACATAGTAAGAAATTACATTAGTCTAGGGATGTGACAGTCTTGGGGTTTTCTCTAAGATCTCTGACCTCTCTAGTCATGTATATTTGGCTATGTTTACAGTACCACACATGGGTTTCTTCCCATTGAGTGGACTTTTAGTCCAATTAGGTAGCTGTTGGTTGCCCAGAAGATAATACTGCACCAATGGTGTGTGCTGTGCCAGTCATTGATGTGGTTGTTTGGTCTTGAAGCTGGGGTTGGACCATTGATTGATGGTCTCCCTTAGCAGCTTGTATAGTGCTCTCCAGAGCTACAAGAGCTAGCCCCTAAATTTTTGTTTTAAATTTTGATTCTCAGGAAAGAAGGTGAAAATATTATAAAAGTCAGAGGTGCTAAATGAATACAAGGAAACTATACTATCTGAACACCATGGGGTAGTTACACATATGAACCCACAGCTCTTAAGACTGCATGCAGGAGAGCTGTTCAAACTCAAGTCACACAGGGGCCCAGCATGAATGGGGAGGCAGGACAGGAAGCTTCAGGCCTAGCTGAGGGTAAATTGGTAACTGACTGTTGCTGGGAGTGGGGAAGTTACTTTTCCTTACTGATGTGACACCTGATAGGTTGACCAGATTCCAGGGCAGGGACCCACACCCAGAAACACTTCAGAGGCATGAATTAGAATAGATAGGCCTTTGAAAACCAAAATAAAAAAGGAAAGGACAAACAATATTGGTGGTTATTAAATCAGGGTAAGGGGAGTGACTAGAGAAGAGGAAGGAGTCTGAATGTGATCAAAATATATTACATGAAATTCTGGAATCAATAAATTTTACTAATTATGAAGGTTCTTGATAAAAATTTGTGTGCATAAAAATGCCCAAAAACTTGGAAAATAGATGTCCAGGTCATATCCAAGAAGCTTCTACTTCAACTGATCTAGGTAGTAACTAGCCCTGGACTGCTGGGATATCCATCCAGGTGATTTTCTGCTTATATTCCTATCAGGCAAACCTCAATTCTGGGATGCATTAGTGTTCTCTCTACCCTTGTTCCACTATGTTCTATGAGTCTTAGATGTAGAGATTCCATTGTAGGTGTGACACTTAGGGTTGGGCATTTCACAGACATAATCTCTGTGTATGACCAGTTGTAGGCCTTTCGTGACATCACAAGTTCCGAAAGATGATAAAATCCAGACTAGACCTG
The DNA here is from genome assembly GCA_035773235.1 of Eospalax fontanierii. Lineage (NCBI taxonomy): Eukaryota > Metazoa > Chordata > Mammalia > Rodentia > Spalacidae > Eospalax > Eospalax fontanierii. The sequence goes on from CM069552.1 coordinate 14,965,253, forward strand.
TATTCCCAGGGCTGTAATAGATAAGCACTGGGTTAGATTTTAATCAGAGATATGCTTGGGTATGATTTTTCAAGCAAACTTCAATGGGTTCATGTCCCTGGGAGCCTCAGTTTCTCCCTCCATGGAATGGCACAGACCTGTGCCAAGGCCCCTCGTAACACCCATGCATTGACTATGGATTCTATTTTCTTCATCTACTGCTTTGACCTGTGATGCTCCATTGATCCTGGAGAACTGTCATTCCCAGAGTCCAAGCCCTCCAGAGCTCATACCCCAGTCACCTGCTTTTTTGAGTCTCATAGACTGGGCCACCCCTGGCCTGATCATCCGAAACCAGATGAAAAATGTTGGGGATAGCCCTTGTGCCCTGAAGTCCTCTGAAATATCTACAAATTCAGCCCTACACGCCGGTTCCTTTCTCTATTCAGGCAAAACCTCAGTAAAGGCCCATTTCCACAGTCTCTCCACTTCCCTCACCGAAAGACCATGAAAGTGGGGTTGTCCTTTGGAGCTTACATCTTGCCAGCCTGCTCCAGATGTCCAACATGGAGCTACAGGATTTAATGTTCATGTTGCTGGGTTTCAATCTTGTTTTGATCTGATGGCTTCTTGTTTTTTCTATTCTACCCTTTTGGAATGGCCATATATGCTCTGTCCCCCAACTGTATTTGGAAATACATAATTTCTGTATGTAGATATTTATTATTTATTGCAGTATTGAGGAGTGAAATTGGGGTTTCATACATGCCAGGAGACAAAATAAATCTTGCCTCATTTTACACTGCTTTCTTGTCACAGTGACTGAAGCTAAAGTTCTCTCTGTGCGGTAATGACAACCCTGGCTATTGGAATGACTTATAGCCCTTGTAAGTGTACAGTCTAACCACAATAAATAAGCCTGACATGTGTACAGCCTAAGTCTTCTTGGATAAATGAACATACTTTGTCTCCCCCAAGACCCCCAGTGTGCCAAAGTAGTATTTATTGTCTGAATTTGGGGTGTCTTAGGGATCTGAGACCCATGAATATCCTCATCTTCAGATCCTCACAGACATTCCACTACACAAGCTCAGTGGGTGGTTGCCTGACAAGCTAGACCTGGATCAGAGGCATGATTCCAATAAAATCTACTGATTGTGAGAGCTAGTGGTCAACCGCTGTTGTAATGTGGAGTGTAACAAAGGTTCTCCTCCATAAAACCAGGGGTTAGGAAGGTTTCCCTCTGAGGTTAGAGTAAAGACCAGTCATGTGTCAATTATTTGAGTCACTAGCCAGTCTACCTGTGTCCTGGCACCAAAGATGGGTACCTGTTGTCACCATGACCCAGGCCATAACCCCTCAGTTGAGGCACAAGGCCTCTATGAAAATAAGGTCCATAGAGAAACATGTTCAGGGAATAGCACTTTCCCCTCTACACGAAGCACCAAAAAGAAAGAGAAATTATAATGGGCCTCATTCATCAAACAGTCTCAAAAAGCCATCTCCTGTTTGAAGGGGGGGGCGCATTGACAAAAGGAAGAATCAGGGAGGGAAATTATTACAACTAGCCCCTACTCCATAGGCTTGTATAGATAGAGGGAGGGTCTGGGGATGGGCGTGGATGGTTCATGGATGAGTATGCCCATAATAGCAACAGAAAGAAACCAAGATGAAATTTTCTGCATATGCACCTGTATGGGACTCAAGTATCAGAGAACATTGCAACTTGTCTGATCAACGCACCTTTGAGAAGTCTAGGTACGAGCAAGGGGGGGGGCTATGATTCTCACCCTTGCTTCTCGCAGTAAAGCATCTGTACCTGCACTAGTATTAATCAGAAAGTGCTACAGGGCCCCCATATACTGGAGCAGTCAACCCAAGTGATCCTTTCTATTAACAAAGCCAATTGCAACAATGCTGGAGGATCCCACCATCACATAACAGAGACCAAACTCTCACTGTAGGTTAACCTCGCATAGCATACACCGCACACACTTCTGTCCACATTATGCCTACCTGAGGTTTTAAAGCAACCTCAGACTGGTTCATTCCACAGAAACGGCAGGTAGTTCCAATTCTGAGATGCTACATAACTGGATCAAACCCACTAATCACAGACAAAGAAACTACATGGAGATTATACTAAGGACTCCAGCTAGAAATAAGCTTAATATTGCATAGCAAACTGATACTAAAAGACAGATCTTTGGGAGAAACCCATTTACTAAGCATAGCATCTCATTAAAGTGGTAAAGACACTTCATAAGATGTGCAAATCTAGCAACACACATAAGAACACAATAAATATGGCGTCTAAAATTCACAACTCTTTATCAATTGATTTCAAAGATATCGAAATGAATAAAACATCTGGAAGAACTCACAAGAATAATTTTTATTTATTTGTTTTTCTTTCAGGGTATGAGTGTTTTGCCCACACGCATGTAAGTGTGCTCATGTGGTGCATTGCCTGCAGAGGTCAGAAGAGGACACTGGATCCCCTGGAACTGGAGTTACAGATGGTTGTCAGTCGCCACATGGGTGCGGGGAACTGAACCTGCGTCCTCTTCAAGAGCAGTCAGCGCTCTTAACCTCTGAGCCAGTTCTCTAGTCCCAAGAATAAATTTTTTAACTCAATGATCTCAAAGAGAATAGAGATAACAGCTAAATGAAATTAAGCAGACTATTTTAAGATACTAATCAAAATTCTGCCGAGAGAGATAAATGCTGAAAAAAACTCTACCAAAGAATCTTGGAAATGAAGAGTTCAGTAAGTCAAATAAAAATTCAGCTGAAAGCCTCAAGGACAGATCAGAATAAGCATAAGAACGAGTAGCCAATCTGGAAGGCAGGGATTTTGACCTATCCCATTCAGACAGAAATCTGTACAGGTTAATACAGAGACTCACAAACAATCAAAATGCAGAGAATAAGGGGCTGTGGAGTGCTCATCCCCAATGGGACATTTATAGCACAGCCCTCCCCAAGGCCACGAAATATCATCAAAGAAGAGGCAGAAAGACAGTGAGAGTCAGAGGACCCTGAGGATTGTCATAAACATGTCTTCTGGACACGGCAGAGTTTGCATCCATGAACTCTCAACAGTGATGACTGCCTTCATTCGACTTTCGTAAGATCAAAACAGCCCACATTCCAGCATGGATGGGGATGGGCTCACAAATCCTACTCCTGACTGAGGATCTCCAGATGACAGCTGCTGGGGAAAAGAGCGTCAGTTTTCTTCAGAGACAAGGGCCCTGATAAGGTTCCTGAGAACCAGAAGTGAGGTAGTTCATTATTCAATGTCTCTAGTTTTTTTCGGGAAACTCCATATGGTTTTCCCATAAGCTTACCATAATTTACATCCACCAACAATCTGTAAGAATTCCTTTTCTCCAATGCCTTTCTAAGCACTTGGTTTTGGTTTCGCGAAATAGCCATTCTCACTGGGATGAGTTGGAATCACACCGGAGCTTTGATTTCCATGTTTCTAATAGTTAAAGATAATGAGCATTTTTTTCACTCAAGCTTATTGGTCATTTTTATTTCTTTCTTTGAGAGTTGTTGGTCAATCTTTTTATTGTTAATTTTTTGAGACAGACTCTCAAAATGTAGCTCAAGTGGCTTTATACACACTATTGCAATGCAGGTTGCCCTTAGCTTAGGAAACTGCTGCCTCAGCTTGTTAAGATCACAAGCATGTGCCATTATACCCAACTTGTTGTCAACTTTTTTTTTAATTATTTTATTTTTATTCGTGTGTGTGTGTGTGTGTGTGTGCATGTTGTAACACATTTATATGAATACCTGCAAAGGTCAGAAGAGGATGTCAGATCCCCTGAATCTGAAATTACCCATATAAAAAAAAGTAATTAGTCACCCTCAGGTCATAGAGGGCAAATTTCACAATTACCTGAGATAGAAACAGCCCAAAAGCATTGGTTGTGAGTGCCGGGGAGCAAACTCCAGGCTTCTGCAAGAACAACAACCTCTGAGCCATCTCCCTCATCCTTTGTTAACTGTTTTGACTCTTTATTTATTCCAGATACTAATCCTCTATCAGACGAGTCGCTAACGATGATTTTCTCTCCTTCTGCACACTGTGTCTTTGCTCTGATAATTGCATGTTTTTCTGTGCAGAAGCTTTTCGGTTTAATATAATTTGCCTTGGTTATTTCTACTTTTGTTTCTTACCAGTACTGTTGGGACCCTATTCTAAAAATCATTGCCTGTAACAATAGTTTGAATCATTTCCATGATGCTTTCTGCTATTAGTTTCCTCAGCGTTTCAGGTTGTACATTCTGATCTTAGATTCACTTTGAGTTGATTTTCTACAGGGTAAAAAAATACTCTTCAAGGTTCAGTCTCCTTCGTGTGAACATCCACCTTCTCCAACACCTTTTGTTAAAGCTATCATCAACCCACCGCATGTTTTTGGCACCTTTGTTAAGAATCAGGTGGCTACTGCTATGTGGATTCATGTTCAGGTCCTCTGTTTCTCTGTGTATCTATTTCTATACTGAATATCATGATGTTTTCTTACAGTAGCTGTACAGTATTTTGTGAAATCAGGTACTTTAATTCCTCGAACTTTGCTCTTTTGTCTAGATTGCTTTGGCTCTGTGGGATCTATTGTGCTTGCATATGAATTTTAATATTGTTTTCGTTAGTTCTGTGAAGAATATCATTGCTATTTTTTTAGTTTTTGTTTAGTTGGTTGGTTGCTTGCTTGCATTGGTTTGGTTTTTAGAGACAAGGTCTCAATATGTAGCCTTGGCTGACCTGAAATTCACTATGCAGACCAAGCTGTCCTCAAACTCACAGAGATCTGCCCACCTCTGCCTCCTGAGTGCTGGGATTAACAGCACCATCACGCCCAATCTCATCGGTGTTTTGGTGGATATTGCATTCAATCTCTTGATTGCTTTGGATACTGTAGGCATTTTGACCATGATAATACTTCAAAATCATGACATTGGCAGGACCCTTTTATTGTCTTTAATTTCTTCTTTTTCTACAATATACATTATGTTGGTAAATTTCCATGTGCTGTTTAAGACTTCTGAAAGAAGAGTCTGGGAAAGAAGCAAGCTTTCTTGTCCCCAAGTGATCATGTTTAATTCGTAGTGTCCTCCCAAACCTTCTGTTCTGGGGGCAGATTACTCCCTTCTAACTCTGTCACAGAGGGAATGGAAAACAGCAAATTGCTAAGGGCTTTTAAAACATTGCATCTTTTAGAACAGCTAGGTGAGCCATTTGCAGCAGAAGTCCCTCTTGTCTATTTCAAGATATACAAATGCCTCTGATGGAAATGGAAGGGCCGAAGCTCATCCATGAAAACGTTCTGACTGGAAATCTCTCAATTAGGAACTCCAGCAGGACTTCTGGTGCAGAACCTCCTCAGCTATTTCTTCTGGATGTTGTAAGTGACTCTTATTTTTGCTTGCTGTCAATCAGGCTACTCGATGGTTTGTCTCTGGTGGATATGGTAAGTACCCAGTTTAATGGCATTTGTTATTGCTGCTTCTATTTATCCTGATACTTGCTATTTGTTCTTTTACATTTGCTTACTACATAATAAACTCATTTGAAACTAAAAGTAAGGCTACTATAGATCATTCTCCATATGGAACAATATGTTGTAACTTTCACCGCAGAGGCCTTTCACAGACTTTTAAAAGTTTATTCCTAGGTATTTTGGGTGGATATTTTGGTGTGACTATTTCTCTAATTTCTTTCATAGTGAGCTCATTACTAGTGTATAGAAAAACTACTAAGTTTCTACGTTGATTTTACAACCTTCTACTTTGCTAACTTTGTTAGTTCGAATCTTTTAGTGATGTATTCAGGTTTTCTGTCTCATTATTTGCTAACAGGGATTATCTGGCTTCTTATGTCTATGCTTTTTATTTCTCTCTCTTTCCTAGTTGCTTGGGATACAATTGCTAGTACTATGTTGAATAAGAGCAGTGAGAGTGGACACCCTTCTCTTGATCCTGATACTACAGGAAATGCTTTCAGTTTTCCCTGTCAACTACACTGTGGGTTTATTGTAAATCTTTATAACTGCCTATGTTGTTATGAGGACGAGAAATACTAGTGTCTTAGTTTCTTTCTGTCGCAGTGATAAGAACAATGACCAAAACCAACTTGAGCAGGAAAGGATCTATTTTATCTTACATTTCCTACGTCACAGTTCATCACTGAGGGCAACCAGGGCAGGAACCTGGAGCACAGGCCATGGAGAAATGCTGTTTATTCGCTTGCTCCTGAAGCCCAGGCTTGACCTACTTTCTTACACACCACAAAACCACCTGCTCAGGAATGGTACTGCACACTCAACAGTCAAGAAAATGGCCCCACAGATGTGGCCACAGGCCAGTCCAATGGAGACAATTCCTCAACTGAGATTCCTGCTACCCAGGTGTGTCAAGTTGACAACTAAAGCCATCCAGAACAACTAGGAAAGGCACCCATAGAATTTGTGAGTGCAAAGCTCTGAGCTAGATCCTAAGCATGACAATAAAAGTATATACATATAGAAGCTTCTTTGATGAGTGGTGTACACTATACTTGTCTGTAAATATAAGGATCCATATTTAGCATATGGTAAGAAATTTCAATTATCTAGGGATATGACAGAGATAGATTCACAACATAGCATGGAACTCTCAGCAGATTTGTGTCAGAGTCACTCCCTCAAACCAAGACTGTCTTGTAGGGCAGTCACCTACTAAGGAAAGTCAGTGGGATGTCTATGGATTCCCAGAGAAGGCAATACTCAGGGAATATAAACTCCCAGAGACCCGCGAAGATGGCTAGTTCATGCTGAGCATCCAGAGAGAGGCAGGGACCTCCTTCTGCAAAGCCAGCCTGCTGAGCCGACCTCAGGTCACTTATCAACTTAGGCTGTGTGTCTGCAAGGTGATGGCTCTACACCAACAGAGCCTGCTGAACTAGCCTCTGGCTTTTACCTGTATCCCTGCCAAGGGGAAAAGCCTCTTCCCAGCCGTGGTGCTGAACGCCAGGTGTTGGGACAGTCTTTATCTCTTGCTGTTATCCTGAGACTCTGACTTTCTCTGCTGTTCATTTCTGGGTCTCCCCTTCAGGTATTCATGTCGACATACAGCCCTCTATCCAGTGCACCCAGTGCCTTGGTTCTGTCCTTGGAGGAACAGGTGGATGCTGAGAACCCTTTTCTACTACCTTGATTCATCTCTCCTACTGTTTCTCTTACTCAAGATTTGTGTGAAAATTCAAGACACGTATTGCCTACTTTCTTGTACATGTATTCTATTCAATTAAAATTGTTCCAGGCGTTTACTCCAAGAACTTATTATCTAATCGGAATATAAAAGTGATACAGATAATTTACTTGTAAGATGTAAATAAAGCCCCAAGTACAATTAAGTACAAATACTGATGAATAATCAATCATCAGATAAACGGATGAGCTCACTTTTATCACACCATTCCGGATAGGATTTGCATATGGGTTGTGTGTTTCCCATTCATTCCTGGGCTGGAGGTTTGTCCCTAGTATGGCTATGTTGAAAGTTGATGGGCCCTTTTAGAGGTCAGTCCAGTCAAAGATAATTAGGTCATTAAAGATATCATCCTTAGGAGAGGTTAATGTAGTTCTCAGCATGTAGAGCCAATTCCTTCAAGGATGATTATTGCCAGGTGAAGCTAGCTTCCCTCCGGCGATGTCTCTGAATATGTTCTCACCATTGCAGTGTCCTCTGTCATGAAGTCCTCATCAGATGCCAGCACTACGCGTTTGAACCTCCAGGACTCTGAATTCAATGAACCTGTTGTCTTTGTAAACATCTTAGCAGCAAGTGTGCTGTTAAAACAACATAAAATGAACTAATATATGACCCTCGGGGACTAGAGAAATTGCTCAGTGGTTAAGAGCTGCTGCGTTTGCAGAGGACCTGGGTTCAGTTAGTTCCACGCATCCATACAGTGGCTAATAACCATCTGCAACTCCAGTTCCAGGGGAATCTGATGCCCTCTTCAAACATTCACAGCCATTGCATGGCACAGGTACACTTACGTATATGCAGACAACACATTCATACACGAGATAAAATAAAAATAATTTTAAAAAAAAAAAAAAGAAGCATTATCAGGGTATGAAAGCTGCCTCCATAGGTTCTCAAGAATGCTATAGCAATCTTAGCCACATAAACCACACTGTTCTGGGTCAGCCCCTTCCCCACCCTGCACACTTACCCCATGTTTCCATCAAATCACTCCTGACCACTCCATTTCCTATCTACCCCTCAAGTCCAGAAGTGAGCTCCAACCTGCTTTTCAAGCCAATACTCCAATAAATGCCCCCTGGTTTGTTGACACACTCAGGTGGCAATGCAGGTTTATTTTCTTCCTGTCCTCTTCTCCCCAGAGGGAATAAAAATGAGACACATTTGATACAAACTGTAGCAGAACACAAAGGACTTGATCAAACGCCCTCCTCCTCAGCTGTAGAAAGATGCTTTGGATGAAGGGGGATTGCCTGGGGAAGGACCCGGCAGGGCCGTTTTCTAATACAGGTTGGAACAAGATTTCTCTGGAAAAGGATGAAAGATGACTTGCATCTCAGGCCAGAGGCTGAGAGGGAAGAACTGGGCTTCTGCCTGCAACTGAAGACCCACAGTTTAAGAAGTCATCAGGAGAGGAGAAGGAACAGTCAGTCCTCAGAGGATGGTCTTCCTTCTGCTTTCATTTGAGAATTAGGAATTCTGCAGCAAAGCAGACACTACCAATAGTTCAGACCTCGCTCTGCCTCGGTTCTGTCCATGGGTCTGGGTCCTCCTTTCAGGTCTTGGCTTACACCTCTTCACATTATGTAACACAGAAAATGAACAATGTATGCTATTTCTCTCTAATTTAGCCATTTGGTTCTGTCCCAGTTCTATAGGGTCTCAGCAGCCACAGCCCAGGGGCACCTTTTCCTTTTAACATGCTGACATCTGCTGGACACTAGAAAATTTACAGGTGCGGACCAATGTTTCTAAAGTTTCATGCTGGTTTGATTTAATGAACAGGGATCCAAGTTTAGAGAGTGGGGGAAGTAAAACGGTGTTCTATTAAAAATTAAAAATTAAACAAACTATTTAATTTTAAATAAGAAAATGATTGGTAGTTGATCACTGCTGGTTGAGGGAGAGGTGATCTTCTTTAAGGGAGTGATGATAGATAGGTTCACCAGGCTCCAGTGGATGAACTCACACAGAGGGATGTCTGGGGACAAACTTGGCTTGATAGGCCTTAACATATATGACAGAATGCATGAAATCCAGTGGGGGGATTTGGGAGATACAGGTCGGGGAGGGGTCTAAATATGATTAAGATGTATTGTATGAAATGCAAGAAAAAATCAATAAAAATATATGTTGAAAAATTAAAGCTACAGAAATAATGGTCTTGGAATAAAGGGTATTTGAGATATATATATATGAAAGTGATTCCATATATGGGAGTTTTAGGATTATGGGAAGCAGAGGTAACTGACATTTGTGCTTCTATTGCTGATGAGTAGGAAGGAATGTGGCTTTTCAGGAAGGTAAGTCTACAAAGCATATGAAGAATGATTTTTAAAGAGATTCGTGTTCTTAAAATCTTGATTCCACAAATAATATTTTTAAGATAAAAGTAGTCATTCCCAATGTAGCTCCTGAAATTATGTCTCTAAAGCCAGGTCTGATGTTGCACATCTACAATTCCAACAGGATGGAGCTAGAAGCATGAGAATCAGGAGTCTAAGGTCACCCTTTACTAGACAGTGAGTTCAAACACAGCTTGGGAAACTGTTCCAAACTATCAAAAACAAAAAGTGAATTTATATCCATAAATGTCCAGGACATTAGCATAGATTTTTTGGAGAGACTCTAGTAACTAGGAAAGTGTAAATACACTGCTAGGAGACTTGGTGCTTCTTTTTTTAATATTTTACTTCATTTTATTTAATTTTTAATTTTTATTGAATGTAATTTCCATATAATATAATTTGATGGTGTTTAGATCCCTCCCTTATTTGCACCTCTCCTTACCGCTCTCTTGCCCTATTTAATATACTCTATTATATGTATAATAAGGTTCATAGAGTCTGATTTGCGACCCTAAACACCCTTCACTGTAGGTCCTTTCACTGGAGCGTGATTAACCTACCAAAAGTCCCATCCCTGTAAAAGACTGTCACTCCCCATCCAGCACCTATCAGTTGACAAAGTTTCCTTAGGTGGCACTGAGGTTTCTTCCTCAATTTCCCATGTCTATGCTGGGCTTTTGTCTCATTTGAGCTGTCATTCACTTATGCATGCTGTCACCAATGCTGTGAGCTCATATGAATAATTGACCAACTATTTGGAAAACTCTGGTTCCTTGTGGTCATCCACCTCCTTTGGCTTTTACAATCTTTCCACCCACTCTTCCGCAATGATCCCTGAGCCTTGAGAGGCAGAAATTTTAAATAGGTGTCCTATTCAGAGATGGGCAGTCAACAACCATTGTCTAATTGGGTTCAGTAGTTCTTAATCAAACATGCGCATCAGATGCTTGCAACTGAAAATATAGATGCCCAGGCCCCCTATAAGAATTTTCTACTTCAGTTAGACTAGGGAATGGTTAGTCATTAGAATACTGGGCTATTCCTCCATATAATTCCTCTACTTACACACCTGAGAGGAAAGCTTCGGTTAAATGGAGAAAAACAGATGCCAAGTATCATTTATAAATCAACTTTCCTGTTCAAAACATCTAATTGCATGTGAACAGGAGGGACGGAAGGAAGAAAGTCCTATATCTGGGTGACTTGGAAAGGTGATTGCCTAGCAAGACACCTGTCAAAATTAGAGTCGTATCTGAGAATACTTGGATGTGAGCAGTATATAAATGTAATATCATTTAATATAAGAGTATTTTAATGTATGGTCATGTGTGTGCAGGTACATGTGTGCCCATGTCTTCCACATACATGTTCACACAAAGGACAAACTTAACTGTCATCCTCAAGAATAGAGTTCATCTCCTTTAAGACAGGGTCTCCCTTTGGCTTGGAGCTCACCAATTAGGCTAGACCAACTGACCAAAGAGCCCTAGAAATCCTCAGGTCTCCACCTCCCCCAAGCAAAGCTTGAATTACAGGTACACACCACAGCCAGCATTTCTATGTGGATTCTTGTGATCGTGTTTGCAAGTACTTCACAGACTGAACTATCTCTCCATCTTACAGCATTATTTTTTATAGTGAGTTTTGCTGTTAGTTTTTTCCAAATATCAACATAGGAATGAACTTTCTGAGACTGCAGAGGCCATGGAATTTCTCAGCTTCTTTTCAAGTGGCTTGGCCTCTTCCTAGGGTCATAAAATAGCCCAAGTATCTCTGATACACTTTCTAAAAACGACCTGAGCCAGAGATAGCTCAACAACCTTGGCAATATGTTCAAAGAGGCAGGCAGTTTGGCAGAATCCAATCCATCCAATTTCCTGGATGATGTCTGTAGAGTGATGAGAAAGGAATACCCTCCAATGTGCACCCAAATGGTATATGTGCAGGCTCGTGTATGGGGATAGAATTCTATTGTTTCTAGATTTTGTTTATTATTTTCTGAAGAAGATGGAAATGTGGCTTTTTATATGAAATGCCTCTAATCAAATTAGCCCACAACTAATTCCAAAACATTTCTTCTTGTTTGTGTGGGTTAAACAAGGCCTATAAATTGGAGATCTCAGCAGTAGACGAATTTGCAGTTACTGGAGTCTCAGAGACCCTGCTGCTCTTTGCACCTCATGTGTAATCCTAACGCAGGCACAATATGAATCGCAGCAGTGGGTTAGATGGACACAATATACAGAAAGAGTCCATCCTTTGAATAACGGTGTGTAAAACAGTTCCCTCCCCCAGCACGTGGCCAATTTATTTCATCCTTTCTTAATGTAAATGTGAGTTTTTTTTTAAAAAGGGGGGGGGGCGCTCCTAGGACCACACTCTAAATCAAGTTCTGTCTCTTATATATGTTAAAACACCTTGCTTTTCCTGGGTAGAATTAGCTGAACTTATATCATAAGATACCCAGATATGTGAATCTTTCTTAACGTATGTCTATACACTGTTTGGTAGAAACCATGTTTCTGTTCAGCACCGCATCCCCCAGGGCATGACATGCTCAATGTAGCTTTAATGAATTGTGGATTAACCTTCATCCTACCAGGAAAAACTTTTCCCCTTAGTGTCCCTGATCTGACCCTTGTCCTGTTTTCAACCTCTAGATCCTGGGTGTTAGATAACATCAGAGCATGTCCCCTTCTCCCATAAACCTCATTAAAAAGACTCACTTCAAACCCAGAGGTATCCATCCTTAGCCTATAGTTAAAGCTCCCCTGCATTAGGAGGGAGACGCCCATCTTAGCTAACACATACAGACACCTGCATCTTAGATACTAAGCGCAGGAGAAATTCATCAGCACGGTATTTAATTCTTCTCACTGCATATGTTTTGCATTCTGATTTTATTTCATCTGAGTAACAATATCATGAAATGGCAAGGAATGGGCTGGCTCTTCTCCAGACTCATTGGGAAAAAATCTCATTACCTTCCAAGACAAATTGAATTTTTTTGATGTTGAAAAGAATTTCATGAGCCTCATCCCTAAGCCTATAAAATATCAGCTAAAGCTGATTATTCCACAGAAATCTCCCTCAGAAAAAGCAGCTAAACTGAATTGAGGGTAATGGTTGAGGGAGAAATTTAGAAGAAGAAAAACCACACAAAGGTGATTTCTAAGGCACAACAGAGAAGAGGAAAGACAAGGGCAGGGAAAAAATTAAGGGGGTCAAAGGACTGAGCAGAGCTTCAGACGCAGACATGATCAGGGGGAAGGTGTCCGTCCAAAATTCCACTCTCCGTTCTTTCAGTTTCTGTCCAACGGTGATGTTCAAGTCCATCATCAGGTACTTCTCGCTCTGATCATAGACTGGCCACACAGGCAGGCCATCCCCATTAGGATCCCTGCAAGCGAGAGTACACAGCAAGGTGAGACAGTCATCCTCAAACCCCCGACCTGGGGAAGGCTAGCAGGTTCACTCACCCACTGCGAGCAAAGTTAGCCCAGTATTTCATCATCTTCCTGCTCAGCAGCTTCTCCTCCTCCGTGGCTTCTTCTGTAGATGAACACAAATTCAGCTGCTTACCAAGACTCAACCAGGATCTCAGGGGGCCTCCTGTTCAATGGATCCTAAACATTTCCCTGTCCTTGGTCAGATCTTTATAAACTTGTTGTCATTGTACTCACTTGGTATGAGATGCAGTTGAAGCAGTGAGAGACAGATTTACCCAAAGAATCCTGGCTTCCAAACAACGCAGGCCGAACACGCCTGAGCATCTTCTTGTCTACCACCAGCTCTTCCCATCGTTCCCAAGAGGCTGCAGTATTTTGGAGGGACTGATCTCTCTCTCTCTCTCTCTCTCTCTCTCTCACACACACACACACACACACACACAACTACAGCCATCTCCTGTTATCCCTCCGGGTTTCCTTCCAAACTGTCCCTACTAATAGCAAATAGCAATAATGCTCAAGTCCAGTATATAAAAGGTGCCATTTTGACATACAATCTTTGCAAATCCCCCTTTGTACTTTAAATCATTTCTGCCTTACCTATAATAATACCTAGCACAGTGAAAATGATCGATAAATATAATGGTCCATGCTGTATTCTTTAGGGGATAATGTTAAGGAAAAAAAATGCACATGTTTAATATGATAGAATTTTCTCCAGTATCTTCAATCTGAAGATGACTGAATCACAAGTACAGGGAAATAGCTACAGTCTATTTCTTTATTTGAAGAGGTAATACCCAATTAAAGAACAAAATCCAACAGTTAGAACAAATATCTCATAGCTCATCAAAATGTACTCTCATTGTGTGCCTGCAGAAACCAGGCTACCAACTCCCGGGCAACTTTTACTCAACTTCTCAAGCACCTTCAAGAAGGCAAGTTCCGCCTGTGCTTAGTTAAGTGGGCAACTCTCTACACATTTATTCGTCCACTGGCACATGTTCTGTACTTAGTTCTTTTTATGAAATATTTTCTAGAAATTGTATCTGCAAGCTCCACATTGTCATCTGTAAATCTCCTACTTCTTGTTCTAGAAAATCAGAATATACATTTAAATATTAGTATATGCAACTAATTTCTCTTACATTTAAGGGTCTGCTGAATATAGTACATGCATCTAGTGTCACACGAATAGAATTGCCAAACTGAGAACGGCATGCATTTTAAATGTGAATAGACTTCCACTAATGTTGTATGCAGTGTCTTTGCTAGCTCAATAGACCTTAATATAAAGAACAGAGTACGTGAAATTAGGGGAGCTATGTTAAGGGGAGGGTGCAGAAAAGGGAGAGGGTCTAAATATGATCAAAATATATCATATAAAATTTGCAAAAATTGAATAAAATTTTTTAAAAACTAAAAAATGTGTTTTTCTTCCAAACCTTGACTGATTTTGTAAATAATGTTTCGCCAATCAAGGACAGCCTTCAATTGTCCTGTGATAACTGAAATTGAGAGGATTTTCATATGTTCAAACTCACACAGGCTTCCTTTCTATAAACTGTCCATTTATGGTATCCGGTTTTTATTACGGACTTTAGAAACTCTGGATTTCAAGGAACGTAGCCCTCTAACACTTAGGCTGTTCACTGTTCCCAGGTTGGAGGGTCCTTGTGTCATCCAAGAGAAAAAAACTGGCTATTCACATGCACTAAGCATCCACTGTTTGCTTTGTGACAATTGTTTCATTTCATGTTTATAAAAACCTAGGATATAGCTCTGTCTTTATCTCTGAGATGAGGATAAATAAATAAATAATAAGAGAACTACATCTTGGTTCATGAACACTTTCAGTAGAAGGCTCTGTTCTCAGTGCCAAGAGGCCAGCACGCATTGGCTAAGAGCCTACATTTTATAATGTTTAAAATAGTTCAGTGGTAGTTCCTAGGTGTCACTTGCTTGTAATATTTCATTTCTATCTTTCTTTTTTGGGTTATGTGTATGAAATGAGGATTTGTCTGCTTGGGGATATATGTATATGTGTATACACATGCATGTGTGTATGAAAGACAAAGGTCCACATCAAGTGTCTTGCCCAATCATTACTCCTCATTATATTTTGCGATAGGATCTCTCGCTGAACCAGGAGCTCACTGATTGGCTAGATTGGCTGTCCATCAAGTCCCAGGGATGGAACTTCCTATCTTTACCTCCTTAGTGTAAGATTTACAAGGGCAACTTGTTGCACCCAGCTTTTTACGTGGATGCTAGGGCTCTCAACTCAAGTCTTCACCCTTGCATGGAAAACATTTTATAGACTAAGCCCTCTCCTGAGCCCACATGTATTTTTTTGTATTGATACTTTGGTCACATAGTATGCCATAGATTCCAAAGTGAATGGGCTAAGATCAGTAGTAGCCATTCACAAACTCACCTAGATCCAGACATGTCAAGGTGGAATAATGAAAATAAAATGTAAAGTGGATCTTAGCTTTTAAAGCCCTATTGTAGGTTTTCATGAGAAAGATAGTGAGTATCAGAGAAAAGGGAGAAAATACTTGTAACTTTTCTCAAAAACTTAGATAACATGAGTGTCCCAAGATGCACCCCCTGACAGGCTTTAATACAAAGTGAAACACTCATCAGGCAAAGGTTAACAATCCTATTTCATTTTTTAAAGAAAAAAATTAAAAATTCGAGTGAGGACATTTTCCGGAGCAACACTGTATCTGTCTGTAAAACCACAGACATGAATGAAATCCCAGCAGACCAGTCCTCACTGGCTCATGTGTAGTGCTGGGTGAGCAGGAGACTATGTGGGCAGTGAGGAGCCCACTCATCTCACCTCATCCCTCGTTCCTTGTTCCTACAGAGGAGTCCCTGTAGCCAGTTCCTTACCAAACATGACAATATCGCCCTTCAGGAAAGCTCCTCCAAAGACAAAGCGGATCTCATCTGAGTGGTCAGCCTTAACAAAGGCTGGCCTTGTGTGTTCAAAGCACTGTGGCCGGTGCTGAAACTCATAGAAGTAGACAGGCCCACCAGCATCTGACAAAAAAACAAAATAAGAACCAGGTATGTAAGTGAGGCCTGGCCCTGCATCCCTAACCATCAAGCTCTGAATTTACAGACCCAGAGGCAGAATAGAGAGCTCAAGGGTAGGCAAGAGACTGCCTAAACCAGCCTTCCTTCCCCTAGTGAAAAACAGCTCACAACCCCTGGGGCACCCTGAAAAGGAAATAGCTCTACTCTTAAAAACACAAAAGAAACCTCTTTCTTTCTGAACCCAGGTTCAGCCCCGACTTCCTCTCTCTGACCCTGTCTAGACAAACACAGAATGAGGAGTTCCCACCTCCCAAAGCAATCCACACATGTGCATCCTACACACACCTCTCTTCTGTCAAAAGTCTTTGTAATGTCCTCCACACATGGGTACACACATACATGGATATATGCAAGAAGGCACACACAGGCACTCACGTGAGCACACTCAAGCACACATACATACTATCGGCCTTCGATTTTGCCTCCAGTTTTCGGCTCATTTCCCTGCAAATCTTCCAGGACAACCCCACAGTACAGTCGCTTAGTCTTATTGTTCCCATTTCCTCTTCACACATTTCTTTTTTGTGAATAACAAAAAGCACATATTTTAAGTGTGGTATTTGAGGAGCTTTTGCAAATATGTATATAATCGTGCATC
This sequence comes from Eospalax fontanierii, assembly GCA_035773235.1. Taxonomy (NCBI): domain Eukaryota; kingdom Metazoa; phylum Chordata; class Mammalia; order Rodentia; family Spalacidae; genus Eospalax; species Eospalax fontanierii. The sequence continues at coordinate 14,982,004 of CM069552.1, forward strand.
CACTACCAGAACATGGATCACGTCTGTCAACTTGGAAACACCCCTTTCTAGTCGCTTATCCAAGAGACAAGCAATATTCTTATTCCTATGCCATAAATTAGTTTCACCTGCTTTGAACAGCATAAAAATGAAATAAGACCATAGGAATTCTGTTTTACATTCAGTGACTCTTTTGGTCAACATGATTTTGAGATCTAAGCATGTTATCATATAGTTGATCTCTTTTCTTTTTAATGTATATTTTATTGAGTTTTGTGCATTTCATATAATAAATCTTAATCATATTTAGACACCTCCCATTAGCCCCCCCACTAGATTTCCTGTATTCTGTCATATATGTTAAGGCCTCTCCGGTCCAGTTTTTGTATACAGATGTCCCTCAGTGGTTGGTACGAACATGCCACAATTTGTTCATCTGTTCATCCGATAATAGATACCTGTGTTGTTTGAAGTTTCTGGTTACTATTATTAAAGCAGCTGTGGATATGCATACAGGAAGACTGTATGCATGTTTCTAATAAGCCAGACAGAAAAAGGCAATGTTTCCACTTATAGGAAAAATTAAAAAATAGTCAAATCCACAGAGACAGAAAGTAGAATCTTTGTTCCAGAGGTAACCTGAAGGAACGGCAGGTTGTTATTAACCAGAAGACAGTCTCACTTTGTGATAATGAAAAGGTTCTGGACTTATACAATAATGATGGTTACACATTACTATGAATTCAATTCCACTAAACAGTACACTTAAGAGTGGTTAAAACAAGGCCAGCAAGATGGCTTAGTGGGTAAAGGTACTTGTTACACATGCCTGATGACCTGAGTTCAATCCCCAGAGCCCACATAAAGGTAGAAGGAGAGAACCAGCTCCACAAAGTTGTCCTCGGACCTCCCCATGCATATTATCACATTATAAACACATACATATACAATAAAAAATGACTAACGTAATAAATGTCTTATTGTACATATTTTGCCATTCTTTTTAATATAAAAATACTACTTAACTGCTACATATATGTGAGCTTCCTTACTTCCTTTTGTTGACTTCTGATTTCATTCCTCTCTGGTCTACTGCACCCTTGTACATTTGTTGATGTGGTTTGTCCTGGAGGACATTACATGTGCTCTTGAGACAAAAATACAATCCAATGGCTGCTGGATTCAATGTTCTTTACGTGTCTGTTAGATCTGACTGATTTGTATTATTATTCAAGTTTTATATTTCCTTCTTTACATTTTTAATAATTGTTCTTTTATTGAAGTGAGGTATTAAAGTATAAAACTATTAGAATAAAACTTTCCCTTCAGGCTTCTGCTATCACTTTTACTTTTGTGACTGTGTTGTGGGGCGCATATAGGTTTGCTATGTGCTTATAATTATGCTATCTTTGTGGTGGTAGCACCCTTTCCTAACATCCCTCCCTCTGACTTGTCACAATTTTTGCTTTAGAGTTACTCTGCCTGATTTATGCAAAAACACAGTTGCCTTTACTGCTTACATTGAATATATTTTCCTTTCTTTTACTTTCAGCCAATTTGTATCCTTGGTTCCAAAATGAGCTTCTTATAAATATCATGTATCATGCTTTCTTTAATTCCTCCTGCAGTCTTTTCCTTTTGAGAGATTAAACCATTTACATTGCTATGATTGCTGGCAAGGGAAGACTAATTTCTGCCGTTTGGGTACTTGTTTTCTGTGTGTCTCACTGCGTTTTTGTGTTTCCATTCCATCACTCCTGCCTTCTTTCATGTTAGACATTCCGGTGCATCATTTTGATTAACCTTCTTTAACCATGTATTTTTAGTTATTTTCTAAATTAATGCTTAAGGCTGCAATTCATACCTTAACTTATAATAATCTATGATTCAGTTCAAAATAACATCAATTTTGTTTTGAAACCATTAAAACTCTTCTTTACGCTGTTAAAAAAATTTATTTTATCTATAGTATGTCTTATTTTTAAAATTCCAATTGTCTCACGCAACTGTATCTTAGTCCACTTTGGAAACTGGGTGTTATAAACAAAGATGTTTTAATAATGGCTTCCCTATTTACTTACACAGTTTTACTGATATTTATCCATTCAAGTGGATTTGAAATGCTTTCTGCCATTCTTTCACTTCAACTTAAAACCCTTAAAGGGTTTTCTTTAGCATTTCTTGTCAGGAGTGTTTTATAGCTGCAAGCTCAGTCTTTGTTTAACTGGAAATGTAGTCATGTCTCCATTTTTGAAGGATAATTTTACCAGATATCACATCTTGATTAGTGGGTTTTGGTTACTTTTCCTCTTAGCCCTTTGAATATGTCATCCTAATGCCTTCTGACCTCCATTATCTTTTTGCTAAGTCTAATACTACTTATATTGAAGTTATCTCCTATATTACAAGTGTCCACTCTCTTACTGTGTCCATGAAGTTCTTTCATTCTTTGATTTAGATTATGATATGTCGTTGTGTGGTCTTTGAGCTTTTGCTACAAAGGGTTTATTGGAATTCTTAGATTTGTATAATCATGACTTTCAGAAAATTTGGAACATTTTATCTATTACCCATTCCATTCCTTCTCTCTCTCTCTCTCTCTATTTCTCTCTTTCTCTCTCTCTCTCCCCCTCTCTCTCCTGTCTTTCTTAGACTCCTATTATACAAAAATTAAGTTTCTCAATAGTGCCCCACGGTATTCCTATGTCTTACTCAGTTTCCTTTTCTTCCAGATTCCCAGACTGAATAATCTCAGATGACCCACTTTTAAGTCCCTTATTCCTTCTTTTATTATAGTCAAATCTGTGATGGCTTCCCTCTAGTAAATTCTTCATTTCAGTTATATTATCTGTCTAATCTATTTGGTTTCTTTTCATGATTTTATAAATTCTGTCTCTTTAGCGTCACTATTTAGTGATACCTTATCCTCAGTATTTCTTTTAGTGTTTTATGCATGATTTCTTTTAGCCATTTGAACATCCTTTTGCTGAGACACCAGTGGCACAGTGGTCAGTGTACCTGTCATCCATCTTTAAATAGTTGATTTAAAGTTTTTGCCCAGTATCTCCAATATTCTGACTCTTCAAAAACAGTTTCTTCCTTTCTTTTTCCTACATATTACCCTTACATTTTTATTTCTTTGTCTATCATAATTTAATATTTTATTTATTATTTTAATTTTTTTATGTGCATGAATGCATTGCCTACATGTATCTAAGTGCGCCTGTCATGCCATGTCCACGGAGGTCAGAAGAGGGCAGCCGATCTCCTGAAACTGGAGTTAAAATTGGCTGATAGCCATCATGTGGGTGCTAAGAACTGAACCCAAGTCCTCTGCAAGAGCAGCAGGTGCTCTTGACCGCTAAGCCATCTCTCCAACCCCTGTCTATTATAATTTTAAAAGTCAGAAATGTTGAATACCATAATGTGGAGGCAATAGCCATCAGATCCTCCCTGAGTTTGGTTTCATGATTGTTTGGGTTGCACTATTAATGTCTCTAAATTAATTTTATAGCTTGTATTAATCCTAAGTCACCAGTAAAGTCTGTCTTCTACTGCTTTGATGATCAGCTAATGAATGACTCAAAAAGTCAACTGAGATTTCCATAAGTCTCTGGAAACAGTCAAACAAACAACAACAACAACAACCAAAACAGAAAGGCAAGAACCTTCAACCTTTCAGTGAGGTGACAGAGGAGGGCGTTGAAGAACTCCTTTGTCATTTTCCTGGATGCATTATAATTCTTCCTTACGCTTTAATTTCTGTTGAACTGAACCTCAGGGTCAGCTCTGATGTGAAAGCTTAGACTCCCTGTTGATTTTTTCTAAATATGCTCCCCACTATGAACATGTGCATGCCCTTTTTGATGTACAGGAACAGATGGAATCTTTCAAAGCCTTCATTCTCATAAGTGTCACATTGCCCAGCCTGTCCTCCCAAGCTCCACCTGATATACTTTGCCCCTAGGAGCAGCAACTATTTTATTTACCTTTAAACATTTATGATAGATACATTCAAGGTGGCTGTCTTATCACTAATAGAGTTCTGATTTAGGTGTACTAAGACAAGTCATTTAGGAAGCTGGCATTTTCAACTAGTCATTTGGGAAGCCACCCAAGAAGTCAAACAAGCAGTTCCCTGAGAATCAGGGGATGTTTCTCTTTCCCATAAGAAGAAGCTATTCTGTGAGGTGTGGACTGTTGTTCTCAGCCACTGACTCTCTTATTGACAGCAGCAGATGCTTCAAGAGTAACTAAAATGCCACAAAGCTCTATTCATGAAGCTGAGATCTTGTCTTGATGGTGACCTGCTGGCTACAAACCCTTGATTTGCTTTCTAGAGTTCTGACAAAAATGATGCTGGTGGTCTTTTCCTGTTCATTTACTATATCTGGTGGGGGCTGGCTTTTGAATTTCCTCATTTTTCTGGCATTATTAATAAATTAAATGATCTCACTGAGCTTTGAAGAGCTCAAACATTTGGTTCTACGATTCATTTCCATCTAATATTTGTGTATAATAGTTAAGGGATGTTGTTCATTTTTCCACATATACATAGTTATTCCAGCTTGTTTCTATAATTTTTAAGATTTCTACATTTATTTTAGTGTGTATACACGTGTACATGCATGCTTATGAGCCACATCTAGAGGCCAGAAGGCGGCTTGTGAAGGCTGTTTCTTCTTTTCACCTCGTAGGCTCTGGGGGTTGAACTTGGGTCATCAGGCTTGGCAACAAGTGCCTTTACCTTCAGGCCGTCTAACTGCTCCCTAGCTCTAATTGAATTGTAGAAGAAGGGGGTCTATACACTCAGCTCTTCAGTCTGTTCTGTATTCTACTTGTCTACCGTTCAGTCAATACAAAGCTTTCTTTATTATAACTCAATGATAAGACCCTAAAATCAAGTGAATTGTATGTCTTCCAATTTTGCTATACTTTCTCAAGATTGTTTGGGTCACCTTTGCATTTCCATGTCAATTTCAGAATTCGTTGTTAATTTTTACAAAACTGCTGCCAAAAAAAAAAAATGAAATTGGGATTTCCTCCACTTTCTCTTTAATACTTTTCACCTAGCTTTTATCCCCTTATTCCATCAAATTAGTTCTTGTCAAGGTCACCAGTGACTTCTGTGCTGCTGAAATAAAGTGTCAATGTTCAGTCCTCATCTCACCTGTCATTAACAGACTTCCTGTGTCACTGATGCCTCTGTCCTGCGTCTATGCAGAGGCCTATGTCACCATCTGATAGTCTACATTTGTTTGTTTGTTTTCCTGCATTCCTTACTAGAATGGTGGCAAGATACCTCTTTTGTTCTCTTCCATATTTCCAAGGTATAGAATGGGGCCAGGCACAAAGGATGTCATTGCTAAGTACTTGTTAAAAGGGAGGGAAGGAAGAACAGAGGGAGGCGAGGAAGAAGATAACTTTTGCGTCCCTCCACCCTGCACGGAACTGTACTTCTCCATGATTTTTTCCGTAACTCCATATAGTTAAGACATGTGGGGAAACAACTCGAGAGAGAAGATAGCCTGAGATATGGGCCCCAGAAAACAATGAAGATGTGGAAGTTTTCTATATGGTGATGAAAAAAAGATAGGATAAAATCAAGAACTAGTCGATGTCAAACTGCAAAGATCAGTATAGGATGGTTCCATCGCAGACATACAAAGAGTTCCCTCACAGTGAAGGAACCCACAGGAAGTAATAACATGGATCCCTGTACCTCCCATCTCACCATGTGTGTCCCTGGAAAATGTTCTTCAGAGACTCACCTCTGTGATATCGAGCTGTGACCAGCCCAGGAACCACAAAAAACACATCTCCAAACAAGTCCAGTAGGGTATCTCGGATGTCAGTCAGGGAGTGCATACCATTGAAATATTCTTTAGCCACAACATGCAAATACTGGGTAGGGATGTGCTGTGAAAAAAATAATAATAATGACCATAGGAAATCCAAGCCAACAACAATAGCCAACATGTTAAGTAAGCACTAGCCTGGGCAGGTAAAATTCTGAATACTGTCTGTTCATGGTCTCCCTTAACACTCACAGCAGTCCTATGAAGAAAGCACTAAAATTAACTCCATGGATTTGGAAATAGACTCAGAAAGATGAGATGGCTGGTCTGAACCAGTAGAACCATGACTCACAGTCTGTGTGTATACAAATCTCACGCGCTAAATCACAATGCACAAACGTGAGTGGGGCTCAGTTCAAAGCAAAACTATGGGGTCATGGTTTCAAAAGTTAAAAGAATTTCCAGATGGTGATGGTGGAACATTAAGCCAAAGGGACAACCTTAACAACATGAAGCAGTTGATGACTTGAAGGCCACACATCCATTAAACCACCTCTGGGGCAAGCTCTGCTTCCAGTGCATTGCTACTATTTGGGGTCCTGGGGTTTCTGTTTCTTCATCTTTAAAAAAAATAGGTTATTTAAATGCTCAAAAGTTAGAGGGAATTTTAATCAGGCCCAAAGCAAGAGAAGACTCTGCACTCAGTGCCGGCTGTCGTTCAAGAGCCTGTCCACTTGGACCACGGGACAAGTAAACCTCAATGCTGAAGGTGTCCAAAGTGGGTAGAGAAGTTGAGTGGCATTACTGGTGAGCATGAGAACACAGTCACAAGGCTGACCCCTAGGATTCTGGAGCAGGGCCAGAGAACTACTCACCATTTGAGAATCAGTTCTGGCCATACTACTGGACCTCAAACATTTCACATGCTCTCTCTTTGTACCTTTCTAGACAACCTGTTTTCACTCCTGAGATTCAGCTAAGATATTTTCCATGTTTTAAATGCCTTTCTTCTGCAGCGTCCTTTCCCTTTTGACTCAAACCAATGACAATCTCCTCCAAGAGACATCTACAATCCATCCAGAGGGACTCTGCTACGGAACTTACATCTTGAATATCCCTCAAACTTTAGATTTAGTTCACTGCATTGGGCAATAAAGACTTAACAAATATCCCCCTCCACTAAGTCTTAAGGGCTAAAGAGTCCCCTGACACAGGCCACTCCTGAGTCAGAGGGCACTTTCAACATGGAAGTTAAACCATTCCTTTTTCTCTGTTCTTAGCCATCTGATGACTTCTGCTCTCCTTCTGTGGGTTAGAACAGTTTCATGGATCCTGTCCTCCTGAGAGCAACCCCTCAACTAATCTCTACAAGGCCCTGCTTCCAGTTGGTCCTCATATTTCCTCCCAAGCTCCTCTGGCTCCTGACTCGCCAAAATTCTCCCCAAAAGGAGCTACCTGCCTCCATGTGTGGGCACCATAGACCTCAGGCCTCTATCTGGCCTAGTTCATATGCATGGTTATGGTCATATCTGCTCATATCAAGTCACTAGGGAAGTGTTGGAGCATCTTGGTCTCAGCAAAAAAATTGTTCTGTGGATAAATAAAAGCAAAAAATCTTGGCATTGAGTGCATGCTAAAAAAATGTTTCTGGAAAGAAAAAGATGAAAGAAAGGAAAGAAAATTCTTTCCCAATTTTGGTATCTAGAGTAAGACTTGATGCTCTTGTGCTTGTATAAACGAGTGCATCACTAAAGAGTGAAGAGAGGACTAAGTGAGGGAGCAGTAAATGGACAGTGGTGTACATGACCACTATTATGAAAACCTAGCACCTGTCTAGGGGCTGCACAATAAATATAGACTTCTAGTCCCCTTTGTATTTCAGAATTCATTACTTTTCAAATTATGGTTAGATAATTCAGTATGAAAGCTGGCATGTGACGTGCTGGAGAGGAGGAAGAACCTCAGTATTCATATTGAAATGTCTCAGAGACCCATGAGTAATGGAATAAAGAAAATAAAGAGATGCATGAAAACGCAAAGACCTGGTAGCCACGGGTGATTTGTCAAAGTCTGAGTGATGAGGATTACAAAAAGCCTTTGGGTTTTCCGAGCTCTTTGGACTCAAGAACTGTGAATAATGGGTTGCAAACCTGTAAAAGTCTAGTTAGTGTATTTAATTAATTAGTTGCCCAGTGCATTACTATGGAATGTATGAGCTCCAACCTCCATCCCTGAGTGTGGAGCAGAGATGTTTGCCAAATGAATGAATCTCCGGAGAGCCTTGTCACTCACTTTCACTTACCAAGAAAACGTGTATCAAGTTAAGAGCCACAGACTCATTGGAACCGAGGAGGATCTCAGGAGTGTCCCTCTGTGGAGAAAAATAAGGCATTTTCTGTGAGCCATCTAGGTGTGAGGAAGCAAAACAGTCTCTCTAGGGCTCAGCACTGGACTTTTCCAGGGGAGGGTGGAAGAACAGAAGCCCTTTCAGCCCCAGGTGGTCATGTGCCCTGGCAGCCTTAGTGAGTTAATCAGGCAGTGAATGACCTCTTCTCATATTTGATCAAAGATAACCATTCCCTCTCACACCTGTGGCCAAGTTGATTATTATCTAGATCATACCATATGTAAAGTGCAGAACCCCAGTACATAGAACCTAGCAGTATTTGAATATGGGATCTTTAAACCAGTAATTATGCTTTAGTGAGGCCATTAGAGGAAGCCTGATAAGAAATTTTTCAGACTCACAGAGGCACTAGGCATTCTGCACAAGAATATACTACACAGAACACAGTGAGAAAGTGGCCATCCACAAGACAAAGAGAGAAACAAAACTTGAAATAACTTGATCTCAGGCCTCTAAACTTGAAGAAGATGTGTTTCCACTGTTTAAGGCTTCAAGACTTATTTTGTAATTCAGGCTGAACTGACTTTAACTACAACATGACTTTGATACCAGGTTCACAGTGGCTTGTTATTCTGCTTCCAAAGAGCTTTTCAGTTGGGACTTCTAAGAAGCCAGCAGTGCAGAACAGCTAAGACTGGGGCGAAGAACAGGGGAGTGAGGACTACTGGGATATTAGCAAGTGAGTTAACTCTTCCTGCCTTGTGATTCCTCATCCATAAGATGAAAACAGCAAACTTCCCACAAAACAGCAGTGATCATAAAGCAGAGAGTTATATTTGTAAAGCCCCCGGAGTAGGACCACGTAATTCCTTGTTAAGTGGTCATTTCCTAGCAATATTATAGTTTTAAAACATGAGGAGTAAGACCACTACCCATTGGTCAAATGAAATTTCTTGAAAATTTTAGGGGATGAACCCCCTCCCAGAGTCATTCAACTTACTTACAGGCATATTTTAAGTGATAAAATCCCTCTACAGTAAAGAATTTGGGAGCTGGAGAGATGGCTCCGTGGTTAAAAGTGCTGGCTGTTCTTGCAGAAGACCTGGTTCAAATCCCAGTACCCACAAGGTAGCTAACAACCATCCATAACTTCAGTTCTAGGGGATCCAACACCCTCTTCTGTCCTCTTAGGGCACTGTATGACATGGGTTCACTACATATATACAGGCAATACACTCATACATATAAAATAAAATGACTAAAAAAATTTTTTTTAATTTGGATTTGTTTTAGGTCTCCAGTAGCTAGAAGTGGATTTAACTGCAACCAGTACCAATAGAATCCCTTGAGTAGTACAGATCTCAGTACCAGTTCCCATTCCATCTCTGGCATTACTGCAAGAACTGAGCATTTACTGAGCACTTATAGTATTCCAGGCCATTTGATTCATGCCCAGCATGGAAAATCAGAACCTCACTGCATAAAAATTGCATACCACTGTTTCCTGTCCTAAGAGACAGGAAATCTATGCTTATGCTTCTGAGGACCAGTTTCTTTAGCTGCAAAAAGAACGATACTTGTTTGAAAGTTCTTGTTCAGGTCGTTTGTGTTTGGCCCATGGAAAGCCATTGCAGACTGCTCACAATGGTTGTGGTGGCTGCTGTTGTTGGCAGTGCCCACCCTTCTCTTTCAAGGACAGACCCAGAAAGTACTGAAAGACCTATTTGGCCCATAATCAATTATTCCATTGCCTCATTTACAGTAGTAAAAGGACAAAAATCGGCCCCCAAACTCAATCCCAAAATATTGCTCAGCAGGTCAAATTAGTATTGCCAAAACATGCCTTAACAACTCAATGAATGTCTGCTTTTGCACAACACCCACTAGCTTTGTAATTTGATGAATTACCTTTTTCTTGGTCTCATTTCCCCCTTTTTAATACAAAGAGGTTGGTCTAGGTAAATGAGTTTTGCCATTATGAATTTGATATCTTCAGACTTCTAAGATCAGATAAAGAAGAACTTCTTAAATCAATGAGTCCAGGAACCATCATTCCCTCTGCATACATAGCCTCTGTTTGATGATCCCTCCTCGGAGGACTCATCCTCACAGCCCTTTGATCTCCCCAATGAAACCTTCTTCCACCTGGTATCCTTCATATCCCTGAACATTCTCTGAAAGCCTCTTTTCAACCGCATGCCCTCTGTCCGCCCCTGGAGAATGTGACCTCACAGGAAGCAGGAACCTGTGACCTGTCCGCTATTGAATGTTTACTTTTTATAAGTTTATGGAAATGCACCACATTTCCACAATTTTGCAACTTGCGCAACACTGGAAAGTGTTCCTGGAAATAAAATGGCCAGAACTGAGACTAAATGTGAATACTTAAAGGGGTGAAGTCTTCCAAACCTATTGGAAGTAGAAACTGTGGTCACTTAAAGCAATCATCTGTAAAGACAAATGAATCCAGCTCTCTCCTTTTCATACAATTTATTCCTCTGCTGTAAGTCTGTATGAGGAGCAAGACAGAAGCATTACTAATCCTCTAGGCCCCAGCTCTTCCTGCTTGAGTGTGTCCACCAAAGCCTCATGTACTAGAATTTTGGTTCCCAGTATAAATGTGTTGTAAGATGGTGAATCTTGAAGAGATGGGACCTAGGAGAAAGTGATTGTGTCATAAGGGCACCACCTTCTGAAGTGACTAAAGTAGTTCTCTGATGACCCTGCTAGTTCTCAAGAGAGTGAGTTATTATAGCAAGGTCACCTCTGTCTGCTGGACCCCCTCTGCATGCAGTCCTCTCTCTTTTCTACTCTCTACTGTGTTGTAAAATAGCCAGGAAAGTCATCTCAAAATTGTAGCACCATAAAGTTTGTATTTTCTATCGCTAGAATCATGAGCCAAATGTTATAACAAGATAAAACAGAGTAAAATGCCATCTGAAAAAGAGAGAGAGAGAGAGAGAGAGAGAGAGAGAGATTATTGCTGTGTGCATGGCAATGAACTCCAGCTCTCGTAACACTGGGAGTCATCTATAGAGGCAAACAGTCGGCTTGCTGTTGTGGGAGAGGCTGGGAGAGAATTCTTACCATGGGCAGCATGTAGCCACACTCTTGATTATTGACTCCGATGATAGAAGGAACTGCTTTAAATGTCTTTTGAGACAATAATTCTAGAGGCTCATCAGGAAAGAAAAAACCATCAACCACTCGAGTAAATGACTTTGTTTTCTGCAATAAGAAGAAAAATCTCATCAGCCATTTCTATTTACAAAATCTGCTGTCCCCAAGTCCTAGCTAAGCTAAATTAATTCAGTTGAACTGCAGTTAAAATGCATCCAAAAAGGAAAATCAAAAAGATATCGGCCCAGGCAAATGTATCAGTCCCTGGCTAGTCCTGCCGTTTACTTGGGTAAAAAAAGGCTAAACTTGTCTGTGCCTTTTTCATCTGCTAAATGAGAATAATAATGATAACCAAAGAAAATAATGACCTAGCTCAGTAGATCTCAGAGTGCTTCACAGTTCACCAGCACAACACCAACATAATATGCAAATTCAGTAGATATGCAAATTCTTAGACCTACTGAATATGAAATTCTGGTGCAGCCTAGCAAGCTGCTGTTGGCAAGTTCTTCAGGTGAATAGTGCATGCTCAAGTATGAGAACCACTGGGCAAAATGGGAAGGGTAGGCATGACCAGGTTAGTAGGGGTTGGTAAAAACTCTTTACATGAATGTCTTCTACAAAGTACTATGTCTTAGGTCTCAGAATATAATCGTTGTTACTGGCCATGCTTTGTGGAAGACAACTGAGAATTTTAAAGTTCTGTTATATCAAGCAAAAATGACTTTCAAACAGAACTTTCAGCTCTTGATCTTGACTGTAGCTTCTGTAGTCATGTAGAATAAGCATGGTCCTCTTCCCCGGGAGATGCCTTTAGCATCTTAACAACAGCCCACGTAGTTCCTGCATCTTCTCCAAGTTAAGCAGTATCCCTATCTCATCAAGTTCTTGCATCTTCTCCAAGTTCCTGCATCTTCTCCAAGTTAAGCAACATCCTTATCTCATCATGTTCTTCAAATCACTTACAAAAGTTCTAAACCCGCACATCGTTTAGCTATTGCCACGAATCCCCAACCCCTCTCTTCCAAGTCTCAAGTCAAATAAATAAAAGCAATAGAATTTTCAACCACTCCTAGGTTACCTTACCTCCAAATTCCTCCCCACCTCCTCACCTGGCCAAGGCTCAGCAACTCCTTGGAGGACTTTTCCCTCAGGCACTTCACCAGGGCCTGCGAGTCTGCTGGATCACAACCACAGAGATCCCCAACCACCTGCAACTATTTACAGAGAGGAGCAGGTAGATCATGGTACCAAACATAGCCGAGGAAAAGACAGAAAGTGTCCTCTGACCAGCCCTGCCGGTCCTTCTATGGGAATCAATCCAGCCTGCCGACTGCCCCCTCTGCGGCTCTATATGACTACACTGAAGGTAGCTTTGCAGTATCCTGACCAGTGCTGAGGGTGAGGGTTTGTCAGTCTGTGGTCATGAACTGGAAAGGCCAGTCCTATGGAAAGAGCACATCTACATTGTTACTGTATCCCAGTGTTGGGATACTAAATAGAGCTAGGAGTGTCGAGAGCACAGAGCAGCTTTGTAAGCACCTGAAACATCAACTGGGGGATAACTTAGGATCAGTGTTCAGCTCATCCACTCTGCTCAATCTCTACTATAGCCAGGAATCCCTAGAGGTCTTTTCTCTATCTCTATATTAATCTCAATCTTTATTTTAATTCATAATTATAATTTTGTATTTATTTCTATTTACCTTGGTCTCTAGTGTAAGGCCCAAGTCCTGCCTCCTCGAAGACATTTTTTTCAGACTATCGCAGGCCCGTAAGACCCATCTTCTCCTGATCTCATATCATTCCGGTGTTCCCCACTAGGTCACTGCTAGATATCTGTTTGTCCTGTCATTGGGTTCTCCATACTTGTAGAACTTGTGCATTCATGGCTATCCTTAAGCTTCTGGAAGTTATGGATGCTGATAGGATTCAATTAAAGCCACTGAACTGAAGAATTCACAACATATGAAGTCTGCATACAGCTATGGGGCATTCAGGGATCACCTCCCACAACCATCCACAAAATCCAGGTTAAAATCCCTCATAATCATCCTGGTTTAAAATATGCTTTCTCCACTGATAAAGCCATGAGTCCTGACACAGAACCATGAACTCAATAAATGCTTTACGGTTGACTTATAAAATGCACAAGCTGAAAGTAGCTTTATATTCAGTGTTATCAAAACTGGTGTCCCTCTGTACTGAGGATATGTTCATATTTTTATAGGGACATTAATATTTTGGGTCCCTATACTGTACTATCTTCAACATGATGTTAAAGAAGATGCCCAATGAAGTGGTGTACAACTAGCTATACCCTAGAAACTGAAGAGGGAGGGTCCCTTCAGCCTGAGAATTCTAGACCAGCCTAGGCAGCATAATGAAGTTCCCACATCAAAGCATAGAAAAAGGACAATACACCATTAAAAAGACAAAGACCCAGGGGGTGAAAAGCATGTGGAATATGCTCCCTGCCTCATTCCCCAAACCCCATTAGCCACAGCATTATTCCCCATGGAGCAGGAAACATCCTTAGAAACTTTCCTAACACAATGCTCTAGGTAGCCTTTCCCAGTAAAATGGAGTAGGCACAGAAGATTACCTGTACACAATAATGAGAATAACCAAGACTGAGTTTTGTTCCTATGCCAAATAATATTCTGAAAGCAAAAATACCTTAGTGTTGAGTCCTAGACACAAAAGCTCTCTTAACCCACTACCATGTAACTGATCTCTGTGATTGACATGCTAATTTATTTCAGAGAAATAGTTAAGAACGACGACACACATGCAGTCAGATACAACTGTAGTGTTGCACTGAGTGGCTGGACCCACTTCCTGCTGAACAGGTCTTCCGCATAGGAAGCGTGGGGCCAGCGTGAGAGGCCACGGGCGTGAATAGTGAAAGAGCTAAGCAGATGATGAGGAAGTGGCAGCCTGTGGGCCTCTGGGGACTGAGGGAACTGTCACCAGTGTACTCACATCATGCTTCAGCTCATTGTCAAGGCTCTTCAGGCTGGGGATGATGGCCACTCCACTCTCCATGATGGCTCTATGGAATAAGCCCTCACTCAAAGGAGACAGAATCTAGAGGGAGAACATAGGATATATAGTGGGCTTAATCCCAGAATCCCACACATGCCACCCGTCCTCTCCTTAAAGACACCCTCCTGTGAAGCCCCTTTGGGGTTCAAGCTTAGTCAAGAGAGCCCTGCATTGGGAATTAAAGGATTCAATATGAATGTTTAGACAAGGTTTTTTTACACGTGTGAATCCCCATTTCTTTATTAACTTTTTCTGTATTTAAGACAGGGTCTTTATATGCATCCCAGGCTAGCATCAGTCCTTCTACCTCAGCCTCCCAAGTGCTGGAATTAGAGACAGGGACCTTCATGACTGGCTTCATGAACTTTGTAGTCACATACTCTGGCATGATTTCTAGTTCCTCTACTTTCTAGCTGGATGGCTGCAGGCTGCTTAATATTTCTAAGTATCAGTTTACTCCTCTGAAACAAGGAGAAAAACTTGGATCTGCATCATAGCATTGTTACGAGGACAGGGAAAAGCAATGAACATAAAAGTATCCATTCAGTGCCTCACTCATGAATGGTAACTATTCTCATGTAAGTAAAATGGGTTTACGCCGTCAATCTTAGAAGATACTTTGGAAAACAAAAATACTTTGAATTGTGTTGAGTACTGTACAGCAGAAGCTCTCTTAACCCACTATCACATAACTGCTCTTTGTGATGAGCATGCATGCTGATTTATATCAGGGAAATGCTGACTACCCAGAGCCAGTGAACTAGCACATCCACGTGTCTCTGTTCCCTCCACTTTTGTCAAAAGTCAAATGTGTTGTTTCCAAACATGTATGTCAGCTGCCCCTGTTATTGTTTTTATGCAATCAAGGAAATATTATGTGACCCAAGGTCCTATGTACATAAAAAGAAAACATAAATTTAGAGAAAAAAATTTAGAGAGACAGTTGCCTTAGAAATGTTGCTTTTGAACTTGGTGTGAACAAGAGTGAACTATTTGGGAGGAATGAAATTTTTTTAAATATAAGACTGGTTTGCTGAAGGCTGCTTGACCAACATGTTTAAGTTGATGCTCACTGTAAAAAGATGAGAAACTGCAACAAAAGGCAGTGAATTCTGCAGGTGGACTGTTTGACAAGAGGGTACCTTTGAGAATTCTGAACAGCAGATCCGCTCTAAAGAGAGTACATCCACACGGCTTTCATTATTTCACATCTTATCTGAGTTTTTCTATTAAACAATTCTGTGGTTTGTGTGAAACTCCCCCCCGCCCCGATTCTTGATTTGAGATGTGATGCTCTTCCTCCATGGACTCCTACCCTTGATGCCACCTGCTATCCTCCACCAAAAAAAAAAAAAAATCCAACCAGTACAAGCAAGTGGTTACCAGTCCTGATGACTAGATTTAGGGGATTCAACAAACATAAAAGAGTTTTTTTCCCTCAAATTATTGCTCATTATGTGGCCTTAGGTGATCCGTCTACATTCTCTACAACTCCTGTTGACAGTTGTCTTGTTCATGAAATACCTGTGAGGCAATGTATATGAAAATGTGTGTTCCACTTCAGTGGGCTGACCAACACCTGTGAGTATATTGGCAGCACAAATTGAATTCGGTGGATTATAAAAAATAAGTAATAAATGAATAGGAGAAAAAACATAAAGTTGGGAAAGTTGAGAGTGGAACTGGGCACAGTTAGGAATAGCATTGTGCACGCATGTAAAATTCTGAAAGAATTAATAAAAATGTTACACTTTTTAAAACTGAGGAAAACTATTTTTTAAAATTCAAAAACTGTGTATTCAACACAATGGCACCAACCACATGCAAGGGATTTCTTGTCTTTGTTCTTAGAGCCACCCTACCAAGGACCATTCAAGTCCTAAAGCAGAAAACTTACGAGACTAGAAATGCTTATGGCTCCCGCTGACCCTCCAAAGACGGTCACAGAATCAGGGTTCCCACCAAAGAACTTGATGTTCTCCTTGATCCACAGCAAGGCAGCCAGCTGGTCCTTGAAGGCCCAGTTTCCTGGGGCATACTGGTCCCGTGTGCTAGGACAAGAAGTAAAATGAGTCTGTGTCCTGCAGCACAGGAGTTCTGGCAGAGCCTATGGTCAGGTGTCATCTGGGAAGGCCCTGAGGGTCAGAACCCTACAGGAGCTGGGAAAACCAAACTTAGACCTCACTTTCTAGGATGAAAGTTCTGTGACCTCTAGTGAAATACACACATAATACTATACATTCAATGTTAGGGTGCTCTTAGCTCCCCTTGAACCATGGATCTCTGAAAAATCCTGCTAATCAGAGTTGATCTCTTCCAATTGAGCCATGTCTTTCTGAACAAGAGGGCTCTACGACTGATAAGGTGATTAGCAAAATGATCAGTGCTACGGCAGCAGGTGTTCCCAGAGCGGTCCCACGCGGTTTCCTGCTCATGTTCCTATAATCATCACAACCTATGAGATTGGATGGTTGTGGATTCTTCCCCTTTGCCTCTGTAGGACTTCTCTGTCTTGCTCCCAAAAGGTTCATCTATAGAAACTGCACCAGCTGGGCTTCAGCAGCATACCATCCATGGGGGGCAGAGAGGGTGAAGTAGAGAGACTGGGCTGCACACCCTGCTACCCCATTGCATTTCCATACTGGGCAGAGGTTTGGGCACTGGTAAAATTTCCCCATGACCACAGCTTGTGCTGAGTCTTCTCAGTTAAATCTGTGAGTGTACCACCAGGATACTGATGGGCACAGCATCTCCTTCAAACAGACTAAGAAATTCAGGCAAGGTGGAGTAACTGTCCTTGCTCAAAAGATTTACAAAATTTCAGAGTTAGAATTCAATGAGTCTGGCCCCAAGACTCATGCCCCTAACCATCTCCTATGCAGGTGGCCCAGAGCTGCACCCTTCTCAAAACTATTGGATAGTTAATAAAGCACTATGTGAAAACACCAGAGAACTGAAGAACAACTGGATCCAGAACCTTTATGTGGTGCACACCTCATGATCACTCCCTATCCCCCCTCCCTCCCCACCCCCACCCCCAAGCCTCTAATTTCCTACTCTGTTTCTTCTCTTAGGTCCCTTTGTCTATCTGTAACCTTGGCTGGCTCTGACTAAATTTCTCAGTCTCTGCCATCTCCAAGCTCTGTCCACTTTACCTTCCCATGACGGATCCCACAGCGGTCTACATTCTTTCCTGAAGTCACAGAAGCACCATGCCTTAATAGTTAAGATCTCAGCTTATAGCACAGAATTCATAGTCTGGTCATTCATCATCTGGGTGGTCTTGAGCCAGTTATTTATGCAACTTGTCCTCGCTAGCCTCATGTTGAATGTGAGAATAACAGTGCCTACTCCACAGCACTGTTGGGAAAATGGACCATACAAGGCACTATCTCTAGGTTTTGTGATTCAGTGTCCCATAGCTTTAACAAGACTCACTAGCCTCCCCGATGGCCTGCCATTTGCTAATGGGCAATCATGGTCTAGCCTCCTCTCTATTCCATACTGTGCTTCCTGGTACATTGCTCTGAGTAGGATACTTCTAGAACCGTCAGTCCTTACAGGATAAAGTCCAAATTTCATGATTATCCCAACATTCAAATGACTTGCCCAATCAAGTAATTCCAGGTCATATCACTGAGCTACATTTCTATCTATGTCTCCAACAGGCCATCTGATTGAGATCGGCCCAGTGAACCGAAGCATGTGAAGCAAAGTAATGAGGGCCACCTACAGGGGACAGAGGAAGACCTCCCCTGTGTGACCTTCATGCCTCTCCATCAACGACCAGTGCAGGTCTGGGGCCCTAGACTGTGCATCAGAGTCACAATATAGAAAGATCCCAAGGCCCCAAATGACCATGCATAAGGATGTCTGTCCATCAGGGACATGTACTTGGACTTTACTTGAATGAAGAAATCTTTATTTTTTTAAGCTACTAAGATTTGAGGATTTTTGTGTTAATGCTGCTATATTACCTAAGTAATTAAGACCTTGTTTACTCAATGATGTTGAAGGCTCATTCCTTCTTAGGTAGCTGATGATCACTGTCCATAGCTACTGCACAGCTGTTCTTACATAGCTGTTCTTGGGGTTCTGGGTGTCAGTCGAGTAGGGAGACTCACGTAAAAAAGCCGAATATTCCTAGCCGGTACTGGATGGTCACAACCAACACATCCTCGTAGGCAGCCAAGGCAGACCCGTCAAAAATGGAGGCTGCACCAGTTTCAAAGCCACCTCCTGGGATCCACACCATGACCTAAGGAGAAAGAATCACTTCAGCCAGCCTTTCCCAGTGTGTGTTGAAATAGTTTTTGTGGGGGAAAATATAAATGCCTCAACTCCTCATAAGTAGGCTACAAGGGCTTGTCTTTTGAAGATGGCCCATGGTTAAGCACACAGACTCTGACATCTGAGAAAATGTATTTGACTAGCTGAGCAAGCATGGGCAGACTACTCAACCTCTCTGAGGATCATTTTCTTCTCACATAAGAGTTGTGAAGAATGAAAATATCTCATGGAGGAAGGTGATCATAAGATACAAATCATATTCTGCATCTAAAGCTCATAGAACACTGTTGGCTCAGTTCAAGTGTTTAGAAAGCATTAACTAAACCCACTGAGGAAGACGAAAGCACTGCAAGGCACACAGAAGAGAAAAGGCTAGGGTAGTTAAGACAGCTGTCAAGCTGGCTGGATCCGGAGTCACCTACGAACAAGCTTGCAGGCACATGTCTGGGGATTACCTAGATTGGGCTAGCCTCTGGACCTAGTTGTGAGGGACAATCTAGATTAGATGAACTGAAATGGAAAGACCCACCCTGAATATGAGGAGACGCATTCCATGGCGAGAGCCCTGGACTGAGTAAAAAGGAAAAAGTGAACACTCGTGGTCATCTCTCTCTGCTTCCCGACCACAGAGCCAATGCGAGCAGCTGCCTCCAGTTCCTGCTGTTATGATTTCCCCAGCGTGACAGACTGTACTCTGGAGCTGTGAGCCCAGATAAACCCTTTGTCCCTCAAGTTGTGTTTGTCTAAGTATTTTATCACAGCGATAAGACAAATAATTAAGTACCCTAAGATGTTTCTTTAAGGGTTCTTTTTTTTTCTCCAGTGCAAAAAAGGGGAAAGACAAAAAAGTAAGTGCAGCAACTTTACCTTGATTAGAAATTAAGATGAATGGACATAAAATTTTGTTCAAACGGTACTGTTACACCTTATGTGATTCATAATAAATCTCTATTCTTTTCCGTTCCTATTACAGACCATAACCCTTGGGGCAGAAAAAGAGAAGAAAGCCTTAGAGGAAAAAGCACTAGCTTTGTGCAACATAGAATAAATCACATATGCACTCCTTCTGCCTCAACTTCCTCATCTACAAAATGGGTTCAACCATTCTTACACACTAGGTTATTGTGGGAACTAAATGATACAATGTTCAATGCCTAGTGTGTAATAAGTACTCCTCAAATGTTGCTGGTGTGATACCACAGAATGACTCCCATTGCAGAGGCATGAGGAAAGAATATGCTGATAGGGTGTGACTAAAATGTCTATCAGAGAATAAGGTCTTCCTTCATGCATTCTATAAAGTAACTTCTATACATTCTTAAATGAAGTACTTGACATTATTACCTGAATCCCTCAATTATGTAAGGAAACTTAAATGATACAATTATACTATTTTAAAAGAGAGCTCAAGCAAAAAATAATCAAAGTTCTTCTAAAGTGGGTTTTTTCTGATATACAGACCATTCAATGATTAACAGAAAAGAAGGATAAAATGAAACAAAATTGAAAGGAAAGTTTCAGCCACTGAAATGTCAAACAGAAACTATGTCAAAATAAAGCCATCATTATGATTTTTAAAGCAAGTCTCTTTTACCCAGTAGGAATCCAGGTCCAATTCCAGATGCCCAAAGCGCAGCTGGATCCCAGACCTGTTAGTGGAAGCCTTACCGGGAGACTGGAGCCATCATCAGCATGGGCTGGTGCATAGATGTTGAGGTACAGGCAGTCTTCTGACACTATGAGATTAGGGTAATGCACCTTGAGCATTTGTTGATATGTGCTGAGCCACTCTGAGTTTTGGAAGCACCTTGGAGGAAGAGAGAGAAAAGTCTCCAGAATCTCTATCAGCAAACCTGTCTGGGAGGGACCAGTTGCTAGGACAGTGGCAAGACCCAGCCATCTCTTCTGAGCAGAGGCATGTCAGAGCTATTGTTATAAAATCTGCTTATTCCCAATGTCCCTACTTCCTGAAACAAGCAAGTAAACTAATAAATGATGATTCCTTGTCTATCAAAGGCTTTGTTTCCACACTTCCTTCTTCTGCAGCCGAAGGAACAAAGGGATATTTCGGTGCCTTTGTGCCAGGAATCAACTTCATAGAGTGCAGGACTCCTGTACCAGGATTTGTGCATGCTCCCTCAGCCTGGACTGCCTCTCCCCATGTCTTTTGGCTCATATTCTTCTCTTCCTTTCAGATTTAGTCCAAGTGTCCCTCCTTCAGAAGCCTTCTGAGACTTCCCTGTCTGACTATAGTTCTTCTTTGGAACATCCACAGAATGTGTGTTCTGCTCTAGAATTTATCCTAGTTTCTACATGGTCATTATCATCTTTCCCAACTCAACTGTGAGCAGAAAAAAAAAAAAAAAAAAGAAGCCTAGATTAGTCTCCCCCGTCCCTCACAGACCCTAGCACAGAGCCTGGCACCTACAAACATTGATCTTGTACTGCAGTTGATCTTTGCGAAAAGGCTGGGAAGATATTCAAGTGAGATCTTGAGGGTAGATGCAGATACTTTTGTGGTACTCGAGTGCTCGGTTGTTAATGGTTGCTTTCCTGGTAGACCAGTGGACACTGGCGGCCGATGAGAAGCCCCTACTTCCTCGGGTGTTAACACCTCCTGGCCACCGCATCTGTTGTTTATCACAGATTGAAGCCTCACCGCTTTCCATAAAGCTATGTCTGGCCTACATGCTCTTGGGGAAGGCTCTCATGACAGTCCCCAGCTTATAATGGTCTCGTGTTTTTCTCAAATTTAGAATGGTGCAAAAGCAGTATGTATTCCACAGAAACCAGATTTCAAATTCTGAGTTCTGATCTTTTACTGCATGTGGGTCAATACTGAAGATTCTGGGTGGTATCGGTGAGTGACAGGGCAACAGGCAGCCACTTTGTCACAAGGGAACACAACCCTGTGTGTGTGGCTGAAAGATAATGTGCAAAAGGGTAAGTATAGTAAACATATTTTCTACTTACAGTGTTCTAAAAAGACATAATCCTATCATAAGCTGAGAAATATCTTTAACTTGCTGTGGAAATCCCCAGATCCTAATATATCTGATTACAGAACTGGTTATGAATGAGTATTAGGATAAATGAGTGAATGAAAAAACAAATATGTAAATGAACTAACATATGACTTCTGTCATAATATCCTCAGTCCACATGAGGGCCACATGAGTTCATCTTCTGTGGTATAGGGAGTGGCCTGTCACCAAGGTATACCTTTAGGCTGGGAGCCTAATGCTTTGAATCCATGTGACCCAACCTAAAGACTTCATAAAACTTGAAGACCTCCCTGGGGAATCTTCAGATCTCCCTGCCCCCATCCATTCTCTCTTATTCTTCCACAACCAACCTAATAACTGATCACCCACCCAGTCTTGAAACTCCGCACCTCCCACGCTCCTGTGTCCCAGAGGCTTGATTAATCTGTGATGATTATCTTCATTGTCAACTTGAATGAATTTAAAATCACCTAGCAGATGCACCTCTGAGTGGGAAGACCCATCTTGAATTTGAGCAGGACCAGCCCATGAGCTGAGGTCTCAGACCCTTTGCTTGATCTGCCCAAATGAGGAGTCCCAGGTGATTTCTGGCATGTGAACATCCATGCCTTTCACCCCCATGGATTAAACCCTCTTGAACTAAGAACCAAAGTAAACCATCCCTCCTTTAAGTTTTTCTCTGACAGTTTTGGTCACAAAGACCAGAAAAGCAAGTAATGCATCAGCCATGCCACCATTCCACAGACATTTAAGGAGTTCCCACTACGGACCAGGCCTTGCATTAGGTAAAGCTGTAATTGTGGGGGCTAACCCCCCATCCACCGTGATTCCTCTTTCTGAAGCCCTAGAGAAACATCAAAGCCTTGGGTGAAAGGTCACACGGAAACATCACTGAAGACTTGGGGAGAACATTGCGTCACTTTCTAAGTCTGTTTAGTTTTCAGATCATCCAGATTCCTGAGCCCAGCTCAGGAGAGTCGGATTCGGGAAGCTTAGACCGGAACCCGGGAACGCACATCTTTCAAACAATGCCTCTAGCACTTCTCATGACCATCAGTTTAGGAGCCCTGAGATACTGAAACTGGCTCAGGTCTGTGGCCCGCCCACCTCCATGTCCACTCTTCTCTGCTTTGCCCCCAGGCTACACACCCTCCACTCCTCTCCTCAGTCTGTCCCAGGTTCCCAGAGTCCCAGGCCACCCTTGGAACAGAGCTTGGTCTTACAACATAGGGTAGGTGGTGGCTTCTCTCAAGTCATCCCAGGGCAGTGCAGGCTGCGGACTAGCAAACCGCAGGGGTCCAAGAGGAGGTGCAGCAAAAGGGATCCCGAGAAACATGTTCACAGGCGTGGGGCTTCCCAGCACGGTGACTGTCTTCCCCCGGACCCATCCCAGCCTGGTATACCTCTTTGGTACTGCAGTCATGGATGCTGAGGAAACACAAGGGAGGAGTGCGGAGCTGGCTGAAAAGAGACAGGGCCACCAACCTGGAGCTCCCATCCAAACCAACCACCTGCGGTTGCTTACGCTCTCATAACTCCGTACACTGCATGCCTGTGATCGTCTGTACAGTTACTGGAAGTTAAATAAACTACTTTTAAATTTTGGCCTAGAGGAATGCTAAGCAAAAATGCTATAGTGTTGCCATGTGAGTTAGGTAGTTGTTTTCGATACATATGAAAATCAGTATACATTAATGGAATGATTAAAAATTCTTTTGAGGATGCCATATGAAATTAGCTTCTCTACTTCCAAGGGTTTGAAGATGGTTCCTAGAGTGACTAGGCATACAAGCATCTTGGTTTTTGTACAAAATCTGAAGCTTTAAGAAAGCCCTCAGTTACTTAGCAAGATCCAAAAGTCTAGGCATTTCGTCTGTGAAAATCCTGTCTCCACAGCCAGCACCACAGCATGCAGACTCCATGCCACATGTGCCATTGCCCAGGATGGAGCTTTTCCTTGCAGTGTGTAGTTAACCCAAGGACAGACTCTACCTGCCCCTGCAAAGAAGGCTTTGGACCAAAGCTCCCAGTATTTGGACTTAGAGCCACCTCATGCCCACACAGCCCTCCTTGGGTCCTCAGAGACCTCTGAAAAATGTTTTCATTTGCCCCAGTAGAAAATCACACCCCTCTCCCACTCCCTGAGAGCCCTCATCTCCCACTGGCCATCTCACCCATGATGATGGCTGCAAAAGTCCAAATGACCCAAATTAGGGGCTGGCCTGGGTGCACCCAAGCCCCATTCATCTTGCTGGCCTGCCTGAACTGTCTGGACATCCACAGTTGCTGCTGGCCTCAGAGAACTTCAGTCAGGAACCAGAGAAGCTTCCTGTTAGTAGACAGGCAGACACAGGACCGAAGAAATGTAGAATAGCATCAAAGATTTTCAGAAAATTGGCCAAGCAGGACTTTCCTGTTCTGATTTACATAAGAAGCGGCTGATGATTAACTCTTGTGCTGAGAAACAGCATCTTATAGGCTATGACCTCATAGGATGGTAGATGACCAAAGAACATTCAGGATCAGCTCCGCCAGGGATCTCAAACTCAGTTACTACATTAGTCAGATTCTCCCTTTGCTGTGACAAACATCTGATTTAAACAAGTTAAAGAAGGAAGGATTTATTTTAGTTTATGCTTTCAGAAGGCTCAGTCCGTGGTTGCTTGGGCAGAAAATCCACGGGAGCAGAAGTGTGTGGTGGTGGAAGGTTTTACCATGA
This sequence comes from Eospalax fontanierii, assembly GCA_035773235.1. NCBI lineage: Eukaryota > Metazoa > Chordata > Mammalia > Rodentia > Spalacidae > Eospalax > Eospalax fontanierii. The sequence continues at coordinate 15,006,310 of CM069552.1, forward strand.
CAGGCAGGAAACAAAGAAAGAGAGACAGAAAGGGGTCAGAGACAAGATCTGCCCTAACTGGCTTATTTCCTCAAGCTAGGTCCCACTCCCCAAAACTTTCATAATCTCTCAGAATAGCACTACGAGCAGGTACACTTGAGTTTATGGGGGCATTTGATATTCAAACTATAACAGATGCCTGTAGGAGCCAGAAAGGGAGAAAAATAGCAGTGAATGAAGCTGACTAGGAAAGACAACAGAGCATGGTAAGGATTATAGACAACTGGACAACAGCTGTACCTAGTGTAAGCTTGGCCTACAGTGAGACTTCCATAAATGCCTGTGGAGATGGCTAAGATGTTTAGAGCACATATCACCAAGGACCTGAATTCAGTTTCCAGCACACACATCGGGTGGCTCACAACCACCTGTACCTGTAGTTCCAGAGGATCCAGTACCCTCTGGCCTCCACAGGCACCTGTACATATGTGGTACACATAAACTCACGTAGATGCACACACATTAATGAAAATAAAGAATAAATTTTGAAATAAATAAATAAAATAAAGATTGCGCCTCAAATTGCCCCTGAAGTCCAGTGACCAACAGTAGACATTAGACTGTATAAAAAATGATGATTAAGTACTATGAACTAAGGTTAAAGAAGAAAAGAAATGTTTTATTTTAAGTGTCTGGATATTCAAACTCTCCACCTTTGAGGTAATTACCATATAATGAGTGGGAATTTCTAAAGTGTTAACTGTTTGCCTGAAGAGCTTACTTGTTTATGTATAACATTAAGCGTTCAAATAGTTTAATGAATGTTTACAGGCATGTATACTGCTGATAAAACAGATTTTTGAGTATTTTTATTAATGTGTATTCATTTTTCATATGAATAGGGCTTACTTGACGTTTCAGCATATGTGTACAGTCCACAGACCAAAGTCAGCCTACATTTTAGCTTTATAGACATCAAAGCATTTTGCTCATAATTTGATGATATAGTAGGTGGACAATAATGTTTGCTAAATTGGAATCTAAGTCTGAGTCCTACCCACATACAGGTTTTCAAAAATCAATAAACAAGATTATGGCTTTTTTGTTCTCTGCCTGTCCAAATGGGCCCTTCCTGTTTCAGTAGCCCTAAACAGCTAAATGTTCTTATCTATGACTTTAACCAGAGTTTAACCTTAACTGAGACCTAGATTCTACTTTGATTCTCCCTGAGAATGACAGATGTTCTCAAACAAATTATTTCTTTCTTCTGGGCTTCAGGTTTCCCACCTTAGGATAACAACTTTGTAGACATTTGAAAATTCTATGTTACTGGGTCCCAAGTGTGAGTGAGGTTTCCAGACCTGCCTGTGAGGCTAGAAGAACCTAAGCAGAGAAGCAGAGAACTTTCTAAGAAGAGGAAGAAAGTTGCTGCCAGGCCAGGACCTGGTTCTGAAGGCATAAACATTGCCAATGCAAAAAGCCTGTGGACCAAGATAAAGGCTAACAAGGGTTTTCAGTATCCACCTGTCCATGTGTTCCTTGTCAGCCTAGAAGCTCCATTAATTATCTCCTCTTCTGGTCCTCCTGAGTTGCCACCATAAAGATTCTCCCTGACCTCCTATCTGTACCCCACATCCAATCAGAAGTCATATTATTTTACTTTAAAAACTTTTAAAGTGGCTTTACTTGTACTATCTTGTTGTCATTTGGGATCCACCTCCGATTATCTCAGATGCCACTCACGAATAGGATCTGTACTCTAAACAACATTGATATGTCAAGAAACAAGGACACTAACTACCATTTCCAGGGGGGACCCTATAGGTACCAGGCTCCAAGCCAAACTCTTTGCAACTGTTACATAATTTAATACAATTATTCCCATCTTGCAGATGAGGCAGCCAAGTCTCTGTGTGGTAGAATGATTGATTTATACAGAATCACAGGAGTGAGAAGAACATCTAGGTTGCCTCCAAACTGTAGCCCTCATAGTTTGGGGAGGAAGGGGTGAGAAACAGGAAGCAATAAGATAAGGAAGGACAGGCTGACTTCTGCAGTTTATGGTCATGAACAATCAATTGATCTTTTCAATTGACACTACCTCCTTGGTCCTTGATGTTCCCATCAGTAGCACAGATCAGTAGCCTTGAGAGACACAAACTTTTGATCAGTTCTCTGTCTTCCCAGATTACTCTGCTGAAACCCTGAGGGAGAAAGCCAAGGTGAGGGCTAAGGTCTCAGAGATGTGAATTAAACCATACACAAATATAGGTCCGCTGACAGAGATGCTCAAAGACCACTTTGGCTTCTCCTAAGGGGAGGCTAAAGGAGCCTCGGAGGCATAGGAACAGTGGTAACTGTCTCAGGTTAAAACTCACTTAGAAAGTGCTCAAATCAAGTAAGGGTGGAGACAGGTCCCTGAGCAGCACCCCTTCACCCCATATGGGTCTAGAGTAAAGACACCTTGGATCCTCCTTCTTATAATTAATATTAAGCCCACATATTTTACCATGATTTTCTTGTTTTCTTTAATTCAATGGTTGCAATTTTTATATAATATGATCTGATGGTATTTAGATTCCCTCCCCATCCACACCTTCCCTGATGATCCCTCCCAATTTAATGTACTCTATTATGTATATAATAAGGCCTACAGAGTCTGATTTGTATTCCCAAATGTCCTTCGGTGTGGGTCTATCTATTAGAGCTTGGTTAACCTACCAGGAGTCCCATCCTTGAAAGAGACTGACTCTCCCGCTCCCAGCAATGATTGGGTATGAAAAAGTTCCTTAGGTTTGGTTGGAGTCTTTAACCCAGTTCCCCACATCAATGCTGAGATTTTGTCTGATTTGAGTTTGCACAGGACTTGTGCATGCTGTCACCATTGCTGTGAGATCACATGATTAACTGACCAGCTACCTGGAAAACTCTGCTTCCTTGTGGTTATCCACCACCTCTGGCTCTTACACTCTTTCCTCTCTATCTTTTGCAATAATCTTTGACCCTTTGGAGGCAGAAGTTCGATATAGGCGACCTACCACTATAGAAACTTTCTTAAAGCATATATACTTTATATACATATACATTATACAAAGAGATTAAAAAGAGTTACCCTGTAACCAGAGGACATTTTCCCTTCTAGGCACCATAAGCTAACAAAAAGAAAACCCTCGATGCCAAGAATGGACGCCCTCTCTAGAAGCTGGTGACTAGGAGTCCCATAAACTCTCAAACAACACTGGCCATTGTCTCTGCTGCTCTTGGTTACCACTTGATGGTAAGACTCTATTGCTGAAGATACTACATACATGAGCTATAACACGAACAAGGAGAAACCAAGCTGTGCTGACTTCAGAGCCTCATCTTTCCTAGTTTGCATTCATAGTGCTGGAAGGTGCTATGCAAGCTACCAGAAAGAAAAATAAAATCATCAAAACCTTACCCACCTGTGAATCCCATAAACTCCAATAACAACTGGCTTGGCAAGATTTGCCCAGCAGTATAATAATGAAGCAAATATTATGGCAGTAAACAACCACTCTTTAATTGGATTTAAGGTCCACTTTATAGGACAGAGCCCATACTTGATATTGATATCAAGCTTAGGAACCTGAGGCTAGACAGGTCACATGACATAGGAGAGAACCTAAAACTAGTTTTCTGCTCAATAGTTATTGCATTAAACTTATGACTAATGACTCATTGTTATGTATCCATAGATTAATGCATCTCTCAGCTCTCACCATAGACATTTCCTTATGCAGTAATAGTGATTAGCATAGAAACTCACAACTGCCCAATGTCCAGAGAACAAGAGACTGTACAGTGCTTATCTTTGAATAGGGCAAGTATATTAACTTGGTTTTCACGTATTTTATCATTCAGTTCCATCTTACCATACCAAATCAATACCTCACTACATCTTCAACATGGCATCCCCAACATTACCCCAGTCATTACATCATCATCACTACATCCCACCATGTCCATTGTTAGTTATAGCTTCCTAGCCTATAATATTTGACCTTGACTTCTTTATCTGGTGAAATCTACTTATCTTTTTTGATTCTATGAAATGCCATTTTCTCCGCGACAAACTCTCTCTTTCCCTCATATGCACTGTATCTTTCTACTATTTCATTTTCAGTGGATTATACTCTTTTTATAGCTGACTTAGTCAACAATTGATGATGATAATGACGATGACCATGATAAGAATAGCAATGAAATTTTTTAGCCGAGCTGCAAAGTCTTGGTTCATTTCTGATGTAAATAACTCCTGCACTGGACAGTCTTGTACAGGTCCGGCTCCACTTTACATTGATAGAATATCATGTGATGTACCTGTGGGCCATCTGGCTTTCTATTTTGTGCCCCAGGCCCTTCTCACCATCATGAGTTCCTTCAGTCTTTACTCAAGTAGAGACTGGAATTATAAAACAGTTAAAGTCCCCATTAGTCATGAGAGCTTGGAGATCTCTGGAAGCATTCTACCCTGTATGCTGCTCTCCAGGCAGGAGATTGATTGATCACAGTAACATTTTCTATAATCTGTTGTCCTTATTTGGTCCTTTCTCTTTCCCCTTTCCTCTTCCTCAGATTGCATCCTAAATAAAAGACTTTTTTAACCCATTATTGAGTTCTGCTTTCAGGGAACAAAATTAAGTTAATCCCCAGTGAAATTCTGAAACTTGATCACTCACTAGTATAATACTAAGGCTCATGGATTGGGATGAGTCCTGGATGGAAGGGCAGCATGCAGGAATGCATTCATTCCAATGCCATTAGACAGAAGCAGTAGTAATTAGAAGAAATGTGGTATTGGCTGGCTTTTGTTGGCTGCCTTGGAAATCTTGAAGATAACATTAGCTCAGGTAAATAGACTGTCAACGCAGGGTATGACATCAAAGTGAGAAGGGCTCCTGGCAGCTTCGAGAGATAATCTCTACTTCTAGAACCAAAGCAAGTCATGCTGAAGACCACAAGGGGTTGGGCCACAAGGTTAGCAGAGCTACAAAAGAGGATAATTGTGCAGCTTTGGAAGATCTCCTAAACCAAAACGAAGACATAAATAGAGAGTAAATGCTCTGAAGCTCCAAGCATGGGATGACGCATGGGGATGGAGTCATTTGAGAATGAGGAGCACAGATTCCCCTAAGCCCTGCAGGCTAACCAGTGTGGTCTTCTCCTTCTTACTAAAGGCACTCTGAGGCACGGACTTAATTTGTGATACATGCTTTATAAAATAAAGCTTTTTCTCATGAAGATCACCATTCTCAACTCATTAACATGAAGTCACTAGGGGAGTGAGATCTAGGAGACTCGTGCTCTTGGGTTTCAGCATAGCCTACACAAGAAAATATTGTCCATTCTGTGGAAGAAAATGGATTTCTCACCAAATGAATTGCAAGATGTGGTTAACATGCATTTGGAAGACTAGAGTGAAAATGATTCTTAACGGTCGGCCTGAGGAGTGGAGCAGAAAATGAGGTGAGATAATAGAGAATTTATTAATATAAAAAGCATGTCCTCATGATGCACGATTGATTGTCCTGAAAGAATGTCTTCTGTGCTTGTAGGGCAAAAGGGGAGACACAATGGAACTGCAGGATAAAGACCACCATGGATGTGCTGGGGGCGGGGGGTTACCAACATCATTAAAAACTTTGGTCATGGTCCTTTTCTACAGCCCAATGGTCATGGTAGTCACCACAGACGTGGGTTCATTAACATCCATGATGATGCTGGTGCTTCAAAGTCATACACTAGGTGGTAGGACTCTGACGCCAGAAGTTAGGAAGAATGTGTTAAGGGCCACAAAATACAAAGGATCGCACCTATGGGAAGTCATAGAGTTGATTAACCAGGCACAGTGTCTGGTGAAGCAAGATAGAGCACTGAAAAGAATGTTGCTTACACAGAACACACATCATATGAAGAGGAAGCGGAGATTTGGGGGAAGGAAGTTTAACTAGGGAGAAGAATGAGAAGGTAGGACATAGAAGATGGTGTGAGGAAGAATAACTAACACTAAAAATGCTTGAAAAAAGCATGTGGAATCCTTCTATTTTATAAGCTTTATTTATATGTATTCATAGAAAAGATTGAAGTTACCCTACACAGAGGACAATGCATCTCCCAGAAGCAATAGGTTGGCAAGTAAAAAGCCAAATGTCAGGTGTGGGATAGCTCCCCTTGAGTTATTCAGGGCTATCTCAGAGACAGGCTACTACCATCACCCTTGTCTGTTCATCAGAACTTGAGGGTAAAACGCTATTGCTGAATATTCCACCACAACTTTTATCACAGGACATGGAGAAATCAAGTTGCTGCTGACCAAGAAGCTTCTTCTCTGCTGGCTAGCATTCATAGTACTGAAACAGGCTATGCAAGTTCTTGGAGCAGAAAAGTCATCAACAGTCCAGCTGTGAACCCTATAAACTACAATAACAACCAATGTGGCAAGGTATGCCCGTGGATGCAACAGTGAAATAAATGTTATAGAGAGGGTGACCAACTGCTTTTTTATTGGATCCATAAGAGGACCATAAGAGGAAACGTAAGTCTTATACTATAAATATAGCCAAGAACCCATAGTTGGGTACCTTATAGTCTTCAGGGATGAACCTACTATTATTATCTTTTTAGACAGACATAGTATCAAATTGCACTCTAAATTCATATCTCTACACACCATAGATTATTCAGCTCTCAGACATCATCAGAGAAGTCACAACTGGTCAAAGGACAAAGAATAAGTTTCTGTGGAGTGCTTAGCCACAAATGAAACATCTGTGACACACACATACACAATACACACCCACAGTCCAGGGACCATCTCAGAAGATGAGACAGAAAGACTGTAAGAGGCAGAGGTTGGAGAAGACTGGGGTGAAACAGCGTTTTCTGGACATAACAGGACCACTGTACTCATGAATTCACAGCAGCTGTGGTTACCTGCACATGACCTGCATAAGATGAATTCAGCAAACATTTCAGAATGAAGCGTAAGGGGCTCATGAGCTCCCACCCCTAGCTGAGGAGCTTTGGACAGTTAGTGGCTTCTGGAAGATCAAGAGTCGATTTTAGGGGTGTGGCCCCTGATAGCTTGACCAATGGATGGCCTAATAATCATGAATGTATGATCAGTACAAGTTAGACTCGGAGAGTTACAGAAACAGAGGACAGAAACTTTGGAAGGGTTGAAGTGAGGTGTGTATGATAAAATACATTTGTATGCATGTATGAAAAGTCTCAGATAACTAATAAAAATGTTATGTTTTTAAAAGATGCATAATATAGGAAGAAATGAGAAAGGAGCATCAGCAGAAGGCTGAGGGCGGCTGCCACAGTAATAAATAAAAGTAAGCCTTCCTTAAGCTTTCACCAAGGCTCTCTTGATCTCACACTTCGCCATATCTCTTGTTAACAACTCTCCGTCTCCCATCATCCTGCAGCGCGTATCTTAGTAAGCACTCAGCCTACTCTATTGTCTTTGCAGACTTTCTTTTCATAGTTCTTCAGTGCTGTATCATTGTACCACCTACAGCATTCTCCTACCCTTGGTACAAGTTGCCCAGTCAGTTTAGCAAAGGAGATACCACTTTGTGCCAGGCACAATCTTGCCTTGCCAGTCAACTAAGATGGTATCCTCTACTCGTTGAAAAGCCATGGTTGACCAGTCCCAGGGTTCCATCATACCAACTGTCTTCTGAGACCATTCCAGATGCTACTTATGTTGTTCTGAGTCATCTAAGAAGCATAGTCCAAGAAAGGATTAAACGTAGAAACATTTTATTGGGGGAAATATCTATGGCTAAATCTGGGTAGGGAACCAGGAAAGTCCAGGGGCACTGCCAGGTCATGAAAGAATCTAAAATGAGAGTCTAAAAGTGGACGAAATAGGACCAAAGGGTTGGATGGGATGGAGCATCCTAGGCTCCCATGAAGAAAGATTACAGGAGGACTTAAGAATGTTGGAAGCCCAGAAACCTAAATCAGTCACTAACGTGTTCCCCCCAACCTGGTCTGTGCTTACATCCCTCCCACACTTGGTAATAACTGGCAGAAATCTGCAGGAAACAAGGCCTTGGTATAATGTGATAACAAATTTCAGAGGCAGACAGCTGGCACTCTCAATATAATCATAGAAGCTATAGTTAGGAGACTGAAAAGTCTCCTTTAGTGGACGCTAACGTGTGTATGTGTGTCTGTGTGTGTGTCTGTGTGTGTGTGGCCATGCACACGCACAGAGTATTGCCACAGGGGATACTTAAAAGGAGCTGAATATTTTCAGTTCCAACAGTAAGGTCAGGCAAGCTTGTTTAGCACATTAGAAGGAACAGAGCAAGTCTGTAAAGCACAAATAAGTTACCTTTGCATGGCTGGCCCTGTGTCATTTCCCTCTGCTGCACCAATGCCTGCCCCTCAATAGAATTCCTACACCATTCATGACAGGGTCTCTGTCACTAACTCGTAGGGCAAGAAAGCAAATTTGGTTCACATATAGGTTGTATTTAAGAAAAACTGGTTAAACTTCAACAGACATCCTCCAGTGTGGTCCTAAAGAGAATGGATAAGAGAGAAGCAACCTACCATCCAGCTTTAAGCAACGCATTTGAATGCCTTCCTCGAATAAGAACAAAAATGACCCGAGGTAAAAAACTCATATGACTTCTGGACAGTGATTAATGGAGTGAGTTGCTCAGGGGCCCGAGAAGAGGAAGATGAGAAAAGACATGACCCAGAGGTATGAGGAAGAAACATGCATATCCAGCTGGGGAAGTGGGCCCAACGGTGTGGACCTCTGTCTCATGTTGAGAAAACATTACTAACTCTGATAGTTAGTTTTAATTATCAACTTAACATAATCTAGAATCACCTGGAAAAAAAAGAGTGTCTAAGAAAGTCAGTGGAGGATGATCTTAATCACCTTTATTGATGTGGGAAGACCTGTCCTCTGTGGTCAACACCTTTCCCTGGGTTTGGGGACCTGGACTGGATTAAAAGGAGAAAGCTAGGCACTAGGTTCTTCATGGCATCCTTCCAGACATGTAAAGTACAGATGGTCATATTCTGAAGACTCTTGCCACTTTGATCTTTTCAACGTGATCCGCTACCTGAGCAGGGATACACACAGGGCTGACAGTTATCTCAAGGTCCCGAGGGACCAAAGGGTCTATAACAGTGAGTGCTGCATGGTGGTCCACCTCCTCTGCCATGGAAATGCTCCTTGGGGATCCAGATCTGCAAGAATCCTTTCATCTTTACCTTTTGGATGCATGTATCCGTAAATTAATTAATTAATTAATCAATCTGATTTCTCCGAAATGACTTTTTAAAAAGGAGAAAGCTAACTGAGCACTAGCATCACACGTGCGTCCATTCACTGCTCCCTGCCCTTGACTGTGAACGTAATGTGACTAGCTGCTTCAAAAGTTCCTGCCACCTGGATTTCTCCACGATGACGTAACTAAGACGGCTACCAACAGGAAACTCTACAACAAATAGAAAAAACTCACTGGAAGCATATCGACCGCCCCCTCCCTTCAGCTGTTCAGTGTGGCATGATGAGCCTGTGAGCAAAGTGGGCGTGGTGACTAACAAAACCGTGCTTGGGCTTTGATTCACCATGGCTTATCTTGGCAGTAACGCTACTGAACATCCAGCGGGAGAAACTCCCATGAGCCCTCAGTCTGGTACTCTTCCTACGTAGGATGTCAAAATCCATTTAGAAACCAATGGTTATGACCCACTTGGTGGGAGGACAGCAATTCATCTTACTAGGACTGATGTTGACTCAGGATTTGGGCTTATAGTTGACACCACCAAGAAGATTCTGTGAGAATGTAAACATAACGTGAGGGATGAGCAGATCTAAGTTATGCAAGGGTGGATATTCCATATAAAGCCCTCCATTCTCCCTCCGATTTTAGCTGAAGCTTCATAAACCCTTTCATGGGAGTATACACTCCCTTCATGCCTATAAGCTCCTCCCAGTCCTCTGCTGTGTAGCTTTTTCTGATGTAAAATTCTGACTCATGTACAAAGGAAGCATCATCACACTGAATCTTTTCCAAATGATATGGAGTTGTTTCTATTGCTATTCTATTTATAGATAAGAAAACTGAGTACAGCAAGGTTAAAAGGAGGTCACACAAACAGCGAATGGTAAATCTGATCTTCAAATACAGATCTGTCTGGTCCTTGCTTCAACCATAATGTTATTCTGCCTCTACCACGGGTATGTCAGTTACCTGTCTTGCTGCTATGACAACGTACCTGACAAAGGCAACTTAAGGAAGGAAGGGTTTATTTCAGCTCACGGTTTGAGGGTACAGTCCATCATGGCAAGGGAGTCATGACAGCAGCAGTGTGAGGTGGCTGGTCACACTGCATTCGCAGGAATGAAAAAGTCGAGAAGTACAGAGAGAGATGAATGCTGGTGTCGAGTTGGCTTTCCACTTCTTCTTCAGTCTGGGACCCTAGCCTGTGGAACGATGCCACCCGCCTTCAGGGTTGGTCTTTCCAACTCAGTTAAATCTCCCTGGAAACATCCTCACAGACATACCCAGAGGTTTGTCTCCTAGGTGATTCTAAATCCCACCACATTAACAATCAAGATTAACTATCACATCCGGTTATAGACCACATGATGGCTGGGATATTTAGGATTCACCTATGTGGGATACTTTGGGTTCACCCACAGGACTTCAACCCACCTCAGATATCAGTCACAGCTAATGAGTTGTGACTTGTACTTCTAATCAGCTTGAGCTCAGAAAGCACTTATGGTGATTCGTTTATAATAAAATATGTTATAAAGGATAAAGACGAACAGCCAGATGGAAGAGTGCTGCGCATATGGAAACAGCACTGAGTACCCACGCTCTCTCCAGGCTCAGTCCTCTCCAGGAACTCCCCGTGTTCATCTACTACAAACTCAACAAGCCCACCCATTTCAGAAGTGAAGAGGCTTCATTCTGTATGTATGATTGATTACACTATTGGAATGTATTACTTACCCAACACTTAGCCTCTTCTCTCCCCAGAAGTTGAGGGAACTGAAATTTTTAACTACCCATCCAGGAGTCCTCACTCCCTGGTCACCTCATTGTCATAAATAAAACAGGCTTTGGGGGTTTCAGGAGTTTTAGGAGCTATATGTCTCTGAGTTTATGAGGATCCTGCAAACTCCCAAGAGAGACTGACTTCCACTACATACTCCATCACACTGAAAAGAAAAAAAGCTATGCAGAAGTAAAGAAGGGACAAAGACGGTTTCAGACAGCCTGAAAACGTGAAAGACTCTGGACGTACTACTCATAAGAAATAGTCCATTCAGGAAAAGAAAGTCAGATCATCTAATCTGAAACTTCAGGGAACATTCAGATGCTTGAGATTAAGACTAAACAATTCTCTTATTTTTATTCTTTATAGAATTTGAGGAGGGAAATGTGAAAGAGAATCCTGGGTAAACATTTATTTTATCTCTTTTGTCTTTTGTGGTTGGGGGGAATAACCATTTAAAGAACAATTAATATCAATATTTCATAAACTCTTTAGAGAATAAAAATAATTTTTTGAAGTCTGATCTTGATCATCAATTTAATTGGATTGATAAATGCCTAGGAGATTAGTAAAGAACACCTCTGGAGGTGACTGTGAGGACATTTCCTGAGGAAATTTATCATAATGTCTCTGCACTAATGAATGGGCTTATTCTTTGATGGAGTCATAATACAATGGCATTATCTGGAGGTAGTGAAAGATAGGTGGAGCTGAATTGGTGGTAGTAGGTCATTGAAGGTATGTCCATGGTTGCTGTAGTTTATCCTAACCCTTTCTTATATTCTCTGTCTCTGCCTCTAGACACCATGATGTGAGCTTTTCTTGTCTGCTATGCCTCTCTACCTTGATGAACTGACACCTTTGAAACTGTGAGCTCAAATGAACCCTTTCCTCCTTAAATTGTTTCTGTCAAGTATTTGATCACATCAATGAAAAAGTAAATAACACGCTTTCACCTCCTTTAAGGAGGCTACATAACCTTCATTCAAAAAATCACCAAGATCTAGTCTCAAGTGGGCAGCCCTAAACATAGGCACACAAGAACACCACTAAATGGACTCAATGCATAATAGATAGATAGATAAATATGTATGTTTATATATGATGTCTATATATAAAAGAATTTTATATAATAGATATATACATACATTATATAATAAATATGTATATACATATAAGTGTGTGTATGTATATGTAATAATAAAGAAGAGGACAAATAATTAGGAGGGAGGGAAGGAGGAGAAAAGGAAAGAGGGAGGGAGGGAGGGAGGGAGGGAGGAAGGACATGGAAAGACTGAAGGAAGACTTGGAGGGATAGAAATTATGCAACTACGATACTCATTTATGAAATTCTCAAAACTAAGAAGACAGTAGAGCAAAAACTTTCACAAAACGAATCTATAAATTGAAGCCTAATATCATAAATCTTAAAGTATTTAATAATGTAAACTTTTAAATTATGGTTAAAGGCTGTGCCTTCTTTCTCAGGAATGTCCTTTATCTAATGAAACCATTAATGTAAATAAAACTTGTGAACAAAGAGATTCTAAAATATCTTGTAATTTCCACATGGGTTGTTAACTGTACAATGCAGAATCTCTGTGCTTTCATTATCTGGGGATTCACTTAAGTCTGGGATGAAAACATTTAAAAAATGGAGATTATTTGGAAAATAGAAATTATTAGAACTTGATTATATGTAATTCACACTGAATTTAATGGAAATTTGAAACTGTATCCCCAAATATGAATCTGTTTATAATAGCAACCAAAGAGAAATTGTTCTGTCTAGTATATAAAATAACTAGTACATGTTAGAACTTTTGCACTTTATAAAGGTTATTAAGCACTTAAGATAAAAAAATTTAAAATTTTTAAACTACCAAGGACCTTATGAAAATAATAGAGATAACTTTCATGTGTGAAACATGTGTGAAAAAATTCTTTAATATATGATCAATTCAAATCCAGTCATATATAAAATTGCATTCCACAGCCGGCTGAGGTTTACTTTTGGTATTATGAGACCCAAGTCTATTTGTTCACTGCTCAAAAGCCTATATTGAGGAGATGACAGTTGATGGGAAGGAACTCAGTTTATTCAACCCTGGGAAGAGAGAAAGGAAAACAGTATTCCCCTAAAGACTAATTTAAAGAATTAAGGGGCATAAGAAGACTTTTACAGAGATGGAAAGAAGGCTCAGGGTCAGTGTACTGGAAGATGTCTTATAGAACATCATGCAATGATTCTGACTTTGAATCTTGGGTCCATTACTGTAATTTTTTTAAATGAACATTTTATTTCCCTTCCAGTTAAACATTAGTCTCTGTTTAACAACAACAAAAAGAAGATTAACAGTTCCTTAGTCTGCATTTTGATGTTATCTGAAGACCATCAGATAACGTAGAATCTGTAAATCTAGAGAAAAATTAATAGCAAGTAAGTTGTACATCTCGTGTCCTTTTTAGTTTCTTTTCCCATGAATAGCTAACCTTGCGGTTAATCATTAAAATATAAAAAAAAAAATCTTATGCCAGAGAACGGAAGAGATAGCACAATGTAAGAATTTTAATTCATAGGACATCTTCAACCAGAGGTGACACCTGGAGCCAACTTGGTGCCAGATGAATAATATATATTCTTCAGCTGTCTGACTTAAAAAATTAGTGACTTTTAAAGCCAACAAAAACCAACTGAAACTAAAGAATTTATTCAGATTTTCTCTCAGTTACATTGGTATGCCTGCTTGGTTTACTATTTGAAAAATCAATCAGTGTGGCTTACCACATTACAAATTATCCTAGCCTAACATCAAAAACTTAAGTTGTCATCATTTTGGCTATTCAAAGATGTTTGGGAAATATAGTTCTGTTTACAAAGGCACTCATGGAGTTTTATTTTGTTAAACCATAAGGTTGTGATAGCTTCTGTCATAGGAAGAAATAAGCGCTAGATAAACTTCTTTTAATTATATATTTTTCTTAGTCTTGTCCTTTGATGATTTAATGGATGGTCATGGAGAAGCTTAATTGGAATAATGCCACAAAGGGAACAAACTGTTCGCAGATACGTGCAGATGAATATAGATGAACACAGCCGTGTCTTTAGAAGTTGCCCAGTGAGGGTCACAAACAAGTTGAACAATGAATCTAACCGGAGCGGGGGAGTCTCTCAGGGACAAGAACAAACCATCTAACCTTCCAAAGCTATTGTGGTTTAACCCAACAGACTGCAATCTGGAAAAGTGCCACACACAGGCTTTCTGCTCTCTGGCTTCCAAGTCTCAACCACGGCTTTGTGGCAATAGCAGTAGTACCAAGAAGCTAAGAGAAATGCTAGGAAACAGAGACAAGACTCATGTAGTCACATGAAAAGATTTGGTTCCACCTGTGAAGAGACTTGATTCCAGCTTCAAGACATTTGAACCCAGAGTCACCTATATGTAACCCGATCAGAGGACCTGGAGAGATGGTTCAGCAGTTAAGAAGGCTGACTGTTCTTGCAGAACCTGGTTCAATTCCCAGAACCCACACGGCAGCTAACAACCATCTGTAACTCCAGTTCCAGGGGATCCATCACCCTCTTCTGACGCCCACGAGCATTGCATGGCACAGGTACACTTACATACATGCAAGCAATACACTCACAACACATAAAACAAAAATAATAAAATATTTTTTCAAAAACTAACGTGATCAGAGCAACTTTATTTACAATACCTGGCACAAAATAGAAAATCATTTAAGTCATGAAGATACAAGAAAATGTGTCCTATAATCAAAAGACAAATAATGTCAACAAAAGAAGTTGCTATTAATTAATGAGAACTTTAAAATGACTATTATAAGCATGTTAAAGAATGTAAAGGGTGAGTGGACAAAATTAGTGAAAAGATTAAAAAGATTCAGTCAAGGCTGAAAACACTACAACAAACCAAAATGACAAGTATGAAGCATAAAAATGCAGCATATAAAATACATAATGAATTGGATAGGTGTATAGTAAATTCATTTAAGCTATAAGATGGATTAGCAAACTTGAAAATAGATCAAGCAACAAGTATCCTAAAAGAAACACAAAGCAGAAAGAGGAGAAAAAGGAAAACCAAAGCATTGACAGAGTAGGACACAATACGTCATGGTCCAACACACATGTAAATAGAGTCTTGAAGAAGCCCAGGGGTGATGGTGCACGTCTGTAATCTCAGCACTTTAGAGGTATAGGCAGGAGGATTATGAATTTTAGGCCAGCCTGAACTACCCAGTTGGACTCTGTCTCAAATAAAATTAGAGTCTAGAAGTAAGGAGAAAGAGAATGAAACTACAAGTTTGTTTGAAAAGATATATTGCCTGAAACACTAATGGTAGAAAAAGACATTATTTCACACACCTAAGAATCTCAATAAATTCTAAACAAAATTGACTCAAATAAAAATCTTGGTACTTCGTACGTTGTGATCAATTTCTGAAAACCAAAGTTTAAAAGAGCCTTATTAGCAGACAGAAAAAAAAGACTTGTTAGGGTCTAGGGAAAAAACAGGTAAGAACAGTGACCCTTTTTTTTTTTTCATTACAAATGATAGAAGCAAAAAAGATTTTTAAAAAGATGAAAGGAAAGGAGCTGCTTGTCCAAAATCCATGTCATGAGCATGTCCTTCAAGACTGAAGGGAAAAATAAAGACATATTCTGGGAGAGGAAGAAGAATGTGTTTGTAGCAGATCTACATTGTAAGCAAAGGTAAAAGATGCTTATCAGCAAGTCCTGAGCACGTATCTTTATATTATCTAAAGACCATTAGATATTTCAGATTCTATAAACTTAGAGAAAAATTACCAGTAGTCGGAGAAAACTGTTAAGTAAGAAACTGCAAGGGCCCTTCCTGCCATAAAACAGTGAGTATGCTAACAAAACCATCCAAACAAATTTTATTTGAGCTCTGGAAACTGTTACAATGACCAGACAAATAATCCAGAAATGAATGCCCAAGACTGGGCTGGAGAGTTGTGGCATTGTGGCACCATCTCTGGCCCTCAGAATTGGCTGTCTCAGAGGTATAGATTCACGTTCCCAACATCCAGCTCTTGTTCTAGAAGGAATAGCACAGACCTTATTATCAAAGTATTCCTGTCATTTGTTTTTACCTCTCTGGTGGCTCCTCAAGGACAAGCCCAAAAGTTGCTTCCCCAACGTTTGCTCAGGAACTATTGGCAATTGATAACTACTTGGATAGGGAGAGTTGCTTTAACCCTGCTCCAGTAGATGGACACACACCAAAGGACATTTAGGCACACAGACTTGCCTAGGTAGGCCTTACCATAAAAGACAGAGTTCATGAAATCTGGGGGTTGAAGGGAGAGTCTATAAGAGGAATGCAGATAGGGGAGGGGTTCTAAATATGATCAAAATGTATGAAATTTGCAAAACTTCAATTTGAAAAATTGTTCTTAAAAAGGGGAGGCAGGGAGATGCTTCTATTTGACATAACTCAGAACTCTCCATGGGAAGAGAAATGATTGACCTGGGAACTTTGTTCTGACACTATTCCAAGATGCTGGAAACTGAGCCTAGGGATAACAGACAGGGAAAATAATAGACATGACAAAAGCTTGTTAGAACAGTCTAGAGAGTGGGACACTGGGGGATATGATAGCTAGTCTTGTTTTCTTCCCGTTCTGTAGCTTGCCTCTTCAGTCAATGATGTCCTTTGAAGTACAGAAGCTTTTTACTTTTATGAGATCTTATTTCTCAACTGTTGGCTTAATGCCTGCACTCCCAGACTCCTGTGTAGTCAGTCCTTTCTTGCCGTCATAGTGCTGGTAAGTGCTATGTGTGACACCAAAAGAAAAAAGTAATCATCAACCTTGCCCGGCTGTGAGCTAAAACAACTGGCCTGGCAAAATGTATCCACAGGGCAATTGTGGCATGAATGTTAAGAGAGTAACCAACCACATTATGACTGGATTTTAAGTTCAATTCACAAAATAGAGTTTATACCTCACACTGGTATCAAGTCTAAGAATCTGTGACTAGACAGGTCACAGGTCATATGTGAGAGCCTATGACTAGGATTCTGCTAAACAGACATCATAGTAAACTGACTCTTGATGACTTATTGTTATACCTATAGATTAATGCATCTCTCAACTCTGACCAGAGAAGCTTCTTCATGCAGCAGATGGTGATTAACACAGAGATTAACACAGAGTGCCCAATATGAAGAAAACAAGAGACAGCAGAGTGCATATCCCTGAACAGGATACTGCCTCAAACCTCTGCTACCCAAAGCTCAAAAATCTTTGTAGAAGAGGGGGTAGAAAGATTGTAAAAAGCCAGAAGTGGTGGATGATCACAAAGAAACAGATTTTTCCATACAGCTGGGCAGTTACTTATATAAACTCACAGCAATGGTGACAGCATGCACAAGACCCATGCAGGACCAAACTAGGCCACATTCCAGGGTATACATGGGAAGGAGGGTAAGAAGCCCCAGCGCTTCAGGATATCCTATCAGTGTGTGCCACCATATAGAAACAGAGTCTTACGGGCTTCTGGGATCCTGCTCATATGAACCTACAGCAATGGTATCAGCATGTGCAAAACCCGTGCAAACTCAAGTACACAAATCCCAGCACAGAACTATAGAAATGGGCATCAGGCCTTAATCTTAGCCAAAGAACTACTGGGCAGCAGATTACTGCTGGGTGAGGAAGAGCCGATTTTCCTTAAGGGAGCGACTCTAGATAAGCTGAATGAACTTGCACTGAGGGACCTCTGGGGACACTAACTTGACTCACTAAACCTTAACATAAATGGCAGAATGCATGAAATCCAGTGGAGTATGGGAAGGTGCCGATAAGGAATGGGGTATAAAGATGATTGAGATGTTGTGAATGAAATACACAAAAATTCAATAAAAAAATCAAAAAGAGCCCCAACCCTAGCTGAGGAACTAAGGAGTCTGATAACTGCTGGGACAGGGAAAGTCAGTTTTCTTGAAGGGTGTAATGCTGGATAGGTTAACCAAGCTTTAGTAGACAGAGCCACACAGAAGGGCATTTGGGGACAGAAATTTGGTATGAGATATATATATATATATATATATATATATATATATATATATACACATATATATCCAGACAGGGGAAAGGGTCTTAATATGATCACAATATAATTCATGAAATTCACAAAAGAATAAAAATTGAAAAAAGAGAAGTGTGTAGATTGATAAGCCGTACCCATGGGCGTAGCTTTGAGGGCCTTTCTAAAGGGGAGGAAACCTATCCTTAATGTTGGTAGCGCCATCCCATAGACCAGGGTCCCAAACAAAATAAAAGTGGGGCAAGAAGAGCGCCCATGAGTGCGAACGTTCTGTCTCTGCTTCCAGCCAGCACTGTTCGATCTGCTCTGCTTTCCCATGCTGATAACTATGGCCAACTGAAACCATTCCAAAACAGTGCTTGTTTTTAAGCTGTTTAGGCAAGGTATTCTGTCACAGCATCAAAAGACTGGTTAACATAGGGTATAAGGACTTGAAATGTTCCCACATTCTTGGGAATCTAGAAGGCTATCTGCATTTCAAGGGTAAGGAACACACGCCACAAATAACTGTGTCAAGTCTCTCATGTCCGGCTGACATCCAGAAAAAGAAGACTAAGGTCAGAGTTATGGAGACTTTACCATACACAGAGAATGCCTGCAAAGACTGGAATGTTTTGTTTGTGGGTTTGTTGTTCCAGGCACTCCAAGAAACCTCTGTCAAACAACTAGCCTACCATTAGGCTAACCAAAAAGAAAAGAAAAGAAAAAATAAACACATCACTTATCATATGGAAAAGGACTTAAACTTTACAAAATTAGCTTATGAAAGTCACTAAACCAGCAAAACCAACCACAAGCAGCAATAAACTCTGTGAAGGAAGTGTTATGGTTTGGGGCTTAAATGTTCCCCAAAGGCCCTTATGCTAAAGGTTTAGTCACCAACCCATAGGTGTTTTTGAGAGGGGATGAAAAATTTAGAAGTTGGGGCTAGTGAGAATGAGTATGTCCTTGAAGGGGAACTGGGACTCTGGCCCCTCCCATCTCCCAGAGGCTACGAAGTGTAGTCTGCTCTGCCATAAGCTCCTACCAGAATGTTCTGCCTCGCCATAAGCACAAAGTAAAGGAGTTAAGAGAATCTGGACTCCCTCTAAAGTGCCACTGCACAAGCATGAAGACCTGAATTTGAGTCCTCAGCACCCACATAAAAGCAACACCCATCTGTAACTCAGTGCTATCAGTCAGGCAGGAAAAGGAGGATCCCTGGAATTTCCAACCAGCCAGTCTAGCCAGTTGGTGAGCTGTGCACTGAGTCGTGTTCCCAGCAAGCGCAGTAACCATCTCTGACACTGAGAGGATGTTTTACTTTTACTTTTCCAATGGGACATTATTGCAATCATATTGATTTTGTATCTTAGCCCACACCTGTACACACTCACCTACACAAACGTACATCCTCCACCCACAGGCATCCACACAGACACACACATGCACATACACACAAAAAAATAGAGAAGGATTATGTAAAATGATAAAGGATCCATTAGTTGACTAAGAAGGCAACAGCAATTATAAATATGTACTCAACTAACATCAGAGTTCTGAAGAGCAGAAAATCACAGGATTTGAAAGGATAATTGAAGTCTTCAAGATACTGCTTTCAGTAATGGATAGACCATCTAAGCATAAGATTCTCTGAAAAATAAAAGTTTTTCTTAGAAATACAGATTTTCATTAAATGATGGACAAATTTTCATTTAAATAAATAAACAGTCCATAACTTTTTAAAATTTCCCTTGATGTCCCCAGTTGCATTGGTACGGGTTTTCTTTTTAAATCTTTTCTTCTTCATTTTTATTAGTTCCCTGAAAATTTCATACAATGTATTTTGATTATATTCACCCCGTCCCACAACTCCTCTCAGATCCACATACCCTTTTCCCACCCAACTTTGTGTCCTTTCTTCTTTAAAATCCACCGAGTTAAATTTGTGTCACCCCTACACTCCTGGATGTGTGTAATCACGTGAATCTGTGGGCCCTCACTGGCCAACAACTCCAAAGGAAATACGGCTAGGATAGTATAACAATCCTAAAAGTATAGCCTCAAGATATCTGAAGCAAACATTGAGCTCAAAGAAAATCAGAAAACATAATCACAGAAGTTTTAACACGACTATCTGCACAATTAATCAAATAAATGGGAGAAACTAATTAAAATACATATAATATTAACAACTCTAGAATATATGTATTTTTTCAAAGGTACATGAAACATTTGCCAAACAATGTGCTTAGCCCTGAAGCAAGTTGGGTTGTTTAGGGTTCTTTTAGCAGTCTTGTTTATTATTTACAAACTGTACATGCTACACTAAGTCTCTTAAATATGCTATATCACCTTTACACGAACGTTGTGAGGTAGAGTTCTTTCTCCTTTTTAAAATAAGTGATAGGAAATTCAGAAAAGGGAAATAAAACTTCTTCAAGTTCACACTGGTTGCTAATATTACTTTTTAAAAACTATTTTGTTGTGCATTGTTGGGCATAATACAAGGTGGGCCTAGCCAGGCCACCTGCTAGGAGGAATAGAGGAATGGCTCCTGTGGGTGTGGCGTTCCGCTCTGACTAGTTGTGAGACCAGCACCTGGAAAGAACCTGCCTACCTGGGGACAAACTTACTATTGGCTGTATTTGGGACCCTACCCCATAAGATCACTGACTATCCAGACCTATAAGAGCTTGTGCACCTATTCAATAAACAAGTTTGCACTGCCATGTGCTTGGCCTGCTTCCCGTCCAACTCCCAGAGTCTGTGGCTTGACTCTGCATCTACTCACCCCCAACCCCTCGGGCTGGCCCCCCAAAGTCCACTCAGGCTGGCCCCAAGTGGTGAGACACAACGTTAACTGACACAACGATAGTGTATATTCATTGTAATGTTACTGGGTTATACAAGGACGTTTTCATACAAGTATAAATTATACGTTGAACACATCCCCTGTATCTCGGCTACCATTCCTTCTTCTCCCCTCGTCCTCTCATCAGACCCCTTTGTTCCTAGCTACTTTCATGCCATAAAAACATGTGTAATTTTATGTATCTGCCTAAGATCTAGGAACCACACATGAGAAAAAAACACAATGTTTCTCTTTCTGAGACCAGCACAAGTCACATAAGTATCTACTTATATTGTATCCATTTTCCTGCAAATCATGCCTCTTTATGACTGAGAGAAATTCCACAGTGTTTCCATTCTTTAGCCAGTCAACTTGAATCCATAATCAGGTTCTTGTGACTAGTCCTGCAGTAAGCACTGATGTGCGAGGATTTTTACAATATGTTGATTTGGAATCCTAAAGGTAGATAGCCAAGAGTAGTACATAACCCAAGATGCAAAAAGATAGGTACTGCCTGGTCTAGTGATAGAACCTGAGGTTACAAAGGCAATGTTGTCTCTTGACTTCTAAACACATATAAGATCCATATATGTGTAGTTTTTCTTTTTTCTTTAGTATTTTTAATTCATTCTTTGAGAATTTTATGCATGTATATAATATATTAATATCATATCTAGCACCTCATTTCCTGCATTATGGTCATATCCATCTCCTACTTCCCCTCCTCTGACTTCATGTCTTCATATACACACCCCAGTGCATCCTATTAGAGCTGCCTCTATGTGCTTGAGTATAGGGTCATCCACTGAAGCACAGGCAACCTACTAGTGGCCACACTCCCAAGGAAAAATGGATATCCTTCCCAGCTACAGTCAACTGTCAATAACTCCTCATTTGGGATGGGACCTCAGGAGTTCCTCTCCCATTCGTGCTGTCATTTTAATTGGTTTGATCTTGTATGGGTATTTAGTAGGTAACCACAGCAACTATGAGTTCATGTATATGACAGCAATGTCATACCCAAAAGACAACATTTTGAAGTTCTCCAACCTACAGCTCCTACATTCTTTCTGCCTCCTCTTCCATGATGTTTCCTGAGCCTTGATGGGCACATTGATAAAGATGTGACATTTACAGCTGAGCACTAACAGTTACTTATTCCGAGCATTTTGGCCAGTTATGAGTTGCTCCATTAATTGCTTTCTACTGAAAAGAAAAAGGAGAGGAGGAGGAGGAGGAGGAGGAGGAGGAGGAGGAGGAGGAGGAGGAGGAGGAGGAGGAGGAAGGGGAAAAGGAAGAAGCTTCTCTGACCAAGATTGAAAGCATCCTGGTCTATTAAATAGAAATATAAATGAATATTTACATGGCAGTTTGACAACATTTAGCAAAATAACAATAGTAGATTCTTTCCTGGGGTTTATGATTTCCCCAGCTGTGGGCTTTTAACTAGGTTTACAGTGAATTCCCTCCAGTAGATCAGGCCTTATTATCCAATTAAAAAGCAGTCGACAACCATCGGGCCACAATCATACCAATGGACACATCTTGTCTGGCAGATTGGTATTACAGCATCCAGGGTCCAGTACTAGGTAAGACCACTGATGTCTTTTCTACCTCAGGAGCCTGCACAGGACCTTCTGGCACTATAAAAGCTTGACAGTAGGGTTTCTAGAAGCACACCCTGGTGCTCATATTTTTGCAAAGGTGTTAGAGATCTGAAATCAGGTCAAGGACTGTGTGACAAGCACTGTACTCACTGAACCATCTCTTCTTCAGGGCTTTGATCATGAAGACATGTTGGTTGAATTTTGTCAGAAGCCTTTTCTGCATCTATTGAGGTGGTCTTGAAATTCCTGTCCCAAAGTCTGTTTATGTGATGTGTTAACATGTATTGATTTGCATATGTTTAACCACCCCTGCATCTCTGGAGTGAAGCCAACTACATACACCATGGCGAATGATCTTTTTCATGTATTCTTGAATCTGGCTTGAACGGTTTTTTAATATATTTATCGAGTTTTGTGTGTTTCATATTTTATGAGAACGTTTGCTTCTATGTTCGTCAGATTAACCTGTATTATCTGTTATTGTTGTTGTGTCTTTATCTGGTTTTCATATCAGGATAATATTGGCTTTGTAAGAAGAGTTTAGTAGTGGTCCTACTTTTTCTTTCATGGAATAGTTTGAGAAGCATTAGTTTCTTCTTTAAAGATCTAGTCGAATTCAGCAATAAATCCATCTACAACAGGAAATTTTTAGCTGGGAGAATTTTTTATTCTCTTTAATCTTGTTTGTTATGGATTTATTTAAATTGTCTGTCTTACTGTGATTTAATTTTGGTAGATCATTTTTATATATTTTTTACTTCAGTTATAGGTTTTTAAGATATGTAGTGATGATTTTCTGAATGTCATTGTTTGTGTGGTAATAGCTCCCTTTTCATCTCTAACTATAAATTTAGGTTTTCTCTCTCTTTTGGTTAGTTTGGCTAAGGGTTTGTTGACCTTGTTTATACTTTTTTCGAAGAACCATCTTCCGGCTTCATTGGTCCTTTCTATTATATTTTTCTCTATTTCCACTTCATTCATTTCTACCCTGCTCTTCTTTCTGAGTACTGATTTTGGACTGACTTGTTCTTGTTTTTCCAAGGCCCTAAGATACATCAAGTTCTGATGAAAAGATGTTGGTTGGAAGCCTTTCTGCATCTATTGATGTGATTACATGATTCTTGTCCTCAAGTCTATTTATGCGATGAATTGCATTTACTGATTTGCATATGCTAAACCATCTCTGCATCTCTACATCTGCCCTTGATAGTGGGTACATTTCTTGCAGGCAACAAATCAATGGATCCTGTTTTTGATCCAATCCCTTAGTCTGTGTCTTTTGACTGGGAAATAAGGACCATTAATATTCACAGTCATTATTAAAAGATATGAGCTAATTGCCATCACTTTGCTGATTTTGCAGTATTTAGTGTTTTCTCATGACTCATTTGCTTGACTACTGTTCTAGCATGGTTTATTCTTTCCTGTGGCCTCACGGAGATGCTTGCTTTTCTCTTCAAAAGATTCCTCTAAATATCACCATGTTAGTGGTCATGAATTCCTTTAGTCTGTTTTTGACAAGGAAATTCTCTTTCTCCTTCAGTTATGACAGGCTGTTTTGCTTGGCATGTTAGTTTGAGTTTGCAGTTCAGAGCTTGAAATGTGTCATTTGAAGCCCTCCTACTTTGAAAATTCCCTGTTGAGAAATCTGCTATTATTCTGATGAACTTGCCTTTTATATGTGATTTTGTGTTTCTCTCTTGAACCTTTCAATTTAATTTTTTGTTCTTTGTATCTAGTGTTCTAACTACAATACGGATGACATGGGGAGGTTCTTTTCTGGTGTGTTCTTGACATTTCCTGTACGTGAATAGGCATCTCTTCTTCTAGATTTAGAAATTTTCTGCAGTGATTTTATTGAAAATGTTTTCTATGTCTTTAGGTTTACATTGTCCTTCTATTCACAGATTTGGTCTTTTCATAGTGTCCAATAGACCTCAATGTTCTGTTTGTACTTTCTAGTACCATTGCCATTGTCTGAATGTTCCACTTCCTCTTCTCCGTCTTCAAGCCCTGATGTTCTGTCCTCTACCTGATTCATTCTATTAGGCTTCCACAGAGCTTTGTATTTGACTTATTGAACTTTTCCAGTACTTTTGTTTATTTGGGTTTTTCAGTATTTCTAATCTGCTTATTGAATTCCACTTTCATATTGACCTCCTTATTTCATTCATCTGTTTGTACTCTCTTGGAATTAATTCAGGTGTTTATTTGTACATTGTTTTATTTCTTTTAACATACTTGTAGTTGCTCTTTTTCAGTTCTTTGTCTGGGACTTCATCTAATTCACTCTTATTAGAGGCCATTACTGTGGATTTAACAATTTTGGGAGGATTTATGCTGCCCTGGTTTTTCATATTTCCTATGTTTTGACACGAGAACTGTATACCTTGGATGAGGTTATTGTTTATATTTTGAACACCTTTATCTCTCAATGGAGGTGTTTGCAATGTTCAAGGGAGCTACAATGTACTAGGGATGAGGTATCACTTTTTTCTGCTAGACTGATTTTAGGACTACTGAGATCAATTTCTCATGGTCCTTGGGAAATAAAAATACTGTCTGCACAAACAATCACTATTAAAGGGAAGGCTCACTACGAAAATACAGTAATAATAAATAACAATCACCTCTTAAATGCCAATCATTTTAGGAAGTAAAGGGAAGTATTCTGTGCACTAACATAACAGCTATGGTAGATATTGTGCCTACCACAGCACTGGGCAGTCCTCTCGTCAGCCCTTTGGGAGGTCAAGACACAGATGTTGGTTCTATCAGTGTGTGACTCTTTCAGAAGTCAAGTTTTCAATGCTGACTCTGTCCCTGGGTGGCCCTTCTCAGTGTTGGGTATACTGCCTCAGACCTGTGTCTGTGCTACCCTCAAGACTTTGACTCCAGCCAGGTTTCTATATCACTGAGTACTGAATGCAGATTTCCCTTCCTACAATCTAGACATATTCTTCTATTCATATTTTATGGTACAGTCCTATTACACTTGCTCAAAGGTTTCATAGTCATGAAAGTGCAGAGTCTAGGATCTGAGACCACCAAACCACCACCCTAGCAGGAGCCTTTTTAAAATGGCATCTTGCCACTGCTTTAGGTGAATGCCCAGCAAGGACTATCTTCCTGTTGTCTCTCCTTCCTGTGGTTTAGCCACATACTCTTCCTTCCTTTCTTCCTTTCCTTTTCTTGTCTCCTCTTTAAAATGTCTGTTACTAAGAATTCAGTATTTATTGTTTGAGGCTCACTTTCTTACTCTTTCCTTAGGAGAGCGAGTTCCCCCAGTCCCTCCAAGATGGACCCTGGATGTTTTTCCCTGTCCTGCTTCATAAAGTTTCTTATTTTACTTTTATCTAAACTGGAGAGGCAGGTATTGCCTGCCTCTTCGGATACCTGTTGTCCAACTTTCCCCAGTTTGTTCCCTGAAGATTCTGGCACACCATTCCTAAATGCTTTCTGTTGCTTCCAAGACCTCCCTAAAGAAGTTTTAATAAATTGCAAAGTATTAGAATATGCATATCATATCCCCTCTCCATAATACAGAAATCAATAACAAAAAGTAATTACACATTTTCTAAACCTTGAAAGTTAAGCAACACATTGCAAATTACCCAAGAATCAATGAAAAAAAAATCACAAGAGAAATTAGACAACAGAGAGTTCAGGGCATGGTGAATTTTAGATGACATAACTGGTTGATTTCCTTTGAAAAAGCTTGCTCAGGTGAGCTTATTACTGATTTGCTAGCATTTAGAAATGTGTTTATTGTAATGAGCTTCTCCTTAGTTGGTTGATTCTCAGAAGCAAGAGGCTCAAGATAATTTCTTGATTTGAAAAAGCATATTCAGGGCTGAAGAGATTACTCAGTGGTTAAGAGCACTGGCTGTTCTTGCAGAAGACTGGCATTCAGATCCTAACACCTACATGGTGGCTAACAACAGTCTGTAACTTTGGTAACCTTCTTCTGTCCTCCGCAGGCATTGCACAACACAGGCGTACTTACACACACACAGGTAATACACTCATACACATAAAATAAAAATAAAATAAATATTTTAAAAATAAAAATCATATTCATTGAAACAAGTTGTTATTGGTCAGTTGAACAAGGTTATAAACTATTTCTCATAGCTATTTCTTACTATGGTTGAAGAATGGTCTATTATTTTGTGTCTGAGAACATTCTAACTTTCAATACAAAAGGAATCAATTTTCTGTTATTTTTTAGCAAAGAAAGAAACTGAGCATTTTGAAATGCAAAGTATAATAGCAACAAAAAATACTAAATTCTCGGAAACACATTAAATGGGAGAACTGAAAGATTTCTACCTGAAGATTATGAAATATTGCTAAGAGAAAATTTAAAGAGGAGCTAAATAATCAAGAGATAACAATTGTTCATGGATTCAAAGACTCAATATTAGCAATATATTTATGCATCATTCTGATGAAAATGTCTCCCAAAAGGACATTTCCTCCCTAAGGAAGGAAAGATTTACTTAGGCTCACAGTTTCAGAGGGTTCAGATGGTTCATGGTGGAGGACAGGTCATGGTGGAGCACAGCGGCTCACATCACACTTCCAATTTGCCTTCTGCTTCCTGTTTTCAGTTGAAGATGTGAGCTCTCAGCCATCCTGCCTGCTATTTACAGCCATGCCTCCATCCCCCACCCCACGATAGACTCAACCCTCTGGAATCATAAGCCAAAATAAACTCTTCCTTCTATAAATTGCCTTAGTCATGGTGTTTTATCACAACAATATAAAAGTAATTAATACTAAATTAGTAAAAAAAATAAGAGAAATTATTAACATATATAGCACTATGGATGAAACTCAGAAATCTCTCTTGATTGAAAGATAGCAGGCAGTAACATACAAAACTCGTCTGGGATGGTAGAATTCAGAATAGTAGCAAAATGGTAGTGAATATGAGAGGAAGGCATCAGGAGACTATACAGAGTTATGCAAATATTTCGTGTTGTGAATTAGTGGCCATATGCGTGTCCACACATGTACACATGTGTGAGAATGAACACTCGAACTTTGTTTGTTTCTCTCCCTACAGTGAACTATATTTCAACAACTTTCTTAAGGATAAGTAAACAGGGTCCTGCTTCTAAGGATTTTTCTGGGCCATATACCCAGAGTGAAGGAAGTTGGGGACATATCTGTATTCACTCACTGTCACATACAGGTTAACAGTTTTCCTGTTTATACGCTGGTACACTACACACTGCTGACTTCTGTGTGTGCTTGTCTGGATATGTGCTAAAAGCTGACTATTGTTTTTGATCATTTACCTCATAGCCAAAATCCCAGCTCATGAAATAGCCCTGAAAACACTTTCAGCCAGAAGTACAAGCTCTTTCCTCAGTGGACGCCCTCTGATTTTCACCGAGAAAGGACCCATCAAAAATGGGTCTATCTAGAGAACAACTATATACACAGGCTTAGCACATGAATGTGTGGGAGTCCTGGTCCACCAACTCATGATCCCCACAAACATAGTCCTATTCTCTGACTTAATATAATTTCTACATCAAGTACATAGCAACATGCTGTGAATTTGAATTTCTTGACATCATCGCCTGATTTCAGGTGCAAGTTTGTGGCTCCATCTCTGGTTGCTGTTCTGTGCTCTTTCTCTATTTCTAGTCTGGAGTTGGAACAAAGTCTTCTTTGTGGTCCTTCTGTGTGCTGTCTCTCAGTGCAATGGATTTGGTACAAGGGAGTTGTCAAGACACTGACGAACTGACAGTATAGGTTAACCCAGAAATCACGTACTCACTAAAGTTTGTGAGCACAAGACTACTTGCCTAGTCTACTGAAGTCTAAGGCTTTTGGACCTCAAAAGTTCCACATTTGACTCTCCTTTTTGCTATTCAATGACCCTAAAGCAATGAATACAGAATGGCTTAGCTGACTAAAGGAGAAAATGATCAATGGGTACAAGGAATGAAGAAAATGTATGATAATATATCACGGTATTATTTTTCCAACCACTGTTCGAAAGTAGAGAGACCACTCACTAACTTCACCAAATAACTAATATGAGAAAAACTAAACAAGAAGACAGGAGGAATATGGAGAAACAGGTATAAACAAAACTCAGATTCAGGCCAGGCAGTCCATGTAAATGTAGGTAATTCTAACAGAAGACAAGATGTGATAGGAATAACTGAGATTTATGTTTGGGGTACAAAGAAAAGAGATAATTAAGTTGAGGCAACTGTGTTGCTTGACTTTCTGTTGTTATAACACAGTATCTGAGAAAATTAACTTAAAAAGAAGCAAAGTTTATGTTGACTCAGTTTGGGAGGTTTCAGTTCAAGGTCAGTTGACCCTGTTGCTTGGCAACTTGCAGGGGGGCGGTACATTGTGGTGGGTGCATACGCATATGATAAAGCAAGCTGTCTACGTCATGGCAGCCAAAAGTTAAACATAAAAGAAGAGGTCATCACCCAACAATCTCTTTGGAGGGCACACCTACATTTGTTTAAAGATCTCCTACTGTGCCCCATCTCTTGAAGGTCCACCACCTCCCAGAATCACCATGGGTTGGGGAAAATCAAGCCTTGATCATATGGGTCTTTGTAGCAATATTCCAGATCCAATCTAGAGTAGAAACCAAAAAATTAATAGCTACTGGCTAAATAGCTTCAGGCCTCTTTGGTAGGGAGTTCTGGGACCCTAGGATTGTCTCTACCACAGTCCTGAGGAGGTTTCTCATTCCATCTTTCCCCTTTCAACTTCAAAATCCAGAAGGTTTCAGGCCACATGAAAGAAGAAAGTATGTTTTAATCCCTATAAAAAAAAAAAAGGGTGTTATGGTTTGTATCTGAAATACCCCCTAAAGGCTCATGTGTTGAAGGCTTGGACCCAGAGGCTGGGGTATTAGGAATTTATTGCATCTTGAAGGCTCTGACTTCATGAGTGTAAGGGATTCTTAAGCTGATGGGATCTTGGGAGGTGATGGAAACCCATTTGAAGGGAGTGAACCCCTGAAGGTGTTTCTCTCTCTCTCTCTTTCTCTCTCTCTCTCTCTCTCCTCCTCCTCTCTCTCCTGTCTTTCCTCTCTTCTCCCCCTTTCTTCCTAGTGGTAAAAAAATTTGCTTCTGCATGACCATGGTGTTCTACCTCGTCACAGGCCCAGAAACAACAGAGCCAAATGGCCTTGAACAAAAATCTTTGGAATATTAACCAAACAAATCTTTTATCCTTAAGTTGGCTTTTTCTATTATTTTGCCACAGCAACATAAAGGTAACTAACACATAAGGCTTAATGAATGGAAAATTATTTCAGTAAAGTGTTAGAATAAAGACAAGTTTATCCTATCCATCTATATTTGTATCCTTGCACAGTCTCTGTATTACTTTCATGTTACTGTGCATCACCTGACATAAACAACTGAAAGAAAGAAAGGTTGATTTTGGCTCACAGTTTCAAAGGGTGCAGTCTACCATAGCAGGATGTGGTAGAATGGGTCCACTCATGTTAGTAGGAATAGGTAGTAGTGACTTCTTCACCTTATGCTGACCATTAAGCAAGGACCACAAGCTGGAGTCAAGAGACAAATACAGTCATCAAAGATCTGCCTCTAGGAACCTACTGCTGTCAGCCAAGCACAGTCTCCTAAATATGCCATAGTTTTCCAAATAACGGCACAAAACAGGGATCAAGTTCTTAAAGCATGAGCCCATGGTGGACATTCTAGATTCAAACTATAACATTCCACTCCTGGCCCCAACATTTTTATAGCTATTTCATAACCCAAAATGTGTTCAAGCAAACTTCAAGAGTCCCCATAATCTTTAAAACAGTCCAAATATTGTTCAAAAGTCCAACGTCTCTTCTCAGACACAAGACAATCACTTATCTATGAGCCTCTGTAAAATAAAAAATAAAGTTACATAATACAGAGTTCCAATATAGAATGGAGCAGAGCCAATATTCCCATTTCAAAACAGAAGAATGGGGCATGAGAAGGAAAGATTAGACCAAACCAATAAACCCAGCAGGCAAATTCTGCCGCTGTACATCCAGCATACAGTAAAGTAATAACATGACATGAGATCCAGTAGGCTTAGGCAGCCTCACTCTGACAGTCCTACCATTTTCAGGACACATGGCCTCTTTCAGGAGCCAGCTCCTTTCAGAAAGTTCCTGCAGCTTCCCTCAGCAGAACTTTCACATTCTTAGTATCTCCAACACCCTGAAATTTAAGCTTCACCGTAAGCTTTGTGCACATCTCCCTCCGGAGCTCTCTGCAGATGATCTGACACTACCTCTCATGACTTGGTCTCCCAGAATTTCCTCCATAACCCTGGTACAAGCCCCATCACCTCATAACTCCTGCTTGCTGGTTGTCTACAAAAACAGCACCAAGATGATGGTGCCAAGTTCTGCCAGTTCACGAAGTTGCTAGGGGACTGGAAAGACTGTAACATGTAAGCCGAATAAACCCCTTCCTCCCCAAGATGCTTTTGGTCATAGTGTTTATCACAGCAATAAAAAGCAAATGAGAACACAACTCAGTCTCCAGAACTGGGAATCAGAAAAGTTAAAGCTCACTTGTCCCCCCAGAGCACCACCAACAACAAAAAAACCACACATCTGTACTAAGTTGCAGATAGTTGCATTGCTACACACTTTTTTACTAGCAATGGTTGTCTTCAATGTCAGACTCTCGAAGTTCATCTCCTGCTGCGCAGGGGATATTACTTGAATAATTATGAGTGTTGTGTCATGCTGTTTTATTATTATCATGGCTTTTACTTTGCAGTGTCAAGTGTTTCATATACATTTCATATATATTTAATCTTCCTAAAACTGGATGAAGAGTGTCCTATTATTTTTATTTCATAGACAGAAGAACTGAGGCTTAGAGAACCTTGTTTGTCATCTTCCCAGCCTGAGCTTTGACCATGGATATACATGGCAAATCTGTCTTTGGAGGAAACAAGAAAAGCTGAACAGAGTCCATAAGAACTACAACCAGGAAGAGCTGGACATGCCCAAAGCCAGCCTCAGGACACCCATAGAGATGCTGAGTGTTAAAGTGGGTAGGGCTGGGACCAGAACACAGACTCCCAACTCCTAGTTGAAGGTCCTTTATAAAGACGATAAAAATTTCTAATTTTCCTCTGTAAAGGAGTCAACCTTAACGTCTGTTGGGTTCACTGGGACAAAGATGGAAATACATTATCTCATTTAATCCTCAAAACAACGCTGGAAGGTAAGTCTCCTCCTCATTTTAACTATGGCAAAACTGTGGCTTAGAAGTTGTTATCTCGCCTAAGATCCCAGTTCATACTGAAAAGTAAGACTCCATTAGGATGCTTATGCTTTTCACATCTAGCATATCTTTCTGGGGACAGTAGAATTTATCCCAAGAATGAGTTTGCAAAGGAAGGTTGTCTGTCATTTGAAAGCCACAGGAACAACTTTAGGAAAGCCATCTCTTTTCCATGCAGGTATTCTGGAAAGGTTTCTCATTCTGTTCCTATGCAGCTTGGGTTGCCGGGAGAATGCTAAGTGTTCTGCCTACCCAAAGCATCAAGCTAAAAGCAGCTAATTTCAGGGGAAACCTTTTGTCCTGACAGGATGCCAATGTGGTGGTTTGAATAAGAATAGATCCCATGGGTTTCAAATATTTGGGCATTTTGTCCCCCTTGGTGATGCTATTTGGGGACGTTTTAGCAAGTGTGGCTTTGCAGGAGGAAGCAGTCAGTGGAGCAGGGTTTGAGCATTTTTTAAGGCTTGCCAGATTTCCAGTCATTCTTGGCTTCCTGCGCATGCTTGAAGACGCAATTACTCAGCTTTCTGATCCAGCCACCTCCTTTCCCATTCATCTCCTACTATTATGAACTCTTCCTTCTGGAATCAGAAGTTCAAATAAAACTCTTGGTCATGGTGTTTTATCACAGCAACAGAAAAGTAACTAATGTGAAGTCACTCTCTGCTGTCCTGATGGGAAACCATTTTCTGCTATCCTATGTAGAAACTGAAGGACTTTCTGCCTACAGCAAAGACCTTGGGGCAGATAGCAGGAAGCTGGGGCCAAGTTGGGAATGATCTATCCAAAAGGCAGAGTGGGAGGTGCTTTCTTAAAGAAAGAAAAGACATGGTCCTTTAATCCTCAGAGTGTCCCAGGGGCCAGGAAAGGGGCCACGATAAAGGCCATATCTTCTCTTTCCTGGAAGATACTTAGCCTTTCTTGTTAGTCCACACAAAAACAGAAGAGATGAATCCTATGGAAATCTGCCTTGGACTGGGAAGGGTCAAGTAAAATGTCCAGACCTAGGTATACTTCCAGAACCCCCAAGTGTGCCGAGGAAGGATCTTGTGATGGTCAATCTTTTTTTTTCATGTGTATGGATGTATAGCCTGCATGCATGTAAGTGCACCCATGTCATGCAATGCCCATGAAGTTCAGAAGAGGGTGTCAGATCCCTTTTACTAGAGTTATAAACAATTTTTAGTTGCCATGTGGGTGCTGGGAATCAAACCTAAATCTCTGCAAGAGCAGACAGTGCTCTTAACCACTGAGCCATCTCTTCAGTCCTGTGGTAGTCAATCTTCACTTTGACTGGATTGAGAAGTACCTAGGAGAGTGTCGAAGTCACTTTTGAGTGAGTCTGTGAGGGCATTTCCAGAGACAATGAGATTGTGATGGCTCCAAATAATTTAGGATTAATCCCTGGAGGGATTTATACTAGGATAACATTATTATCTAGAAGTAAAGGGGAGGAAGTATCCAGTGGATGAACTCACACCGAGAGATAGCTGAGTATACAAACTTGACTTGATAGGCTTTAACATATGAGACAGAATGCATGAAATCCTGTGGGCGGGTTGCAGATAGGGGAGGTCTAAATATGATTTAAATGTATTGCATGAAATCCACAAAATTAAATTTTAAAAAGTATACATTGGGGCTAGATACTTGGAAGGCAGAGGCAGGCAGTTCTCTGTGAGTTCAAGGCCACGCTGGTCTATATAGTGAGTCCCAGGCCAGCTGGGGCTACAGGGAGACCCTATCTCAGAAAGACCAAATACACACACACATACACACATATATACACACACACACACACACACACACACACACACATACACATTGGGGAAAAAGGTAGGATGTGGAGTCTAATTAAAGGAAGTAGTTCTCTTGTGGTGTGTCCTTGGGGCTCTACCTTGGATCCCTTTTCTCTGCTTCCTGACCTACAGAATCTCACTATGATGAACTGACATAACTGAAATCGTGAGCCAAAATAAATCCTCTCTTCCTTAAGTTGTTTTAATCAGGTATTTAGTCACAGTTTATTTTAACACAATAAAACTAATGAAGCCCCTCTTCCAAGCTTCTCGGTATTTAATAGAGAGAAGCCAAGATTCATCAAGAGACAAAAACATCCATGTTTCCCTTTTGCTTAACAGACATGGTCGACACATGTCATCAGGCTTTAAAAGCCAATTTACCATTCACAGCAACATTATTTGTAACAGTGAAGACCTTTAGTCAATTTAAATCCAGACCAGGAAACAGGCTCACAGCAGAAGTTCACTGAAAACTCAGAACCAATTATGGAAAGAAGGTCCTTACTCTGGAAGTCTATGTCCCTAAGAGGCAAGCAAGGCCTGGAAGGCCCTCTCCTGGTCTAGTCAATGCTTGGATAGTATGAGAGAGACTGGGACTTCCTTGGAGGGTTGTCTGGTCAGGAACATGGGGGCACAGTGGAACCAACACTGAGTTGGTCA
This sequence comes from Eospalax fontanierii, assembly GCA_035773235.1. NCBI lineage: Eukaryota > Metazoa > Chordata > Mammalia > Rodentia > Spalacidae > Eospalax > Eospalax fontanierii. The sequence goes on from CM069552.1 coordinate 15,040,662, forward strand.
CAAGTGGAGCCACCTTTGTGACCACTCTCTAAGAACCCACTGTGTCGAGCTAGATAGGTCATGAGAAGTTCTCTCCACAGGCTCCCCCATAAGGAGGTCCCAGGGGCGGATTTTTGTTCATTATTTAGCTCTCTAGCTGGAAGCCCGGAGGAAGAGATGGCTACCCCTTGGATTTCTTTCCTACCGTGTCCTCAAGTACAGCACATGCCTGGCCAAACTTTCTGGAGATCCTCTGCCTTGAGCAACTATTCCAGGCCCCAGTGACTCTGCTTCTCAGAGAAGCAGAGTGCTAAGTCTACCCAGGAGGGTAGTGGGCAGCCTAGGCTGGCAGCTCAGAATGGACAAGTCCCTTGCAGAGCAGATACAGGAATCAAGACCTTGGTCTCTGACTTTCAATGATAGAAGGCTTCCTAGGGAAGGACTCCGGGTCAGAAAGGGTAGAAAAGGTAACTCACCCTCCATCCCTCCTTATGAGCTTTAGAACACCACAGAGGCCCCTGGGCTTCCCCACAGAGACCAAGTTTAAAGTCCAGCATGAAAAGACAATGCTGGGTGGGTCTATAAGGGAATTTTGAGCTGATAAACATTAGAGATCTGAGTGTACCAATTTTTAAACTGTCTCCTGGAAATCTGATTTGTCAGAAGGCCACAGAGAGTAGACCAAGGTAATTCCTTCTGTCATTTCTTAGGACTGTCATCTTTTAACAATTTGATTGCATTAAAACTGTGGTTCTTCTTAAAGGTTAAATTGCTCCTGAGGGATATCTAGCAAGATCCAAAAACACTTCTGATTCTTTTCAGACACAAGGAGTGCTGCTCCTCGTCCACAGGACATCCCCCCACAACCATCTGACCAAAAGGTCCATAATGCTAAGGCTGAGAAACACCGAGCCAAATGTGTGGTATTGTCTTTTTTAACCTACAAAACCAGCAGTTTCCTATGATGTGAGCGTCAATGAATTTCAGTCAGAGAGGACTCTGATTTTTTTTTTTTTTGCTTTAGCTACAAGCCATTAATCAAGCTCAAACCCCTTCCTGCATAAATAGCAACAATGTGACCCACAGAAGGTAAGAGATTTCCCAAGATCGCAGAGCAGTGAGTGTGGATTCAGATTCAGATGCAGCTCCCTTCAGCCTGCTAACCCTTCCTGTCTCTACAGAAGCCTGCCCTTCTTGCCGGGCTCATTTCCCAGCCAGAGGCTATGGTTTCTCCCTACTAGCTGCTCTAACGTCCTGCCCAGAAGTTTCCAAAAGGGAGTCATTTCTCCCTAAAATCTTTAGACCACATTTATCCACAACTCAGAAGAAAATCTGTTTGCTTAGAAAAGAAGATGAGAACAAAAGAAGCTTATCCCCAAACAGTCTTGCAAAGTGAAGCCAGCTGCAAGGAATTAGGGGAGATTAATACCCTCTCACGTTGATCTAGAGAAAAGGCAGCTAAGAAGCTCATTGGGAATGATAAGACTCCCCTCTCAAAAAATAATAGGCCTACTCCAGATGAACAAGGAGTCTTGCATTGTGAAAGAATGAATCCACTGCCATCCCATAATAAAGCCTAGACAGGGGCCTGTCAGTGAAGCTGGGGACGTGTGTCCAAGAAAGACAAATATGTAATGTTCCAGCTACTTTCAGAAACTGGAGACCACAGCCTGCTTCCGAGTTCTGGGAAGGGCCTTGAAAGCCATGCAGGGAACAGAGCAGGCCAATGGGGCGAGTCTGAGATGCCCACCTCTCCCAGGCCAAATGAGAATGCTTCCCCAGACTGTAAGACAAAAAGTGGCAGCAAGTAAATACTTTGTGATAACATTAAAAGTTTGCTTCCCTTCTCTCTCTCTCTCTCTCTCTCTCTCTCTCTCTCTCTCTCTCTCTCTCAATCTCTTTTTCTCTCTCTCTGTGTGTGTGTGTGTGTGTGTGTACAGACATGAAAGTGTACATGCACATGTGTGCTCATGCATCATGTGGAGGTCAGAGGTCAATGTCAGGTGTCTTCTATAGCCACTCTCTACTTTTTTGGGGGTACATGGTCCCTCATTGGACCTAGAGTTCACTGATTGGCTAGGCTGGCCGCAAGTTTCAAGCGTCATTTTGTCTTGCCCTGGACCAGCACTGAGGTCACAGATCTGACTTTTCGGTAGGTTCTGGGGCCCAAATTCAGGTTTTCATGCTTGAGAAGCAAGTATTTCACTGACTGGGTTTCCTAGTTACTTTTGTTGATGCAATAAAATATCATAATCAAAGAAACTTCTAAAAGAAAGAATTTATTGGGCTTTTGGTTCTAGAGGGATAAGAGTCCATCCTGGTGACAAAGCGTGACAGGAGGCTGCTAGAGAAGCTGAGCACTCACATCTTCAGACAGACACAGGAAGTAGAGAATGAGAGGGGGGGGGGACGGGATGGGACAAGGCTATCAACTCTCAAAGCCTGCCCCCAGGGACATACTCCCTCCAGCATGGCCATCCTGCTAAACGTTCTATGACCCTCCCCAAATAGTGCCACCAACTGGGAACCAAGTGCTCAAATACTTGGAGCCTTTGGGGGTCATTTGCATTCAAACCACCACACTGAGCCATCCCTTTGTCCCCTTTAAAGCTTCACTGAAAAGTTAAAACAAATCTCAAATACCCCAAATACACTAAGAACCCAACCTTACAATTTGGAGAGAAGTTCTCCATCTTTGGTGAGGAAGACTCTTCCTTATAAAATGCTCCTGCTCCCAGGGTCTGGCTCCTTCAGACTACTGAGTGATCTAGGTATCATCCATCTCCCCTGTAGGCTAGAAGCCCCTGCCAAGTTCAGAATCCCGCTAGCTTCCCTCTGGCAGTTTCCAAGGCAAACGCCTGTACCTACTGTGTTCTATGTGGAATATAGGCCAACCCCAGAGCTCCTAAAAGCAGTGTGCTGACCCCACTGTTGTTGACCCTCTTTCCCTCTCCTACAGCAGTGGATTTTATTTGAATTTCAAATTTGACAATTAGGTTCTAGCTGCTCTGGGATTGCCTCCTGCCAGCACAAGGTAGCCAGCTGCAGCCAAATTCCTCATCCTTGTTCCTTCAGATGAGGAATGACAGAAGTTCTTTAATGAGAACCTAAGAGCTGACCCTCAAACAAAGCTCTCCCCTTTTGATTCTGAGTCTTTTGACTGTGCGTTTGGATGCTGAGCACAGCTCTGATCCTTCACCTGCTAGAAGCTACTAAAGATGCCCCATGCCTGCTGTTCCACTTAGAATAAAACAGAAACCTCATCTTCTGTCAAGCCAAGGGAGACTATGAAAAATGTGAACATCCTCTCCCTAAAGGTGATCATGCATTCGAGGAGGATTTAGTCAGAGGGATATGAATTGAGCAGTAGAGATTTTCTTACATGATGCTCCGTGTGAAGTTTAGTAAGTCTTCAGGACGCCCCCCCCCGCCCCCGCCCTCAGGTGAGAAACGATGGCTTGATGCCTCTACTGTGTGCTGATTCTTCCTTCTCAGCAATGACCTGCTATGGACCTGCCCATGAAAGACATGGAGGAGTTTGAGAGAGACCACTTTTGTTTCCCAGTCCTGATACTGTACTTTAGATCTTAGATGTTCTCCCTAAAGAGCAATGCATCAAAGGTTTATTACCAGAGTGATGCTATTGGGAAGTGTTGGAAACTTCAAGAGACTGTCACCTTCTTAGGTCTTTGGGTCTTGTCCCTAAAAAGAATTATGGGACCTGGACCCCTTCTTTATTCTCTTTTGGCCTCACAGCCCTTGATATAAGTTGTTTTTACCCAAACATCCTTTCCTGTAAAAGGCCCAAAAGCAATGGATCCAATCAATCACAGACTGAAATCTCCAAAACTGTGATCCAAAATTAACCTTAAATGCTAATTATTTCAGTTTTAAAGGCACCCAATAACATAGCTTGGAAACACAGAAAGCAAAAATCTTTCAGGAGAATAAAGAGAAGGAATAATCTATGTTAATAATAAAGATGAACAGTACATCTGCTAAATATGGAACTTGGGTTATGCTTGACTCCCCAAAGAGATGTGCCTTATGCCTGATACTGAAACAAATAAAAAGAAATTAAGGAAAGGGAGCTTCAGTACATTAAGTCCTCTGTGGTTAAAGATTGACTTAATCGTGAAATAGGTTCAGTCTAACTCAGCACCAGTTTCATTAGGATGAACACTAATGCTTAAGATAGTAATGAACTGAGGCTGGGCTTCTGTTTCTTCTCTGTGATTCTCTTTCTCTCTGAATCTGTCAGGAAAAAGCACCAAGATTCTCAGTACTGGGTGCAAGCCAGGTAGAAACAGCCAGTGCCTGGTGCTAGAGAGGGAAGAAGTCCATGAACTCTATAGAGTCTGAAATGACCAAGAGAAATCAGATCATCCATCAGCATCTATAGCTAACACTATGAGATTCTGATTCTGGTCCACCCTGGACCACAGGGTGAAATCATAACTAACATCACCACCGACTCTCCTGGGTGATCACACAGATCCTGTATATGTCCCTTAAATACATGTTCCTTCCTGTTCTTCACAATGACTGTTTCAAGTAGCCATTTTTCCACTATTCCCACTGTACAAAAAAGAAAGCTGAGGCTCATCAAACTGCAGTGACTTGCCTGTGGTAATATAGTTTATTGGTAAGTTACGACTGAACCCAGGTTTGTCTGACTGCCGTTCCCTATGCTATGCTGCTGCTTCTGCTTCTTGGCTGTTGATATAAAAACACTCCCTGGCACAGCACCATGGCAGCAATACGCTCATTCTTTAAGTCTCAAATTGGGCCTCCCTTTGCTCCCAGGTTTTTAATCTATACCCCGTCATACATCACCCCACCACAAGAGTGGCAACTTGTCTTTCCTTCCTTGGATCCCCAAGTTCCATTGCGATAGCTCACTCAAAGAGGATATCAGAATGTTTTATTAACTTGAACTGAACAGACTGACCAAGACAATGGAAAAATCTATGCCCTGGCTCTGTGCATATGCATAAGGCATCTGGCCACTTCACTTGGGTCTCCATTTTTATAAACACTTGTATTAGTTACTTTTGAGTCACTGTAGGCAGAATACCTGACAGGAATAACTTAAGGGGTGCAAGAATTATGTTGGCTCGCGTTTTGTGGCATTTCAGTAGGGCAGGAGAGTGTGGTACTCTGGCTCAAGCCATGGTGGTGGGAGTGTGGAACGGAAGTGGCTCATATCATGGCAGGCCAGGAAGCAGAGAGAGAGGCAGGCCTTCAAGGCCCTCTCCTAGTGGCCTACATCTGCCATCTATGTCCCACACCTTCCCAAATAGCTCCACCAACTGGAAACCATATGTTCAAAACATGAGCCTGTGATGGACATCTCAGATTCAAACCACAGCCTATTCTTTCCAAACAGGTGACTTAGTGTTCCAGGAGCCCAGGCAAGAAGCTCTTCTCCCCAAAACTTCCTACTGCCACCAAGTCCTTTCTTCATCATCCAGGATATTCCCCCAGGGTAGTGATATAAACTTGGGAATGTGCCGGATAGCTTTAGTTGTCAACCTGACACACCTGGGTAGAGAGAGTCTCAACTGGAGAATTGCCTCCATTGGATTGTCCTATACCCATGTCTGTGGGGCATTTTCTTGAGTGACATGGTAGTACCCAGTCAACTATGGTCAGTGCTACCCCTGGGCAGGTGATCCTATATTGTATAAGAAAGCAAGCTGAGCATCGGACAGGGGAGCAAGCCACTAAGCAGCTATCCTTCATGGTCTGTGTTTCTGATTCCTGCCCTAAGTTCCTGCCTCAGTTTCTCTTGATGATAGAGTGTGCTTGCAAGCCAAATAAACCCCCCACACACACACAATTTCGTATTGGTCAGAGTGTTTTGTCACAGCAATTGAAAAGCAACTAGACCAGGGGTGTTTCATGATTGTGTGTGGGGGGTCCTCTAATTTTCATTGCTCTGGTTCTTTCCCCCAGGACATCACAGCACTCCACAGAAGATTTGTAAATCTGATATGAAATGTGCTTCCTCTTCCCACTCCAGATCAAGTTTCAATTTCTCCAGGAAAACTTATCTGTACTGTTTGCTCTGTCCCATGAGAAATTCTAGAATGTAGACAAGTTTGAGACTTAGCGTGCAGATGCTGGTGCAAAGCATTCATGATTACAGAACCATGCCCCAGTGATTAATTAATAAATGCAAGGAAAAGGAATTTTTCATTTATTAATCACCATAGAACTCTTCTGACACTTTAAACATGCCATCTCACTAAATTATCCCAACAACATATTATCTATCAGAATATAAAACTCAAAAGTTAAGACCATGTTCAAGTTCATACAAAGAGAAAGAGACACATGAGATCTGAATTCAAATGTGCCTAACTCCAGAGACCTGCACTCTCAGACTATCCAGGCTATATTCTACAGACCCAGCTATAGATTATCAGTGCTGATGTCCCTCTGGATAGCACACTCCTCCTGGTCACCAGAAAGATGCTTGAGCTTAGACATGACAGCATTTTACTGCGATTATCCATTTCTTGGTGAGAGCATTCAAGGAGAAGGACACTGATTGATACTGTTTGTAATAATACTTTGACTGTAATTGCTCCTTGAATTCCAGCCAAAACAGACCACACTGAGCTGCAGCTGTACAAGATGTCTGGATTTTCCCACACAGTGGAATCAGGAACAGGATGGTCAATGAAGTCAAGCGGGGACCAAAAGATGGTTCCATTTGATATGTATTCATTACATCCTTGCACCACACGAGATCCTCGGGGGGGAGGCAGAAGAAAGGCTGGATGTTGGAGATATAGTTTCTTTATTTCCATTGTTTATCCTAAAAGGGCAAAAATCAGAAGAATGGTCTCTTCCTTTGAAGAGTAAACATTAATGGAGACAGTAGTGGTTACCATGATCAGGGCATGCTACAAGAGTTTGGGAAAACTCCCTAAGCCAGGCCTTGCAAGGGACAGAACAGCAGTTAAGTGATGGGGCAGATCCAAGTAGGGAGAACAGCCTGCTGAAGGCTGAGAGACAGAGTCTGTATGTTATGCTGGAGTAAAAAGTCCCCGTGTCAGGTATATCTACTGTTCTGATGCACACTGGCTGAGAGACCTTGAGCAAGTCAGTGTGCCTGTGCCTCAGCTTCCTGTTCCATGAAATGGAGAGAATGATAATTTTACCCACAGAGCAACTATAACAGTTATATGTTACTATATACTTACTACTTAGAAAAGCTCCTGACACATATGGGGCACTTAATATTAATATGGTGGCAGTGGTGATGATGATAATGATGATGCTGCTGAATGTCGATGATGACAGGGCAAGAGTGAAAAATTTCGGGCCAAGGCCAAGTTCTCAGGAGCTCTGAATGCTATAGAAAGGGACGGAGAATTTCATTCTACAGGTAGCAAAAGGTTCGGTTTCAGAACATCCCTCCAGTGGACAGAGAGCTCTGAACTTGACACCAAGTCTTCCATTCCCATTGCTCTCAGGTGTAGTAAAGGAGAGGTGGGGTCTGAATCTGTAGGTAGCAGTGGTAGAGAGAAGCTTGGATTCACACAAGCCCAAAATGGGAAGCTTTTACCTGCCTGGGCTTGAGTTAAAGCTACACTGTCTTCTCACCTCTGAGAACCACTGGCCCCACCTTCCTTCCACACTGGGGATGACCGGGAACTGGGAAGCCTGACTGAACTGCCTAGGTTTTCTTACTTATCCTCAACCTGCTGGGTGCAGCGGGCAGAGAAGCGAGTGGTAATGAGCAGGAGTCTTCTTTTACTCCTTTTCCCACTGATATACCACAGAGAATAAGAGTGGAAATTGATTTCCTGATTTCAACCCGCTTCTCTCGTTCACCAGCACAACCAAGCTGTTCCTGGAAATCCAGCGAATCAAACCAAAAGCAAAGTAGTTAGCCATGAGGAAAAACCGGAAGACCGTTGGGGTAGAACAGAGAGCTGGCAGAAAGAAGCTGTGCGTATCTCCAGGAAACAGAAGGCTATCATTGGTGTCAACAACCATGGGTTGACGATGTACAGCCCACAGCGAGCCAGTCATCCGCTGAGTTCTGTCTCTATTGTGAGCTTCCATGAATAAATTAAAAGGGCCAAAAGGTGAGACAATGGCCCACAGGTGGATGACAGCTGACTTGAGGCATGTGGCCCCCGTTTATCTCTATGCTGGTCACCTGAGGAGATCAGGAAATCTGGAATCTCTTAGCTCTTTTAGCATTGAACAAGTTGATTCCTCCTCTAAGTTCCACACCACCCTGCTAAAAATGAAAAAAAAACAAACCAGATGTTTGTTCAGGACACGGCTTTGAGTTGCTGGCCCTCACTCTGCCCACAGCACACACAAGGCTGGAGGTGCCTGGAAACTGATATCTCCTGAGGACTGATGGGTTTCAAGAGCATTTGGGGAAACACAAATTAGAATTGATAAGCCTTTGAGAAATAATATTTATTCTTATATATTATATATATGTTATATAATATATATATATATATTATTATACCAGACAACATGAAGGGTGGGGGAGGTAGGGATGGATCTCAGAAGAGATGGGGACCAAATATGATCAAAACACACTGTATGAAATTCTCAAAGAATGAATAAAAACGTTTAAAAAAAAACTCTATTCATCAAGAGGACAGTAGTACCCACTGTCTTTATTCTCTGGACAGTCTCCTCTCTGCTTGGCTTGCAGGTCTTGACCTGATTCCTGTCCTCTGCCAGGAGAGAAGTGTTTATTCTCTTGGGCCTGGCTGTTATCATGTAGGAACCAGACAGTGCAGAAGGACTGGGCCACTAGGGTCCCCAGATCCTCCACGAAGCCATCCCCTTGCTGTCGTCAGTGTCAGTTGCCTAGCAACTGCCTTTGGCAGATGGTGGCACAGAGAGCATGCCAATCTCACTCCCAGCTAAAAATACATTCCGACGACAACAGGTCTATTTTAAAAGATACAAGGCGCTCTCAACGTCTTCCCTTGTCTGCGAGAAGCTAAGATATGCCATCTCTCTCTGGGCTTTTGATTCCATCTGACAATGTGGAAGGGAGCATTAAAGGAAAAAAAAACACACACACACAAGGCCAGGCACTAAGGGTGCTCAGCACATCTCCACGGGATAGGGGAGACAGGAAGAAAGAACCATGTGGAAGAAAAATCTAGAAGCCAGCAGCAAATCTCAGTTAGTCCTACTGTTTTCCTCTTCACGAAGCTGGTGAAAGAAGCAGGATGACAAAACCAGAGAAGAACAGAGCCAGGAGAAATAAATTTCCATTTCACGAGAAAGCAGCGACCCGGCCATGAAGATGCGGAGAGCCCGCTCCTTAGCCATGCTCAGGCTGCAACCCCTGGAGATTCCAGACCTCCAGCCCCTCACCGGCTTAGCCTCTGTTTAATCACTGTCACTTGCACCTTTCTCTGTTACAAAAGAGGAGCACGTCTATCTGTGCATGCCTGTGGTCACTCAGGTATAGATCCACTGTCTATTCATGCGTGGGGCCATTCCTTCAGAGATTCACTTGCACGCTCCTGTCTGGAGTCACTCGTTTGTGCACTCACTGAAATACACATTCACAGGGACATTCATTCATACCCATATTTATATACTCGTGCATGCGGTCATTCATTTATTCTGCAAGTATTTATTAAGTACCTACTGCCCCATGGTGCCATGCCCTGGAGATCTAGTGAGGGAAAACACACTTGATGCTCACTTCCTGTTACCTGTGGCTTCCCAGGTGAACAAGCATAGGGCAGGCAAGCACAAGGGTGCCCCCTGCTGCAGCTACCAGTGTCTGCACCAAGCCTGGGCCTACCTACAACCTCTGCAGCCACAGGCCAGTACTAATGGAGATTCCGAGATAAAACACAGGAAACTCGGGTACATTTGAATTTCCAGTTCATACACATCTTTTAGTGTCCCGGTATTTCATTACCTGAAGCCCAAATTTGACCAGGCCTCCCGTGTGGCCTCCTGTGTTTTATTCTTTGTATCTGCTATTTTCAGCTCACTTGTGAGTTTCTTCATCTGTAAAATGAGGGGCACCTTATCTCCTTGCAGGAATTCTGGGCATTAGAGGATTACACGAAGACACCCGTGACAAGCAGGTAAGTCTCAGCTCCTTTCCTTTCCAAGTGGGGTTTTGCTCTGGCCAGCTGCTGACCAGCCTGGTGATGGAAAGGAGAAAGGTGCATAGGAACCCAGCCAGAACCTCTGGCCAGAGGCGATGGGTGGGGGAACCCCACTTTAACCCTAAAGACTGAGTCAAAGGGATAAAGGACATCCCATGGTGACAAGTGAACTGGCAAAGGAACTAAGAACCCATGAGACACAAAGACTGTGCTTGGAGGGCTGGGCAGGGCCAGCAGCTCTCTGTCGACTCCTTGTTAAAAATATAGATGGCAGGACTGTAGCCAAGATTTCCTAAACAGGATGTCTCTGAAAGGAGGTGCCTTTTAAGCAAAATCCCTGCCATGTCTCCAGACTAAAATTTGAGGGCCACTGGTTTGGGGCAGGGGAGGAATTGCTGACCCTGGGGAGTCGTGATCACAAAACGCTGCTTTGGAATGTGAGATCCTGGCCTGGATCCTGGAACAGGAAAAGAACATTAGTTAGAAACTGGGTGAAATCTGAAAAACATCACTAGCTTAGTTCATAGGATTGTACTGCTGTTAATTTCTTCACTTTGATCGTTGTACCATGGTTATATAAGACATTAACACCAGGGAAGGCTCAGTGAAGGATATACCGGGACTCTCTGTACTATGATTGCTACTCTTGTGTAAATCTCAAATTATCTCCAAATGAAAAGTCTAGAGGGGAAAAAAAAAAAAAAAAAAAAAGCCTGCTTTGGCTCAAAGTCTGCCATGGGCCTTCCCCCAGTCCCTTGGCACACCACAGACACAGTGTGAAACTCACTACTCCAAGCTGGCATTAGTTAGCAAGCACAGGTAGTAGAGCCCTCCTTAAAACACACACAAAGTGTTGCTTCTTTTCCATGCCGCTCACACTGGGGCCTAAATGTCAAGCCCAATGAATTACATTTTAATCTGTCTATGTTATCAACCTGGCTAAGGCCCTAATTGGATGCAGGCACACCTGCTGGAAGGCTTTCATAATTCATCAGGCTGGAGGAGGCTGGGGAGGCCTTTCATCATAGGCCAGGGAGGGAGGAAGAGAGAGGGAGGGAGAGGGAGAAGAGAGCAAGGGATGGGGGGCAGGGGGGGAGAAGGGAAGACCAGAGGGAGGGAGGGAGGGAGGGAGGGGCCTAGGAAAAGGAAGGAGAGGGTTAGGGAAGGGAGCAGCCAGAGCAGAGCAGTCAGGGGAGGCAGAGTGGGAGGACTAGAAAAGGGAAAGGAGCAGATGCGGAGGGGGAAGGCTGGAAAGGGACCTGAAATAGCTTTCTCAGCATACAACTGGCCACTCAGCTTTTAAGGTCTCCTGGAAGTCTTCATTCAGTCTGCCAGGAACACTTCAGCCCTCTTTGCTGGCCTCTCCTATAGTGTGCCAGAGTTTAGTGTGAACACTTTACCGTTACTGTCTTATAATGTGAATCCAAACATCTGCCTTCGCAAGGCCGTAAGTCCTCTCCCTCTGGAGACCATCACTATTTGGCAAAAAGCCCCGTGCACAGTGATCATTGAGTGGCTAAAGAGTAGGTTTCTAGCTCATGCCACATAAAAAACGACCTTCCTCAGCTTACCCAAATAAGACCTGACAGCCTTCCCCATGAGCTCGCTCTCTTCCTCTGTCACCAGGCTTGCTCCAGGTGTGCTCTGTCCCCAGTACCACTCTCCACTTCGCCGTTCTCTCTGTCTTCTTCTGCCCCACACCTTCCAAGCCCAAGGACCACCTATGGCAGCACTGTTAAACACCAGAACCGGAAGGGAAGGCCGCACTTTTTTGGGCACACATCCTGCCACGCAGGCACACAAAGCACCCACTGCTTCCTGCTTTCCTCAGTGCAGAGCCAACAGGCTTCCACTCCACCCCTGCCACCGGGTCCAGATGGGACTGCATGTTGGCCAGGCCTTCCAGCATTCTGTCTCCACACAGAGCTACACCTTCTGCCCTCTGGCAACTTCTTCTCATCCTCACACACCCTGCTGCTCGTGTGTGAGTGTGTGTGTGTGTGTGTGTGTGTGTGTCCAACTTGACTTCTGAGAGCCCCAAGGCTCACTCTTTAGAGCTCTGCCCTTCTATGGCAACTATTTCTATTTTAATAATCTTATCCAGTTCTGGAACTTTAAATGCCACCAAATACGAGCAGTCCCTCCCAAATCTCCACTTTTGACCTCTTCTTTACACTCAAAGCACCAATGCCCATTTACATGCTTATATTAATTTAACTGTTACAGCAAATTTCTCCTCAAATGCAATAGTTTAAAACAATAAGCATTTATTATCTCACATTTTCTGTGAGCCTGGAATCTAGATGCCCCTTACCTGGGAGCTTCTGGCTCAGGTTCTTTCTTGAGATTAGAGACAAACTGTTGGCTAGGGCTGTGGTTTCATCTGAAGATAGGACGGAGGGAAATTTTGCTCCTAAATTCACACACATGGTTATTGGCAGGGTCGTTTCCTGGCTGGTTTTTGGACTATGAGTCTCAGGTCCCCACTAGCCACTGGCCACGGATCTTTAGTTCTCTGCCACTGGGTCCCTAAATAATCAGCTCACAGAGGGGCATCTGGCTAGCTTCAGAGCAAGGAAACTAACAGAACAGGAAAGATTGCCCAATGCAGAAACCTTTACAACCTGATCACAGAAGGGACATCCCATAGCCTCCACTGAATTCTACTACAGAAGTGAGTCCCTAAATCAAGCTCATACCTTAAGAAAGGGGATCACAGAGGACATGGATGGCAGGACTTGGGTCACTGGGAGTCATCTTAAACGGACATCTCAAATGAAACGGAACAGAACTCTGATTTTTTTTTCCCACCCCAAGTTTTTTTCGTGATGATTGTTCCCTCAATTTGAATTAGCTGCATCTATATATCCCACAATCTCCTTGTTGCTTGGTTCTGGGATACAGACAGCCAACATGGGAATATACACAATCTGGAAGGTAGGCAGTCAGTCATCATCCTTGAACTGTCATTACTGGAATGAGATACATTGATGGACAGACACAAAAATATCGGGAACACCTCAACTTGCCTTAGTTTCCACTCCTCTGTTCCACCTCAAAGTTCCAGCTGGAGGTCTTGCAACCAATAGCTACTCAAGGCCCACCATCAGAGGCAAGCAGAGTCCCAGGGAGGCAGGAGCTGGCCAAAGGCAGCATGTCCCCATCACGGCTGAGTCCCAGAGTCCCTCTCATGGCATCGCCTTGGTGGCTGAATCTGCCCACCATGTCAGCCACAGTCGACTCTCAATTGCCTACAAATTGTGAAGTTAGCTTCTTACCACAACTGAGATGCCTCTTCCTCGGGGAGATCCTTCCTGAATTTATCACACTACTTGTGTTCTCATCCCCCTAGTCTACCAGATTCTGAGTAAAATGACCAGCTGTTTCAACCCGTCTTCTTACTCCATCCAATCGCTGCACTCTGAAAATTGGGCTACCATAAGTCATTTTAGCAACACTCCTGAAAGAAAGGGTGTGCTTTGGGGGAGAGATGAAGACACCAGGGGTGGCGAGATTGCCCAGAATCTTACTGATAGTAAGTAACTGAACAGTGAGGAATGGTGTGAACCCAGTTCTACCTGTTGTCTGGCTTATGATCTTCATCACCTTGCGAGGCCTCCTCACATGGAAGCTGGTCTTCGGGGTGGCTTGACTCCTCAGTTTCCATGCCATCATCCTTTTCAGACTTCAGAGAGCTCAGAGACTTGTTCAAAAATGGATGGACCTTAATAGACTTCTGTTCCTCTCCACAAATCTCCACCATGAGGCTCAGAATGCTCAGAGTAGAATCAAGAGAACCCGTGTGAATTCTTCAGCACTGCTGGGAGCACTTGGGAGTGCTCATTCTGGAGCTTTGTTAGTGCCCTTATGGCCCTTCCAACCCAGCCCACTTCACTAACAATCTCCAGCAAGCTGAGACTCAATGTTCAGCCTTATCCAGAACCAATGCCAGAAGGCCCAGGCTTGTGCACCAAGCCTCCACTTGACAGCCTCTCCTCCTGCTGGGCCTGCTTCTTGTAAATATACCCTGTGCTCTCCCTGCACTGGAACTAGGCTGGTCAGACCATCAAGACTCTCCTGGAGCTCTTCTGAGGTCTATGCAAGATGGAAAACCACTTGTGTGTATGCATACACACATGCTTAAGTGTGTGCGCATATGTGTGGGTACATGTGGGGATGTGCATGGAGGCCAGAGACTGAGGTTGGGTATGTTCTTCAATTACTTCTCCACCTTAATTTTTGAGACGGAGTCTCCAACCCCAAGCCTGGAGCTCACCAATCGGCTAGGCTGGCTGGCCAGCAAGCCCCAGGGATCCTCCTGCTTCCATCTCCCCAGTGTTGAGATTATCGGCATGTACCACCATACCTGCCTTTTTACATGAGCTGGAGATCTGAATTCAAGCCCTCATGCTTGCATAACAAGTATTTTATCCACTGAGCTATCTCCCTAGTCCCATTGAAGCTACTTCTTAAGTAGAAGCAGATCTATAAACCACAGCATCAAAGGCTCCTGACAAGCCAGAGTCACACGAGCGTCACTGTGATTGTATTTCCATTGCCTGCCAGAGTCTCTACCCAAATACTTCGGTCCAGCCTCTCCTGGACAATATGGACACTTTCCCCAATTTCCACTGTAGCTCAGATCTCTGTGCCCTCCTAACAAGACAACTTCTGCTCACCTGTTTATCCGGATCTACTCCTCTCCAAACGCAGTCAACAGCTAACCACAGAGATGAAACCACTTTTGTGAATGATCTTAAGATTTAGAAAACCATTCCTTTATCACCAATTTACACATTTCAAAAATGTTTCCCTATCTGTTGTCTCGTTTGATCTATCAAAAGTTTTTTTTTTTTTTTTTTTTTTTTGTGGCAGGGGTGGTTAAGATAACACAGTCCCACAGGAATTGCTGGAATTGCCTGACAGTATGCCAACCACTTTCCACAAGTAAAATACACTGAATACTCTTTAAATCACAGGCTATAGTTATTACAGCCTTTCTCCAGAAGACAAAACTGAGACTCAGAGATATGTAAAAATAAATATGTTCATCACCTTTAAACAAACAGTCAAAGCCATGATTCAAACCCTGATTCCTAACTTCAGTCAGCTACACAGTTATACCCAATCCCAAAGAACCAGGGAGCTGAAGCTATTTCCTCTGGTCTACTACAGAAATGTTTCTTTTGTGCTTTTTATTATTCTACAAAAATCCCTGAGGTTGGGTAAGGAGATCCACATATATTGCAGTTTGGAGGCCTAAGGTACAAAGAAGGTAGCCCCTTTGGTTAGATCTCCGATGAGGGACTCACTGTGAATGCATCATAATGGCTGGAATGTGAGCAAAATCAATCCCGCAGTGTGACGGGAGCCAGACAGAGTCAGAGGTCAGACTTGTTCTTTTATATAACAACCTGCTCTTGCAGGAACTAATCAGGATCCTGCAAGAACTACATGAATCCCTTCTATTACTTCACACTTTATAAAAGGTTCCATTACTTTAATACTGCTGCATTGCTACACTGGAAGCTTGGCTTCTCAAATCTTAAGGCTCATATTCATCACCTAGAGTTCTAGTTAAAAGTGCCTTGATAAAGATTTTGATTCTGCAATCTGGGGAAAGGCCTAAGATGTCAAACACATTCTTGAGGCCTGCAAACTCCGCTATGCTGAAGATCACCCTTGGAGTAGTCAAGGCTCCACACCACCCTGCCTCTTGGGCGTACCCACCATCCTCTCTCTCATTAGGGTTCTTATAGATAGTGAGGTTCTTATGCTAAACAGTTAAGCACAATCCACTATTGCAAGTAACAGGAAATCCGTAACAAAAATGTTGGTTCAAGACAAGCAATTTAATGACTTGCAATTAAGAAGTCCTGGCTTCAGGCACGGCTGCATCTTGAGGTTCCAGAAATGTGCCCAGAACTACTTCCTCATAACTGCTGAGCTTTGTGCTTCCCATTGGCTTTATTCCTGGGCCAGCACAGCAGTGCAAAGGCTGCTGGAAGAATGGAGGCACAGTGGGATGCCTCGGTAAACCGAAGTCTCGGCTGGTGAGCTAACATCCAAACAAGAAAAGACTATAATAGTCAGCTGGTGCTGGCAACTGAGTCGCTCTCAGTGCTTTCTCCAGCGTGGGGGCATTCCAGGTGCTTCCTTCTCCCTTCACCTGACCAGGATGTGATTGAAGTCTACGTTGAATAGCAATGTCAGTGCCGTTGGGCAGGTTGAAGACTCTCATTAAAGGATCAGAAAGAGAAAGTGTGGCTGATAGGCTCTTCACAGACCTCATAGCCTGGAACCAGGGGCCCCCTGAGCTATAACTGAGATGAGTGGATCAAAATAGGCGACAGATGGGAGCAGATGGGGTCCATCACCTTAGATGCCCCCCAATTCATGGCCAAGTTAAAGCAGGAAGTGCTTCCCAGCATCCTGGGAAAATGCTTCCACAGTCTCACGGAGGGAGTAGGCACTTGGCTCACAAGCCTGGCTGGCAGCACGCTGCGCAGATGGGTGGCTGAGCACATCCCGCTCCAGCCCCCTCCTCAGAATCCTCAGAAAGGAGAGCAGGCAGCAGGTCTGCCGCTCACCCCTCCCGCGTGAGTGAAGACAGTCTGGCTGCATCTCACTTGTGCACTCTGCACCACATATCGGCCGCACACAAGCTGGCTTCTCCGTCATCACATCAAAACCAACATGAGACTCAAAATGTACAGAAACATCAGTATATTCAGCCATTGAGACAAGCAACTATTTTATGCAGTTATTTTTTATAATTCAAAATTGGGGCAAAAAACCTGTTCACAAACAATCAATTTTTATCAAAAAAAATTGACTTGAAGAGAGCTCCTGGTGAGATGAGAGTCGCATTGAGACCAGCAAGAGGAGAACATGAAGAAAGTTAGGTGTCATCTTTATTGAAAATGTCAGTCCTTTGTTCACCGTGGGTTTGCGTGTGTGCCTGTGTGTGTCTGTGTGGGTATGTGTCTGTGTGTCGGTGTGTGTGTGTCTCTATGTGTGTCTGTGTGTGTCTGTGTGTGTATGTGTGTCTGTATGTGTGTGTTAGTTTTAAATTTTTTTAAATAACACATGGAAATGTTGCTTAGGTGCTGGTTTGGGGCACATAATTCTGTGACTGAAGCTTGTGACTAAGGAACTTATGTTCCTTAGCTTGGTCTCTGTTCAAAACCCACCTGTGTTCTCATCCCTGCCCTCCTCAGCCCCATCAGTGGCTCCCAGTGCTGACAGGAAGCAACAGACCTCCCTCAGTGCCCCCTAAGTCCTCATGGTTGGGTGCTCTGTCCTAACCACTAATCACCAGTGGAAACACACCCATACAGGCGTGAGAGTTGTTAAAATATTGAAATGCTTACCAATCTTGAGCACTCCCTCCCTAAGGATCCCCTCCCGTTCTAGCTCCTCCCCAGGACCCTGTCAGAACTCACCCACCATGTAGAACTAAAGGACCAGTGCCTGACCAACTGGGGCACAATCCACCTATGTTGGAGGTCTACAAGTCTCTGTGCTTGCATGTACAGAAGTCACAAGGGGAGGCTCTGTGTCCTGCTCTACCACTTTCTGCCTTATGCCCTTGAGAAAAGATCTTGCACTGGAACTGGAGCTAAGATGGTGGCCAGCAAGCTACAGCCATCCTCCTGCCTCCTTTTCCCCCTCATCCCCGAGTGCTGGAGTTAAAGACAAGTGTGGCCACCTTCATTTTTTTTCCTTGGGTGCCAGGATCTGAACACAGGTCCTCATGCATGCACAACAAGCACTCTGTATTAATTTGCTTTCCGGTGGCTGTGATTAAGCACTAAAAGCAGCTTGGAGAAGAAAGGTCTTATTTCATCTTCCCACTTCCAGGTCACAATCCATCACTGAAGGAACTCAGGGCAGGAACCTGGACGTAGAACCTGAAGCACAAACCATGGAGGGGTGCTGAGTGCTGGCTTACTCCTCTGACCTGTGCCCAGCCTACTTTCTTATACAACACGGGCCCATCTGCCCAGGGGTGGCAGCACCCACAGTGTGCTAGGCCCTCCCACATCACTCAGTAATCAAGAAAATGCCCCCACAGACATGGCCACAGGCCAATCTGATGGGGGAACTTCCTCAGCTGAACCTCCCTTTTCCCAGATGTGTCAAGTTGACAACTGGCTCTGACCCACTGAGTCATTTCCCCAGACCCCCATGATATTTTTGATGGTCCACCTCCTGCGTCACCCTGTGCCCAGCTCCTTTACTCACAGTGGCCTTCTCCTTGTCACTCTCATTATATTGTTCTCTCTGCCTGACACAACTTTACTGCCCTGGTCCAAGCCACCACTGTCCTTCATCTGGATCACTGGAAAATAGCAACCATTAGGCTTCTGTTAAATAAGGCCGACTCCGCCATTCCTCTGCAAGAACTCTTGTCTGGGAATCAAAGTCATATTGATTTTTATTATTTCCTTATAAGTATGTAGTATGTGTTGAGAAGGTTCCTCTCCCTGTGTCCCATCCATCCACGCTTTTCTCCACTTTCTCCCCTCCCGCTACGTCCCTTTGTTCTCTTAGACAATTTTACTTC
This sequence comes from Eospalax fontanierii, assembly GCA_035773235.1. Taxonomy (NCBI): domain Eukaryota; kingdom Metazoa; phylum Chordata; class Mammalia; order Rodentia; family Spalacidae; genus Eospalax; species Eospalax fontanierii. The sequence goes on from CM069552.1 coordinate 15,059,340, forward strand.
TACTTTAGTATGCTCATATATGATGTATGTAAATCTCTATGAAATTCAGGAGCCACAAATGAGAGAAAATATGGTGTCTGTCTTTCTTAGACTGGCTTAATGCACTTAATATGACTGCCTCCAGCAGCGCCCATTTTCCTGCCAACGGCAGAACTCCATTAAAGCCGCATCCCAGTCCTCTGTGAAGTCCGATGTGCTCTGACCACTTTCTCTCTTACTCTCGGCCTCGCCTCTTACCCGTCCTCTGGTGATGTCCATCAAGTCACACTTGTCTTGCACTTCCTCAAATGCACTAGATGTGCCTCCGGACCTTTACACTTGCTGTTTCCCTTTCCAGATCTTCTCTCTCCTTCATGTGCTTCTCAATCCCTTGCTCACATTTCACCTTCATAGTGAGGCCTCCCTGACTAACCTATTTAAATGGCATCCCAACCCCAGTCCTGTAGGGCCCTAAGAACAATTAACCAGCTGGCACCACAAGGCCAGGACAAGATGGCGCCGAGAGGAGCTGAAACAAAGGCCGACCAGAGGAGACAGACACCTAACATGATAATTAGGTGAACTAGGGACTTAAATGCCATTGGAGGAGAATTACTTCCTCCCTCCTGAACAGCTTGCGAACAGCTATAGCATCTATGTAAAGCGAAAGCATGATCAGAGTGACCTTTAAAGTGATTGGGAGAGGGTTTGGTGCCATATGCTAATGGCTGTGGGTTTTGCCTTTATATTGTGTACACTGGCTTTAATAAACGGCTCCCTGCTGGCTTCCTGCTTGACTCGGACCCCGGCTACGTCTGGTTTACTCCTGGGGAAAGGCAAGTCTGTTCCCCTCCAGGGCAGACTCTTGACCTGCCCTTCCCTCCGCTCTCTGTCCCGCAGGACAGGAATCAGAGTAATCAGTGAGAACCGGAGCCTCTCTACCGTGGAGCATGAGACAGAATGCGTAATATCTTTTATTCAATATTTGGGTAACTTTAATCACCTTCTAACATACTGTGTGATGAACTTACATGTTGGGTCTATTCTTTATTGTTCTGCATTGCCTCCACCGCAGTATGAGCTCCAAGAGCTTCCAGATTATTTTATTCACTGATACATTCAAAGCATTCAGTCAATACCTAATAAGTGTTTATTGATTAAATTAACAAACATGTGAAATACGTCATCACTCCAGACCAGACTAAGTGCTCAATAAATATTTGTTATTTAAATATCAATACAGTATTGATACACAGGCTAGATGCAGAAATGTAGCCCACAGCCTGGGCCTGGAGATTCACAGCATCATGCAGAAATTGCCAGGTCTAGTGATCACTACAACTTTGCTTCAAAGGTTGTTTTCCATTGGATTGGTCAGGTTTCCGCAGAGAAACTGAAACAAGAAAAATCCCTAAGAGAGAGAGTGTATGTTTGTGTATATGTGTAGAGAGAGAGAGACAGAGAGACAGAGAGAGAGACATTGAATCACAGTATTAGGGAAACTGAGAAGTCCCCAAGATCTACCATCAGAGACCCAAAAGACATGCTATGTAGTTCTAGTGCGTTCTAGTGCTCTTCTGAAAGTCTGAGGAAGAGGAGGGCTGTCTGGAGAAAGTTCATGCTGAAAACGGGCAGGCAAGATTCCCGAGAACTGATCTTTCAACTTGAGTCTAAAATTAGAGGAAAGAAATGTCCCAGCACTAAGCAGTCCAGACAGAAGAGTTCTTCCTGTTTTTGTTCTGTTTAGACTTTCAGCTGATTGGGTAAGGGCCACCCACATGGGGCAGGGCAATCCATGTAACTCAAATGTTCATCTCATCTAAAACCACCTTCACAAACATATCCACAATGATATTCGACCAAGTGTCTGAGCACCCAGTGGTCTAGTCAAGTTGACACATAAAGCTAATCACCACAGCCATCTGGGCCTTCCATGTCTTCTTCTACACAGCCATGTCCAGCTAACCTTCAAGGCCCTCACAAGAACCACGTGTCCATAGAAGGATCCCAGGGGATCCTTCTCATCTCTGAACTTGGCACCATTTTTAAAAGGCACTTATTCTTTACACAGGCAACCTCCAGAATCTCTCTCTGAATGGAACTTTGCATTTCTCCATGAGTTGACTCTGCAGTGTCATTGATTAGTTTCCTCCCTCCCCCAGAACACTGTCCCTCCCAAACACACTCCACCTACTCTTCTTGGGACCGTAGCTAATGTGAGACAGGAGTGCCTGACAACCACTTCATCACAAAGTATCAGGGAGAGAATTTAATAAACAGGAAGCAACATATAAAAACATTGAGTCAGAGATGACACACGAAAGCTGAGGTTGCCTTGGCTGCCAGAATACTCCAATCTGCATGTGTGTCCTTCAGTCATGCAAGCAGAAAGCTCCCATTCTCAGGCCCTCCTGATTTCAGCATGGCACCTCCCTCTGCCACCTGCTTTGGGCCTCGGTCATGTCCACTCTTCCCAGAACCATCTTCAGCAGCAGCATGCCTGGATTCCTGTGATACTTGGAAAAGAGAAAGGAGAGATGTTGCAAGATGCCATCTTTGCAGCTTTGCAGCCAGGACCTTCCTGTCCTTAGTGTGCTGCTCAGAGTGTTTGCTGGAGGATACATTTGAGAATCCCCTGGGATATCTCTGCCAACCAGATAACTCCCCTCACCCACCATCCTGGGCCCGATGCTCTCCATGGCAAAGCACCTGCGTGCGAACAAGTAGAATCATGCAGGTGTCTCTTTATGATGGGATCCCAGTATGTGAGGTATGTCCCTAGCTGGCCCCTATGTCCTACAGCCAGCCCTGAATCATCTTCTATTCTGTCTCTTGATTTCTAGTAGTAGGTGTTCCTTCAGTTCTCACTAATTAACCTCTGTGCAATACCAGCACCATTCAGACAACTGCTCAGTTCATGTTCTAAGTACAGGTTGTTAGGCTCTGGGTATTTCTTCCCTCCAAAACTCACTTTTCGACGGAATCCCTAAAGTTATATACATTAGTGGACTCGTAAGACAGGCATTTGGGAGATAATTAGAACTAGATGAGGTCATAGGATGGAGCTTTTGAGATGCATTAGTGTTGGCTCCATAGGAAAAAGGAGATCCAAGTTAGCCAGCTTGCTGCATCTCCATGGGAAACCTTATACCACCTAGGGACTCTGCAGAGCTGTCTCTATCAGCAATAAGGTCCTCACTGGATGTGGTCCCTCTGTCATGGACCTCCAAGACTCCAGAACCATTAGCTAAATAATCCTTTATGCTTTATTAATTACCCAGTGTGTGGCATTCGATTATAGCAGTAAAGGGAAGAATAAGACCGATGCTCTTAGAGTGGGGCATGAAGCTGCTAGAGGCTTCCAGCAGTCAAGTAAAGATTTTAGATAACAAAGGTCACTTAAAGTTAGGGAACACTTTAATAATTTCTGAGCACCAATTATATATTAAGTGCTTACTATGCATACGGCTATCGAATATGCTTTGTTCAAATTCATGCAGATGTATACATACTGAATAATTATCAAGACCGTGCTGATGAAGGAATGTTGGAATTTTACACTCTCTTGACAGATAAGGAAACTGAGGCAGAAAGATGTTCATTACAGTCACAAATAGGCTTCAAAGACCATGCAGACCCACATGGCTGTCACAAAGGCCAGAGTGAAGTAAATGTCACCGGAGAATAAAGGACAGATGCTTCACTGTTTAGGAATTCCTTCCCAAGCCACCTACCTGGAAAACTTGGAATGACCTTCATGATCCAGCTTCTGTTCTCTGCTTTTTCAGAGTTGTCTTCTCTAACACCTACCCCCAGCCGGACCAAACACCCCCTTCTTTGATCTGCCAGGGTCACAGCACTGGTCCCACTAGCCCTGATATCGGCTCCTGAATCTGCCTTGCTCACTGGGCTGGGAACTCGTGGAAGGCAGAGACCATTTGGACTCCAAGGTCCTCCCAGCACTCTGTGGAGTACAGAAATGCTCAATAAAGCCTTCTGATGACTCTCAACAGTCGGACTGACCGGAGAACCTCCACCACTAGGAGACACATGTTTCTTCCACTCACATTCCACTGCCCAGACCTTCTGGGCAGACCTCCTTCACACTCAGATCTTGCCTAGTAAAACTCATCTATACTTCAAGAACTGACAGATGATGAGTGAAAGACAGGAGGAGGTGGCCAAGCCACATAGGAATACCCACATCAGGAGCATCTGCTTCAGAGCATGGTAGCTTCTTTGCTGCTAATTCAGTATGCACCATTGAGAAGAGCCCTTCTCAAGGGCTCCTTGGCAACAAAATACTGGACTATGAATTCACTATCTCCTTGGTCTTGAGGTTCCTGATATCTGCTGGGCATGTGCCTTACCCACCTACCCCGTAATTTTGTACCTTGATATAATTTTAAGAAACACAGTGACAAAATAACACCGAGACACAATTTTCCTTTTTCCCTTTCTAAAAGGCCCATCTTTGCCCCCCAACTTGTTATCATTTTTTTTTCCTTTTTTCAGTGTTGAATTGCAGGAATGAATTCATTCTGTGGTCTCCAAATTCTCAGGAAGATAGTTTCCATAGCATAAGAGGGATGAACCACCTTTCCCCTTTCGTCACCGGAATCTGAAGTACATTTCAAAAATAAGATGGGCTTCTGATTATTAAAAATAAACCCTGTCACACAGCCTGCCTTCCACATCAATCTCACCAGCAGTTGCAGATGAGCAAACACACGCTGGATCAGTGCTGAGACCCAGCCTCTCTGCCCAGTTTTCATGCTGAGATTCTCTGAGGACAACATTTCTGTTTGGAAAACCATGACATCACCTATTTGCTCTCTCAAGAAAGGGGTTGCTGCTATGGTGCTTAAAAGAGTAGTGGATCCTGCCTGGGGGACATAAGGAGAATGAAAGGAAACTTGGAATGTATAGACATGCATTAAGATACCTTTAATATTAAGTGACAGAAATACCAACTAATTCTGGTTAATTCAGAGAAAATAGTTTTGTTGTTGGGTTGGGTTGGGTTGGATTGGGTTGGGTTGGGTTGGGCTGGGTTGGATTGGGTTTGATTTGGTTTTCTTTGCTTTGCTTTACTTGCGAAGTCCAGAATGTGAGAGATGCCAGCTGGTTTCAGGAATGGCTAGATCTAGGTGCTGAAAGTAAGTTCATTAAGAGTTTGTCTCTCTCTTTTTCTAAATAGATTGTTTTCATCAATGTGTCATCTCACTCTCAGGCAAACACTTCCCAGGCTGTGATTTCATCCCAGCAGTTAAATAACTCCAGTGAAAAGATTCTGTCTCCCACAGGGTTACACAAAAGTTTCAGAAATGACTCTTACTATGCAACCTGAGCCACACGCCCATTCCACTCACTGAAGCCTTAGACTAGAATACATTAGCTGGCCAGAGTAAGGCATGGGGAACTGTGACTGGTGTCCGTCCCCAGACTTCCTGTGAACTGGGGACAAGGAGGTGGTTTCCCAGTGGAAAAACCAACTTAACATAAATAATAGCTGGCAAATGGATGACTAAGATCAGATCAACGTTCTACTGAACCAGTGTCCATTGCCTGTGCCCTCTCTGTCCGGGCTAGACCTGAACACAGCGAAGCCTGAATTCCTGAAGTGGGGGTTATCATGAACAGAGAGTGCTACAGTTGCTTTACAATTCTGGCTCCAGAAGTACAAAGGAAACTCTGTTTTTAAACATGGAATAAACCAAACATCATCCACAAATTAGATAGCTCCTATTAATATTTATAGAGCACCCTCTCCCAACAAGAGAAAAATACACATTCTTTGCAAGCACACATTAAATATGAGCCAATGTGAACCATAATTCTGGCTCACATAGCAAATGTTTACCAATTTCAAATAATCGACACCATGCAAAGTATGTTTCAAACTACAGTAGAATTTGATCAGAAATCAGTAAGAAAGAGAAGAGAGGAATCTCAACACACCAGTAAATGGAACTGTACACTTCTAAGTAAGTTATTGGCCCCAAGGAAAAACTCTCAAGGGGATTAATATTTAACTGCATATCTATGAATATAATGAATATATAGCTTCCCAAAATTTGTAGAAGGCATTTATTTTATGTGTATGAGTGTTTTACCTGCATGTCTGTAAGTGTACCTGTGTGTGCAGTTTTAGGATGCATCTAAAGCCATGCTTAGAGGGAAATTTATAGCATTAGATGTGTATATTAGCAAAGAAGAAAAGTCCCAAATCAGAAGTCTGAGAATAAACAAGAAATTAGACAAAGAAGAATAAAACTAAACCAAATAAATGAAGAAAATACAACACAAAAAAGCTGATGTAGAATTCAGAAATAAAAAAGAAAGATAACCGAGAAATCAGTCAAGCCAAACATTCTTTTGCTGGTGTCGTGCATTACACTATACAAAACTAAGAGCTACTGCAATGTTCAGTAAACTAAATGGTGTGCTGTCAGTCAGAAGGCAGCCATGTAGACAGTAGGAAGAAGATTTGAGGGTGAATAAATTTTTCTATCTGATTATGGCAATGATTACATAAATCTATATACGGAAATGTTCATCTCCTAAATAATCATTACTATATAATATTTGGGGGATTTTGCTTTATATTTATTTTACATAATAATTTTCAATTAAATTACTTTTTAACTCTTTTTTAACTTATGTTGTGTATGCCATGTATGTGTGCACACGGAGGCCAGAAGAGAGCATAGGATCCCCTAGAACAGCAGTTACTGTTGGTTCTAAGACACTCAACATGGGTGCTAGGAACCAAACCCAGGTCCTCTGGAAGAGCAGTTAGCACTCTTAACCACTGAGACATCTCTCCAGCCCAATAAAATTTCTTTAAATATGTTTATCTTAATAATTAACTTTCAAAGTGTTTAGCCAAGTCAGTGGGGGAGATAAAATGCTTTTAACAAATGGTGTTTGAAGGACAGTTCATTCACATGGAAATAAATGAGTCTCAACTCCATTCTTCCTCCACCCACGAAAATAACTGCAGGCAGCGCACAGGCCGGAGAATCAAAAAGAAAAGCATGAAGTTTCTATACTAAAATACAGGGGAAATATTTGCAATCTTAGAACGCACAGAGAAATCTCAGGACACTAAGTATAAATGAAAACAATAGATCACCTAGACCTAAAACCTTAAATCACCGATTATAGGAGAATGTCATTAAGAAAACAAATCAGAAAATCTCAAATTAGGGAAGGAGGAATTGCAGAAAAATGTACATCTGACAAATTTGTATAGCATATATAAATAAAGAGCTCCAACAAATCAACAGAAAAATGTCAAGACAACTTTTAAAAAATGGAGAAAAGATCATGAAAGGTACTTCACAGAGGAAGATGTTCATATAATTAAGCAGTCACAAAAGAGTCCTCATTGTGAATGCAGATTTCAACGCTGGGATAGTATTTCATGTCCACCAGAAAATGGTCATGAAAAAGACTGTGTTCCTCAAACAGTGCCTTGTTTCCAAGCTGTGTCTTCCCTTGCTCTAGGGTGTTGAGGGCTTGCCCAAGGGGCATGTCAGTATCAGCCTCCTCAATTTCCATTGCTTTGATCTCTTCTCCAAATTCAAATTCTGCATAAGATTTCATTGAAAGGCTTGAGAATCACTGCTCTTCCTCATGCCAAAGCAAACTCATTTGCAAATTTTGTGGGGAACCTTGTAAGTCATTAGCGTTTGGTTTCACTCTGCTTGACATAGTGCAGCTCCAGGTAACCACTATCATAGCTGAGTAAGAGAAACACAGGCTGGGAAGGGCCAGCAGAAGCCATGGTTAGCCACTGTGTGGAGTTAGCTGAGGCACTGCCCCCTCTGGGCACCAGTTTCTCCATCTGTAATGCAAGGAGCCTAGTCTAAAGACGGTTCCAGAAAGTATCCTATGGTAGGGCTTCAGAAGTTTCTTCTACAACCTCTCATATAAGCATTACCAGGCCAGATTCCTTCCTGAGGATTATAATTCCATAAAAAATCTTAAGTGCCATTGAGCTGAAAGGGACTCAACTCCAAGTAGAGAAAAGCCCAAGACCTCCTGGAATAAATCATCTCTCATTCCTTTCTCGGGAATAGTTAAGGGACCTGACGGCCTCTCTGTCACATATGAGTTAATTTTTTTAGTGCTGTGAACACTTGGACTCCAGTCTTATTTCTGCCTTTGGAGCAAAATGCCTTCTCTTTAATGACTTGTTGCCTTACCCATAAAGTAGAGTCAATAGCCCCCGACTATAGATTTTTGAGAAGATCGGATGGAGTTAAAAGATCTAATGGCCCACTTTGAACACAATAAGCTCTCACCACTGCCAGGTGCTCTTATCTCTAGGGGAGGGGAGCCAGAGCCATCTTTCTCCCAAAGCCCAGAGCCACCTTCCAAACGCCTGTGCTGTGCAGTGCTGACCACAAGATGGCAGTAGCTGCCACTTGCCAATTCAAAAAAGGGTGTGGGAAGTGACAGGGGACCCGCCTGCTTTAAGAAAACTAGGCCAAAGCCAGCTTGTTACATCACTTCTGATCGAGGGAGCCAGTTCAGTCTGGATTTTTCTCTATTACAGGCAACAATGCAAGGAAGCTTCCTGGCTCCTGCGCTTCTCAACACTAATTGTTCGACCTGAAATCAGACTTCAATTCCCTGGGACTGGTCCCGGCCCACCATCTCTGTGCACAGGCTTCTCCCCTAAGGTTCCTTGCTGGCTTTCTCCAGCTGCCCTATGCCAATTCCTAACCTTCTGCCATATCTGAAATGTGTTTCTTGCCTTACACTTAAACCTGGTTCCTTCACCAAGAGCTTACAGGTTGTCAACCTGTGTGCAAAGACCACACTGTCGCGAGTGAGCCCCCAGCCTTGCACCTAAGGAAATCGAGGAGGCCGCAGACAGCTCGAGCTCAAATCTGCTTCTTCCCCTTCCTTGCTAATTCATGACTTTGAAACCGTTGTTTGAATATGTTCTCTTTACTTTCCTTCATTTTAAAATGGGATCAATAACCGCTTGCCATGTTTATTAAATGTCTGTATACTGGCCAGTATCACTTAGAATGCGATCTCGTACTTCACAAGCAATAATTCTTTATTGAGCACTGGTATGGTTCGAATAAAAAAAATGTCCCTCACAGGCTCACCTGTGAAATACTTGGTCATCAACTGGTGGCAATGTTTTGGAAGGTTCTGGATACTAGGATGTGGCGCTGTGCCGGAAGTGGGTCAGTGGGGTGTGTCTTTGAAGGTTATACCTGGTCCCCAGTTCTTTCCCTCTGTCTACTGCAGAAGGGAAATGACCAACCTCTTTTTTCACATACCCTTGCCACCATGATGTTCTACACAAGCACATGGAACCACATTAAAACCACAGACTGAAACTTCCAAACTTGTGAGCTAAAATAAATCCTTCCCCAGAAGCTATTCTCTCAAGTGATTGGCCACAATGACAAAAATAAGTCTAATAAAATCTCCTATAGGTATAGATACATTGTTTGATTTAATGCTGATATCATTGGCTCTGAGATAGTTTCCCCATGGCCTTGTACTGAGTCAGAAGTAAAAGCAGGATTGAAACCTGATTCTGTCTGTCTCCAAGAATCTTGCATTCAACGTTTGCTACCCAAATAAAATGAGTTGTCAAAAGCAAGGTATGGAGGGACCAGCAAGCCTGCAGAGCACAGTGTCGGTTCTGGAGTGACTCAGACTCACTGGGGTGTCTTTGGCCATCTCAAGCCATGCCATTCGGGCCTCACTGATCTTGCCCTGAACTTAGAGCTAGTACTAAACTGGGACCCTGTGAACTGCAGTGAGAATCCTCTTTGAACCTGGACTTTTTTAACCCCCTGAAGCAAGGCAGTTTGATAGCTCAGGATTTTCTACATGTGCCTAGTATCAAGATGACCCGAGAACCTCCTTAAAAGTATGACTCTTTGGGCCCCACTTCAGATGTGCTGAAATAACATCTACAGGGGAAGATCTGGAGATCTATTCTTAATAAGTGTGTCCAGTGGTTGTCAGGACCAGGAAAGTTAGGAGATCGTCTTGGACAATGGTGGCAGTCTCCCGGTCCTAACCCTGCTGATCCCACGACCACTCGACAAGGCCTTGGTCCACCTCCCTACAGACTCTTCAGGAACACTGCAGACCTTCATCCTCTGCCTAGGATCTGACTCCAAAAAGCCTCCCCACCCAACCCGGTGATAGTTCTTTCCTTCTTGTAGGGTATTTAGGTTCTCAGGGGAGCCGAAGCTGTTTAAATAATGAATGGAATTTACAGTAGCATTTGGAATTCACTTAAGTAATAGAAACATGGTTATAGGAAAGCTTCCTTAAAAAACATCTTTTCTTTAAGAAAGAAAGAAGATAAAGTTACTTCTCTCCTGACTTTTCTAATATGCAAATTTTGCTAAGACTTGATTCTCAATTTCTACATTGTTCAACTGGAAGGTTTTATTTTCACTCTCAGAGTAGCAGTGCCTTATTGCCCTAGTTAAGATACTGAAGATCCCTGAGTCAGACAGTATTCCAGGCCCAGGGCAGAATGACTGATCCCAAAGTGCAAGCAGGAGACTTCACAGAAAAAGATGAAGAAGAAACCCCGGTGCACAAAGCCAACCCAGGCCTTATCTACTGCCTCCTGCTAGAAATCTCCCCAGTCTTTGCTCTTCCCATTTGCAGACTCATCAAACAGAAGAACTGAGCAGTATTGGCTGCTTAGTTTTTCCTTCTCACTGCTACTGTCCCTATCTCAGGCTCTGCAAATCACTGACCTCACTAACGTGAACTAGAGATTTGACTTTGTTTGTGTCAGACCACATCTTCAGGTTAAGGAAGTACTGTACTAAGCATTAGTATCCAGGTAGGGAGATGGGAGGGGTTGTGGGGGAGGAAAATGTGATCATAATACATTATATGAAGTTCTCAAAGAATTAATTAAAAAAAACTTTTTTTAAAGAGACGGGCATTAGAGCCTGCTGTGGTGATGATGTACACCATTTATCCTTGCACTCGGGAGGCAGAGAAAGGCAGGCTGCTCTCTGTGATTAAGGCCAGCTGAGACTGCAGGGAAACCCCATCTCAAAAAGATCAAAAATAAATAAATAAATAAATGAGTGTCCCAAGCTGGGTTCTAAGAGACTGCTGTATCAGTCAGCTACTGTTACAAGAATGCAGGTAAGAACCACCTCTGCGCTTAGCAACATAGCATATGACACAAACAGGCCTCTACTATCTCCTGCTACAAATGTCTCCAGGCCTTGCTCTTCCTATCGCAGTCACCAAATGGCACCAATGAATAATATTGCTTGTCCGCTGTTTCTCTTTCTGTTTTCAAGCACGTGATACGGAATTCTAAGACGGGGGCTAGAAAGACGGCTCAGTGGTTAAGAACACTGACTGCTATTGCAGAGGACCTGAGTTCAGTTCCCGGCATTCGTATGGTGGCTAACAACTGTCTATCACTACAGTTTCAGGGTATCAGATGCCCTCTTCTGGTCTCTATGGATCTGTACGTAGATGGTCCACTTACATACATACAGGCAAACACACTCATACATGTAAATAAATTTAAAAAGAAAGAAAAAGAATTCTAGGACAGAATAGAGGCACAAAAAGCAAAAGAATAGTCTAGAGAAGAAAACCTACAGTATGATGACTCAAAGAGGGCCAGAGAAATCAAGAAAAGCGACTAACTGAAGCACACGCTGATGCTAATGCAAAATCATTAATATTTTATAACGAACGTCTTAAAGCACGTTAGCAAGTAAGTGCACAGGGACAAAAGAGAATAGTGACAGAAAGCAGGAATTTTTTTAGGTTTTAGCATTTTTCACTGGATGTAGGAAGTGATTCAGACTAGATAGCAGTATTTTCCTTGAAAATGCATCAGTCAGAAAGTGATTGGTCACCCCTCAAATACTGCTCAAATACCATATCTTGTCTGGCATGTTGGTATTGTAGCACAGAGTATATAACTCCATAAGACTATGGATGACACCCTTTAACACTATGAAGACTAGCCAGAAGAGAGGAAGCTGCCATTGCAGTTCTATCTTGGTTTCTCTGTGTTCTGCAACAAAAATGTGTGGTGTGTTCAGCAAAAGGATCTTACCATCTCGTTTGTCTAATATATATATTTTTAATTATGTGTAAGTGGCGGGGGAGTTTGTACACGTGAGTGCAGGTGTCTGCAGAGTCCAATGCATTTCATGCTCTTGGAACTGGAGTTACAGGCAGTTGTTAGCCACCTTGAATGGGTGCCGAGAACCAAACTTGACTCTTCTGCAAGAGCAGTACTTGGTCTTAACCTCCAAATCGTCTCTGCAGCCCCACCATCTAATTTTGATGGTCAATCCAAAGCAATGGAAATATCCTGAATTGTTTTTAGAGCCCCTGGGGCCTCAAAGTATGTTTTAAAGAGAAAATACATACTAATTTACACAAAACACTTTTTAAATTTAGATGAATTAGAAATTTTCTGGGAAACATCAAATCATGAATATTGGTTCAAAATGAATAAAATAATAAAGACCAACAATGAAAGAAAGTGAAATAATAAAGACCTGCCCACCTCCATGATAAAATACACCAGTGTGGAAAGATTAAAGGTCACATTCTGACAAACATTCAAGAAAGACATAAATGAGACCTACAGTGGTAAGTTTCCTTTCCTAAACCTCCCTGCACCCGACTCTCCCCACTCTCATAGGACCCCTGCATGCCCCTAGGTCAATGAGCTTTCCCAGTTCTGCTGTGGTGAGTCCCCTTTCCCATACCTCCCTGTGCCTTACCAGCTCAGCTTTCAGGCCTGCTTGAGATGCTAAGATCTTTGCATCTCCAAATCTGTAAGCTTTTCTAGCATGACCTATCAGCCAACCTGTTCACCTAAAAACCACCCAGCCCACCCTGCCATTCCAGGACCATGAGGAGTCTGTCCTGGAGCCTCAACTCAAAAGTTGCACCTATCCCCAGCTTAAGTGACATTACTTCTTACACCTTATTTGCACATCAACATAAAGTAGCCCCCAAACTGAAGGCCAAGACCTACTCAGTTGAGCTATGTAACCTGACAAGTTGGTGAAACAGCAAATGAAAATATAAACCAAGATGAAATAACCTCTCTGTATCAAGAAATACTACTAATGACACAAGTCCAGATGTATAGGTCTCATAAAAACACACATCAGCATGAATAACCAAGATCATATGTCTACTGCAGAAATTAGTGGCCCCGTTATAATGTTTCCTGAGAATGGCAACCTAACAGATATACAAAACAAAGATTTCGCAACAGCAATGATAAATACGTTCAAGGAACTCAGAGAGGATGTGAAGAAGACTGAATGAAGAGCATGAAAAACAGAAACAGCTGAATGAAATAATGAAAACATTCAAGACTTGAAAGTGGACTTCCATAAAGAGATGAAATATCTGTAGAAAAGCCAAACTGAAATAAAACTTGAAATTTAAAAAAAAAAGAAAAAAAAATCTCAGGAACTCAAACAAAAAGCTTCTTGAAAAGAAGCAAAAAAAAAGGAAGTAAAGGAAATGAAACCAAGAATATCAGTTCTTGACGACAAGCTTGGGAAAATCTCAATCAAAGAAAATGTCAAAACTAAAATAACGCAGGAATGGAATATGAAAGACCTCTGGACACTGTAAAAGACCAAACCTATAAATTATAGGTATAGAAGAAGGTAAGTAAACCCTAAATAAGCAGAACTAAGAAACAAGCAGGTGTATCTATTCTAATATTTGATAAAATAGACTTCAAACTAAATCTAGTCAGAAGACACAGGGAAGGTCACTTCATACTCATTAAAGGAAAAATACACCATGAAGACATTACAAACCTAAACATGTTATGCATTTCACACAGGGGCATTCAATTTCATAAAAGAAACTTTATTAGATCTAAAATCCCACATTGACTTTGACACAGTGATAGTGGATGACTTCAATACCCACTGCCACAACTTCAGGTCAATCAGACAAAAACTGAGTAGAGAAACCCTGGAGTTAAATGATACCATAAATCAAATGAACCTGAAAGAACCTTCCACCAAACACCAAAGAGTGTTGTAGCGTGATGTTTTCCTCTGAAATGTCAGAATGTGAATGTGTACAGTTGGAACACAGCACAAGAAGCTTGACTGACAAATGAAGAAGCCAATAGAGTCAGCTACCTCTCCCAATCAACCCTGACTTGAGTTGTAAGTAGGGGGAGGGACTAAGAGGGGAGTGGAGAATTCTGGGGAGGAGACAGGCATTCGTGGTGGTGGGAGGCCATTTTGGCTGAAGTCAGCAAATTCTGCAGTTCTGGTGAAAATGTAAAATCCAGGGCGCAGCTTGACTAGGAGAATCCGTCCTTTTCCCCAATAACTGTCTTCTAAGTAAGCCCAAATAAACTCTGCTCTCCCAAACTGTGATTTGGTAAAATCGTACTTCATTCACTTGGTTGTTCTGAACTTAGTGGGGCAGAGCTGAATGCCATGCCTCACTGAGAGAAATTCTTAAGATAAGTATACTTTCTTCTCAGAAGCTCATAAAATTTTCCCCAAAATTGACCATATATTAGGACACAAAATAAAACTCCACAAATTTAGGAAAACTGAAATATCACCCTATCTCCTGACCATAAAGGAATAAAGCTAGATAGTCAACAATAAAAACGGGGAAAGTACACAAACTCATGGAAGCTAAACACATTACTGAATAAAGACTGGATCAAGGAAGACATCAAGGTAGAAAATTTTAAATTCCTAGAATTGAATGAAAATAAAACCTATGGGTTTTATTTGGTATGTGTCCCATACCAAAACCTATGGGATGTGTCTGTACCAAAAAATAAAAAATATTTCGTATAAATCAATGATGCACCCAAAGGCCATAGAAAACCAAGAACAAGTAACACCTAAAAAGAGTAGATGAGACGAGATAAATAAAATCAATGCTGAAATTAATGAAATGGAAAGAAGAAAACAATACAAAGAATAAATGAAACAAACATGTGGTTCTTTGAAGAATTAACAATATTGACAAACCTTTAGCCAAATTAACTAAAAGAAAGAAGGAGACTATACAAGTAACTTGGAGATGAAAGGGAACAATAGACCCTGAGGAAATTCAGAAAACAATAACAGCCCTAAAAAAAAAATATATATATATATATATACAAACATATATATATATATTCCACTAAACTAGAAAACTCTTAAAAGAAGTGGACAAATTTCTATTTTTATACAGCCTACCAAAAATTAATCAAAATTACATAAATAATTTAAACAGACCAATAACAACCAATAAGATAGACACAGTAACTAAAAATCTCCCAACTTAAAAGAGCCCAAGACCAGATGGATACAACACAGAATTCTATCAAATGGAAGAACTAATATCAATACTCTTCAAATCATTCCACAAAATAGAAAAGGAAGTCATGTCTCCAAATTCTTCCTGTGAATCCAGTATTACCCTGATACCAAAACCAAGCAAAGATTCAACAAAAATTTATACTCCGATCTTTCTGATAAACATAAATACAAAAATGGCAAATGCTGGCCGGGATGTAGAAAAAGGAGAATTCGTACCCGCTGCTCATGGGAGTGCACACTGCAGCAGTGATTATGGATGTCAGTGAGGAAATTCCTCAAAAAGCTAGATCGACCACAAGATCCAGCCATACCACTGTGAGCAGTGCTCCCCAAATTCTCTGTACCCTACTACAGAGGTACATGTTCATCCATGTTCATTGCTACACTTTTCATAATCGTCAGGAATTGGAAACACCTGAGATGTCCATCAAGTGATGAATGAATAATGAAAATGTGGTACATATATGGAAGATTACTCAGGTCCTAAATAGGAAATTAGCAGGTACATAGACAGAACTGAGTGAGGTGACCCAGACTCAGAAAGACAAACATCACTTTGAATTTGTAGATATGTGTGCTTCAAGTGGAAAATCCAGAGAGATCAGGAAACTAATAAACAGCCATAGGAGAGGGTAAAATGTGGTGATACAAAGGGAGAAAGGGGAACAGTAGCAAGGATTCGGTGTGATGGGGCAGGGGAGAGCAGGGCAGAAGAGGGAGTTTGTGGAGAAATAATAGCATTTAGGACCTTTGGAAAAAACTATATGGAAACCTATTACTGTAGACACTTCTTAAAGTATATACATATATATGACTGCAAGATATTAAAAGGAGTTACCTTCTAAGCGGGAGACAGTTCTCCTATCAGACAACATAGGCTTACAAAGTAAAAGCCCAATGCCAGAAACGAACTCCCCTCTTTTGAAGCTGTTGACAAAGGGTCCCATAGACCCTCAAAAAATCCTGGCCATTGACCCTTTTCTTGGCTACACACCATAACAGTAAGACCCTACTGAAACACTACATATACGAGCTGCAGAATAAACAAGGAGAAATCAAGCTGGTGCTGACTTCAAAGTCTCATCTCTACTGGCTAGCTTTCATAGTGAGAAGGGTGCTATGCATGCTACCTGAAGAGAAATTTAAGCATCAACCTTACCCATATGTGACTCCTGCAAGCTATAACTGGCTTGGCAAAATATGTCCAGTGGTGTAATAGCAGCCACTTTCCACTTCAATTTAAGGTCAGCTTCATAAGTCAGAGCCTATTGTTGACATTGCTCTCAGGCTTAGGAACCTGAGATTAGACAGGTCCCAGGCCACAGAGCCTAAAAGGAGTATTCTGATACATAGATATGGCATTAAACTGACTCTTAATGACTTATTGCTACCCCAATAGATTACTGCACCTCGCAGACCTCAGCAGAGGAGCTTCCTTGTACAGCAGACGGGAATTAACACAGAGAATTAGAAATGGCCAACGTGCAGAGAATAAGAGGCTGAAGAATATTTATCCCTTAACAGGGCACTAGTATCAAACTTTGACCTCCCAACACTCAGGGATCATTGGAGGAGAAGAGGCAGAAAGATTGTAAGAGCCAGAGATGGTGAATGACCACAAAGAAGCAGTTTTCCAGACAGATGGTCAATTACTCATATAATGGTGACAGCATGCCCAAGTCCCATATAAGCTTAAGCTAGACAAAATCCCACCACAGACATGGGGGAGCGGTTAAGAAACCCCAACCATACCTGAGAAACTGTTGGCAAACAATGGTTGCTAGGAAAGGGACAGGCAATCTCGTTTAAGAGTGGGATGAACTCACACTGAAGGGCAAGACAGAGAGAGAGAGACAGAGAGAGAAAGAGAGAAGATGAAATTAACTGGGCACTAGAAAGAGAGTGTGCAGATAGGGGAGGGGGTATAAATACAGTCAGAATATATTGCATGAAATTTGCAAACATTCAATTCAAAATTAAAAGTAAGGGGCTGGAGAGACGGCTCCGTGGTTAAGAGCACTAGCTGCTCTTGCAGAGGACCTGGTTCGAATCCCAGCACCCACATGACAATTAACAATTGTTCATAATTCCAGCTCCAGGGGATCTAATGTCCTCTTCTGACCTCCACAGGTACTGCATGACATAAGTACACCTACCTACATGCAGACAATACATTCATACACATAAAATAAAAATAACAAATAAAATATCTTTTAAAAATTAAAAATAAAAGAAAGACACAAGTCTATGCATTATACTCCGCCAGGAAGATGGAAGCTGTTCAGTTCATTCTATGTGGCTGGTACAACCTCATATGAAAACTGAACAAGGAAAACAGAGATGAAATGGGGATGGAGGGACAATTTTATTTAGGAGCAAACATACAAACATCCCACATAAAACATAAGAAAATCAAAACCAGCAGTTTATTAGTAACAGAAATGTAAGGCTTGTTCAAAATTAGAAAATCCATGTTCCTCAATAGACTAAAATCATCTCAACAAATGATCTTCACATGTTGAAATTTGATCAAATTTTAATATCCCTTTTTTTATTGAAACAGATAACAAACTTGATGTTTTTCTGCCCTGGGATCATAGAATACATCATACTTAGAATAAGTGAAATGAAGACACTCATAAGCAATAATGCGCTCAAGGCTCGCCCAGAGACAAAGAGAAGGAAACAAGAAACTCAGCCCTGAACAGAAAAAGACAATGCTATTAATATTTGCAATCGATGATGATCTACACCAAAAATCTACAGGAACCAAAACACTATTATAGTAAAATATGAGTTCATCTAAGGGAGTGATATAAAATCAGCACAGAAAATTAATTGCTTTTATATATCACAGGAATAACTAATCAGAATGTCTGTTTTTATAACCTTTTGAAAAATGGAAAGCAAAACTGGAAAATACCAGCCATGAGTTTCATAAGAAAAATTTCCAGCAGGGGCTGGAAAGATGGCTCTGTGGTTAAGAGCGCTTGATACTCTTTCAGAAGACCCAGGTTCAATTCCCAGCACCCACATGAGGCAGCTCACAGCAGCCAGTAATTCTAATTCCAGAAAATGTGAGCCTCCACAATTATCAGCATGCACATGAAGTACATACATACACTCAGTCACATACACACACACACACACACACACATAATAAAATAAGTAAAATTTTAATTAGAAAAGATAAATATCAGCCAAAGAAATGTGGAATACTTAAGAACATAAGTAATGTGTGGACTATAAAGCAGAGCTTGAACACAATTTTTTTTCTTTTCCAAGGCTAGGATTTGAACCCAGAGCCTTTTACATTTTAGACAAGCACTCCACCACTGAGCCGTTCCTAGCCCACATATCCAAAGTCCTATTTCTCTTACAATAGGACCAGACTTACATAGACAATGCCAAAACCAAAAACCCACCTTTGAGCCAAGTGCACTGTGCTTTAGAGATGTTAGTACTTTATTAGCAATTAAGGAAATGGAGATGTCTTTTCAGGAAGCACCCAGGGGCAGAAAGAAAGGTTGGTAAGCAGAAGACAAAACTTACAGGCTTGGAAAAGTGTCTCATTGTTGGCCCTGACCAAGGTGAGACCCAGAACCGGGAGATGAGGTCTCTCTCCCCACGCATGCCCCACAAAACCCTGGTGGCCGAGCAGACGGCACGGCACATTTAACACAGTAACTTTTTTTACTTCTTGCTCTTTATTCCTTTACTCAAAAGTCTCACCAGCTGTCAGCATCTCAAGGAAAATGTCAGCACTGTGTTGGCCTGCGCCTATGTGGAACCCAGTGGAGGACAGCGGCCCAAGAATCTCATCCAGCTGTGCTCCTGTGGGCACAGCTGGGGAAGTGGTGAAAGAAGGGAGCCCCTCACCCAGAGAAGAAGTCCAGAGTCAATCCTTCCCTCACCCTTCTGGGAACTAGATGCATACCCTTTCCCCGCCCACCCCAGTCCTCCTCTGGGACATCTCAGTAGGGCCAATATTATTATCTCCACCATTCAGAAGGAGCAGTGAAGAACCTGGCTTCCAGCCCTGCAGTCTACCCTCTGAGTGATCTTGAACAAGTTCCTTCTCTGGGTCTCAGTTTCTCCACATGCACAATGAGCCAGAAGGAATCAGATGAATCGCAATGGTCAGATATCCTCCAAAGTCCCTTTCAGCTCTAAGGGTCAAGAAAGTATGTCTGACTTCCTCTGAATGCCGCGCAGAAAGCCAGCTAAACATTAACAAATCCAAACGCGGGAACTACAGGAGACTACCAAACTCATCTCTTTACCCTCTTGTGGCCTCCACATACCAATCACTAGCATCTTGAAGCGGCCAGGTAAACCGGGAAGAGAAAGCCTCGATGAGTAATTTCCTGAAATGAATCCTCCCCCCTGCCCCGACCTTTTTTGATCACACATTTAAACTTATCAGAGACCTGTAAAGATGCATTTAAATTTTCTTCACTCTTTGTTCAACTCTGTAACTGTTTTCCCTTGCAGTAATCTCTTGGAGATGTATGCTTGACTCCATATTTGAAATCAACATTAGTAATAAGCAACTGACACTATACTATGTGCAATACATTTCATTGCCATTAAATTTGCCACATGTCCCATGGAGGAACGGAGACACCAGGATGACCTCTCCCAATCAGGGCGGGGTCAGAGTTCAGCCCCAGAGCCCACTTCCGGTCTGCGGCTCTCTGCTCTTTATCACTATATTCTTCTGAAGTCAAGACGTCTATCCAGTCTTCCATGGGGCTGATCCCAAGTGACTCCCTGAGCCCAAGTTTTCCTATTCCACATAGTTGGGACTGGGGTCCTGGAAACAGCTGCCTCTGGCTAGTGCTGATCTTGGGATCAAGTGTATAAAGAGAGCAGGAGCCAAGCCTGTCCTTGGACCTGAGGCACAGCCTCAGCAGCCCTCTTGGCCTTGACACGGAGATCCAGTGTTCTTGAACACTGTGTCCGTGGCACCACTGACAGAGAAAAGCCAAATGTTTTAACCACTTTTCTTCACTGCTGCCAGCTGGCTGCTCTCCCCGGGGACACTGAAGCTTAGCTTACAAGCTGGTGACGTCTCTGCTCGCCATCAGTGAGTGGCTCCAGCTTGGGGAAGAAGAACTGAATATTGCCTGGGGGACCTCAGAATCAGGGCTGGTAGACCTCAAGAGCCATGATTCCAGACGTTCCCAAGCTGCGGTGAGCTTGCATCACCTAGGAAGCTTGGTGAACACACTCAGGCTCAGCTTCACCACATATAGGAAAATGATGACTCCAAAACTGTGTCTGGGCCTGGGCATCTGAATCTCTAAGGACCACCCAGGCAATGCTGATGCACCCAGAGGTTTTAGAACAGTGATCTCAACACTACTGTATAAGATACAGACGCTTATGAGCTTAGATCCATATAAGTCCATGGCAAGTGCAAAATGCTGTAAATAAGAAGGACATTTATAATACAGCCCATCAAACATGCTAGTTTAGCAACACAGGGCACTACAGAACGTCTTTCTTCTCCCTTTGTGGCAGCATGAGTGACTAGGAGGCAGTGCTCTCAGCAGAGCGCACACCACTAGCTTGCAAAAAGTTCAAAATTGGATGAACTTGCTCCAAGAAACATCTGGGCACAAATGCTTAACCTGTATGGTGGAATGCATGAAGTCTAGTGAGGGAGGGACATGGGTTGGGGAGGAGATCTAAATTTGATTAAGAACTGTTGAATGAAATGTACAAAAGCTTAATAAAGATATTTTTTGAAGTTCAAAATTGAGCAAAGTATGCTTTTTACTGAAAGCATAGCACTCTCATGCCATCATAAAGTCAGGGACCAACTGTAATGATGTGGGACGTTCATTTAAATTACGGGGGGGGGATTTTACAGAGAGGAAGAGATCCAGAGAGGAGTTGGATTATATGCCAAACAAGAAAGAGAGAGAGACAGAGACAGAGACAGAGACAGAGAGAGAGGAAGGGAGAGGAAGAGAAAGAGAGAGAGAGGAGCCCATGTCTCCATTGGCCTGATGTAAGCTTCCTGTACATCATAAGATACATGTGGGTCAGTAACTAATTTGATTCTAGATGGTTGGTGCCACCCAAGGTTAAGCACCGAGTCCTAGAAACACCTGTTACCCCACAGAAGATCAGCCCCTAGGTGATGTCAGAGCTGCTGGTATGGTGACCACATTTTAAGTAACAAGAGTTCATATCCTTCTTAGCTTACCTCCTCCTTTTTAAATCTCAGTATCCCACCTCCATCAGACAAATGTTCTGAGGCCAGGTCAGAGCCCCCTTTTCTTATATCACTTGCTTTAGATCTCAGGGCAGACAGGAAGTCAAAGACAGAAAGCGTTCAAGGTTCTACATAGTCTCGGGCAAGTCACTTCCTTGTGGGGATGGGGATCCTATCTGTAAAGTTGAGACTCTACTGCTCACCTAACTTGATAGCTTCCAGGCTCTAGAATAACTGGTAGAGGTTTAAGGGGCAGAGTGAGAGTTGCCATCTGACTTTGCTGGATGTCTGTTGTCTTACGAAATCTTGAATTTCCACTAAACTACAACATAATGCTTCAATGTCACAGCTCCTCTGTCCCAGTCAAAGTGCTGACTTCTGAATGCCCCCAACAAACAATACAAGCTCCCTTAGGACCATTTCAGACAGTATCTGCATTATGTAGATAAGGAAATCAACCAGCAGAGGCCTTATACTTCTAGGAGTAGTCACGCATTGGAATGCGACTACTTTGGGAGTGTGCTGTGTCGCAAATGAAAGAAGAAAAACTTGTGCGTCTTCAATAAACAGGCTAAGGACCTTAGTAAAAGAATATTTTTTGCCTACTCCCTTGTCTCCAGAAGAACAGAAGTTCATGAGACTTGAAATAGAAAGCCAAAGGTCAGCAGGTAATCAGAAAGTGCTAAATAGAGTCTTCTATCCCACTGTGCAGTAGGTATGTGGGGAGCAACAAAATAAATGGACTTGGGAAATGTTTAGATGGAACCAGACATCTCTGTGAGTGAGCTTTACTAGGGATTTGTGAAAGTGAAAGGAACTGTCAAAATTAGCACCCCTCTGCCCAGGTTCCTTAGACCAGGGACTAAGTCATTTTCAAATCTATCTCCTCAGCAACTGACGCAGACTTGCTCTCTGGCCCACCACAGGTACTCAATACTTGTTTGATGAGTGTTGGTGATGGTGAAAGAAAGACTCAGACTGTCTTGAAGGAAGGGACAGAGTTTCCTAGGAGTTGTTGAAATATAGCCCCCATCTTTTCTTGTGTAGGCCACAAGCTGAATGATTGTTGCCTTTTTAAGTAGTTGGAAAAATAAGACTATTTCTTGACAGGCAAAAATGATACAGTATTCAAATCTCAGTGTCTGTGCTTAAAGATTTATTGGAAAACAGCTATACCCATTCGTTTTAATACTATAAATGACTGTTTTTTACAGAAGATAGTATGGCCCCAAAAGCCTAAAATCTTTATTATTAAACGGTTTATAGAAAAGGGTTATCAGAGGCTAGAGAGATGGCTCAGTGGTTAAGAGCACTGGCTGCTCTTGCAGAGAACCTGGATTTGGTTCCCAGCACCCACATAGTAGCTAACAACTGCCTGTAACTCCAGCTCCTGGGGAATCCAGTGCCCTTTTCTGACTTCTTCAAGTACTGAATGACACAGGTGCACCTACCTACATGCAGGCAAAACACTCAAACATATAAAGTAAACAAATAAAAAAATTGAAAAAGGGATGTCATCGTTTTCTAAACCTTTAAAATATATGAAAAGCTAAGAAAGTGAGTCTGAGAGTGGGTGGAATTAAATTGATAGAAAATTGTTTGTGCTATTTAACAAGTTTCATAGACTGAGTGAACCGAACAATAGAATTTAACATTCTTACAGTTCTGTAGGATGGAAGTCTAAGATCAAGGCACAAGGAGACCAGGGTGTGGTGACGGTTGACTCCCTAGGTTTCAGATGGACATCTGGTTATATACATGGCCTTGAAAAGCAGCATTCTTTTGTTGAAGATGCCCACAGATAGACACTTATTTGTCAGAGGTGTGTTTAAGTTTCAAGCATTAGGGCAGAGAATTGGAGATGATTGTTAGAGTCTACCGTCCCTGAGATGTCCAGAATTCATGACTCATACAAACTAGGAACCAACCAAAAAGACTATCCCAGGAGAATTCTCTAAAGTCTCTGGGACCTAAGATTATATTCTACCTGCTCCTCTTGTCCTGTTGAGAGTTTCCTTAGCTCTAATAAGTTAGAGAACTCCCGAAGGTCATTCACATATCTGTCCAGTAGGCACTGACACAGTTAAATCATGCCAGGGGATGAAGATTCTAATATTCTTTGTTAAACTCAGACAATAGCAATTGCTGACAAGACAAAATGACATTGCTATTGAAGATTATTTTCCTCGACCGTGTCTCTGTTAGTTCATTTTAACTTGTTTCTTCTTTGGAGCCACAGCAGCCTGATCTATCTGCAGTTGTAGCATTCCATATCAGAAGTTCCTATCAGCCATCCTAGCAGTAACATTTTCTTTTTGGTATCAGTGAGGACTTGATTGTGATGAGGCAGTATCCTGGCTTTGTAAGTTTAGTGATAAAGATTTAGTTGACATTAATGAACAAGGTAAAAATCATATAACATAAAGGGGCAGCCAGAAGCCTGAGCAGCAACCCAGCCACCATAGAGTAACCCCGAGGGATCAAAATACCTGTAGAGTAAGCCTTCATTCAGCACCAGAAAAGTGGGGCTGACAGTGTTCTTACCCCACAGGCTGGCCATTGGTACAGAGGAAGATAAAATGAACAAATAATTTTGCAAGTACTTGGGAAGTAACACATGAAAAGGATATTTTTTGTTGACCCTGCTTGCTTAGAAACAGCCTACATTATACTAACTGGTGGTGAAAATAAATACAGAATGAAACCTCAGTGAAGTGGGAGAGAATTGACCAGCATTAACGAGAGAGTCAACTAACCAGACTTTATCAAGAACATGATGATAGGAGAAATGCGCTCACTGAACTTCTCATCCTGTTCTCTTCTTTAATAACATATACAACAGTGCTCCATGTCAATCCATGCCCTCCATCATCAGCCTGAGATGTTTTTCATCTCTGAACTCACTTGAGATGGGAAAGGAACGTGATGGGCCCAAGTTCACCAGAGAGGCATTGGAGCTGTGGGACTGCAGTAACATTTCTCAACGCTTTTCTCGGTATTCCTTCTCCTGCCCTAGGGGATGAACATTAGGAGCATCAAGGATGAGGTGGGCGGGGGTGGGATTGAGACTCTTTGCTCAATCCAAGACTCAGGTGGATGTTAAAGCTGTTGGAAGGAAGTCTGAGGAAGGGTCACACAGTCACACAAGACGAGATGCTTCAAGTCCTTCACAGCTGCCTCTTCGCCAGCCACTAGGTCCACAAAACTGATTCCATTTCCTGTCTTGCCCTAAGGGATGTATTTTCCACACAAATTCCAGAGAGACGGTTCAAAATCCTGCAGTGGCTCCCAACACTGCTCAAAATTTCAGATGTTTTGCCAGGGTTCACAGGGCCCTTTGGTTTGACCTTGTGCTCCGGGTCTGCCCTCATCTCTCCCACTTCTCTCTAGACACACTCACCTCCCCCTCAACACACACACACACACACACACACACACACACACATGCCTCACTTCTCCTGGCTGTAGCAAGCATGCTTCTCTCTGAGGGTCTCTCGATCTTCCATGTCCTCTGCCTAGAATGTCATTTCCCCCAACAGATCTGTGGTTTGCTTCCTCCCTTTATCCTGTCCTCAACCTAGTTACGCCCTCTTCCAAGATGCCAGAGCATCCTCTCTAAAATGGCACACCCCATCCTTCTCAGTGCTTTCACTATAATTTGCTTTTATTTGTTTGCTTCTTGTCTGTCTTCCCTCCGGAATGGAAGCTCCGTGAGTGCGGGATTTTGCTTGCTGTATCTATTGGTACCCTTGAAGCATGAGGAGGTGTGTGGCAGAGTCAGTAAATATTGTTGAATGGATAAGTGCAATAAATGAGTTCTCTCTCTCTCTCTCTCTCTCTCTCTCTCTCCCGCTTCACACTAATACTAATTGCCAGACTTTCCCAGAACTGTCTGTGGGCTCCATACAGCCTTCAAGAAGACTGAGCCTGAGCCCCAGCATACCATTGGTGATGCTCAATATCATTTTAGGCCATCTCCATAGCAACCCTATGTGGTCAGCAGTCTGTGTCAGAAGCTCAAGGAAGCTAAACAAGGGGCCAAAGTGAAGCAGCCTCTGTTGTCTCAGGAACACAGCCCTGGTCTGGCATCTAGCTTCCGGACCGGAAGTACAGTCTAGGTTGGACTGGTTCTCTGGGGATTTCTTCATGACAGTGGCTTTCCTGAGCCAGTTTCTTACCTGCTTTCAGTTCCCAAAAGGTTCTTGCTAAGAGATTATGTTAACCCTGAGATTTTTTTTCAAAGCACAAAATGTACATAAACTTACTGTGTTCCAGTCCCATCATGCTGAGAGAAGGTGAATAAGCCATCTTGATCACTATAGACAACAGAAAGAAGAACCTCCAATAGTCAGCTTTTGTCTTCTCTCTGCTAAGGTCTGTATGCAGTAACTAACTGAAGCCTAGAAGCTGAAGCTGAACCATAGAATTTTTCTTTAGATTTTTGGTGACAGTGGTGGTTTGGGGTGGTTGTTTTTCTTTTTCAAATCAAGGCTTGCTCTGTAATCTAGATTGGCCTCAAACTCTAGATCTTCCTACCTGAAGCTCCCAATGAAAGGTTCATATCATACTGTGTAGCCCTCATCATAGAACTTTAAAATAAAACAGAAATATATGTCAAATGGCCTCTATACATGTCCATCTATCAGAATACACATTCCATACTATAAACAGGTCATTTCATATATTGTATAGAAACACCAGCCAAATGACTTCAGCCAGTCATAAGAGATTTTTAGAGTTCTCAAAAGCTTCAGGATCCTCATCTACAAAATGAGAAGTCACATCTCCAGGGAAGATGCCCTGAGATCCAAGGGCAAGTCTCCAGTCAGTCTCTAGTCATTTTTGGAACAGATTAGGTTAGCTTCTTTTTAAATATGTTATTGTTTTTATTTTATATGTTTGAGTATATAGCCTGCATGTGTGTAAGTTCACCCAAATTATGCAATGCCTGTGGAGTTCAGAAGAGGGTGGTGAATCCCCTGGAACTAGAGTTACAGACAGTTGTTGAAATGTGGGTGCTAGGAATTGAACCCAGGTCATCAGCAAGAGCAGCCAGTAGTCTTAACCACTGAGCCATCTCTCGAGCCCCCTAGGTTAACTCTTTCTACCTTCATTTTCTCTGTCATAAAGATGAGAAAACCAAATAATTACTAAGGATTCTGCTAGTTTCAAGCATCTGTAAAATGTCATCACGTTATTTAGTGAATTTGACAAACTTGCCAAACATTTTCTTTCTTATGCGGTAAGATATACAGTATACTATGCAGATCATCTTAATTAGTCGATCATATTGTATAATTTATACTACATACATTGCACTTAAGCAAAACATTGTGAGCATACATCTCAACACTGCATGACAATGTGTATCCCATTTAATAGAATCAACAGTTTCCTCCAGTGCAAGTCTGATGCTTAATTTGATTTTGACATCAATAAACAACGAGATTGTCAATTTTCTCATGATTACAGTGTTTTAGGCATCAGTTGCTTTGTAAAGTGAGTTTAGGGATCATTTACAACACTCCAGTCTGATCGAGAGAAGAAGATGCTATTTCAACAGTCTTGTCCTTTCCTGACGCCCACATCGGGCTCGATGTGTGAGGATGACGTGTTCAGCCTTAAGGGAGTAGCGGCAACCTCACAACCACAATCTCCACCTAGACCAAGGAGCAGCTTCCCAGCATCAAATCTCCACCGGAATGTGAGCTCCAGGAAGGATGCACTGAGTCTTTTTTGTTCCCTGCAAGGAGCTTAGCATATAGCAAGAGCTCAGTGAATATTCCTGAAAGAGAAGGAAAGAGGGGGTGAAACACATTCTCATGATGCCAGAGAGGCAAAACTGGAGGTTACACCCATAATCCTGAGATTGAGGGAGAAGGATTTCCATGAGTTCAAGGTCAGCATGGACTATGTGGTATGAGACCGGCCTGAGTTATATATCAAGACTTTTGTCTCAAAAAATAAAATAGAACAAAAATGCCAGAAAGACCCAGGGTAGGAGGGTTAAGATGACTGTTTGCTAGAGACATTGTAGAGAGAAGCTGGACATTCACTGGGGACCAGGGATCTTTAAGGTCTATTTGAATGCGGAGAAACTACTTAGGCCTGTAAGCAGGAGTGATAATGGAGCACAGAGGGCAGGCAAGGCATGTAAGTCCAAAGGGCTGGGAAGAGACATGGTGCTGCTGGTAAGCACACAGTAGTGCCTTCCTTCAGTGGAAACAAATCATCAGAGTTCAGCAGAGGGAGAGAAAAACATGCCATACACTACAGGCAGAGCCACGGAAAGCATCACAGCTTGACCTTTACACTTACTTCCTAAGGCTACCATCCCAAAGGACAACACACAAGGTGTCTTAAAACAATAAAAATTTATTCTTTTACAAATCTGGAAGGTAAAGTCTAAAACCAAGATGGCAGTTGGACCATGTTCCCTCCAAAAGATCTAGGTACAAGTCCTTCTTTGCATTTTCCTAGACCGTGGTAACTGCCAGAAACCCTTGGCATTCCATGGCTTACAGCTGCATCACCTCTTTTTGTCTGTTTTCATACAGCCATTTCCCCTTCTCTGGGTGTCTCCTTCTCTGTTCACATATTACCCTTCTTACTGGGATCCCCATCATGAGATTAAGGTCTAGCTTAATCCACTAACCTACTCTTTATTAACTAAGTATATCTGCAAAGACCCTATTTCCCCAAAAAATAAGTCATAGTCTGAGGATTGGAGCAGACCTAGAAGGTTGGAAACATAATGAACTCAATACGACCTCCAAGGACTCCAGTGGGACACTGTCCATGCTACATGAGAAGCTGACTGGATCTCATAGATAAGCCCCCCTAACATCTGCCCTCCCAGAGCTCCTAGCCTTCTGTCACTAATATGCTGGTATTATGGATCTCTCTCTCCCTCTCCCTGTCCTCTCTCTCTCTCTCTCTCTCTCTCTCTCTCTCTCTCTCTCTCTCTCTCACACACACACACACACACACACACACTTCAGTTACAAACAGGCAGTCTGATGGTTTTCCTCAGTTGTTGGGCAGGAGGGTCCTTGCTTGTGACCACAGGGCATGAAGATGCCTGAAGTCATGTGAAACCAAGAGAGGAAGACACAGATGCCAGCAGTCCTCTTACCTACTCCCTGGATGCTCCACAGGTCCCTTACAAGGTTGTCCTGGCCCCTGGCCACCCCCACAAAGAGCAGCCTTAGTCTCATCTATCTCTGCAGATGATACTCCCAGTAAACCTTGGGAGTGATTCATCAGATTCTGTGTGTGTGTGTGTGTGTGTGTGTGTGTGTGTGTAACCTATATGTATGCACATATTTGTGTATATAACATTACTCCCAGGACTACTTAAGCCTGAGATGATGCCCGGTAAAAGGAGAGAATAGGCAGAATTCGGATGGGAGGACCTGTCCTTCTCTGGGTAGCCAGTGGAATGCCGCTTTGTGGGCTCCATGTGATTAATATGAATTGCCTCTTCACTAAGAGATGAACAGACCTTAAAAGGTCAGCTAATGTACGATAATGGCTCCAACAAAATGAGGCCTATGAAAGGGGCCATAAAAGAAAGTGAGGTCAATGGTTAATGGTTATGCTGCTGAAAATCTAGGAGGCAGCTCTTAAGCCCAACATATTTCAACCAAGAAAACTCCATAACTCTCCCAACAACCCTGGGAGACAAAGTGGCAGGAATCATTCTCCCCACTTCACAGATGGAGACACAGATCCTTGGAGATCATAATTCAAAGTAGCAGAAATGACTCCCCCAAGGGCATCCAAAGGGCACCTTTGGTTTGAAGATAATAAAGATGAAGTCTATAAAAGGTGATGCACTGGAACAAGGTCACGCAGCTGGGAAGGTGTCAAGACAGAATTCAGAACTAAGTTTGGCTCTGAGTCCATGCCTCTTGACATGGTAGCATCTAATGGCGTGGTTTTGTGTCTCACCCAGTTCCCATCATTAATGGGTATTGAATGCATAAATGTTCTCAGCCTCCTTTCCTCTGCATTCCCCTGCCCTCCAAGAACCTTTCACTGCTCTCATCCAGTCACTTCTGGCTCTTGATCTAGGAAGGATGGGAGACCCCTGACCAGGCACTCACTAGAGGACAAGTCCTGACCTTGACTCTAAGGCCAGGCTGCATTCTTAAACTGGGTCAGAGCATTTGTTGTTTTGCACTAGCTCTGAATGCTGAACATCAAGAAAAAAGTGGGACACTTCAGAACCAGCCTTCCCCTGCGCCAGCAAAGTGCCATTCTTTCAGCTTCATTTGTACAGTACAAATGAGAAAGAGATAAATGTCCTGTTCCAGCAAGAGTCTATTAGTGCCTATGCATTGCACCAAGGGAAGACTGTGAAGCCGGACCATGTTAGGGACTGGAAGGAAAGCTGTATCCAAAATCTGAGCCTACGTTCCTTCTGGTGGGATTTCTGTATTGTGGACCAAGATGAAGATGCATCCAGCAAATTAGACATCTACAGTCAGCTGGATTTTTTTTAAGTGTGTATGTATGAGTGTGTGTGTGTGTGTGTGTGTGTGTGGTGCACACTATGTGACCCACTGAGTCCAAAAGAGGGTGTCAGATCCTCTGGAGCTGGAGGTATAGACAATTGTGAGCCAACTAATGTGGATGCTGGGAATCAAAGTTGAGTCCTCTGGAAGAGCAGTACACGCTCTTAACCACTTAGCCATCCCTCCAGCCCCAAGGCTTTTCTTTTTAATTAAATATTATTTTCACTGGGAAATCTTCTTCTTTGGGCTTTAACTTCCTCATCTATAACATCTGAAAACCTGTTGCATCAGTTGTGTTGTGAGTCAAACAAGAAAATGAAAGGAAATGCAGTTGTCCCACACTTGTTCACTATTCCTTACATATCGTATTCCCACAACGGTTATGCACCTAAGCAATCACATGCATGTTTAGGTATATAAATTCAAAGTGCAACATATTTATCTGATGTTGCTGCTCAGTGGAATAACCCTCTGAGATATAATAAAATGTTTCACCTTCCGCTTTAATAATTTTTCACTGAGTTATATAGAGCATCATACAGAAAGGCACTTGATGAATTTTTGCAAATCAAACTCACACTTAACTCTAGAAATCCAGATGAATGGACTACGAGACCCTTCGTCATTTCTTCTATTTTCTACCGTGCCCTAAGCCTAAAGGTGGCCATGGCTCTCACCTCTAACACTACAAATCAGCTCGCACTGCGGGCCAACTTTGATCAGTAGAATAATATGTGGCTCTTTATGTCCGACTTCTTTCGGCATCTTGTTGGTAGAACTCATCCACTGTTCTGAACGGCAGTGGTTCATTTGGTTTATATTGTTTATTTTGTTATTCTGTTCTTGTTATTTTGTTATTTTATGTTGCTTATTTTGTTTATATTTTTATTTTGTTTATATTGTTACATTGTTTATTATGTAAAGATATTTTGGCTTTCCCATTCATCTGCTGATGCCCACACAGGCTGTTCTCAGTCAGAGGCTAACACAAATAAGACTGCACAAACACAGCACTGTTCATGCCTCTGAAGAAATAGGTAGATTTTTTTTTCCAATATATATATAATCAGAAAAGGAATGCTGGGTCCTAGACTAGCTTTATCAGGCACCAACAAGCCATTTTCCAAAGCAATTGCTCTAGTCTGTACACTAACTACTGTGTGTGAAAGCTCCTGCTGTTCTGCACCCTCACCAACACTTAATTTTAGAATTAGTTTTTTTTTCATCTCTGTCATGGTGATAGATGTCGAATTATACCTAATCATTTTAATTGCAGTGTCCTGATGAGTGGCAAGAGAGAGCCTGACAACTTGTCCTCTGTGTACTTCCATTTGGATAGATATACTCTTTTGTGAGGTGACTGTTCCAGTCTTTCTCCCATTTGGGGGATTTGTTACTTGTCTATTTTTTCTTGGTATGAGTTCTTTATATGTTCTGTATATTATGTCATAAATATTTTCTCCCTCTCTGTGACTTGTCTTTTCACTCTCTTAATTCTTTGCCTTTGTGTGTGTGTGTATAAGTGTGTGAGTGGAGTGAGTGAGTCCACGTGAGATGTGAGGTGTATGTATGTGTTCCTGCTTGGTGGAAAGTGGTACCCAGCTGTTCTGTGCATCCATTTGTACCTCCTGATAGAAGATGATGCTGAACATCTTCCCATGTGTTTAACTGGTTATTTGTATATATTCTTTTAAGAAAAGTCTATTCATATTCTTGGTATGAATTTTAATTATTTTTAATATTTTAGTTACTTTGTGCATATGAGTGTATTGCCTGCACGCATATAAGTGCATGTGCCGCACAATGCCCAAGCAGGTGACAAGAAGTCAGATCCCCTGGAACTGGAATTATTCCTGGTTGTCAACTGCCATGTGGGTTCCAGAAATTGAACCCAGGTCCTCTGTAAGAGCAAGCAGTACTCTTAACCTCTGAACCATCTCTCCAGCCCATTTTAATTATTATTATTATTAAAGTACAAGAGGGATAAGACGTTTTCAGAACAGACTGACCTCTGTATCTTTGCTAAGAGTTGTGAATAATTTTTCCAATTTGTTATTTCCTTATTTTCCCTAACCAGCTATTTTATCATGAGTTTCTTATAAAATGGCTTTTGTTTGTTTGTTTGTATAGGGGTGGAAATTGTCCTGTTGTTTGTTATTGCTTTGTTTATTAGGGGTAGAGCTACAGCAAGATTGAAACAGGAACACAGCCTCTTCTAACATCAGTGTCCTCCACCAGACTGGTACATGTGTTACCACTGATGAGTTTATTCTGGCGCATGATCATCACCTGAAGTCCACAGCCCACTGTAAGGTTTGCTCCTATACTTTTGTTGAGCCAGTGTCAGTGGGTTGTGACACACCTAAGTGTGGCAGCACGGGGAGTGTAGGCTGGGGTTAAGCATTTACCATTTCCTAGACAGCTATGCTCAGAACAAACCCAGTAGGTCAGGCTCTGGTTAGCAGGTTTCCTCCAAACCCAGAGTTTTCTAAGGCAACAGTGCACTAGTGTATTTCAAAGTGACTCCTCTTCCCTCTCCCTGGAAGTACCAGTCAGTCCAGCTCTGAAATTCATTGTGAGAACTTCACTGGGTCACTAGAAGTAAAACTGACAACCAAAAAATGTGCTCCCCTCATCATCACCAAGTCCCCAGAGATTTTACACTCAAACGTGTCCACAGAGATCTTCCAGTAACTGGTCAATTGCAGGTCAGATGTGTGTGTGTGTGTATGAGTATATTGCCTACATGTGCATAAATCCAACCCATGTCGTGCAATGCCAGAGGAGATCAGAAGAGGATGTTGGATCCCTTGGATCTGGAGTTATGAATGGTTGTTAGCTGCCACGTGGGTGCTAGGAATAGAACCCAGGTCCTCTGTAGATGTTCTTAATCACTGAGCCATCTTTCCAGCCCCTGCAGGTCATATTTTTTTCCCCAAAGTCCTGGTTCCTGAAGATCTCTATGAGTTTCTGTTATGGTGAGCTGTAATTCTCTGGACTTGCTGGTCCTCAGCACTGAAAGCAATGATTTGTTCCATGATTTAATTTCTCTTAGGACCAAAGAAGACCTGTTGATTCTTTTCATTCATTCAGTTTTACTTGTTGTTAGCATGGAGTGGGAACCTCCAGTTTCCTACAAAAGGAGAGTAGGGATGTGGAGAGCAAGCTATCGAGATTCACATATGAAAGTCAGTTGACAAAAAAGACTGAAAACCCTTCCTCACTGTGGCTACATGTAACCAGCAGAACATGTTTGGGAAAAAGCCCTCCATATACAACTAGGAGAGAAGATAGGCGTTTTTAAATGATATGCCAAGGTCATTAAACACAGAGCCCAGCACATTTGAACATGTGCCGTCCCCAGCTCACTGACCCACTCCCATTCTTAGAGGTGCCTTTCCTTTTCTTAATAAACTGCCTTTCCTTTTCTTAACAAACTCTCTATTTCCATTACTAACTACTTGTCTCTGCTTTGTCCTGAGATACAAGAACCCGGAAATCTCAGCTGGTACCTTCAAGTCAGATCCATGCATATAACACTACTTTGTAAAATATGTGTTGTCAATCTTTTCTTGAATGTCTTTTAGATTCTGACAGAATTAGAAAGTTCTCTTCCTTCCTAATGGTATAAACAATTATCCCAAGTTATTTTTATATGCTTTAATAGTTATATGTAGCATTCAAATCTTTGTTGACTTGGAAATATTTCCAAGTGGCTACCCAAATATTCCTATAGTTTGGGATGTTATCTTTATCATATTATGAATCATGATAGTATTCATATCTATTTTCTATTTTGTTTCCAAAGGGTGTCTATTTATTCACTACACCTATCTTGCTTTATTAGCTTGTCTATGTCTTTATCACTGATAAGACTAATCTTCGCTCATCTTTGCATTTTTTTTTCGCTATTCTAATTTATTTACCTTTTCAAGTGAGCTTTACAATAATCTTCTCTGATGTACAGTCATGTCATCCACCAACAGTGACAATACTGCTCTGTGATTGAAACTGCTTCACTGTCAATTTCTTTCTTTTGTCTATCTGAACTCGAGTTCACCTAGTATAATTTTCAATAATAGCAGACAATAATGGACACTGTTGACTTGCTCTTAAGTGTAATTAGAATGTCACAGTTTCCCCAGTAACTATGAGAGAGATATGCTCTACCACGTTAAGAAAGCAGCCGTCTATTTCCACCTGGTTACGGGTTTTAATCAAAGCTGGAACTCTGTGTTCTTTAGAAGCTGGGGCAAGATTTCCTGGGTACCATCCTCGGCCCATGTTTTTTTGAAAGTTACTGTTTCTGTTCACTTGCTCCAGTTCTTATTTGGAAATGAGTTTATTTAGATAATTCACCTTTCCTAAAGTTATTATTGATCATTTTATGGCTTTTTTTCCTGGGTAAAATCCATATCATCTAGATTTTTGCATCTGCTTAAAACGGAACCAGGTGATCTCTGAGAGGTTTTTCATTGCCTTCGCCTTCCTTCTCCCTTTTAGCTTCCCGTTGTGTGAATGCGTTTTCAGCTTCCTTCATTGTATCATCTAATGAGACTGAGACTCACTTACTGGCACCATCAGTCTGGTTTCTAGTTAGTTTCCACTTCTGTCATTACTAATGATTTTCTTCTGGCATCTTTCAATTTATTTCGGTATCTTTTTCTAATTTTTTAACACAGTGTTTAATTTGTTTTTCCAGCTTTCTTCAGTTGGGTTATTGGAGGCAGCAGTTCTAATGAGGAGACAGAAATTGGGTAGGTAGTAAGCATAAATTTACTTTCTCTTCTTCCTGTCTCTTTTCCCAAGGCCTGGACATGTTCTCCCCAGTGTCTGGGCTTTCTCACTCTTTTCCTGGAGCTAACCCATCTATCAGTGCTGCCACTCACGGATAGCGTGGGGTTCTCTCTTCCTCTCCTCCATCTTCCTCCTCTGAGCAGCTGCCAAGATTTACAGCTTGCCCATCCTGTTAATTTTTTTTCTCTCAAACCATAATAAAATTGTTCTCGAGTTTCTTTTCAAGTCTATTTTTGAAATGTTTTTATTAACAAAACTAAGAACCCACAAAAGGGAGCCTCAGTTTTTCCAGTAACAGTTTTTTTTTTTCACTGTGTATGTCTTAAACTGTGTCTTAACTTCCTTAGGGTGCTATAAGGAAATACAACAGGCCTAGTTGCTTAAACAGCAGAAATGTATTGTCTCACATTTCTGGAAGCTAGGATCAAGGTACCAGCAGGAATGATAACCTCCAACCCACCATGAAAAAGAATCTATACCACACCCCTTTGACATTTCTTAGTTTCTGCCTTCATTTTCTCATGGTTATTATAAAGCTATTTCCTCTGAATTGAAACATTCCTACCTGCAAAGAAGAGGAAATTCACAAAGACTCAAGAAACCCATGAAACTTAGAAGGTTCCTGCGTTCTCCAAGGTTATGAAAGCAGTAAACAGCTGCTGGGGGAGGATACGAGACTGCTGGGGCTGCCTGAAAGTGTGGCAGGGACCTCCGAGGACGAAGCTTACATGAGTTATCACCCACACTCCTGTGTGTAACACCTCACCCATGATTCTGTAAGCACTATCAACTAGGCTTGGGTAGAATTAGTTCTTTGATCTGTTGTTGATACCACATCTGGGGTGAACAGACATCTGTTCTTACTTCCCAGGAAAAGTCATACAATGGTTCTCTCTGTCTCTGTCTGTCTCTCGGTCTCTCTATTCTCTCTCTCTCTCTCTCTCTCTCTCTCTCTCTCTCTCTCTCTCTTTCGTGTGTGTGTTAAGTTTTCCCTTTTTATAAGAACACCAGCCAAACTGAATTACCCACTCCAAACCTCATTTTATCTTGATCACCCTATCTCCAAATAAGGCCATTCTAAGGTAGAGGGGATCTTGCACACACAAATTTGGAGATGGAGACACATAATGGGCTGTATCCCACAAATTCTGATAAAGAATGCTTTTGAATTGTTATCTCCTAAAACAGTCTTCCCCTTCTCCGTTTCTATTTCTTCTCTTACAGTTATTTAAGAGACACAGCCTTTAAATTTCCATATGGATGAAGATTTGTTTTCTGTGATAATCAGTATCTAATTTTAGTAAATTGCAGATATATATGATATATCTGCATTATATCTACTTTTCAGAAGTTATTGAAGATTCTCTGTGTATGTCATACGTGTACAGATGTGCACATCAAAGGACAGACATTGATGTCAGTCAGGGGTCTTCTGCTACCATTCTCCATCTTATTTTTTCAATATTTTATTTATTATTTTTATGTGTATGTGTGTATTGCCTGTGTGTATGTAAGAAGATAGACCCCTGTCATGCAATGCCTTCAGAAGTCAGAAGAGAGCTTCAGACCCCTTGGAACTGGAGTTACGGACAGTTGTTAGGCATCTGGGGGAGGCTGGGAACCGAACCCAGGTCTTCTGCAAGAACAGCCAACGCTCTTAACCACTGTGCCATCTTTTGAGATTTCAACGTTATTTTTCAAGCAGGATTCCCTCACTGAACCTGAAACTCACCAACTGGCTAGACTAGCGGACCAACAAGGTGCTGGGGTGCTCCAGCCTCCACTTCCAGACTATAGACACATGCCACCCGCCTTGACTTCTGGAGAAGTCACTCAGGGCCTCAGGCTTGCACAGCAAGCAGTTTACCCACTGAGCCATCTCCCCAGTCCCTCTTTAATTCTTCATAAATTAAAGCAATCTTTGTGTATGAATGTTCTCACAGCTTTTGAAAAACAATCATATTATTTAAATGTGCTGGGCTGTATCTGCCTAGTCCTTCAGCCTCTCATAACTCATGCTTTATAACTGTGGGTGCAGTTCTGTTTGCCACACGGATACTGACTAATGTCTTCGCTGAATTACACCCATTACATAGAATGTGACTCTTCCCCTGATTTAATGATCTTTGTCCTAAGGTCCATATTATCTATTCAGAGTTCACCCTGCTTCCTGAGTACATATCCCTAGTGTGGACTTCACACTCATTCCTTCTGAATCTCCTTGAGTAGCTCTTAGATGTAACATACAATTGAAGTTGTTTTTCAGTCCGTTCCCAAATTCATTTTTATCTTAATAAAGTTTATGTCTATTAACAAGTAAAATATAGTTCATCTTTGTTCTATTGTGGGATCTGTGATATGTACCTGGTCTTTTAAATTTTCATTATTTATTTCTCATTGAGTGAATACCAGTGTCCCCATCTCCCCAATTCATATACTGAAATACATACACATCACACATAAATATATACACTACACCACACCCACATACACATGCACACAGATAACACACATACACACAGTATACAACATGCATGTACATACACAGTGCACAACACACACACGCGCACAGCACCCGTACCTGCGATATACAACACACATGCATATACAACACACACACTGGGGGCACCAGGAAGGAGAGACTTTGGGACATAACTGGGTCACAAGGGATGTGCCCTTGTGAATGGGATTAGTGCCCTTCCACAGGAGAGCGCCCTTGCCCCTCCCACCAGGTGAGGGTACAGTGTTGGTGATTTGCAACCTGGAAAAGAGCGCTCACCAACCTAACCATGCTGGCGTTCTGACTTTGCACTTTCGAAACCTTGAAAAGTAAATTTCTCTTGTTTATAAACTTCCCAGTGTGGTGCTTGTTATAGCAGCCTGAACTAAGATATCAGTCTCTACTTTCCTCTGTGTGGTTATTCTGACAGCAACGTTTGTAATTTTGTTCTTTATGAGTGTAGAATTATTTTAGTATTTTTAGCTCTGTTTCTTAGGACCTTCTGAGAAGCAGTAGTGAGTAATTATTGTTTGTTCTTTCCCTTGTAATGCTTTGTAGTTTCTCCACATAGTTTAGAAATGAGGTCACCACTGATACTCAATAAACACCGATTCGCTGTTCTGCTTTTCTATACACAAAACAAAAGGCACGCATGATGTTATGAAAAAGGTCTCTCCCCTCATCTTTCCAGGTAGTCCAGGTTGTCTAGGCTCAGGAGTTAAGTGCACTGACTGTTCTTCCGGGAAACCCGGGTTGGATTCCCAGCACCCACACACACATGCATGAAGAATAGGTGACTGTCTCTTGGTAATGACAGATATGCTTTGTACCCTGCATGTTAAATTAGATAACTTAGACACTACTAGTTTCCCCAGGCTATCAACTTGAGTCATCCTTCACTCTCCCTGTCCCTGTTCCTAGCCAGTCAATAAGGCCTGTAGACTGCGCACTGCATCGTCTCCCACTGGTTCTCATTTCCAGCACCCAAGCACCACCTCTATCGCCTCCTGTCCCAACGACTGCAATAAACCCCTACATGTTCTCTTGTCTCCACAACAAGGAAACCCATTCTCGGCTCTTGCCAGAGTGATCTTCCCGAAGCAAAGCTCTGAGTAGATCATTTCCTTGCTCATAATCTTACTGGCTTCTTACTACCCTCAAGGCCTAAACTCAAATGCTATTTAAAGTGTTCCTTACCTCCCCTAAGTTCTCTCTCTTGCTCTCTCTCTTCCTAATGTATTCGCAGTCTGGCTCACTTAGAAATTGTTTACTGGGATATCTCATCCTCCACATTGACCTATCTCTGCTCTTCTAGATCTTACCTATAGAGATGATGGAAATTTCTACTTTAAGCTACACTGAAACTGTCTTATGCAAGGGAGTTCAGAATTATATGGAGCATCACTTATGTAAAAGTATCTGATTAAATCAATAAAACAGTCAATAATTCCCTCTGATGTTTTCCTAGTCCCAGGATATTTAAATGTGCTGACAACTGACTATTTAAAATTGAAATGCTCCATCAAGGAGCAGGGAAGGAGGCAGTTTCTTCAGGCCAGCAGGCTCAACCTCTGAACTGGACATGGAAGGGGCCCAGT
This sequence comes from Eospalax fontanierii, assembly GCA_035773235.1. Classification (NCBI taxonomy): domain Eukaryota; kingdom Metazoa; phylum Chordata; class Mammalia; order Rodentia; family Spalacidae; genus Eospalax; species Eospalax fontanierii. The sequence goes on from CM069552.1 coordinate 15,098,324, forward strand.
TGGAGCTCAGCTTGGTTCTCTTCCTCCCCTTTGTGAAGCTGTCTGACATGCTTTTGAACAGCAAAGGGGCGATGAGTTCTGTGCCGTGCCAAAGGGAAGGGACCCATTATAGTCGGCACCAGGCACTGTACTGGATATGTGCCATTTGGTTGTCCAGTTGACACTGCTGCTAGCTCTGCGAGGGAGGCATGCTAATTATTTCTTTCCGTTTTCAGACAAGATGATCCAGAGATGAATGAGTTCTGAAGGTCACAGTGCTGGGATTCCAAAGCAAATGCGACTCTGAACCACCAGTCCTTACTGAGATCACTCACAGCCAAGTAACGACAGTTGGACCAGTTCCTGGGAAAATGCTATAGTATGCCTTTGTAGAGGGTCTACATACCTGTGGCTCACCCCTCACCAATGGAGTGAGTCTGAGAGTCTGAGAACGGCACTCACAAAGGACTCTGTCCCCATCCTCACTGACAGAGTGCTTTTCTCCATTCATATCTGGAGACAAGACTCAGAAAGAGACTCTCAGTCATGATCGGTATCTGACTTGAGATTTTCCTTTCCATCATCAACACCACTCCCAGTTCTCAGCCATACCGCCCTTTGCCATTTTTATGCTACATGATTTGCTGAATCTCATGTTTGCATGCCTAGTCCTTAAAGCTAGACTACAAAGCTAGGTAATGCTAATCTGTTCTTTCAAGAAATGAGATCATCACAAGACTATGACAAAGATATAGGTGTACACGACAAGGAGTGAACTCTCAGGGTCAAAAGATTCACCCTACCACACCATTCAACCAAGAGGTACTTATTTCTTACTTCCCTGCATCAGTAACAGCATAAAATGAGAGCTAGTCATGCCCTAGGCAGGGTATTTCAATAGCCAAGATATTTCAGTCATGTTCCAGAATGGATAAGCTCAACCGGAGGAGAAAAGGAAGTTTTAATTTATTGAATACTCTCTACATTCTAAGCTAAGTAAGCCCACTGATAAACATACACAACTGTGCAAGATCCTCTCGACTGTGTTGGGTCCTCTCAAAACTCTCATTTTTCATATCTAAAGACTAAAGTCCAGAAGAATTAAAATAACTTGGCAAAAGCCACGTCGTTAGGAAACAAAAGAGCTAGGATTCAATGCGGACGCAACCACCAAACCCATGTCCAAACTATTAGAAATAAGTTCCATAAGTGCCACATTACTGAGGCATGAAGAAGTCTCCCATGCAGAAGCGTAGGAGGGAATGGAGACCAGCTTCACACAGAAGGGAGCAAATGAGCTGGGTCTTGATGCTTGGGTAGAAGGCCACCAGGCGTTTAAGTTGGTAGAAAACTTAGGTATAATGACCAGATGAAAGAAAAGGTAAAGAGAGGGTGTGGGCATTGCTGTGTAGAGAACACAGCCCGGAGCAACAGGAAATGAAGAAGAAGGAAAGCACCACATGACAGAGGTGATGGAAAGTCCCATCATCAGACAAGGGAACTTAAGCCTTTTCTCTAGAGACTGAGGAGTCCTAAGCAAAGTGTAGTCTGGTTGAACTTGAGATCTGAAAAGAGCGATTTGGTGGAAGAGTGGAGAAGTCTGGCTTGAGTGTGCCAGCCAAGGGTCTAAGCACAAATGTTTTCAGGACCAGCAGAACTGAGGATGGAGCTCAAGGACTTGCACAAACTCAGAGTGCATGCAAAGCCGTACAACCATCCCTGCTGAAGGATGGCAGGCCCCAGAGAACACAACCAAGGACATAGGTGTTTTTTTTTTAGTCTTTAATTTTGAAAAGAAATCTTGGCTTTTAATGTCTAGCATTCCTTTGATCTTTGCTATTCCCAATACATCTGAACTCCAGAATTAAATACTAAGTTTTCCTCCTGCTGTATATGAACTCTTACTGACGTGCATGAGAGATAGGACAGATGGTGCAGGATCTGCTTGAGTATTTAAAAACTGCTTGTCAATTTATGGCACAGATATAGACACATTTGTGTTCCGCACAAACACATGTGTACAGCTACACATATATGAATACACATGAATGCAAATACATATTTGTATATAGATGTGTGCGTGCACACAGAGGCAGCTGCTGCCATCACTGCTCCACAAACACTCCATTCTCAGAGTCACCAGAACCCCCGGGAGCCTTGGGTTTCTGCGCATCTTACACCATGGGTTTGAAACAGAGAAGCCATTTGCAACCTGTGGTCAAATGCAAGTCTCCTCTCTGAGACATCTTCCCAATGCCAAAGAATTGAATCATACAGGTTTAGATCTGAAATGAAAAGGCCAGTGTTTAGTGGTTTGATCCTCCAAAAGCATAAGACAAACAGGGAGAATGGCTTAGCAACCGTTCAAGGTCAGCTCTCTGCTCTTACTTACAAACTGCCCTGCCATCTTGTTGTTTGGATCTCTCTCGCTCTCTCTCGTTCTTGCTCTTGCCCTCGCTCTCTCTCATTTTCTCTGACTAGTTTCCTGAGTGCAAAATGCACAATCCTTCACGTGGCTCCGATTCGATTCCTCGTCTACTGTTCAATTTTCTCCCACCGGAAATGTTCCATTTCTTCTCACTAGACAGTTCTTCTCAAGAAAAGCTGCAAATACTCATGTAGTATTATTTAATTATTGAACGCATTTGCAGTCAATTTCCTGGACCTAAAAGAGAGAGAACCAGGGTCCCTGAGTGCCGGAAAGTACTCTCCAAGAAGCCAATACTTCTCACCTTACCTACCAGCCTGGCCCTCAGGGGGGATAAAATCTAATGGTTCTTTCATCACCTGCCCCTACAATTCACCATTCTAATTTATTGAACTTGTCTGAGGGCCTAGTGCTCCAGTCAGACAAGGTTTCTAGCTAGATACTTTGAAAATTCTAGATAACATTGCTAACTCGTAGAAGCCTGTTTTATACTATGGCACCAGTCAGTAATTCAAGGACCCTTTCTCTGATCTGCCTTTGTGGGTATCTTCACGGATTATTAACAAAAGTTTGTGCCTCAAATAATTTAATAAAAGTGTTCCAAAAACTTGCTTACTTACCTATGGGGTCAATACCCAACAACAAACACACACACACACATACACACATGCACACACCCACGCATGCATACATGCAGGGACACATGAATAGTTGCATTCCTGGAATGGGTAGATTAATACAACGGAATAGTTATCATAATGAGTAGATTAATCCAGCAGAATAGTCATCATATACCTACTGTGTGTAAGACACTGGTCGGAAGTAAGGATAAACAACTTTGTCTACTTTGCGAATAAAGTTTTATTGAAACAACCCTATCGTTCATCTACACATGGGCTATAGCTGCTTTCACACTAAAATGACACAGCTAGGTGCTGATAAGAGAAACCTCATAGGCCCAAACCAGTAATGACTTTATTTCTGGGACTGGAGTTGGATATCAGGTACTTTCCAGGAAGATTTTGGCTACTGGTTCTCATGGTGTTCAGTACAATGCAGACGGCCCCTAAAATCTGTTATCTGTCTTTGGATCTCTCACCAAAGCTCCAAAATCAGTTCCAACACATTCTGGACATCTCTACATGCTGCCCCAACATTGTGTGATATGCTTATATGAACCTCTTTTCCTACAGTGTCTCTTGTTCTTTTAAGGTATCCTAGTCACTAAATCCTGGGTCTTGGTCACATGGGAGCCTCCATGGATCTTTCCTTCATGCACATGAAACAGTCATGAACGCCTCCTATGTATCCTCTAAAACCTTCGCCTCTCCCCAGCCTTGCTGTCACAATGACCTTTGTCACCTGCATGGACCGCTGCAGAAGTTCCCCTGTTCCACCTGTGGAGTCCTTTCACTGGGAGGACATAAGAAACAGTCAAGCTGAGACACAAAGGGAGCACAACCTGCCCAACAGGACTTGCAGCTCCAATAACAGGGCAGTCATCATCTATCTGTTCACCTACTCCACGACCCAGGCACAGCTCCGGTGACTGACATTTGTTAGTCTCTTGATCCTCATAATAAACCTTGAAGGTGGATCCTCTATCAAGCTACTGATGGATAAAGTGAGGTTTGATGAAACTGAGAAATGAGCCCAAGGGCATAGCAAGCCAGGCTGGGAGTGGAGCTGAGAGGCAGACCCAGGCAGGGGCTGGAGCCAATGCTCTTAACCACACATTTGTGCTGGCTCGGCTGTTCTAAGCTTTATTTATACTGCCAGAGTCACCAACACAGAAGCCAAAGTCAGCTCAGATGACAACATCCTCACAGGCTGGGCCACTTGTCAACAGAGTGTAGAGAATTCTCCTCAGCGGATCTCACGCTGGGATGCCAGGCCTCTCCTCCACTGTCAGGAGTGAGGGCCAAGGCTCCTTACATTGTGGAGTTATGTTGTTTGTAGAGAACAGGATTTGAGGATCTGAGCTAGGGCAATGCCTGCGCCTCAGCAGGCTTCCTCCTGCATTGGTCTGAGATGAAATCCATTACTGAGCTGCCTCTCTGCTCCAGGATCTGTCACTCTCCGAGCTTTTATCATGAATAGCAACACACTTAAATATTCAGCAAGCACCCTGCAGAGTGCTAAATATCGAAAGCACATACAAAAGGTCATGCTTTCAAGCCCCTGCCCCCTCCCTAGAACTTGTAAGAGTACCCCAAAGCTGTACTCTTAATAAAATAGGATTTTAAAATGTAGGCTTTTCTTGTCGAGTTTTGCAGCACTAACTTTCTCTAGTCTTTGTTGGGTAAAATCAGAAGGTAAGAGCAAGTAAAATGACAGTCGATTCAATTCATCTGAACCAAATATATTGAGTTTGCTCTATGTCATTTGTCCTTGGCATTGAAAGGGACAAACAGGAGTACCAAATAACTCCTACCTTCAAGTTTTCACGTGAGCAGTGGGATAAATTATGTTTACATAAATCCGACACTATTGTGTCATTCTGTTTGTTACTATAACAAAATACTGGAGAATTGGAACTTTATAAGGAAAATAAATTTGTTTAGCTCACAGTTTGGGGGGTTGAGAGTGCAAGATAGGATGATTCCATCGTTTTAGCCTCAAGTGAGGGTCCCTGTGGCACATCGTAATATGGCAGATGTCTTTGTGGAAGAAAACAAGAGAGCAGTCACATGCTGAGGCAGCCGTCTTACTCTTTTATAATAACTTACTCTCAGAGGAATTCACACATGATCTTCCAACGCAAATCCCCTTTGGGGACAGTTTCTCCCAATGACCTCTTAAAGAGTCCATCACCTTTTTACATCTCCCCAATACCGACCAGGTTTCTAAGACTTCAGCCCTTATGGCACTGAAACAGCTCTACTAGTTCCCACAAAAGAGGGAAGCAACAGTCAGTGTCACTCACTGGGTCCAGCTGGGTGCTGGGCACTGTGTTTAATGCTGTCAGCCTTCTGACACCTCATTTAATTCTTAGTAGAACCGTGCAAGGCGCATATTAGCTTCATATTACAAATGAGAGAACTAAGGCCACTCAAAGAGATTAAATAATCTTCCTTATAAAAAGAAAACTAGAATTTAATCCTAAATTATTCAGACCCCCAAATCCACAATTTTGCCCCAAAGAGTAAAAAAAAATGTTAATGAGGATAATTTGGTCCAGTACATGTCAAACACGGGGAAGAGAATGGCTGAATAACCAGAGACAGGACAGGCAGGATAGGTGATGGGGATAGAGGGGCTGGAGTGGCCATTGGTCTCGGGAAGCCAGGGTTTCCACTAGGGATTGAGGAGGTGCTATAGGTAATGACCACAGTCGTAACTTCCCCCCAATATATGACATTTTAGCACATGAGAATAGCCTTAGAAATTTCTACCTTTGGGAACTGGAGAGATGGCTCAGCAATCAAGAGCTCTGAACCCGGATTCAGTTCCCAACACCTACACGCTGACTCCAAACCGTCATCCTTAAGTTCAGTTCCAAGGGGTCTGATGCCCTGTCCTGACCTCTGGAGGCGCTGCACACACATGGAACACTTACAGACAGACAGGCGAACCATTCACACACATAAAATTTTTAAAACTTTAAAATGTCCCCCCAAATTAAAGAAATCTCTTTTTCTGAATTTAAATAAAATGTATTTTACTTATTATTTTTATTTTATGTGTATGAGTGTATTGCCTGCATGTGCGTAAGTGTACCTGTGTCATGCAGTGCCCATGGAGGTCAGAAGAGGGTGTTGGATCCTCTGGAACTGAAGTTAAAGATGGTTGTTAGCTGCCATGTGGGTGCTGGGAATCAAACCAAGGTCTTCTGCAAGAGCAGCAAGTGCTCTTAACCGCTGAGCCATCTCTCCAGTCCCAGTTTTCTCTGATTTTTAAACCAAATCATGCCTATCTCCCTCAAGAATACTTCTATAATCTTTACAGCACAACAGAGCTTTAAGCAATGTCGGACTGAGCAAACATCAACTTCCAGGGCAGAGCACTCGTCCTTGGATCTGCTCTTTATGCTCTGGTGATGGTGACAGCAGGGACTCCGCAGACACTAGCTAATCTCTCCTCCCTCTGAGAGGGTAGCTGTTGCCTTGCATCTCTGCCTCATCAAAGGAGACCCAAAGCAGTTTGTGGGCATTCTACTGGGACTGGTATGCGGCATGTTGCTTTAACGGAGTGTTTGAAGTTCAGCCTTCAGAAAGTTGCTGCCATTTGCTCCACTTTATCATAGTCAGCGATTCAAAGCATCAGCCCCAAGAAAGAACAGAATCCAGAATCCGAAGCATGCTTATTGGATGAGAAGAGAGAGATAAGGAGTAGGCAGGAGGAAGGTTGTAAATGAAAGCCAAATCGTGCTTTTAGTAATAATAATATACATTTCCAATTGTTTAGAGATGGTGTCTTATGGACAAGAAGGCTCAAGGTTACTAGAAGGGAATGATCATGATGGACCCGGCAAATTTCCAGAAGTTTGTAGGATGATGTGCAAGGGTAACCTCAAAGATCGAAGAACTCAGATCAGGAACTCCCAGCAGGAAGGAACAAGAGAGATCAGCTTCTTATTTTAAAGCTGGAGAAGCTGAAGGCCAGGGATTGCAAAGACTTAACCGAGGTCACACAGATGGAGCGATAGGACAAGCTCTAGATCATCCATTTCCAGCCCACTCTGTAAACCTGATGTCCTCTAGGAGAATGCACTAGTAAGGATTTAAGAGGTCAGAAAGCAACCGTGGGAAGGTTACCAGGATGATAAACAGTGTGAAGTGGGCTTTGAAGATCACATAGGATGCAATGGGCAGACAGCAGAGGACACTGCATAGAAGAGGGGATGCCCTCTACCTGCCCAGAATATGCCCAGCCTGGCATCTCAGGAGCCGAAAAAGAAGTAAGCAGATTCTTGCAGTGAAAAATTGCCACAACAATAAAATTAAATCCCCCTTCCCGGAAGAAACATAAGCCCTTACCGAGACAAGAAATCTAAATCCTTGTGCCCTGGTTAAGAGTTTTAAGAAACCAACAAGCTCCTTGAAAGGTTGAAGAGGGAGAGAAAGGGCGGGGAGTAGGGGGAGAACCTCCTGCCTCCCACCTCAAGGGAAGAATGTTTCCTGCTGGCAGCTATAAACAGTTATGAAGCACCCTAAGGGCTTCACCCTGGCAGGGCATCCAGGCCAGGGGACAGAATGGGAGAGACAGAATCCAGCACCCCTGCAGCTTTATTCATCCTCAGGCAGCCTGAGTCACCTCCCGAAGCATGCCCAGCTCACTGGCCTATTGCCAAGCTCCCTCAGCCAGAAGGGAATGAAGGCTCTAAAACAATGCGGTAAAGGCAGCGGCTAACACCAGAGAGGCATTGCTAAGATGAGACCAGATGAAAAGCACAGAACCCATGCCCAGCACAGGAGGATGCCATGCATGTAAAGCATGCATAGGCGGAATTAACATTGAAAAGACGAAGGAAGGAGGTTATGAATAGTTGGCGGGATGACGGGTGGTTTTCGCTTCTTTTTTAACAATCCTCATTATAATCACATGTGACTTAAATAATAAAGGCATTTGCAATACTTTTTTCCAGCCCTGCTTACATTTCTGTCCAATTCATGCCCAGTGCGCTGGATCAGTAAAAGACGTAGGAGAGATTCTTCTACAACATTCACCCTAATCCTCCAACTCTCGATCTCATTTTATAGCCTGCTTTACCTTGCTCAAACTTAATTCCTTAACCATTATCTCAAGCTACTGCTTCTCTCCCTCCTCCTTATCGCCACTTCTCCAAAACATAGAAGATATTAGAGCTGCTCACAGTGTCCCACAGTGCATCGGGTTACCCGATGAGAGAAAGTGCTTGCAGATAGGTTGTCCTCATGGATAATATACTTGCAATAATTTTTTTTTCAGTGCTAAGGCTCTGTGCATGCTTGGTAGGCTGGACTGTCTCTGAAGACTGCCATTGTCAATGTTTTAGAAGCTTCCCTGCATCTAGGCTGGCCTTTTTGATCTATTTGACCAACAATATGCAATGGTATGCAAGGACTTCCAAGGCTAGGTAATAAGAAGCTTGCAGCTCACTCTTGACTTTCTTGGAATGCTCACGGACCGATATTTCCTTTGGGAACTTGGCTGCCATTCTATGAAAACTCCAAGCCACATGGAGAGGCCAAGTGTAGTAACTAGTCCAGTCCAGTTGACAAGCGTCAGTAATCCAACAGCTGATATGGACTACAGGTGGCATGGGTTCCTCTTGGATATCCGCCCAGCCAAGCCTTCAGATGATGCCATCCCTGGCTGCCATATGACTAAAACCACAGGAGACACCTCAAGCAAAAACACCCAGCTGAGTTCGGTCTTTCCACAGAACCAAGAGAGGCAATGCCTTGGGGTTTTAAGACATTCTACTTGGAGGTTGTTTCTAATGTAAGTTGATTAGGAGAATGTTCTAAAAGACGTTCTTAAAAGTAGAATGATAAAAGAATTTCCATTTCTGTGGTCCTGGATTTGATGAAAGATTCTAGAAAGTGTTACTTCTCTGTTTGATCGTTTACTTAATCTTTCATTCATTAATTTACACCTCTGTTGAAGGCACTGTGCCAGATGCCATGGCGAAAGCAAAGTAGGTCAGAGCAAGGCCATGCAAAACTGCATCATCGAAACAAGAGAAAGCTCTACCATTGATTGGAAGTCTCCAAAAGAACTGTAAGTAGCAGGATGAGCTGGGAAGGCTTTCTTGCCTTCTTTCTTGCCCAGATTTCTTGCAGCTCTCCTTAAGCGACAGTCTTCTAGGATGCTTTAGGACTACGTTCCCAGAGGCCAGGCCCATAATGCTCTACATTCCTCGCTACAGACTAGTCACCAATTGTTCCAAACTGCAAGCTCATTGCTTTACAGACAGCAGAAACTTGAGAAGTCAGAAATCTTGTCTAAATAAATCTCTAAGGAATTCAAAGTGCACATTTTTCTGTGCATAAAGTGCAGTCCCGATGTATTCAGGAACTGTGTGGAGCCCACACATCCACCACCCATGAACTCTGATGGACCCATGAAACCATTTAGGTGGGAGAGCTCAGGCAAAGCTCAGAGCTAATGGGTGAAAAAAATCAATCCCTTTTCAACCTCTAGGGAGAGGCAAAAGTCAGAGCTGGACAATGGTCACAGGTATTGTTCCCAAAACTTTAGCTGACTTGAGTGTCTAGCTTTGCTGGTAACTTGTAGAAATCAACCTCCTCAGAAAGCCATTCTACTCTACACAATAAGCCATCTTTATTTCATCGGGGATGCTTTAAATCTAAAACGTTACGATTCAGAGAGATGAATAAAAGGTGAAACTTGAACTGAATCTCTCACATATTCCATCATTTTCAAGCCCAGTCATGAAATTCACAAGGAGTTCAAATGGTCTTAATGTTTTTCTGGTGCTGAGCATAGACCAAGAGTGAGGACAAACCTCAGATCACCATGAGGCTGCTTTTCCCCTTGGGCATCTGAGAATATGGTTTCCAGTTTCCACTGGGAATCCCATTTCTGAGGTCAAGCAACATTAGTGCACACTGAAATGTAATACATGTTGATTTAGCCTTGCCCATAAAACATGGTCATCATTCACTACAAAAGGGGGAACTTCAGATTTCCTTCTCTCTCTGCTGCAGAATGCAATGTAACTTCATTTCTCTGCACCATAAATTCATTTCAAAGAGTTGGAAGAAGAATGTTCAGCTTTCCATCAATATTTAATTAGCTCACTGAGAGCCTGCATTTTACTCTACACAAGAAGCCATGAAGCTCATGACACACTGACTTACCAGCTCTCTGACGTAAGTTAAGCATTCTCAGCTTTTAATTTGAGGAGACAACAGCAGTTTTAGTTACGATCACAAGAAACTTCACAAGAATGCAGGTCTCGGGATCCTAGGCTTGAGTACTGGCTTCCGCCTTCCTATCTACCAACAAGGTCTTGCCGACTCCAGGATTGAGATCTAGAAAGGACATCATGAGCTTGCAGCAGGCTGTGAGCAGCCCATCCAGCCTGGATAGCGACACTCTCTACACCACCAACCACCTCTCTCTCTTGCACAGCCTTCATCTAGGATTCATAGATGAAGATGATGGCATGGTCCCCAACCCCTCATTATCTCTGACTTTCAGGGATTCGGGTTGAAGTGAGATCTTTGGACCCTCCACCTTGTGATGTACATCTTGATACATGCTGTCTTCCTTTCTCCTTTGAGCTGGGGAGTTTGGCTAATCAAAAGAAAAACCTAATTGGGGGACAGGAATGTAGCTCAGAAGGGCAGCCCAATGCTTTGTTCCAAAAGTCAAGAGAGGCAAGACAGCGTGGACAAGGAAGCACAGCAGCTGGTTTGAATCCCAGCTCTGCCACATATGGTCAGTGTGAGTGAGGCAGGCCCCCAACATCGCTGTTCACGGGGTCCCTCATCTGTAGACAGGGAGAGGGACAGTGCTTACCACAGGGTCTGCTATTTTGTTGTCACAGGGGTAAAGTTTCTGTGGCTACCAAGATGGCCGTGAAGTTGATTTCATAGCCACTGACCTTCTTGAAGACTTTGAATAACCAAAAAGAATAACCTTTTTTAGCTCTTCTCTGGGGAATTACACAAGTCGCAGACAGCTCCTCCTGAGTCAGGAAACAGAAGTAACGCAGTATTGGACCTACTAGACACAGACCAGGGCAAAGAACTCTGCTTCCAAACCCAGCCTGACTCGAATCTGCTTGTAACCCTGCAGAGCCTGCCCTGTATGTCTCCCTGGTCCTTCCCACACTAGCACTATCACGCTAAGACTCAGAACCCGACTCATGGAAATACACTGACCTCACAGCTGCCCTTTGGAAACTGGGATGCACAGCATCCTGACTTCTCTGCAACTGGATCTGTAGTCTCTTGCAGAGTGGGGTCTTTCCAGGTCAGAGCTGCCTCAGATCATGCTTGCCTCTGCCTCTGATAAGACAGGGTGTTTCCTGTACATCCTCCTAATTTCCAGACCACCCCCTCACTCTCATCATCCCGGGTTTATAGAACCTTCTGGAACCCCACAGATCACAGCTATGGATCACATTCCCTTTGCTTTTAGAAAGCTTAGGTCTTTTCATGGGAAACTCTGACACAAAACTATACTTACTCTAGTGCTCTTACCACAGTAACAACACGTATTTTCTACGTTATATCAATTCCCTGAACTGTCAAGGATGCTTGAGAGGAATCAAATGTTTTCCGTGGATGGTGTGATCACACCCCCCGCCTCTCTCTCTCTCTCTCTCTCTCTCTCACACACACACACACACACACACACACACACTTTTCTCTTTAAATCACTGCATAGTGAAAGTCAGGAAATATAGAACGTTGGAATGTAAGAAGAGAATTTTATATACACTTACTCACCCGTCCTTCCTTTGGGTTGAAACTGTGGCCTTACGATCCAACTGAGTCCTAATTCTTATCTTCATCAAGATGAATAAAGGATTTGGTCATCCGTGTTCAATCACCAGCTTTGCTAAACGGGAGCAAAGGAGAAGGAAGCCTACTTCAGGGCTCCCCTTGCACTCCTGGTTCAGCAGTAATTAGTGGGGATAGATAAGGACAAACGGACGTCCACACTGACACACGAATGTAAATGTCTTATGCAGGGAGCATCCCTGAATTTCAGACAGTTGAGTGATAGTTTTCCCATACCATGAGCTCTCGTCAAATGTCTCCTGACTTATCAATGTTGTCTTCCACCTTTTAAGTTCCCCTGGAGGATAAATCCAATGGAAAAGAACAACATGGTTTTTACTTCATCAGATGTGGTTGCTATAGAACTAGAACACTTTGAAAAACGCATAAACACGAGGACTAGAGAGATGACTCAGTAGTTCGATTCTTAGTGCCCACATGGTAGCTAACAATCATCTGTAACTCCAGTTCCAGAGGATCTGACGCCCTCTTCTGACTTCAGTGGACATTGCATGACACAGGTACACCTACCTACATGTAGGCAATACACTCATACACATAAAAAGTAAAAATAATAAAATATTTTTTTGCAAAAAGAAATATAAGCATGAGCATTAATTTTGAATTCTCATAAATGCCATATTTTAAAATGGCTATTATTTCTAACTCAGAAATATCAATCTCAGATATAAAATTAGATGATCTGGTCACCAAGCCCTAGCTTTCTGTGACTATCCATCCAAAGCAGTTGCTATTACTTTGTAGATGTTCCTAGGTATCTTGAGAATCTCTTGAAAGCTATCAATTACTCTCTGTAAAAATGCACCCATAACAACATTTGCTTATAGTGTACAAGTCTAAAATTCCCAGAACCTGCTCATGAACTTCCTCCTACCTCTACCCATGAGATCTATACCCCAGAGTGGCTACCCCTGAGTTGGTTCTAAGCCACGGTATTAGCTTAAATACTGTGCTTTTCTCTCCCTAGATTTTGATGACATTAGGGTTTTAGTAAAATCTCTTCCTAACAAAGTGGTAGCCTCGACTCTGAGATATAGTAATGTTTGGCATCAAAAGCCAAATACAGATTTTCCTTATTTACTGCTCTAGCAAAGATTTCTCCCAATTTAATGAAACATGACCTTTGTTTTGCTCTCTACCTTCTCTACCTTGGAGCCTATTTATTTTTATCCTATAACCAAGAAAAAGAAAAGAGAAAATTTAAAAAGACTAGCAAAGTCTTGTTGTTCTTCACAAAAATCCATGATTTCATTTTCCCTAATTGAGGGGTTAATTCTTCCTTCTCTTTTGATCAAAATATTTAGAAATTTCCACATGCATTTCTAATCAACTGTGTGAAATATGGGTGTATTTACTTAAACCTTCTCATTAAAGACTCCCTTGTGACTTAACCCCTCTTACCTTTGGTACAAACCTCCACCACCTCCACTCTCAGTGGGAACAATGTGCCCTTAATAGACCCACGCAGGAGTGTTAAACAGATATTCTCTCTGCGTTAGGCTGGAAGTCCTCAAGTCTAATATCCAAAACAGTTATTAGATATTCAAGTTGGATGAAACAGAAAATGAAGTTGTTTCTCTAATTAGCAGAAACAAGCCTGATACCAATGCAGGATTGCCATGAGGATAAAGGGCACAGAGTTTGTGAAGTACCTGGCTCAGCATTGCCACATGGCTGCTGTTAGAAAGTCTCTAAGTGAACTGGATGTGGTGGCACAAACAGGAGAATCCAAAATTCCAGGCCTGCCTGAGCCACATAACTTAGTGAGGGCAGCCTGGGCTACATATGGAAACCCTGTCTCAAAAGCAAAAGGAAAAAAAGGCAAAGAAATGAAGGGAAGGGAAGGAGGAAGGGGATGGAAGGGAGAGAAGAGAAAGGGGGAAGAAAGGAAAAGAGGGAGAGATAGAGAGAGTGTAAGGGAGAGAAGGAAGAAGAGAGAAAAGAAGGAGGAGACGAAGAAGAAAAAGGAGAAAGAGAAGGGGAAGGACTGGGAGGCAAAAGTCTCACTCTGGCGCAGTGGTACCATGGACAGCTCCTCGAGGCTAACCATGTTGGAGAAAGCCTTCCGTCCACCCGCTACGCCTCAGGTGACCCTGCTCTACTGATGACTCTGGTTCTAGAAAGGACCTTGACCACTTCTTGCTTTCCTGTGTCTGTGAGAGCATTCTGCTCTCCACTGCATCAGATGTCATTCAACATGAGACTCATCAAAGGGCTCTGAGTTCTCGGGGTCCCGATGGACTAGATACAAAGGTTTCCCTTGAGTGTTTCTTCAGCTGCGAAGTCCCTAGTCAACTGTCCTTTCTAAATCTCTTCGTGGGGATGACAGGACCTTACAGCTCTTTGTAACTCTGGCTCCTTACTATATTCCCTGACTAGCCTTTCTTCCCAGATGCAATGTCTGCCCTTTCTCTGTGACTTCCTTGGCCTGGTATGTGGGTTTCAGGACACTCTTTTACTACATTCAGGACAGCCAGCTCTCACAAGTGAAAATACCAGCCAAGGCACTATCTTTCTAAAAAAGCACTGACTAAATGTTAGCAGGCATCTCCGTCAAAACGGGGCAGGAGCTGTGAGGGGGGCTGAACAAACATGTAGATGTGCTCTTTGATGACAGCCATCAGCTGCTCAAGTCCCTGCCACAGGCTGTTCCACATGGCTGCCCACACAAACACACGTGTCTGTGCCCTATGCTCCTCCCACTCACCGTTACCTAGACACAGACCTCGTCACCTCATGCCCTACCACAAGTGACCATACAGGCAGGCACTATAACTTTGTTCCTGAGAAAATATATGTCAAAATCAGAATGTCATGAATTCAGTGTTGCTTTGTAGCTGGTTGGTGTTAGAATTAAGTGCCTTCTTTTTCATTTCCAGTTGAAGTTTGTCATGGCCATCTGACTTGAACAGCTCTCAGCATTTCATTTTCAACTGCTCTGCCTTCTGTCAAACTAGTGCTGTCTGATTTGGGAAGCTTCGTTGTTGTTTGTCAACTTCCTCCTCAGGTAGGACTTAGGACTTCCTCTGTGGACAGTGCTTTTCTTCTCACCTTTTCGCTCCACTTTCAAACTTGTTTACAAAAAAAAAAAAAAAGATGAGGATGGCCTGCAGGAAAATTGCTGCAAATTCAAGGTCAGCCTGGAATACATCATGAATTCGAGGTCAGCTGGAGTTATAACCTGTAGAACTGTCTCAAAAAGAAAAGAAACAAACAAAACTAAAGGAAAGAAAGAAGGAAAGCAACCAGATGAGAGTTTGCTAAATTTTATCGAAATATGCATAGCCATACTTAAATCCTTGTAGTTCTGTGTTTTGGCTTTGTTTTTAAAGATTTGTTTTATTTTTTACTTATGTATATACATCTGTGTATGTGTGTGTGTGTGTGCAGATTTCACAGGAGACAGAATAAGGCATGGGACACTTCTGGAGCTGGAGTTACAAGCAGCTATGATCCACCCAGTGTGGGTGCTGGGAACTAAACTTGGGTCCTTAAAAGGAGCATCAAGTGATCTTAACCTTTAAGCCATCTCTCTTGCCCTTTTCCATAAAATATTTTCATTAATTCTTTGAGAATTTTATACATGCATACAGTTGATCTAATCAACTGTGTGAAATACGGGTGTATTTACTTAAACCTTCTCATTAAAGACTCCCTTGTGACTTAACCCCTCTTACCTTTGGTACAAACCTCCACCACCTCCACTCTCAGTGGGAACAATGTGCCCTTAATAGACCCACGCAGGAGTGTTAAACAGATATTCTCTCTGCGTTAGGCTGGAAGTCCTCAAGTCTAATATCCAAAGCAGTTATTAGATATTCAAGTTGGATGAAACAGAAAATGAAGTTGTTTCTCTAATCTCCTTCCCAGATCCACCCTTTACCCACACACACACTTTTGTGTTCTTTCTTGAATGATTCTTCACTGCTTATAAAATATATACTGATACCTCCTCACTTGGTACTAAATATTGTTCTTGATAATACTTCAACCAATCTCCCTGCTATTTTTCCCAAAAAAAGCTCTATGTATATGCTGGATTAATAATTTCTTACATTTTTTTGTACCTTTATCTGTCTTCCTCTGTATTCTAGAATGATCAGCCTGTTCCCTCCCAATTATTGAAGGCTATTGCAAACTCCATTCCTTTGTATAATCTTTGCTAAACTGCAATGAAGGTTAAGCAGGGCCTGGTGGCTCGGGCCTGTAATTCCAGTTACTCCAGGGGCTAAGGCTGGAGGATACATAGGCTTGCCTGGACTACACTGAGCTCAAGGCTAGCCCAGGCAACTTAGTGAAATTGTGTTAGTTTTCTCATTGCTGTGAACAAACACCTGGCAAAAGCAACTTAAGAAAGGAAGTATTTACTCTGGCTCATAGCTGGAGAAGATCCAGACCATGATGGGGAAACCACGGCAACTGGAACGTGAGGTGGCTGGTCACACTGAGTCCACAGTCAGAAAGCAACAAGTGACGAATGCTGCTGCTCAGCTCACTTTCTCTTTATTCAATCTGGACCCCAGCCCACGGAATAGTGCTTCCTATAGGTAAAGTGAATCTTCCTACCTGAATTAACCCAACCTACAAGGTCCCCAACAGACAACGCCCAAATGTTTTCCTCCGAAGTGATCCAGATTCTGTCAAAGTGACAACCAAGCTTAACCATCAGGAGCTATGAAAGTAGTTCAGTCTGTAAAGTGTTTACCACACAGACATGAGGACATAAGTTCGATCCCCAGCATCCATATAAAAAGTTAGGCATGGGTGGCCCACACTTGGAATCCCAGCACTGGGAAGGCAGAGATAGACAGATTACTGGGGCTTACTGATCAGCTAGTCTAGCCTAGTCCGCAAACTCCAGATCCCAGTGAGAGACCCTGTCTCAGGACATAAGATGGACAGCTTATAAGAAATGACATCTGTGGTTGAGCTCTGGCTTCTGAGCATGCAACACACACACACACACACACACACACACACACAAGATTTACTATCACAGAGACTCTGTCTCAAAATAAAGAGTAGAAACAGGACAGGGCTAAGGATGCAGCTTAGTGGGAGTACTCTTAACTAGCATGTATGAGGTCTTGATTAAATCCCCAAAGCTAACATTTAATAAGCATTTAAAATATGCCGGGCACTGAACTAAGCACATTACTGGTATTACATGCCATTTATTGCTGACAAAAAGCTCATTACTTCTATATTTCACAGGTAAGGAAACAGAGCTTTAAGAAGTTGAGTTTCTTGCCTGAGATAGGGGAACTACAAAGCAATAAAACAAAACTCAGAGGCAGGCAGCCTCAGTCCTGGGGCCTTGCCTTTAAGCACCTTCCTGTGCTGTTACACTCAAGGCCAAGCACCTGACAGGCTGTCACAGCGCCTGTCACCATGTCCCGATCTCGGTCACCATTATCATCCACGTATCTGTCTCTCTCTTTCGCTCTGAGTGCTGAGTCCATTACCAACTTTGCCCTTTGTATCTGCATTCATCTGTATCAGTGGCCAGAATCTTTAGTGAGGGAACTTCACTAAGGGCAAGGACTTTCAGCATAGACATGATGGCTGAAGAAAGAAACTTGCTCTGCCCTCAGAGATCTGTGACCAGGACAAGAAACTGGCCAAAAGTCATTCTCATTCTAACACTCTTTTGTCGATGGGAAAATGTCGGCTTGCTCTGTACAGATAGTCAAGAAATTACCATCTGTTTATCCAAGCAAAGTCCAGAGCCCATGGATATCCTTTACTTTTATTGTTACTGTGACAAAATACTAGATAAAAAACAACTTAAGGGAGAAGAGCTCATAGTTCGAGGGGATGCAATCCATCACGGGGGCAAAGGTATGGGGTAGGTGTCTCCGTGTCAGTAATTGTGCAGTGGGGACTCCTTGTTCCCTCACGTCATGGCACAGTAGGAGGCGGAGAGCAGAAGGGAAGCAGAGCTGGTCTGTAAAACTTTACAGCTTGCCCCTAGGAACCTGTCACTTCCTCTAGCAAGATTCTACCTTCGAAAAGTTCCATAATCTTCCATAACAGTGACACCAGCTGAGGACCAGGTATTCAAACTCACAAGCAAAGAGGGGACATTTCTCATTCAAACCACAATACCAGCCACAAAGGACTGCATTTGCCATTCCCAACCAGCTCTCCTCTCCACCCTGTGCAAAGAGGCTGTGATCGGATAATAGCAAATGCACTCAGAGAGCAAGAGTCACAATGTGGTTGACCTCAGAAGAAAATGTGTGGCCTGAGGGAGGCCAGCCAAGCCTCAGGCTGAGGCAGAGCTGCCTAGAAACAGGAATAAGAGTGAAGCCTCAAAAGGAGAAGTACCCACCAATGAGACAGCTTCACACTGCCACCATGCCAGGCAACATCCCAGTATCTACTAGTTGGGTGATTTGAAAGACTTGCAAACAAGAGACTCTTCTCAAGAGTGTGGCAAGGGATGGGAAAGTCATTGGGGTTGTGTTAGGTCTTTGTATTGGGTAATGACGGAACCTGAAAACAGAGGCTGGGGGTCAGAAGTGACCTTCAGAGACGGGGCATGCCAGCCCAGGGAAACCTCTCTTAGGCCACCTCTCTCATTCATTTCTCCTTAGACTTCCCCTGAGCCAGGCCTAATCAAAGAAGGCAGGGAAGCTCACTGATTCTGTCCATAGAGACTAAGCACAGGGCCAGAGAAAGATAGCCAAGTTGGAGTAATGGTCTTGCTGAAGTGGCCTGTTAACAAAGCACAGATTCTCAGAGCACTTTATAGACTGAATTTTGTCCCCAGGCCAGGCAGATACAAATGCTAAATTCGTAACTCCAATCTGACTGCTTTTGGAAGGTAGGTAAAGTTAAATGAGGTCATAAAAGTGGGGCTTAAACCATATGACTGGTGCTATTATAAGAAAAGGAATAAAAGACTATGGAGTTGGCTCACTAGATAAAGTGCTTACTTAGAAAGCATGAGGACCTGAGTTCAGATCCTCAGCATCACATTAAAAAAATGGTTGTGTCCATCTGGAACCATAGTTCAGAGGGGAAGAAAGGCAGATCCCCATAGCTCAGTGTCCAGCCAGTCTATCTATTAGGTCAGGTTCAGTAAAGAGACCCTGGTTCAAAAGATAAGATGAAGAGTGATCAAGGAATGGCCAAATCAACCTCTCACCTCCACATACACATACCTATGCACATGTGTGTGTGCGTGTGTGTGACAGACATACAGACCTGGGAGAAAGAGGCCATATTCACAGCAAAGGAAGTGTCAGGAGCCCATACCTGCTGGCTTCTTGATCTTGGACTTTCAGCCTTCAGAACTCTGAGAATACACTCTGCTGCTTAAGCCACATAGTCTACAGCATTTTGTTATGTTAGCCCTCGCAGGCTAACATAAAGCAAGAGGAAATCCTAGGAACTGTCTCACTTAATACTTAGCTCACACAGTGAAGCAGAGTGATGTGCCTTTCCTAATTCCTGTGATTTCACTTCAACATGGCTATAAAACTTCTCATAACAGCCAGAAACTATAAACCTTAGGTCATGAATTAAATCCAGCTTCGTTGGTGTGTTTGGAAGATTTGTATCTAGTTTATTATTATTAATATTATTACTAATCATTATCATTAGTACAGTGCAAAGGATTAAACTGAGGGCCTTTCTCATGCCAGACAAATACTCTACCACTGAAGTATATCCCAGCCCCTGGACCACATTTTAACTAAATTAGTTCCTATCTCTGAAAATTCTGAAGACATATTAGCTTTCCATCTTGTGATAAAATATCTGAGATAATCAACTTAAAAGGAAGAAAGGTTTATTCTGGTTTATGGTCTCAGAGGTTTCAATCCATGGCTGGTTGGTTGCATTGTTTAGGGGCCTGTGGCAAGGCAGTATATCACAGCAGGAAGCATATGGTAGAATAAAGCTGCTCACTTCAAGGTGTCAGGAAGCAAAGTCAGAGAGAGAAGGAGCCAGGGTCTTCACAGCCTGCTCAAGGGCACATTCCTGGTGACTTGACTTCCAGTAGGCTCAGTCCCCCAAAGGTCCTACAATCCTCTTATTATTGTCACAGGCTGTAGACCAGGCCATTACACTTGAGCTGGGAGGGGGGTGCACTTCAGATCCAAACAATAGCAGATTTCATACTGATATTCAGATGTTCAATTTCTCTGTAAAAATAACTGGCAACTCTGTGCCCACACCATCCTGCATGTCTGCAAAAAGCCTGAACCGTCACTGTTTGTTTCCAGGATTGTGTTGCAACCAGGCCAATGTCATGTCTACTTAACTCATTTAGTTATTGTTTAGTCCCAATAAGTACTTCAGTGATCAACATTTAGGCCAAAATACTTACCAAAGGGCACACACAGCTACTGATATCTAACTAATATGCTGCCCTTCCCAAAAAATCAAGGCAGTCAATATTTAGGGGCTCCAAGACTTTGGGAACAAGAAGAAATATAACATCAATTCAAGGTTGTTCAAGTTAAGTATTTTTAAAGAAATCCATGCCTGACAAGTGTGAAGCGTCGTCCAGGAGCCTGACTATGTGTATGATACAACTAAAGAAAGAATATATTAACAGATACAGTAGACTGAATGCTTATGATCTATCCCTCACATTCATATGCTGAAATTTAATTCCATGTGTGATGGTATTAGAAGGTGAGGCATATGAGGTTATGAGGAGAAGACTTGGCAGGGGCTAGCAACCTTATTTCTTAAATCCCCTGAGAGTCCCTTCACTCGTCATACCAAATGACAGCATAGTTTTGAAAACATAGCTGTCTGTGAACCAGAAGGTAGACTCACCAGATATGCTGAGTCTTGATCAAAACATCTGAGCTTCCAGTGATAGGAAATAGATTTCCCAGTGGATGGCATTCTATTATAGCCTTGCAAATGGGCCACAACAACCATAACATTTTAGAAATTAAAGTGGTGTCAGAAGCAAACCTGCTATCCTCACCAGGCTCGGTGGTGCATGACTTATAGTCTCAGCACCTGAAAAGGCTGAAACCAGAGGATCGTGAGTTCAAGACCAGGCTAAATCACGCAGAACAAGACCCCATCTAAAAATAAAATAAAAAGCACTCTCGAGGCAGAGAGGGCTATAGTTGGACACAGCTGCATCATGCCCAAGATGTATAACCCGGGAATGTATAAAGCACATCTATCAACAATTTGAATGACTTCAAGTTACTTACTCTGGGTTCATGCTTGCCAAACGACCTCCCTCACCCAACGCCTGAGAGGGAGGAGTCCCAGCTTACTTACACATTGACAGTTAGTTTTCTGGTTGACTGCATCTTGTTGGGCACTTGATTAAAGAGCTCCCACCTCAGACGATCAATTTGCTTCTCCATGCCCTGAAAAATCCTGTTTCTGAGCCTGAAGACAGAGCCAGATGTTCCCTTGGAGGTCTCTCGAGAGCCACCAAGCTAGCCTTGCTGGCAAGTTTCCTTTCTTCTCCCCTCCCCTCTCCCCGCACACATGCCAAAACTCATCTTTAGCCATATGGCCTCGCTTTAAAATCATAATACAGAAGTAATTTAGCAGTACTCCACTGCACACCGCAACCTAATGAAAAGGAGAAGCACTTGGGTCTACACACCCACGGGTAGCTGTTCAAATTCATTCAAATTAAATTAAATCAATTCAGCTCCTCAGTCACACTAGCCACATTTCAAGGGTTCAGTAGCTACCTGTGGCTTGCTAGTGGCTGTTCTGTTAAGCAGCATAGTTAGAGAACATTTCTTTCTCTGCCAAGAGTTCTTTAGGACAGGGCTGATGATGGTTTTCAGAAAGGACAAGGACGTGAGTAAACAGAGACACCTTTCAAGGATCTATCAATCACACCTCCAAGGTGTGAGGGAGTGAGAGCAGGTGCTTCTAGTCAGTCTCTCCTAGTCTGACCTATGTACCACATCAGCCTTCTATCTAGAGATAAGCTTGGACTTCAGCTGGTTTGAGTTCATAGATGCTTCGGTACTCTCAGGCAGTTGAGTGGTTCCAAAATTATAATTTCAGACAAAGCTGAACACCTCCTTCCCAGAACCTGACACCCCCTGAAGCTTCACAAATAAGACCAGAGGACAAAAAAGGAAGAGTTCTCTCACCCAGATAGACCTAGAAGGCTTTCCTGCCAACTATGTCATTCATTCTCCACTAGAACTTCACAAGGATGGCAGGACAGGATAACCAAGCCCATTTTTCAGGTGAGGAAACTGAACCCCAGGGAATCTGAATAAATTGCTCTTGGCTAAGAAGAAGTTTTAGGTGAAGCTAGGATTCCAGATTCAATAGTCTAACTTCTAGATTAATATTCCTTTCTCTTACACATGTTGCTTCTTCAGAGAAGAATTTTCAACATTACAATCTTTTGCCCAAGTATTAACATATTGGAAGACATAAGATGTCTCTCTATCCCTGAGTTCTTGATTCAAGGCAATGGATGAAGATACAGAGGGGTTCCGGCTTATGTGATGGGACAGAACACTGGGAAATACTTTCACTTGTGACAAAGGGTTCTGCTTGCAGGGAAAATACTGGTGCTAATTGTGTCTTTGTAGCTACCTAGGATGCCAGATTGACAGATGGAATCATGAACAGAAGAATCATTGAGAAAACGGTAAAAAGCCCAGAGGATTACAAGCCCCCAGCTTCTCGGAACCCAAACAAAAAGTAAAGCTAAAATAAACAGACACTTTTTCTCAGCCTTTTATTCTTATGAGAGAAATGTCAAAGAAATCAAGCTTTCATCAGACAGATTATATAGAAATTTTCCTCTGGGTCCACGTGTCAGCAAAGGCTCAGCCCAGCCACCTGTATTCACCCAGTTGGTGTTCCAAATAATAAGAATCACTCACAACGATATAAGAAGTTAATGAACCCAGCAGCCCACGATGGGCCTTCTGTAATACCAGACATACACGCTCAGATTTTTAAATACACTTCACGATATTGTAACCATCCAGACGTTGGCAGTCGATGTAGAGTCTGCCTAACAGCCTTCTTTGAACAGAACCCTACATTTATTTTCATCATTCTGGAAAATGAGGATATTATTCTTTTAATGAATAAGTATCTGGACTCGAACCTGACTTATTTTGAGAAGGAAGGTGTGGTGAGGAGGAAAATTCATTTTTCATGAGGTTTATATTTTAGTCTAGCTTATATTTCATATTTTGGGAGTTACCCTGAACCATGTTTTAATGATGGAATTTTTTAAGTCTCATAAAATAATATAAACTTTGGAGAATTATAAAAAGAACAGGAAGTAGAGAATGACAAAGTTGGGGAGGAGGGGTAAGGGAGCCTAAGCCAGCAAAAATCTTTCAACAAAATCCTGCATCATTCAGTTCCTACCTGTGAGTCAAAAGATTTCAAAGCCCCCATTTCCCCAGAGAGTTCATGAGGCTCAATTCAGTTCTCATAAGAAAAATTCTACACCTATCTAACAGCTTCTCCAGCCACGCCAGTTCCAATCTGCAAAGTCTTCCTGAGTCAAAGACAGGGCGAGTAGCTGACAAGAGGAAGCTTAACTGAGTGTGATGCTGTCTAATGCAATTCTCCAGGTTATTACTTCTCCACTTTCTTGATGGGTCTCATTCCAGCCTGAGGCTATTGATCTCCCACCAAATGAGCTGGTGCTGGTTACTGAGATGTTTCTATCAGTGCCCTGAATCAGGCACCCTTTGACCAAAAGGGATCCTTTCCCTCTTCCTTACCCTGGGCATTAGAACAGGATGCACAGCTAGACGTCTGTATTACACTTCCTGGGGAGTCAGTTCTTTCCCTGAAGTCTAAATCTCATTCATTCACTTAGCAAATGGCCTAGTGATCAGTAACAATTTAAACTAAAGCCTCTTCCCTCAAGTCTCAGTTTTCCATGGAGTGCTGGATTGTTAGCAACATACCATATGCAAGTCTAAGTCGCATTCTGTAAATAGATTTTGTGAGTATATTTTTCTGTACTCTAAATGCACACTTTTCTAATCCATCTAGATTCTAAAGAGGACCTGTGACTTCTGTCTGAGAGTTTTCATCTGCCTGATGAAAGCCGTTCTCTTCAGAAACCTAGCTGGACGGTCCAAAGAGATCTGAAGCATCTGCCCCAGGAGAAGCCTGGCATCAATGCAGATAACGGGGAGGGAACGGGATATGTAGATGCCATACAAATGAATGCCAGCCCACATTGCATTATGGACGACATCTAAAAGCCAAGCTGCCATTACAGACTGGCCACCTACTCACTCACTGACCTTTCCTGAAGATACTTAACCTTTTGGAGCTTGACATACTTACCTGGAAAATGGGCATGAGAGGTATCTGTATCTCTTCCAGAAATAAATGTCTACATCACTTTATCTGTGAAAGTACATCATCACTTATTATAGTCAGGTTTGGCTAGGGCATCGTTGTAGTAACAAACAATCCCCAAAGTCTCTATGGTTTCACACTACACATGGCTGTTTTGTTCACAGTGCATTCTCCATGACAGTGTAATTCTCTTGATAGTCCTAGGAGCTCCATGCTGACAGCTATTCCCACAGTCCTCATGCAAGGTAGAAATGGATATGTCACATCACACATAGGCTCAAAAATCTTTCAACCCAAAATGACAGGTACTAATCCTGCTTATAATATAATTCAGTTACTAACTCAAGCCAGATGGCCATGTCTAACCTCAGAAGAGATCACGAGGTGTGATTCTACCAAGAGCCTGGAATGAAAGTAATCTATGAAACCGGAGAAGCTGAAGCATCAGTTCCCTTCCTTGCATGGTGACCCTCATAGTCCCCAGGAAAGGTCAAAATATTATGTTTATTGACCATGTGTGTGCTGGTTAATTTCTGGCAACCTGATACACACCAGAGTCATCCAGGAAGAGGGAACCTCGATTGAGGAATTTCCTCCACTGGATTAGCCTACAGTCATGTCTGTGAGACATTTTCTTAATTGTTAATTGACATAGAAGGTCCCAGCCCAATGTGGGCAGTACCATCCCTAGACAGGTGAGTCTGGGCCGTATAAAAGGTAACTTAACAGAGGGTGCAAGCCAGTAGGCAGTGCTCTTTGGTGATCTCTGCTTCAGTTCTGACCTCAAGATCACTCCCTGCTTGAGCTCCCACCTCTAACTTCCTCAATGATAAACTAAAACCTGTAAGTTCACTGCTTCATCCTACTTTCAGTTTCTCTCTGTGTTTCCTTTGCCTTTTGGAAGAAGTGAGCTCTCAGCTTTCTGATCCAGTTGCCTCTTGCCATGCCTCCCCACCCATCACGGCCTCTGATCCCTCTAGAACCCTAAGCCAAATAAACTCTTCTTTCTATAAATTGCTTTGATCACGATGTTTTATCATAGCAACAGAAAAGTAACTAATACGATCCAAGACACTGTAAATTATGGGCTTCTAGGATTTCAGATGTAGAAGTGACCTTAGGGGTCATGTAATGTCATTTAAACTAAATCTGTAACATTTGTCACCATTGAAAGATATCATTACTCTCTTCTGCACTGTCAAGCAGTACACAGCCACAACACAAGTATCTCCGTCCACCAAAATTGACATTTTAGTACCTTTCCCCACATCTATTTCTATATTAAAGAGTAACCCAAGAGCAAAATCCTATCTAGTCCTTGCCCTCCACACACTACACTCTCAGGTCCTTCCCAACAGAACACCGACCTCCTGTACTCTCCGTCCACACACCCTATTCCCAAGTTCACTCCCCCACACAGCCTCTTCCTTACCCATAAACCACACTGCAGCCTCCCTTCTGTCCGCTGATAATCACGTCTATCCAAGCTAAAGAAAGCTTAAGAACCACTTGACCCAATCCCTATATTTTATTAATGTGGAAATGATGTTCCAAAGAATTAAGAGGCCTATTATCTTGAACCACATATGTCAAAACGAAGCCAAGGATCCTGATGCTAGAGCAGTTTTTCTTGTATTCTTCTAGATATCCCAATGTGAAGAAGACATTTACTGTTTACCTAATGTTGAGTTTTTAGGAGGTCATAGAGCCAAGTAACTGATTGTTGGTTTATGGTCTTATTTCCCTATTTTTGGTAATGAAATTTTAAATGGATGGAATTTGTTTTGAGAGAAATGTTTTGCAAGAAAAGTTTTGCCCAGAAGCACCGACTAGTTTTGGTTTACAGCATCATACCCTGCCTTCCTGAAGAAAGTCCCAGAGAAGTACTGAGCTTCAGAAATAGAAATGGACCATTCATACTTTATACCTCCTATTTGGCGAGGTGGATCTGTCCACATGCTGGAGAGATCTCTCTCTCACACACACGTTATGACTGGTTGGAGATAGTTTAACAAAGATCCCTTATTTACAACATTGTGGACAAGGTTTAGGGAGACTAGTAGGTGCAGCACAGCTAGGGACCCAGGACCATTAATAGCAGAATGGTTACCACCTCCAGGCTTCGAGGGTAGGAAAGGGTCCAGAAACAGATCACCATCACTGTAGATGTGCAGTGGAAGGCCACAGCCAGTCCACGAGAAGTCATAGGAGCAGAGATGCAGGAAGACTTTGTGACCTCCTCCCCCAGCACTTCCTGTGGGTCTCCACGTTGGCCTGAGGACACCAGCTCTGAGTGAAAAGGTGAATTCGGGTCCACTCCACCACCGTCTGTCGTGCTGAGGCAAAAGTACTTCCTCATTTCCTCCGCTTCCAGGTATTTCCCCGGGGAGAAAATCGTTACCTGGGGAACGTGGGAGGAATCACACTCACACCAGAGAAAGATTTTTTGAATGATTGTGTCTTAAAATGTCAACTTCCTCAAGCTGTCATCGAAGGTGCTTATTAAGTACTTCCGCCCTGCAAGCCATTTATTTAATATGCCCTCCTCTAATTCCCTCAGTTTTGCTAAATAAAGCTGCATTTTCAGCTTTCTGGAGTTTTCCTCCTTGTTTCTCAGGAACTTCTTTTTTTGGGATCATTTCTAAGGAAACCAATCTTATCTGCTTAAAGCATGGGTGGTGTTGCTGTGGATACCCTTGGAGCACTGGAACCCCTTGTGAGCTCCTCAATTCACTCGGGGAGCTGTGACAGGCACCCAGTCACCTCCACCCCTCAGCCAGCGTAGCCCGTCTGGGCCCATTCTTGAAGCTGGAAACGGAAATATCAGAGGTCTATCTACAGCTGTTTACACCCTCCAAAACGCCCATCTATTCTCTTGGACTAGGCCGCATCATCCTTATTTTCTGCCATGGTATATTTTCAGGGCTCATCTGGCTCCTACAGCTGATTTGGCCTAACTACCTTATTTTAGAAATCAAGCAACTAAAGAGCATCATGCAGAGAAGTACCTTTCATAGAGTAATTTCAGAGTAGGAGCTGGAGAGACGGCTCAGCGATGAAGAGCTCTGGCTGCTCTTGCAGAAGACCTGGTTTTGATTCCCAGCACCCACATGGCAGCTAACAATCATTCATAACTCCATTTCCAGGGGATCTGGCATCCTTTTCTGACCTCCGTGGGCACTGCACAACCCACGTGCATTTACATACATGCAGACAATACACTCATACATATAAAATAAAAATAACAAAATATTAATTACTTAGACAAAAAAAAAATTTTAAAGAATAATTTCAGAGTGTGGTGAAGGGTCCTCAGTGTCACAAAACTAATTCCTCAAATCAGTTAAAAAACTGTGTTAGGAATGTAGCTTACAGGTAGAGTTTTTACCTACCATGTCAAGACCTGTGTTTTATCCCCCAACATGAGAAAGGTAAACAAACAGTTGTTACCCAAATAATCTATTATTAAAGGAATCATAAAGAGAGAGGTAAAAACTAAGGCAACTTAAAAAATACGTGTCATAAAATATAAAACAAAAATGTTTCATTAAAATCTATCTATTAGAATCAACTTATGTGACTAATAGAATCAATTGGCATATGGAGAAATAAAATGTGGGCTACATAATAATAAACTATTAAGCAGCATAGAAAATGAAATCTTGGCATTTGCAGCAACATGGATGGAACTTCACATTATGGGAACAGAAAAGGACAAATACATGTTTTCACCTACATGTGGAAGCTCTAAAGCTGATGCCAAAAAGTGAAAAGCAAAACAGTGGTTATCAAACTGTGAGGGGATGTGCCGTGGCGGAAGGGATGGAGAGAGGACAGACAGGTGCAGTTAATGCGGGGCTGGAGACGTGGTACAACAGTTAAGTGCACTGGCTGTTCTGGCAGGGAACTGCAAAAATTCAATTAATATTTTTAAGAGATCTAAAAAGTAATATGAATCAAAAAATTGATCTGACATTGGTGAGTTAATAAAATCGTGGGAATCTCAGATTCCAAATTTGAATATGAATAGAGGACTTATAGTCTAGGCAAAACTGTGTGCACTTGCTTCTTCCTAATCCTCCTGGATAGGGATAACTGTAAACCCAGACAGAATGCAAAAGGCCACTGAAGAACCTGGAACACTAGAAAGAAGTAAAGGAACTAACCAGGAACCTCAAACTAGAGAAGAGATAGAGGACTGAATCACCTTCTGACAGTTCTCCCCCACCCCTATCCAGTGGAAGAAAGGCATTTCCAACCTCATATCTGCCACAGAAAGCAGCTCAGCACCTCTTTTCTTCCTTCACTCAAATGGCAGTCAAGCACCAGGCATGTCTGATGGCACCAGCAAAGGTGGTTCAAGGAACCCTTGCTGACAATAAATGATGAGGAGAACGTGTCTCTTTCCCCACTGAGCTCACAACTCACCTCCCCTATGAGCGAAACCAGGTATGGGAAGGGGACTCCAGCAAGGTTCTCCTTGCTGGCTTGGTAAGTGGCTCATCCCAGGAAGCCTCCTCATTCCCACCCACAGACAGGCACTCAGTGACCGGGCTAAGAAACTCCCAGTCACCTCTGGTGAGGTGAGGGGCTCATGGGAGAGCTCACACTAGCCAGTAAATCAAACAGACCCAAGCCAACACTGCAAAGCTCTGAAAATCAAGCTTTCCACAGGCCAGAACAGTAGGCCAGAATTGTGTGCTAGCTAACCCTAAACAATGTGAGTGCTTGCTAAAATAAAAGATTGAAATAAGACTCAGGGACTCTCGATATAATAGCTGAAATGTCCAGCATGCAACTGGAAATCACCAGTTATACCAGGGACTTGAAAAGTTACTGAGAGCAAATAATCACTTGATGTCAGCACCAAGTTCCATCGGGGGTTAGCACTGTCTGTCAAGTATCTCAGAGCAGCTGTTGTAGAAGTGCTGCATCAAGACACTGCTAATTCTCTTAAACCAAACAAAACAGTAGATGATCTCAACAAAGAAGTATTCATGCATTCATTCATTTCTTTAAGACCCAGTAGAAATTATAAAACAGAACAATACAATAGCAAAATTAAAACTTACTGTATTGGCTAAATAGTAGAGAGATGTCAGAAAGCACAATCTGTGATCTAAACACAGATCAAGAAAATCCACCCAACCTAAACAACAGAGAAAACTAACTTTGGACGTAAACAAAAAGTGAAATCAGAGCCCCGGGTACCTCTATGCCAATCGCTAAACATTCACCTTTTGCATTTTAGGGAATCAGAAGGTAATGGATGATGCCACTGAATGTATTTGAGGACGTAATAGATTAAGAGTTTCTCAAAAATTGATATAAACTATGTCTCCATACTCAAAAAATAAGTCACTGACAGCTGGAGAAATCCAAAGAATTTCAGATCAAGACAGCACAAAATTCTGGAAATTAAAGACAAAAAAAAAAAAAAAAAAAAAAATTCTTGGAAGAAACCAAAGGAAAATGTGAGGGCCACTTAAAGGGAAAACAAGTAGAATGACCGCACATTTCTCATCAGAAACCATGACGACCACAGGAAGTAGAATAATGTATTTTTACATTTTGGAAGAAAAGAATTTTAAACCATAAATGCTATATTCAGCAAGAGTAGCCTTCACAAATAAAGAGAAAACTAGAGATCCTCCAATAAAGGAAGTTAGAAGTGTTTGTTACTTTTCTTCATGGCCAAAAGAAGCTCTTCAGAGAAATGACAACGAAAGAGGCTTTGAAAGAGGCTTTCAAAGATGGCTCAACAAAAAATGTAGTTACACGCAACAGAAGAGGCTGCATGTCTCGTGAGTTTTATATAAAAATGGTTTTTCTTTTATCACATTACAACCCCTCTGATATCTGGAACAATCATATTTTAAATTGGAGAAGATAAAGGGAATGAAACAAAAGGCTGGTTTTCACACTTCACTAGAAATAGTAAAATATTGAAACCAGTGCATGTTAATAACTTAAATATGCATATTATAATAGCTAGGGCAACCACAAAGGAAACTATCAGACACCTCGAAACACTAAAACAGTAATAAATATCATCTGAAAGGATAATTATAAACAATTGACAAGGGAAAAAGGAAAAACAAGGAAGAAATTGGAAAATCAATGTAGGCTTTGGATATTTTGGCAAACAAAATATAGGCACCCCCATAATGATGACTAGGCCGTAGGAGTTTGAGATTCAGGGGTTTGGGGTTTGCCTGTGTAGTATAGGAATCCCTAAGCTGCCCACATTAAGGAACTCTAGTTTCTGCAGCCTTCCTTGGATAAGAAACAGAGTCATGTTTTGGTTGGTT
This sequence comes from Eospalax fontanierii, assembly GCA_035773235.1. Classification (NCBI taxonomy): domain Eukaryota; kingdom Metazoa; phylum Chordata; class Mammalia; order Rodentia; family Spalacidae; genus Eospalax; species Eospalax fontanierii. The sequence goes on from CM069552.1 coordinate 15,128,830, forward strand.
GTTTGGGGTTGGATTTTCTTTGTTGGTTTGGTTTGGTTTGGTTTGCTTATTTTTTGTTTGTTCTTGGTTTTGTTTTGATTTGTTTTGTTTGTTTGTTTTCTGGTCTGGCGCTGGGAGTTGAATGCAGGACCCCTCAAATGCTGCCGCTGAGCTACATCTAGAGCTCAGAAGTCGTCTTTAGCTGGTATCTCTTCTGGGGCACCTAGATTGATCCATGTAATGGCTCTGTTATAGGAAGCACTCAACACAGGTTTCATGAGATTACTATGAGATCTCGCTGACAATAAATTCACAATACTAACTTCTACAGTGCAAGAAGAAGCAACCAGCGGTGAGAGAGATACATTAAATTATGAGCCCGATTGTCTATTATCATGGTTTATGTATTTTGATACCATTCCATGGTTCTTGGCTCATAAGTCCCATAGCCCCTGATATTTCCTAAAAACTAGAAAAATAAAGCTGAAATATTTGGCCTTTTACTCTTGCTTCCTGAACCTTCTTTGGGATGTCCTGAGAGTGATTAATTTTTGAAGTTAGCATATAAAGTAATAGATTTTATTACGACATACCTCATTCTCATTTTAAGAAGTCCTTCTTGCGCTGGAGAGATGGTTCAGAGGTAAGAGCACTGTTTGGTTGTTCTAGTTTGCTTTCTATTGCTGTGACAAAACACCCTGACACAAACCAACTCAGGGAGGAAAGAGTTTATTTGGTTTACATCTCAAAGGCCACAGTTCATCATTAATAGTACCCAAGGTAGGAACTCAGGGCAGGAACCTGGAGGCAGGAGCTGAAGCACAGGCCATGGAAGAACATTGCTTACAGGTCTTAAGTAAAACCCACATTCTTATACAATATAAAACAACCCGCTCAGAGGTGACCCCTTCACACTTTCAGCACCAGAACCATGCAGAGACTCTTACACATTACCAAGTCCTGCTTCCAGCTTGAGATGAAGGTTCGGGCCCTCCTGGACCACAGCTTCTGTGTGCTGACCCTCAGACAATTCTTCCCAGAAGATTTTACCTTGATGATGCTGGTGTCTTGTTACTCACAACTGATTTTTCAGCCCAGCTAACCAACATCAATTATCCTAGTAAAACAAAGGTTTGACTTCATGTTCTAGTCTCTTCTTAATTACTGCTGATTCTTCAGCCCCAGTCTACCAGAACCTACAGATTTCTCAATTCAAAACCTTTAACAGGCCTGATAGTCTCCACTTACCTTTGAAGCTTCACAAGCCAGGCCTCCACCATCTATAACTCTTTCAACAGAACTGTTCCAAGCTCCACAGCAACAAACTCTAGGCATTCAGTGACTTTTCTAGCCCAAAGTTCCAAAATTTACACAATCCCCACTAAACAACTGGGTCAGGTCTGTCACAGAAGGACCCACTCTCAGGTACCAATTTTTGTTCTAGTTTGCGTTCAGTTGCTAAAATAAAACACTCTTACCCAAACCAACTCCGGGAAAAGCGGGTTTCTTTGGCTTACATCTCCAGTCACAGTTTATCATTAAGGGAACCCAAGACGGGAACTCAGGGCGGGAACCTGGAGGCAGCAACTGAAGAACAGCTGTGAAGGAATGCTGCTTACTGGCTTGATCTTCTGGTCCACACTCAGCCTATTTTCTTATACAATACAGAGCAACCTGCCCAGGAGTGGCGCCTCCCACAGTGGGCAGGCCCTCCCATATCATACAACAATCAAGAAAATTCCTCACAGATATGGTCACAGGCCAATCCAATGGAGGCAATTTCCCAGTTAAGACTTCCTCAACCCAGGTGTGTCAAGTTGACGACTAAAGCTATCCAGCATACTGCTCTTACAGAATGCTCTTGTAGAGGACCCAGGTTCGATTCCCAGGACTCACAAGGTGGCTAACAGCTGCTCGTAACTCCAGTTCCAGAGGATCTGATGTTCTCTTCTTTGCATGACACAGACGTATTTATATACATGCAGGGAATATACTTATACACATAAAATAAAAATAAATAAGTTTTTGAGAAGTCCTTTCACTATTTTTGAATCACTGTAGCATCTCTCTCTTCTCTCTCTCTCTCTTTCTCTCTTCCCTCCCCTCCTCCTGTATCCCCTTCACATGTTCTTTTCTTTTCCCAAGGCTAGCCATAGAAATCAGAATTTCTTTTCCCCAATGTGGGTCATAGAAACCATGCTATGGGTCATAAAAGTCTACGCTAATTTTTCCCTGTCTTCAAGCAGTCCATAAAGAAATTCTCTGATCTACCTTGTCCTACATCAGATCATGAAACCCCCATTTCAGAATGGGTTCTGCTCTATACCCTGAGGAGAGGATGCTGGGTGGATGGGCCCCTCAGGACTTCGCCACTCGGTCTATTGCCATTAGGTCACACTTTTATCCAATCACATTCCTACCCAGGTCTCCATGGGTAAATATGACTATGCAATGATCCTCCACAAAAGCCGGGTTCAGAGAGCTTCTGGAGAACTGAGCATGTACAGGCTTAAGGAAAGGAAAACAAGAACTCATCCACCTGCTGGGAGGGTACTGTGCTTCAACTGCAAAGAACTCAGGACCCCCCTACACTTCACGCTCATCTGCTGCTAATTTGTATTTTCTAAATGTCCTTTATTTTGAATAAACCTAATTCTCTAATTCTCTGCTCTAGCAAATTAGTCATATTTAAGGAGGTAGGGGGCACAAATCCCCAAATTTTGGTCAATGAGTAAGAAGTTCTGAAGTCCTGGACTTGTGACTGATGTCTGACGCAGAAGCCATCTATGAGACTGAGCCCTCACCCTGTGAGATCTGACACAATGTCAGGTAGACAGCAGCGAAGCTGAACTCATTTGGAGGACAGCCAGCTGGTGTCCTCTGCAGATTTGATTGCTTGCTGGCTGATAGAGAGAAATCTCCAAACCTTTGAGGATCAGGAGGGACACTGTGTTGTCATGAAGAGCAGGAAACCTGAGAATGAGCTGGCTTTTCTGCGGTAACCTCAGAAACTTGAAAAAAAAATTGGATTTGTCCTTTTGAAACAGTGTCTACTTATAGCTCTAGCTGACCTAGAGCTTGCTTTTGTAGACCAGGCTGGCTTCTATCTCACAGAGATCTGCCTGCCTCTGCCTTCTGAGGGCTGGGATTAAAGGTATGCACCCCTCCCTACTCCTGGCTTTGAAAGAAAATTTTTAATTAAGTTACAGAAAAAGCAACAAAATATTTGTTTTAAATTGTTAAAGATTCGAAAGAAGATTAATGTGAATAAAAAAGGGACCAAGCAGATATGAAAAGTTAAAGAGAATTTTCAACAACTGAAAATAAGTTACGAGCTCACAGTAAGTAGGGTGACATGACTCATACATGGAAAGCTGTATAACCAAGACAAAGTGAAGAGCGTCAAGGCAGGTTCCAAACTGCCGAGGGAAAGACTACAAAAGACCCAAATGAGGAGGCAGCATTAGAAGGCAAAAAACAGAAAACACTGGTAATTTTGCCACATAGAGTTAGGTTTTTTTGTTCTGTTTTGTTTTTCTTTGTTTTGAGGCAAGAGCTCACTATACAGACTGGACTGCCCTCAAACTTACTGTGTAGTACACACTGGCCTTGAACTTGGAATCCTATCTCAGCCTCTTAAGTGCTGGAATTACAGGCATAAATGCACATGCCTCACTTGATATATACATATGTGTGTATGTGTGTTTAAACATTTATTTATTGTGCATGTGGATGTATATGCTATGGTATGCATGTGCAGATCGGAGGACAACGTGTGAAAGTTAGTTCTCTCCTTCTACCATGTGGGTTCCAGGGATTGAACTCAAGAAATATATTTTTGTTTGGTATTCTCGATATACTTCTTTAAATTTTTAATTTTCAGATAATGGCAGATACATATGCAGTTGTAAAAACTAATGCAAAGAGGAACTGGAGAGATGGCTCAGTGGTTAAGTGCGCTGGCTGCACTTGCACAGGACCTGGGTTTGATTGCCAGCACCCACACGGTGACTAACAACCATCCATAACTCCAGTTCCAGGGGATCCGGTGCCCTATTATGACCTCTGCATGCATTGCACGACAGGGGTGCACTTAGATAATGCAAGCAATACACTCATACACATAACATAAAATAAAATTAATAAAGAAGTTCCTTATGCCCTTCACCTAGTTCTGCTTAATGGAAACATCTTGCATTACTCAGTCAAAATAGCGAACATTTCCATCACCGCATGAGATCACTCACATCTCCTTTTATAGCCACATTAACTTCTCATCTTCATCCCTCTGTAGCCTTTAGCAACCACAAGTGTATTCTCCATTCCTTGTCATATCAACGCTTTATGTAAATTTAGTCATACAATATGAAACAATTGAATAATCTCTAAAAATCCACCCTCAATGATACGTGTATCATCAGTTTGTCACTTTTTATTGCTGCATAGTATATCATAGTATAGATATACCAAGGTTTGTTAACCATTCACCAACTGAAGATTTCTAGGCTGTTTGCAGTTTGAGACTACTATACATTAGGTTTGTACACATTTGTATAAACCATCTTCATTTCTACAAGATAACTGCTCAGGAGCATAATTGCTAGACTGGGAATGTAACTCCATATTTAGAATTTGTATGTGTGTGTGTGTGTGTGTGTGTACGCCACATTGGCTCTTTTCCTCAATCACTCTCTACTTTATTTCTCACTGAGCTCAGAGTTCACCAATTGCATTAACTGGCCAGCAAGCCTCCGAGATCCTCCTGTCTCTGCCTCTCAGCACTGGATTACAGGCATGTGCCATCACACCTGGCTTTTTACATGGCTGTTGGGGATCTGAATTCAGATCCTCGTGCTTGCATAGCAAGCACTTTACCCACTGAGCCATCTCTCCAGCCTTGTGTTGAGTAATTTTTCTTTAAACTGTCAAAGTGTTTTCCAAAGTGATGTGGCATTTTCAATCCCACTTGCTCACAGCGTTTGGCATTGTTACCACTTTATTCCTAGCTATTCTGGTAGTTCTGTAGTAGTACCTCATTGTGGCCTTCATTTGCATATCCCCAGTGGCTAACAACATTAGAACCATTGCATGTGTTTATTTATGACTCATAGGTCCTCTTCGATCAAATGTCTGCTCGTATTTTTCAAACGTTTTCTAATTGGACCTTTTGTGTTGAGTTTTTCAAGCTCTTTGTGTTGTATATTCTAGGTACTAATTCTGTGTTGGATACCCAGTTGCAATTATTTCCTTCCAGATATAGCTTGTCTATTCATCTTCCTAACAGCCTCTCACAGAAGTCTTTAATTTTAATGAGGCCCAATTTATCAGTGCTTCTCTTTATGGATTATGCTGTTGTGCTGTCATTTAAGAGCTCCTAGCCTATCTCCAGATTCTAAAGGTCTTCTACATGTGGTTCTAAAAGTTTCATAGTTTCATATTTCACATGTAAGTTCATGATTCATGTTAGGTGAAGTTTTGGGTAAAATGTGAGGTGGGGCAAAGTTTTGTGTTGTTGTTTCAACCTTTTAATATCCAACTACACCTGCACCATTTATTCAAATGGCTCTTTTTGCCACAGAGTTACTTCTGTGCCTTTGTGAAAACTCTATTCCTGGTCTATTCCTGGGGTTTCTATTCTGACCCATTGATCAATGTATTTATTCTTCTGTCAACATAATTAAGATGCAATCTCAACTACCATAGCTATAGGATAAATTTCAATACTGAATAGACTGATTCTGCATTAGTCTTCTTTTCCAAAATGAGCTATTCTAATTTTCTTGCCTTTCTATGTACATTTTGGAATAGTCTTATCTATGTTTACAAGAGACATAGCAGGACTAGGAAGATGGCTCCCTGGTTAAAGTGCTTGCCACACAAGTATGAGGGCAGGAGTTCAAATCCTAGAACCCATGTAAATGCAAAGTAGTTATGCAGCCTGCCTATAGTTCTAGCCTAAGAAGGCAGAGACAGCTCCAGGGAAAGCTGGCTAGACACTAGCCATATTGGTGATCTCTGGGTTGCCTGTTTATCTAATATGATGGAAGAACTACCAACTGTGATTCCCAACATCAGCCTCATACCTCTCTATGCACACAGACCCACATGCACATGCACCCCCACATGTGTACCGACACACATACACACACAACACAAAAACAGGGAGAGAAAGGAAAAGGCATTGTGCAAATATGGATAGAAATTTTGTTAAACCTGTACATCATTTTCTTTTTTTAATATTTTTTTAATTTTTATGTTACCTGTATGAATATGTTGCCTGCATATGTGTAAGTGCATCCATGTCATGCAATGCCTGCACAGATCAGAAGAGGTTGTCGGTGTCCTCTGGAATTGGCATTACAGATGGTTTTTAAGTGCCACGTGGGTGCTGGGAATCAAACCCAGGTCCTCTGCATTAACTGCATGGTCACCTCTCCAGCCCCAGGAAAACCATGTTCATTTATCTACACTCCCTTCATTTTTGCATTTTTTTCTATTTGTAATTACTTCATTCTTCCATTGCATATACATAACTTGCTAACGGAGGTGTCGTTTGACAGTCTTGATTTTCTGCTAGGCCTCCTCTGGCACCAACCCACCAAGAAGAAGAGGGCAGCCTCACTACTATAAGTAAAAGAGGAAGTCAAAGCTTCCAAGTTCCCCCAAGTGGTCACCACTGATGTCACAGTCATGTACAGGAGGAAGAAGAGCGGTTAGTTCACAGAAATGAAAGTTCCAGTTCTCTACTTTCCTTCATCTGGCACCTCCCCAGCGGAGCCAGTGGGTTACTGGATGAAAGTTATGACGGTACTTGACCTTTGTAAGCATGGATGGTAACGGGACTACGCTGTTTATCATAGCATTTGACAAGAATACAGTAGTTCTGTCTAAAAGTTTTTAACATTGTAGTATTTGGCCAGAGAAAACAAGCTTTTGTTGGGACTTAGTTTTTCTGTGCCCATCAGGGTTTCTGGTGTGTTCTTTGGTTTCAGGTGTAAAATATGTGACATGAAAAGAAAACCTGGGAATTCACTCAACATTGTTTCACCATAGGTCTTGTGTTAATCAGCTTTCTGTTCCTTTCACAAAATGCCTGAGATGATCAACTTGAAAGGAAAAATGGTCCATTTTGGCTCATGGTTTCAGAGTTGCTGGCAGTCTTCTTTTGGGTATGTGATGGGGTGGGTCTGTCATGGGGTTAGCCTGGATTAGAACAAAGCTGTTTAAGCAGTGGTGGCCTGAAAGAAAACAAAGGGAGAGGGGAAGGGTCTGGGGTCCTAATATCCCCTTGAAGAGCATGTCCCAATGACCTAACTTCCTCCCCCTAGGCCCCAGCTCCTAAAGGTCCCACCAATTCCCAATAGTGCTACAAGGCTAGTGACCAAGCCATTAGCATATATGCCTCTGGGGAACATTTAAGATCTAGACTAGAAAAGGTCCCAAGATTTCCAATGTGCTTTCTTCTGACCATATTTCAAAATTATCTTCTACATATATTACATATACATCATGCCCAGGTTTTTGTAGTACTTAGCAGAAGGAATAGGTAAGAATAGATCTATTCTACCTTTCCAAAGGCAGAAGAGTTACTGTGCATCTTTAAAATTTGAATTTGTTGCCAATATATTTAAATAGAAATTTTCAAATGATTTGACTTGTCTTGAAAAATGGGGATATCTGGCAATATTAGGCCCATTCTCCGGAATGCAAACAAATTGCAGACACTGCACTGTCCATTATGGCTGCCTACTAGCTACAATGACTTCTTGCATTCATTTGCTCATTGCTGTAACTAAATACCCAACTAGAAACATCTTAAAGGAGGAAGGGGTTATTTGGATTTGGAATTTGGGAAAGAACACATCCATCACGAAAGGGAAGGCAGCAGCTGGTCACATTTCACCTACAGTCAGGAAGCAGACAGCAGACAGGAAGTAGGACTAATCTACAAAACTTCAAGGCCCACCCGCAGTGACCCACTTCCTCCAGAGAGGTTCCACCTCCTAAAGGTGTCACAACCTTCCAAAACAGCACCTCCAGCCGGAAACTGAGTATTCAGACACATAAGCCTACGGGGAATATTTTTCATTCAAACCATAACACCATGTTTAAACTGAAATTTTCCATTTTCCAGGCACATAGGACTAGTAGCTATCATCGTAGAGAGTGCAACCAAGAACACTCTGTCAGTGTGGGAAGTTCTATTTTTGTTGTTGTGGATTGGTCTTTTTGAGATAGGGTCTCCTTGTAGCCCCAGCTGGCCTAGAACTCACTATGTAAACCAGACTGGCCTTGAACTCACAAAGACCTGCCTGCCTCTGCCTCCCGAGTAAAGGCATAGGGACTAAAGGCATGGGCCACCGTGTCAGCCAGTATAGGAAGCTCTATTGTACAGCACTGGTCTCCACACAAGGGTGGCAGGTATGTTTCAGCTTGCCAAGACCCCACTACCTGATGAAAAAGTTTGTTTCTAAACTTTAGCTTAAAGAGTTACAGAATTTTAGCATGACATACAGGTGGAGCACACTGTAGGGAGCACAGCTGGGGCAGACGTAGAGGTGGAGGAGCTGCGGTCCTGCAAAACCAAGGCAGTGAGATTTGGACAGAGGAAAGGAGAAGAATGAGAGAAGAAAGGCAATCAAAGATTAAAGGGTCACCTGAAGTACAGACTGTTTTAATTGCCACTTTACCTCCAACTAGCCCTGTGATTAGGCTAAAAGATTAACATCCACTGTGCAGGCCTCAGCATCCTCACCTTGGGCCACTCTTTTGATCTCCGTTGATTCCTTGGATGTCTCAAACCACCTCTTTCTTTAGGATCTTCACACTGCCATTCCCTCCGCCTGGACTACTCTGCAGCCTGATTTCAACCCCACTTAACCCGTGGATTCCAGGAAAGTGTCTTTGGAGTCTTAACCAGCAGACGTCCCTGCCATTAGAGATTACAGTGCCTGGTTCAGATCCATGGCACTCATCACAATGAACATGCATTATCTGCTCAAATAGGCACCTATCTGTGTGTCACTCTGTCCTATTTAGCTGTGAGCTCAGTGAGTGCTAACACTGTGTCTGTCTTGGCCTCTGCATTCTCTGCACTAGCAGAGTGCCTGTTATAAACACGAAGCAAACACTGATTGCCAAAGTTTGGTTAGTTTCTACAGAATCAAAAAGCAACAGCAGTAACTATTGGCCTTGCGTTATAAATACAGTAGGATAGATTATTTGAAAGACCAAAAAAAAGTAAACATTTTTATTGTATATTCTAATGTTAAATAAATTCCCAACCTGAGACTCTCTGGTGACCTTATTAAAAATGGACACATACTCACACTCAAGTGTTAAGCCATACACCAGAACCCTCAAGTTATTAGACACAGGCTGGACATCACTGCTGTGAAGTTTACCCTTCCGGCACCTGGCTCATTATTGAATGTTTTGTTTGGTGCTACCTTGAAGCTTAATTTGTTTTCACCTAAAGCCTGATGGATTTCATTCCAGCCGGAGGTACATTTTATGTCTCAGCTAATTACCTCAAGTCAATCCGAAGACAGGAAACCTTCTGGCCTCGGTTTCCCCACCTGCTGAATGAGAAGCAGAATGACTGTTCTGCATAACTCACAGGTTTATAAAGATCACATGAGATAGATGACGGGACCACAGCTGACAAATTACAGTGCATTGTGCAAATGCCGGGTGCACGTCCTGAGAAGAAGTCTTCTGGAGTCTTCTCCCAGGTCTCTGCTTTGGCAAATGGGAGAACTAACCCAAGGCCAACAGGAGTTTTACCTTTAAAAGTATTGTGGTATTCTGAGCTTTGACCCACAACAAGGCGAGCAAGATAAGAAATGCAATTGCCAGAGTTTCCAGTCTTTTCAGACCAGCCTGGGGGAGACCCCTGGGCGATGAATGACTGAACTCACTGGTACTCAGAGCCCCCACAATCAAGTGCCAGGTGTTCCTGCTCTACCAGCTGCCGCTAAGAACAACAACGTTAGGGAAAAGACCCAAGAGGTGCAGATCAGCTGAGCCCCACTGGGATACGGTGGTTTTTGACTCTGTCCCCACCCCCACCTTGGCCTAGTGGAAGCCAACATTTTACAGCACTCACCTCTCAGTACAGCAGAGGGCAGTGGTGCCCTCAGTGCAGCCCACACGTAGGTCAGATTGCAGGGCTTGTTCTCCTGAATGCGTGCTGAGCTCAGGAACTGGGTGTTGAGCCCTCCAGCCTGAGATGAGTCCTGCCTGTCTCTTCCTGCCCAACCCTGGTGACTTCCCTCCACACACAGCCCAGTTTAAATACATACATTTTAAATCCACACATGCATTAAGATACATAGATGTATACAGAGACATATTAACACAATTACTACATACACACACACACAGAATACATATATTAAGGATTTTCTAAATTAATCCTAAAACTTACTATTGCGTATGCTATTTAACATGTATAATGAAACCTACTCGAACCCCTCCAAATAGGATTATGACCTAAGGTTAGGATGGAAGGAAAGTTCCATTCCACCAGGAACCTGGGAGGCAGTGAGATTTGGTGATGGAAGCATCCTGTTCTAGCACCAACTCTGCCACAGGCTGATGTCACTTGGGGCCTGCGCTTATCTCATCTGTGTTCCAGTTACCTCAAACCCAAATAAGGACGTTGGGCTCAACATTCTATACACACTGTAACACTATGTCCATGGGCTCCTCCGCCTCCTTCGCCATCTCAATGACATGGGAAAGTGTGCTGACCCCCTTCCAGTCCCTGTGAGACAGAGGTGCTCCAGGGCAGGAAGCTGGTTGAACTGGGAGCTCCCTGGTTCTCTTCAAATGGTATTTAAATGAGTCACATCACCTATGGGGTGTAAGACATAGTTTTTAGATATATGGGTTTATCTGACTAAATTAGAAATGAGGAAAGAGGTCAAAAATGAAGTCAGATGACGAGTTTAAAGGGAACATGATTCATTTCGGTTTTTACCTCTGTTAGGTGGGATCCCAGAGGAGTCTGAGTTTCCAGGGGGATTTTCAGTTGGGATATTCAACCTACAGTTTTGCTCCAGGAAATAGGTTTTAGAGGAATGGGCTAGGGAAGCAACAAAATTATGAGGTCGATGACATTTCTGTTCTGGGCTCCTCCTTCCCATCCAGGGCACCTTCTCGACCCACTTTCAGGGCAGCCATCCAATGGCTTCGTGACAGACACAACTCCCTCTGGACGGCTCCCAGCTCTTTGGTCCCACCCCGACAAAACTGCCCTGGTTTGGTCTAGATCCCTACATACCACTTGATTTCAATGTAGTGAAATACCTTTGGGTCTCTAAAAGACACTTCATTTCAACAAATTAGGTGTTGCTATCTATAAGGGACCAGACCTGTGTTAAGAGACACTAGGTCATGGCCTTGCCCTCCGGGAGTAGATGCCTTCTTGTCTCTGTTTCCTGATCGTTCCCTCAGCTAAGGCAGTGGCTTGACCACGTAGGTTTGAGATCCAAGTTGGCTTGAGGCCTGCCCTTTAATGGTCCGGCACCGGTCTAGAGGAAACAAGCATTCTGCCAGCACCCGTGTGTCCTCCCCTTGCTTGGACATTGAACTGAGCATCTGAGTCCAAGAGTTCAGCACATCTCCTCCACTTCCAGCCCCAGAGTCCAAATGTCCTACGTATTGATAATGCATTTGGAAATCTGTTTTCTTCCTGCCCCTAGGTAATTGTGTAAAATATCCATTTCCTCACGTTGTAAGAATCAGCCAAATTATTGACTTATTAAAAATAACAGCCTAATAAGGGAAGAAACTTGGACTCTGCAGGAGCTAGTCAGAAAATTAATTCTTCACAGATTTTTAATGTTTGAAGTACAGTGTCCTAGTGGGACGGAACAATAATATTCTGCTCTTATATTTTGCAGGTGAAGTTTCTCCTCTGCCACTCCAAAGACTCACACAATCATGTCCCACATTCCATTATTGCTAGAAGTTTCCATTGATGTCTCCTCTTTTATTTATCATTTATGAAAGGTCTTGTATTTGTAGCCCAGGCTGGCCTTGAGGTAACCAGCCTCCTGCTTTAACTCTTGAGTGCTTATGGAATGATGGGTATGTCCTGAGATTCCTGACTTGAGATATACCTTCTAACAGAGTTCTTGCTCTTGATTGTTACCATGGGGGCCACTCTGAGTGTAGCTAGGGGACTGGACAGTCATTCTTGGTGGCTCTGACCCATGCATGCATGAATGGGACGAACATGAGGTGTCAGGTTTGTCACCAGAGCACCATACAGCAGATGTGAATAGACATCATGAGAGAAAGTTCTAGTCCCAGCCCCGCTTCTGCCTCGGCTGGGATGGGTGCCAACTACCTTCCCTTCCCAAGGTCTCAATTGTCTCATCTGTAAAATTATGACTTTGGCTTAGAAGCTGGCTGCTCTTGAACCAGTTCTGATCCATAACAAAGTTCTCACCAAAATGAGGAAAGATGAAAATTGTGAAGCAAGTTTCTCTTAAAGCCAAAAGCACTCAGTCTTAAGAACTGTCCTTAGCTTGACCTCTGGTCTGTTCTATATATAAAATGTTAAAACTTCATTTTCTAAAGTTTAGGAATGTTACAGATAAATGTTTGTTAAATTTGGTTTTGTTTCCAGAGCTCAACTTCACAAAATAAAATGTTGACAAAAAAATAAAACAACTCTTTGTCAGTCCTAATATATGTTTTTGCCACATTAGTCTCTAACAATGAAATGACTGGGTTCCACTGGGTTGAAGATCTCTTTGCTCCCTTTTGATCAGGATGTTCGTTGTCAAAGCGTCACATCATCAGATGCTCAGTCCATCATCAGGAATAGTTGGTTGTTCGATTTTCAACCTTGTCTGGTTCTCATCTCTGGCTACACCTAGATTGACATGGCCGTCTTTAAAAGAATGCTGAAGAAGCTAGCTGTGGTGGCACAGACCTGTAACCCCAGCAACTGGGAGATGGAGACAGAAGAATCAGAAGTTCAAGACCATCCTCAACTACATGATAAGCTTGAGACCAGCGTAGGCTACATGAGACCCTGTCTCAAAAAGACAAAACAAGCAAACAACAAAAAAGAATACTGAAATCAGGTGTCGTGGCAAATGTCTTTAGTCCCAGCACTCAGGAGGCAGAGGCAGGTAGAGCTCAGTAAATCAAGGCCAACCTAGTCTACATAGCAAGTTCTAGGCCAGCTGGGGCTACAGGAAGACCCTGTCTCAAAAGCAGAAAGAAAAAGCAAAACAAAAAAACAAAAACAGAATACTGAGGATAAAGAAAATGTGGTACATGTACCTAAGGGAAATTTTTTCAGTCATAAAAAAGAATGATGTAAGGTCATCGGTCACGAAAATGGAGGCACCTGGAGATCGTCATAGTAAATGGATTAAGCCAGTCTCAGAAAGACAAACACCATATTTTCTCTCATTTGTGGTTCTTAGAATTTTTATAGATACATAAAACCATTCATGTAAAACTGTCTAGGGGGAGAGAGAGGACTAATGGGAGGAGGCGAAAAAGGGGAGCGACGACAGGAAATATGGTCATATACAGTGTGTACTTGTATGTAAACCTAAAAAGGAAATAAAGTTTCAAAAATACTGACTCCCCAGGCCTTCTAACTCAATAAATGGACTCAGTCATCGGAAGCACAGCTTGGCCACAGGAGCTTGCGATGCCGATCTGCAGCCAGCAGCAAGCCCCGACTGAGAGCTTTCCAGGCCTGACCCTCTCGCAGAATTACTTGGGGGAACTTGAATTAAAAAGTCAGCTTCCTCGGCTGTGCTCCAGACCTCCTGAGTCAGAACCCGCAGAGCCCGAGGTATCTGTATTTTCAAAAGTTTCCCAGATAAGCCTATTGCTGTCAGGCCTCGCTCTGGCATTTAGAAATATGACAGGCTTTTACTTTACAGTGTGTGTGTGTGTGTGTGTGTGTGTGTGTGTGTGTGTGTGTATACAGATACGCTCATGCCATGGTACACGTGTGGAAATCAGAGGACAGTTTTCAGGAGTTCGTTCTTCCACTTGTGCCATGGGTTCCAAGGGTTGAACACAAGTATTTTTGTTTTCTGTTTTCTTTTGGCTTTGGTGTTCATTTTGTTTTGTTTTTGAGACAGAATCTCCCTATAGCCCCCAGCTGGCCTGGAACTCACTATGTAGACCAGGTTGACCTTGATGTCACAGAGATCCACCTGCTTCTGTCACCTGAGTCCTGGGATTAAATGCATGTCCACTGCTCCCAGCTGGAACTCAAGTGCTTTTAAGGACTGAGCTATCTCACTGGTCCTGGAATTTAGGAACCACAGAGAGCTGTTACACGTTAAAAGTGGAAGTCTCGGGAAGGGTCACTAATCTTCTGTGCACTTTTCTGGAATAAGGATCAACATCAAAGAGTTGCTTAGCTCCTTGTGGCAACTTTCATTAGACTGTTCTGTCTAGGAATTCAGAGACTTCATGTAATCCCTTTCAACCCAGCGTCTTGGAATTCGTGGAACTGGGAAAGGGTGGGCAGATAATGTAGATGGAAGTGAGAAAGTGCCAGAAATGTGGGTATCTGGCCCTCTTTGCTCTCCCGGGCCTGGACATGTGTCATATTTGAGCTGCTTTCCAGGAGTGCTGGCCATCATGTAGCCTCTCCTTACATCCTATCAAAATAACCTCCAGATATCCATGCAGGCCACAGCCAGGTCACAGGTCATCAGAGCTAGAAGATCCTTCTCATGACAGCATTCATGTGAGACCAGGTGCTCTGAACCCAGGAGTGAAGTCAACAAAACTATAGGTGTCTACAATCCACACCTTTATCATCCTAAGCCTCCCTTTGAGATGCAGAGGAACTTTGCTTGCTATGTTCCTGAGCAAAGTTCAAAAGAGCTGGGAATCTTCACGAAATTGTATTAAGTATCCTAAAGGTTTTACATAAATGAAATAGTTGGGACAAGATCTACTACAAGGAGACTAGTAACAAATGAAAAGAAAGAATTTTATCTAGAGCACAAAGAGTACTTGTGCCTCTGAATCCCCACGAAATCCTCAGAAGAATAGCTAAGGTTGAATGGATATCCAGGAGGGAAGTATTACACCCAGAAGCCCTCCAACATAAAGCATCAGTGTTGGCTGCCATGGGCACCAGGTGTTGGCTGCCATGGCCGGGTCCCTCCGGGGAGGGGGTAAGGAGGCGCAGAGTCAACGTCACAGACCCTGGGAGACAGTAGAACCACAATCTCATTTTAATTTTAGAAAGAAACAGGATTTATATTTTTGTCAGGCATAGGGGAGATCTTTAGTCATTTGACATGCTTCATTCTGGTAAGTCCTGAACACCTGACCATCCGAAGTTCATCGCTCCCATTGGTCCTGGATGGCTGCTAGCCTGAGAACTGTCCCAGGTTCAATCCCAGGAGGTGTTCACTGCACACGCATGCTCAATATCGGTTCTAGCTCGTTCTAGGCCAGCAGGCCAGAAACCTGCCTGGCCTTGCCAGAATCATCCTACACATCAGTCCCCACAATACCACCCTTCTTAGCCCAACCCAAAGTTGTGTAGCACAGGGTCTAAACAAACTGAACATCCTGAAGGAGATGATCCTGTAACCTGTGCATTCATTTAACCCATCAATCAATCATGGTTCAAGCCAGCATTTCCGGAGTCCTTAGTCTGCAAAAGGTACTAGTTTTAATACATTTCAAATGTATTAATTCATTTGCTTCTTACAGTTTACACTTATTTAAGATAGTGCCATCATTAGCTACACTTTATAAACACAGTAAGAGAAAGCTGTTCAAGTCCCTTGAGCATGGGCATACAAGTAGTATTTGTTGGTGTTAGCATTCATTCTACACAGATTGACTCCAAGAATGCATGTCAGGCACTGAGCTAGACATTTGGGGATCCAACAGTGACCAGCACTACAGAGTTCCAAAACAGTGGTGTCTGAGAGGTAGGAGGCATGCGAAGCAGCTCCTCCACTGATCTGGTGACTTCAAGATCGTCTTTTTTGATCTTTAACCTCAGTATACTTGTCTGTAAAATGTGAGGCTGTTCTAATATTCTCTGAGATATTCTTAGCCCCCAAAGAGTCAAAAGCACAAAGCAGTAGACAAGGTCCTAAAACTCAGCAGGTTAAGAGTTTCGGTAGGGAATAAGTGACTTAAAGACAGGAAGCAAAGCTCTACTTTAGGACAGAAATAATTGCTTTATAGTGTGGGAAGACTCACACAAGGCACCCATCTCTAGGACACGAGGAGCTTGTGCAGCATTCATGATCATATGCAATGCAGAAAACAAGCATAGTTTCCCCTGTGTTCCTGGGTCAGTTTCTCTTTAAATGATGTATCAGCTGTACTATAAAAGGAATCAGAGACACAGGGAGCTTGAAGCACCGACTTCTTTGCTGGTCGCTTGAGTGTACATGTTCCCAACAGCCAACAGCATCAAATATGCATCCCCATCTGAAAGAAACCATGCCAGGGCATCAGAAAAGTACATTTGCTAAATACCTGAACATCTGGACAGAACCTCTGTAAAGGAATCAGAGCCAGAGCTCAAGTGACAGTGTGGCTAGCTTAAGCAGATGAAAGGACAAAAATGGCCAGAAAACACGGCCTCAGCCAGGCCTGCTGTTGTGTGGGACAGACTGGTACGAGGACGGCCTTGGCAATGAGTTCCTTGTTCAAAGCAGTTGCCTAGCCTATCAAACAAAATGTATTGACCCAAAATGTCTTGCTCCAAGGTCAGAAATGAACTTCTTGCTTTCTGTCTTCATCCCAATCAAAACATATGACTCTAGGTCCCTCCTTGGGCCTGGCAAAACATGATCCATACCCTATGTGATTTGCTGCACTTTGTAAATTAATTTGGATCTGTTCCCATGACAGCAGTCAACCTGTGATCTGATGCTTTGGGAGAGTACACACTCCTGGGGCATCGCCACCATGAGCCTTCCTGACATTCTCTCTCTCTCTCTCTCCACCATGAATTTCTTTTAAATAAATATATTGAAAATAGCCTGGAAGTTCTTATAAAATGTGTCAACATACTGTTATACACAGTCCAGCAATTATACTCCCAAGATATATGTATTAAGAAAGTTGAAGGCCAATAAGATGGCTCAGTTGATAAAGGGTCTTGTCACTAAGACTGAAAATCTGAGTTTAATTCCTAGGACCCACATGGGCAAAATGACTCCAGAAAGTTGTCCTCTGACACGTGTGCATCATGGCATGTATATACACACACATACAGAGAGAGAGAAAGAGAGAGAGAGAAAATGAAAATGTAATTAAAAAACAGAAAGTTGAAAGCACATGACCATACAAAAACTTGGACACAAGTATCAATAGCCACATCAGTCTATTATAACAGTCCCAAAGGGAAAATAGCCCCGGTGTTCATCGATGAGAAATGAAACCAGCAAAACTTGGGTTTTTTTTTTTTTAATCCATACAATGGAATATTATTCAGCCACAAAAAGGAATGGAGTATTGATAAAGGCCGCAATATGGATGAACCTAGCAAACACTGAGGTAAATAAAAGAAACCAGTTCCAGAGACCACATTTATATGAAATGTCCTGAATAGGCAAACATATAAAGATAAAATAAATTGGTGTTTACACAGGATGGGGTTGAGGGTATAAGAAAGTCACCGCTAAATGGGTGCAGGACTTTAGTTTGTTTTCTTTTGATTTTTGTTGTTGCTGTTGCGAACAGTTATGATCATTTGTTTTCTAAAACAGGTAGGACAAAGTAACTCAAGCTATCCTGGAACTTATTACATTCTGCCTTAACCTTCTGAGTGTTGATATTACAGATATCCATGGCCACATCCAGTGAGGATTTCTTTTGAAAGTGACAAAAATGTTCCAAAATTAGTTTGTGACAGTCATTGCATGACTATGCGACGTACTAAAAAACAGCGGATCTTACACTTCAAATGGGCGAGGGATATGGTATATGAACTCAATAACACACACTATTTTTAAATGAGCACATTATAAGTGCATTAGAGTACAGTATATTCTCACAGAGTACTTAAATGGCTGAAATTCTTATACAGCTTTAGAGAAATGGCAGCAAAGATTGGGTGACCTTCTGGGAAATGATGACCTAATGCCTTTCACCCAAAGTTTCAGTCTCAAACAGAAATAAGTTGGATATGTTTACAGCTACAGAGACCTAAAGAAAGGACACCCAATTCATCCAAAACCAGACAGGATAGAAATTGGATACACTGAAACACTTTTTAATTTTTGACCTAATATGATAAACTTAGATCAACTATAGAAATGTCACCCTGAAGAACAGTAGGAAACTGGAGAGATCTATCCTTCACTGCTACCTATTTGCCTGCCAAGAGGCAGAATGAGTGTCCTAGAACGTCAGGACTTCCTCCTCTAGCCACACTTCCCCGCGGCAGGGACAAAGTGTTCGGCTTGCTTCCCAGAGCTCCTGAGATGAAGGATGCCAGGACGTAGGAGAGTCAGGCTCCACCCTCACTGCGGCTCCCATGCCTTGGTGGACTGGCTCTCAGGAAATAGTGGCTATCTGATCCCTTTGGTGCTACAGAACCTTGCCTGGGTGACTTTGAAAAGACTGCATGATTTCGAAAAAGGCATACTTCTTAGCAAGAAGATACATTTGCCTCTGTGTATGTGGGTGCCTATCCATGGATTCAACCAACTAAGCAATCAAAAATACCAAGAAAGGCTGGGCATGGTGGCACACACTTTGAATCCCAGCACTCAGGAGGCAGAGGCAGAGGCAGAGGCAGGCGGATGTCTGTAAGACTGAGGTCAGCCTAGTCTAAATAGTGAGTTTCAGGCCAGCTGGGGCCACAGGAGATCCTGTCTCTTTAGACCAAAAAAAGGAAAAACTTGAGTTCCCTACTGAGCATGTGCAAACTTTTTGTTATTATTATTCCTCCAGTAATACAGGGTAACAACCATGTTGTACTAAGTACTATAAGTAATCTAAAGATTATCTAAAGTTCATGCAAGGCAGAATAATATTTATCAAAATGAGAACTGAAAAGGAACTACCATATGACCAGCAATCCTGCCAAAGAAACTGGAATCAGTAAATAAAATAAAAATAATAAAATACTTTTAAATTCATTTTTGTGTGTGTGTTGCCTGCATGTGTGTAAGTGCACTCCTGCCATGTGATGCCCGCAGAGGCCAGAAGAGGGCGTTGGATTCCTCTGAAACTGGAATTACACACTGTTGTTAGCCACTAGGTGGGTGCTGGGAATCCCACTGAGGTCTTTTGCAAGAGCAGCCAGTGCTCTTAACCACTCAGCCCTCTCCAGCCCCTAAATAGTGTATTTCTGAGGTGATAGACATGCCAATTATTTTTGGTGAGGTTTTTTTTTTTTTTTTTTTTTTTGGTCTTTTTTTGAGATAGGGTCTTCCCATAGTCCCAGCTGTCCTGTAACTCACTATGTAAACCAGGCTGCCCTTGAACTCAGAGATCCGCCTGCCTCTGCCTCCCGAGTGCTGGGATTAAAGGCGTGCACCACCACACGTAGCTATGCCAATTATTTTTATCCCACCATTCTTGACTGTATACATGTGTCAAAACATCAAACTGTACCCCAGAAACATAATTACTGTGCATCAATTAAAACCAAAAAGAGAAAGCATGCCGGAGGATGTGCTTAGGCCACCTACAAATTGTATACCACTTTATATAAGGGACTTGAGCATCCAAAGATTTGCTAATCAAGGGAAGTCCTGGATCTGATTCCCCATGACAAGAGGGACAACTGCAGTTCTCTGAAGCCTGTCTCAGATGAAGTGCTCTGAGTTGCAGTGGAAGAATGTGTGTGAACCATTCGAAGGGTATAAAACATGTTTCATCCATTATAGTTTCCTACAACCGTCGTCCGTCTTGAAACAATAAAATATTACCAGGGTATCAACTTTCAGGTCTACAGATACCGTGAGTCTGTAGAGGCTTTACGGTTGCACATGAGGAGAGCATTCGGTATTCAAAAAACTATAGGCTCTGAGAATCAGAGTCTTAAAATGAAGAGGAACTTGAACATACCTAGAAACTAGAAGTCCATACTCAATACTTGCACTTATCATGATAAATAATTCAGAATCAAATCCATCAACTTGACACCATTCTCCCACTTACAAAGAACAGCACTCAAATTTTTTCTATTCACAATTCCTTTCTAAGCAAGAGAATTTGCATATCCCTGGGCATATAGGAATATAAAATAGGAACATTTACTGATAATAAACCATAAGAAATTTTTATTTAAAAACAGTTCTTTGGTATACATATAATTTTTCCTTTATTAAAGATGAAAGTAAATTCACATATAATGAGATGGATGCTCTTGTTTTTACATAAAGAATTGAATCTTGGCTGAATATTTGACACTGCAGGATATAGACCATCTTCAGCATTTTTTCGGTTGATTGATCTTTTGATTTTATAATTATCTTTTTCAATGTTTAGGGTTTTATTTTTTCAAATACTTTTATGAGGCTAGAGAAATGACTCATTGGATAAGAGCACTGACTGCTGTTGCAGAGGACCCAGATTTGATTCTCAGCACCCACATGGCGGCTAACAACCACCTGTAACTCCACTTCCAGTCTTGTGACCTCTGCAGGCATTGCACAACACAGGTACGATTACACACATGCAGGCAATACACTCATACACATAAAAAAATATTAGAAATTTACAAAAAAGACTTTTATTTATTTTTACTTTATGTATATGAATGTTTTGCCTGCATGTAAGTGCATATGTACGTGCAATGCTTGTGGGGGCCAGATGGAGTTACAGATGGTTGTTAGCTGCCATGTGGATGCTGGGAACTGAACCTGGGTCCAATGCCAAAAATGCTGCTTTACATAAATATGTAAAATGAGAGAGGTACGTTTACGGCCATTTCATAGATTGTTGGAAATTCTGTCTTACTCCAAAGCCAAATTCATTTAAATGATTTTTTTAATTAAACAAATCAGCAACTCAAACAGCAAATTTAAGATCAAGCATCCTAATACAATACAGCACAGAGATGTCCTAATTTGATATCATAATGACAAGTAGGTGTAGAAAAGTACTAGAAGTCTTTGATTTCCATAATTAAAACACTATGTTTTGTTAAGGGCAGAAAACTTGATGCATACAGCAAAAACACTGTAATTCATGGCATACAGTAGTCTTGAATCTCAGCATGGATGTTTCAGGCAGCATTCATTGGTGTTGCATGGTGTGACGACATATCCAGTGCTAAGTGCATATGTTATGTGCTCTGGAACAATGCTGCAGTGATGCCTCAAAATGCAACACAGACTAACACCACCAGGAACACCTCAGATTCATTATCCATTAGATCTAAAATCAATTTTTTATCATTGTGCATTGTTGTTATTAATTATTGCAGCCTCTCCATTCAGTCATGTGACCTCACATAGGATAGCAACCCACATTTAAGAACTGAGTCCTAGCAGATATGCCTGCGAGATTCAACTGTACTCATTGTAAACCCTTTGTGCCCAAGTGTGGGCTAGAAATTATGGGTTGGTTCCCGGCCCACGTGTTGCTCTGTGTCGTACTGGAAAAGAAAAATTCTCATATCTGAGTCAAACAGAAGACCATTCAAAGCAGTATTTATCAGAAAGTAGAATCCCTGTGGTTAGTATAACAACTTATAGTAGAGCTTGGGGGCTTAAACAGCATGCAATGGTCTTTTATCTGTTCTGGAGGCCAGAAGTCCAAAGCATTTGCTAGGCTGAATCAGGCAAGGCTGGTTCTCCCTTAACTGCAGGAGAACATCTGTTCTTTGCCTCTTTCAGCTTCTGGCGGTTGTTAGCCTCCCCTGCTGTGTGGTGGCCTCACTTTAATCTCTTCTTCTGAGAACTGGCTACATCACCTTTTCTTCCATAGTCAAATCTCCCTGTTCCTGTCTTCTTTTTCTAAGAACATTTGTGATTACATTCAGGGCACACTCCAAAAACCCAGGAAAATCTCAAGATTCTCAACTTAGTCACATTGTCACAATCCCTTCTGCCATATAATTAACAGCCAAAGGTTAGAACGTGGACATTTTGGGAGGTTGTTATTGAGCCTACTCTGTGCCTCCAATGGCATCATTGGCCTGCAGAAAAAGTAAATCAAGTTTGCCCAGGAAAGACAGCATGGGAAGAGGCTTGGAAGAAACTTTAACATGGATCAAATTTGATCAGGAAGAGAAGAAAAGGAACATTACACTTATCAATACCAACATTAAAAATAATAGATGACACTTGTATCCAGCATCATTTATGAGCTTGTGTTTGTGTTCGGTTCTCCTTTCTGTGTGGAGACCAAGTTCTCACCACTGGGTCCGTGTCTCGGTGCACCTGGCCTGCATTAACAAGGGAAGCCCACACAGCCGGGGCGGGCTAGTCCACTATCAATGGAAAGAGAAGCTCAGTGTGAGCTGTGGTCTGAGTAGTCGCACTGAGAGAGGTGGCCTTTCAGGGGCCATCCTCTTCTCTAAGTAGCCAAAAGTGTGTGTATGAGAGCTGAGGTTGAAGAAAGCGAAGAAATCACGAGGCTTGGCAAGACCAAACTCACTAGAAACCTCGCCTTGAGCAGTTCCAGTAGAGCAATGGAACCCAAGCCAGACTGCTGCAAGTTGCCAGAACTGGAGGCACAGGAGGGCCAGAGAGGAGAAAAATGAACAGGGATGGCCAACAGGGGAATGGCAGTTTTTCAGAAAATGGCAGGGGATAGGCTTTATTTTATTTTGTTTAAGAGAAGAGAATTCCAGCCATCTCTGGAAGAAGACATCAGTAGAATAAAAAGGAGTGATTGGGAGGACACGGCAGGACGCAGGAAGCACAGTCATTAACCGCCATGTTCGGCCCACTGTCCCCAGGACTACAATGCTGGCTAGCAGCTCGTCCCAGGGTCGCCCCTAAGTCCACTTTCCCCTCATCAGTCCCCGTGTGAGGGAAAATGGACTAAACCTGTGACTTTGGCGTTGCCCTCAAGTTCTCAGCGTTGGTTCAGAAACATTTTTCAGTGGGCAACGGGGTCAGGGAGGTGGGAGTTTTCCCTCTAACCATCTCAGCCCCACGCTGAGGATGCGTCAGCTCATAACAGGTGAAGAAGTTTATTTGCTGTGGTTTAACAGCGATAACAGATGGTAAAACAGTGTCCTTGAGTTCTGGCTCAAGTGTTAGCAATGCTCGTTTTCACATCTCTGTACTAGTACTCTAGAGAGTATAGAAGAGTGTAGTGTCAAAGGCAGGAGAAAACAGGAGGTGATTTAAGAAACAGGCAGATGGGTAGGTATACTAAGATCTCTGGTAAAAGTTGGAACCCGGAGTTAGAACCCCAAATCTTTCACTTCTATGTCATGTGAATCTTTCAAGTCAGGTCAACAAGCATGTACCAGGATCTGCTGTGCGCCCGCCACTCTACCAGTGCTAGACACAGAAGTAGGCAAGTCTTAGTTCCAACCCATGAGGCAGGTTGTGCAGAAATGACAATAGCTACATCCATCAGAATTGCATCCTCAACATGCATCAAACGCCGAATAATGACAGGGAGGTGCACTGGGCGGGGGGGGGGGGGGGGGGGGGGGGGGGGGTGCGAACATTTCTAAGCTGAACAAAATCAGGCTTTGTGACATGAAGGAAGACAGGGAAATAGATCTGGGTGTCAACCAGCTGGCACCACGACAACCAACTCGGAAACAGTATTTAAGGGGCCACGCCCAGAACAGAAACTAGATGTTACAGAAGGGAAGGGAAGGGAAGGGAAGGGAAGGGAAGGAAGGAAGGAAGGAAGGAAGGAAGGAAGGAAGGAAGGAAGGAAGGAAGGAAGGAAGGAAGGAAGGAAGGAAGGAAGGAAGGAAGGAAGGAAGGAAGGAAGGGAGAGAGACTGATTATTGTGTGCATGCACTTGGAAATGGGCCCCCGATACAGTACGCAGAGAATTTCTTCAAGGTGGGGATGACAGTTGAGCTAAATGTGCCCCTCTCCCAGCAAAGATAAGTAAGAACAAAGAAGCAGAAGAAAACACCTCAAGCTGCTTAAACCCCAGACTAGCATGGCATCGATTTCACTCCATTTTATTGGCCGATACCAGTCATGTAATCAAAACCAAGAGGTGGAAATATTTTCCTCCCGTCTTTTGGTCAGAATTACAAAGTCTAAGCTTTCCAAGGGGTGTGGACTATAAAACATTGGAGACATTAATGCAACCTTCCACACTAAACCATGTCACTGAAAAGAGCTCCAACAACAACAATGTAAAGAGTGGCTGGGAGGAAGGAGGTGGGACAGGGAGAGACACGAGCTTGGATGGTGGCTCCATAGATGCTCCACTTACAATGGGGGTTACATCTCCATAACACAGTGTAAGTTGAAAATATCCTACGTGGAAAGTGTATTAATACAACTAACCTAGCCAACAGTATAACTTAGCAACACATAACACTGCTGAGTATCAGTTGTTTGCCCTCATGATCTCATGACTGGTTGGGAGCTACAACTCATCACAGCTGCCCAGCGTTTCATGAGAGTACTATACTGCCTCTCCCTAGCCAAGGGAAAAATCAAAATTCAAAGTTCAGTTTCTACTGAGTCCCTATCACCTCTGCACTATTAGAGAGGCTAAAAGTTTCAAGTTGAACCATTGTAAGTCAGGTACCATCTGTGATTCATTCAGGACATGAAAAGAACATTATATTAGCAATGCGGGAAAGGAGAAAAGATGTCTTAACTGTCTTTCCATGTGGTGAGCTTTGGCGCTGAGAAATGACTAGATGAAAACCCATCAACGGACGTTGCCCGGTGATATCGATTAAGCTGTGCTAGGTTATCAATTCCTAACATTTCTTCCTCGGGTTATGAGACATGACTGTTTATCTTCTGTCTTCAGTCCTTTCTTTGCCAGAAAAAGTCTAAAAGATAAATGGAAGCTCATAGATGGCCACACAGCAAGAATCATAGTAGAGTTACTGCTGAGGTTACAGGGTAACCTATTTCTCCCTATGTGTCCCAGGAGCTGTGGCACAGCCTCAAACATACTTACGACACTGATTACATTCTTCCCTCACTATTTTGTGGGTGAACCTTGTCTCATTCAGTACTTGAGTTTCTCAGTTACACAGGTTCCAGTTTCTGGCACTGGATCCAAAATGTTGACTGTGAAGATTTCTTTTATGTCTTATCTTTATTCAGTTGTCCTGGCTGCATCACAGGGTCAAATGTTATTTGCTCTTTCCTACATACAGTGGGCCTGTTGGGACTTAGAGTCTGTGGCCATCATGCAGTGTCTTGGGGAGATGACAGACTGGTGCTGTTCTCTCTGGAAATACTGTATCAGCCATGCTGCCTGTGTGCTTCTGAACGCAGGTGTCCTACTCATTAACAACTCTTCAGTTGGGTAACAACGGTTAGGGGGATCCTAAAATTAATAGGTTCACTCCATATTTTACACTTCTAAATGTGCTGAGGGTAAATGTGTTATCTCATGAAAAACAGGAATTCTTTTTCATTTTTCTTTCTGTCTGTTTGTTTATTTGTTTGAGACAGGGTCTCCTTGTATCCCCACTTGGCCTAGAACTTCCTATATAGACCAGGCTAGCCTTGATTTCACAGTGATCAGCCTGCCTCTGCGCCCCTTCCCACCCCGCAAAGTACTGGGATTAAAGGCATGCACCAACACACCAGGTTCAAGAATAAGAATTTGGGAGATGAGTTCAAATCCTTACCAGAAATGGGATACTTGAAGTCATGAAAATTATTGAACTAATTGTTGTATGTATAAGATGGGAACAATGGGGCTAGAGAGATGGCTCAGCAGTTAAGAACACTGGCTGTTCTTACCGAGGACCCAGGTTCAAATCCCAGCACCAATATGGCAGCTAACAACCATCAGTAATTCCAGTTCCAGGGAATCCAATCCATCTTCTATCCTCTGCAGGCACTGTGTGGCACAGGTGCACTTACACACATGCAGGCACAGCATTCATACACATAAAGTAAAAACAAATATATATAATAAATGGGGATAGTCAATATTTGCTTGGCCCTGTGGTTGTCAGAGTCAAATAAAATAAAGTGGGTCAACTCACGATCCTCCTGCCTCCACCTTCAGAGCACTAGGATTTCAGAAATGTACCACCGTGGCCAGCTCAAGACTAGCAAAGCTTTGCCGCTGCTACTCTTGTTGTTTGTTTAATGACTGAGGAATGAGCGGACAGAAGAATGGACGGATGGATGGATGGATGGATGGGTGGATAGATAGGTGGGTAGATGGGTGGATGGGTGGATAAATAAGTGGATGGATGGGTGGATGGGTGGATGGGTGGGTAGATGGGTGGATGGGTGGGTGGGTGGATGGATAGGTGGGTGGATGGATAGGTAGATGGATGGGTGGATGGATTAATGGGTGGGTGGGTGGGTGGATGTATGGATGGATGGATGGATGGGTGGATAGATAGGTGGGTAGATGGGTGGATGGGTGGATAAATAAGTGGATGGATGGGTGGATGGATGGGTAGGTGGATGGGTGGATGGGTGGATGGATGGGTGGGTAGATGGGTGGATGGGTGGGTAGGTGGATGGATAGGTGGGTGGATGGGTGGATGGGTGGGTGGGTGGATGGATAGGTAGATGGATGGGTGGATGGATTAATGGGTGGATGGATGGATGGATGATGGATGGATGGATGGGTGGGTGGATGGGTGGATGGATGAATGGGTGGGTGGATGGTTGGGTGGATGGATGAGTAGATGCGTGGGTAAATGGATGAATGGGTGGGTGCATGATGGATGGATGGGTGGATGAGTGCACAAATGGGTGGGTAGATGAATGGATGAGTGGATGGATGGATGAGTGGGTGGATGGGTGAGTGGATGGGTGGGTGGATGGGTGGATGGATTTTTGAAACATAGTTTTACCATGTAGCCAAGACTCAAACTGTCAGTCTTCCTGTCTCCTGAGTACTGGGATTACAGGCACGAACCACTATCCCCAACTTTGTTTTCTTTCTAAAGCAAAGGAAAAGCATGACTTCAGGTTATGCTTCTTTAAAAGTAGCACTTTTATGTGATGGTCTGTTTTCAGCAGCCCAATTGAAAGGGACCTTAAGAGAGCTACTTTAGAGAAGACAGTTCAAGACACAACAGATGAACTCTTAGAAAAAGAAGAAGGGGCTGAAAGATGACTCAGAGGGTAAAATGCTTGCTGCATAAGCATTTTATGTTGGATCTCCAGTACCCACATAAAAGCTGAGTACATCAATGTTTGCCTATAAAGTGCACGAGGGGAGGGAGTAGAGTCAGGGAGACCCTGCGAGCTCACTAGCCAATCACTTTAGCTGAAGAGGTGAGCTCTAGGTTCAGTGAACGACCCAGTCTCAAAAATAAGGTGGAGGGCCTGGAGAGATGGCTCAGCAGTTAAGAGCACTGGCAATTATTGTAGAGGACACAGGTTCCAGTTCCCAGCACCTACTTGATGGTTAACAATCATCTATAACTCCAGTACCAGGGGATCTGACACCCACCCTCTTTTGGCCTCTGTGGGGGCGTTGCATAAAAGGGCGGCAATGTGGGCAAAACACTCATACACATAAAATAAAAATAAGGTGAAAGTGATTGAGGAAAACATCCCAGTGTCAATCTATGGCCTCCATACACATCCACACAGGCAAGTACACCTGTGTACACAGACACACTCCACACATTATGAAAAAAGAAAGAAAGAAAGGAAAGAAGAAAGGAAGGAAGGAAGGAAGGAAGGAAGGAAGGAAGGAAGGAAGGAAGGAAGGAAGGAAGGAAGAAAGAGATAGAAGGAGAGAGGGAATAAGACCACTTTATAGGTAAACATTCAGTGATAGCCAAGGTCACACTCTCAAAGGACTGCTTTGGATTCAGAGGGTCAGGCCTTAAGGGGTTTTGTCATTGTTTTCCACTATGGTCTCTGTCTTAGCTTGTTTCCTATAAAACAGAAAACATGAGACAAGAAGGAAGTGCTGGGAGTCCATCTGAGAGACATGATCCTAGGACAATGAGAGTAAGAGGAAAAAGTGAATGCTTATCACATGTTAACATACTGAATGATTAACATGCAGTGTGACATCATGTGTTAATGTACATCACGAGCACTGAAGAGACACGGCTGCTCATTCGTTCAGTGCATTTGCTTGGTCACAAGGATGTTCTTAAACAAAGATGTGGGCCAATCTGTGCCCTGAAACAGTGTGTGAGAAGAAATAGGAGAAGGGGTTTATCTTCCTAGCTCTTGCTTTCTACTAACCAAAATACAACCACCCAGGAAATGTACTCCATGCATTTCCAGGCTGTACTGTCCCTTGGCAGCTATTTGAACTGTAGGGCAATACAGCCCACAGCAGTGAAAAAGTTTCTAGATGCACAACTGGTCAGCTGGATACACGGCAAGAGCCCAAGAAGAGGAGCCAGGTGACTCAGGAAACGAAGCCATGGAGTGTGAAGTTGAATGTGGGACTGTCGTGGACTCTCAGAGTAATGTCCAACTAGGAGTCGTCTCTCAGAAAGGTAAACACAGTGGTGGCAGAGGTGGAAAACAAGCTGCAAGATTCAAGAGACCAGTGCATCGAAAGAATCAGAAAAGACACGAAAGAATTATTCTACACAGATTTCTTTATTCACTGTCTTTTGGTGCCTACTAGGTACCAAGCTCCGATCAAACCACGATCATACAGAAGAAATAAATAAAGCTCACTAAGCTAAGTCAGGGCTGCTTTCCTAAAGACACTCACTGCCCTGTGGGTACAACAAATACAAGATCAAATTATTGCAGCCTAGTGATGAGCTGACATGCAGACGCATACATGGTCGGGGCATGATGAAGAAACATTATAGAGAAAGCACTGTTGGTCCTGTAGGTGGGCAAGGGATGAAGAGAGCCACACTGATGAGGACTGGACTGCTTCACAAAGCCATGGATGATCTATCACTGAGGTGTTCATATGCCTATTGGCCAGACACAAAACCCATATGCCATTGAAAGGACAAAAGCAACCAGAAGGTGAACTAGAGGATTCATAAGGTCATTCTAGTTCTGGAGCTCTGTATTCTTGTAATGGATTGATAGTGTACCTCCAGAGCCATGGGGGTCGGTTAGTGAGAAGAGTCCATTATATGTCGACCTTTGAAGCTCCCATATAAGCCGACTGCTTTGTTTCAGTTTTACTAAGACCACATCTCAGACCCCGTCCACTTCTATTATAAGTATATGCCTTTGTCACAAAGATGATTGGTTACCTTATTGCTTCTTGGAGAAACAGTTTATACCAGCAAGGACCAACTGAAAGTAAAAGAGAAAATAGTATGTCAACCAGTATAGCAACAAAACTGTAAATAACTCTAACTCCCTTCCAGAGAATACATGAAATGTATAGAATTTTTACAAATTTTAAAAATTAGAGCTGTCAGTACTGGAGAGATGGTTCAGGGGTTAAGAGCACTGACTCCTTTTGCAGAGGACTCGGGTTTGATTCCCAGCACCCACATGACAACTAACAACCGTCCATAACTCCAGTTCCAGGGGATCGCACACCCTCTTCTGACCTCCATGGGCATTTTGTGACACGGGTGCACTTACATACATTCAGGCAATACACATATACAAATAAAAGTATTCTACACTTAGGTAAGCCATTCCTGAGAAAACTAGCCACAATTTCCCTTGACCCACTCAGTCATGGGAAGATATAGACAGGGTAAGTCCAGCCTCAGAGATGCTTGACCAGCTGTCAGATTTCCCAGGAAACCTCTAAGAAAACTTAAATGAGTTCTTCATCCTCCAAGAGATCTTATATTCTGCCGATCAGGCATTGGCATTTGTCTCAATAGGTGACTTCCTCATGAGTAGACTTTCATCTCTTTGAAACCATCCACCTAGACAGGTCAGCGATCGCATTTATTTTTACTGTGGTTTAAATATTTGCGAAAAATAAAGCCAATTTGTATTGTTGCTTTGATACATACCATTTCACTTTGGTGTTTCTGTACTGTATTTTCTTCCAAGAAATGCTCACCACTATGGTCTCATTTCACCCAAACAATTCTATGAGAGAGATAAGAATAAGAAACTGAAGTTAGGATAGCTTCCCATTCTACAGAGTCACCAAGAGAATCTCAGAAAGAAGTGACTTTCCTAAGATCATGGGATGAGTGTGCAGATGGCTTTGCTCCCCACATTGATGACCAATGCATCTTGAACGTGAATTTTGATGATATTCAGCCCCATGATATTTGTGTTTGTAGATTTATTTATTTTATTTGCTTGTGTGTGTGTCTGTGTGTGTGTATGTGTATCTGTGTGTGTGTGTGTGTGTCTGTGTGTGTACCTGAGCGTATGAATGTGCACCACATGCGTGCAGGTATCCACAGAGGTAAGGAGAGGTCAGATCACCTGAAACTGGAGTGACAGACAGTAGTGAACTGCCCCAACATGGGTGCTTGAAGCTGAACCCAGGTCCTCTGCAGAAACAGGAAATACTCTTAACCGCTGAGTCGTCACGCCATCCCCTCTCTCCATGATAGTTCTTGTATCACCTAATTCTAGTCTTTCTGGCTTTTGAGAAAGCAGTTTTACTGTTTCATGGGCAACACAAACTCACAGTCACAAAATGGGACATTGCCACGAAAAGATACTGAGGTGACTTCGAAGATGGAATAATTGACTGGTAAGATAATAAGCCTGGAAGTGGATAATAATATTGTGCGTTAAGGGGGATAATAGTATTGATCTGCCTGGTCAAGCCTGTTGGGAGGATTAGCTCACTGGCAATCGTAGATATCTTTGCAATGAAGGAACGTAAATGATAGCACATTTGAGATTCACCTTATTCCCCTTTGGGATGACTCTCCTTGGTGTGAGTTCAGTGGCCATCTGGATACCATGGCAACCAAAGCCAGCCTGATGGAACTCTTCACCCCAGACTCCTTGTGCAGTTCTGTATTCTTTAACCCAACCATAAAGCAAAGATTTGTCTTTCTTTAAAAACAAAAGTACAATGAGAAAGCTTTTGACTTTAGGTTATTAGTGGAAAAAAGAAGCACAGCGAAAGGGCTGGATACTATCAAGAACTATCCAGGCAAGATATAACATTAGATATAACACCCCTGTCCGTGCCTTTGGAAACCATACGCAAAAAAGTGGTCACCGAGAGAGGCTCTGTCGAGAGACCACACGAGAAGCACTGGTTTTATGGGGCTCCCTTCACCATTATTAGGGCAACATCAACTCTCTCCATCTTCCAGAGCCAGCCCATATAGAGAGGGTGGTTCACACAGCAAGGCTATCATAGTAGTACTCAGTTCAATGCTGTCTCAATGTCCTGATGTTCGTGTGGGCATCATGTGCTCATCAAGCCAGCCTTCCTGAGTTTTGCCAATATTTGTGCTGAGCCATACATTCTGTCCCAAGTCTCTCATGAAGAATAAACAAACGCATGATCTGCTCCGGGTCACGCAGCTTGACATGGCAGCAGCAAGATGCTTCCAGGGCTCCATCCACCCTTCCATTCCGCCCTCCATGCTGAAATCCAGCCTCACGCCCTCCGAGTCCTTATCTCCCACATTTGTTTTATTTTCTCTGTGCTCTAACCAGCTGAGCTAAGTATGCACTTAGCCATAGCAACCACTCCAGGGAGGCCACTGTGGAGGCAGGGGGCTCTTTGGATGGTTCTGGGGCAGCATGGCCTCGCCAGCATCCTGAGAACTCCTCTGGGACACCTGAGAATCTCCTTTTGACAGAAAAGCCGTGAAGTTCACCTTGGTGCTCTAACTGCTTGCCTCATCCCTTCCCCCCTCAATTCCTCCCTTCTCAAAGGCATTTTAAAGAGAAAGATTTAAAATTGCTTGGAAATTGAAGCAAGATTGCTTGGTTATCGATTCAAATTCTGGCAGGTCTGACTCAGAGCTGTCTCATTTGTTACTGCCACCAGCTCTGATGGCTAAAGAGGGATTCTGAGGATTTGGTGTGTAATCAAATGACCCAAGAATCCTTCCTGCTTCCCCACCCCAGTGCAGGGAAATTTAATATTTTCTATTCCAGCTGGGCTCTGGATGTTAATTGAGATTTCAGTTGGTCTCTCTGCATTCTAGATTTTTGTTTAACCTAATTTGTTTAGCTAAACACACACACAAAAACAGAAGGCAACATTTGAACAGACACAGAATGACAAGAGGTGGGTTTATCCAGCGATCTGGCAGATCAGCACAAGGACAGCAGCCTTGGAAGCACTGCTGTTGGGCTGTGATGGGAACTACGAGGAGGCAAAGAAATCCTGCACTTTGTGTCATCTTTCCCATAGAAAAAAGATCCTAGGTTTGTCACATCTTATAAGAAAAAAGAGATATTAAATTGACAATAAGATAATAGTAACAGCAATCTGCATGTGTGCTGACAGGTTTCAGAAATAATCATACAGACTTGAATCTACTTATTTTCTAGGCTTCCTTTAACAAATTTTCTTTGCTTGGTTTCTATGGAAACTGGAGACTGCATATGAGTTAGAGATGCTCAGTAGTCCTTCCTGGCAGATATGTCCATTTCAGGTTTCTCTTTAAGTGACGTCATATTTTAACCACTAAGATTAAAAGAAAAAAGTTATCTATTCACAGTGCTCTCAGAATCATTGATGAGAAAGGTCAGTGTTGACAGTCACTATTTCGGGGCACTTGCTGTGTTCTAGGACAGTATTTGAACACTCTTCTACCTTAACTCAATCTTCCCTGTGGTTTTGTTATCTTTAACAATCCAGGAAAATGGAAACCACTTTAGGTTTTTCCAATAGAAGGAATTGAATACAGGAGCTCAATTGTGCATGTGTCAGAAATTCTGAGAGACATAACAACTATGAGACCGCTCAGAGAGTAGCAAAAATGAGAAGACACCTTCAACCCTGAGGCTAGGAACCAAAGAGAGAAGATTATACTGCAATCTACCAAAGCTAGGATCAATTAACAATAGCTTTAACTGCCATGAGGACTGTATGTGCAAGCTAAGACTGTGGAGGAGGCTAGTCCTCCCCTGGAGCTATCAGGGAGACTCTGACCAGCTTATCACAGGAAGCAAGAAGGAGGGATGCATGTCTCTTCTCTCTCCTGTCCAAATACTAGTTAGGACCAACTCCGCTCAATTTATGAGATCAGGAATACTCAGGGTGGTGTGACCACACATCTCTTTTGTCTCCCCCTGTTGCCCTTGTCTAAACCTGCATGAGGAGCCAATGGACAAAGCATCCTCAGATATGAGCCCTTCCAAAGGGAGCAGAGAAAGCGCAGGGATGGGCTTAAAAACAAACCAGCAGTCGACTGGTTACTATATCTATTTCACGGAAACTAAGCACAAGAAGATACTTTTCTTAAAATAACATTAGCAAATAAATGTGCATACCATCAGCCACCTTATTTTATCATTCTTAGAGAGGAACAAGGTTTCTTCACATATATGCATTCTTACATCATACAACCTTCAAATGAATAATCTAGGTCCATCATTAGTTGGAAGGGGCTGCAATTTGAAATCAGAAAGTTACCCATTTGTGGGGTTCTAGACGTTCATGTATCCTTATAATTCCAAATGTTTCATCCTCATAAATCCAGTATAAAGCTACGGAGAACCACTAGCTTACTGGGAATGTAGACTTGGGAGTTTGGAGGAGACAGGACTGAGGAGAAAGCTCACCTTTTTCATCTGCTAGAGAACTGGACTGTGATTCCGTTTAGTCAGATTGTCATAAAAAGATGACGGGAGAAAAAGGCAAAAGTTCCCAGTTTCTATTTTCTCTTTTCGTGTTTGACCATCTGCTACCTCTACTGCTAAGCTTGTAAGAGAAATCTACATGGGAAATGCTACGTTTTCTATCAGCCTCATCTTGTCTCTGAATTGGGGGTGGGGTGAAACCCATTGAGATGGGGGACATGGAGATAATTGTTCCATCTGATAACCAGACCGCTCTTGAAGGCATCCATATTTCAAGGAAGTATATAAAAATTTGAATGTAATACTTTGCAGTAGCCAACAATGGAGAACATTTTCAGATAAATGGTTGCATTTGTTTCCCTTTGCATTTATGTCCCTTGTAAGATTAACTCTATTTACATTGGAAGACGAATCCATGACAACATGAACACAAGAGTTATTCTGCCTTCCTTCCCAAGAGATCCAGAGTGAACTCCCAGTTTATGACCCATGAAGGAGAACATTGTCTCTCCACTGAAACCCGGAAGCTTTCCTAGAAAAAGGGTTTACTTTGCTCCCTGCATGCATGGGGCAGTTTGAGCCAGCACCTAACTTTGATCTCAGAAAGTAGGCACTTCTGGGAACTGATGGAAGCAGCATATCAGCAAATAAAACCCTCTATTGTCCCCTCCTGAAATGTTTCCCAGAATGACTGAAATTTAAAATAGCTTTGCTAATAACTGCAATACATAGGGATGAGGAAACCTCAGGACTCACTTTCTCATCATTGATATAAAACACATTTTAAGAACAACAACAAAAAAATACTGTAGATCTTTCCAGAAGAATAACTAAAGAGAGAAATCCCATAGCCTCTGCCTTTCCTGAGTTTCTGCAAGGGCTGGGTCCAACTGTGCAGGCTCTGATCTGGATAAGATTCTAGAAATCACCTTAAGGGAAAGAATTACAAATGCCAATTCAAGGATGAAAGCGCTTGTTCATTCAGAATGAGAAAAGAGCCCATATTACAGTATTTTTCAAGGCTGACAAATGCCAAAACCTTTACAAAACCTAGAGTGTGACATGTTTGCCTGATAGGCCTTCATAATACTTTTCCTTCTGTGTTTTACACATCCAACCAGTCCTTCATATGGCAATGATTCTGTGATTTTTCTATGAAGTAACAAAAAAACAAATGCAGAGATAACCCAGCCTTTTCCCTGGCCTAGCTGACCAAGTTTTCTTACTTTCTTACTTGTCTTTCAGCACAACTTGTTATTTATAGTGAGGTTTCCACTTTTGGGATTTTGGTCAAATATGGAAGAGCCTCTGAGGCCTCTCTTCTACATGTGAGGTACCAGAGCTCAGGGCCCTTGGGGGTTTTAATATGTGATTAATCTTAAATTCACTCTGAAAGAACAATACCCATGATTCACTTGCGTCCTTGTATCTTTACACTGAATGACTTGGCCCAGAGGACAGAGGGAATTTCCCTAGATGCCATAAATATACCCAATAACCCCAAGCTAATGCACCCCCCACTCAACTTCCTCTTAGGAGTGCACTAAAGATGCCCACGAGCGTTACAGAGCTGTTTAATACAAGGGAACGTTGACAAGGAAAGCCGCACGAAAAGAGGCAGCAGACTTCTGGCTTCAATAAAGATACGTTCCTTTGGCAAAGTTCACAAAACATGTCCCCATGCAAACACATCATCAGGGACCCTTTCAAGTCCTTGACTACGGATCATACAAATAAACAAGCTTATTGGAAACTAAAATCTAAAGGTTTCTTGGTTTTGTGACAGTTTACCTCTAAATTCATCATCTTCATCGTTGCCATATTATTATTATCATTCTTATACCTCCACCCTGGGGAGCCCATGATGCACACAGAGCTTGGAACATTAGAGACTGTCAGTTGGTTATATGCATCACCATCTTGATCACTACTTGATTCCTAGAAGGAGGTGGGCTTTCTGTGGGTCTCAGGGACTCAAGTTTCTCAGGTTCCCAAATCCACAAGCCTTTCGTGTCTTCCTGGGCCCGAAACTACTCTGTAAGTCAGAGCCTTGAGCTAAGATGGTCCTTGTACAATGAAGACACAAATGTGAAAATCCTTCCTTTGTTTTCAGCACTCAAGTTGGAAGTAAATGGCAAGATGGCCTGGCTGGATGGCAGGGCAGGAGAAGATGTGCTCCTCTGAGCTTCCCCATCACACTGTGCATGTCTGACCTGCTGGGATCACACTTCTCCCTGCAAGCACACACGCATTACCAAGTCTGGGCACTTTCCTTCCACTGTATTGTCTTAATTCTGCCTCCCTACCCACCATCTATGGCGCCCACAGGGTTTTCCCAACCCCACCAGAACAGTTACTCCTTCTTCATGACTTTTCATATGTTTTAAGAAATGAATTGCTTTTTTATAATGATTCATAGTGGGTCATATTTTTATTCACTCTGCTGGTTTCTACATTTCTACCACATATGTGCTCCAGAAACACTTGCTAAGTGTGATGGTTCCTCTTCATTGTCACGCAACTGGATTTGAAACCACCCAGGAGACGCACATCTAACTGTGTAACAAAGGAATTTCCAGAGAGGTTTACCTGCAGAAGGAAGACACGCCCTGAGTGTGAGTGACATGAACTGAGATCTCAGACTGCACTAAAAGGGAAAAGGAGCATTCAGCTGTGCCCTAGCATTCGTCTTTCTCCGCCTCTTGACCGAGGACACGATGTAACTGGCCACTATGGCTTCCTGGTCGAGATGAGCTGCCCCCTCAAATCATGGGTCAAATAAAACCTTCCCACCTTAAGTTGCTTCTTGTCAGTTATTTGTCACAGCAATTAATACACTGGATAAATAAACAAATGGTTCTTTGGTGTCAAGGAGAGGGTCTGGGCATAGCTGTGTGGGAAGGGTTAATAGGGAGGCAGGCCCAAGAAGTCCGCTGGGGAGTTTGGAGGGAGCCTCAGGATGCAGGGTATTTTGAGGTAGCAGAAGCCTAAATAAGAAGGTGCATGCTATAGGCACGTACTGACATTCAGCAATGCCTGGGGGCCCCTGATTGGTATCCAGGATCCTCTAAATCACAAGAAACAGTCAACTCAGCTTGGTTTAATTAAGAAGGAATTGTTGCTTTTACTGCATGCAACAGACACTAAAGCAATTTACATAGTAGAAGGAAGACATTCTAGAAACCATGCCCCAGAACAGGCAATGAAACCCAGCAAGTTTCTGGGAAATGCTTCTCTTCTTTCTTGTTTGGCCTCCTCGCTCCCCAGTCCTCTCCATATCTGAATCCGTGATATGTCCATGTTCTCTCTTCTTCTTTTTCCCACTTTGTTTCTCTGTATCTATTTTAATACCTCATTTTTACATCAGAGAATTTTTCTCCATATATCAGAGAAAATAGCTCCTAGCAACTCCAGACAAATGCTTAATGTTTAGAACTAAGAAAAACTACTTTACACATAAGAAACACCCAATTAAGCCTGGGTTCTGTCCTCATCCCTTTGGAGAACCATTGTGTCCAGGAATGTAACACCAATTAGGGTCCAACTGTGTAGAGAAGGAAGCCAGGAATCATGACTGACCAGTTCGTTCAGGTAATGTGAACCTCTGGCAGCTTTGCACTTCAGCAAAGACAAGGACAATGAGAAAGGCTCTTGGAACGGATGATGGGGAGGCCTTGAAAATAACAGCAGATACTTACGTCTGCAGGAGACAGTGATATCAAGACCAGGTGGCAAAAAGAGGACCTCTCAAACTCTCTTGGCTTGTCTCCTGGTGATGTCCTGTGTCAGATGACTTGTGTCTGACAGCTCCTTTGAATCTCTACCTCTGGCCTGAGAGTTGAACCTCAAAAAGCAGTCCACTTTCTGTGACTCTCATCTGTAGGCAGATGGGACCCTGATGATGCCTGGGACCCTGAGCATCCCTGTGATGCCTGAGAAGTGCCCTCTTCTCTTGCCTATCACGCCTCACTTAAGTCTGGGGACCAGATTTTGAGACCTGTCTCAGTGTCTCCTTTAGAAAGCTGTATGTTAATAATCACTGGACTTCTCCTAGAGATCATTGTGAGAATCGTAGATGAGAACCTGTGAAAGGGCGCACTGAAAACTGTAAAATGCCAGGCAAACCGAATCAGCTGTTTTAACGTCGTTTACCTGCCTTAGCTCTGAGGCTGTTTTTATAGCTCTCATTAAATTTGTTTCCATTAGTCTCTTCTGCCTGATAAAAATAGAGTTGTGCTTTCTAATTATTTGCCAAAATTAATTGTTGCTCTTTTTAAAAAGTGATATGCATGTCTAATTTTCAAAGCCACGTAACTCGACAAATGTTATGATTAATCTCCTAGTCACCCAAGGAAATCTGAGAGATTTCATTTGATTTCATGCTGATGCAAATATATTAAATGTCATTAGTGCTTCAGAATTACAGTAGATTTGCCTTTGGATCTGAAGCTTTGATTTAAAAGTTCATGCATTACTATATCACTCTTTTGTTTTCTATTTGACAACTATATTTCAATGAAATTGCCTCCCATGTATCTTTAAAAAAAAGAATACTGTTTTTATCCTTCTCATTTTCCCTCTCTCCTTTTGATTTTATCTAAACCCAAAGCCCTACTGAAAAGAACGTCTATTGATGTTGAAAAGGATTTTTTTCTCTAAACAAGAACAGTATTTGGAGGACTGCTCCAGAGGTCTTATCAGGTTGCCAGAAGGTTCTGCAACACACACCAAAAGATGTTGAACTTTGTTTTAGTTGAATGTCACATGCTGTACCTCCTGATTTGAGCTTCTCATTTTCAATCATTTTCTCCATTTGACTTTTTCTTTCATAGAGGGTCACTATGTAACCTAGGCTGACTTTGAACTTGTCGTCTTTCTGCTTCAACCTCCTAAGTGCGAGGATTCCAGGTGTGCACCACCATGTCTGGCTTGTATTTTTCTTTTGTTCTACTTTCTGCATAATGTACTCAGTTTGGTCTGATTCTGTCCGATGATGTTTCGTTTTGGCCATGATCTCCTTCATTGCCTCTGTCTTCTCATTTCTCTTAGGCTATCACATGCAGGATGTGGTTTATCCAGGCTGATCTCGGGCCGTCTTTTCACAAATGGAGAAGGGGCTTCAAGGTGACTATGAGTTCTGTGTCCAAGTGCAGGGCTTCTTGGCTGCTGGCTTCAGGTGAGGTTATGGAGCAAGGACCAACCACTTCATATGGGAATCTTTAGGTCTTTCCCCTTGGGATATCTTTGTCTCCAGGGACGAATCATTAGTCCCCTGCTTGTTTGGTATAATGGTTAGTATTGATATCAAGTTGACTAGATTGAAATACTCCTATGAGATTA
This sequence comes from Eospalax fontanierii, assembly GCA_035773235.1. Classification (NCBI taxonomy): domain Eukaryota; kingdom Metazoa; phylum Chordata; class Mammalia; order Rodentia; family Spalacidae; genus Eospalax; species Eospalax fontanierii. The sequence goes on from CM069552.1 coordinate 15,167,886, forward strand.
GTAAAGCACACTTCTGGGTGTGTCTGTGAGTGTTTCCAGGGGCAATTGACATGTAAGATAGCAAATGACAGAGGAAGATGTGCCCTGAACGTGGGTATTACCATTCAGTAGGCTGGGGAAGGGGGCTCTACATGGAACAAAAACAAAAGAGGATAGACACCTACTAATGCAGCATGTTGTTTGCTGTCAACTATGAGCTGAAGTGTCTTGTTCTGTCATGTGTTCCCTGCATGGTAAACATTCAGGTGAAATTTACCTAACCACAGGCTCAAAGCAATGAACTAAAAGCTCTGAAAGCGTGAGCCAAGATAACTCTTTCCTTATTTAAAGTTTTCTTTGCAGGTATTTGTCACAGTGTCAGAACACTGACTAATTCAGGAGTGAGGATCTGGGGATCAGACCTCAGGACCTTCCAAGAGGAGATCTTTAGACCTGAACCCCAACTTTCCATTCTGCTTACCACTGTTCTCCAGGATTCCCACGATTTCCTTCATCTGAACTCTCTCTGGTCCAGTTCTCCGGGAATAAACTTCTGTTTCCTACAGAAACAGGAGAATATCTGCTGGCTGTTTGGACCTGAAAAACAGAAGTCCTGAGAGAGGTTTTCCCTTGATTTTCTGTCCCACTGTGCAGGTTTGTGCATAAACAGCCCATAATCGTCATCAGGGAAGCCAAGGGCATGCCAAGAGCATGCTAGCCTACCTTTTGCCTCAGCCAGCAATGCACCTGGAGAACTGACCAGTCTCACAATGACTACTTGAATCTTTGTCCATTTCTGCCAGAGCCCTATGAAAACCCTTGGACAAGGACTTTTTCCTCCCTTGAGAGCCCTCTCCCACTCTTAGAAGTTTGTCTCTTTTCCTTTGTTTCTCAGTTTCCATCACTACCTGTTAATAAAGCTTGCTTCCACTCTTCTTACTCACATGAGTGCATCTTTAATCATCGATGGTGTGAGATAATTAACCTGGGGATCCATGAGTGTCTGTCACAGTAAGTCCTTGAGTCAGGCACAACTGAGCCAAGAAAGATCCCATTATACACAAAGCAGCTGCATTGCCACCAGCTCCCAACTCTGGGGGTTCATTGGTGTCCCTGATTCCTGAGGTTTCCATGGTCCTTGCAAACTGCACCAAGACGGCATTCAGCTCTCCACTTTTTCATGCTGCAAAGTTTTCTCTTTCTTGCCTAATGTCGTTTTCTCCCCCTTCTTTGTCCCTCTGGGTTTATACCTTTTCCGTGCTACCGTTTTGGTAGTGTATGTGGAGGAAGTGGACACTACACTGCAGGGCATATAGAACTGGTGATGTGTTTCTATGTCTGATGCTTTAGCAGAAGTTTCTCAATTTAGCCAAAACAAAAGTTTAGAAAAACAAAAATCATGATTGGGCTTTTGTTGATACTTTTTTGGACCATTATATCCAACATGGCGCTGACGTCATAGGATTCGATGAGGAAACAGCTGTCTGGAGCCTTGGCTACCAGCTGAGGAACTGGAATGTTGGTTCCCATCTCCAACAACTAACCTGAAACTACAGGAAATTAACAACAATGTGATAAAGGAAAGTGAGAAACTCAGTGTCCAAATTGGTGATCTTCTTAGAGGAGGTTAGAAACTGACTGCCAGGACTGAGGGAGGACAGGTATGACGCCCACCCCTGCCCAGTACACACACCTTCCAAGACAGTCCACTTAATACCCTCCTGGTGATTGCTCCAGAAGTTGCTGCCCTATACGCTAATGGGACAGGCTTCCTCCCTCCATTGTTTACATTGGTTTGGGGGTTGTTATTCTGTTGATAATATATACTCCTGGGCCAGTTGCATGTCTTCTGAGAGGCTGCCTGAGATATCTGTGCTAAAGCAGACTCTCCTGTGGTGTGGTCTAACAGTTCACCATCACCTCTACCGCACCAAAGAGAAAACCCAAAGGCACAGAAACCGGCTTTTGATGAAGAGATCAAATTAAGTTGACAAGGACAGAAGAGAAACCAGACAGGCTTCTTTTTTAAAAAAATGCAAATAGCTGAACTAATGTGCTTTGGGTAAATGTGCATGCTTCCTGAAAGTTATGAAAAAGAAAAAAAGCATGTGTTTCTATGGCACTTCTCTTTGAAGGGATGATACCTTTTTAAATTTTTTCATGAAAGAAAGCAAAGACACAAGACACAAACATTCTGGCTCCGAGCAGCAGAGCTGGTATTTAAAGGATGAAAACGTAGGTTCCTAGATGGGCAAGAGCTGAGTACCCTTCAAAAGCTTCAGCCAGGAGGAGACAGAAGATTTTTCCCAAAGCCCCATGATGGACAGGTCTCAGCGCTGGACTGCCGAGCAGCTTCCAATGGCTGGTCTCTAAATCCTCTCCTGCAGCCCAGCTCAGTATCCACCTGATACTGGGTTTAAGAAAAATAAAAAGACCAAGTGGAGCAAAATACCACACTGAGTCCAGACACAGTTCCTGTTTCAGGAAAACTTTTCCTGGCATAAGGGATTGAATTCCAGGCCTCCACAAGCACTTTACCACTGAACTATATCCTGAACCCTATTTTCACTTTTCTTTAAAGTATTTTTTATTATTTTTATTTTATGGGTATGTATGTATTGCCTACGTGTATGGAAGTACACTTATGTGCAATGACTAAGGAAATCAGAAGAGGGTGTTGGACTCCCTGAAACTGGAGTTACGAATGGTTGTTAGCCACCATATGGATGCTGGGCATCAACCCACATCCACTGCCAGAGCAGTTAGGGCTCTTAACCACTGAGCCATCTCTCCAGGCCCTATTTTCACTTTTTCTATTTTGCAAGAGGGTCTTGCTAAATTGCCCAGGCTGCCTTGATCAAACTCTCTAGCCCACATAGGCTTTGAACTTGTGACATTCCTGTCTCAGCTTCTGGAATAGCTGGACTTGTAGACCTGCACCATAACACCTGACTTATGGGTTTTTTATAACAGGTATTATAGTTGTAGGGATTATTCTCTGGAAGCAGGAGTTTTTGACTGGGAGCTACTTTTATAAATAAGATCCTGATAGCCTAGTATCTAAGACTAAAAAAGAAGATGCCCTGACCCTAGCATCCTACTCTTCTGGTGTCAAAGTGTAAAGCTGCCAAATCCAATCTGAGCCACAGGCCTGCTTCTATAAGACAGAGCAAGACCAGAACCAGCGGCCAAACCCACTGGAAGACTCCGGTGAGTCATTTGGCCACAAGTTGTTTGTTGTATATATATTCCCTCCAAAATGAAACATTCCTTCCTGAAGGGAGGGAAGAAGGAGGGGAAAGGTTAAGAAGACTCAAGAAACTAAAGAAATTTACTAGGTTGAGGGAATTGAGAAAGTTATAAGATTAACAAGGCCCCTCCTGAGGTTATATAAGCCGTAAACACTTGCTGGGGAAGAGCTGCAACAGATGCATGGGATGCTCAGGGGAAGCAGCTTTCTTGAGTCCTCACCCAGGCTGCAGTGGGTTTTCCGTAATCCAGCTGCCCTTGCGAGTCACCGCACTCCTATAAGTAACCCAAATAAACTCACTGATTCACCAAACAAGACTTGGGCAAAATCATTTCTTTAGTCATCGGTGCCCTGTCTGAGGTAAATAAACATTTGTTTACATGCTCCCAGGAAAAGTCACATAGCACAGCTGCATCAGGACTCTTCTGAGACTGCCTGGTCCTCCAATGGAGTCCAGATGGAGAGAATCCAGAATCCTGTCAAACCATAGGGGTCAGAGCATTGTGGCCAAAGAAGTGGCCAGGGATGAAATTTGGCAGTGAGGGAAAGCCTCTCACTTGAAATATCAACAGTAGGATAAATGACTATGAAATGCCCACCTAAGAAATTCACTCCAAATATAAAAATACAAACTACACAAACAGCTGATTATACTCACTAATGGAAATAGAAGACCAAAAAAAAAACAAAAATAAAGATACAGAGTGACGGGTATTATATTTCTCCTGTCTATATTTAGGTAAAACTTACCAACTCTCTACAAAACAGACACACGGTCCTAGGACCAGGGCTTCCACCTAAAACACCTTCTGATGCCCCCATAGACTGTATGGCCTTCTCCCCCAAGTGCCACACCAACCTAGTTTCTCTCAGCTAACTGTCTCTCCGGGGCAACTACTGCAAGAGTCCAACCAACCATGCCTATGTCTGAAGACCTGGGAAGACAATTCCAAGGTCTCAAAGTTCTTCCCCACCCATTGCATCATGCAAGACCAGTCACTACTTCCTCCTAGCTCCATACTATAACACATAGCCCAACTTATCCCAATTAGTATCTCTCCAACCCTGGTCAGAAAAACCAAAGGAAATTCATCGTTGGAGGAGCACACCACTTCTGCATTCGATAACAGATTACCAAGATGCTTTCCAGTCCTCTTACCGAGGCACCAAGAAACTCTGTGAACACTGAGCCCTCAAAAACACAGCACAGTTTCATGCAGCTATGACAATGATCAATATAATTAGCATTTCCACAAGCAGTGCATTATATAGCCCATTCACGCCTTAGTGCTCTCAATGGTGTCTAAGTATTGTCCAAAGAGTCTTTCCAAATCCAACCTCTCGTCTTTTCAGCTGTAATCAGCCTCTAGCAATGCTACCTGTGGTTTGGAGTTTTCTTGCCCCATCTTTGTTTTTGTGAAGATAAAAGCAGTTTTACATGAACAGTCAAAATTACTTACATTTAGGCTGCTCTGCTGGAAGTTGGAATCTCTTTGTTTTTCTTCCTGACTTCTCTATGTACAAATACGATGTTATATATAGTCATATCTCAGGATTAAAGATAATGATGATACTTACCTAAAAGACAAGTAAGAATGAAAATAATGATGAGGAGGAGGACAACGACAATGACGATGAGGATCCATTCATGATCACAGTGAGGCTTTGCATCATTCTGACTGGTCTGATTACCACTATTGGGTAGGTAAATGATTTGATCCTGCTGACTCTTACCATAATAATAGTAAGTTAACTTTTTGGACTGACTTTATGATGGAATTTTTGTGTATTTCATATAGAACATCTCAACCAATCTTAACCATTTTTATACCCCCTTCCTCACTGGCGTCCCCTGGAATTCATACACTCTGTCATTTGTGTTAGGCCTTTTGTGTCAAGTTAGTGTCCCTGGACATTCCTCAGTGCAAGATCACCCATTGAGGTCTAGTCAGCCATCCAGAGACCCTCGCTTTACGGAGATTAGCTCTTCCTCACCCAATAGCAATCAGCCGCCAATATTTCTTCAGCAAAGATTGGCATCTGTTGTCCATTTCCACGGTTCCATGCCAGGTGTTGTCTGCTTGAGTTTGCATGGATCTTGCACATGGTGACACCATTGTTATAGTTTCATATGAGCAGGGTCCCGGGAGCTTGTAGGATTCTCTTTCCATACGGTCATGTACCTCTTCTGGCTCTTACAATCTTTCCATTCCCTCTTCCGCCATGGTCCCTGAGCCCGGAGTGAGTGAACTTAATATAGGAGTCCTGTCCAGAAACCCACACCCTGCAGACTCCTAATCTCTACTCTTTGACCATTTGTGACTTCTTGTGTTCCTGGCCCTCTGCTGCATGAAGGAGCTTCATTAATGAGAGTTCAGAGATTCATGAGTATCCTCTTTAACCCTTGTTCTATGTTGTGTGAGCCTTAGGTGTAGAGGTTGCATTGTAGGTGTGCCACTTAGGCATGGGCAATTCACAGACAATGTCTGTGTGTGACCAGCTGCGTGACTCTGTTGTAGTCTCCAACTGGTACAAAAGGAGCTTCTTTGATGAGTGGTGACTGGGATACTTGATCATAAATATAAGGACACACATCTCGCACTTAGTAAGAAGTTACATCAGCCTAGGGATGTGACAGCCTTAGGTATTTCTCTAAGATCTATGCATGTTTGGCTATGATTACAGAACAACACATGAGTTTCTTCCCACTGAGTGGGCTTTAAGTCCAATTAGGTAGCCATTGATTACCCCCAAGATAAAAGTACCACTACTGCCCCAGTGTCATATGCTGTGCCAGTCATTGATGTGGTTATTTGGCCATGAAGCTGGTGTTGGACTGTCAACTCACATTCTTCCTTAACAACTTGAATAGTGCTCTCCAGCACTATGATAGCTAACCTTCAAGGGGAGTGGCTTCCAAGTCAGTTCCAGCTCCGCTGCTCCCAATACTATGTCCAAAGTATGTCCTTTCTTCAGCAATAGGGTCTTACTTTCAAGTTCTGGGAGGTAATCAAGGACTGTGGCAATAGCCTGTATAGTTTGGGGAGTCTCTTTGACCTCTATCCTGGTCAACAACTACAAAGGAAGGTTTCTCCTGTCTGACACTGTTTCTTGTTCAGTAGCCTTCAGCTATGCACGTGGCCTCATGTAGAGATATTGTGTGTGGAATTTGTCATTAGGTTGTTAGACTAATGTGATTCCCTCTGGTGTTTTATACTACCTAGGTATTTATCTTTCCTCTAAGTTTTTAAAGCGTGTGTTATATGCCAAGGACCATTATAAGAAGCTTCCACACATTACCTTATCTAATACTCCTGTGCAAATCCCTCTGAGGTCTAGGTATCACTAATAGCCCCCATTTGACAAGTAGAGAAACAGAAGTCCATGAGGTGTCATTTGTCACAAGTTGTAGAGCTGCTAGAACTTAGACCCTATGCAATCCAGTCCAGAGCACACGATTCCAGCATCTATGACACCAAGAGACTTTAGCAAGTGATAGCTCAGATAAGCTGCAGGCAAAGTAAGGCACAGCTCTTCACAGTCTATCCAATGATTGCACCTTGGAGATGTAGGCATCTCAGTCCATTCTGGCTGCTATAACAAATACGGACTGGTGGTTAACAAACAATAGAAATTGTTGCTCACCCTCACTGAGTCTCACATGGCAGAAGGAGCGAGGAGGCTTTCTTGAGCCTCTTTTATAAGGACATCAATCCCACCCAAGAGGGCTTTACCTTTGTGATCTAATAGCTTCCCAACACCTCCAAATACCGTCATACTAGGCATTAGAATTTAACGTGGGAATTTTAAGGTCACAACATAGAGCCACAGAATAAAGCGTCACAGGTGTTGATAAGTTCCTCCCCCATCCCCTAGTGACATTCTTCAGCTACCACGCCAATCCTTCTGTACACCCTCAGGATGCTATCAGATGAAACGTCCCCCCGGGCTGTTCGAGGTTTCTCTGCATGTACAGTGCCCCACCCACTCTCACTCCCACCTACTGATCTTTGAAACTAGGTTGGCACATTTGGCACCAGGCAGCCATGAGAGTTTTGACAATTATTACCTTTCTTCTCTCCATCCCACAATCCTCACACTCTCAACCAGTCCACATGTCCCTACGCTAATTGCCCTTTCCAAAGTTAACATTTCCAAATGGCAAGATAAGTTCAGAGTCATTTAAAAGGAAAATACACATACTTGAGACATACCATGAAAATGCTGGGCTTTTTTCCCTTTCTTTGTGTAATGTCACCCTCACCCTTCGTGCGGAAAGAATGAACTCAGGTGGCCTCTTGCTTCTTGTTTTTCCCAGGGAAGTCAATTTCAGTTCAGTTCCCGCTGTTTCATAACACAGGAGCTCAACTTACACACCTCTAAATAGAAGGATGGATACTTGGTTTTATTTTCCTCTTCCCTCAAGAAAAAGCTGCAATCTCAGTTTAAGGCTTAAGTAGACTTAACAGCTATCAGCCCCATAAGCTCTGGCATGCCATAAATAGTCTTTTTCATCAGAAGCTACAAATCACCACCTTACTATATAAACCAGAGCAACTCAGAGAGCTTCCCACAGCACTGAGCATGGTGCCCTGAGTTTAGTGGCATTTAATAAAGATTTGTTGATGGACAGATTCAGCCAGGTCTTCTATATCAGATGCAGGCTGGGTTTCTTAAATTTTGTCAGGGGATTTTAAGTAAGATTTAAAACCAACTCTTGATGCACCAACTTCTCAATTCCTACAGTCCTTTGAGTCTAGAATCTTAGAATCTATTTATAACGCTTTGTTTTAAAGGCTCTGTAGTCCCAAAGAACAGGAAGAAAAAAGGACAACCCAGTCAAAGCCCCTCCACCATTAGACTACATCCAGTGATAGTGTACCATGACTGCCTGCAGGAAATCCCTCTGGATCACAAAAGGCAAATAAACTAAGAATTGCCATATGAAAGGAATGGAGGTATAGTACAGTGGTAAGTGTGCTGAGCATGAGCATGCGCAGAGCCTGGGTTTCAATCCCCAGTCCTGGGGAGAAAATGTATTGTGATAGCTGAAAGCTTTGGAGTCAAGAATCTTGATCCTTCCTCCCCTGAGTCCCAAGGTCTCTTGAAGGTTACTTAGCATTTCTATGAGATAATTCCCCTTCCAAATCACCTTGCAGAACATTTGACAGAATTAAATAAGAAACCACTTATTAAGTCCTTGCCACATTACCCAGCATGTAGAAAGCGTTGCTAGTGTTTCCAACAATTAGCAGCTATGTACGCTAGCTTTCTGTTACCGTGAGCAAATTCCTGGGTTAACAGTGTAGGGAGAAAAGGTTCGTTTTGGCTCATGGTTTCAGAGGTTTGAGTCCACGGTCAGCTGGTTCCATTGCTTTCAGCCTGTACCAAGGCAGAGCATCATGGCAGTAAAGGGGGTCAAAGAAATCAGCAGAAACAGATTTCCTCCACCACTCCTCCACCTGGGGCCTCAGCTTATAGGATGGTGCTGCTCACTTTTATGGAGATGCCTTTACAGGCAAACCCAGAAACGTGCAGTCTTCTAATGGTCTCTCCATCCAATCAAATTGACACTCAGGATTAGCCATCACAATAATACAGTGAAGGAAACCATACTGTATGCTTAATTTTATTAAAATCAAGATCTATGCCAATTATAACTCAGCTAATCAGAATATTCAGTTAAACAGAACACTCTACTGTCCCAACGTGACAAAGAGACTGGGGCACACAGTACAGATGAGGATACTGAAGTGAGCAGAAGTCGGGGTGTGTGTAATCATTGAGTTTCACTGGGATCACAAAATACTAGCCATGCTAAAGTAAAATTATAAGCTTTTATTGGTAAAATTATGACTCTGGGACAAATACAGCATATGATAGATCTCTGTCTCTGTGTCTCTCTTTTCTCTCTCTCTCTCTCTCTCTTTCTCTCTCTCTCTCTCTCTCTTTCTCTCTTTCTTCCCCCCACTTGGTGTCAAATCCATGACCTTGCATGCACTAGGCCAAGCACTCTACTACTAAGCCACATCCACAGCTTTTTCTTATCGATGCCAGAGGGAAGCTGACCGAGACATTATGTTCCTGTCTTAGTCACCCAACTTTAGCAAGATAAACAAAGGGAGACGAGTGGATTTACACAGTTTGGAAGCAACAAGAGCCTTGTAAAGACAGGTGTTGATTTTAAGAACACAAGTAAAAAAATTCTTGGAAAACTCAATGTAACAAAGCAGCAGGCAGAATGAAATGGGTCCTTAAGCTGTGAAAAAACATGTTCATAAACTTGCTAAAACACCAGATCATGAGGAGTAAAGACAAGGAATTTTTGCATGGGGGCTTAGAGTACGACAGGAGAGGGAGCCTTTCGGTGACAGAGCACTGAAATAACCAGGGCAGAAGTGGCAGAGTGTCCCTTGCTTGACCTCTCAGTGGTTGTGATGATGTGTTGGAAGGATGGATTACAATGACCTGGACTATCAGAGGTATTTCTTGACCTCCTTCCATGCTCAAGAACACAGGTTAAGTGGAAGATGCAAAGATGACCAAGGGTGGTTCTGGATCTCAGGAAGTCTCTGAACCCCAGGACACAGCTGCCTGTGTGAGCACAGTATTGAAAGGTGAAAGCCAGTTGCTGCCGGGGTAGACACAGTGCAGAGAACGGGGGGAGGGGGGGGCAGAAGGGTGTGAGTTCTCACCAAGAGGTTCAGAGAAGGTGGCACTTGAGTGAAGGGGCAGAAAAAGAAATAAGAAAAGTCATTCTTTTTATGTGTATGAATGCTATGCCTGCATGTATACGTAAATACAGTCGTGTCATGCAATGCCCTTGGAGGTCAGAAAAGGGCATCAGATCACCTGGAACTGGAGTTATGGACAGTTGTTAGCTGTCATGTGAGTGCTGGGATTCAAACCCAGGTCTTCTGCAAGAACAGCCAGTGTTCTCTCCAGCTTCCAAGAGAAAAGATTCTTGAGCAAGGGTTAGGGTTAGGGTGAGGGTGAGGGTGAGGGTGAGGGTGAGGGTGAGGGGTTTTGGTTAAGGGTTAGGGTTAGGGTTAGGGTGAGAGTGAGGGTTATGGTTATGGTTAGGGTTAGGTTAGGGTGAGGGTGAGGGTGACGGGTTTTGGTTGACTGTTAGGGGTTAGGTTTAGGGGGTAGAAGTAAGGGGTTGGGTCAGTGTTGGGATTTTAGGGTTAGGGTTTTATGGTTAGGCTTTTGGGGTTGGGGCTAGGGTTTAGTGTTAGGGTTTAATGTTAGGTTTTTCAGGTAAGGTTAGAATTTAGGGGTCAGGGGGCAGGGTGTCAGGTTTAGAGGGTCAGGGATAGAGTGTCAGGGTTGTGGTTACAGGTTAGGATTTAGGGGTAGTGGTTAGGGTTAGGATTATGGTTCAGGTTAAATGTTACTGGTAAGGGTTAAGGGTTAGGTGTCAGGGTTTAGGGGTTAGGTACCTGCAGTTAGGGGTTAGTGGTTGGGGTTAGGGTTAGGGTTAAGGTTTAGGGTTAGAGGGTTAGGGATAGAATGCACATTCTAATCAGCACCCCATGGAAATTTCTCCAAAATCGACCATATACTGGGGCAAAAACCCAGACCTAACAAATACACACACACACACACACACACACACACACACACACACACACACATAAAATAGATATAATTCCACGCATTCTATCAGACCACAATTCAATAAAGTTTAATATCAACACCAGAAGAAGCTGTAGTAACTTCACAGACTCATGGAGACTAAACATCAATTTCCTTCCGGCACTTATTTGAAGGTTTTTTTGAATTGTCAGAAAGGATGACTTTCATTTTCATCCTTTTATCCTTCCAACCTATGCACTGGTTTGCAACTAGTCAACATTTATTTTCTGTCTGTGTCTTTCCAACTATTCACTGGTTAACAAAGGCTTATTGAACTCTTACTTTCTATCTGGCCCTATGTTAGAAGCTGACAGTAAAATCTGAGCAAAAAGCAAGAGTTTCTGTATTTGAGGAACCACAGAGAAGACAAATATCCGAACTTCAGAAGTAAATGCCGATGCTAGTGAAGGAGCTGTAAGACCTGTCCTAGAGAAATCAAGAAAAGCCTTTCCAGGGAAGTAACAATGGGGCTGAGCTCCAAAGGGTGAGCCTGGTCTATCCAGACAGAATCGGGGACTGCAGCATTCCTGTCAGAGACAGGCAAGCTCAAAATCAGAAGGAGCATGATGGCAACAAGGAACTACAAGAGGCCGGCAAGGAGCAGTCCATGTAGGAACACAAGCCAGCAGGAGTCCTAAGCGGGGATAGAGTCTTAGGGACCTAGCTGAGATTCTTAGAATCCTACACTGGATTCTAAGAACACTGTTGGGTTCTGGAAAGGTCTCACTTGTGTTCTTGTGTGGAGGGAAGGCCTTGTGACACAAAGGGAGAACTTTATTTTTAAAATATGAAGACTGCAGGAGATCAGACTGGATGAAAGCAGAGATGAACATGTGGAGGAGGAGGGGTGGGAAAGCAGCAGTGGACTGGGGAGACCCCGAGTCAAGAGACGTGAGGTGAGTCAACCGGAATAGAAGACAGAGTGTGGAGAGTTGATAACAAAGAGGGTTAGGACCTCAGGCCTGCTTGATGTCCCGTTACCTAGACAAGAACAGTGGGAAGGGGCCACTGTGATTGACATATAAGCTGTGGAGGGTCAGAGGTGTTACAGTGTGGTCTCTCCCAGTAGACTATACGCTCCCAAGGGCAAGGATGCTCTTTTTATCAAAAAAGGCCGGAATGTGCTGGGTACCTCGGAGAAGTGGCAGCCGTCTAGCTGTGAGAACCGCAGATCTCGTGCCTTCCTCTCTCTGTTGATCCTGCTCCGGCATCTTTGCAGGGAGATAACACAGAGCACAGACATCAAGGAAAACTCTTGGTTTCACTGGGGAAAATGAGCTGATTTTTCGAAACATGAATTTTGCAGGGAATTTATGGAGCAAAGGAGAGAAGTGTCTGTATAGGAACTCTACTCATGGATCTGCGGCAGGGTCAACAAACTCCAGTGACAGCCTGAATCCAGCCCTCTGTCTGTTTTTGTACAGCCAGACAGTGAACTAAGAATGGACTTTGTAATGTTGAAAGCTGAAAGAAAATCAAGAGAAGACTATTTTGTGACATGGAGTGATTACAGAAAATTTGAACTTCAGTGTCTATTAGTAAAGTTTTATTGGAACACAGACATTATAATACTGTCCATTGCTGGTTTTAATGGATATAGTAAGTGTACAAAACAATTGGTTTCATTTTCATATATAAGGCACTTTGATCCTGTTCTCCCCCGTTACTCTCTGTTCTCTATCTACCCCTCTGAAGTTTACACTCTTCTCCTAAGTCTCCCTTATTTTGTTGGTTTTGTTTGATTTTCTGAATTGGACTTACTTTACTTAGCGTGGTAAGTTCCAGTTCCATCTGTTTTCCTGAAAATGGAATTATTTCATTCTCCTTTTTGGCTAAAAAAATACGCCGTGTATCCACATGCCACATTTTCTCTAGCCACCCATCCACTGATGAACACCGAGGCTGACTGCATGCATTGCCTATGGTGAAAAGGGCTGTGATAAACGTGGGTGTTTGCTAACTCTCTAGAGTAAGCTGGCTTTGGTACCTTCAGGTATATACCCAGGAGGTATATAACTGGATGATAAGGTAGGTCTTTGGGGATCCTCCATGATTCTCATAGTGATTCACATTCCTGTCTGTGGCTCCTTTTACACTGCTACAGTGGAGCTGAAGAGTTGTAGAACTGAGAGAGACAATATGGCCTCCATAGCCTAAAATATTTACTACTTGACGGCACACAGAAAAAAATATCAACCCTTGGTCTAGAGAACGGGGGAGAACTCAGAACAACTTCCTAATGGCTAGCATTACAGAACAAAATTACGTTAAGGGGGACCAGAGCCCACTGCACATTAAATAAAGCAGGCAGTTGGCCATTTATGGGTACGGACGGACCAGCGGTGTGGCAACAGTGTGATTGTTTACAGTCCACGGTAGACATGCTCCTCCCTCCAGAAGGTCCTCCTTCTGTCATGAGGGGAGCCCCACGGGCTCAACATCAGGCCATGTTTTCAGGGAAACATTCCCTCTACCTTAGGCAAACAAAACTTCTTGCGCTTCTCTTTTAAAGAACTCGTCACCATGGTAATTAGATGATTATTTGTAGAATTCTTTGTTTAATGCCTGGCGCTCCTATTGCACTGGAGATACTGTGGGAGAGAGTGAGCTGTGGACACATGCTGCTCGGTCCCATCCTGACTTGGCTATTTACTGCCTGGTAATTCGCCCTCTCCTAGCCTTAGTTTCTTCATTAATAAAATAGGTCACTGAGAACATGTACCGTTCAGGGTTGTGAGGATTCAGTGAGATAATTCATACAAAGTGTTTGGACTAGCACCAGCAATATTCAAGTGCTTGCTGTCTGTGTTATCATTAGTAGTTATTCAAATGGGTACCACATGGGAAAGGAGTTGGCCAGAACAAAGACTTGAATTTCAGGGCAAATAGATAGATGGTGAAGTCATTTCCTGAGAGAGGAAACACAGGAGAGGGAGTGATCTTGGAGGACTTGGCATGACTGAGGTGTCTGGGACTACCCATGTGGCCTTGCAAGATTAATAAGTAGGAGTGAAGCTGAGCAGGGCTCAGGAGTAAGGTAAGGGTTGGAGGAATGTGGACATGTTTGAAACATGAAATGGTTGGGCTACTTGGGACAAGGCAGAGATGTTCTGGCATTTCTTATGGCTGCTGTCTGATAATCTCTGTACCTTGAAAACTGGGACTGTATATCTTGTTGATGCCAAGATCCCAAGCATTTCCAGAATGACACCAAGCATGCAGTACTTGCTCAGAAAACATCTAACGTACATGTTAACTTGATAATCATGTTGCAACAAAGGCTACTGCCAACCCTGAGCATCACCAACAGTCCCTTACATGCTGACAACATCTTACTTCAAACACCTGTGTCTTGCTCGAAGGAATTCTCTAGTGACAGAAGCAGGCCAGGTTCTGCATGGATCAGACTCTAAACACAGGCATTAATCTCAGGAAAAAACCACCTTAAACCACTGGTGGATAAACATCCAGTACCCTCAGCCATCATGGATGTTCCATGAGCCATGTTATTGCCTACCAAGTTTGGCTTCATGATCACCACATAGCAGCCAGAAGACAGATCCACAAAAGGTGAAAGTCATATTCCAGTAATCAGAGTGGCTCCCAAATGTCTGAACCCCAGGGTCTCAAAATGAGTCAGGGAAGAGACATTGGCTCTGGGATCACCTGATCCTCCAAGTTGAGGCCCCATGGAGAAGCCACTTCCAGGAAACAGGGTGGCAGATGATGAAGCACTGATGACAGTGAGAGACAGATGCACTATAGTGAAGGATTTGGCAATTTAGAACAAGTCACCTCAGTGTCAGTTTCCTCATCTGCTCCAAAGGACGCAGTTACCTAATTGCTTGCCTCCAGAGGACCAAGGAAGTGGAAGACGTGGTGCTTTTTTAAATATATATTTTTATTTACTATTTTTATTTTATGTGTATGAGTGCTTTGCTTGTATGTACATAAATGCACCACATGCACTTAATGGCCTGCAGAAGCTAGAAGGGACTATCGGATCCCCTGAAACTAGAGTTACTGATGGTTTTTAGCTTCCATGTGGTGGGAACTGAACTTAGGTCCTCTGGAAGAAAAGCAAGTGTTCTGAACTGCTGAGCCATCTCTCCAGCCCCAAGATGGTGCTTTTTAAGGACAGAGCTCTAGAAACATGGAGGGAGAAGTTACCTGAGCATCCTTGGGTCCCATTTGCTCAAAGCCTAGTAGTAGGTGACTCCAAGTTAACTAGTAAATACCCCTTTCCATGAATCACCTGCAGAGAGAAAGAGAGAGAATGCATTTTCATAGTCAATCACTTACGATGATGCTCCTGTGTGACAGGTGAGGGACACAGTACCACAGAAGAAAAGGCTTGTGAAGCCCTATGTTCTGCAACTAGCAACTAGCCCTTTTAACATTTCTCCTTTGATCTTTTTAATAACTCTAAGTAGAGTAACCCCACTTCCGCTTCCTGAAAAGATGTAAGCTCTTCATACAGCTAATGAGCCACACAGTGAGAATTTAAAATCTGGGGTCTCCTGCATCTTCAAAGTCCGTGGACTCTCTGCCATCCCCCACCCAGCTCTGCCTGGATCTGGAAATCCACTCCCAGCAAGTGATGTCATAAAATGTTATTGACTCCAAAAGGTCCTCCCTAGAAAATAATCCGTATTTTAAGACTATAAATTGTCTCTACAAGGCAAATAGAAATAGTATGACTTAGAGACTAGAATCCTTTCTCTGATGCAGCCCAGCGCCTGTCCACCCTAACTCTGAACATACTGTTTCCACAGTGGTACAATGAACCCCCGGACATTAAGGACACAAGGAAAGAGAAGTCAGGGTGAGGATGAGAAAATGAACCTCACCAAGATGCAGAGAATAGGATGCAACCATGGAAACCACACAGGAACATACGCCAGTTGGTTCCTTCCCTAATTACAGGGAAATGCATGTGTGTCAACATTCTCTTTCACTGAGAACGGGGGAAATTGCCCAGGCCAGTGCCCAGTAAGCAATAGGTACAGAAAATGGTTAACAGATCACTCAGTTCTCCCATTCTCAGTCCCTTTCTTCCTCCTTCTCATGCCCTCTAAACCTGAGTGGCTGTCCTCATTGTCCTAGATACGAGGGATATCCTGATGACCCCGTCCTAACCGAGCCTCATTTCACCACTGAAGTCTTCCTGAACTTGTCAGTCACTGCCACTTCTGCCCTTATCTTTTCTCAAGCCAAGCCCCCTACTCCTATACTGGTTGGAGCAGGTTACTCTAAGAAGCTCTTTTGACCAACGTTTCTCTCAGGATGCTGAGTCATTTGTGACCTGAAGAGAGGATAAATTTGAATTGCACACAACCACCACTCATTCACTCCTAAGGACAGATAGTCACATGGCCATGACTGGGTTCTCCATAAACTTCACCTTATGTGAATTTTTTATAATGATCACTAAACAAGGTAACTAAGTTTGTGGCCTTGGACTTCACAGACAAAAGGAGCAGTAATTCCCAAAGCTTCATTGCTGTGGCATTCTTCTCTCAAAGGAAGAGGTCCAACCTCTAGAGGACTTTTATGTTTGAAAGAACTCCTTTCCCAGTGTCATACTCTGTCCTAGAACACCTATAAACATCTCAAGGGCAGACTCTAAGGGCTTCTTTATTTTCTTTTGTTCTCAGCTCTCAGCATGTGCCAACTATGTGACAACTATTAAAATTTGCTTTAAAAGTGATTCCTGCACTTTGGATCCTGGCTATGATGGAGTTATGAGTACCAACTACCTTAGTCAATAAAACTTTTAATAATACTGGGAAAAAATATAAAATTATTATTTTCAGATCCTAGACAATAGGAAGTATAGATATGATGCCTAAGAAAATAACTGAAGTGAGTTCCCAAGTTTCTACTTACAGCCTTGTTCCAAACCCCAAAACAGGGAAGAAGAAGACAACCAGAGGATGAGACAACAAAATACAGATCAAAATTAGAGGAAGGTGAGGTGGCTATACTCCGAGAGACAGAGTGCCAAAGAAAGAGCTTCTAAGAGAAAGAGTTTCTGATATCTTTACTGGGTGGCCTTGGATCTTTCACAAAGAGCAACTAGCAGGCAAGGAACTACCTCAGATCTGTAATCAGAACTATCAAAACCTACATGTGCCTGGCAGGCATTCATGTTATGCCCAACCAGAATGAAGAAAACTTGTCGAGTACCCAAGGACTTCATTAGAATCTGCATTACTTAATTTTCTCATCTCTGGTGGCAGTGTCTGACATAAACAACCCCCAAGGAGGAAAGATAGTCTTGGTTCACCATCTCCGAGGGTTCAGTCCACAGCTGCTTAGTTCCACGCGCTTGAGGAGAATAATGATGTTATAGGATTATGAACCCTTCAAAATATTAATCTGCCCATTATGTCAAAGCTCTCAGGATTGAATCACCTCTCGAAATGCCCTCAAAGACACACTCAAAAGTGTGCTTTACTAATCTAGGTAATTCTAATCCAGACAAGTTGACAATTAAATGAGCCATCAGAAGCCTTAAAAGTGGAAGGGTGTGCTATTTAATAATAAAATATTGACTCTCTTCCAAAACAAAACTCAACACTATAAAGAAATATAACAAATCCAATGTTTTATATTCAATTCAGAAGTCAGTTGTTATATATAAAAAGAATCAGGATAATCTGAGCTACAACTGACAAAATAATCAGTGTTTGGAAACAGAGCAGAAATGACAGAGATGTTAGAATTAAAAATGAATTTTAAAAATCTGTAATATTTCTAAAGAATTAAAGAAAATTATAAACCAAATGAGAAGAAAAACAGAAACATTTTTAATTCAAATAGAATTTCTATAATTCAAAATAATAATACCTGCAATTTGAAATTAACTAGATGGGGTTAATATATTGGACACTGAAGAAGAAAGGATCAGTGAAGAAAGAACAAGAAGAACTCCAATTTGACACACAGAGGGGAAAACCAAGTTGTAAAAGACAGAAAACCCAAAGCTGGAGACATGGCTCAGTGGTTAAGAGCAATGGCTGCTCTTGCAGAGAACCCCGGGTTCAGTTCCCAACACCCACATGGTGACTGACAACCATCCTTAACTCCAGGTCCAGGGGAATCTGATGCCCTCTCTGGCCTCAGTGGACATTACAAACATGGATACACTCACACATAATTATAATAATATAATAATTATAATAATAATCATAAAATTACACATAATTATAATAATTATTATTATAATCATAATCATAAAATAAAAATAGTAAAAGTGATGACTCTAAATAGGCCGATTAGACCCCAGTGGATAAACTTGCACTGAGGGACGTCTGGGTACACTAACTTGACTCAACAAACCTTAACACAAATGACAGAATGCATGAAATCCTGTGGGTGGTGGGAGGCTATGAGAGAGTGCAGACGAGGGAGGGGCATGGAGATGATCAAGATGTTTTGTATAAAATACACAAAATTTAACTGAAGGTTTTTAAAATAATATAATATTTCTTCATATTTTATTTATTATTTTTCTTTTATGTGTATGAGTATATTACCTGCATGTATGTAAGTGCATGCATGTCATGCAATGCCTGTGGAGGTCAGAAGAGAGTGTCAGAGTCTCCTGGAACTGGAGTTGAGGATGGTTGTTAGCTGCCATGTGGATGCTGGGAATTGAACACAGGTGCTCTTCAGGAGCAGTCAGTACTCTTACCTACTGAGCCATCTCTCTAGCCCCATTAAAATATTTTTTTAAAGAAGAAAGTCAAAAGAACTTAAAACATCAGTCTAACATGTATTGGAGTCTTAGAGGTAGGTAAGAAGGAGGAAAAGATATATATGTATATATATGTATTTTTTTAAGCAATAAAGACTGAAAATTTTAGAAACTTGTTAAAACTACATACTCAGAGTCTACATCAATCAACAATAAGAAGGATAAATATAAACACAAAACACAACAGAACTGAATTGCCAGAAACTTTTCTTCAAAGAAAAATCTTTAAAGCAGCAACAGCAGCCAAGAGAAAAAAAAAATAGAAATATCATAAATAATGCAAGTAAAAAGACAACGGAATGACAGGTTTTTTAATCCCAAAAGAAAAAGTGTGAATATAGTTTCTAAGAACAATGAAAATATCATTCAGGAATAAAGCACACAATTCTGAGAGCATCTCTGCCGACAGGCCAGCACCGCATTCAGCAAATGTTAGATGAATGTTTTCAAGCTGAAAGAAAATAATTCCATATAAAAACTTAGCTCTAAAAGCAAATAAAAACCTCAGATCTATGCAAAACGGTGAACAAGACAGGAAGCAACAGAGAAATGAGTAAATACTTTCTTTCCTTCATCTAAAGCAAAAATGACAATGGCGTTTCATGGAGTTTGCAACATACACAGAAATGAAATGTTACCGAAACAGCATCAGGTAAGCCAGGAGGGAAAATGGAAGTACATTGTTTTAAGGGTCTTACATTACGTGGGAAATAGCATATTTCCGTGAGTAGAATTTGATAGTTCAAGATACATACTACAATCCCTAGTACAACTGCAGCTGCACACACAGAGAAAGAAAACAATAATAAAATTTTAAATAAAATGTAATTAATAATAAAATGTACGATAAACGAAATGCAAAATTTCACTTGAGAAAAGGCAGGGTCTTCCTCTCAAGTCTTGAGCAGAGGCAATGCCAATAACGTTTGAGGCTACAGTGAACAGCTTGGAAAGAAGCATTGGGCTTTTTCTTTGTTAGTCAATAATGCCTAGTAGGGGTACTGTCCCTCTGTTATAGGGTAACTTCTTTTATTCTCCTTTTATACTGTATATGCAGAGACTTTAAGAAGCGTCTATATCGGCGAGTTTCCATATGACCCTTTCTAAAGGCCTTTGGCATTCGTGATCCCTCCCACACCCCCTTCTCAGCCCTGTCCTCCCTTTACCCACACCCATCAACCCTTCCTACTCCATTACTTCTTTTCTTTCCCCTTTATATCACCGAATGCTATCTCCTTTCCCATGGAACCATCCCCCATGGCTGTGTACCAGTTTCCTGACTTCTGGATCTTCCCATTGAAACATGCATATTTAAGGATTCAAAGTAGCATCCACTTATAAGGGGGAACATGTGACATTTGTCTTTCTGGAACTGAATTACTTTACTCAGGATAATTGTTTCCAGTTGCCTTCATTTACCTGCATATTTCATAACGTCATTTTTCTTAACAGCTAAATAATGTTCCATTGTGTAGATGCCCCATTCTTTCATTATCTAGTCATCATTTGCTGGACATCTAGGTTGTCTCCATGTCCTGGCTGTTGTGACTAGAGCAGAAATGAATATGACGAACAGGTATCTCTGTAGTAGGACATAGAGTCCTTTGCGTGCATGCCCAGGAGTGGTATGGCTGGATCACGTGGCAGATCTATTTCTAGATTTTTGAGGGATCTCCACACTGATTTTCATAGTGACTGCACCAGTGTGCCGTCTCACCAGCAGTAAATAAGTGTCCCCCTTCCCTCACCAGCACTGTCAAGGTTTGTTTTACGGATCTGAACCATTCTGACTGGGGTAAGATAAAATCTCAAAGTGGTTTTAATTTGCATTTCTGTAGTGGCTAAAAATGTTGAACATTTAAAATATAGATATTTCTCAGCCATTTGCATTTCACCTTTTTCAGAACTCCTTGTTCAGTTCCTTGCCCCAGTTTACTTCAAGACTTCATCTCTATTGGCTTGTTTTCATAGTGCTGGAAGGTGCTATGTAGGACACCAGAAAAGTAATCATCAACCTTGACTAGCTGTGAATCCTGGGAGCTAAAACAACAAGATATGCCACTAATACAATCGTGGCATGAATGTGATGGGAGTAGCCAGCCACTTTCTGAATGGATTTAAGGTCTGCTTCACAAGATAGAGCCCACACTTGACACTGATCACAGGCTATGAACGTGTGGCTACTCAGGTCACAAGCCATAAGGGAGAACCTATTACTATTATTCTGCTAAATAGACATCACTAAAACGGCTCCTAATGACTTATTGTTATACCCACAGATTAATGCATCACCAGACAAGCTTCTTCATGTAAAAGATGATGATCAACCCAGAGACCGACAACTGGCCACTGTGCAGAGAATAATATTCTACACAATGCCTATTCCTAAATGGAACATATATGCCAAATCTCTACCATCCAAAGCTCAGGAATAATTGCAGCAGAGGGTTCAGAAAGATTATAAGATGCAGAAGTGGTAGAGGACCACAGGGAAAGAGCTTTCCAGAGTGCTGGGCAGTTACTCGTATGAACTCACAACAGTGACAGCGTACAGAAGACCCACATAAGCTTACACCAGACAAAATCCCAGCATAGATGTAGGGCGGAAGGTAAGAAACCTCGATCCTGCCTGAGGAACTATTAGCAGCCGACAACTGCTGGGAGAGGGAAAGTCAGTTTTCTTTAAGGGTGTGTTGCTGGGCAGGTTAACCAGGCTCCACTGGATTGCCCACACCAAAGAGCAACTGGAGAAACAAATTTGACTTGATAGACCTTAATATATATGAGAGTCACAGGCCAGGGGCTACTAAAGGGAGAGGTGTAGAGAGTAAAGGGGGTCTAAATAATATCAAAATATACTGTCTAAAATGTGCAAAAATTCAATAAAAATGAACAAGGGGCATAGAGGAAAGGGATTAAAAACTAAAAGATAAATATCAGGATGACAGACAAACCATTTCATTAACAGCATTACAGTTAAGTGAAAACACTTAGAAATTACAATGCAGAAATTGTCAGACTGGACAAAAAGTAAGACATAGCTATATTCCTGTCAGAATTCATTTTATATATCAAATCATTCATATTTGTAAAGGTGTGAGGAAATGTTGCTCCATGCAAACACTGCAGCTGGAGGGGGTTATGTCAGACAGTGTAAACTTTAAAATGGGATTTAATGAGAGAGCTGTTTCATAGCAACAAAGAAATTGGTTTAGAGCCTGGCATGGTGGTACACACCTTAAATCCTAGCATTTGGGAGGCAGAGGCAGATGGATTTCAGTGATATCAAGGGCAACCTGGTCTACATAAGGAAGTTACAGGCCATCTGAGGATACAGTTAGAAACTGTCTCAAAAGGAAGGAAGAGGAGGAGGAAGAGGAGGAGGAAAAGAAAGAAATGAAAGAAAGAAAGAAAGAAAGAAAGAAAGAAAGAAAGAAAGAAAGAAAGAAAGAAAGAGTGGCAGAAGAGGAGGAGGAGAAAGGGGAGGGGAAGAAGAAGAAGAAGAAGAAGAAGAAGGAGGAGGAGGAGGAGGAGGAGGAGGAGGAGGAGGAGGAGGAGGAGGAGGAGAAGGAGAAGAAGAAGAAGGAGAAGAAGAAGAAGAAGAAGGAGAAGAAGGAGAAGAAGGAGAAGAAGAGGAGGAGGAGGAGGAGGAGGAAGAGGAGGAAGAAATTAGTTTAGAGCCTGGAGAGATGGCTTAGCATTTCAGAGCACTTGTTGCTCTTGCAAAAGATGCAGGTTTAGTTCCCAACACCAACATTCCAGCTAACAACCATCTGTAAATCCAGCTCCTCTTCTGACCTCTGTGGGCATTGCACACAAGGGTGCACTTACATACATGAAGGCAAAACATTCATATACATAAAATAAAAATAAAAAAATCTTAAAATAAGTTGGCTTATTTTATTTAATAAGGCAAGAACATAGAACAAGCCTAAATGGGTATTCAACTAATAACAGAGCTTTAAAATATATGAAATAAAAATTGACAGGAATGAAAGGAGGAATGGACAAGTTTAAATTATAGCTAGAGTTTTCAACACTCTTCTTAATAATTCATAAGGCAAGTAGACAGAAAAATCAATGAAAATAAAGATGGTTCAGACATCACTGTCAACCACCCTGACCTAAGTGACATTCACTCACTAAGTACAAAATGCACGTTCTTCTTAAGTGTACATGAAACACTCAACAAGATAAACCACAGGCTGGGCTAATAGTAAAAACAAAACTATGAAACTTCAGAGGAAAATTTAAGAAAGCCTCTGTAAAACACATAAAGAAAATCATACATTATAACCAAGTGGACTTCATTCTGAGAATGAAAGATTGCTTTAACATATAATAATCAATAAATGTAATATTGAATATAACATAAATGTAACATAAATAATCTTAAGGACAGAGATCATATAATCAATATACACCAACAAAGTTTAACATGCCTTCATGATAAAAGTCCTGGAGATGCAGCTGAATAAAGATGATGATTATTTTTCTCTTCTGGGAGCGTGAATGGCACCTTCCAGCACTATGGAAGCTAGCTACTAGAGAGGAAGCTTTGAGGTCAGTACTAGCTTGATTTCTCCTTGTTTGTTCTATGGCTCGCATATGTAGTGTCTTCAGCAATAGAGTTTTACTGTCAAGTTCTAGAAAGCAACTAAAAGCAATGACAATAGCCAGTATTGTTCAGGGACCTTTGAGATCTCCCTGGCCAACAACTCCAAAAACGAAAGCCCATTTCTGGCTTTGGGCTTTTTATTTGCTAGCCTCTGGTGTCTGGTAGAGGCATTGTCCCCCACTCCCATTATAGGATAACTCCACTTAAACTCTCTCCATGTATAGATGGAAACATCTATCTTCTTTGTGTGCATATATACATATATATATTCATGTATTTAAGGAAGCTTCTACAGTAGCAGGTTTCCATATGACTCTTTCAAAATGGCTTAGTGTTAGTTATCCCTCTCCTTGTCCCTTCCTCTACCCTGCCCTCAAAAACAGCTGGCCAGGCAAGATATGCCTACTGATGCAATAGTGACACAAATGTTCTGAAAGTGACCAATCACTTTCTGATTGGAATTAAGGCCCATTTCACAGGATGGAGCCTATACAAGGTAGTCTTTTCAGGGCCAAGAACTTATAGCTAGACAGGTCACAAGCCATAGAAGAGAACCTATTACAATTATTCTACGAAATGGACATAGTATTACATCAACTCCTATTGACTTACAGTTATCCTATAAATTAATGCATCTCTTAACCCTCACCAGAGAAGCTTCTTCCTACAGCAGATGGTGATTAACACAAAGACTCACAGCTGGTCTTCAAGCAGAGAACAAGAGACCACAGTGTCCTCAGCCCTAATGGATGCCTGTATTACTCTCTCCCCCTGAGGCTCGGGGGTCACGGTTAAAGAGGGAGTAAAAAGACTGTAAGAGCCAGGGGTGGTGGATGAATACAAGGAAGCAGTGTTTTCTAGACACAACAGGGAAGTTGCACAATGTGAGCCCACAGCACTCAGGACAGCATGCACCAGACCTGTGCAAGCACAAGACATACAAAAGTACAGTGTAGAGGGAGGAGGTGGGCAAGAAGCTCCACACCTGGAAGTCTCAAAGAATCAACAAAATATTATTTTTTAAAAGAACTGGAGAGACTAGGAATAAATGGATCAGACCTCAAAATAATAAAGGCTATATACAACAAACCTTAAGCCAACAGTATACTAAATAGGAAAAAACAGAGCATTTCCTCTAAAACTGAGACCCCACTCACACCTCTCCTATTCAGTACAGTGCTTGAAGTCTTAGCCACAACAGTAAGCCAAAAGAAAGACATAGAGGGATAAAAATAGAAATGGAGGAAATCAAACTATCCATATTTTCAGATGACATGACTATAGTCATAAAAGATCTTATAAAATCTACCAAGAAATGCTGGATCTCATAGACACTTTCAGTAACATTGTAGAATACAAAATCAATATATAAAACTCAGTAACCTTCATATTTACCAATAATGAACTCATAGAGAAAGAAATAGGGAAAAGTTATCTTATAATAACTAAAAGATAGAATAAAATTCAAAAGTACCTGGGAATATACCTAACCAAGGAAGTGAAATACCTCCATGATGAAAATTCAAGACTTAAAAAAAAAATCAAAGAAGATGACAGAAAGACCTTTCACGCCCCTGGACTTGGCAGAGTTAATATCATGAAAAATGGCCATATGACCAAAAACAATCCACAGAGTCAATGAAACTCCCATCAAAATTCTAATGTCATTCTTCACAGAACTAGAAAAAACAAACCAAGAATTAATACAGAACCACAAAATACCACAAATTGCTGAAGCAATCCTAGGGAGAAGAATGTAGCTAGAGGTACCATAATATCTGGCCTCAAATTTTACTACAGAGCTACAATGACCAAAAAAAAAAAAGAGAGAGAGAGAGCCAGGTTAAGTAGACAGTGTATTTCAATGAATGGTCCTGGAAAAACTGGATATTAACCTTCAGAAGAATGAAATTGGGCACATATCTGCTACCCTGCATAAAAATTAACTCAGAGTAGATCAAAGACCTTAATTTAAAACTTACCGTGTTGTAACTGCTAGAGGAAAATACAAGGAATGAACTTCAAGGTATAAATTTAAGCAAGAATGTTTTGAACAGAACTCCAGTAGCACAGGAACTAAGTCCAAGAATCAACAAATAGGATTACTTGAAAATTTAAAGGTCTTTAATGGCACAGCAAAAGAAGCTATAAGCAGAAGAAACAGATAGCCTACTTGTCCTAATTTGTTTCTATATTGCTGTGATGAAACACTGACCAAAACCAACTTCAGGAAGGGGAAAAGGTTTATTTGGCATGCAAATCATAGCCCACCATCAAGGGAAGCTCAGACAGGAACTCAAGGCAGGAACCTTGAAGCAGGAACTGAAGCACAGACCACAGAGGAACACCGTTTACTAGCTTGCCCCTCTGCCCTCTGCTCAGCCTGCTTTCTTACACGACCTAGAACTAAATGACAAGAGGTCGCATCACCCACAATGGTTTGGACCCTCATCACTCAGTAATCAAGAAAATGCCTCACAGACATGCTCACAGGCCAATCTCATGGAGGAACCTTCGATGTTGAGGCTCTCTCTTCCCGGTGTGTCAGTCTGACAACTGAAGTTATCCGGCACACCACTGATTGGGAGGAAATACTAGCTATACTTAAAGACAGGAATTAATATTCACAATTTACACATAACTGCAAAAATTAAAGAAAAAACTGCCAAGCAACAAATGAACAAATGAACTGAACAAAACAGTTCTCAAAATAAGAAAAAGAAACGGCCAATAAGTATTTTTTAAAGTATTCAGCATCTCTCAGTCATTAGGGATATGCAAATTAAAGCTACTTTGAGATACCACTTCACCCCAAACAGAATGGTTACTAAGAAATCTGACAGCAAATGCTGATGAGGATGTGGGTAAAAAGAACCCTTATTTACTGCTGATGTCAGTGCAAGGATAGCCATTAAGGCAGGATGTATGCAGGTTTTCAAAAAATTAAAAATAGAACTATCACATGACTCCGCTATATCACTCCTGGACATATGCCCAAATGGCTCCACATTCTACCACACCCAGTGGAACCAGCCTAGATGTCCGAGAACAGATGAATGGATAATGAAAATGTGGTGCATATACACCATGGTATTTTATTCTGTTGTAAAGAACAATGAATTATGAAATTTGAAAGAAAATGAATCGCTATGAAAGAATATTATGTGAGATCAGCCAAACTCAGAAAGGTAAAAATCTTATACACTGTGTTAGAAAATGCCACAGTGGAGTCTAATACTTTGTATGCTAACCAAAAATTGTTTTAAACCATCATGAGAGGCTACTATATACCCGTTAGATTTTAAAAGCCTGGCAGGACCAGTGCTGATGAGATATGGAACAACTAAGACTTTCAGACATTTGCTGGTAGAACTAGAAAATGGGATACTCACTCAGCCATGATACCACTTCAGTACCAAATCTCTATATTCGTTACTTTCTCATTGCTGTGATAAAATTGCTGACCAAAACAGCTTAAGAAAGAATGGAAGAAAGAAAGAATTTCTTTTGGCTCACAGTTTGAGAGCACAGTCCGTCACGGTGGGGAAGCCATGGTGGTAGAAGTGTAGAGCAGCTGGTCACATTGCATCCACAGTTAGGAATTGGAGAGATGAATTCTGGTATTCAGCTTGCTTTCTCGTTTTTATTCAGCCTAGAACCCAGGTCCTGAAATGGTACCACCCACAGTTAGGTGGTTTCTTCCACTTCAATTAACACCGTCTAGAAAATATCTTACAAAGATGCCCAGAAGTTTTTCTCCTAGATGATTCTAGAACCTGTCAAGCTGACAATTGATAGTAACCATCACAGCTTGTTTGTTTTTCAATACAGCATGTATCAACTGAGGCTGGACTCAAACTTCAGATCCACCTGCCACAGCCTCTCAGGTTCTGGCACTCCAAGCATGAGCCACCATGCCTAGTGAATAATGAACAGCTGTATCTGTTACTTTTCAGTGCTATGGCAGAGTATCTGGCATAAGAAACTTAAAAGGAGGACAGATTTACTTTAGCTCATGGTTTCATAGAGCTCCATGGTTGCTTGGTTCTGTGTGCTTAAGGAGAAAATCATGACAGCTAGAGTGTATGGCAGAGGAAGTTCTTCACACATGGCAGTCAGGAAGCAACAGTGAGAAAGGGATCCAGGGCTAACACCACCACCTATGGTTAAAGGCCAGGAATCCAAGAAGCTTCCTGAAAGTGCATCAACACGGGTTAACAAGAGTCTGCTCTAATGAGACAGCTTAAAGGTATAAAGGGAAAAGTAGAGATCCAAGAACCATTTTGATGAACACAAACTTCTGGGAACTAATCCCAGTGACCTGCTTCCTCCAGGAAGGTCCCAGTTCCTAAAACTACCAGAGCTTCTCAACCAGAACCAGCTGAGGAATAAGCATCCAACACATTAGACAATGATAAGGGTAGGAGGACAGAGCAAGGAAAGACTGGGCCAAAGCAAGACTGAAACCCTATGGGTGAATACGAAATACCAAAGCTCCATGGATCTGGCATCTGGGGATCATGATGGATTTCTCTAGTCCCAGAAAGGTTGGGTAGCCCCACCTTTCCAGTTTTCCCACCTACTCTAGATTCAAATCCTAACAACTGGTACATACAATACAGAACCAGCTCTAAAACAACCTTGTGCTGAACAAAAGGACAACCTCCCCACAGACGCAGGCAAAAGTCTGTAATCTATAGTAATAAAAATCTAGTGAGTGGTTGCCTGGGGTAAGAGGTGAGGAAACAATAGTAAGGGGTGTTGGGGGACTTCTAGGTTAATGGAAATGCTCTGTGTCTTCATTGTGGCCATGGTGGAGGTTGCCTGTGTAGAAGTGCTGTCAAAACTTATCAAACTGAATGCTTAAAGTAAGTGCATTTTTTATATGTTACACATCAATAAAGTTAATTTTTTCAAAAGAAGTTTTTGACCTTCAAGAGTCTTTACTTTAGATAGGAAAACTAAATTTAAAATACAGGGAATACCCTGTGGTTTCACACATGTAGGAAGTTATGCTGTGCAGATCTGAGGAGAGGCAAATGGGTAAATGACAAGTCAGCAGACGTCCCATGGGGGCCTCCAGCAGGAACTGAAAGGAAGGGGGAAATCTGAAGGCTTGAGGGGTTCGACATACTCATGTGGAAATGTCAACAGTCTGTATGAGGGTCATGTAAAAGACCAGCGTGGCTAATTCAGAGGAAGGTCGACATTGGAAAGGAATAAAACATAGGATCTCAGAAATGAGGCAAAGGATATATATATATATATATGTCTGAAAAGGCTGTGCTTGTGAATCCTGCATGGGGCAATGGGCAAGGATCTGAGGGTGGGGGATCTGAGACCAGGAATCTAAAAGCCTTCTGCAGGTGTATAGACATGGACTGATGGCAGGGGGGTGTCCTGTTCTTCAGAGATGATGTGGGAATTCAAAGAGAAGAGTGGGCCCCCAAAACATTGTGCTGAGCACAAGCCTTTGGGGAAACTCTCCATCACAGAGTTTTCTAACCTTGCAGGGTCGGCCACACCCAGTGGACGGAGCTCAGGCTCTGAAGTCCATAGCCCTAGCACCAAACATGGCTCCACCACAATGAAACCTGGGCAGACTTCTTAAGTACCCCACGCCATAGTGTCGTCACTGTAACATGGCACTAATATCTAGCTTGCATGTTGTTAAGAGAATTAGAGACGACATGAGCAAAGTGTGAGGGATAGCATAGGTACTGACAACCCAAAGACACATCAGAATTTTCTGGAACTACTGTCTGAGGAGTTTCCTCACTTTGACTCTCCAGGATAAGGTCACAACTACACTGGAGGAACAAGAAGACAAAAAGTCAATGTGCATATAAACGTACAAGTGTACTAGTCACCAAGGACCAGCAGTACATATAAATACCACATACATGTGGGCCACACATAAAAGGTGGGTCTTTTTCACTAAGTAGCAATGAGTCAGGGCCTGATTACAGAAATTTGGGCCAAAGAGATAATCATTTCAAGTTTATCCGTTGGTAGAGAATGCTTTTATAATTTTCAAACTGAATGAGAGGAAATCTGTATCTCTCATTAAGTGGGATTTCCAAGAAGGGACATACATTGAGGGATCAAGCAAGCACAAATGTATTATAGTTGCTCAGATCCAGGGAAGAATATTTTTCTGCCTTGAAAGTATTTGCTGAGCATCTCCTGTGTACAAAGCAGACATCATGCCAGAAGCTTCACCTAGATAATCTGGCACAACCATCTACTTATTAATCAATTTTTTGAGTTCCAGTAGACACTGTGTAAGACATCAGGAGTGCACTGGGATTAGGGAGACAGATAAATTAACAGATCATAACCACAGGATGATAAGTTCCACCAGACTGGGACCACCACCTGGTCTTCATGGGATAAGGTGGAAGGAATCGTCCCAAAGGGAGTTGGGGATAAGTGGAACATTAAAGCACAACTGACAAGAAGGTGAACTAGGTGAAAGAAGACTCAGAGATACAGAGCATCCCAGGAAAAGAAAAGAACAAGTGCGAAGGCTTGGGACTGTAAGAGGCAGAGTAGCAGTCGTAGGAGAAACTGACAGCAGTTGATTGGAGGAGAAAGAAGTCTGCAGCAGTAAACAGGGGCCTGGGCAGAAAAGGAGCGCTCCACCAGGAAGAGTTAACTAACTTGGCAAATAAGCATCCAGCTTCCTAACCTGACAAACACTGTCTCAGCCAAATGATCAAAGTGATCAGTCATGTGGACAGTGCTTACCCTTCATAAGATAGGATGAGACGGGACTTTGCCTCTGTGGTTGTCCAACCTTATCAAGAGAAAAATATCAGACAGACCCAAAGTAAGGCGGAGATCATTGGAAACAAGGAATGTCTACAATACTGTCACTGCTGAGAGGAGCCTAGGGGAGTCAGGATGACTGGATAGGATACAGAACAGGATTCAGCACTGAAGGGGATGAATATACCTTCTTGGTCTCTTGTAGTAGTTTTTCCTTGACTCTCTTCCCTCCTAGCAAACTGTTGGGGTGTCAGAAGCAGTTAACTAAGCTACTTACTATTCTGGACTGAGAGTCCTGGGTCTCTGAGCCAGACCCCAAAAGGCTATTCTGTTCAGAAAGAGGAAGTGTGTAATCTGTATTCCTCCTGTTCAAAGACACCTCCTGTCTTATTCCAATTAGACGCTGCTGTTTTATACCTGGGATCCAGGAGATGAGCCTAAGTAGCTGCTTTTAGCTCAGCACGGCCCAAGAGTCGTGTGTATTTATTTTAGTAACACCTGAAAGAACACAGAGAGGCAAGAGAAGAGTGACGTGGGCTCGGCCAGCCAGCAGAGACTCCTGCAGGAAATTAGTGACGCCAGCCAGCTGCTCCAAGGCCCTGTGGTGCTGTTTCTCTCCACTTACCTCTCAGGGGATAGCTACCCTGCTGTGGCCTGCCAGCTCTAGAAGACAAAGAGGGCAACCTCCCAGCCTCCTGTGTGTACTTACCTCCAACCCGCCCCGTCATTTAGTCACTGACAAACACAGCCCTGTGCAGGAGTGGGGGTGAAGGAAGGGGCACAGGAAGTGTCCGACAATCCTCTTTTCTCTACAAATGGGATTGGAAACGGGGTAATCGTCTAAATGGGAAGTCTTGATGAGTCGATAAGCATCGCTCCCATTTTATTATGGCGATGAGGCCCACTAAGGGAGCGTAATCCCTCTCCCAGGCTCTGAGAGATTGCCAGGCAGCCAGCCACCACCCCGCCCTCCACCCCAGGTGCATTAGCCTGATGGAAGAGGCCCTGAGCTCTGGGGCAGACTGCACTTCATAATGGCATTTAAAAGCAGGGCTCGTGGGTCATAGCAGAGTCCAGGATACGACTGTGCTGACTCTTTCTGTCCTTGAACCTACCCTCCTTCTCTCCTAAACACTAATAAGACATATATGGTCCAAATGTAGGATGATTCCCAGCCAGATAAGGTAAAAGGAAGCTAGAAGAGACTCCCAACTTAAAATGACTAGAGGGAACATGATGGCATGGAGAAGTCATCAGTTCCATCCCCTAGCAATCTCACTTAACCTCAGGGTCTCCTACCGCCCCCAAATATACATCTTGTGATTCCTAAGGCCCTTTCTGACTCTCAGGATCTCCTAACTGCACACACACACACACACACACACACACACACACACACACACACTCACACAGACATACACATTGTGTGATTAATTTCTAAGGCCTTTTCTGACTCTTAGGATCTCCTATCCCCTCTCCCATTATATACTGTGTGATTTCTAAGGCCCTTGCTGGTTCCTCCCATGTAAAGACCCACTGATCACAGCCCACCAACCCACCCAAGAATTCCACTCCAAACAATTACCTCATTTGTTTTATCTTCTATTGCTTATATGTTACATAACAATATTTTTATCCCTATACATTATAATGTACTAATGAACACCTTATGGAATATGATGACCTGATAGTGACTGAAAAAGAGGCCCTGGAGGAACAAGGCAATCAGGGAAAGCATAAGCCTGGCAGAGGCCAGGGGTTTAGGAAGCAGGAGAGAAATACCCAAGGCAACGTCATCTGGGGCTAACCCTGACAGGCAAATGGACTGGAGATTCTGGCTGCTGATTTCTGCTGATGGGACTCTGAGACTTCAGAACAAATCACTGCCATTGTGTCATCTGGATCCTGAGTGTAAGCTTTGCCTCGACCCTGCTCCCTCATTTACTCAATCACTGATCAGTCAGGAGTGTGGCAAACTTAAGGGATCTAGATTCAGAAGCTGGGCCCTGCCTGCAATGCCAGCATTTAGTGGCCACATGACATTGAGCAAGACATTTCACCCTTATAAGCCAGCAAAATGAGGCTAGTGTCTGCTTTGCCCACCTGACGGGCATGGTTGCCATCTTGTACAATTCCAGGGTACTCCATGCCTATGTGAACAGTGCTGGCTGGAACTGGGCAATGCACAATTTGCTCAGCCAAATATAGCGTTCCTGCTTATAGTCTCCAAATGTCAAATGACATAAGATGCATTAGCTATAAACACTATTAACACAGCAGTGTTATTACACCAGTGACATTCTAGAAGAAGAGGATACATCAATTTTAGAAAAATTTCAAAAAGCTAAAATTTAGTAGCTCGAGTTTTGCACTATATACATTTTGCCATATCCCTGTAATCTTTGTGACTCAGACTGTAAGAGCCATAGAAAGGAAAAGCAAAATAAGGTGTGTCCCTAAGCCCAAGGAGAGGCAATTACCTTTTGTTAGTCATTATACACTTGCTTTCCTCACTATTCCCCTCTCCAAATACCTTTTATGTATAAGACATTCAAGACATCTCAGTTAAGACTGGATGTCATAATGAACATTTTGGGTCAGGACAGGAAATGAAGACAAGAAATGTCCAACCAGAAGAAGTTTCTCCTAAATTCATGCCTTCTTGCACATCAATTGCTCAGTGCAGCAGGTCTTAACATCTCCCTGTCCAGTTACAGACTGAATGTGTGTGTTCTTTCCAATCCACATGCTGAAATTTAGTCTTCAATATGAAGCCACTTGAAGGTAGAGCCCCTTGGAAGCATTTGGTCATGGCCTTGGAGTTGTATAGATGAAATTGATGCCCAAGAGTTCACCAGTTCTTTCTGCTATTAATGAAGTGAGCTATCTGCAACACAGAGGAGGCCGCACCAGAACCCAGCCTTGCTGACACCCTGATCTCAACCCTGGGACCTTTAGAAAGTGAGGAATACATTTCTGCTGTTTATAAGCCTCCTAATATCTACTACTTTGTTGTAGCAGCTCAGACTAATACACTTTCCAAACTTCCATGAACCAGACCTGCCTGGGAGAGGAGAAAGAGTCACAGACTCCCGACCCCATCACAGTGTTCATGGCCCACCCCTCTCACCCTTCTCCAAGCATATCGTTTGGGTTGGGCAGGGCAAAAAATCTTGAGCTCATAAAGCGCCTTGACACTCTACTGCCTTTGCTAAGAGGGAAAAGGAACACTGGGAAAATATTAAAAACAATTATCCCCACCTCGCCACTTCTCCCTTTGACTCCCCAGGTCCGGCTGTGTTCATGGGATGCCTCTTGCTGTGTCCCAGTTTCCAAGGCCCTTTGTCCTCCACATCTCTTCAACATATCCTTCTCAGAGCTATTGCTCTGGAACCTGGCTCTTGGCCTGTCTAGTCCTTACCATTACAGGCTGCACAGTGCACTTGTCCTTAGAAGGTGCCACCTCAGTCACAAGCTCACTCCCAGGCTCACTTCTGGCTACTGGCTACTGGCTACTGTCTACTTCCTCCCAAGTTGCTGCCTTATTAGCCCCACAGGGGGCTTTCTATTCCAGAACAACTTTCTTGCATCTATTCAAGCAGGTTAGCTGAATCTAGGCATATAAGGGCATTGAGATGGACTTGGAAATGTGGCCTAGAGCAAGCCCAGCCAGGATCCTGGAGCTCATAATCTTCCAGGGAAACCTGACATCCGTCAGACAATCATAAAATAAGTGTATGATGTGTCTATACAAACCGTGATATCTGATCAAGAAATGTGCTTTGACATATGTACAAGGCAGAAGGCTGAAACGATCTGGGAATAAGGGAAGTAGTGATAGTTGAGCTTATATCTGAAAAATGAGAAGGGATAAATTAGGCAAGAGGGAGGGATGGCTGCCACAAAGGATGGCACTACAGTCTGAGAGAACTGTCTGGCCTGGGGCCTGAGAACAGTGAGGGTCACCTCAGACCCTCAGGACTGGGTCAGAGTGGGGAAAGCTGGTCCTCCAGGGGACTGGAGAGGTTACAGGGACCAGACCAGGAGAGGCCATAGAGAACATGCTAAGGATCTGAGGCTGCTTCCTAAGAGAAATGAAAAAGCATTAAGAGGTTTAGGGAGGGTAGTTTAGGGAGCATATGACACAATTACATTTTGAAATGATCGTTCCAGCTACAGTAAGAAGGGGCTCAAGAGCGGGGGGAGGACACAGAGGTCCACTGAGAAGGAAACTGCATTCATTCTAGGCAAGAGATGCAGATGTAAACTTGGCCTGAGAGCTGGGAATAGAGAGCGAGCCAAGCAAATTAATTTACCAAACTAGAGTTTACCAAGCCAGATGGATGGGCGAGGCCATCTGGAAACATGGAGCACCAGAAGATAATCAGATTTGGGTGCAAAGATCTCAAGATCGGTTTGGAACAGAATGGGTTTAGGAAGCCTTTGAGGTTTCCAGGTAGAAATAACATTGATGAATTCCTCTGGGATGGAGAGATACGTTGAGCTGGACACACGCATTCTGAGAGTCGTCTGTACATGGGTCTCCATGGGAGGTGTGGATACGAACAAGAGTATTCACATCACCAGATAAAGTCAGCTCTCTCTGCAGTCATTCCACCTGTGCCTGCCTTTGCATGGGGAGATCAGGTCTCTGCTGCTGCCTCGCAGTGACCTTTCAGGCCTCTGCACCTGCTCGCTCCCTGCACTAGCACCTCTTGGATCTGTTTCCAGCTACTAGAGTCTTCGCCACTGGTGAATCTGCAACACGTGAGTCAGAGACACATAGCTTTCCTTCTGATACCCTCAGCGCACGCAGACTAGGTAGAGCCTTGCCTTTAAATAAGATCCGGACGTACTTTTCTAACCCACCGCCAGGCTCCAGCGGGCAGAGGCTCTAGGAATATGTACGAAGACAAGTCCACATCATACAGCCCTCAACAAAAATTGAGCCTTAGTTTGAGAGGAAGTCACCATTTTATTCCTCACTGCTTCATCTAAGAATGACATTGAAGTTTCCTCACTGTTTGCAGCAGTGGGCAACCAAGATCATTTGTCACATGTTAAAGACCCGCTTGGTGCAAAGGACTAACAAATAAAGAGTAACTGCCCTCAAAGAGCCTCTGTTTCAATCTCTTACTGATTTTAAATAATTGTGCGTTACTTTACATGACCTATCTACCAGCATATCAAAGCCTAAATCCACAAGATGTTCACCAGAAACCACAGAGGAAACAGATGATAAAAGTTGATTCTATCAATACACACAGACCTGCTCCCTACACTCTCTAGTAAAAGGTGCCTTTCTTCCAAGCAAACAGTCCCTCAGCAGGACGGACATATGACTTGACTCAGTTTAAATCCCTATCTCCCCGCTCTTGCAGGGTCCTTGTGCTGTGTACAGTTTGAACACTGCATATGTGACACCATTAACAGGTGCTGTTAACAAGGAAGTATCAGTATAGATAGGAGGTGCAAGGGGTAAAACTGGTTGGGTAAGAAAAAACAAACAAGGAAGGTCAGAGGCACATCCAACAAGAAGTCAGGTTTGAACAAGGCAAAGAGTCTCTTCTAAGGAAGAGAAAGCTGAAGACTTAACTGGAGAATGCTTAGGAAAGAGCCCCAAACCCCAGGCTAAGGAATTTATACTTAACCTTGTAGGAAGGGAGCACCAGGAACATTAAGGTCTATCCCCCAAATTTAGTACCATGAAGTTGGCTGCCAGTAACAAGACTCACCAAAGGAAGTACCTCTTGTATTCTGAATATCCACAAAGGATCCATGGGATAAGAAAAACAACTAAACATCTTTGCACTCCCATGGAATCCCAAATAATAAGATCCAATCCACTGTATCTGTGACCTGTCCAATATATATACTATATACTTTTTTCGTTTTTATGTCCAATGTATTTATTGTTATAATAGTCTTATTCCACTAATAAGATAAAGAAACAGAGCAGTTAAGAGCTTTGCTGAAGGTCAAAGAGTGAATCTACAGTGGCAAGGCTGGGACTTGAACCCAGATCTCTGATGGAGAACCCAGTGCTCAAGGACATTTAGCCTGCTTGCTTGGGAGAGTCTCTCTGTCACCAGCCACCACATTGGATACTTAAGCCTGTCAGCCCTGGGTCTTTTCCAAGAAAAGACAAAGCTTCCAAACAAGCACTAATGACATTGATTATTCCAAGCCAGAGGCAGGGGATTCTGGATCATTTCCTTAAAATACTTGCTCAGCAGCACCCAAGTCCTCACCCCCCAGCACCTCTAGTCCCAAGAGAGAAATGTACAGTGCTTCATTAACGTTAAGGGGTAAAGAATTCTCTGTGGATTTTTGCAGTCTCATTTCCTCAGCTTGTCAAACGCCAGCAGCGAGCCAGGCTGCCTGCACCGTTAGCTTGGCTGTATCTTATTTTTGTAGTGTTTTGCAGATTGCAGAAGCCTCTTTTTTTTCCTCTTCCCCCAACTGAGCAAAAATATATCACCTTTAAGCCTGCTAGTACATCACTCAAAGATTTTCCCATTCTCCTTGGACTTCATCTAATATTGTCCTGACGTGATATTCTGTTCTCTTCAGCTATCACAGCCATCTTCTTCCCCCCCCCCCGCTCCCCCCCACCGCCAAGGGAGAATATACAATTTATTTTTCACATTCCTACAAGATATGTGACCAAAATATGATTTTAAAAAATAAATAAATAGAAGACTTTCCAATATGTCATGCAAAGCATAAAAAGCATTGTGCTCAAAAGATAATTTTCAGCTATCATTTTTACATTCTTTTTCCCTGCTTCATCCTTTGGTTACTAAAGAAGTTAGAATGAAGGGGAATTTTTCTCTTTTCTCAAAGACCCATTTCTCATGGCTGAGTTTCTCCACACCTGAATTCACACATCTCCCACAT
Organism: Eospalax fontanierii; assembly: GCA_035773235.1. Taxonomy (NCBI): domain Eukaryota; kingdom Metazoa; phylum Chordata; class Mammalia; order Rodentia; family Spalacidae; genus Eospalax; species Eospalax fontanierii. Next base: position 15,204,804 of record CM069552.1, read on the forward strand.
CCTGATAATTACTTCCATGGTAACCACTCATGACATCACAAGCACAATGCGCCAGCAGGAGAAACAAGAACTCCTGAGAGTGGTTTGATGCAAGCAGCAACAAAAGGAATTTGTGCTGAAATTTTAGCAGAAAAGTAATTCTTGAAAACTATTCTTGGACTTTGGGTTTTATTGGCTTTCAAAGCTCCTTTTTGTCCTAGATCCTGAAACTATGGTCTAAGGGCCACAGAATTTCTCAAATGGCACCTCAGCAACTGTTTGTGAAAGCTAACTAATGAAACCAACAGATACCAGCCTTCCAGACCTGCAGCAATCCTTAACCAGGGATCTCACAGGTATTTCAGACAGGGGGCTCTTGCAATGCTCCTGTAGATGCCCAAAGCACAATGTGTTCCTGGAAAGTCTTTTTTCTTCTATCTTTTCTTAACCATAATAAATGAATTGCCCACAGCCTCAAGCCAAGGTTAACAGCTATTAATAACTTTGTGGGCAGCAGCCAAAAGAAGAGTAGACACATTCCTGCGGCGTGTTCACCACACAAGCTGCACAAAGAAGAATGGAGACAAGTTATTGTAAGACAGAGAGCTGAGCTGTGAGGTGAATACCAACAGCCACTTCTCACGGGCATTTTTCTCCACAAATGACCCCAGCTTTGAGGCTTAAATGTTCATTCTAAATACTATTTAGACCCATCAGGGCTCTCAAAATATGGATTTCAAGTTGCAGACATCAGAGTGCGTTATTTAATAAAACCACTGTACTCTCCCCCTCATCCCCTGCTTCTTTCACAAGATGCCATTGTAAATTCAGGCTGCCTTAATCTCCACGGCTGGAGGGAAAGAAAGGAAGAAAGGAAGGAAGGAGGGAGGGAGGGAGGGAGGGAGGGAGGGAGGGAGGGAGGGAGGGAGGGAGGGAGGGAGGAAGGAAGGAAGGAAGGAAGGAAGGAAGGAAGGAAGGAAGGAAGGAAGGAAGGAAAGAAGGGGAAAGAGAAAGAAGGAAAGACAAAACAGAAAAGTTCACTTTGAAGAGGACCTGAACTCACAATCTGGGAGCCAGAAAGTGAACATTACTCAGTAAGTTCCTTGCTTTAATTGCTGGCCTGAGAATTTCAATTTGCATGTGTTTTAATTAGCCACGGAAGGGCTCACCTATTATTCTCTGAATACAAAAATTTAAAAGCAAACGGAAATAGGGGAAGGAAAGGCCTTTGAGGATTAATCTTTGCATTCTTCTCATTCTTCTCCGAATTGGCGGATAATATTGGTAGTGGAGAATTTGATCTTAGGGAAACACTGGGTTTGCCTGATAAACATAAATACTCTGACCACTGTTTTAACTAACGTAATTTCCCAGGAATAGAGAGTTCCAGCAGAGGACTACTGAAAAAACTGCTAACACAACTATGTTCCCTCCTGAAATGTAAGAAATCAAAGCAAGAGAATTCTATTTGCAGACAGGGTGGAAGAATGGGTGGGTGAGACCTTCCAGGAAGCCTTCACTTACTCTGCTTTTTGATGTGCTTCCATCTTATTTGCATTTTAAAAGTATGTTCATGGTTTTTGCTCGTCCATCTTGGGTCATCCATTTCTGCCAACAGAAAAAGGAAAGCAAAATTAATTGTAATTGATTATAATCTTTAAAATGTGTCACAACAGATTTCTAAAAAGTAGAATTTTCAAAACAACAAGGCATTGCCAAAACATCAAGAAATCTTAGAATGACTGTCACTGGAGGAAAGTGTTTAGCTGATAGATTTAAATTGTAAATGTCAAGGACTCACAATGACACCTGCGGATAAAGCACTTTCCAGATAAAAGAGCATCATTTTTATTAAAACATGAGTTGTTTCAACCCTATCAGCCACAAGTCTAACTGAGCTTTGGAATGAGCAAGGAACTCTGCTTTGGTGGAACCACTTTGGTGGATAAGTACTTGGTTCTTAAGGAACTTGCTAAAAGAAATGAGATCTCTGTAGGCATGTAGCAAATCATGTTACAGTTGGGATAGGCTTTGGAAATTCTAAGGCTCAAGGAGACTACTTCTGAGTAGGAGGACCATTGTGGGCTTTGTAGAGATGGTCATCTGTGAGGACAAGAGGCCTTATGTTGGACTTTTCAACCACGTGATCTGAGTGAACAACTTGAAGGAGGAAAGATATGAGGTCACTGTTTCAAAGGTTTTAGTCTATGGCCAGCCAGCTTCATTGATGTGGGCCTGAGGCGAGGCAGAGCATCACGGCAGGATGTGGTAGAGCAAGCTGCTCATTGCATGGCAGAGAGGAAGCAGAAATGGGCAGAGAATGCCTTTGAGAACTTTTTCCTCATCGGTGCCCCTCATCTGCCCACATTCATAATACCTCCCCCCCACTCCCCACACCCCTTAACTAACTCTGGAGATGCCATTACAGACACATCCAGACGTGTGCTATCCTAATCTCCTTAGTATCTCTCAGCCCAGTCACCTTGACACGTTCGCTGTTACAGACATAATATATACAATGCTACAGACCCAAAAGCCTGGAATACATTTAGAATACTAAGCAAAAGACTGGCTTTGTTAAAGTGTCTGCGGTGGCCAGGGTCTTGCAGTCAAAGCAAAACGAAGAGTGGATAATAAGTCAACCTATAGTCCTATGATCTGGGTAGGAATCAGAACAGAGAAGGAAAGGAATGGCAAAGAAGTGTAATGACAGTTCAAAAGAAGATCTCAAAACCATGTATGATGATGCGCACCTGTAATCAATCCCTGCACTTGGGAGTTGAAGGTAGGAGGATCACCACAAGTTGGAAGCCAGCCTGGCCTACATAGCAAGTTCCAGGCCAACCAGGATTATAAGGTAACACCTGTTTTCAAAATAAGTAAGTGTGGAGTACTCATCCCTAAACAGGACATCTGTATAATATCCCTTTCCCTCCACATGACTCAGAACATTGTGGAAGTGGAGGCAGATCAGAAAGACTCTAAGAAAGAGATTGGAGTGGACTGTTGTGAAAGCGTCTTCTGGGCATGAAAGGGTCTTTGCGCTCATGAACTCGCAACAACTGGAATTGCCTACACAAGCTCAAGCCAGTTGAAAAGCCCCACTCCTCTCTGGGGAGCCTTGGCAGTTGAAGGCTGTTGGGGTAGGGAGAGTCAGTTTTCTTTAGGGACGTGGCTCCTGATAGGCTTTCCATGCCCCATTTTTATGGCTCTACAGCTATGCACATAGACACAGCACTGTTGGGACTCAGTGGGTTATAAAAAGGGCACAACATTAGGAGGGGATAAGGGGATGTCTGGTAGGACTTGAAAGGAGAGCGGAGGGTTGATGCAATCAAAATATACTGTATGGACGAATGAAATTCTCAAAGTGAATAAAAAAGATCTTGTCTTAAAGAGAGAGTCGGGGGAGCGCAGGGGAGAGGAGGATTTCATACGCTGTAGAGCTAACATCACTCTCTGTTTTTCTGGCAGGAGCCAAGAAAAAGAAAAGAAGACACAATCCATTCTTACCAGATTCTAAGCTCCTGCTCAGCTTCGCCCTGCTATCTGAAGTTCCAGGTTTGCCATCACTGCAGAAGGACAATGAAGTATCTTTTCTCTTTTTCCTTATTGTTTTTCCTTCTGGTGCTAGAGATAGAACCCTGAGCTTCATGCACATCAAACACATGTTCCAGCACTGAGCTGCACCTCCAGGCCCTCATGTGGTAGCATTTAAAATGTTTTGCTTCTGGTACTTAGACCAAGCGTGACTAGTGGAACCTGCTGTCTGCTTTCTCTGCATGGCCACAATCCTAAGGCAGCATGTTAGGGACTCATTCTGTCAATCTCAGAGTCCTGAGGTCTTGAGCAAAGCTAAGGACTCTTGGCAAGGGCTTCTGTCTCCAGCGTAATGATGGGAAGCAGCGGGCTAGAAGTCAAGAGAGTGATGTTGGCTCATCCTGGCTAGACACTGGTGCCCTGAGGACTGTGGAGGAGGCGCTTTCCCTCTCCGAGACCCCAGTTTCACTTGTACAAGTGAAGGTGTTGGATCAGATACTTGCTTCCATGTGTTGTGTTCTATGATTTGGGATCGAGGGACTGTCCTAAGCTTGTGCAGCCATGTAGAAATGAACCTCCAGACCAGACGCTATGTCTCCCGACCCATCAATTTAACATACTTCCGTAATGCTGAGTTCCATGACCAAGAGATTAACAGTACCAGATAGCATTCAGTAAGTGGCTGCTGCATATCAAGTACTGGCTCTAGTTAGTCTCTAGATTGTATCTAGATAGTCTTCACATCAGCCACCTAAGTTAGACAAAATTTTCAAATCATTTTCTAGCACAGAAGCATAGGCAGATTAAGTCGTTTACCCTTAATCAGACAATTAGCATATGCAGAGCCAGGATTTAAAGTCAGACATTCCAGTTCCAGGACCCATTATTTTCCTTCTACCCTCCACACTGCACAGTAGAATAAGGAGCTGCTTGGTGACATAAGGGACACTAAAACCTTAAAATAGAAATTATGGCAATCTTCCAGTAGTGAGTTCACATTGGAAGTATGCAAGCTTTCAGGAGAATTATTTTGGTCAGTGTTGCTTGCTTGCCTACACACCTCTCTATTTCCCTCCCCAAGGATGTTCCTAGGGGATCATTTAAGAACCAGTGGTCTTCAGTGTGGTCTGAACGGAGCATGGAAAATGACCACATAGAAAAGCAGGAGATGATGGCATCCTGACTCACTCCCCCAGCTCATAAGACAAGGAAAACCAAAGCCACCACAGATTATTTTTACTACCAAATAAAACCCAAGAGGAGCTATCCTCTTTAGTCTCCAGGGAGCCACACTGACATCACCTCTAGGCATACACACAAGCTTATTCACTAGAATACAACTTGGATTCACAGCTGTGCAGAGATATTGCTTTAAACCAAATAAGGGGAGAGGAGACTTTGGAACTCCAAAAATTCCTTCAGTTCTAAACTGCATGACCTGTATACTGTCTTTTACCTAACATACTTACCCTCTCTTTTTGAGCAGATTGTCTTATTGCCAATAAAACTGTGTGAGCATGATAGCAAGAACCCTGGACAGAAACCAGGAGCTTTGCAACTTCAGCGCTTTGAACCACATCTACTTGACCCCAGTGGATCTGGCTCCCTTGAGCCCTGCTTCCTCATCTCTAGAGAGAAAGTGGATCTCTGGAAGTCTAGTGGACCAGCAGCCCTTGAATCATGAATTTTGTTAGTTGGATCCACAAATAAAATTGTGATCCATGGGGATTAAATTCACGTAAGAAACATGAGGCAGTGAATGTGCCACTGAAATTGGAAATAAGTTCAGGCAAATAATGATTCCTCTGTCCTGGGAGCTTGGCTTAGCACTGACCAGCTGCCGGGCCTTGTGGGGGTCCTCAATCTAGTCACACAGCAGGGACAGGGAAGGCTCCTTCCCTGGGGTCTGTTTGCATGAAGCAAAGAACTGCAATCCTCCTTGACCTCCCTGGAGGGAAGCTTTGCTCCTTCCTGGTGAGAACACAGATAGCCAAGTAAAGGAGGTAATAAGCTAGGTAATCAGGGTGGGAGGAAAGCCCTGCAGGAGAACACAAGTCCCTCCTGTGTGGGGATAGGAGCCCTTCCCCTTACTGCCACGATTCTGCCACAACAGACTACAGGTTTTCCCATGGGTCTGCCAGAAAAACCTTCCATTGCATTCTTACTGCTCCCATGTGAGGACAGTGGATGTTTTGCCCTACCATTCCCATCCTATGTTGTATTTACCAAAATGTGTATTTCTTTGGGCCTCTAGGCATTTCCTATCTCATACAGAAACAAATGAACTTTATTACAAGTTTACTTTTATTGGCATTATATAGAGTTATACTCAGATATTTTAAAAGAAACTTCCAATTTCCCAAGAATAGATGGGGCTATATCTGTTTATTAATACATTTCCCTGGATATAGAAAAATAGAGGCTAAGGGTCAGCAAGCAGCTCACACAAAGTAGCATGGACTCCTTCTTGTGATGAGAGTGAGACCCAACAGCACAGCTTCTGCCGCTAGAACACAAAGCTAATGAAGGCTGGGATGGCACAGTCACTGCATCAACCCGGCAAAACCAAAATGCTGCTGGCACAGAGTAGGTACTCAATAAATAGGTACAGAACGGATGGTTGCATGAAGTTACCAACTGCCAGGTGGTAAGGCTGAACTTCCAATTCAGGCTAGGTGGCAGTGAGATATACTCTGAGTCCTCAGGCCCACTGCAGAGGCTTCAACCCTGCTGGTAACTGGAGCACTGACTGCAAGAATCCCAATCAGAGACCAGGACGCTCAAGGTCTACCTGTGGCTTCAGCATCACTTGGAGTGCCTCAAGTTCCATCAGTCTCTCAGGGGCCCCGCTGACTTCCTCTCCCAGACTTCATCTGGGTCACGAAAGAGTGTTCTTCGTAGTAGGATTGCAAGTGACATCAAGTCCATTCAAGACCAAGTACCAAACTATACCAGTTCAAAACGAGAGGTAGTGAAGACTCAGTCCAGTTAGATATTTGCATAAAGCCTTTCATCATCACTGTATAGCAACTATTATGCTTGGACTGTTAATGGATACACGAGGCTATTAGGTTAATGAATAAATAATCATTAAACTAATTAATCAATTCATTAGTTAATGGAAATATTCAGTTTAAATCTTCCTGTTTTGTTAGACAACAAGATGTCAGGTGTTTGGGAGGGGAGGGTACGGGAGGGGAGGACAGGAGAGCAGAGGAGAGGAGAAGAAGAGAGGCATTATTCTTTCAAAGCATATGTCTTTACCATCTGCTAGGGGCCTAGTCTTTCACCAGCCAGCATGAAGTCCCAGAGCCAGGAGTTTCCATCGAGACAGGAAATATGATTATTAGAATACCTGAAACAGCCAGATTGTAGCATACTCTGACTTCCCAAGAGCAATTATCAGCATTGCATAATTTTTTCTAATTTATTTTAGAGACGTGAAAATTTATTTTGGAGGTATTCTTTGTCTACAAATGCACAACAGAAAGAGTTGTGGCAGGATCTGAAGCCAGACATTATCACTGAAGAACTTTTTTTTAAGATGAGGGGGTTGATGGGGATTGAACCCAGGACATCACACATGCTAAACATGTACTCTACTACTGAAACTGCACACTCGACCTCAGGAACTCATTTCTTAATCTCTACTCTGTATACTACATGCTACAGTAAGATGAAGCAGCTCAGAGACATGGAACATTATGAAGTTACATACAAGTATATTCCCATAGATAGATGTGGTTAGTGGAATTTCTATATGGTTTCTTTTAGCACAAGTGGATCATACAGTACGTACTGCTTTATGAACTGAATTTTCATATACCATATGTCTTGTAGATATTTCTATGCAGCTGCAGAACACATCAACCTTATTTGTTTATACTGGCAGTGTATTCCACTGTATGGTTATTTATTTGATTTTCTTCCTACTGGTGAAAAATTAAGACTGCTTCCAGCCTTTCAACAACAGTGTGTCAGTTGACAGGGGTCACCATAAGACATGAATGGGCATTTCCGTAATATAGGTTTCCAGTCGTGAGACTGTTTAGTCCAGGGAAAGTGACATCTTGGTAGGATTTTGCCACGGGGTCAAGAATACAGCTACAGTCACCAAGCCAATGTGGACTCCAAAGGCAGGCAGTCAAGATGAATATTCACTCCTTCATATACATATATATAACTCCACCCCCCACACTTTCCACACATTATCACAGTTAATCTTCATAAGAAGTTAGCAAGCTTTTCTCACTTTGTAGAAGTGAGAAGAATCTGAAAACTAGCAAAATTCAGACCAGGGTCAGTCTATGAATTAAATTCAGAGCGATCTGGAGCTGACACCTCCCATCTCACTTGTATTAAAGCTGCATTTTTTTCACTAAAATTACATCGGTATAATAAATTAGATTTAACAAACTGTTTGGCTGATGCTGAGCTGTTAATATATCCATGTATACAAGCTTTAAAGGTAGAGAATGTGAACATAGACAAGCACTGCCAAGTTCTGAGGACAGAAATAGACAACAGGAGACTGGAAATGTTTTCCAGCTCAGAAGTACTATGAATTTGCAGAGTGTGGTGGCACCTTGAATCCCAGCACTCTGGAGGCAGAAGCAGGTGAACCTCTGTAAATTCCAGGCCAGCCTAGCCTATAGCGTAAGTCCAGGCCAGATGGGACTACACAGTGAAAACTATGACCTTATGGATCCTAGGTAAATAAATGAAGAAAGAGCTCTATGCTGCTCAAATGTGGTCAGAAAAATAAAAAGAGATCAGAACAAGTGGGTGTGATGGAGAAGCCTTAGAAAAACAGGTCCAAGGAGTCCACACAAAGGTTTTCAAAAGTGGCATAATCACCTTGAGGAAGCTGGGATAACTCGGGCTCAACCTTCTCGCTTAAAGAACAGTATTCAGCATAGAAGTTTCTTCTCTAAAACTGAGGAGGAGAGAAATGACAATTTCTTGATCAACAGAGAATCACAAGTTGAATCCTTCTCAAGATAATTTACTCCAAGTAAAAGATTTTTACTGTTAAATATTACTTATGATTGAACAATAGGTATCATTAGCTGAGAATTTTGAAAAGGAATGAGCAGGTTCTTTGCAAAAAAAATGAATACAAAACTCTGTTCTTGATCAGCCAGATTAGCATAGTGACAGAAGGAGGAGGAACCGGTAATGATGTTTTGATAAACTGGCTCGTCAGGTGCCCTAACATTTACATGTTAAGTTTCAACTAAGCATTCTACAAGGATTTACAATGACACCCCTCAACCAATGTAAAAGGCAGCCTGGGGCCAGCCAGACAGCTCAATCAGGAAAGGCACCTACCTCTGAGCCTGTAGACCAGTTTCACTCCCAGGACCCACATGGTGGAAGAAAAGAAGTTACTCCCACGAGTTGTCCTCTGACTACCACATGTTTATGTGCATGTGCATGTGCACACACACACACACACAAAGATAGATAGATAGATAGATAGATAGATACAGATAGATGATGGTAGACAGATATGATAGATAGATAGATAGATGATAGATAGATAGATGATAGATAGATAGATAGATGATAAACTTTAAAAAAGACAACTTTCCTGGGCTCAGCCACCTTCCCCTGGTCAGTATGGAATCTATAAGTTCTCCTCCTGTTCTGACTATATATTACAGGGGAAATAAATCAGAACAGAATGTAAAACAAAGACTCATACCAAATAATGCCTTCAAAGGTTGTTCATCAGTAACAACAGAAGCTTTTAAAAGCATAAGCTTTCTTCTGTGGATCTCTGGTAGTGGTGGGCGGTGGGAGGAGGAAGGACAAAGAGGAATGTGTCCCTTTAAGAACCATATCTTCTGAAATCTATATGGTTCTTAAGGTGAAGATTTTGGAATATGAAATAGTTGGCAAGCAATTGCATCCTATTACTGCATACCACCGGGAATCGGGGCTAGATTTTATGATTTTGGCTTTAATCAAGACACTCAGTGTCCTGGGCACCCTGCATAAAAGATTGGCTGTGAACTTTGCCAAGGACTTATTCATTTCAGCTGACCCAAAATTTTTAATAATCGTCTCACTTCCAAACCATCCATCCTGAGGTCCTTTGCAGTAGCCCACAGAAAACAAAAGCCTTCATTTTCATGTAGATTTCTTCATTGCCTTGGCTGTGGCAGTCTTCTCTCTGGAGGTACTCTGGATAAATATGTAGTAAGGAGAGCAAGAGAGGGTTCAATCTCCGACCGAGAGGAGAGACATTGACACCTTTGTAAGGCCCTCAACAGATGTTCGTTGCACAGAGGACTTGAAGGAACGATGAGATTGTTGTTGCTGTGGCAACCATGCATGCCTAAATGAACAACAGAATTAACGGTCCCTAACTAGCTTCAGTGGCATCAACAGAATGGCAACGTTTCTTTTTACCGGTAAATGTGTTCCCTACTGCAGTAGTGACCCCACTTCAGTATGGGTCTCATACAAAGAAAAATAATGTTCAGTAACAAGAAACTGAATACACTTCATGTACTTGCCAAGTACGCTTTTCCGAGCCAATGGAAGGAGCCATGTTGTTTTGTTTCCCTGCTGAAGTTAAGAGGCACCTTTCAAATTTCCAGGCCTTTTGTGGCATTCTGTTTAATTTTATCATGCTTTTCTAGTCTCCTATTGAACTCTTGTTCCAAGGAGACAAGGCTGAAGAGGAGCTGAAGCGATACAAAAAGGAGAAGGTAAAATTAGTTCCAGCCCATAATTGGACCCTGCATGGCCTTGAAGAAGGCACAGTGCATGTTAATTAAATAGATTAATATGTTGTTGACTAAACAAGGCTATTCTAGACAAACAGGAACAACACTAACCTGGACTCAGATTACTTGAGCCATTGCTGCGAATATTTGGATGATTTTATCTTTGAGTAGAGACAGGAAATAGACAAACCACTTTCTTAGTACATTAAAGTTATTTTTTAAAATCTCTTGGACTTTGCTGTGGATATGGCTCAGTAGCAAGAGCACATGTTTAGCATGCAGAAGGCTCTGGGTTCGATACCCAGCACCACCCCACAAAGTCTGTTCAACTAAGAAACTTTCATACCATGAGAACTATTTTAAAGATTGTCTGGTTACTTACTGTTCCAGTAATTAAATTGTACAATGAAAATGTGCCTTTTAAATAAGAATAACAGTCTGATCCAACTTTCAGCAGAAGTCTGCCTCTCCCAGATGTTTAATGTTACTATATGATAGAACTGGAATGAAGAAACTATTCCTGGTTAAATAATTTCTGTGAAGTTCTAGGCAATAGCAACCTCTGGAACAGAGATCTTTGTAGGTAATGTTGGCAATACTGACGTGAATATTTAAAGACTAGTGGTGATGAGCTGAGTCAAAGGTCTTGGGGTAACTGGCTGGGAACAGAGTCAGGTCGGCTCCACAATCGGATATCCTAGTGCCAGTCAGTCCACTTAAATATTCATCTAGCATTGCCAAAAAGAATAAGCAAAAACACATAATCATCCCCGTGAATACTCATCACAACTCAGGGCATACACACAGCTAATAAATAACAGAGTCCGGATTTTGCTTTCCTTTAAAAAAAAGTACACACCTAGGGACGCCAAAAAGTTCACCAAAAATATTTAAAGTGGATATCTGAGCACAGAATAAAGAGCTAGACCCACACAAAAATTATTTTCTATGACTATACCACATCAGCCTGATGTCAGTTTAATGTTCTAGACAAACCAGTTTCATCTAACACAGAGCAAAGGGAGATGTGCTTTAAACACTGTATGGTGAGGTTGTAAGAACTGCACATGAAAAGATAACTGTTATCTCAGAGATTATGTTAGAATGTATTATCCAGAAGTTACCAGTGGAAAGTAGATCCTCAGTATAATATGGACTGGAAAGAAGTCCCTATTAACATGTGGCTAGGTCATGAGGGGGCGTGGATTAATGTTATCTCAGGAAGGCATTAGTTGGCAAAAAGGACCTTTAAATTTTTTTTAAAGATACTCTCAGCGCTCTGTCACTCTGTCTCACTCATTTCCTGTCCTTGTGTCTTATGCTGCAGGATAACATGGCAAGACCATTGCCAAATGCTAGCGACATTATAATGGGTTTTCTGTCCTTCTTAACTATGGGGAAAGCATTTCTTTTCTTTATAAATCAGCTGGTCTGTTGTATTCTGCTATATAGCAACACCAAATAGATTAGAACACTTCTCCCTGCTCTCTCCCTCATAAGGGCTTCATATTAACATAATCCTAAAAGATGTTTTATATGACACACTTAGGCAATAACAGTCATAAAATGCATTATTTATACCCAAATTTTCCATTGTTCGTGTTCTCTTTCTTCATCTGGATGCTACTTACATGGATATATGTATTTAGTTTATGAAAATTCATTAAAGGGCACATAGTTTGCTAAATGGACGTTAGCATCCAATAAAAAGGCTTTTTTAAAAAAACCTTTTGTTTCTGCCCTGTTGATTACATATGAGAGACACAAATAGTTATGTGGTGCTTTAAGACAATATGAAGGCTTAAAAACTTGTAATGTTTAAAGTATATCCAATAAATCTGCTGTTTAAATGAAAGACACAGATTTTTAACTGGCTTGGCCAATCCCTATAGACCTCAGTTTTCTCTCTCAGTAAAAACAGTTTGGTGAACTACAGTCCAGTACCTCTTCCAGCTTCAATAGTACAAGATATTCAAGGACATGTCAAATGAGAAATGAGAATTCTCAGTGAATTTTCTGGAACGTGACCAGCAACTTCCTGGTTTTTCTCTTCTGCAAAGGACCACCCAATGGAGTGAGCAAAAGCCTAATTGGGCAATAGCCTTGACTCATGTGACTAGTCCCTGTTAACCACATGAGAGCCTTCCTTAATCTAGTAACATAATTCTGGATTCCCCTCCAAAATGGAGAAGTCACTAATTCCTACTTGAACATCTGAAATCTGTACAAGCAGGATTAACCTTTTCCTGCCAAAAGAATTGTATAGGGTTTCTGGTGGAGTGAAGCTCAAAGACAGTAAGGAGCAAAGTTTACTCATTCTAAAAACACTGAGCATCTGCTGAGCACCAGGCTTCTCAGGAACAACAGCTGGATACAGACACAAAGAGGATGGACAGGCTCTGCTCTAGGGACTTCCCGGACAAGAAAACAAGTAATTACCAGGAGGAGTAGATGATAAGTGCTACACATGCATAAAGGAGAGTTGCAGGGTGAACAAGGACAAGAGGAACAGAAAACCAAAGTAGGAGACTAAGTGGGTAGCAGGTGATGTCTAAACAATGAGCCCTGTTTAGCTTGCAGGCTAGGGGGAAGGACAACCTATTAGCAGGCCCTAGAGTGAGCCCCTCAGCTTCCCCTTTCCTGTGCTACCACTTATTAGCTATGTGAGATGGCACAACGCTCTTAAATTCACCAGGCTGCCATTTCCTTATCTGTGAAATGGGAGTAACCCGAATACTCCTGGCTTGTTGTAAACAGTAAGAAAGAGAATCCAAGCGTGCCCTATTTCGCACTCATTATTAATATTATTGACACTGAGGCAGACGTAGGAGAAAACAGGTTATATGCTAGGCAGAAAGCCTGTGCATCAGTAAGCTCAGTGGGGACATTTGGTGCCCTGAAGATAATCCAGTTCCGCTGGAGACAAGAATGGGAGAAGGCTGTGAGAGGAGATTGGAGCAGAGCCAGACACCAGCGGGTAAAAGCCCTGCATGTTGTGTGAAGAGGTTTGGAGTTTCTCCTAGATGAACGTGGAACACTGAAGTACTCGAGGAGAGATCCTCGATGTTCACATTTATTACTAGGGGAGCAGTGTGTTGAACTCATAAAGATATTTATTTTACCCCAAGGCATTAAGACCAGGCACCCACCAGTCAATTTCCTCCACAGTGGATAAGGTACTGTTGGAATTCAATAACTCACTCACATCCAAGGATCTCCTTCCCTTGGTGAGTCTGAGATGCTGAAGCTCAGATAACAGCAGTTTATTCAGGGGAGATATTAGCCAAATAATGTAATTCAGCCTGAGAGACTCAGTTTAGGAAATTAACACAGTATATCTTTTCATGAGCCACGAGCGCCAATATACAGCAGGCCTCTCTTGCGTCATAAACTTGCTCTGTTAGATTCTAGAAAGCCCTAGTCAACTGACCCTGCTCTGACTGGATTTTTGTAGAACATATCTCGTTTGTTGTTGTTGTTGCTGCTGTTGTTTCTACCAGAGGAAGAGCAAGCATAAGCCACAGCAACAGAGCCTTGTATAATATAGGGTGCAAAATATACACTTCTACACCCTCCATCTGCAAACCTTGCCTCTAAAAGGAATTTTAGTAGAATAAAGCAAGTCTTCATGAATGAATAGGCATTAGAGTGAAGTCCATCAGAGATGAGAGAGGCTGAGTTACTGGCTTGATTCAACACTTAGAAACGACCCGGGAAAGGTAAGCAGTGCGTGTTGATGCAGAAATCCCGAAGGCTTCTGGGTCACTTGATACTGACATGGCACAAACCATTCATAACCGGAATATGCAAGAGAATGGCGAATGTGAAGTGTTTGGATGAGAATACTCAGTTTTCCTTATAAAAGGGTGAACTACCCATTAAGACCCAAGTATGAGACCTGCAGTTATAATGTGATCCCTGATGGACTCATGAAGACAGAAGTGTTGCCACAACATCATGAAAAGCACTGAAAACAAAAGAGGAAGCAAACATCCACCCCTCGGCCTCCTAGGCGAAAAGGAGGCACCTTCACTCCAAAACTGCCATGTGACCCTGCGGCCATGCATAGAGAAATAGAAAGCAGAACCTGCTGGCATCTTCAGTCCGTTCCCGTATTTCACACATCTCCTGTTTGGAGATTCACTATTACTATTTTACACAGAGCAATAGACTTACATGTCAAAGACAATTTTAATGTGTTCACTTATCTAATGAGTGTTTATTACTAGTCACCTAAATAAATGGAAGGCATCACCCTAGTAACTGGGAACAATATCAAGAAAGATGAGAGATGTATACCGACCTCAGAGGATTTGCCACCTACTCAATGCGACAGGCCACAGACTTCATAACACAGGACACCACAGAGTCAGATGAAGTATTAGAGGATCATCCTACACATACTTAAAAGATACTATTATGTCAATAAATCATATATTCGTGAGATCTGTTTTTATTAACCTCATTCATTTTAAGGCTTAACCTGGAGCACTGTGATTTTACTAACTGACAATTCCATTAAAGCTCAGAGCCAGCAGCTGATATTGATCAGCGGGTCATGGTAGATATAGGAAGACAGGGATTTCTGAATGGGGCCGGACTCTGGAGCTGCTACCATTTGTGGATCTCAAAATAATAGTTTTTTTTTTTTTTTTTTTTTTTTTTTCCTTGTGGAGAAAGGTAGGAGAAAGAGTTTATTCAGCTTCTGAAGGCAATCTGCCAGCATTCCTGCGGCCTTTGCCCACGAGGCACTGGCTCCACTACTGTTGCAAATAACAAGAGTAATACTCTAAAAGATTCTTTAATAAAAGAAGTAAAATTAGGTGGATAAAAGATCAGGCTTATTCTCAGGAAAAAGAAGCAGATATTCTGCCTCCTTTCAACTCAGCAAGAGAATCTTAGGACAACACTGCCCTTCCTCCCTTATCCCACTCCAAAAGGTACACATTGGGATTTATTTAAGAGATTAATTATTCTCATTCTTGCAAAAACGCCAGCTCTTTCCAGCCCTCAAATTTGGAGTTCAAGGGGAAATTCGGTAGGTGCTACAGAAGGGCATGTGAGATAAATGCCTTTGGAAACTGGGACTTTTCATACCTTCTAATCAAGACAGTCCAAGGGAATCAGGTATAGATAAAGAAGTCTTAATTTTGCTACCTAGAACACAAAGCCCTCTCGCTCCTCCGTAGCTCTGTTGTGGGAAACAAGCTTGAGTTTTTTGATACCTTTGTAGTTCTCCATGTTACCTCTTCTGAAGCCTCAATAATAGACTTGGCCTTCATTCTCCATCATTTCCAACATCACATTTACTTTTGTCTCTGTGTGTACTCGTATGCAGTTGGAAATATTCATACGGGTGTTTCTCCATTAATAGAATGCGTTTAACTAGGAATTGAACTCTTGTGCATATCCTGTGTGTTTGTGTTATGTATAGTGTGTGTGTGTGTGTGTGTGTGTGGTACATGAGTGTGAGTATGTAAGAGTGTGTACTTATGCACATAAATGCTCAGGCTAGAGTGGGATGGACTTTGGTTGTCTTCCTCTTCCACTCTCTATCTTATGGTCTTGAGACAGGCTCTTTCACTGAACTAGAAGCTCATCATTTCAGCTAGGATGGCTGACCAGGGAGTTCTCAGAATGTGCCAGTCTTTGTTCTCAGCATCAGAGTTACAAGTGTGTGCAGCCATGCTAGCTTTTTATGTGGTGCTGGGGATTCAAACTCAGGTCTTCGTGCTTGCAGAGCAAGTGCTCTTGCCCACTAAGCCATCTCTCCAGTTCCCAAATTAACTCTTAAAAGCAATGAAATCGCATTTCAAAATGCAACAAATTTCTTATGATCTCATGGATAAAGAAAGTTGGAATTTATTCACATCTAAGATAGTATTAAAATATTAGAATGAAATCAGTGGAAAAGAATTGTCATGCTACATCACTCAAGTACCAAACTAATATGCCGTGTGACACAAGAAAAATTGTGGTGAAGAGACAGGACTTGTTTTCATGCTTACAATCTAGTTGGGAAAATATATACACAGTAAATGTAAGAATTAAATATTAGAACAGTACCAAGATGCCTCTAAGTCCATAGAATTTAAGGGATGAAAAAGAATGAGTTAAAGATTGGACTTTATTTCAAAAGACTTTGGACTTATTGGGAAACCATCATGCTTTTTACCTGTTCCCTAGAATCTCCCTTTGAGTTGGTAAGTTAGTGTGGCACTTACTGGCAAATATTTCAAGTTATTATGTTATGCTTTGGGTATTTTTAATTTGATGCGTTATTCAAATTTTTAATCTTGTAAAACTATTCTCCCCATCCAGGCCCCTAAACATATTTCTAAAGAGGATTTCAATTAATAAAGGAATCTCTCTTTTATTTAAATATTACTTTAACTGGTTTCTTTCATTTTAAAGATATAGATTTTCTAGACACCACTGTAGAAGCAACAGAATCAATCTCTGTTTCTTTGTCTCTGTCTGAGTCTGTGTCTGTGTCTATGCGTCTCTGTCTCTCTATCTCTGTCTCTCTCTCCTCTTTCTCTCTCTCTCTCTTTCTCACACACACACACACACACACATACACCCATACCCAATATCCTAAGTAGATAAGGATATTGTTTTATGTTTTAGAGAAGTTGAGATTTGATTTGGCGGGTATTTTAATTAACAATTGAATTTGTAACTTTAATGAAACAAAGCTTTTTAATCAAATAAATCCAGTTTGGGGCTTTGTTTTCTTTGGGGGATTTTTGATTTTATGGTATTAGGGATATAAGTCAGGGTCTTGGGCATGCTAGGCAAATATTCCATCACTGAGAAACCCCTCACCACAAATTATCTTAAAATTTATTTATTTATTTATTTATTTATTTGTTGTTCCTTTTGAGGCAAAGTCTCTCTGTAGCCCCAATTGGCCTGGAAATTGCTGTGTAGACCAGGCTGGCCTTGAATTCACAGAGATCTGCCTGCCTCAGCCACCCAAGTGCTGAGATTAAAGGCACACCACCACTCCTGGCTACTTATTTATTTTTATTTTATGTGTATGAGGGTTTTGCCTCTGTGTAAGTGTACCCATGGTATGTGTAATGACTGAAGAGACCAGAAGGGGGCGTCAGGCTCCCTGGAAGGGAAGATATGGATGGCTGTTAACCACCAAGTAGTTGCTGGGAATTGAACCTGGGTCCTTTGGAAGAGCAGCCAGTGCTCTTAACCACTGAACCATCTCTTCAGATCCTCAAATTAACTTACAAACTTGAGTTTTGGTTATGGTTTTGGTTTTTATTTTTGGTTGGGCGAGACAGGGCCTTATTATGTAACCCTGGCTGGCCTGGAGCTCACTATGCAGACCAGGTTGGCCTTATTGAACTCATAGAGATTAACCTGCCTCTGCCTTCAAAGTGATCGTTAAAGGTGCACGCCGCCATGCCCAGATATTATTTCTTATAAATAAACACAAAACTATAATCTTAAATGCATAGTGAAGTTGCAGATAATTGTCTTTAGTTTTATAACTGAGAATCAACTGAGTTTCAAAATGGTGAATCAGAAAGCCACTCTGGAAACAAAGCACTACATGCATTCAGAAGGGTGTAAGTAGCAAGGTGAGTTGGTACACGCCTGTAATCTCAGCACTCAGGAAGCTGGGGTGGGAGAATCTTAAGTTCCAGGCAAATCTGGGTTATGCGGCATACACAAAAAAGAAAAAGAAAAGAAAAGAAACCTATTCTTGCCCCCGGCCAAATTCTAATTAATAAATGGGAAGGCATAAGGGAGGATATTTTTTTAATCTCCAGTCAGTAAACACTAGAGGATTAATTGCCACTAATTGTAGGGACTATTGGGCAGATATATGATGAGAAACAGGATACTTGTTTTGTTTTGTGACAGGGTCTCATGTAGCTCAGGATGGTCTAAGTTTATTATATAGCAGAGGATAATCTTGATCCGCTCATCTTTTTCTGTCTCTGCCTCCTGAGTGCTGGGATTACAGGTGTGGGCCACTATGCCCAGTTTATGTGGTACTGGGGATTGAACCAAGGACATGCATGTTAAGCAAGTTCACTCTACAAGTTCAGCTAGTCCCCAGTTCTGAAAAAAAATAGGATATTTGTAGAGTCTCAAATATCCCCCTCAAGGGAAAAATCATAACTTTTAAGTGGAGAAAGTCGTCAGGTACCATCTTAGCCATGTAATCAAAGTGAACACTGCCTTTAGTAAGACACATTGGCATAAAGGACTCAGCATCAGTTCGTTGATGTGCCAGCCAGGATGCATAATCTAAAACCAATCATGAGGAAAACACCAGACAAACCAAAATTGAGGCACAATCTACCAAATAACTGTTTTATAACTCTTTTAATTTTTGTTAGAAAATTTATAGCAAAACAAAAAGTAGTTACCAAGAACAATAATGGTATTATCTCATTTAGCATAGCCAACAGATCAATGTCTGTCATGTCCAATTCCCACTGCACTATTAGTCAATGGAATCAAAAAGGAAGTCCAATTGCCACAATCACTGCCAGAAGGACAGCATTTATTGGACTCTTAAGGAAGACAGAAATGACTCCTGCTACTTCAGAACACAGAGAGTATAAGCCTTTAGAAACATCAAGATCATTCATTCAGTGCAAGCAAAGACTGAGGACATGTTCCATTCCAAAGGGTAAGAAGACTTGACAGTAAACACAACAAATGATCAGCTTTCTATAAAGGATATCAGTGAGACAATTGTGAAACTTTAGTGACATATGAAGATTATATTGTAGTAATCGGTCAATGTTAATTTCCCAACTCTGATGGCTATATGATAATTATGTAGGAGACTGTCCTTAAGTATAGGAAATACACAGAAAAGTACTCTGAGTTAATAGAACATCCCGTCAGAAACTTACTCTCAAACTGTTTAGGAAGGGGCTGAAGAGATGGCTTTGTTGGTAAATTATCTGCTACCCAAGCAAGTGGACCTGAGTTCAGTCCCCAGTATCCACATAAAGTTGGGTGTGACAGCTAGCACTGTAACTCTAGCACTGGTCGGGGAACTGAGACAGGCAGATCCCTGGAGTTCATTGGCCAACCAGTTCATTGGCCACTAGCCAAACTGGTAAGTGGCAGATTTAATGAGAGACCTTATCTCAAAGAATAAAGTGGAGAATCACGGAAGAAGGCACCTGATATAAATCTCTGGCCTCTACTTGTGCGTGCATGCACATATGTTATACACCCACACACAGTTATACACACACACATGTTCACATATACATAAATTGTTTAGGAAGCATTAAGTTAACTTACAGTCATAAATTAGATAGCACTCAAAATTAAAAGGCAATCTCTTTATTTATGATAAATACTAAAGATAATAATTATAGCAAAGATATGATTAAAAGATAAAATTCTGGAAATGCCGAAACTGTGGAAAAGCCCTCACACGCATTTCATGTAATTCCATGAATAGAAAAGAGAGGCGGAGTCAGAAAGACACCTTTAGGAGAGAGAAAGAAAAAAAAAAGGCTGAAAATAGCTAAGAAGAGTGAAAAAAGACATGGGAGCTCGGATCCAATATTTATGTCAATTGCCCGGCGATAAATCTACATCTACGGACACCAGAATGGAAATTCAGAATAGCTGGGAATTTTACATGGAGTAAAACCAATGTTTTCTCAACTACAGTAGGTCATGAAGGGTTGCGTTTCAGCAGAAAGGAAAAGGAGACAAGAAGGAAGCTGTGGCATCTGAGAAACAGTTACCAGGGAACTTAACAAACGTGCCGGTAATGCAAAGGCCCACTTGCTAGCAATAACTGACTTGTACCTTACAAGACAGATAAAAGAATCCATTTCACTATCCATGTCATAGTAAAATGGCAGGTGGAAGAGGAAATTGTATGGGAAACGCTGAGAAATAATTTGCTGTGTTTGAACTGAAACACTAAGTAAAAAGGAATAGAGAATTATGAAAAAAAAAGAATTTAAAATTTCCAGATTACCAGAGTGGTGGAGAGAGAAATAATTTATAAATGCAAAAATAAAGAAAGAAAGGGTATTTTTTTTATTTTTCTAAGTAGAAAACCACATAAGATGAAAGAAAATAAGTCCAAACATTTGGTTAATTATTATCTTTGGAAACATATTAAACTCAGTTAAGAAATGTCCTGTAAGCGTGGATAAAGAAGTGGAATATTATTCGCGGATTGCTTCCAAGAGTTGGACCTAAAGCAAGAGCAGAGACTGACAAGAAAAAGATGGAAAGAGATAGGTCGGGCAAACACCAAACAAAAAATTATAATGAGCCACAAATAAGAAGCCATTTGTGACTAAAAGCTTTAATGAAGATAATTGATTCCTTTCGCGTGATTTTTTTTTATTTTATTTATTATTTTTATTTTATGTGTATGAGTGCTTTGCCTGCTTGTATGTAAGTGCTCCCATGTCATGCAATGCCTGTGGAGGTCAGAAGAGGGGGTTGGATCCCTTGGAACTGTAGTTACAAGCAATTGGTCGCTGCCCTGTGGGTGCCGGGAATTGAACCTGGGACCTCTGCAAAAGTAACCAGTGCTCTTAACCACTGAACAATCTCTCCAGCCCTAAAGTGATTTTTAAGTCTACAAGAAAATATAACTATTATTAATTTGCATGTATCTTGTAATGCAGTATAAGCACAAAGAATAAAAGCCAGAATCACAATGAAAACTGCATAAATCCACATTGAGAGTGGAAGTTTTACCACAGCTCTTTTAGATACTGATAAATAATCAGAAAACTCAACAAACAAATAGAATCTATTGGACACATGTTAATAGAACTGAATACCCCCAAAACAGAGAACATATTTTTTTAAATTAAATTTCTTATTTTTTGAGAATTTCATACAGAGGTTCTGTATTGACATAATTTCCACCTCTCCCTTTCTGCCCCCTAACTCCTCCCATGTCCCCAACTCTCTCTGAATAACAATGGAAATACTGATTTCCAAAAGTATTCTTTCAAAACTTATAGTATACAGCTATACCAACCTGGAGCCTGCCTACCGCCCAACCCAACTCACTTGAAACCAAGGGCAAAAGAAACTTGCCTTTCTGCCTACCTTGAAAATGTGAAGAAATATGTCTGGTTTTTGTTTTTTTTCCTCTCAGTTAATTCACTGTATAGGTCATGCCACTTTCCAGGTCCTAGAGAGCTCTGGGTCCATTCCCCACCTGGCTTGGGACCTCAGCTTCGGCTCCTGCACCCGATTAAAAGATATTAAAATTGAAGTTCAAAGAATGAAATGACAACGAGGGAATCTGAAGTTTTCTTCTTACTTAACTTCCAGGTTCACAATTCATTCTTTAAATTTCAATATTTTATTCGATATTTTCATAATTTTAATCTAATTTTTTGTTTACTTATTAAATGTGTATAAATATTATGCCTGCATGTAAGTGCACCCATGTTATGCAATGCCCAAGGAGGACAGAAGACAGCATTGGATCCCTTGGAATTGGAGTTACAGATGGTTGTTAGCCTCTATGTGGGTGGTGAGATTTGAACCTGGGTCTTCGGAAGAACAGCCAGTGCTCTTAACTGCTGAGCCATCTCTCCAGCCCCAATGTTGTTATATTTTTGTATTGGGAGGGTTTGGGGTGAATCTAGTCTACCACTTTGTCAAACTAAAGCACTATCATTAGGCAAGTTACCTGTCTTTTCCATGTCTTAACTTCCTCCTGTACACATGTCAATGAGGATATGCATAGAATCTACCTTACAAATCTGCTGTAGGGAATCAATGAAGGAACTGCAAGGCCCCTGGTACTTGTAAGCACTCAATAATAAATGCTATTACAAACAGCTGTTGTAGTATGAACTTGATGCCAGTAAAGAGAGTGCAAAAATCGATAGTACAGAACAGTCTCATCTATGAAAACATGGGAGATTCCTAAGGAGAAGAAAAGTCAGAGTAGATGAAATTCAGGATGGTATTAAAGATTTCGGAATGGCCTGGTTGATCTCATAATGCCAAGGTAGATTTAGCGCCTATACAGAGTCCAGATATTTATGAATGACATGAATGTGGAAATGGCACTATAAGAAGATATTTATGAATGACATGAATGTGGCACTATGAGAAGGCAGAAAGACATGAAGGGAGGGGATGGAGAACAAGAGGGGGTGGTAGAATGTACACAACACAGAAGCCTAAGGGAGGACTATTGGGGGAACAAAGATACCGGCCAGAGAGGGTAAAAGGCACAGCAGACAGCTGGTAGGTACAAATAAAACAAAGTATAATGAGATAGGTATGAAGATGTCATGACTAAACCCATTAATTTGTATACTAATTCAAAAAAAAAAGTTTTAAAAAAATCAATCACTGAACCAGGCATGGTGGTGTATGCCTTTAATCCCAGCAGAGGCAGGCAGATCTCTGTGAAACTGAGGCCAGCCTGGTCTACATAGCAAGTTCCAGGCCAGCTGGGAAACCTTGTCTCAAAACAAAACAAAACAGAAATCAGTCAATGTAGTTGATCACACTGGAAGATTAAAGGAAGAAACTACATGACACGTGAGCAAATGGCAGAATGTAACCTCACTTACCTTTACCCAGCAAAGCAGTGGCTGAAGATGACCACCCTAATGTAATAAACACACAAGGAGAAGAGCCAACATTACAAGCGAAGGTGAGCTTTTAGGATTTCTACTGAAGTTTCAAAACCCAGAAGTCTGCTTTCAGCATGGTTATTGAACTGTGAGTACAGTGTAGTTTCTATCTCAGCGTTAACCAATGGAAATGCTGTGGGCACCCCATCTGCATTTAAACCTTTTCTTAGTGGCACATTTTTTAAAGTAAAAATCAGAGGAAGTTAATTTCGGTCACATTTAATTAGCCTGCTATAGTCAAGTTATCAGGATTATCAATACAAAAAGTTATTAATGAGATATTTAGCACTTTTTTCATATTAAATCCTCAGAATCAGGAGTGTATTTTACACGCACACTACCTATATTTCTGGTGTTCCACAAGCCCAGGTGGAAAAGCATTGAAGTCACTGCAATCAACTCAGCAGGCTGATTACAGTCTGAGAATGCCAAGTATTGGCTGGGATATGGAGCCTCATTCACTGCTGGAAGGAACACCCTGCCATTTGGACAATGGTTCCTAATAAGTATGAAAATGTAAACGATATCCAGCCCAGTAATTCTACATCTAGATATATTATATGCCTTTGAGAAAATCCTTCCCCCAATGCTCAAATAAATATTTTTGCTGGACCCTAGAACTTGCCTGTCCCCTGATACAAGGCTAAGTAACACAGAAACTTTCCTACTTCTGCCTGCCTGGAGACTGTAGGAGAAATAGAGGGGTTGTTGTAGTTGTTATTGGCTTGTTTGTTTATTCTCAGCATGCAGTGCCAAGGATTGCATAGTAAGACCCTGTCTCATATGTATGGACGTTCTTTTAAGTTTCATTTACAGTAAGAAAAAATTGTAAACATTCTAAATGCTCATAAGTAGAAAACAGGACAGTTGAAATATACTCATGGAAGAAAATGAAATACTATACAACAGCTTAAAATGAACCGAGGGAGGAAAATGATCCTGAGAAAGGGAAAGATCAAAGACTTATCAGCAAAATATTATTTCTTTGATTTAAAAAGAAATCTGAATCATATAATATATCATTTAGAAATTCTGTGTAATGATCATATATGTGGTACAGGGTATTAACCTCGGGACTTTCTTACATTTTTTAAAGTTTTCATAAATATAATTGCATAATATTTTTCACATGTATATACAATAGGCAAAAAATTCTCACTTCCTGCACAGAACACCTGCCATTAAGAGAAAACTTATTTATTATATTTTTATTTTATGTGTATGAGTGTGTTGCCTACAGGTACATAAGTGCACCTGTGTCCTGCAATCCCTGAGGAGGTCGGAAGAGGGCATTAGATCTCCTGGAACTGGAGTTGTGGAGGTTGTTAGCCACCATGTGGGTGCTAGAAATCAAACCCAGGTCCTCTGCAGCAGCAGCTAGTGCTCTTAACTGCTGAGCCATCTCTCAGGCATGAAAACTTGAAGGATATTAAATTCTGCACACAAATGATTTGTGTGTTCACCCACACATGGGTACATATGTGTAAATGATAGTGATACAGTCTAGCATCAGACATGTTTAGAAGACAGTCTGTCACACAGCAAGCATGTAATCAGCACTGCTTCGATGACAAGTAGAAACTTGTAGAGTCAATTTGCATGAAGAAGTGTTTGCCATGTTCAAGGTGTTGTGAATGTTGAAGGATAAAGACTTGGTTTTAGGAACATCTGAAGAAGAAAATTGACTAAGGGGAGCCCAATACTAGGCTTGGATCCAGCTGATGTCTTTGTGCGTTCTGGAACGAGAAAGGGTATCTGAGCTACAGAGGAAGTGACTTTTTCCATGTCACTCTGAACACAGGAATTCTATTTGCAACAAAGTATGGCACACACTGGGTGAACAGGATGGCACACACTGCGTAAACAGGAAGGCTGCTTCTCTAGCTTTCTCAGACTTTACATGGTTTGATTCAGCAAGAAGTCCAGGGAATTCCGAATTACTTTGGTATCTCAAGGATTGGCAACAGAAAGCAGCTATAAGTAATTCTCCTCATTGAGTGAGGTCCATGGTCATTCAACCTTCCATTGTGTAGTTGCCCGAGTCTCTGGATCAAACCACTTTCACACATAAAACATTAACCTACCATAAAATTGATCTACCAATTTATAGAAATATGGATGAGTAATTGAAAATAGATAGGAAATATATCTCCTTTCTCGGATCTGCTATTTCTACTTTGTGGATAAAATTCAGCTTTTGAAGGATTGAACAAATATTCCAAGACTTATAAGAATTCTCTTTTAAAAAATAGGATATTTAGGCCGGGTGTGGTGGTACACAACTTTAATCCCACCACTCTCGAGACAGAGACAGGCAGATCTCTGTGAGTTCAAGACCAGCCTGGTCTACATAGTGAGTTCCAGGCCAACTGGGGCTACAGAAACTTTGTGTCAAGGACCAAAAAAAGTTAAGATATTTAGGAATGTTTTGCAATTAACTACGATCCAGGTATAGCAAAGTTAAAAATGATAATTGGTAACAAAACCTACAGATATGGGAAGCAGGGAGTTCTGAGAACTTTATTTTGTCTTTTTTGGCTCCAACTTAGAAGAATCAGGATGTGGTTACAATTTCAGAGGTGCTAATTATGTTTGTCAATTGTAAGTTTTGCTTAATTAATTACTCATACAATTTTAATGAGCATTTTTTTGTACATCTAAATTACTATGGCAATTAAAGCACTACTTTGATTAGCTTCTTTCATAGCACATAGCATAGCATACTCCTGTCAGCTTCTTTGTGACAATCTAACATTTGGGTACTGTCTAGAGAAAAGCAATTCTGTGTTTGAGAGAAAGTACAGACCAAGGTAGATAAGAAGAAAGACAGCCAAGTAGGAGATGGTAAGATAACCATACTGGCTCCTTATAATCAGTGAGTACAGACTGAAAACTATATTAATAACACACATCTGGGAGGAGTTCCCAGGATGCAGAGTTGGAGTACTGAGCAAACTAGAAGCATGTTTCTTTTTGGTAAGATAAGGTAGGAAGAAGAAAGTCAGACTGATGTCTGTGGCCTAAAAATCAATGTCAAAACTAAGTTTGTTCATGTCTGGAGAACCCAGCCTGACTCTAGCCATCACTAATAAGCCATGTGAATATATCCCCAGGGACCATTTCATACTTGAAAAAGCTCAGCTGTGAGGAACATTGTATAATAGTAGGTTGAACTTTCTCTTAATTGCTAAGTAGGTATCGAGTTCCAATGTGAACCACCTGTGGATGCTGGACTGCTTTGCTTTCTGAAGTGAAAACCTAGATTTAATACACTAGGATTTAATACACTTCCCCCCACCCAACACCGGCAATTATTACAAGTTCGAGAAAAAAATATCTCTTTAGGAGCTTCAGAAGTACATGTTAATGGACTCTTCTCACCCTTTCCCTTATCACCAGCCCCACAGGCAGAACAAGAATAAACAACAGCAAAAGCTAGTAGATGATGATATATCCTTGGTGTCTGTAAACACAGAACTAACAACAACTATTTAGAAAATATGATGCCATCTCTCATTCTGAAGTCATCGTATAAGGCTAATAACTTCACGCATCTGGTTTGTCTGAGGAGGTACCCAGCATTTCTAATAGCATCCAGCCGTGAAACCAAAAATAATATTTTTCCTAAGAAGTAGTAGACATTACTTGGCAAATGAAAACTCACTGTTGAATACTATAAAGTATATTTTTACACTCATAGAAGACTCAGAAATTAAACACTCATGGAAAACTTAGCAACCAACAAGAATAAAGGTATATAGAGAGAAAGGGGAAGAGCTTCTTATGGTGTCTCCAAGGATAAAAACATAAGCATGTTCTGGGCACTCCAGAACAGATTATTAAAGCATCAGTCCGATACTCTATACAAAATAAACAAAAGTAGCTTTGCTATTCAGAAATTCAAATGCTCTACAGATAGAACGTTAATCATTACAAAGATGTACTTTATATTCCACAATTCCCGAATACTCCCAATCCTCCAGTACCTACAGAAAACTGAAATTAGTTTTCAAATTTTTCTCAATAAACTCCCCCCCACCAAAAAAAAAACCCAAAAATGTGTATGTGTAAGCACAAATACAAATGGGTGATAAATATATTCCCCTTAAATTCTCTCGTGTATTTCAGGTTTCCCAGGAAAGATTTGTGCTGGAGACTAATTCTCTACCCGCCCCCCAACACACACACACTGTTGTCTCCAGTTTTCTGTCCTCCTGGATTCTTTGCTCGCACATATTGATAAACCCATGCCTCCCACTCAAACCTTCTCTTTTGCAAGCATGCTCTCTCTCCTGCCTTCATAGCCGTTCTCCTAGAAGCAATGTCTATTCTCACCATCTCCTTTTCCTTGCCACTTACCCACTTCTCAGCCCACTGCAATCTGGCTTCCACTAAAACTGATCCTTTGAAGTCACCCAAGCCTCTTTCATTTGCCAAATTAAGTTATGACTTCTCAGTCTGTATTAGAAGGTCTGCCTGAATTGCTGGACACTACTGATATCTGCCTTCATATACTTCCCCTGAGATAACATTGTTTCTTGTTCTCTCTCCCCTTTCTTCTTCCTGCCTCCCTTTACTACCTCATCCTCTTCCAACATCTCCCCAGATGTTGAAGGCCACAGAGGTTCTTCAGACCCTTGCTCTTCCCGTACAGTCCTTATGGTTAATGCGTTCATCTGGGTCAGAAACCAGGGACTCTCCCAAAGGACGGCATCAACTTCATCTCCACTTTCAATGCACCTCAAGTACTATTGATTTTATTCTTGTGTTTTCTGCCCGGCCCCTCTGCCATCTAATCTGTTGTCAGACTGCTACCAGAGGGTCGCATCACTGATGATGCCATTTTCCTACCTGTAGACATCATTTGTGCATTTCCAACTTTTTAAAAGGAGTATTTTCTGCACTGGAGTGTGAGCTTTGTGAGGGCTTTGAAGTGATTGTGTCAGCACAATGCCTGGCACTAACGTGTTCAGTAAACAGTTACCGAGTAAAATGAAATCTTAACACTGAAGTCCAACTCAAAAACATGCACACAGGCTCCCCACAAATTGCTCTCTATTCACCGTCTAATGTCACTTCCAACTGTTCTTGATCTTTGTCCTTGATTTT
Source organism: Eospalax fontanierii (assembly GCA_035773235.1). Taxonomy (NCBI): domain Eukaryota; kingdom Metazoa; phylum Chordata; class Mammalia; order Rodentia; family Spalacidae; genus Eospalax; species Eospalax fontanierii. Next base: position 15,232,807 of record CM069552.1, read on the forward strand.
AGACTTGCCAAACTCATTTCCTACCAGTGTAAGAATTCGCTATGCAAGCGTAGTTCTCTCTTCCCAAAATATTCTTATTCTCCTTGATTGTCTAGAAAACTCCAGCTTACTCAAGACCAGCTCAAAAACGTAGCCCTGGTAATTCTGCAAGCATAACACACCACTTCCCCTGTGCTATAAATACTCTCTGTACATATATATTATCACACTACAGCAATTTTTGTTCCCAGGTTTTTATCCGAGATATGAGGATATAGATTCTTTCTGATTTGGCTCTTTTAACCCAGAGCTTAGCAAAATGCCTAGTACTGAGGAGGTCCACAGCACATGTCTGTGTAGCAAGTGAGATTCTATGACAGAATCATTCTTTTATCTCATATCCTTTTTGTAATAACATATTGTGTATCACAGGGTATCCCATGTTAAACATTGGCCAGCTAATCTTTGGCTATGGTTCAGTAGAAATGAGTTGAGATTAAGCCTAGTGGCTTCACATAACTAGAGAGAATGTTAATCTTTTTAATAGAGATTGAGGTGTCTGAGATCTAATGAGTTATTACAATTGTTTTTCTCCGGGGCACAACGAAAATAATATTTTGCATCTTAGCTTGCATGTGAGATAAAATAAAAAAAGGAAAAACATATGGGTCATGTTTTCTCAATGCAGATGAGATGCCAGGAGTACAAGATTCTAATCCCTTGACAGATTCAGATCTCTTAAATGATAGAAAACGGGAAGTGGGGAACAGATGCAGATGAGAAAATTTATGTAGCTTTTACTCAAGCTATGTAAATGACACTTTCCAGACAACTCAAAGAAAATATCCTGTACCTGTCAGTTGATCTCCACAGTCAGTGTTTCTCCATCAATTGTTCCAAAAGTCCTTAAGCTTCGAAGATGTTATATGTGCTAAACATAAGCCAGAAAATAAACTAACGTGTTGGTATCCGGGAAAGTAATTTTTGTCTTCCACTTTGGGGGCAGTTCTGCAATTACATTCACGAAAACTGTGTTACTCTTTGACATGTATCTCTCAATCACATTGTGATAATAAAATAGTTTGCCTAGCTTCTTACTAGCTAAAAATATCTGCTATGACTCAAGACTTCTGCACAAAATGTTCACAAAGGTGACATTGCAGGACCCTAAAGTACTCTATGAATCAGACAGAGTAAGATGAAATTAATTTTTTCATTTTGTTTGAAATCCAAACACAAGTTACAGTGTTCAAGTTCCCTGGGAAAATCTTCATTCACAGAGATTATCTGTGGAGTGTGTGTGCAGAGTATTTGCTTATAACATCCAGTTCACCAACTATGACCCACACCTGGAAACCTACCTTTAATAGCAGTTCTCAAAGATCTGGTCTAGAGACCGGTGAGTAAACTGGAGAATTTTTCAGGAATTCCACAAGGTCAAAGCTATATTTATAGTGAAACATAATTTTTCTTTTTCTCATTCTCTTGCAAATTAGACTTTTTCCAGAGGCTAACATGACATGTGATATTGCAACAGATTGAAAGCAGATATAAGAACCCAGCTGTGTTCTATTAAGCTGGACATTAAAGAGATTTTCAAAGATGTGAAATAATGTCTTCTTGGTAATTTATTTTTGTTTTGAAAAATGTAGTTATATTTCATTAAAATGTCACATATGCTAAAATGCAATGCTTCCTGACTCTAAAGATTCATGTCTCTATTCTGGAAAATCTTAAAAATCATCTCAGCAAATATGTCCCACTTCCTCCAACTCCTTTTTCTCGGTCTTCAATGCAGGTACAATGCATGCTTGTCCTTGTGTCCATCTATTCGGTGTCATTCCCATTTCCCAGTCTTATAACTTGGTGCTGTACCTTGGGTTCTTCCTTCAGCTCTTCTGAAATTATTTCTTCCTTTACAATGCAATTTTGTACTGTGAATTTACATACAATCATATCTTATATCCATGGTAATTTACTGTCTGCATTGCAGACATGACTTTTGGGGGAAGATTTGTATTAGACCATATTAGGCACCCAGGCTCCCCAAAGTAGAATCTATTAGAACTCCTAAGCCATTTGAGGGTAAGCCTGAGGTTAAAGTTCTCAGGAAACAGGTCATTCACCTGGTCTGCTTAGGCCAAGCCAGACCACCCAAAACCAAAACTTACTGTCGCTCTTTTTTCACAACTGATCTCTTTGCGGCAGATGTTACCATTTGGAAGTTGCAGTTTCATGTGAAGGTCTTGTTTCAACTTGGTCTAAGGTCTTGTCTTCAAGTGGTTATGAAACACCCAGTATCATGATTACACAGACCTACAAATGCGCCCCCAGGAACCTGTGAATTCAATTTTTGCTTTACCTCTTAGTTCATAGTTTCTTCTCCATTAAAAGAAAACTTTTTTTTTTATTTGCATGAATGTTTTACCTGCATGTAAGTGCATCTGTGTACAGCGCCTGCAGAGGCCAGAAGAGGGCTTCAGATCCCCTAGAACTGGAGTTATGGATGGTTGTTAGCCTCCTTTGGATGCTAAAAACCGAATTTGGGTGTTCTGCAAGAGCAGCCAGTGCTCTTAAGCACTGACACATCTCTCCAGCCCTGTTTCTTCAGTTTTGATTCTGGAAACTCTGTCTTACTTTTTGTGAGTTTAACTCTCTATGTAAAATATTTATTGTATGTTGTTTAATATTTGAGATGTGTTTGGGGAGACAGTTCTGATTATCTATGTAGTCATCTAGCCAGGAATATAAATTTGTTTAGCATTTCTGGAAGATGAAATATATATTCCCCCTTGGCCCATAAATTCTACTCCAGGGAGTTATCATAAGTAGAAATGTAATACTATCTATAGGAAATTTAAATGTGTTTAAACTCATAGTCCAAACATTCTACTAAGAATTTATTCTATGCTGCGTGTGGTGGTACATGCCTTAAATCTCAGCACTCAGGAGGCAGAAGCAGACAGACCTCTGTGAGACTGAGGTCAGCCTGGTCTACACAGGGAGTTCCAGATCAAAAAATAATAATAATAATAATTATACAAAATTTCATATGAAGGCTATTATTTTTTATATCAGTCTTTATTAAAAGTAAACGATTGGAAGTTGTAAACCGTGTAAATGTCCATCAGTAGGAGATCTGTTGGGTGGAGTGGGGAGGGCCCGATGATACGGAAAGGTATTCATGGCACAAGGTGTCTGACTTCATTGTTTTGTTTTTGCTTGTTTGTTTGTTCGTTTTTTGAGACAGGGTTTTCCTGAAGCCCCAGTTGGCCTGGAACTCACTATGTAGACCAGGCTGGCTTCAATCTCACAGAGATCCACCTGCTTCTGCCTCTCAGTGCTAGGATTAAAGGCATGTGCCACCACACCTTGACTTCTTTATTTAAAACATGGGAGATATGCTTAAATGTTTTTATGCACTCCTTACAAACTTCTGAAAAGATACATGGTTAACTATTAACAGTATTTTCCTCTAGGGATTGAGACCAAGCCATTGCTATACACACATTGCTTCTAATAGACCAATGTGGTAATTAAAATTATATTCTACCCATTTGTTAATACTAACTCTTTCCTTGCAGTTAGTTTGCATTAGCAGTATTACTGGATACATTGTAACATAAAGTCTAACTTCGTCTACAGCTCTCATCTGCTTCCTGTCTGTCATTCTCTACCTGTCAATTAGGATGCCGAGCAACCTAGCTGTCCTCTGCTTACCCTACTGAGACTCGTATTATCTAATCCTCTAAATATAATGCTATAAACCAAAATAGGTCAGTTTCTTAACTCCCATCTACCTTGAGAAGTAGTGGTATAGGGCAGACACGAAGAAGTCTGATTCTATGTGTCAAGTCACTGCAGATGGAAATGAAGGGTTCACTAAGAATTAAGCCAGGAGCCAGGCCTATTTTTTTGGCTACACCAAGCTTAATCAGCAGGAGACATCGATATCCAATCTGAGTCCAGATGTAACTTCTCGTTGGAGCTTGAAATTCCAATGAGCTTCCTAATTTCTAAGGACTAGTAGCTGAGTTCGGCATTTATACACTGGGAACATCTTCTGGAGTGAGTCTGAAAGTTTTCCTTTGACCATTTTCATTCCTTCATGTGATGAACTCCTGGAAGTGACCGTGCACAGCTTCAGTTGCTTGATTTTCCGTTAGGTTTAAATATGCAAATATGCTAGAGCCCACATAATTTTCCCTAGCTTTTCATACACCGAATCACAACTTTGTTACTCCGTTCTTTGAAATAGGCTGCACATTAATGCTGTGATGGAAACCGGACCAGTTATTCTCCTGCGTTTGAACTATAATTTTTCAGTGTACTGTGATGCTAGAGCATATGGTATTAAGATGTTTGTATGATAATTGGTTATTCTGTATGTTGGATGTGTGCATATGTGTGTGTATGCGTGTATGTGTGTGTATGTGTGTGTGCACATGAGCATGCATGTGTATGAAAAGAAAAAAATCAGAAGAGAAAAGCTTGTATTTCGGGAAAATGATCTTTTCCTCATTTCCCTTATGTTTTGCTTTTGAGATTTTTATTCCCCAAAAGTCCTTAAACATCAGCATTGAGTTCTTTGGAGGATGCAGACATGTTTAATTAACAAAGCTAGCAGCTTCTAAAATAATGTGATTTATGGGCATCAGAGGAGACTATTAGACAAGTGGTCCCTGCTACAGTTTGAATATGGACTTTCCCCCAAAGGCCCATGTTAAAGGCTTGGTCCTCAGAGTGGGGCTATTGGGAAGGGATAGGGCCTTTAAGAAGCGGCTCCTAGTAAGAGGTCTTTAAATGCCCCTAAAGGGGACTGTGGACCAAGCACCTCTTCACATTCTCCTCTTTCTTCTTGCTCCCTAGATCGTTTGAGGTTTACTGTTTTTGCCACATGTTCCTGACGTGGTGTGTTGCCTCAACACAGGCCTAAGACTACAGAAGCTAACTGAGCATGAACTGAAATTTCCAAAACTGTGAGTCAAAATAAACCCTCTCTTTTTAAAAGTTGATTATCTCAGGTATTTGTTTTAGTGGCAGGAAAGTGACTAATGGAGCACCAAAATACCTTTGATAATAGCCTCCTGTGATGGCCTAATGGGAAACTGCCTTTCCTGGTATCTCATTAGAACACAGCTGCTTTAGAAAGAGTATCGCTCAGGGCCATGTTTAGTCATTAAATTCCATGTTCGTCATATCACTGGCCACATTGAGAAGGTGAAAAGGACTAAAGAGTAGATGGGTAATAAGAAAACAGCAAGGTGTGAGATTGGCATGGGTGGAGAAAAGAGGAAAACTCTGGGAAGTTAACGAAATTGGATCAATACACACACACACAAAAGGTGATGCCAAGATAAACTAGCAGCACCCAATGGTTTCACTTCCTAAATGTGGACAAAGATAGATTAGGAATAGAAATCATATTAGGGATAAAAACAAGTATGTTTAGAAAAGAAGTTTATGATTCCAATTCTGCAGATATGGTATGCCTGATATATATTTAATTTTAAACGCTTCTAACTTCTGGGGAAAATATTACAAAAAAATTCTATTGTAGAGTCAAGCTTAAAGGAAAGGTAACAAGAATGCATGGGGAACTATATTCGACCCAGGAACAGGTTCTGAAGCTGAGAGTTAGAATTCTATCACCTACACAAGCAGAAGATGCTACTTTGGGCTAGAAGAAGAGCTGAAACTGAGGTCACCAGAGAAAGCCCAAGCCCTTGAAGGACTTTTAAGACCGTGGTAACTGCTGTCTTCAACTAGGAAAGCTCTATCAACCCGCTCAGCAAAGCACTACTGGCCTAAAACACTAGACAGTGAAAATTCTTCTGTGAGACAGCAAAACATTCAGATCCCTGGCTAAAATAACTATCTGGGAGTGTACTAAAAAATAATAAATCAAACCCACAGGGACAAATAAATTATAGGAGGGGATGGAGGAGTGGAGAAACTAATAAAACATCAACATCAATAATAATCATCTCATTTTATGGATATCAAAATAAAATCTTGAGACTCGAGTCGCACTTCAAAATGAAATCTAGCTATATGCTGATTCACAATTCAATCTTTTTTCCTCTTTAAAATATTCTGTATTTTAATTGAATTTTATGCATTTCATACAATACATCTTAATCATATTTAGACCCCCTCCCCCAACTCCTGATATCATACATTCTGTTATATATGTTAAGGCCTATCTGATCAAGTATGTGTCCCCAGTCGTCCCTCTGTGTGAGTTCATCCACTGGAGTCTGTTCAGCCTATCTAGTTTCACTCCCTTAAAGAAGACCAACATTCCCTCACCCAGCAGTGATCATTTACCAATAGTTCCTCAGCTAAAGTTGGGGATTCGTACCCATTTCCCCAGTTTTATGCTGGTTTTTTGTCTGGTTTGAGTTTGCACAGGTCTTGTGCATGCTGTCACCACTGCTGTAAGTTCAAATGAGCCAGTTCCCCACCACCTGGAAAGCTCTGTTTCCTTGTAGTCATCAACGGTTTCTGGCTCTTACAGTCTAATATAGGAGACTTGTACTCTGCAGTCTCTTATTCTCTACACTCTGGACAGTTATGACTTTCTGTGTTGATCACCATCTGATGCATGAGGAAGCTTCACTGGTAAGAGTTGAGAGATGCATTGCCCCTTGTTCTATGTTCCCGGAGTCTTAGGTATAGACGTTGCAGTGTTGATGTGTCACTTAGGGCTAGGTATCTCACAGACACTTATTCTTTGCATTTGGCTAGTTGTGGAAATCTGTAATAGTTTCCACCTGCTGCAAAAGAAGTTTCTTTGATGAGTGGTAGCTGGTATATTTGTCTGTACATGTAAGGATACATATTTAGCCTACAGTAAGAAATTACATTTGTCAAGGAATATGAGAGACATAGGTAGATTTTTCTATAGCATCTATGACCTCTTCAGCTATGTATACTTGATTATGTTTACAATATCACACATGAGTTCCATCTCATTGAGAGGGCTTTAAGTCCAATTAGATAGCTGTTGATTACCCCCAAGATAAAAGTATCACTACTCCATGAACAGAGGGTTTCCTACGCTGGTCATCATTGTGTTTATTTGGCTTTGTGGCTGGATTGACCCATTGATTTTTTTTCCCTTAGCATCTTTCATAGTATTCTCTGAAACTCTGAGAGCTAGTCTTCAGGGAGGTGGCTCCCAGGTCAGTTCCAGCTCCTTTGCTCCAAGCCCTGTGTGCGAACTATGTCCTATCTCTGGTAATAGGGCCTTACCTTCTAGTTCTTGGAGGCAATCAAGGGCTGTGGCAATAGTCTGTGTATTTTTAGGAGTCTCTTGGATTACCCTGACCAGCTCTGAGGGAGGTTTCTCCTGTCTGACACTGTGTTTCTTGTTATATATCCTTCAGCAGTACATGCACACACACACACACACACACACACACACACACACACACACGTACACCCAATGTGTATTCAATCTAAATGACAGAGAAAGTTTAAGAATAAATCCTGGGAAGCTGGGTATGGTGGTACATACCTGTAATCCTAGCACTTGGAAGGCTGAGACAGGAGGATCTCACGTTTGAGAAGAAAAAAAAAATGATTGGAGGCGAATGGTATATATATATATATATATATATATATATATATATATATTGACTATTCCTGATCAGATAATTCTGAACTCACATAAAATTAACAACACAGGAAAAACAAAACCATAATGACAAAAGGAAAACTCCTTGAAAAAGTTCTTAACATCTTTCTCTTCATGACGGACACATCAAAAGACCAAAAATAAACGAGGCTATAAATGCTTTAATAACACAATTAACAGACTTGATGCAATGACAATAATTATATAGAACACTGCATCCAACAATTAGAGAGCTCACATTCTTTTTCAAGCAAAAACGGAACATTTACCAAACCTATCTACATAATCGCACACACCAATTTCAGAAAACTGACCATTTTTAGGGGGAAGGAAAGAAAATGGTTTGGAGGCATCCTTTAATATTTCAAAGGACAAATGTGGCAGTATTTTAATATCCATCAAATTTCTGCATGATGAACTTGTGGACTTTTGTTATATTTGAGGGGTTTTCTTCATATTACCTTTATTTATCAATTCTTAAAAGGTTAATGATTTAATTACTAATTAAATATCTCTCCATGTTAAAAACACATCATTTGCTTTTAAATTTTCTTTTATTTGATGAATTTAGTGAACAAATGCTTTTGTAAACCTTCCAGTAATTTTGCAGTTTCATTTCCAAAGAGTTATATCAGACAGAAAGAAACTCAGCCCATAATCAGGGGAAAATAGTATGCCAAAGCATCTTGGTAAATATGTTCAGTTTATATTCAACTTTACCGCTGAGGTGGCTGCAGTCATTGGCTTAGGAAGGACCAAATATTTCAACACTAAAGATAAACTCTAGGAGTAGCATGTATGTTCCATGTATATGGTCATGGCTTTGCTTTGAGATCTAACGGAGTCTGAGTAAATATTTTTTTAAAAATAAGTAATTATTTTTAAGACTGTTTTCATGTTCCCATTTTAAGACCAATTAGCATGCTTCCATTTTCAAATGTTTCATTTTCCTGGGATATTATACGTCTATAAAACCACAAAATAAGGAATTACCATTGTTAGCCTTCGACAACACTGAAAGAATAATTAACCTGAGACGACTCTGCCCATATTTCTTCTGATTATTCTATTAATTATGCGTGTATGATGGGGTTAGGGAGCACGTGGTGTGGCATAAATGTAGAGACCAGACGTGAGCCTTGGTGTAAGTACTTGCTTCAAAATCAACTTAGAATTTCTACTAGTTAATATGAAAATTTATCACCTATGCAAACTTAATGGTTAAAATATTTGACTAATGTTATATATCAAAAATTTATACAGTATTAATAATTAGCTACCTATGGAAATATTGCAAACATTTAAAGCATAATACAACTTACCTGAAGTACTAAGAACTCTGAGGCTAGGTATGATGGTACAGGTATTTAATCTTAGCACTAGGGAGGTAGAGGCAGGAAGATCTCTATGAGCTGTAGGCCAGCCTGGTCTACATGGAGAGTTCTAGAGAGAGAAAGAGAGGGAGTCCTCAAAAGTGATAGCAGAAACAAGAAAAGTCCCCGATACATATACTGATTGATTATTATTGATCGATTAAGTGATGATTGACTGACTGATTTTTTTTTTTTTCTGGGACAGGGTCTTACCAGGCAGCCTAGTCTTGCCTCAAATTTGTGATCCTCCCACCTCAGCATCCACTTCCCACACACAGCACTGGGATCATTGGCATGTAGTACCACAGTCGGCTCTCACAGACTAAACAAGAGTCATAGGCCCACAGCATTGTCCATAGTAGCTGCTCTTCAGCCCTAAGCAGATTATGGTCATATTAACAGGGGGCAGTGACCTTGGCATAGCCTCACGGTTTGGACTATGTAGAAACCTTATGTCCTTGATTTTCTTCCAGGATTAGATGGGAAGCAAATGACAAAGCTCCTAACTAGAATGAACTGTTAGGAGGGGTCAGGTGCAAGATGAAGTATTTGGGTGGGTTTGCTTTGTTTTGGCTTATTGCTAATTTAAGCTTTTACACACACACACACACACACACACAAATAAACACACACACATGTTTTTAAACAGACTGACTTATTAGGTAGATTTTTAGCTTTTGTTTTTGTTGGCATCTATTAGTTTAATAAACATACACAGAAATTGGGGTTATATTCCATTCCCCAAAGGCAAACATTTTTTAGTGCGTTCGCTATTTTCCTTTGTGGTTGTCCTCAGATGTCAACAATGTGCTTAAATTGCTCTGTCTTGGTTCACTGATCCTGGACATTAACTATTGACTTACCATATACCATTTAGTAAGTAAGAATTTAGCCCATTTAGATTCACTTTCCTCTCCCCATTTCCAATATAACTGTATCCCAGATTGCCTGAGCTTGTTACATTTTAAAAAATGTTAGTGTGTGTATGCAGAAGTGTATGTGCCACATGTGGAGGTCAGAGGACAGCTTCCTCACTGACCCTCTCCTGCTAGAGGGAGAACTCGGGTTGTTAGGCCTGAGCGCAAGCACCTCTACTAGCTGAACCATCTCTCTGGCCCTTCTTTTTTAATTATAGTAATATTCAGTTTGTATTAACTGGGCATCTAAATGCCATTCATAACAAATTGATTGTGTTTACTTTTTTTTATTTACTATTTTTATTTTATGTGTCTGAGTGTATTGCCTGCATGTATGTAAATTCACCTGTGTCCTGCAATGCCTGAGGAGGTCAGAAGAGGGCGTCAGATTTCTCCTTGGAACTGGAGTTACAGATCATTGGTAGCCGCTATGTGGGTGCTGGGAATCGAACCCGGGTCCTCTGTAAGAGCAGCAGCCAGTGCTCTTAACCACCCAGCCATCTTTCTAGCTCCTACGTCTCCATTTTTATACAAATGTGTTTGGGGTTTTGCTTTTTGTTTTTGAATAAAAAATTCTTCCTTCTTAGCATTTGCCTAGTTTGGGTTGTTGCATGGTTGCAGTGTTTAGGCCTTACCCTTTAATGACAATCCAGGCAAAGGTAACGGCTCTCTCTGAGCCCAAAGCATAGCCGTCACCTGGCGTTTTCCTTCAGCACCATCCTGAGAATCGCCTACTCATTTTTCCTGCTTCTGGATGCCGTGCCTCTTCCTTGTTCATGCTGTTCCTTGTGGTAGAAACCGGCTCCTGCAGCTTTCTGAGGAAAGGAAATGGACAAGAGAGGAAGCTGAGGCTCTCCTCTTCCTAAAGACACGTTCCAACTCAAGCTCCTGGTTTCATCCTCGCATCTCACTCCTTGTCTCACGTCCTCGGTTTTGAACTTGAGTCATCTCAGAGATTCTTGAACCACAGCCCCAGAATTTCTGACACAATAGTCTGGAGCAGAGCCCAAGAGTCTACAGTTCCGATGCTGCGGGTCTGAGGACCTCACTCTGAGAAATACCATTTACAAAATATTTTTATCGATTCTTTGAGAATTTCATACACTGTACTCTGATCATATTCAGACCCCTCCTCCAGTACTACCCTCCACCCCACCACACACCCCCATTTCATGTCCTCTACTTTTTCTTTTTTAAAAGATCTATACAGTCTAATTTAGTTCCCCGAATGCTCTTGTGTGTGAATCCATACCTTAGAGTCTTAAAGTCAACTTGCCAGATGTCACACCCTTAAAGAAAACTGACTCTCCCTCTCCCTGAAATCTATCAGTTGCCAATAAACCCTCAGCTAGGGCTGAGAATTTTGCCGACCTCCCCAATCCGTGCTAGGTTTTTGTCTGGCTTGGGCTTGCACAGGTCTTGTGCATGCCGTCTTAAGAGTTGTGGTTTCATATATGCAACTGCCCTATGACCTTCAGACAGCACAGAGAACCATCATTTTTAAAATATATTTGAGGCTTAGGCTAAAATCTTCCCTGCCTCTCCCATCATACTACCAAGAAAGTAATTAAAATGCTTCCTTTGGATACTTCATTAATCAAGAAAGAAATTATGGGACATAGTTATATTGAAAAAATGGGGAGAGAAAGACTGATATACGTGAACAGTTAAGAATGCATTCAATTGTAGGTAACAGAAAGCCTACCCCACTGGTTAATGGAGTGAACGGAGTTATCTAGCTGTGGGAAATCTGAGAATAGTACAGTTTCTAGAGGAGATCGTCAAGGCCTCAGGTTCCTCCTACATTTCTGTAGCAGTATCCTGCCCATTCCCACAGTGTAAACATTCCCACTACAGTTCTGTTGCCATTGACAGTAGGATTAGGAAGAGGGATATGCTCTATAAGCTCCAGCCAAATCTCTGGCTTTTTCAGACATAGCTTTGATTCTCAGTATGACTACAAAAACTCCCATTATTGGAAAACTCAGTGTTTTTCCAGAAGCCTCACAGGCCAAATTATCACTAATGTCTTATTGACCAGAAAATGGAAGATGACTGTGAGCTGGGAGGTGACTAAGGGAACATGGGTAATAGGCAGAGGTTGGTCACCTGACAAGGTCTGCTCTGCTGCTCTAATGTGACCAGCTTCTTTCAGGTTGCCCTACATTTTTCACTGTTGGGAGCTGAACCCAGGGCCTCATGTATGTTAGGCAAGTGTTCTACCACTGAGCTATACTCCGGGCTCACAACTGAAGCCTTCATTTTAATCAGAGCAATGGAGTAAATATGCAATGATAGCCCTGGGTTTTTATTCTTCCCTGAAAGAGCTTTGGGTGACAAGCCACCTCAAATCGCACAGTTACGAGCATTTTATTTCATAGTGGTGCAGTTATGCTGAGCCATGGCAGGGAGGTGTGCCTGTTGTGACAGTCAGCATTTTGAAGGCCTGGTGAGCTTTTTCAGGTGGATGACACATTGCTGATATGGCTGAGAATGTGGAAGCCAAGCATGATTGAGAACTGTCCACAAAAAAGCATTTTCTTGGTCAGAGAATGTCTTTTTGCTCCGGTCAAAACCATGTTATTGTATTACACAGTGGGGCAAGAGGAAATCTACCTGAAGGAGTTGGATAAACAAACTCCTGGCATCCCCCCCTCCAAAACCAAAGGTCCTTTAGGTCCTTTCCCTATGTCCAGAGATTCTGAGTGCAGCAGCCACCAATAACCATCAGAAAGCAGAAAACACGCTTGGGTCAAAGCTTGTGAGAGCAGGTTCCAATCTCATCCTCTCACTTACTAGCTCTCTGACCTTGAACCAGTCATGTCTCTTTTCTCAACTTCAGTCAGTTCATCTGTAATTGAAGGGGTTGGGCTGGGCCTTTGTCTACAGGTCATCTGAGGGCTTAAGTAGGACAAGCAACTGAATATTTTTAGGTAGCTAAAATAGATAAAAATTAGATTCTAACTTCACTGCTGTTATCATTAAATGGCTACCTGATCAGACCTCTCGTTCACCTCAGATTAATGCATAATGATGTAAATTGTAACTTACAGCTTCCACGTTTCCATTTTCTCCCTTGAGCCCACAGGAGGTAACGAGGGCAGGCATTACAGCCCCATTATTGTTCTCATGCATACAGCTCTCACTCCTGGATTCTCACAGTCTAGAACAGCAGTTCTCAGAGCACGGTCATGGACCACCTGCTTCAACGCCTCTAGAGGACACCTGGACCAAACCCTTCCTGGACTCTATTCCAGACCTTCCAAGTCAGAACCCTGGAGGTAGAGACCCTGGGATTTATTTGCATTTGTAACAAAACAGCTCCAAATGCTTTTTATGCATCAAATCCTTGCAGAGAAATGGTAGAAGGAACAAACACTTATGCGCTAGCTGCCTTATTTAGACCCTTCATTCAGTCCTCATCACAATTCAGGGAGGTCTGTGTTGTTTATGAATAATCATTCTCTTTGGAACTATTTCTAGATTTAATGGAGAAGTTGTAAAGATATTAACATGCGTATCACCAAGATGTCCCTGTTATTATCTCACATTCCTCTGTTTAGTTTGTCAAAATTAGGAAGCCAACGTTGGTTCAAGGGTTACTAGTGAGTAACAAGATGGCACGCTTCCGTCTTCCTCTTGGTCTGAAACAAAGGCCTGGGGAACCCCCTCTAGCCAGAAGAGCCCCCTTTCTGGCTGATCGGTCCAAACCAGTTCAGATAATACCAAGGCTAGACCTGGATACCTCCTCATTTGAAAACCTATCAGTCTTTTCTTCTTTGTTTAAGTTGACCAGTCCAAAGTCATGGGAGGGGCCCACTAAAACATTAAAAATCCCAGGCCCACCCAGAGGGTCTTGGATTTTTGGTTTCTGAATCCTCTCCCCATTTATAAGGAGTCTTTTCTTCTGCTTGGGTGTAGATCTTCATCTTTCAATAAAGTCTGTTTGCCTGTTGCTCTCTGCTATGTCTGAGATATTTTTCCAGCCTTTTAATTATTTAATTGGTTGAGAAAATGAGCACAACCACAACCCCTAGACAGTGACTATCCCTGACCCCTAAACAGTAATGTGGAGTCTCTACCACCTGCAGTAGTTTCTCAGTATTCAGGGTTTTTGTTTGTTTGTTTGTTTGTTTTGCTTTGTTTTGTTTTTGATGACCTTCAATTTGAACACAGAAGGTCACAACTGGCCAAAATGTAGAAAATAAGAGACTGCAGAGTGTGTGCCCCCTGGGTAGGACTCGTATATTAAACTTCACCCACCCAGGGATCATTGCAGAAGAGGACACGAAAATATTGTAAGAACCAGGGTTGGTGCAAGACCATAAGTAAACAGAGTTTTCCAGGTAACTGGGAACTTGCTCATATGAACTTCACAACAAAGGTGACAGCATGCACAAGACACGTGCAAACTAGACAAAAACCCAGCATAGAACTTGAGAAATGGACAGGCCTCAACCTTAACCAAGGAATTATTGGCAATGACCACTGCTGGGTGAGGAAGATTTGATCTTCTTTAAGGGAGTAGTGATAAATAGACTGAACAGACTCCAGTGGATAAACTCATACACAGTGACATCTGGGTACATAATCTTGACTCGATATGTCTTAATATAAATGACAGAATGCATGAACTTGGTGGGAGACAGGAGGGCTGCCAAGGGGTGCAGACAAGGGAGAGGGTCTGAATATGATGGGAAAGATATTTTGTGAAATGCACAAAATTCAATAAAAATATATACTGAAAAAAATTACACATAAAATATCTTTCCCATCATATAATATCAGAGGTGTATAATATCACTTAGTGATATTAATAAAGAATATTTTTGTGTTTCCAGTTCAACCAAATAGAAAACAGGGGCTAATCATGCCTAATGTTCCTATCTACTAAGTGACGGAGCTGGAGGAAAACTGAATTTCTTTTCTTTGCCATTTTTGTTCCAAATGACCATAAAACCATCCATTTCAACTCAACTTTCCATTCCTTTATGTTGTTTTATGCTCCTCTCTTCCAGTTCTCCAAGTTTCTCAGTGCTCAGCTCAAATCTAGTCTATACTCAAATTCATCACGATCTCTCTAACCCACTTGTATTTCATGAAATTCTGAAGCACTTATGATCTCTATGTTAACTTCTGTCTTTCTAAGCTCAATGGAATAATAACAGAGAGGCCACTCTGTATGTGAATCCATTTGTTCCTGAGCCAATGACTTTGGTATCTTACCTTCTACATCAAGGAGAATCTTCAATCCTCCATCCTGTAGCTAGAGGAAAGTTCTAAATTGACAACCTAAATGTACTATTGCCTTACTTAAATCTTCAGTGAGAAGTTGGGAATGTGAATCAGCAGGTAAAGTGCTTGCTGCACAAACATAAGAACCAGAATTCAGAACCCCATAACCCATGTAAAAGCCAAGCACTCATGGAGACCTGCTTGTGATTTCAGCATGAGATGTAGATACAGGGGATCCCCAAAGCAAGCTGGTCAGCAGGGCTAGCCAAATCAGCAAACTCTGGGGTCAAGTGAGAGACCCTGCCTCAACATACAAGACCAAAGATCAAGGAAGATACTGACTTCAACTTCTGGTCTCCACACATACAGACACATGAATGCACATATCCCCATACTCATCACCCGCACACATGCAAACACACACTCATGCAGTTTTTTTTTTTTTTTTTTTTTGCAGTGACTCTTCATTGCTTCCAAACAGAACATAACCTGAGGCCCTGGCGGCTGGAGCTTTGCCTGCTGTTTCATTTATCTCTAGCTGTCACCTCACACTGCTCCACAACGTCCCACACACTTCGGTCATAGTGAACGCCTGGAGATTTCTAAGTACCCTGTGACCTTTGAGCTCTATGCTTTTGCATATGTTCCATTATCAGTGAGGGTGCCATTATAGAAGACTCTCGTTCACACTGTCTCAGGCAACAAGGGCAATTAGAACATCACAGAGCAACAGTTTGAAAGGTAGAGAGGGCTGTTCAGAAACTCAACAATATTCACCAAAGATCCGTGGTCTTTTTATCTCTTCGCTTTGCCATCCTGAGAACTTTGATGTGCCCTTAGGCTGGCTCCCTTCTTTATCACAGGATGCTTGTGATCATTCTAATAAGCATCCTTCCCAAGCACAGCAATGCCTAGTGACAAACAAAGAAAAAGAGGGGGGAGGGTGTACTGTTTCTTCTGTTTCTCTTTAAAGTCAAGAACCATTTCTTAGTGATCCCATTAGACTTTCTGTTACATCTCATTGGCTCAATTGGCACATATTCTGCCCTTAGACTAATCAAACAAGTGAAATGGGCCGCTTTTTGTGGCTTAGTCACTTAGTACTTGCTCTTAAGGCTCTAAGGACAGGGACGGGGTGCTCTCCCGTGGTCAAATAGATGAAGGAACGTAATGGCTGCTGGGTGGGTAGCCAAAAGTGTCAGCTACACTGTAATTAGTCTCCTATCTACTAGATAGACTCCTTCTTATCCTTTTAAGATTCATCTTAAAAATTACCTCTTTCTAGAAGACTTCTGTGATAGCATCAAGCAAAATCAAATGCCTCTTGCTCTGAGCTCCCAGAACACTAGGATCGTATTTCACTAGAGCACTTAGTACAAAGCTATAATTCTGCTGGCTTTAGGAAAAGGGAAGGAACCCTTGGAAGGAAGGCAGTTTGTTCTGTTAATTTTTCAGTCCAACCTTGGAAGGAAGGAAAGAAAGAAGGAATGACAGAATGGGAGAGGGGAGGAGAAGAGACAAGAGAACAGAGAAATGAACTTTCCTATTAAGCTGTTGTTATCTAAAAGAGAGGGATAGCCTCTTACTTTCTAATAATTATTTTAAAATTTAAGTAGGATAATAGATAGCACCCAACACAGTTCCTAATACATGGTTTTCTGCATATTTTGGACAACATGTACCTCACCTTGTATTTTCATACACGTTTCATAGCAGAAGATCTGTACAAGCAGAGCTGCTTCGTCAGTATGCTCATAATTTATCTCAGTCTAGAGCTTTTAAAAATACAGATTACTGAACAAATCAAATCAGTCCGGTTTGCCATCTCTTGATTTCTTTTATTTGATTGTCTTAGTCTTAAAATGTCTTTAGTAACGTTTCCTAAATTATTAACAGAACTTTTAACAGGGGCTTTCCTTACACCTATGGACGTCCTCAGATCCACAGTCTCCTCCAGCATCCTCCCACTAACACCCTTTTACTCTCCGTTCCACTCTCCCGAATTCTGGGCTTCATTTCAGATCTGTCCGGAGGTATGCCTCCCTCCCCTTCCCGACACTTCTTTGTTGCTAAAAATAGGTGATGTCCCTTCATAGCAAAAAACACTTGGCAAATCAGCTTTTATAGGTACAGCTTTACACTGGTCTTTGTGAGACTGGGGGACGGACAGACTTAATGCAAGAAGCTCACCATCTTCTTCTCTCCGTGGACCCCTGCATTCCTCAAAGGAATTCACAAAGCTCGTGTAAAAATAGCAACACCACCCTCATCAAAAATTCACACGATAAAGGATGCTAAGTAAGACTTTGCAGAATGCTGAAGAGTAAATAAAACAGCCGGCTTAAACGAACACCAGAAAATGTTCTGAGGAATCATTTAATTAAAAGGCCCCAGGCCCAACACAGCATATGAACTGTGGGTGATGGTGATTTAACAAACACACCTTTCCAAGGAAAACTGGAGCAAATAATATAGCTAATTTCCTTTAGACTACAATGAGCATTTTTCAGACTTCTCTTTCCCAGATTATCTTGGTTTGATGCTATCAGCTTGAGTTCTGGCTCTGTTTAGTTTCCCATATATCTTGTGAAGGTTTATGACATTAGTACTGAAAGCAGCATCACTGCATTTCCCGAAATACTTTTTTCTCATCTATTAGATATGCAACTGCTTTGAAACACTCTATTTCTCTGCAAGTGTATATCTTCTAGTAAGTACAATATTGGATCCTCCTGGATTGGAGAGATGGCTCAGCGGTTAAAAACACCAGCTGCTCTTGCAGAGGACCCAGTTCGATTTCTAGCCCCCACAAGGAGGCTAACAACCATCTGTAACTCCAGTTTGAGAGGCTTCAATGCCCTCTTCTAACTTTGCAGGCATTACACGACATGGGTGCATCTACACACATGCAGGCAATACACTCATACACATAAAAATAATTTTAAAATATTTTTTAAAAAGAGAAAAAAAGTACAGTATTGGGTCCTCCTTACAAATGTTATTGGGGTGAATTAATACATTTGTGTAGGTGGATCTACATCTCCATTGTATCAAAGCATGAATGTGTTGCATAATATATGTAGGTATATACAGATAGACACAGATACATAGATATGTATTCATGTACACACCTGTGCATGTACATATTTTCATTTCTAAAATTGCACTTTGTAGTTCTAAAAGTCATGTCTGGAATAGCCTTGCCTTAGTTTCTCTGACCAAAAGCAGTAAAACCACACACAAACTAAAATTACTCTGAGGCCTAAAGGTAAGATACCTAACCACCTTAGGTGCTTAAGCAAATCCTATTCTGTTTAATGTGTGGGCAACTGTGTTGATCTCCTCATCAACAAGTTTTTTCTTATTCTTCTCATCACAACTTGAAGCTCATCATCTCATCTTTCTCCAGAGTTCACACAGAATTCCCTGCCGGCCATGCAAGCCTTCACCTACATCCTTAGGGCCATGGTTCCCATAATCTGCTTTGTCAGCTCATTGTTATCTGTCAGAAAGATTCTTTAGGAGTATAAATAGTTCAAAGAGTTCCTAACACTGAGGTAGATTTGAGGAGAATGGGTAAAGAATGAAAGAGTCTCTGACACAGATTAATATCATCCTAGCATCACAGGGAGAAGGAATACATCCTAATCACAGTGATGTTATCATTGATGAGCTCTCCATTTATTAGTTTTATACCTCCTATGCCAGGGAACTGAGAGCTGTCCTCAAGCATGTCTTCCAATGATAGCAATGCTCTCTCATATATAAGGGTCATATCTGCCTTCCTGCAGTTTCTATGATTCAAATATACATCATAATCCCACTACAGTGATTATAGTGGCTAAGCATTGAGCCACTAGCCTCCTTACAAATCTAATATATATGATATAATACTATGTATACAAGCATTTTTTTCCTAACAATTTCAGGAAAATCAGAAGTTCTATGAAGCCCATCCATCCATTCTTGGAGTTCTTGGTAAAGAATTTCTCACCACTGATTAGCACCAACTAGAGAAATACAGGCATAATCCACAGCTTCATCTTTCAAGGGCTAGCTCTCCAATACCAAATGCCTATGAAAGAGTTCAAAATAATAAGACATATGGGTAAGTACTAGTCATATACTGGAGATAGAACAGTCTACTACTGACTATTAATATCAGGTAGAATAGAAGTCCTTATAAATAGCCACAGTGGAAAGAAAGGCCTTTTACTGAGTTCTCTGAAGCTTCATCTGATGACACTCGGGCAGCAGCAGAGGACTGGCATAAAGTGTACTTGGTGAGTAAGCAAATGTTGTATGAACAGAAGCTCCCTGACCCTCATGAAAAGAACAATAAAATTATTTTCATTAGGCCCTAGCCATCTCTGAGAATAGCACTTTTAACCACCTCACTACTTAATCCACAGATTTTTTTAACCCCAAATAAAACTCTGTGAGACATGCTTTAGATGAGTTTAGAAGTTTTTTCTAAAAAAAAAAAAATGCTCAAGGTTATACAAGGTGAACTCCAGAAGAGAAGGCTCTCTGCTCCCAGCAGGTCTTAGGAAGCGCAAGCTAGTAATTCTGTTTTGATTTCTCTTTGATGTTGTTGTTTCAAATTCTTAATAATAATATCTTCTAACAGTAATTGCCCAGCTTTAAGAAGTGATTAATTTTCTTTGAAATCCAGACGTTACCCTGCCTCTTATATGAGGACAGCCTTGAAGGCTTCATAAGAAAAGGTCATCAAATTAGGCAATAGGAGAAACCTCTTAGCCAATTCATAATCATTTCTATTTGCACCATTAAATTGTTTGGCATGGACTTCAAAATATTGTCTTCAGATGGAGATTGTTGTTCTCTTATTTATACAGATTATTATACATTTAAAGGACAGACTGGAGTAGGAACTAAGGTCATAGCAGCATATTTGACTTTTACCCTCCACTGTCTACAGCCTGGCACTGCTAAGATCTTAACCAGCTAGCCAGCATCTGAACTGCCCTTAATTTCAAAGCTACTTCAGGAAAAGGTAAGACATGAGGCTGGAGCAATAGCTCAGTGGTGCAGAATACACACTGCTCTTGCAGAGGACTCAAGTTCGGTTCTCACCACGAGTATTAGGAGGCTCACAACTGCCTGTTACTCCAGCTCCAGGGGAAAACCAATGCCTCTGGCTTCCAAGGGCACCTGCACTCATGTGCACGAAACCACACAGACATACACATTCATATACATAACTTAAAAATAATAGAAATAAATCTCTTTTAAAAAGTAAAGGGTAGGATTCATTTAAATACTGGTCCCAAAGTCTGAAGGCAGAGCGAAAGGGGCAACAGCAATTCAGAGAATTCTGAGTTCCTGACTTGTTAGTCAACCACCAGTTTAGTTATTCATGTGTACTAGAGGGTAAATATATCCTTATGATAGGGTTGATGAGTGACCTTGATAAAGGGAAGAAGCAGTCTTTATTTTTTTAATTAATGTATACAGAGCAGAGTGAGTTCAGTGGAGCAGCAATTCAGAGGCATGATCAGGGACAGATGGTTGCTCACCGCATGCCACCTCAGAATGGGTTGTTTTGGGTTTGTTTGTTTGTTTGTTTTTCAAAGTAAATAGAAACAAATCTTTAGGTACATTTTGTGCCAAAATAAAGATCTCATAAGAAGCATTTTCCGTCACTAATCGAGTTTCTTATTAATCACATTTTAAGGCATTCACTGTGATTTCATCATTAAATTATTCTGAATAGATAATATGTTTAGTTCAGAGTTTTAAAATTGCTGTTTTGGGGGCTGGAGAGATGGCTTAGTGGTTAAGAGCACTGACTGCTCTTGCAGAGGGCTTGGGTTTGAATCCCAGCACCCACATGGTGACTAACTGCTGTTCCACCAGTTCCACCCAATTCGATGCCCTCTTCTGACCTCTGTGGGTACTGTATGACACAGGTGCACTTACATACGTTCAGGCATGGCATTCGTATACATAAAATAAAAATAAGAAATAAAATATTTTTAAAATGACTTGATTTGTTTTATGTGGGTTATGTGGACATATTTAGTTACTTGAAGGTACTTAAGATGTTTAATTTCGAATCTTCCACTCCGTCTTCTCTTTCCCTCATGCATCCTTGCACAGATCTCCACATTAAGTTATAAAGATAGTGCCTGCCTCCTCCCCATTTTCATCTTTTGAGACAGGATCTCATTATATAACCCAGGCGAGGCTCAATTTTGTGATCTTCCTAACTTAGCCTCCCAAGGGCTGGGATTACAGATGTTTGCCACTGTATTCTTTCCATTTAAGGAATGTAAAGATAGGACTTTAGACACAAATGTGCAAAAAAGAAGAACCATTCTGAACACAACAGGATGGTGTGGCATCTTTTGTAGTTTTCCAAAATTTGGTATGTAGACTACTGAAAGACATGGAATTATTGTAGGCAGAATATAAGTAAAGCTTTCTTAATGGCTACATATTTAATATGTGTCAGAGGGAAAAATATGCCCAACACATCAAAACCCAGGGCTTCACTGATATTTGAGAGTGGATGAGGCATGGTGTGTGTTATATAGCCTGTGTGAACCACAATAGCAGGGCTCGGGTGTGCCCACAAATGTTTTCAGTCCTCCATAGCTTAGAACCTGGGACTGAGGGCAAGACTTAGTTGGACTATAAAGACAAACAACAAAAAACATACTGTTCCACAATAGAAAACCAAGAAACAGTTCCTCATTTGTATAATGAGGATAGTAACTCACACAATATTGTGATGAGGAGTAAATGAAATAAAGAATACATATTGCTTAATGTTTTTAGTGGAAGGCCCAAATAAACTAGTAGTAAATACAGCTTTTATTATGGTTTACTAATATGATGATTTTTGTTAGGGAGTGGTTTTCTTAAAACAGTACTAGGGTCACATTTGTTATCTTACTTATTTTATAAACCTGCAAATGAAGGATAATTATTCGAATGTAACCTTTGCTGAGCCATTAAGGAAAGCTGTTTCTTCCTGCAATTATATCCTTAATTTGTTTACCATCCCCATGCATAATCGAGATACTCTGAATTACCACAATGAAATTTTCAGTATCTCATCAAGAAGCATTCAGTTTTGGTCTTAAGCAACACATAGCTTTATCCTGATATAATCTTATCTAAATGATTACTGGAACCAATAACATTAACAATGCTATATTTGCAACAATGACTTACAAGGTGTTTTCATAGACCCCGTGATTTTGTGGTATAATGTAATAATTTATATGAGCTCCAAAGTTAAAAGTGGTAATAAAAATAAAATGACAGCATTATCAAGAACCTAGTAATGTTACAGAGTATTTACCTTTAAAAGTATATCGTGTAGTCAGGGAGAAGAGTGAAAACAAGCATGAAGACTAAAAAATTAAATCATTCCATTGACTGGAAAGCAGTTAAGAGCACTGGTTGCTTGTAAAGGACCCAGATTCTGTTCCCAGCACCAACACAGCAGCTAACACTAGTTCTTAGCTCCAGTTCCAAGGGATTCAGTGCCCTCTTCTGGACCCCACAGGCATTGTATACATGTGGTGCACATACATACATGCATGCAGGCAAAACACATGTAAAATATAAATAATAAATAAATAAAATTTAAAATCTGGTTATCCTTCTAATGATCAAGGAGAGTTCTATGTGAATTCTTTGGGTTTTATTTGTCTATTTGCTTTATAATATTTTTTTTTAGATAAGGTCTTAATATATAGTCTCAGGTAGCCTAGAACTCTGTGTAGATCAGGCTGGCCTTAAACTTGCAGTTATTGTCCAGTCTCTGTGTCTTGAGTACTGGGACTATAGGCATACATCATCATTCCCAATCTCTAAGACTCTTCAAAATTATATAACAAAATATTAATGATAAACTGGCATAAATTCAGAACTTATCCAAACTATTTTTACCAAAACAACACATTAATAAAATATATTTAGTTCATAATTCTAAGCAAAGATTATCAACTATTAGGATTATCATGAAAAGTATACATAGCAAATCTAAAGCATTAAGTTTCTTCAACATATTACACTGTCAACAAAACACAAAAATAAATCATTTACTGAAATATAGCTTCAGTATGTTTATTTAGCATTCATTAATGCAAACATTAACAAATGTACTGGAGAAACAAAACAAGGATAGGTGAACCATTATCTAAATGTCATAAATAAGAATTTTGTAGATTAAGTAATAGGAGGAATTTTAAAAGTCTAGAACTAAGTATAAATGATTTGAGCTGTCATTTTTGTTATTAACCCATTTGTCACTATGAAATGACACTTGATAGTCCTGGTGCAATTTTTTTCTCTGAATTCTACTTTGATAGTAGTTAGACACTCAACTATCTTCTTTTTAAAAAGTTGAAGCTGTTTTTAAATTTTTATTTATTTTTATTTTATGTGTGTGAGTGTTTTGCCTGCATGTATGTAAGTGTACCACAAGTACAATGCCCATGGATGTCAAAGAGGGTATCACATCATGTGGATATGATGTGTAGTTATGGATGGTTGCCAGCTGCTCTGTGGGTGCTGGGAACCAAACCAGGGTCATCTGGAAGAGTAGTCAATCTCTCCAGACCCTATTTCAACTATTTTTATTAATGCTTATATAGATAGCTTTTTGCCATTTTTTACATTTGAATCTATTTGTATATTTACATTTCAATTGTTTCTTGCAATGAACATATAGTTTGGTGAAATCTTAATCTAATCTGATAATCTCTGTCTCTTATCTGGAGTGTTTAATCCATCTCAATTATCTCTGCAAAATAACTTGCAAATTAATGCATTCACAGGTTGGAAGGACTAAATGTAGACATCTTCTGGAACCATTCTGACTACTCCCTCTATTAACAGTAGCTGCTCTCTCTTCCTTCCACACTCAGGCAACCTCTAATCTGTTTTGTTTTATTTCTTTGGAGAAATATCTGTTTTTCTTTTGCCCATTTCAAAATCTTTTCATTGTTGTTGTTTGTTGTCTTGGGTTTTGTTGTTGAGGTTTAAAAATTCTTTATATTAGTTGATAGTAATATCTTATATTAGTTGATAGTAATATCTTATATTAGTTGATAGTAATATCTTATATTAGTTGATAGTAATATCTTATATTAGTTGATAGTAATATCTTATATTAGTTGATAGTAATATCTTATATTAGTTGACAGTAATATCTTATATTAGTTGATAGTAATATCTTATATTAGTTGATAGTAATATCTTGTCAATATTTTCTCCACTCTTGTTACTGTCCTTTGATGAACAATATTTTAAATTTTTCAAGAAGTCGAAGATGTCTGGTTTTTGCTTTTGTTGCCTGTGATTTTGGTGTCATAGCTAAGAAGTTATTGATAAATCAAATATCATGAAGGATTTTCTTCTTTTAAGAATTGTATCTTCACATCTTATACTATTTCTGAGTTAGCTTTTTAGTGAGTGATAAAGTCAAAACATCCTTTCACATGTAAATATCAGTTTCAGAACACCATTTATTAAAAGACTGTCCTTTCTTTTGGCATCTCATCAAAAATCATAAATACGTGAGGTTTTATTCTGAGATGTTATTTTGTTCCACTGGTCTATATGTCAATATATAACATTGCTTTGATTACTATAGATTTATAGTAAGTTTTGAAATCAGAAAGGGCAACTACATCAGCGTTGTTCTCATTCAAGATTGACTGGTTGGAGACCCTTGAAAGAGATTTTCTATTTCTGCAAAAATCCTCCATTGAGATTTTGATAGAAGTAGCATTGAATATGTAGATTCCTTTGGGTAATTTTACTATCTTAATAAATTTAAGATAGTAAGTCTAGGATTGATTCTTTAAATATTTTGTGAGATTTATTAATGAACCTATCAGGCCTGGACTATTTTCTGGAAGATTTTAAACTACTAATTCTATCCCCTGTTACAGATCCAGTTGGATCTTTGGTATTCCTGTGTATATTAGTTTCTCAAGTTATCCAGTTTCCTTAGTTTGTCTGGTTTCATACCATTTATCTAATTTGTTACCATACAGTTATCCATAACAGCCATTCACAATATTTTTGTTCTCCGTGGTTTGGATTAATACCCTCTGTTTAATTTATTATTTTAGTCATTTAATTCTTCATTCTAGGCCAGTCTAGCCACAAGTTTGTCAACTTAGTTGATCTTTTCAGAAAAGCAATTTTTGGTTCATTAATTGTTTTTTCTAACCATTTCTGCTTTGCATTTAACGTATTTCCTCCTTAATACTATCTTCTCCATTTACTTGCTTTGGGTTTACTCTGCTCATTTCTTTGAGTTTCTTTTGGTAAGTTCTGGCATCCTGCACTTTCATTTTCATGAATTTCAAACTGTTTTCTAGCACCCTTCGCCATTTCTCTTTTTGTTGTTGTTGTTTGTTTTGTTTTGTTTCATTTTTTTTGTTTAAACAGGGTCACACTATGTAGCCCAAACTGACCTCAAATTTGTAGCAGTCTTTGTGCCTCGACCTCTAGACTGTTAAGATCATAGGCAAAGTCCATTGCTTATTTAGAACCTGTTATTTGGGGATCTGATCCCCAGTCTGGTTCCTAAATTACTTGAGGATTACTCCTTTTAAAGGAGAACTGAGAACAGGAGCTAGAAACTGGACAGGTAGGGCAGGGACCTTAAAGCTGTAGCTCTAAGAATGTCCTTGCTAGAGACCAGAAATGCTGGAAGAGAGCTCTGGTTCCTGTTTCTTTGTTATCTCCTAAATGAGAACCTCTGCCTAAAGGCTGTATATGACTACTACATGACTAAGACTATGAGGAGCCACCTGGACACTTCGGTGGGCCAACTGGCCTGACCAGCTCATCTCCCACTACATACTTCATCTCAGTGTCTGTCTGTCATAAGTCATTTAAAGCTTAGCAGCTTGACAGTACTCTTGTTTCCTGGAATCCTTCCTGCTATATAGGAGCCCTGCCCCCACCTTCTTTATTTCTATTAAGCTTCCTATAATAAAATACATCTTTCTAAAACTCAAAAAAGTTAAATAATAGAAACCTGTTATTTTCCACATATTTGTGCAATACTCAAATTTCCTTGTTGTTTTTTGTTTATATTATTTTGTTAAAACAGAGTTTCATATATCCAAACTACCTTCAACTTGCCTTGCACTTCTGATCCTCCAATGTCCAACTCCCAAATGCTGGGATCACAAGTGTGTTCTCCACCTGTTTTATGTGGTGATAGTGATTGAACCCAGAGTTTTGTGCATGCTAGACAAGCACTCTACCAACTGAACGGTATAAACAGATCACTGTTGTTTCTTTGTTTTTGTGTTGATGGAGCTTGAATCCAGGGCCTCATGCCACTGAGATATGTAATAGCTCTTGGTTTGTAATGTAAGTTCATTGTAGTGAAAGATGTACTTTGTTGATCTGAAGCCTTTTAAAGTTAGTAAGGCTTATTTTGTAACCTACCATTGGTCTAGACTAGAGGATATTCCATGTGTACTTGAAAAAATGGGATTCTACTATTGTAGGGGACTGTTCTATAAGTGTCACTGGACCTATATGATTTATATGTTGCTCTGTCTCCTGGTTAATCTTTTGCTTATTTTTATCTAGCACCGAGGGTGGGACTTTGAGGTCTACTGTCATTGAGTTTTCTATTTCTCTCTTCAATTCTTATCAGTTTTTGGTTCATATATTTTGGGATTCTGTTGTTAAGTTCATATGTGTCTATATTTGCTATGTGCTTGAGTGTTATAAATTGTAACATCTTCCTTCTATTTTCCTTTTGTCATTAAAAAGTGAGCCTCCTTGTCTCTAATCAATTTTGTCTCCAGTGCCATGTGTAGGGTATCTCTCATCCAGTTGCTGGTCAAGGTTGTTCAAGAGACTCCCCAAAACAATACAGGATATTATCATTGCTCTTAGGTGATCACCAGAACTTGATAACACCCTACTACTGAAGACACCACATTCTCCGGTCACAAGACTTGGATAAATCAAACTGGTACTAAGAAGCTTCCTCCTTACTGGGTAGCTTTCACAGTACCAGAAGGTGCTATGTGGGTGTCTGGGAAAGAGAATTCATCAACACTCTTACCCAGCTATGAACCCATCAGCAATAATAATGACTGGCATGGCAGGATATGTCCATAGATGCAATAATGGCCCAAATGTCATGGGGGGTAACCAACCTCTTTCTGCTTGGATTTAAGCCCATGCCACATGAAGAAAGGCATGCCTGGTACTTGTAAATCTGATGGAAAAACATGGCTGGAGGGTTCATAGGGTCCAGGGATGAACCTACTACCACTATTATTTTGCTAAATGGATATAGTATCAAACTGCTATCTTAAAATGTGTATCTTTACACATAGATTAGTGCTGCTTTCAGCCCTTATCAGAGAAGCTTTGTGCAGTGGACCAAGGTTAACACAGAAACTCAGAAGTGATCAAAGTGCAGAGAATAAGTGTCTGTGTAGTGCTCAGCCATAAGTGGCACATCTATGTCACCTACCCTTCCCCCAAAGCTCAGGGAACATTGCAGAAGTGGAAAGAAATAGTCTAAGAGCCAGAGGTCAGGAAGGACCAGGGTGAACTAGTGTCTTCTGCACTCATGAATTCACAGTAGCTGTGGCTACCTACAAAAGACCTGCACAAGATCAAGCCAATCAATATTCCAGCATGGAGGTGCAATGGGCTCACAGGTCCCCACTTCTAGCTGGCAGTTGGTTCTGCTAAAGGAGGAAGAGACTGTTTTCTTTAGGGTTGTGGTCTCTGGTGGGTCACCCAGGCTCCAGTGGATGCCCCCCGCCACATGCCTATTGAATAGCACAAATTGGACTCATTTGGGTATAGAAATTTATTAAAATAAAAAAAGAGAACATGAAATTGTGAGGGGAAGGTAAATCCAGGAGTTAAGGGAAGGCATGGAGGGTGAATATAATCATGTACAAAATTCTCAAAGAATTAATATGTTATATTCAAATGTTTTATCTGATATTATCATAGCACTTCAGCTCCCTTTAATGCAAATGTGTTCTTAGCAGGGCATGGTGGTGCATGCCTGCGATCATAGTCCTTGAGAGGCTGAGGCAGGAGGCTAACCTGAGCTACATAATAAGATTGTCTTACAAAAAAATTAAAATGTTCCTGGAGACAGCATATAGTTGGGCCATTTTAAAATCTACTCTTCCAATCGCTGCCTCTTTATTAGAGCACCTACTTACATTTACATGTAATTTACTGATCAATTATGGTTTATATCTGCCTTATTTATCTTTTATTTTTGTGTGTATGCATGTGTGTGAAGGCAAGTGTGTACTACTGAATGTGTGTGGAGGTCAGAGGACACCCTTCCGTGTCAGTCTTCACCTTCCACCTTGATTGAAACAGGGTCTCTTACTGTTCACCACTGCATATGCCAGGCAGCTGGCCTGCAAGCTCCTAGGGATTCACGTGCCTGTTTCTCACCTCACCACAGGACCACTAGCACAACTGTGTTGATCTTTATGTGGGTTCTGGGGATCTGAACTCAGATCCTCACGCCTGCACAGGGAATACTTTACCCACCGAGCCATCTCCCCAGTTCTATATCAGCCTAATTTAAAAGTGATCTTTTCTCTTGGAAGGGGAAGTGAGTCTCTTTTAGGGATGTGGGTCTTAGTAGGTTAATCGGGCCCTCCAGTGGATGGACCCACAATGGAGGACATTTGGAGATACAAATTTGACCCTAGAGGTACATATGATATATATATATATACATATATATATTAGAGTATATGAAATTGGGCAGGAATAGTAAGGGGATGCAGACAGGGGCAGAAATCTAAATATGATCAAAATATATTGTATGACATTCACAAATTTTCAACAAAAAGGGAAAAATTATTTTTTCTCACTCTCAAAAATGTGCTTCTTTTCATCTTTTTTGTTGCTTTATGGTTTGGTTTGGTTTGGTTTTCTTTGACAGGGTTTCCCTAGCCCAGGAAGTCACTATGTGGACCAGGCTGGCCTCTATCTCACACAGATCCACCAGCCCTGCCTTCTGAGAGCTGGGATTAAAGGCATGCACCAGTCCACTCAGTCCACCTTTTTTTCTTAACACTAAAAGTGCCATTGACTTCATATAGTGTATTTTTTATCTCAGACATTGCATTTTTCACATCTAGAAGATACAAAGTGATTTTAAAATTGTTTCTCAGTCTAAACTCACAGATAAAATAGTTAGAATAACTTGTAATGTCTTTGTTAGTAATTCTAATATATGTATTGGTTTTGATTGATGGTTTCTTCACAATAGGTCAGATTTTCTTGCTTTCTGTATGCTTGTCAATATTTGTCTGGATGCTAGACAGTGTCAATGTTACCTTCTTGGGGACTGAGTATTGTCATATTTATTTAAATAACTTTTAGTTTTGTTTCAGAACACAGTTCAGTTTCTTAAGACAATTTGGTCATTTTGAATCTTGCTACTGAGGCAGGACCAATAAAATTTCTGTCTGGAGCTGATTATTCGTTGCTATGAAGCAAGACCTGAATTCTCCATGAATTAACGAGACATTCTGGTCTGAATAGGAGGAGCTGGTGCCATTATTGGAGCTATGAAAGAGTTGATACTTTTTCGGTGATTATTTTCTCAATCTTTTTTTTTTTTCCTTTGTGGTGCTATGAATCAAACTCGGTCTTACAAACCAGGCAAGCACTCTACAGCCCACTCCTATTTTTCCATTTTTAAACATATTTCTCACTTTCCTATGTCAATGAATATTTGTCCTCGTGGTATGACCAGCTCAGTTATGCTATAGCTGTTGCTGTAAATAAATAAGATACTTTCAGCAGAGTTCTACTGGTATACAGCTCTCTTCTTTAATGTACTTTTTCCTGAAAATTCCTTCCTAGGTCTCCCCAGACTCTCAAGTTCAACTCCTCAGCCCAGGGAGTCTGCTAACCTCTACCTGGGTTCGACCTGGGTTCTCCCTTACCACATCACAATTTAAAACCTGTCTCAAGGCAGTACACTATAGCTACTGTAGGGTCACCTCTAGCTTTGTTTCCTGTTTGTAGGAATCACTGTCACTCACTGCCAGACATCTAGGGTCTTGAGCATCATTAATTCACATATTTTGTTTGCTTTTTTTCTGGCTGTTTCAGGTGAGAGGATAAATAAGTAACAAGTTATAGGATGGCAGGAAGAAGGTAGAAACCCAAACTTGGAGAGCTGTGCCAGAAGTCAAACATTGACATTAGGCGAGGTACCAGACAGATGATGCATGTGAGAGATGTAATAGTTTGTATCACAGTCACACAGACTAGGTGAGAGCTCGGCTCCTCATTCCATGAAGTTGAAGAGATCACCAAGTCAGCACTACGATCCCAAACAGGATCAGAGGCAGATAGAGAGACCCTGAAAGAGGTTAATACTGGAGGGACCAGCACAGATTGATTTGATGCTCAGCTGCCAAGCAACAACTTGGATTTTCCTTGCTCATGACCTAGGTTAATCCAAAATCTATGATAAGGATTAGCCTGGCCTGGGAAGCTAAATGGCCTAGCTGAAAAGAATGGAAAAAACTCTCTGACTCAACTTCCTGAATCCTGTTTCAGGTAGAAGCCTCAGAATGTGCTCATGATGTTGATGTATCTCAGTAGTTACGATGGTGCCAGCTAGATGTGAAAGAAGTCGATTCCTAAATAGAGTAGCTCACTGAGCAAGGCAGAGTGCAGCTGGATCCTGGAGTCAATAGCAAATTGTCTTTGTCCCCAAGAAATTCTGAAATGTCACAGCTTAGTCACTATGGGCTAGAGAACACAAGAGTTTTCTGATTCTGCTTTTCTTTAAAATAGCAGATTATTTTTGTAGTGAAAGAAAAACAAATATTTTGTATGTATATAATAAACATTTGTTTTAACTTACAGTTGGCATATTTACTTTGGTGTAAAGGAAAGCTGGTTATTACTGTCATTGTCTTTTCAAGACAGGAATAACCTATGTAGCCCAGGCTGACCTCAAACTCAGGATCTTCCTGCTGTCAGCCTTCCAAGTGATGAGATTACAGCGAAGTGCCACCATGCCAAGTTCATTATTGAATTTATATTACGTTGTCTGAACGGAGTTTCAGTGTTCTAATATAAACTACACCATGCTCATAACATATATTCTACAATTCCTGAAAACCTTACTTACTTTCTGACTCACCAGTAGATAAACCCATAAATCTGTTGTTCCTTCATACTTACAGCACTGCTGTTCCTCTAAGGCTGTGGAAACATCAGACTGAATTCCCTTTCAGCAAGCAGGCATAGAGCAGTACGTAATCAGAACTGTTAGAGCCAAGGAAAATCTCAAAGGCAGGGCTGAAGAGATTAGTGGAGACTGTTGGTTAGTGGCAAACCATTTGTCAAGGAAACCTCCGAAGTTACTTACCATGGGGTGCACTCCTGGATCCATGTGACTCCTTCAAGCTGTCCTTTCTAGGCCCCTGGGCTAATCCCCACCTATTCACTCATGAAGAAATCTCTCAAAATCAATTGGGTGATGATTACTGGTCATTATCTGCCTGTTGTGCTTAAACAGGATACAACTTCAATCTAGAGAAAACCTTTCATGACTGACTGAAAAACATCTCAGCATTTCTAGAAGCAGCAAGCATCACTCCCAGGTTGGGGAAATCAAAGTCAAGTCACAGTCTTTTCATAATATTGCCTTGTCATGTGCATCGAGGTGTTATATTTCTAAAGCAACTATCATTGATGTATGAAAGAATCATACTTGATTAAAAGGGAATAAGAAAGCAAAAGGAACCATTTGACAGTAGAACCCATGTGCCCAAATCAGTGACTTACAGGTTTGCAACCCTCCTCTTTGCCCTGTGGAGAGGCTCCCAGACACTGAACCTCTGCCTGTTACAGTCTCTTCTATGATTCTCAACAGGTTCTCTGTCTGCTCAGCTCAGACCTAGAACTATTGATATAGACTCTAGAAAGTATCTAGAATCCAGTTTGTTGATGGAGGAAACTGAGGTCTAGAATGTGAATTCAACCTCCCAGTGTTGTCTGAGTGAATATGGTCAGTTCCGTCTCTTCATTCTGGAGTCTCTGCTTCTTTCATTCTGCACCCTTTGTTTTGAAAATTACTTTGGTTTACTATTTATCCAAACATATCGGGACTGAAGTTTAGCAATATTTTCCTTTAATAGGTGCATATTATCTACCCCAAATTTCTAAGTGGCACGTTTATGGGGAGGGTGCCATAAAATATGGAGAATATTCTGATAAATACTCATTACAAAGATAATCTATTTTTTAAACTTTTTATTTTATGTGTATGAGTGTTATGCCTACATGCATGTAAGTGCACCTGCGTCGTGCAGTGTCCCCAGAAGTCAGAAGAGGACATTGAATCTCCTGAAATCAGA
The DNA here is from genome assembly GCA_035773235.1 of Eospalax fontanierii. Lineage (NCBI taxonomy): Eukaryota > Metazoa > Chordata > Mammalia > Rodentia > Spalacidae > Eospalax > Eospalax fontanierii. Next base: position 15,265,355 of record CM069552.1, read on the forward strand.
GTTAGGGGTGATTGTTAACTGCCATGTGGGTGCTAGGAATCAAACCCAGGTCCTCTGCAATAGCAGTCAGTGCTATTAACGGCTGAGTCATCTCCAGCCCAATCTAACCTAAGAACCAGAAATTATTTGTTGAAATTGATACCATAGGATCATGCATTTCTTGGATCAAATTCATTTATAGCAGAGCATGGTGGATCAGACCTAAAATCCCAGTGTTGGCAGGTTCAGGGAGGGGGATTGTCATGAACTTGAGGCCACCCTGAGCTACAGGGTAAGACCTGTTTCAAAACACTAAACAATAACAGCAACAAAAAAATATTTATGATGCTCAATAATATCTGACAAAGGAAGGAAACTATGACTGAGTAAAACTCACTAAAATAGATCATAACTAGTCTCCATGTTATCTAGAAAACTAATTTAGGAACTGGACGTGGTGGTACAGAACAGTAATCTCAGCTCCTGGGAGATAGAGGCAGAGGATACTAAGTTCAAAGGCAACCTGACTTACACAGGAAGAATTTCCTTGCCTAAAAAACATTTAAAAATAGCAACCTAGATCTAAGAAAGTGGCCTGATGTGGCAGAAAGGCCACTGCTATGGAATTCAGAAAGTGAGCATGTGCATCTTGATTATGTAATTTATAAGCTGGGTGATCTAGAGTAAGTCACTTGAACTTCTCTAATCTTAATTTCCTTATGCACGAACTGAAAATAGAATTCCTGGCTACTGTGAAAAGCTGTTATGAGGATCAAATCAAACAATGTATGAGTGACTGTTGTAGTTCCAAAGTCAGAGACTATATGCATCACCTTGGCAGGGAGTTGTATATGTTGTAGTCCTGGCTTCTAACAGTTCCTGGCACATGGTAAGTACATAATATACATTAGATGTGTTAAATACAATAAGAAAATGAAGATGATCATTGGGGGAAATTTTTATGGAGGGATAAAGCCAAGTATATAAGTCAAATAGGCATCGAGGTGGCTAAAGTTCTCTCCTTTTCTGAAGGAAAATGATTGGTATCACTTCCTTCCCAAACAGAAGCAGAGATGGTAGAAGCAAAGAAAGGATGGCCAAACTGGCCAGTGCCCACGTCTGTCCTTTTCGGTTCACTGCTCCAGTGACTTCCACTCTCAATCCTATTACTGTTTTTTTTGTTTTTGTTTTTGTTTTTTTTTAAGATTGTCATTGTGCATTGACCCTACCAGTTTCAGAAACACCATTAAACCTTAATTGTCCGCTCTTTGGTCATTAGGAATTAGGACTGCCTTCCATTCGTATTAGATTAACTAACTCAGTGTTCATTCCTTACTTCCATCTCTAAAGAAAGTCTACAGTGACCAGGGGGAATTCAGTGGACTTGAGGGACAGCTTAGGAAGAAAATTGGTGCAATTCTTTTTACAACGAGTTCTAAATGTTTATAGCTAAAAGCCTGTGGGATAGGTGTCTGGTTAAAAATGTGTTTCTCTCTGAGTTGTCCTTTCTCAGTTTTATAGATGTGTTTGTTCCCTCAAACACATCAGAATTTCATGAAAATGTTTTTCTCTGCCATAGAGATGAGGGTTTTGTGGGCCTTTGGGGAACAGATAGCATGCCTAAATATCCACTGAAGAGCCATGTTATCTCAGTGGAACACTACATTCTTGGTACTTGGCATACTTAGGGAACACTCCAAACTACGTGTATTTTTTAATACCCAAACAGGTCACAAAATCAAATCAGTTTTAAGTCTGGACAGTCACCTTCAATTCACTTAATGTTTCAACTAACTGACAGCCCCGTGTGCCCTCCCATTCCAGCTGGTACAGAGCCTTCCAACTGGTCCAATAAAATCCACCTACTTTTTGCTTTTACAAATACAATTGAGAAGAACAAACAAAAATAGTTCTATTTGCAAAGAGAGATGTGATAATAAAACTTTGGACCTTGACACTTACAGTAGACTAATGATGTCTAACATGTGCTTGAGCTGCATGTGTGAGAAGACTCCACAGAGCTAGGAAATATGATACAGCAAGAAACCTTTGTGTCTAGAAATGGCTGATCTTCTGAAGGACATAATAAGTACTAAATAAACTACTTACAAGTATGGCTACGGAAATCGTCTCTGCCAACTCTAGCCAAGGCAGGGTGAAAAGTTGTTTGCTAGTTTCTGATGAAAGATTTCCAAAGAAACTCCCAACACAAAACCATGGCTATTAGGTAATACCTTCATACTAAGCCAAACTTCAATGTCAGGTTCAGTTCTTGGTCAATCTTGCTGGCTTGGAAGTGTAGTCTTTGCCCCTCCAACGTTCCAAAAGCATCTGTGTGGGAGTCCTTCGCTATCACAAATTGGAAACTCACAAAGCACATTCTCTTTGGGGTACCTGAACCATCAAAGTACACTAAAAAAAATGTTAACAGTGATCACATAATAGACTTCTGTAACTGAAGAGCTCAGTTCAGTGACTTGCAAACTTTAAGCCAATACTTCATGCAAGTCCCTTTACTTAAAATAGACAAAAATCTGATTTCTTCATGTGTCACCTCTTACCCTTAACAACTGTACATAAGAAAACTAATCTTTTCATGAACCCTACAAAAGAACAAAATGAGACATAAAATTTAGTCAAGAACTTTTCTGACGGGACTGTCAGAAATGTCTGGCATAGTCTCTCTTCACAAATTCCTATTGGCCAATAAATCTCCCATTTGTTCAAAACTGGTATCGTTTCTTGCTTCTGAGCTTTACTTGATGACATTACCTTTTGGGGGCGTTCAGGCAGGGTCTCACTGACTAGCTCTGGCTGGCCTGGAACTCACTGCCTCTTGCTCACAGAGCCCCACCTGCCTCTGCCTTCTAAGTGCAGGGGCTAAAGGCGTGTACCATCATGTTTGGCCAATATTACCTTCTTGAAGTCACCCAGTCTTAAGCACTTTCTAGAATTATCAAGTAGCAAAATTTGTCTTAGGAAAAAGAACCCAAATCACAGAAGTGGGAAGAGCTTTGATATACTATCTGGTTAAGTCATTTCCCATAAACAGGCAACTTTAGTTAACAAATATTATGATACCCTGTGGATAATAGGCTACCAAGGAATAATGGCAACTTCAAAGAGGTTTATAGTCCAGTAGCAAGTTTCCCAAAGAACATAAATAGTCATTTGATTGTATGATTATAGAAATGATCCCCAGGTACACCCCAGGCTTACTGATTTAGAAATTCTAGAAATGGGACTCAGAGATACACAATTTTGTATTTGATCTTTTTGAGACAGTGTTCCAGCAGGCCTGTAATTCACCACGTAGACCAGGATGGCCTCAATCTCCCAAAGATCCACCTGTCTCTGCCTCTGGAGTGCTAGGATCAAAGGTGTTTACCACATACCTGGATCCACATTTTAAAAAAGCATTTCAGGTAATTCTATATACAATAATGTTTAAGAACCACAGCTCTGGTGGGTTGGAGAGACATGTACAAAATATCAGTCAGAAAAGATATTAAATGGGAGTTTGTCTTTTAAAAACAAAGGGGGAAAAAGAACAAAAGGAAAAAATAACCAGCACTTTCCTTCGTTAACATCAGATGCTTAGGGGAAACTAAGAAGTTATCCCTTAGCCTAACTCTGACTGGACATCCTGCTAGATCATATTCACCACCAAGCTGGATTGTGAGCTATCAATTCTACTAAAGAAACAGTGCTAGAACCCTACATCTCTGGTGACTTACTATTCTCCCTCAAATGCTTAATTCACTTGACTCTGTTTAGCTTCACTAGCTGATGGACCACATATTTTCTTCTGATGACAGTAGTGTTCAAACTGAATTCTGATTTTCGTAGTTTTTCCTCTAACAGAAATAAAAAAAAATAACAAGTATAAAGGTGAATTTGAAATGGGAGCTATCTGGACTTTAAGAAAGTTCCTTGCAGAATTAGTTGGCACAGAGAAATTCTTTATAAGACCAATACTTGTTTATAGAAAAATCACCCAGGGGAATTACTATTACAGCAGAGTGCAAAGAGTTTGACTTGGTAGAAGATGGGTAACTGATTTTTTTTTTTTTAACAAACACACCAGCTGATTTCTAGCGAGTGTGGTTTTGTGCCACATTTCAAGGTCTTTAACATTTCAAGCTCTTACCTAAACTCCTCTTTGAATCCAAATCAATGTTAAACAGAGTAGACTGTCAATACCTGCACATTTAATTAATTGCATAAAAGGACAAATAGGAAAATTCAGTTCACTTAATGAAAACCTACAGTGGGTAAGTGAGAGCTGGGAACCTTGTTAAACATTGAATCACTGTTCTCCAGAACTCAGAGCCACATGTAGTAAAAGAACAACTTAATGTAGGCTTTACTGTTATTCCTTTTAGAGAGTATGTAAGGCATTCAAAGTACTTCTAAAGTTAAAAATATGTTGTATAATGTGTGTGTAATGAGAAAAATGATTGGCAAGGGGTGGGGTGAGAGCTGTTTTCTCATAAAAATAATCAGAAAAATATAATTCTGAGAGTCATATAAAATAAACCAAATGGAATCTGTCTTTGGTCTAGGTATCTCACATTAGGTCCTAGCTACTTACATTAGGACTGTAATTTCCTCATTCCCACAAAAATTGTGGACCAATTTAATATATTTGTAAATTTTAAATTATTTATAATTCACAGAAAACTGAGATAGTCTCATCCTCATACTTTTGGGGGGGATTCAAAATATGACTGAGTTTGGGATGCTGAATCTGGGATGCATGCTTTATAAATGTATATAACATGCTGTTTCAAACAGTCCACAAACTTCCAAATATTCCCTGACTCATAGTCTGTGAGTCAAGCCCCTGAGCAGAGGTTCACCTTGCTCAGCTGTAAAATGGGCACTAGGCTGTATCTTATTAAATTGAAACTCTTGAGGCTATGAACTCTCTGATATAAAAGGGTTTACTGAGCCATTTCAGATGCTAGCCAGAAAAAGAAATGGTTTGATGCTGGGATAAGTTCTACAGCAATAAGCATCAGGGCTAAACAGCCCATCCTCCAGATCTAAGAAGCTAGCAGTGAAAACACTGCTACACGTACATCATTTGCATCAAACCCATGCTGGCTATTGGGGTTACCTGAAGAAGGAAAGGTTCTGTGCTGGGATAACAAATGTGAGGAGAAGCAAGGGCTTCTGGATGGGTAAGGGCTGTAAGGAGGGCACACTGGCACTCAGAGAGCCAGAGAAGATTTGAGGGAAGGCTTTAACACATAGTCAAGAACACAGAAACAGTTTTCTGTTCTTCGGGGCCTGTAGATTGTTCCTGATTAATCTCCTCCATCCCTCTTCTCTTCCGTCCCTTGACCCCTTGTAATTAAATGTAGGACATCTCAGAACCTTCCTCTTATCAGTCTGTATGCCTGGTCTAGGCTCTTTCTACTCACCCCACGCTTCCCACAATAGTGCCTAACTGAGGTTTATGTGGGAGGGTCACATGAGATAATTTTTGTAAAAGTGCTCTGTAAGCTGTAAAGCACTATACAGATGAAGCGGATTATTATTAGTCTTTTATGAAACTCAGCCATAGAGATGCAAAGTGACCCAGAAAAAGAAAACAGGCTAGGCAAATCTGAAATACATCTACAATGCTAGAATAGGACTCTACACGCATAGGAGGTAGCTTCTTAATTAGTACTGAAGGGGTGAAGAAAACCAAAACACAGGTTGGTGTCTCCCCTACGTCAGAGCTGATACCAAGCAGGAATACACCTAAAGTCAAAGATGGTTTCATCCAACTACACACAAGCAGAATGTCCCCAAGAGCAGATGGTCTTCATTTAAAAGTCACTTGACATGAAAGATCACTAGAACATAGAATAGAATCCACCACCTGCAATGAAATGGTTATATCTTTACCTCTTCAGTCTTTCCAATGCAGTCTGGCAGAAATGGCAGAACCTGGTAAGGATGAATTCTCCCTGCATCTGTTCATGGTAGATCAGCATTACAGCCCCAGCAACCTGTAGAGGAAATACCATGTTCTATAGAAGGATGGGTACTGGCGATCTGTTTTGCATCTGGAAAGCTGATTTTAGTGATGCCTGATTTTTAGCCAAACCAGATTCATCCCGATACCATTCCACCAACACAAACAGGAAAGATGAGATGGGGGAAGCACTTATTTACTCTATAAAACAATTCTCTGTAGGATTCTTTTGTTAGTTTCTTAAAATAGGTAGGATATGAATCAAATTTAAATATTCCAATTATATTACATATAACTTTGGACACAGCTATTTGTAGAATAAGGCAAACCCACAATGGGAAATACCAAATTAAAAAAATACAGGAGAAAAATTTTCTTCTGGGTGGGCCTTAATTGCCTCCCTTTTCCCCACTGCAAATGTATTTTTATGCTGGGCAACGTTTCCAAAACAGATCCCCCCCGCCTCTCCACTTTGTTGAAATGAAGCAAACAAGTTTGCTTTCAGAGCCTCAGAAATGCCCAACTGCTAGAAAAAATGTTTTCCACTGGCCACTTGCCCTGTCCTTCCCTGGGCAGTTTTGCCTGCTGGCTCCTTTCTCTAGGAAGGCCCTTGGGGCTGTCTGGTGGAGCTGATTGTAAAACTATTTTGTGCAGCAAGAATTGTTTCGTCAAAATCTCCCAGACCACCCAGAACATGGCCAATCTTTGCCAACTGTCTACTGGTTTCCCCAGTGTTTCGTCAGCCAATCGCTAAATAATTGACCCTGGTTTTTAAGTCCTTTTTTGAGAAGACATGGGACCATTCTATTTTGTTTGCTTGCTTGCTTGCTTGCTTTTTAAGACGACAGGAGGAAAGAAACCTCTCACGAAATTCATTTTACGGGTTTATGTTTTGGAAGGGGCAACACACAAGAATTCAAGACCAAGCGAGACCGTCCATCACATACAGAAGAACTTAAAGGAACAATTTGCTAGAGGAGCATTTGCATAAAAGCCTGTTTCTGGACCCTTCTGCGCGGAGCCTCCCCGAGGTGTGGGAACCATCTCTCGATTCCACAGAGGTTGTGAGAATCACAGAGGAGAATTCACGCTGGCTCAGGGAGGCAGAGGCTCCTGGGGAACAGGCCGAGGGTTTTCTCAGTCTGCTGCGTTCCTCTCTTCAAGGCCAGTCTCTATATACTAGATACTCAACAAATGCGGACCAGGAAGCAAAAAGCCCTAATCTGTGCCTGGGCCCCAGAGCCGAATTAGGGCGTGCGCAGGTTTAGGTCTCCAGCCGCGGGAGAGCATCCCGGGAGGCGAGCGGCTACAGCCACCACGCAGGGGCCGCGGGACGTGGAAAAAGGCCGCGTGGGCCGGGGCCCACCTGACCAGCGCGCCGGCCGGGCAGCTCGGAGCTCCCATTGACCAGGACGCTCGGGCGGGCGGTGCGCAGCGGAGCCGGCCCGGGTGGGGCACCGGCGCGCGCCCGACTACAGGCCCCGCCCTCGCCAGCCCCGCACGCGCTCGGCGCCGCGAAACCCGGGAGGAGGCCCGGCCGTGCGCGCGCCCCCGCCAGCTGACGCGAACCCCGGCGCGCGCCGCCCCCACCCGCCCCGTCCCCGGAGCCCGGCGCTGCTGACGTCAGCGGGCGGCTGGCGGAGCCCGTGCGCAGGGCCCTGGCGCAGTCGCGCGCCGCGCTCCCCGCCCCCCCCTCCTCCGCCGGCCGGGAGCGCGCGCTCCCTCGCCACCCTCTCTCCCTACATCTCCCCCTCCCTCCCGGCCTCTCTCTCGCTCTCTCGCGCGCTCTCCCTCCCTCTCCCTCCCGCGCCCTCTCCTCGAGCTCCCCGCTGGCCGCGGCTGCCTCGCGCTCGCCCTCTCTCCGGTCGGCTCCGCCGAGCGATGCGAGCACTGGGCGACAGCGACGCTGCCTCCCGTTAGAGACCTGCCCCCCGGCCCGGCCCCCTGCCCAGCCCTGCCCAGCACGCGGGGGTCGGCGAAGGCGCCGCGGACGCACCGACGGCCGAGGAGCGGCGATGCACACGCACTAGCGGCACCCCCTGACTCGCTCCCTCCACACCCCGCGCCGCCACCGCCTCCACCTTCTCCTCCTCCGCCTCCTCCTCCTCCGCCTCCGGCAGCCGCGGCTGAAGGACCCACCCTGCCCCCCACCCCACCCTCCGCGGGCTCCGGCTGCGGATCCAGCCTCGACTCCTCTTTTATTTATTTTGGGTCGTGCACAAGCCTCAGTGCCTGCAGCCCGCGCCTCCCCGGCCCGCGGGCGCCTCCTCTCTGGTCTCCGGAGCCCCAGACCCCGGCCGCCCTCACCTCGACACCCCCAGACCCCGGCCAGCTGCCGAGCGGCCGCGCTGCTGGAATCTTGTTAGCGGCTGCCTTTTTGGGGGGACCTGGTCTTTCTGCATTTTTGTTCGCGGCCAAGGAGAGGATATCGTGATTTTCCCCCCTTCGAGCCCAGGCTCTGCTCCGTGGGGGGGTGGGGGGCGCGCCGAGCCGGGGAGCCGTGCCAGCCGAGTCGTGCGGGCTGTGGCAGGGAAGGGGCCACCATGGGATGTACTCTGAGCGCAGAGGAGAGAGCCGCCCTCGAGCGGAGCAAGGCGATTGAGAAAAACCTCAAAGAAGATGGCATCAGCGCCGCCAAAGACGTGAAATTACTCCTGCTAGGTAAGGACCGCGGCAGCCGCCCCCGCCCCTCGACCCCAGCCGCGGCGCACCCGGGCCGCCCGCTCCCCCGCCCCACCTGCGCCCGGGGAGACCTGGTCCCCCCCGAGTTGGCCCCACCGGGTGCCCAGGATCGCCCACCCCCTCGCATGCCTTCAAGCCCCCTTCCCACTCCCCTGAGCAGACACTCATCAGTTTTTTTCCCCTGTCTGTGTCCCAACAGGGGCTGGAGAATCGGGAAAAAGCACCATTGTGAAGCAGATGAAGTAAGTCCCTAAGGCGCTGGGATTTGTGCCTTTATTGAGAATAATGTTTTAAATCGTTTTTTATTATCGTGCTCACTTCACATTGCTCTCCGGGCCTGATTTTTAATTCACACACACAAACACACACACACACACACACACACACACCTGGTTTTGCCTCCCCTCCCCCACACCCTACGTTGGTTCTGGATCCCCCCACCCCACCCCAACTCCTGTGGTAGGTGTTTAGGGGGAGGGAAGGGGCGCGCCTGTAGTTGTATGAATGACACTGTCCGCCATATTGATCAGAACATCACACTATTGGCGTGATTATGATCATAACTCTTGCTCCTGGAGTATTTTGTGCGTTTCGCTGCCTCCATTTCTGTCTCTGCCTCCTCCCTCCACCCTGTCCCACCCCCTCCCCCCGAATCCCACTTCCCCTCGCTCTTTTCCTGGGGCAGTGATTTTGAACTTGGCTAAAACATGGAGGGGGACCAAGCCCTAGTGGAGTGGGGTGGAGGATCAAGTGTTTGCTGTTCATGAATTTGGTGCTGAATTGGAAGCTATGGCTTCGGAACCCCCCTTCCTCCCGTCCGCCTCCCCCCCCCACCCCAAAGAGGGCAAGGGTTAGGGGAGGGGGCGTGCGCTAGGGGAAAGGGTGGAATTCCAAGCGGATTGACAGGCAGATGTGTCGAGGGAGATAGGAGGATGCTCGCTGTGGGCTGAAAGCGTGTCCTGGCTGCCCCCAGCCCCTTTCCTCCCAGGCTTTCCCAGAGATTGATCTCCTCACACTGTGCAGCCTTTATCAGTGTATTTATTTACACTCTGTATAGGCCAGGTTCCATGTAATCTACCTCCAATGCGGATTTCAGGCCCCACTTGCCGCCCCCTTCCTTCTGCCTTAGCTATCAGTTTCCCCTCCTAATTAACTGGGGGTGGATTTGAGTGATGGTTGGAAATTAAAACAAAATGGGATATTCCTGCCTTTCCACATTTCCCCACTAAGGAGCCTCGCCCCTCCTTCCCCCTTCTGGCTTGCTTCTGGCCCCATGCACTCCGCAGCTCCGGGTGAGCCCACAAGCAGCTTTGCTTGGGGAGGGATGGCCGGCAGGGAAGGGGTGCGCGCCTTCTGGGCCTGCTGGCCCTGCTGCTTCCGTTGGCCTGTCAGTTCAGGAAGGAGGAGTTCGTTAAGACCGTTTAGCAAGAATTCCACGTCGCTTTGCTGTGACACCTTCGTGCACACACAGCTCCTAATTAGAGGTTGCTGTGCAGTAAACAAAAATGATTATTTTTCAACTTGACAGACTAGCCGAAGTAATTGCATCCCGCAGGAAAACAATGGAAAATAAAAACCCCTTTCGAGGGAAGGTGGGTGGGAGACAAATCGTGCTTGAGGTTTCAAAAAAAAAAAAATCTTGCATGTGTAACAGGCATGACAAGCGGGTTCCAGGCGGCGCCATGATGGTAGGGAGTAGAGACTCCGAGACAGTTTCCTCCATCTGCTTGACATGTTCTTATTTGTGTTCGGGAGCTCCCAGGGGCTTTCTTCGCCGAGGCCCCTTCGGCTCGCCTCACCCTCCTGGGCCTCGGGTAATTTGGCCTGGGGCTTCTCTGGGCTGGTGCTGGCCAAATGGATGGGGAGGCGGGGCCTAGGGAATTGCTGTTTGCAACAAGGTGCATGTTGCATTTGCCAGGAGCCCTTGCAGTTCGGGAAACGCAAACTCCGCCACCGCTTTCTCCTTAGGGACAGGTTTCAAAACTTCCCAAGTCTGTTATCTGCCCTGGCAGGCTAGGAGTCGGGTAGAAGCCTCAGCCACCAGAGCGGGGTGAGGTTTCAGGCGTTGCAAGTGGTGGACAGCGCCCAGCCGAGGCTGGAAAAGTCTATGGGGCTGAGCTCGGCAGCGCTCGGCTCGGATCGGCTTGGCCAGGGCGCGGGGCTCGGAGGGACTCGGCAGTGTTCGGAACCGAGTCGGGGCCCTGGCGGAGAGGGCCGAGCAGCTTCGGAAAGGGCCGGAAGATACTCGGAAACCCTCGGGAGGGGAGGGCAAAGTAGAAGGAGGGTTGGTGGCGGGGCGCGGGTGGCTAAAGCCTGCAAATTAACTTTTCTCCACCGAAGCAGCTCGTTACCTGCTTTCCCTGAACAAGTCCCATAAATTAGGTTGATTAAATAAGACATTTAAAAATATATACTGAGTTCCCCAAAGGGTACCTTGCCTTTTTTATTCAAAGAGAGTTGAGCTCTCAGGAGATAGGTGTGCCACTTTAGAATGGAAATTCCTAATTAAGTCCTGGGGCAAGAAATCTTAAAAGGAAGGCTGTATGAATTCTGAAGGAAGTCCTGTGTGTCTAGTATTTGGTTATACTGAGAAAGAGAAAATGAGGCTTCTCATGTTTGAGTCCATTAAACCAGAAGCCAGAGTATTTCTTCTCTTTTCCTCACCCCCACAGGACACCCTCCCCCACCCACTTTTTAATTTTTGTTTTTTTAAAATAAAACTGTCAGGTAAAACATTTTTGTAATTGATATTTGTTTCTTTTAGAAAGCACAGTGTACCAATTCTGGTAAGGAAGTAGACTTGGTTTGCTCAGAAGTTCTGTCAGAAAGGTGTCTTGCCCATGTCAGTTTTGCCACAAGGGACCAGGTGTCCTGTCTTCCTGAAGCATTCACGAATTGCAGCTTTTCCTGTGAGCTTGGCTTGAAATAAGTCACATCAGGGCCTTGTGCCAAGCTGGATGCAGAACTTGTTTTATTAACCGCAAAATGTGACATTGGTGTCACTGTATCCTAGTGACAGATTCTTTGGAGTCCTCATTTTCAGAGATGGGTTTTGAGATCACCACTTGACTGAGAATTATTTGGAGTCTGGAAGATTGTACTTTCTGGGTGGGGCCAGGCCAGAAAGCCTTGGTTAGCATTTACAGAAAGCAATTTCCTGCTTCCCTGTACACTAGGATTGGTGACAAACCTATCAGGCCATATGTGTAAGTTAATTCAGGTGCTGTGTAAGTTAATTCAGGTGCTGTGTTATTTCTTCTAGGCAGATGATGTTGATGTTAACGGAGTCCTTTGGGGGTGATGCCCTGTGAGAACCCAGTGTTGTTGTAACAGGGATTTGGATTGGGGGGAAGAATACCGATCTTCAGACATTACCAGATCCTTTTTCCTTCAGCATTTTCAGAAGAGCAAAGTGCATTCTACCCAGCCTGTGTTCCTATCCAGGTTGTGATGTTGGGATTAGGAAAAAGAACAAGAATGTGTTTTGGTAGTAGCTGAAATTAAGTCATTAAGGACTGGCAGGCAGATGCTGCTTGGAACAGAATGTTACCACCCTCATCAGCCAAGAAACATTACAGAGCTGACCTTTAGAATTTTTCTGCTCAATACATGTCATAAGGGGAACCTATATCTGCTTTAGAGATTTCATGATTAGGCAACCATTTTTAGAAGCCTAATTTTCAACATTCTTTATGTTTTTATTGTTTATTATTGTGTGTATGTATATGTATGCATATGTGGAAGTCAAGGGGCAAGAGTTGGTTCTTCCCTTTCACCTTTATGTGGGTTCCTGGATTACACAGTTCTCTCCTTCCATTTTCTGTGGGTTTAGGGAATCAAACTCAGGCAGCCAGACTTTTTTCTTCTCCTTTGTGTGTGTGTGGTTGTGAATTAGTGTTTGGGAGCTCTCCATCTTGCAATCCAAAACATTTCAGTTCTGAGAAATAAACAGGGATGACTGGACTAGCACAAGCACAGTTTACACATCCTCTGAGCAACCAGTGCCTCCTTTTATCTGCTTGGCACTTTAAATAATTTTGATTATGTTTAGGAGTTTGTGACCTCACGGGTGATATAACCTTGTCATTTTGCAGACAATCAATGATGCTCTTATTCAGTCTAATAAAAAGTTTTAAAGAAAGTATGAGTTTTATTGACTTTCTGAACCCTTACAAAGAAATCTCTTAGAGTTATGTTTTGTGAGGCATTGAGTCATAGATATCAATTTCATTTATTTCCCAGTTCTGGATAGCAAGTGACAACTGCTTGGACTGTATACCTGATGAAAATGAGAAATGACCTGTGGAGTTGTTCCGAGCATTACAGTTTGTCCTTATTCATTGCGCTGAGTTTGCCGGGGTGCTGAGTGCAGGCTCTCTGTCTCTGGAGCATTAGATTATGAAAAACAAATAGAGCTTGAAGCTGGCAGGAAGGCCTGGTTTACTAGCTGCCGTGCTTCACCCAAACAGCAAAATGGAGCATTTCAGATACACATTCATTTCTGAGGTACCTGTTCGGTGCTTTAAAAAAGCAAATTTAAGGATATGCCGGATTAAGGTGTCATTGTGTATGCAAATATTCCAGCCCTTACAAGTAAGATATTACCATGCCACTCTGTCAGGGAAGAGGGTCGTCTTGGAAAAGGTCACCTGCTGCCAAGGTGGTTTCTTCTTCCCAGCCATCCTTGACTTTGTAATTAGGGTGTTGAGACCATTTGGTTTGCATTCAAGCACCCCTGTGTTCAACACTCACTAAGTGACAGGCATTAGCTGGGTGAGTGGCAACTTGCAGCCATTACTTTGTAAGAGTTCAGCCATCTAAAAGGGCGTTCCCCACCCATGCTCAAAGGTCTTTTGTGGAAATAACAGTCCACTGAGAACTGGCCTTCTGGGTTTGTGGACTTGTTCCCGCAATCACTTCATTGGCCGCTTTTCCTCCTTCCTTCTCCGTCTCCATGTTTATTCAAATGGATGCACCTTGCTCCCTGGAGACTGGGAGTGTGAACAGAATGCCAGATCAAGTAGCAGATGACTTTTCCTTTGCTGATGGATGGTGCTCTCTCCCTTCTTGCTGTTCACCGAGCTGTAAATACCAGCAGCCCTTCTTGCCAGCAGAGCAGCAAGCAATCCACCTGATCTCATCACGAATCAGCTGTGCAATTCTGGAACCTCAGTTGGGTTCTGAAATGGAATTTGTGGGAATGATTGTTAGATTAAGTAGATGAAGCTCTTCATGCAGATTGACATGGCTGAATAGGAATCCAGAACTTCTTCTCAGTGCATGGGACGCTAGGTGAATGCTGCAGTGCTGTCTTCTTTCATTTAGCTCACTTAGCTCCTGAGTTCTACTGTTCTTCTCGAGAGACCACAACTGTTAAAGTTAATACAAGAGCACTCAGGTTTTCAGCTGATAATCCACTATCCCTCTTAACACTGGAGATTTAATATGAGTTGAATAGATCCGGTTTTCTGACATGTCCTCGGGTGAATGTAGATATAGATGCAGGGACTTGATTAGCCTTGTATGCCAGGATGCGTTCAGATAGACCATTATTGCAGGAGCCCACCTAAGTCTGAAAGATAACTCGCAAGCTAATGACAGAGATGATTCCAAGATGAACAGACATGGGAAGGGCTACCCCCCAAAACTGACACTAGCCAAGAACAACTTTATTATTATTTTTCATTTTATGTGTATGAATGTATTGCCTGCATGTGTGTGAGTACACCAGTGTCATGCAGTGCCCACAGAGATCAGAAGAGAGTGTTGAATTCCCTGGTTACAGACGGTTATTAGTTGCCATGTGGGTGCTGGAAATTGAACCTGGGTCCTCTATAAGAGCAACAGTGCTCTTAACCACTGAGCCCCAGCAAAGAACAACTTCTAATTCTGAAAAAAAAAAAAAAAACAAAAAACAATGTGTATGAATGCACACAACTACAGAAATTTGAGAATACGTATTGTGAGGAAGACACTTCATGCATGTTGATTGCATTATAAAAAGCCTAAAGGTGCTCAGGTGAGCTCTGTTCCAGAAATTTGCTGAAACTTAACATCCCATCCTTCTCATTCTGCCACCTGGTAGGAAGAACCCTGTCCAGCAGGTCAACAGCTAGCAGACCCGGCCGAAGAGGAAGGAGCAGCAGTCTGACTGGGAGTCAGGGGAGTAGGGAGCTTCTTACCCAAAGAAGCAGGTTAGTTTGCTTCTCTGGAAGAAAGGTGAAGAGCATTACTTTGCAGTTGGGCTGTTTGGCCTCAAGTCTTGACTCTACCACCAACTAGATGTGTGAGCTTGGTTACTTAACTTTTGTTACCTCGGCTTTCTTGCCTGTGAAATGAGGCTGGTAATAAAAGCAGCTATTATCGATAAACAGTTTGTTGTTGCAAGAATGGAATGGGTTAACATAGGAAATGAAATGTGCTTACTACAGTGTCAGGAACATAGAATTTGTTACAAAAATGTTAGCTCCATCTTCTGTGCTTTTGATGGATGAGTGAGTGTTCCTTTCCCATATGTAGTTCTCTTGTCAAGTGTGGGACAGAAGGGGGCACGGTGGTTCATACTCACACTCATGGCTTCTTCCCCTTGCCTGCTATGCAGCACCAGTTATATAACAAACCATGTTGTCATAACTGATGTGACATTTCTTGATGGCGCAGCTGCTTTGGCCCAAGAGACTGGAGTGATGTTACAGAGTGGGAAAGAGCACTGAACCAGGAGTCTAGACCAGCAGCTCTGCCTCTGCACCTAAGCAATCTCCTGAAAAAGTTGGGCCAAGGTTACCCAACTTCCTTTCTTATTCTTAATGGTCTATGAAATTGGGAACTCATTTTCTTTTTTATCAGAGTCTTGCAGTTCTAAACATAAAAGAATCAATTGTAGTTCCATCCTGAGGGTTCAGGATGCTCCTGAAAATTCTTTTAAGGCTCAGATAATTGTAGAACGGCAACCTCGGTCACAAAGTTTGTGAACCAGCAAAGTCATGGTTCTGAAAAGCATTTTGAGAAAACTACCTCTAGCCAATCTTTTCATACAGATATGGTTCCCAAACCAAAGAGGAGGATCTGAAGGCATCCTGTTAATATGAAACAGGATGTCATTGAGAGGAGAGAAAGCCAGGGAGAAGTGGTTTGCCTGTGGTTTCTAGGATGCTCAGAAATGGAGACAAGCCCCGCCTTTCACCAGGGAGGGCTGCGTGCTAAGGAACTTGTCTGCATTCAGGTCCCAGAGTTTTAGGGAATTGGGGATGTCACAGACTTTCACAGGAAGGATGGGAAGAAGTGTTTTCCTTTTGACTCGTTCTCCACCTTGACTCTGGACAGATCATCTAGCCCTCTCTGGACCTCACTTCGTTCCTCTCTCAACTGGAATACTGGCTTTCACTGTGGCATTTCTCCACTGTCTTTTGAGTTTGAGTTCTAATGCAAAGAGAAACCTGGGAGCCTGAAATGCTGTGGGGAACAGTGGGAGGATTTACCACCCACCGCTTTTCTCTGCTGAGCCGTCTTTAGTTCTAATTTTCTTTACAGAGAAGAGGAAAAACATTGTGCTTTTCATAGCACAAAAAAAAATTAAGGTAAAATAAAATCTTGCAAGGCTAATAGAGCCCTGAATTTGTCCCTTGATTTGTCAACCATCTGAGAAGCGAGTAAAGTAGAGAATAGGGGGTGCTGTGTCAGAGCAGGCCTCTGTGGTCACAGGCTGGTTTTCTGTAGAGCATTACTTATAAACCAGGAGTGATATCACGTGCCTGTAATCCCAGCAGAGACAGAAGGACCACTGAAAGTTGGAGTCCACTGTGATCTCCACAGGGAGTTCAGGGCTACATAGCAAGTCTCTGTCTCAAAAAACAAACAAATAAACAACAGCAAAGGAGAAGGAGGGAAAGAAAATGTTCCTTTTAAAAGTAGTTTCCTGTGCTTTAAAAGTGACCTTGGGTTGCCTGCAACCTCCCATGCGTATCATACATGGTAAATGAATTAGGTGTTTATGTGCCCATTCTTTGGTAGTCTGAGTGCACCTTCCATACCAAGACTCTCTAAAGTAAGGATACTGATTTATTTTCACATTTAACCCTGAGCCCAGAACCTGGTACAAAGGAACAGCTCACAGAATATTGACTGAAGAAAAGAAATAAGGTGCACAGGAATGTACCTATTTGCTGGGCATAACTCAGAATAATTGAAAGCTTCCAGTGGCTATAGGCTGTGCTCATCATTTTCAACCCATTTATTTGTTTTCTTGTATCAACTCATGAGGAATGGTCAGCAGTTCTGCTTATAGATAAGAGTAGAGGTCAGAGACGTTGAATGGCTGGCTCAAAGCCATATAGCTAGTAAATGACAGCGCTCATTCAGACAATGATTTGTCTAATTCCAAACCTGTCTTTTCTTTTGTAATTCCACAGTCGTTCTTATTAGATGATCGGCACCAGTATGGACAATAGGAAACAGGAGTCAGGAATCTGTTACCCATTTGTAAGTAGGACAGTAGCAGCTTTGGCTGAGGTTAGTGACTGAGAGACTAGCACAGGCCTAATCGTGCTGAATTTCTTTCGGAGTTAGTAGTGGTGGTCCACATGCGTCACATTGATTTGGACACAAGTATTCCCTAGCAACCAGCCAGATTACTTCTGAAATCACTTTCCATTCCTACCTCAGAAGTATGAGCCTTGTTCATGTAGCAACAGAGAGAAGCTGAAAGCTTTGGCTTTGATAGATGAAGGTTCCTTAGGAAAGACAGGGAAGGTGGGATAGCAGGTCCATCTGTCCATTCATCCATCCACAGCATTTGTGAGGACAGAGCTTATACGTGGTATCATGGAAGCAGAGGGGAAGGTCTCAGTCCCTACCCTTGAGGAACCCATGGTCTAAAGAGCTTATGTGTAAGAGGCTCCTAGACTTTAAGGTAAGAAGTGTCATGATGTCTGTGTGCACCGTGTGCTGTGTGAGAACAGAGGGTGCCTTCTCAGGCAGAAAGTTCAAGGAAGTCAGCTGAGAAAAAATGGCATGTGGGCTGAGACATCAGAACAAGTGGTGGTTAGCCAGGTGGAAAGAAAGGGGAAGCCAGCAGAAGACCCAAATGCACAAAGGCTGGGTGTGCACCACATAGAAGATGCTAGGAATGTCAAGTCATTCGGTCTGATTAGGGCAGTATGTAATTGTTAAGGAATTAGGGAGGCAAGATGAGATAGATAGATCCCAGATCATGAAAGTCTAATTTATTATGCTAATGACTCTGGATTTTATTCTCAAGATAACAAATTGCCACCAAAAGGAAATAGGTGATAGATCAGTGGACTAGAGGCAGTCAGGTCTGGAGAGCAGTTGTGCAATCCAAGTGGGGTAAGAACAAAGTAAAAGCAGGAGCAGGGAGTGGGTGGCGGGGAGAGATGGGCTCTAGACATACTTGGGCAGTAGAGTGACTGAACTTGCAGGAAGATTGGTTGAAACGGCACTGAGAAGGACATCAGTTTTAGGGAGTATCGAATTCAGGGTTCCTGAGTGGGGCCACTGGCGGGATGATTGGCCTAGTCCCTTAGGAAAGTACAGGAGGAAGGAAGAGAAGGCTTAGAGAGAAAAATGGTGTCTTCATTGGGTCATGGTGATGATTCTTGTGGTCATCCACGTGTAGCTCCCTAGTAGGCGCTGGATATGTGGATTAGGAGATAGGCCTCTCGGGGAGAAGGGTCAGTTTGGAGTTCTGTGGTGGTGTGCTGTGAGTGCTACGGAGGACAGTCCCCCCTTCTCTCTCAGTCACACACAAACAGCTCCAGGAAGTAAGAATAATTTGGGAAGAAAAGCCATAGAGATGGAAGGGAAACCCAAAGCACAGCACTGCCATGAAAATAAAGTCAAACCAGCATCTCAGGAAGACAGGGGATTGGGTAGCTGAGTCAGATCTCACCAGAGTCAGGTAAGGTGGAGACTGGCAAGCACCCTCTTGCGTCTGGCAGATTGTTGGTGACTTTAGCAAGAGTGGTTTCTACACAGTAGTGGGAGAAAAGCCAGATTGCAGTAGATGTTAGGTATGTGGGTTTGAGGAATCTGGTGGCTGTGAGTGGGGACCACTTACCCAGCACACCACCCTTGGAGAGAAAGAGGAAATAAGTAAGGAGGGCGAGGGCAGAGGGTCCAGAGAGGGCTCGTTTTGATTGTTCTCTCGGCTGACATGGATAGCCTTGATTCCATTGGAAACTGTTTTTTTTTTTTTTTTTTTTTTTTTTTAAATGTGCCCAACAGAGGCAGTAGTTGAAGGTGCAGGGAAGAGGAAGCGAAGAAGGAAGGGGCAGAACCCCTCCCCGAGGATGGGCAGCTCGGTCTGGACATGGGTGTCCCGCTCCTCCTGTGGCTCTGATGAGAACAGTAGGATGGCATCTGTGGAATAGCTCAGGGTAGAGGAAGCTCCTGCTTTCACATTTTTTTCTCAAGTGAGAAGGAAAGCTCGTGCCCCCCCTGCCTCACCCCCCCCCCCCCCCGCCCAGGACTTGTAACCTTGATTCTACTCAGACCACGTATCCATTCGCTTATCCAATATTTACCCAGCACCTATTATGTGCTAAGTCCTGTTTTATGTGTTTACAGTTTCACTAGTGAACAAGTCACCTCCCAGGGGAATCAGGATGTAGCCCCATAAACAAACAATTGGTTACAGTAATTACAGGCTGTGAAATCTTTTTCTGGGGTTACCCCTTTGGGAAAGACCTTATGTTGATCACAGAGGGCTCCAATCTCTGCTCTCAGAGAAATGGATCCATCAAGGAGAGGCGCTGTGAGGAAGGGTGAGGAGGAGGTAACAGTGGTAGGTTTAATTTGGACAGAAACTGGGGTGAGCTGGGATGGAACTCCCTGGAGAAAGGAAAGTTCGGTGGGTTCCTCTTGTGCTGGTGCTGCGAGCTGATCCAGTGGAACTGTCTGACATGTGCCTCACTGCTCAAATACAGAAGTGGCTCATGACTCAGTTTCCACAGTGATTGGCCTGGGAGTGGGTATGTGACTTGAGCTAGACCTTTTGAATTTTATGAGAAGCTTTTCATTTGTACCCAGTGAGGAGCTGAGAGGGTGAAAACCTGAAGCTGTCTCTGGCTGGGGTTTCCATTCTGTGCTGTCCTCGGCAGGGAGCGGCTTGCTTATAGTGAGTTAGACTGGGACTTTGAAATATTGAGGGACAGGAATTGTGGGAAGGGAAGGGAAAGGAAGCCTGGAAGACTTCCGGCAATGTTATTGCAGTCTCTGAGGTTGACAGGAGAATCAGTTAGACCGTGCCTTTTCTACAAACTAACTTAGACAACTAGATTTTCTTTGTTTTATTGTAGTGCTGAGGATTGAACCCAGAGCCCTGCACATGCTACCTCCACCACTGAGCTGCAATCCCAGCCCTATACAGATTAATTTGAGCCAGGAATCCTCTAGACAAAGTTGTACGGGCTTCAAAGAAGCCTAAGAGTGCTAGCTGTGACACAAAAGCAAGACTTGACCATGGGGGCCTCAAGGGCAATGATGTGCAGTTTCATGTCTGAAGAGTGAGCAGTTTCTGGGATATGAGAAGTTACTAGAAAAGAGTAGGGCTGGCTGGGAGGAGGCCCTGATCATTTTGCTAAAGCATGTTACAGTAGTATCAAGTCAGGAGAGCAGGATGAGGAGACCAGAGGTGAGTTGTAAGTGTAGAGTATAGTCTAAATTGGGGAATTGAGAGGAAGAGCAATGGAATGTTGGGTGTAGACATGGTACCAGTTTGATCCTATGTGGTAGAGCTCAGAAAAGCCAGCAGGTTGGGGAACCGAGTTTCAGGGAAAGCCATAACTAAGCAGACGCCACATCACACCACAAGCAGGAATTTCAGGTCCTCCAGAACCACTTTCTGGAAATGTTGAACAGTTTTTGTGGGAGGTACTTCTTGAGTTTAGAGAAATACCTCTAAATTGGTCTGGTCTAGGAGAACTAGGCTTAGCTTCCCTTTCGTGGTAGGATCTTGAGATTAGGTATCATGCCCAGGAGTGCATATGCAGATGAACAGGAGAAGGAGCTGACATGGTAGAAGTGAGCTGGGGAACGCCATGCATGGATCCCCCATGGCAAGAGGAACTGGAGGAAGCCAGAGCTTCCAGCCACATGTGTGATGCAGGGAGGGGACGGACATCAGGAAGAGGTAAAGGCCGATGTGCTTGGTGGTTGAAATGTTGACCTTCCAAAGAACAATTTCAGTGGAAGGGAGGAGACAGAAGCCAAACTCAAGAATATCTCAGTGGTGTAGAGAACACTGGACAGAACTCAGAAAACTCAAGTGCCTGCGGCCCTGCAAGTCCCCAGGCTTCTCCAGGACCCAGCATTCGGAAACTAGACTATCTCTTAAGATTTTGGTATAATCCTGATGTGATAATTTAAACCCTGTTGTCCAGCAAAACAGGTGTTCTTGTGGCCAAGGAATTCCCTCCTTGGTCACCCCCAACTGACACAATAAATATAACAGAGTTAAGCTTTCAGAACTCTAGTGCTAATTGAGAAAGAAAACTGGGCCATCAGCTCTGGGAGTTGTGGATACCGGGCATGTTAGTCCCTGTGCTCTCTCTACTGAGAGCATGGAGCCTGTGGAGGTGGGTGTGTCTCACACTGCCAGAGTTTCAGGGAGGACTACGTGCTGCTTTCCCTAAAGGCCTGCTGACAATGACTCAAGAGCATGAAGGCAAAGAGACTTCTGGGGTCTCTGACTTACTATCTTTGGATAGACAACAGACTTGTAAACCTGAGCTGGCTACATGGGGAGCTCCAGCTAGGGCAGATGAAGAAGATCTGGGGAACCCATGTCTCAACAGATGGGAATAGCTTGAGGACACCGGTGGGTAAGGGTAGGAGGCACCTGCTGTCTCTCCTCACTCCTCCGCTGGGAGCAGGCACTGGAGAGAGGATGCTAAGTTGGCAGAGGGGAGAGCCCAGCTCTGAGTTGTAGCCATCTTTCCTGCCCTGCCCTGGCCCCACCCTCATGTGGGAGATATAAAGTTGTTTCTTTGACTGCTTCCTTGGAATTTTAGCTGTGTGGATGTCACTGTTCTCCAATGTTGGCACATGTTGTTTATTTTACAGATACCAGTTGAAGACCAACTGCATTTTGGCACTTTCTAAGCTCCCAGGAATAGAGCTCTCAGTAAGATAGACAAGCTCCTGTCCTTAAGGACATGACAGTGTTAGGGAAGGGACAGAATAAATAAGCAAGAGAAAAATGAGGCGATTTCATTTAGTGATGTATGTCTCCAAGGGGGAAGTAGGGGCTAAATAACAAGAACTGGTTAGGGGGAAAGAGATAAGAAAGATGATGGAGGGATGCAAAGGCCCTGAGGCAGAAACCAACAAAGGCAAAACTAATGAAGCTGGGACACGGGAGTGGGAGTGGGGCCCCCCCAAAGCTAAAGAGGCAGATAGGCCAGCATGTGAATGCTGTGAGAGATTGAAACTCAACTTGATGTGACCAAAGAGCCCTCTAGGATGGGCAGAACGACTCAGTGTGAGTTAAAAAGCACTTGCCCCCAAGTCTGACGAGCTGAGTTCAATCCCAAAGCACACATGGTGGGAAGAAATAAATAAATAAATAAATCTGTTTGTGTATGTATATATGTATGTATGTATGTATATATGGATGGATGGATGGATGGATGGAAGGATGTATATATGGATGGATGGATGGATGGATATAAAATTCTAAAAGATCCCTCTGTATTTTGGGAAAACCATAGGGATAAAAATTCCATCAGTAGTATCTAGGGACTGAGGTGGGGATGAAGGGAGTGACTGAACTACAAAGCCACACCTGGGAACTTGTGCGGGAGATGGACATATACTCTGTGCTTTAGTTGTAATATTGGGTCACATAACTGTGTATGTTGTCAAAAGAGTGAAGTCTTCTTTGGGTAAACTATACTTCAGTGAATGTCCCTCATAAATATACAAGGTGCCATGTGAGATAAAACATACCTAAAGTCCCCATGCTCAGGAAACTGAGGCAGGACGATGGCCAGTTTTCAAGCCCAGCTTGGCCTAGATAGAGAGACCATGTCTCCAAAAAGGCAGATAAGAAGAGCATAGGAGAGGATGGGGTGAACACGACCGGAATATATTACACACATGTGTGAAATTGTCAAAGAATAAAATATTTTTAATATTGCATTTTTTAAAAGGAACTACAGTAAGCCTTAGCAAAATTCCTCTACTGTGTGGAGAATGGTGACGGAAGGAGAGGCATCATGTGGGCGGGCAGCTCACCCTCTGGATACTGCCCTCACAGTCACGTCTGTAGTACATGCTGTTTCTGGTGACTTCCTTACATCAGTTTATTGATGTATGTTCCTAGTCATCCTGTTTACATAGCTTTCCTTTACAACTGATTTAAAAGCTCGGCATGGATGGAAACCATCTGCTTCATTGTCCAGGCCCACAGGACACGCTTATCATGTTATTTTCCTTATGTTCAAATGGTGCTCTCAAGTTCATTGTCCCCTTTGAGCCTCACATCAGTTTTGTCCAGCTGCACAGACATCACCATGTCCCCATTTTATAGATGAAGAAACCAAGGCAAAAAGAGATTGGTAAAGCAGCATCAAGAAGGAAGAGTTACGGAGATTTGGGGTTTAGCTGTCAAGGTGATACAGGGGAAAATTGCTGTTTCCCAGAATCTCAATTTCCTAATCATTAACAAGAAAGAAAGAATTAACACAATGCAGATATACTATGGGGATTCAGTGAGACAACACAGCTCAAAACACTTAGCACAGAGCTGAAATTTAACAAATGGTAGCTATTAGTATCATTTTACTTTAGTATCTAAATGGTTTATTCAAGACCGTGTGGTCAATACGGCATAAGCAGGTGGGTATGTCTGTCCTGCTGTCACAGAGCTCAGTGTCTTCTGATCTGTTGCCAGTTGACTAGTCCAGGGCTAACTACTATTTACCAACTCAGATACTTAAATACAGATATGGATTATTTCTAGAACACTCACCATGGCATAACACTGTAGACATAGATTATAATAGCAAGTCTTTGGAGCAGAGATGTTTTTACAGTTCATAAACATTATAGCCGGATGAAGTGGAGGCTGTTGTGGGAGGTGGGAGCCTGGAAAGACTTCCTGAAAAGGGTAACATTGAAACTGTCTCCAAAAAAAAAATATATGGGGCTGAAAAGATGGCTCAGTAGTTCAGAGCACTGGCTGCTCCTGCAGTGGACCTGGGTTTGGTTCCCAGCACCCATAAAGCAGCTAACAGCTGTCTGTACCTCCAGTCCCAGGGAATCTGACTCCGTCTTCTGGCCTCTGCAGGCATTTCACATACATACATGCAGGCAAAACACTCATACACACAAAAATTAGTCTATATTAAGAGTATTCTGTGCCTTAACTGTGGTACTAACCACACAACTGTGTGTTTTCAAAAGGGTAAATTTTACTCTAAGTAAATAAACCATACTTCAATAAATCTACCTTATAAAATATACAGGAAGCTGAGGCAGGAGGATAGTGAGTTTGAGGCCTGCTGGGCTATGTAGAGAGACACTGTCTCAAAGGAGGGGTTATCTCAAAAGAGGTGTGGGGTGGGAGTGGATAAAAGAGGGTATGGGTGAACATAACCAGAATGTATTACACACGTGTCAACAGTTTTTAAAATTAAAATTATATTTAAAAAAAGGAATTACAAAACATGTTTTACATCGCTTATAAATATTTACAAAGGAAGTGTTCAAGTAATTATCACTCATAAAAAAAGTAGGGTGTTGCAGGCATTCAGAAAGGCCTCCAAATATCCCTCCCTTTTGACAGCTCCCTTCTTACTCCCCATGACCTTGGCTTTCATGGCAAGTGTTCCCTGTTGTTTCTATAGAGTTTACCCACTTCCTACATGCAGTTTAGTTTTTGTCAGAGTTTGATATAATTGGAATCATTCCATTAAATGCCAAATCTTATAATCTTTCCTTCAATATTATGTTTGTAGTATCTATCCAGGTTGGTATATGTAGCTGGAATTTAATACAGTGTAACATTCATTTTTATGGATTAATATTTCTATATAGCATCCAGAAATACTTGTATTTATGACATTATGCTGCATATTACTTATTTCTTTGCAATATAGCATTTATTGTTATTCACCAGCCATGACTGTGCCTCAGTTATTCATTCTACTTCGAGTCATTTTAAGGTGTGGTCAATTATAAAGGATGCTGCTTTGAATATACAGCTCTGTGTATGTGTGTTTGTATGTGTGTGTTTTCCGGGGCACATACCTTTCTGAAGGGCTTCCTAAAGTGGAATTGGTAAGAAGTTTTTATATTAGGTAATGCACAGTGTTTTCCATGTACTATGACAGTCCCACATTAACATTCACTCCCAGCAGAAGAGATCCTGTTTATTCAAACTCTTGCTAGTATTTGCTCTTATCAGCCCTTTTCTGTTTTGCCAAATTTACAGGGTAATAGGCTTTCACTGCACTTTTTCTTTATATATCTTAGATGATTCTAGAAATTGAGCAGCTTCCATATATTTATTGGACAGGTACATGTCCTCTTGTTCTGGTATTTTAAATTAGGTTCTAGTTTTCTCATTTAAAAATATTTTATTATTTTTCTTGTGTATGAGCATATTGCCTACATGTATGTAAGTGCACCCATGTCAGGCAATGCCCGTATAACGTCAGAAGAGGGTGTCAGATCCTCTGGAACTGGAGTTACAGATGGTTGTTAGCCAGTTGTTAGTGCTGGGGATTGAACCCTGATCCTCTGCTAGAGCAGCCAGTTCTCTTTACTGCTGAGCCATCTCTCCAGCCCTAGTTTTTCTCATTCCTCGTGTGCTCTGAGTATCTGCCCTCCCCTGTTTCATTAATTGCAAATATTCTTCTTCTGTAGCTCACCTTTTTGCTTTATTGCTGATGTATTTGTGATAAAGATATGTTCTTATTTTTAGTGTAGCCATATGTTTTTCTTTCTTCTAGCTAATGTTTCTTATGTCCTACTTAAGAAACTTCTTTCTTAACCAAGAGTAAACCAAAGCTATCTCTTTTTTTCTTTTTTTGTCACTCCCTTCAGAGAAACTCTGAAGTTCTTTTCCCCTTTCCTGTGTCACTGTTTGATTTGCTTGTAATTGATTCTTGTATGGGCTATAAGTTAGGGGTCTTTTGTTTTCTCCCTGACTGGACACTCCTTTGTCCTAGTGCCACTTGGGGAAAAGGCCGTTCTTCTCTCTGTTCTGTGAGGCTCACCTGTGCCTTAAATGTGCATGTGGGCTCTGTCTTGGCTCTCTTTACTCTTCTGTCACCACCACACTGGCTTGATTAATGGAGTCTCATAACGTGTCTTCATATTTGACTTAGCAAATCTCCTTTACCTTGTTCTTCTTCATGTGTACCAAGGCTGTTGTTAGCTCTTTGAATGTAAATATTAGAATTAGGTTTCACATACATATGCATGCATGTGTGCACATGTGCATATACACAGATATATTATAATTTTGCTTCTTTGAATTCTCTAACCTGTTTGAGTAGAATTGTCATCTTTAAATCTCTGAGTCTAATTCATGAGCATGTTGTGTTGATTTAGGTCATCATAACTTCTATTAAGAAGTATTTGTTTTTCCTATAGCAGTCTTGTGTGCTTTTCGTTAATTTCTGAGTATATTCTTGGTATGTACTGTGGCTGGTAACTGCTTCTTTCATGAAGAGCTTTGGGGTTGCTGCTCGCACACAAGCGTAGATTCTCAATTATGTGCATCCTTCACTAGAGCACACACAAAGCCCTTACAGTGATGGCACATAATAGTAGTCATGAGAGTACGTAGTTAGTGTAAGGTTTGTGCTTGTTGTGTGCATTCTCTGGGTTTGGACAAAAGTACCAGAACATGTGTCTATCATTTTGGTAGCAAACAGAGAATTTTCACTCCTAAAATTCCCTGCGCTCCCTCTATTATTAGCCCCTCCTCCTCTGACCCCTGGCAACCACTGATCTTCCTCCCTCCTTAGCTCTGCTCTTCCCAGAGTGTCATGCCATCACAAGCATGTAGACATAGGCTTTCAGATTGGCTTCTTTCACCAGAAAATGCATCTACGTTGCCTACATCTCTTTTCATGGCTTTAAACGTTCTTTTCATTTTAGTGCTGAGTAATAGTTCATTATCTGGATTATTGTAGATTTTGTTCTCTTTTTAAATTAATTTATGTACTTGGTTGAGAATCTTCATTGCTTCCAAGTTTGGTGATCGTGTTTATAGAACAGTTATTAGCTACTGTAAACTTCCATGTGCAGGTTTTGTGGTAGACGTGGTTTGAGTTCTTTATGATAAATACCAAAGAGTTTAATTGCTGGATTGCGTGATAAAAGCATGTGTAGTTTTGAAGAAAAAAAAAAAAAAACCACATATGCGTTATATTCCCACAAAAGTGAACACGAGTTCCTGTTCCTCCACATCCTTACCAACATCTGGTTAGGTCAGTGTTCTGGATTTTCAAATATGTATGTAGTGGTTGATGGTTTGTGTTTCCCTAATGACAAGTGATGTAGAACATGATTTCATCTGCTTATTTGTCACCTGCATGTCTCCCTCAGTGAGGTGTCTGCTATGGACCTTTGCTCATTTTCTAAAGTTGTTCTGTTCTTATTGTTGAATCTTAAGAACTGGTACTGTTTGAAGCTGGAGAAATGGCTCAGCAGTTAAGTGCTTGCTCTGCTCTTGCGGAGGACCAAAGTTCGGTTCACAGCACCCTTGTTGGGTGGCTCATCGCTAACTTCCTGTGTAACTCTAGTTCCTGGGAATCTGATGCCCTTTTTGGACCTCGTGGATACCTGCACTATATGCACAGATACACACACACACACACACACACACACACAATTAAAAAGTAAAATAAAGAATTAGTAAAGTTTGGCTCGCAGTCCTTTGTCAGGTATGTCTTTTGTAAATGCTTTCTCCTACCCTTTTAATAATTGCTTTTTAAAATCTACATTTTGTACTTAATGCCTGGTATGTAGAATACAATTCATCTTTGTTGGTTTGTTTTTGTACTCATCAATCTTAATTTTCGTATACATTCTAAATAGCTAATTTGTAGCTTCTAAGGCTCAGGAAGGGGAGTGACTATCTAGGTTCCCATGGCTAGAAGCAGAACAAAAATGGGCATGGTCCAGTTTCTCCCAATTTCCAAAGGAAGAATATTCAATGGGATGGGGCAAGGTGCCCTGAGAAAAGGAAACAGCATTCATTGGATACCTGTTGTTTGAGACGTTCAATAGCCACGGCCAATTTAAGTCCCATTGGAGGTAGTTTCTCAGTATTCCTGTTTTGTAGAAGAGCAAAATGGGACTGAGAGACATTATCCAAAGCCTGTCACATGTGCACACAGACTATGTGACATCTGTATTGAATTCAGACAGTCAGGGAAACCCCTGGACCTTGTACCTTCCACTGTGTGATCTCCCAAGGCCTTGGCCCTGACAGGTCTACTGCTGCCTCTAATAAAACTGTACTTGCAGCTCCAGATTCCTTGCAGCTCCAGATTCCTGCAGCTTTTGGGTTGAGTTCCCACCTAAATTCCTCCCCTCCCCACCTCACAGTGCCCCCTCTCCATGGAGGAAATTAGTTCACAACTTGTTAGGTTCTAAGAACCAAATTAGGAATTACCTTGGATACATTGTTTCAATCTTGACTCCAAAATATTGGTTGAGTTTTTAACATTCTGTTTTGTTATACAGTGGGCTATAGAGAATTTATGATTGTCTCTTCGCAGCCCCTCCCCCCAGTCTGGTGGATGTTGGAGCTGCCTGTATACAAGGGGAAGAGTTACTGGAGGATCATGGGGTGCTGTGTTTGTGAACGCAGCCCAGGGGGGCTCTATTCAGTGTGACAGCTTCCTACTTAGCACCACATGGCCCTTCACAGAGTGACAGTAAATTATGCAACTGTGGAGCTAAACAGTGGGGGGAAAGGAAGGGACAAACTGGATGTCAGCCTGGCTCTGAAATGTGAGCTTGCAGACCTCAGCTACTTGGCAGAAAAAAGGTCTCTAACAACTGAGAACAGCCGGAAGTCCCTGCGCAGGGCTACTTGGGAAAGAGGGCTTGACTGTTTAAAGATTGTGAATGTTCTTTTTTACTCTGTTTATCAATTCCGGGAGAGTTTTCGAAACTGGGGGGGACATTTACAAAGGAAAGTAGTGGTATGGTATGGGAAGGTAGCTGGAGTGCTGTGTGCAGGAGCAGTGTTTAACCTTTGTTCTAATGGCTTCAGGTTATCATTTTTTATTACTGCTTTGTGCTAAAAAATCACTGTTCCTGAGGACAATTGATATGCAGAGTATTTGTCCTTCCCCACCCCTAGATGGTCCTGGAATGCAATTAACTCCTCTTTGATAGGCATTGTGTCATTTTCCTGTCTCTTCCCTTCCTGTCACCTGTCATGTCTTGCTGCTTCCAGTGTTCTTCACCTCAAACATTGTCTCCCTTCTCCTGTTCTACTCTGAATCTGGACTGGCCCGGAAACCACACGACCAGGCTTTTCACAGTAGTGCGCAGGGCCAGACGAAATCAAGGACCCAAGGCGCCCTTTCACAGGTGGAATGCTTGTGACTTAGTGCTTGGACTTTTCAGCGTTCTGCGTGTTTGCATAAAATGAACTGGCAGTGGTGAGACGCTGCTCACAAAGGCCACCGATGGCAGCGTGCTGCTGCTGCTGTGCTCGCTGGCTGCCCATCGTTCTTCATGGTCTTCCTGGGTTTCCGTTCACAGAAATGCCTGGACAAGTAGCTTTCAGAGAAAAGCCATATACTGTCACATGTTACAAAAGATACAGGCCTGACTCTAGCAGCAGGAATGCAGGCATGAAGATCTCAAGCACAGGTGCTATGTTGGCCCCTGTAAAATGGCCTAGTCACACCTGGGTGCCCCCCTGGTAGGGCTGTCTGACAGGCAGAGGCATCCCCAGGACCCCACCCCATAGTTGGCGCACCATGGCCTCTGCTTACCTACAGAGAACTTGAAACTGAGACAAAGCTAGCTGCGACTTTGGGGTCAAGACTCATATTAGCACTTCTGGGGAGGAGGACTTCAGGATTTGGCTCTCCAGGTATCCTGGTCATCACATGAAACCACTTGGTTAAGATTCTTTCCACCCACATTATTGTTCCTTCATTTGTTTCACTCTGTAGATACGTACTGACTCTGTACCAAGCACTGTCTTAGGTATTAGAACTGAGCAAGATACACAGATCTCTGCCCTCATGGAATGTTTTACTTACATTTTAATGGGGGAGAACAGGCAGTAAGCTAGTAAAGTACATAAACCAGTAGTTGGTGGTAATGCTGTGCTACAGAATGAAGCAGTATAGGGAGACAGGAAGTGGGGAGGGGAGGGGTATTAGAGTGTTTGAAGGTGGAGTGGTCAGGAAAGGTGGAGCATAGACTTGATGGAGGTAAGGGATTTTCCAGGAATTCTTGGTGGGAAGAGAAGAGTGTTTTGCCATAGTGAGTAGAAAGCAGACAGTCAAGAGTGGGCTTTGTGGGCTGGAGCAATGGCTCAGTGGTTAAGAGCACTGGCTGTTCTTGTAGAAGAGCCAGGTTCAAATTCCAGCACCCACATAGCAGCTAACAACCATCTGTAACTCCAGTTCCAGGGAATCCAACACCCTCTTCTGTCCTCCACAGGCATTGCAGAGCATAGGTGCATTTACATGCATAAATGGACTTGTTACCTTAGCACAATCTGGGAAGGGGCAGACTTTTCTGCATGGTCTGTAGAAGATAAACACCAAAGGGGATAGTCTTCCTGGTCCTGCTGTTCTTCCTGTGGATGGCTCTGATCACTGGGGTTCCCTGACCCAACACTGCCTGCTGTCCATTTTACCATCACCAGACCATGAATGCCGAGGCTTGCACAAGAATGAGGAGACTGGCCCCAGACCCCTTTCAGGATGCTGAAACAGTTGTCTTGGCCTTGGGCAAGCTTGGAAAACAAACTTGTAATCCAGCTGTAGATCACAAGGAGCAAGAGCCACAGGACAAGTCTCTCCTAGTGTAGCCTGAACGTTGAGTAGGAAGCAGGTGAACACACCTGTTACTCTGTCCCCTCATAAAGCAGAACCATGGCTTTACGGATAATTCTTGCATTGGCGAAGTTAAAGGAAACATTGGTTAAAAGACAGAAATGACGTTTGGGCAGTGCTAACCTCAAGCCTGCTGCTAGAGAGGTTCCTACCATCTTGGAGATGAGAGCATGCATGAGATTCCTCTGTCATCCTGGGGACTCAAGTACGGTCATAATCCTGCGTCTGTGAGCTACCCACATTTCTTACTTCGTTTTCCTGACACTTTCCTACCAGTTCATCTCTCCCATTGCCTGTGCTGGGCCTCAGTCACTGCTGTTCCCTGCCTAGTCTCCAGCTGTCTTCCAGCAATGCCATTTCTGCCTTTTGCTGCTCTGCTCAGCCCCATCAGATGCTTTCCTTTTACCCCTTGTGTTGGGTCTGGAGTTCCCCTGGGCTGTGAGGATGAGCCCCAGGCTAGCCCACCGTGCTGATCCCGAGCTGCCTCCTCTGCAGTATGCCTTCTTCCTGACATTTGCCCATATCCCCGCCTCCACAGCTACCTATCCTGGTCCATGCTGCCTCCCTCCACCTTCTCCTCTGCAGATCTGTCCTGGAAGGATCAGCTCAGGTCTCCTGTGTTCCATGGGCATCCCTCTGCACACATTCCTGAAGC
This sequence comes from Eospalax fontanierii, assembly GCA_035773235.1. Classification (NCBI taxonomy): domain Eukaryota; kingdom Metazoa; phylum Chordata; class Mammalia; order Rodentia; family Spalacidae; genus Eospalax; species Eospalax fontanierii. The sequence goes on from CM069552.1 coordinate 15,296,709, forward strand.
ATCTTTGTATCTTATATCTGTAACACACCATTAGAGGGTTTTTGCCTGCTGTCACTCTTCCATAGAGACTCTCCCTTGGATCCTTCATCTGTTCTGGTGTTGTAGATGCACAAGTATTTGTGCTGTGATCAGAACCAGTGGTCCTGCTTGCCCGGAGCCTGGCAGGAAACTCTGCGCAGAGACTATTTACAGAGAAGCAGTTTCAGCAAATTATTAAGTGCCAGCTTTGATGTCAGCCCTGCCTGGGTAGATCCTGTCTGTGCTACCTTCTAGCATTGTAACCTTGAGCAAGTAAATTGGAGGATAATCTGGAATAGTGTAGAAAGTCGCCAAAAAATTGGGTATGGTGCCTCATGCCTGTAGTCCCAGGACTGAGGTGTCTGAAACAGCAGAATTGCTGTGATTTCCAGGCCAGCCTGGATGACAGTCTGAGACCCTGTCTCAAAAAAAATTAATATTTAACCTAGTACTGGGAACCACAAAAATTAGTAATTATGGCTGTTGTTGTCCACTAATTGGCAAATGTTTGATATGTGCAGAATGAGCTTCCTTACATAAACCATAAACCTGTGATGAAAATTTCAGTTCATACTCTTCTACTCTTCAGCCAAGCAGATCTGTGGTGTTCAGGGACTATTCAGGATGAATGTGCATAATACGTAGAGTGGCCCTTGTTCCTACTGCCCAGGTTTTTTCATGTACTAGTACTAGTTGTTAGATGTAAACTTGTGTGAAATTTCAGCCTATATACATGACATATTTTATTTGTGCATTTGAATCCCCAGTAGGTTAAGAATTATTGAACCTGAGGCTGAAGAGATGGCTCAGCCATTAAGAGCATTGGCTGCTCTCGCAGAGGATTTGAGTTCAATTCTCAGCACGCACATGGCAGCTAACAACCATCTGTAACTCCAGTTCTTGGGGATCTGACACTCTCTTCTGACCCCACGGGCATTGCAAACCATGGGTGCACTTACACTCGTGCAGGCAATGCGCTCATACACATAAAATTTAAAAATTGAAGAATTACTCACTCCATCGGAGCACAGTTCTTTACTGAGTGTTACTGTGTAGAGAGACGGACATGCTCCCTCCTCCTGTTGGAGACAGTCCCTTTGCTGACTGTCCTTCTTCCATTCAGAGTCCAGACTTGCACCTCTGCACTCTTTTTTCATGTGGACCTTTGGCTTTTCAGCCTTCTCCAGCAAGTGCTAGGGTCAGTTCTAAGCAACAGGGGAGTTTGTGGTGGGCCCACAAGGCTCAGTCTGCTCTTCTTTGGGTAACAAGTCTGCAAGAAATGTCATCTTGACCAAGGTAGTGGTAACACAGACTATGCATCTGTCAAACCCACTGAACTCTACATCTTCCATTTGTATGTATGCATTATATACATATATACCATATCTCATATGTAAATTATATACATACATATGTAAATTATATATCAAATTATAAAAGGTAATAATAATGCTTTTTTTCAACAAAGAAAGGCCCAGAAATTAGGTAATGCCCCTCTGAGCCCACCAGCCCTGAAGATACCAGTTGTACAGGGAGTAGAGAAGGAGGCCAGTGGGGGAAAGTTTTGAGCGTTGGGAACTGCCAGCCTAGTTTCCCCTGCTCTCCTGCTTAGCAGTAGCCGCCTGTGAACTTCCTTGAGCCTTCATACTGGCCTGGGGGAGGAGTTGCTCCAAACCTGCCCAACACAGGAGTTCATGGCCACAGCCCATCCTTCAGCACAGACCCTCCTGGCATTGCCAAGTGCCAACTCTGCTGCCTCGAGGGTCCCCGTTTGACCTCTGCCTGTTGTGACTGATGGTTGGTGAGAATACCAAATGAGGTCATAGATGCACAAGTCTTACAGGGTCACAATATCTCTCAGCTGTGTGCACTCCCAGGTCTGATATGTGAGAGTGCCAAGTGTAGAGGGGCTGTGCTGCCCTGTGGGTCTGTTTACAGGTTCTAGAGGGCCACTTGGTGATTGGTCCCAGCCCTTCTACTTCCTGGCTGTGTAAGCTTGGCCAGTTGTTTATCCCCCAGGGCCTCCATTTCATCAGGTGTAAAATAGGAATGATGACAATGCTTACCCCATGGGATTGTACTCAACATAAAATGAGTTCATCCAGGTGAAGTGTTTGGCCCATGACTCAGCAATGCAGCTAACATCACAGCAGGTAAGGCTCTCTCCTGGACGCGGAATGGGCATCTTTGCCAGGCAAGAGCAGAGGAAAATAAAGCAGGCCTTCTTTGAGCAGAACTGCTTCATGTGCTCACTCTGTTTTCTGTGACTTGGGCCTTGAAATTGATGATTTGCTGTATTTGGTAGGTTTTCCTTTGCCAAAATCTTTTCTTAATATATATTTATTTATTATTATTTTATGTGTATGAGTGCACTGCCCACATGTATGTAAATGTGTCTGTATATAATGCCTGTGGAGGTCAGAAGTGGGCACTGGATCTCCTGGTACTAGAGTTAGCTGCCTTGTGGGTGCTTGGAATCAAACTCAGGTCCTTTACAAGAGCAGCCAGTTCTCTTAATCACTGAGCCTCCAGCCCCTAAATCTTTTAAGAATTCTTAAAAATTCTTTTAAGAATTTTTTTTTCATTTATTTAGTGATGGGAGTGTGCATGCCAAGGCACAGATGTGGAGATCAGAAGACAACCTGTGGAAATCTTTCTCACCTTTAACCACGTGAATCCCAGGGATGGAGTTCAGGTCACTATGTTTGGCAGCAAATGCCTTTAACCTCTGAGCCATCTTGCCAGCCCTCATGCCAAAATCTTTCATTTTTGGAGTTTACCTTATATACAAAAGGCCCCCAGTGACATGTCCTTTGCCTTCAGAATTTTGCCACATCAATTGTGAGCTCTGTGATTCACAATTCAGGAAAAAAGTGGCAGATTGAGTATTCTTGTTCAATTCAAAATGGTTGCTGCATAGTCATTTTTAACAAGACCCCAGATTTAGCTAAACACTTGCAGTAAGGTAGTGTGCATATTAAATCACGGATGCTGCTTATATTGGTTGAGGGTCAGTTCCAGAAGAAAGCTGTCACATGTAGCCCACATGGTTTCCATAGGAAGGGGACGGGAGACACTTGTCATTAGAACGAACTGTTGTGTCTTCATCTAGTTTCTTTGAATCCTCTGAAACTCAATCTAAAATCAGGTCTCTTGGGTTTTATATTATCATCTAATTGTCTAAGTGTGTATTTCTGATATTCTAGGAATTGTTGAAAGTAATTATGAAGTTGTGCCTAGCTCCAGCTGGGCCAGGAAATGCCCTCAAATGTCCCACCACAGAGCCCCTCTTACTTCCTTCCTGTTCTTTCCTGGAGATGAGGAAATGTCTTCCTGTGTGAAGTGCTCTGCTTTGTCCCTAAGCTCCATGTGCATCCAGCTCACACCTTCTTGAAGGAATGGACTGACCTTTCCTAGTAGATGGGCATGGACCTGTCTTTCGGTTCTTGCTGGTGTTATATGAAGGGAAAGAAAAGATGAGGTGACAGCGTCAGTGGAGAAACCACGGTAGAGCATAATGTCCCACTGCGGCCGGCTCCGCGAAAGAGATCTTCAGGACGTCTCCCCCAGAGTGAGAGAAAACGAAGCTCAAGGCCCAGCCACACCATCTACCATCACACCCTTCTCTACAGGCCAGTACTTAAGAAGAGCATTTCCTGCTCCCCTGAGAGTTCAGCAGCACCTTGTTGCCTCCCTGCTATCTAAGACAGCCTCAGGGCCCTGTGCAGCCTGGCTCCTTCCTCTCCAGGCTTCACCTCTTGCCAGTTGCTTGGCCTCCTCCTGTGCTTGAACCGTGCTGGACTCCCTTCGGTGTTTACGGCAGACTAGGAGTAGTTTTGTTGCCTCCAGGCCTTTGTCCATCCTGTACCCTGTTTTTGGAGCCCCTTCTACCCATTGCCTGGCCAAATCCTGTTCATAGTTCATGCCTCAGTGTAGATGTCACATTGCAGAAGCCTCCTCTGAACCCTAAGAACCACTGGTGTTCCAATTGCGCACGGAACAGACCAGCCCTTGCTTTGTGGTTCACCTATTGTCCTTTCATACCCACACGTTACGCACACTGAAGGGCTATACTGAGGAGAGGTACTCGGCTGTTTGTACTATCAAGCTGCACCTCTGCGCCAGCCCCCTGTACCCTAGGAACAGCATCAGTGCATATCTACCTCATGTCAAGAATTTGGTTGACACTAGAGGTGTTGGTACACTCAGAAAGTGGGTGTGCATGGTGCCTCCAGGCCATGAACCATCTTTCCTGTCGCATTAGGTCTTGGATTGAAACCACCATTTTGGTTTGTAGTCTGCTATTGCTAATCCCCACCCCCCCCACCCCACCCCCGCCTTTTTGGTGTTCCAGAGACCTTCTGGCGGTGAGTATGCACCCAAGCCTCTGCCCTCTGGCAAGTCCCCTCTCAGGGAAGAAGACCTGAAATGGTTGAAAGGCCTGATGGACAAAAAGCTTCTTCAGGACCCCTCAGTTTGTCAGTCATTGTGATTTTATGCCTTCTAGAAAACCAGGATTAGAAGACTTTTTTAAAACCAGATTTTAGGAGATCTGCCTTTCTATCATATGCCCCACTCTCAACAAATACCCCAAGACAGAAAGAAAAAGTCCCCATCTACATCAAAGTGGATGTATGGATTTGAACAGTCTTTTGATCATTGTGCTGCCCTTAAACTCTTGAGTATGTGATGATTCACTGAAGTTTGACCAACCTGTCAAGGCCTGTAGTCTTAAAGAAAACTGACCCTCCCGCTCCCAGCAGCTGTCTATCAGTTCCAGAGAGCTGGGGTCCCACCTCGGCTAGGGGTGGGACATCACGTCCGCCTCCCGCCTCCATGCTGGGTTTTGTCTGGCTTGAGGTTTTGTGCATGCTATCACAACTGTGATGAGCACCTGCCCTGTTGTGTCTGGAAAACACCGTTTCCTTGTAGTCATCCACTGCCTTGGCTCCTATCATCTTTCTGCCCGCTCTTCAACAATGATGTGTAAGCCTTAGGAGGAGAGTATGTGTTGTAGGTGTCTCATTTAGGACTGAGGATTACAGTCTCTTGTTTTCTGCACATTGGTCAGTTGTGGGTCTGTGTTAATTGCCGTCCACTGACAAAAGAAGCTTCTCTGATGAGAGTTGAGAGATGTGTTAATCCATAGATAAGCCTTTAGAAATCAATTTAATATCATGTCCACTTAACAGAATAACAGTGGTAGATTGTCCTCCAAGCCTACGGTCAGTGTCGTCACAGGTTCTTGGCCCTGGAACGGCTCCATCATGTGGACTAGTCACTCCCATGACATTGCATCACTGTTGCATCAGTGGGTGTGTCTTGTTGGCTTATCTGTTAAAGCTAAATCAAGATGAAAAATAATTTTTTAAAATTTAGAAGCAAATGTTAGCATATGGGGTCAGTAATGGTTGGGTGTTTGTGACCCCTCCAAAATTCGTTCTCAAACTTAGTGCCTGCTGTGTGGTATTAAGATCTGTAGCCTTTAAGAACCGATGAGCTCCTGAAGACTATGCTCTCATGCAATTGATGCTTAGCAAAAGGCCTGCAGAGACCAAGGTCAGCTCCTTTGTCCCTTCTGCCTCTTCCCTGTGAGACTGTAGTAAGCAGACCATCAGCAAACATGGGATGCCTGTGCCTTGTTATCATCGGCCTCCAGAACTGTGAGAAAATAAAACTCTGTTCTCTCAGTACGAACAACTCCCAAGGCAGTCTAGGGACCTGCCATACCCTGCCCCTGGACTGCATCTCTTACAGATTAAGAATCCCTGGACCATTGGAAGAACACAGATTAGACTCAATAGGTTTAAAAAAAATACAAGACATGAAATTGGGGTGGGGGACATAGTAAGGTGGGTAGAAGTTGGGGAGCTGGTTGAATATGATCAAAATACAGTGTATTAAATTCTCAAATCAATAAAAAAAATTTTTATTTTAAAAAAAAAAAGAATCACTAGACCAGATGGTGACATTTCTAGTGTTGGTCTTTGAGACCAGCTAGTTGTTAACCCTCCCGAGGCAGCTTGTCACAGCAGAGGATGAGTGCACCGATACGATTTCTGTGGTCACCGTCCTCATTGAGCCGTCAGCACGCCACACATGCCAGTGTGCCATGGCCTTTGATTTTCATCTCATGGCAGAGAAGAAAGGCAGAGAGGGTGACTAGCACCAAAGCCAGCCATGGTACCAGGCAGGAATGTGGTCATTGAACCCCAAGCCTCGGTTTCTATATGGGGATATCAGGAGGACAGGAGGATTCTGGGGAAAGTTAGGAAAAGAACTGGGAGTCAAACACAGAAGTTTTGCAAGGGGATTTAAAGGAGTGCTCAGGAGAGCTCAACTTGAGATGAACGGAAGGTTTAGAAAGCCTTTATAAGGTCTTCCTAAATGATGCTGACAGCTGAGAGTGGCGTGCCCCTGAGAGTCTATGATTATCTCGAAGGAGCGATCTTTATGGGAGCCTTATTAAGCACCAAGTATGTCAGTGGGAGGGAGGAAAGGAGGGAGGGAGCAGCAGCATGCTCCCAGCTCTGGAGGGCAAGTGAGGCAGCTCCCCAGCTTGCAAAGAGCTTTGCAGGCCTTTTTCCCCTTTTCTGCAACAGACCCAGGAGGTACCTGAAAAACCTCCCTGCTTGAATTGCAGAGTACTGCGGGCGAATCGAGAGGAGTGGGCTGCCATCTAAAAAGTACCCTTGGATGGCCTGGAGTATGTCCCTCTGCAGCCAAGGTGATGTCATAATCTGCATTCACCTCACCCCAAACCCTAAGACCTGTGGTTCCCTGGGCTGATAGTCTCCTCAACAAAGAGTGCACATTCCGGCCCCCATGAGATCTGCCCCCTCCCGTGTGCTCACCAGGTGCAGAAAATTCCAGCAGCCCTACCAAAAGTTGGAGGTATGCCTAGTGGCGTGAAATTTTATCCTACATGTGTGTCAGTAAAGAACGCATAAATGGAACAGACCAAAGAAAGTCCAGGAAAGAGAAACCTTCAGGGAACATTTAGTTTGGCTTTACTTTTCACCTAGGGAAATAATGTGACCCCTCCTTGTTACTAGATTTTGAGAAAGAACAGATGACGAGGCGTAGTAGGGTCGTGTTCGGAGTGCTTCCTGTGCATTCTCTGAGATGAGCACCACGGTATGGCCCGGAATCCACATTATGCACAAAAGCCCTGGATAGAGTCAGGCCAGCACCCAGCGCCAGCACTATATATTTTGGGCATATCACGGTTCGTTTCTTATGCAGCTGTTACAAATTACCATGGGATTTGTAGTTTAAAACAACACAACTGTGTTTTCTCACAGTTCTGTTGGTCAGAGTCTGGTATAGCACTCACCAGCCTAAATTAAGGCATCAGCTGACTGCGTTCCTTTCTGGGTCCTGTAGAGGGAGAACGCCTCTGTTGGCAGGATTCAATCCTTTGCCCCTGAATTCAGAACTCCCTTTTTTCTTCCTGGCTGCAGATTGAGGGAGGGCTATTCCTGCTTCTAGAGGCAACTGCTTCGTGCCTGGGCTCCAGTTACATCCTTCTCTCTCTCATACACACAGCCAGGAAAGTTTCCTGCTTTTAAGGATTCATGTGATTAGGCTGGGCCCACCTGGATCATCCAGGATAATCTCCACGTCTCATAACCTTAATGACATAAAAGTCCCTATTACCATGCAAGGTTCCAGGGATTAGGGTACAGACATCTTTGGGAATCCATTAGTCCACTCTATCACAGTGTCCTAGAGAAATCAGCTTGACTGCTTAGTGAGAAGAACATGGTCCTCACTTTTGGGTGGAGTATGATGTGTATGTAACTTCTGGCACATTGGTAAATACCTGGTGTCAGCTGTGGAAATTGTTCTCTGTATAAACCTGTTTTGCAGTTGAGACTGAGAGAAATGTAATCAACTGCCTAAAGGACAAGATACAGAAAAGACTGTGTTACATTCATCCCTGTGATGTTCCTGCACCTACAGGGTACTGGTCCAGACTTGAGGCTCAGGAAATATATGTTGATTGGATGAACAGGAACCAGAAAGAGTAAGTGACTTGTGTAAGTGCCACAGAGACTGAGATGTCAGAAGCAGAGGAGGGGCTCTAAGCCTCAAGCTTCTCCATTTTTCCCCTGGGAACCTGAGGCTTAATGGGAAAGGAACTGCCTAGGTGATGGGCAATGGCAGAGGGCCAGCATGTAATCTGTGTCTCTCTGGTTTGTACATCTTCTTTTGAAGCAGGCTCTATCCTCCTTGTAGAGGTCTCTAGACCCTGTGGCATAAGCCAAACCAGAGGCCCACTCCAGTGGGAGTGAGGCATTGCCTCTGGAGCAACTGTACAAAGAGGAACTAGCATGAGAGGAGAGAGAAAGAGAGAGAGAGAGAGGCGCAGAGGTGCCACCCTTTCTCACTGAAGGTGGTCTCTCTGTCTATGACCTGTCCTCAGGCTTCCTTGGTCTCTGAGGTGGCTTCCACACAGGACAGCAGCCAGATGCCTGCTGCCATTCACGCCTACATTAACCTTCCTCTGCTCTGACAGAAGACCACACAGCACAGTCAGGAGACTTGGGTTTTAGTTGCCTGTTTATACCTACAGCTTTACTGGACTTTATGGGATCAATTTGTGCCTCAAAATGCAGTTTCCCCATCTGTAACTCACCTGCGCACCTTCAGAATTCCAAGTGATGATTCTGGATTTCAGTCACTTTGAGGGGCATAACTGGAGAACATTCCTCTCAGCCTTAGGAACGGAACTACACTGCTATCCCAAGGGTTCTCTGGCTCCACTGAGGCTGAATAGTCTGACGGTCTGTGAGATCTTTCTGGGCAGCTGGCCATGCCTCACCCACCCCAGTGGGAGCCAGCTAAAGCGGAGCGGGACAGTGCCCAGCATCTCTTGCCCCTGATGCAGTGCCAGGCCGCCCCTGACACGAGTCTCACGACAGGCTGCCCTGATTCTGCAGAGCGGGGTGTGACATTTAAGCTAGGGCACCGGAAGTGTGTTTGGTGAGGGTTGAACAAAACCCAGAATATATGACTAGGACCTAGAAAGGAGCTAATGTGTGTCGCTGCTGTGCACAGCGCTGGGCTCGGCACTGCTGTTCTCTTAGTTTGACTTACACTGATTCCTCCAGGCACCCATGATCTGCCAGTTTCGCAGGTGAGAAAGAGCAAGCTGGGAGGTGAAGACTGGCAGTCAGTCGTTCTAGTAGACATCTAGTAGAATAAAGCAGTGGTCGAATACTGTTCATCCCATTCATCAGGAGGGCAGAGGGTGTTTGGTGTCTGCTCTGTGTGCTGTCCTGGACCCTGGGTATGTAGCTCCCTTAGGAGCCAGTGGCAAGCCAGGGAGGAACCATCGTGGCCTAATAATTGGGCAAATGATGCTGGGAACTGGGAACAGGGTTGTGGCAGTAGGCTACTAGGAATTACCAGAGTTCAACAGTATTTTGTAGTTTGAGTCAGTGAGATCTGTTTATGAGCAGATAGCACTCTGCTGATGCGGCAGCAGTGCTGGGAAGAAACACTGCTTGTAAGAGTTTGCTACGTTCCACGGTGCTCGGTTCCCACCACGGCTCATTTCAAACCACCTATTGGACAATGAACAGCACACACTTAGCTTTCATGAGCCAGTTGGAGCCAGTCCAGCCCAGCACTGAATGAGGCTGTGGCAGGAGAGGAAGCAAAGACTGAAGAAAATTATCAGGTCTTTGGGATGGATGATGAGCCATGCACTGAGATGGCGAAAAAGAAGATAGGACGGTAGTGGGAGTGGTTCTGGTCTGCTGTGGCCATTTGTAGGCGCCTAGGGATCTACTTCATAAGCTCTGTATACTTGCATATTTGATGCCACTTAAATGTTATTTCTTTCAGTAACAGAGAGCTTAGTAGTTTTTCTCCATTTATAGACCAATAAACTGAAAAAGAACTAAGAAATTTAACCAAGATCAACAGCTGTAAGTGGCAGAGATGAGCTTGAACTTGGTCTTGACTCTTCCCCACACTGACCCTCGGAAATCATCTCGTCCTCAGTTCTGTGCCTCATTTTAGGTGTTTGAAAGCAAGTCTTTAGGAAGTTTTGAGGCCATCTTCAGACCAGAGCAGAAACGATGGTACAGCGACCCAAAGGCCTTAGCCCACCCTTGGATGTTCATTGGTTTGCGGGGAAGAGAGGGAAGTGAGAGGAAATGTTTCATTTTGTTTTATTGGCCTATGATACTTAAAAAAGGAAATGTAAAATTGCCTCAGACAAGTATGCATCGCTGCCACCACTGTGGCTCCTCAGTTCCCACCGTCTCACCACCTGCCCGCTTGACACATGTTTCTTGCTTGGCCTGGGAGGCATTACAGTGTCCCTTGCTCTAAAGGAGCTAAGGGTTAGTGACCCATGAGGCCTCTTCTTGGCTTGGTCCTTGTAGTACCTCCGGGCGTAATTACACGCTGGTTTCTACGAAGCCTGTCTCGGACCTGAGCCTGCAACTAGGTCATATAGGGTAGGGTTAGTGGGAGAACTGGGGGAGTGGGACGTCGGAGGATTCATTGCCGCGTTCAGCTGCCCTTTCCTGATCAATACCAACTACCAAAGACATCTTAAACGTCAGTGGTAATAACTGTGGCCTTTCTGACCCAGAGACGCTGAAACCATCCCACCTGTTTTCCTGGCGGTGTTATTATTATTTGCTAACATAGTGAGGCTGGAAGGCATTGTTCTTCTGTTGGCAGCCTTTTGGTTTTCTTTCTGGTAAAGTAATTGAACGGCCCACTTCAGCAGCACCAGGCGTGGCTGGTGTTGAGTGAATGTTGCTGTCAAGTAGTCTGAGAGGCATGCACAGCCCACCTCGGATCGAGAGGCCTCTCTCTATTCACTGCTGGGACAGTGCATAGCTCCTTTACCTAAAGCAACAGCGCAGGACTGACAAGAGGGTCTCTCCCTAGAGGTGGCAAGACCAGGAGGCCAAGGCCAATGGTACTTTCTGGAGCCAAAGAGAAAAGCCATCCTGCTTCATTGGACGAATCATAGGTTCCAGGTGAAGCCAAAGAGGAAGGTGTCCCCAGGTGGAGTCAGGGCCATACCCAGGATGGACTAGGATAGGCAGAGACATCTAGGGGCAGCAGGTCTGCCAGGCATTACCACATGGGGATTCCCATAGTGAAAGAGGCTTTAACCTCTGTCTATCTGTGTCTTTGGATTATGCATGTTAAATTCTATAAGAACAAAGAGAAAAATAGGGAGATTAACTGAAAATTGATGACCCTGGGGTGCGGTGACTTGCCCTTCCCAAGTGACCCCCTAACCGCTGACTTAAGCCTGTGGGATTAGCAGAGCACAGGATAGTCAGAAAACCTAGTTCCAAGTCCCAGTTCTGCTAACTAGTTTACATCTTGCTGTGGGCAATCTTCTTGTCTTTCTATCTCACTTCCTTCAGGTCTGTGAAAATGTCGCTTTTTTATGTCATTTCAGAAAACACGATGTCAATTAACACCCCTTGCCTTGCATTATATATCTTTACACTGCCTAGTGCGAAAACACACGCATTGCGCTTGCTCCTTGGCAGTCTTATACCATGGACTCTGTAAGAGTAGAGATTGTTTGTTGCTTGATCCTGACACAGTAGGAGCTCAATAAGTCTTTGGTGATTAAATTAACTTTCTCTTTATTACTGATACTTAATGAACTTTTGTAATGTAGGATAAATAAAAAGGAAGATTCAGACGGTGGAGGCAAAGGCCAAGTGGATCTTGAGATAGACGCCAGCCTGGTCTGCATAGCAAGTTCCAGGCCAGCTGGGACTACAAGGAGACCCTGTCTCAAAAAAACAAAACAAAAAAGAAGATGGAGGCAGGATTGTAGGAGGAATACCTGCTTTGTTAGAAGACCCCACTGTTTCTTTACCTATGGTTAGGGGCCAGCAGCTGTAGGAATTGGATCCCTACTAACCACTACGCACTGTTCTAGGGCAGATGGAGGGGTGGAATTTAACCTTAACAATGGCACAGCGAAATAAGTCATTGTACCTCCATTTTACCAATTTAAAAACAAACAACTTTGTGGCCCAGAAACTCTGCTTTATCTAATTCCAGAGTGCCCAAAGCCATGGCTGGCAGACAGTAAGTGCCCTGTGAGTATCTAGAGTTCAAGAAAGCCAGGTTCTTCCCACTCTTAGAGCTGCCTCATGGCAGGGGAGGCACGTGTACCAGGGCGACTGGCATTCACCACCTGGAGCGGCCCACCCCAACTATAAAAGTTTCTTGGGCATCTGTTTCCCTTCCCCTTTTAAAACATAATGTGCCTTTGTGCATTTTCCTTATATACTAAAAGAAAATCCTCTTGTTTTACCATAAAAGTGATGTGACTATTTAGCCACTTAGAGTACATAACAACAACAAAACAACACAAGAAAACAAAAAATTTCAGTTACAGCTGCTGCCTTGTGTTTACCTCTTGGAAGGCTTGGATCTGCTGTGAGTTTTGTATAAGCATACCCAGTGTGCAAAGGCCATAGCAGGCTGGTATGAGGCCTGGTTTCTTCCATTCCCCACAGTGGGATCGCATGCATTTGTCTCCTGTGCAAACATGGTTTGTCTGGAGGAAGCATGACATTCTCTTCTGAGCTTGACCATCTGTTGTTTCAGACCTGGATGATGGCTCCACCTGGACAAATGGAGCCTTCAGCAAACAGTGCCTGGCCTGGGCCTGTGATAAGGGGTTACCTCTTGGGCAGGTTTTATAGCATGGCTCTTCATCCTCAATCAGAGACGGGCTGGAAAGAAGCACAGAGAGTAGGAAATATATCTTAAAGCTGTTGCAATAACTTTTATGATTTGCTTTATATTGCCAGGGACCTGGTGTGGTATGTGAAATGGACCCCCGAGACTCAGTCTACACCATGTGATGCCATATAGCTAAGGGACTGTCTGGGTTAGTTGCTTCAGTGCTGAGTTTCCAAGCATCTTCTCTGTCATGGAGTGTGGGCTCTGACAATTCAACTGACTCTTAGATGACCCTCTGCGCTTTCACCTCTTCTGGGAGCCCAGCCCATGCAAGTTCAGAGTTACGCAGTGGTGTCAAACTAGAAGGACTCAGCAGCCCTAGCATTCCCCACATGGGAAACTGAGGCCCAGAGACTGCAAGGGAAGCCCCACACCACTGTATTGGCTACCCGTCTGTCTGTCACCAGCTGAAGCCCTGCTGGATTTTTCTTACCTGCTTGTTCCCCACCCCATGGCTGTATTAGACTAGGGCGCAAAGACCCAGGGAAAGGTGAGGAGAATGAGCGTGTTCTTGTGCAAAAACTGACACACCATCACCTGGGCAGCTGGATTGCTCTTCGTGAAAATGTCAACTAGTCTCAATCTAGACCCATCCCAGCCTCCTCTGCAAGCAGGCAGGGCCCTTGGCTGGCAGTATACCTCCCAGCTCTGAAATCTATTTTGGGAAGTGGGTTCGTAGGAAATCTCATTCAAGGGACGGACCCCCTTTGTTCAAATCTCTGTCTAAATGATTTCCAAAACATCACTCTTCTGCCCATACTCTCCTGACTTCTTCCCCGGGCACCTGTCTTGGTTATTTGCTGTGATAAAACACTGACCAAAACCAACTTGGAAGAGGAAACGGTTTATTTCATCTTATGTCTTCCAGATCACCGTCCGTCACTGAGGGAAGGCAGGGAGGAACCTGGGGCAGAAACCGTGGTGGCCTGCTGCTTCCTGGCTTCTTCCTCTGGCCTGTGTTCAGCTTGTTTTCTTCTACCACCCAGGACCACCTGTCCAGGGTTGGCACCACCTACAGTGGGCTGGGCCCTTTCGTGTCACTCACAATCAAGAAAATGCCCCACAGACATGCCCACAGGCCTGTGTGATAGAGGCTATCCTCCAACTGATGCTCGCTCTTCCCAGGCGTAGCACGCCAACCATGAGAATACCTTTTCTGGTTTTTCTTTCTTAAATTATTGTCCCTGAGTGCCAGGCAAAGATCTGTTTTGTTCTCCACTTCTAGGAGAACACCTGTGTGAGTGGACTGGAGAAATGGTGGGACATAAGGGAGCAACAAGGAGGGACTTGGAGCACCGGGAAGGTGGAGGAACTAGATCAGGGAAAAGAGTGGGCACCTCTTTCTGAGCCATGAAAAGACACTTTAATATAGTCTGCCTGAGCAGAGCTGCTTTCAGGGCTTATCTGTGAGTCAAAAGTTGCCAAGCTTGGTACTAGGCACTGACTCCTCAATTCAAGGGGAACTACACTCCTTTTAGCCTCTTGTCATCCCTGTACTGTGACATGGGGCTTAGGGAGGAGGGAGCAGGGTCTAGGCAGAGGTGTATCGCATCACAGCGCCATCCCTGTGGCTGTCTACTAACCCTTCCCCAGTGGTTGTCAGATCAGAGAGGAGGAAAATGTGGAGACTGAAGAGTCCCCCCACCCCCAGACCATCTGGTTCACTCTTGTCTGTTGGGTGAGTAGGAACCAGTGCTCAGAGTAAAGATCCTGCCCAAGAGCACGCAGCAAGGAATTGACACACACAGCTTTAAAGCTTTTCTTTCTTTGCTATTGCTAAGCTTTTTTTTTTTTTTTTAAACTATGCAGCCCTGACTGGCCTGGAATTAGAACTTGCAGTGTAGACCAGGCTAGCCTCAAACTCACAGAGACCCACCTACCTTTGCCTTCTGAGTGAGCTGCCACATCCAGCTTAATTTCTAATCTTTTTCTTTTTTTTTTTAATGTTCCCTTTTCCAATATTCTCCCTCCACCACTACCACCCACTCCACAAAAAAGAAAAATACCCCCAAGCTTGGCAAAGGCCTCCTAATGTTTGTGCTAACATGATTAACCCTCCAAAGCCCTGTAGCTCTGGGGTAGCAGCTGGAGAAATTCGTGGGTCTTCAGAATATGCTCAGTGAGACAAAATGGTGTTTCTGGCTAGATGGCTATGGTGAGTCAGGTACATTCCTTAGAATCCTGGTACTGTTAGCTTTGAGCGTGTTGTATACCCACCCCCCAAAGTTGTGAGGCCAAGTGGAAAAT
Organism: Eospalax fontanierii; assembly: GCA_035773235.1. Lineage (NCBI taxonomy): Eukaryota > Metazoa > Chordata > Mammalia > Rodentia > Spalacidae > Eospalax > Eospalax fontanierii. Next base: position 15,311,727 of record CM069552.1, read on the forward strand.
GTCATTACACATGTGAGGCACAGTGTACATTAGCACAGCGTTAAAGGCTCTGAGAAGTTCTGCAGTTACGAACTGTCCATGCAGCTCTTTTTGTATAATTACAAGTTTCCTTTACTGGTTTAACCTCAGTACTCTGTTTGCATGAAAAGCTTTTGGCTTCTCACCGAGCTAGTCTTCATCTAGCCATAGGCCAGCCAGACTACACACACAAGGGAGGTCCTAGTATTTACTTTTGAGTGTATACAGTCCTGCTGGTTCTTTATTTCAATAGGAAACTACACTTATAGAAAAAATGATATCCAGCTTCTGGTGGGGGCAAAGTGCCCTCCAAACAGATTTTTTGCTTCTTGTAATGGAAAGGACATGGGAAAGATAGCTCTGTGAAGACATCTCCTTCTTTTATAGCCTCTGATCTGTTTTTGTTGTCCTAAGAAAGCCCACAGGCTCTTTCCATTTCATGAGTACAACAAAACACAGCCTCTGCACAAACAGCTTTCAAGACTTTCCAGAAAGAACTCATCATTAGGAAATGGCTTCAGTGACGCCCCTGTGGCTAAGGAGGATTTGCATCCAGTTGTCACTAGGGAACATGGCTTAATCTAGCTTGGCCTGTTTCCCCACCTGTGTAAAATAGAACATGCATAAATGTGCATAGTACCTGCCTGACCTGCTGAGGCCCACACTTAGCATGTAGAAGGGTGTCCAGTGCAGAGTCAATACTTTTGAACACTTGAAGATATGGGCAACATCTTGTAAATGTGTGTTTGTTTTAGGTGGTATTTTTTGTTGTGATAGGGTCTCATGTAGCCCAGGCTGACTTCAAGTCCACTAGGTAGCTGAGGATGGCCTTGAACTCTTAATTCTCCTGCCTCTGCTTCCCAAGTGGGATTGCAGGCATAAACAACCAGGCCCAACGAGCACCTTGGTTTTGATCACTCTTGTGCCCTAGCATTGTCTGGTGTGTATTAGATGCTTAGTAAAGACAGTGAGTGAATGGGTAAGAGCAATGGAGGATTTTCCCTGTCTAGAGAGCAAGACACGCTTCTGAGTCAGATGCAGCTGCCCTCTACAGGGAAGGAAGCCTTCTGCTTCCTCCTCCCTATCGTCTCTGTGTGTTAATGAGAAGCCAGCACCCCCATGTGCGTCAGCATGTGGAACTCAGAAGCAGAGCGTGAGGTGATTTCCTGGAAGGTGACAGTGTAGTCAGAACGCTTTGGGTCTCGAGGTTCCACATGGTGTGGATTTCTATTCCTGGGTACTGCATGTAGATCTGGGTCTCCCTAGCCAGAGTGTTGCCAGCCTAAGGAGTGCTGCAGGGAAGATGCTGCCTTCAGAGAGAGGGGCAGTAGTCCTGGCTGTCTGAGGAGGAGCAGCCCCTCTGGCCACCGGGACACCCTTGGCCCCCAAAGGCCCTGCATTCTTGTTTCTGTGGATTGGTACCACAGAATGTCATGTGAACCTTTAGCCTTTCTGGTGTTGATTTTACCCTATCTTGAGGAAACATAACCAAGGCACCAGACCAAAATAAGCAGCCCAAGCACTGAGCTGACCAGCAATGCTGGGAAGTGTGATTTGCTTTGCCCTGGGCCTCACTTTGCCTTCTGTAACCGAAGCTCTGCAGAGCTGAGAGGCTGACTCTGCTCCATTCCATGGTGGTGTGTTCACCCAAACACTTTGTTTGTACTCCAGAAAGAGCCAAAGGTGGAACTCTTAAAGACTGTGAGTAGCCCTGGGTGCCTAGCCCTCCTGGCCTGGATGGAGATGAGAGGTGACCTCTACTCTGAGGAGCGTCTTTCTCTCACTACTCCTGGCTGGAAAAATACAATAGCAAGTGGTCTGGGGATGGAGGGGCAAAGGCCTGAACTACCAGCCAGGATCATGACCTGGGTCCTCCAGCCCAGAATATCGTAAGGCTGGGAACATTCACGGCTGAAGGGCAAGCCGTATCAGCCTGATCTCTGGAGAGCAGGCAGACAGAAATGCTGTCTTTCGGGAAGTGCAGCTGGAAAATGGTTAGCTGTGATTCACCAGGCCTCCCTTCCTCGGGCTCTCGAAGGCAGGGTGAGGATTGCTCCTTGACAGTCTGGATCAACTCAAAGTCGACCCAGCCTATCTGTTCTGCAGCATTCATTTCCCCAGACCCTGGAGAGTTTGCTTCTCCATCCAGACATACTCTGTGGGACATAGCAGTTCTTAGGGGCGTGGTTCAGAATAGGGCCGTCTCCCCATTGCCTCAAACTTCCTGTTCCAGGAACCACAGTGAGTATGCTAAGGACCATGTCTACCCCATCATGCCTCTGAGAGAATATATTCTAGCCCTAGGAATTGAGGAAACCAGTTCACCTATCTCCCCGGTCATCTCTCTGAATAGGAGAACCAGTTTTATGAGGGGTGGACGGTGTGTCCATCAGCAGTTGTGTGCCCCAGGCCAGTTACTGATCAGCTACCAGCCTCCTGTGAAAGTATGGTTTGTGTCTCTCACCCCATACTTCCTTGTGTGTTTAAATATGGTGCTGGACACATGGCTTCTGCAGAAGATACTCACTCTTGACTAGGCACAGAGTGCAAATTGGGAGGGAGGGAGGTGTATAAAGTCCATGCCCCCTTGAGGGTTGGTGGTCGAGACAAGCTATTTTTTCAGTATTTGGCTCCCGCAAGGAGTTCTAGGACTTTATTCTGACAAGGAAATGAATGCCCACAGAGACCACAGGACATAGAGAGAGTTACAGGAACTGGCAGGCCAGCTCGACATGAGTAGGTCAGGTGAGTGGCTCCGGATCCACTGACGTCACCTCAGCCTTGCTGCCTTTCCTCCTTCGTTCCTGGAAACTAGCGATGTACTTTCTTCTCCCACACCCTCCTAACACACAGTCATTTGAATGTGACTACCTAGTAAGACCCTCTACCTTCCCTGGACCATCTATCCTACTATACAACCTGAAGCCTCTGCCTCTTTCTCTCACAGTATCATCCAGCTCCAGCCTAAGGGCCAAGAGAGTCACCCTGACTTGTAGCTAGCCCTTGGCCTGCTGGACTAAGATATTTATGACTGGTTGTAGCAAGAGATCTTTTTTATTTATTTGACTAGTATCTCATGGCTCTGTAAAACAGGAAGGGAGGAAGCTGGTAAGATGGGCATTTTATGTTTATAACTGGTCTTTATCATTTGAAATCATCTTTGGGGATCAAGGATCCTCTGTTTTCACATGAGATGGTGACTCTTGAGTTTCAGCCTCCTTTGTCACCAGTCCAAAGGCAAGGCCTTTGTCAGCCCAGACCTCCCTGGCATTCAGGTTATCACACCTGAATTTAGTTCTCACCTAAAGAAGAAAGACCCTTCTCCCATTATCGGTTCCCAGGTCCTTCCTGACACTGAGGAATGGTTGACCTTGGCTGAAAAATCCACATTGTGCTACTTTAGGGAGAAATAATGAGTGATGTAATTCTGACTGTTGTTTGAATTACAGCGTTGAACCCCAGGTGTGACTTTCAACGTAGGATTTTCAAAGTAGTATGTAAGTTAAATTATATATTATTTATTCCCCTTGTATAAAACACACACATGGAAATATTTAGATGAAGTCTGTGTATTCAAGCATATTGGAATAAGAAAATGTGGAAGTGACCTTCTTGGAACTTAAGAAATCTCCCAGTGTGACTTCATAGATCTGAATGACACTGTTCCAAGCCAGCCCAGCCACGTTGTTAGCCCAAGTTAGAGAGCTAAAGTATAGTCTCTTTGGTCAACCTGCAGACAAACCACTCCCAGAGTACTGTTCGACTCTGCTGTCTTTTGTCTTTCCTGCAGTGACCTTTCTAAACTTGTCTGTGACTCCCCAGAATTAATTGGTCTCATGGCTTTATAGTGACATCAACAACCTTGTTCTCGAACTAAGTGGTCCTCTGTAATCACCAAATACCTTAGGGCTTTGAATGACTTTGACAGTATCAAGAAGTCAGATTCACCAATAAAGAATAAAATCTCTTCAGATTCTGAATACACCCCAGCAATGCAGTCAGATTCTCTACCAATGGCATTGTTGCCAAGTGTGTAGGATTGTGCATCTGAATCCAGTCCCAACACTTACTGCTCTGTGAACTGGGAAATTCTTATTCAATTTGCCAGTACCTCAGTTACCTCATCTATAATAAGGGAGTGATAATAGGACCTGGTTCATTAAATTCTTGTCAAGAGTATATGGACTTCTATATAGAAAATATTCAGCACATAATAGACACTCAAAAACTATTTGTTATCGTGATTTTATTTTTAGGTCAGTCTTTCTCATAGATGTTATCAACCAGTGCAAATCAATATGGTACAAAGAATAAGGATCAAAGAGTTGAGGAATGAAGGTAGGTTAGTAAAGTTTTTCAGACATTCAACAAGTGTTCATGAAGCACCTAGCATGCGCCATTGGTGGATATGCACACAGGGGTGAACAGATCAGGTATATGCCTACCTTAATTAGCTGTTCCCTCTTGTATGGGAAATGTGCGGAGTGTTACACATGGTGCCCTGCTTCAGAGAAAGGAGAAACCATGCATTCTGGGTGCCACACTGCTGCTCCAACCAGAAGAACACAACCATCTCCCTGGAAATCAATCTGTTTAAATTTAACTGCAGGGGAGAAACACAGCCGTTCCATTTCCAAACTGGAATTCTCCCCCATGTGTTTTTGGGAAGCACAGATGCCTTGGCGTTTTCCCTCTAACAATAACAGAGATTGTTCACAATTATGAATGGTTTTGGTTGACTTCAGCTCCAACAAAAACCATGAATCATTTCATAACTTCTGAAATCACAAAGAAATAAAAGCACTCTGACTCTGGGGGGTGGGTGGGGGAGGGACACGTTATGAAGCACAAAGTCATCTAAATTAAAATGTGAATCCTTTTTTGTTTATTTAGAAGCTGCACATTGTAAGGCCTGCTGGCAGTGGAATATAGGATCAAGTTAGTGTCTAGGTACCCGGGACCCCTTGTACGATCTCCTCTGTGGAATCCATAACATATCCACAGTATAACCTCATCTTCCCACCTCTCTCCCAATGTTGAGCCAAAAGCATTATTTCATGCGTGTTCCAACCTTTTATGGAAGCAAGGTGAAAGGTCATGCATGGTCTGAGGCACGTGTGACAGACAAGAGATCTCCATCATGGATCCCGTCATAGATTGCCCACATGCACCCCCTTTTGTGAGATCACTTTTTCCAGCACACTGTTGTGCCCTCCTAACATCAGGCCACAAAATGAAGTTTTCAAAAAAGAAGATTGAGAGGCAGATCCCCGCCCCAACCCCGCCCCAGCCTGCAAGACACCAGCTAGGACTTGGATTTAAGCAAGACCTAGATACAGGTTGGGAGCTCCTTCCTTCCCTCTTAATCTGGAAAATAGAAAAGCACATCCTGCCCTGAAGACCAGAGAAACACACATGGCCACAGGCCCAACTGGCTGCGAACACTTGAAGCTGAGACCCGATTGGGGCGTGGAAAGCAGTCATGGCAAGTGCTTTGGGCCCAAGCCTTGCTTTCCCATCCCGTGGGTATTCTTTTTTCATGTTAATAGCATCAACATAGCTATTAAAAATGGCTAAAAACCTCTTGTTTGGGGAGCAGTGGTTTCTCCAGGTCCAACGCTACGCCTAAGCTGCTTCCACTCTGGATAGGACAGACGGGCGGCAGTAGTCTCAGCATAGCATGTCCTTCCTCTGTCCAGTTCTTAAGTGATGTTTTTGTTATACAATAAGTATTTATTTATTATAGATAATGTAGATATACAGACCTTACAATGAAAAGGACTAAATATAACCTGTGTCTTAGCTTTCTGTTATTATAACAGAATACCTAAGAGAATCCAAAAGAGAAAAGTTCATTTGGGTTCACAGTTTTGGAGATTTCAGTCTCTGGTCAACCCCCAGGATGGTGGGCTTGTCGTGAGGTGGTGCATCATGGCCAGAGCACATGATAGAAGATGTTTACCTCACAGCTAGTAATGAAAAACAGAAAAAGGAAGGGGATGAGATCCCACTGTCCCTTCAAGGTCCCACATGCCCCAGCGACTAGACCTCACACCCATCCCTCCTTTTAAAGGTTCCATTTCTGCCCAGTAGTACTATAAGCCAGGCACTAAACCTTTAACAAAACATGGGCTTTTCAGGGGCATTCCAGCAACTTGTCTTCCGAGTACTTAAAGGAAACCATTTTAACTTGTGGTATATATGATATTTCCTGGATCCTTTTAGTGTATGGGTACATGTTTTTAAGCAAAACTAGTATTAAATGAAACATATGATTTTGTTATCTGTTTTTATATTCAGTATGTGCATGTGCATGAACATTTCCCCACACCAGCACATGCAATTGCATACCACTTTGTAGGCCCTGCAGACATGGGTGTGTGTCCTTTGAAAGGTCATTCCTTGTGTTTCTCTCTTCCCCAAGAGACTGACAAGAGGAAGTAAGTAAACGAGACCATTACCTCTCGGGCTCACAGTGGTCGACAGTGCTCAGACAGTGCAGAATTCTGAGCTAGCCCATCTCAGATACGAAGCCTGAGACCTCTTCTGCCTTGATCTCTGGTTAGGGATTCATCAGTTCTGTCAACCTGTACATTACCGAAGCAGTCCCCAGTTCTGTAAAACATACATTAGCACTGTGGAAACCGGGTAATTGCCTTGTTGTCACTCAGAAGTACCAAGTAGGCGGTCTCAGTAGGGAACTCCTTTTAAGATACATTTTAGTAAAAAGCAGCCATAGCTGAGTGTGGTAACACACATCCGTAATCTAGCACTCAAGGAGTCAGAGGCAAGAGGATTGTGAGTTTAAAGGCTAGCCTGGGCTATAGAGTAAGACCTTATCTCAAAAAAAAAAAAAAAAAGAAGAAAAGAAAGAAAGAAAAAAAGCATCCAAGTCAATGGTCCCTTGTCCAGCCTCATATTTGTTAATGACTAAAATCTCTGTCTCATGCAAGCTTTGTCCCAGCCTGACGGTCAGGAAGACTAGGAGGCACTCAGGGCTGGGAATGTCTGTTCTTTCTAGAAATCTACCTCCCGAGGTGCTCCGGGATCACATTCTTCAGGCCGAATGAAAATTGTTTCAGTGATGAGATAATGGTTGGATGTTTAGTATTCTGCATTTTCAGTAGCTTGGCAGACATGGTAATCATTGCATGGTAACCCAGATACTGGTTCCTTATAATACCTTCATTAATTACTGCTGAAGGATTCCCAGGGGTCTTATTCCCAATCCCCTATGGGATTGCCATTTATTCCTTCAATGGTAAGTAGTATAAGAAGATCTGGGGATTCTTAAACCTTCTGGATCCCCTCAGAACCCTTTTAGGGTTATGTGTGTCCCAGATTAAGGACCCTGTTTTGAGTGTTTACTTACAAAGAAAACAATTTTATTAAGAAGCAGCATCCCTAATACCTCCCTATATCCTTCAAAGACTTAATTAAAAAGCCTTGTTGGGTAAGGTGGCACATGCCTGTAATCCCAGCTTTTGCCAGCTGAGGCAAGAAAATGGATTTGAGGCCACTCTGGTCTACACTTGTGAAGACCCTGTCTCAAAAAGCAAGTAAACAAGCAATAAAACCAGGTTGTACACAACAAACCCTAGTGTAGAGAGCTGGGTAGAGGCTGTGGCAATACCCTGTGGTGAAGGAGGGGGTGGTGGTGGATCTCAGCAGCTGTCCTTAAGCCATGCAAAAAGGAGTCTTGAGTCCACAAGATTCGTATTGGTCAAAATTCTGAGTCGTAAGAATCACTTGCACCTGCCTCTGGGGCCTCCTGCAGATGAAGAGTGGGAGGTGAAGAAAGTAGGAGGCTTCGACACCTACTCTGCATACCCAGGGTGGGCGGAGCCTAGCTAGCCCTGATTTAATTTGATCTAAGTAATTAGAACATTTCCTCCAGTGCTTTGGCAGCCCTGAGGGAAGTGGCCTCTCACCTTTGTCAGCGCAGGTCCCAGATAGGTGGGAACCAAGGTGGGTCAGGGTTCTCTAGAAGAATACTCCTTCCTAGAGGCAGCTGTCCAGGCTCTGCTTGTTGCTTTGTGGTGTGGGGACAGAATGTGGGGACCAAGCAATCCCGCCTGCAGCTGTGGTCCAAGGAAGCCATGCTGGACTCTTCTGCAGAGCCTATGGTGGGTGCTCTGCTCCTATGAACTGCTGCTTGGGGTGGGATGGCAGGAGCCTGAGTTTCAGTTCCCGCCGCAGTCCAGGGCAGGCCATCATGAGTGAGCAGCAGGGCTCGGAGTAAAGGGTCTCCCTCCCTTTTCTTCCCCCTCCCCTTCTGCCTGTCCATTTCCCTCTCTCCTATTCTCTACCCTGCTCCTTTCTTGCATGCACGCTTTTTTGTTTGTTAGTTTTCAAAAGGGGCTTTTAGATAGCCCAGGCTGGCCTCAGACTTGGACTCCTTCTCCTTCAGGCTCCTGAATTGTTGGTATTACAAACGTGTGCCACTGTGCCAGGCTAGAGCTTACTTCTCAAGACCTTTTCCTCAGCCTCGGGTGCTCTCTGCCAGTCCTTCTGAACAGGATGGGGAGACAGCCTCAGTCAAGTACTAGAATGCTTTGTAAGTACTTTGTAAGTCTTGCTAGTCTTTTTAAAGAAAGCCTTTTGTCATATGGCTTGCATTTCCATGGATGTGCTTTTGTGTTTCTCCTATTTAAAATATGTGTTACTGATTTTCCATTTAAGACAGAAATACAAATTTTCCTCTTAAAATGAGATATTTTCGTTTCCAGTATGTAGAATTCAGTCGAGGTACTGCTAAGCAAAGTCACAAGGGTGGTCACTGATGGAGTGAAGTTCAGGAAACGCTAAGCCGGATCTGCTCTTTTTCTTAACTCTGCAAAACTGAAAAGAAACACATGCCCACCTCGTACCACATAGGAGTCTTCACCCGGATCTCCTTCACTTTTCACAGTACTAAGGAGCCGTCGGCCGTGGTACTAGGAAGAGTGGCCGGGGAGACCATAGTAACTCTTGCCCGAAATCCTATCACTCAGGAGACTCAGACAGAATTGCTACCAGTTCAGAGCCAGCCTGGACTTCATAGTGAGTTGCAGGCCAGCCTCGGTTATGGAATGAGACCCTATCTAGAGAGGGAAAGGGAGAAGGAGAGGTAGAGGGAAAGAATAAAAAATACGATTTTTAAAGAGAGTGGATCACAAAGATTACTTTTAAAGAATTGTCCCCTCAGATGATCTAAAGATTCATCATGAATCCTGTCAGAATCCCAGGCGCCTTCTTTGTAGGATTTGATACGATGATTCTAAAATTCTTTTGCAATTTCAAGGGACCGGTAGTAGCCAGTGCAGTACTAGAAAAGAAGAATAAAGCAAGACTCAAAGCTGGAAATTTCAAAACTTATTGCAAAGCAGTGGTGATGAAGACTGCATGGTCCAGGCGCAAGGGCAGATGGAGCAGGAGAATCAGATTGTGAGAGTCAGAAGCGGCGGGCGCATACAGGAAAAGGTGTTTTCTGGACGCAACAGGGCACTTGCACATATAAACTCACAAAGGTAACAGCATGCACAACACCTGTGCAAGCTCGGGCCAGACCAAATCTCAGCATGGACGGTGACGCGGCCGTGGAGTCCCAGCTGAGGAGCTACGGCCAACGGATAGCCTAGCCGATGGGAGAGGATTAGTTTCCTTAAGGGTGTGGCTCCTGGTAAGTTGACTGTTCTCCAGTGGATGGCCACACACTAAACTCAGTGGATTCAAAGAAAAATGAGGACACAAAATTGAGTGGATAGGGAAGCCTAGGGTCCGGGAGGAATTGGGAGAGACGGTGAATGTGATCAAAATAAAATGTATGAAATTCTCAAAGAATTAATAAAAGATTAAATATACACATATATGTGTATTATGGAAGGGAAGAAGCTGGGTAAAGCAGACGTCATCAGAATTAAAGCATTTGTTCGTGAAAGGTTATCAACAAGAAAGTACAAAGACAACCCACAAGATGGGGAAAATTCTTGGAATTCAGTTATCTGGTATGGAGTTTGAATATAGAATATATAAAGAACTCTTACAACTCAATAAAAAATAACCCAATTAAAAAAATACAGGATCTGGGAAGGCACTTATCCAAAGGACATAGAGCCAATAAACTCATGAAAAGATGCCCAGGATCTTAACCAGCAGGGAAATGCAAACCAAAACCACAGATGTTGCTTAGTACTTACCAGGATGACTAGCTTCAAAAGTGAGATATCTGATGTTGGGGGAGGACATGGAGAAACTAGAACTCTCATCACTGGTGAGAATGGAGGATGGTTTGATAAAAACTTGACAACCTCTCAAATGATTAAATATACAATTGCATTATAAGCCAGCAATTCTGTTCCTAAGTATGTACCCAAGAAAAAGAAAAACATAAATCCACACAGAATCCTGTGCACAAATATTAATGGAAAAATTATTCATAATAGCCAAAAAGTAGAAACAATCTAAATGAACCATAAAAAAGAAAGAAAGGCTAAAGATGGTCTATCTCCTATGATGGAATATTACACAACCATAGAAAAGAACTACAGTCCTGACATATCCTGCAACAGCAGTGAACCTTGACAACATCTTGCAAGAATCTAGTCACAAAAGACTATGCTATCTGATTTTCCTTATAGGGAAATCCATAGAAACAGATAATAGATGATAGCACTGAAAGATAGAGTATTCAGGAAAGGACAGTAATAGTTAAGGTGTATAGCATTTCTTTTTAAGGAGATGTATGTTCCAGAATTGACTATGATGATAGTTGAACATACTGAAGAATGCCCCAAACTCATTTAATTTCATACTTTAAATAGATGAATTGTATGGTATGTGAATTGCATCTCAAGCTATAAAAAACATAGGATACTAGGCAGTTTGAAGCATTTTACTAATGTTAGCCCAACTTATTTTCACAAATAACTCCATGAAGAAAGCCCTGTTATGTGAAATTCCCAGTTTGCACCTGAGGACACTGAGGCTGAGTGGCCCAAGACAGTATTATTGTCCCCCCATTAACACATAAAGACAGTGAGATAGAGAATGTTGGCTCTGACTATAGTGATACATCTGGTACTCAACAGATGCAGTAGTAGTCTGTCTCCAGGCCTCCTACTCTGAACCACTCACTGTGCTGGACTACATGTAAAGAAAAGGGTCCCTGCTTCTGGGGAGCTTGAACCCCCTCCCCAAATGCATGTAGACAAAAGGGGAGCAGACCTGGGTAATGTCCTCTGCGTCACAGTCTACATTCATTCACTCTGTGTCCAGGCAAGGCTCACATTCTGGGGACTCGATGCCCTCATCTTTTAAACCACATCTTCGTCTAGATGTAAGAGGTCCCACCCTCAGGCCTTGAAAGTTGCATGGTTGTGGATGATGCTTAGCAGTAAGAAAAATAAACATCTAGCTAGGATTCTATCTGGGATCAGACCTTGCTGCCTAACAAGAAGGCAGAGCATCTTCACTGTTGGCTGGAATTACATCCTCCCAGAATGGTAACCGTGGTTACCCCAGGCAGATGAGAAGTACTGATTAGCAATTACGCCTCTGGCTCTGCTTAACCAGGCTAAGAAATTGGATCCCTTGTTGTTTGAGAAGTACTTTTCGAGAACACTTTCTAATAGCCTGAGAACTGGGGCCACCAGATGAAGAAGGCCAGTTTCATGTCTGGGGGCTTCCACCACTTTGGCAGCTTGTCCAAGGTCATTTGACCGCCCCCCCATGTGACTGACCCTCCCTCCGACTCTGGCTTCCTAGGGCCTCTCAGGTCCTAGTTAAGAAGATCATTTCTCAGCACAGAGGAGTCTGTGGCAGACTTTAGCGTTAGTGGGCAGAAGGTAGACGGGCCACCACGGGCAAGAACTCAAGAGGAGTCAGCCATGCCTGCTTCTTGTTCCGTAGACTATGCCCGGCCCCATCATCGGCCCCAGCTGCATTCATGCTGAGAAAGCTCAAAAATAAGCCAGTTTGCAAATAAATGAGGGGACAGCCGCATCATTCCCCACCCTCACACCTGCTCTGGGTCTGCCTCAATACTGTTTTTCTCTGACACTGAAAAAAATACGTTTGCTAAAATGCTTCCCGTTTAATGAAACAATGTCTTTAAGGTGGGTTTACACAGAAGTCTTATGAAAACTGAGCCAAGAGAAAAGCCCATTTACCTATTTTATATACAGGGGACCAATGTTTATTTAAAAGACGCCTCTCCCATTCTGTGGATACGGGGAGATGCGGCCTCTGGAGGCAGTTACAGCAGACCCATCTGTCCATTCAGAACCATTGAATGGGTACTGCCTTGACTCTGAGCACTTACTACATTCTGTTTGTTTGAATTTGCTTTGGGTCTTATGATGTTCCTTTGTTTGGATCAGCACAATGGGGTGATGCTCAGGATTTTTGTAGAAAAGTTCAAAGCCCTGGTCAATTAAAGACTGGGGTGCCTTCAGGCATTCATGAAATCTTACCGAGTCACCCGTTAACTTACACATAGCAGGAATGGCCCAGGTATCCAGGAAGTATGAAGGAAGGTGATGTGGATGTGGTCCTGCCCCTAAAGGAACTGACAAGTGTAGCCAAGAAGGCGGATGCTTTATACCACGGGGGCAGCAAGAGGGGACATTGCAAAAACAGGACACGCTCAGGCCAACAGGAGGCCAGAACACTTGATAGAAAGAGGCCCAAGAACAGTTCTGTGGCATTTAAGCTGGACCCTAAGGAGCCAGTAAGATTTGGGGCCTGATACCATGTACTTTTAGATGTCAAAACATAGCCCAGTGAGAACAGAAATTAGCAACTGAAGCAGCCACAGTTCCAAGTCTATAGGTCAGGCCTCTACTAAACTCACTGTAAATTAATTTTGAGAAGTCCCAGGACGAAAGGAATTAATAGGCACTTTAGGTTGGGCATGATAAAGAGCACCAGGATTCACACTCAGATGTGACGTTCTGGGCCATTCCCACAATGACTGCCCTCTGTTCTCCATGCTGAGGCATCTACAAGGTCTGTGGGTAAATCAGGAAGGGCAGTCAACTCCCCCAAGCCCCTGGGTCAGACTTCTTTCTCATAGCTTACCTCCAGCTGTCACTTCTGCAGGCGCACACCTGTCTGCATCCCCAGTGAGAGAACAGGGTTGACTCTGAAGTGCTCTCTGTGAGGTGATGTCAGAAAGGTACTAACACCCACATCCTGCCTTCCATCCAGCTGCTCGGAGCTTGCAAGGCTCAGGTCCTCCTGAAGCAGCTGGTAAGCTTCCTCCAGAGGTCGTGTTATAGACAACTCTTGCTTGTATCTGCCAGCTGTAATCACAGAAGCATCAGTAAGAAAAACCTCTTTTCCGGAATGCCTGTGGTAACATGCCCAGGTCGCAATGTGGAACATCAGAGCTCTGTAGTGACACAAGGATCCTGTTACAGACACCCCTGTCCCTGCCATTGTCTGTGCCCAGAGGCTGATGTTAGATGCTGGGCGATTAAGTTTAGTGTCTCACCCCTAAATGCTGCTCAAGCAAACTGCCCAGCTGCGGCCTAAAAAGGATCAAGAACATGTTGATGAACCACGGGTCCTTCCACTTGGATTTCCCTTAGAGAAAAGTTCCCAGCACCGTTCCCCACCAGCACCTGCTGAGGACCCTGTTCTCCGCCTCCGTGTTCTCCCTGCATGCCCTCCTGCCCTGATGATTTGTCACTGCACAGCTGCTGCTGTCCTTTCTCCTGCCTATCCCAACACCCTTTCCCCAATTCAGCCTCTCCTCTCACTCTTTTCAAAGGTTTTTCAAAGAGCAAAAGTTCCATCCTTGTTGGATGACTCAACTAATCAGGCAGACCTTTTTGTTATGTAACATTTTGTACATGTGAAGTAATGTGATGTCTAAGGTCTGAAGAGTCAGATGCCCACCTGACCAAGTTGAGCCCCTTGTGTGGCCTTTCCCCCGGTAGCAGCCTCTATCTGGCAGTGCTTCCTCTTCCCTGAGCAGTTTGATTCTCTTTTCTTCTGGGGCCATCTTCTCCCATCTCTGCTCCCTCTGTTGCTGCTACCATGTCTGTATTGCCTCACTGTGGCCCATCAGGAGAGCACACAGGCTGGGCCTGACCACCTGGGGGAACTGCATACTGCACCCTCCCTTTTCCCTGCTTCGGGGGAACACGACTTCCTTTACCTGGGATAACCCCACCCACACGCCCCACATCTCTGCCTGTCACACCTACTTCTCTTGCTAGGCCGCAAAGTGTCATGGTTTTCCTGAGCCGCTCTTGATTTTTCTCCAATCAGCTTCTCTTCCTCCTCCTCTGGACCCCTTTAGAACATGGATGGTTTTCCTTTTCTCTTGTGGCAAAGCTGACGATTTGCTACTTTTGGTGAGGGTTAGCCTTTTCTAGCTTGTCTGTCCCTTACCAGATAATTAGCTTCTTGTTGACTGCCCAGTCTGAATTGCACAGCTTGGTAGAACCCATTGTACATAGTAGATGCTCAGGGAATGGTATGATTAGAAAGGACTGTCTAGTCCTCGTCCAAAACTGAACTCACATCTTCTTCCCTGAAATTCTGTAAAGATGGGTACCCATCTGTTTCCCTGGGAAGAGAGTGACTTCTTGGGCAGGAATGGGGTTGATGCTTGACAGATACTAGCCAGAAGCATGAACATCTGTAAGCAATCTATCCAAGACAGAGGATTGGAGTCAGTGCTTTCTAAGGCAGAAAGTTTTTAATCTATATCAGTTCTTGGAAAATAATCCCAAATAATATTTAGAATTGTAAGCTAAGTACATATGCTGGGCATGGTGACACTCACCTTTAATCCCAGCCCTTATGAGGTCAAAACAGGTGGATCTCTGTGAGATGGAGGCCAACCTGGTCCACATAGTGAGTTCTAAGTGGACTGGGACTAGAGAGACCCTGTTAAAAACACTAGGTAGGTAAAGGCAAAGCAATTATGATATTGAACATGCATTTTTATACAGGCATGCTGAGGGTGAAAACCTTCATAAATTCATTTATAAAGGTTTGAAATATCTGTGATCTTCTTTGGAGATGTAGAACTCTGAGGGAGATTTTTATCTGCCTGGTCTCAGTTGACAGTGCCTTTCATAAAACACACACTATTTTGCTTTAAACAACACTAAGAAAAACATGCACAATTCTTTGAAACAGTTTTTTAAATAGTTTATTATTTTTATTTTATGTGTATGAGTGTATTGACTGCATGTTGTAAGTGCACCCATGTTGTGCAATGCCTACAGATGTCAGAAAAAGGTATCGGATCCTCTGGAACCGGAGTTAGCTGCCACGTGGGTCCTGGGAATCAAATCTAGGTCCTCTGCAGGAGCAGTCAGTGCTCTTAACCACTGAGCCATCTCTCCCGCCCAGTTTGAAGCAATTTTTAATAGTAAAGTATATTTATTCCTTTTCTTTGTACTAAGTATGGAGTACATTTAGGGAAATTAGTATGCAGAAGCCTCTACTGCCTGTAGCCCTCATTTCTGACTTTCTGGGAGTCCTTCCAGTCTTTATCAGTATGTGTCAAAAGAAACTACCATATCCGCCAGGTACGCTGATCTTACCCAATTATGAGCATCACACCTAGCAGGCAGTCTCAGTGAGCAACTATTGTGTGAAAGTCCTGTGCTGAGAACAGCTGGAGCTAGGAAGAGAATTGGTGTTTACAAAGCCCCAGGCCAGGAGCTGGGCTGCCAGGCAGGTAGCAGTAGGTAGAGTTCTGCCTGGAAGGATGGGGAGGCAGACACCAAGCACATAGAAAACAAACGTGTCAGAGATAGGTGGCAGGTAGATTGTGAAGGCAATGACATCAGAGTAGGATGAGAGAGGAGGGACTACAATTTGGTGAGCGTGATCAGAGACACCCTCTCCAGGGTAGCAGAGCAGCTGAAGATAAGCAGAGGAAGTGGTGGTGAGAGCTGAAGGAAGAATGTTCCAAGCAGAGAAAATGCCAAGTGCAAAGTCCCTGAGATGGATGTGTTTAAAACACAGATAATCTAGGCCAGGCATATTGTTTTACATAGAGGCAGGTAGATCTCTGAGTCCCAGGCCAGTCAGGACTACACAGTGAAACCCTGCTTCAAAAAAGCAGAACCATAGCAAAAAATAAATAAACAGCAACATCAAACCTGACAAAGTGGCACACTCCTATAATCCCAGCGACTTGAGAGGCTGAGGCAGAAAGAGCACAGGTTCCAGGCCAGCCTGGGCAAGAGAGCAGTCAGTACCCCAGTCTCAAGATGACATGGAAGGAAAAAGGGAGAGACAGAGGGAAAGAAGGAAGGGAGGAAAGGGAGGAGAGAAAGGGAGGAGGCTTTCGTGGTTAGAGGGCAGCAGGGGTTGGCTTGGGAAATAGAGGTCAAGTGAGAGAGCGAGAGGCCCGAGCTGGACCACATCTGAGCTTTTATTCTGGATGTGGTGGGAGCCTGTGGGGATATCGATCCCCCACAGGCCCAGGGATGGGAGTGGAAGTGGACAGATCATTAAGGGGCTGGTGAAGCTATTCCGGAGAGTCCATGGTGGCCTAGAACAGAGAAGTAGGATTAGGAAGGTGGTAGAGCAGTGAGGTTCCACATGTGATCTGAAGGTAAAGCCACAGGATTTCCTCTCATAGTCAGTGTGGGTGAGAGAGAAAAGTCAAGGATGAATGCATGGTTTAGGCTGAGTAGCTAATAAAATGAATATGATGTTCACCGAGACGTGGAAGAACGGGAGGACCGGGCAAGGTCAGGAGCGCTGTTCGGACTCCGGAAGCTCTACGTTCCTCCTCTCTAGTTCACTGTAGACTGCCACAGCACTCTTTTCCACTGAACCCAAACGTGACCTCAGCGCATCAGGACTGAGCTTCAGAAAGCCACTCCCAGAGTGACAGCAGCCCCACGTTGCTGTCATTGGCAGAAAGTGCAGTAGGTGTGAGTTAGGAGGATTAGCCTCTGTACTGCTAACACTCCCAGGGCACGCTCCAAGGAGGAACAAGCTGGACAGGGCACTTGTATGAGGGAGCCCCTAGCTGCACATAACAGAAAACCTAACCCAAAATGGCTCAAATAACCTACAAGAAAGTAATACGGATCAAGAAGCAGGGAATTCGGCAGTCCCAGGGCTGTTCAGTAGAGCTTATCGAGGACCTATGTCTTCATCCTGCCACCCTCAGCACACGGGCCAGTCTCTTACTTTGGCAGCTCCAGGAATCATGGCCTTGCACACATAAATCCAAGGTTGTGGGAGGCCCAAGCATCTTCTCTTTCAGACACTCCTATGGGCCAAGTTGCCCTTACATCTCACTGTACAGATTTGGGTCCTGTGTCCTTTCCGAAGCCATCATTGGTTAGGGCAATGCAGTTATATCAGTTATATGATGAATTTTAGACCAAGCAGGATGAGTTACAGATACAAGATCATAGCTGGAACTTGGCCAGCCAAAAGAGAAGAAACGTGGTAGATGGCTTGGGTGCCACTAGTGTCTGCTGCCACTTCCCCAGCAATTAAGAGGCATTGTACTGAGAAGTAGGAAGTTAGTATCATAGGTAGGATAAACAGCTTGAGCTGAAGGACAGAACAGGAAAGGCATCAGAGAAGTCCTTCAGACAAGTTGCCGGGCCAGTGAGCTGCCTACAGTGTAGCAGGGATTGAAGACTTAGAATGAAACCAGAACCTCAAACCTTGCTAATGACCCTTCTGGATGATTGGAGGTCTGATTTTCCTTCTATACCAGCCTGTCTCCGGGAAGGAATTCTTAAAGAACTCGGGGGTCTGACCAGTTAAAATAGGAAAGACCACTTGTGGGGAAAATAGAATGTCCTCAGCTTAGGGCCTGTGTGGGCTGATGCCAGGTTTAGCATTTTGACTCTCAGGTAGAAAGTGGAGTCTGCTGGGCCAGAGAGATGACTCAGCCATTAAGAGCACTGACTGCTTTTGTACAGGACCCAGATTTGATTCCCAGTGGCTAACAACCATCTGCAGCTCCAGCTCCAGGGGATTCAGCACCGTCCTCCGTGGGCACTGCATGACATGGGTGCACTTACACACATGCACGCAATACACTCATACACATAAAAGTGGAACATGTAAGACAGAGCTTTCCTTTGGAAAACCTAGCCAGAAACTTAGAACAGTTGTTGGTCAAGTCTGTATTCATTCAGATCCTGTATCAGAACCTTTCATTTGCAGATAACACACCCGTCCACACCAGCTTAAATAAAAAGAAACTTAGCACCCACTGAAAAACCTGGCCCTAAAGTTCCAAAAGTAGGGACTTGCTGTCGTTCTTCCCTTGGCTCTGCTTTCTCATACCCAGAGGGCTCAGTCCAAAGAACCATTAGATGACAGACAGGCTCAAGCTCCCAAAGTGTGGGTCTCCTTTCTGGACAGCCCAAGAAAAATCTTCTTAGTGGTTGCTAGTGGTCCATTCCCATGTTTGAATCAACCATTGTGGCTCTGGGAGCCAGGAGTATAATATAATGGCATAGGCCTCACCTTAATAGCATTGGCAAGAATCGAGGAAGAATAACCTCCAAACATCTGGTGCTGGCAAAATGGCAAAAGAATGGATCCTACAAGCCCCAAATATCCTGGCCACAGACTAAGAAGTATCTGATGTTTTGTTTTAGTGTCCCATCAATGTCTGTTATATAGTCTAGAGTAGCCTAGCATAGCTGTCTCATCAATCCTCACATTAATCCTGTAAAGGGGGGCTGAGTTGAAATCATCCCAGTTATAAATAAACAAGCTGAGCATCAGAAAAATTAAATGATTTATCCAGGACCATCTAGGTAGAAATTGGAAAGTTTGACTTTGAACCTCGGATTCATGACACCCAAATCCAGAGTTCTTGCCTACTTTGCCAAGAGACTTACTTATTATGTCCATGGCTAACTATGAGGTTAATTCTTACAGCAGCACAAATGAATTCAAGTTGAAGAGTCAGCTCAAGGAGCTGCCATCACTCGAAGGCTTATTAGATGTAAATGGTGACATAAAGAGCATCATTAAACTCAAGGCCATGTTTTAATAACAGTTAATTAACTTCTACAAGACAGTCAGCAAATATTTTCCCTGTCTACTAAGATAGGCCCTAGGAAGAAGGTTTATACTACAGAACCCCTGGTAATCAAACACAGCCAGGATTTGCCTCATAGTCTCCCTCATGAAGAAGAGTTTGCCTACAGAAGGATTTTCTCACCATTCCACAACCTGCCTCTGCTCACCTTGCCAGCACTCATATCATTGTTGGCTTATGGTCTTGCCTATTGAGTGACGCCCTGAAGAGTGGAGTTGTCTCAGTAACTAGGTCTCCAACCCCTGCCCCCATCTTGCTTGGTCCTGAGCTCCAGCTCCAGCCAAACAGCCTGGCTGCCATTGTCTCTGATGAGCAGGTGGTTCCAGAGCATACCCTAAAGCACACTCCCTGATAGACTTCCAGGTGTTTGTAAGAACTTTTCTGGGGCACAGACAGAGGCTTTCAGCTACTGTCTTCAGCTGCCTAAAGCCCTGCTGTATATACAAGAAGGAGAAGGAAACAGTAGGCAGAAATGATAGGTCTAAGAAACCTGCCCTCAAAGTAAGGCCCCCGAGAGAGGGGTAGAGGGAATGCCGCATCAAGTGAGCTGATAAAGCCAGGAATATGTGCTTATGGCTCATGGAGAACATATCTGCAGGTTCAAGAGGCATTGTTTGTACTGTACTATCTCTGTATTGGTTCTTAGGCTTGGGTGGAAGAGCAGTCATAGCACAGGGTAGGACAGCCCCTGTATTAAGTACTTTTCTATTGCTGTGATTAAACACTGTGACCAAGGAAACTTACAGAAGTTTTGAGCTTACAGGTCCAGAGGAATCAGAGTCCATTGTGGCAGGAAGGCACAGTGGCAAGGTGTGGCTGGAGCAGAAAGGAGTGAGGTGTACTTACATCTTCAAGCAAGCACAGGAAGCAGAGAGCGACTGCAAATCTGACGAGACTTAACTCTCAAAGCCCACCCCCGAGTGACGTGCTTCCTCCAGCACGTCCACACCTCCTAAAGCCTCCCAAAACAGCAACATCAACTGGGGACAAAATGTCCAAATATTTGGAGCCAAAGGGAAACATTCTCATTCAAACCATCACATTCTACCCCCTGACCTGCATATGCTCATGATCATATAAAATGCAAAATATATTTAGTCCATCTTCAAAAATCCCCTTAGTCTTTATCAGTTTCAATACTATTCAGAAGTCTCTTCTGAGACTCAAGACAATCAAAAGATAAACTACATACTTCCAACATACAATGGAACTGAATACACATTCCTATTCTAAAAGTGGGGAGTGGGGGCATAGTAAGGAAATACCAGACCAAAACAAGACCAGAAACCGGTAGGGCAAACACCAAACCCAGCAGCTCCATGTCAAGCTTCTGGGGCTTTATTTCCCAAGGGCTTAGATGGCTCAGCCCCTCTAGCTTTGCTGCATGCAGCACACATCTCGTTCTTGGGATAGCACTACTTCCTGTATACAGCTCTCCTTGGCAGATATCTCACAGCTCTAGCATCTTCAACATCTCGTGATCTCCACTGCCAATCAGGTTTCACCTTCGCAGCTTCGCTCAGTGCCCTGTCAGGTCCTCTTGACCTGTCAAGGACTTCTCTATGCACGGGTGCGCCTTCTGAATGCTGCCTGGCCTCCACGGGTCTCTGAAGCTGTAGAGGCAGAACCGATGGCCCCCTCACTCTTGCATCTTTCATCCCTCTAAAGCCAGCAACATGAATGACACTGCCAAGTTTGGCTGTCAGTTTGGGGTGGACCCTGGCCTGTTTTGTCCACATTGCTAGCAACTTTTGTGGGTTGCAGATTTCTAGGAGAAAATGCCTTATGTTTTTTCATTTCACAAATTAGAGGCCTAGCTGGACATGGTCTTACCCTGAAGATATTCTTTCCATTGTTTAAGTGCAACTCTCTAGGCCTCTCCTTCAATGCTTTAATCTCCTTATCAAAGAGAGCCTCTTCTTCTGTACTTCCCTTGACTTTAACATTATAAAGCTTCCTAAGTGTTTTTTTTCAATCTAAACTGTACATTCTGCATTCTTTCTACCCCATTTGATCTTTTTCATTGTAGATCTGCATAATATTCACTGCTAATAGCCACACCATCATTTCCACATTAGGCTGTCTTGAAATTTTCTCTGCCAAAGAAATTAGTCCATTACTTTTCAACTTGACCTCAGTCAAGTTCTTAAGGCTGGGGGTAAAGAGCAGCCAGATGCTTTGCCAGAATAACCCAGTTGCTGCTGACATCTATTTCTCTCCTTGCTTTCAGCACTACTTTCTTCCGACTCCTACTAGAACGGCCTGTTAAGCTCTGCTTATGGCATTCAACAGCTTTTCTAGTCCAAACTTCCACCAAAGTCTTCCACATTCCTCCAAAAACCCACATGGTCAGGTTCTTCATGGACAACAACTCACTCTCTGATACCAACTTCTGATTTAGTTATTTTTCTGTTGCTGTGATAAAACACCATGACCAAGGGCACTTATAAAAGGAAGAGTTTATTTGAGCTTATGGTTCCAGAGGAATCAGGGTCCATGGTAGCAAGAGATGGCCAGAGAAGAAAGAGGAGTGTTCGCATATTCAAGCTGGCACAGGAAGCAGAAAACAATTGGAAATCTGGCAAGGCTTAAGAACTCTCAAAGCCCATCCCCGAGTGATGTGCTTCCTCCAGTATGTCCACACCTCCTAAAGCCTCCCAAAACAGCACCACCAACTGAAGACAAAATGTCCAAATACTTGGAGCCTTATCGGGTACATTCTCATCACCATCACAGCCTCCGTGAACCAAGGTCTTCTTACATCAAGTTCCCAACACTGGTCCTTAGACTCCAGACTAAGCAAGACCCTTTCAGACAGCTCTCTAGGGAATGCAGTAAGAAGCATTGTGCTGTCCGAATGAGGTATGCTCAGTGAAAACAGGACTTCCCGCCAAACAGCCCCGCTCTACTCCACTAACCTGCGGCCTCAAGTGATAAAGCAATCTGTCTCAGCCTCCACTTCATCCTCTATAACACTGCTTTGCTCAGGCTATTGTGAGGATGAAAGATTCCATGCATCACCCACTGAGCTTGACATCCTGCACTGTTATTCCTCACTGTGGTTATAGGCCATGGCATCTTGGGAGTCTTGCTTTGGGTGTCAGCCCTACATAAGCATTCACAACCTTACCAAATTTTCAGACATAGAGTGGCTCACCCACGGACCCTCAGCTGGAAGACCCAGGCAGATTCATGATGCTGTACATCCTTCCTCCTGGGAAGCTGGGTGGGTGTTCATTGGGAGGAAAGTCCCTGCACCAGCCTGTTTTTCCACAACTCATAGGGCCTTTCTTACAGATGGAGTCCAAGCCATCCTGAAAAGGCTCTATACTAGAGCCATATCCTGAGGCTACAGGGGGACCTAGGGCTGGTGATGCTTGCTTCCTGCCAGGAGCTCTGCTAGGCAGTTGCTCTCACTTGATCTCTGTGTGTCCCAGTAGACAGCAGCAGCTGCAGGCATCTCTGGAGCAGACTACAGCTTCAGTCCCCTCTTCTGGCCCAGGTTCCAGCCAACTCTCCCAGAGGACTCTAGGGGAACCTGCTTATGGTGCCAGGACCTATCACCTCCATCATTCCTCCATCATCTCACCCGCAGCAGCATGTGACTCATCCTGCAACTTTGTCTTATCACAAAGATTAGCAGGAGGAAGCCTGGAGTGTAGAGTCGGAAGACTGGATTGGAAGGGCTGCCTGCTGTCTGGTGACCTTGAACAAATGATATCTTTCTAAACTTCAGATTTATTGCCTGAAGGTGGGGAAAAGAGGACAGCTCCACTTTCTCCTTAATGTAGAGTATGTATCGTGGCTACATAACGGGACTGTAATGCAAGATGTGGTTGCTTGATGTATTTAAAGCAAGCCAGAGGTAGATTTGAGAAAAGGAGAATATTCCCAGAGCCCAGTGGGACAGGCATTGGCCCTTCTTCTCACTCATTTGTTGTTGATGGATGAAAGCTGACATGTTCACTGCACTGCTCTCCCATGCCAACTCTGAGCTGTGTGTCACCCTGACGTCCTGCTTTCAGGTTTAGTCCCCGTGGCAAGGTATTAGACTTGGCTGGTAAGGCTCAGACTTAAAGGACTACAAATCTCTGTTCTCTTGTGGAAGAAGAGTTGAGGGTATGTGAGGCAGTGTGAGGTAGAGGAGGCAGGCCTGACCCTTCTCTCCCCTAAGCTGGGGGTGAGAGAGAGATGCCAGCTCTTCTGGGACTGATCTTCCTATCCGAATTCTAAACCAAGCTCCAAACACCTTGTCTTAAATTCACATGTGGGACATCTTTGTAATAAGTTTTCCATTCAAGAACATGTCTTTAATTTTTTTGGAAGTAAAACAAACCTATAAAAACCAAAATGGGACCTAGAGAGATGGCTCAGCAGTTAAGAGCACTGGTTGCTCTTGCAGAAGACACAGGTTCAGTTCTCAGCGTCCACCTGGCGGGCAGCTCACAACATCCATAACTCCAGTTCCAGGGGATCTGAAGCCCTCTTCTGGCCTCTGTTGGCATTGCATGCACATGGTACACTTACATCCAAGCAGGCAAAACACTCACACGTGTAAAATAAAAATAAATAAATATTAAACACACACATAAAAATGCCAATGTAGAGCTTGACAGAATTTCTGCAGAGGGAATACTCTTGGGCTCCCAGCCCTCTGCAAAACAAGACGGGCCAGCACTTGTCTTCCTGTCCTTACCCCACCACAGTAAAGGGTGGATGGCTGGTCAGCCTGACCTCCAACAACCACAGACTAGTTGAACTTGTTTTTGAAATTTTACATAAGTGGAATCGTGCCTGAAATCCTCACCTGTCTTTTACTGGGCATTCAGGCTTATCTATACCGTTGTATATAGCTCTGACTGTTTCTTCTCATTACTGTATAATCTTCATCAGGTGACTGAGCACAATTCTAGTCCTTGTCTGGGGAATTGATGGGCCTTGAGTTGACTTCTGGTTTTGATCTATCACCAACAGTGCTGCCAGTAACATTCCTATGTATGGCTTTTGGAGAACATATGTTCACATTTCTTTGGACATATATGTAAGAATGAAACTGACAGACACAGAAAGTTTTGGACTTTTCTTCATTTTAGGTTCTCTAAGTTCCTTGTAAAATTTGTTCCTAAATGTCTATGATTTTGTTATAGATATTGATGGAGATATTTTCTTTATCGTTTACTTTCCTTTTTAAGTTAATTGCATGCTCAGCGGGGGGAGGTAAACCTGTATGCACAAATGGGTAAAAGCCAGAGATTGATATCTCCTTAGTTACTCTTCATCCTATTGTTTTGTGACAGAATCTCTCACTGAAGCTGCAGCTTATTGATTTCAACTAGGTTGGTTGGCCCATGAACTCCAAGAATGTACCAGTCTCCACACCCCCAGGGCGGGAGTTATAGACACATGCCTCCACATTCAGCTTTTATGTGAGTGCTGAGGATTGAACTCAAGTCCTCACGCTTACACAACGAGCACTTTACCATCTGAGCCATCTCCTCAGGCCTAAATTAATTTTTAATTGGCAAAATCTTATATATTTATCATGTACAAGATGATATTTTGAAATGTTTCTAAATTGAGATAATTACCCTATTTTTAAGATTTTTCTTGCTGGGAGATAAAACTGTTCACTTTTGAGTATTTACACTGAATTCAGCTCCTCCTCGCCTTACTTATTAGTTACAGTAAACTTCTTTAAAACAATAGTATCTTAAGTTTCCTGAATGTCTGACATCATCCAGGTTATTTTCTCTCATTTTGGCAATATTTGTAGTGTTTTCTTGCCTCACTCTTAGTTTTAGTAAATAATGATAAATAATAATAGTAATCACTATTACTGTTGACAACATATTTCCTGTTGGGTTTTGGTAGTTTTTATTTCATTTAGTTAATATCTATATCCTCTTTGTAATTAGAAATTATCTGAATTAAAAAATTTTGTTTGACATGTATTATCAATGGTCCTGCGGTAATGGGACTCGCCAGGATGTTTCCATACATTCACATAGCGTGCACTGATATCAAATCCAGCCTTTCTTTATCCCCCTCACACACCACTCAGGAGAAGTGATCTGAAATGTCACCAAGTGCTTCTTCGGCCTCTCTTCATGTGATCCCCATTGTGTCCTTGTCACGGGTGATGATGCTGAACTTCTCCACGTTCCTGGAATGAACAGATTTAGTTGTAACATGCTTCCTTTTTTGTATTCTTTTGAAATTTTTTATTTTTATTTTATATGTACGAGTTTTTTGCTTGCCTATATGCAAGTGCACCTGTGTCATGCAGTGCTCATGGAGATCAAGAGGGTGTCAGATCCCCTAGAACTGGAGTTATGGAGACTTGTTAGCCGCCATGTGGATGCTGGGAACCAAACTTGGGTCCTTTGCAAGAGCAGCCAGTGCTCTTAACCACCGAGTCATCTCTCCAGTGCTTTCTTTCGATTCTTGACCAGATTCAATTAGATAATTTTCTTTATATGTTTATGTTTTACTTATTTTTACTTTTATTCTTTTGGGTTTTTGAGACAGGGTCATACTCTGTAGCTGATTCTGGCACTGATGTACAAAATGAGATGTTGATATTCATAGAATAGCATGATGATGATATTTAAGAAGTCAAAGACACTATTTTTAAGTCCGTTGTAATTAATAAGAGAATTAATAAGGGACTGGATCGAATATAAATACTCAAAGTGAATCATTTGCTCTCCCCATTTAGAAAAATTATTTAAATTACATTAGTTATGTTAGTTTCTAAGCCAACTGATCTCACAGCAATCCTCCTGCCTCAGTTTTCCAAGTGGTAGGATTATAAGTATAAGCCACATCATGCCTACCTTCAACTGATAATTTTTGGAAAAGCTACCTTTTTCAATAATAATTTTAAAATAGAATCATGGTTGTAATCAGTGAGAAGTAGGGCATCTTTCACAGGTTGACTTCCTTGGGTTTTAGTAATTCAGGCTGTGGTGCCTTCAGAGAACTAATTAGGAAGCAAGCGTTCCATCTTTCATAATGATATAAGTCACTGACATAATGTTGGAATTATCCGTCATTTAAAGATTAGACAGAACTCACCCAATCTGTCTGGTCCTAATGCCCTTTTTCAACGGCCAGTCTTTAATCACAGGTGCAGCTCTTTATTGGTAATGTACCCATTCAGATGTTCCTCAAGTTGATTCAGTTTTGGTGACACATTTGGCCATGGGGGGGTCATCAGATTTTCAGGTCTGTGGCCACGAGGCCTGGATACAGTGTCCTGTTAAGATTTTATCTCTTCTATGTGAGTGAGTGTGGTACGCACCTTTAATCCCAGCACTTGGGAGGCAGAGACAAGCGGATCTCTGTGAGCTGGAGGCCAGCCTGGTCTATATAGTGAGTTACAGTACAACCCAGGCTACAAAATGAGACTGTATCCCAAAAACCCAAAACAAAAAGAAAGAGATTTTTTTCTCTTCTGCAGCTGTGGTTAGCTCTCTTCTTATTTCTGAGCTTTGTATATTTGCTGTTTTTCCTCTTAACCAGCCATAATAAGGCTTATTTAATCTTAGTTCCTTTGCTTTTATGTCTATTCTCTACTGTTTTCCTGTTTTTAAAATTCTTATAAAAATCGATGGTTTTATTTGTGTGAGGGTTTTGCCTGCATTTAAGTGCATTGCCAATGGAGCCAAAAGAGGGTGTTGGATCCCCTGGAACTGGAGTTATGGACTGTTGTTAGTTGTCATGTGGGTGCTGGGAACAGACCCTGGGTCTTCTGCAAAAGCAGCCATTGCTCCTAACCACAGAGCCATCTCTCCAGCCCCCTAGTTTCCTGTTTTTAATTTTAACCTTCCTCACTGATGATCCTACGCTCTTTCGGTTTGCTCCTTTTGACGTACCTCCAAGCAGGACTTTGGTCTCTCTGTCTTGGCAAGTAAGTAGTATATAATGCCTTCTTTTACTGCTTTCTAAAGTTTCAGTTTCCTTTCTGATTTTCTCTTTAATCCTATTTTTGTCCAGTAGTGTGTTTCTTAATTTCTAACTAAATATTTTATATCTCATTTATTTCCCTATATACTAGAGATCGAAACTAAAACAACTAGAACAAAGTAGGCAAATGCCTGGCCACTGAGCTGCAGGCCCAGAACTTTCTCACCTTTCAGACATTTCTTACTTTGTTGACTGTGATCGGAGACTGTGATCTGCTAACGCTTTCCTTTGTGGAGTTTGCTATGGTTGCTCTCTCTGACCCAGTACTCTTTGTCCCTCTGTTTTGTTCCCTTGTCTCCTGCTTTTCCCTCCTTTAATGGGAGGAGACATCTAGAGTAACTTCCCGCAGTTTAAGATGAGTCCTCGGAACACTTCTGCCCCCCTCCTTTCCAACTTCTTGATTTAGTTAGCATCTTTTTTGCTTTTTTGGCTTTGGGCCATCCTTGGAACTTCCACTGTATATGTCCTTTCTATTTTCAAAGTCCCTGTTTATGGACACCCCTTCCTAGAACTCCATCAGGGGCCCTGCAGATGAAAAGGGAGGGAAGAAATGTATGAGCAGACTGCCTCACTGATCCTGGATTCCTGACTTGCTCAGGTCTCTGTTTCACTGAATTTATTGTTGGTCCTTTAAGTATTTGCTATATGGGATGTGTGGGGATCTGAGAGGTCCAGTGAATTTGGAACAGTTAGTGTGAGCCATGACAGAAGCTTATTCCCAAATTACTTACATTAAGCCAGGCATGGTGGCTCGTTCCTGAACTTTCTGTAAATTCTTGGGCACTTCTGGCTTATAGCATTTCAGAAGAGAGTTCTGAGGAAAGTCTGATTTTGAAAACAAAATGTGGGTAATCTCTCTGGCTCTCTGACTCTGTCTCTGTCTCTGTCTCTCTCTCTCTCTCTCTCTCTCTCTCTCTCTCTCTCTCTCTTTTTGTCTCTGTGTCTGTGTGTCAGTGTGTATGTGTTTGTGGGTTGAGCGTGCAGTAGTTTTGTTTGCTTGCTTTTATTTTTGCTTTTGAAATGTGGTCTTGGCATGTAGCCCAGGCTGGCATAGAACTTGTAGCCCTCCTGCCTCAGCCTCCTGTGGTCTTGGCATGTAGCCCAGGCTGGCATAGAACTTGTAGCCCTCCTGCCTCAGCCTCCTGAGAACTGAGATTTTAGATATTCACCATTATGCCTAGCCAGCCTGGAATTATATTTGTCCATCCGCAATTTCAGGGATTGTAACTTTGTGCACCTTTTAAATATGCACTCAGGTCTCTCTTTAGCTAGGGGAATTGTCTTCTGTCTAATTATTGGCTGTCCTCCATCAATTTCTTTTTCTTCTTCTAGAACTCCCGGTATGCCCAACCTGATCTCCCTGGAGCTGTCCTCCAGCTCTTCCATCTTCTTCCGTCTGCTTTCTCTCTCTTTATATTTTATTGTGTCCTTGGAGATCATATGCTCATTCGTTCTTGCAGGCCTCAAATCCACATCTCATTAGGGATCCATCCACTGCAGTTGGGAAGACGGTGTTTTAATATATAGAAAATCTCTGTGTCCCAAACTGCTCTCTGGTCCATGAGATTGTCTGTTTGCATTGTTATTTGTCTCCTGAAGTAGCTGTTCTTCACTGGACATGTGCACCATTTCTGACTGATCTGCTGGAGCTCTGAGGCATGCAGGAGTGTGCTCCCTTGGGTTAGTTGTGGAGACCCAAGTGACAGCACTCTGTAACTGGTGGAGTGAGTTTCCTCCACCGCTGGACTGATTGTGTTGAGTTAGGTGACCCACCAGTCTGCTCCTGGGACAGCTAGAGAACTCCTTCCCCCTTACATCCTGATTCTCCTTCCCCCGGGACAGGGGATTGATTGCAGCTCACATTTTCATAAGTTAGACTAGTGCTTGGCCTCCGGGGTTGCAGGGAAATGGAGATGTGAGTCTACCAAGCAGAGCCTGTTTCTCTCTTCCTTTCTCTCTTTCACCACTCCAAACCTCAGCCCTCACCTCCACACACAGGGGGTCCATTGTTTTGTTGCTCAAGCTTATCTCTTATCTATGACCTATTTTATTTTATTTTGTGGAGCTGGACCAGAGGGCCTTAACAGGCTAAGCAGGCATTTGACCACTGAACCACACCTCGGCCCTGCCTGTGACTTCTGATCTTTTCCTCCAGACTTTCCAAACTGGTCTCTGAGTAAAAGGGAGTCTACCACAACAGTTTTCAGTCTACTTTACTGCTTGTATACCCATTTTCCCAAAGGCCTTAGCAATTCCTTGTTTGGGACAGGCAGGTAGAGGGTAGATGAAGAGGTCTTCCAGGTTGTGCTGCTGTCAGAATCTCCTCTGTCATCTTCTCATTGTTGCTATTGATCATCTGTGAATACAGTGCTCTCTCTCCTTTGTCCCTCCCTCTCTCCCTCTCTCCCTCCCTCCCTCCCTCCCTCCTTCCCTCCCCTACCTCTCTTACTCTTCCCTTCCTGTCTGCTCCTCTGTCTCCCCCCTTCCCTCCCCCTCTTCAATCTTAATCTCCCCCCCCCCACACCTCCTCTAGCCCCTTAAATACAGTTAGGCACTGAAGTAGATTCCATAATCATAGTCCATTGTGATTGATTTCTCATAATACAGGGCATGTTGAGTCCCACGGTGGAAAGCTGTTTGGTGAATTCTCCCTCTTTTGTTAATTTCAATTCTAAATATGGCAAATAGGAGTATTTGAGCTTGGTGTTGCTATCAGTATTTTTCAAGCATCTTAGAATACCTACTAAACTCCCTTTTGGCAAAAAAGGAGCATGTGTCTTGCTCCGTGTCTTTGATAGCCTATAGCATTTGCTGTGGTAGGACTGATGGAACCAGTTGGGAGGGAAAAATCGAAGTCTAGTGAGAGAATCTTTTCTCACCATGCTTTGGGCACATCTGAGTGGAGATGTTGGGTCAGCCATCCAAAGTCTCAGCCCTGGGATGTGGCAGCGTTTGGAGACCCCTCCCTCACTGCCCGGCCAGGGCAGCGGGTACCTGCAACTTTCAGGCCAAGTGCCTTTGCACTTAGGAGGTTTGCTTCCCATCGCTTCTGGGCCACTTCTCAGCAACCGAGCACATGAGAGTGTCAGTGCTCCGGTGTCCGAACAAGCAGTGCTTGAGCACAAGCATGGACAGTGGCCAAAGGTCCAGCTGGGCAGAGCCTTCCAGCTGCTCACGCATTCTCTCAGATCCTTGGGCTGTGTGATAGCAGAGAGGCCAGTGGTAAAACCGGGAACAAGCCTCTGTTATGGCTCACATTGGTTGTTCTAGATTCATTGGACTTCCTAGAATCCTAGCTGCCGCCCATGTTTATTAGAACAACAGGGTAAAAACAGTAATAATGTGCATGTAGTTAAGCATTTTTCTTTCCTTCCTACCAAGCTTATTCTTTTAAAAAAATTTTTAATTGAATTTGTGAGATTTTTATACAATATATTTTTATTATTTTTAGATCCCCTCCCCTCCCCTGTTTGCACCACCCCCAAACTACACCCTGCCCAAATTAATGTATTCCTCTGTGTGTGTGTGTGTGTGTATGTGTGTGTGTGCCCCTTTAGAGTCTAATTTATGTCCCCAAATGTCCTTCACTGCAGGTCTGATTAACCTACCAAGAGTCACATTCTTGAAAGAGACTGATGGCAGCCATCTGTTGCAAAAAATCTTCAGGTTGGGTTTCTTACACGCTCCTTGCATCTGTGCTGGCGTGTTGTTTTCTCGCTTGAGCTAGTAAGCCATCACTATTGCTGTGACTTCATATGTGTAACTGACCAGACCTGTTCCGTTAGCGACGTGCTAATGCCTTTGACTGGATGCGTGAAGGGATCACAGTACCAACAGGGCCAGGAAGCCAGCCAGCCTGTGGTCCAGAGAGGCCCATGTGCCCCTGGAGAAGGGACACTGGCCCTGCCCAGAGCAGGCCATCAAGTCAGGCTCTATCCAAGAAGGCAGAAAACAATCTTTTTGTGAAAATTCTTCTGATTGTGAATGTTTGCTTAAAGAAAACCAGAACCATCTCCTGGCCCAAATCTAGGTATCTTCCCTGCTCTGATGAAAGGCCCACTTTCACCCACCCCTCAGTTCCTGTGAAGTGGAGCCACCCCAGGGTTATAAAGGTAGTGGTTAAGAGGGCTCTGCCAAGTGCTGGCTCTGCCAAGTGCCGGCTCTGCCGCTCACCAGCTCCAAGGTGTTGGCCAGGTTGACCTATTGGACATAAGACTGTGTTACTCATTCCTGAGATTCGTGGTAAGGACTAAATGAGAAACCACATGAATTCCTAGCGGGATTGGTATCTAATCCATTGGAACTGTTATTATCATTCAGTAACACAAGGAATTCCTAATAACAGCAAAAGGGATGATTGGGTATCTGCACTGCTATAGATCATGGCACCTCAGCTGGATCAACAAGCCCCTCTCTGTGTCCCCACCACCATGAGAAGCAGCAGGACTGAACAGCCTCACTCTGTGAGGATGGTGATGATATTCCTGAAGTCCTAGGACTTGCCATTAAGAAAGAATTGACAGTAACTGTGGGCTGTGTCAGAGGCAGGCCTAAGAAGCCTTGCCCCAGTCTCTGGGTAACCCTTAGGAAAAGACACAGCACTGAGGTTGACTGGGGCTGGAGTGGGGAGGAATTGGCCATGGAGAAGTTTCAGTGTGAAGTTGGATGGGGAAACGGCCCTGATCTGGCCTCGGGAGCCTTCTTGGTGAGTCTCCTTTAGTCATGGACAGCACAGTCAAGATGACTCCTGTTCACAGATCTTTGTACTTTTGAAAAGTACCACCAAGCCACACCTCTGGATCATTTGATCCAGGATCTGAGCCCCAGAATTTGGTAATAGGCTCAGAGCAACAGATACCACACTGAAAAGCAGAATATTCATATTCTTGCCCAGACAGTTAAAGAGAGCTTGGGGACATTTTGTGATCAATGGGAGACAGCAAGTTGGAGCTGGAGCTTGGGACGCTGCAGGAGGCAGTGTGAGAGGAACAGCCAGGAACAGGATGGCACCACAGGACTTTGGGAAGGCCCACAGGACTTACGGTTCACTTCTGAAATATCAGTGAAGGCCCTGGTGTGAGCACACCTCCCTGTCAAACAGTGTGAATGCATCCATCAGGGGCAAAATGCCATGACTTGCAATTGGGAGGAATGGGGAAAACACTTAGGGCATTCAGTTTTGTTCTTGGGTATGCTGTATCTGATGCAGGGAAACTGTGTTATTCACTATCTCATCCCACCATCCCTCCCAAGCACTCAGGTGCTCCCAAGTAGGTGGAAGGGAGAGCCTGGACAATGGGCGGCAGCACCTTCTCCTTTTCCTTCTACCTAAAACACAGAGAGTCCACCGGAATGCACAGCTGCCCAGATGGCAGCCAGGGCCCAGCCCTCCTCAGGCTGCTTCCACGTGAGCCTCTTTTAGGCCCCTCTGCCACACACAGCCCTTCCGCTGCCACTGGCCAGAAGCAGACCACCCTTGAGGCCCACCTACCCTCTTGTTGTCCTCACAGCTGGCAACCACATTCACCGAGCCCTAATTCCCATGGCAAAAATGGGCCCAGAAAGCCTTATGCAAGGTCTTCTGGCCGCCGCGACCACAGGGCATACTGTGCGGGCCAGGGCACGTGCTCCAGTTGAGCATCCCTTAATGTGGGCACTCACAAAATAATTTTTGTGGACTCTGTTTTAGGCATGACCACACCCTCTTGGTTATTAATGAGGAGCTAAGAAAGACTGGTGTGGGAAACCCAGGAGGCCACAGCAGGACTGTTTAAACCCACCACACAAAGAATAGCGTGCTCTCTGGGCCTCATCCACCGTGAGAGGAAGGAAGGGGGACTGGGCATTTCTGCATCTGGGACTGTTTCTCTTGGTCTAGAAGACAAGGCCTCACCTGTCTCTCTCTGTTACTCTTTTATGAAGGCCCAACAAAGGAGTGACATAGGGGGCAGAAGAATGTGGCTCACAGCCAGCCCTGGGGAGCCAGGGAAGCCAGGGGAGCCTGGCCAAATGTAGACATGCGCTTTGCCCCATGAGAGTTGGGGTGGCAAATGACCACTCACTGTCTTTGCATTTGAGGGAGAAATTAGTTATGTACAAAAAGAAATGTACATTCAGAATTGCTTTCGGCAGACTTCTCACGAATTTCCCCCAAGGTTCTTGAGAAAGCAGGATTTCCCCCAAAGGAATCCCTGTTTGCCATAGTGGGGGCCTTTTGCTTTGACCTCTGCTGGGCAGGATCAGAGAAGAGCTTTTTTGTTTTCTCCTTTGTTTGAAAGCAGACATGACTAAGATGACCCTCCCTCCAAGGCGCAGTGCTTACACTTGGTGGCAGATCTGCAAAGCTATTATGAGTGAGCCAAGCAGCCCTACCCAAGGCCAGGGACACTTTCCTACCCTTTTCTGTACAGGTGGTATGGTGTGTTAGTGTCCTTCCCTGTCCCATCACGTGGTAGGAGAGGAAAAACAAATCCTCATTAAAAGGAAGGAAAAATATGACGGATCTGCAAAGCCTTTCCAGGCTGCTGGCGTCTGTTACCTAGAAAGAAAAGGGAGCGGAAAGCACTTGAGGTCTTTGGAGATTGGCAGCATGTGAATGGGTAGAGAGTTTGGGAGCAGCAAGTGCCTGAAACACCTGTAAGAAGTCACCTCCAGCCTTCTCAGGGGGGTTGCTGCTGTAAGGTAGGGGATAGGGCAGGTGCCTTCCTCCAGTGTTGGTGCACTCTGAGTTCAGTTGGGAGACCCTGCCTCAAGGAACAAGGACGAGCAATAAAGGATGATTCCTGACATCAGTCTCAGGCTTCCATATGTGTACACACACATATAACAAACACTCGTTTACAGACGTGCGCAACACACACACACACACACACCCCAAAGAGGGAAAAAAAAAAAAGAGAGAGAGAATCCTGATTGCTAAGAACAGAAACCTTTCTCCCAAGTGACATTGTAACTGGTGTAACTGGGTAAGTGAGGCTACACTAGGCTCAGCATGTCAGGATTCAGGTATGTGCTGCACTGACTGCTCAGCAAAGGGTGGTCACCTGGCACTTAGTCTGGGAGTTAAGAGAGTCCCCAAAGCATGAGGAACAATGGTTCTGTTTCCAAACGAAGAACAGAAGCTAGGCAAGAAAGAACAACAGCTGTCCACTCCAGCCCTCGTTCGGCATTTACAAAGCTCAACTTCGCATATGGGCATCTTCTGCAGTGAGTCACCACCACACCCCACACCACAGTGAGGAGTGCAGGAGTCCGAGGAGCCTCTGTGCAGACCGTCCCATCCCCCTTGTTTTAACTCAACTGTTTGCACATGTCAGAAAGGAGGGTATTTGGTGGTATGCGTCTGTAAGCCTCTGCCAAGGACCGCAGGCTTTAGTGGTCTCTTCCCTCCTGCCTATGATACAGGAGAATCGGTCCAGGGCTCCTGAGCAGGGAACACAGACTGAACAAGTGCACACAGACAGGAGGCCACAGCCAGACGAGCAGAGCACTGCAGCCTCGTGTGCATTTTCCATAAAATGGGGTAAAAAGGCTGTGGAAGCCCCCACACGTGCACAAGGTTGCTCATATATGAAATACCATGCCTCAAGAATATTTTCTTGTCACTATGTCAGCAATTAAAGACAACCCAGACCGTACTGTGATGGGAAGCCATGAATGCCACCTAGTTGTAAAACAACAGGAAACCAATTAGCTGCACTCACAGACTCTATTCTGTCTTTAATAAAACCTTGTGTCTTTCTGTGAGGCATTGTAAAAGGGACTCTGAATCCATAAAGCTCTCTGTCATGTCTTTGCTACAGAACCAGTGAATTTCACAACTGAGTTTCAAAGAGTAGTTCTGGGTGTGCCCATAAGTAAGCTCGGAGAGGAGAGTGTCACATCTGTCTGTCCTGACCCTGAGATGATGCCCTGCAAGAACCCAGGTGTCGGGGCTGGGGGTATATGCGCCAATGAGGCTGGCTAGTTAACATCACCAAGAAGAGCGCCACAGAGTCCGGGTCTCGATGAAGAAAACCACTCAGCACTGAAGTAAGATAGATGGGCAGCCAGGGCACGCAGTGGAGGGCAGTGGTGTATGTGCACCTCAGTGTATGAAGACTGCCACCCACACCCGCTACACTCGGTGCTGAGCCAGCATATAGGGATCATTGACTACACGCCAGGAACTGTGGTCAGCGAGCAAGACTGATGTCTCCAGTCTCATGGAGCTATGCTGGTATGCCAAGTAGCAGATGATATGCAGGTTAATAGAGATGTGTTATGGCCATCCTTAAAAATAAGGATGGATAAAGACAGGAAATAATAGTGGGACCTGAGGAAGTGATCTCTGAGCAGAGCTGTGAACATGTCTCTGCTGCAGAGAGCCTCTCTGGTTTGCAAAAGCCTTCAAGATTTGCCTGCACGTGTCTCCATGTTTCATGAGCTGTTACATCCCTCAGAGTCTACATGTAACAAAAATATAGTCACAGGCCCGTAGAGTTTGTTCAACCTGAGAAAAAGAGAAACTTGAGGAAGTTGTCACAAGCGGCTCCTGTCTGAGTCTGGCAGTATAGAGAGGAAATGAGTCCAGGGTCCCAGTGGCTTGTCCAAGAGTATGTCAGCTGGCTATTGCAGAGCCAAGACGGGACCCCAGGTCTTCTTCCTAGTAGAGTTTGAGCTAACCCTGTCAAGAGAATGTTTCCTAAAATTGCAGGCATGCCAGTGACTGGAACCTGAGGGTTATCAGGAGGCTGGCAGAGCTGC
This sequence comes from Eospalax fontanierii, assembly GCA_035773235.1. Lineage (NCBI taxonomy): Eukaryota > Metazoa > Chordata > Mammalia > Rodentia > Spalacidae > Eospalax > Eospalax fontanierii. Next base: position 15,347,497 of record CM069552.1, read on the forward strand.
CTGGAAAGCTGTTCAGACCCAGAGTAGGCCTTACAGCCATGGCTGAGATGCCCCTTTGAAAGTTCTTCTGCCCGTTTCTCACGGGTCTGACAGTGTTTTAGTCAGTCATTCTGCATAAGAACAGGTGTGTTCTGTCTCCAGGTCCAAGTTCTGAGCTCAACTACAAAACCAAGGCCCCAGAATGCAGACCAGCTGCTCCACCAGGAGGATGAGAAGGCTCTGGCTCTGGAAGACAGGGCACAGAACACTTGTTCCCCAGCCCCACACACACACGGAGCACAGGGGGAAGGGCAGATCTGTGTTGTTTATGATGGTGGCAGCAGAGGTTCTGCCCTGGAGTCACAACAAGTCCCAGCTTCGTCCCTGGCTCTGTCTGGTGACAATTGGCAGCTGACATCTTTGCTTCTGGCTAGAGTTGCCTCTTATTAGAAATGGCATCTTTATAATAGATTTCTGCAAGTCACTGTCAGCAGGACATGTCCCATGTTTGTGCCAGTCATTCCCCTTGGGGGATTGACTTGCCTGTTACTATTATTTTAGAACGACATTCTATTTTATTCTAGCATTAGCATGCCAGGGTTTAAATACAGCATTCATTACTAAGGGTCTTTTTTAAGAAATTTTTTTCTCATACCATACAGATTTACCTTATAGTTGGCCAGTGAGGTTTTTAATTGGATCTCTCTTCTATTCAGATTGCTAAGGATCCCATTGGTGGCATTCAGACCTCACACAACCCAGCTTGGGAGGCTAAAAGTCAACCAGCCTACATTCGACTCTGTGCAGACTCTGTTGCTTTTGCTTACTTAGACAAAGTACGCCAGGTAGCCTTCCTTGCAGCTGGATCTGCAGCTGGCATGGGGTCTCATCCCAGAAACACCTGAGTACTGACTGCTGGGGGTTGGATGATAATTCACGGCTCATTAAGATGATAGACTTCACACAATCAGTGAAGACCCCCAGACTGGTAGGAAGCCACATCGGGGAACCTGGCCAGGCTGGATTGAGCTTGGTGCTCTCTACCCCAATCCTTGACAGTGGTCCTGAAGTAAGGTTTAGCCAGGCAGGCTTAGCTTTGCCGTCTCTGCTTGGTACCGAGTGCCTGGCCACTTAACAATTGTTAGCCGGGCATGGAAGCATATACCTGAAATGCCTGCACTTCAGAGGCTGAGGCAGGAGGATTCCAAGTTTGAGGCCAGCCCAGACTATACAGCAAGACCCCGTTTCAAAGAAAAGAAGAGGATTGCCGAAAAGAACGTGAAGCACAAAATGAATCCACAGCAGAGCGCCATTTCAGGAACAACTGTACGTGTGGACTAGCGCCAGCGTATGGCGTGGCTCCTCCAGATAGCGGGATGGTTGGTGGCTGCTATCTTCCTTTTCCTTTGCTCAGCTGTGTGGGTTGGAATCCATAAGTGTTCCAAGAACAGTCCTTCGGTCGGTGCTATAGAAGTCAGGGAAAGAAGAGAGTTGCCATTTAAAAGCGATCGGAGCAGATCCACCGGTGGGAGTGGCTTAGAAGAAACGCAGATGAACGTTTATTTTAGTAGGTGAGCATTTGTTTTAACAAGCAGTTAAGAGCCAAAATATAGCTAGTCTGTTGTTAGCCGTATGTGAGTGGGCTCCTCTGTGGTCTCTGACCTTGTCCCTTCACCCTTTGTCATTTGTTCCGTTCCGGTCAGTCGTCTCTCTTGTTCCAGTAAACACAGGCACACCAAGAACTTTGTACCTTCTGTTCTCCCTGCCTGAAATGTTCTTTTTCACACATTCAGCAGTTCTTCTTGTCATTCAGGCCTCAACTTCATGTGTTGCCTCCTGGCTCCTAACTCTGCCTCCCACCATCTACTGTCTACTTCCTTTGTGTTTATTGCACTATAATACACATCTGTTTACTTCCTTATTTGTGCATATTCACTCTCTCTCTCTCTCTCTCTCTCTCTCTCTCTCTCTCTCTCTCCTCTCTCAGGTTTTTTTGAGATATGTTCCTCTCTTAAATTGTGAGACCTTTGCCAGTAGGGCCTGTGTCTGCCCCATTCGTTGTATTCGAACTGCATCTAGCACACAGTAGGTAGCTCACTGGCTGAGAAGGGAGGACTCCTCCTGTGGGGACGAGAAGGAAGCAGTGATCGTGAGATAACCCTGGCTCTGCCAGTTGAGAAACCAGCTCTCATGCCTGGGAAATAGTGGCACTAACAACTTCCATCAGGGGTCTTCCACCTCTGCTCTTTTAGGATGCTGGGACTCAGAAATCAAGGCCAAAGGGTAACTGCTTTGCAAAACACATAAAAAAAAAAATTAAAAAAAAAAACACTTATTTTTTTTGAGCAACATTTTTATTAATTCCTTGAGGATTTCATACATCGCCTCTGATCATATTTACCCCCTTCCTTTGCCCCCATCTCCCCACTTACCCGACATTGTGTTCTCTTTTTTTCTCTAAGGCCCACTGAGTCTGGTTTGTATTGCTCAAATGCTCTTTGGTGTGGTCCATCCCCTGGAGCACGACCAGCCTACCAGTGTTCCCATCCCTAGAGAAAACTGAGTCTCCCTTTCTCAGCAGCTGTCAACTGCCAGTAGTTCTGCAGCTCTGGTAGGACTTTGTGCCCACCTCTCCCCTCCGTGCTGACACTTTCATCTGGCTTGAGCTTGTACAGATCTTGTGCACATTGTCACAGCTTCTGTGAGTTCGTATGAGTAATTTCCCTGTTATGCTCAGAAAACACTGTTTTCTTGTAGTCGTCCACCATCTCCGGCTCTTACTATCTTTTGGCCCTCTCTTTGAGCCTTAGGGGAAGAGTGTGATACAGATGTCCTATTTATGACTGAGCACTCTGTAGTCTTTTATTCCCTTCACGTTGTCCAATTGTAGGTCTCTGAGTTATTCACAAAAAGGAGCTTCTCTGCCGAGGGTTGAGAGATATACTAATCTATTGGTATAACAGAAAGTCATTAGGAGTTGGCTTAATACTATGTTCATTTAGCAGACTAGTAGTACTAGGTTCCCTAAGGTCCTGTGTCCTAATTTGCTGCTTCTCTACTACTATGAGAAACACCATGACCCAAACAACTTGGGGAGGAAAAGTTTTATTTCATCTTATTCTTCCAAGTGATAGTCTATCACTGAAGGAAGCCAGAGCAGGAACTCAGGGAGGAACCTGGAGGCAGAAACTGAAGCACGAACCATGAAGGAAGACTTCTTACTAGCTTATTTCCTTGGCCTGTCCTCAGCCTGCTTTTATAATCAACCCAGGACCACCTGCCGAAAGGTGGCTCCACCCACAGTGAGCTGGGCCCTCCCATATCAGTCAACACTCAAGAATAGGCCTCATAAACATAGCCACAGGCCCATCTGATAAAGGAAATTCCCCAGTTGAGGTTCCCTCTTCCTAGGTGTGTCACACACAGGATAATCTCTACACGAGTCTATATGTATAAAAATAAATCTTTAAAAAAAGGAAATCTGTTCTTTCCCATTCTAAATGCACATTTTAAGGAAGAAACAAAAATAAGACAGTACCAAAGTACTGAATGCCACCACCAAAAGTGATGACTGCTCTGTTCTGTTGTGCCATCCTCTCCATCTTCCCGCGACAGCTTTCATGCCCACATCCCAAACATACAGCTATAGCTTTGAGAGTGTGCCTGCACTCGTGAAGGACACGAAGGCCTGTAGGACCCCCACCACACTGTACTGGTATTTTCATCTTACCCTCCTGCCCAGGTCGGGTTTTCTGATGAGGATGGGCTCTGTGGAGCCCCTGAGTGCTCACATGTGGCTCATTAGCTTGCTGGCATCTCACTGTTTATTGTTTAATTATACATGTGCCCTGTGGAGCCAGAATGGTCATTGTTCACTTGTAGGGCGGTCCATGACTCCAGAGCCATATTCTCACTGCTCACTGGGTCTCCGTGGTGACTGGACACCGTTATCAGTGGTCACAGGAGCAAACAACAGAGCCCTGATCTGGACAGGTATCTTGTGAGGTTCCATTCCTGTTCAGATACACTTTCAGATATCGTTAAGATGGCCCCAAACTGGGAAATTCAGCTCCCCAACCTATAAATGCTTACAAGATATTCACTTAGTAACCTAGCAGGGTCCCCGCTCCAGCCCTTCTCCCCTCCCGCTGGAGCACCTTGGCCCTGCTTCCTCTTCCCGGCAGGCAGAGGTCCCCCGGGCCTTCTCATCTCTACTAGTTACTTTTCTTATGCCTGTGGCCAAATACCTGACCAAAAAAAAAAAAACAATTTAATGGAAGAAGAGTTTGTTTTGACTCAGTTCAGAGCAATGCAGCTTATCATGGCAGAGCAGGCATGGCCGAGGGAGACTTGGTCCTCGGTGGCCAACCAGGAAACAGAGAAGGGGGATGGCAGTGTTCGGTGGCCTTCTCCTTTTCCCTTTTTTATTAGTTCAGGACCTCAGTTCCCGGTGTGGAGCCACCCACATTCAGGTTGGGTCTTCTTGTCTTCTCAGCTAAGCCTCTCTAGAAACACCTCCCCCCTCCCACACACACACAAGGTGTACGTCATCAGTACCCTAGGTGTTTCTTTGAAATGATCACGTTTCCTCGTGGACTCACTTCACATCCTCCTCCTCCAGAGACCAGTCTCAGGACGCCCATCCCCCTGGTCCCTAATGGACCAGCAGTAACTGTGGCTAACTCTCCTGCCTGTTTGGTCCTGACTACAATACAATGAGGACAGTTTGCAGCAAGCAGTTACTGGAAATTACCCCATCACACAGTTAGTGTTTAGCTCCGCCCCTGCCCCCAGCCTCCCCAGTCTGTAAATCATTCAGGGATTGTGGCAGAGGATGAAGAACACTGAAGGGAAAGGAATCCCTGAATCCAGCCCGGTAATGAACTTGTGTCCCTGCAACTTAAGACCAGGTGCTTATAAACCTCCAGATCAAGAGAAAAAAAAAAGCTGTGTTGGTATATCTGTTACTCTCACGGGGGCCTGTGATTCACAAGAGAAAGGTTGCCAGACCAGATGATTGTGTGAGGTCCCTTCCTGCTCCCAAGCCTATGATTCTGTGACCATATAAGGCCACTGTGCCCAGGAGTCTTCCTGCAGCTAAGAGCAGTCCTGCCCTGTGAGAAGAGCTGAGAGCAGAGAGAGCCAAGTCTGGGCCTCTTCCAGGGTCCCCAGGGCAGCAAAGAGAGGACATGTGTGGAAAGAACAAGGGACTGTCGCCTGTTGCCTCCTCTCAGCAAGCTCGGACCTGCTACAGCCAGTGAGCCTGCCCCCTCCCTCTTCCTCCGTTTCCTCTCCTCTATTTCAAGATCACCTGTTTAAGCAGTGTTGCCAGGAGTCCAGAATTCAGCTGGTGTCTCTGTCCAAAGTTGAATGCTCATGGCTGCAGTCAGCCTCGTCTGGTCTAGCTCCTGCTCCCCATGACTCTCTTTCAGCATGATGACCTAAAACATTCCCCTCAGAGTTCCTAGGTTTTAGATGGGCACAATGAGAAACAGCTTAGCCTCCCTTTGGTTCCCCAGTTGCAGGTATAAAATATCTGGTGGATGTGCACCCCGACATACATACAGGCAAACTTACACATACACCTGCACTATCAGACTTGTCTGTGAGCTCCTTGATGGGGCGGGTCTTGTATGTCTGCCTTCACATGGCTCATGTTGTGATACTTCCACCTTCACCAGGCTCTGGCCATCCCTGTGCCAGGATCCATAGGGAGGGAGAGGAGAGACGGGTGAAACAAGACATAAAGGGCTGGTGCTAGAAACAAACACTTAACAAGCAAGAGTACTGAGAGGTGATCTCTGACTATTGTTATCAATAATCAGACTTGGTTATGAGTGACAGAAACCCAAGTCCCATTAACTTAGACAAAAACAAGAGGGAATGGTATGTTGTGGCTGGTGTCACTCATAAGTATAGGGATGGTGCTGGCTTCAGGCATGAATGGGCTTACATGACATTGCTAGGATTCAATTCTGTACATTGACTGAGAAGTTCCACCTGAGGTTTCCAAAGTATGTGGGACCATTGGTCATTGTTAATATGTCTCATGGAGCCTCAACTCCTGCTTTCCAAACCCCAGTCTCACCACCCCTAAGACGCAGACCTGGGGCATCCCTTGAGACCACCCTAGGGTCTGCCTCTGAGAACCCAATTCCAGAAGCTTCCTTTCCTTGCCAGGGCCTCTGAGCTTTGGACAGGCATTGGACAGGCCTTGCAAGTACTGATGTGTGTGTCTGTGTGTGTATGTATGGTATAGTGTGGTGTATGTATATGTGTGTGTGTTGGATGTGTGTGCATTTTGTGTTTTGTATGGTGTGTGTATGTGTGTGTTGTATGTTTATATGTAGGGAGTGTGTGCGCGGTCTTGGGATCCTGTGGAACCTGGAGGTGGGAAGGCTGGGGTTAGGGAAGTAGCCTAGCCTCTGCTCCTCTGTCCATACACAGGTCACAGGCAAGACCTCAGATACCACTCTTCCACTTACCAGCTATATGACCTCAGGGGAGTGGCCTGACTTCTTCTCATCTGTGAAGAGGACATGATGGTTTTTATCAAACCTAGGACTGCTTTAGAAGTTCAATGAAATACAACGGGTGACGGGAAGTACTCAGCATCAAGTGCCACCCGCAGCCCTGGACTGCTTTCAGTCAGAAATGAAGGAAATTGTCTTTGGAGGGCTTTGACTGTAGAATAAGACCCCCATTGCCTCATAGCTGTCACCCGATGTCTCTTCATTCTATATTCTGTTTTTCTTTCTTGGGTTTTTTGGTTTTGTTTTTATTTTGATCGGGGATTTACATAGTCCAGGTTGTCCTCCCAGGTGCTGGGATTACAGGCAGGCTCTGCCACACCCAGTTTGTTTCTCATCACAATTTGCCAGTGAGGAATCGAGGCTGGAACAGTCAAGTCAGTCGCTCACCAAGGACACACAGTCATCAGAGGTGATGCTACTCAGTCCTGACTGTCACCTAAGCTGCTGCACCTGTTCTGTTCTGCCTCACTAGAATGGTGTGGGGAGATGGAAAATAAAGAGACTTTACTGGCTATTCTAATCAGGAGGAAGAAGAGAAAGACTGTGCATGAAAGAATGCCACGGACAGACCTTCCGCTACCAGACTCTGCACTGGAGCTGTGGGATTATGAATGGCATTTTGCACTGCTCTCCTGTGTGGACCTGCATTGCTGTGCTGAGTCAGTGTGTACGATGCTGTAGTGGGGAGGGGATGGAATGCTACCCCAGAAGCCCAGTTTAGCTAATACACACCAGTGTGACAAGTTATATACTCATGACTTGAACACTTGCCCCAAATTGCATCATTTTGCAAACCTCAAATGAGGTGCCTTTCGTCACCCCAGGCACCAGGCTGACTTCTGCCAGGCAATGATCTGCCTAGTCCAGGGCATGGATCGGGGTATGGTAAAGAAGACTATGAGCTTGGCGACATGGGTTCAGGACTCAGCTCTGGTGTTGATCTGCTGAGGGAGATTGGACCATTGGCTTAATCGCTCCAGCCTTAGTTTTATCTTCTGTCAAATGGATGTGATTAAACAGCTTCCCTTATTGCCTCAGGAAGTGAGTGTAAAGATTAGTGTATGGAATGATGTTCCAATCCCAGGTGAAAAGAAATTCCAGATAGGGATTTAGAGCAGGTTTCTTAAATTTTTTCCCTGCATAACCCCCCCCCCTTTTTTTTTGCCAGAGAAACTCTTACATGACCCCAGGTATGTAAGTATATAAAATAGGTATAAAAATGAAGCAGTTACTGATAATAAATCATAAAGAAGTTTATTTTAAAAGAATTCATTAATAAACCTATAATTTTGTCATTTATTAAAGATGAAAGCAAATGCGTCCACTAATGAGATTGATGTGCATGTTTATTTTTATTCATAAAGAATTAAATCTCAGCTGAATATTTAATACTTCAAGACAGAAAGCGTCTTCAGCATTGCTCAGTGTTTTGATTTTATAATCACAGTGTTGAGAACGCCGCTTCACACTAATGTATAAATGTGTATAGTATAAATGTGTAGCACAGAATGGCAGAAGTAAGTCTGTGTGGGCCAAAGAAATTGATAGAAATCCTATTCTGGTCTGATCCCAAGCCAAAACTCATTTAATGATTTTTTAAAATGCAACTCAAGTCAATAACACAAGTGGCAGTTTTTAAAAATCAAATATGCAAACACAGAATAATCCACAAACAATAATTTCATACTTCACAGGCTGAGGAATACTGGTAGGAAAATATTAATTCTTTGGTTCCATTATTAGCCATTATGTTTTTATACCAGTAGGAAACTGTATATTCAGTAAAAGCACTGGAGTTCATGAAGCACTAGTCAGTCCAGCCTGAGCCGAGGTGTTTCAGGTGATATTCACTGGGACTGCACAGGTTTATTGCGTCTTCAGTGAAAATTTGCATATGCGCATGTTGTGGGGCTGGAGAGATGGCTCAGCAGTTATGCTTTTACAGAGGACCTGGCTTCAGGTCCTAGCACACACGTGGCAGCTAACAACCATCCTTAACACCAGTTCCAGAAGATCCAATGCCTTCTTCTAGTCTCCATGGGCATTGCATGACATGGGTGTTCTCATACACATGGCATAAAAAAAAAAAAAAAAATTTTAAATGTGCATGCTGTGTGTGCAGAGCCGAGGCTGTAGTGAGGCTGTTCACACAGTGCAGGTGAACACTGCCAGAGGCACCTCTGGATTTGTCACTCATTTAATTATGAATTCATTCTTGGTCAGTATTTGTTCAAAAACCTTGTACTGTTGTCTAATTTTTTTCATGGAAACCTGCCCCTCACCATCACTTATGTGAACTTATATGGGGTCAAGACCCATAGTTTTAAGAAGCCGTGATCTAGAGAGCACCTCTAGGAGGGTTGGAATCAGAAATCACGGCCTGGGACATGCCCTGGCTTCTGCAGAAGCTCATCACAGCGTGAGGGCCAACCGGCCTCGCCTGCACATCTCAGGTCGGCTTGAGGAGTCTGGAGGGAACGGGCCCTTTCCTCCTGTTCTTAGTGTGCACTCTAGAGTGTCCTCATGTGTCTTTACACATTTTACTTTCACCTCATGCACCGTGTTTTCATGAGTCTTTCTATGATGTACTTCCCTCCCGTCATTTGCATTTTTGTACCTTTTACATATGCTGTAATACACTTTTGGCCTTTTTCCTTCCTCTGCCTCCATTTGGGTAGTTTTTGCGGTGTTATCATCAACTTCACCAGTCTTCCATGTGTCTGATTTGCCATTAATTTCATCTCGTGAAACGTTCATTTCAGCTTTATTTCAGCTATAACTTCCATTTCTCCCTGAATGAAGCTCATGTTCTCCTTTGATGTCCTGAAGATGTTTAAAGTAGTGCTTGCCATCCTGCGTGTTAGTTCCATCTCCTGCGTCACTTCTGCATCTGCTTCTGTTGAACAATGCTTCTCTTCTTTGTGAGCCACACTTTCCTGCTTGTCTGCGTATCCAGGAACTTCTTAGCTGGAAAGTGGTATTAGGAATATTACATTGCTGAATGCCTGGATTTTGTCATCTTGGTTTAAAGGGTGTTAACTTTAATCTGTTAGATAGCTGAGGTAGCTGCAGACCAGCTAGGCTTGCTTCTTGGCATTGTCAAGACAGATTCAGGGAGCCTAAGGGCTACTTGAACATAGTTGCTGGGGGCTCTCCTGAAGGCTACAGCAATCCCCACTCTGGCTTGTCAGAGGCACATCTTGAGGGAATACTGGTGAGGCTCAGCCTCTAAACCCCTTCTAAGCTCATTTCTTCTATGGCAGCTTTTCTTGGCTGCCATTGTAGAGTCTCACCTATTTAGCCAAAGACCCCTAAGGACCCTACTCAAATGACATGAGCTCTTTCTCTGCAGTTTCCTCTCCATTCCAGCTGCCTTGATCTTCTGTGTTGATGCAAATCTCTGCCACTCAGTGAGCCTCTGTGGCCTGCCCAGCTCCTCTAACTTATATTCTGCTCTGGTCAGTGCTTCCAGACACAAGCTACTTTGATTGCACAACCTGTTTTCCAGGGCTTGAACACACTTGTTTCATTTTTTCTCTACTTCTCTGGTTCTCTCTACTTCTCAGAGGGACCTAGTATTTCCCTGTGGACCTCTCTGAGGTCACCCACCTGTGGGTTGGGCTTAGTGCTAATCAAACCCACAAACATCCCTTGAGTCATTCTGTCCTGCTTCTTAAAGAAACTCAGGGTGAAGACCCGCAACCAGCATTAGTTCCAACTTCACAACAGGAATTATCATTCTCCATCTACAGGTGACTGGATAAAAAGCAGGACAAGCCTGTCATCTACAGCAACACCATTCAGTGTCTGGCAGCCATTGTCCAGGCCATTGACTAAATAAAAAGCAGTATGTCCATACAAAGGAATATTATTCAGTAATAAAAAGGAGTGAGCTACTGAAACCTGCAGCAACATGGACAGGTCTTGAAAAGACCTGTTAAATGAAAGAACCAATCACACACACATATATATATATATATATATATTATGATTTAATTTATATGGGCTGTCCATAGTAGACAAGTTTATAGGAAGACGGAGATTAGTGCCTGTTTAAGATTGTGGGGGAAATACAAAGTGATTGCTAATTTATACAGGGTCCTTTGGGGAGGGGACAGAAATGTTCTACAATTAGACTGCAATTATAATTGCCCAGTCTTGTGAATTTACTAAAAAAAAATTTGAGCTATATGCTTAGGCAAGTGGACTATGTGAAAGAAATCGCAATAAAGCTGTTTCTAAAAATGGTTGTCGGCAGTGTTTTCCAGGATAGAAGATGAAGGAATGAACAGGGGCTTGGTAAAGTAGAAGGAAGGCTCAGCTTTCACCCTGAATCATGCACATGTTTCATGTGACATTCATTGTTGGTCTGAAAATGTGACCATACTTTTGAGGGACAGTCTTGGATGTTGGTCTTAAAGCTCATTTGCTCTTTTTCAATGACCTCCATTTTAAGACTGAGCTTGCAGAGTTTGGCCATGATTTCCTCTTTCTGTCTTTCTTTGCTGTCAGGATGCTTGTCATCAGTGGGCATCTATTGAGTGGCCACCAGAGTGTCAGCACTGCCTCTGGTCTGTGATGCTCCCCTTTATAGACTGTGTGTCCTTGTTGAGATCCAGCAGAAGCAGGTGACTCTGGTTAATACAAGCCAGCAGAGACTAGGGAACCACCTTCATCTGACAATCTCTTACATGTGCATCTATCCAAATGGATGAGAGTGATTGTTCCTTTAAGCCAGCCATCACCCTACCTTCACTAAAAGAACTGACTGAGCTGTGGGTGTGGATCAGTGGTAGAAAACAAGAGTGCTGGCTGCCATCTTCCTCTGACAGCTATGCTTGACTAGGGTACATTGGGCCCTGGGTTTTTTTTTTCCTCTTAGATTTTAGAGCACTAAAATAGAGCAACTCAGTCCATCATCACTGTGGAGCCTAGGCTCCATGTCTGGTGTTCTCCACGTGGAGTGAGGACAGTACACTCATCAGGTGTGGTTTGTGGTTTTCCTCCAGGATCATCCACGAAGATGGCTTCTCTGGAGAAGACGTGAAGCAGTACAAGCCTGTCGTCTACAGCAACACCATCCAGTCTCTGGCAGCCATTGTCCGGGCCATGGATACTTTGGGCGTCGAGTATGGTGACAAGGAGAGAAAGGTAGGCAGGTCCCTGAGCCCCTGGGCACAAGGAGACATCTTTGACCCCATCACCTCCTCTCAGTTATGCCTGATAGGACCGGAAGAGACTGTGCTTCGGGTGGGAGGGGGGCGGGTAACAGTCACCAGCCTAAGCCATTACACCTGTCCCTGGCAAATGCAGGGGCTTCCATGACATGCAGAGCTCCCCAGCAAGTCACCAGCCAAAGCAAGTTACAACATTCCCGGGTATGTTCCATGGATGAGAAAGAGTGGGAGAATGTTCTACACTGGGGCAGCACAACCCTGAGTGAGGACCTACCCCCCAGGCAATTAACGACCCGTTAAAATCCATAGCAAAGACCACCTCAGGAGGTGCCATCTTCCCTTCTGAGGAAAACTGCCCTTGCCTTGTTGGAGTGGGGGCAGCCACTGGAATTGACTCTGGTTGTTCTTTACACAGAGAAGTGTGCTTTCTGTGTCTCCTGGTAGGTGTGAGGCCTTCCTGAGTCAACATCCTGAAACAGAGACTGTTTTCAGTTGAGTTTCCAGGTGTCTGATGAGTAGTGAACTCAATAAGTATATAAAAGCCTCTTATTTGCAAACGTTTGCATTCACCGCAAGGCAAAACTATAAACAGCTACACGAGCAAAGCAAGTGAAAGGGAGCGAGGGTGAGAAGGAATGAGCAACCTGAGAATTCTGTCCAAAAGCGGCACTTGGGCCCCTTCCAGGGGAGCAGCTAGAGGCCTCAGAGCAGCTTGGCCTGCACTGGAGCTGCCTAGGGAGGTGAGCCTCTGGTGACTTGACTGTATCAGATACGCTGCTGCAAACCATTTCCTCACAGAGGAACGTGATCTGATCCTGGCCTTCTCAAAGTCTGAGAAATTATCTGTGACAGATAGTTTTACATGTAAAATTTAATATGTTACGTACAAAATCCTAATTCTGTGGGGTAGAGCCACCCCAGCTCAGACATTGGCACTTCAAGGGCCTGGAGAATTGGGTGGCTGACAGAGTGTCTGAGCCATTCCAGGGTGGAGAGCAGGACCCTGGTGGGCTCCACCCATTGCTGCTCCCAGAGGCAGGCAGAGAAGCTGGTAGAATAAGACAGGTCCTTTAACCACAAGAGACCAACTTTGGTTTTGGTCACAGAGCCATGGACACATAGAGGCGAGGAAAGGAGTCCAGGTGCCACTTGTCCTTCAGTCTTCTTCCAGGAAGTGTTCCCTGAGCTCTTCCAGGTACCAGGAGTTATGCTGGTACTGGGCACCCAGCGTGGGTACAGCAGAGATCATGTCCAAAAGAAACTGGCATCAAAAGTACCTAGTTGGGTCATGCGAATAACCCAGGGACAGTGGCTTTGATGAGTGTTCTGCTTCACTCATCCTCACAGAGATAGCCCCAGAGGGGACAGACACGGCTGTCATCTGCGGAGCACCTGCCCCCTGCCAGAATGTCCCCAGAACACAGTAGGTTTTCAGAAAACATCCCTGGAATGGAATGATGTTCCTGCTCTCCCAGTCTCAGAGAAGGGGAGTGCCTGGAATTTTGTCCCTAAATAGCCAGGTATGGACTGCTCAGTACTTGGCGGGGGCGCGGGGAGGCTTGTGTGAAGTGCCACAGAGCTTCAGCGGCATGTTGATACAGCTTTGAGGAGCTGGTCATCATGGAAAGATGGGACTTCACAGGCTGCTTGACCGTGACCTTTCAGTTACCTGTAGTGAAGTTCGGGTAGAGTTCAAAGACAGAGGGGCCAGATCGAGACCTTTACCAAGTACTTCCATATTCCTGACACTGTCGGAGAAAGAATTCAGAGACCGAGATAGACCAAATAAGGACCTGGGTGGACGTTTATTGCAGGACGGTACTGTACAGTCAAGGCGCGAATGCAAACTTCTCAAGAGAGATCTTGCTGTGGGATCTCGGAGAGCTCACCTTATAGGCAAAACTTAATGAAGAGGAGTTACATGATAGGAGGCAGAGGCAGAATGCAAGGGATGGGATGAATTGTTTTTCCTCCAGCTGAGTTTCTCTCTTTTCTGTCCTTATATGGGGCTTTCCATACATGTTATGGTGTCAGCTGCATCATGGGAACTGGCAATTTTTCCAGACTAATGACATAGAGACGCTGTTATAAGGCGACAAAGAACAGTTAGTGGTCATCTTCATCAGCCATGTTGGTGCCAGTGGTTTGAGGTGATCTTGTGCATTTACCTTTGAGGGTCACATGGTAATATAGCTTGGTTTCAGGCCACCTTGTACTTTGACTCTTTTTTTCCCCTATGTCTAGCTAAGTGACCTCATTTCCTTGAGGTAGTAAAAGGAGGCTCCTCCTTAGAGGAAGGGAGAATGCAGTCCTTGAATCCTAGACCGGGTTTGACAGGTGCAGGTAAGGGTGGGAGAAGGTGGCTGAAGCAGCCCACCAGCCCTAAACACAGGCAATGACTGGTAATGACTAAAGGAGATTTGACTGGTGGAGGAGGAATAGGATTAGTGTGGGTAAAGGTGAGCATGTTGGAAGTACAGATAGGTCCAGATTTGGTAGGCCCTGGAGCATAGCCAACGAGTTTGGTCTTAGCCTAATGGCAAAAAGCAGCCATTGATAGACTGTGCTGGAAAGAGGTGGAATGAAAGTGATGTTTTAGACATTTCTGGTGGCAGGCACAGGGTGGCCTCATCATGACGAGGCTAAAGGTGGGGACCAGGTCAGACATCTGGGGCAGTAGACTAGAGAATATGCATGAGGTGTGGGGTCTGGGTGATAGGTGTGGGGTCTGGGTCAGGGCTGTGGGGTCTGGATGACAGGTATGAAAGGAAGGGCAGCACGGGGAGGTATAGTGACGGGAATTAATGATACAGTGACAGGAATTAATGCGCTTGGTGATGCATTAGCTGTTAGGAAAAACAAGGTCAAGAAACTGAGCACGGTGTGAGCAGCCTAGTAGCTGAGTCAGTCAGGAGCCTGAGGGAAAGAGCGAAAGGCCATCTAGTATGCTTGTTTTCAGACCCTAGGGCTTCGAGGAAGGTGGTGATCAGCAGGTAGATGGAGGGAGTCAGATGATAGAAGCTCCAGCCGGGATTAATGGCTCCAGGATAGTAGAGGCTTTCACTGTATTCTAGGATCTGTTTGAAGCAATGTATGGTATTATTAAAGAGTATTGTTTAATGTTTAATACTAACAGCTACCTGTGCGGTGGTTGATTCTGCTGTCTCTATTTTGTAAGTGAGAAGAATGAGGCACAGAACAGTAGAGTGACGGACCCGGGGACATGCAATACAAAGTGTGTGTGTATACATTGTAAACATCAGTGCCTAACAAAACCACAGTCCACAGCAGAGGCCCATTGAAATAGGCTCAGGCCAACCAGGCCAGAGTTCCTATAGGCACAACGCACATCTGTAATCCCAGCACTTTGGAAGCTGAAGCAGGATCGTGCTAATTTGAGGACACCCTAGCTACATAGAACCTGCCCAGAATGGTTAGAAAATCATTAGAAGAATATGAAAAGGGGCCCAGGGGCAGCACGTGCTGTGCCTCTCCATTCCTGTCATCCTATATCTGTCCCTTTCTTACTCCCTGAACTGCACCCCCTGCTCCACCCCTCCGTCCGTCCATCCCTCCCACCCCCCATCCCCTACCCTCCCACCCCCCCACTCCCCAGCCTCCAGGCAGCTGCTGTCGCCCTTTACTCCCTTCTGTCCCCTCCCACTCCACCCCGTTTCTTTCTACTCGCCCTGTCTGCCTGTAGGGGGCTCCCTTCCCCCATCTCCCTTTCTCTTCATTTTCTCTGTGTCCTTCCATCCCTTCCCCCCCCCCTTTCTCGTTTCATCCTCACTCCCCCTCCTTCCCCCATCATTCTGTGCAGATTGTCTTCCTCTTCCCAGCTGAAGGGTCCCTACTCCCTTGCCTCTGTCTTCAGTCCTGTGCCTGCTCCTGTGAAACAAGCAAAGAGACTTGTCTGGTGACTGCCTGAACGAACTCACTGCGGGGGGTGGGGGGGACCTAGGGAGCCGATGGCAGGGTTTGGTTCACTTTGGCAATGCAGGAAGGGGGAAAGAGTAAAGGCTTTGAATGATCCTGTGTCAATAATTTTTATCACACCCGTGTATGCAAACATTTAAAATTTTTGTGCCTTTGCATATGTAAATGTAAACTAATGGACCAGTAGATCACAGAAGTTAAGTACTTTGAGTGGAGGGCCAACAGAAGAACCACAGAGGTAAAATCTTGTTCTGTTTTCTGTTCCTACCCCACCTTTCCCGCTAATCAGAGAAACCAAATTACCCCTCCCCAAGGCAGGTCATAAGAACTCCTCTTTCTGGGTATTAGAAGTAAAATCCAAGGTCCAAGGACCCCTTTAATACCTCACAAAGAGCTCTTGGACAAAGTGAAAGTAACTCCGCAAGATAGATTTTACTTTTGCAAAAGTTGCAAGCTCTGTCAGATCCAGCAAGCATGCAGAGCTAGAAGCTTGGTGCGTTGATCCCTAATGCAAGAGTACTGCGTCTTTTCCCCATTGGCTAGAGTCAACTTCACAGTCTCCTGTTGGCTAGTTGACTAGTTTAAAAGAATCTGTGCAAAAGGGAGAACTCCACTGCCCCAGGCTGTCAGGTTCAGGACTGCATCAGGGTCTTTCTTTATAAACAAAAGTCTTACAGGGTGTGGTGGGATTAAAAGATTAGAAATTCTTTGTCATAAACTGAGTTCCAAGTTTTATAGGATTTGAAAGAAAAGACTAATATTTCATGTTTCCTACCTGGGTAGAGGATAGTCATAAAGAAATTCTCTGAACTACCCTATGGTAGTATACAGTGCCTAAGGCCATCACTTCAAAGGCCAAAGAATCCCGACAGGCCTTGCTGCGTTCTCCCTCAGCTTCGTGAGCTCACACCCTTTTTGCCCAGTCCTATTTCTATACAGCCATCCAGTCTTCACTAAGCCTAGGCATAAAAAGAAACTTTTTTCCCTAGACCTTTCACTCTTCACTTCTGAAGGCTCCTCTGTCACCTAAAAATTTGATTAAATAAACCCATTATATCGTCCTGTTAATCTGTCCTTTCTTATGGGCATATTGGCTGTGACTCCTTGTGATGGATGAGAAGAGGTACAGGAAGTAATGCCTCGAACTTGTGTGAGGCTTGACTCAGGACATACTACCATTTTCTGTCTTCTTCTTTTTAACTATGTGTGTACTTGACTCATTTCTCAATTATAAACTTGAGAACAGAATACACACGTAATGTAATGCCTGACACCAGGAATATCGGATTCAGCTCCCAGTTCTATCAGCAGCAGATGCCTGGCCTTGGGAAAGCTACTTGTCCTGTCATGGCCCCCCCGTGGGCCCTCCCCACGCCCCCCCCCACTCCTGTGGCTTCCTCCCACCACTCTAATAGCTGCCTCATTCAATTGCTGTAGCAGTGAATGCGATCATGCAAATGGCTCTGCATAGGACACTGCCTGACTCCAGAAATCCCAGCACATTCCAGCGATTGTTCTTTTCTTAAAATATTTTATTTATTATTTTTATTTTATTATGTGTAAGAGTATATTGCCTGCATGTATGTAAGTGCACCCAGGGCATGCAGTGCCCGCAAAGGTCAGAAGAGGGTATCAGATCCCCTGGAACTGGAGTTATGGGTGGTTGTTAGTTGCCATGTGGGTGCTGGGAACCAAACCTGGATCCTCGGCAAGAGCATCCAGTGAGTGCTCTTAACTGCTGAGCCATCTCCTCAACCCCAGTTACTGTTTATTTTTCATTATTTGTTTAAAATTATTATCAATTTTATTGATAATTGATGAGCCATCCTCAAAAAATCCAAGTGAGGAACAGACAAGGTACAGTCTCAGTTTTTCCTGTTTGGAAATGGAGGGTGTAGGCCACGGGATTGGCTGTTCAAGGTCCCTGTCCTGAGCAGCGGGACTGAGGAGCAAGCCGGCTGGAACTGCTGCTGGACATGTCTGTTTCACCACGGCCCCTTGATCCCCCACCAGAGATAATGGCAGCTCTTTGGGGAGGCAGAATCAAATTTCATGCCTCATTTCCAAAATGTCATCGGATCTCCTCTGGTAAGAGAAAGGTTGAGATTTAAGTCCCCAGTGGAACTCAGAACAGATCTTTGCTCTAATCATGGAAATGTTGTATCATCTCCACGACTCAGCACCATTCACCTTGTGGTTTGCACAGATTCCGAAGCAGACAAGAACAAGGATGCTCTCTGGCCTGGGTCTTCTGGGGATCCCTGCAGCCCAGGGATCATTCAGAGGTTGTTTTCAGAACTGCAAAGGGCAAGAGGAGGCACGGCTACCTGCCACAGCCTGGGCACCAAGGCCCTGCCCCCTCCAGCCTATAACTTGCCCCTGTCCTGCCCTTTGCCTACCAGTATTAAAGAGCTGGAAGCCCTTCCACCCGACACTGGCTCATTCTGCTACTGCCTTTTACACACAAGGCAAAATAGGTCCATCTGGTCCAGTCAGAGAAGGACTTGCTGGAGAGAAGGAGCAGCCGATCCACACAGAGCCTGAGGTTTCCTGTGGCACTCAGTTCCTTCCGATTTCCCAACTTGGCACTTATTTTCCTTCATTTCCCCAGTATTTTCTGAGCATGTACTTAGGCAATAATGCACAAAGGCAACAGTGATTGGATACAGAGATCATCCGCCCTTCCCCCAATCCAGTGCAGAGGTAGCATCCCAACAGGAGAAGGTAGGGGCCTTGATTTCCAAGGCTCTGCCAGCTCTGACATGTTCGCTCCCAGGACTTGGTACAAATGGGCCGGCCTGCTCCCTGGATTATATGCCTGAGCCAAGCCCCGCCCTCCTGTTTGGGGGACGCATCCCCAGCTAAGCCCCGCTGACCTGACTGCTGTACCGTGGCTCAGGGTAACAGCACAGATGGCTCTTCCTGGTCTTCCTCTAAAAGAAAGAACCAGCTGCGGGGAACAGCAGTCTTAGGGGCGAGAAGGAAGAAGAGGGACTGAAGTCTTAGAGTCATCCTGGCCCTTGGCTCCTCCTTCCCCTGAACTCCTGTTCCTCTCCAGCTGTACTCAGGACTGCCCGGCAGTTTTCCTTCATGCGTACCTGAGCTCTGCAGACAGTAAGCCTGGAGGGTCAGCACCGCCACGCTCATCCTCGTTTTCTGCATCATCACGCTCTGTGACTAGTCAGCGTCAATGACTGATTCCGTTCAACCACTGCTACGGCCACACACCAGGCTGAGGATACGGTGCTAAGGGATATGCCTACGAACAGGCCGGGCAGAGCAGACACATCCATGAGGGAGGCGAAAGCTACAGAGTATGCTTTATTTTATGACTTATTGATCCCTTCACCAACCGGGGAAGACTGGCACGGCCTCCCCAGTTTGCCTGTCTGCTCTGCCGGCTTAGACATTCATGCTGTGGTGAGTTAGACCTAGCCTCTGTCCCCAAAGAAGGCAGATCAGAGAAGAGACACAGTAGATAGCATTTTTATATTTTATGAAAGTTGTGGGAGTCCCAAGGCAGTGCCCCTCCCCCATAAGCATCATGTAAGGCATGATGGGGCTACACAGTACACAGTTGGGTGATGATATGTAGACAGTAGTCACCTCCATCATGGGATACATCTGTGGATTAAGTGACTCAATGGGTGCAAGATCTGAAAGCAGGGATCAGCACATAGTAGGTGCTCAGGAAAGGTTAGCTGGTAGTAGTCTCATGCCTCAAAGTAAAGGGACCCCTATCTTAGTTCTCCAAGGTTGATTGGGTCGTGATGAGGCAGCCCTTTCAGGAAGAGGGCAACATGAGCCGAAATGGTGTGTGATAGTGGCCTGAGAACACACAGGAAGAGCATCTTTTCTGCTTGTGCTCTGGCTGTTGTTGACCATCCATCTCAGAAATGGCAGGCGGGAAGGAGCAGGCATAGATAATCCACTCCTTGCATGATTGGTGTTTAGTGAAGAAGTGCTAATGAAAAGACAGCCCCAGTGGATGATTCTTCCCATAGATGACTGAGCCATGGATGACTGTTACCATGAATGACTGAGCCGTGGATGACTATGCCCGTGAATGACTGTGCTGTGGATGACTGTGCCCGTGGATGGCTGTGCCCGTGGATGACTGTGCTTGTAGATAACTGTGCCTGTGGATGGCTGTGCCCGTGAATGACTGTGCTGTGGATGACTGTGCTTGTAGATAACTGTGCCTGTGGATGACTATGCCCGTGAATGACTGTGCTGTGGATGACTGTGCCTGTGGATGGCTGTGCCCGTGGATGACTGTGCTTGTAGATAACTGTGCTTGTAGATAACTGTGCCTGTGGATGACTGTGCCCGTGGATGGCTGTGCCCGTGGATGACTGTGCTTGTAGATAACTGTGCCTGTGGATGACTGTGCTTGTAGATAACTGTGCCCATAGATGACTGTGCCCATGGATGACTGCACCTGTGGATGACTTCTGGTGGATTGCTGTGCCTGTCCCTGGATGACTGTTCCGTGTATAACTGTGCCCATCAACTGTTCCCATCACCAAATTGAAGGCTTGGCCTAGGACTAAGAAGAAAACCTTTTGTCCTATAACTAATTTCCTGATTCTTGATAAAATGCTACAGCATTCCCTGCCTTTGTTGCTAGGTGTTAAGAGTACTTGATAGGAGGTCACACTGATTCTGGGTCTATTTCACTGGACATTAGATCAGAGATGGTAGACTAGACCCAGAAATGAAGGACATTCCTGCAGGGGGCCAGGCTAAGGAAAGAAAGTTCCTGCAAGCATTCCAAAGAAATCGCAGTTGAATTACACTGCTAAGAAGAAGAACAAAACAAGACAAAAACAAAAACAATAGTTTACACAGTAGGAAGCGCCCATCCTCGCTGCCTTGAGGCCTTTACCCCACAGCAAGCCCAGGGTGGACATGCTCTCCAGGAAACAGGGAGAAAGCACGCCCTCCTTAGCAGCTGTGGTGTGTATTTGTGCTGGATTTTGATGCATGATATCTTAGCTGCAATGGTAAGCCCTTTCGCTTGAGTAAGTTGCTTACTCCTAGATGCGCAGGTTAGGGTGCATTTGGCTTCAGGTGAACATCACCCAGTATATAGTAGTCTAAACCACAGGCACAGCCATTGTTTGCTGGAGAGGGGTCCCAAGAGCCGGTACCCCCAGGACTCTTTGTACAACCGAACAGCGCACCAAGATGGTTCTCTGGGTACTCTGCTCCAAAGGAGAAATATGCACACTCACAAGGAGTCCACGGACAGAAGGAAAGAGAGGCGTGGCTTTGAACTTCTCCACGATGGTCTGTGGCCACTTTGGTCACTGTAGTAGGACATGGAAAAAGGAGATTTGGGGATGGCTCCAGTCACTCTTGCAGGCTGTGATGAGAATTAAACAAAAATGCAGAGTAGATGTGCAGAGTTAATGGGAAACCCTGACTTTGGTCAGGAATACTGGTAGGTCCTTGGTCTGATGGCAAGGCTGAGTCCTGGTTTCTTCAGTGCTTGCCTGTGTTTTCCTACATCAGCTCAGAAACTAGAATACTGTCCCAAGGACCATACAGACAAAGAAACAGCTAGGTGGCAGGTGAATCCTGGTATACTAAGCTGGTGGCAAGAATGTCTGGGCAAGATGGTCTCCTGGATGAGCAGGGAGACTAAGGCGCTGCCCACAGCACGGGCCTGGCACCCTCATTCACCCTCTCCAACGTGCTGGGTTCACCTGTCCCTTACAAGGCCCAGCCAACATCCAGCCCCCATCTGGCCTTGCCTGGCTTTCCTGCCACACCATGCAAAGGGAGGTAGGTGTTCAAGTCTAGTCCTCCGTAGTTCTCTACATGCCCAGTGTTGGAAGAAAGGGGTGTAGACTTATAACAAGAAAGAAAAGTGAAAGGCTCTAACAAACAGAAACAAAAGATGACAGCCACAGGCCCTGAGGCATTGCTCTCCCTTCCCACCCCCAGTTAACCCTGAGTGCTCTAATCTGATGATAGCAATATGTTTGCAGCTGTAAACCTTAGCATTCCAGTTGTCAAGCCAGGTGAGTTCCCTGGCAGCCCTTCTCTTGAACATCTCAGAGCTCCACACATTGCCGTCACTACTCTGTGAACCTGAGAGCCTTGTCTTTGGAGAGGGAGCGTTCTGGATACCTTCTTCGGGCTCAGAATAATTGTTTTAAGATACCAAGCCTTAGAAACCATCTGCACAGAAGACATGGTGAACAGCTGAGAGAGGCCTGCCTGGCCAGTGTCATATTTAGAGACACCTGGAATATTGAGAAATGAAAAACCCCAAAATGAGGTCACTCAGTTTTTGTATATTTTAAATTCATATGCTTGTCAAATTAATACTTTGGATCCACTGCAAATGTAATGGAATAGATCTGTGAGGAGTGTATTTGGCAAGTGGAACAGCAAGTGCAAAGGCCTTAAAGCAAGGGAGCCCTGATCCAGTGTGCAGGTCTGAGAGAGGTCCAATGGCAATTGGACCCAACAGTCAAGGAGAGCAAGTGGCAGGGGGTAAGGCAGAAGGAGGAGGGGCCAGCCCTGTGAGGAGAGCTTCTAGGCATGAAGGAATTCAGCTCTGCTCCTAGCTCAGCCACTGCAGATTTAAGCAAGAGTGAACATGGCTTGCTTTTAGAGAGGCTTATGATGGCTGGGAGAGAACGCATAGAGAAACAACAAGGATGGCAACAGGAGACCAGGCGTGGCGGCAGATCTCCGTGAGTTCAAGGCCAGCCTTGTCTACATAGCAAATTCCAGGCCAATTGGCAATGAGGATGAGCTCTGAGGCTCCTGGTCGGCATCCAGGGTTGGAGAGAGGTCCTGTCAAACCAGAGAGAGAACTGGCCTTGCTCTAGATCTGTCTATAGCCTACCTCACCCAGAACCCCTCTAGACACATGCCTAGCAAAGAGTGTTAAACTTTGAAGATGTCTGTTGGGGAGCAGATGGAGGCCCCACTGCCCATAACCAATGCAGATGGGCTTCCAGGCCCTGAACACGACAGCAACCCAGGCCTCCATGCACTGGGCATCTCAAGAGAAACCACTAACAGTTTTATGCAACCAGAAAGCTGTTCCTTCCTCTCCCGCAGCACTCATCTGCAACCCTACCCTTGGCCTAAGTTACCTCATCTGCAAATCAGGAATAGATTCTACACTTAGGATCCACCAGCCCTGGGTGGGAGCTCTTGCAATGCAACATGCTCCACAGATGCTACGTTAACACGTTCTACTGCTGGTTCCCACAGACACTTTCTGGCCAAGACAGCAAGCTGCATCACAGCTCAAATGCTAGCAGACCCAGCTCTTCTTCCCCCTTCGCTCTGCAGCCTAGGAGCAGCCATGGCTTCCTGAAGACATGTGGATTAGGATCATTTGCACAGATAAACGCCTCCCCCAAGATCTCTGGCCTGAGGTCCCCGGGGCAGTCCTGAAATAGCTCACTGCTGAACTTGGTTCTGCCCTTCCAGCTCTGGGGGAGGCCTCCTGCTGCTTCTCCAGCCTTCCTTTCTCTTCCTGTTGTACTTCCCAGAGCAGCCCCACTTCCTGCCCAGTGCCCAGACCAGCTGGTTCCCCTGATGACAACTGGCAAAGGAGTGGAAAGGTGGTTCTCCTGGTTCAAGGTGGCTGTCAGGAATAACAGACCTGCTGGAGGCTCAGTCTCTGTTTCCGGTCTGTGGTTGTGGACCAAAATAATGACATCACTGACTCCCAGACTTTTCCCTCCTGAGACCAAGTCCAGGCATTCCAGTCTGCAGCAAGAGCCTGATGCTGAGGTCACGGACTAGTGAATCTTGAGGAGGACCACAACATACAGCCTTGACCTGAAGCTCAGTGTGGTACAGCAGAGCACAGGCTTTGAAGTCAGCCAGGACCAAGGGTGCAAGCTGGACCCACATTGATTAGCCTTGTGATCCTAGGCAGGTTCCTCAGTTTCTTCATCTGTAAAATACAAATAATAGCAGTGTATATCAAGAAGAATACAGCCTCATCAGCCTTGACAAAGATATCCAGCACAGTAGCACATCCATAGTAAAAATACTCCTTTTTTTCACTTGCAAGGTGGGACCCTCCATCCATTTGCTGTGTCGCACACAGGGTTTCTGTCTCCAGTGCTGTCTGAGACTACTCTAACTACGCCTCATAGCCAACAGCCATGGGAGCAGGGGAAATGAAAGGCTGTGGTTTACCAGACTATACTCCATAAGGAAGTAGTCAAACCAAGACAGTATGAATTGCCCGTTAAGTGAGAAAGTGGCCCCTGGTCATCCATCATAGCCATCCCACCAGGAAGGGGGAATTGGACTGTAGAAGGCCTTGACTACTGGGCCAAGGAGTGTAGACTCCATAGCATAGACTAAGAGGATCTAAGTCAAAGGAAGAGCTAGTGACAAGCAGTGTTCCTCAGAGGCTGACCTGGTAAGCAATGGAGCTTCAGATCTCCCTGCTGGACAGGGTCACTTTGCTCCAGATTTACTTTTTTGTCTAAGGCTCAGGACATTCTCCTGTCCCGTGGTGTTCGGCTCTTAGGCCTCAGCCCCACTGGACACTGAGGACCAACCTTCTCTGGAAGGACAGGGACCTTGCTTTGACTGGTACCTCTTGGATGGCCTTCACCTTAGCCCGTAGTGGCTTTACCAGTGTCCTTAGCCACTGAGCCTTGAACACTGAGCACTCCTCCCCGCTCTCGGAGAAGGTTCAGCAGCTGCATAGCTCTTTCCTTCATGGGGCTTCCACAGACAGCACTTTGCTGTGGGACTGAGATTCTGTGTTGAGCTCCGAAAACCCAGCTTCCTCCCCCAGGGAGCCTAGCTTACGTCTCATCTAGCCAGTCAGGGAACAGAAACTGAATTTGCTGATGGGGACCACAGCATGCATTCCCTGTGGAAAGTACCCAAAAGCCCACAGCAGTGAGGCCTATTGACCTCTCGTGCCCAGTGTTTCCCACACCTTGTGTTTGAGTAACCCTTGTGGAACCATTCTCCGGGACATGCTGCTGTCACCAGGGTCCCTCCTTTCACACAGGAGAATACAGGCACAGTGTGAAGATACCATCAGGTGACAGCAGAACTGGGGTACGAGCCAGGTCTATCGTGTCTAAGCCAGGGACATGTGTTCCTGCTTGTGAGCTTCTCTCCAATCCCAGGAGGGAGCAAGAGCCAAACTGTAGGCCTACCTGCCCGCCTGCTCCCCAGGTTTGTTCCTTGCACCCTTCAGTACTTGGCAGTCAGGAGATAGGGCCTCGAGCAGCTCCTTCTCCTGCCCTAACCCTTTGCTTCAGAGAATGAGGCCTTGCTGTGTTTAATCAGCCTGTGGCTAAGAATGGGCCCAGGTTTAGCTGGTGATCCCTCCTGCCATCATCCTTAAGAGTAAGTAGTTCAGAGCTACCTAAGACTCTGGACCTCCCTTGTGCTCTGCCTGCCTTCAGCAGTGCTAGAAAGGAACAGCCCTAGGCAGCCGTGTGCTGTGAGCTTATTTCTATGTGTTAACTCATTTGTGCCTTTTCTTGTGCCCCTGTGAGGGAATCATATTTCTTGGCAGGACGAGTACATCAGTTCTGTTACTATCCCCATTTTACAGATATAGAGACTGAAGTTCAGAGAGTGTTAGCCAAAGGCCACTCTGCCAATAACTGGTCAGACCCAGTCAGCATGGCTCACCTAGGTCATCCATCCCAGCCTTCCCACCAGGAGCATCATTGGGAACCATCGTCAGAGCAGGTGCTGAACTGTGTACTCCATAGTAGATGAACAGCAAGTGCTGAGAAAGGCTAGCATCACAGCAACTCTGACATCGGCTATGCCCCCAGCTGACTGGGAATGCCTTGCTCATACCGAGTCCATAACAGGTGAGGCTAAGACTTGGTTCTCCTCCCACAACACAGCTTGGAATTTTCTAGAGCTGGGACCCAAGGACGTGCTCAGTCTCATGGTCCAGATGGAGACCAGATTTGAGCATTCTTCTGTCCTCTCACTCAAGGCTGGCATGACTCAGAGGAGAGCTTCGTGGGTCAGCAAGAGCACAGTGCCTTCCCTGCTAAGTTTCTGGGGGCCCCAGGCTGCCTGTGTTCTTGATCCTCCAGAAGAACACCAGAAAGTCAGATTAAGGCCAGGCATAGTGATGCCTGCCTGTAATTCCAGAGCTTGGGAGGCTGAGGCAGGAGGACTGTTGTTAAGTTTGAGGCCATTCTATGGGACTTTGCCAAGACAAAAATAGGAAGAAAGGAAATAAATAAATTACACTGAAAGGACAGAAGCATCTGCACTGGATGAGCGCACTATTGGGCTCGTAGTTTAAGAGATAAGGGCTATATTTTCCAGTCCCCCTTATCTCCGAAGCTATGAGCCCGACTCTGGCCCTAACAGCCTGTATAACTGCAAGTCCTTTGCCCTACAGCATCTCTTTTTTTTTTTTTTTTATCTGTTAAATCAAAGGAAGCAGATCCAAGGTTTCTTCTCCCCCACCCCCTCTCATTACAGCCCTTTAAATTCTAAAAAAGTTCTATAAATTCTCCTGGCAGAACTTAATTGCTAAGTTTAGGTGATTGCTGAGCACAAAGCTCTTCCTTTGTATCCAAAAGAGAAAGAAAACCCAGAGTTCCAAAGGCAGGACACGTGTGTTGAGTTGAAGACTGATTTTCCCCCAGGAAGGGCATTGATACTCTTGACAGTCAGAAGCATCCAGGGAAGGAACCCTTCTCAACATCCAGTGTGTGAACTGGTCCCATGGCTCCAGAAGAGGGCCCGCAGAAAAGGGCACTATCCTGTTTTCCTCTAAAGATTCAATCGTTGAGTCTATGAGATAATCCCGCACTAGACAAGGAGAAGAATGTAGCAGTTAGCTTCATGCTAAGCACAGGAGTGGAATTCGAGAAGAACACAAGGGCTAACTAACCCTTATACAGAACTTCAGGGGCGTGGCTTCTGCAGGCAGAGAGGTGGCACAAGGCGTAAAAGGTTGAGGAAGGTCACATACAGAAAATGAGGTTGCTTTGTGCTGTGGTCAGAGTCTCCCAGGTAGCACCTGGTCCAGGTGTCTTACCGCCAGCCTCTTCTGGTGAGAAGATGTCTCCCAGGCAAGAGTGAGTTTCAGGTAGAAAAGCCTCTGTCTGCATCTGTTAGTAGTTTACTAAGGTACCTGCTTGTAATTTCTTGTACGAAAAGCTGGCTTCTCAAAGCCATTCCAAAGTGTGCATTTTCCCTCAAGACCCAGCTTAGATTATGCCAAGGAAATATGTTTGGGATGGGACTTTTTATCCTCCCACACATAGGCTACCAACCCATCGAGCTGGAGCCACTAAATCTGGCAGCAAAACACCATCAAGTGCTCTGGTCACTGTCTTTGTGTCAAGGGCAGCCATGTCTCCGGGACGCAGGTGGAGCAGAGAGGCCATCTAGGCTGTCAGTTACATTCTGATCAGTGCCACAGCTCTCTGGGCGGCTGGGAGCTGGAGGTGGTTTTCAGGAACTCTTTACTTGATGAGTGAAATGGCCAAGCATACAGAGCAGGCTCTGAGTAGGAGGTGGCAAGGCCAGGGAGGCCTTTGGGCAACTGGGTGAGGGCACTGTCACAAATCATTTGTACATGTCATTGATTGGTCCACACCCTAAACCCCCAAGCACATGGGCAAGTGTCCCATGACACCATCAGGGTATGTGCGGTTCAGCAGGGGGAGAGGAGAGGCTGTTACTAAACATCTCTGCCCTGGCTGGGCACCTGACAGCTTCCTGCTGCCCCGCCCACCGCCAACCCGGAATCTAGAATCTGTGTTCCACACCACAGTGAACCTGAAAATCGTATATCCAGTCCCCTCCGGTCTCCAGCTCCTCAAAGGCTCTGCTGAGGCCAAGACTTTTGTCATCTCTAGAATTCCTAGGCCCTACTCGCACCCTCCACCCTCCGGACCCTGATTCTGCACTCACCTTCTTTGGAGGCTTTTCCTGGCTCCCTGACTCTCAGAGCTCTGGGAGCTATTTCCTTCAGGGCCTTGTTGAACTGCACACTAGAGAGATAGAGAGAGAACAATGTCTGTGGCCCCTACTAGGCTCTAAGGAACAGCGACAGGACCTGTGTGAGTCAGTCGGTAGGTGTTCTGTGGACAGAGTCATTGTTGGGCTGTCCCCTGGCATCAGATGTACATTGCTCCAATCCATTCTCTGAAACCGAGACATCCCTTCCACTCCTGTTGCAGTTGAACCCAGGAACGTGCTCCCTTCCTGTAGGCCTGCCCACCCTGCCCTTTCAAGCCTATGGGTCTCCGTGTCCCAGGTGCTCCTGCCTCCCCGCTAGAACTGAGTACCTCTGTAAGCTTGTGCAGTCTACAATCTTAGATGTCTGGCCAAGACCACTCATGCCAAGCCTAGGCCTGAGAAGAGATTGGAATGGCGTGTGGATGGCAAGATTCCCAAGATTTTATCCATTTCACAGCCCTTCAGAGAGCCTCCTGAGGACTGGATCCCTTGTTTCCCAGATCCAGACCCTGGTCTTGGCATTCCAGTGTGAATATGTGGGGGGTGGGGCAAGGGCACAGTTCAGTGTAGGCAGGCACCACCTCCTCTGTGGGCAGTGGCTTTGCCTGTCCCCGCAGCTTAGCTCAGGGTCTTTTGCCAGACTCCTGACTAAGCTGATAGCGCAGGTTACAAGTCATGTGTCTGGGCCAGGATGCATGCCTTTGACCAGAACTTGGTCTTATGGCCGTACCTAACTGCAGAGAAAGCTGGGAAACGCCTGACTGTGTCCTTGGGAAGAAAAGACAAAACGCAAAGATCTGCCTCTGGCAGTGCTCAGATTTTTAGCCAACTCATTCAGGCACCGCCCCCAGTGTGGTGAGAGCCCTGGTCTCTTGGCTCCTTTGTTGCCAGCCATCACTTGGCAACACTGGCTGACTTAGCATCACTTTTCTGTGACTTGGTAGAGCAAAACTAAAGATTCACCTTGTCAGTCAGAGTTGTAGCTAAACATCCCCAGCTATGTAAAAACGCCCTGATAGTTCTGATACTGACGTGCCACATGGGGTGGCTCTGGCACTTCTTCCCTCATCCTTTGTGACAGACAGAGCTCTAGGGGCATCGTCTGCATGGTGCTAGTGGTTGTCTAGCCTGGCACATGTACGTTGGTGAAGTACAAGATTGAATGATAAATGGATAAACCTTTTACTTAAACTTTTGCACTTGTGTATATATTTGATGTATATGGAAAGAAATCACCAACATATCAAATGTATAATCTTACGTACATATACTTAAGACTAATTTCCGGCCTGGGGCTGGAGAGATGGCTCAGCAGTTAAAAGCACTGGTTGTTCTTTCAGAAGACCTAGCTTTGAATCCCAGCGCTCACATGGCAGCTAACATCCATCTGTAACTCCAGTTCCAGAGGATCTGACACACTCTTCTGTCATCTACAGGCATTGCATGACACAGGTGCACTAACATGACTGCAGGCAATACACTCATACACATAAAATAAAAAATAAATAAACCCAAGACTAATTTCAGAGCTCTGCTATAGGAGAAAATAAAAGTGGTATGTCAGGGGTGAGTTTAGGGACATTGTATGGGGTGAAAAGGCCCAGATGCATCACTGCCTCGTTCCACCTGTGGTTCCGGTGCTTGCTACCTGTGTGACCTCTGTGCCTCTTTCCTCTTGGCAGTATGTCCCCATACCACAGGCCATGTATGTGGTGGTTGATGTGTTAACCTATTAACAATAGAACCTGGCATGTGTTACGTGCTCTGTGAAGGTTAGATACTTAGATTATTAGGAAACACTGTGGCTTATCATTTAACTGTGCCAACAATCCTATGATAGGTGTTACTGCTAACAGTTTATCAATGAGCCAAGAAATATTAAGTCATTTGCCCAGCCGGTAGCAGAGTCGCATTCTGACCACAGGTGTGCCGACTCCTCCGGCTCTGGCAATAACTTAGGAAATCACCCTAGGAGGGTCTCATCCCTTCTGTGGGCCTTACTTAACATGTTTCTGAAACATTCACACGCAAGTTTTTAGGGTGTGTGTGCTTTCATTTGTCCTAATACCTACCTAAGAATGGAGTTGCCAAGACACATGGTCAGAGCGTGACAACCGTATTAGAAACCTGAAAGCACTTTTTAGAGTGAGTGGCTGTACTGGCTAAAACTCCAGTGAAATGCGCAAGGTTCTACCACCAGACACTCTCGCTGACCGATGGGTTGTCACTCACTCTCATTTTAATTTTATGTGCACAGCGGCATTTCACTGTGCCTTTCATTTCTGTTTCTCCGATGACTCGGGATCTTTGCTAAAGGCCTTTTGGTGATCTGTCTGTTTTCTTTTGTAAGAGATCTATTCAGACCTTCTATTATCACGTTTCATTAGAGTCTTATTAATGAATTATAAGGTATTTTAAATTTTTTTATGAACTGTTGTATGGGGAGGTGCTACAGTGGAGCTCAGAGGTCAATTTGCAGGAGTTCGTTCACCACGTGAGTCCCAGAGATCTAACTCAGGTCATCAGGCCTGGTGGCTAACGCCTTTCCTTGCTGAACTCATAAGACCTTGCTGGCTCATAAGGCATTTTTATAGCCTGTATAACTTTGTCAAGAATAAGTACTATGAACAGAGCAAGTGGCTTGCATGTAGAATTAATGTGTTTAAATCCATTAATAATGCCAACTCCCAAGCTTCTTCCACAAGCCCTTACTCCGCTTTTGAGTACTGAGAGATATCTTCACTTGAAGGTAAAGGAGAAGCCTCTGGCATCGAAGGATGATTTGCTGACTCTGGAGTCATAGACAGTCTCCACTCTAAATCCCAGCTCCCAAGTCCTTCAGCCTGCGCGCTGAGCCTCGTCTCTATGAAGTGTGAGATGGGGGTGAGTCACCTGCCTCCATGGGGCTGCAGAGAAAATGAAATCAAATGGCGATGGTAACACTTGTCTCCAGCCCCCCCCCGACTTCCCCCTCCCCCGCACCTAGTAGGCATGTCAAAGCCAAGACATAGCTGTTGGCACTCCGTTGCTAAGGCCATCAGCACCCCAGGCTGCACACAGTGGGCGTCTTCTGTCTTCCTCTGTATGTAGAAAGCACCAGCTTCCTTCCACTATACAAGTGAAACCTTGGATTACACCTTTTCCTGCTCTCCCTGTTCCAGAAAGGCTCCTGAATCAGCCCCTTCCTCTGTCTACCCTGGCAGCCACCTGGCCGGTGACCTTTCCTCTCCACAGTGCTCTGGAATCGCTCCTTGTGACCGGTCATCCCCCTGCCTCTGCCTCCCTCATTTTCTACCCAGTGTGCTGTTGCTGCAGTTACAGAAGGCTGCCTTTCTAAACTGGAGACCTGGGGCTCCAGGGTGGGTGTTCAGGGGAGACTGTTTTGTAAGGGCAAGGTTTGGTTGTCACTGGCTTAGCCTCTGTTTATAAATAACAGGCTCTATTCTTAGCCAACCAGCAGTTCCTTCTGCTCTACCTCCTCGAGCTTCCATTGGGCCTTTGGCTGTCCTCACTGGAGACAGGCCACTCCTCAGCCTTTGGCAGGGTCCAGTCCTTTGATACGTGATCAGAAAATTCAATTATAAAACCAATTACTGATTTCCTGAGCTTTACAAGGAGACATGAAAGTTTGATTAAGTTTGAATTCCTCTCTGGCTGATTGCCAGCCAAGGCCAAATGGACTGTGGGAGATTTTTGTTGTTCTTCTGGTTTTCTTGTTTTATGGAGCATTCTTGGGGTGGGGGAAGTCACACTGTTTTTGTGTTGTGGGTTTTTGTGCCACCTCCCCCCAACTTGTTCCTCTGTTGTGATGCATAAAATGTAAATCCCCCAAAGACTCGTTGCCAAGGTGACAGTCTCTGGAATTGAGCTCAGCTAAACAAAGTCCTTCAGTTTTGAAGGGAGCAGTGTTTATTTCCCATGCAAAGCTGAGCTCTAGTGGCCCTCAACAAGGCTGCGTTCAAGGACGCCTGGTCTGCGTGAACTGCGGTACGAAAGCAGTTTGCCAGTCTCCTCTGAGTATTCACAGCAGTGTGGCTGGGCTCTAGCTACGTCCCACCCTACAGAGAAGGAGACGCAGAGGCCGAGGCCACAAAGCATGACTCCTCAGGGTGCCTCGGACCAAATGGTTACCTCTCCCCAGAACCTGCAGTGCTGGCCTTCAACCAGTGACAGTCTGCTGGGTGCCAACAGCAAGACCCTGGGCAGGTGGAGCTGGAAAGCCACCGCTGTTTCTAAGCATACCCCTCGCCATTTCAGGCTCTTCTGGGAGGTGAAACAGGCCTGTGATGGGAGCAGATGAGGGCTCCAGTTGAGCTCTGAGTTGGCCTTGGGAGTTCTTCCCTTGAGAATAAAATGAGACAGCCCGGTTCTCCAGAAGCTGTCACCTCTTTCTGCAAGGCGTGCATCATCTAAGAATGACAATGGACCTCGCTCAGAAGTGTCCCCTCCCCTATGCCTAAAATTCTCCACTTAGAGACAGAACCCTTCCTGTTTTCTAAGCTTTTGGGGTTCTAGGACCCTGGGTAAAGTCCTAATATCCCTGGCAAGAGAAGCATCTGCCCCTGAGGATCAGCTGCCCACCCCCAACCTACAGCGAAGAAAGCCCTTTGGGAGTATCACGTGGCTTTCCCGAACCCCGAACCCAGGGCAGGTCAGATAAACGGCACCTGCCTCCAAGCTCCTATGTGACCCAGATGTGCCTCACAAAACACTCACGTCCCGCTTTGTCCCCCTCATTCACACAGAAACCACATGAGCCAGAATCTTCAGTACAGACAAGGAGAGCGTGGCTCAGAGTGGCCAAGTGCCTTGCTCAGCATCACACAGCTGGTAGGGGCAGATTCTGGTCTTAGACGTGAATTCCAGAGTCAAACCTTGTCCTATTTTGCTGCCATACAGCCCCAGCTGCACTGATGTCTCAGGCAGCAGGGCACACCTGCTTAGTTTGATTGGCTTGTTTCTTTTGTGTGCTTGTTTTTACAAGGTGAAAATTTTTGTAAGATCTGGATTTGGGTGAGGTTTTTTTTTTTCCTTTTTAATGAAACTGTACAGCTTCTTGGTAGAGTTGTAATTAGGAAATGCTGTGTTAGTCAGCAAGGCAGAATTGAAAAATAACCAGGCAGTGTTGGATGGAGTGCTTTTTCCCTCCTTAGAAATTCCAGTTTTGCCACGCTGGGGCGGGGGATGGGGTGTGAAGAGGATGAAGATGTGTTCAGCTGAGCAGGACCGGGGAGGGTGTATTCTTGCCTTTGTTTGGAATTAGACAACAAGTACTTGTATAGGATGTTTTTGATGTCTCTGTAGACAAGAGGTAGGGTGGGGAGTGACCAGGTGAGGCCAGGCCTTTGTCAGAAAGGGGGTTAGAAAGCCAGATGGGGGAAGAACCTGCAGAGACCCCATGATCCCCTCTCCTCCAGCTTGTACTGCCAGTGACAATGGTGATGACAAAGGCAGTAACAACAGCCCGATACCAAGCATATATATGCCAGGCTGTGTGCCAGGCACCGTTTCTGGTTTTATCCCAACTGACAGGCCCTATGTTAATAGTGATACATTGTGATACATTTATTTTAATGTGAATCGTAGAAATAATGGTTGTGGAGCTATTAAACAGAAGCCAAAGTACAGGCTTAAGCTTTGTTAAGAGTGAGTCAGACAAATGAAATTTATTACGGATGTAAGGGTAGGCATCTTGCAGATTGAGCAGAAATTCTGATAACAGAGAGTCTGGGAAGACTGGCCCTGTCCCCATGAGTGAGGCCATGTTGTCCTCCTATTCCAGAGAAGGAAACCAAGGCTCAGAAAGGTTGAATTGTAACAGTGATACCCCATATCTCACAACTGATAGCTGGCAGAGCCCACAGCCCCACAGCCCAGGCACACGTTCTCAACTTTGCTTTCCAGGTGAAGTCCCCAACCTGGTGTTGGGGCTGCCTACTGCAGAGCGAGCTTTTTACCTGGGATGCTAACCGTGATGTGGGAAAGGGCCCCGGACCCTGCTTCCTCTCACCCTCTGAAAAGCCCTTTCAGAAGGACCTGGCATGATGCTACATGTGCCTGGCAGAACTATGATTGCCAAGGTTTTGCTGGGCCACCGTGGCCCCCAGCTCCACCCAGCCCCAGAAGACCTCTGCTTCTCCCTAGCCCTCTGCCTTGGTCTTTGCGGCCCTTTCTCGTTCCTTCTCTTTCTTGTCTCAGAATTACTTTTTTCTAATGAGCCTTTCACTCGATATATCAAATCATTCAGAGCTAGATGCACCATTTAGGTTTATGCAGACTTGGGATCGGGAGCATTATTAAATGTGCAGTGGGCCCTAGCAGAGGAGCCCATCAGCAGAGAGTGGGGACCCGAGAAAGGGCATCTTCAGTGGAATGGAAACTGGTGCACAGGCAACTCTGTCAGGTTTATGGCCCCGTGAGGAAAATCAGCACAGTTTACCTGAGGAGAGGACGGTGTTGGCCCAAGTTTAGAAACCTTTTAAACACCCGTGTTTTATAATTGGCCTGGGTGGTTCTAACCGAGGGTTCCAAGGCTACAAAAGCAGGTGGGTGTGGCCACATGTATGTGTGCATACCCAAGTATAACTGCATGTGCAGTTCCCGTGTGTTTTGTATATGTGGCGTGGGACTCTCCAGTGAGTGAAACTTGAGCTTTCCTCACCCAAAGGGACCTCCTGTAGTCCTAGAGAGGTTAAAGACTTACCGTGCCCCAGGCATCTACGCTGCCAGTTGATGCATCCAGAAGAGTGTGAGTTCATTCTCACAGAACTTAACGTTTAGAGAAGAGAAGCAAACAAAGAAAGCACCGGATAATGGTCAGTGGCTATCCCAAGTACCCACCTGGCTCCTGGCCACACATGCCCTTAGCCAGCAGTATAAAATAGTACCAGCTGACACCCACCGACTGCCAGGCTCCAGGCCCAGTCCTCAGTGCTGCCGTTTCTTCCTTTAACTCTCATGGCATACTAGTTCTCTCCTGCTCATTCCCATAGGGCCACAATCTCATCTCTCTCCTGCCAGGGCGCGGGCACAATCCCTCAGGCTTCCAAGTAATCTTCTGTTAGTGGTATGAGCAACCGATGCTGGTGGAGAAGGAACAGAGCAGACAGCACAGAGATCCAGAAAGCAGAGCTTGGGTGCACCCTAAAGTACTTCTGCCCGAGCACTTTCTGTCCTCACCCTCAACCTCAGATATTGATGGACCTCAGTAAGCACAGCATGTTGATTTGAGTTGTCTTTTGGGGATCCAGCCCAAACCCCAACTCTACAGCTTTGCTCTTGGGCTGCCTTCTGCCTTGCTCTCAGCCCCCTCCCACAAATAGTATTCTCTCTCTCTCTCTTTCTCTCTCTCTCTCTGTATGTATGTATGTGTGTGTGTGTGTAGGGAATTTGGTATGAAGGGTGCACTTTCTTGTTGTTTTAATGAGCCATTTTTAGCCAGACACCCGGCTGGGCTGTACTTGCTTTGTGCATTTAATGGACCCAGAGCTAAGCTGTGAAGTTCTGTTGAGAGGCTCAAGCTATTGAGTTGTAGATGTGACTGATTTGTAAGCATAGTGGCCATTATGATGAGATTTTTTAATAAAAAATTGTATTTATAAGCATTCAGAATATCAACAGAACAGCTGCAGATTATTTTTTTTACAGTTTACAGAGTATTTTCAGTTAACAGAACAATTATTTCATAGAAGCTGCATCAGAGACAACTAAAGGTGGAAAACAACTGTCCCCGTGTATAACTAACTCATGCAGTGCACCAACACGACTCTGCTTTAAGTTCCCTGCAAGTCATGACCCCCACACACACTATACCAGGCAAGGTTAGTGGCTGTTAAAACTCCCCCCAGGACTGAGCTATGTAAAGACGCATTCCATAGTGTGGTAACTATACGTAAAGAGACAGCATACAGTTTAAAAGCGAATCTTACACAGCCTCACATTTCAAGATGGTTTTTTAAAGGAGTGAGTTTCAGGGGATTAAATGCTGTATCGACCAGGGAAAAACTGCTAGGACCAACTTAGTCATCATCACCTTGGTCCTCTCCCTTTCCTTGCTGTCTCCAGCCTTGACAGCGCACCTTTGCGGCCTCAGGCTTTCCCTAGCTCTTGCGCAGCGCCCTTCCGTGTTCTCCCTTCCGCTCCGCAGCCCTTTCACAGGCTGTTCGCGGCCGCAGCAGTGAGGTGCTGCATCTCCCGGTTTCTTGCACATCACCCGTGGGTGAGCGGGATGTTCTCTGACTTGGGGCGATACTCCGCACAGAGCAAGGAGGCGGAGGGAGGCCTGCTGGCTGCACTGGGATCCTTGAACTTCTTTCTGTCCCCCTTTGGGACGGATAGACGTTTTCATTTCTCTTTCTTAACAAGCCTTGTCCATCTTCGCCGTGTCCTCAGACTTCCCTTTTCTTTAGCAGACATGGCCTTCTGTGTCTCTGAGCACCTCTTATCAAACTCTGAGGCGCTGACTGAGCGTCCCGGGCTTCCTTGGGCTGCTCCAGGCATGTTTGCGCCAAGAATGCATATGGCATTTTATGTCTCAGCTTCATAGGATCTCCTTTGTCCGCGTTTGGTTGTTTTTCCTCAGCGACATGCTTATCGGCTCTCTACCCCAGCACCGTCTCTGTGTTCTACAGTGGATATCTGTAATGAACTTTTACTTGGAAGGACTGAGCATGTTGAGTACTTGGCTGGGCTAACTCACTGAGAACTCCCAGCCATGCCAAGAGGTCAGGCTGGTCCACACTGAGGCTCAGGCTAACAGGCCTAGTTTCGAAGCCCAGGTACTGCTCACACTACTGCTGGTTGACATGGAGGTGTGGGTAGGAAGGCTTGGGACCTTGTGCCCCAGCTCCAGGTCTTGCCAGCGAGTCTTCCAACAAGGCCCCTGTGTCTGGTCTCACATCCTCTCCTTCCAGCTCTCTGATGCTCACTGTGGTGTTCAGTTTTCAGGTACCCCGAACAAGCCCAGGTTGACTGGGGCTCCCTGTGCCCCAGCTACTTGGTCATTCAAACTGTTGGCTTTTTCTGCCATTATCCCTCTTTCTCCCCCAACCCCGTGTCCTGGTCGATCTGAACTTTCTCGTACTTACCTTCTTGTTGGGTTCCACCAGCTAAGCGACCAGTGCCACTAGAACATAGGCTAGCCACCTCTTCCATGCCTCAGTTTCCCAACTTTTATGAGGGAACGTGGGCGCATCATTCCTAAGGATGCTTCCGGACCTGGCACTCTCCAGACCTCCACCCCCTCCTGTGCTGCCTACCTGGCCTCTCTGCACCTCTCCAGGCTATAGTGCCATCCTTCCTGCCTTTAGGCATTGTGAGTTTTTACAACCAAATGTCACCTCTCTTTCCTTCTGTAAAAACTTCTGTGACCACACACTTGCAATAAAGTGAGCATTCCTTTCTGTGACCAACAGCACCCTGAGTGTCTGGGACCGCACACCAGCTGCATCTCAGAAGGTGCTTTTGGACACAACTAGCCTGCCCTGCCGGCTGGCTACCAGAACTCTTTGCCATTTTGTTGATGCCCCCGTGTGGCTGGTTCCCTCCCTAACCTGGTATCCCTGGCTTTGTAGTTATGACTTGCCCTGACATTTCCTTTTTCTTACATGTCCCAAATTATTACAAACAGCTGTTTTATATTTTATTGAATGGTTCATGGGAAAATGCATTTTTTTTCTGTCTATAAGTAATTCCACTTCAATTTTCTGGTAAGATAAAATGCTGTGGCAGCACCTACCACATATCAGATCCATGCTGCCATCTGCTCTGCCTGGACTGGGCTATCTCCAGAACTCCCTTAGCCCAAAACGGGACCAGTCAGGGTGGAGTCAGCAGAGGTGAGCTGCAGGAGTCCCACAGCAACCTGCCATGGCTAATTCTTCCCACGTCTGTGATTTAACCATTGCTTTTGGTATACCAGCCCTGAGTTCATCCTGTGGCTGGGTGGGATATAGCAAGAAGACGCAGATCCTGTCCCTCAGTCTTTAGACTGACACGCAGAAAACCGTCTGGCAATCAGCTGGTAATTCAGAGCCCCACATGACACTGAGAGGAAAATAAGGTGTTGAAGTGAACGAAAGGCATTCATAAGGCGGACTCCACCCGTGTTCCAGCCTTACAAGTGTTACAGCTGTGCCTAAGGAATCACCTCCACGGGTGCCATCATTTCCTGTGTGGCAGACCCCAGTGTGGAAAAGATTGGGAAGCACATTCAAGAAGAGGCAGAGCTTCAGCTGGCATCTGTCTTGACGGTGAAGCTTTGATAGAGGTTTCTCTGATAGAGCCCCTCTGAGAATCAGAAATCTAAAGCACTTCTCCCCCGCTGCAACCTCACAGTGATGATGGACAGCAACCTCAGGTGATCCAAAACGACCACATTCAAAGAGTGGCGTGGTATGACTTGGGTGCTCCCACTGACCACTGACTTTTGTCCTTAGTAGTTGCTGTTTATTAGTCACACCGCTGAGCCTGTCCTCTGAGTCTTCTCAGTGCTTGACTGCATCAGCCCTCAAGCAATTCCCATCTCTGTCCAGTGCAACTCTTTCATTCTGTGAAGCCTCTTAAGGAGAAGGGATGTCACAGGCACCCAAAGTTTCCTAGCCCTTGGGTTCGGTACTTTTTGAATCTTTCTCTAACCAGGTTCGCTGAACAAATGATTACTGATCATTGACTGTATGCCTGGCTTGTTGTATACATGGCGGTTCCTGGCATGAATCCTTAGTCCAGGGGAATGGCCTGTAGACACAAACCACAGAAGATGAGGGCCATACTCATTGCCACTCAGAGGTCCAGCCTAGACGTAAGTGAGCATCAGTCTCTACTTTCTCAGTGGCTTTGCTCAGGGTTCAGGGTACCCGAGTTCTCTGCCCAAATCCCAGTCTTCTCTCCAAAGCTGATCAAACCTGGAGCTAGCCCGGGTAGACAGCCCATTGGTCCCTCCTCAAACCGGTGCCCTTGAAATGTTGCTCATCATTTATTCTGTGGGCTCAGGGGGACACTGTCACCAGTGAAAATCGTTCTCTGCTTCAGAATAAGGGATATGTTTAACTTGGCATCATGTCCATCTTCTGAGAGACTGGGCTTCCAGTTCTTGAGGGGGAAAAGCCCTCAGAATTAGTCACACAGCTAAACTCAAAAGTTACTTTGTAAGCTCCCTTTTGAGGGGTGGGGTATTGCCAAACATTTTCTATTTTACTATTCACACATTTTCTTCAGTTTTCATTTGCAATATTCCAAACCAGATAACTTGGGAGGAATACTAGAGAGTCTGGAATTTGAACAGTAAACCCAGTACCTTCTCACCTGCAGATAGTCCTGAGCCAGGCACACTCAATTCTATAGTGTCATAGTACCCTACCTGGGATGCATGGCAAGCTGGTGACCTGGGCTCTGCCCACACATGCAGTCTGCACTCATGTGGTTGTTCCACTCACCGTGCCACTCACAGATCAGTGCCAGGAGAGGACCCTGCCCGCCTCTGCTGGCACAGAGCCCACACTCTTCGGGAAGTGCTCTGGAGCCGTCAGGACAGCCTAGTCCTGTTTCTGTTCACCTGTGACATGTCAGCTCCCCTCCTGGTTCATCAGCCCATGACCCAGCTCTTCTGGAACTCCTGCTGTGGTGAGCACAGACCTTAAGAATGAATTCTGGGCAGTCCCTCCTCTGCCTCCTTAATCCTACCTTCAGCTCACTCTGTCAACTGCCTGGTCGTCTAAGGACAAAGTGGTGATGCCTGGCACCCAACTCAGCCTATGGCTAGACTCCATTCCACAAGCGGCACCTTGTGACTGGAAAAAAATAGTGAGCAGAGCTGAAGTGGGCCCTGCCTTCTCAGAGCTCATCAGCTCCCCGTGAAGAGAAATTACACGTTGTGGGAGATGCAACAAAGAAACGAAAAACTTGGGGCTGAAAAGATGGCTCAGTGCTTAAGAGTACTGCCTGCTCTTGCAGAGGAGCCGGTTCAATTTCTAACGCTCACATGATGGCTAACAACTGTCTGTAACTCCAGTTTGAGGGCATCCAATGCCTTCTTCTGACACAGGTGCACCTACCTACAGTACACTCATACACACAAAATAAAAATAATAAATAAAATATTTTTTCAAAAAAGAAATGAAAAGCAGGGGCTGGAGAGATGACTCAGTGGTTAAGAGCACTGGCTGCTCTTAACTGGGACCTGGTTTAGTTCCCAGCACCCACATAGCAGCTAAAGAACTATCTGTAACTCCAGTTCCAAGAGATCTGACGCCCTCTTCTGGCCTCTGTGGACATTACATGCACGGTGCACTTATATACATGCAGGCAAAAGACTTACACACATAAATAACAAATAAGTCAAAAAACATTTTTTTAAGAAGCAAAAAGCATGTTGAGGTCAGAACAGAAAGTGCCTTCTGATTGCCGGGTGGGCGGTAGGAATCCTCTCGTCTTATGGGTTGTGCTTAGACTGAGGTAGGAAAAGTAAGAGGAGAATAGTCCCGATGCTGGCCACTTCATCTTTGTTGAAAGGATGATTAACAAAGAGTGAGTGGCTAGCCCAGTGAGGAAGGTGAGTGGTCTGGGGAGGGGACTGGAGACCTGGCCACCCCAGCTTCCTCCTCCCTGTCCAGGAGAGGCCCAGAAAGCATGCTGAATGACATGGAGTAGACCCATGATCAGCACCCCGGCCTCTCCAATCAGTGTTTCTCCAGACAGCATACCCCAACTGCTGACCGGCAAGACAGGCCTCCAAGTCACTCCTTCTACCTTACACTGAAGATAAAAATAACTAAAGGGAGGAAAAGATCCTCGGGAAATTATCTTGAAATTCAGAAAACATGAAGCCAGGTGCCATCTAATGAAGATGACATTTTAAAAGGGGGCTGGGGGCAGGAGAAGCCTGGGTGGCATTTTAAATCGCAAGCTGATTGTACAGCCTCTCTAATTTTGGTTCTGAGTGAAGTTTCCAATTGAAACAGAAAACAGGACTTCAAAGGCGCTGCCTACCACTGGCCAGGCAAAAGGAGTGAAAAGAACAGCATGGGGCCCCTAACACAATGTGGCCTGCAGGCTGGGCAAAGGCTGGGGTCCGCAGGGGGCTGCAGCCTTCAGGGCCCACTGGGGATCAATGGAGCCGCTCCTGGGTGGAGAACTAATTGAGGCATGGCCTCATCCCTGAGAGCTAGCAAGCATTTATCCAGTCTCAGCATCCACTGAACTGAGCTCTGGCCTGGGCTAATCCCAACAGGCCCCTCACCCCAGTCTTCCCCTGGTTCTTGTGTGTGTAGTATCCAGCTCCTGTGTTAGGAGGAGGCTACTCCCCCTGAAAGACCTCTTCCTGCTGGCCTCCAAGGCTGAGCAGGTAGAGAGGGGCCTGCTCCCTCCTGCCAGATGTGAAAAGGATGACCCAGCTCCTTTCTGAGTTTATATGGAGGTAGGATTGCCAGCTGGCACAAGGAGGCACGGAAGCCTCTGGACGCTGTGCTCCTTGCTCCTCGAGGCAAGGCAGGGCAAGAGTCCCTGGGAAGAGAGTTCATGAACAGCCTTCTGCTCTTGTGTGTCCTTCTTTGTCCAGCCTAGTGTATTGCAGAGACAGTGTGGCAGGTTTGACTGTTGCCATCGTTACTCCTCACACTGCTAATGATGATGTGGACACATGTGCACATAGGGGCATGTACACACACGCATGTGCACAGCCTTTCTCTCTCTCTCTCTCTCTCTCTCTCAGAAGAGGTCTGACCCCAGTTCTTCCATAGGAGAGGAGGCAGCATGATGCGTGGCAAGCATGGCACATAAGGAATGAGCTTGTAAAAGGTGGTGGCTAGGTGGCTTTGTGTGTGGCAGGCAGTAGGAAGCCATGGAAGATTGGACTATACTTGAAGCTTTGTCTGCAGTAGACCAAAAGACAGAATGCCCAGAGGCAGGGATGCTGATCTGGAGTCTCTGTGGTCATCTGAAGGTGTGTGGGTAGAAGGAGAGGACAAGATTCAGACCTTTCCAAGGGCAGGCCATAATTCCTTGGAGTAAGTTGTTTACAGGAGCGGAAGAAGAGGAGACAGTAACGCCGACTTAGGGCCCAGTCCCTGTGATAGGAAGCACAGAGGCGACGTTGAATAGAACCTGTGTGTCTCCCAGAGCATGCCTGGGAACAACGAGTGACCCAGTGATTCATGCCGACTGAGTCCTTTTGTTTAAATGATTGTATGTGTTTTCATGTATGTTAGAAAAAAATAGCATATACCCCTTACTTCATAAATATTCTTGTTTAGGATATGCTGGTTTTTTTTCTTTTTAAAAAATATTTTTATTTTATGGGTATGAATGTATTGCCTGCATGTATGTAAGTGCACCTGTGTCATGCAGTGCCCACAGAGGTCAGAAGGGGGCATCAGAGTCCCTGGAACTGGCGTTATGGACAGTTGCTAACTGCCATGTGGATGATGGGAACTGAACCAAGGTCCTCTGCAGAGCAGCCAGTGTTCTTAATCACGGAGCTATCTCTCCAGCCCCTGAACTTTTTCTTTTTAAATGAGTCAATTTAATGCCATTTAAAAAAACACTAGGTCCATGGTAGCAGTGGTCTGCTGATAGGGCAGAAAGCAGGGGAGAAAGAGGGGAAGTGGGTGGAAACCATTTGAGGGGGTGTCTATCTGGGGACACACTAGATTGATTCTGAAGAGCCAGTGGCCCAGAGGTTAGGTGGTCACTTGGATGTCCCTGCATCTGGCCCGGCGAAAAGGTAACTTGAGAAAGCAAGAAAGGGTTGAGGACCAAGCTCTTGGGAATGTTGCATCTCTATGTCACGTGGTATGACTGGACCAGAAAGAGACAGAGAAGGACCACAGTGGACCAAGTTTAGCAGGAGAGAGCAAGCTGTTAGAGCAGGGAGCAACACCATGGCCGTGCTGCTGGAGGTGGGGTGCGGAGGGCCAGCGGGAAGACAGCAGGGTGGAGAGAGGACTTAGTTCAAGTCTGATGTGGGATGGTGCACAGAGCTTCCTTATGGGGGCTTTCACTTACATTCACTTGGTAGAAGGGGCCTTAGAGGCTTGGGAAAAGGCAGTCATGGGTGTGGACTCTGTCCCTCCCTCTCCCTGTGACTGTCACACCTGGAGATAGCCAGCCACACTGGAGCTCAGGGACCCCCTCAGGGGCAGGGTTGCCTGGATGCAGTAGAGAGTCCCTCGGTCCCTCTCTCCCTGTCCCTCCATTCTTTCCTTCCTTCCAAACTGCTGCTTCCCAGTTCCCTTTCAAAGAGGATGTTGGGGGCTGGAGCGATGGCTCAGTGAGTAAGAGCTCTGGGTGCTCTTGTGGAGGACCTGGGTTCAGTTTCCAGCACCCATATGATGGCTAACAACCATCCATAACTCCATTTCCAGGGGATCCAATGCCCTCTTCTGACTTCCACAGGCACAGCACACATGTGGTTCACTTACATGAATGCATACAAAACACTCATACATACACATAAAATAAAAATAAATCAACCGAAAGAATTTTAATAAAAATAAAGAGAATGTTGGCAGCTAGAAGACCAGAAGTCACCGTGACAACAGAGATTCTTAGCAGGTCAGAGCCCCTCAGCCCCCGTATCTGAGTCTAAGCAATTGATGGTGATTGTGCAAGAAAGACGAAGCCTCAAGTTGGGTACTAGAGTGGGGAGATGATGGGGACAGACTCACTGTTGCCAGCCCATCTGTCAAGGAAGACTTGTGTACATGCCCTGCCCTTCCTGCATTGGTACCACATACTCCAGGGCATCAGAATCACCATCTACCTCGTTCCATCTTAAAACCAAGACTAGAGAAGCAAGTGTGGAGTCCGGAACAGAGAGGAAATAGGTGCTCTGCATCCTTTGGGGCCTGAGTCAGCAGCTTGCCCCAAACCCTGTGCTGTGGACCTGAGAGTACATATTGCCATATCAAGGTTGTTGAAGGTTCAATTCTTTGAGGAGAACATCTCAGGAAGAGAAGAAAGAGTGAGTTTCTCTCAGACTGCAGCCGAGGAGCCACCCAGTTTCTTCTTGTGCATGTTCCTTGAGTGCCAGGAATCCATTCCTGGTGCCTGGATAATGCTGAGGGCTGGGACAGTGCTCCCTAATGTGGGAGAAGTGGGTGGTTTTATAATGGATGAACATGGTGCTTTTTATTCCAGTAGTTATTCATTCATTGTAATGGCTATCAGAAAAAGATAAAAACACAGTATCAAACATCCTTTTTAGGACTGGGCTATAGATCAGTGGTTAAACACTTCCCAAGTTCGTGCCAGTCCTGAGTTCAATCCCAACACCATCTCTATCTCCAGCACACAAAAAAATCCCTCTATAGATATATTAGTATTGTGCTGCATTTCCTATGTTTGAAATCTCTTAAATAGAAAAGGTATTTAATGGATAAAAAGTAAGTAAATTACAGTTAGAATGATATAAAATCCCATAGAAGTTTAACATTTATTGTATGCAGTATTCTGTGTGGGCATGACTTTTTCTGTTTGGGAGGTAGGGAGTGTTGGAATTTTCTGCAAGCTTCATCGGGTTCCTGGGGTTAAGCCTCCTTCCTCGCTCCTTTCCCTCCGTCTTCCCTCTTCCATCCGTCCTCTAGGAGAGGACGTTCCAATTCAAAAGAGTGGCATGATGGGGAGGGATGGGATGGGGAGAGAGGCATGCGTAGGAGAAAGAGAAGAGAGAACGGGAAGCACCTTGGAAAGTGGAACCTGAGCCCAGGTGGCACATGGTGGCCTGTTTGGTGGCCCTGCCGTTTCGACGAATGAGGGCCAGCTTGAGCCCAGGCGCTTCTCAGCGCCACCACAGACCTGGCGCTCCTGGAGCCGCGAGCAGTTCTTTGAAAGCAGAGCCCCCGCCTCTTTCCCTCCAAGTCTGACCCTCTACTCAGTGTCAGGGAGGATCAGTGAGACAGCGGCTAAGTGGGGAGGGAGGTTCGCACCCCAGTCCCAGGCCCCGGAAGAAGCTGTCAAGCCAGTGGCACCGAGGCTGTCCACCTGCCCCTGGGTTGGCCTTAGACTCTTGGACTGTAGCCTGCACCCGCTTGCCACTGTGTCATGGCAGACAGGCCCCCAGAGGCTTCCCCTCTCCCATACG
This sequence comes from Eospalax fontanierii, assembly GCA_035773235.1. Classification (NCBI taxonomy): domain Eukaryota; kingdom Metazoa; phylum Chordata; class Mammalia; order Rodentia; family Spalacidae; genus Eospalax; species Eospalax fontanierii. Next base: position 15,392,157 of record CM069552.1, read on the forward strand.
ACCCCTCCCCAGGTGCCAGGCTTTGAGAGGCCGAGAAGTAGATCCAGCTCTAGCTCCCTTGTAACTTCTACCTCCCAGCCCACCCAGGGCACCGGCTGAGACCGCTCTGTCTGCCCGGCTGGTGCTCCCACTCCGCCTCTCCACCTCGCCTGTGTTTTAGTTGATACGACTATTTGTCACCCTTGTTTTTTTAAATCTGTCGCCACCCCACCTGCCTCACATAAACATTGCTGGCATCAACATGCTAACACTGGGTCCCCAGGGTAGGTACCAGCCTGGAGCTCTGCTCCCTTAGGGCAGGGCTGAAGAACGCAGGTGGTGGCAGCAGGAGAACCTCCCAGGTGTCAACCTTGCCTTCAGAAGACCCTGCCCAGAGGGAACTGGGGTAGGCAGGCCCCACCCAACCCCATCCCCATCCCCCAACTGACTGGATGACCTGGAACATGCCCTCACCTCCTCCAGCAGGCCTGGGAAGGCAGGACTAAACAGTCAGACCACAGCACTGCGTCTGAACTGTGGCGTGGGCCCTGGAGCCAGAGGCTGGTTTTCAAATCTCTATCCCTACTGGCTGAGTGGCATTCAGGAAGCTTATAACCCAACAACACTTGAGTTTCTCTGATGATAAACTAGAGGAAGTGACATAATATGTGACTATTAAACAAATGGAGCCCAGGAACCTAGGAGATGACTCTGTCAGGAAAGTGCTTGCCATGCAAGCATGAGGACCTGAGACCACATGAAAACACCAGGCTCTGAGGCACATGTGTAACCCCAGCACTAAGAGACGAGAGATGGGCAGATCCCTGGACTCTCTGGACAACCAACTAGGCAGTCTGTGAGCTTCAGGTTCAGTGAGAGACCCTGTTTCAAAAAATAATGTGGAGGGTGATTGAGAAAGACACTCAGTGTCAACCTCTGGCCTCCACAGGTACACATGCATCAGCACACAAATCACACAATTCATAAACACACACATACACAGAAGGAAGTGGAGCCCATAATAAGTGCACACTTGATCCTAGCTCCTACTGCAATTTCTTAGCTATCTTCCATTGGCTATGGGTGCACACCTGTATCTGTCTGTCTTTTCAGACCCCAGACACTGATGAGGCTCACTAAACTCTGAATCCCAAGGTCCCTCCTCCACCCAACCCTGACAGCCTCCCACCACCACCATTCCTTTGACTAGTTCACGGTTCTAATTCTTAATTTTCTAAGTGGGAGATACTGACTGTAGCTTAAAACCCTACCTCCAGGTCCCTTAGACAGTCTACCATGATTCAGTCCCACCGAGCAGATGGAGTCCTTACCAGCTGTCCTTCCCATCGCTGAGTGGAAGCGCTACAAGACCCGCTTCCCTTCTGTGGGGAAGGACTTGCCGCCGGTCTAAGAAGGGATGGGGCAGGTAGAACAGGGTCACAGCAAGCTTCCAAGTCAGAGGGCAGCTGTCCCTTTCCACCCATCTCAGGCAGGTGCTAGCACATCCTTGACACCTGAGACCTTGTCTTCCTTGATAACACAGTGAAGGGCCCCAGGCTGACAGCCTGCACCAAACCACAGAGTCCTGCTAGAATTAAAAATAGTGTTTTGTTGTCACCGTAGTTATTCTTATGGGTGCCTTCTATTTAGACTGCTTTATGCAGATTCTTCATAGGGATATGACATAGGGATATGACACTTCTAAAGAACAAAGATATGTCTAAGAAAACGAGTATTAGTCATCAGTTGACGCAGGACTTTAGCAAAAATTACTAAGGTGTTAGGGAGTGATGTTTGGGAAGAATGGTTCGGTCTGTTCATTTCCAAAGTTTTTGGTTTATGCTTCTAAAAATTCTTGTGGAACTCAAACATTTTGTTTACTCCAATTTTTTTCATTTAAATGTATATGTGTGTGTGTATGTATGTTAGCTTTTACATATAATTGCATTAGAAGTTAGAACCAAGAAAGTCCTAAATATTTCTTCATTTAAAAATGGTAATTGCTGGGCTCTTGCCTATAGACACTCTTAGGAGATGGCGGTGGGAGACTCACTTGAGCCTACGCAGCACAGTATAGGGAGCAGGAGCCGCAGCCAGGCCTGGGTTTGATCCCAGCATTTGACTTCCAGCACTGCAGGAAAAAAAAAAAAAAAAAAGCTATAGCAAACTCACTACACACTGATATAAATAACATTTTCATGAAAATTTCCTGTATTTTCCAAAAGTGTTTTAGTGTGAAGGATGGCATTGTTTAATATCTTTGCACAGCTCTTCAAAGTCTTGCCTGACAATAGCTCAGTTTTCCTGCATTTGTTTGGAAGTGATGTGTTGTTCTGGTTACAGAAAAAAATTGTCCCCACACAAACACATAGTTTAACAAGGAAGAAGTAGCTGGATGTGGTGGTGCATGCCTTTAATCCAAGCACCAGAGGCAGGTGATCTCTGGTCCAGGCCAGCTAGAGCTACAGAGAGACCCTGTCTCAGTAACAGCAAAAACCCACCAAAAGACAAAAATATTTTACTAGCCTTTTTAAAGAAAGTTATTCTTTAAACTTTGCCAAAACATGAGGTTGTGTTCGTATGTGTGTGTGTGTGTGTGTGTGTGTGTGTGTGTGTGTGTTAGAGAATGAACCCAGGGTCTCATTCATGCTAGGCAAACTCCCCCATTAAGTTTATATCTCCAGCTTATTTTCACTTTACTGTGAGGCAGAGTCTTACTCAGAGCTCTCGATCCCCTTTCCTAACCCCCAAGTTGCTAGAGTACAGGCGTTACCACCTTGCCTGGCTACATGGTAGATTTCCCTAAAGGGCAGTTGGATTGTAGACTCTAAATTTGTACTAGTGACCTTTTCCTGTTGTTATATCGAGGCCCACAAAGCTCTCTTATACTCTGCATGGAGTTCTTAACCATGCAGGACTTTTTTTTTGCTCATTGGGAAAATACTAGTTCACCTGAGTTACACAGATAGTCCAAATGTTGACACGTTTCCTCAAATAAAGTCAAAAATTCACGTTTGCTAATATTAACACTATTCTCATCAGAAATGCCTCCAGCATTTTATGGCAGGCATATGGTAGTAAATACAAGTTTTCCAAAATTTCGCATGAAAGCTGAAGTGATCTTTGGCAAAAATACCAGTTGTTTTCCTTGGAGTGATGGGCGTACCTCATTTGGACTTGAGAAAACTGCCAAAGACCCAAGCCTAAGGCCCATTTATCTGTCAATTGTGCAAAGTGCCCCATGAGGAAAGGTGGCCAGCTCGGGCAGCAACTTGGCCTTACAAAGACTTTCCCCAAGACAGTCACTGTCCTGTTTTGCTGCAGAAATACCCTCTGTGAACACCCCTTTCACCCTACAGAACACTACGGCCTGGATGAGAACTAAAGATACTGTGTCAGCAAGGACACCCTTCAGTAACTGGCATTTGTTTCTCTGTGAATGCACAATGCAGCAGCAGTTACCGCACTGGGTACATTGCCCTGCTTCCTGCCAAGGTGCTCCACATTTTCTCTACCCCTGTTTAGCATCATTGGTACAAATGTCCATGCTGTTTAAAAAACAGACAGTATCTTGATACACCTACAAAACAGTTTTCGTCTCCTGGACTCCCCCAAAAGATCCTCAGAGATACCTCCCTCCAGATTCCCCAGAGTATCGCTTGAGAACCACTGATCTAGTCAACCCCTTCCTTGTTCAGTTAGAACCCTTGAGACCTCAGCATCTCAAAGTCCAGTCAGAGGCAGAACATTGCTAGAACTCCAAGTCTTCTGAAACTCTGGAGCACAGCGATGCACTTCTTTTCAAACAAAACCAGTTTCTGACCGCACTGAAGAACGGTGCGGGAACTGACACCCAGTGGAGGGACAAAGGGTCTGGAAGGGTGGCAGCAAATGACCTGGAATGAACTACCAATCAGCCTCTCGTCCCGCCTCTACCCCCCACCACCACATGAGTGTGGAGGCCCAGCATCCATCTTTTCTCTTCCCTAATTGGGTTGCTAATATCGGCCAGCCAAGGCAGCCCTAATTAACCCATTCTCCAGTGTTACTCTGTGTTCTGAGGAGATGAGGTTGGCCATTATCACTTTGCTTTCCGTTTGACCAAACTCTTCTATGGGTAATTTCAATCTGCTCTTGTTCGTTTCTTAGACATTCAGTGTATCGGATTTTAGTTCTTTTCTCCTTTCTTAGTACACTGAGCTCAGAAGAAAGGAGGCAAAGTGTGAAAGGGGCATCGTGAATTTGGAAATTTCTGTCCCATTCACTAAAGCTGATGTGTGCTTGCCTAGTGTCCGCATGGTGGCTCAGCCATTCACAAAGCCCAGAAGGTATGGCTGGACAGTGTGGACCTGCCCAGGGGAGAAGGGCGTCAAGTGAGGGGATGCTGCGTGTGGCTGTCCTAAAAAGGGGGGCGATGGGCGCTTTGGACACATGGACTGTACTGAGGACTTGAGTGATAAACATAACACTGCCTAGGAAGGTCAGACAGTCCAGTGTTGTTGAACAAAGTGGGCGGGGCTTGCAGCCTGCATCTGGCATTCCAGCCTGCCCCACGCATTTCTACACTGGACACTTCTCTACAGGCTTGTCCTCCTGCCAGTTTCACACAGGTGCTAGTGGGGTCAGAGTGCTGCTCAGAGCTGTGGAAGCAAGCATCACTCTCTCAGGCTCCATCCTTGAGGGTTCAGCGTTTGTTCTGAGAGTCTCTGTGGGCAGTATTGCTTATCGTCATAGCTATTCCACCATGGAATCCCATACTGCCTCATAAGAGAGGCAGTGTGTGAGCTCTGTGCCCTATGTGTGCCGGGGAATATCCAAGGCCTGCTGCATCTCCAAGTCCCACGCTCGTCTTCAGGTCCCACTGATGTCTGGAAGAAGTGCAGGACTGTGCAGCCGCGGTATGGAAGAGAGGTAGATTTGTGTGGGGCAGGGACATTGCCTCAACTAGAGAGAGAAGGGCGAGGTTCCAAACTGCAGGATCCTCAGTTCTGCTGCAGGAGCTCTCAAAGGAATCGTGAAGGTTCCCTCCCCCAAATGGTTGGCAAACAAGGGCTCACAACCCCAGAGGCTATGAGCTTACAGCATGCTGTAGGCACAGGCCCTGCTCAGTGCCTTAAACTCAAGGGAGAAGAGATCCCTAAGCACATCTGTCTTTAGTCACAAATGCCTGCTGTAGCCCAGTTAGTGCTACTGCCAAAGAAACACCACCAATGTCGAAAATGATTGGTGGGTGGGTGCCACTTCCACTGAGGGCCACAATTAGAGCAGGGGCCGGAAAGCAGATCCTGCTGGAGATGTGAGGGACTGGACCCTTCTTCCCAGAAGGCTCTCTTTCCAGACTGTCACCCCTGCCACTCTATGCCTACTGGAACTGCAATGCTCAGGTAGGGCCTTCAGCATCGGAGCCTCTGCTCTTTTCCCCTGAGTTGCTAGTCTGCTCTCAGAGGAAAGTAACTCTAGCCTGTGGGTCTGGCCCTTCCCCGCCCGGATTCTGGCTCTCCAGCCCTTCTTGCTGGCCTGTGCTCTCCTGCCCTCTGGTGGGGACAGGAATAATTGCAGCATAATGAACAAGGTGGGGCCAGTGAAGGCTTTTGTGGCAGCTGGAGAGCTGGGGCAGGAGGGGCTATACACGCACATGTGCTCCCACTTCACTCGGCCTCAAAGATTAGAGATGAAGGAAAATTCTGAGCCATCCAAAGCAGCTCCTCAGATAGAAGGGGTTATTATTATAATTACTATGATTATTGTTATCCCGATTATCATGCTTGCCTGGAAAGTCTTGTACAAAGCAGGCTTATTTTATGTCAGCTTGTTGTTTGCGTCTGAGGCGCTTCATCTTTGCTCATAATAACTAACATTTGCAGGGCTCTTTCATGCTGCAGAGCTGTGTCACATCCTCAGCCCGTCTCATCTGCACAAACAACCTTGTACACTGAGCCAGTAGAAGAGCAGAGGCTCCAAGAGAGTTAAGTGGTCTGTCTAAGGTCACAGGTGCAGAGCCAGGACTTAAACCTAGGTCACCAACCGAAGATCTCTTTTCCTCCTCTGCACCCTTCTGTATCCCATCTCTTGAGTGGTCCTGGCTCGGGCTTCCTTGCTATTAATGCTTCTGGAAAAATCTACATTGCACACAGGAATAAGGAGAGTTTGGAAGACCCAAGTGTGAAGAGTGCAGTTTGCCCTCCTGGTTTCAAACAGTGAGTGTATCTGGCCCCTTGTAAGCTGCTACAGCGTCTGGTGTCAGAGCGTAAGACACGTGGCCCATGCTCTCTTCGCTTGGTCACCACTCCTACTCACGCCGGGATATGGCACAGTACAGACAGGCATCACAACTACATCTCTGAGGCAATGAGGAAGAAGTTGGCATGGGGACTGTTTGTGGCCGGCCAGTAGGAACCAGCATGAGCAGTGGGCAGTGGGCACTGGAAACTGACAGTTCTTCTACCGGAATGGATTCGAGCTCTAGAGACTAGCTGAAGACAGCTCTCTTGAGCACCACCCTCCCTGGTGGGCTCTCAGTGCTTCTAACACGTGCTCAGGACCTGCCTAGAAGCACATGGCCTTTTGGCCTACGCATCAAGGTTGAGGATCTACCCTTTACCTCCAGTTCAAGGGCATCACTACCAAACCACCACCTGGACATGCTGTGCTCTCCAGCAAGGGCCTAAGGCAGCCTATTTCTGGGGAACTGTACTAAGCTGCCCCCACTCGGGACCCTGGAGCCAGTCCCCAGGCCCAGCTTCTACCTGCCGCTCCACCTCCTGCCCTCACATTATGCTGTGTGTAGGTCTGAACAAGGGTTTTCCAGAGCCCTCAGGTTCCTCAGAGTACTTCTCATTCACCCTCAGTGGCATCAGGCCCTTTGCATGTCCACATGAGTAAGAAGCATTTAACCAGAAAGGCGGTCCTGCTAATAACAAAAAAAAAAGACTGTCCATGCTGTTTTTCAGTCACTGACGTGTGAAAAGAATCTTGCCGGTGACTTTTAGAAATCACAGCTGCTCCCAGCCTCCTGATGTGACACACTTAAGAACAGTGGATTGACTGCTGTTGACACTCAGACCTGAATTCCCAACGGACCGCAGAAGAGTCCTCCTCTCCTGATGCCCCTCACTGTGGTTGACCTGATCCCCCTCTGTGGGATCCCAGAAGCTCAAGAGGCGTGGCAAGGCATGCCCATCGGCTGAGTGGACGCCGGCACAGCTGTGTCCTGTTGGCTCACACGATGGCCCTGTGGAGAAAACAAGCATGTCGTCATCCTCGGTCCGCAGCAAGGACAACTAGACCCACTGCTCACACTGGGAGCCCAGGCTGGAGGCCAGGTTCAAGCCCACCCTCCAGGTCTGCAAATGCAGGAAGTGTGGCCATGATTTCTGTCCGGCAGGAGAGAACCTTCCTCTTCTGCTTCTGCTCTTCAGTCAGCCTCGGGACAGTGAGAACAGTGGTACACAGAGACCCATGCCCACGTTCCCAGGCAGGTACATGTGCCGTCTCTCCTGTCCATCATGTGGCCAGCACCCACAACATCAGTGCCGTGCCAGTCCTATGAGAGAGTGAGGGGCCACTCGAGCAAGAAACCATACAGAATGACAGCATTGCATCCTGGATGCTGTTCGATCTAAGAGAGGAGGGGACTCAAACGCCGGAAGAGCCCTATGAGCTGCAGCCACAGAAGAATCTTTGAGAGAGGCCTAACATAATTTTGACTGATCGGGAGGAGGACAGTCAGGACTACTTGGGGTACAGGTACAAAAGTAAAACAGCCACCCAAACAACATCGCCAATTAAAATTTAACAAAAGAGGGGACTGGGTGGCTCAGCCAGAAAGCCCATTGGTCAGTGTGGTTATAGTCGTGGCAGGAACCAAGCGTTGACGTGTTTTCAGACACTGGTCTCTCCTTCTGTGATCTCTCTACTCGGTGGCCATGCCACACTCCCACAGGCTCACCCTTTGATGTTCTTTGCTGATAGTTTCTGCAAATGCCAGGGGCTGGTTGAAGTGCTAGGTCTGGTTGTTAGTTTACATTGACAAATATGGGTTCTTTGTGTACACAAGCCAATAGAACTGATTGGCCAGGTCTAAAGCATGTATGTCCCCCAGAATCAGAAGACAGAGTGGTCCCCTCCACACCACTCAGACTGGCTCTGGGAAGGGTGCTTTCCTCCTTCTGGGAAGCTGGGGCTCTACTGCCACAAGGCAAGGCAGAAGTCTCCTGGGTGAAGAGGGCGCTGCGCAGCAGAGAGGGTCTGGCCAGAGGCAGAAGACAGTGAACTTGGCTCCCAGTTGGAAGCTGGGCCTTCTGCAGCCCAGCCTGGGCAGGATCCCATGGTAGGCTTTCTAGAGATGTCCACCCAGACCTCCTAGAAGTCACACCTGGTATCTTCATCTACTCAGGCTGCAAAGAATCAGTCACTACAGACTGGGCAGCTTACCCAGCAGAAATGTTTTCCACAGTTCTGATGGCTAAGAAGTTCAAGGTCAAGGTGCCCGCAGATTCTCTATGAGGCCTACTTCTTAGTTCACAGACACTGTCTTCTTACTGGATCTTTGTTCCACATGGAAGAAGAGGTGAGGGTCTCTCTTGGGCTTCTTAGAAGGACACTGATCCCATTCATGAAGACTCCATCCTCACAACCTAGTTACCTTCCAAATGGTGACTCCTCATTTACCATCACCCAGGAAGTTGGAATTTCAACATAGGAATTTGTGGGGGACACAAATATTTGAACCACAGTACTTGGTGAGTCTGCCTGGAGGACAGACCTCATATTGTCTGGACAGCAGGGCTACTCTGACCAGCAAGAGGTCAGAGTGCCATGAGGCCATATTAAAGAAAAAGGTGCTGACATGTACCCTGCATCCCCAGCTTGGGAGAAGGCTTAGACAAGAAGGTCAGACTCAGAGTGAGCCATGTCCCTCAGACCTGCAAGCAGGCAGGCAGAGGGCAGGGGTGTACTCTGCCTGTTAGTTTCTTGTTACCCGTGACACCTTCCACACACCTAAGGAATACTGGTGAAGCTCCTCTTGCCTTCTAAGACTATGTGCAGGGGTTTGGACTAGGCACTGATAGGGCCTCAGCTCTCATCTCTGGTGATCAGATCATCCATATCTGAAATGAACGTCCTGGGCTCTCAGCTTTAGCATATGCTGGGACCATGCATGATATTCATATGCCAAAGATCCTTCATCCCACAAGCTTTGCTGAGAACCCTCTATATACAGGGCTCTGTGTGAACCACAGGGTATCATGGGAAGTCAGAATATCACCCTTGACCTAAGGAACAGACACATACAGTGCCAGCCACAAGACAGGATGGATCAAGGATGTTCCAGGTAGACCTGGGAAGGGCAAAGGTGTTCTGCACAAATGGAGCACCTGAGGGGAATTCCAGCTTGTTCAACAAATAGAAAGGAAGGACTGTGTGGGGCAAAGGGAAAAGTGGAGGGTCAGAAAGGTGGAAGGGGCTTGAAGGGTGGGCAATGCATTCAGTACTTAGAAACAATGGGAAACTAGTCACAGAGAATAGACAGGGAGAGGTATTGTATCCATTCACATAGGGTTTGATTATGAATACCAGAGACTGTGAAAGCAGTGGTTTAAGTATGATAGAAGTTTGGGGAGTTTTTAAAAAACTAAACAATTGAAATCATGCTAGCATGACTCCATGAAGCTGTCAAGGACCTAAGCAATCTTTAGATCACTGCTCCACTATCCTTAATGTGAGGAACTTGTCTTGACTCTCCAGGTCAGCTGCTGGTGCTCCAGCCACCACATCTAAGTTCTGAGCAGTAGGAAGGAGAAGGTGAGAGCGGAAGCGGGTATCCCTGATCTTCGTTTATCTATTTACTACAGGGAGGAGGGAGAGCTCCAGTCTAGGACTGTGCTGAGAATCCTAGGACTTGACCTAGCACAGCTCTCCAAGCTACCAAGTCTCCCAGGACAGAAGTCACAAAATTCCATGTCCCACACCTGTGAACTATTAGAAAATGTTAGATCCAGGGGCTGGAGAAATGGTTCAGTGATTAAGAGCACTGACTGCTCTTGCAGAAGACCTGGGTTTGATTCCCAGCACCCAAATGGCAGCAAACGACCATCCATAACTACAGTTCCAGGGACTCTAAAGCTCTCTTTTGACCTACATGGTCATTGCATGACATGGGTGTACTTGCATACATGCAGGCAATACATTCATACACATAAATTAAAAAGAATAAATTTTTTTAAACAAGAAAGAAAATGTTAGATCGGGATTGACCAGGGCAATGTGAAAATAAACGACTGGCCTTAGGAGCAAATTGTTCTTTATTAAGAATAATGAAGGTGGCAACAGTTTCTCTGATGGATTTGAAACTGCACCCTCAGGCCCAGTCGGCGGATTAGAGAAGGGGATTAGAAAGGGGGAGGTGGGTGGGTCACTGGACGATGCCAGTGACATAGTTTGGAGGGTTTGAGACAATAGGGGCTGTTATTTGTTTTTCCCAGAAAACACAGTCACTGGGTTGGATATTTTACACAGTTCTTGGCTTGGAAATTAGCTCAGATCTGAGGTTTACCTATGATTTACTCAACCCAGTATGGGGCCCTTTGGAAGTTAGCTCAGGGTCCTTTTAAATCCAGACATTTATCCTTCAAAGAGGAAGTGGTCTTATGGGGGCCCACAGTCCAGGCCCACGCTACTGCTGCGTGCCCACGCATCCTCTGTGTGAGGTGCGGGTGTGGTTCTGGGCTCTCAGGTTAGAGCCTTACCACGGCTGCCTCATGCATCCCTTCAGTCCTGCTCTGCTCTGACTTTCACTGCATAGAGCTGGCAGACTCTAGGGGGCAGCAGAGGTTGAGGAAGTTGGAAAACTCTAGCCAGGTCCAGTGGCCACATGCTACAGGGGGGCTGACAGACCCAAAGGAGCTCAGAGATGCCCCAAAGGCAGCCAGGCCCTGTGGAGCAAGCAGAACCAGGTCCCTGACTCACAGGCCTTGCTGCTGTTTTTAGCTGCAGGTGGAGGCTGCCCCTGCTTCTCCACCCACCCCTTCTTGAGTCATCTTAGCTGCCTGGGGCACCCAAAGTCCAAGTCCCCACCCATTTTCTAGGTCAACCCTAGGAAACCAGGCTGCCTGGGTGGGCAACCTTCACTCAGGTAAGGTGGCTTAGGAACCCAAGGGCCTAGGAGTTTGGTACACTACCCTCAAGGAGCAGGTCTGGATTAGCACAGTGGGCGTGGCATTCCAGTTTCCTGCCAAGGGTCACTTCTTTCCTGGAGCAGACAGTGGGGAGGGGCATAGCTGACAACTTTCCCAGGAACCTTCAGCTGTAGATGGGCTCTGAGAAGTAAATGACCACTTAATCAGACAGCAGGACTCTGAAGACGTCTCCAAGCAGCAGAAGCCCAGTATACCCTTTGTGCAGAATGTTCTGTTGACTACAGACCCTCCAGGTGCTGACCTGTTTCCTTTGTCTCTTCCCACCCCAGAGGATGCTTGAGACTTTCAGCACCTCCCACTTACTTCCTGAGCTGGGGCAGGCTGGACTGCCTGTCTCTCCACTGGATTTGCTGGGCTGGGCTTGAAAGGACTCAAAGCAGAGCTGTGCAATCTAAAATATAAAAAAGCAACTGTCGAGGGGTGCTGGCCACGCTCTCCCCTGCCTTGATGGACCCTCTGGCTCTCACGCCGGCCCTGGACTGTGCCTTCCCGTATCACGCGTTGTTGATATGGCGTTGTTTTCATGGGACAAGCTTACAAGGGTGTATCCTCTGAGACCTGTCTCCCTGACCTGTGGTGAAGCCTCTAAGAACATATCTTCAAGAAAGAATCAGAGAAATGATGGCACTGGGTCCTTTAGCCATTTCTGTGGTCCATAAGTGCTATGTTGCCAACTGCCACAGCAACGCCATGGAACAAGCCTCTCCAGAATTCAACTACTTGGCTCAGCTGCAGATCAGGGACCACAGTACAGGCTCAGCTCTGTACTGTGCATCCCAAGTCCTCTCCCTGAGAGGAATGGGAGCCCGGGCTCATTAATGGTAATGGCAGAGGCCCCAGGTAACCAGCAAAAGCAGGCAAAGCCTCTCTCTGAATCTATGTACTGCCACCCCCATGGCATTCCATAAGCCAAAAGAAGTCCTGTTGTCTGAATTCCCCTCTGATAAGGAATTCAAGTGAGGGACTCAGAGAATAATATAGAGGACAGGGAGGGTTTATTACAGAGTAAAGCACTCCCAAAAGCTGAGAGTGGCCATGGGCACCATTGTGCCAACCTACATTTTAGGTTGGCTTTATTCTAGCCCTAAAGTCTGTAGAACAAACAACTTCCCCAAAGGATATTTTCCTGCCCAGATGTTAAACAAGTCAATTTGGATTTGGATTAACTGTCAAGGGAGGAGACAATGTCTTGGTTCTTTACCAGGACTCTTGTTTGGTACCCTAGATGAGGAGTTGGGGAGAACCTGTGAATTACCCAGTTCAGCAAGTTCCTGCAGTTCTACAGGTCTCGGTCTCGTCATCAGATGCCTTCAGCACATTCGTCCATGCCCCTCAGACAAAGGCAGGAGGAAGAAGGAAAGGACGCCGCTCTTTGTCTCTTTCCCTCCCCTGCTTTGTTTAGACAGACCTGATGACAGGTTACAGGCGCAAACGAAGAAAATTAAGTCAAAAGCTGGGCATAGTGGCACACACATAATCTCAGGACTGAGCTGAGGCAGAAGGATTACGAGTTTAAGCCCAACTTGGGCTACACAGCAAGGCTCCATCTTACATGGACAAATGAAAAAACTTAGTTTAAGGCCAAAAGTACTTGAGATTCAATGTGGAATCTTTGAGGATTTTGACCATCTGCATTAAGTTCATACACTAGACACCTCCCGAAAGTAAAGCCTCACTGGGCTTTATCTAGAGCTCTCAGATACCACATCATCTCCCACATAGAGACTAGTTCCAGGGACTTTGCCCTATCTTGGGTAAGAAGTATAAGAAGCTAAAAATATTGCCCAAGAAAACAGGTTCTCACATGTTGTGTTGTTCTATACACACACACACACACACACACACACACCTTGCAAAAGTCCAGTTTTCAAACAGATGGAAGCAGAGGTGCTCTGCCTCATGGAAGTGTAGCGAGCTGAGCTGAGCTGAGCCCTCCCTGCTCCCCTTGCTGCCTGCCATGGGGCTTGTTATTCTAGAACTTACCTGGAGAGGAACGGTATCGGTGATATATATGTGAGGCCCAAGGCCCCAGGTGCTCAGAGCTGAGTGTCATCTTGGTGTGAGCCTGCTGTCCTACGAGAGGCCCTATCCTGAGCCCCACTGAGGTCTCATAACTCTGTGCCCCTCTTTCCTTGCAGGCAGACTCCAAGATGGTGTGTGATGTGGTGAGTCGCATGGAAGACACCGAGCCCTTCTCTGCAGAGCTGCTCTCTGCCATGATGCGACTCTGGGGAGACTCAGGGATCCAAGAGTGCTTCAACCGGTCTCGGGAGTATCAGCTCAACGATTCTGCCAAGTAGTAAGTACCCAAGCAGGCGGGAAGCATGGAGCTGGCCCAGAGGCAAGGATGGAAGGCTAAGTGAGGGACTGCTGGGATGGGGAAGATTCTAACTGGAGGCCCTCACTGCTCTGAGACACCCTGCCTCACAGTGGGCATAGAAGGGCCCCACTTCCTTTGCCCAAGATGAGAAAGAGGCCAGGGGAAAAGAGAAGGCAAAGACAGCCCATAGAAAATTCCTGGAGGTCAGGGACCTGGCCACCATCTCTCCTGGACAATGTCTGCACTCCACAAGGAAGGCTCCAGGCTAGCAGGCAGGGTTTTTCCTAGAAAATCTCTGCCCCATAAATATAAATCAAGAGCCATAAAGGCAGAAAAAAAAAATAGTGCATTCTTGTATTTATAAGAAAACAATAAACTCAGGGATAAGGTATAGTTCAGATAGTGCTTGCTAGGTCCTGGATTTAATATTTAGCATGACCAAACTAAATAAACTTACTAAATATGTATGAAGATACCATAATGAAACCCATTACTTTATGTGTTAATTTTAAAGACCAAATTTAATTTTTAAGAAAACTTCCATTCTTCTAGCTTTGTTTTGTTGTGTTGTGTTGTGTTTTGTTTTATGAGACAGAGTCTCATGTAGCCCAGGCTAGCCTCAAACTCACTTTTTAGCGAGTGATGGCCTTGAAATCCCGATCCTCCTGCCTCCACCTCCCAAGTGCTGGCGTCACCAACGTGTACCATTCCCAGCTTTATTGTAGCTTTAAAATAAAGAATAAGTAACTGCATTCAAGATACAGAATAAATAATCAAATGTGTCCTTCATGTTGTGCTTTACTAAATGTGGAGGACGAAGAGGGGGCGGGATAGGCAGAGAAGAGAAGATCGAGAGGAGAAATGGGAGGACGAAGAGGGGGCGGGATAGGCAGAGAAGAGAAGATCGAGAGGAGAAATGGGAGGACGAAGAGGGGGCGGGATAGGGCAGAGAAGAGAAGATCGAGAGGAGAAATGGGAGGACGAAGAGGGGGCGGGATAGGGCAGAGAAGAAAAGAAGGAGAGGAGAAATGGGAGGACGAAGAGGGGGCGGGATAGGCAGAGAAGAGAAGATCGAGAGGAGAAATGGGAGGACGAAGAGGGGGCGGGATAGGGCAGAGAAGAGAAGATCGAGAGGAGAAATGGGAGGTGGTAGAAGCCTCAGCCACACAGAAGTGGTAGAAAGGGAAAGGTAGCCAAGAGGCGGTGCCTCCAGTTCTTCCCGTGACACGGGGCCACAGACCTCTAGCTCTGGGACATCCTCATTGGCTAGATGCACAAGGTGGGTAGTGGCCACCCAAGCCACGCAGCCCTTATGAGCCACCAGGGACAGCTTGGTGAGCAGAGAGCCAGACTCCCTGCACAGATTCAAGTCACGTCCCTGAGACAAGCCTCCCGGACACTGGCGGGAGTGCCTCAGTTGGCTCCCTCAAGGGTCTCCTGCCTCTGCTGGTCCCAAGTCTAGAACTGTCTCCCCTGCTAGAACAGGACCTTCAGGGGCCCCAGAGAGGTCACTGGCCCCTAGCCTGTCTTCTGGAAGACCAACATATGTTTCTCTGCTCTTAAATTTTATCCATTTCATTAGCAATCAAATGAATCCACTGTAAAAACATTTTCAACAGTGGAGCAGAGTATACAGTGATCAACAATCTGCCTGAAAGCCGGTTCAGTCCCCTCCCCTTCAGCTGTTTGCATCTATTCCTGCCAGTGTGCATAGCGTTTCCTGACCCATACCATGAAGTATGGGAGTTCCCCTCCCCTCCCTCCCTCTCTCCCTTCGTTCCTTCCACCTCTCTCTCTCTCTCTGTAACTCCAGGTTTCTGCTCACTACAGGACTCTTTTTGGTTCTTCCTATAGTTACTGTTATAACTTTAAATAAGACATTTGGTCAGGATTTGTCAACTTCCCACCAAGTAAGCTGAAGTAATTCGCATGCACCCCATGCTTTCTCTACATCTCACCCTCTAGCACCCCTCTGCCAGCTTTCAAATGTTGCCAGTTGACTGATACTGGTTAAGCTCCCTGTGCTTCCTCTCCGAGAGAAGGCCAACAGGAAGGTGGCAGGAAATACACAGACTGTCAGGAGCAGAAGGACTTAAGTGTGGTCTTGTTTTGTCTGGGGAGTCTCACTATGTATCTCAGGTTGACCTGGAACTTGTGTACCCCAGGCTGGTGGCAAACCTTTCCAACCTTCTGCCTCAAACTCTTGAGTGCTGTGATTACAGGTGTATACCACCACACCCTGCTTTCTTAAATGCTTTTGTGGTACAGGGTTTTTGTTCTTTTAGGAGTTTAACGGGTCTGTCGCATTGTAAAGTTGGGGAAGGCATTAACATCCCAAAGTTCCAAATTACAATACCCCGTCCTAGCCCTGCCCTTTGTGGACCCAGGACTCAGAAGGAAAGGGACAAGATATGTTGATAGACTTTGGCCCTGCCTCTCACATGCCTTGGGCATGTGCCTCTGCAAGTGTGCTGGCTCTATCACTTAAGTGCTCTGAGATATTTCTGGTGGCCTAGAGACCTTGTGTGGACTCACCAAGGGCTGGAAAGAAGCTTCCATGGTGTGGGGACAGGCGTGGTTTGGTGAGACTTATTAAAGCAAGAGCAGGAGTCAGCTTGTGTGTTCAGAGGAAGTTGTCCGGCTGAGAGGAGCAGCCAGACCAGGCATTTCCCAGGACCCGTTGTCCAACAGGGTCACAGAGATTATTAACACATCCTGAAAGCAGAGCTTTACCAGATGCACTCTGGCCTCTTAAGAAAGCTTTGGATGACCTGGTATCATAGACCCGCTCTGTTACCCCAGCTCCTTCTCTCTTAACCAGTCCCCATTGAGAGTACTCCAGGGACTCTGATTCCAAAGACCTGGGTCCCAGGGAGGCCTTGCCACTGCCTGGGTATGTGGTCCCCGAGCCCCACTTCCAAAAGCATCAAATGAGAAGAGGTACACAGACCCCTTGGTAAGTAAGAAGGGAACAGAGAATGGTAGACAGATGCTCAGAACTTAAGAGCACGTTAGAGCACTCGGAATGAAGACTCTGGAGCCAGGTGTCTTAGCCAAGCCATGCACATAGACCTTGAACCTCAAGATTTTTAATCTATAAAACTGTACCTTTGACACAGGGAAATTAAAGACAGAACATGAATACAGGTACAGCATAGGACCTAACTATTGGTCATTATTTTTAAATGAAGAGATGACAAAACCGTGCTGTGAAGATGGTACTCTCATTTGTAAGTCTCATCCCAGTGGACCTGGAGCTGCGGGCCCAGCCCCTTTGGATCTGAGTTAGAGACTCTGAGGAACTGCAAATTGAAGACCATAAACTTCTTTCACAGTTGTCCCCATAGTCATTAACTGACTCCACAGTCACCTTGCAAGGGCCCTGGCTTATACTGGACTCTTAATGGTGGTGAGCCTAGAGCAGTGCCTGGGTACCTGCTCCATGTCACCGTGTGTGTGGCTTTCCCCAGCTACCTGGACAGCCTGGATCGGATTGGAGCTGCCGACTACCAGCCTACCGAGCAGGACATCCTCCGAACCAGAGTCAAAACCACTGGTATCGTAGAAACCCACTTCACATTCAAGAACCTCCACTTCAGGTAAGGCCCAAGAAGACGGGCTCTAGTGAAGGTGGCAGCAGGGTGGGGACACCCATTCTCCACCTCATCTCATCTGGGCAGTCAGACAGTTCTTACCTCGTGGTGCTTTCTCATTGGGGCAGACAGCTAGGACCTTGTGGCTTGTTTTCTGCCAAGCTCAGAGAATAGAGAGCTTGCGGAAGGCCCGCCTGGAGAAGACAGATGGGAAAGCCTGAGTAGGGTGGTTCGGCCATGCAGTGCCCGGGAGACCCAAACACCCATGTCCTCTCAGAGCTAGAGGGGCTGAGAGAGCACCCCCACCCCCACCCCACCCTCACCTCCTGGAGAACCTAGGGAAGGTGAGGCCTAAAAGAAGCGAATCTTCTCAAACACAGAACATAACTGGGGCCGGAGCTGAACTCTGAGGCCCGCGTCTCCTGAGTAACCTCCCTGCACTGAGGCCTGCTGGCCCTGTCCTGTCTTCCAGCTGTTGTTTCTGGAGATCAGGTGAAACTAGAGGCCGAGAGGTAATAGGCTGGCAGAGCCCTCGGGCCACTGGACAGGGGGACAGTCGTGTTGCCTGGTCCCCTGCTGCTCTGTTTAGACTGAGGCCTAAGGCTCTGTATCCAGTTTTCCCAGGCCTGGCAGGAAGCCCCTCTCCAGGGCCAAGCAGTCTTCCTCTGACCCAAGGCAGGACTTGCCTTGCCTTCCAGTCTCCCCATCTCTCCTGCCATTGAGTCCCGAATGAGGGAGGGCCTCGTCTCTACCCTACACATTTTGGAGAGGGCCACAGAAGCCATGGCCAGCCTTCCTAATTTCAGATAAGAGGCAGGATCTATAGGAAAGAGTGCTAGGATGAGACCCCAGATCCATTTCTTGGCTCCACACCCAGTCTGATCTCTACCTGTTCTTGCAGACTTCTTCCTGGACAGTCAGGGCTTCTGTCCCAATAAGGCCAAGCTACCCACTCTGAAGCTGTGTGCTAACAAGCCCCTTGACTACCGGGACCTGCTTTCTAAGGAGGATTAATGTACAAGACTATCCTGGTTCTTCCAGGACCTGCATCAAACTGCAGTCTCTTTCCCTTCCCTCCAGGCCCTGGAGCTAGAGTCAGAGTGAGAAGCTGCTATCAACCTGCTGTGGAAGGCAGCGTGGAGCAGTGGGGCCAGTCCAAGCTTGTCTATAGGCAGGTCTGAGGCAGAGCCCAGCTGGACCAGGCTGGATTCTTGCCTGGAGTTTGGACGTGCCCTTTGTCCCGATGCCTCATTTTCCCACCCATAAAACAAGTAATGATGACTGTCTACCTCCCTTCCAGACTGCTTTGAATTTTTCACAGAGCATATGAGAGCAGGACATTTGAGAGGCCTTTCTTGGGGATCTAGTAAAAATTTCAGATGCAAAAACAAATCTTTGAGTTACTACACTGGAGCACAGTCCAGTTTTGGGACAGGCCCCAGGTGGTGATACCTGCCCTTAGCCCCAGGGATGGCAGTGGACCATCTGTTTGGTACCCAGAATAAACGCACTGTGCCTCCACTACTCAGCACACTCACTGCTAGACCACCAGGCACGCCCCCCCCCACACACGCAACGTACACACACGGGCACACGCCTGAGCCTCGCCCTCACAGCTTCCCTGACTTCCGGCAGGCTGTTCGACGTTGGGGGCCAGCGATCTGAACGCAAGAAGTGGATCCACTGCTTCGAGGATGTCACGGCCATCATCTTCTGTGTCGCACTCAGCGGCTATGACCAGGTGCTCCACGAGGACGAAACCACGGTGAGTGACCGTAGGCCCACAAAGGGGCTAGCTGCTCAACCAGAGGTGAAGGCTCACCACAGAATGGGCCAACCCTAGGAGTCCTCGCTTACTCACCCATTCCGTGCAGCCAAGGCACATGTTTTACGAGGCCTGTGCAACAGAGGTAGATGGGAGCCTTCCGGGGCACAGTACATGGTGAGCACCTTGTTAATAAACAATGGCGTCACAGGGGCTGTCGGACCAGAAAAAATTAAACAAATCCTAAAAAGTCAGCACACAGCTGGGCAAGAGCACATGCAACTGAAACAAAAACAGCAGCGTTCATCTCCACTGCCCTTCCTGGGGTACTGCTGGCTGCTGGCCAGTCTGGGTGGAACCGACTTCCCAGGAAGGCCAGCGAGGAAAAGGCTGCTGAGTGATAGGCATGCCTCTAGGCTCCATGTCAAACCCAGCTTCAGCCCCTGAGACCTGTTCTGGCTTCAGAGCGGCCTCATCCGCAGAGGGTGAGACCTTCCCCCAGCCCTCATCCTGGCTCGCTGCTCTTCGGTTTGAAGCCAGATTCACACAGACCCTTTCCTGCCTGGGCTCCTGTTATCTAAAAAATGGGGACAATAGCATCACCTGTCTTGTCTAAGGCTGCTGTCCGTGGAAGGGGATAATCTACATGCTGTGCTTAGAAAATTTTCTGGCTTACTAGTACCAAACTGGTGGTTATATTGTTGCTGGTGATTACCCTGATCCAGGTGTGTCCACTGAGCTTTTCCCACTGAGGCTGAAGGCCACACGTCTGTGAGTCTGGCCCCTGCTGAGAGTGGGGCTCGTGGCTGTGGATTCACACTGTGGCACCTACCCTCCTGTCTGGAATACTATCAAGCCGTTTACCCTGAGCCTTTGGGGTCAGCACCAAGGGTCAGAAAAAGGGCCTATGGTCACGCTGGCCTTGAACAAGGCCTGTCTTTCTTATGGGTCTGGTTTGCTTATCAGTCCCAGCCACTGATCGTACATGTGTACTATGGAGGAAGTAGAAGAAGCTCTGGGGTGTATGCTACCAAGGTACAGTGCTGGGCCGGGAGGACCCGCCGTCCTGAGGGGCTCCCACAGAGTGATGAGGCTTTGGCAGATGGAGGCTGAGCTACTGGCGGGATTTGTAGTTCAGACCCTCACCTGATGTGCTGGCTGGGTTTAGATGCTGTCAGTGTGTGGCCGTGGCAGGTGTTACAAAAGCAATGATCTGGGCTGGAGAAATGGCTCGGTGGTTAAGAGCACGGGATGCTCTTGCAGAGGACCCGGGTTCGATTCTTACCACCCACATGACGGCTAACAACCATCTGTAACTCCAGTTCCAGGGGATCCGACACCTTCTGACCTTTGCGGGCATTGCATGACACGGGTACATTCACATGAAAGCAGGCAATATACTCATGCACGTTAAAAATAATAAAAATTCTTTTAAAAAAGTAACTGTCTAGTCCCGACCCCCAGGGTGGGTGGGGGAAGATACACACTCCAGGCTGCACTTGGACCCTAGACTCAGTGACCACCCAAAGCCTAGGACATCTTCCTGGTAGTACATCTATCAGAGTAACTGCTCCAGCATAGCCTTCACTACTGTGGGGTGTCCCTGTGCTGCTCAAGCCCTGGCCCTTTGGTGTCCTTTCTTCTGGCCACATCTGGGAGTGGCTGCTACATCTAGTACGGGATTGAAAGAATGAAGCAACTGGAGCTGGATGGTGCGAGACCCTTCTCACCAGGTCATGACTTCTCCTTTTAACTTGCCCAGCTGGAGCCAAGGCCCAGGATCATCAGCCATGAGCTTAGGGCTCTTACTCTCCTCTAGAGCACAGTGTAGATGCAGAGGGATGGCTGAGTGGGCCTGGCATCACAGGCACTAAGTTCCATGGCCCTCAGATCTCCAGGTCACAGGAGAGGCTGGCCTGGGGATGGTGACCGCCCCCCAGCCCTCCGCACACATGAGCTCTTCACTGGCCTTGCTGCTGAGCTGTGTGAAGATCCTGAAGCATTATCCAGCGTCCTCCGCACTTACTGGAGAGCTCCTTCACCCCGCCCCAGCTCCTTCTCCGTCCCCCTCATTCTCCTCCACAAAGGCTGGAGCCCAGAACCTCAAGGAAGCAAAAGCATACGGGTCAAAGTCAGGAATGGGCTCTTCCTTGGGTAGTTCCCTCCCCAAGGCTGGACTCCCACAACCCAAGGAAGAACACCAGCCCTCCGGGGAATAGGAATTGCCTTCCAACCTATCAGTAGCCCTTAGCAGAAGCTCATGGCTGTGGTGGCATCAAAGCCGTACTATTGCTGTGGAACCAGCAGTCATCCGTGTGTCCGGGACACACGTATGCAGAGTTGAGCAGCTGGGGCTCAGACAGGTCTAGCCTGGGGTCTGACGCTACTCCCGCCAGCTGTGTGACTGGGCATACTCGCCGTACCGTCCCCAGACGTGTGCCGTGGGTACTGATGCTGGTAGACGTCACGGCTAAGGCCAAGGTGGCAGAGCGTGGATGCTCTTCCCCAGAGATGCAGGATGTAGGCACCAGTGACCCAGTCCTTGGTCCTCAGCTTATCCTCTAGCCCGCTCTGCACTTCCCTCCCTGGCCTGAGAGGAAAGTTGGGGCCGCTGAGACCAAGCTGTCTGGAGGCAGCTCCGGGAGCTAGGCCAGGAAGGCCCTGCGGCTAGTGGCTGCCGCACACCGGACCAGCCACCTTGCCCGCTGCACCCCGGGACCCCACAGGCTCATCCTGTCCTCGTACCTGCTCTCAGCGCCACCCAGCCAGGCCACAGGCTGCCACAACTTCTCCATCACTACCGTCACCAGCGCCTGCAGGGCCTTTTCTTACAAAAGCAAGGCCAAAACCATGGGCAGATTCTGAGAGACCCTCCAAGCCCAGCAGGTATGAAGCACCTCCCTCCGATCAAGCATTAGCTAAGAGTTGAAAGCAGCAGGTTCTCAGGGCCCCGCTGGGTGACTTTGCTGTGAATGCCCATCCCAGGACTCACTCCACACTGGCTGCTGAGCCGAGGCTGTGATCTCCACCCAGCTTTCCATGCCAGCCACAGAGGCCCCATCACAAGCCAGCCTTGGCTTCCATGACCTATGCAGGGCCTTGTACAGCTGCCCTGACTCTGAGCCTGGCTGAATTGATTTTTCATGGTTTCTCTTCTTCCTCTCATTTGCTGCTGAGTTTTTAGCTTCCTCTCAGTTTTAATCTGTTGTGCTTGGGGTTCTCCTGATCCCTCTTCTGAGAAACCAGCTCCAACATCTAATTCTCGAGAGCCTCCCTCAGCCCAGCCAGCCAACAAAGTCACCCAACCACCCGATCAACCAAGGCCACAGCAACATCACCCCTGAGACGCTGCCCCCTGGTGTCTGCTTCCAACTCGGGATTAATTCGAGGATCTTAGTCCTCGGTTAATGTTGTCCAATTGAATGCGTGCACCCTCCCAACCTGGCTGGCGAAAATGAATGAGACCCTGGTAGAGAAGTCTGCATGACCCACGGTTCCGTGTAGACCTGTTGGATGGTGGTTGCGGCCCCACCCTCTGCGTGCATGGTGCATGTCCTCTCCAGGGACTGCCCCCTCTGCAGTGACCTCACTGCCCCACCCAGGCCAGCTCCCTCTAGGGGGCAGCACTCCCCACCCATCCCAGCAACACCCTGCCCTGCCTGCGTGTGGAATGGAGCAGGGACATGTCCTGTTTGTCCTTGTGGGCCCTCTGTCTCTGTCCCTGGTGGCACATTCAGAGCACTGGCGGCCCGTCCCTCTGCTTGTCCCGCTATGTTGTGAGTGCCCTGGGTCGGGGTGCAGGGCACTGACAGCCCTCACCGGTCTCTCCACTCTGTTGCAGAACCGCATGCATGAATCTCTGAAGCTTTTTGACAGCATCTGCAACAACAAGTGGTTCACAGACACGTCCATCATCCTGTTTCTCAATAAGAAGGACATATTTGAAGAGAAGATCAAGAAGTCTCCACTGACCATCTGCTTTCCTGAGTACACAGGTAGAGCCCTCCCCAGCCCACACGGCAGCCAAGGGAGCAGGTCCATTTGCCTTCAGGGTGCTTGGAAGCACTTGGCTGCCCTGTAAAATCCACCCCCAAAGGCCTGCACTAGAGCCACCTATGGGAAGGAGCCTTGGCTTGCCACGTCTCAGTCTCACTGTGTGATTTTAACCTGGCAGCCCAAACAAGTGGGATGTAGCAGGCCCAAGACGACGTCAGCTCTCACAGATGACCAGGTCCTGCCCAGGGGCAAGAGGGGCATAGCTTCAGCCTGGCCAGTCTCTGCGCATGGAGGGCACAGCAAAGCAGACAGATCCTGACAGGGGAGGCTTTGGGGACACGGCCTGGAGACAGGCAAGCAGCACAGCTCCTTACATCCTGCCCTTCTACCGTGGTTCTCAAAATCAGGCTGCTGGTCCTGTAGGCAAAGTAACCCAAGAACATCCAGCTAAGGAGGACAGGGCTCAGTTTCTCTTACCTACCAGCCAGATTCTTCTCTTCCATAAGACAGGGAGGGAGCTGGAGAGATGGCTCAGAGATTAAAAGCACTTGTTCCTCTTCCAGAATGCCAAGGTTCAGTTCCCAGCACCTGCATGGCAGTTCACAACTACCGGTAACACAAGTTCCAGATAATCCAGCGCCCTCTTCTGGCATCCTCAGGGTCATGTGCAGGCAAAACACTCATGCACATAAAATAAGAATAAATAAATCAGAAAAAAAAATTAAAGATAAGATCCTGCGAGAAGCCCTGGTAGGCCAAGGCAGGAGGGAACCCCCTGTGGGGAGCTGTTGAAGTCCCCTACTGTCCTTCTCGCCTCCAGCTCTGACTTAGCAGAGTTATGGCCTGGTAGACAAGGCCAAGCCTGTGACCTACACTCATGAGCCTGAAACGGCTGGGACTCCCCCTTCAGATATGCCACCCCTAGCTTGGCACTGTGGTCAGATTCCAGTTTCTCCTCTAGCCCCTCCTTTTGCAAGTGTCCCAGCCTGGTCTATGTTGAGCATAGAGTCCTGAAAGTTCTGGGGGCTTCAGCACAAAGCCAAGATCCCCCTTCTGCTCCACCCACAACCAGAGGCTTCTCCCAGACGTCCTTTTCCCCAGACTCACTCAGGAACCGAATCAGTGTGGAAGACGGTGAATGAATGAGTCAGTTCTCAGTCTTCCAGAGAGAGAACACAGACAGAAGGGTCAAAGAGAAGGGGAAGGAAACCATAGCAGGTCACAGATGCAGACACACCACATGGCAGTGCCGAGCAGGCAGGTCCTGGCCCGCTCTGCACACAGAGAGTGTATATCTGCTTAAAGGACGTGTTCCGGTCTTCTATGTGCAGCTCATGGGAAGACATAGATTTTGCATCTGGGATCAGTAGGTGTGCAAGAAGAAAACAGCAGTTTCCCAGGGCAGTTTCCACCCTTAGTGGCGGTGATCACTGGGATACCTGATGTTTTATTGTCCTTAATCATCTCTGTCCTAGATTTCAACCACCGGCTAGATCTCATGAGCCAGTTGCTGGAATTGGGCCCTCAGTCTTCCCACCCCACACACCCATTGCTTTATGGTGATAAAACAAGAGTTTGAGAGGCTCTTGGCACCTGCTGCTCCCCACCCTCACCACACCCCTGGCCTAACTGACACAATGACCAGATCCTAGGGATTCCATCCTGAGCAACCCAGGGACGACTGCCCTCACCCCTGCTGTTTTGTCTTCCAGGCCCTAGTGCCTTCACAGAAGCCGTGGCTTACATCCAGGGGCAGTACGAGAGCAAGAACAAGTCAGCCCACAAGGAGATCTACACCCACGTCACCTGCGCCACAGACACCAACAACATCCAGTTTGTCTTTGATGCAGTGACGGACGTCATCATTGCCAAAAACCTGCGGGGCTGTGGACTCTACTGAGCCCTGGCCTCCTGCCCAGCTGCTCAAATCCTGCCCAGCCCACGCCCACTCCTCCCCTGGACCCAGAGCTCTGCCATCACTCAGATGCTTTGCGCACTGAAGAAGACCCAGAGCCTGGTCCCGGGGGAGAGGAGGCATCCTTCAGACACCCCCACCCCACCCCGCTCCAGCTGCAGGACACGTGGTAATGGGGTCGGGCAGAGGTGCCGAGCACCACACTTCATAAGGTCAGAGACCACTGCATACTACCTGAGCGCCGCTCACTGGTCTGCAGCGTCTCTAAAGTGTTTTACGCAGAGGCTGAGTGGCAGGAGTTGACGAAGACACCATGTGGTCCAGAACGGGCATGTCCTACACGCCATGCCTCATACTCAGAGTCCCAGTATCTCCTGTCATCTGGAGTGATGCAACTGGCTGGCAGGATGGCCTGCAAGAGGGTGCTGGCTGGTTAGGGGTAGTAGACAGCCATCCACAGCTTTTGCTTGGGGTCTCTTTGGTGGAGGGCAGTTCCGTCGCCAAAAGCAAGGGTGGAACCAGGCCACTTTGTGGGGTGTAAAGGCTGCGGCCTTTGGGAGAGCCGCCCTCCTTCCTCAACTTGGATCTTGGCCCTTCTCTGGTCATCTTTCCTCATCTCTCGGACTCCCCAGGAAACTCAGCCCTGACTTTCCCAGCTCTGAAATTTTCTGAGACTCACTGACTGCAAAGGTGGATGGTGAGAGAATGAGCTCTGTGCCCACAGAAGTTAGGTGGAGAGGGAAGGTGAGAGAGGCAGGCAGCTCTTTGCATGGGCCAGGGCCTCCCACTCCTTACTGCAGGTGCTGAGAGAGCCACCTGCTGTGTCCGCTCATTCACATGGGCTCAGATGCCCTGAGTACAAATATACATGCTCTTCTCCAAGTTACTGTGAGTGATTCAAGCCAGCCAGAGCAGGCGGGAGGATCGGGTAGCTCCCAGGCGAAGCCACGGGAGAGCTGTGAGCCAGGCCCTTTTAGCACCCTGCTTCACTGCATCTTTGTCAGGAAGTCAGAAAGCCTATTATGTCCTCCTGGCCTCAGGAGATCAGGTATTAGGCCAGCCTCAGGAGAGGTTCAGGCTAGCTCAGACACGCCCTATTCCCAGAGAGACACACCTAGGACCTCTGGGAGGGGGCTTTGCTCCAGAGGTCCCTAAACAGGGGTAGGACAGTTTTGGTGACTGTGGCCTTCGCTGACTCTGGACAGTCAACACACCGCCTTCTCACCCCAGTCAGCTGGTAGCACAGTCTGATGCTCATGTGGCAGGCCATGCCTAGTGATGCAGATGTACTCCTAGGGCAGTAGGAAGAAGTCTGCTCCTTAGAGGGGTCTCTGCCTCCCTCCAGCCCTGGCCTCTACTCTGAACACTACTCAATCCTGCGCCAGGCGGGACCTCTGTCCTGCCAAGAAATAGAAGAACCCCTTGCCAATGGCTCTGGGCTTGTTAATCCTAACAGGGAGTCACAGGGACCTACCCCAGTGCCAAATGCTTGCAGGGATGGTGCCTCTGGGTAGCACATCCCAGTCAGGCTGCCCCCTCAGCCCAAGCCCACTTCCATTTTGTGCACCTCCATCATTTTAGGACCTTGTGCTAGGCAGTAGCAGAGATAGGCTCTTGAAGCCCACAGTCTCAGTATCCTGCCATGACCAGCTGAGGCCGACTAAGTCACTGGCCCAATATTGAAGATGCAGCAGTTTTTTCCCAGCATTGCCCTCTGAATGTGGCCACTACTGTGACTCTACTGCTAGAGACTGCAACCCCAGCGTCAAAAGTGCCTGCAATCAAGGGAGCTTTGGCCAGCCCCCACCTCTGAGGCCAGAGAGGCAAAACTCATCATCTTTATCACCCTGGAGCTCTCACACTCCAGGAAGTCACTGCAGTACAGTAGCCAAAGGCCCAGCTAGAGTCAGGGCCTGGAACCAGTCCCCCTGACTCCTGTCCTCCAGTCTGCCCTCTCTCACCTGCTCTGTCCTGCCTAGTGTCTTACACCACTCTCAACCCTCTCACCCTGGCATGGGGGGAGGGAGGTCTTGAACTGTCTTCTATGAGCCCTCAAGAAGGGACATCATCTGAGGGAAAAGTGTCCCCTGTGTACCACGTCGCCCATCCATGTTATCACCAGCAGCTCCACCATAGGGAGACAACTGAGGATGGCAGACAAGTCTTGGCTCCGTCGTGACTATGGGAGAAGTGTTGTGAGTAGCCAGAGCAGGAGCTTGTCTCTCATCCACAGAGGCCCTGTGTCCCCAGAGGGGTTGTACTGTATTCTCTGAATGGTTCTAACTCAGCAGGCCAGGGAGAGCTGATTTCCAGGAAGCATACCTTTCCCACGCTCATGGAACCGTGCCCGACACTTAGATGCCCGTGGGCAGTACTGTAAGGGCCATCCCAAGAAGCCTCCCTTTAAACACGGCAGAGGCCCTCGAGGTGCTGGCTTGACTTGGGGAGGTACTGTGCTGTTGACTCTGGCTTGGGAATACGTGTGGAGTACGCCCGGCCCGCACCACTCACCTGTAGTTCTAGCCTCCTGTTCCCGCAACCAGTCCTCGATCCTGATGCCCTGTTCCTTTCTACCTTGCTGGCTCAGGCGGAAGATCTCCACCAGCTCAGCCTTCCGACCCAGGCCCACAGCCTGCTGGTGGGAACTGGAGGCACTGACCTGCATGGACTGCACAGGATATCACTGAGCGTTCCCAGGAACACAGTCACCCTCCTAGCCTCATAACCCAACTATCTGCAGCCACGCCCCCTTCTAGGGAAGGTTGGTTTTGATTCGTTCAGGCCTTTGCTTGCTCCCGTGGTGTCTGTGTACTGGATGCCACAGCCAGTGCCCTAGAGCAAGCTCAGCCTCCCCCCCTCCATCAGACCCAGCTTCTTAACAAGGAAATGCACCCTACCCAGGAAGGAGTCTCATGAGGTCTCCCTCTCTTCCTTCCTGACCCCAGTAGGAGCCTGCTAGTCCCTTCTGAGGATCCTGGAGCATAGAGTCTCTTCTGGCTGCCTCTCCTCCTATCTGAGCCTTCTGGGATTCTCCAGGCCCAGCCCCGCAACTCTCAGGAACTCAGACCGGAGGCTTTAGCTCCACAGTCACCAGAGAGTGGGGCAGGGGCTCACAGACAGACGCTCCCATGCCAAATGATGGCCCTGTCAAGCAGGGCGCAGGTGGAGGAAAACAAAACAGAATGCCCCCATCAAAAGCCCTTGGCTCTCTGGTCAGGGCAGGGTACCCGCTGAAGGTCAATTTTCTTCTCCCCAAGCGGAGGCACAAATGTCCACCTGCAGAAATGGCCATTCCCAGCAGCTCTCAGGCCCTGCTTGCCCTCCCTTCACCTTAGCTCCTATACCAGCCACAGCTGCCCACCCAGCATGAGCTCTCCTTCCTGGTTTCCTCCCTGCAGCTTCTGACTTGGCCCCAATTGCCTGTGTGCATCCTGTAGTCCCAGGCCAGGGTCCAGGCACCCAACACGTCCCTTAGCAGAGCCTTCTTAGGTACAGTGGTCCCAGCTCCTGAACTGTCACCACCATTTACGCCCTATTAACTGTAATTTTGTAAGAAGAGTGACTTGCCGGTTTAATAAATACATAGTTATTGTAATAATTTATTGGCTGCCATAATGTATTTATTAGTCATCCACCATTAATAAAAAGTGCCAGCTCTTTCTAGCATGAGCGTGATGTGTTGTGTCAGTCAGTGCTGAAGAGCTTCTGCCAGGTATGCTCAGGTGGCATGTGTTCTTACTCTGCCTAGTCTCAGGACTGGCAACCTGGTAGAGTGGGCATAGCCCTGTCAGGAGGGGCAGAATTCAGGCCCCTGGCGACTCTGCCCACCCCAGGCTGACTGGGAGGCAGAGGAGGATTTGCCCTGGCCTGAGCTGCCTCCCAAGCCCGAGGCTCTAGCATCCCAGTGTCCCAAGATTCCTAGGTTCCACCATGCGACATGCTCTGGGGCTGCTCAGCTGGGCGCTGGCCATTCTGACATGGCTTTCTTGCTGTTCTCTGCTCTGCTGCAGCCTGGGTGGGCGGAGGACTCAGGGAAGCTGAGCGTAGGGAGGACTCCAGTGGCTCCGTGCGAAGGCAACAGCAGGCTGTTGGCCATCTGTGGCCCCTGACTTCTCTTTTCTCAAACGGTAACATCTAATTTAAATGTACCCGGCCTCTGTTTCCTCTGAATAGAAGTTGTACTCTGGGCCTGTTGGCGACTGGCTCCTGTGGGATGGCAGTCAGGCTGGGTGTCTCAGTGCCGGCGCTCCCCAACCAGCGGCTCCTCTCCTCACTGCCCTCTGATTTTCTAGGGCCAGCTCTTCTTTCCAGGCTCGTTCTATGCCCTGTTCCCACAGAGCAAGTCTGTATACGTTCTCTGCCCCCTAGACCCTCTGCTGCTGTCTGTTGCTGGGACCTCAGACCCTGTTAATGCGTATGTGTTGTCACTGCCTCTCGAGACTGTGAGCTCCCGGAGGGCAGGAGCCCATCCTGGTCACACTGCATCCCTGCAGCAGCTCTTCGGAGGGCTCTGCACAGCAGCTCTCAGCCTGCCCCTGTTTTCAGTATTGACTAAAGAGGTCAGGAGCACATCTCTGTGCTCTGCAACCCTGAAGGGTCGGGCAGGGCATGCGTGGCTGAGCCTCAGCAGATGGGGACAGGAGAGCCTCGGTGAGATGCTCTGGAGTCTCCAAAGCTGAGCTTTGCCCTGCCCACGTGGCAGGTGGTCCACGTTCTTAGCTTGGACAACTCCGGTGACCCCTTTGTGGTTTCTGGTCCTGGAGGTTCCAGATGCCCGGGCTGTGTCTGCCAGCATCTGTAGACCGAGCTGCACTTGGGACACAGTGTGCAGTGGAGTTGAGAGCTTGCTTCTTTCTGGCCGTGGTTCTGTACTGACAGCTGTAGGCCATGACGCCTCTGTGGGTGGGATGCCCTTTCCTATTGAATCCTTTGGATCTCAGAGCTTCACCACTAGTTTCACTTTGGTTGCCTGAGTGTCACGGTGCTGGGTCCTGAACATAGGCTCTTGGGAGAACTCTGCCTGTCTGGACAGACTTCACCAAGACAACACAGGCAAGTGAGTCCTGTGCCCCTTGGAAGAGACCATAAAAAATAAAAAAAACCAGAGACTCAGGAGAATGAGAATGACGGTTCCTGGGTTTGTTTAGCAATCTCAAAGGTCAGCTGCTCACTACAGATCTAAGAAGGCACCAAATCCTATCTGTTGCCCAAGGGACCTAGGGAGCAGCTGAGAACTTGGGCCATGTACCCCACACTTACATCAGCCCTACGAACAAGGCTCACAGGCCCAGGGTTACTAGTACGGACTGGGAGAGATGATGTGTAGAGCCAACCACAACACCGATTTCTTCCTTGAAAGGCCCAGATTGCCACACTCGACCACAAACTCACCGGCCTAAGTTCTGGATGGGGCTCAAGGCTCAGAGCCCAGTAGAAGGCTCTGCTGGTTTTTGTTTGTTTGTCAGACATGCCAGGCAAGCACTCTGCCAACCAAGCCACATACCCCAGGGCTAGCCTTTGCCCTGTAGGGTCCAAGTATGTCACCTCATTGTTCCCTAAGGATTAATGAGACTAAATGACACCAGGCCGGTAGAGTATTGGGCACAGTGGTGGCAGAGTGTGTCTCAGTGACCAGTAGTGGTCACCCCATCCTCTTTCTTAGCCTCCTGCTCAGACAGGAGATGACATGGCCACTGTGCTGGACCTTTCCTCAGCGCCTACTGCTTGCTCAGCCAAGAGCAATGAGTTAATCTCAGTGAGTGTTCCCCAACATCCATACTATGTTCTCTGTTACTTGTCTCAGCCTTATTTTCCAGAGAGATCTAGTGTGGGTTTCGCAGAGCTTGGGTTCAGACCCAGGGAGTCAGGATTGGGTTGACCAGATTCCCAAGGCTATGACAGGCTGTTTGGGACAAGAAGAGATACTGTCTGTTCCCACACCTCCCCGTGCAGAAAGGGTTCACTCACAGAAATGTGCTTCTCTGTCCAGTGTACAAAACAACTTCTGTGTACAAGATGGTACTTCACATTTGCTCTGCTTAGGACCTGGCAGGGCTGGCTGTGGCTGGTGATTTGGGCCCAGTAGGTTTATGGTTTATGCCCCCTCCCACTCCTACACTCCTGGAAATGGCTCTGCATACCCTCCTTTAATGGTGACTCCCAAGGATGCCTACAGGACCTGATATGGCCCCTGTCACCACACCGGAGGGCCTTAATTGGGACTGAGGAAGGAAAAACCAGTCACAAAGAGAATTCTCAGCTCCCTGCCTCCAGTCCAGCACCAGGCTCACACACATGCCCACACTGTTCTAGAGAAGCCATCACATGACTGGGGGCTCTGCAGGGTGAAGGTCTTGGGTCCCCTGACCTCAGTCTCAGCCACAGCTAGTTCACAGGCCAGTCTCCCAGTGGCCCGAGGCGGGGGTGCTTGATAAACTGGAATCCTGCACCGTGGTCTATTCCTAACTGTAGGCTTTATCTGTCGACCTCTTGGAGGAGCCTAGGGCCCAGGGCCTCCTGGGTGCTGAACAGTCCAGTCTCTCCTCACACCTAATTCTCTTCTCTTCCCTGTCTCTGTGTGTCTCCCCCTCTGTCCGCCTTCTCTTTCCCGTCCCCACCGGGGCTGCAGAACCGCATGCACGAGTCTCTCATGCTCTTCGACTCCATCTGTAACAACAAGTTTTTCATCGATACCTCCATCATTCTCTTCCTCAACAAGAAAGACCTCTTTGGCGAGAAGATTAAGAAGTCACCCTTGACCATCTGCTTTCCCGAATACCCAGGTGGGTGTTATATGGCCCTGCCTGGGGACCTAGATCACCCCTCTGAAAGGGACCAGTGGAGTCCAACAGCCTGTGGGCTCTGAGGACAGGTTGCTGGACCAACACTGTCCAGACCAGCTAGTGAACAGGGGGCCATGGCAGGCATCTGCCAGGGATACAGAGAGAGGCAGAGGCACCACCAGATGTGGTAGCCCTGCATATGGTGAGTAGTGGCCTTTCCCAGCCATTAGTGTCATGGCAAATAACTCAGGGGGCAGGACAGGACCACAGATGTTCGCTCCCTCTTTCCTCCTGATCATTTCTGAGACCTCATTGCCTACCAGGAACACCTCTCCTCACCTACCAGGAAAACTCTCCTCACACTGGCCCAGGACAGCCACCTTCTCATGAAATGGAAAAGGTGGCCTGGTGGCCTGGTGGCCTGGGATTGTAGCCCAAGTGCCTGTGTCCACCTGCTTTGTGCTTTGACCATGCTAACTCTATGCTGCAACTGGCCTGGACCAAGACCACAGCATGCCTTCCAGAACCCTGGGCCTCCCTGGCATCCCGGCCCATGAAGGTGGCTGTTTTCCCCCCTTCCTCCTTCTGGTCTTTTCCCTTAGATCAAGTCACTCTGTGTGTTGCAAGCTTCCCATTCCACGCCATCTGCTTTGCTGGGCCTTTTTTTTATTTTTAGAAAAATACTTTGGGTCTCAGGGGAATGGATCATAGGCAATTCCAACCTCTCCCGTCTCCTGTCCCCTGCACCTCCCCACCATCACCACCAAAAGGTGAATCTCTTTCCAAAGAGTTAGAGGCACGGTTGACACTGTGTCAGAACCCAGACCTCCAGAAGAAACTGAGCACTTCCAGAGGTCCCTTGGGCAGAGTCATACTGAGGGCAGGACGGGTACCCTACAATGAAGGAGCATGTGTCCTTGTCCTCCCAGTAAGAGCTCAGGTTGGCTGGGCCCACAAATTAGTCTGTGGCACTGGATTACATTCTAGGACCACACAGATCCCAGCCAAAGGGATTCTAAACTCTTAACACAGATGAATGCTGGTCTCTCCTGGCTTCTTCGGTACCAGGAACAGTTGTGTGATGGGAGCACCCAGCAGTTTGTACTGAGATGCTCTATGCTTCTTGTGAATTATAAGGTGCCTGCCCATCCCAAGTGAGGAGGGGGCCAGTACTGAATCCCTTGCATTTTTATCTGGGTGTCAGAGCGGACCATGACAGTACCTCACTGTAGAGCAGTAGGTGCTGGATGCCCCCAGTTCTCCAGGGCCTGCAGTGGATCCAATTTCAGCTCAAAATGAAGGGCAATAAATACTTACCGTGGGGCTGAGGAGATGGCTCAGTGCTCAAGAGCACTGGCTCCTCTTGCAGAGGACCAAGGTTCAATTCCTAACACCCACATGGCAGCTAACAACTGCGTGTAATTTCAGTTCCAAGGGATCTAATGCCCTCTTCCGGCTTCCATGGGCAATGCACACAATGTGCTGCACTTACATGCAGGCAAAACACTCACACACACAAAATAAAAATTAAAAAAAACATTTTTAAGTCACCAGTATCATGGCTCCATGGGATGCAGGCTTATGAGGACTCAAAACAAGCGAGAAGGATAGAGATGGGTGGGAGTGACCACCTCAGGGATGGGGTGGGCCAGGGTGCCTGGCAACAGGGGGGCTGTGAAAGGCCCAGGTTCAGAAGATGGGGCATAGCAGGTCAGCCCTGTGTCTGCACAGTGCACCTTGCAACAGCCTTCATTCCCATCTTCACCCCCTCCAGGGGCGCCTTCACCAGGCCCACATCCACCACTCTGTCTAGTCCCTTGTGGCTTTGCCGAGGTTTGGCACTGCATGTGCCTCAGCTCTCAGTGGCTCTGTAGTGGAAGAGGCTAACCCTGACCCTGTCCCACAGACATTCCACCCCTCTGGCCTCATGGTGGGTCATCATCACCTTGGAATCTGTCTTTTGATTGTTTTTGAAAGAAAAAAATCCTCACTGGCCACGCCTCCCTGGCCCACACCCCAGCCACCCTGTGCTCACACTTCAAAGAGTGGGGAGTCAGGGGAGCCATCCTGCTCCCCTAGAATAACATACTAGGCCGTATTCTAACAAACTGAGGAAAATGGGACATCTCCCTTGTTCTATTCATACTATTCATACGCTCTTCAACTAAAAGCTGCCGACAGGGCAGAACCACAGGGGTTAGGTTGCAGCAGGTTGGAAAACTATCACCCACAGACATGGACCAAGGGGACAGTCAAGGAATTGTCAGGGGCATGTGGAGCTCAGTGGGTGTCTTCCACACTGATATCTCTTAAGCTTCACATTGCTCTCATGTCTTAGCCACTCACCCAAGAACTGAGGCTGTTTTGAGGGATCCACTATGAACAGCACAGGCCTGGCTTGGTGCCTTCCACACCAAAAGCACCACAAGTCCACCTTTGGGGTAGCTTCCCATTCAGCTTTACTAACAGTTTATTAGAATGGCCAGGCTGGGGGCTGGAGAGAGGGGTCAGCAGTTAAGAGCACTGGCTATTTTTGCAGAAGACCCAAGTTTGAATCCCAGCATCCACGTGGCAGAAAACAACCATCTGTAACTCCAGTTCCAGGGTAATCTGTCCTCCATGGGCACTGTGCAATATAGGCGCACCTATATACGTACAGGCTATACATTCACACACAGAAAATAAAAGTAAAGTTTTTAAAAATGGCAGAGCTAGAACTGGAGAGATGGCTTAGCGGTTAAGAGCATTTCCTGTTCTTTCTGGTGCTGGTTCCCAGCACCCACACTGAGTTAACCAACAACCAGCTCCAGCTTATAATTTACAATCCCAGTTCCAAGAGCTCCGACTTCCTCTTCTGGCCCCTGCGGGAAAACACACATACACAATAACAATTAAAAAAAAAAAAAAAAAAAAAAGGAAAGAAGGTCTAGTGAGCACTGACTGCTCCCGCAGAGGACCTGGGTTCAGTTCCCAGCACCCGCATAGCAGCCAACAACCATCCAAAACTCCAATTCCAGGGGATCCAACACCCTCTTCTGGCCTCTCTCTGCAGGCATTCCATGACATAGGTGCATGTACATATGTGCAGGCAAAACACTTCATACACATAAACTAAAAAGGAAAGAATTTTTAAAGAATTGCAGAGTTGGTTTGAGAGGTGCTCCTCTAGGTTTGTTTAATCTAGAAAGCAAATGGGTCATTAGTCCGTAAGTGAAAGACCTTGAAAGGGCCGAAAGCAGGCAGTGTTAGGCCTTCTGAGGTTTGTAATTTCAAATGCAGCTGCACCCTGAGGAATGAAGGAGGGTATGGCCCTGCCATCACCCCAGTTCTAGGATGTGCCCCAACCCACTTTGCCTCACGGACCTGAACCCCATCCACCCCAAGTTCTTACTGGGGCCTCGCCCCTCCCTGTTCTTCTGTGTCTTGTTACAGGCTCTAATACCTATGAAGATGCAGCTGCCTACATCCAAACACAGTTTGAAAGCAAAAACCGCTCACCCAACAAAGAAATTTATTGTCACATGACTTGTGCCACAGACACGAATAATATCCAGGTGGTATTCGACGCTGTCACCGACATCATCATTGCCAACAATCTCCGGGGCTGCGGCTTGTACTGACCTCTTGTCCTGTATAGCAACCTATTTGGTAATGATTCCAGCACTCACAGAACAGCTTGCGTCTACACACACACACACACACACACACACACACACACATGCGCACACTAATCAGTGCAAGTTGGTAAATAAACTTTAAAGAGGCATAACAAAACCTTATCTATACACAAGTATATATTAGAAAATGTTTTTAGTTTATACTCAAAAGAGCTGCGGACAGAACTGACCACCATCCCTAGCTCATCAGGGTTTTCCTGGGACAGCACATGCACATGCACACATGTGCGTGCACACACACCCAGAGTGGTGGGAGCCTGGGTTGGGAGTCAT
The DNA here is from genome assembly GCA_035773235.1 of Eospalax fontanierii. Lineage (NCBI taxonomy): Eukaryota > Metazoa > Chordata > Mammalia > Rodentia > Spalacidae > Eospalax > Eospalax fontanierii. The sequence continues at coordinate 15,427,655 of CM069552.1, forward strand.
TTCTCTAGACAGCCTCGGGGTTTTACTTCTTGATACCCACTCTGTGAGCAGGGTGGGCAGAGAGAGGCCTGGCTCTGTACAGCCTGTCCTCCCGCGTCCTTCCATCAAGGCCGTGTGCTCATTCTGCCCTGTTCCTGCTCAAATTCCAAAGCCCTTTAAGAAATGGCCAATGCTCTAAACATCCCCCTACCCTACAGCCTCAGAAAAACCTGAAGACCCTTCTCTTTGGGGTGGTTGTGTTTGTTCAAGAATCTAGAAGAATCATTGCTCCAATCAATCCACTGTCTCCTGAGTTTTCTTTATTCACGGAACAGGGAATAATTGGAGGGATGGGAGACCTGGTCTGCTTTCTCAAACAGTAGAGGGAAGGGCAACACGTGAGCCATGGCCCAATCCCGCCTTCGGAGTTGAAGCCAGCTTCCCTTACAGAGGACAGTGGGAGGAGGGGCAAGTATCCCAGGGGAGGGCCAGACTTGCAGACCTGGCCAAAAGCAGGGTGCGAGGCAGGGGTGGGCTTCCCTAATGAGGGACACCCGTTGCCCCATCTCTGCGTTTGTCGAAATGTTCTAGGGTGTTTGGTTGGTTGGTTTTTAAAGTCAAAAGAAAATGGTCAGACTGGCCCCTATCTCTCTCTCTACAGACTGCTTCACGGACTCTTTGCTGTTGATGTTGACCTCCTGGTAGCATGACCTTTGGCCTTTGTAAGACACACAGCCTTTCTGTACCCTGTCTAACCTCCAACCCCAGAGTGACTGATGGCTGTGTATTTCTGTAGAATGCTGTAGAATCCGGTTTTAGTTGAGTCTTTACATTTAGAATTTGAAAGGATTTTCAAAAAGAATATTTCTCATGTGCTTTGTAGCTTAAAAAAAAAGGAAAACTCACCATTTCATGCATATTTCTTTTTATTTTGAAATAAAGAAACACACACGTGAGCACTCGCGTCCCTCCACCCCATCCCAGCATGGTGCAGGCCGGGACACGGCCACACCGGGCTTGGCGCCTCCCGGGGCTCCTGTGCAGCCCACCGCTCGTGGGCACATGCTAGGCCTGGCTTTCCAGAAGGCCACCAGCCACTATCCACTCTGCTACCTGTTGGCTGCTCAGACGTCACACATACCACCAGGCAGTGGCAGCTCTGCTGTGCCCAACCACACCACCCCAACCACACCACACCACCCCAACCACACCACCCCAACCACACCACCCCAACCACACCACCCCACCACACCACTCCAGGTTTGTATAGAAAAAGCACAGCTCTGGCGGGTGGCTACCACAAAGAACATCTATGGTCCAGAGAAACCCAGCCCTACAGAAGCAAGTCCCGCCCCCCTGAGTTCCCTTTGTAACTTTCTGTTTCTTTTGTTTTGTTTTCTTTTTGAGTACTCCGCATCCCATACCGGAGCAGCTCTCGTGGTATCTGGGGAATGAGGTTGTGGTTTTTTCCTTTGACATCTCAGACTGGCCTTGGGGGGGATGCCCTTCCTTCTGCGTGTCCTCTCTCCACCTCTCCTCTGTCTCAGTGACCTGTGTTCACTCTTTCTCATGTTGGGATGTTTGTGCTGCAGATAAAAAGAACAAAAAAAGTTTTTAAATACCACAAGATGGAAGAAAAAAAAAATTTTAAAAGATGGAATGTAGTGTTTACATTAAAGCCACAGTTTTCATGAGCAGTCCTATGTCATTTCTACTTGACTAGCATCTAACCCCAGACCTGTTCACGGTTTCACTTTTAAGACAATATTTGCTGATGACCAGTCACAGCCATTTCAATAAAGAGGAGGCAAAGATACAAAACACAAAAAATTAAAAATACAGAAAAAAAAAACTTGAAAAAAAAAAAAGGAAAAAAGAAAAAAAAATCCCACGGGTCTTTCTAAGCCTTTCTATTCCCAGTCGGTGAGGTTTCTGTGATATCTTACACACTGCCAGTCTACTCTGACTAATGGAAAATTCATGTGTAGCTCAATAAAGAGAATGTTTGTCTGTATTCGAGTCTCACCTTCTGCCTTCCAGACGACGGCTCCTTGGGGTGGGCTTCACTCTGACAGGAGAGGACGAACTTGGCCACCCACCCTGGGAGGCTGGTCAGGAAGGAATGCCTTTCACAGGACATCCTGTCACGGGTGGGAGGTGGCACACACACACACACACACACAGATGAAAGGAAGAAAATAGGCAGCTTCCTCCTGATTACAATACCTCTTGCTCTGCTGGTTTTGTTTCCGGTGGGCCTGAGGACTGGGAAAGCAAAAGTGGAGGGAGAACAAACTGTCGGCGGCTCCTCTCCTGTCTTGTGCCCATGGCTAACCCAGGGAAAAAACAGGTGGTCCCGAGGGCAACCTGCCTCGGCTCTCTCTACCGCAGGAGCCATGCACACCCGCTTCTAGGCTAAGTACAAGCTCGAGGCCAGAGACTCTAGAAAGCTTTCCTTTAGTTTTACTTGCCCCATGGCAGCTGGATGCTTAGAGACTTGACGAGCTGGGCACACAGGGAAACAGGACAATAGAGCCTGCCCCACAGTCTGAGCTCTCTAGCCATTGGTCTCTCTGCTAATCCCCAACTAAGTAACTGCATGGCTGTACAGTAAGAACTAGCCAATGGATTGTGTCTGGACCTGAGGAATGCACCCAAAATGCCTGCCTCACACTCACAGGCCAGTCACTAGGCGAGCAGGTAAAGGCTGCTCGTCCACCCGTGCTGAGGTAAAGGAGCATTACAGGTGTCTGCTTAGTGACAGTCATTCCCTCCCCACAGCACCCACGCTGGGCGCCCTCTCTCTAACATGTGCCTTTAGTCTTTTGAATCCAGGGGACGGGGGAATGATGGGAATGATGACGGTTCACACCAAAGATAACGAGTCCTACTCTCAGCTGTCATGAGTACCTATCAATCGGGCACCCCCTTAGGGCCCCGCTGCCAAGCCACGCCTCTTCCAGGGCTTTCCTCATCACCTTCCCTTCACCCCAAATTGCTGTCTGTAGAGAGGGCCACACAACATACACTGTAGATGGGGAAAACCTGGGATCTAGCCGACACCTTGACAGGTGTCTCAGAGGACAAACCAAGATCGCAGTAGAAGGCTGAAGGACACCGAGACATTATCCCGTCCTGGCAATCTGAACTTCTCTATAAACGAGCTACATCCTAACAGAGTTTGTTCCCAACTTTCAAGTAAGTTTTGTAGCTAGAAGCCCATTTTTTCATTTTTTTTTTTTTTTTCTTTTTTCCTTATTTTCTTCAGTGCTGGGCATGGAGTTCAGGATGTCATGCATGCTAGGCAAGTCTCTGCACCCTCAAAAAGGAAGTCAAGAAGCATTTTGGGAAAGGATGCAGGGTTGGCTAGTACATGAGGCATGAGGGCAGAAACTACACATTTTAACACAAAATAAAACTCCATGTAATTCCACTGTGTGCAGCCAGGGCCACAGCGGGGAAAATGGCTCCTCCAGCTGAGTCAGAGGGCCATCCAGAGCAGACAGGTGAACACACTCAACTCCTCGGTAAGCCTCCCATTTACATGTGCCCTGATCCCCTTCTCATAATTCCAACAGAGGATCCAGCCTGCAGGCTACAATTGCTTTAGTGAAAGGCCACGTCCAGGCCACCTGAGCACTTAGGACTCACACTATCACCAGTAAAGCAAATGCATGGATCATCATTTTTTCTGGCACATAAAAGCCTCAAATTTTAAAGGCAAAATTAAAAATGGCCACTTAGGAAAACAGAGGAACACAGACTCGTCCCCAAATTGTCCAAAGTTCCTTGGAGAACAGAGTAGAAGCAGGGCCACTGGTCTGTCAGGAGGCATTAAAGGCCGGGGAGTGAGGACACCCACTCTCACTATCAGTACCTTTACTTAGCATGTGCCCCACCTCCCAAGAAGTGATGAAAGCCAGAATGAAGCCTTTCACAGCACTAGGAAGCTGTCTACATGCGTTTTCTACCAGCTCTCTTTACCCCAAGCTATCTTCAGAGGGAATAAAATCAGGCAGAAACTGGGACTTCTCTCCTGGACCTCTTAGGCCATTTTAAGGCACATATGCTCCAATGATTACTCCATCCTTGGTTTCTAATGGTTGAGACCTCTGAAACGGACTGCAGAGTTTCACCTTCACACATTTGAAAGGGAAAAATATGTGGACTTGGTTTCACCTTTATTTTCATGTGCAACATGAAAAGATAAAATGAACACCAAAGAAAAATTTAGTGCTGCCTTTTCCAAATAAAGGACTAGAAGAACAAAATCCCCTAATTCAAAAGGAACAGAAAACACCCCAACCCAAATGACAGACAATTGCAAATGGGATTCAAGCAATCCCTTGGAAAAGCAGCTGCCAGCCACACACAATACTACAAGAGTTTGCTTTTTTATTATTGTCTTACAATAAAAACAAATAGCTATGCTCTCAGCAAAACAATTTAAAAAAAAAATCACAGGAATTTAACTAACAGCATTTCAAGGTAAGGCTTTTGAAAGATTTATTGAAATAAATTATCTCTGACTATTCACCTATCACTCTTTCTTCAATTACTTGTCAACATTCTAAAAACTTTCAGTTATGTAAAATACATTTAACTTTGCCAATAATTTTAGATAATACTGGATTCTTCCCAAAAGGACTACCATAAAGCTATGCTTTCAAACATTAAAAAAAAAAAAAAAGAAAAAAAAATTAATCCAATGGGACATAAAACTATGTGACCTATGATTGTGTTTCAAATCCTTAAAGTTAAATATGTGAAGAATTTGGGATTTGGGACCAGGTCTGCTCCAAGGCATGTAGATTATTCAACACCTTCCTTCTTCCTTTCTGTTTTTAATGAGACCCACAGGAACAAACTCAGGAAAAGGAAGGGCTCGGGGAAGATGCAAAAGGCATCTCTTCAGCAATGCCCTCTAAACCTTATTCCTCCATCTTGGCAAGCTACCTTTTCCAAGGATCAGACCCGGGCTTTAGCCCTGCCTAATTTACTTGACCAAGGAATTAAAACCATAACCAAAACTTGTTGGCTCAACCCTTTCCCATGCCCAGAGGGGAAGTGGAGGCAGGAGTGGGGAGGAGGAGGAGGGCCCGGGGGCGAGCTTATGCAATGCAGGAGCACCAGAGTGAAGGGAGGGAAAGCCAGCTGTGGATCAGGGTTCAGATCAGTCCTGAATATTAAGGTCAGAAAGGGGTCACCTCATTCTGCATCCCTGGACTTTCCCCTTCTGCTCCAGGTACCAAATCAGGTCTTTATACATGATGCCCTGCTGGTTCAGAGGGCCAGGAGCCTGTGGACTGGCTCTGGAACACTGTGGACGCTCCCTTCCTGAGCACAGCATTTGACTGTAGAATAGTTTCCAAAGGTGTCGTCAGGCTCCTGCTGCAATGCACCCCCAGCACCTATGCTTCCTTCCAGCTGTGGCACCAAGGATGTCAACATCTGTTGGCTTAGACACAAAGCAGAAATGGAAGCTGCTTGCTTACTGCAGGCGGACGGACGCCTGCTTCCTCTCGCTTGTTCCCCACTCCGAGAAGTCAGGTCAACACCGGAAGAGATCATGCCTACAGTTAAAATGTGCAGTGTTTCTAAGGGGAAGAGAAACGTCACATAGAAAGTATTACAAAGAAGGATTAAATTTGTCAGCTGTCCAAACACTATTAAGACCACATGCTTTATACAGCGGCAATGCAGTCGAGCCCATGTGTCCACACAGTAGGCAGAACCAGGGCAGGCCTCTTCAGGAACGGCAGGGCTGGGAAGGAGGCTGAGGAGAGTGAGGAAGCGCTAGGAAGTCTGCTGCCTCCGAAGTCTCCGCTCAGCAGCAGCAGCCAGCATCTTCCGGCGCAGGGTCACAGGGTCAGAGGACGTGCCTTCGGAGGGGTGAAGGCTCTCTGAGGCCATGTCATCTTCAGAACTTTTATTCAAGAATCGCCTACAAAAAAACCACAGAGCCATATGAGAAAGCTGGGAGTGCGGACATATCAGAATAGTTTTCAGTTTCCCCTTCTCCAGGTGCCTTCTTAGAGCTGTCACTCAAGACCCTCCCATGAAAAGACCAAGCCCATGGACTGGGTGCAGCTCAGTGGTAGGGCACCTGCTCACCATGCCGAGCCCTGTGCTCATCCTACAACTGTAAAGGAGGGAAAAGAAAAAGCAAAAGAAAGAGGGAATGGGGGAGGAGGGAAGGGGATGAAGGGGGAAGAGGGGGAGGGGGAAGAGGGAGTGAAGGGGAGGGAGGAGGGGGATGAAGGGGAGAGGGGGGAGAAGGGAGGGGGACTGAAGAGGGGAGGGGAGGGGAGGTGAAGGGGGGAGGAGAGGTGAAGCGGGGAGGGGGTACCCAGCAAGAACTCCCAAACAGGGAGAACACCATCAAACTGTTGTTCAGCTCCCTTTCCTCTGCCATCCCCTTCCCACAGACACAGCATGGGGTCCCACAGCCACAGGTCTGTGCAGGGTACAAAATTCACTTGGATAAAGCCTCGCCTGTCCTCAAGAACTGAAAGCACCTACCCATTCAGTGGAATACTATGTCCCAGTCGCCACCAACTGTGGGGAACACATCGCACCTGGTGCTCCATGTACACTGACGGCATGAAAGGCGGGAGGTCTGGGAGGTCTTGAAGGCAGACCCCAGCCTCTGGCAGGGCTGGCCAACCTAGGCCTCAATTTCTTAGCTACCCGTCTGTTACACGGGTTAACAGTGCTCCTTCTCAGAGCTGAAGAGAACATAATCCCAGGTGCACAGCTGAGAACACGTTGGATCTGACCAGCAACTTATGCCAAGTAGGAGTGGACAATCAACTCACTTCCGTGCTTGCTGCAGAAGGTCGTCCTTTCTCTGGACTAGCATGCGCTGTCTCTCATCAGCAGACTTGGAGAAGCGGCTTCCCCGGGCCTCAAAGTCTTCTACCTCGCTGGGCTCCACTTCTACCTCACTGAAGTCCAAGGTCTCCTCTAGGCGAGGACTGAGGTCCAGTGGCACACGATCAGCCTGGACAGAGAAGCAGATGTGAGCACAGGCCTCTCCCTCCCAGAAAAACTTTCTCTCCTTGCCAGAGGACTCCTGCACAAGCCTCTCCTGGCCTACAGAAAGTGGAAGCAGGAGACTGGGGCTCTGGGAAGACAAGCCAGCTGTCATGGCTCATGTGCTACAAAGACTCATGATGTTTGTTGTTAGTGGAATAAGCAAATGTCTGCCAGTATTAGACACATAAGCACTTCCAAACTGTACTCTAGTAATATAACAAAGTTAACTGTTAGTTTGTACTCTGAAAAATTTCTGTTCAATTCTATCAATTGCTTAAAATTTTAAACAAGTCTTATCCACTGTATGAAATTTATACCCTCAATTTGAAAACAGAGTCAAATAGGTTAAAAGGGAAAATGCTGAGATCCTTCATAAAAACCAATTAAGTGGTTCCCTGTATTAACATGGGGCACTTTCCAGTTGGGGTTGAAGCTCCAAAAGCCAACACAGTATGCAGATCTCCAAACACCCTTAAGCAGGCACCCATCCATCTCCACTGCTTCTGCTCTCAGACGTGCAGACTCTCTAGGCCGTGGTGGAGCTGAGAGGGGATTTGTCAGAGCTCCTGCTGCGGGTACTTCTCTCTCTCCTAGCCTCATATCTCCCTGTCCCCACTAAGTCTAAGAGCTCCATCTAGAATCCAGGCCACATAGTATGTTTGGGGTCAGCTGGGCTACTTAGTGAGCTTTAGTTTCCACAAAGGGAGAAAAAAAGAGCTGGGGGTGTGAGTTAGTGGTGGAGTATTTGCCTGCAATGCATGAGGCCTTGTGTTTCATCCCAAGTACCAGGGACATGTATGCATGTATGTGCACACATAAAAATGTGTCATACTGCCTCATCCTAACCCTTTCTGGCAGCTAAAAGAACAGCCAGTGAGAATAAGACAAGATGAAAGAAGCACAAAGATGCCCAAGCTCTGCTGTGTCGTCTGCTGCCCCCTCACTTCCGCCCCCAGTCTCTGGGCCTAACCACAGCCTTGCCCAGGAAGGCAGACTGGGAACTGCAAGAGAAGTATAAATGATGCCTCTCCTATGCCAGACTGAGGTGGTCCTTTGGTTTCTCTATTTTGTTTTTGTTTTGGTGATTCCATCTGGCTACGCTGGGAAGAGGAACATATAAAGGGGCCAATGACACCAAGTTTGTCTTTGGAATACTGACACTGAGTTTTAGGTTCAAACAGAAGGCAAGAAGGATGTATAATTAAGTAGTCTGGTCAAGCTGTAGTCTCAGCCGTCATTCAGACTGAAAGTTTTAACGAACTTTTAGCTAAGGATTTGCATTTCCTGTGCATGACCAAACATGTGAAGTCCTTACCTTCACTATATTAAAAAAATATTTTTCAGAACTGTTCACACTAACTCTGAAAACAATTGGGGAATGAAGACAAATTAAATTAAATGACATGATCCCAAGTCAGTCTACTGTTACATTTCTGCTAACGATCCAAAATCTGGAAATGCAGATTTGACCCCTTTCAGATGTCACGGACCAGTTTTCAAACGATGCACAATCCAATTTCGGAATTTTTCTTTTCTTGAGACAAGGTCTCATACAGGATGGCCCCAAACTCAATAATCTTCCTACCTCAGGCTCCTGAGCGTTGGGATTACAGGTGCATACTACCATGCTCTGCTCTAATTATAAATTTAGACAGGAAAATTTTAACCCAGTAACAGGTCTGAAAGATTTTTTTAGTTTTTATACATTCCTATTTGCAGGGGAAAATGCAAGAGACACAAGTGGCCTCTAAGCACTTAGAATGAAAGTTGCTGCTTCCAGAAGAGCCCCAGCCCATGCCAGGAGAAAGAGAGCACCAACTCCAGCCAGAGCCCCACATACAGGAAGGTCTACCTCTGCCCTGCGGAAACAGAAAGGCAGGGAGCATGCAGCTTTTACTTTTTGTCTCATAACAAGCACAGAAGTCTAGAAACCAATGAAGTAAACAGAAACTACAGTGGAGGGCCAGGAACTAGATTCCGGGTACAGAGTCTGAGGAGGAATGGGCTGCTACAGGGATCCACGACAGAGGGGTTGTTTTTCCAAAGTGACATCTACAGAGAGCTGGTCCCCAAGATGTCCCGACCCTACTAGGCTCAGGAGGTCTAGTTTTTTGCCAAATGCACAAAACTACCTGGAAATCCTGAGTCAGACAAATAAAGGATGGGAGGGGGAACTCCACAGCCTCCCTGCAGAACATGGCCAGCCTGCCCCAACCAGGAGTGACTTCTTTCTGCTCTTCCTCAAGCTAGAAGGACCTGGGGGGGGGCACGGGGGAGGATGATGAAGACAGTGTCTAAGCAGCAGGTAAACATGGGACAGCTCGATTTGAAACCTTTACCATCGAAACAGATTTTTTTTTTTTTTTTCAGTTGGGGAGAGTTGAGACAAGGTGTCATATAGCCCAGGCCAGCCTGAAACTCAATAGTCTAAGCTGAACTGGAACTCCTGATCCTCCTGAGATATGGCATTCTATACCTGGCCTAACTCTAGCGAATATCAAGGCTGAGCTGTCTGCTCTAGGGTGATAACATTGTTTGTTTGAATTTAAGATGAGCTTCAGAGACTTCTGTTTTTAACACTAGGCTTGCAGCTGATGGCAGTGTTTGGAAGGTTCTGGAAACTCTGGGCTGCAGGCCTAGCACTGGCAGCAGGACTTTGAAGGTGATGAGCACCCCTTGGCTCCTGTCTGGCTCTCTGCTTCCTGGCCTGCAGCAATGTGAACTTCCTCCATCACAAGAAACTGCCACCATGAACTGCTTCTATATGCCTCCCGCTCCATGACAGACTGAAACCCTCTCAAACTGTGAGACAAATTAAATGTTTCTTCCTTCAAATTGTTATTGTCAAGTATTTTGCTCACAACAAGGTAAATGTAATTACTACACAAGGGCACTACCTTTCACAGTCTCCACACCTCTCTCTAGTGAGCTACTCTTACCTGAGCAGAAGCTTCTCCTTCTTGATCAGTGCTTGGCCTTTCCACTGGGCTGTTCAGTGCAGGTCTAATGCTATCTGACCGCTGAAAGAGAAAACAGCAATCATTCAGGATGAAGCGATATGCACAGAAAAACACAGGGCATAGAAGGGGTGACAGTTCTCACGACAGCTCACAACTTTAACCATGTCTACAGCCCCAAAGGAATTAAAATACTTTAAGATTAAAGGGGAGACAAAGGAGCCCGAGGAGAGTCAGCAAGCAGCTCCCCTTCAGCTTCCTTTTCAGTAACAGTAGCTGCACAACAAAAACAATGACAGCTGTTGGCAGCATGGAGGAAGCATTACTTAGTAGTTTTCTGTTAACCTTCCTCACGTGCTATGAAGCAGGCACTGCAGTTATTCTTGCTTCAGCCACTGGATCTTGGCCAAGGCTGCAGTTGCTCTGGGGTCCTGCTCACATCCCTTCAAGTCTCAGCGCCTCCACACCAGCTGCCCAGTTTCTGTGTTTTACTGACAATGCTCTCTAGCCACATCAGGCAACTCTGCTACCTATGAAGGCAGCCACAGCCAGGTCAAATAGCTGAGACCTGAGGAACCACAGCTGGCACCTCAGCCCAGCTGACTCCAAAGGTCACACTAGTCAAAGAATCTCTTTAAACTGTACTGACAAAGTTCTGTACATCTGTGCAGGCTGGACTTACTTTTGGTATTCTCTAGCTGTATAGAAATTCCTCAGTGCTACAGAAGGCTTCCCTGTGTTTAGGCTTCTTGTATCCACCAAACAGGCCAGGTAATAAGCCAGAAACTGACTTTTTAAATAAAGTCTAAAGTCCAAACCTCAGAGAGATGTGAACTATATCTAATGAACACCATACCAACATGTAAAGCCAACTAGTGTCAGACACCCAAAAAACACATACACCCCTCCACCGATTTCTAGAAATAACGTTTCACTGGACCACACTCTTTGTTTATTTGTGTATATGCTGCCAGTGACAACTTTGGTTGCAACAGACTATAACCCACAGAGCTTCAGTACTCAACTCTCTGCCCTTGAGAGAAAAAGATGTTGACCTTGGTTTGACAGGAGCCGATGCCATCACTTCCCAGACCTACAGTAGGGACAAGCTTGTTTGGGGCATGTATCTGTATGAAAATTACCCAAATAAATCTGTCTTTTCCTTTGGTGGGTCTGTTCTAACGCATAATTTGGGCAAAACAAATGAGTCTACAGAAACCCTTTCTCAAATCGTAAATATTCAGGAGTTAGGATTAAATCTTTGTGAAAACAAAATCCATTCGTCATGTTTAAAGCCCCAGTTCTACCTGTGTGGGAAAAGGTACTTGAATCCGTCCTTCTAAGATGTTGTCTGTTGTTATTTCCACAGAGCGTGTCAGCTGGAGGTCCTGAAGCACAAGATGATAGGGGACCTGGGGGAACATCTCTTGAATCTGATGAGCCTGGAGAACAGAGAGCCCACAGCAAAGGTCACGCCTGGCAGTGCTCAGAGGTCAGCGCACATGGCAGGCCCTGGGCATGGAGGGCGACGTCATGCCTTGAAAACTCAAGTAGGTCACTTCAACTGAGCAGACCACCTGCACACTACAGTCTCCTTACTGTTCCATGGTACCAAATCTTGGGGGAAAACAATTTCAAAACAAAGGGTAGACAGAAATATAGTGCGATCCCAAGGTAGACTCAAATAGAATCTTCTAGTTTTAAAAAAGGCTCATCTTAAAGTTCCTTATTTGGACACAAACGTATGACATTCATATTCATTATGTGACATGAAAGAAGCCTGAGTCAAAAGCTCTACTCTGATTCTGTTCGAGGACATCTGGAAATAGGCAGCACTATAGGGAAAGACTGGATATGTAAGCTGAGAAGACAGCTCAGTGGAACATCTGCCAGCACGCCAGAGGCCCTGGGTTTCAGAGGCACTGACTTTAACAGGACACAGAGGAATCTGGGAAGAGGAGGACTAGAGCTGCTCTATATTAGAGTAATTACCACATAACTGTGTACCTGAACTGGAGATTAACCAAGGCACATTTTACTGTCTATTACTTACAATGTAACTTGGAAAACTGTAATTTAAAAATGCAAATTTCTAGTCAAGCATGGCAGCATGCTACTTATACCCCCAGCACCCAGACACAGAAACAGGAAGATCCACAGTTCAAGGCCAACCTGGGCAACAAGTCTAAGACTATGTCTTAAAAAATATATTTTTTTAAGAAATGAAAATGTCTAGTAATGCCTTGGAGCTACAGTTTTCCAACTATACATCCATCTCACAGTCTACTTAGGGTTTTGGCCATGTGTGTATAGGAGAAACAGATAAAGGTCTAAGGACTATCTGTACTTTCATTCAAACAGCCTAATGTGTATATGTGTGTGTGGGGTTGGTGTACAGATTTTACAAATGCTTACATTTTAGGCTTTAATTATTTAAAAAAAAACTCCATAATTTATATAGAAAGAAAAAAACAGAAAAGAAAGAACAAAGGAGGAAGGAGGCAGAAAAGTGATGTGTGATGTGGGGCACAATGAAGTACTACCGGGGACCAGCTCAGAAGGAACACACTGCTCACTGCTATGAACTGTGCAGTGAGAGATGTGCCTCAACATTAGGATCTTGAAAGAACAGATCAGGTCAAAACTGTCCAGACCTTCGCTGAGTCACCAGAAGGTGGACACTGGCACTGCCCAGAAGTCCCCAAGGCTACAGACCCCTTAGTGCTCATGATGAGTGCATCATCTTCAGCCCATGTTGAATCAAAGTTAACAGAATAAATGGATGAATTTTTTTCTCATATAGCTCACCACAATTTAGAAAAAACAGAAATGGGGGGCAGGGAGGGATTCATTTCATTAGACTAAAGGTTTTCTACCAGAAAGTCTAAGTTAAATGCTATATTTTAATTTAACAAATGCATGGTTCTAGTAAATTATTTGTACTAAAAACAGTCTATTTCAAACCATCAAAGAACTGGAGAACAGGTAGGACCTGCCAAAGAATTTGAGTTATACCAATTCCCTCTCCAGAGGGTGACATCCCCTGGAGTACGGCTGCTGCAAGCTGGCAAGGTGCTCCGCTGGCTGGGTTTCATCTTCAATGAGCCTGCGCTCAGCAAACCACCAACAAGCCCCCCAGCAGCCTCACTGGGCCGCGCACTGCAGGGTGCCATGTCCACCACGGTGCCTCTCCTACTCTGCTGAATCCTTGGCTGAGAATCTCACAGAGAAAACACAGCCTACAGGGGCCACACGTTCTCCTCTTTCCATGTTTAGTGTAGTAAAAAAAACAATTACCACTATAAGTTTATACTGCAGTCACGCAACCACTACGCGCACTGCTGCGCACAGGCACAGAGACCCTTTTCAGGGTGCACAACTGAAACTCTGGACCCCTGAAAAACTCCTCATTTCCTTCTTACCTTAGCCCTGCTGTTGGAATCTGATTGCTCAAGAGAGCTCATATGAGTACAGTCATACAGTATTTGTATTCTGTCACTGGCTTATTTCACTTGGCAGACTATTCTCAAGTGTCTCCAGAGTGGAATGTGCCAAAATGATTATTTTTTAGGCAGGAGTGTCTCACTGCATGCGCTGCCGCGTTTTCTTCCCTAGTCATGTCTGGTGGACATCCACATCACTGCTGCCTCTTCCCTACTGTAAGCAGAGCTCTTCTTTTCAGTCACATCTCATACTCTGTCTGAAACTATATTCATCATCTCTCTTCCTATCAACAAAGCCCTTTTCCTGTCCGGCTCCCATCCTACCCTTCACTTCATTTGCTCTTTTAGTCAACACCTCTATAGGCTCTGTACCAACCTCGGCCCCTCCAAAGATCATTCCAGGACTGGTGGAAAACATCTTAACTCCAGCACTCAGGAGGCTGAGGTAGGAAGATCATAAGTTCAAAGCCAACCTTGACTAGTCAGACCTTGTCTCAAAAAAAAACAAGAACAAGAGGTGTAACGCTGCAGCAAAGCCCCAGCAAGCACAGGGCCTCAGGAAAATAGAAATGGAGAGCGGCAGAAAGGGGAAACCCTTACACACACCTAATACCCAGGTCTGACCCCAGGGCTCTATCAGGGTTCCACAGGCAATCACTGAGAAACACCCCCTCTTCTCTCTATATATTTGTAGAAAAGAGACCCAAGTCTAAACACAAAACTCATTTTATGTTTCAAATATATCCTCTTCACATAGCCTGAAGATCATTTCACACAGTATTTTTAGTGCAGCTATATTGTGACTACAACATAATGATGTCAAATGAAGAACTTTCCACTTGTAGGGACATGATGGTACTCAGAAAACTTTAGATTTTGGATGTCAAACTTTTCGGATTACAGATACTCATCCTGTACCAGAAACATCACTGTATATGAAGGGGGATGAAACATCACTATATATGAAGGGGGATAATATACAGTACTGCAATTACTTTTTATAATACATGCCAAAATCCACAGAAGAAAAAATGGACAATTTGAGTATGCCTATCACATCAATAAGCTAAAAAAGAAAAATCAAGCACTGGAGAGATGGCTCAGTGGTTAAGAGTACTGGCTGCTCTTGCAGAGGACCTGGGTTCGATTCCCAGCACCCAAATGGCTGCCAACAACCATCTGTTAACTCCAGTTCCAGGCAACCCAATGCCCTCTTCTGGCCTCCATAGGCCTTGCATTACACAGGTGCGCTCACATAAATGCAGATGATACACTCACACACATAAAAAAAAAGAAAAACATTATTTAAAAAAGAAAAATCAATCATGTCAATACTTGCAGAAAAAGCACTTATTCAAATACCCATTCATGAGAAAACTTTCAGCAAACTAGTAATAGAAACATTCTCAAATTGACAAAGAATATATTTAAAAAACAGTAACAACAACAAAAACATCTACAGCTAAAGTCATACTTAATGGTGAGACTCAAAGCTTTCCTAAAACGAGTAAGAGAGCGAAGATGTCTCCCCTAATCACCGCTTTTCAACTCTTCTGGAAATTCTAGTTAGTGCTAAAAGACAAGAAAACGAAACAGAACACAACAGTCTTTATTTGTAGGTGGCCTAATTACCTACAAAATCTGAAAGAACCGACAAACTCCTAGAATTCATAAACAATTATACTGGGACGCATTGCAAGACACAAGGTTATTTTATGAAAGCCAGCCACATTTCTGTCAATCAGCAATGGACAAATGGAATTGGAAATTTAAAAAGATATTATTTACATAAGCAACCCCCAAAATAAAATATTTAAGTACAGTCAAACAGACTATGTATAACATCTGTATAAGGAAAACTAAAAAACTTCAATGAATGAAATAAAATAAAATGTAATAAATGAAGTGATCCATGTTCATGAGGACAAGAACCCCCAACGGTCAGGGTGCCAGTTCTCCCCAGCCTGACTTACAGATGCAGTCTCACTCAAAATCCCAGCACGCCATTCTGCAGACACAATCTAATTCTAAACTGATGGAAAAGCAGAGACCCAGGAAAGCCAATACAATATTAAAGGAGAATAGAAAAATTGGAGGACATACCACACAACTTCAAGTGCACAAGCAAAAGAAATCAAGACAGTGTAGTACCAGAGAAAGAGCAAACTGATCAGGGGAACAGGACAGAAAGTTCAGGAATAAATCAGTACAAACACAATTTACTAACACTAATGAAAAGGAAAGGCAATATAACAGAGCAAAGACAGTCTTTTTAATAAACAATACAGAGCAAAGGGGCATCCAAAAGCAAACCATCGACCTAGGCACGGACCTTGCACCCGTCACAAAAATCAACTCAAAATACATTACAGAGCCAATGTAAAATACAAATACACAAACCGCCTAGAAGATAGCTTACGCTTACAATCTCAGCACCTTAGGAGGCTGGGGCAGGAGAATCACAAATTCAATTATGTATATGAGAATGCGATAAAGCCACTGACAAGGAAAAAAAATACACAAGAAACATCTAAGAAAGGATGATAGCCCAAAACATACAAAGAACTCTTAAAAACCTCAATCATGGAGCAGAATCTGATTTTAAAATGAAAGACTTTTAAATAAAAAGACTTCATGGACACCACCCCTAAGAAGACACACGGATGGCAGGTAAGCATGGAATGCACATCTTATTTCCACAAGTTACCCAACCAGCAGTTACAGCACACATCTGTAAAGCCCAGCACACAGGAGGCGAAGGCAACAGTTCAAGAACAGCCTGAGTGACATGGCCAGACCTTGTCTCAAAACAAAAACAAAACCTAACGGAAAAAAAACAATGAGGTAACACAATAAGTCTATCTGGACAGACAAGTTCTGGAACACTAATGACACTAAATCCTAAGAAGAATGCTACCAAGGAAATCTCATTCACTGACACTAAGAATGCAAAATGAAAGAGCGGGCAGCTTTTAACAACACTAAGTACATGGAGCTGGAGAGACAGCACAACAGTTATGAGCACGGGCTGCTCTTACAAAAGACCTGGGTTTGGTTCCCAGCACCCTCACGGCAGCTAACAACCATCTGTAACTCCAGTTCCAGGGGATCTGATGCCCTCTTCTGACCTCCACAGGCACTGCACAACATGGGTGTACTTATATATATGGAGGCAATGCACTGACACACATAAAATATTTTTTAAAATGAGCATATTCTAACATTTTGTCTAGCAACTACAATCTTCTGTATTAAAAACTTATATGTATATAAGTCTGCACACAGATGTTTACAAGAATTTTGTTCATAATTGCCAAAATTGCGAGCAACCAAGGTATCTTTAAGGAAGTGTACCAAGGCTGGAGATGGCTCAGCAGTTAAGAGCACTGGCTGCTCTTACAGAGGACCTGAGTTCAATTCCCAGTACCCACATAGCAGCTAACAACCAACTGTCTTTAACTCCAGTTTCAGGAGACTCAATGCCCTGTCTGACTCCCACCAGCACCAGTCACACACATGGTGCACATACATACATGCAGGCAAAACACTCAAACACATAAAATAAAAATAAGTCTTTAAAAAAATTGTTCCAATGCCTGAATGTGTCACTTCCTCTATACAGGCTTGAGTTTCTATGGAGCTTCCCACAGTTAGACACTCCAGTCAGATCTTCCACTGCAAGAGTGGCCTGAGCGATTTCCACAGCCTCTTGCTGTGGTGCCGCTGGTGCTTTCTCGGAGCTCTCATGCTCCTGTACTCTGTCTTGTCATCATGGGGTTTAGTGCTGGAGTCTTCTCAAGATTTTGAGCTCCTTCCTGATCCCAGACACAGCAGATCCTCTTGTTGTTGTTCATGATCAAATACCAGATTATATCCCAACCCTCCAGCTAGAGCTTGGCAAGTCTGGAAATGGAAGGCATCAGCAGAGCACATCTTGAAAATTCAGTCCCAGGGCTCTTCTTGTCCCATCCCTCCCTCAACTCTCTGATTTAGACTTTGGCCCTCTTCCATCTGACTCTATCCTCATTGTGAGATGTGGTATTTTCACGTTAGAGCTTACTCATCTGTATGGATTTTACCTTAAAGTTCATTCGTATACTTCCACTGATCAAAGCATCCCAAAAGTTTTATTAAAAAGTACATGGACTGATATAAACTATTACACACCCACATAAACGGCACGTTATTCAGTGTCCAAAAGTAATGAGTTATTTATTAATCCATGAAGACATAGGGGAACCTTATATACAAATTAGTAAATTAAAGAAGTCAACCTGGAAAGGCTATGAGTCCAACTGTCTGGAAGAGGAAAGTACAGAGATAGTAAAAAGATGGGCAGCTGCCAGAAAGGAGAGGATGTATGAATAGGTAGAGTCTACAGCATTTTCAGGACAATGACAAATATTCTGAATGATATTATAATGGTGGGTATTCAATATTATCCATTTATCCAAACTTGTATAATTTTAATTCAACCTTAACAAAAATTACAGTTGATTGTGATGTATCAATGTATAACAAACACTTCTATAGTCACATGTCGGGGAAAAGTATACAAGAAATCTCTGTACTGATCCTTTAAGTTTGCTATGAATCTTAATCTGCTCCAGCAGGGCGACCTCTGAGTCCCTGGCATTCCTCACCCCACAGCTTATCAGCTACTGCCACAGCTTTCTTCCTACACATGGCCATCACCCTGTCAATCTTTCAGCTCACATTCAGATGACCCTTCTTGAGAGGACTCATGTCTACCTTGATGACACTGTAGGTACTAAGCTCAGTACAGTCTAGTCACAGAGAAGAATTTCAGCACCAATTTGATAAAGAAATTAAGAGTGATTACTGAACTAATGAATCAATGAACTTCTGAGCTGCTGGCCAAGAAAATTGAGCTGAGTCAGAGGCTCTGGTACAAATAGGCTAAAGTGGTCTGCACTGTAAGAGTCCTGCATCTATGATAATGACAGACACTAGATTTTAACAAGAGTGAAATTTTTCTATAAAAGAAAAATATATAGCTTTGTTAAAATAGAACAAACTAGGAAGCATTCGAACAATCTTCTTGAGCCAACAACATGCCTTGATGCTATAAGGCACGCACACATATATAAACACATACACATTTGGGAGGCAGAAGGACAAAAAATGTACTTGGTAGGCCTCATACAATTTTTATAGAAGATATTATCATTCACTCCTATCAATCATCCTTCCAAATTTTTGGTTTAAATCAAGTAGTCTCAATGTAGACCTAGCTTATAGTTAAATAAACCTAACCCTATTCATTCAGGTTGTACTATATAACAGAAGTAAAATGAAAGCCAACTTTCAGACTCCTTCTACTGCCTCTTAAGCAGTACTCACTACCAACAGTTACTTTATTTGTGCTTACAGTTTGCCTCTAGCACCCTTTTTGAGAGACTCAGGTCTACTTCGGTGATGTTACTCATGTACAGTTCAGTGGTCCAGTACATGTTTTTGCATATGCAAGGATTCAATCTTCTGAATAAGAATGGAAAAGAGGAAGGGGAAAGAGAAGAAAAAGAAAGAGAAAGAGAGGGAGGGAGAGAGGGAGGACCCTAAAACTCTTGCTATCTTGCTAGATAAGAATAAAACCAGCAAGGTCACATACGCATACACGTGTCCCTCCTGCTTATTCACGAGCTTTCATCTTAAAGCAGTTAGCAGTCCTTACCATTGCATTTAGCTGGGAGTTGCTGGCCTGTGTAATGCCAAGAATGTTGGTAGTGTGCATCACTTCAACTGAAAAACTCGGCAGCCAGCTTGCGATCCGGGACCCTAAAACAAATCAAGAGTCCAGTACAAGAATTAGAGCCCTGGTCTCTGCCCCGTGTCATCTATGCTACTCAGCCACTCTAGCCACAACCGCTATTCACTGAGGGCTTATTTTATGCCAGGTCTTTCTGGCCAAATGTTTCACCCAGATTAGTTGAGTTTTTCCTCACTAAAACCTACATGGTACTTCCCGTTCCTCTCTCTTTATTCTTCTCGGAGACACAACTCGAGAACAACTCTGGGTCTTGAGTTGGTCTTTGGTCTCCAAGGCACTGAAAAGTTAGTTCACATAGTTTAATGAGATAGTAAGGTATGAAGTCAACAGTCAGGCTCTAGAACACAGCTCTCCGTAGCCTGGACCCACCCCACCTCGAATCCACTATCTCAGTAAGGAAAGTTCCCTGGCTGCCTCAATAGCTAACTTTTACTCCTTTCTCACACCAGACACAAATTACTTTCATCTGGAGACATCACCTTCATGAAGTATCTTCTGCTTAAAAACAGAGGCTGGAGGGATGATGGGAGTTAAGCTCACTTGCTACTCTTACAGAGGACCCACATGGCAACTCACAACTGCCTATAACTCAAGTTACACCTCCAACTTCAAAGGGCAACTGCATTCATGTGCAGGCACAGGCACACACAGAGGCATAGACATAAACACACACACTTTTCTTCTAATCTTTTAAAAATGTATATGATTTAAGGATTTGACCTCGGAGAACCGGCATAGTTCTTTAATCACAGTACTCAGGAGGCAGAGGCAGGGGGAATCTCTGAGCTTGAAGTCAGCCTAATCCACACTGTAAATTTCAAGCCAGCCAGGGCTACATAGTGAAACTCTGCCTTTAAAAAAAAAATTAACTGTAGACTTTGGATTCAAAAATGTTTTCAGAGTTCTACAATACAGTATTGTGGGGTGGGTGATGGCATCATAAAGGCTGCTGTTTCTGTTACTTCCCTTAGGGAAAAGGAGACCAGTATATAAAGCTATCATTTGTTATTTATGAAACACCTCACTATCAAGCTGCACATGTAAGGGTACTTTCATTCCTTTACAATCAATACTAAGGCATGGAACACAAAAGGTCTTCCCAAATAAAAGGTATTCATTATAAAACGGATACTAATTTCAAGTATATACAAGAGACAAAGATGACTCTGTTTGACTACAGTTGTAGTAATAACAATTAATAAAATAACAGCTTCCTATAACCGGATCCATCTCCAAAGATCTGCTAATATAACCTATAGATCAAGTCTGGTGGTGCAGGACTATAATTGTAACTACTCAAGAGGAGGCTGGGGGATAACAAGTTCAAAGCCAATTTGAGCTACTAAGATAGTTTAAGACCAGCCTAGGCAACTCAGTGAAACCTTGTCTGAAAACAGAAAAAAGAAAAAGGGCTAGAAATATAGCTCAATGGTAGAGGGCTTGCCTAGCATGTGAAGGCCCTAGATTCAATCTTCAGTACCGAAAAAGAAAAACAGTTGTAGCGAGCACAGGTAATTAACAGAGGCAAGGTAGCCCTTTAAGCCTCATCTAATCTCTCTGCTCCCCGTGGACCTTTTGAGAATGCATCAACACTCATCGTACTTCATCCACAGAGACACAAATCAGTCTCAAGAGCACCCTTCCTAAGAAAATTCTAGAGCAGAAGTCCACACAGAACAGTGGCACTGGAACTGACAGACTCAATATCCATTTGGTGCATGTAAATCAAGGGAGGTAATTAATCTGTCTGATACAGTGACCATGGTCTTAGAATTTTAGTATAGTTGTTCACCCTGTTTCAAAAGTGCTAGGAGGCAGGAACATTCATGCTTTATCAACAAAGCAACAGGGTTCAGTCCTAATCCTGCACTTGGTACTCCCTGAGAAGGCTATGCAAGGACCCTTCTTTAGATGCTCATATACCACATTAATGCAAACAACTACTAGCAAAGACTATTAAACTCATAGGTGGGCTTCTTGAAGGCATAGCTGATTCTACTTTACCACCTCTACCTCCTGACCTCATTCCCTTATAACAGCACAGAATAACTCCTCAGTTCTACCTATCTACTATCCATTCACCCTGAACACTTTCCTTGGAACTGAGGTACAATTCAGGCATGATGGTACAGGCCTGTAGTCCCAGCCTTAGAGAGGTTGAGGCAGGAGCATTCCAAGTTCAAAGGCCATCCTAGGATACACAGAGAGACCCTGTCTCAATAAAACAGATAAATGAAATTAAAATCTAATACTAAGGCTGGCGAGATGGTTCAGCAGGTAAAGGTACTTGCCGCCAAGGCTGACAACCCAAATTCAGTCTCCAGGATCCACAGAACCAAGTCTCACAAGTTGTCCTCTGACCTCCATAGGTATGCCCTGGACTTTGCACATGTGTGCTCACACACAATAAATAAATGTAATTAAAATTTTAAAGTAATATTTGTCAATACAAAACAATTTATAATCCAAACAGTATCCCTTTAGGAAAGAAAACCCCAGGCTTAGTTTTGGAAGTCGAAACCAATTTACCATCGAAGTGAAAGAAGTGATTGTGCTGATTTAAGCGAGGTCTGCCTTCAGCAGCCGCTACAGGAACCAAATTCTCATCCAAGTTCTCTCCTTGATGGTCTTCCCTGGCACGATTACTGTCAGCAATATTAAGAGACATTCTGCATGTTGGACAGGAAGTGTCTTGTTCTAGCCAGGAACGAAGGCAGGAGCTATCAGAGTCCAAAAGAAAATGTATGAACATACACAATTGTTCTTAGTATATTTTGTGAGAACCCACTAGAAGTATTCTGAATGTGATCACATGTTTTTCCAATTTTATTGTACTTCTATTTACCACTTTTGAGATCCAAATGCCAACACACATTCATGGCATCTCTTCTCCCTACTTCACTCCACGACTCTCTAGCACACCCTGCTGTGAACAATGTCTGCTATTACGTCCTCTCCACTCTCCTGGTCACTGCCCTTTTTCAATCATTTCACAGCATGGCTCGTCATCTTCCTCCTGGACTCGTACATGGCTACTTCAATATCCGTGTAGCTTGACCCTCCAACATTCTGTCCTCTTCCATCCCTATGTCCTCTACTCCATTGATCTTTTTGCTTTAGCTACTCACAAATACGGCCTTGTCTTCAAAATTGTGACTAATTCTTCCTCTCTTCCAACTCACTTCCCTGGAACCTGATGTGCCAAGACCAATTACCTACTTTTTCACAAAGTCAGCCTCTCAGCTCCTACCTGCCCCTCCAAGGTCACCTGTGGCCACTTCCACACATTCACCACTTCCCTTTCCTCCACGCTCTTCCCCTTATATTCTGCTTACCAACAGAGCTAGACGCTTCCTTAACCCCTCCCAGGAAACGATAATGCCAAAATTACAGTAGATTTTTACTAAATGCTTGTGATGTCTATTAAAGGGGAGGGTCCTAGAGAATAAAGTGGAAAATGCAGGGCTTGGCCACAACACACCCACTGTGTGACTCTAACAAATCTTTCAACTAGTTCTCTCCAACGAAAAGGAGAGGCTGGATGGGGTGCTAAGGCTCATTATCCAAGAGTTCAAACAAATTTTTGAAGTATTTTGGGGTGTGTTTTTCTTTTTTCTTTCTCATTCGTATGTATGTATGAAGACCTGAGAACCCTTTCTTAGTGGTTCCACTTTGTTCACTGAAGCAAAATCTCTCAATTGAACCTAGAGTTCACCCACACCACTAGTATAGCTAACCAGCTCACTATGGGGCATCTATCTCTGCCTTCCAAGTACTGGAATTACAGGTGGGCTGCCACATCCACCTGGCATTTACATGGGTTCTGAGGATCCAAACGCCAGTCCTCATGCTTGCATAGCAAGCACTTTAACCACTGAGCCGTCTCCCAACCCCGAGTTCCTTTTTCTTAAAAATGTCTGTGAGCCGATGCACAAAGTTACAATGGAAAGTCTCACCGTGATGTGAGGATCCTCAGAGAAAATATTTTTCTTTGCAATCACAATGATACATCCACTAAAGAAATACTTCTTTTTGTATGACACTTAAAAATGTACTTATATATAGTCACCAGACACTAAAATCTTATAAAACTCTTTTAGAACACAGCTTTTCTGGCTATTGTCTGCTAAAATCTAGGCTTTTGGATGTATCACAAATTGAACTTGCTTAGCTGAGCATCACACGGCTCTACTACCAAAGCTACAGAGGAAGCAAACCGAGATCCACCTAACAATGGCTTGCCAACCTAAAGCAGAAGAGTGTTTTAAAATTACACAGAACTATAAACAACCACTGGATCAAAGAAGAAATCACTTAGAAAATTAGAAAACAACTTGGAGACAAATGGGACTAAAAACAAAACATCCCAAAAACTTTGGCAGTATATAGAAAGAAACATTCAGAGGCAAATCCATACCTTAAAATGCTTAAAAAGAAGGCTCTCAAATCAATGACCTAATTTTAAACCCATAAAGCCAAAGAATAAAATAAACTCAAAGTCAACAGAACTACTAAAGTAGTCAACTTGAAAAAAATGATGCTGGTGTAGCTGCTATGGAAAACTATGGTAGTTCTTCAAGAAATTAAACATAGGAACTGCGGAGATGGTTCAGTAGCTAAAAGGCTTGCCATGCAAGCATGAGGACCCAAGTTCAGATCCTCAGAGCCCCCACATAAAAAGCTTGAAGGGAAGTGCGCATCTGTAACAAGATGAGAGGAGAACCTTAGACGCTAACAAGCCAGCTAGCCTAATGCAGCACAGTGACAAACAGAAAGCCTGACTGAAGGCGGAAGGCAAAGACTGACCCGGTTCTCTGACCTCTACAATAAACACACACAAAGATCTTAATAAATTAAAAACAAACTGAACAGGGAGGACAGATGTAGCTCAACAGTAGAACACTCGCCTAGTAACTATGAGACACCAGGTTCAATCCTCAGTGCACGCGTATACACACTCACACAAACCCAAAGTTAAACACATAATTACAATATGATCCAGCAATTCTGCTCCTGGAGATATTCAAAAGGGAATTAAAAATAAGTATTCTAATCCTCATTCCCAAATGTTCGGAGCAGTATTATTCTCTGAATGGTGCAAAGGTAGAAGGAAATCAAATATTCACCACTGGGAATTATTTATCATAAAAATATTTAAATTTAAATTTAGTCATATAAAGAATGAAGTATAGTTACGTGTACAACTTGATAACCTCAAAACCATTATACTAAGAGAAGAAAAGTTCACACATTGTATGACTATATAAAATTTTGTATATATTATTTTCTATAAAATGTTCAGACAGGCAAATCCATGGAGACCAAAGTGGACCAGTAAGTTGGACCTTAACGGGGAGCAGTTACTCGGTGAGGTGGGGTGTTATTCTTGGGTGAAGAAATCTTAACACCAGAGAGAAGTGGTGGTTGCACAGCACTGTGACACAAATACCTACTGAACTGCACACATCAAAATGGCTGACTGTATGTTATCTGACTTTTACTTCAATCAAAAATAAATAAAAGCTTAGTTGGGCACATACAGTGTGCTGTAGTTCCACTTGCTCGGGACAACTGGAGGATCATCTGAGCCCAGTACTCCAAGGCCAGCCAGTTTAGCATTACGAGACCTGGCCCCTTCGCCTACACTCCTAAAATAATCAAGCCCTAAAATCAATCTAATCATATGCTTGAAAATAACTTTTCTAGGCTAAAAGATACTCTTATTCTTCTCAATTAGCCTCAAGTTCCTATAAGACTAACTAAAAGGTTTCTGGGGAAAATGTGCAAATTCTCTTGTCTCTCCAATCTCTGCGGAACAGCAACACTGTCAGTCACACATGCTGAGGGCCGGGAATCTCCTTTATTCCTCACTCTCCCAGAGCCAGCTGGCCTACATCCCTCTGTCCTTCTCAGGCCTGTCCACCTCTCCAAGCACACCTCTACCATCCAGCTCCAGCAACTCTCAACACACCTGAATCACTGCGGCAGGTCCCTAGCCAGTCTCTCTGACCTCTGCAAACATCAAGTCTCACCCACCAACCTCCACTGAGAAAACGGGTGTCACCTCTACTCCCGGTGCCCCGCCCAGACCCTGCCTACTTCTCCCACCTTGGCACACACTCATCCCTCTTACACGCTCTTACACATTGGCTTCTTTCCTGTTCCCTCGGCACATCAGCTTCCCTACTCCTGGGGCTGCTGGGTCTCCCACGTGATCCTCCTTCACAGAGCTCACTTTTTATTCTTGAAAGTCATTTCCTCCAAGTTTGAGTCAGATTCGTTTGTTACTAATTCTCCTGACCCATGTTCCTTTTCTATAAAGCAGATAGGTCAATTTAGACTTGCACATTCTAAACGTGCCTGGTTAATTCAAGTCTAGCTCCTCTATTAGACTGTAAGCTCCACAAATATGAAGATTTATCTGTCATTTCCATTTTATCCGCACAGCTCAACATGGCACCTAGTCCTAACACAACAAAGTTCAGGACATTTGTTGAGTGGGATACTCCAGCTCCAAAGCCCTTCTGATATTAAAAAGGAGAACAAAAAAGGCAAACAAGATTAAACATATGGAGATAATAACAAAACACCAAATCCATCACAGAATTGTTTTAAACAGCCCTGATGAGACATCTGAGAAAAGAGCCACTTCAAACTTGTAGGCTTACAGAAGAGCCCCACATGTAAGCCTTGCTAACAGACAGAGTTCCGTACTGAGGAAAGGGCCTCGGTCTGGTCTCATGTCAGCCACTTCCCCGCAGTGTTTTCACAATGCTTCTGTACATGAGCAAAATGCAAAAGTAAAGCTCTTCTTTCCCTAGTTAGGTAATAAGCTAAAACCCTTTTTAAATGAACCTCATAGGCATATTTGTTACCATTAGAGTTTAAAATGAAGAAAAATTATGAAGACGGCTAAAACACCTAGAAATTAAGATGGTTAATGTGAGTGATGAACAGTCTACAGGAAAAAAGAAGGAAGAGGCTCAGGAAAAAAGAACAAAGGCTCCAAGTAACATCAGCCACACAGCCAGTCTGAGGTAACATCCTTGCTCCATTGCTGAGATTATTTTCAAAAGCACTTCCATCCCAGGCTAGAACCCCAGTTCCACATAGCCCTGCACAAAGTTCCTACTTGTGGAAAAGATGTCCACAGGGCAGTTTCCTTGCAGCCTGCATGGAGTCCCAGCAGATTGCACAGTCGTCGTTATTGACAGCCAGCTCCTCCGGAGTTGCAACTGCAAACCTGTAAAACACATAACAGGTTTGGCAAGAACTCATCACACACATATAATGTACACCACATTATACACTTCACCTTTATAATGGCACCATCACACAGCAGAACTGATCAGTGAAAAAAAAATTTTTTAATAGCCTTAAAAGCCCAAGTGAGAGGCTTAAGCACAAAAACTCACTGTGTTTTAACAGTGGAGCCCATTAGTGACAACTTCAGAGTACATTTCCAGTCAAATCAGAGGAATAAGCCCCCCAGCAATCCAAAGTATCTTCAAGAAGCAAAAAGGATACCCATCATCCCTGCACATTCAGGCTTCGGTTAGCCTCAGGGTAGAAGTGCCTTCTTTTGTGAGTGAGCATGCACACAAACACGTATGCGGTAAGCGTAACTGAGACCCACCTTCATGAAACACAGATGGCAGAAGATCACAGAAGCTTCCGCTCAGCAACGATGACAGATAATGACATAGAAGTAAAAACTTAATAACTCATGGAACCCTCCCACAGTTCCAGGAAGAAAGTTCTATGTCATCTCGATTTTAGAGATAAGGTCACTAGAACATAGAAAGTTAGTAACTTGCCCCAAACCACTCTGCATTCAGGAGGGATTGACAGTGACGCTGTCTGACACCTCAGCCTGTACTCTTCACTGTCTCCTTAGCAGTTTACAAAAGCAATTTCTGGTAAACTCTAAGAACTGTGTCATTAAATGAACTAAAGTGAAAGCTGGACATAACACATGCCTATAGTCCCAGAAGCAAAAAGCTGAAGGAAGATTATGAGTTTAAAGCTGCCTGGAGGATGAGTACAGTGGGCTTGATGTCAGCCTAAGCTAGTCAGTGAGACCTTGTCTCAAAACTCCAAAAATCAAAACAAAAAGAGCTAAAATGAGCAAACTCAGGCAACATCAATGTGTGCTCACGTACCTGGCTTCCATATTTCCAACCACGCGCAAATAGTTCTTGTGCCGACGAATTCGACGCTGTACCTCATGGAACAGATAACGAAGTTGCATAAAGATGACCAGGCTGGCCATGGATAACCAGATGTTGCCAAATAACTTAAAGAGAGGGGGGAAAAAAAAGGGTAAAATATACAAGTGGCTAAAGTGCATGCCATACAGGCATAAGGACCTGAGTTAGGATCTTCTGTGCCCATAAAAAAGCCAACCATGGCCCTATACATTCATAACCCCAGAGCTGGGAGAATGGAGAGAGGAAGACTCTGGAACTCACTGGTCAGTCTAGCTGATCAGTGAGCTCCAGATTCAGTTAAGAAACCCTCTTTCAAAAAATAAAACGGGATGGGGCTGGAGAGCTGGCTCAGCAATTAAGAGGTTTAGGTTCCAGCACCCACATGGTAGCTAACAGCCATCAGTAACTCCAGCTCCAATGCCCTTTTCTGGCCTCCAAAGGCATTGCACTCACATGGTATACTTAGATATATGCAGGCAAAACACTCATACACAGAAAAATAAACAAATCATCATCATCATAATTAAAATAAAGCGTAGAGTGACAAGAGGAAGACACCTGAGATGAGCCTCTGGCCTCCACAAACACACATACACATGAACATGTACATCCACATATGTCACACATACACAGAAATGTGAATTTGCTAATGATGAAGGTTCAGGTAGAGATTAAGATGGTGAAAGTAAAATGGGACAGTCTTTTGGTAAATAAATGAATGTATTTATCTGATTAAACAAAACAATATACATGGCTCTTCAGGCTAGATATTCTATTGCCAGCAATCTTTCCTGAGGAGCTAACCAGAAATTTTAAACATCTAATGCAAAAAGATGTCTGATTATGCAAACTCATAACACACACACACACACACACACACACACAAACACACACACACACACACATTTGAGGGAGCAGGTCTCCTATATTCAAGGTTGGCCTTGGTCTCCTGATCCTCCTGCTTCTCAAGTTCTGGAATTACAGGCATATATCATCACCCCAGCTACTGGGCTCAAACCCATAGCTTCAAGCATGTGAGGCAAACACTCAGGCAACTGAGCTATATCTCCAGCTATATCTTCAAGCATGTGATGCAAACACTCAGGCAACTGAGCTATAACCCTAACCCTAACCCTAACCCTTTATAATTGCATCCACACAATTATAAAAAAGGATATACAGAAATGAACAGGATGCCCAGCACAGGAACACAAAGATTATAAATGTCTATAATATAAACACAAACTACACTTACTGGAATAACTTATAATTATATTTTACTGACATATATACTAACATATAAAGTAGGTTTGAATGTTAAATGGCTGAGTAAATAATACTTGAGTAAAAAAAAGCAGGATATAACTAACATATAAACTAATACATGATTTTTTTTTAAAAAATTATAAAATGTCTTAAAAGAGCAAACAATTGAATACAATCTAAATAGCCTGTTGCAGGGTATGGATAATTAAACTATAGTACATCTATGTGATAAAAGTTTTATCCTGAAGGTATTACAGTAACTCAGAATTGCTGCTAGCATAGACTATGTTCATGGTACAGTAATTTTAAAAAATTGGCTGGAAATGTAGCTCAGAGTACTTGCCTATCATGCATGAGGCCCAGCACTATATAAACAAACAAGCAAACACAGACTATGACCAAAATATAACCTCAATTTGTGAATTCAAAGAACTTGAGCTATGAATTCATAAATTCAACAAAGCAGTTAACGTGCCAGCAAGATAGCTCACTGGGTAAAGGCATTTGCCACCAAGCCTGAGTACCTGAGCTTGACACCCAAGACCCCATGGTGGGAGAAGAGAACCAATTCACAAGTTGTTCTCTGACATCCACACACACGCTGTTGCATGTATGTACATACAAACACATGCATACACACACATAAACAGATGTAATAAAGTTTTTAAAAAATAAAAAGTTAAGTACAACAAAATATTATTTTTCTTGGTTTTCAAAGTTACTTTCAAAAAGTACATTTACAAATATGCTCTAACCCAAAAATGTATGAAATGCTACTTTGACAAGTTTATAAACAAACTGCCTATGACTACACTGATTCTCACCATGGTTAGACTTCTTAAATGTATACCAGTCAAGGATATTTACATTTTTTTCCACTGGTGCTAAGATCAAACCTAGGGCCTTGCCCATGCTTGGCGAGTGCACTCTCCTAAGCTGTATCCATTGCCAATCTTTGGTGTTTAAGACAAAGTCTCAGTATATGCAGCCCAGGTAGACCTTAAACATGATTCTTCTCCTGCCTTTACCTCACAAATGCAGGAATTACAGGTGGATGACTCCTACCATGTTTCAACATCAGAATTTCAAATTTAAGGTTTAAGATATTGACTGTGTTTAAGATATTAAGCAAAACAATTTTGGTTTTAATTACAAAGATGGAAAAACATAAATTCACACAAAGCAAAGAATTCCCATTACTACTACAAAGTAACTGCTAAATACGAAAAGCCACAGAGACTACAGGGAAATGTATCCCTTAATTGTGCTAAAACAATGCTCTACTGACTTGGTCGGGAGAGTTGATTAAGTCTCCTAGTACAGCAATCACCTCTTGAGTTGGGCCCCAACCGAAGGAGTGCCCTAAAGATGAAGGCTGCCCAGGTACATTTATGCTATAGTCTTTTAAAGGGTTCATCCATATATACTCAGAATGTACTGTTTCTTAAACCAGAGTTCCTGCCTCTGAAAGTCTCAGTCCTCTGTCAGAGCTTGTTCAGGGAACTTACCAGCATGTGAATGTGGTGCATGAGGTCCAAGGACAAGAGAGTGAGTTCCATGACAAAATCAGTATAATAGACATAGGTCCCCTTTCCTTCCCAGGTCCCTTCATGGTTGAGGTCCCAGAGGTGAATTACATATCTGCAATAGAGATAGAAAAGAAGAAACACACCTTAACTCACCATTACAACTAAATTAGTTTCATACATGTTATCGTTCGGTCTTATTTTTATTATTTTGCACTGCTACATCTTAAAGTCAACTGAAATACTAATCATCTCTCTCCAAAATTTCTACTCACCGTAAAATCACATGAGCTGTCCTCACTGTCACAAGAAGAGACTGTAAAAGAGAAATATTTCTTAGTCTAATTTAAAAAAAAAGCAGGTTTCTACAGAACAAAAACCAAAAGGTGAAAAGCAGATGACTGAGGTTTGTCGCCCATTTATCTCCTCCACCTCAAATTTCAATGGAATACTTTCATAACCTAGGAGCCCACCTTTTGTTGAGTCCTTCCCAGTTAATAGATGATAATCAGCCATACCTGTCCACTTCCCACGAACACCTTTTACCATGTTGAGGTTCATCCTAACCATTTAACAATCACTTCTATTTGACAACACTAAGTTCTCATAATCTAAAAGGGTGTGTGACTACATAGTGACATGTGACACCAAGACTATTTATGTGCTACTGTCCTCCATGAGAGTGCAGCACTCGCCTGAAGCTTTGTGCATGTCTTCATTACCAGAAGAACAGAATGAAGGGGATCAAAACCCAAACAAGCCTTTCACAGCATTTCTTTAATACTAAAATTGATCATAAGAAAAACTTCAAGTCACACTTCACAGCACACACCAATAATCCCATCACAGGAGAAACAGGAATTCAAGGCCAATGTTTGCTACATGAGATCTTGTCTCAAAAAAAAGAAAAGAAATAATTATTCCTCTTAATCTATCAGGATAGAACTGTTTTATGTATGAGAGAAATCTTCCATTTATAAATAAAAAACATTTTACATGAAAAGCATTATAAATGAAGGCATCTATGTATAAATCATCTTAAAAGAATAAATCATAAAGAGCTGAAGTACAACATGTACACTATACGACCAAATTAGCCTAATGTTTTGCTTGCTTTGAGACAGGTCATGTTGGACCATCCAGATGCCCTTGAAGTCAATTCTTTTCATTCCTACCTTAGCCTCCTGTAGGCATATGCTACCATGCCTAGTTAATCAACCTAATTTAAATGAGTTTACTTTTAGATGCATCTTTTGCAAAGTTTAGTTTAATATTAAGTGAAAGCAAACAAGAGTATCATTCAAGTAATACTTTGTAATAAAACATACTGAAAGCAAACTAAGTCAGCCTAGTCTGAAATAGATCTTTTATTTATTATTATTTTATATATATGAGCGTGTTGCCTGCATGTATATGTATACCCATGTTATGCAATGCCTGCAGAAGTCAGAAGAAGGCGTCAGATCCTCTGGAACTGGAGTTACAGATGATTGTTAGATGCCATGTGGGTGCTAGGATTCAAACCTGGTTCCTCTGCAAGACTGGCCCATGCTCTTGACCACTGAACCATCTGTCCAGTCCCTTAAATAGACCTTTTTTAAGAGGGAATATACTTTACTAAAAATGTTCACCTATATATAACTAGGATTGCAAATATTTTTATTAAGTACATGAATATTCCTTTCCTACTTTTATTGGCACTACTACAATATACTCTGAAATAAATACCAGCAAGCAAAAATAAAATGTAGCCTTCTTCACTTTACGTGAAAAGTACATTCTGATGAAAACTGAGAGAAAAGCAGGACACAGGGCAGTGCACAGCACAAGGTAGGAAGTAAACCATTTAACCTTGAGAGGGCACCCATGGGGACACCCACGGTGCTCTTGCATATTCTTGAGTCACTCTTTTGTTTGTTTGGGACTTCTACAAAAAACCAGCCTTCATTTTCTTAGCATAGTCTTATGTTCTTAGACATTTTGAGGAAAAGGATTCCATCTACTCCCACCCCAGCCCCCATGCATGTGCTTTTCAGACTAATTTCTTTCATTTAATAGTTCATTTCCTTTTAATACTGAATAATATTCCATTGCATGGATGTACCAGTTTCTTGATCCAGTCACCTCCAGGAAGACTTTTCTATTGCTTCCAGATTGTGGAAACTACCAATAAAGGTGCTAAGAATTAAAAAAAAAATTCCTAAGTAGTTCACACTTAACTTGCATCAATATTAAATAATCAGCTCAGTATATCTACTATAGTGGTCCCCTCTTATCCAAAGGAGCTATGTTCTGAGACCCAGTAGACACTTAAAACCACAGTTAGCATCAAACATTATATATACAGTTTTCCTATGTGCCCTGAAGCATTACCATATAATACTATACATTATCTGTCCTTCCATGTTCTGTACCCGGTGCCTCCTTTACTCTCTATTCTTGCACACTGGGTACTATTAAGTAGATGAGTGTTGGGTGATATAATGGTTAGTGGTAATTGTCAACTTGACAGAATCTGAAGCACCTGGGAGAGGCCTCTGATGTCTGTGAGGATTATCTTGATCAGGTTAACTGAGGCAGGAGGGCCCACCCATTGTGGCACCACTCCCTGACTGGGATCCTGGACCAAAAAATAAAGGGAGCTGAGCAGTACATGCATTCACTGCTCTCTGCTTCCTGAAAACAGTTGCAATGTGACCAACCAGCTTCCTATTCCTGTCACCATGCCTTCCGTCTGCTGCTGCCTCCCCTGCCATGACAGACTGCATCCTCTGGAATTATAAGCCAAAATAAACCCTTTGTTCCCTAAGTTCTTTTGTCAGAGTATTTCATCACACCAGAAAAGCAACTTAGCACACTTGACTATAAGCACTAGGGTACTACTAAAGCTGATCTGACAAACTGGCCAGTAACTGACTACTAATAGGTGAGTAGCATATAAAATGTGGACACCCTGAACAAAAGATGTTCCAAACAGCAAGGAACCTGACATCACTGTGCTATTCAGAATGGTGTCCAACTTACAACTTATGAATTATGGGGTTGAGCATATAAGCTAAGTGGCAGAGCCCATGTAGCACTGACTCAAGCCCCAGCACTAGAAAAGTTCTTTATTTCCAGAATTTCCCATTTAATAATTTCAGACAACAGCTTACTAAAAATAAACTGTGAAAAGCAAAATCACAAATAAGTGAGAACTTCTGTATTTCACTTTTTAAAAGGCGACTATACGTAAGACAAAAGCAGTTATAAAGCTGGGTGTGGTGCACACCTTTAATCCTAGCACTACGGGAGGCAGAGGCAGGTGGATCTCTGTGAGTTCCAGGCCATCCTGGTCTACATAATGAGTTCCAGGCCATCTGGTCTACATAATGAGTTCCAGGCCATCCTGGTCTACATAATGAGTTTCAGGCCATCTGGGGCTACAGAGAGACCCTGTCTTAAAAAAAAAAAAAAAAAAAAAGTGGTTATAGAAAAAATTTGTCTTTTGCCTGAGGATAAAGCAAATATATTAATCCCTGGATATAAAGACATGCAAAAATCTGGGTTTCTACTGTACAGGAAGAATTGGTATCTTCTAGAAGTTTTTAAAAAGTAAATTTTAACTTTAAAATATTCAAGGATAGGCCCATATCCATGAACATGTAAGAAGCACTAACTGACTATACAATTTTAAATTCCTAAAAAAAAATTCAAGCTGGTAAGATGGCTCTGCAGGTAAAGACATTTGTCACCAAGTCCAACAACTTGAGTTCAACCCCCGGAACCCAAATGGTAGAAGGAAGTCCTCTGACCTACACATTTATACTATAGCACACACATGCCTACACACACACACACAATGTTGAGCCTGGTGACACATACCTTTAATTCCAGCACTCAGGAGACAGAGGCAGATGGCTCTCTGTGAGTTTGAGGCTGGCCTGGTCTACATACTCAGTGCAGGTCAGTCAGAGCTGCTGCCTAGTAAGACTCTGTCTCAAGACAAAAAACAAAAAAAAGCAAAAAACTTGTTTTTTTCATAGAGGGTTGGAGGTGTAATTCAGTGGTGTAACTCTTGCCTGGCATGCAGAGAGGCTAATACCAACCTCCAACACCGTACACATAGACACACAAAAAAAGGAAAAAAAACTCCTTTAAAATGATGAAATAGTTTAAATATTTATTATGTAAACTATTAACTTTGCTTAAAAAGCAATGCTATATTTCATTAATTTTCACCACTCATTATTTATTACATTTGACTACTTCAGAGTCAGAGGACTTGGATTGGGACACTTGACATTCTGGAACCTTAAACAATTTGCTTTATTCCCTATGCTTTAGGGTCTCCCCACTTCTTCCATAAGTAGGGATAATAAAATGGATCAATAACATGTAAAATATTTAATGATTCCTACGGGGCTGTAACCGTAGGGCACTAGTCCACAATGTATAATAACCTAGGTTTAATTCCCAGCACTGAAAAAAAGTTATTGGAACAATCCCTGACATATGGTAACTTCTATGATTTGTTCATGCTCACATGTGAGTGAGCATATAAGAATATATGATACATATCCACATAGAGACCAGAAAAGGACATCAGGTACCCTGCTCTATCACTCTCCACCTTATTCCCCTGACACAAGGTTCTCACTAAACTCAGAGTTAGGCTGGTGGCCAGCACGCCCAGTAACCCTCCCACCTCTGCCCCCATGGCACTAAGGTTACAGGTATGTACCAGCTTTTTATGTGAATTCTGGGATCCAAACTCAGGTCCTGCTTGTGTAGCAAGCAATCTTAACTGCCAAGCTATCTCCCTAGCCCCCTAATTTTTGAGAAAAACAATTTTTTTAACTAGGTTACAAGTATTATATAAAACATCTTATATAAAAGCATTCAACAGTACTCAACAAAAACAGGAACCCAATAAATACCTGTTAAAGTGAAAGACCCAGTATTTTCGGTCTCCTCGAAAATATAAAGGAATTGGATCAGAGTCAGCCCATGTTTAGCATCTTACCTCTGCAGCCATGAAAGCCAAGGTGTGCATGCCATGAGTGTAGCCGGTGATGCAGCAGACAACTGCCAATCCACAGCAGGAGAGCAGCATAGCAATCAACAGAGACAGGACTCGCCCATGGCTGCTCATCGGTGTGGTAGGAGAAAAGGAAAGCTGAAAGGGACAAAACAGAAAGATAGCTCATTCCACCAGCTTGGCACTGTCCTCAGAACTCAAGATCAAGCCTGGCCTGCTTGAGGCACTGCACTAAACACATGAAAGCATACAGCCCAAGTTCTACAACAACCTAAATATGAGCTTCTGAGATTTACAGATTCTCACTATTTAGTTCACCAACCCAACATGCACTACATTTTCTCCTACTACTACATCCTACAAGAGTACACAATTATCTCTTCTAACACCCTGCTCTGTTTCCTTCTGTCCGCTCAATCTTCCTGCCCAGAATTCACTTGACGGACACCCCTAATTGGGGTTACAAGTGAAACAATTCAGGAACAGAAGGTAATGTTAATACCATGCAAGGGAAGCAAAGAGGGCTGGGGCTGGAATCCTGATGAACTAGATACAGGTTACAAGCTAGGAGAGAAGGCTAGAAGTTCCTATTTCTAACAACTACAGGAACTAGGAAAGAATTAAAGATTTCAAGAGAGAGATTAACACACAGAGAAACTGAGGCCAGCTCCATGAACACTGGGTAAAGATAGGCACAACGCCCTGGAGTGGGTTCAACTGAGGTAGCCTGCAACCTGTCTACCTTGGGCCCACAAAACTGGTGCAAGAGCACTCATGAGGGATGGTTCACCTGCACAGCTCAAACCTCAAGTCACAAGCAGATCCTGTACCCAGACAGGAGGCTGAGAGAGCTAATTCAGTCTTGGCCACAAAGCAAATAATACAAACTAGTG
The DNA here is from genome assembly GCA_035773235.1 of Eospalax fontanierii. NCBI lineage: Eukaryota > Metazoa > Chordata > Mammalia > Rodentia > Spalacidae > Eospalax > Eospalax fontanierii. Next base: position 15,463,778 of record CM069552.1, read on the forward strand.
AGAAAGAAGAGCTCTACCAAATAGGATAAGAGAAAAAAAGAATGGCAAGAAACTAGAAAAGAAAATATCCAGAGGGTTCAGATTATATTCAGTGTCAGGGTTTCCTTGCACTCTGACCAAAACAGCTAATGTAGGTGAACTAACTCCACAAAGCTGTAATGTCACACACTACCAGCCCAGAAGGGGTCCTCCCTAGAGAGACAGCCCTCCCCCAGCTGCTGCAGAAGTTCCTCCAGAAAGTGGCAAAGGACAGCTGACCAGGAAGTGTTCTCTTTGAGAGCTATCCAAAGCATGCCCCCGTGGCCCATGTGTAATTGAGCAAGGAAAGAACTTGGTAGAAAAACTCACGTATTCAAATCGGTCTTTGCACAGCTGAACCATCAAATGCAGAAAAACAAGCCCAGCAAACCAAAGGCACCACATCACCACCTCTTCCACCGTCTGGACATTCAGCACACCAAAAATGAAAATGAACTTGTAGAAAATAAAATTCCAAAACTTGTCTTTGAGATGCTAAAAAGAAAAAAGGGTTTATAAAGGTAAGTAACATCACATCTAGTCCATTAAAGAGACATCAACATAACAAAAGCAAGCTTCTACAGAACACACTTGTACTTAGCTTTGAATACTTGTCCACAGGAAAACAGAAGGCAACGAAAATGGTTATTCTCTAAAAAAATTAGCCCTATGAGATATCCACAAAGAAATCTGTGAACAATGGATCACAATCCTGGAACACTTACTGAGAATTAACCATATAAAAGTACTGAAACTAAGTCTAGTATCTAATAAACTAAGAAATAAAAGTGTTTTATATTTTATATGCAAAGCAGAAAAGATCCGTAAGGATTATCAGTATTATTTTTAATACTTGTGCTCTTTGAATTCATAAAAAATAGAAAAGATTAGACTTTTAAAATGATCAAACAATTAAAAAGTACAAGTAGGCAGATTCGGTAGGTAATGTGCCTGCCAAGCATGAGGACCTGTTTGAATCCTAGCACCTACAGAAAAGCTATCTACCTTTCTGCAATCCCAGCACTGCAGGGCAGAGACAGGCAGAGCCCTGTAGCTCATTGGCCAACTAGTCTAGCTAAATGGAAGAGCTCCAGACTCAGTGAGAACCTACCTCAAAAAGTAAGGTAGAGAGCAACTGAGAAGGATTTTCAAAGTCAACCTTTGGTTTCAACATATGTACATATATGCACACATACAGATGTGCACACCACACATACACCACACCCAAAATATAATACAGACATAAAGACCACTTGCTAGTATATAATCAATAAAATATAAAAGGAACAAGAACAATTTTTTTTAATGATGTCTTGATCCTGGGTGTGGTGATGCATACCTATAATCCCAGAACTTGGGAGGCCAGCCTGTGCTACATGAGAAACTGTCTCAAAAAAAAACAAAACTAAACCAAAGTCAAACAAGACTGAAAATAAAACCATGCCCATAGCCTTGTAACTTTTCCTTCTTCCAGTGTGCAGATATGTTCATTTATGTGCATTGCTTTCTCTTGTCAATCATTGTGAGACTTTTACCAATGCCAGTCAATATTCTCTAGGTACACCAACACACCGCTTTAACGGCTACACACAGGCACAAACTGTTTCCAATGTTCTCCTGTTCAGAGAACATTAGACTTTCAGTTCAGGAAAATTTTTACCATCCTGGGGTAGAGGTCGGGGCAAAGGGAAAGGAGCAAATTCAAGCTCTATCAGATATTAAACTGGCTATCTATGGAGGAAGGAGGAACTGGGTGAAGACGGTACTTTTGCATATCATTTTAAGGCCTGTAAACACTTTACAAATTAAATATAAAATTAAAGCTGGTTGTGTGGTTATACACTGCCTGTGAGCCATCACTTGGAATTGGATGACAGAGGCAGGAGGGTCTTGAGTTTGAGGCCAGCAGGACCATAGATCAAAGAAAAGCATTACTTTGAGAGTTTATAATAATTGGATTCTATCTGTACACCTTGTGTTCAGAGAACAAAATTAACCCGGAAAAAAAAAACTAACTCCTATCCACCAAAAAGGCAGACCCCAAGCAGCAATGACGCTCCTGCAATGTGTACAGCCAGTGAGGGCCTAGGCTTTAAACACCATTTCCCAACAGAAGGAACTAGGAATCCTTGGCAAAGTCTGTTTTCAGTCCTGTGGCAGAGAAAGCAAGAGAACTTGAGAAATACTCTACCTTGGTTTTTAATCCTGGCTCTTCCAGGAGGATTGTACAACAGTGGGATCCTCAACATTCTATGCATCGGCTTCCCCATCTATAAAATGGGTCTTAGTAGAATAGTGTGGTCTCACAGAATTGTTGGTGGGCTAAATATGCTAATATATGTAAAGTGCATTTAAAATGGCCATAACAGGCATAACTGTTTAAAGTTTTTTAAAAAACAAAAACTCTTACTGCTCTAAGCCTCTACTTAAAATCTGAATATTTGCTCCATTTTAGATATTTCATGTCTTTGCCTCTAGCATTACTCTATTTTTTGAACTTTTAAGCACCTATGGAGTAAACCGATGTTAATCCTTTAGAATTTTAACTTAAAACAGGTCTTTTTAAGAAAATGTTATTTTTATCTTAGGTGTCATGTGCATTGCTGCATGTACATAAGTGCACCAGTGTCATGCCGTGCCTATGAAGGACAGGAGAGGGCATCGGAGTCCCTGGAACTGGAGTTGTTAGCCACCCCGTGGGCGCCCATGAAGGACAGGAGAGGGCATCGGAGTCCCTGGAACTGGAGTTGTTAGCCACCCCGTGGGCGCCCATGAAGGACAGGAGAGGGCATCGGAGTCCCTGGAACTGGAGTTGTTAGCCACCCCGTGGGCGCCCATGAAGGACAGGAGAGGGCATCGGAGTCCCTGGAACTGGAGTTGTTAGCCACCCCGTGGGCGCCCATGAAGGACAGGAGAGGGCATTGGATTCCCTGGAACTGGAGTTGTTAGCCACCCCGTGGGCGTCCATGAAGGACAGGAGAGGGCATTGGATTCCCTGGAACTGGAGTTGTTAGCCACCCCATGGGCGCTGCAATTCGAACTCAGGTCTTCTGCAAAAACAGCCAGTGCTCTTAAACACAAAGCCATCTTTCCAGCCTCTCAAAATAGTTCTTAATAAATGCTACTAGATGATACTAACCGTAAAATAAGCCAACACAAAACAACATAAAAGATGTGTTATATGGAAAAGGCTGAAGGATAGAGTAGCCTAACAGCAAAAATCTCAAAATGCTTCAAGGTAGTATTTCCTATAAATTTTGACCTGATCACCAAACATGTTAGGGAAAATAAAACATTTACTACCCACTGGTCCCACAAGTAAATAGGTGGCTTGACACTAACCAGACCAATTTCTGGTACAGAAAATAAAAAACCTGAAAAAAGAAAGAAAAAAATTTGAAAGAAATTTTGAAGAATGAAGTATTAAAAGGAACTTCTGGGCCAGAAATGCCTATAATCCCAGAACTGGGGAGGCTGAGGCAGGAGGTCTACTGAGTTTGAGGCCAGCCTGGTCTACATAGCAAGTTCCAGCCCAGTAGGGCTACATAGTGAGACCCTCTTTTAGAAAATCATGGGGAAATAGGTATAAAGTACAGTAACAGGACAGCATGGCTAGAAAAACAAAATATTTTATCAAGGCTAAATTTTCTCATTTTTATCACTGTGCTATGGCTGTTCAAGAAAATGTCCTTGCTCTTGGAAAACACAATCTGAATATCTGGGGGTAAAGTTGTACAAGGCACACTATTTAATCTCTAATATACAAGAAATGGATATGAGGGCTGGAGAGATGGCTCAGCGGGTAACAAACAGTATGTGCTATGAAAGCAAGAGGACCTGAGTTCAAATCCCCAGTACCCACATAAAAGCCAAGTCTGGCTACTGATGTCTATTAATCCCAGTGTTGGAAAACAGAGATATAAAGATCCTGGGAGCTCACCAGCCACCCAGTTGGCCTAGCCAAAACCGCTAGAGTCCAATTTAGTAAGAGATGTTATCTCAAAAAATAAGGTAGAGAATAGCAGAGGGAAATGCCTCAGATTCTCCTTGTGCACTGAGTACGGGTAAGCGCATCCACATCACACTCACACCACAACTTAAAAAAAAGGACTGACTATGGGCTGCAGGGATGGCTCAGCAGTTAAGAGCATTGACTGCTCTTGCAGAGGACCTGGGTTTGAGTGCTAGCGCCCACATGTTGGCAACCAACCATCCTTAACTCCAGTTCCAGGGAATCCGAGGTCCTCTTCTGACCTCCACAGGGTTGTGCAACACAGGTGTACCTACCTACATGGAGGCAATACATTCATACACATAAAATAAAAATAATAAATATATATATATATATATATATATATACATATATATAAAGAGTAAATATGAAAGCCAGGAGAAAATTCTATCAACTAGTAAATGTAGATAAAATGAACACAGCAGTTCTTTGTAGTATTCACAGACTGTTCTATAAGTTTGAGATTATACCAAATATAAAAGTAGGTCTTTTAGAATTCATTTACAAGAATCTATTCACTGGACTTACCTGCCTCTCACTCACTCGAAGAGGGCCAAACACAATACACTGGATAAGTTTAGCCACCAACATCAAAACACAGCAAGCAGTATTCACCAGAACCTGTACACAAATCAAGGAAAGGAAGTTTAGTTCCTCTTGGTGAAAAACAAATGTGGCTTCAGGTTCCCTATGAGGAATTCAGCCGTCAGTTCCAAACCAGAGCCCTTCTGGTTTTCTACCAGTGCAAGTTTGGCACTACTTGAAGCTAAGCAGAGATGAGGAGTTGGAGACAAGAAGATCCATCTTCACAGTCAGTGAGTCAGGTCCTTGTCCCAACGGGCACCCTCCAACAGGCCACCTTCCCTTCAGAACTGACTGAACCCTACAGAAATGCTGCATTATCTCTACAAAACTGTATGTACCAAGCCTGGCATGATGCCACACACTTGTAGCCCACACACTTGGAAGGCTGGGGCAGGAGGACTGACAATCCAGACTAGATCCTGTTCTCAATAAATATATACTCCCCACCCCCACCCACACAATGTACCTTGCAAATTACAAGTAGAGCACACCTATATGAACATTTAGATAGCCTTTTTTTTTTTTTTTAATTTCAAAGATGGGGTCTCTGGTAACTCCAGCTGGCCTGAACTAACTATGTAGAACAGGCTGGCCTCTATTTCACAGAGATCTAAACATCTGGGTAGCTCTAGAAGAGAACTGCTCTAGAAGTCATCATAATCAGTAAAATCTAGAACCTGGCAAATGAACAGGTGGGAGTGGGAGGGTTTATGGTCACAGGAAAATGACTTTATGGAGCAGAGCTGACTTTATGGTATGCCAGGCATACCAAGTAAAAACCAAGGCCTTCCTCTACATTCCCTGAAAAACCTTTCTTTTTTAAAATAATTGGGAGGAGGCGAGGAAGTACGATCAGAGTCCTTTAAAAGGTAAAGTTCATCTCTCCAGGTTCTCTGTATCTCACACCACATACTCCTTTGGTAGAGTACGGCATAATGGAATAATGGCAGCCATGATTCATTACAAAAAGATTAAATTATGTTTAATTCTATTCTGAAGTTTAATGGGGCCAGGAAATATATAATAAATTTCTAAAGAACTAAAAGAAAAACAGTTACACTGAAAACAGAAACTGTTTTGGTACTGTTTGACTAATGAGCAGTGGAGGTAGTTCATCAAAAATCTTACAGCCTTTGTGGCTCCTGTGTGAGAGCCCTACTCAAAACATTTCAGAGAACTGAGAAGGCCACACATCACAGAAGGCTCACCTCCCTTGTACTTTGCCGGTGAGAACCTCGATCACCTAAACTAGGAAAAATGTCCTAACACAACCACAACCCTCATGCCACATCCCCTTTCCCCAGGCAAACGGGGGATTTAAAATCAGCTAAACATCCCCTAGCTTAGTTTCAACACCTTTTTAAAAAAAGATTCTTTCTGGGGCAGGAGAAATAGCTCAGTGGTTAAGAACACTGGCTGCTCTTCCAGAGGACCTGGTTTGGGTCCCAGCACCCACATGGTGGCTAACAACCATCTGTCCGTATGTAACACCTGTTCTAGTGAGTCTAACACCCTTCTCTGGCCTCTGTGGACATTGCACACACTGGTGTACTTACATACATGCAGGTAAAACACTCATACACATAAATAAATGTTTTTAAAAGATTCTTCATTCTTCCTGATTTGTACATAGTCATATGAGTGTTAAAAAGCAAAGAGGCACATTTAGTAAGTACTCAAAGCATAGAGGAATTAAAAACTTTTAGGATTTTGAAGAGAAACCAAATTTATTAACATTTCTCTATCCAAAAAGCACTATTGCATATCCTGAGTCACAAAACAAAAATTAGTTTTACTCAGCTAAGCTTTATTTTTTTTAAGTTAAAGAAAAATTAAGTATAAAAAATTTGATGGGCTAGAGAAATGGCTCATTAGTGAAGAGCTCTTTCTGTTCTTCCAGAGGACCTGAGTTCAATTCCTAGCACCAATATCAGGCAGCTCACAACTTCCTGTAACTCCAGTCCAAGGGATCTGACACCCTCTTCTGGCCTCTATAGGTGCATGTGAGAGCACAGGCGTGTACATACACACACATGAAAAATATCTTCTTATAGCTTTAAAAAAAGTTTTTAAAATTTACACCCTCCTCCTGCCCCCAAAGTTAAAGTCTCTCATAATCCCATTACCCATAGATAACCCTTTCTATTTTAATCTAAACAGATTTGAAAATTAACATGGCTAAGGAGGAAAATGAGGCTTGAAAAAGTAGATGGAGCCAGGCCTGGTGGCACAAGACTACAACCCTAGGTCCTTGGAAGACTGATGCAGGAGAATCACAAGTTCAAGGCCAGCCTGGGCAACTTAGCAAGACCCTGTCTCAACAAACAAAGGAATGAAAAGAAAAAGAAAATGAAAGGAGGGGAGGGAGAGAGAGAGGAAGAGAGAAGAGAGGAGAGGAAATATATGGACATTAGTAAGAGAAAAACAAACAACCTTGACATGAAAACCAAAGATACAAAGGATTGGAAGCAACTAAAAATTATTTTAAGACTACGAACGGTGCTTTATTGGGACACCTTAATGGTTATTAATAACTATTTTACATCTATTTGTAGAAAAAAGTCTTAATTTCATATATATGTCATTCTAGTAAACACACAGTTTAACTTCTCAACATCAGCTGTAAAAAAATTAAAATGTAAAAACTGAGCCAGGCATAGCTAGCCCAGGCCTGGGGGCCATCACTGGGGAGGCTAAGGCAGCAGCCCTGGGTGTGAGGGGAGTCAACACAAGAGTGTCCCACACACTGAGGTATAGTCTCAGGAGACAGAAAAGAAAACGAAAAAAAAAAAAAAAAAAAAACACAACCCAAAACTGTAAATACTCAAAAAGCCTAGTGCAGCATTCTTCTCTTAAAAGCAAACTCCAGGACTGGAGAGATGGTTCAAGGGTTAAGAGCACTTGCTGTTCTTGCAAAGGACCTTCAGTTTTCAGTACCCACATGGCAGCTCACAACCATCTATAATGCTAATTAATTATAGACCCCATAGCCATTTCGGGGGGTGTGGGCACCAGGTTTGCACATGGTACACATACATATATTCAGGCAAACATTCACACACGTAAAATAAACATAATAAATCTAAAAAGAAAAAAGGATGGATGCCAAGTCATATCCCCCTAAGCAACTGTGACACTCTTACAGAATCCACAGAACTAGAGGACACAGTCTCCAAGAACCATATATCAAAGTTCAGTGATGACAAGGCTAACCTAAACAGCCACTTTGTGCACTTAGACAACTGTAACAGAGCTAACTTAATTTTTCATCTGCTCAATACAACTAATTTTTCTTGTAGGCAGTATCCAAACTTTGCTAACAAGCATTCACCAGATCACTGTTTATAACATCAGAAAAATGGAGAACCAATGTCCATCACAAAAGACTTAGTTGAATAAACTACAAAACATGCATCCTGTAGATCCACAGGAAGCCACTAAAATTAACCCAGAAAGTTCCATATAACTTCAAGATAAAAACAAGGGAAACTCCAGCAAATTTCCAGAGTATGGGGGGGGGGGGAGCAGATTCAAATTGTTTTTACATACATATGTCTAGGATATGCAGATGTGACTGGTCAATGGCAGGACAGTCTGGATGTTCTTGGTTTGTTATTTAATGCCAGGGACAACTACAAGAAGCCAGCAATGGAAAGCAGGTGGCAGGGATTTACTTTCACTGTCTATCACTTTTGCTTCATTGACTTTGGAAATACAAACCTGTAGCATCTATCTTTTTAAATTTTAAGTTTAGAACTAACTTGGCCAGTTTTGAAATTCCACCTGAATTTCTCACTGTATGACACAAATGAGTGACAAACCTAATCTGGGTGACCTAAGCTACAAGTCAGCTTGAGCACCACACCTCCAAGCTTTCTGCACCTCCTTTCTCTCACAGCGGGGCTATGTCCTCTGCTTCCTCTCAGTTCCCTTTTTAAAACATTAGTTTTTACTTTTTATTTAAGTGCATGTGGGGGGATGTAAATACATGAGTGCAGTGTCCTCAGAGGCCACAAGAGGGCGTCAGATTTTTGGACCTGGAGTTACAAGCGATTGTGAGCCTCCTCACATGGATGATGGGAACCCAACTCAGGTGCTCTCCTATTCAGGTCCTCTTCACCAGTGAGCATTCCTAACCACTGAGCCATTTTTCCAGCCCCTAATCTCCCTTTTCTGTCAGAAGTCATCTATTTCGAATTTCATAGTTCAAGTAGTGTCTGCAGATGTGACACCCTTTTCATACAACACTGAGCCCATCTGCTGTTTTCTCCACCTGAGAGACCCTTTGCTGCTAGAGGCCCTTCTCTTCCAAAGTCAAGTTGACACACCACCTGCCACCAGTCCTTCTCTAGGAAGAATTCCTTTCTCTTATCTCCAAACTCAACTGTATTTTGTTTGTACATCTATCATCACTCATCACAGTTTGCCTTATTTACATATGAGTCATTTTGAGGGTAGGGGAAAGTGGTGTTCACAGCTGTCTCCTCCAAAGTGCTGAAAATAGCAGCTCTGAAAGGTTTCAAACTGAGTGTGCTAATACAAAACCTCTTGAGATGCTAGCAGATTTCTACTATTCTAAATCCTCTACTACAAAGATCAAGTTTAGAGATCCCAATTACTAGCTAGTAAGATCTGCAAGGCAGCAGAAGCTCAGTTTTTGCTCTGGCTTGCTAGGCAGTGTTGGGGAGGTGGGGTGAATTATCCAGCTGCCTCTGAATGGGGCTCAAGGAGTTCCCATTTTGACAAAGTATGTACTGGATGATAAAAACAATTCACAGTGCACACCAGGAGGGTCTGGGCAGCCACCATGCAACCAAAATGACCAAGTCAAACCCCAGAGGAGAAGCAAAAACAGCATGAAGCTCAACTGAGAAAGGCAACAGATGGGAAGAAATGATTAAACTGGCATAAGGTAAGACTTATATGAAGAAAAGGAAAATTTCCTAAAAATTACAATTCTCAGAAAAATCAACAGACTTTAGGTCATGTTTTATTAAGAGGTACTTGGAACTAAACAGGAGTTCTGCAAGAAACTTTTATCAAAAATAAATAAACAACACTAGAGTTGTTCAGTCAATACAATAGTGCTTCCTTCTGAAAGGTTTGTTTATGTCATAGGCATAAAAATATATCAAACCGTACATTATAGTCTTCCCATTTGGCAAAAGCACTCTTCATATAATTTCAAGTTGTTTATCTACTAACTTAAATGCACAAACGGATTTGAGATTAAACAAGAGATGTGAACTGAATTCCTTCTCCCTTCCTTTGGTATAAGAAGAGTTCTTCTTTATACAGGAATAGAGAAACAAGAACTTCATCATTTACTGCCTTCTATTAAACTCTTTACAGAAGGACCAGGAGACTTAATCCACAGCCCACGGAATTCACAAATCCCACTGCTTCCTGATGAAGCACACGGGGAATAATTATAACAAATGAGTTGCATATCGTTCTATAAACTTGAAATATTAACCCCTCAGTCATTTACAGTCTACTCTCAATGCCAAGTGAGAACTTGCAGGAAACAAGATCCCAGAAGCCAAAGTAAATCCAAGTGACTGACTTAAAATTCTGGGGCCACTTTTCTGATCACTGAGGATTTATAGAAGGGGCATTCAAGTATAGGGTAAGAGCCCAATTTTTTTCAGATCTGCTCAACTTGAAATGATCTAATAAACGAAACAAGCACTTGGCCCTGTGAGCGTAGCTTATCTCGCACTGGCAGACAAACTGGAAACCTTGCTTTAAAACGGATGGCTAAAAGGACAAATTGAGTTAAAATGAGGAGCTGCCTCTTGATTCCCAATGTTTTGCTGCCTTCGGATATCGGAGGGAATCGTCATGAATCATCAGGTAAAAGCAGCAAAAGAAGACGCAGCTTGTTTGCCTGCTTCGTTAAACAGCACCCACAGAGGGTAACCCACGACTAAACAGCAACAAGGAAAAAGTTGTCTTAGGAAGGGGTACGACTGCCTCCGCACACTGAAATGCTTAAAATTTCGCCCAAACTCAACATCTGAATTCTCTCGGTCCCCTCTTCCTCGTCGGAAACTCGCCCACCACATTCGCGCGCCGGACTCAACTTCCCGGGGGAGCCCCGGATCGCAACCTGGGGCCTGCGGGAGAGACGGCGCTTCCCGAAGGGCCCTTCCCCATCCCCCGCCTCCGGGACCCCTTCCCGGGTCCCCACGGCCCGCCACGCTCGCAGCACAGCCCGGCCGCGCGCCTCACGCACCGCCGACCCCGGGCCTCCTCGGCCGCCCGCCGCGCCTCGGGCCCGGGTCAGGCCCGGCCACGCCCCCCGCGGATAATGGGTGACATGGCGGCCCCCCGGCCCGCCCCCGCAGCCAGCCCCACGGCCTAGCTCACCCACACGAAGAGGCTGTCGGACAGCAGGTACTGGGCCACGTCGCGGGCCCGGGGTCCGCCGGCGGCCAGGCGCGCGGGAGCGAGCGCCTCGGGCTGCAGCGGGGCCGTTAGCGGCTCCGGCTCACCCGGCCCGGCCTCGGGCTGGCTGAGGGCGCGGTAGGCGCTGACGATGGTGCCGAGCAAGGCCAGGCCGCTGAGGCCCGTGTAGGTGCGGAGGCTAGGCCAGGGGAAGCGCTCGAGGAAGAGCAGCGGCATGGCGGCGGCGGCGGCCTCCGGGCCCTGGGGTTCCCCGCGCTGCGGCCAGGCGCCTGCGGCGGCCTCGCGAACGGCGCCCACGGGCTCTGGCGTCGCTGCCGCCGCCGCCGCGCCGGGCCGGGCCGGGCCGCTCCTGGTTGCTCGCGCCGCTCCCGCTGCTGCCCCTGCCGGCGCGGAAGAGCCTTGGCGGGCTCGGGGCGGACCGCCGCCCCTAGCGGGACGCGGGCGGGACGGGCGCGGGGGCGCGGCCTTCGTCCTCCGCCCCCAGCGGGCGCGCCGCCGCCTGGCGGGCGCGGGATAAGACCTGGGGCCCCGGAGCCCGGCCCCCTGCGGCATCCTCGGCGACTCTGGGCCCACTGACGCCGGGGGCGCGCCCCAGCCGGGCTCCGGAGTGCAGCCCGCCGCGGTGCTGACGGCAGGCCTGGCTGCGTGGCCAGGCCCCAGGCCCTGAGATACTGGCCCCTTGTCCCTCAGCTTCCCTGTCAAAGTGGGGAACTCCCTGTCCCCACCCTTGGGTCCTAGCAGTTTCCTTGGTGTTCTAAAGGGGACGTGATGCCTAGGGAAATAATATAAGCCTCTCTATCTCCCAAGAAATTGTGCTCAACACCCATCCCCCAAGACAGTGTATTAACCAAGTTTTTTTACAAATACCTATGAATAGAATTTGGGGAGAGGGAGGGTTATTTTATGTGTATGAGTTATTGCCTGCATGTGTAAGTGCACCTGAGTCGTGCAATACCCCCGGAGGTCAGAAGACAGTGGGATCCCCTGGAACTGGAATTACAGACGATTGTTAGCCAACATAGGGGTGCTGGGAATCAAACCCAGGGCTTTTGCAAAAGCAGCCAGTGCTCTTAACCGCTGAGCCATCTCTCCAGCCCCCAAAAAGAATATTTTTAAATGAACAGTCTTTTAAAATGTTAAACCTAAAGGAAATAAAAATGTGTTCGTTCATTACGCTACAAGTTAAATGGTGTGGCTGTTCTTTGGAAATTGTCAATTCCTCAAAGGTAAACCCAAGAGTGACCATTTGACCTGGTAGTTACACTCCTAAACACCCAAGAAATGAAGACATACACTCACACAAAACTCCTATACAAAGTTTGAGAATAGCATTCTTCCTAATAATACAGCTGGGAACAACCTTAATGTCCATCAAGTGATGAATGGAGGAAGGAGTAATCCATACAATGGAATAGTAATTAAAAATAAAGTACATGCTACAATATAAATGAACCTTGACATGCTGAAGACAAAGAAGTCACAAACGTACAACTATGTGATCCCACTGATACAGCATGTCTACAATAGGCTATACATACATGGAACACGGAATGTTGAATAATGGCTGTATACAGAAAAGGATGAGAAGACTGGAGGTAACAGCTAAAGAAGTGACAGCTAAACAGTACCAGTTTCTTCCTGAAGTGATGAGAATGGTTTAAAATAGCAGTGTTATTCAACTGTATGACTACACTTAAAACCACTGACACCAAATTGTACACTCTGAATAGTGAGTTACATCTCAGTATGTGAATTGTATCTCAAAAAAAAAAAAAAGAGGGGGGAGCTGCATGTGGTGGTACATGCCTTTAATCCCAGCACTTGGGAGGCAGAGTCGGGTGGACTCCCTCTCTCAAAAAGACCAAAAAAAGGGGGGCAGGGGAGCCTTACATCCTTACTGTTCACTGTATTTCCAAGCCATATAATACTGCCTAGCTCCAAACAGATGCTCTGTAAATAACTGTTGAATTTCCTAAAGGGAGTAAATTACTTGTAGTGTTTTTCATGTCAAGTATTCTAAAAGCATGTAAAGCAAAAAACAAAATCTCTCAAAATTAATAAGCACTTTGTAATAATTCTGGGAACTATCTTGTCAAAGGATTTTTGTATATTTCACTTCCCTTTATTTCTCTGACCATAGTTATTTGATTAAAATAACGAACTCTGGGATTAAGACAGCTCAGTGTGTAAAGCACTTGCTACCTGATTACATGAATTCGATCCCTACTACAAACTGTCCTTTGACATGTGTGCTCATGTTCACAAACACACACACAAATGTAAAAATAAAATACAGAACCTTGAACTTTATTGTTAAAATAATGGAAGACTTTATTCTGAAATGAGGACAGTAACTTTCCAGGAAAGTGTTCTATTTTACAAGGTCAGATGTGATTCAACATGATTTTTAAACCACATTAATTGCAATTCACACTCAGTCCAAGCCACAAAAAACAGCAATTGTAGACATCAAACTTCGTCTTAAGGCCTCATAACAGAGTTGCCTTTTTTAATCTTAAAAGCTTGACCTTTCTGAAAATCCACAACAGATTAAACTGACTCAACCTAACTTACTCCATTGCATTTTAAAAGAATGTAAAGGTTTCTCACTGGATTTGTTTTGTTGTCTGTGGTCAAGGGCACCTTCATCTCCTTCATGAAAGTACTTTGCACATCCTTCTCTAGAGTTGATACCTGGTCTCACTCTAGGGCAGGCCAAGCCTCCAGGTAGGGGCAGTTTTACCTCAGCCTCCTAGGTAACCAGATTAGACTTGAAACACCATGCCCAACAAGCATCTTGCTCTCCCTCTCCCTCTGCAATACTGGAAGTTGCTTTTTTGTTTTAAAAACAAAACTTGAAGGTCTTGAGTTCCTGGGTTCAAGTGATCAGTCTGTCTCAATATCCCAAGTAGCTGGGACTATAGGGTATGCCACAAGGCCGCCAGTACCAGTCTCAGGATTAGTTTTGTTTTTATTCAAGGACCAAACTCTCTAGAGTCTTAACCAAAAGCCCTATCAAGGTAGCTCATGCTTGTAATCCTAGCAAATGAAGGGTCCTGAATGATATGACTACGTAGTTAACAAACTGTTAAAACTTGTAAATATTCCAATTTTCAAGCTTTAAGTCCAGTGACTCCATCAGCTGCAGGAAACTGAGCCTACTAAGAATATGATAAGGCACAAAAGAGGAAGACAGGAAGGCAGCATGATGGTCCAAACCATCAGGTTCTTGCCATTATGCCAAACTGGCCTCTTAGCCCATAAGCCCTTGACTACAGACAACAAAGGAAACAGAACTGTGGACGATTTCTACTGGTACACTAAGGTTAGCAACCTTCCCACCGCACAGAACTATCCCCAAAGGATTAGTCATTCTGTTTTATAATTATTGATATGACAATAAAAAAAGTGACCCTCTTGCTTTACAAATATAAAAATATAACCAAAACTTTTATACATTCCTATAAACAACACCAGGAAAGTCCTCAAAGCCACAACTATAAATGGTGTTTGTATACTGTGATATGAATACAATAACTAGCTTTTGGGGGATTTATGGTACAGGACTGAACACAAGGCCTCAGTCATTCTAGGCGAGCACTCTTACCACTGGACTACATCCCTAGCCAAAATTGAAGTTTTTAAAGACACTGGTCTTTCCCTCAACAGAACAGCATAATCGGTGCATTTCCCCAATTTACCTCTATACTTAATTACACACACACACACACACACACGCACACACCCTAAACTGGCATAATCTTGATGGAGCTAGATTTCATTAGTTTTCAAAATAAGCTTAATAAATATGAACTAATATTAAGGTAAATTTAATGGACCAAGCTAAATTACAACATTGCTTCTCATCATATACTTAAACAAAAAGGTAAACTGCTTCAGGTGAGCCCGGTTTAACCCAAGTAAATGATGAAACATTGAGGAATGCTCAAACACAAGGGGGAAAATAATGCTGAAAAATACGAACTCCTTATCTGGCCCCACAAGGTAGCTAAAAACATTTCTGCCTTCATTTTGCAGCTATGTCCTTTGAGTCACCTGCTTACCACTAAGACACTGTTACAGATCACTCAAGGAGTGTGTATCTAGAAGGCAGTAGCACCTAACCTCATTCCCCTGCAAGACTGAAGGCACAAATATGTCACTGTCCTAAACCTATATTCTAGAACATCAAGACCTACAGTCAAGACAGATCACCCTCCAGATGGGAACTACCTAAGATAGCAGAGGTGACACCATGAGACAGATCATCTTACAGAATCATCTAAGGTGAGATGAAGGCCATTAGCAGATTAACATTTTATGGATCTCCTTGAAGAACCAGAGAAGACCACATCTTGAGCAAAATGGCTTAATGATACATACTTCTGGCCCCTGCTATAATGCCTTTTCTATTTAAACCTAAAGCTTCTTTAAGTACCCTGAAGACAAACTCTGGGTTACTGAACCCCTTTATCTGTTCTTTTTCCCAGTGCACATTAACAGTCATTAGAGATCCTAGAACATCAGTGTCACGTCATTTGAAAAAAGGAATTATACACTAGTTATTGCTAGGTTACTGAATCTGAAGGGCCTCGACCTCTCATGTGTGATTAAACATAGAATACACTGGGTAATCTGGCTAAATTCTGTCCAAATATAACGCTAATTTAGTGGAACCTGAATGCTAGGTATGACAGGACAATGATTAAAAAGTAAAAAACTCATGCTGCTAATATAAATATACCAAATTTGATGCAAGTTAGGTGTTACCCACTCTGCATTGGACACAGCTCAGTGGTTAAGATCAATGGCTGCTCTTGCAGGGGACCTGGGTTGGTTCCCAGCACTCACATGGTGCCTAGCAATCATCTGTAACTCTGGTTCCAGGTAGGTCCAACCCCCTCAGGGCACTGTACGCACAGATTGCATTTACATACATGAAAATAAAAATGTATATTTTTCAAAACGTCACTCTTTAAAAAATAATATCACAAGTCTTCATCACTTAGGACGAACTCTCCCCACCCCCGTTTTCTCCAAAGGGTTACATGAATCCTAACTGAAACGACATGAAGCAATTGGGTAAAATCGCTGTTTAGTTTTACCCCTCTACTCATATAAACGTTTCCTAGTGTCATTTAGTTTCATAAAGAATTTGCACTACTCAGCGTTGGAGAGATGCTCAGCAGTTAGGAGCACTGGCTGCTCTTGCAGAGGACCTGGGTGCTTGGTGACTGACAATGGTCTCTAACTCTGGTTTCAGGGGATCCGATGCCCTCTTCTGGCCTCCTCTGGTTTGCATGCATGTGGTACACTTATACACGTGTAGGCAAAACAGTCATCCACATAAATTTTTTAAAAATCAAGAATATGCTCTCCTAGCATTACTGAGAAAATTAGAAAACCAAGGACTTTCATCTGTAAGAAACATGAAATAGGCACTACAAATGTCTGCTAACCAAGGGCTTATTTTATCCTCCCCAGTATCTATGAATCATTGGAACGACAATCTAAGATATCCTGAAAAAGTGCAATGTTATAATATCCAAAAATCCTTAAACAGTAGCCTTCACTCTTAACACTTGTAAGAGCATATGACATTTGAATCCCTAGAATTCTACTAAATTCACCAAGAAACAAGAGCATTCAAGTTTAAATGACCCCAAAGCTGTACAACTTTGTGTGATGGGAATTTTATATTCAAAACTAGCTCTTATATCCCAAGGTAAGAACACCAACCAACTTAAATCAAAGGTTCCAAGATATGGATGACTGACTCAAGCACTTACATTGAGAAGTGACCAAGAATTTCTAGGTCAAAGCTTAAGTTACAAAGGACAGAATCAGATGACTCCTTTCTGACAGCACTACATAAACCGTGGTTGGAAAAAGTTCACCTCTCTCCAAGCCAATAACTGAAATGAAATGCGTAGTCCTCATTTGTGTGCCCAATCATGGAAGATGAGCCCAGTCAACTTATATCTAACTCTACCCCAATCTGAAGGATTAGCTGGATACTAACCAGTAAAACTATGCTAAATTGAAATATGCTCATGTAAACCAGAGAAGCAAGACTGGTGGCCCTTGAGGGAAGAGGACTATTCAAAAAACTAGTAGCTTTAGAAGACAATCAGTTGCCATCCTTGGTCATGGAGGCTGGTGCTTACCCATAATGAAACATGGGCACTATTAGTTATTGCCCCAATCACATAAAAGGCTGACATGGTGCTAACAAAACTTGAATACATATAATTCCTCAGTCATTCTTGTCCTGATGGTCAAATCTAAAGAGACAAGAACATATTGACATACATTTGCCATCACCCAGTATTCAGGAGACAAGCCTCATGGTAGGTACCATAAAGATATGAGAATAAAAAAAAAACTTGCTACATCGTATAAGACTTTTTATTACATTAAGCCTACAGGCAACATGTCTGCAATAAAGCATACACAGATATTTTGTCCACTAAGTAATGATACAACCATCAAGTTCTTTGTCCAAAAACTTTAACTCCCACCCCAATTTCTGCCTAATTGGGCAGTGTTCCTAAAAGTGTAAATATAATGCTTTTCTCTTATATCTAACTCTACCCCAATCTGAAGGATTAGCTGGATGCTAACCAGTAAAACTATGCTAAATTGAAATATGCTCATGTAAACCAGAGAAGCAAGACTGTAGGTCCTTGAGGGAAGGCTGACAAAGCCTGTCCCCTATCTCTAGAATTCAATCGATTCTGATTATTCCTTTGAAGGTCTTTTGTGACAGGATCTTGGTGTGTGGCCCATCTATCCTGGAACTCCTGCATTAACTTCCCAAGTGCTGGGATTATAAAAGTGCACCACCACATCCAGCCTATTCTAAAATACTTTTGAAAAGCACTATCACTTGATAAAACCAAGATTTTTTTATGGTAAAACATGTATATAACCTCAAGTTCAGGAAACTGCAGTCTGCAAGTTCAAAGCATGTTATTTTTACCATGACTCTATAAGACAATTTCACAGCAGTGCAAGTAATCAATATCCCCATGAAATGAAACAAAATACTGTAATGAGCTCTCGGTGAACCTCTTACACCAATTCTCATGATTTCGCAGCTTAGCTAATTTTAATGGTTTCTCAAATGTTTACAGTTTGTTGCTTGTGAACTAAAGACTGAGCACTTTGAAAAAATGCTGTATAGAGAGGATTCTCGAAACAGAACTCACTTGAGAGTAAAGTTTGTTATAAGAGTTGCACCTTAGATTCAATCAGATAGATTTCATTCCCCAGAGCAATCGAAGATCCTCATTACAAAGCTTGCTACAGTCCTGGAATATGAATCTAAAAACGATACTGAAGCATGAGGCCCATATCCTTGACTTACCTAACTACCATCATGTCTTAACATTCACCAATTTAAAGCAGGGAAAAAGGATCCTCAACTATTAGATTTTATCAGAGTTTAATGAGAAATTTTTTAAAAATTTAAAAAAAAAAATAAACAAAGTTCACTTTCTTTAATGTTATACAAAAAAAAGGTGAGTAGAACAAAAAGTTAATAAACATCATCACATTTGTCTACACCACTATCTAGTGCTTCATATTAATTTTACTATTCAACAGGAAAGAGGTGGCAATTTAGGAACTGGGAACAAGAGAAAACCAAAAACGTTTCTATAGTTTTTCTTCTACGTTGTGTAGAGCTGTGCTCACAGAGACGGCTTCTTTTACTTCTGTGTGCAAAAACTCAGTTATATATAAAATTGAACCTGAAAAAAACAAAAAAACAAAACTTAATTCAAAACAGTATCCGTTATACAGTTTCCACCTTAAAGTAGTAGATTTATCTAGATGTTTCTACCACTCTTGCCATCTTTAAGATTTCCTGTACCAAGAGTTTTCCTTCATCAGTCACACCTTATGCATTACAGAAGTGTATCTGAATATTTACAGTGAGAAAAGTGTAAATTTGATTAATTATCAACTAAAACATTCCTCAAAGACATGAAGTTTTTACATGTTCGTGTGCACTCTTCATTCCCACATTCTTACAACTGACAAGAGTTTAAATAAAATAACGATTTTTCTCCCCATCTACCATGTTTCAACTTCTGACGTAGCATTAAGCCAAAACGGAGGAACAAAAGCTGAAGAATGACTGTTGAAAAAATAGAACGGAAAGTTCCACATTCACCAAGCCACCACCACTGGGGTGGCTTTTAAACGAATGTCTATTAAGTACTTCCAGATACCTGGTACTGTTTTAAACACTGTATATATGTGGACTGACTTGGTCCCATAATCCTACAGAGAAACGACCATCCTCATTTATACCATGAAGACTATGGAAAACAGGTATAAGAGTTTTTCAAAAGTCAATTCTATCAGATTCATTATCCCCATTTTCATATAGACAACTACCTTCATATTTAAACACTGACTATTTTACTGCCTCTCTTTTGAATAGACTGTAAGCTTCACTGTGGAAGATCTCAGATCTAAAGATTCTGATCAAAACATCATGCCACAATTTAAGAGTCTTAGGACACTTTTAGTCCTATTTTATCTATTATAACAATACCTGAGAATCCATATACTGTTTTTATTTTCCTTAAACTCTAACATTTACTAACTATCCCTTAAATGTCTCTGAATATTTTAAATTGAAGAGCTTTTAGATGGATCAATTAGAAAATGCTCAGCTTTGCATACCTGCTCAACAGCTGAGGAAGACTAGAAATGATGGGTCCATATCCCGGTGCATTATCATACAATTCAAACAATGGTGCAGCTACCAGCTTGTAATTTTTAGGGACTGCAAACAAAGCTAAAATAAACAAAACAGTATTTAATCTTTCATGATCTCTGCTCCCACTTATAATTACTCCACAATTTCACAGTGTATGTGCTCATGCTTGCAGGCCTATGTGGAGGGCAGAGGCTGATATTAGGATGTTATCCTCAATTCCTTCCTTCCCCAGCTTATTTTTTGACGACGACGATAGAGCTCACCATTTCAGCTAGACTGGCCCACCAGTGCTGGGTTACAGAGGTGCACCAACATGCCCAGCTTTTTCCATGGGTGCTAGAGAGCCAAACTCAAGTCTTCATGCTTGTATAGCAAGCACTGTACCTTTCTGAGCTACCTCCCCCGAACCAAGAAAAATTTCTAAGGAAAAAGGTAATTCTCATAAATACATTTTGGTTGTCTTCTGAACTAAAAATCATAGTCACAGATCTGCAACTAATTCTCTAAAGACACATGCTACAATCAACTAAGAAAAGAATGAGAATTGCCTTTGGTTTTTATTTTCAGTTCTCTTCAAAAATTATTGTAAGAAATGGAGCCAGGTTTGACAATTCTAGTATTCAAGAGGCTGACACAGAAGGATCTAGATTTGGAGAGTGGCCTTGTAATCTTGAGGAATAGAGCTGGATCCTCACAGCCCAACAAGAGGATCCCTAGGGCTTGCTGGCTAGCCAGTCTAGTCTAGTTAGTGAGCTCCAGGCCAATGACTGTTCCCAAGGACAACACCAAAGATTGTCCTCTTGACTTCCACACACATGCAACCTGCACAGGCACTTTAAAAAAAAGAGGATTCAGAGGTCAGCCTGGGCTACAAAAGACCCTGTCTCAGAAAATGAGGGAGGGAGGGAGGGAGACAGAGGCCAAGTATAGTGACAAAAAAAGCCTATGGTCCTAGCATTTGAGAGGTGGAGGCATTAGGATCAGGAGTTCAAGACTACATGATACTTATCATCTTTGAAGGGAAGAGAAGATGGGGAGGAGAGAGAAAAACTAAATAATCCCTTGCTGAAACACACAACGAGCCTCAAGATTTTTTAAAGACAATCCTGAGGTTGTCAGTTTCTCACAATGTGAAAAATCAACACTAGCAGTTGAACAATTACTAAAAATACTACAATCTCCTACTTTAAGCTCTAGAGAAACCATGTAGTTTTGCATACACTGATGGGTGTTTTCAAGATTCCTTCAAGGGACTCAGCAGAAACACAGAGGGCGCTTCAAAAGCTCTCTACAAAAGCAGCCTTCAAAAACACAATAACTTACCTTTTTCTTGAAGCTGAACCAGAAACAACTTCTTATGTTCCTTGGGCTTTGTAATATGTGCAGGAATATACGGATACTAAAATAACAAATGAGAGTATTTGTAGTTGCTGTGGTTTTCAGGAGCTACTCTTCTTGATACTTCCATGCCTTTAATCATCAACTGTTCTAATTTCAGACAGAAATCTCAACTACCCTCATATCTTAACTAAATTCTAATGTAATACATACCCCATGGCTTCATTTATTTTTCTGTATACACTTCCCAGAACACTGCTGGTAGTATGCTACTTTCTAGTTCCTCTTCACCAGGACCGAAGTGCTAACGAGTGCTTTCATACATAAAAGTAACAAGCAGCAAATCAGTCAACAATTCAAAGAAAATAGTCATAGAATTTATGACTTGAAAAATTTACAACACAATGAACTTTGGTTTTAATTAGTTTTTTGGTAGTAGTGTTTTGTTTTGTTTTTTTATTTTTGAGACAGGGTCTCCCTATGTATGTCTGGCTGGCCTGGAACTCTCGACCAGGCTGGCCTCAAATTCAGAGATCCACCTGCCTCTGCATGCAGAGTGCTGGAATTAAAGGCATGCACCACCATACCTCATTTGATTTTAATTAGTGTGTCTAATAAAAATCACTACTGCTATTTTTAATACCATTTCTAAATTAACAGCTCTAGAATACTGATGTGAACATGTTTATCACATAGTAAGTTTAAATATAGTCTGCGAGGTATTTGACAAGATGCTCCTTGCCCTGATCCCCAACCTTCCTGCCCCCAAACACACAGCACATGCTTTAAGAACACCAAACGAGCTATGTAAGTGGAGTTCTGCCAGCTGATCAGAGTCTAACTGTTGGATGAAATGAGGAAAATATTTTAGTAAAATTAAAGGGATAAAGAGAACTAGAAAAAGTACTACTTGAGAACAATTCTTTCCGAGAGGTAGAAAAAAAGACAGGGATTTTTCTGTTTGCTTTCCCCACCATGTCTACTAAAGACCTTTCCTACACTTCCCCACAATACATTCAGAAATCTGCTTTTTTTTGTCGGAGTTGAATTTGAGGGCAGTGGAATTTCAATGTGCTGAAAACAGATACAAAGGAAGGGTGGAATAAAACCCACAGCTGCCAAAAGGGGGTATTACCCTCACACCCATTTTATGGAGAAGTTTTTGCTAAAAGAGGCCAAATACCTTTCCCAAGACTGCTCAGCCCGGTAAAGACAAAATTCAACTGAATCTATTCAATTCTTACCTAATTACCACAGCCCATGCTGCTGCCCCATTCTACTTCCCCCTGGCACCAAACCAGCATCCAAGTTAGAATATTTATAAACCACAGCCACCTTCCTGGCAGAGTGAATTGAGGTGACTGTCCCAGAGTTTGAAGGTCTGTCCTGAACACTAGACGTATCAACAGCAAAGAGGCAAATTGGTGAGAAGGAGCTCGAGGAGGCATACATTGGAAAAACACCGGAGCTTCACATCCACAAACCATGGCCAAACTAAGGCAAGTTAATTAGTGAAATTTTTTCTATTTGAGACTACCCCTTCCCCCCTTTTCAAGACCTTCTTCAATTCTGGTCCTAATACCTAAGCCAATGTACTTTATACGAAAAGGCCAAGACAAAGAATATGATGCAGTGCTGTTTCAACAGTGACACCCCATTAACACTCTTAAATACACTAAATAAATACAGCAATACTTTATATCTATAGTGCCAGGATCAGCTTTAGGCTTCCATGAAGTAAGGGAATAGTCCTAAGGCTATAGCAAGAAAGATAAAGGAGGACACTCAGAAAACTGCCTGGAAAAGGGTTATTACTGAGCACTTTCCAATTAGGTCAGAGAATGTCCAAAAGACAAAAAGACATTTAGAATAACCGTTATACACATCTTTGAGCTAGCAACTTCACTATTTATGTACAAAGTAATTGTGCTTCCTAAAGTCAGAGCACAGATGTATTTGTGGCAATTCTTAGGCAATAAACACTGACACCAGTGTCCACAGAGCCCTGTGTACTTGTCCTCAACTCCACAAAGCAGCTGGGAGAGAACAGAACATCTTTTGCTTGGCCAATATTGTGTAATACTTCACCTGGAACATACTGTTGTAAAAAGAGGCTAACAAGTAAAGGGCTTTTGATTTGTACAAAGAATTCAAGATCCAACTTTGGTATGCTCCCTTACTAACCAAAGTATGAAAATCTGAGTATTTGTAACATTACCACTTATTATAACGGATTTAAATACGTCAAATAAATTCATGTGGTCACACTGACACTTTAAAAACCCACATCATAGTATCTCATTCTCCTTCAGATTTCAAGGCAGCTCTGTTAGGAAGTATCAGAAAATGCCCTGTTTACTACCAATGCTCCACTCTACTTTTCAAAAACCTCCAGGCTTTTTCCAAAGTCTGAGAAGTTTCTCAGCTCATGCTCATACACTTGAAACTATAAGGGAATTCATTCAAATCTCGTCCAAAGGAGAATAGAGTCCCCAGCCTTCCAGCTTTCTCATGGACAGTCAACATTAATCTAGTTGCTCATGGCTGTAATAAGATCAATACTTTAATCTGGAGTTTTGGTTTTGCTTTTTTAAAAAAAAAATTTATTTGTATGAGTGTTTTGCCTACATGTATGTAAGAACACACATGAAGGCAATGCCTGCAGAGGCCAGAAGAGGCTGTTGGGATCTCTTGGAACTGGAGTTACAGATGATTGTTAGCAGCCATGTAGGTGCTGGGAACAGAACCTAGGACCTCTGCAAGAGCAGCCAGTGCTCTTAACCACTGAACCATTTTCTCTAGTCTCTCATTTTTTTTGTTGTTGCTTATTTTTTTGAAGCAGGGTCCCACACTGCCCAGGCTGGCCTAGAACTCAGTATAGCTAAGGTTGGCCTTAATCTCCTGATTTTCCTGCCTCTACTGCCAGAACGCTGAGATTACAAGCATGTGCCACCATGCCCAGCTTTTCTTTTCTATCTTCTGCTGCTTCTGCCCTTGCCCCCATACTCTGTTGCCTTCTGTCTCACCTCCCAAGCAAACTTTCTGCACCCACATCTGTCTTAGCTACTCTTATAACGTATCTTTGAAGGCAATAAGGAATAAAGAAATTCTTCTGAAAACTTAGGAAAGGAAAAGAAGCATCTGTTATTTCCTCTACAACTAAACCCCTCAGGGTAACTAACCAGTTGACGAGGTCAAGTTTTCTCTGTATATAAGGATTTTATCTCCAATGACTTCATGGCTGTAGGAAACTATCATCAATGAGCTGTTAGCATTACAAGAACAACCAACCAGATAATACAAAATCTTAATAGCAGGACACACCACCACACATGGAACCAGCATCCAAGATAACCCTGAAATTCACACCTTTGTGGAGTTCTCTCCCACTAGTCTACAGAAGTGATGATACGCCATAGCCAAGACAAGGCTATAACTAACCACAGCTCCTACCTGGGAACTCAGTGATATCACCTCTTACAAGCTGTCAATAACGCATTCTAGAGGAAGCCAGCCCTAGATAATTGGGGGAATCACCCTTTGAAGATGTTCCCCCAACAAGGTACTGAGGCAGCTCCTAGGTCAACAATGAGCAAAAACTGAAGCCTTTAGTCTAAGAATCTAGAAGAAAATGAGAGGTCTACCAATGCATGCAAACTAGACATCAGAACCTAGCCCTGGTTCTGACTAATGACGCAGTCCCAGATAAGAAGAATCTGACTGGACTTCATGAGATCCTGAGCAAGAACCACTCTACAAGGGTGCCTGATCCTGGAAAAAAACTGATAATAATTATCTATTATTTTAGGCTGCTAAATGTTGAGGTACAGGTTATTAGAAATGCACAATACCAAGATGTATCAGATTTCAGAGTTTGTAAACTGAAATATTTACAGGTGAATATGAGTATTCCTAATTCAAAATCCAAAACTAAAATCTAAAATCTTTTCAGTGTCATGCCATCCCAGATCTGATTTTGGCATTAGGGATACTCAATCCATACTCTGTGAAAAAGCAACAGAAAAACAATACACTACCTATAAAAAGTTTGTCTGCTTCCTTTGTCCCTGTGAATTGAGCCTGAATCCATCAATTTATAGGACACACAGGAGAAAGCTACAAGGTCAATAATGTGTGGATGTCATCAGAAATTACACTTGATTTTAAAGATCTTGTTTTCATTACAAATTCATTACAAAGGCAAAAGAAAAAGATGACAACCTATAAATGTAAAAGACACATAAGAGAGGCTAGAGTGATGGCTCAGTGGTTAAGAGCACTGGCTGCTCTTGCAAAGTACTCGGGTTTGATTCCCAGCATCCACATGGTGGCTAACAACCACCCATAAACTCCAGTTCCAGGGGATCTGATGCCCTCTTCTGACCTCCACAAGCACTGCACAACAAAGGTATACCTACCTACATGTAGGCAATACAACTTAAGTACATAAAATTAAAAAATAATTAATATGTAAAAGATATGTAAGACACTATCCTAGTACAAACAAATATAAAAACATAGGAAAAAACAGGATATATGAAAATAGTGATTATATATGAAATTACTTATTTTCAGAATGGTAAGAGTTATACTTAAAATATCATTTTCTTTGACTGGCAATGTAGCTCAGGGGTATATGCTAGATAAGTATGCTTATCTAGCCTTGGGTTCCAGTTCTGACTTTTAGTAAAATAAAATCCTTATCTTTTATGATTCATACTGAAATGTCTACAATTGAAATGGTATCTAGGATTTGCTTCAGAATAGTCCAAGGGGAGGGCAAAAAGATGGAGCAATAGCAGGAAAAGGATGAAAAATGTTTAAATTATGAATTTTAGTCAGTACTGTTCTACTTTTGTATATTTTTTTAATTTTTCCCTTAAAAGAAAGAAGTATAGGCTTGACTTGTAGCACACCATGCATAAGGCCCTGAGCTCAATCTCTAGCACCACACACACACACACACACACACACCAAAACAACAAACCAATGATCTCAACACCCAGAGATTATGGTTGACTTTCACTGGGCATGGTTGCATACCTGTAATTTCAGCACTTGGGAGGTAGGGATCAGGAGTTCAAGGTCAGCCTTAGCTATACAGCATGTTGAACATCATACATACATACACACATACATACATACATACACATACAAAAAATATAGAAATACAACTTATGAGAGTGAAATGTCTCCTTCCATCATATGGGTCCAACTCAGGCCTTCAGGCATGGAAGGAAGGGTCTCTATCCACGGAGCCATCTCAGCAGCTCTGTCACTGAATGTCTGTAGTTAGGTCAACGTTCTGCTTCCCCACATGCCTGGCAAACACAACTGAACGCTGACCTGAGGAGGTTCAAAATTTGGTCTCCACCAGTTACCAATGCAGTCATCAATAACCCAGTCTTGCAGGACTCCATCTTGACGACCCAGTATCTATAAAAAGAAAAAAAAAAAAGTTATGGTGAATAAATAGGCATACTTTAAAATGCCCTTCTTTGATGGAGACTATTCTGGCAACACTCATAATAAAAACATCAATCCTTACTGATTTCCTCTCTGTAATTTATTATCCATTTCACTCTTTCAAGACAGACAGTATTTAGTTCAAATCAAGTATCAACCTAACAAGAGTACTAACAAATCTGTTCTTACACCTTGGTTATACATGGAAAACCAAAAGTGATTAAGTTATTTATTATCAGTCAAGTAGCACGTAATTGATTTTCTAGAATCAACTATAGCTTCTATAAATCACCTATATAACCAAGTTACAGAAATGTTAAACTTTCATTATAACTCTAACATAATATGAACTTATTTTGATCAAAAGTTATACTTTATTCATTTGACTAGAATAAGGAAGAAGCTCCAGGGCTGGAGAGATGGCTCAACAGTTAGAAGTACCAGCTGTCCTTGCAGAGGACCTGGGTTTGGTTCCCAGCACCCACATCATAGCTAACAACTTGTAACTCCAATTCCAGAAAATCAATGCCCTCTTCTGGCCTCCACAGACATTGTACAACATGATACACTTACATACATGCAGGCGAAACATACACATAAAATAAAAATAAATGAAATAAATTTTTTTTAAAGAAAGAGAAAGCAGAGGCTGGAAAGATGGCTCAATGATTAAGAGGACCTAGGTTCGATTCCCAGCACCCACATGGCAGTAAACAACCATTCACAACTCTAGTTCCAGGGGATCCAACATCCTCTTCTGACCTCCACAAGCACTGTATGACACAGGTGCATTTACACACATGCAAACAATACACTCATGCACATAAAATAATAAATAATAAAGTGAAAAAGAAATCAATTCTATGTCCCATTTCACTCACTCCTATAGTTACAACATTCAATTCCTAGTTAATTTTTTACAATATTTGCCTATATGTTTAAAAGCATTCTTTTTTTTGGGCCTAGAGACATGGCTCAGCAGTTAAGAGCTGACTGCTCTTGCAGAGGACCTGGGTTCAGTTCCCAGTTCCCACATGATGGCTAACAATTGTCCATAACTCCAGTTCCAGGGGATCCAACACCCTCTTCAGGCCTCAGTGGTCAATGCATATACATGGTATACTTACATACATTCAGGCAGAACACTCATAAAAATAAATTTTTTTAAATTAAAAGTATTTTTTGTTTGTTTCTAGACTGTTTTAGAGTACTTTTACAATTCCAGAAACCTTACAAAGATGTACCAGGAATTCCCATGAGTCTACGTCATTGTCCCATTATTAACATCTTATATTAGTATAGAACATTTGTTATACCAATGAATTGATATCATTCAGAATTACCAACAAAACCCATACTGTTTTTAGAAACCCTTAACCTTTACCTAATGTCCTTTTTCAGGCCCTGGATCTCACCTAAGATATACCTGGTCATCACTTTTCTTAAGGCTGATCTCGTCTTACTGTACCCTAACAAAGGGATCTGCTATCAGTATGACTCACCACAGATGTGAACCTTTATCACCTGGCTGAGGTAATGTTTGTCAGATTTCTCCAATATAAAACTGCATATTTAAAAGCATTCCTTTATGACCATTTCTTGATTGCTTTCCATTTTTAAAAGTCCCCATTAACCCTATTCTCTCTTATTATAGATGAGAATTTAAGTATTAAAATCATATTGCTCAGTTATACCTTTCGCCTGCCAGTCTTCCCTTGTCAGTATGACTGAACATTCAGTATTTAAAGTAAAAGCTACCCTGACAAAAGAACAATTAACAGACTAGCACCACAGCTTCTTCCTTGAACAGTCAGCTTTTAGAGTTACTGCTTCATTCATTTGGCATCACTAAATTCACTCCCATAATCTCTGAGAGGGCTCAAATTTCTTCTTATTCAAACATCAACCACTATCTATTTTCTAAGAACATTTCTGTGCCATCTGCTCTACTCTGCACAGCCTAGCTTCGTAGCTGAAGCACCAGCTTCCCTGGGCCTCTCCTCCAGTGCCGGACCTGAATATTCTGAATCCTGTACCATTCCCAGTCCATTCCTTCATCTTGGCAATGAACTCTCTTGCTTCCTAAGAAAAGGTACAAGAGATAATGCTTTGTTATCTTTTATATCTGCAGGTCTTAAAATGACTACTTTTCTAGCACGGTCACTTTATATTGCTATTAGGGTTCCAGGATGGAAATCATATTCTTTCAGAATTATGAAGCCATGCTTCAGGTCTTTTAGCTTCCTGTATGATTTCTGGGTCTGAGGATTTTACTGATTTTTTAAATAATTTAATTACTGTGGGTGCATGGTGAGAGGGTGGGGGAATTAAACGCCTTGGCACTCAGGGGTGGTCAGGAGACAACTCTGTGAAGGCAATTTTCTCTCTCCACCTTTAATGTGGGTTCTGGGGGTTGATCTCAGGTCACCAGAGTCATGCAAGAAGCACCTTTGCCTGCTGAGTCTTCTCACTGGCCCCACATTTCTGCCAAGTTTTTACATGTATTTATCTGGATAGGTGTGTGGCAGGGGATGCATGTGCCATGGCACATGAGTAGAGTCAGAAGACAACTTGAGGAGTCATTTCTCCCCTACTGTATAAGAGTTCCAGAGGTCAAACTCAGGTCATCAGGCTTGGATCAAGTGCCCTTTCGTGCTGAACCATCTCGGTCTCAGGCTTGGCAACAAGCACCCTCACGTGCTATACCCTGCCAGCTCCATTTTGATTCTGATGCTTCTAATAACCTAACTGCCTGGTCACTGCTCCGCTTCACAAGTCCTGAGGATATTCTTCATCACCAGGGATCACAAGCTTCAGCTTGCTTAGATTTAAACTTTCATTACAACAGGCAGACGACCAGGTCTTTAAATGTCAAATTCATGCCCTTTGAATTGGTGACATTTCCTCAAATCAAGCCTCACTAATTCTTCTACTACCTCAACTCTATTTAGCTATAATTTACATCACTCCTTCTGAATGACCTACTAACTTAACTTCTTCTCACTTGCATGTTTTTATATATTCATTCTTCTCCCTGGTAAATGAAGCATCTCCAGCCTCCCTTTTTTGAGGGAGCTCAGACTGGCCTCAAACTTTCAGTCCCCTGCCTTAGTCTCCTGCACGTTGTGATTTCAGGCACAAGTCATCATGCATGGCTTAACTTCCTACTGGATCTTACTGTTTCTAGCATTTTTAATGAACTTTTGTTGGCTAAAATCCTCTTTATTACAGTGATTTGTACGTATGTGCTTATGCATCACGGTGTACATGTGTAGAGACGAGAGTACAACTTAACAGGAGTCGGTTCTTTCCTCCAATCATGTGGGTCCTAGGGATCAAACTCAGCTCATCACACTACAGCAAGCATCTTCACTTGCTAAGCCATCCCACCAGCCTACCTCAAGTCTTCTTAAATGGGTTCATACAGACTACCTCTTCTATGGCTCCAAGAAAATCAGTTTTATTGGTTGTTTAATTTTCCATTTCTGTTGAATTCATTTTCTTTTTTTAAGACTTTACTTTCTTGTTAACAGCCTTTCTTTACAAGCCAGTAACACTTTTTTTAATCTGCTCACAATTAAGGGTGACACAATGAATGACTGTCATCACTGGGTTCAGGAGTTGTGACACAGTCACAGCTACACTCTTTCTATGAAGACTCCCATATAGCATCACCTGCAGTTTTTCTTGGACTGGACCTTCTTTCCAGAGTGGAAATCTGTAGCCTTCTGTCTGGGCTAACATTCTACCAAGGGCACTGTATCTTTCTGCTCTAACAGTGGCTCTCAGCCCCACTTCACAGCTGGACTCCTAGGAGTCTCATTACTCACGGTGAAAACTTTCACTTGCTCTCCCCATCTCCTAAACTTTTCACTGCTAGGTATCAGCTGACTGAACTGCTACAGACTCAGTTACCAGTCGGTCTTTGCTTAAACTGGACAGAATGAGAAAGACAATGAAGGTATGTAAACACACCCTTTGCAGATTCAACCAATCCAGCTCACGCCTGGTCCCACTGTCCCAGGAGCCTAGCCACCCGCAGTCCTCAGCCTTTGCTCTTCAGAGCTGCATTCTAACTGCCCTCCTGCTGAACTAGTTTCTATTATGTCAGCTATCTACCTTCTAGCTGTCCCCAACATTTTTTTTTTTTTACTTTTTTGGCTATTGTCTCATTTTGTGTTCCCTCAAGTCTACTAAATTTATACCTTTTCAAAGCTACCTCCTTCCTCCCTTTTTGGTGGAGTATTCAGAAAAACCAGAGAAAAGTGAGTAGGTTAAATCTGTCACATGTTCAAGGGAATCCAAGTATAGCATGTTCAAAAGCCATAATATGCTTTAAAAAAATATTAGAAGGCAAGCAGAGTAGGGCACAGGCAGGAAGACTGCAAGTTCAAGGCCAGGTGAGACCATCTCTTAAAAAAAAAAAAAAAAACAACAACAAAAACTAGTAAAAACAAACCAGTAAGTCAATAGTGGTACATTTAGATACTTTTTAGTTTTAGTATCATTTCTCCTTTGCTTTTTTGTGTGTCACTGTTTTCTGTAGAGAATATATTAGTTTTAGATTATGGAGACAGAGAGATGGTTTACTAAAAAGGAAAAATGTTTAATAGTGAAAACAATCTAAGCCAAACATTGTGATATGTGTCTGTAATTCCAGCACTTAGAAGACTGAGGCAGGATTACAAACTTGACACCAGCCTGAGCTACAGGCACAACCTTGCCTTGGAAGTGGAGAGCACAAAATCTACATCTCAAAAACTTTTAGTGTTTAGGCATTTGCCGCCAACTCTTTGGAAGAGATATTAGAATGATTTTTAAAAAGTAATACAACTTGTTCAAAATCTAAAAGATCCTGGAAAAACAAAACCAGACAGAGTAACGGAAATAAATCCTTTTCATATTCTAATTCTACGAAGGCCTACCCCAGAGCAAAACAACTGCACCAAAATCCCAGCTTCACACACACTAGTGCACAACATCAAGCAGGATATTTAGTTCTGTGCTCCAAAGCAGTTATATTAAAGGCGTTACTGCATATAATGAACTCAGAACAGTATCTAGGTAAGTATTCAGTAACTACAGGTTTTTAAATTTACCATTATTAGTACACCGGTATTTTATTTCATTATTCATTTAAGTACTCAGTAAATGCAAGTTTTTAAATTTGTCATTGTTTCATCAATATTTTATTTTATTTAGCAACTGGGTCTCACTCTGCAGCCCAGGTTGGCCTAGAACTTACTATGTAGCCTAGGCTGGTCCTGAACTCAAGGCAATCCTCCTGCCTCAGCCTCCCAAGTACCAGGATTAGAGACATCTTTATTTTACAGACTATAAACATACTAACACTCAAGTTTAGGTTGTGTTCATTAAATACTAAATATTCAAAATAAACATCTTTTTCACAAGACATAAGAAAACTTAATCATCTTAAAGTTGATGGTACTCAGATGGGCAAGAAAACTGTGAAAGTAGGTAAATTTTTTAAAATACCTGTTGGGGCTGGAGAGATGGCTGAGCAGTTAAGAGCACTGGATGCTCATACAGAGGACCTGGGTTCAATTCCCATCCCCCACGTGCCAGCTAACAACTGACCATAACTCCAGTTCCAACACTCTTCTGATCTCTGCACAACATGGGTGCACTTATATACATGCGGGCAATACATATATATACATACTCAGAAAATAATATTTTTTTAAAAATACCTCTGTCATTAAGCGTTTTAGTCCTTCAACTTCATCTTCTCCTGGGTTAAGTTCACCACCAGGTCTATACAAAGGTAAAGAATTTCCATTTTTAGTTTAATACAATTTGGAGATAACAAGCAAGAACACAATTATCATAGTTTCTCTGAAGTAAATGGGTTAGACATATTTCAATGACATTTGATAAAAATAATCAAAACAAACTTCGAAGGCATGGGGTTATGCTGGAAAGTTAAATCATGTTAACTACCACATCAGTATAAAATCCTACTTTTAAGCAGGAGAAAAACCCCTATACATATATAAGCAGAATCACTGGTCAGCAACTCACTATAGTCTCTCTGGTAGAAATGGAGTCTAGAAATGTCCAAAGAATAGACTACATTCACTAGTTCTGAAGAATGGAGTATTTTTTCAACAATATCAATTTAAGTTTTTAAGACCTTTCTTTTTGGTATATAATCCGATCAGACAATTGTGGGCAAGCACATGTTTAAAGATTTATGGGCCCATATGATCAAGCTACATTAAAACTATCAATTTGCATTGCATTGAATGCATTGCAATGCACTGAAATTGCATTCAGTAATGTTACCCTGAAGTCTAGAAATTAGTTTGGATTGGTCTATCTTGGCAATATATAGAAACATGCAGATTAATACTTGGGAAAATAAGTGAACATACATTGGAAAAAAATCATGATTGCTTTCTTCCTTAAGATCCTACTAGCAGTGTTTGTCAAAATAAATGACCAAGGACTAAAACTGTATTCCAAAACTGCATAAAATAGCCATCCTATTAAAAGCTGTCTTGCTGTTCATTTCCAACAACACTTACAATTTGAAGAAAGTTGTTCCCAGCTGTAGCAGTAACACATGGGGCAGCCGGTGCTCATGTACAATCAGAACCCCTTCTACAGTTCTCCTCATTCCAATTTTATCAAATTCCTCTCTCATGCGCTGAAATCTGGCTGCAACAGAGCTGTCCTTCTCATAGAGGGGTTCTTTTGTACCAAAAGTGTAATTGGTAAGAGGGTACCTGTGATCCAAAGACAAACACTGAACTTGAGAACCAATGATTCTATTCACCAGAACAGTTATCAACCACATATAAATTAGAAACCACAGTCAAAGGGCCTACACTGGCCCAAAGTTACATAACTAACCACTAGAGAGCAAAGAGCGGAATCTGCCAATTGTCCAGACTCTTGATGCCAGAGCTTACTTATATGTGATCAAGCATAAACAGTACCTTAACATCCTGAAATGTTTAGTGAAGTGGCTATCCATACTGATAAGCTTCTAGTTTTAGATCATGGGTGCTATACCAAACATTACCAGCCTTGTTACTAGCTGATCCACTCAGAAATTCTATTTATTAATTAATTAGCAGTAAAGGCTAATCTTTTTTTCCCCTATAAGCTGAGCCACTACCATCCATCGACATCTGTTATTTTCGTCTTAAAAAAATTTTTAAATTATCTATTTTTGTGTATGTGTATATATACACATGCCACAGTGGCACGTGTGGAGGTCACAGGGCAACTTGTGAGTCAGTCCTCTCCTTCCACGATGTGTGTTCTGGAGACTGAACTCACAGGCATGATGGCAAGTGCCCTCACACTACAAGCCATGCCACCCCTCTCCAATTATTTTCCATTTCTCCCAATCAGTTATCCTGTTTTCTTGCACCACAATCTATTCTTTTCAGATCAACTTTTCTATTCTTTCTCTTCCCTTGTTAGAGATTCCTACCCACCATATCTGAGCTAAATAATCTTTTTCCTTTGTCTGGAACCCAAAATATGACTTACAATGTTAAGACTTCATCTTGATTAGTAAGGATCAAATTTTTCCTTAAAGTTTAAAACCCACATTTGTATTTTACTACACATTCCACCCTGTAACACCCTAATTGAAAGGGTTTTTTTCAGTAACTATGCCCCCCCCCAAAAAAAAGAGAGAGGGAGGGAAGGAGAAAGAGGCAGGGGGAGGAAGGGAGGGACTAGAGTGATGGCTCAGAGGTTGTTCTTCCAGAGGACCAGAGTTCAATTCCAAGCACCCGCCAGGTGGCTCGCAACAGCTAGTTCCAACACCCTCTCTTCTGGTCTCTTTAGGCAACACACACACACAGAGCATTCATTCACATAAACACAGACACATACACATAAATAAAAATAAATCTTAAAAATAAAAGATAGGGAAGAGAACCCAAGGCTGTCCTCTGTTCTACACCCCTCAGCCCCCACGTACACATACAAACCAGGGCTGGGGAGATGGTTCAGTGCATAAAACACTTGTGCAAACCTGAAGACAGTTCAGTCCCCAGAACCCATGTAAAGCCAGGCACAATAGCACATGTCTGTAATCTCCATGCTCCAATGGGCAAGATGGGAGACAGGGCCAGAAGAATCCCTGGAAGCTCATGAACCAAGTAACCTGGTATATGCAAACAATGAGACCTTGTCTTAAACAAGGGGGAAGGTAAGAGCTGACACCCAATGTTATCCCATGTGCAACCACACATCCACAAATGAACACATACACACACGGTCTCCATGCTCAAACTAGCATGTATTTGCATGGACACATATAAACACACACTCTTGAAATTACTAGTCAACTACAAACAATCTACTCATTTGTTCTTAAGAAAGGAAATCTAGTTGGCCAAAAAAAAATCATTAATTCCAGAAGCAAAATTCAAAACATAAACAAAGTAGCTCTAAAACAATGAAAATATACCATCTTCAAGGGACTTTAAAGATTATAAACAACTTCTCAGTAGACTCAAAGAAAAATCTAATACCACCAACAGCAGCAAGAAATTATTTCACGTAGTGTTTTGTATCAGGAAATGCTTTACACATTAACATTTTGTTTTTACAATCTAAGTTATAAAGAGTTAAGGATAGCCAGAACCCTACTCTACTGCAAGAACTATAATTTCCAGCTGTGAAATCCAAGTCCAGATAAAGACATTCTTATTCTTATCATACCATGACCATCACAAAGCAGTCTGTAGCTGACCCATCTGCACACCTAGGGCTATTCTCACTACATGGTACAAAAGCACTCATTATTTCCTAAATAAAAATATACTGGAAAATCAAGATTTACTTTCCATTTAAGAGATTATTCACTCAGGTGAACTCAAGTTCACAGCACAATAATTATTTCTGGACAGTGTATTTATACAGGAAATGAAAAGCAAGCGGCACAAATCAACCCATAACTTTAACAGATCAAAAACTGAAAGACTTTGCTGAAATCACAGCTATTTCACTAATTCTATATAATGAGCCGACGTAAACTGCTCTGTAATCAAGCAGTTTTTTTTTTTTAAAAAGAGGGGGGTGTCCTAGTTTATCACTGAAAGCAATGCAGAACTGGTGCTTTCAGTTCTTGGATTTTGGGGTGGAAGATGGACTCCAGGGCCTTGCACACACTAGGCAGGCTCTCTACCAGTAAGCTACACTCCCAGCTTGATCACTGTTTGTTTGTTTGTTTGTTTGCTCAGCCATCTCTCCAGCCCTTTCTTTTACTTAAGGACACTAGTCTTCTTCATTTCATGATAATCTTTTAAGATTTTTAAGTGACAAGAAATTAAAGTGCTACTAGTTAATTTCTACAGACACAACTATTAGCTATTCCTAGATTTTATAAACCTCAC
Source organism: Eospalax fontanierii (assembly GCA_035773235.1). Classification (NCBI taxonomy): domain Eukaryota; kingdom Metazoa; phylum Chordata; class Mammalia; order Rodentia; family Spalacidae; genus Eospalax; species Eospalax fontanierii. The sequence goes on from CM069552.1 coordinate 15,499,725, forward strand.
ATTCCTTAAATTTCCAAGCCAGTACTCGTTTTGCCAAAAAAAAAAAAAAAAACCAGTAACAATAATCTTTACATTTTATGCCACACTTGGTTTTGAGGAGAACAAGTTCATTTATTTGAATATAAAACAAACACCTAAAATTGCTACCATTAACATCACTATTAGCAAATTCTCACATTTCAAAAACACATAACCAGCCTAAATTGGCCACTTAAGTCCATTAGGGTCAGCTCCATATTGGAGGGGCAGGAAAGCACGGAGATATTACTTGTTAATGAGTCCGCTGCCAATTAGTACAGGAGGATTATTTTTGAGAGTACCTTTGGAATACAATGATTTGCTTAAGTAGAAAAGCGTGTTGAAAACAAAGTCCTTAAGTAGGTTCTCGGGACAACATGCCTGGTACTTCCATTGTCTGAAAGCCCAGCAGGATAACGGCGTGTACTCCCAATCTAAGCCTACTGAGTGCCTGGGATGATGTGTCGCCTGGGTAGGCAAAACATGTAAACATATTAACAGGCCAGACAGCACTGAGATAAATAGAATTGAGTGGAATACTACACAACACTTACAGAGAAAAGTAAGGCCGTTACAGGTTGATCTAGAAAACAGTACATAACTACAAAGATACTACGTTCTCTCATTCATTTCAAATACCCATACACTACGACGAAACACATCACATTTCAAAGGTACCACTGAAGGGGCGGAGAAAGGATGGATTCAAAGCAAACCTCGGTTTTACCCACAATGACTGAATAAAGTGGACGGAAAAGCCTTCATTTCAAAAAAGGAAAACTGCCAAGTCGGGCTTGCTGCTCTTGGGGCGTGAGGATGAGAGTCCTGAGAAGAAAAGAGCGCACCCCGGGGCCCGCATCCGGCAGCGCACGAAAGGGCGGGCGCCCTTTGGGAGGGCCGCTCTCCGAGGGATGCTCAGGAGGCCGCGCTGCACTTACAGGTTGATGGTGCGCTCCAGGGTGAGGGGCTTGGTCTGCTGGATGTACTTGTTTCCGAATTGGTTGACCCCCCGGGGCCAGCCCGTCTGCGAGCGATTAGGCGGCACCACAGACATGCTGAACAGCTCTGACACTAGCGACGAACAGAGGCGGGGACCAGGGGAAACGTCCCCGGTGCGGGCAGCAGTTATCAGCGTCCCGCTCAGCAGTCGCCGCCCGCCATTAACAGTCGAGAGCAAGAGAGGCGGACGCACGCCGGAAATGAATCCTGACGCTCTGGCGGCAGGAAGTAGAAGGGCGGGCCCTCGGCCATTGGACCAATCGCTGCCCGCATGACCGCAGTATGTGGCGCTTCCATTGGTTAATTAGATATAGGTTCCGTCCCTTCATGCTTTACTGCCTCCCCGTTGGGTAATGCTGCTGGACTCCGGAAAGGGGCCTTTCGGGAATTGTAGTTTCCAGAAGGAAGTAGCCTTCTGATTGCAGTGGCGTGGCCGCATACCTGTTGAGATGAACGGGAAGCGGCCCGCGGAGCCCGGCCAGGTCCGGATAGTGAAGAAGGGAAAAAAGCAGGTGGTGGCGGAGTTTTCGGGCGCTGTCAGGGAGAGAACCGTGAGGAACCAGGTGACTGAGGCCTGGAGACGCCGGACGCCGTTCAGCCATGGTAATGGGGCTCAGTGAGGGAGGAGCCGCGGCGTGGCCGGCTGAGCTCGGGCGTCCGGGCGGCGCAGAAGAAGCGTCTGGAGGACAGTGGTCACCTCGGACGCCCGGCGCCGACTGCTGCTCCTTTCATTACATATTCTGCATGATCTGAGACTCCTGGGGAAAAAGAAACGTGGGCTCGGGAGTGTCGGGGGTGGAGGACATGTAAACCGAGGGTCAAATTCTAGAATCAGATCACCGTAGAATCTCTTGCGCGGATTCTGCGTCATTGGGCAGTGATTTAACTTTGCTTAAGCGTAGTTCCGTCTTTTATAAGTCGTTACTATGATTTCCTTCGGAAAAATGGGATTGACAGGCTAGTGCTTGCAGCCGTCTGTAAGTCCTTCCCTGAATGAAAACCAGTAAACATCTGCTCGGATGTTGCTTGATAGTCTAACCAGATCGGGTGCTGGGAGCTGCCAGAGAGCAAGCACCTGGGCATAACCAGTTTTAATGAACCTGTCGTTGGGCTACGTGAAGCTTGAAATGAACGTGTCCTGGAAGGAAGAATCGTTGAACGATTCCAGCCTGGGCTGCAAGGAATTATCTTATTCTGGGATCTGAATTCTGCTGAGTGCGTCATGCATTTTTTCCAAAGTTTTCTATATTTTTTGTTTTGTGTTTCATTTATTTAGTGCTTTAAAGAGGTGGATCCTGAACGCTCTGGATGCTGAGCGATGATGATAGCTTAGAGGTTAAAGTGCAGAGTTTGGATGCTCGCGACATCTCAATTTCCTCATCTGTTGGTAGGATTAGTGATGACAATAACTACACTACAGTGGTTGAGAATGTGAGATAATGCGAGTAAAACAGCACTGGGTCAAGCTCCTAATAGGTCAGAATAGTCTTAGAGTGGTAATCTAGCCAGAGGCAGAGGGGACAACGATGGAGATGAAATCAAGGAACTAAAAGAGGCTATGAATCAACTGACATTAAAAGAAAAAAAAGAAAGTAGCCGTTTCCTCCCACAGTAAGTTGGGGAGAGAAAAGGCAAGATTGAAGAGAAATTGCCAGTCAGATTTGCTGCCCTTGTTTAATTTGCAAATTTTATTTAGCTTTGTAGACAATGAATTTAGAATCTGAAAAGCCGCTTGTGTGCCCACGCCTTTAATCCCAGCACTAGGAAAGCAGAAGCAGGCAGATCGAGGCCAGCCAGGTCTACATACTGAGACCCTGTCTCAAAAACAAAAAGACAAAAAAAAAAAAAAAAAAAACACTTTGAATTCTGGGACTGAAAGACTCAGTTGTTAAGAGCACTGACTGCTCTTTCAGAGGACCCGGGTTTGATTCCCAGCACCCATATTGTGGTTAACCATCAGTAACTCCAGTTCCAGGGGATCTGACGTCCTCTCTTACCTCAGTGCTGTGGACATTGACAACACAGGCGCACCTACCTACATACAAGTAATACACTTGTACACATAAAATAAAAATAATAAACTATTAAAACAAAACCGAATTTCATGATTGTCTTCTTTTGTGTTCTCTATTATACTACTTGATGGTCAAAAATACAAAAGAAAAGAAAGCCACAGATAATGTTTTCCTCCCAACAGAAGCTATTGCCGTGGATATGGATCCCTTTCTTCACTGTGTGATCCCAAACTTCATCCAAAGCCAAGACTTCTTGGAAGGGCTTCAGAAGGAACTTTTGAGCTTGGACTTCCATGAAAAGTATAATGATTTATATAAGTTCCAGCAGGTATTTATTCCTATTACATTCCTCTTCCTCCTCAGAAACTCATTAACCATAAACTCATTCAGTACCTTTAAAACTTGAGGTTCTAGATTGGGTTTGCTTTGGAGAGTCTTCACCCTGCCATCGTTAAACATTCCTTCATTTAACATAAGCTCACTGAGTGTTTATTATGTATTGGCCATTTATAATTACCAGAAGGTGGATTTTGACTTTAAAATCTCTAATAATAGGGGTGATCATGTCAGGGATAGTTCCGAAATGCATTGAAGCAATAAGCATACATGAACAAAGGGGGAAGGCTATTTGGGGGAGTAGTTTGGTGAACAGTCTTATATAGGAAGATAGTAACCACTTACAGTTTTGAGTTCATGTCTTTGCTTTTGTGGTGTGATGTATTATGACCCCAGTGCTGGGATTATACAGGCATTCCCCCACACCCTGCTTTTTCTTTGTGGGTTCTGGTGATGAACTTAAGTCTTTGTACCTGTAAGGCAAGCATTTTACTGACTGAGCTGTCACCCCAGCCCCAGAATTATTTTTATTTGATGCTGTTTGACAGGTAGAAAATATTCTGTTGAATGTGAAGTCAACATAAAGAAAAATAGCAAAAAGGACTCTGGAGTGATAAAAAAAAAAAAGAGCCATTACCTATTATGAATATTTTTCACCTTGTTCACCTTAGACAGGATCCTTTCTTTGCATGCGGTATAAATTTAACATTTAATTGGGTCTCTGGCATATTCCAACCTTCCTATACATTTGACATGAGGAGGTATACAATAGTCTGTATTTTTTTAAAGCATTATTGTGTGCATGCTTTACAACAGCCCAAGTGTTTTATATCTATTTGAGGAAAGTATATTACTATTCTGTTTTACAGATAGGAAACTATAACAGTTTTTCCTTTTCTTCTGGATCATTCTCTATTAACTATGGTAATAGTAACAATAACAACAAAAATCTGTTCATTAATAAAATAAAATAAGCTCTTGTCCTAACTCCCCTGTAACTTCCATTCCATTTTTTTGTTTGTTTGGTTTAGCCCCCTTTTGAGACTGTGTGGGTTTTTTTAATAGCCCAGGATGGCCTCAAACCAATAATCCTCCTGCCTCTGCCTTTGGAGTGATGGGATTATAGGCCTAGACATCCACCCAACTAGCAGAATCTACAAGTTGTCTATACAGTTTCACATCCTTCTCTCCTTCTCTGGTAAACCCATTTTAATCATACTCTCCCCTTACCACTGCTCTGCAGCTGTACACGGAGACTCACCGTGTCCACCTTAGTAAATCTACTCACCACTTTTCAGTCCTTACTTGACCTTTTAGAGTCATTTTCCCTCCTTCCTAGAGACATATTTTCGCTTTCTTTTCAGGATACCATACTTTCTTTAATTTTCCTTCCTCTGTTGTGTGAAAGATTTTTCCTGGCAAGACAAAACACACATACTCATCTACTTATGGCAGAAAGGAAGCCCAAGATAGACCCAGGTGACAACTGTACAGAAGTCTAGTTTGGTGAACCAATGAGTTTTTATTTGTGTTACTTAAAAGCATCTACATCACTGAAAAACCCACACCAACACCATGACAACTCCTGGAAGCTACAACCCTGAAGCTGTCTGCATAAGTTGTAAGCAGCTAGACAGGTCTAGGAATATCTTCTTCTCATCTGGACTGGTCAGTCTTCTCCTCCAGCAGTAGTTAACTACTTCTGTAAAGCTGAAGAGGGGCCTTAAGAATCTTGTTTCAGCTTCTCGGGATGGAGTCCTGTGCCTTACCTCCTGAGTCCTGTGAACCTCCCTCGCGACTGGAGGGAATGTTTCAGTGTGGAGTAAACTACTATAGAGCTTCCTCTTCCCGTTTTTTAAACATTTATTTTAGAAAACTAGAAATTTTATACCAGTATAAAAAGTAGTTACCAAAAACTAATGGCATTATCTCATTCAGCTTATCCAACAAATCAGTGTCTGGTCATGTCCAATTCCTACTGCACTATTGGTCAGTGGAATCAGAAAGAAATTCAGCACTCACAGTCACTGCCCGAAAGGGACAACACTTACTGGACTCTTACAGATTACACAAATGATTCCTGCTACTTCAATACAGAAAGTTACACACAAACTTGCCAGATGTGATGGCGCACACCTTTAATCCCAGAGACAGAAGCAAGATCTCTGTGAGACAGACACCAGCCTGGTCTACATACCAAGTAGCAGGACAGCTGAGGCTACAGGAAGACCGTGTCTCAAAAACTCTGGAAAAAAGACAAAAACTTAGAACCCAATTTGTAAAAAAAAAATTATTATGGCGTGGGGATGCCTTAGTGAACACATGGAGGTCAGAGGACTACTTTGTGGACTCTGTTCTCTCCCTCTATCTTTATTTGGGTTCTAGGGATTGAACTCAGTCTCTTGGTTTGCATGGCTATTCACATGGCTTTTTACGAACTGAGCCATCTCATGGACCTGTATAGCCAACTTCTTAATGACAGATTCCTTCCTAATAGCAGAATGCTTTAGAGATTAGTCCCTGGACTAAGATTGGACACAGATTTCCATGGAGTCTCATGGCTTTCTGTCTTCTCTTAGATGTCTAGTTAAAGCCTCACACTTAGGTCCAAAACTAAACTAATCTTCTCCCCCACTAAATCTGTTCTTCACGCTGTTTTCCCATCTCAACGGCAACTTGACCTCAGATCAAAAGGAATCATTCTTGACTCTTTTCACTCCTGACCAGTCCATGGGTAAACTTTTTCTCTTCTGCCTTCAGAAACACTTCCTACCACTTCTACATCCAACAGCCTGCACCTACTCCAAACTATCTCTATCTCTCACCAAGATTATTGTATTAGTATGGTAGCCAGTCTCCTACACACCCCATTGACATAACAATAGCCATTGTGTTCTTTTAACATATAAGTGGATCCCAAAGAATTGGAAAATGTACTTTCACATAAAAACTTGCTCACAGATATTCATAACAGTACTATGTATGAGAGTCCCGAAGTGGAAAGGGCCAGGTATCTACCCATTGATGAATGAATAAACAAAATAAAATATGCCTATGCAGTGGAGTATTATTTGGTCGTATAAGTGAATTCACTACTGCTCCATGAATAAACCTTAAATACATTTTGCTAAGTGAAAGATTCAGACTCATGGGCCAGTGAGATAGTTCAGTCAGTAAAAGCACTTGTTGCACAAGCTTGAAGACCTGAGTTTTAAGTCCTAAAATCCATCAAAAAACCAGCACTCCTACCATGAGATCGGAGATAGACACAGAAACTTATGGGCCAGCTAGCCTGGAGTACACAGCATGGCAGAAACAGCAAGTGAGACCCTATCTCAACAAGGTGAAAGGAGAGAACTGACCCTTGAAAGTTGTTCTCTGACTTCTATCTATGTACCATGGCATACATATGCATACACACACACACGCACTAATAATAATAATACATTTTTAAAAGCAAGAATCCAGACTCAAAATGCTCTGTATTATCTGATTCTACTTCTCATGTCTAGAATAGGCAAATAGTGTTTAGAAACAAGAAACAGGCTAGCGTTGCTAGGAGCCGGGGTAGGAGAGAATGAGCCTGACTGCCTGATGGGTGCAGGATTTCATTTTGGAAAAATTTTCCAAAATTTGGAAAAAAAATTCCGAGTTTAGGAAATACTGTTAGCTATATCATGAATGCATTTGTTGAAACCCATTGAATGTGTACTATCAGATGATTAGATCTAGATTTTATATTACGGAAGTTTTATCTCATTTTGTCTCATCGTCCTCCTTTTCTTGAAATGTAATGGTTTCTCATACCTTTGAGTAAGCCAGAGCATGGAGACTGACTCTGACCCCACTGCTCACCTCCCATTATGTCTTAGGGCTCCTTTCCTGTTGTTCTCTGCTTGCAATGCCACGTGGTCTCCCTGTAATAGTTTGGATGAGCTTTCTTTACCTCTCTGAATTCTATCCTGGCTCCCCTGTGTAGAACTGCCAACCACTGGCCACACAAGCAGTTCTTTTCTCTGCAGTTGTTTTCCTGTGTGCATGTCATCTTTATACTAATCTACATTTTATGTTTACTCTCTGTCTCCCTCAACAGATATAAAGTTCTCTGTAATAGCTATTTGTTGGTTGAATGAGGTACAAAAACACTAAGTCACTTGTCCACGAGCTAAAATGGCGGGGTCATGTATCAGACTTAGGCAGCTGGCTTCAGAGTCTACGCTTTTAACCACAGTTAAAGCCACAGTTAACTGCAGAACCCTCGCTGTCCTTCTTATGTCTGATACTGTATAATAAGGAAATCCTTCTTCTCTTTTATTTCCGATCAAGTCTGATGATTTGAAGAAGAGAAAAGAACCTCATATCTCAGCATTAAGGTAAGCAGTTTGTTGGGTGCCAAATATGTGTTAGTCAGAGTCCTAAGTGCGTTAAATGTTATAGCATAGTGTTTATTAACATTATTGCATTTGGTACAGGAGAAAACAAACCCTAAGAAACTAAAAACCCAGCAGAACTTGAGGGACCTAGACTACAAATCCAAGTCTCAGATTCCAGGGTCCAAGGTCTTTTTTTTTTTTTTTTTAACTCTTTTTCCTTCTTTCCAGACAAGTTCTCAGGCTGGCCTAGAACTTACAATGTAGGCAACACTTGCCTCAAACTCCTAGCGATCCTTGCTGCTTCAGATTCCCAAATGCTGCTATTACAAGTAGAAGTCACCATGCGTGGCTCTTAATTTAAAAAACACTCAACTTTGTTAGTCATCAGGGAAACAAAGTAACAATGGAAATACCATTTTTCACACATTATTTCAGTTTTACTGAACTATAAACTCAGTGTTGACAGGCATAGATAATTTTTATACTGTTATAATCTTTTAGAAGATGATTCAGGATTTTCTATCAAAACCCTTAAAAGTATGCATTTTTTTACAAGTATTTACTATTTTTATTTTTTGTATGTAAGTGTATTATTGCAGGGGTGTATATCAATGCATTTATGTCCTGCAGCTCCTGCAGAGGTCAGAAGAGGGTATTGGATTCCCTGGAACTGGAGTTAGAGATAGTTGCTAGCTACCATGTGGGTGCTGGGAATCGAACCCAGGTCCTCTGCAATAGCAGCCAGTGCTTTTAACTGCTAAGCCATCTCCCCAGGCCCCAAAATATGTACATTTCTAAGAGTTATTTTACTAAAAGGAATTACAGGCTAGAGAGATGGCTCATTGGTTAAGAATACTGGCTGTTCTTGCAGAGGACCTGGGTTTGATTCCCAGCACCCACATGGTAGCTAGCAACCGTCTGTAACTTCAGTTCTAGGGAATCCAACACCCTCTTCTGACCTCCCTGGGCATTGCATGACATGGGCACTTATATGCATGTGGGCAATAGATTCATACACATAAAATAAAAATAATAAAATATAAAAAAAGAAATTACCATGACAGAATAGCGGAGGACTGTTTGAGGATTCCATACAAGGCTGGGGTTATGGTGTTCATACTGATGAAAATTGATTTTCAGACCTAGACGGCTACCCATGAGTTTATATAGGTAATGGTATAAAACATAAATTAGAAACCATAATGTAATTAACATTTTTTTTCTTAGAAGTATATAAAATAATAGTTCTTACAAGAAAAGACATCTTGGATCCACTCAAACACACTTTTGTCAGGAGAAAAAAGTACTGCACACATTAACTTGGATATCCATGTATGCAAACTAGAAGACTTCGAGCAAACTAGGACTATAAACTGTTTTAGTTTCTTTTTATTTCTGTAGGACTTGGGGGCGGGGGTTCCCCTAGAATAGGCACATATTTTCCATAATGAGCACATATTACTTTATAATGTCCATTTTTCACCTATCTGGGAAGATTTTTTTCCCCTCTTTTATTTTCCAGACGTTCCCATGTATGATAGCAGCTATATAGGTTACTTCTTCTAACTCTAGAAGTGTTGCTTATGCATTAACTATAACTCAGATTTCATATTAATTCAGACTTTCTTCCTAAAAGAAACAATGCCATTTTAAGATATTATCTCATTAATCCAAAACACCCCTCCTCAGAGGCATTCCATGCCTAAAGGCTCACAACCAGATAATGTAAGAACTGGACTTCCTTGACCATTACAGAAAGCTGGTCTTTTTACTTCCCATGTGAATTCTCATGAAACAATTAAAGATGCCAAATGAAAGAATATGGAAGTCCAGCACTGTGACTCATTCATAGCAAGAGTAGAAAAGAGCTTGTTATAGGGTCTGCTTTGAAGGGTAATGATGCTAGTTGCTCAAAGGGAAGATTTTGCAGAAGTGGTTATCACCCCCTGTGTCTGAAGCCTGGTTTACAGCTTGCTGTCTTACCCATTCTGTATGGTTTGCAGCTATACCTTTAAACATATGGAATACTTCTTGTTGACCAGCCAAGCACAATGTTTTATGGAATGTTCTGGTTTGAGGAATATATATAATATTTTAGAAATTGATAATGAAATCTTACAGGTCTACAGATCTTACCAGGAAACTTGATAGGTAGTTATGAACAACCCAGTTGCATTTTATAGGATTTCAACTGCATGTGTTTGAATGAGCTAGAAATACTATATCTTTATGTATATAATTTGAACAAATGTAAGTCCTTTAAATGTATTTGATTGGGGGGGTTGTATTGTTTTGTCTAGTTACTGGTTTTGCTATTTTCAGATGGAATTTTGCTGTGTAGACTGACTGGCCTAAAACTCATAGCAATCCTCTTGCCACAGCCTTCTCAGTGCTGGAATTACAAGTGTGTGCCAGTGTGTCCATCTAAGTTTAATTCAGCACAGTTAGCATAATTTCAGAGTTGATTGGCTGAACTAGTTATGAATTTATATATTAAAGAGACTCCTACACAGAGAGCCAGCTTTGCTGGTAATGGAAATATTCACTGTCCTTTTTCTTTTTTGAGGCAGGGTATCGATATGTGGCAGTGGTTGGCTTGGAACTTACTATGTAGACCAGGCTGGCCTCTGTCTCACAGAAATCTGCCTGCATCTGTCTCCCAGTGCCTGGATTAAAGACATGCGCCACCACACCTGGCATCACTGTCTTTTCTTATACCCTGTTAGCATTGGAATTTCTGTGGGTTTTTTAAATATTTATTATTTTTATTTTATGTATATGAGTATATTGCCTGATTGTATGTAAGTGTACCTGTGTCGTACAGTGCCCATGGAGGCCAGAAGAGGGTGTTGAATCCCCTAGAACTGGAGTTATGGATGGTTGTTAGCCACCATGTGTGTGCTGAGAATTGAACCCAGGTCTTCTGTAAGAGCAGTCAGTGCTCTTAACTCCTGAGCCATCTCTCCAGCCCCCTTCTGTGGATTTTATTGACTGGACAGTTAACTTAGCATTCACTGTCATTTTCCAGGCTGGCTAGATGAGTTAGCAGGTGAGGTGCTTGTTGACAAGCCTGATACACACGGCATAAGGAGAGAACTGATTTCTGCAAGCTGTCCCCTCACTTCCACATGTGTGTATGCATACAGAAAGTTTAAATAGATAAATAAAGCAATCAAGCTTTTTAATTAAAAGTCATTTAGAACTGGAAGAGGATGAAAAAAGTAACTGTCCGTGACACCTAGTCAAAGCAGAAAGAAGCCACCATGAAAAGCAAAGGTCAGTATCCAGCACAGCATACCTATCCTGTGCAGTCTTCTGAGGATCCAGTATATCCTCAGACCTTGTGGTCTTCCTCAGGCTCCACCCACACCATCATACTCAGAGCTCCCTTGCCAAAGCTTTGTTCATCCCAGAGCTGTCGCGGTCCCCACTGTCAGTTGCTTTTTCTGGCACCTCTCTGTGTCTGCTTATGGCCCGGTCTGTGACTACTGGGCCTTTAGGTTCCACAGTCCCCATGACTTATCATCCAGTTGGTCCCATCTACCCACCTGGCTCAGAAGTGCTGGTGGAGGGAGGGTGTGATGCAGGCGCCAGATTTGGAGTTGACTCTACCACTGGCAGCATTCCTCCTCCACCTCCTGGATGCCCTCCTAACGCTGCTCAGTTTACAGTTGTGCAGAGAACCAATGTTCTTGTAACTCCGCTGAAAGGAAACTTCTTCATGGGTGGCTCAGATGGTGCCTACACCATCTGGTGAGAGAGCACGACCTCCTCTGCCGGGAAAGGCGTCAAACGCCTCCAGCCCTTCTCATGATGTAAGTGCTTTAGTCATATTAACATCAAGTTGCAGTTTAGACACATGTTGTTGGGGTATCTTTCTGGTGCCCAAATTTAATAAGGAACTGTTTAAGGGTAGGAGTTCTTCCCCAGAGCATTTTGACTTAGGGAAGTCCGCATTCATCAAATGAATGTGGAACAATACTGTACCATACTGGTCTTTGCTTTTAGAAATAAAACATCGAATTAGGTTTGGAGGGAACTTTGATCCTCCCAAGAATTAAGGTTGCCAAATTATTCTGATTGATCTTTAATCTCCTTTAAGCCTTTGGTTTATATTACTTGTTAAAATGAAGCATGTTAGTTGTCTGCTGTTTCCTTTCTATCCTCTGCCACCTGGGCCCCCGTCCCTAGTCTTCCATCCCTCCCACCAGTCTCCATTGAGCCAGTGGTGCGGGACAGGCAGCTAGTTGGATGAATTTCCTTCTCTCCTTGCGCTTGTCCTTTGGAGCCCCTGGTCCTCCAAGCACAGACCCCATTTCTTTACCTTTTGAATTTCTTCAAGAAAGGAGGGGCACCCTTGGACCCTCCTAGATTGTCTCTGCATCATGGATCTAACCCAGATTGGCTTTGGTGCTAGAAAAACTGAACTTTAAACAAAAGATATCATTGTAAATGGTCCCATAAACATGTCTTTAAAATATGTGAGCAGGAAAAAAAGCATGCATGCCAGAGGCTCTGGACTCTAGAGCCAATTAGAGGGAGTTCTCACATCAAAAATTGGTTATTTTCTCAGTGTCTGATGGAGCCACTCAGGGCTTCAAAGAATTCCTACCTGGATTAATAGGGTCATATTATAAATACCTCACTAGAACATGACTTGCATCCCATGAAATCTCCTTAGGATTAATATTTCAGGGATCTTTTATTTTATTTTAGCTTATAATTTAGGTTCATCTAAATCTTGTATCCTGTACATGTGATGTTTGACTGTACCATTGACATACGGAGGTTCAGCATTGTATGTTTTCTCTATGCTGTGGTGCACTTAACTTGGGGATTTTTTTTTTTAATACTAAAAATGTAGAAGAAAGACTGTTTTGAAGATTTGACAACAACCAATCACCAAATGTTTATTAATAGTGATGCCAATGTTACCAAGCCCTTGGCCACAACAGCTTGACTCTGAGTCCAGTTGCTTGCCTGTGTGGAGAAAAAAAAAAAACAGTGGCATAAAATACCTAAGATGGGAAAATGCATTAATTTATTTTAATTTAATTAATTTAATTTAAAAGTAAAAGTGGAGACCCTTCTTTAGAGTAAATCCCTTTTCATCACATCTGAGTTTATATTGATAGAGATTAAGCCCTTAATCTTACAGTGTCAGATTGGCCTGAGTTTCAGGACGCTATGTACAAGTCCATATGGGGGAAAATTCCCACATATTCGCAATCAGAAGCAAAGTGTGTCAATAAAAACAGTTGAGTTTTCCATTTTGTTGATGAGAACCCTATCTAAAAATCGGTAATTTGGGCCAGGCATAGTGGCATATGCCTTTAATCCCAGCAGACAGAGGAAGAGGCAGGCAGATCTTAATTCAAGTCCAGCCTGGTCAGTATAGTGAGTTCCAGGCCAGCTGGGGCTACAGAGAAAGCCTGTCTGAAAAAGACCAAAAAAAAAAAAAAAAAAAAAATTAATAATCTGTAATGAAACAGAGTTGTAATGAGTTGTTACAATAAAGTCCAGCCAAAGTATTGTTGCAGAAGGACTGAATTAAAATTTAAAAGAAAAAGAATACTGTGAGATGAAATACATGAGATTTGGAGCAAATGCATATTACCATGGTTAGAGATTAACACCTATTTCTTTGGGTTAAACGAAGACATTTCCCAGGATCTCAGGAATGAAATCTGAGAACGGGTCTCTTGAATAAAATGTGAACTCTGGAAAGCAGGAATGGCTCAGATCCAGACCTAGCCCACGCTGTGGCATAACAAGTTGTCTTTTGTTCACATTTCTAGGAAACTTATGTTCGAAAATTTCCGGGCCTGGCTTTCTGGCATTTCCAGTATTGACCTAGAACCAACTATTGACATGTCCTGTGCTAAATATGAATTCACTGGTAAGAAAGATAAAGCCCTGCTGTTTATGGTTTCAGGGCTTTAACTCCACAGTGATGGAGAAAGTGTCAGTGTACCACCTAACTGTAGCCTTGAAATCCCTGAACAGTATTAGGATCTTCTAGTAAGGACTCAGCTCATATGCAGAAATAACCACCACACTGAAAAAAAGTAAACTAGTGGTTCTCTTTGGAAGTATAAGAGCTATTGATCTTTTTTTTTCCCAGAAAAATATTCATACTTACCAACCTCATATACAGTTAGGGTTAGGGTTCAAAGGTGATACTAGTATAGTGCCTCTATGATAGTAATGAACTGAAGTCAGGAAGCTGACAGGGAAATGTTATTCCCATCTGATCCACAGGGTTCATTCACATGTTATTACTTGGACCTTAATGTGAAAGGATCCCCTCCAGGCTTACACATTGCATTCACTCATCCTGTCTCTTGAGCTTTCTTCAGTCTAGGACAGCTTCTTGGTCTTTCCTGAACTTCTGGATCTTGATGCTTCTGAAAATTCATAGATGAGTTGTATACTAACTTCCTCAATTTCTGTGTGTTCCCGTGTGGTTAGATGATCTAAGATGCGTTTTGGGAGGAATATTACATTAATGCTGTGCTTCCACTGCATCCTTGAGGTGGTACAAGGTATCTCTATGTCACATTAGTAATACTAACTTTGATGATATAAGGTGAGGCTGTTGTCAGAGTTTTTTTTCCCATGGTAATATTTATTTTTTGGTATTTTTTGAGTCAGGGTCTCCCTGTAGCCCTAGATGGCCTGGAACTCAAAGAGATTCACCTTCCTCTGCCTCTGGAGTGCTAGGATTAAAGGAGTGCACCACCATACCCAGCCACATGGTAATATTTCTTGCTAAAGTATTGGAATGCAAGTTGCCATTTAGTGATTTTATAATGATCATTCCATCGTAAATAACTTCCCACTTCCCACTCTTTATTCATCAACTTATTTACATTTGGTATGTCTTTGTGGATTACTTTTTAGGTAATGAGCTATTACAGTTACTGTTATAATTCTGAGGTTTATATTGTCTTTGACAAGGAGAACACCCTGAAGCTGACTTCTGGGTCCTTTTACTATGTTCCTATTATTCTTTTATGTCTTACTTTCTGCAAAATAGGATTTTTCTAGCTTGTCTTCTGTTTTCCACACCCAGGTCTAGAATGACCTAGAGATGGCCATTCTTCCAGTTCCTTTTAGTGAAAATTGAGAGAATGACACTTAATATCAAGATCTGTCTGGGCGTGGTGAAGCACGCTTTAATCCCGGCACTGTAAGGCCCTGCCTCAATAAAAAGAGGGGAAGGGCTGGAGAGATGTTTCAGCCAAGCTGTTAAGAGCACTTGCTGCTCAAGCTTGGGGATGTGATCAGATCTTCAGCACAAACCCACATGAAAAATCAACAGTAGGGGGCTGGAGAGATGGCTCAGTGGTTAAGAGCACTTGCTGTTCTTGCAGAAGACCCAGGTTCCATTCCCAACACCCACATGGTGACTAACAACAGTCCATAACTCCAGTTCCAGGGGATCTGACGTCCTCTTCTGACCTTTTCAGGCATTCCACAACACAGGTGCACCTACTACATATAGGCAATACACTCATACACATAAAATTTTTAAAAATTAATAAATAAAATATATATTTTTAAAATCAAGACAACCTGCAGTGTATCTGTGCCATTAGGGTGTCACTGCTGCTCAGTAGAAAGTGCCAAAATATGTACATCTATACATACATGTATGAATGTATGCACATAATATGTATACCCATTTCTGTATCTATATGGTAATATAGGAAACTGAACTCACTTGATCTCTCTAGTTCCAGATGAATACCACAGGGATCATTCTAGATTTCTCCATTTCTTTGTTTGTAATTCCCTTCTTCAGCAGTACGAAACCTATCACCCATTTTCTTCCAATCCCTCCATGTGTAAATGGTCGTGGTTCACTGTAGTCTTTTCTCCCTGTCTCACCCTGCACAGACACCTGCTTTGCTCAGCCCCACCAAATGGCTTATAGAAATTTAACTTAAGCAATTACTAAGAATAAGACAAAACAATCGGGCAGTTAAAGGTGCTTGCCACCAACCTGACAGCCTTAATTTGATCACCGGAACCCACATGATAGGAGAGAACTAACTTCCACAATTTGTCATCTGATCTCCACATGTCCTCCCATCCAAGATATACTAAATAAATGTTTTTTTTTAAAGCTTTTTTAAAGGGATTCATTTGAGGCATTGTTTATAATAGCCAAGAAATAGAAACAATTTAATAACAAATAGGAACTTGATTTAAGAAAAGGTAAATTTATAATCCATATATAGTGAAATAATTATGTAGCCATTAAAAATATTTTCAAATGTGCATATTAATGTGGAAAGGCACTTGCCTTATAATAAAAAAAAAAAAAAGTCAAGCCACAAGCATCCATTGCAGGACTTTTTTTTAGGCAAGGTCTCCATGGAGCCATAGCTGGCCTGCAACTCACTCTGTATAGCAGAGTGTCTTACAGACTTACAGAGATCTGCCTGCCTGTGCCTCTGGGATTAAAAACATGCCCCATCACACCCAGCAAGATTCCATTTTCTTTAAAGAAATTCTGGAATAACACAAATATTATTGATCTATCTCTCTATATATTCTTCATTATTTTAGAGTTTTCTGTATTAACAAAAGAGAAGAAATAAATGTAATCTTAAAAATGGAATTCATTTAAGCCGAAGCTGACATTACAGATAGATGTCAGGTGGATTCATTACAGAGGCAGATAGCAGCTGATCTTTATGTGTGCATCAAAAACATGCTTTAAATTATTCCAGATGCCCTGCTCTGCCATGATGATGAGCTGGAGGGCCGCCGGATCGCTTTCATTCTCTACTTGGTTCCTTCCTGGGACAGGAGCTTGGGGGGCACCCTGGACCTGTACAATGTTGATGGTAAGACAGTTGCATGCTTATTACTACCAGTGGCCATATCTGAATCCCAGTTAGTGGTCTCAGCATCTCCATTTGTACATGTAGTATGTGTGTGCATCCATGGAAGCCATTTATCACAGTGACCACCAGCGGAATTAATGCTAGCCCTGACAATCCCCTCTTGACATTATATTTTAGATCATTATTACTGCAGAGGCAGAGTTGATTTAAGATGAGAAAGAGTAAGCTGGGTGTGGTAGCACACACCTTTAATCCCAGCACTCAGGAGGCAGAGGCAGGTGGATCTCCATGAGATTGAGGCCAGCCTGGTCTTTTTAGCCAGTTCCAGGCCAGCTGGAGCTACAGGGAAACCCTCAAAAAGCAAATGATGAAAAAGAGTGATCTCATGCTACTTAATTCTCACCATGGAAAACAAACAAAGCTACCTGTGCTTATGAACCTGCCAGTCGCAGCCTATCTAATCAGAAATTGGGCTTTTTAAGCGACTCATCACTTAAAAAGGTGGACTCCAGAAAAATCAGAACTACTCCAGCCCTCCTCAGTAATAGATGAATAATGTGGTAAGAACATTTGTCACCTTACAGAACCAACAAGTGTGAAACAGTTGGAGGGGGCAGTCTTTTAGGCTCTGAAGGGTCTATCTGTGAACCTTAGTAACTTGAGGACTGTCAAGGGGGACATGAGGCCTCTTGGAAGTAATAATAACAACGCTGTTGTGGATGTGTTCTCTCCTGCTGCAGAGCACTTTCAGCCGAAGCAGATTGTCAAGTCTCTTATCCCTTCGTGGAACACATTGGTTTTCTTTGAAGTATCTCCAGTATCCTTTCACCAGGTAAAGATTGTAAGCCACAACTCTATAGAGAACCCAGGATCTTGCTTTCTAGAACGCATTGTCTAATTGCGGCAGCTTCCTCTTGGACTAATTATCTCACTACATTTCTTTCATACCTAGCTTGACGGATCCTCACGTTAATGTGCCTTGGCTAGTCTCTTCCTTCTTCATCCCTTGTGTTGATGTGCCCTTACAGGTATCTGAAGTCCTATCTGCAGAAACGTCACGTTTATCCATAAGCGGCTGGTTTCATGGTCCTTCGTTAACCAGGCCTCCCACCTACTTTGAACCCCCGATCCCTCGAAACCCTCACATCCCACAAGATGTAAGGATAAACTATTGGGATTCTTATCTTAGAAGCTACAGTATATCAGTTGTTTTTTTATTTTATTATATATGTATGTAGGTATGTATCTTGTAGGACTGGAGATTAAACCTAGGCCTTTTACATGCTAAAAAAAGCACTCTACTACTGAGCTATATACTCTCCCTTGTTTTTCTGATTTTAAAATTAGCTTTTCTAAATACTGAGATTAGACTTCAAACTTAATCTTTACTTTTCTTAAACTTTTCTTTTTTTTTTTTGAGACTGGGTTTCCATGTAATACCAGCTGGCCTGGAACTGGCTATATAGACCAAGCCGGCCTCAATCTCACAGAGATCTGCCTGGCTCTGCCTCCTGAGTGCTGGAATTAAAGACATGTGCCATCACACCCAATTTAAATTTTTTATGAGTGTTTTGCCTGCATGTATGTGCATGTACCAGCGTTGTGCAGTACCCGCAGAGGCCAGAAGAGGGCACTGGACCTCCTGGAGGTGGGTGGAGTTGAGGATTGTTTTTAGCTACTATCTGGGTTCTAGGTCCTCTACAAGAGTAGCCGGTGCTCTTAACCACTGAGCCATCTCCAGCCCCTAGATAAATTTGATAATGTTTTTCTCAGTATTCTAGTACTTTGTGCTTAGTAGGAAAAACTTAAAAAATGAGGCTATGCATGCGTCTTACTAACATGGAATGATGTAAGAACAAAAGCTATAGAAATTAATGGATCTTACGTATCTGCTGCTTCTTTGTAAGCATGAAATTTTATATGAGTGGATCAACCCTGCCTATCTGGATATGGATTACCAAATGCAAATTCAAGAGGAATTTGAAGAAAGGTCGGAAATTCTCCTGAAGGACTTCCTTAAGGTAGGTCAACATAGCCTACTTGTTTGTACAGGCAATCTTACTTGAATGGATGAATTGACATCAGTAAGACAGCTTTTGTTTTTCTTTCTGCTTCAGGTGTTTATGTGATTCTCTTCAAATAATATGCACAAATGATAATAGTAAGCATTGATATCAGCTGTATACTTTGGTTAAGAGGCACTTGGGTATTTCCCCAGGACTTGAGTCTTTTTTTTTTTTTTTAATTTTAAAAGCAGATTTTTTTTTTTTTTTAATATGTATGTGTGTATCCAGCTGAGAACTCTTAGAGTCTTAATGGTCAACAGACACATACAGAAAAGCCTTTGCCCTAAAGGGGAGTTGGTACTTAGAAGCCTTTCTGTTCATTTGATGAATATAGTATTTTTATTATAACTTAATTTTTTGTGTGTGTGTCTTTCTTGAGACAAGGTCTCCTTATAGCCCCAGCTGGCCTGGAACTCGCTATGTATACATGGCCTTGAACTCACAGAGGCCTGCTTCTGCCTCCTGAGTGTTGGGATTAAACGCATGCACCACCACACCCAGCTATAACCTTTTTTAATAGACAAATTACTACTTTTAGTTGATCAGCATCTAATAATGAATGTTTGGCAGTGATGAGGTAGTTCTTTAGTGGAAAGAAAGCTTAAGTCAAAAGACCTGCATTCAGGGTTCTGGTTTCCCTAACCTGAGCAAATCAGTCTCACTGGGTACTTATTTTATTATTGGTCACATGGAGATAATACCTGCCTTGGCTTTCTTGCAGAGTTGCTCTGAGGGCCATTTGAGGTAACATGTGCTGATAGGGTGCTTTATGAGTGCCAGGGACTCATATTTCCAAGAACTGTTCCTCTATGACAGAAGGTGGAGGAATTATAAAAACTAGCTCAGAATTCTATAACTAACGTTGAAATATTATAGAACTTGAAACCAATTATATTTCTTTAGCTATTGACTTGAGCTTACTTAAACCATGTTTTGGAGTCTCTCTGCTCTACTCGTTTAGAAGCTGATAGGAACTAATAGGACTCCTGAGGAAATCATGGCAAACAAATGTAAAGCCTTTTGTGGATTTATTTCACTAGAAAGCCAGTTTCTTGTATTGTACTTAACTGTTGAAAATTTGAAAGGTTGTTAAACTAGGGCCAAGACAGTCTGTATTACAGTTATGTGAGATGGTCATTGTGATGACATTAACAAATGCACTTCAACTTTTCCTCCTATCTTATGAGTTAAAGAGTTAGTGGTACAATCCTCAGAAGTCTAGGGATTTGAGAAGATTAGCAGTTTAACGTAAGATGTACAACCACTAGTGGCTAGAGAGGTGGGTCAATGGATAAGAGAGCATTTCTTTCAAAAGCATGAGGACCTGAATTTGGGTTCCTAGCATCCATGTTAAAAAAGCAGCTAGGCATGACCTTGAGCACCTGTAACCCAGTGTTCAAGGGGCCAGTGACAGGAGGATTGTTGGTGCTTGCTGGTCACCAGGTTAGTCGGGAGAGGGCCAGGGAACCACAGCTCCGTGTTTACTGGGACACCCTGTCTCAGGAGAAGAAGGTGGAAAGCAATTGAGGGGGACATTCTCCCTGACCTGCACACACAGGTGCATGAGCACGTGCACCCACGCACACCCCCCACACATAAAAACAAAGAAAGATACGCAACCACTTAATGCAATAGCCCAGAAGACACCAGGTCTGTTAGCTGAAGCACGATGACAGTTCACTCATTCTGCCCTGGAGACCTTGTGTGAAAGAGGTAACATCAAATGGACATTTTAGGAATCAGCCAGACTAATGTTCTGCTGAGCTCCTATACCCACCAGACAGTAAGGGATTACAGGAAGAACTGCTAACTACTTCTTTATTTGCTTATTTTCCAGCCTGAGAAATTTGCAAAGGTCTGTGAGGCCTTGGAGAAAGGAGATGTGGAATGGAGTAGTCGTGGTCCCCCTAACAGAAGGTAGAACCCACCATCTCAGACGTTTGCCTCTGTGCCCAGCACCTTCCCTTTGCTCTCCATGGCTCATCTCCAGTGCTAAGGCACTTTCCCTACCGTCTAGCTCCAGGAGACATCCAGGGGCAGCAGGCTCTCACACAGTCTCACCATTCTGACAAGTTGTGCCATGACTTAGGGAGCAAGGTTCAACCATAATGACAGCTTTCATTCGATGAGTTACTCCACATGTAGGGCTGATGAACTTGGCATTGCTGCCTTTCAGGTTTTATGAGAAGGCCGAGGAGAGTAAGCTCCCTGATATCCTGAAGGACTGCATGGGGTTGTTTCGCTCCGAGGCCCTGTTCTTGCTGCTCTCCAACTTCACGGGTCTAAAGCTTCACTTCTTGGCCCCTTCAGAAGATGATGAGACTGAGGACAAAAGAGAGGGAGAGGCAGCCTATGCTACTGATGGCACTGAAGAAGGGACTAGCCAGAGTGCCTCAGAGCCTGAGAATACTCAGGCAGCTGTCAGCAGCAACAGTCAAGAGAACGGTGAACAGCCAGACCCAGAGCCAGAGGAAGAAGCCAAGAAAGGTAAGCTGGTGCTAGGACCTGCTTTATTCACCCTAACTATTCCCTGTTCCATTATTTGTCTATCCAACAAGTACCTCAGGAACGTTGACTGTTGTGCTAAGCCCCACCTCAGGGGGAGAAAAGCCAAGTGCTCTCTGGATCTTACTTTCTAGTAAGGTAAATGTATACGCCAAAAAACAAAACATCAAATAATTCAAAATGCTTATACAGCCTTATAACGGAATGACCACTTAAGCCTCAGATGATTCCATGATATGGAAGTCTCTCTAACAACTGCTGCTTGTGCTCAGATCTGAATGACAAGTTCTGCAGAAGGAGCATTTTCAGAACAGTTAGTACTCTTTATTAGGCCAAGGATAGTACCAGAGGTGGAAAAAAGACTACTGATGGGAAAAACAAGAGCATAAGACAGGGAGGGTAACAGCCTGTTGCTGATGAGAACCAGTAGAGACCTAGGAGCCTATTTATTGATCTATTTTTGATTAAATCTCTGTTCCATCTAAAATGTATTATAAGGAAATTGAAACTCAACTTTCCCCCCACGAAACAGTCAAGCCTGGCAATTTCTGACTAGCACTTAGAAGACCGGGGGTGGGGTTGCAGGTCAGCTGAAGGACTGTGGGATTGTCTTCCAGGGAGCACTGATTGTCCCCAATCCGCTTTTCTTACAGTCTAGCATTTGTAACAAAATCGCAGAAACGCTGGTGGCTCTTTTTCTGCTCTATTTCCTTAGACTCGAGCGTTCCCACATGCCAAGGGGAACTGAGGCACTGGAAGACTGGCCACTACACTTTAGTCCACGACAGCACCAAGACTGAATTTGCCTTGGACCTGTTCCTGTACTGTGGCTGTGAAGGTAGGAGGGACGAGGGAAGCAGTGAGTTGTCGCCATGGTCCGCGGCCTCTGGAGGGACCCACTCCAGCTGAACCAGTTCAGAAGAACTTTGCTGTGGCCAAGATTTCTGGTCACAGGATCTCACAATTCCAAGGGATGTTGAAGATCGGGACCTTCAGTTTCCAAATCACATAGGATTTATATCTGGGTGTGGGAACGTGGACCATGCCATAATTTTCCTTCAAGTCTGCACACACACACACACACACACACACACACACACAACCACACACACACACACTCACAACCACACACACACACAAAACCACACACACACACAACCACACACACACACACACACACAACCACAGGGTTCATAATTTTTATATGATTGCCCTTCTCAATGTATCTAACATTTAATTATCTTAATTTTCTTAGTCAGTGTTGATTGAGATCAGCCTGAGTTCCAGTTCAGCTGTCTGAGAAATGAGTCATTTAAGGGAAAGGAAATTCATGATAGCAGGTGATATACTCCAAGCTCAGAAGTCATAAGGCTGGGGTCGCTGAGTCCAGAGCCCTCGATGCTCCACAGGTGATGTAACTCTTGCAGGGGAGGCTCAGTGCTGTTTATTTTTCTCTTGTCAGGCTGGGAGCCAGAATATGGTGGCTTTACTTCCTACATTGCCAAGGGTGAGGACGAAGAGGTAAGTGGCTTCCCTCTGACAGCAGGCTCTCCTTTTAGCTCTTGAAAAAGGATCAGTTATCAGACACCTGATTTTTGTTGTTTTTGGTTTGCTTAGTTTGGTTTTTTGAAACTGGGCCCCACTACTGTCTAGCCCAGGCTGGCTTAGAACTGTCACCCTAGCTGGCCTCATACTTGTCACAGTACTCCTTTCTCCTTCCTCAGCCAAGTGCTGAGATTATAGGTGTGAGCTGCCTTCCCAGCAAGAAACCCAAATTCTATTACATCAGCCAGTGTTTTTAGCTGATAAATCCATGTTGGCCTGCCTTACAGTGGTTCTAACTCTATAAGAAAATGCTCAGCCTACAGTAAAGATGCTAGAGGAAAGTCACCCAACACTGAGAAACTGAATTACTGAGAGACTCACAGCTCCTGCCTACTAACCTTTCTGTGTGGTTAGACTAAATGCATTAAGTAAAACCTTTCTTAGTGTGTGCTGGTGGGATAGTGCCTATCGAAAAATGTCTTGACAGAGAGTCTCATCTACTAGTAAAAGACCTTTCAAAGACTACCTCACCCCCAACTTAAGTACTTGGTATGGAAGTTTTTTCCATGGTGAATCACTGATGAGCTGAGAATGAGCTCTGTATTCTGATATGTATATGTTTCCTATTTCAGCTGCTAGTAGTAAATCCAGAAAACAATTCTTTGGCATTGGTCTACAGAGATAGAGAGACCCTGAAATTTGTGAAGCATATTAACCACCGAAGCCTAGAACAAAAGAAAACCTTCCCAAACAGAAGTGGTTTCTGGGACTTTGCGTTTGTCTATTACGAGTAACAGGACTGGCAGAACTAACAGTGACATTTCATCAGACCTGGGAAATCTGCAAGGAGAGAAATGTTGGCTGATGGTGGCCTCAAAACTGACTGTCCTTGGCTGGGTGTGGTAGACATTCCTGTAATCCTAGCACTTGGGAGGCAGAGAAAGGAGTTCAAGGTCAGCCCAAGCTCCATTAGTAAAACCCTGTCTCTAAAAAACCAGAAACACTGGCCATTCTTTAATAGAACTCATGATTGTCCTCAGCCTAGACCTTGAGCAAGAGCTGTGTCCTTATCCTTATCTCTTCGTTTTCAAAACAAAAAACTTTCTTTTTTTCTCCACTAAATTCTTTCACTTGAGTATTGACTGCTTCAGCAATTTTTTTCTAACTTTGGGAATTTTTTTTTTCTTTTGTGGTACAAGCATATATAACATAAAATGTGGTTTTGGTTGGTGGCTTTTTGACTGTGTAGCCCAGACTAGCTTCAAATGACTGATTAGCCTGCCAAGTGCTGGAATTACAGGCATGCACCACCATGCTCAGCCAGTTTTTACATGGATAGATCAGTGTTATGCAACCGTCACCACCATTCGTAATCCAGATTTTTCCATATTCCCAAAGCGAAGCCTGCACCCACCGGGCTCCCCACCTCCGCCGCCCCCTCCCTGCCCGTCTCATCTTTCTGTTAACTCCATTCTCACACCCTCACACATGGATCCATACAGTGTTTGTCCTTTAGTGATTAACTTATTTCACTTAGCATACAGTCCTCAAGGCCCATCAGTATTTCCAGTGATCTTTCTTTCTCACTCATAAGTAGCTGCAGATTCTGTCTTCCCAATCACATCAGTCTAGAAAGTTACAGAATCCTAATCCTGTTTGTGCTGGGCCTTAGAACTTAGAGCTCTAACACAATTTAAGTGGTTACACTGCCCTCCCACTGCCTGTGGCCTAGTTCCACCCTGCCTCTCAGGACAGGGTAGACTAAGGTGGGCAGTGTTGCTGGCTAGGAAATGGTCTGGCTAGAAACCACATGGCCCCAGGGGTTCTGTGGCTGATGAAGAAGACAGGCTGCCTACTGCTCATGTATTCAGTTCTAAATATCTACTGCCTTCTAAACCTGGAGCACATTGCTTCTGCATGTGAGGCCAGTCTTACATGTGACTGTGCTTCCCTAAATCCTGTAGGGTCCACTACAGAGCTAGTTGCCTTTGTTTTAACAGACCCAGTGTTGGGGCTGGAGAGATGGCTCAGCAGTTAAGAGCACCAGCTTTTCCTAAAGAAGACCCAGATTCAATTCCCAGTACCCATATGGCGGCTAAGAACCATCCATAACTCTAGTGCCAGGGGAATCCAACGTCTCTGACTCAGGCATTGCACAACACAGGTGCACTTACACACAGCGGACAATATACTCATACGCATAAAATAAAATATTTTAAAAGAACCAGTGTTAAGAAGACACATCAAAAGGCCAAGAAGCTGCCCTTTTGCTTCCATTCTTTTCCCTGAGCTGCCCCACAGGACTGCGTCACAGCCCTCCTACCATGGGCCGGGCAGGATGGCTTAAAGATGGTGGTTCCACACCAGCCCTTGCTGTTTGTTCTATCTCTAGCTATCCCTGCAGTTTTTAGTGTGGATTCTACTAATAGGAAAAGCACAGGACCTTTGAACTTCTCTTTGATATCCTAAAACTCTTTAAGTGCTAGACTTTGCATAAGTAGACAGAATGAATTTTTCTCTCTTTAAGATTGATGGTTTCAATTTCTTAAAATGAACACACCTCAGTCGGTAAAACACATTTTAATACATGGCCTAATATTTAAAAGTTTTATGTGTTGTGATATTAGTGACAAAACAGATAGCTTTTAAGTAATGAGATAAGAATATATTACACACCTTAGGGTGGTGATGCACACCTGTTATCCCAACATTTGGTAGGTAGGGGCAGGAGGATCAGGAGTCCATGACTGCCCTCAGCTTCATAGTGAGTTCAAAGCCAGTCTGGACTAACTGAGATTTTGGTTATAAAAATAAAAAGAATATCCAGACTTCATTCTAGGTCTAGTATGACCTTCCATACCACAGGTCACATGCACACTATTTCACATGCACAGATTTTCAAACCACAGGGTAGATGATGCTCAGGTGGGACTATACATATTTTGCTGCTGATGGTTAATTTTGAAGCTTACCTTTTCTAAATTGCTATAGACTCAAGGTCATCTCTGTCATACTACTTTTATTCTAAACTTGTTATTTCTCTTTGGAGCACTCACTGGGAATCAAACCCAGGAGCTTGCCACCAACCCTCCTGGATTTCATTTTCTTGGTCTTTGTTGTTTTTGTTTGATTGGTTGGTTTCTGTTTTTTAGAGACTTCGTGGTTTTTTGAGACAGAATCCCAGTAGCCCACCTTGCCCATAACTTGCTGTGTAGGCCAGGCTGACCTCCATCTCGCTGAGATCCGCCTGCTTCTTTTGCCTCTGGAGTGCTGGGATTAAAGGTGTTAGCCCACCGCACTCAGCTTTTCTTGCTTGCTTTTGATGTATTTTCCTGACTAAGGGTGAAAGAATGAGGTTAGATAATACCTTGTCAGTGGATTATGCCAGGAAGACCCAAGGAAAAGTGCTACATAGGTGTGCCAAGCTTGGAAAACAGTTTGAGACCTTCAGGACCCATATGGCTCTTAGCATCACTAAGGCTACCCAACTTCTCCATCTCTGGAGCCCTGAGTCTAAATCTTAAGCTATCACCCATGTGTGAAAATGTGCCTATTAGTTTCTTCTTTATCTCCATAGTTTATAATCTGTCACTTACCATAGAATTTTTATAAGACTGGATTTAAGTGCCTATGGGGAGAGAATCCCAAAGGACCCAACTTTCATGTCTATGCAGTGCCTTTTGGCCTGTGGAGGGTGATGAAACCTGGAGGTTGCTTTTCTGTTCTAATGACACTCAGTGAAGATGCGTTTTTCCAGTTGTCATGTGCTACATTATTGATGTTTCAAAGATAGATCACATATATGACAGTGGGCCCATAAGACTGCAATGGAGCGGAAACATTCCTGGAGCCCAGTGAGGTGTTGGCTCTCTAGCCCACCTAGTCCACTGCAGGAAGCACAGTACATGCACTGTGCACAGTACATGATCATTGAGGAACAAATGCTCTATGCACATGTTAGACTGTTGTCACTGTAAAGAAGTCGACAGTAATACAGCCTCAGGCAGGTCCTTCACAAGGTAGTCAAGAAAAAGGCATCATTACTGCCCCTGAAGACTACAGTGGGACTGAATGTATAGGTGGAAGACAGTGATGATGTTGACAATCATGATCAATGTGTAGGCCCAAGCGTGTATGTGTGTGTGTGTGTGTGTGTGTGTGACAAAAAAGTTCAGAAAGGTTAAAAAAATGAATTTTGAAGATAGAAAATAGCTTAAATATGAATAAAATATTTTTGTGCAGTTATATATTTTAAGTGAAGTGTTATAAGTCAAAAGCTGTAAAAATTAAAGAAGTTATAGAAAGCTAAGGTTACTGGAGATAAAGTATTTTTAACATGCATACGGGTTTGGAAGCCTGAGAGCTACCATCTGATTTGTACAAGTGATGTGTTTGCACAATGAACTTGCCTCAACTTTCAATATTGAGTTTCATTCCTGATCCTGACTGCTGTGTTCTCTGTACAATCAATGGCTTCTTTCTCTTAATTGTTAATAGTGAACCTTCAATCCCTTTTTATTATTTTCATTTATTTATTGGTGTTTTTGAGACAGGATCTCACTGTGTCTCCTCTAACTCCCCAACTGCTGAGATTACAGATATATACACCGCTATGCACAGTTGTGAACTTCCAGTTCCTGTAACTCCCTTTAGTAAGGGAACATTTTCCCCCCAAAGATAACAGCATTATATCTTTTCATGTTATATAAATAATGCATGTTCATTTTTGAGAAATTAAAACAATGTAGAAAAATATACAAATGTGAGCTGAAATCCTGCTGTCCCGTAACAAGCACTTGTGGCTTTGAATGTGTGATGTGGCTAGCCTGCACTTGTTTCAGGAAGCTTGGCTCTTCGTGCTCCGTCTTCCTTTTCTATGTGCTGGGTATAGACAAACACAAGGCCTGTCAAGCAGGGCTCCAAGGGAGAGACTGACATGCAAAAAATGAGAAAACCGTTACCTGAGTCATCTCCCTTAAGCTTTTCCTTTTCAGGATCCTTATGAATTTTAAGATCTGTTACTCCAGCAAATGGTACCCCAACTCTCGGATCACCCTAAATTTGTTCGTCCTTGATATATTTATCCATACCTTTCAGTGACTTAAAAGAAGGTACACAAACTAGAATGAATGTCTACATTTTTGTTTCTCCCCCAAAATAAAGATGTTTTATGTACTTCTGCTCTTGTGGTGATTTATAATCAATCAACAAAGACTAGCATCTTTTAACTTTAATGAAAAAGTAAATGCTCCATTTCAAAATTTAGAATTTCAAGGAAAAAGATAAATCCATATACTAACTTTACATTAGAAAAAAAAAAAATTGGACTGGAAGCCTTGCTGTTTTAAGCCTCCGTACAACCCAGCATTGCTTGACAGCACTGCTGACGGCCAGTGAGAGGCATGTTCAGATGGGATGTCTTGTCTTCAGTCTGCCTCATTCACCAAAATTGTCTTCATTCCTAGCACTGGGTTCACCGGAGCAAACCAGCCAGGATTTCTGGGGAGAAACCCTGTGCAGGAGTTCCCTCCCCGCTTTCTTCCTCTGCTAAGAAGGGGCTGTCCCAACCCGCATGACTCTGAACAGTGTGTTGATGTTGTTGCTTCGGATCGCGTCCCGACAGGCGGTGATCACCTGGTTCTTCGGCTTTCCAACTGCGTGGGAAGAAACATCGAGTCAGTATGTCCCAAAGATGGCTAACGGGGAAAACAGAAATTAAAGGCCAGTGTGAAGACAACATAAAACCAGAGTAAAACAGTTCCATATGTAAATCTTACTAGTTTAATGCTCCCTGGAAGATAACTTAGTGACAGAATTTATCACACAGCAAACTTGGCGATCATCTCAAAGTAGAAACCAGAAGTAGCTGTTACAACTCCCATCCACAGCAAGCCAGAAACCAAAAGCAGGTTCATAAAAATCAATCAGTCCATCTCCCCTGACAAAGATTACTTCTAAAGAGATCAACACACTGACCCAAAGAGCAAGAGTCAGGCAAATCTCTGGCTCATTTCTGCTTCCTATGGTTTTATCTTGTAATTTCTGTAAACTTTTAAGCTGGACACTTGCTTTATTAATTGTCAGTGTCTGTAATTGGAGCCTTTTAAGGCTATTCACTTCCTTTGGGATATAAGCACTAACATTTTTCTTCAGAAGATGCATCAAGATCTTAGGAAAGGAACTGAAGGTTTTACTTTTTTAAAAAGTCCAGAGAAAACTGAAGCTATGGAAACTCAGGTGATGTGGCCAACTCTGACGTGTTAAAGGAATGCTGCTTTAGACTCCAGTAGGAGTTTTTAAAATGCAAACACCATCTTCAGCAATCCTCACCTTTTCAAATAAATCATAAATCACAGCACTAGGAAAAGACTCACCACGCAGACGACCTGCTCGTTGAATTGCTTGATTCACCGCCTTCAGGTTTCCTAACAATTCTGTGTGGTTGTTACAGCGAATCTTATATTCATTTAGTAAATCTTTATTAAGGTCATAGAGTTCCATATAGCGATTCTTCATTGTTTTCCTGTGTGAACGAATAAAAGCCTAACATGAACACCTAGACTTCTTAGACACATTAAACAAGAAGATAGGCAGGTGTGGCGGCATACATCTGTTAATTCCTGGCAGAGGCAGGAGGACTGCAAGTTCAAGGCCAGCCTGGGCTATTACACAGTGAAACACTGACTCAAAAGAACAGGAGGAAGGAAGCCAAAGATTTTTTTTAGTTGTATTTTCATTAATATAAGGTAGTCACGTTTGCTTGAAAACATCTAGAAATTTCCATCAAAATACCCTATTTTTTCCAGACAAATAGAAAACAAGTAACCTTTCTTCACAATTGGTCCATGGTTTGTCTGGATTTCAAAGCTTAGCTTAACCCCCTGTGCTGGAGAACACGGAAAAATGAGCAACTCGGTAGCTAGTTTTCAAGTTTTAAATTCATTAGATAAGAGAATATTAATGAAATAATTTCCAGACAATAGAAACAGCCTCATATTTTTAAATATTTTATTATTTGTATTTTATGTGCATGAATAAATACATTGCCTGCATGTATGTAGTGCAGCTGTGCTGTACAATGCCCGAGGAGATCAGAATAGGGCATCAGATCCGTTGGAGCTGGAGTTATAGATGATTGTTAGCCACCATTTGGGTGCTGGGAATCAAACCCAAGCCCTCTACAAGAGCAGCCAGTGCTCTTAATCATTGAGCCATCAGTCCAGCCCCAGTCTCATATTTTCATAAAGGTTTAAAAATAGCATCAGTCGGCAAGAGGACTCTAAGCTGATGACTTGAGTTCAATCCCAGGACACACATGATACAAGAAGAGAGCCAACTCCCAAAGTTTTCCTGACTTCCACATGTGTGCAGTAGCATACAAGTGTGTTCACACATGCACACACATGAAAAATACAGAGTTGTTTAAAGCCACAATGAGATACTACACAAAATGTAAATGACGTAAGTAAAAACTCTGAAAACACCAAACACTAAGCAGCGGGAACGTCAAGCATTGCTGAATACATCATATTATAGTTACTTGGGAAACGTGGCTATATTTCTTATGGAGTATGCAGCTTTAGTTGTCTCCAGACTTTTTGTTTAAAGAGATAAAACCTCCAGTTCTGTTTTTAAGATCTTGCTGCATACTCGCTGTATAAGCCAGCAGTCCTATCCCAAAAGAAGTGAAAATACATAATTCCAAAACCCTGTATGTTAATATAAAGCAACATGATTTAAAATCACCAAAGTTAGGGAGCACAGATACCCACAAATCAGCGAACGGATAGTCACCACGTATCTCCATGGTGACATGCTCTTCAGCAGTAAAGAAGGGATAAAGTATAGACATGCAACAATGTGGACAGACTTCAGAGGCACAGTGAAGGGGAGCCAGGCTCAAAAGGTTCTATGTGGTATGATAATACTGGGAAAAGGTAAAACTAGAAAATTCCCTGGACATGAGGATTAGTACAACGAGCCCAAGGTCATAAAAACACTATATCTTGATTCCAGAAGCAGCAATAAAATCAGAAGTTTCTCAAGATTTATTAAACTAAGCCTAAAAACTGTTTTCTATACACATACTACACACACACACACTACTGTCTGCAAGGGAGATACAAACACTTTGGGAAAAGAGCATGGACATGGGTGGGTACTTTACTCCTCTAGGAGTCTTACACTGTGCAACTCGAGTGCTTGAGGCCATCAGTGTCTTTCTGATAAAAAAAAAAAAAAAACGGGGTTGGAGGTAGCTCCACAGTTAAGAGCACGTACTGCTCTTGCAGAGGGCTCAAGTTCGGTTCCCAGCACCCAAAACTGTTGGCTTACAACTGCCTATAACTCCAGCTCCAGGGATCCAATGCCCTCTTCTGTTCCACGGGCACTCAGAGCCACTTGCACATACCGACATACAAATATACACACATACATAATAATTAAAAACTAAAAATCGTTTTTAAAAATCGGAGAAGCAGAAAAATAAGCTAGAAGACCTGGAGGACATTGCCTATAGAAAGCAAAAGTTCATTTCAATTTGTAGATGATAAAGGGCACATCCGGAAAAACTTAAGTAGCATATTATAAAATCAACAGAAATCAAGTGTTCAGTAAACTACAATTATAGAAGATACCATGTGAAACAAAGACAGTATTTACAATTACAGTGAAAGAATAGAAAATACCTAGGCTTAAACCTAACGTGGGAAAAAAATAAGACTACAAGAGGGTTTTTTGTTTGATTTTGGGTTTGTGTTTTTGTTCTGTCTTGTGTTTTAAGAAACAATGGGCTGGAGAGATAGCTCAGCAGTTAAGAGCATGGGCTGTTCTTGTAGAGAACCTGAGTTCAGGTTATAGCACCCACATCAGGCAGCTCACAACTGCCTGTAACTCCAGTTCCAGGGGATCTGACACCCTCTCACCTCCACCAGTATCTGTACTCACATGCACAGACAAACATATACACAGTTAAAAATGAGGCACGCAGATTGGTCTGCATAGCAAGTTCCAGGCCAGGTGGGTCCTCAGGGAGACCTGAACTCAAAAAGTCAAAAAATTAAAAATTAAATTTTTTTAAAAAGACATAAAGAAAATATTTGAGGGGCTGAAGAGATGGCTTCATGGTTAAGAGCAGTGGCTGCTCTTAAGAGGACCTGGGTTCAATTCCCAGCACCCACATAGTAGCTAACAACTGTAACTCCAGTTCCAGGGGGGATCCAACACCTGCTTCTGACCTCAGGTACTGCGTGACATGGGTGCAGGCAATACACTCATACGCAGAATAACAAAAAATTAAAAAATAAATAAATGAAAACTTTGGAATGTCTAGTATCTACATGAAGAAAGCCTTAGAGTCCTGAAAAACACAAAGCATGACTGGCTCAAAGAGACAGATACCACCATATATTCTTGGCTGGTAAAACATAGCTTTAATGAGGTCAGTTCTTCCTAAACTGATAAGTTTAACATGATCTTAACAAAAATAGAAATACTTTTTTTCTCCAGATCTTCAAACACCAAAGTTGCAAAAAACAAACCAGCAGAAGTAGCTAAGAAGACGTGAAAAGGCTGAGTGACGCACAAGGCTGTAACAGTACAGGAGGTCTACAGGAGGATTATGGGTTTGAGGTCAGCCTCTCAAAAAAGCTCCAAAGAAAAGAAAAGAAATACCGTATATTTCCAGACGATCTGAAACATGATCTTTCAATGATACGAGCACCCCATGTCCACACAGCACAGCTCACAATAGCCCAGAAGTAGGCTCAGCTAAATGTCCACAGGCACACGAAGAGATAAAGACACTTAACAATGGACTTTAAAGAACTTCAGCCTTTAAAAAGAAAATTCTACGAGACCAACAACACAGATGAACCTGGAGGATTCTGTGAGTGAAGTAAGCCAGTCACAAAAAGGCAAATGCTACCTGATGCCTCTTCTGTAAGGAATCTGTGACAGCCAGAATCAACACAATCAACAAGCACAACACTATTGCCAGGGCTGGGGAGAGGGGGAGATGGGTAGTTATTAATCATGTGTCTGCAAATGCTTTCCAAACAGTCGAGTTTTGACAAACTCCATGGAAGCATTTAGTACACACTGAGTCTTCTTAGTCTCCAGTACGTCTGTAAGCCTTCCTCAGGCTCTAACATGGCATGGAGGCCCATACACTCACGGCTCCACCGTATGAATCGCATAACTCATCCTGGTGCGAGTCTAGATTTCCACCTGGGGATTTTCTCTGGTTTTGAAATGGTTAAGAGTGACCTGCAGAGATTACGTGTCAAAAGCTTGGTCCTCGGTGTGGTAATGTTAAGAGCCAGCAGGCCTTCAAATGGGGTCTGGTACAAGGTTGCTGGGTCATGAAGCTGCTGCTTTTGCAAGAGATTAAGGTAGTTCTCATGAGACACTGGTTAGTTTTCTCAAAACAATTGCTATAAAAGTAAGATGAGTCCTTCTGGCTTCCAGTCTTGCTCTGCAATCTCTTGCTTTGCATGCATTCCTGCCATGATGCCGTCCACATTAAGTAAACTGTCAGGAAGGTGTCACTAGAACCAGTGCCAAGTACTTGGATTTCAGCCTCCCCAAACTAAATAAACCACTTTTCATACATTACTGAGCCTTGGGTATTTTGCTATAACAATGGAAAAGGGAAAAATACAGGATTTTTATAAACAATGCCTTTATGAATATTCTTGTATAAATGTCCTGGTTTATATATGCATGTATGTACCTATGTTTCTCTAAGCTATACACTAGGAGAAAAACCGCTGGGTCAGAGAGTTTATTTTCAAATTTAACAATAATGCCAAGTTATTTTCCAAAGTCATCAAATCAATTTAGACTTGACTAGCAGCACCAGAGAGTCACCACTCCATATTGCTCACTGTTTAACTTTGCACCCCGCCCCCTGCCAGTGATGGTAAATACTCACATGTCCCTCATCAGACGAGCATCCTCAGCTCGGACCAGCAAACTGCGGATCACACTGGAATTATCAGCCATGTCAGCGCTGAGCTTTTGATGCACTGAGTGATATTCATCCACCTAGAGACCAAGAACATTCGGGAATTAACAAAGCCTCATAAACCTCCTGAGAACTAGACAAAGAAGACACTGCCTCCCATACACAGAACCCCTTGTCCTTCCCCCGTCCACTCCTGTCATCCTTGAAATATTTTTATTTTATGTGTAAGTGCACCTGTGTCATGCAGTGCTCATGGACGTCAGAAGAGGATGTCAGATCCCCTGGAACTGGAGTTAAGGACAGTTTTTAGTGTCTTGTGGGTGCTGGAAACTGAACCCTGGTCCTCTGTAAGAGTAGCCAGTGCTCTTAACGGTTGAGCTATCCCTCCGTGCCCCACTCACTCCATCTTAACTACCTCCTGTTTCATCTCCTCTTAACACACTGTCTGTGCTACCTTCAATGATGACACTTTAGGAGGAAAAAACCTTCCCTCTTGAGCAGGAAGAGCCCTGGCCACATAAACACTAGCATTTTAGGGGTTTGCAGTGAGCATGATGGAGTTGTTTTGTGAGGTCTTTGGGGAGGGGGTTGGAAGCGCAGCACTGAGGATTGACCCTAGGACATGCGTACACAGCAGGCTCTCTACTGCTGAGTTATGCCCCCGGCCCCAAGGATGGTGTTTTCCACTGCAGCCAATCATAGTCCTCCTTAGTTGGCTTTATTATTTTGAATTTGGGTTTAAGGACAGCAGTGAACTCAAGACTAAAGATATATAACAGGATGAAAATAAAGTGAGAATATAAGACGTTTTAAAAGCAGCCTCCTTATCCAGAAAGAGCAGGTGGTAAGGAGATCAAGGATAACCACTCATTTCTTCAGAAGGAAACTCCAGTGCTCATCAGTTTAGTTTTTATAAAAATTCTTAGAACGTGGTTATCATGTAACATAAATACATGTATAGCCTTACTCATTTCTAACAAGTGTTTCCAACTACAAGACGATCCTTTTCTCACGCATGCACCCACAGGTGCCCTCACCTGCACCAACACCTTTCGTAATTCCTCAAAGTAGACAGGGAAATCCGCTTCTACCTGAAGGTCTTCAATAGCAAAAAATGATGCCATCGACTGGATAATATCACCAGCCAAATCAATATCATCAGTGTTCACAGTGATCTACCCAGGGAGAAAACAGGCAAGTTTAGCACCCTCACAGGAGGAGGCAGGCTTAGCTAAAACAGCACCTAAACATCCATGTTCGGCACCGTTCCTGAGCTTGCATTTGGATGCAGTGATGAAGAGTTGTCTTTCAGGAAATTATAAACCACACTCATTATGTCTTGCGGAGTCTAAAAGGTTACTCCTTTAACTTCATAAGCTAAATGGCAAAGCTGTTCAAACAGTGAAAATGTTTTGGTACCAAGTGTCTTCAAATCCCCTAACCTCCCAAGTAGCTGGGACCACAGGTGACGGCCTGTGCATCTGAGAGGAAACCGGAAAACAGCCTGAGTAACCACTGCTCCTTGAGAAGAGCTACAAGGTAAACCATTTCCAACAGGGGTTACTAGTTTCTACCCCATGATTAAAAAAATGCCTGCCTTGGGAATGGGAAGCCCAAGTTCAGCCATGAGAAGCTCATCCATGGAGAGAAACTTCAGTCAGGATTTCCAGCTGACTGCCTCAACTTCCCCAGCCTATTCTACTGGATGTTCGTAAGGCTGGATGTGAGGACAGCTTAGCTCCCACTCAGGCCACTCCAGGCACATCCGGGATGCAGTAAACTGAGTCCATGATGTTCTGCCGTCTATCTGCTCCCTCCCTCTCTGCTACTTGCTATTTGTTCTTTGTTGTTGTTGTTATAATATTTAATAAAGTCACTCTTTCAAAACCAGAACCATGCTGTCATGGCTACAGCAGACAAACAGCCATTGTGGCCTCAGTGGTAATTCATCATCCCTTCCAAACGGTGCCCTCTTTCATCCCAACTATCACAGTTAGTTTTAATTGTCAACTTGACAATCTAAAATCACCAGGAAAGGGAGTCTTGGTGAGGAACTGTCTGGATTTACTGGGTGATGGGCGTGCCTGTAAGGGGTGTCCTTATGTCCTTAGTGCACTGAGGTGGGAAGACCCACCCTGCGGAGGGACCAGCACCACTCAAGGGCTGGGCCCTGGACTGAGGGAAAGGAGAGCACGCTGAGCGCCAGCTGCGTTCATCCTCTCTGCGTCCTGACTGGATGCGAGGAGATCAGCGCCTTGAGCCCGCCACCTCGGCTCCACAGTGACAAGCTGTGGCCTGGAACTGTGAACTGAAATCAACCTTTTCTCCCCTAGGTTGCTTTTATCAAGAAATGAGCCAACCCCTCCCAAATTATACAAGGGAGGAATAAAGAGAAACAGTGCTGTTCTAGAATGAACCAGAGTCTATCTACAACGTTAACACAGTTGAGTTGAAACGCTTGTGTGATCTTGACAGCAGTGTCAATCACCCCACTTTGCGAGTGAACGGTTAAACAGCTCAGAAGAACTCTGTGCCCTGGCGGCAAACACTACCTCGCCACTCTGTTTTATTTTTATGTAGAGCTGGCCGCCATTTCGTAAGGATGTGAAACACACTTGAAGTGGAGCATTCTGAATGTCAGGGTCTTCTGGCAACAGAAAGTTCTGCTTGATCCATGCGACCATCTTAAAAATGAATAAAACAAAATGTATTTCAATCTTTAAAATACAGTCATTTGGGGCTGGAGAGACGGCTCAGTGACTAAGAGCACTGGCTGCTCTTGCAGATGGCCCTGGGGTCAAATCCCAGCACCTACATAGTGGCTAACAACCATCCATAACTCCAGTTCCAGGAGATCCGACTCCCTCTTCTGTCTTCCAAGGGCATTGCGTGACAGATGCACACACATTCATGCAGACATAACACTCACACACATAAAAATAATTTTTAAAAAATACAAGTCATTATGGAAAGAATTCTTCCTCTCTGCAGTTTTATAACTTGTTTATAAAATTCTCTCTTCTCTTCTCTCTCTTTCTCTCTCCCCCCCACACACAATCAAATAAAAATTTAAAAAATAAGTTACTAGCCAACCCATACTACATAATTATTTCTTGTGTGTACTGCTAATATAACATGCACACAACTTCTTCCTTTCATCATGTGAAGGGTTCTAAAGTTCTAAAGTGCAAACTACTAAAAGAAAAGAACATGTTACTCACCCTCTGTGCCCGTTCTGCAATAGTAAAGTTCACATAACTGAGGGGCTCACTAGATGAGTCTGGGCTGGTCAGAGCATACATGGTGAATCGGGGAAGCTGTCTTGTCAGTTCAAATACATGGAACTGGGTGCTACAGTCAACCAGTGAACACAAGAGAAGGTCAGGCACAGCAGTGTTTCCTCTACCACCAACACCCACCAACACCACCCAACACCAACACCACCAACACCACCAACACCACCACCGCCACCACCACCATCACCACCACCGCCACCATCGCCACCATCACCACCACCATCGCCACCACCACCATCACCACCACCACCACCACCATCACCACCACCATCACCGCCACCACCATCACCGCCACCACCGCCACCACCACCGCCGCCGCCACCATCACCACCACCGCCACCATCACCACCACCACCGCCACCATCACCACCACCACCATCACCACCGCCACCACCACCACTACCACCATCACCACCATCACCACCGCCACCACCATCACCATCACCACTACCACTACCACCACCACCATCACCACTACCACTACCACCATCACCATCACCATCACCACTACCACCATCACCATCACCACCGCCACCACCATCACCACCGCCACCACCTTCACCACCATCACCACCATCGCCACCACCATCACCGCCACCACCATCACCATCACCACTACCACTACCACCATCACCATCACCACCACCACTACCACCACCATCACCATCACCACTACCACCATCACCATCACCACCATCACCACCATCACCACCGCCACCACCATCACCATCACCACTACCACTACCACCATCACCATCACCACTACCACCATCACCATCACCACCGCCACCACCATCACCACCGCCACCACCTTCACCACCATCACCACCATCGCCACCACCATCACCGCCACCACCATCACCGCCACCACCACCGCCACCATCGCCACCATCACCACTGCCACCGCCGCCATCGCCACCACCGCCACCGCCACCATCACCGCCGCCACCACCTTCACCACCATCACCACCACCGCCGCCACCACCGCCACCATCACCACCACCATCACCACCATCACCGCCATCACCGCCACCATCACCACCATCACCGCCGCCGCCGCCACCATCACCGCCACTGCCGCGGCCGCCACCACCACCACCGTCACCACCACCGCTGCCACCATCACTACCGCCATCACCACCATCACCGCCGCCACC
The DNA here is from genome assembly GCA_035773235.1 of Eospalax fontanierii. Taxonomy (NCBI): domain Eukaryota; kingdom Metazoa; phylum Chordata; class Mammalia; order Rodentia; family Spalacidae; genus Eospalax; species Eospalax fontanierii. The sequence continues at coordinate 15,537,859 of CM069552.1, forward strand.
ACCGCCACCACTGCCGCCGCCACCATCGCCGCCACCATCACCACCATCACCACCACCATCACCACCACCACCACCACCACCGCCACCACCGCCGCCACCATCACCACCATCGCCGCCACCACCACCACCGCCGCCACCATCACCACCATCACCACCACCATCACCACCACCATCGCCGCCACCGCCACCATCACCGCCGCCACCATCACCACCACCATCGCCATCACCATGCTAAGCAGGAATTCTATCATCGTACTTCACCAAAAGCCTAATTCAATGTATTATTAAGTCTTTTGAGACATCATGAACATCTGATTAAAGACTGAAAATAACAAATTTACATACCTCTTTTATCTTTGGGCACATTTCAAATTAGGGAATTGCAAGGTCATGGGAAACCCTGGCTGCACCGAAACCTAAAAGGCCTCTCTGGTCCCACAGAGTACACCTGTGATAGCAAACCTACCCATCTCGCCCTCACAAGCACTCTATGGAAACGAGCTGTGACAGGAAAGTCACCTGCTTCTGTAGCCCACGAAGGTTTTCAAGTGCAGATCCACAGGGACATCTTTGGGAGGTGTAATTGGAACACGGATGGAGCTGGAGAGGTTGTGAATGCTGGGGTGGACCACATGGCTTTCACCTACAAAAATTCCCTCTGCAAAAATTAATACTGCTCGGATGATGGTATCTGCAAGGAGAAGGAAAATCACTTCAGGAGCTACTCTAAGCACAGGTACCCGGAGGACCAGTAATACGCAGTGTCTCACCGTTGGAAGTGGAAATGCATAATTCCGCATGTGCATCCTGTATGTCATTTCCCAGACTGACTGAGAGGGCAGTGTGGAGCTTGGTATTGGCTGGGATTACGCCCTTCTGCCCATCGGCCTCATTCAGGGGACTGCTCAGTTCAGCCTGCAAGACACGAAGCCCCCCCACATCAGCTTTGTCACTAAGACAGTGTGCAAGGTCCACGTTGAACAACATGGCTACGAAGCTGTAAGACAGACTCCCCCTGCCCTTACTAATCTGATCTTTGGAATCCCTCTGCATTCCACTCACCTTGTTAGTGCTCTCTTGCTGGACCTGGCCCTGTATAACAGACCTACCTGCTCCTTGCCGCACTGTGTCCACTGCACCTCATCATGCCCTTACATTCTTACATTCTTTTTTTTTTTTTTAGTATTTATTTATGTGTGTTTGCCTGTGTGAGTCTGCATGCACAGCATGCATGCAGGTTCCCTCACAGAGCACTGGATTCCCTGGAACTGGAGTTATAGGCAGATATGAGTCCCTATGTTGGCTGGGAACCTAACCTCAGTCCTCTTAAGTGCTGAGCCATCTCTCCATCCAACAACCCTTTACATGTGTCTCTCTCTGTCTCTCTCTCTCTTTCTTTCCTCTCTCTTCTCTCTCTCTCTCCTTTCTCTCCCACTCTCTCTCTCCTTTCTCTCCCTCTCTCTCTCTCTCCCTCTCTCTCTCTCTCTCTCTCTCTCTCTCTCTCTGTCTCTCTGTAGCCGAGGCTGCTTAGCAACTCTACTGCCTCAGCCTCCTGAGTGCTGGAATTAACAGGTATATGTATGACCATGCCCAGATTTGTGTGCCTTTTCATTCTAGCTGCGGCAAAAAGATTGCACACTTCTGCGGGTGGGAGGGAAGACCAGCCTCCAGCCATGTCAGTCTCCCACAGGTGCTGACCCTCCTGGCCAGTCTCAGCACTTCAGACTCCACTTCCCCTTCAGCTGAGGTCCTACCTTGGCATTTTCCTCATAGTTGCGGAGTTCCAGCAACAGATTCTGCTTTTTCTGACTCAGCTCCCGGATCAGGTCCTGCTCCACACTGGTGTCCAGGAGGTTCCCCTTCGTCTCAGCCGTGCCTGGCAGATAGCCTCGGACTGAACAGGGAAAACCCTCAGCAGAGCGAACACCTTCCTAAGCAGAGACACTTCTACTTTTAGGCCATCAATCACACGTTCTTAAAAACTAAAATCTATGATCTCATCTTCTTGAGCGATTTATTTTTTTAATTTTATATATTCTTATGTATATGAGTGTACTGCCTGCATGTGTGTAGGTCCATGTTTATTGTTTTTATTTTATGTATATGAGTGTACTGCCTGCATGTGTGTAGGTCCATGAGTGGCATGCACTGCCTGAGGAGGTGAGAAAAGGGCGTGGGATCCCCTGGAACTGGAGTTATGGATGGTTAGCTACCACGTGGGTGCTGGGAAATCGAGCCCAGGACCTCTGCAAGAGCAGCCAGAGCTCTTAACCATTGAGCTATCTCTCCAGTCCCAACTTGGATCGTAACTCAAGGATCTTAATAAAATACAGTGGAATTTTTTTTCTGCCATTTTGACCATATCAAATTGAAATGTCTGACTTTTCAGAGATTTTCCTCATCACACTTACTTTCTCCATCCACGGAGCAGCAGATTAACTGTACGTGGCCGTCCATCCGGTAATCCCCTTCTACCACACCAGCAACTGCAGAAGAGAAGTTGTCTTTAAAGATGACTTCCCCAGTGCGGTCACTTCGAGCATCAACCTAAAAATAAGAACATAAAAAGTCACTTTTGGGTCTGGGGAGATGGCATTATTTAGCACTTTGACATCAACATTCACGAAATGGATCTGTACATTTTCTGTGAAGTATAAATAATCCGTTTTTCCATGATTCTAAACTCTATCTTTTTTATGCTTTAAAACAGATTAGGTAATAATAGACCTTAAATGATAAAAATCATTTTATATCAAAACTCAAGGTGCAGAGTCATCTGAAGGTAACATTTTTCTTTTAGCTTTTTGAGACAAGGTCTCATTCTGTACCCCAGGCTGGCTTTGAACTCAAGATCCTCCTGCTTCTACCTAAGTGCTAGAATTATAATTATATACCACTATGCCTTGCTCTTAAGAGGAAGTAACTTTGAATTCTTAAATTAATCATAATCACCTATATGCCCTCATAATATGGTCCATTGCTGTGGTCTGAATTTTTTTTTTTTTCTTCCTCAAATTTGTATGTTATAACCCTATCCCCAAAGTGACAGGATTGGGAAGCAGACAGAGCCTTTAGGAGATGCCCTCATACAGGATTAGTGCTCTTATAAGATGCCCCCAAATCCAAGTATGATGGTGCATACCTAGAGACCCAGCAGTTGGGAGGTATGTTTGAGGCGGCTGGGCCGCCTAGTTTTCCAAGCCAGCCTGGGCTTCATAGCAAGACCTTATTTCAAAAACAGAAAAATAAATAAAAAAATTTTAAATACACCCCGCCGACCCTGAGCAATCCCTTGGCTCCTTCCAGTATGTGAGGTTACAGTAAAGACAGACAGCTACCAGGAAGCAGCCCTCCCCAGACACCAAATGTAGTGGACCTTAATGTTGGATTTTCCTGTGCCCAAACCTGTGGGAAATAAAGTCCTGGTGCTTACAAGCTACTGGCTAATCGCCAGTTTATTTTTATCTGTATACTTTTCTTTCTGTGACATAGTTTATTGTTTTCTAGAGGTAAAAGAAAGTATAATCTTATCAACACTAAAAGCCCATGCATGTCACTTGTATAGTATGTAACCATACAGAGAAATATATTTATTACACATAAAGTTTTGTAGGACTTTATAGAGACTTAAATACTTTAGGATAAAATTTGGTACTGAATAAAGCTTAATGATATCTATGATCCTACATATCTATTTTCTAAGTATTTTTGTTATAACAGCCTAACTGAACAAACATAATCAGTTTATGAACCTTGAAGTTTCTTAACAAGCAAAGATGACACACTCTTCCCTCCAATGTTTAATTCCCATGTCAAAGACAAAAGTCAGCAGCTGCAGGAACCGGCCCAACAACCTCTTAGGTTCTGCTTTTTAAATAACATCAAAGGTGCTGGCCAAAGGTAAAGAAAAGGCAGAAATTAGCTGTTCCCCAGAGGCACTTCATCACTGGCAGAGAAGGAACTTAGTGCAAATGGTATCCATGGAGATCTAGAAGCTACTTAGCCAGTTTCTAACAAGACAATTCTGACTAACCAAAACACTTTGAAATTCTGATTTGAAGCTTAAAAAGGAGAAAAAGCATAAGAATTTGACTTTGCAGTTACAAGAAAGCAGTATCCTGTTAATTTTAAGTTTTCAGTTCGTTTTAAAGGTTTCTTGTAAAGGAGATATTCATACAGTTCATTATTAGGTTATTAAAATTCTTTTTTTTTTTCCACTGGCCTACACCTACAATAAATCTGACTGATGGACTGTCAAGCCTTTAAAGAAGAGATTTAGAAAGAACTTCCCTGGAGATTTTCTCCTATACAGGGCTTACAGGACTAATAGGACACTCACCCTGCAGCAGGAAGAAATAATGTGGGAAAACTGAGTGGTTAAATTTGAAAACACAGTCAAGAAACTCAGGTTTCTATTCCAAGTCATACAGCCAATATCATAAACAACTGTCACTTTTATTACACATGAACTCTACTAACTTCAACTTACCTTCCCATTAGACCACCCAGTTATCAGTTCACACACTCCGTCAGAATTAATGTCAAATGCATGAATGCTCATGGCATGATTTTTGGACTGAAAAAGAATTCCAGTAATTAGTACAGCAGTCTCTCAACGTCTGAAGTATAAAGTCCCTGAACAGGAAAGGCTGAGTTGTACTAACTTTAATTCTCCAGTACCGGGCTGTTTTGTCATAAACTCCAACGGTGCCATTGGAAAGAGCATAACCAAATCGACAGCCATACATGGGGCATAGAGAAGTGATTATCTGCAAAAAGAATACAGAAAACATAGTTTCTCATCAAGAGAACACAACGTTTGGTGTTTTAGACCACCAGGCTTATGTGGCAAATTTCAGAATTGTATTTAAAAAAGAATGAAACTGTAGAATTGGGGGGAAATAAGCTAAGCACACATCTAAAATATACGCAATAGACACTATTACACATTAACACAAAGAATGTTAGTAAATACTCAGTTATCTTAACTTATAGACTATGTTTAAGTTTCAAGATAATCGCCAGTTTATTTTTATCTGTATACTTTTCTTTCTGTGACATAGTTTATTGTTTTCTAGAGGTAAAAGAAAGTATAATCTTACCAACACTAAAAGCCCATGCATGTCACTTGTATAGTATGTAACCATACAGAGAAATATATTTATTATACATAAAGTTTTGTAGGACTTTATAGAGACTTAAACACTTTAGGATAAAATTTGGTACTGAATAAAGCTTAATGATATCTATGATCCTACATATCTATTTTCTAATTCTGATCCAAATACAAAAGAGAGTAAGAAATGAATTGTACAAAGCAGAGGATAGCTATGCAATTTCCTTTACACCCACAGCTTTCCCACAAACCACCCACTTCATTTAACTCTGAATACAAAATGATGTGTAGGATTCCAGAAAAGCTCAACGAGTTCTCGCAAAATTTATACTGTTCAACTGCAGAGTAAATCATGATTTTGCTGATCTGGGTAAAGACAATAGAGGAAAAGTCACCCAACAACAAACCAAATCAAAAGGACAGGAAAATGGAGCTGAAAATGAACAATTTTATAAAGTTGGTGTTTTCGTTAATTCAGCCCCAGACTCCCCAGGCCCTGTGGTTTCCTTAGTCCTACTTGTCTGTCTGAGAGACTAGAGCAGCAATGAAGTGTAACCCATGGCTCTGTTCTATGCTCCTTTTCCTCCTAGAACTCGGGAAAAAGGTGCTTCACATGTAATACCAAAACAGAAGTTTAAAAATTCTACATGGTTCTACCAAATGGGAAAAGGTTCACCACACATTGGGATGAAGAGATGATAACAGAGGACCCAGTACCAGTGATGCTCAAACTGTGTCCTGAGTGGGGGTCTTTGGGGGGGAGGACTACAAACCCCTTTAAGAATTAATAAAACCAGGTGTGGCAGTTCACATCTGTAATCCCAGCACTTGAGAAATTTGAGGCAGGAAAATTTTCATGAGTTCAAGGCTAGCCTGGGCTACAGTGAGTTCTAGGCCAGCCTTGGCTATTTCAGAGTGAGAACCTGTCTCGGAAAACAAAATAAACAAATATAACAACAAAATATCCAATGAAAACCTAAGCACACATAAGCACATCCTCACCAGCAGAGCCCTCTACAGATGCAGCTTTATATTCCTGTTTCCTGTGAACTTTCCTCTGTCCAAAACTGCCACTCTACAGTACAATAAATCCGAACCAGACATGGTGGTACACACCTACAATCCTCCATTCAGGAGGCTGAGACAGATCCTGTCTCAAAAAATAAAAATAACAACATGAGAGAGAGAGAGAGAAAGAGAGAGAGAGAGAGAGAGAGAGAGAGAGAGAGAGAGAGAGAGAGAATGAATATGTAATAGGGGGCCAGCAAGATGGCTCAGTAAAAAGGCATTTGCCACTGATCATGACAACCTGAATTCAACCCCCAGGACCCCACATGGTAGAAGGAAAAAACTGACTCCCACAAGTTGTCCTCTGACCTCCACACATGCACCATGGCACACTTGTGCATACACACACAATAATATTTTTTAAATTTTAAGTATGTAGTAGAACTAAGAAAAAAAAAAAAACTTGAGTTTTTATCCTCAAGACACTGGACTGTGAGGGCAAGGCTACTGTAATTCTGCAGTTGTGTGGCCTACCTCTGTTTCTGTCATTTCTGCCACAATCTCATCTTCTTTAAAAACTCGAATGTCAAAATCCTCAGATCCAACCAGAAGCTGAAAAGAAGGACAAGAAATCATAGTTTAATAAAGTAAACACAGCCAAAGTCCCACAAATAAAACAAAAATCGGACAATCCCTCAATACCATAGTCACTCAGGAGTTCCAGTCCTCTAGAAAGCCAGTGCTCAGGGAGGTCCCAACTGATTCATTCCAACAGAGGAGAAAAAGTGGCTCTATAGGGCCAATCCTGCCATGGGGGAGCCAAGAACAAGTTCCTTCCCTGCACATTTGAGAACACACCCCAGTCAGCTTCTTTGATCAGGATGTACCCTGTTCTAGGTTATTCTATATACTGTGTAAAACTGTGGCTTTTCAGACACTGCCTTCCCTGGGAGACTTTATTTTGAGCATAGAGGATGATTCTGCACCATGGTGGCCACATGAATGGTACCATCTGTTCAGGACCACCCAGGTGGCACAGACTGATAAATGAGTTATTTCCAGGGATAGAAACAATACCATCCTGTACATTTACTGGGGTAAAAAGGGGCCTCAGGAGCACATGGGTGTACTCAAATAACATCAAGAAAGCCAGGACTGAGAACTTATCAGACATACCAGACAGAAGAAACAGCACTACTTTTTCACCTGGACCCCATAAAGAGGTGGACACTTCACACTGTGATGGCCCTTCCAACTTGCCAGCTGACCACCTAGTGCATGCTTCAAAGGACACAGACAGATCATCTGAAAGGTCTTCAGCTGGGTTAGGTCCCTGTCGATACGGTCTACTCAAACTGCCATCTGCCCATCTCCGCACCCATCATCCATCCACCCAGATGCAGCACCGTCCTTCACGTCTACAGTCTCCACAGCAGCTAGACCCCGCAGCTCCAGTCTGATTCTGTAGCTTGATTCAGCTTCTGCCACACACCTCCCGCTCCCCTGTTGGTTGCTATCTTCCACCCCGCATCCTACCCCATCCCACCCCGCCTCTGTCAGCTTTCCTACCTCGCAGGCCTTTAACCCTCTGTAGCAATTCTGTAGTCTACATATATACACAGAGAAAGATACATTTACTGTGTGGTGTGTGGTGTATGATCTGAGAGTTGATACCAATAATTATGAATGCAATAAAAGAACCTGCATTTGCCTCGGCCAGGGCTAGCCAGGAAAGCAGGTCCACTTGAAAACTGCTGCTGGGAAAACCTCTCTCTGTACCTTGGGAATTTATTAATTCAATAAATACTGACACTACAGAAAGATACACACTTTCGGCTATGTTTCTGATGTGTGCTCATGACAAAGCCCTGTCTCAGACACCAGAGCCCAGTGTCCACAGACAAAAGCCAGCTAAGTTAGGGCCCAGCAAGCACTGCACATGTACCAACTACTCAAAGAGTGACTTTTTAGGATAACTTTTACATTAATATATATCTATCTAGAATATTAGAATAATTTTAAAAGCTAAGAGATAATCTCTAAAGTTTTAGATTCCTGGAAAAGTTAGCCAAAATTGAAAACTATTTAATATCAAAGTCTCAAAGCATCAAAAACAGTTCATAAGATTATGAATATAACTGAGATCTCATCAACTATTCTGCCTTCTTTCCCATCTCCCGTCTTGGAAACCTATGGTGTTGACCTTGGACTCAGACAAACACAAGTGACTTAATATCAAAAAGAGAGAAGACAGGAGTCAGGCTGATGGAGCACCTGTCACCCCAGCACTTTAGAAGCTAAGGCAGGAGGATCTTGAGTTCCAGGCAAGCATGGGATACATATACTTGAGGTATGCCTGCGTTATACAAGGAGATCTTGTCTCAGAGACAGAGACAGAAAGAAGAAGAGAAGAAGAGGAAGAAGAGAAAGGAAATGAGACTGGAGGGGAGAGGAGGGGAGGGGAAGGGAAGGGAGAAGAGGGGAGACGGGGAAGAGGGGAGAGAAAGAGACATGGACACAGGGAAGGACCAGAGTCCATCACAAGGAGCTAATGCTCTCAACACTGAAGTCACTGTCACGGGAAAATGTGTCCAGCAGGACAAAGCAGAGACAGCCGCCGCCCCGCTTACCTCTGTCTTCCCATCACCATCGAAGTCACACAAAGCCAAGGAATGAACATTGTCTCCAGTGACCTGAAAAGAAAACCAAAATCATTTATGCCATCCTTTTCTATTTAATTAAAAAATATTATCTTCAAGAAGGAATTATACAAGCCACCAGTGAGCTGTTAATATCACTCATACCTTTAATATAAATATTATTCTGGGTTTTTAAAATTTGTGTGTGCATCTGTAGATGTGTACATGTGGGGGTGTGGGTGCACATGCTCATGTGTGTGCACTGTGTGTCAGACACAGAAACTTCAGGTGTCATCTTCAGGGATGCCATCCACTTTTTTGAGACACAGTCTCCCACTGGCCTGGAGCTCCCCAATTGGCTAGGCTGGCTGCCAGCAAGCCCCAGGGACCCTCCTGTCTCCGTGTCCCCAGTGCTGGGATTACACAGGCTGGCCACAAGGTCTAACTTTTTATGTAGAATCTGGAGTTCATATTCAGGTCCTCATGCTTACAGGGCAATTATTTTACTAAAGAAGCCACCTCCCAGCCCTATTATTCTGATTTTTTAAACTACTATTCAATACAAGGTTTAAAAACATCTGAAGAAAACTGAAGCAGTTCTTCATACCGTCCAAAAGAGATCATTCCCTTCATGATCAAAACCCTGAAGAGCACAATTTCCACCGATAATTGCAAGAGGAGAGGAGATGTCTCCCAGTGTCCCCAGCACGATGGCATTCGCTCCATCTGCTACCTAAGAAGACAAGACATAGTGATGTCAGGCATGCTGGAGATAAGGTGCATTTGTCCTGTCTCAAATGCCTCTGCCATCATCTGTCTCCTAAGAGACAGGGAGCTTGGGCCTCACTGAAGCCCACACTGTGGCTTCGCAAGAATGAGCTGAGATCTAAGCATGCTCAGGGGCCTGGCTCTCATGCCTAGCTGCTGTAATGTACTGCATGATAATAAAGGGCTCCCCAGGACTGCCGAGTTCTACAGGCTGAATTCTCCAGAGAATCAAGAGATGTGCCTTTAAACACCCAAATTCTGACATTTATTTTAACCATCTTAGATAGAAATCTTTTTGTACTACCACACCCAGCTTTATATAATCTTTAGGAAATTTTTCAATAAATACATGTTATAAAGGCCACAAAGGAGGAAAATATGTATCATAAGCCATATATGTATTTATACATGTACGTATATACTTGATATATATATATATATATAAATATCAAGAAAGGATTGTCCATAAAGGAAAGAAACAGGTGAGAAATGGAGAACTTAGTGATTTACATGCAAAAAGAAAGCAGTAAAGTCTACTGACTGGGAGAAGAAAAGGAACCATCTGGATGGTGGAGAGCGCATGTGTGAGCAGAGCGGCTGAGAACAGTCTAGTGACACGTTATGTATGCAGATGCCACGATGGAGCCAATACTTTGTATATTAACCTGAAAAAAATGCATTTTTAAGGCCAGGTGTGGTGGTGTACACCTTTAATCCCAGCACTTGGGGGGACAGAGGCAGGGAGATCTCTGTGAGTTCGAGGCCAGCCTGGTCTACATAGTGAATTCCAGGCAGCCAGGGTTACATAGTAAGACCCTGTCTCAACACACACACGCGCGCGCACACACCCAAAATTTAAGAAATATATATAAATAAAGGTCTCATCAGAAATTAAAACTGCAGACAGGTCAGTCAACCCTAAAATAAAGTTAAATGTTAATAGTAAGTAACATCCAGGCTTGCACCTGCTATCTGCTAAGCAGGAGGCTGAGGCAGACGGATTACTAAGCCTAGGAGTTTGAGATCAGCCTGAACAGCACAGCAAGAGGCTGTCTCATAGAACAAACAGAACAGAAATGAAGGGTGAACAAGGAGCTGGAGAATGGGTGGAGTAGGCGCGACGGACTTGACTTTCTGCTGACAAAAGACATAAAAGGAATGAACGTGAGAAAAATAAATAGCAAAAAAATTAAAATTTCATTCATTTTTCAGATAGGCAATGATGTAAAAAATAACAACAGTCTTTGCTGGTTAGAGAATAATAAAATAGGTGCTCTCATAATCTGAGGGGAGGGAGAAAAACAGGCATCTTCTAGAGCAACTTAGCAATAGTCTTTAAAAACCTCATTTAGCCTGGTGATACAGACCTATAATCCCTACGGAAAGAAGACAGCCTGGGCTACATGGGAGAGATCCTGGGCTGAAAAAGAAATAGCTAGCCACTGGGCACATGCCTGTAACCTAGCATTTGTGAGGCTGAGGCAGGGGGATTAATTTAGGGTCAGCCTTGGCTAATTAGTGAGTTCAAGGCTAGCCTGGGCAACTTACTGAGACACTTATTTCAAAAGTAAATGAAAGAAGATGGGACTGAAGAGATGGCTCAACAGTTAAGAGCACTGGTTGATCTTGCAGAGAACCTAGGTTCGGTTCTCAGCTCCCACACAGAGGCTAACAAGTGTCTGTAACTCCAGTTCCAGGGGATCTGATGCCCTCTTGTGACCTCTGTGGGCAGTGCATGACAGGTGCATTTATACCTTAGGAAATATGCTCAGACACATCAGACTTTTTTGAAGTAAATGGAAGAAGGAAGAGGAATAAGAAATGGGGCACAGGGGAGAAAGCCTTTGACTCAGCAATTATGGGGTTATTTATTTTGTTTATGGGTATGTGTCTTTGCCTGCATGAGTTTATGTGTCCCACATGTGTACAGGAATGTACGGAGGCAAGAAAAGGGCACTGGATCCCCTGAAACTGACATTACAGGCAATAGTGAGCCACCAGGTGGGTGCTGGGAGCCAAACTCAGGTCTTCTGCAAGAACATCAAATGCTCTTAACTGCTGAGCCATCTCTCCAGCCCCTGCTTTTTAGTTTTTAATCTGTTTTTTAAATTGCTCTGACTCAGCAATTATTGAGCTGAGCATTTATGATATTAATTTTATGTTGAATACAATATCCAGATTATTGCTCTCTTTTTGTTTTATTTTGAAACAGGGACTCACTATGTAGCCAAGAATGACATAACATTTTCTGCCTCTGTCTCCTGAGTGCTAGGATTACAGGAGTGTGTCATCATGACCAGCTTATTTATCAAATATTATTCTAAATATTGTTGTTAAGTGATGTGTTATTATTTTGAGACAAGAGTCTTCTTATATAGTCCAGGCTCACCTAGAACTTATAGGGGTTTCTTAGAATAGAAAAAGAACTAACTAGTTAAAAAAAAAAAAAACTAACGAGTCAGACTATTAAAATTGAAAACTGTTCATGAAAAGATATCTAATAAGGAAAATGTTTCTTAAACATAAATCTGACAAAGAGCTGGTATCTAGTGTATAACTCTAATGAAGAGGGCAAACTACCAATAAGAAAAGAAGACATGTAAATGGGCAGGAAGTACAAGAAAAAATGCCAAAACATCCGATCACCAGGGAAAAGCAATACTAACCACAGATACCACCTCGCCGCTGCTCAGACGACTAAACATCAAAAGCCCAGCAACACCACGTACCACCAAAGTATGCAGCAACCAGAACCTGTGCCCTGCTGGGTTCCAGGGTGTCGGTGGTGCCTCCACGCTGGAACAGTGTCTGACAAAGGTAATCACACACAGATGCAGCCAGCCACTCTACTCAAAGGGATTTACACAAGACAAAGCATGTCTACAGAGACTTGTACAAACACACTTGTAGCAGTTGTATTCATAATTGCCTCCAAGAAACAATTCAAAGCCATCCCACTTTTCTAGCACCAAACAAAATGCACAGTCCCCCAGACAGAATATACCATGTTCATCATTGAGCAAAAAAGACCTGAGATATGCGACAATATAGGCAAGGCTCACGGGCCTGATGTTGAACAGACACCCACGAATTCAGTCTGTGATTCCCTCTGAATGCTGTTCAAGAATAGAAGAGCGAATCTGATAAACATAAGAGTAATGATTATCTATGGGCAATAGCAACGGTTAGACTGGGACACAAAACTTTGTGAAGTGACAGAAATGGTCTATATTTTATCTTAAAGGTTAGTTACCCGGATCAAAACTCATTTCACATATGTACAATTTACCTCAACAATAAAAAGAAACAAACAGAAAGGCACTTGCATTTGGGGAAATTCATTCTTAGGAAAAAAACAGAAAATTGGCCATATATGTGCCTATTCTGGTAATAACCGTAACACAGAAATAATAACATAAAAGTTCAATAACATATTTGTAAAATAAATTATTATATATTAATACGAAATAGTATAAAGCTAATAAGAATGATACACACACACACACACACATAATGTCTTAGTTAACTTTAATTGCCTAGAGTTATCTAAGAAAGAAGTCTCAATTAAGGGATTTCCCAGGTAAGATTGGCCTGTGAGTGTATCTGTAAGGTTAAGGGAAAATGGTGAGTACCTGTTAATGAGCATGGAGTTTCTTTGGAAGTGGTAAAATATTTAAAACTCAGGGATAGAGAGATGACTCAGCAGTTGGGAGCACTGGCTGCTCTTGCAGAGGGCCCAGGTTCAATTTCCAACACCCACATGGCAGCTAACAACAATCCTCAGCTCCAGTTTTAGGGCATTCAATGCCCTCTTCTGACCTCTGTGGGCATTGCATGACATGGGTGCACTTACATGCATGTAGGTAATACACTTATATACATTACATTTTAAAATATAATAAATATTTTTAAATGTATAAAACTCATTGTGGTGATGGTTCCAAAACTCTGAAAAATTTCATTCAATTAATAGGGCATTTTAGGTCAATTGTATTAATATCTGAATTATATTTTAATAAAGGTGCTCTATGAAACATACAAGGCATATATATGATTCCATTTTGTTTTTTGTGAGAAAACATTTTTTTACCTATTCTTTTTAGTTTACATGCATGAGTATATTCCCTGCATGTATGTAAGTGCATCTGTATCATGCACTTTCCAAGAAGGTCAGAAGAGGCCTTCAGATTCCCCTGGAACTGGAGTTACTGCTGGTTGTTAGGAATCAAGCCCAGGTCCTCTGCAAGGAGTCAGTGCTCTTAACTGCTGAGCCATCTCTCCACCCCAAGGAAACCTTTTCTTACCCCTCGCTGAGCCACTAGCAGTTGATGGCTACTGGGGAGGAAGGCACTTTTCCTTGGGGTGTGACCACTAGAAGGTTGCCCAAGCTCCAGGGGATAGCCCCACACCAACGCACATACAGGCAGCACTAGCTGGATTCAGTGGGTCATGCGGTTAAAAAGGACATGACGTGGGGGTGGGGGAGATGTGTTGGAGGGGGCCCAAAGGAGTTACAGGAGTAAGTAGGAAGTGGGTCTGATCAAGACACATTGTACACATGCATGAAATTTTCAAAAAATAAATAATTAAAAGATAAAGAACTTTTGGGGCTGGAGAGATTGCACAATGGTAAAGAGCACTGGCTGCTCTTGCAGAGGACCCAGGTTCGATTCCCAGCACCCACATGGCAGCTAACAACCATCAGTAACTCCAGTTCCAGGAGAATTCAACACCCTCTTCTATCCTCTGTGGGCACAGGTGTACTTACACACAAGCAGGCAATACACTATATACATAAAATTTTTTTTAATTCTTTTAAGTTTTTATTATATACATTTAGTAAAAAAAAAAATCTGGAGCTGGGCTACAATCCCAGTACTCAGGAGAATGAGGAAGACCAGCCTGGGCAATAGAATGAGATTTATCTCAAAAATAAACAACAGAAACTAGGTACATAAATTCAAATGTTATTCAACTATATGAGGTGGTTTTTTTTCTTCTCTGTTTTTTCCATAAATAAATATGGATTGTTGGGCAGCCTGGAGATGTCAGGCTGCAGTAAGAGCTTCCAACCAACTACCATTTCAGTGTGAGGCCACGAGGAATGCTGTGTGCTGGCTTCCTAGCTCCTAGCTGGATTCTCAGATCTCGACAGAGCATGCCACAAATATACCTATAGAGGCACATGTGACTGCCACCAAATGATTACCAACCATAATCAAACAAGTACGCTCCAAGGGCATAAAACAGATGTAAAGAAATGCTGCTTAACTATACCACAGAAAAGACAATCCAAAATGAACATGTAATCATTTTTAAACATAAAAAGCAGTGGACAAGGGCTGGGGACATAGCTCAGAGACAGAACACTTACCTTGTGTGCAGACCCAAGGCCCTGAGATCAACCCCTACCATCACCAAGCAACAAAAAACTCATCTGCCAAAGAGAACAGTGGACGTTAGTGGGCAATAGGAGTTTCATGGTTTAAAAAGCGTATACTTGCCTCTCTGTAGAACAAATCTGAATTATTGTAGATATCATAAGCCAAAAGATTGGTCTGTGTCCCCACTAAAAGAGCATCATAGCCAAGTTCAGGATTCAACACTCCTGCAGCCAGGCAGCTGACAGTCTGGTTAATGTTGAGGAGAGAAACGTCAGACTCCAGGGGGCTCTGGAAGACTCTGGATGCACTGAAACGCTGACTCCGTGTGTGAGGATTATGAATAAAAACCTAAAACGACAAGTTATATTCCCTTATATGATGTCATTCACATCATACTTTTTTTAAACTGGGCTAACAGATATTAAAATTAGTAAAAATCATCTTAATCTATGACACCTGAGACAATCACACACAGTTCTGTGGTGGCCAACTTTTAGTCCTTACGAATGATGGAAATCCAGTGGTTCTTAGGCCTACTGAGAAATTAATGAGCACGATCTAGCTGCTGCTTTCCAGGGCAGCATGCGTGCTATCTGCCAGCAAGAAGTCAACACTTTCTTACACACCAGCCTTTTCTGGTTTTAACCCATAGAAGCTGTTCCCAGCATCAATGCTGTTCCTTACACAACAGATTATCACAGGAAACAGGACAAACACTTCCTGTAGTATCTCCCACCCAAGCCCCTAATAGGTTCACTTCCTAACCCTCAAAATGGTCTACCATTTAATATGATTTACCAGCTTAAGATATGTCCTACAAATCAAATTCTTAAATAATTTTTCAAAATGTATACTAGTAAAACCAAGAATTAAAATTAGTCCAGGGGCTGGAGAGATGGCTCAGTGATTAAGAACCCTGGCTGCTCTTGCAGAAGACCCAGGTTTGGGTCCCAGCACCAATACAGTAGCTAACAACCATCCGTAATTCTAGTTCTAGGGGACCCAATGGCCTCTTTGGGCCTCCATGGGCACTGCATACATGGTGTGTTACATACATGCATGCAAAACACTATTACAAATAAAGATAAATAATTTTTAAAATTTAGTTCAGAGATAATAAATTCAATAAATAACATAAATATTATCATCTGAGTGACTGTAAATCACTCAACTTCTCTGGGCATCACTTATGAAAATGAGTTTTAGATCAGGTGAAGTGATATTATTCCCAAGATGGGGAACCAAGTTTGGGGTGAAGTGTTTTAAATATTAGAATGGTTGGTAGCTTCTAAAGGGCTATTATTAAAGAGGGAGGGGATACAATGTAACTGTGGTACGTCATTAGAGAAATTACTCTTTAAATCTTTTATTTTTATTTATGTGCGTCTCTCTGTGTGCAGTGTGCCTACTGAAGCCAGAAGAAGGTGCAAGTTCCCTTAGAGCTGCAGCTACAGACAGTTGTGAGCCACCAATGTGGGTGTGGGGAACTGAACTCCCATGCCCTGCAAGGACAGCAAGCACTCTTAAACCACCTCTCCAGTCCCTTCATTGAAGACATTTTGATTATCTAAAAAAAAAAGAAAGAGAAATCTCTGAGTAAAGAAAGAATGGGAAACACAAGACGAGAAATCCTTGGGCCCTAGTTAGAAAATTTACCAATTTAAAATATTTCACCCCGTTAGTATAAACCTGGTATTAATTTTAAATTATTATCTACATAAGCTAGTCTATTTAACAAAAAACATTGGCGAATAAAAATACAAAACAAACAGGGCCAGCAAGACGACTCGGTAGGTAACGGTGGCCGCCACCAAGCCTGAGGACCTGAGTTTGATCCCCAGGACCCACGTGGTGGAAGGAGAGAACTGACTCCTGCAAGTTGTCCTCCGACCCCCACATACATGCTTAGCGTGTGCACACCCACATGCACAACCACCACAACGTAAAATAAATATATATCTGAAGGAAGTAGAAACATGAGAGAAAAGTGTGTAGCTTCTCACTACTGCTTCACGCTCCTGCTCACGTGACACCTGACAGGCTTAGAAACTAGCTGCACTTGATCTGACTAACATGTGGTCACAGGGGTTAAGACCATTCCCAAAGTCTCACAACTGTAATGGTATGTATGCCCCATACCAGGAAAGGCATGAGCCGGCACATCACACTTGCTCTACAACAGCGGTGAACAAAAGCATTCTTAAAGTCTTCTGGGAAGTAGACGTTGAGAAAGAACATGAAGGGATGTACCTCATACACCCCAAAGTCTGGAATGGAAAGAGTCAAGTTTCTGCCAAGAGCAACAAGAATCCCAGGAGTCAGTCTTCTGTTGCACGCCTACTCTCTGCACAGAGAGCCCCAGGGAGGCCTAACTGTCCCACTAGTCACAACAACAAAAAACAAACAAAGCCAAGCTGAGTCACATGCTAAACGGGCATCCCCTGAGCCTACTTATCAGACTCCTTCCAAAGGACTGGCTGTGGTTGACGGCATTTGTTCTAGCAAAAGGGTTCTGATGACACTAAACTGATTCCCCAGCTCACAGAGGGAAAAAAAATGGCCCCAAAATATAGCATCAGTGTTCATCACTCAGGAAATCCCTTTCTCTTTCCAAGAGACTATTGAGGCTACCCATCTCAGAAAGAAAAAAACCCTGCATCTTCTCCCTTATACGTGGATAGACTATAATGTATATATGTAAACAGTTGTAAGTGGGGATATAGTCTAAACTTTAGAAAGCAGATCAAGAGAAGGTAATATCAGGTGATGATGTGTATAGGCAAAAGGACCCGAATCATGAAAGAGTGTATAAAGATAGTTTCTTTCTAATTTTTACTCTGCTGTGTGTTGTGATAACGGATACGTACATTCAACTTGCTATGTATTGAAGTAAGAACCATTTTAGCATTGCAAAAGAACCTACTGTGTTATCCTTTGAGGCAGTGATTGTGGAAGTTGGGTCTTTTTAATTCCAATGGACCCTCAGTGCATTAGGAATTAGACTTGACTAGCCACTGAATACACCTGTCGCAATGACCCATTTTGAAAAATGATTTTTAAAATTTCTTCGGGGGAAGGGAGTTTGTAATGTTTCTCTTTTATCTCTTGTTTAAAGCTATATCAAATCATTCTATCAACAGTGTCATTTAATATATAACTTGTATTGCTATAAAGTATGGTTAAAAAAAACAACCGCTCTCTAAAATACTCTGTCAGGCAGAGTCAGGGTCCCAGATGTGACAGCAAAGCTCCGCTTCCAGAGGTGCAGGCAGCAGTAATCAGATTAAGCTTCGGCATCACCCGGGGAATTGAGGGGCTGGGGATTGAACCTGGGCCTGTCTGCGCTAGGCAAGCCCACCAGTGAGCTGTGTCCCCAGTCCTTTTTCACTTTTTAAAAAAATTTATTTATTTTATGTGAGTGTATTGCCTACATGTGTGTGAGTGCACCCATGTCGTGCAATGCCCAAGATCAGAAGAGGGTTCCAGAGATCAGGCTCCTTGGAACTGGAGTTACAGACAGTTGTTAGCTGCCATGTGGATGCTGAGAATAGAACCCAGGTCCTCTCTCCAGCACTGTTCCCCCTTTTGAGACAGGGTCTCACTATATCTCCCTGGCTGGCCTAGAACTCACTATGTAGATCCACCTGCCTCTGCCTCCTGAGTGCTAGGATTAAAGGTGTGTGCTACTACATCTGGTCTTTCTCACTTTTTGAGACAGGATCTTGCTCTATAGCCCACGCAGACCTTGTTTGCAATCCTGCCTGAGCTTTGTGAGTAGCTGAGATTCCAGTCCTGTGCCACCAAGCCCAACTGCAATTTTTGTATTGTTTTGTTTGTTTTGTTTTGATTCTTTTTTGGGTGGGTGGGTTAGTTTCCTTTTTGGCTTTGTTTTGTTTTGACACATAGTCTCACGTAGCCCAGGCTGGCTTCAAATGCGTGGTTATCCTCCTGTCTCTGCCTCCCAAGAATACTGGTATATGCCACCACGTTCAGCTTGAAAGTTTGTTTTTAAAAATAAATTTATTGGGGCCGGAGAGATGGCTCAGCAGTTAAGAGCATTGGCTGCTCTTGCAGAGGACCCAGGTTCCATTCCCAGCACATACACATGGTGGCTAACAACCATCGGTAACTCCAGTCAGCTCCAGGGGAATCGGATGCTCTCTTCTGACCTCCTTGGGCACTGCATGACACAAGTGTGCTTACTCACATGCAGACAATACATTTATACACATAAGGCTGTCAACTTTTAAAATTGTATTTATTTGTGTGGAAATCAGAGGAAAACTTGAAATCTCTTCTCCTTCCACCACATGAGTCCTGTGGATTAAACTCTTGGCAGCAAGTGCCTCCCCTGTCTAGCCACCTTGCCAGTGCCTCAATTTCTCAAGTAACAAGATAAAAGATAACAGGGACTGGAGAGACGGCTCAGCAGTTAAGAGCACTGGCTGCTCTCATAGAAGACCCCTCCTCCCCCCGCAGTCATACAACAGCTAACAACCATGTTAAGTTCCCCTCCCACTTCCAGAGAAAGCAACACCCCCTTCTGGCCTCTGTGGGTATTGCACACACATGGTGCACTTACACACAGAGGAAATAATTTTTTTTTTTTTAATTTAAGACAGCTTTTCAGATTTGGGGGGGCTAATACTTTTGAGACAATATCTCCCTATGTAGGCCTCACTGGCACTGCAGTCTATGTAGATAAAGTTGGCCTTGAATTTGCAGCAATCATCCTGCCTCTGTCTCTCTTTTTTTTTTCTTTTCCTTCTGTTTTCAGAAACAGCCCTAAGCAGGGCATGGTAGCTCTTGCTTGTAATCCATTACTCAGAAAGCAGGGACAGGAGGAATGTTGTTTCCGGTCAGCCTGTGAGTTCCAGGCTAGCCTGAACTACACAGATCCAATCTCAAACAAAAACAAGAGAATCAAGGCTCTCCCACTCTAGGTCACACTGTCTCTGTTTCTGAAAACTGAAAAATAAAATATTTATTTTTAAGCAGTCCCACCCCCCATCCGTGCACCCATGTCGTGCAATGTTCAACGACAAGCAAAGGCCTGGCTAGGAATCTGGAGTGAGCAATCACTGCTAATCCCAGCCAACTTCTCCCCTTCTTGAGAATTCTCTTCCCTAAGCTCCTGATCTGTCTTCAATACTATCCAAGACAAAGAACCTGGTGATAAGAAACAGTCAGCTGAGGCTGGAGAGGTGGCTCAACGGTTAAGAGCGCTGGCTGCTCTTGCAGAGGACTCGGGTTCCATTCCCAGCACCCACTTGGCAGCTAACAACCGCCCATTACTTCAGGGGATCCGACGCCCTCTTCTCATCTCCACGGGCACTGCACGACACGCGTGCACGTACACCATGCAGGGAATACACTCATACACTAAATAGTTGGTTTTTCTGTTGTTGTTGTTGTTGTTTTAAGAAAAAGAAAGGTCAACTACTCAAAGGCTGCTGCAGAGAAAACCCATTAAGGACAGGACGAGCATTAAGGACAGGACGAGGCCGAGGGAGACTGCCCACCGGTTGCCAGGCAACGAGGGCTGGGGGCGGGGCCGCGGGGCGGGGCGGGGCCGCAGCGCGGAGGTCGCGGGGAGCCGTTACCTTGCCGGCCTGGGTGGCGGCCGCCAGGCACGGGTGGGTCCCGTCGAAGCGGCCTATGGCCACCATGCGGGGGCTGATTTTGTGGCGCAGTTTCAGGGTGAACACGGGCAGCAGCATGATGGCGGCGGCGCAGGGGAGGAACCTGGCGCCCGACGCAGGCGCAGTGCAGGCGGCCTCGAGCGGGGCGCGAGGGGACCCGCCCCCGCTGGCCCGGGGCGAGAGCGCGCCCGGGACCCGGACCCCGCAGCCGTCGCCTCCCTCGGCGCCTGCGCGAACCCGCCCGTCTGCGCAGCTGCGCAGGGCCCGCTCGCTCGTGCGACTGCGCCGTGGCGTCGTGGTGGTGGAGCGTGGCTGGGTCAGCCACCGGGATTTCAGGGCGATGCTCAGAGTTCTACGTTGGGGCTGGAGAGTCGGCTCGGTGGTTAAGAGCGCCTGCTGCGGTTCTTGCAGAGGGTCTGAGTTCTATTCCCGGCACCTACATCGGAAGCTCACAACTGCCTGGAACTTCAGCACTGATGGGATCCCACACTTGTGGCTTCCGTAGACACTAGCATTCACGTGCACACACACACAGACACTTATAATAAAAATAAATCCGTTTTAAAATTACTGTGTTAGATGCAACCCCTCTATGGCGCCTAGGGCACCCCCAGGATTCCCTCTAACATGCCAGCCAAAGCTGCACTCCAGCAAACTCCACACACTGCCACCTACTCCAAAGGATCATTTAAACAAGAACTAATTGAGTACCTACTGTGTCCCTGTTTTAACTGTTATGCGGAGGCAAACAGGATGTACCAATCCTCTCAAAATAAAAATGCTTTAAATTCACGATTAAATAGTTCTGTGGTGAATGTGTGGTAGGAAAGATAAACTTAAAGGGCCGTATGCGAATGGAAAGGAAGAATTGCAACACAATGAACATTTTCTGTGAAGCTTGCTACACAGAGACAACACAGCTTTTATATAGAACTATTTCTAATAAGAATGTTGAAGTAGGGGCTGGAAAGAGGGCTCAGCAGGTAGGAGCACTGACTGCTCTTGCAGAGGACCAGGGTTCAAGTCCCGGCATCTACATGGCTGATTCCATAACTCCAGTTCCAGGAGAAATAACACTCCCTTCTGACCTCTGTGGGCATTGCATGACAGGGGTGCATTCTCCCTCTCTCACACACACACATATACACAAAATAAAAAAATAATAATGTTGAAGTAGCAGTGAGTTGTACTCAAGTCCTAAATGTATATGGCTTTTCTCTTTTTCCAGTTGTAAAGTGTAATTTTCTAGGAATCTCACAAGAAATGCCACGTAAATAAAATGTCTTAACACCCTTGTGCATCCTTCTGACATATGATTTTTTTCTTACCAGATTTACCTGGGCCCTCCCATGTCACTCAACAATCAGGAAAATTCCCCACAGACCTGGCCACAGGCCAGTCCAATGGGGAAAATTCCTCAATTGAGGTCCCCCCTAACCGGTTGTGTCAAGTTGACAACTAAAGCTATTCAGCACAGTAGTGTCAACCAAAGGACATATGTATGAAAATGTCATAATGATACCTGTAACTGTGTAAGCTACTTTTAAAACTAAGAGAGGAAGAAAGGAGGAGGTGTTGCAATCCTTTGAGGTGTAACTTGAGACCAACGAAGGGTCTATAGAGTTGCTACTAAGATACTTAAGTGACTCTTAAGAGGCCCATATCCAAGCTCTTCGGTGTGTGTGTCTTACTTCTCTGAGGTCCGCTCTTCCTATTAAACTATCCCTCCATCATTGTGCTTAAGTCTATGTTAAAATTTCTCTTTTATTTTACTTATGTGTGTGTATGTATTTGTGTCTGTGTCTGTGTCTAAATATGGAGGTTAAAGGACAATTTTGGGAGCCAGATCTCTCCTTCCACTGTGGGCTCCAGGGATCAAACTTAGGTCATCAGGCTTATGCTTTTACCTGTTGAGTCATCTCAACCTGTTGGCCCCAGATCTCAATAAAATTCAGCTCTGCTTCAGACTATCTGTTCCTGAAATTCTTTTCTGTAGTGAAATCAAAAATCCCAGCTTTACTTGAGTGGAAGTCTCTGAAACAAATTCTCAGGCTGCTGCTGGTGGCAGCATGGATCTTTGTCTCTGGCCCACACCCTATTGCTCATGGCAAAGTTAATCTTATTTGGGAAACAGTCTTTACAGATATAAGTTTAAAGAGCTTGAAATGAGATCATCCTGGATTAGAGTGGCCCCTGATTCTAATGATATGTGTCTTTTAAGAGAGAGAGGACAGAAAGAACCACAAGCAGCAGTTGGAGTTGCTTCTCGAAACCAAAGAACGCCTGAAGGCACCAGAAGCTTGGAATTGTTCCCTAGAAGTTCAGAGGATGCATCCTCCTGTTAATCTCTTGATTTCAGACTTCTGGCTACGGATCTATGAGAAAACAATCTCAGTTTAAGCCATAAATGGTCAGGATAACTTGTTAACTATCTGTATATATTTTTTAAATATAAATAAATCCACAAAACTGAAAAGTTGCAACAATATTTTTGAAGAATGTGTCTGACACACTTCTAAACAATAAGTAGCCACAAACAAAAGAAAATTTCTGCTCTCCTGGAACTGACATAAGTAACCAGGGAGAACAAGAAATACTTTAGGTGGTAACCCCCTCGGGAAGATTCGGAAAAAGGGGATGGCAGTGAGGCGGGAGAGCCCTGAGAAAACGGCATTCAGGCAGACTTGAAGTGAATGAAGGAGCCAATCTCCAGGAAGGTTCCAGAAGAGGAAGGGAAGATACAATGCCCCAAGGGCTCATTCTAGATGCCTTTCTTTTAAAAGACTAGATGAGCAGCCTCTATCACAGGACCGGAGCACAGGTGTAAGGACGGAGACTCAGGAGGCAGAGTCCCGGAATCCAGGTGAAAAGGACGCTAGGAGGCGAGGAAGTGGCAGGTACTATAGAAAGTCTTGAAAATGTTGAGTTCTAAACCATCCTTGCTATTTGTGGTGTGTAATGAGGGTCGTACAGATGAGCATCTTTTTTCAAGTCTGATAGTATGACTGTGGCTAGCTGTGACCTCTTTTGGAGATAATGTCAAACAATTAATTTTGAGTATCTTGATGGAATGCAAGACCCAAGCAGTGACTCTCCAGGACTCCTCTGATATGCCATGCATCTTAGTTCCACCATCCCCTTCTACCCCATCCCTTCTCTCTCATCTGTCACCTGCAGACCCCCAAAGTCCTGGCACGGCTTCCTAAGCAGCCCTTTCATGGAAATTGCCCTGGGTCTGTCCTTCTGCCTCAGAACTTACTTTGTTTTATGAAATCCTTTCTCTTGAGCTCACAGGCTGTACTAACACAAAGCCCTTGATTCACTGAATTTAATTCATTGAACTGTGCTAATTTCTAGTTACAGATTGATAGGCCACCTCTACCAGGAACAGCTTGAAAAGAATGGACCTCTAATAGACGTCATTTGAGACCTTACATTTTTCTGGCAAACATTTACTGAAGATCTCCTTGTTCTACATACGGATATAATGGTAGGAGAGGAAGACATAATCTGTCCTCATCTGGAATTTACAACTTCTAGGGGTTAGGGAGTAACAGACTTTAAACAGGAAAATAAATGAGGTCATTTCATGTGACTATAAGGCTGATGTACTAGGGCTTAAGAAAAGCTTCTCAGAACAAATGACATTCAAATTACAAGAGTTTAAGATTTTATTTACTTTTATTTTTCATGTGTATGAGTTTTGGGCCTGAATGTATCCAAGTGCACCCATGTCATACAATATCCATGGAGGCCAGAAGAGGGCGCCAGATCCACTGGAACTGGAGTTACAGATAGTTGATAGCTGCCATATGGGTGCTGGAAACTGAACCTGAGTCTTCTGCAAGAACACCAAGTGCACTTAAACACTGAACCATCTCTCCAGCCCCTATTTTTTTTTAATTTTTTTTATTATATGTGTGGGGTTAAGAGCTCTGACTGTTCTTGCCTAGGACCTTGATTTGGCTCCCAGCACCCACATGGCAGTTGATAACTTCAGTTCCAGGGAATCTGACACCTTCCCGCCTCCACAGGCATTGCACACATGTGGTGCGTTTATATACATGCAGGCAAAACACTCACATACATAAAATAAACTTTAAAAATTTCAACATTTCCCGCAGTCGTGTCGTTTGCCATGTTGCGGGTATCCGAGTTGCTAGAGCACAGCTCCCATCAGATCAGCAAGGCTCCCGGAACATCAGGCGGAAGGGACGCCACTGTCCCTGCCAAGCACCGAATCACACAGGGGACTTATAGGCTTTCCTCTGGGGAAAAGGTCCACAAAGCTGACCATCCCCCACCGGTAATTCCAGAGTCTTCTCTGCTTGTGCAGCTCCTTCTTCAGTAATCAGTGGCTCTTCTGAGGAGACACTTGTCATCCCACATCAGTGAGAACTGGGATCTGGGGATCCAGGAGACCTAGAACTTTCAGGGGTGCCAATTAACGGCTGTAGAGGGGGAGCGCTCCGTAGTCGATCAAACTGTGCTCCTTGACAGCTGAACACCTGCTTGGCATCCTCCTCCATCAGTCACTGGCTGAGGTTAGGCCTGCTATTCAGTGCTAATACCACTGTCACTGAGCCTTCTCTGTGCCAGGCTCTTGCCACGCATTAAGTCACAGATCTTCGCGGCCTCTTTCGAAGGAGACACTGCCATCACCTCCACTTTACAAGGGAAGAAGCCGAGCCTGGGAGGTGTCACACAACTGCGAAGCTACAGAATGACAAATCCAGGTGGGCAGACTCTAGAGCCTGAGCCCCTAAGGACTGTGTCTGCAGTCTCCTGCTGTGAACTTCATTGAATAACAATGTCCCCCTCTAGAAAAGAGAGGAGTTAACTCTACCACACATAAAGAATGCCCTGAGACCCAGGGGAACTTATTAAAGTGCTTGAGGGGCTCCAGAAATGATTACTAGTGTTCCAGTTAGGAGAATGGCTCCCTGTGACTAGCTGGGGTAATGTGTGGTAATGAATTCAAAGTCTTTTTTCCTTTTTTATATATTTTTTTAAAGTAGATGGTACTGTACCACATTTCAGCCTATTCATATTCTCCCAGGCTAGGCCAGGACCAAAATTTTAGAACTTGATTCAAACGAAATGGAAAAGGAGGGAGCCTCATGCCATGCTTTTTCTTGTCCTCAGTGCACATTGGCACAGCAGCCCACTAGAGGGTGTGCAGGCGTAAAAAACAGACTTGGGATTCAAGCGAAAGGCCCAGAGGGAGGCGGGGTGAGAGGCCCTGCCAGACAGGAGGCCTCCAATATCATCAGCAAGGCTTGCCTCTCAAGGCATAAAGGGGCTGAGAAAAGACACCCAAGTCACAGGGTCCACTCTGAGGGCCCGCTGAGAAAAGACTTTTGTTTTGTTTCCTTTTTTTTTTTTAATTTGTTATTTTTATGTTTTTGTGTATGAACATATTGCCTGCATGTGTGTTAGTGAACCTGTGTCATGCAGTGTCTATGGAGTTCAGAAGGCATTGGATCCCCTGGAACTGGAGTCACAGATGGTTGTTAGCCACCATGTGGGTTCCGGGAACTGAACCCGGGCTGCTCTTAACTGATGAGCCATCTCTCCAGCCCCTTGTTTTTGTTTTTTTTTAGGTAATCCTGACTGACACTGTAGCCCAACTGGCTTTGAACTCAGGGCAATACTCTTGCCTCAGCCTCCCCTTAAAATAACAGCATGAAGATGGAGGCTGTCTATGGAAGACGCACGGCTCTTGCCCCTCGTGATGCCACACAGCCTGTCTAGAAAGGAGCACAGTTTTAGGCTTCCCCAAACTCTTTAAGATGAGTGGCCATAAGGATTCCTCCACAGTCCATGGAAAGACAGGGACCAGGAGATCACTAGAGCAGACTAGGTTGTCCAGGCTCAAGCTATGGGATGTCTTGCCCTATTGTCCCTCCAGGAGTGGCCTTCACTGGTATCCCAACCTTCAATCTCCCTATCTAGGTGGCTCTGTGAAGTGTCTGCTGTAGGCCATAGGTGAGGCTGACCACATTGGTCTCGTCTCTCAACTCATGGTACCCATGTCAAAAAGGACATGCAACATCAATTTGTTCAGAGTTACCAGCTTGTCACATATGAAAAATAACTACCTTCTGGCTCGTGGTGGTATTTTATTTATCAGTTCTGTAGTATGTCCAGGACAAGGGGGAACTAGGGTCAACATTAGTGTCTGCATCTGTGAAACAGAGGTGCTAATGCTGCTTACTTCATAGGGCTAAAGATTGAGATGATGTAAGTTCAGCAGTCTGGCAAATGGTACAGAAAACAAATGGAAGCTATTATTCTTATAGATAATATAGACCATGGGACAACCACCAAGGACAGCAGCAGGTGTGGAATGAAGACAGCCTAAGCCTATGAGACAAGCTGTGTGTGCTGTGGACATCAGAGCCAGAGAAGCGAAGCTGCCCGAGCCCTTTGGAGTCAAGATCATGAGCAAATCCCAGATGTCCAGGCCTGAGCTACCTTGCCGAACTTTGATTTTGCTTAAGTGTGCCTGATTCTTCCCTTTTGAAAGAAGACAGTGCTTATCCTGTTTTGGATTTTAGAAGAGTCCACAGTTCAAAGACATTTAAGAGACTTTGAATTTTTTAAATGTTTGGATTTTATTTTTAAGAACTGTAGGGCTTGTAAAGTTGTATTATTTGATGGTACAACATTAATATTAACATCATACCTTGGGGATAAGAAATGGAAAGCTTGTGGTTTAATAGTGATGTATTTGTGTGTCAAGTTGACATGGGTCAATTGTGCTGGATAACTTTAGTTGTCAACTTGACACACCTGGGTAGAGGGATCCTCAATTGGGAAATTTCCTCCATTGAACTTGCCTATGGCCATGTCTGTGGGGTATTTTCTTGCTAGTTGAATGACGTGGGAGGGCTGGGCCCAGCCCTCTGACTGGTGGTGTCACCCCTGGGCAGATGGTCCTATATTGTATAAGAAAGCAGGTTGAGCATGGGCCAGGAGAGCAAGTCAGTATGCAGCATGCTTCCATTGTCTGTGCTCCAAGTTCCTGCCCTGAGTTCTTACCTTGGGCCACCTCAGTGATAAACCCAGGAGATGTAAGATAAAATAAACTCTTTCCTCAAGTTGGTTCTGGTCAGTGTTTTTATCACAGCAATTGAAAGTAACTAGAACATCCATGCTCGCCTTGAACTTACAATCCTCCTGCCTTAGTCTCCTGAGTAGCTGGGATTATAGTCTTTTGAAAACAAGCATGAACCAAATATCTTTATCAAAAAGTAATACTCAGATCTTTTGCAAGATATTACCATGAGAGGAAACTGCATAAGGGTATGTGGGATCTGTTAGTGACATGTCTTACAATCGAATGTTAACCTACAAGTAACTCAATGATTTTTTAAATGTGTATGAGTGTTTTGCCTACATGTAAGTGCTCCACATGTGTACAGTGTTCACAGAAGCCAGAAGAGGGTATTGGATCCCCTGGAACTAGAGTTTGGGGTTCTTAGCCACCGTGTGGGTGCCGGAAACTGAACCCAGGTCCTCTGCAAGAGTAGCCATTGTTCTTAGCTGCTAAGCCATCTCTTGATCCCCAAGAAGTTTAAGAAGGCTAGGGATATTACTAGTGCTAGAGTATTTGCCTAGCATGCCTGAGGCTCTAGGTTCAATCTCTAGTATCACAAAAACAGACAACAACAACAACAACAATAAAACCCAGAACAAGGGAAAGTTCAGAGGTAAAAAAGAGGAAAAGCATGAAAGGAACTATGAAGAAAAAACAGAGGGTCAGAGACAAGTGGGGCGTGCCTGAAATACAGGCACCTGGGAGGTGGAGGCAGGAAGATGGTGTCCTGCTTAGCTACAAAGTGAGTTCAAGGCCAACCTGGTGTCTCAAAAAAATGAAGGGAGTCCAGGGAGGGAAGAAGGGAGGAAGGAAGTGGGGGAGGGAGGGAACCTGACTTTGAAACCAGTATGCAGGAGAAGAAGGAGAATTTCAGGTACTTATGTGACTGGTACTAAGTTGTTAAGCATTCAAAACTTGCATGTCCGGAACTACAGGGAGACCTTGTCTCAAAACCAAATCAAACGAAACAAAAAAAATCAAAACTTATACTTCTGGAGCTGGAGAGATGGCTCAGTAGTGAAGAGCACTGGCTGCTCTTGGAATGGACCCAGGTTCAATTCCCAGCACCCACATGGTAGTTAACAACCATCCCTAACTCCACTTCCAGGGGAATCTGATACCCTCTCTGACCCCCTCGGGCATTACATGACACAGGTGCACTTACACACGTACAGACAATACACTCGTACACGTAAAGTAAAAAAAAAAAATTAAATATTAAAGAAATAATTACAGTCATGGAATTGCAACAAAGACGGCTGCGTTGGACTGAGAAGCAAAGTGCGTGCTTGCAGGAGAGCACCGTGGCCGCCCTGGCTCAGGAGGCCTGAAGACGTACTCTCCAACATGCTAAACTTGGGTCTCATCGCTGTCGAAAATTTCCAGTGTGTATAGTTCAAACGGTCACCTGCTGTAAGTGTAAAATACACACTGCATTTTGAGGAGTTGATATAAAAAAGAATTTAAGCCAAGTGTGATGATGGTACATGCTCGACATCCCAGCACTCGGGTTCAAAGTCAACCTGGGCTGTACAGCAGAAAGAGACCTTGTCCCCAAAACCAAAACAAACAGACAAATAATTTAATGAGAAAAGACCAGGTAAAAATTCTAAAAGTAACAAAAAAATGTTTATAATTATTGAAGAGACCAAAGAACTTTCCGAGTGCTTTGCTTGCTACTGGGTCATTCCCATCAGTACATAAATATGCTGATTTGCATCATCTTAAAATAATTGTGTAAATAATTCCAAATGTCGTTCCTCTGCCTCCTACACGGTGACTGTCTCACTTTTTAATGCTTTGCTGCATTTCCTGACTTGAATAGAGCTGTGGAAAAATACAAACTCTACAGGGAGAAAACTAACAGACACCATTTTCAACTAAGTGATCAAGATTTACATCCCCAGGCACAAGTCATGCTGACATCACAGTCAGTGACAGGACACTCACAAGACCATCCTAAGCAAAAAGAGTAAGTCAGAAATTCTGGGGGAAAGAAGGAAGGCTCCAGGAGACCTGATTCCACATGACGATAAGGTGCTTCATTTCTGTGACACTCTTTTCCAGACCAAAAAAAAAAAAAAAAAAAAACCATGTATAATCATTAGAAAACATTTGATAAACCCAGAGAGAGGGACTCACCTCTAAATGTCTGACCAGTACTCATCAAAACTTCCAAGGAGAGACTAGAGACACTGGCTGCTCTTAACAGAGGCTTACACTGCCTCCCATGGAACCTGGGAGTAGAGTTTGTAAAGACTCCCTTTCTTGGGGTTGGAAAGATGGCTCAGCAGTTAAGGGCACAGGTTGCTCTTCCAGAAGAGCTGAGTTCAGTTCCCAGCATACACATGGCAGTTCACAACCATCTGTAACTGCTGTTCCAGGGGCTCCAATGCCCTCTCCTGGCCTCTGTGGGCATTGCACAACAGTGTGTACTTACATCCATGCAGGCAAAACACTTATACACATAACAATAAAAAATTCTTCCAAGGTCATAAGAAATCAAGGAAAGATGAGAAACTGTCATTGAGTAGGACACTAAGGAGATGTGACGACAGCACAGTCCTGGATACACGACTGGATTAGATTAGTGAGAAAACTGGAAAATCTGGTAGGGCTTAGAGTACTGTACCAACGTTGCTTTCTGAGTTTTAGCAAATGGACTGTGGCTGTGGCAAATGGTAGCACTAGGAAAAGTAGGTGAGTTTTCTGCGGAAACTGTCACATGGAGCTAGAAAACATGAGGGTGGTGACAGAGAAGAAGAGCAACTGCAAAGAGGGCACAAAGGGACATTTTCTTTCCTTCCTTGCAGTGCTAGAGGCCAAACCCAGGGCCTTGAGCGCGCTAGGCAAGCACTGTACCCTTGAGCCTCATCCCCCTGCCAGAAGGGTCTTTTGGGGGTTGATAGGAATGATAACTGAACATGGTGGCACACACCTCTGATCCTATCACTTGAGAGGCCAAGACTGGAGGACAGGAGCACAGTGTGTTCAAGGCCAGCTTGAGTGACATAGGGAGTTCCAGGCCAGCCTGCCGTACGTGTTGAAACCACATCTCAAACACACATAATAAAAAAGAATATTAGGCCAGGTGTGGTCCAGCACTAGAGGAGGCAAGGGCAGACAGGTTTCCAGCCATCCTGTGCTGTCAGATCTTTCCAAGCCTGGTCCCTACATATCAATCAGATCACAGCCCAGGCCTCTTCCTCAGAGAGGCCTGCCCTTCTCCCACAGGCTCCTTTTCTCTGTCTCTCTATCTCTCTGTCTCTCTCTCTTTCTCTCCCCGATTTCTTCCTCCCTCTACTTGATTTTTGCTTTGTCAATCTCACTCTGAGTCTTGGCCTACATAAGCTCTCACTGATGATGTGACTGCACATCTGAGCATTGAAGTGTAGTGCCTCTTGCTTTGTTGCTTGTTTTGCTTTGTTTTTCCCAACCATTTCCCTCCGCCATGGTCAATGACGTGATACCCACAAGACCATTCTTACAATTCTGGGCAAAGAGGGTGAGTCAGAGATTCATTCACTAAAAGAAGTAGAGGGAGAATGGGCCATTTGGAGACATTTGAGGATCAGGAGTTTTCGTTTTAGTATTTGAGTGAAGGTCTTGCATGTAATCTCGGCTGGCCTCAAACTCTTAACTCCTGCCTCTGACTCTTGATAGCTGGGAATACAGGGTCTGCCCACCACACCTGGTCTCAGGACTTATTTGCCACAAACATCAATCAGGTAATGTTTGGAACATACTCAAGTTACTCAATGACTAGTGAATTATAGCTTAAGACTCTTTAGGAAAACAGAGAAAAAGAATGGCTTTCCAGGATTCAAATATCATAATAGTTTCCCCAAACAAGCCAAAGAAGACACACTTTGAGCCATTTACATTTTTTTAAATTTTACTTGTCATCGGTGTATATGTATATGATGTGAATGCATGTGTGAGGGCAGCACGGCTGTGCCACAGCAGGCGTGTGGAGGTCAGAGGACAACTTCCAGGAGCTGGTTCTCTCCTTCCGTGGTAGGTTTTGGGGACTGAACTCAGGTGGTCAGGCTTGCCTGGAAAGTGCTTTTCCTCACTGAGCCATTATACTGGCCACATACTGAGTTATTTTTGTTGACTTTGTTGTTCTATTCAAAAGTCTCTGGCTTTTGACATAAACTTCTGGCTTTGAAATGCCCGTGTAGCTTATGCAAGTTGTGATTTTTTTTTTTTAAATCTTGAACCTAGTCTCCTTAATCTTGCTTTTGATCAGTGGAAAGCTGTTCTCTTTCAACTCCACTTGCTAAGCCAAAGTGTAAATGGTGGGAAGGAGTGGCCCGAGCTGTGCTGACAGGGACAAATCTGCTTTGCCCGGGAAACCAGAAGCCGAAGAGTCTTGGAATGATTTTAAAGTCGCAGGAGGGCATGATGGGAGGCTGTGAGCATTGCGCCCACAGAGTAGAGAAACTGGCTTCTGGCCCATCCTACCGGCAGGTTCAGATCAAAGTGAAGGGCTGGGATCTGTCCCAGTTTCCAAGGAGTGCACTCCTAACCAGCTCCCGGAGTCACCGTGGGTGTGACCAGCATAAGACGCTGGCTAAGACTTGACTCAGCGATAGTAACTACCCTTTTGGCTCAGAAAGCCGACCTCCCAGACACCTGCTCTAGAGTGTAAGGTGTGAATGAAACCCCCAACAGTTTCAGACTCAGGAAAAAATCTGGAGCCAGAAGTTTGCAAAAGAGGAATGAAGAAAGACGGACCTTTTACAACCTCTCATCGAAACCTTGCAAATACCTCAGATAAAGAATTCCAGACCCCAAATTCCAAGAAAACTGGGCTTCCTTAACAGATAACATTCCGGACTCCAGGAATGCGAAAAAGGGAATTCCTTCCAGGCTTAACACCAAACGATGCCAAGGGGATACCTTTTCCCTATAAAAAGCCCACCTGATCAGTTAAGGAGGGGCTAGTTTCTTCTCCACTCCCGGGAGAAAGCTAGTCCCAGCTGATTTCCCGTTCCCGACTGGGAGTCAGTTCAATGCCCAATAAACCCGGTTCAGTCAATTCCCGTCTCTGGTTGATTTCTGCTACGTCTCGCGAACCCGAACCTTACATAGAGGTTCCGGTTGTCCTGCATTAGTCTGAATTCATGTATCCTTTTAGATCTTAGTGTCAGATTTTCAGGGACTTAGAGAACTAGAAGAAACTCCAAGTTCCAATGCTATACTCACACCAACAGACCAGACCAGAAAGACCATCTGCTCAAGGCAGGAACTAAGACCCAGTCCCTATGTTAATCCTTCCTGTGAAGATGGCTCACAGCTCACGAGGGAGGCCATTGCCTTTAAGAAGTTAAGTTCTTAGAGCTCCTCCTTACAACCAACTATACACTGATCTTTTCACTGAAAAAGACAGATAGGCTTTATTGGTCCTCCCTTGTCAGCTCTTGGGTACTGGAGGATGCATCACCCTCCCTGTGCTGAACCCCTCCAGTGGCTCCTGAAGAGATGGAATTCCTAATTTCTTAACTAAGGTGGCCACATTTTACCATTCTTCTGAAAATTCTATTTTTAAATTTACATTTGAATTTATTTTGTGTGTGACTGTGTATATGTGTGTGAGCACACGTGCCTCAGAACACATGTGGAAGTCAGAGGACATCTTGTAGGAGTTGGTTCTCTCCATGTGGGTCACAGGGACTGAATTCAGGTTGGCAGGCTTGATAGCAGGCGCCTCTGCCTACTGAGCTATCTCGCCAGCCCCTTTCTTAAGGGCTCTGCTCTGGCAGGAACAGAATTCTAAGGTATACTGGGCATGTTATGAATCTCTCTTCAGCGTGTGTAACACAGTCCTTTCCTTCCCCCTGCCTCCAGCTCCCCAGGTATAAGCAGGAGGTGAGCACGGAGAATGGGGTCATGGAGACCCTGGAATTCTCCAGTACCAAAGAATGAAGTTTGGTGCTGAGAATCAAGCCTAGGCCTCAGGCAAGGTAAGCACATGTTCCACCTCTGAGCTGTAGCTCCAGCCAGCGTTCCTTTCTGAAAAATAGACAAACCCCAACTGGTGGAGGTCCTGAGGCTTGACAGGCCCCTGTGGGACACAGAGCATGCTCACCCAGAACTGTAAAGAAGTGGGGTGAAGGGTAGGATTGGGTAATCCATAGGGAAAGGAAGTCACAATCAAATTTGTTACCACTTCCTACAAGCTGAGTAGTCTCTCGCCCCACAAACATACACCTCAAAAAAACAGGTGTTGAAGACCTAAGCCCCAGCCTCACAGAACGTGATTTTGTTTGGAGCTAGAGTCTTTGCCTAGAGAAGTTAAAAGAAGTCATTAGGTGTCACAAATGAATTCATTATCCGATGACTGATGTCCTTATAAAAAAGAGAAATGTGGGCACAAACAGACACCCAGGGAGAATGTTCCACGAAGATGAAAGCAGAGATCACAGCGATGCTTCTACAAGCCAAGGAACACCCAACATTGCCAGCAGGCCACTGGAAGCCCGGGAGAGGCCTAGATAGATTCTTTCTCGCAGCCCTCAAAGGCAGCCACCCTGTCCACACTTTGATCTGGGTCCCGTAGCCTCCAAAAGTATGAGAGTGAGAGAGTAAGTTTCTGTTGTTGAAGTCACTCGAGGGTATTTTATGATAGTGATCACAAACTACGCCTAAAGGTCGCAAGGAAGGAAAATCTTTCTCAGGGGTCTCGAGAGCCAGGCCCGGCTGGAGCTGCATTCATAGCAGTCAGACAATACAGAACTTCTCCGGCTTCTCCCACCCGCTACACCCACTGGAAGCCAGGGGTAGAGGACACAGCAGACATTCATTCATCTGAAGGAGGATCTCGCCCACAAATGAGGGGGTGGGCGTTCCCTAGCTGACGATAAAGCAGGAAGGAGCTGAGGAGCACGTAACCCCAGCCTCCCTTTGGACGCCTGGGGAACCCAATCCCAGAATGAAGTGCGTGGTTGAAGCTAAGATTCAAATCTCCCGACTCCCCATCACACTTCTGAGTGTCAAGCCTGCGTTGTGCTTAGCCTTGTCTCTCTCCTGCCTCTCACCCACACTCGCCTCTCTGGCACGCTGCCTACTTATTTATCTACTTACTTAGATATGTTGTTTTGTTTTTGAGATAAGTTCTCACTGTGGCCCCAGCTGGCCTGGAACTCACAGAGATCCTCCTGCCTCGGCCTCCCAAGTCCTGGGATTAAAGGCATGTGCCACCACGCCTGACGACTTGGTACCTTTTGAAAATATTTAGTTTACTATTTGCATAGATGATCCCCAGCCTCCCGAGTGCTGGCATTACATGCCAGTATATGCCTGTCTAGGTTGAGTTTTGCTTGTCTTCTTTCTGATGCTGTGGATCAAACCTAGGGTCTTATGCAAGCTAGGCAAGTGCTCTACCACTGAGCTGCATGCCCAGCCTTGGGGGTTATTGTGGATGGGTATAAAGTTTCTGTTTGGGATGATGAAAAAATTCTGAGCACAGTGGTAATAGTCACTCAAAATTGTGATTTAATGCCATTGAATTAAGTAAAATAGTTAAAAGGTCAACATCATGTTACACATATTCTTCTGAAAAATTATGACCAGTGAAAGAGCCCTTCTTCTTCCTACCTCTGCCCCGCTCCCTGGAGAGCCCACTGAGACCAGCTCTGGGCTTTCCTGCCACAGAAAGCCTTCTGCACCACCAAGTCCTCTCTTCCTAAGAATCCTCCCCAGCCTTGATGTGCTCCATAACAGAAGTGTGCTAGAAACCACTTTCACATTTGCCTTTTTCATTTATTATATGCTTTAAAGAGTGTCCACACCCTCCACTCCCCCCCCCACTTTCTTTTTTTTGGAGGCAGGGACAGGGTCTCACTATGTAGCCCCAAGCCGGCCTTGACCTTGCAATGCTCTGATCTCTGCCACCAGACCCAGGGACTAGGATCATAAGTATGCACCACCATGCTTGGCATCATCCTCCTTTGCTTAAGACTACGGAATGGAATTCCTGTGCAAAGTTCTGCCCAGGAAGTGCTTGGCTAACATTTTTGGATGACTGTATTTACATTTTAATAAGGGATAAGGGCCTAGAATGAATTAGAAATAGCAGGATTTCAGAAACCTGCCAAGTATGCATCTGCTCAAGGAAAGAAGGAGGCAAGGGTACAGGGTTTCCCACTGGAAGTATCAAAATTTATGGAGACTATCCCTGGAAAAAGGCCTTTTGCATCACACATGTCTGTAATCCCCAAGCTTAGGAGATTAAGGTAGGAGGAGGATTGGGAGTTTGAGGCCATCCTGGGCTATACAGCAAGACCCTGGAGGGGTAGAGGAAGAGAAAAAGGGGGCGGGGCTTTGCTAGATGCTGATAAAATAGGAACCAACAGCTATATAAGCTACACAGCTTTTATCCTGGGGCAGCTAGTGTCTTCAGCACTGCAGGGCATATTAACTTATTTAATCTTCATAACAACCTGATGATGTGGCTGCTGTTACTAATTATGCACCTTTTACACGTCACAGCTCCAGGGCATGAAGAGGCTATGTGCCTTGCCTAAGATGTAGTGAATGACAGACTGAGCTTAAACTCACATAGAGGGGCTCTGGGGCCCTTTCTCTTAGTCACTATGCTTCCTTATCGCCTCTTGGGCAAACATTTTCTGATATTCAGCCAGGTCCTGGGTGTCCTACCTAGAAGGATATAATGATACCTTAGAAATAAGCCCAGCCTCAAGGAGTTTGCAGCTATGACCAGAGCGTGACTTACCTTAATACAGAGCAGAGAACTTATCAGTGTTACAATACCGAATTCTGAGCTGCCACATGGAGGAAGTAATGTTTAAATGTGTAGGGGACCATCATTTAGGAAGCAATCTGTCACCAGCTACGTCTATGTCATGAGATGCCAAATCCTTCAATTGCTCTATTCTCCGCCCTACCCCCATTTCATAGATTGACAAAGTGAGTCAAAGCTTCTGAAGATGCATTAAAGTTGTGGAGCTGAGATGCTAACCTTAAGTCTAACTCAGAGCTAGGGCCTCTATGGTAAGCCTGATGGATGAGCCCATAGGGTCTTCCCCATGCTGACCCCCATCAGGAATGTCTGGGTTCTCTAGCTGGGTGGGTGGAAAGCGCTATTCTTGGCAGGACTGGCCAAGCCAATTAATAAGCCCATAACACTTTGAAGATGAAATTGTCCATAAAAAGGTCTAGTTTCCACAGCTGCCAGCATCGAGGCAGGGACAGAGGGCGGTGGTGTCAGTGAGGTAGAAGCAGATAGGAATTTCTGGGCAGGAATCGTTGAAAAAGGAGACTGAACTCCAAGCCCTACTAAAAATCTCCTCCAGCCATAGAAGGAGGCACATTCAAGGCAGAATGTTTAAAATGTCAGCATCAGTTATCCTCCCTGGAGTTTTCTATAACTATGCTATAGAAACACCTGTAACACACCCAAACTGTGCTAGAATTTACTTAGTTTCTTCATCATAAACTCAGTTTTAAGTTATTCATCCCTTTGGAGCTGGAGCACTGGCTCTTGCAGAGGACCAGAGTTTGGTTTCCAGTCTATCAACCTTATTGTTTGAGACAAGGTCCCTCATGGAACCTAGAGCTTGCCACTGGCTAGACTGGCTGGCCAGTAGGCACCCCCCAGGATTCTCCTGTCTCTGCCTCCCAGCACTGGTATGACAGGAGCACACAGCTACACTTGGCTTTTTATATGGGGATCTGAACTCAAGTCCTCGTGCTTACATCGAAAGCACTGTTTACCCACTGAGCCATCTCCTCAGTCCCAAGATTTAATTCTTCATGTGAAAATAAATAAGCATGCAGCTCATTGGTATGGAATTTTGCTTTTGTTTTCAGTGAATGACAAAATTATATGCATGCCAAGGGACTATTTCAAAACAAATGATGATTATCAGCAAAGGCTTGTTTGTATGCCCATTTTATATATCTGGCCACCTTTTCCAGGCATGGCACAGGGCCTCACCTCACTATGGCAGCAGCAAGGAGGAGCAGCTTGACTCCATGCTGGGTGCCAAAGCTGATAGTGAGACCCCTCCGGAAGGCCTTCAGTCCATTTTCCAGTGCTACGTCCTGTGTGGGACAAAGAGGGATGATGAGGCTTCTAATAATAAAGCATCACACACAGGCGATGTAATGTTTAAGAAAACAGACGACCAGGAGGCTCCCAGTTCTATAGGACAAAGAGCACTGAGTCTCTAACTCTCTAGGTTCTATTCGCAGGGATGGGTGCTCTAAGCAGGTATTCAGGAAGCCTGGTATGCAGATCAGAGGACACTTCTCTGCAGGAGCTCAGGAAACAATTAGCAAGAAAGTGTGGCCCGTTTGCAAGGTACAGAGCAAATGTTCACACAATAGTGCAGATAGGGCATAGTTTTTATCTAATCTAGACATAAACATAAGGGACACTGCACTTCAGAACCTGCATCCACATACATGCCTATCTGGCTCTGCCATCATAGCCACTCCTGGCAACTTTGCACATGTAGTCAAGCATGCTTTCTCCAGAGTTTGAAGAGGGCAGTGGTCTCCAGCATTCCAGGAGCAGGGGATGCTGGAGTCAGTGCACACCTGGCAGGACCATGGCTACTTAGCGACCTACACAAACAAAAATGACAGCTTTGCCAATTTGACAATTTAACCGCACGGATTTGGGTTACCAGACCTTCAGAGTCACAACCGTGATGCGAAGGCAAAGAAACTGACAGTTGTTTGAACAAAATAGAATTAAAAATGAATGAACTGGTGGCTGGAGAGATGGTGCAACAGTTAAGAGCTCTTGCAGAGGACCCGGGTTCAGTTCCCACGTGGCAGCTAACAACCATCTGTAACTCCAGTTCCAGGGGATCCGACCCCCTCTTCTGATTTCTGTGGGCTTTGCATGATAAAAGTACACTTGCATAATAAGTAAAATCTTTTCTTTAAAAAATGAAAGAACTGAGTCAAGATAATACTGAGTAGGTGAAGCATTTACCACCCATAGTTCAGAGGAAACATTGACAGATACAGGCCTCTGCTGATGCTGGGGACAGATACTGATGCTGGGCCCAGGATTGGGCACCTGGTTGAGTACTACACAGATGAAGCAGTGTACAATGAAGAGTCACCTTATCAGAACAGATAAATTCTAGACTCAAAGCAGTTTGAAAATATTCTCATCTTCAGTGGGGATGTTAATTTGGCAGAGTGACTTGGCATACATTCATCCCATCATGAGTCGGGGCAAAGAGTAAACCAGTAAAGATATGCTGAATCTTGGAGGCAGAGATGTGGGCATGTTATGAGAAATAGTCAAACTGAAACCAAAGATGGTCACTATGATAGAGGCTGACCAAATGGTGACTGATGGATGTAAGAAATACAGGAGAAGAACATGCTGTGGTGTCTTAGACAGTCTTACAGGAGACTGCTATCAGGTGCTCATAGAAAACTATTCCAGCGCTGTAGACGTACGCCAAAGAAAGGGCTTGATTATCTCATTAATGCTTTGACAACTGTCTCAATCTCCACATCTCCGGAAGAAGATCCCACATGGGAGTTTCTCAGACTGATTCTCAACCTTCCAATGAAAGCACTGAAACAGGATGGGAAATATTTTACACAGGGAACTGTGTCAATTTGACTGAAGCCCTTTCACTCTTGAAGAACAAGTTCAGACACCTGCATTGTCCTGTGGAATTCTCAAAGGAGACTGTGTCCCTTTGTACTTGGAATTGTGAGAACTGTGGGTATTTTACACTGTTTGGAAGAAGGCTAGACCTTAAAGATGGGTATCCTGTAATGTGTGCTGCAAGTCACCTTCCTCACCTCCATAAGCTGAACATGCCATCAAAAGGCGTTGGCCAATTGATTATGAATTCCTTCAAGTGTTTTTTAAAATTATTTTTTATTTAAAAAATTCAGTGAGAAAAATGTACGTTTTGATGAGCTAAGATGTTAATTTTTTTGAAAGATAGCCAAAGGACAGTTAGTATACCACAGCAGAGACATCAAAACGTTCTAACCACCCTGATTCTGATTTTTAAAATAATTTTCTAAACTTCTTATGATTTATTTTTATCTTATGTGTGTGAGTGATTGGCTTGCGCGTGCATAAGTGTAGCAGTGCATGCAGTGCTCCCAGAGGCCAAAAGAAGATCTCCAGTCCCTCTGGAAGTAGAGTTAACGGTTGTGGGTGCTGGAAACGGAACCCAGGTTCTGTGCAAGAGCAGCCAGTGTTCTTCACTGCTGAGCCATCTCTCCAGTTCATAGAATATGATTTTTATTACTTTTTACCTCCGTGTGGGGTTTGTGTTGGGAGGTTAGTTTTGGGTTCTGTAGAGCTTCAATTTGGACACGTGGAGTAACGAGCATACTTTGTTTTGTTCTAGAGAGACGTTCCTAATGGTGATTGTTTCCCCCTCCCTGCCCCCACACTGACTTAACTGATATAAAATTTGGTGCTTTTGAGACAGGTTAAGGAAAAATTAATTAGCAGTGCTAAGTAAAGTTACAATTAAATTGTAATTAAGTTTACCAAAATTACAAAAGAGAAAAACAATTTCTTGAGGGGGAAAAGTGTTATGCGTGGAGAAGTCTCGGTTTAGTCCACGGATCTTTAAAAAGTCCTTGTGTGGACCTCGGTCTCTGCTATCCACATTCCCAGGCCTACCTCTAATCAAAGAGCTTGTGAACTGGCCCAGCCTGGTCGTTCTCCAGAACCTCCACTGCCCTGGCTGCCATCCCCACACTCCCAGGCATAGCTGGTGTTGCACACCCTGCGGGTCAGTCCAGGCAGACCCAAGTCGAGAGTTAACTTTACATGTTTTCTTAGTTACCACTGAATTGGAATCATTCCTGTCTCTCCATTTAGAAATCAGCACTGAGAATCTGTAAGACTGACCATCAACTCTTCATACCTGATCTGAAACCTGCCAAGCTTGGACAACAACAGAAACAGAAGAAGATGCCATCCTTAGTCGTACATGCCTTTAATAACAGGACTCAGGAGGCAGAGACAGGCAAATCTCTGTGAGTTTGAGTCTAGCCTGGTCTACATAGGGAGTTCTAGGCCTGCCAGAGCTACATAGTGAGAGATCCTGTCTCAAAAAAAAAAAAAAAAATCAAACAAGAAACAAAAAGCAAAGCAAAACTTCTACTCAACAGAGGCAGGCTAGAATCTCATATCAGACACACAACCAACAGAAGTCCACATACTTAGGTCACATCAGAAAAACACAAACAATATGAGAAGCCAAGATGATCTATAAGCCCCCAACCTATGACTCCTATAAAAATAGTTCACAACAAGATTTACCTAGATAGAACCTCAGGACACAAACTTTAAAGGAACAATCATAAATACAATCAGAGAATTCAAGGAGGTTAAATAAGGCATGAATAAACACATCAGTGAATTAAAGAGACCAGCAATAAACTTCTGAGCAAAGTCTGAGAATACACGCATCTACAGCTGAATGAAATGATGAACACAAGTCAAGACTAAACACTGAATTCACTAAAGAGAAACACTGAAGAAAACTCAAGCTGGCGTGGAATCAAAAACTTCAGTAACTCAATTAGAAAATTCATGAGAAAGCCTTACCAGTAGTATGGATCAAAAAAAAGATAAAATATCGGGCCTTGAAGATAAAGTAGAGGAATTGGACTACTCAATCAAAGAATTCAGGGAAAATAATCCACAGGAAGAGAATATGCAGGAACTTCAGGACACAATGAAAAGACCAAATCTATAATCTATAGAATAGAAGAAGAATCCCTGGTCAATAGCATAGACCAGACCTTCAACAGGATCATAAAAGTCAACTCCAAACTAAGGAAAGACACATCCATAGAGATAAGAGAAACACACAGAACACCAAATAGACAGGACCAGAAAAGAAACTTCCATGGCATATTATAGTCAAAGCACTAAATATTCAGAACAAAGGGAGGGTATTGAAAGCTGGAGAGAAAAACAAAAGTTACATATAAAGGAAAACCAATCAAATAACAGTAGATTTATCAGTGGAAACTTTAAAAGCCAGAAGAGCCTGGAGCAATGTACTCCAAGTTTTAAAAGACCACAGATGTGAGGCTGGAGAGAAAGTTAAGTGACCTCTTCCAGAGGACGTGATTTCAGTCCCAGCACCCACAGTTCACAGCCGTCTGTAACTCTACATCCAGGGTATGTGATGCTTTCTTTGGGCCTCCAAGGGCACACACACAGACACACACACACACACCCCTGGTGTACACATACATACACACACATAAATTAAATAAATATTAAAGGAAAAGGCCACAGACCCCAACCCAGACCACTTTATCTAGCAAAACTGTCTGCCGTAGTTGAAGGAGAAAGAAAAACTTTCTATGATATAAACAGGCTGAAAGAATTCACGTCTACCAAACCAGCCCTACAGAGAACACTGGGAACAATACTATGGACTGAACAGAATAATAAACATAGCCAAGAGGTTACAGAGAGAAAACAAATGGAGCTATAATTACTGAAACACAAAATAGGGCTAAGAACACAAACAGCAACAACAATCTAAACATGTCTTTCAGTAACTTTAAACAATAATGGCCTCAAAGCGCCTCAGGCAAACAACCCAGGTTAATTGAATGGGTTAAGAAACAAAATCCAGCTGGGTGCAGTAGCCCACGCCTCTAATCCCAGCAATCCGGAGGTAGAGACAGACAGATCTCTGTGATTTCCATGATAGCTTGGTGCTACAGGGAGACCCTATCCAAAAAAGACAAAAAAAAAAAAAAAAAAAATCACAACGGTCTCTAACTCTACTTCCAGGGTATCTGCCGCCCTCTTCTGACCTCTGTAGGCACTGCACACACACGATATACTTATATACATGGCAGACAAAATACACATAAACATAACAGTAAAGTTACAATTAAATTGTAATTAAGTTTACAAAAATTACAAAAGACAAAAACAATTTCTTGGGGGGAAAAGTGTTATGCGTGGAGAAGTCTCGGTTTAGTACACAGGGCAGTCTAAAAAAAAAAAACCTAGAAGAAGTTTCAAAGTAAAAATTATTCAAAAACAGCAATCCCAAATCTTATTAGTATTTATTTCTGGTGATGTAATTATCATTCACCTTTCTTCTGGTTTTTCTTTGTATCTGATTTTCTTCCTTCTCCCCTTTTTCTTTGAAAAAGTATTAATAATATAAGCATATCGTAAAACAATTCAAATGCATATAGTAAAATAATCTAAATGCCAGGGCTGGGAGTGTAGCTCTGTGGCCATGCTTGCTTAGCCTACAAGAAGCTCTGGGTTCTATCACCAGTACCAGTCATGGTTGTCCTCCTCCTCCTCCTCTTCATCATCATCATCTCAGTGTGTAAAAAGTACCAAGCCTAGCTTCCCAGTCTTCTCTAGAGGAAAACCCATGTTTGGTTCTGCTTCTCCTGGCCGATAAATTCTATTTATA
This sequence comes from Eospalax fontanierii, assembly GCA_035773235.1. Lineage (NCBI taxonomy): Eukaryota > Metazoa > Chordata > Mammalia > Rodentia > Spalacidae > Eospalax > Eospalax fontanierii. The sequence continues at coordinate 15,580,955 of CM069552.1, forward strand.
AACAAACATGGGTGTTAGGTTATATTATGCTTTGTGCAAGGTCCCCACAGGCTCATGGGTTCGATTACCTGGCACCAGTTGATGGTGCTGTTTTGAAAGGTTTCAGGCCTGGCTGGTGGAAGTGGGTCCCTGGAGACGGACCCATGAAGATTATAGCTCTGCTTCCCGTGTGGTTCTCGTCAGGAGCTCGGCTCCACACTCCCCTGGTACTGGGGAGACAGTCTGCCATGCCGCCCTGCCATAATGAACTAAAACTTTGGAAAGCCATGAGCCCAAATCATCACTTCCTCCCTTAAGTTGCTTTGTCAGGTAGCTTGTGATGGCTGAGAGAAAGTTATTGATATGGGTAGCCTCTCCCCGTCAACGCAGCCCCCTAGTGTTGACATTTTGATCCACATCAGTCTGTACTTGGTTTTACGCCAGTTGTTACACTTCCCTATCCTTCTGTATGGTGACGTATGATGGAACCTTCTGCTTTGTTTGTTTGTTTGGTCTTTTTTTGAGAGAGGGTCTACCTGTAGCCCTAGCTGGCCTAGAACTCGCCATGTAAATCAGGCTGGTCTTGAACTCCCAGAGATCCGCCTGCCTCTGCCTCTCAAGTGCTGGGATTAAAGGCGCACACCACCACTCTGCACAACCTTCCATTTTTAAGGATATTCTAGAATCCCGTTGCTTTGACTTAATTAGTTGAACCCTATTCCCATTACCACAGACATTCAGGCCTTTTCTAATCACTTAAAAGCCAGATTATAACGAAGGACATCTTGTTCCTTGTACAGGATGTGCACACGAAGATGCACAGCAAAATTCCCACAGCAGAGTTGCTTTGTAGAAGTCTTGTGCTGTCATGTTTTGGCTGGCCTGTGTCTGAGAACACCCACTTCTTCGCCTGTGTCTGAGAACACCCACTTCTCCGCCTGTGTCTGAGAACACCCACTTCTCCGCCTGTGTCTGAGACCATCCACTTTGTCTCTGCCTCCCACAAAGCATGTTTGGCATTTTTGGGTTGCTGTTTACCACACTGATTTTTTTTTAATGTTATCTGGTTGTCATTTTAATTTGCATTTCTATTATTATAAATGTAGATGAGTATCTTATCATTTGTTCTAAATGGCATTTGCATTATGCTTTTTCTGCACATCGAGGAACCCAGCCTACTCCTGGGAAACTATCACTCCTTTCTGGCTGCTGAGTCCTTCCTGGATAGGTAGGCACCTTCTGGTGGCTCTAGACCACTGTGTTTCTTAGGCCTGAAGATTCTACTTTGTTTTTTTTTTCTTCAGTGCTGTGGATTGAACCCAGGGCCTCCCACATTCTAGGCAAATGTTCTACCACTGAGCTACGTTTCCAGCCTGACTGACTTCTCTTTCAGGCTCTCTAGCTATGAAGTCAAGGGTGATCATTAACCCCAGGCACTGCCCACTACCTGCTGCCTGCCTGTCCTATCCCAGGCCTTTCCTTGGGTTTTTCGGCATTCCTGCCTGCCCACCCTGAGAAACAGAACCTCGGGGTGGCTCTGCATTTATATTTTCTCCCACGTCTTTAAAAGGTCCATAAAAGCTTTGCTGGGAACAGAACAGTTCACTCAGCAGGAGGTCCTGAAAGGCTCTTTTGTGCTGAGTCCATTCCAGGAAACTGCTCAGTGTTTTCTGCAAGAGAAAAGACTTGCCGGCTGGCATCCCAAGAACCTGGCTAATGAGCTGCAGACATCCTTGCCCCATTAGTAGGCCACCGACACACAGAGCACAGTCTCAGCTCCTCGCACGCTGCTCAGAGCCCGTGTGGATTGTAGAGGTGGGATGTTTTTTCCTCCCCTGGCATCCATGAGGAGGAGAGCTTTACAGACCGATTCCCACCCATCCCCTTCATGAGGTGGGTTACTTCTTAGCTGTCAGCTGCTATTATGACCTTACTTTCATGATGCACAGAACCCAGGCTTTGGACCCAGATAACAGAGGTTTAAACCCTCCTTCTGCACTTGCCTGACTGGGTGACCTTGGCACCTTGGCAGATGACCTCTTTACACCACTATTCTCAACCCAGATGTGGACTTACAATTGTAACCCACTTTGCAAGTGCTAGTGCTGGGTTCTTGCAAGTGTGATGCTCGGACCGGAGTTAGAAGTGGTTCATTAGCCAGGCTTCTCCTCCAAGGAAATAAAATCAAGAAAATAGCAGGACAGGATGGTACATGCCTGTAATCCCGGCACTTGGGAGTGTTAGAAATAGAATCTGAGGTCTAAGAACTCTAGCAGTACAACACAAAGAACACAAAGAAAAAGCAAAAGTAACTCGGCCAGGCAGCACCCACTCGGAGGCTGACAACCATCTTCGACCCGCTTCCTGGAGTCCATGTCCTTATATACAGGCAGGCAAAATACTCACACATGTAAAATGAAAATAAATAAATAAACAAATACTTTTTAAAATATTTGAATCCCTTGCCCTACCAGACCCCCTAATGGCCAGTCCTTCATCAGGCCTTAGACTCCTAGCACTGGTCAAGTGTGACTATCCCCAAGTCTGTGAACCCTAAACTTCCTTCTTGTTCCCTCTGACTCCCTGGGCTTGGAAACTACCTCCACCTAGACTAGTTTCCCACTGTCCACCTCAGCTAACTCGAGGTCAGCCATCAGATTTCAGCTCAAGCATCCCTCACATGGAAGGGAGAAGGCCTCCTAAACCTGTGCACAGGTCCCATCTGTAACACTGCACATGTGTGATATCTGAGTCCCTGTTAATCTTCCTTGATGGGCTGCAATGATTAGTGACACAGAAGAGGCTCACTGAGTATCTGGGTCAGGAGAGAGGAGAGGCTAGGAGAGGCTGGAGGGGACGTGGCCGTGCCAGCCATGTCACTTAGCATAAGACAGTCAGCTAGCTGTTTGTCACTCCCCTGGGCCAGGCTCCTCATATGGGGATGGGTTGGGGCTTATGGATGGTGGCACTTTAAGGACAAGCCCTTTGAAATCCACCTTCTGAGCTCAGGTCTTTGGCTTGGGGAAGCTTCAAAGTCATTTTCAGCCCTAATTACTCCCCAGCTATATCCCCAGCAACTGCTTGGCCCCAACACTTCCCCAGTGCAAATTAAGAAACATCCTCACAGTTAAAGCTTGCCTGGGGCCCAAGAGAAAATGAAACCAGAAAGGCCTTTGTTCCTCCAAAATCACTGTGGGGAGCAAGGGCTGCAAGCTGAGAATGCCTGGGCTCCAGTATATGCTGTGGGTTTGCCCAACTGAGGATGGGGACGGGACATGGGGGTTGCGGAGGGTTGATGTGTGTATTCCTGTGGAGGCTAGATCAATGTCAAGTGTCTTCCTCAGTTACTTCACCATATTCTTTGAGACAGGGTCTCTCACTGAACCTGAAGCTCACTGATTGGCTAGACTGTCTGGCCAGCAAATTCCTGAGATCTTCCTTTCCATCTCTACCTCCCAACATTGAGATTACAAACATGGACCACCATGCCTGGCTTTTGCATAGGTGCTGAGGATCCGAATTCAGGTCCTCATGGTTGCGCAGCAAGTACTTTGCCCAGTGAGCCATTGCCCCAGCTCTCCCACTCTTTAAAACGAAGCCAAATTTTACTTTACTAAGGAACGGTATTAGTGTAGATTTAAGCATGAGCATCAAGGAAGGCCACAGATGCTCGGGACATGGGTGAGAACATCTTAAGAAAGAGTTGAGAACTTTTGTATTTTGTTTCCAAATCAGAGTTTTTGTATAAAAACCTAGATTTGGGGATTGTCTTGAACAATCAAGAGGTTCCGTCATGCTGGATACACAGATGCGCTTGCAGCTGTGCTGAGCTGGTTATAATACACCTGACTTCCCACGAGGCAGATTGGTTGTTTTCATTTATATTGCACTTACTGTTTATTTATTTATTTATCTGTGTGTTTGTGTGCCACATGTGCAAAGGCTCGAGCACAGTTTGAGGAATTTGGTTCTCTCAGGGATCAAACTGGGGTCCTCAGGCTTAGCAGCAAGTGCCCTTATCCACTGAGCCATGCCCTGGCCCATTGTTTCATTTTGTCTGAGTCTGAACCTTGTGTATCCCAGGCTGGTGTCGAACTAGTTATCTAACTGAGAACGTCCTTGAACATGTGCTCCTCCTCCCTCTCCCTCCATGCTGGAGTAGAAGCATGCACCACTATACCCAGGGTATGCAGTGCTGGGAGTGGACCCAGGGCATTCTACCAACTAAGCTGCATCTCCAGACCATGCAGGCCATATTTTATCCAATTTGCCACTGACCCGGCTGTTCCCTTTTGTCTCTAGCCTGGCTTACTTCACTCACCCATGAACCCTACTGAACTCTCCCAAGCATGTTCAACCTGCGGCCACAGGCCATATGCATCACGGAATACTTAGGAATGTGGTCCATCAGAAAATCACAAACTCACTTAAAATATTAGGAGACTTTTTGTATTGCTGTTTTTTTTTTTTCCCATTCAAATTGCACAGTTCTCAAGCATGAACTTTGTAGATGCCATCTTGTTGTGATGTTAGAAGTTGGGACACGCCGGCAAGTCTGGGCATTTCATTCACAGCTTTCGAAGTACTGTCTTCTCCTTAGCTTCTACCTCGAGTTCCACTGGCCTCTTGATTTTTCAAGAGAAGCCACACTCTTCCCAGCCACAGGGTCTTTGAATGTGCTGTTCCCTCTGCCTGGAATATTTCTCCCCCATAACTCGGAGCTGAAAGATTATGTCTGTTGTTTGGTTTAGGATCCCCTTCATATGCCTGGAGTTATCATCCATGTCACATTCACAATTTGTGAATCTTCTTGTATATGATCGTCTGATTGCTTCCTATCTCCCCCATTAGAATACCAACTCCAGGAGAGCAAAGATTTGCTGGTTTTGCTGAACACTGGATTTGCAGCATGCTTTCCAGAACTGAGTCTCTCAGGCAGCTACCTGGCAAACCTTTGTGGAATGAAGCTCTGGGCATCCATCCCTTGAGACATGGCCTGTCATCTTGCTTTTCTGAGGGTTTGGAAAGACTGGGAGGGCCTCTTTCCCAGACTCCCAGTGGGATTCACTAGGCCCAGGTTCCTCAGTCAGAAGCTCTGGGGTGAAAGGTGAGCTGAGTTACAATATTTGCCTTCAAACCTGGGACACGTGTCAGGCAACTGCAGGTGGCTACAGGGCTCAAAGGAATAGTGAGGTGACAGCCCTTGGGGAGAAAAGGAGACCTGGCTTGACCTGAATCTATAGAAGCCCAAAGCAGATTCAGTGAGAGGGATGCCAGGTACCCAGCCTCAACAAATACACAGCTTTTCCTTGAAGTTTCTAAGAGTTTATGGCAAAGCCACATCTTCTCCAACCTACTTTACTCAAAAGGATCCTACAGCATGCTCTACCCCAAGAACAAAAATAAAAACAGGGCTGAGAAAGCCTCGATATCCACAGGACAGATCTGACCCATCTGTAACAGTGTGAGGAATGGTTGACATTCAGGGAGTATCATATAAGCAGTTCTCCTTTCTGTGCCCAGAAGACCCTGGTTAAAGCCAGAGTTGCTGGGTCAGTCATTAATCTGATTCTCCTAGGAAGATTTGCCGTCCAGACTTGGGGATCAGCCATGGAGAGATTGGGGAAGCGAGGCCAGAAGTCAACAGTCAGGCTTAGCTTCTCATACTGTGTGGATGGAGGGGCACATACAGAGGAAAGGGTCGAGGTGGCATTCCCAGGCATGCTAGGCACGTGTGAGGCCCTGGATTTCATCCAGCATCACAAAAATCAAACAAACAAACAGCATTGAGAGGGACTGACAAGATCTCTGTTCCCCTAACCTGTCTGTGCGCCAGTCACCCGAGGAATTTAAAGATTATGAGAACCTCCCACAGGTTAGACCCCAAGTCTAAAGAAGCCAAATCTCTAGTTTTGTTTTTCTTCTGAGATAGCCCAGGCTTGCCTTGAACTCACTACATAGCAAAGGATGATCTTGAACTCCTGATCATCCTGCTTCTTCCTTCCAAGTGTGGGATTACAGATCTCAGCCGCCACGCCTGGCTGAATATTGTATTTTCATAAAGCTCTTTGTGAGTATTCTCATCCTTCACCAGGGACCAGCCTAAAATTTCTAGAAAATGGTATAACTCACAGTGCTTATGAGAGTTCAGTCCCTAACACATATATAAAAAAAAAACAGGTGCTGTGGGCACACTTGAAATCCAAGCTCAGGGGAGGCAGACTGAATTAGCAAGTTTAGTGAAAGACCCTGAGCGACTGAGGAAGACACCCGATGTGGACCTCTTGCCTCCACATGCACACATTACACACACACACACACAGACACACACACACAGAGAAAGAAAATAATAACCAAATCCTGAAATGAATTTTTTAAAACTTAAGCTTCCAGGGCAGGGCTCACAAAATAGGCTGCTGTGGCCTATGCATATGTTTCTGCATGTGAAGAGTACTTAGTAAATAATAGCTAAATGTGGTGGTACACGCCTGTAATTCCAGCACTTAGGAGGCTGAGACAGGAGGACTGGGGCCAGCAATAATAATAATTAATAATAATAGCAAGACCCTGTTTCAATAAATAATTTCAATCAATGTTGAAAATTGGAATTTCCTCATCACACAGAGAATTCTAATTTCCAATTGCGCTATAAAACGACTGACAATAAGAGACACTTTGTCCTCAGTGGGAGTTTACTCAGCTGCATTCCCTTAGTAATGATCAGTCTGCTTCCTGTCTTTCTTCATTTCTTTTTTCAAACTGAACTTGAACCCAGGGCCTTGCATATACTAAGCTCATGCTCCACCACTGAGCTACACTCCCAGGCCCTGTCTACTCGAACTCGTCTGTATTAACCACCCAGCCCTCAGCCGAGGGCACTCTGGTCTGAGACCTCCTCCTGGACATTTCCCCAGAAATTCACCAGCTCAGGAAATTGTTGGTTCTAAAGTGACATCTAAATTGGGGTGGGCTCATATGCTCCTGGCTGAGCTGAAAAGCTAGGGTCCTCAGTTTCTCCAGCTCCCTGCATCCCATCCTGAGTCAGCCTGGAACTCCGGCACTGGGGCCGAGGACTTCAAAGTCAAACAGGATCCAAACTGAGTCGGCAACTAACCCTCTTTGGGCTCGACCTGTTTTCTGCTACCAAGCAGAACCTTCCCACCTCTGTTCACTTCCATTAAAATTAACAAGCGTTGCAGGCAGGCATCAAAGGCAGGGCCTACCTTTCATAATCTAGGCAGGCCCAGGCTGAGATCACAGCCCCTCCCCACTCCGCTCTTCCAACTGAACTCTCAAGCAAGGCTGGGCTGGGAGGGCCAGAATCAGAACACCGCCATCCTCCTGTTTGATATCTTCACCAAGGAAAATTCCAGAGCCCTTGGAGCACCCTCATGGCAATTTTCTTCAAAGTGCCCTGCAAAAACTGGCCAATTATCCTTAAGAGGCATCCTTAGAGAGATGTATGATTATTTCCATTTTATTAGCAGAGAAACTGAGGTCAAGTGGCTTGCCCAGGGGGTAGGGGAAGGGAGGAGGGAGGAAGGGAAGGAGAGAGAGAGAGAGAGAGAGAGAGAGAGAGAGAGAGAGAGAGAGAGAGAGAGAAACCATCTTCCTGGAGCTCAGTCAGATCTGGATCCAGATGTTCCCAGCCACGGCTGTGCTGGGCACCGTCTCCTGTTCCCTGTTGGACTTCTGAGCCAGATCTCTGTGAAGACACTGGGGTCAGTAACCCTGCAGGTGCTGAGAGGAACAAGCTCTGTCATCAACCCCTTTACAGGGCAGGAAATGAATGCAGACCTTAATTAACTATTCTCCTATTCAACCGTCAAACTGTCTCTTTGTTTGCTTTTTTTTTTTTTTCTTCCCCCACCATTAACTGGGGCTGATCTGATTATTTTCTAGAACCATGTATTTGTACTGGGTAAATCAACAAACAGTGCAGAAACGTCCTGGTTACTAGTGATACTCCTGAGATGCAGGTATGGGCTCCACGTTTCGAGCTTATCCTCTCTACCTGAAGGTGCTGTTGGAACAGAAGCCTGCAGGTCCCGGGATTTCAGATTGGCAGGCCTGGTGGCGATCTGGTGAGCATGCTGTCAGGTCTGCAGGGACTGAGTCACACAACTCACTCCCCATATCCTCTAGTAGAGAGAAACAGCCAAAATGTGTCTCCTGTGCACAGGGAACAGCTAATGTGTTCCTTCCAAAGTGGCTTTGGTCACCAGCTATAGATGCAAGCTTCTTAAGGGGTAGGTGAGGTAGGAGGCGGGGGAGGAGGGTGGTGAGGTGGAGGGGCGCGTTGGCCAAGCGTTGCTTCCTTGGAAATTTTTAGTGACCTAAAGTGACACTTTACTGGTCTGAGTGGCCATTTAACAGTAGAGGCCTCCTTATTGTTAAGGGGAAACTGAGGCAGGGAAGTGAATCTTGGAGTGATGCCAGTGAGTGGGTGTAGTGCTCTGGATCCTGGGGTGAGGGTCTTTTACTAGGAAAGAAGGGGGAAAAAGAAATGAGAATAAAAGGAAAAGGGAGGGAGGAGAGGAGAGGAGGGAGGAAGAAGAGAGGAGGAGAAGGAGGAGGAGGAGGAGGAGGAGGAGAGGTCTCTGGAGGCTGAGGAAGGCCCTTGGTTAGTTTCTCCATGGAGCACACAGCTAGTTCTATAATCCTTGCCAATGGTTTCTGGGTACCTCAGCTCCCCAATTACACTATAAAACCCTCTTCTTTGTACCCCTGGGTGAGGCACGTGGCACGGTGTGGGGCCCCCGGTCAGTTGCTTAATCTCAAGCAGATGACTCTGTAAATGGCCACACTTTACAGGTGCCTGAGAGCTTGCAGGGTGCTGGGAATTTTCCTCCCTAAACCTCACTGGGCTGAGGCTGCAGGTGGATGAGAGACAGGCACCTCCACTCTCCCAGCCTCAGGCTCCCAATCTCCAGCCCGGGTTGGAATGATAAAGTTTGGATGGCATCACAACTCTCCAAACTCCAGAACTCTAAACTGTCTTATTTTCAAGGGTTATTCTGCTTCTGCCCTTCCTCTTCAGGCATCCTGAGAGGTATTACAGGAACAAGGGCTTCTTGCTGTGAGCTGGGCCGGCTGGCACAGGGCTATAATCTCAGCTACATGGGAAGGAGAAGGAAGGATCACAAGTTCAAGGCCAGCATGGGCAACTTAGTAAAACACCATCTCAAACACAGAAATAAATAGCTCAGTGGTAGAGTTCTTGCCAAGCTTGGGCAAGGCCCTAGGTTCAATTTCCAGTATTGCAAAACAAACAAAAACTTCCTGTTATGAATCAATCACCTGAAGAAAAAAGGGATTCAAAGTGAATGAGCCGAGGCGGTAGACTGAGGTGTGCTTTGCCTGTTGCCGCTGGGTTAGTGACAGTTTGTGCAGGATTAGATAGTCGAGGTGTTGCCCTTTATTGCCACCTCCTCTCCCCAGTGTCCTTCCGGGGAATACTAGGATGCCTACCTTCTCCATTTCCTAAAGTCATTTCTGAGCCTCCAAAACTGGGAAATAATTAGAAACCAGGATGTAGGAAATCCAAGACATAGAGTGTGTCTGAAAAAAATGACATAAAGTGCTCCCAGTTAAGTGCTGTGTCCCAGCGAGCACTCAGAATTCAGCATGTAGGACCCATGAGTGGGGCTCACTCAAATGGGCCCCCAATTCCATAATCCCATATGCAGCCTTGACAGTAAAGTATTCAGCAAACAAACAACTAAGGAAATCCAATTTACTGTCTGTTAAGTATGTTTTATCCACAGCTTCACACAAGTTGAGTTGGCAAAAATGTAAAAGTTCAGGCTGATCACACGGCTCAAAGTGTAAAAGGTACTTGTTGCCAAGCTGACAACCTGAGTTGGACCCCTGGGACCCACATGAAAGAGAGAGCTGACTCCCAGAAGTTGTCCTCTGACCTCCACATGTGTGCTGTGGCATACATGCATGCACACATATACAAAACAAATAAATGAAAATCATAAAAATAAATAAGTCTGACAATACTAAGTGTTGGCAGACCATGTAAATGGGTACTTGAGTCCATTGCTCATGCCCATCTGGGGGCGTCTAACAAAGCAGAGTCAGATGTTCCCCCCTGTCATGCACATTCGCTTGTGAGCACAGTTCCCAAGAAAGATTCTGACATTTCACAGTGGAAACATGTCTACATGGATGCTCCTCACAGAACTGTTTTAGGGGAGATATCTAAATGTCCACCAAGGTGAGGAATCAGCCTGGGAAGTGAGAAGCTCTCAAAGCAGCTAATGGCACAGAGCTTCAAACACTGAGCCAAAGAAGCAACAGAATTTATAAAAAGACGAATCAAGAATGATGTCATTGCACACAAGGGGTGTAAACTGTGAAGCCGGGCTCTGTAACTTTAGCAGATAGACACTCATAAACAGTAAAAGCAGAAACGTGTATAAGCATGACACACATTTCATTTGTGAAACTGGCTCCCTGGTTTGGAATGAGATCAGGGACGATCACCGAGGACTTCCACACGATGCTGTGTTCCTCTGAAACGGGGAAGTGAACAGAACTGGATGCTGACGTGTGACAGGACTGGGAACATGTGACAGTGCTGGGAGATTCCGCACAACCAGGCTGGCCTTGAACCCACAGAGATCTGCCTGCCTCTGCTTCCTGAGTGCTGGGATCAAAGGTGTGGTGGCGTCATCACACCCTTCATGTATGAGTGTTTTGTCTACATGTATGTAAGTGTCCTCGTGTTGTACAATGCACAGAGGTCAGAAGAAGGGGTCAGATTCCCTGGAACTGTAGTTATAGACAGTTAGTTGCCATGTGAGTGCTGGGAATTGAACCTGGGTCCTCCAGAAGAGCAGCCAGTGCTCTTAACCACTGAGCCATCTCTCCAGGCCCTAAAAAGTCATATTTTAAAAAGAAAACAAAAGACCACTGCCAAGTGCAGATCTGCCACAAGTTCTCCCAAGGTGTGCTGGACAAATCCACCAATCTCGCTAGGCAAGCCTTGGATTCAGCAGTTTTCCAAATGGTTCTAGGTACAGCACTAATTATTGCCTCGCCCTCAAAACTGCAATAAAGAACTGTAAGCCCGTGGTAGGGGGTGCAGCTTGTAATCCCAATGCTCAGGAGGCCAAGGTAGGAGGATTGAAAATTTTACAGCCAGCCTGGCTACATAGGAAGACCCTATCTCAGAAACACAAAACAATAACAAACCCTGTCCTGTGTGTGACCGGACAGAACAGATCTTCCAGAGCAGGAAATGTGGGCTTGAGCAAATCTGGCTATCAGCAGCCCTTGCACAATGCCTCCACGAACCCCCAGGGCTCGACAGGCACAATATGAAACCGCCTAGTCTGACCCCAACTTTTCACAAGGAAATCAAAACAAGATACTCACTCTCTGGGTTGTTCAAGACCACCTACCCGCCTGTGTCCCTCTCTATGTTCTTCTCGTAGACATATATCTTTTCGGATAGTTGGGGCTCGGGAAGTTTCCCACGGTTCCACCAAGGGCGGCTCCAAAGCCTCGCACACGGTAAGACCTGAACATACCTGCGATGTTAATTAAAGAGGGGGCATGGAGAACCGAGAACAGAGAGGAAAGAAGAGGGCAGGAGCCTCTTCCCCCACTGTCCACCTCTGGCCTGGGCTGCTAGCCAAGCTGGACCAGCAGCTTTGCTGCTGCGGGCAGTGAGTGTAATCGTCTGCCTTCTCCTTACTCATCCTTCCTCTGGGCCGTGTGCAAAGTGGAGGGTTTCACTTGCCCCGCGGGTAGTGAATTATAGCTGTGGAGCTGAGCCCCGTGTAATTAAGCAGAGCCCGGAGCCCTGGGGAGCCTGTGAAGCTAGCAGAGAGCACAGGTGCATGGAGCAGGGGCAAGGCGGCTGCTAATTAACCCTGGCCTGGTTTCCGCAGTGCCCAGCGCTGGCCCGCGCCTCCTTGGAGGCCGGCTGCACACTGGCTGCAGGGTTCCTTACCAGGGATCTTTGAGGAGAACTGTGGGTACGTTTGGGTGTGCGTGTACTTTGGGAAGAAGGAAGAGCCTCATCTCCCAGGCTGGTACAGCCTCCTCAGGCTCTGCCTCACTCTGTCTCTAACTCTATACCCTGTCGCATGCTAATGTAGACACCGTGACACACAATATCACCCACATGCAGCATACCCACATTCAGACACATGCCTGTCCACATAAAGGTGTATATAACACTCACACAGACACACAAATACAGATCACCCTGCCTTCCCAGCCCCCATTACCACTTTCACACACATACACATGCACACACACGGAGTTACCTTAGCTGGAAACAAACCTCTAGAAAAATGAACATATTTAAAAGAAATGTAGGGCTGGAGAGATGGCTCAGTGGTTAAGAGCACTGGATCCTCTTGCCGAGGACCTGGGTTCAGTTCCCAGCACCCACATGAAAGCTAACAACCGTCTGTAACTCTAGTTCCAGGGGATCTGACACCCTCTTCTGACCTCCACAGGCATTATACAACATGTGCACTTACATACATGGAGACAATACACTCCTACACATAAAGTAAAAATAATAAATATTTTAAAGAAAATGTAACCAGTGATAGCGTGCACCTGTAAGGCCAATGACTCATGATATTGAGACGCGGGGATTCAGAGTTTCCGGTCAACCTTGGCAACTTGATAAGACCCAGGCAAAATTTCACTAAGCAAAACTTTAAAAGGGCTGGGGGTGTCGAATGGCACTTGCTGCTCAAGCATGGGGATCTGAGTTTGAATCTTCAGCATCCTTATAAAAAGTCAAGAGCAGTCACAAGCATGATGTGACTGTGTGGGCTTGACAATGCCCCTGGGGCTTGCGGGCTCAGCCTAGCTCCAGGTTCAGTGAGGCCCTGTCTCAGGAGAATACACTGGAGTGACAGAGCAGGACACCTATGTCGTCCTCTGGTCTCCATGCACAGTGGTGCATACACATCACAACACACACACACACATGCACACACACACACACATGCACACACACCCCTCATTCATGCCAAGGGCTGGGTCTGTAGCTCAGTGGTCGAGTCTTTGCCTAGCATTTGTAAGGCCCAGGGCTCAAACCCTAGTACTGTTCAAAAATAAAAAGTATGGAGAACCTTACAGTTTATCAAAATCTACAGAACATCTTCCAGTTGACCAAACTCAGAGGGAGGGAGGCATCACAACAATCCCGAAGGGGAGGAGCAAAGAGGTTGGAGGGATGACTTGGGTGGGGGCCATTCCTGCTCCCCTCAGCCAATCTCCTGTCCCCAAGGCCTAATGCCAGATGTTTGGGTTTCTCTGATTTGTGCTCCAAGATCAGCCGTCGACACAAGTGTGAGAAAAAAGTTTGTCCTTTGTGCTCTCCGCAGCCTCTCTGGACCTCTCTGGACCCCACTCTTCCCAATTATTCCCACCAGCCTTTTAGAGGTGACACACTGCTGTCTGGAGAGGGGACCCACCTTTGCCAAGCACTGTCTGACTCTCATTAAACTGCTTTCCCCTCCACTCAGTACATGAAGTGTAGGTAATATCTACCATCATGTTGCTGTGTTACATGCCTGGTTCTTGTCTTCCCCACTTTATAATAGAGATAAGGTAACTTGTCAGAACCTTACAACAAACAGCATTCAAGATGAGAGCCCAGCCTGAAGGACTGTAGTCTGTTCTTCCCCTCCCCTGTCTTACTAAAGTATGAAAGGCTGAGACACGTGCAATAAATGTACGGAAACAGACTGAACAATGGCTCAATGCTCCTGCTTCCGCCTCTGAGTGCTGACTATAGATATATGCCACCACACTTGGCTTATGTACTTATAGAAATACATAACGCAAGATAATATGCAGGTCACGTATGCTCACACATGTAGAAAAATGATGGGAAACGAAACTAGGGCTGTGAGCTGGCTCAGTAGGTAAAGGCACTTGTCACCAAGCCTGACGACCTGAGTGTGGTCCCTGGGATCCATACAGTGGAAGAAAAGAACAGACTCCTCCTGCAGTGTTCTTTGACTTCTATGCAAGCCCCATGTGCACAAGCACACACACACCTCTCCTCACACATGCACTAAAATGTAATAACAACTTAAAATTTTAAAAAGACAAAACGATAGGAGCTAGGTGTGATGATAGACACCTCTAATGCAAGAATCTGGGAGAAGGCACTCACGAGACCCTATTTTAGGCAGCTAATTGGTGCTGGAAGAGGGAAAGACGTTTTTTAAAAAAATATGTTTTATTTATTATTTTTATTTTATGTGTATTAGTGTTTTGTCTGCACGTATATAAGTGCACCCATGTTGTGCAATGCCCACGGAGGTCAAAAGAGGGAGTAGGATCCCCCTTGGGAATGGAGTTACGGATGGTTGTTAGCTGCCATACAGGTGTTGGGAACCCAGGTCCTCTGCAAGAACAGCCAGTGGTCTTAACCACTGAGCCATCTCTCCAGCCCAGGAAAGAAATGTTTTTCAGTAGTGTAGCCACTGGTAAGTCAGCCACACTCCTGAAAATAAGCCCTCCCTCATGCTCTTGTTAGCAATCCTAATCAAACTCATTGTGTTACCAATAGAAAAAAGACATACAAGTAGAGGGTGACCAGCTGGGAAAATGAAGAAGCAGGCAGGAGGGACCAGGAGCGGCTAATGGGGGTGGAATATGATCAAACTTCATCGCATACATGCATGAAATTGTCATAATGAAACCTTAAAAGGTACTCTGTACTTTTCTAGAGACACTACTGCACACGAGGGAACAAAATCCTGCCTGACACAAAGTCACTTTGGAAAAGAGTACAAGATGATAAAAACAAGATAAATAAGCAAAGCACATAGAACAGCGGTGAGATATTCCAAGGAAGAAACAGGAAGCAGGGCTGTGGGTGGCGCAATGGTAGAATGATTGCCTAATACGTATAAGGCTCTGGGTTCAATCCCCAGCACTGCCAGAAAGCAGGGAGGAGAGAGGGAGGGAAAGAGAGAAAAAGAAAACAAAGGTTTACAGACCTTAAAGAAACAACAAAGGCAGAGAGGTACCTGGTCGGCCATGAGTGACCAAGGGCTTTGTTGCTTCTAAAGGAGTCAGAGTGGAACCAGGCACGACATGATGTAACTTTAAGCAGGCTCACTGAGTACTAAGTGGGACAGGACAGGAGAACAGAAACCAACAGAGGTGTATGAACCAAATAACACATCTAGGCCATGGATGATGGTGGCTCAGACCAGATGGCCACAGTGAGGGGCAGGCCTGTGGGGGACAGGGAGGCAAGAGCTCATTGGGGATACACAATTCTCCAGGGCAACTTGCTGCGTGGCAGCCAACATGTGAGTCTACAGAGTTCAGTCGAGAGGTCCCAGCTTGGGAGTCAGCAGCACACTCATGGTGTTTAAAGGCATGAGCTGTTGAGCTTTTATTCCTTATAATTACGAGAGCTGAAGCACAGAGGACAGGCTGGCATCTTGCTCACTCTGGGTGGTAACGACAGTGGGCTTGGGCTTGGGAATACTGTTCTTTGTGGTTTTTAGTGTGCTGGAATCATTTTCTAATAAAAATGAACTAATGAACAGTTTGCAAAGCCACACAGGCTCCTGATTTCTGAAAGATTCTGTTGCCAGCGTTTCAGCTCTAAAGTGTGGGTGCTGGCAACGAGCCTCAGAGCCCAGGACAGATTCCTCCTCCCACTGCCTGGGTTCAGTGACTGGGGCTCAGCTGCTCTCTCAGGGTTTCTGTATCCCCATTTGGCAACTAGCAGCTGGCCCCTCACTGCCTGGGGTTCCTCTAGAGCTGGCTGTAGGATGAGGTGGTGGGCTCAGGGCCCCTGACTGTTCTGATGCTGCCTCTTATACCTCATGCCTAGGTGTACACACACACACACACACACACACACACATGCGCGCGTGCGCCTACATGTAAGGCAAGGAAGGCCCCATAAGAAGCTTTCTACAGAGAAGGCAGATTTCACCTCCTGACAAACAGAAACTACAGACAGAAACTCCCAGCACTCAGCAGGGTGAGGCAGGCGGATCACAAGTTTGAGGCTAGCCTGGATTACGTAAAAAAGAAAAAAAGAAGAAACTGGGATTGGGGAGATGGCTTGTTGGTTGGGTTAGAGAGCTTGTTATACAAGCATGAGGACCTGAGTTCGAATCCCTGCTAGCCTTGCAAAAAGTCAGGCTGCACACACCTGTAACTCCAGCACTGGCCGGGACAGGTTGATTCTAGCCAGCCCAGCCAAAAGGGAGAGAGATCTGGTCAGTGAGACCCTGTGACAAGGCAGCAAAGTGGAGAGAGACACTGGATGTATTCCTCTGGACCCTACATGCACACACATAGGCACAAGCAACCACAGGCTCATATACATGTATGTGCTGCACCCCACACCACACACACACACACACACACACACACACACACACACACGTCGTGAGTGTCTGGGTCAAGTTGCCAAGTCGTACAGACACAGGCAATGATGTTCAGAATTAATGGCTGTAATGTTAGTGTATAGTCTTGTGCCAGGTTTTGAACAGATCATCAAGGAGACAGTTGTCCTGTCTTTTAACTTTCATGACAAAAATAGGGTTAGCATTTGCATGGGCCAGACTCTGCAGATGCGGAAACCGGGACTCAGAAGTCAAGCAGCGTGCCCTCTATCATGTAGCCAAGAAGGAGCAAGCAAGGCTGGGATTTGAACCCAGGCAGTGGGTCTCTGCTCTCAAGCTCTTGGCTATTCCTTGTGAACAGTGAGGCCCTGTGAATCTCTGGACCACCTGGAGAAAAGACCACATGGAGGTAGCCTTATTCATTGAGCCATTTAGTCACTGTCAGCTCATGAATATTTATTGAGCACCTAGGTACAGAAGCACTCAGTGTGCTTGGGCTTGGTAACCGCAGCCTCTGCCCTGAGATGCTTGTGGTCTAGGGAAGCCAGTTTACTTGCAGCACAATAAATCTTCTGGCTCCAGCCTGCTCTTGGGAAGATGCACATCAAGAGGGTCCTGCAAACCAGGCGTGGCTCCTCAGGTCTGTAATGTCAGCACTCCCGGAAGGACCACAGGTTCCTTGCTAGTCTAGGACACATAGGGGAAAGCATGTACCAGCAAACAACAATGAAAGAGGCTCCTAGCTGAGTGGGGTGGCCCATGACTGTGATCCCAGGACTCAGGAGGACTGCAAGTTAGAGGCTAGCCTGGGATACATAGTGAGACCCTGTCTCAAAAAGCAAATAATAAAAGAGGTTCATATATGGGGGTACATGCCTGTAATCCCATCACTCGGAGCCAGGAAGGAGGAATTCTGTGGGTTCAAGATCAACCTGTTTTAAATAGCAAGTACCAGGCCAGTGAGGGCTACATAACAAGACCTTGTCTGGAATGAACAGAAAAAAAGAAGAGAAAGAACGAGAGAGAGAGAAAGAAAGAGAGAGAAAAGAGGAAGGAAGGAAGGAAGGAAGGAAGAAAGGAAGTTGTCCTCTGACTTCCACATGTATGCTAAGGCATGTGTGCCGCCCCCCCACACACAAAGGAACTTTAAGAAATTTAAAATTAAAACCAGAAGGAAAAGAAAAGAGGGCAAAGAGAGAAGGCGAGAGAGAGGAGGAAGGGGTAGAAAGATAAGGGGACCTGCGTAGGGATGCGGGGAAGAGTGAATGTCGGCATGGGCACAGCAGGTTCAGAAGCTAGTGCCCTTATCCACTAAATGAGGACTAGAGCTCTGCTTCCAGCTATTCCCGTCCTCAGGGTGGATATGTGTCCTATTGTTACCTTCCCAGGAAACGGGCAGAACAGAGTACTAGGCCTGGATGCTCTTTCCCAGGCCCTGCAGGCTGGGCACACTGTAGCCTGGACTAGACAGCCCAGTATTGCACATGGTTTCAATCACCACAGCCCAGAAATTGGGAAACACTGAAGTATTAAGGGATTGGGTTTGGATATTGTCGTCCAATTGGCCTAGAGCAATGTCACACTGTCAGTCATCCAGGGAAGAAGCAGCTGCTGGCACAAGAGAAGAGGGAGGAGAGATGGCTTAGATGGGTGGGATGAGCTCCAAGTACAGGCCAAGAGACTGAGAATGCACAGGCCAGTGTGTGGCTCCTGAGCTAAGATGTGCCCCTGACACTCTGAACCGTGAACTCTGGTTTTACTCAACACTGGCTCCCCAGCACCCAACACAGTGCAGGCCTCTGGGGGGTGAAGAATGGAGGAATTCTCATCACTGGACTATGGTATCTTTGGGGACCATTTCTACATCACCACGGTGTTGCCTCTACTCCTTTCCCAATGCCTGCCATGGAGCCCTCTGACAGCCATGGTCCCTTTCTCCCTATTGGAAATTTTCAACTCAGTTCAGTGTGATGGTGCACAGGTTTAAACCCAGCACTCAGAAGGCGGAGGCGGGTGGATCTCTGTGAGTTTGAGCCAGCCAAAGCTACATAGTGAGACCCTGTCTGGAGGGAAGGAAGGAAGGAAGGAAGGAAGGAAGGAAGGAAGGAAGGAAGGAGGAAGGACTAGAGAGATGACTCAGTGGTTAAGAGCACTGGCTGCTCTTGCAGAGGACCAGGGTTCAGTTCCCAGAACCACAAGGTGGCTATCAACCATCTGTAACTCCAGTTCCAGGACATCTGATGCCCTCTTCTGACCTCCATAGGCACCGCACAACATGGAAGCAATTCACTCATATACGTAAAATAAAAATAATAAATAAATAAAATAATAATTACATTTTTAAAAAAAGAAGAGAGGAAAGAAGAAAAGAAATTCTTGGCTCAAGTTCACGGTCCCCTGGCTCAGGCTGAGGCCCAGGTGGCCCTTAGGGATGATGGACAGAAAACTGAGGCCTGAGAGGAAGCATCTGCATGACTGGAGTAAGGACACGTGCTCTTCCCTTTCTGAACGAACAGCACTTTTCAGAGGAGGACCCGAGTAGCCCGTGCAAGACACTCAATGGTCCACTCACCACTCATTCATTCACACACTCTTCATTTGTTCATTCATTTCATCAATTTCCCATCTGTATCTTCAGTCATTCAGTATTTCGTCTAACCCACCCACTCTTTCACTCACGTATCCCAGATCCACAAACCCTTGTGCAGGACTTGAGCAGGGACAAAGCACACAGCTGCCAACCCGAGCAGTGTGCTGTTGGAACCTGACCATGGTTTCTTGACACTCTGATAGGTGAGCAGATGGGGTAGGTATAGCCCTTTGTGAAAGCCACCAAATGACCGAATTGTTCCACCCTCCCTGTGCCCTCATTGCCTGTCCTCCCCACCCCCTAGCCCTGAGCGACTCAACGGGGCCGTGTGCAGGGCGTCTGGCCCCAGGGAGGGGTGGGGCGAGCTGCAGTCCACACCTACACAACTATAAAGAGGGAGCCTCCAGCTGCTGCTGCCCCAGCCTCCCTCCCTCAGCTAATCACACACACCTGGACCATGGACCCTGGGGAATGCACCTGCATGTCTGGTGAGTAAGGAGGCCGGCCTGGGGTCCTGCAACCTTGCCCCTGCATCCTACGGGGAATGTATGGGACTCTTCACTCTCCACTTAGGAACCACTGATGGGGTTTGCCATGGAACTGTGATCTCTGGGGAAGGTCCCACTCTATTGGCTCCCAGACAGATTTGCTTGAACTGAGAGTCCTGGTCCAGGGAACAGCAAAGGAGGGGACCTGAAAACCTTGGTCCTTCTTGTTGCAAGCCCCTAGTGGCAGCCGCTGGGGGAAGGAATAGAGACTGGTCCTCTCCTGCTAGAAATTTAGCAGCAGAGCTGATTTCTGGGCCTTAGTCTCCTCATTTCTAAACTGAGGCTAGTTTTTCCCAGTTGCACATATATTAGGGTAGCTACAAAAAAGGCTAATATTGGTAAGTATTTACACACATCAGAGGGGTGGTTAGAGACTTGAGTGGAACTTTGATTCTCTAAAACCCAATGGTACACATCTGTAATCCCAGGGCTTGGAAGGCTGAGACAGAGGGATTCCAAGTTCAAAGCCAATCTGGGGAGCATGCACTACCAAGTGAAACCCAGTCTCCAAAAGCAATGGTATCTAGAAGTCTCACAGGCCTCCCTCATCCTTCACGAAGCAGTCTGCACCAAAAACTTACAGAAGACTCAAAAGCTTCTAGTATTATGAAACGGAAATGATGGATGAAATGAGATTGTTGGTTTTGTTTCTGTCTTTAAAACATAGGTCATTTTAACAACATGAAAGTCAGGTATGGCTCCCCTGCTGGGCCCCTTGATCTTTCTTCTTCTGTCAGGGTACTTGTGAAGGCCTTCAGTGGTTCCCAGTGTGTCCCGCAGGAACCTTGGCCTTGCTAGGGCCTGAACAGACTTCAGGGTCATCCATGCTGCATTTGGAACATACTGATTCTTTTCCCATCCAGGCTTACAAATCAGACTAACTCAAAGGCTGGGATCAGGAATATACCTTTTTACAAGTAACCGGGGTAGTGCTGGTACGACTGTCCCAGTTCCCATCGGTGGCCCATCACTGGAACCATGGGCCGTCCCCAGCACTGCAGTCATGCTCAACAGCACTGTCATCCTCGGGTCCCGCCACTCCCCAGAGGTCGTCTGCAGTAGCAGGCAGTGTCCATCCTGTCTCTGCCCTCATGCTCACAGTGACTCTGTTCTTCTCCTAGGCGGGATCTGCATCTGCGGAGACAATTGCAAGTGCACAACTTGCAACTGTAAAACATGTCGCAAAAGTGAGTCTGGATGCGGGAACACCACAGGGTGGGAGCGACAAAGGCCGATCCTTGACTGTCCCCTCTCTGACCAGTGTGGGCAGTGGGAGGCTCTGGGTGCCTTTTTCCCATTGGGAAGGATATGAAACTATACCAGAGTAGAAACCTGGGGCAGAGCTCCCTTGCAGTGGAGCCTGCCGGGCATCAAGGTCATCCATAGTGTTTGGAACAGGGAGGGGCCAAGGGCAGGTTCTGTCCGGCTCAGTAAGAAAGACAAAGCCCTGGCCTGGAGTCATGAGCCCTGCCTTCCTATCTGTCTAGCCAAACATGCTATCTGTCTAGAGAACCCCTGAGGTTTCAGCACTCACATCCCATGGCCTCCTGGCCTGGGGGTCCACTACTGTGGACTGAAGCCTCACACACACACACTCTTCACTTCCTACTTCCTTTAAAGCATAGGAGAGATGGTGAAGAAACTGAAGTGAGGACCCAAAGCTGATCTGTACACCTTCTTACTCTTTCAGGCTGCTGTCCCTGCTGCCCCCCAGGCTGTGCCAAGTGTGCCCGGGGCTGCATCTGCAAAGGGGGCTCAGACAAATGCAACTGCTGCTCCTGAAGCCCATCTGTCACATGAGGGGAGATCCTGGGAAGCGTCTGTACAGTGCATGAGTCAAGTTGAACTGATTGTACAATAAGTTGTGCTTTTTATATATATATATATGCCCAAATGTGGTGTCGGTGACATTCATGTAAAGTGCTTGGAGCAATAAAGTTTTCACTCATGGCTATGTCGTGGCTCAAAGTATTCTTTTACCTTAACCCAATAAGAACAAAAGGGCTGGCTCTATTGCAGACCCTCAGCTGTCCCTCAGCACCCCACCTGCTGGTGGCTGATAACTGCAGTTCATTGCAAGGTGCTGCACTCTGCCTGACATTTTCTCCTGCTTTACAAACCCAGGGCAGCCATAAGCACTGAGGAATTAATGGCCCTGAGAACAGTCCCTAAGCAATGCCAAACAGGATCCAAACCTGGTGAATGAATACTCATCATTTCCAATTGTGAGACTTTCCCACATGTCTTCCAGAAACCTCCAGCATCCCTGAGCTTCAGTAGCCCCTGGCTAACAGGATCACCAATCCTCACTGGCTCTCTTCCTTGCCCACATGCTGGTCCTCAGCCTGTGCTTGCTGGGCTACACATCCAAAGAAAGGACTTTGAGTACAATGTCTGCTTCCAAGTAAGCAGGTCTTAGCCTGGTTCTCCTGACCTAGTGTTGGTTCATGTGACCTCCCTGTGCAAAAGTGGCTGCCTAGTGGACTTGAGCTCTGAATCGGTCACAACCAGAGCCTGTGTCTATCTAAAAAACATATCCAGCACCAACATATGGTTATAGTTTAGTCATATGGGCCAACATCAGGACAGGGTGCCAGGGCAGACACAGGCCGATAAGGAGAAGCTAGCTGGTACAGATGTAAAAATAATGTTCCCTACAGACTTCTTAAGAAATTAGTCCCTAGACGAATGGCTGAGAAGGCTGAAGCACCTGGAGGCACCACTGAGGACAGGACATCCCTCCCTGTCACGCGTACCGTGGCTGTCAGCACAGCAGCAGGCAGCCCAGTCTCTGCATTCATGCCACCAAGAACCGGAGGCAGTGTCTTCCCCTCCATCGTCTTCTGTCGGGCAGCCCTGGGCACAGGGACAGTGAGATTGGGGCCTTTTCTAAGGTCCCAGGGTAGCTCCAGGCAAAAAGGCAAGCAGGATAGACTGTGAGCTTCACACTGCTGAGTGCTTCCTAATCCTCACTGTCATCCTTGCTGTTTAGAAATCACCCAGAGTCTCCCTGGGGAGGTTCTCAGGCTCCACCCAAGATCCACACTAGCTGTAGACTCAGCATCCTAGAATAATGGAGGGGGCGTGGCCTTTGGAGGCCGGACACTTCTCTCCTTCCAGTTGGACAAACTTAACAAAGTTATTTACCTGTTCTAAGCTGTTTTCTCCTCTGTCCCCCTGGGACGTCTCTCCCCGTTTCAAAGTTGTAGAGAGAAATTGTAGCAGAACATCTGTGCACTTAGTAGGTTCACCATAAGCATCACAGTAGGTCTACACAGTAGGTCCCTGACAAGTCACTCTGCAGTGACAGCCGGCCTGGCAGGGTAGTCCCTCCTGTCTCCAGTGAGCAGGCTGGCTACTCTCCCTGCAGCCAAGGCCTTCTCGTGTCATCCAGAGAAAGACCTTCAGGGAAGCTGATCTATCTCATTTACTTAGATCACACCCTTGAAAAGAAGAATAAGCCCCCAGATTCTCATTTTAATAGTAATAACACCCATGTGTAATATGGGCACTTATTCTGTACTGAACACTCAACACATGACCTACATAATCAGGATCACTGTAGAGCCAGACAACCACCGTTACTCAGACACCTGCTTCACGGGGTCTCCACATAGGCCACTCTCCCAATAGGTAACTGCTCCCATGTAATGCAATGCCCTTGCAGAACAGAAGAGGACATCAGATTCCCCTGGAACTGGAGTCATGGACGGTTGTTAGTCATCATGGTGGTACTGGGAACTGAACCAGGTCTTCCGCAACAGCAGCCAGTGCTCTTAACAGCTGAGCCTTTCCTCCAGCCCCAATAGCTTTTTAAGGTCAAAAGAAGATGGTTAGGTAGATGAGTTGTGGAATGTGTAGTAAAACAAAACCACAGAAGTCCAGTTAACATCACAGGCCAATGTTCACGATCTACTGCTGAGCAAGGAAAAAAATGCCATTTATAAATCAATGTTACTGTAGTCTTTTTTTATGTTCGAAAGGATTATATACGCAATATTAAATTTTTCTTTTACAACAAAGAGAGGGAGAGGAGGAAGACCTAGGTGAGTCTAAGTGTGATGGTGCATACCTAAAATCCCAGCACTGGAGCGATGTTGAGGATGGCGGATTGAGAGTTAGAGGCTAGCCTGGGCTACATAACAAGACCCCCCTCCTCAGAAGAGAAAAATCTAAGTGGGGAGAAAAATCTAATAGACCAAGGTTTTATTTATTTTTTGAAAGAATTATTTCCTTATTTATTTCTTTTTGGTTTTTGAGAAAAGGTCTTACCACATAGAAGAGGCTGACCTTGAACTCAAGGCAATCCTCCTGCTTCAGCCTCCTGGCCCCTAGAATTACAGACATGCTCCTAGTTCAAATTTACTTTTGAGTCCAAGGAAAGAAAAAAGTGCTTGCAATTGAAACCATGTTAGAAAACTTCATAATCTGGTCCATATTACTACTGAAGACACAGGCTCCGAGAAGGGGTCCCTTACTTTCTGTCCAGTCTTACTGTCAACCTGCCCTTGCAATTCATAGTCCCCAAGTATTCCTGAGTGCCTTCCCTTATCTGAGTTCAAACACCCTGGTCAGGGAGGCATGCATAGCCACAGCTATCTGTGTTTGATAGACCCCAAAAGAGTAAGCTGATGACGGGATAGAGCTTGCAAAGCAGGTCTGACTCCCTGGCTCCCTTCCCCGTCTCTTGAGCTCTAAATCATAACAGGGTGTTAGATAGAGTAAGGCAGGGTTTCTCCACCTTGGTTGGTGTGTGGGGCCAGACAACCCCGTGCACTGTGGTGTAATCTTATGAACTGCAGCAGCTGGCCTGGGGCCGTCAGAAGACAGAGCACCACACATCACTCCACCATCACCAATGCTGACAGCCACAAAGGGTTTCAAATAGAACTGAACCAGCAAGCTCTACTTTTGCTAAGGGAAAAGGCAATAAATACAACAAGAAGACAAAAGAATAGAGAAAAATATATTACCTGTGGTGGGCAAGTGCCTAATTTTAGTTATAATCACATATCAGCTGATCTAGTATTACACTGAATTTTATTTTTAAAAAAGATCCTTGTGTTGCTACCTCTGAGGATACACTGAGTCATTTGGCAGAAACAGGAGGTAACCATGGAGATAAACGCAGAGAAAGCAAGCAAAGCCATGCAGTTTTTACTATTGCTGCTGTGGCTTTCTGAGGCTCCCTCCCCTGTCCCTCTCCTGACTCCAGAACCCTCTCTCTGTTAAAGAGGGAGGGCACTGAAAACACGTTAGTAGATTGATCCAGAACTGAGAAAGGAACAGCCTTATGATTAAGTGATTTGAAGTTAATATATAAAAATCATGCCATTTAGGGAAGCCAGTGGACTCAGACTTGGAGTCAAGAAGATGTGGTTCAAATGCTAGCTTTATTTCACCCTTGTTGTATGACTCTGGCTAAGGTTCATGCTGTCTCTGACTTTTATGTCTTCTAAAATAAGAGGTATCCATGACATGAACTTTCAGGAGTCTCCAGATCATTGTTCAAATCCTGGGATGAGTGAGTGAAGCAAGACCATGGCAGGGAGTGGCGGGCACATTGCCAACTCAAGGACAAAATCCTACATACGTCAATAACCTGGTGAAAGTTGGGAAGTCCATGGCACAAACGTCTAGAATTCAGGCACTCTGGACCTAGTTACTATAGCTCACGACAAGTGGCCTGGGCTCAGGACTTGGTCCTGTGCAGTTAAGATCTGGGTCTCTAACGTAGCAGAAGACTCCTGGGACAGGCTGGGGTCTGCTGGGAGTAGAGACTGCCTCTTAGGGAGGTGTGAGGTTGGAGTGCTGATGGTGAGAACCATGTGCAATGTTCTGAGCTAGGCTGTGGGCTGTGGCATATCATGGGGGTCTAAATGGGATGTTTCTAGGGCCTATGAACTTGCCTTGTGGGTAGAAACAGGAGGCAAGATGTACCCCAGCAGGTTCTGCAGTTCTTCAAGTCTGCATGGATTGCCAATGCATCATCGATTGTCTGAGCATGCCCGGCCAGCATGCCCGATAACTGGAATAGAGAGTGAACTGAATCAAAGGTATCAAGGCAGGCTGAAGAGTGCTGGACTCACATCCAGGTCCCTAGTCTGCCTCCAGACAAGTCCCTTCATCTCTCCGAGCCTCAGTTTCCTCACCTCCCAAAATGGCGTTAGCACAATTGGAAGGAGTCACAGAGATAACATGTGGCATGCTTGGTTCTACATGGCAGGCGACGGGGTACCTGACATATGGTCATCTCTGCAAAGTGGAAGACATTATTGAAGGAAGCCATTTGTAGTCATCTGGTCAACTCATGTGAAAACTTGGGTCCAGACTAGAGTGAGGTTGCCTGAGTTCTCAAAAACACCCAGTGGGGAAGCTGGAGCTAAAACTCTAGCTTCAGCAGCCCCATGGGTAAACTTGCTCATCCAGTATTCACTCTGATAACACAACCAGATTCCTCTGAGAATGGACTTTATGTGAAAATATACAAACTCTCTTTTGTATAACCATTGTTCACCAAGATTCCCAAAACCCTGGCCAATTGTTCAGTCCCAGGATAGTAAATTGGGAACCTGAGAATAAAGTCTTAATCTAGCACTGGATCAACTTCATCCCGGGTGTGGGACTCACTAGGATCCTTGCTCTTTTGTAAGATCCTCTGGGGATTTTCCATTTCTTAGAAGGTGTGACCCTGACTGATCTTCACCACTCAGCCTACCCGGCTCTGCCAGTCGGCCTCAGTATAACTGAAAAGGTAGGTCTCCATGAACTCTCTTCTCCCAGGATGCATCAGGAGTGGGTGGAGGGCCTGGAGTGGAGACCGCTGCAGGTGACTCAATGGTACACAGGCCCATGCCTGCACACCTGCATTTCAGGAGCACAGAGCTGAGGCTGACTGTGAGGTGGGGTGTCACATAGGACCTCGTCATTTATAAATGGTGAGAGCTGGTGTGACTCAGGCTCTGCCCGAGTGTTTTCCAATTTAAAGTCCTGAGCAATATATGATTTAGTAACAAATATTATTATCATTTTCTCCTTGAGCAACACACATTTCAGAAATGTCTAGGAACTTGCTGTAACTGGCAGTCACAGTTTTGAACCCTTAGAGCAAAACTTCATTCATCCATCCACCAAGTGTGTTTTGAATGTGTCTATTATACCAGGCACAAGTGTAGGCACTTGGGCACAGAAACAAAGATGGCTGTTCTCACCTGCTTAGGCTCTAGAGGGAAGGCAGAGAAGGCACAACAGTGCACAGAAGTGAATGATTTCATTTGTTAGGAAGTGTCAAAGGATACGAGAAAAGGGAGGGTGGTGCAAGCTGGGGAGACTGTGGATTCAAGTATGTATTCTAATCTTAAGTGAGCTGGGCTGGAGGTAGAGGACAGCAGTAGAGCACTCACTTAGCATGAGACCCTGGGTTCAATCCCCAGCACTACAGAACAGAACCAAGAGTTTCAAATAAGCTGGTCAGCGCTGGGGAGATGGCTCAGTTGATAAAGTGTTTGCCATGCAAGCCTATGGGCCTGTGTTCAGTCCCCAGCATCCACTCTGAAGAACCAGGAGGGGAGTGTGCACCTCTAATTCCAGAGTTAAGAAGTGAGCACAGGAGGGTCCCTGGAGTTTCTTGGCCAGCCAATAGTGCTCAATCAGTCAGCTCCAGGTGCAGCGAGAGGCCTTGTCTCAAAAAATACGGTGGAGAGCAATCGATGCCCACTTCTGGTCTACACACACACACACACACACACACACACACACACACACTCACACTGCTACTCATAAGCTAGGCTTAATAGCATGTAATCACAGCATAGTTGGAGTCAGAAGAATCCCAACTTCCAGACCAGCTGAGGTGTGTAGTGAGCTTGAGGTCTGCCTAGGAACATAGACCCTGTCTTAGAGAACCAAAGGTGGTTTTTGGTTTTATTGTGGATCTCCTGGAGGAAGTAAGATTAGAGTGAAGGCTTGACAGCAGAGCCAGGCATGGCAGCGCAGACCTGTAATCCCAGTCCTGGGGAGGCTGAGGCAAGAGGATCCGAGTTTGGCATGGGCTCTATAGTGCGTACAGTGAGACTGTCTGGGAAGAAAACGGGAGGGAAGGAAGAGAGGAGGGAGAGAGAGAAAGAGATTCTGGAGGAGGAGGATCACAGGCCACAGGAACACAGGAATGCAGACAATATAGTTTCAGGGTGTGAGGATTAGGGTCACGGGAGAATAAAGACGGGAGTGAGGGAGTCCATCCCACCCACCAGCAACATACCCAGAAGAAATGTCCACTGGAAGTTGAAAAGTCCACAGAATGAGGGTTCAAGAATAGGGATAGGATGCTTCAGAAATACATGTCTTTGTCTTTCAGACCCTTCAATATTTTGGCTACCCTTGAGGAGGAAGGTTGTCATTCCCACTCCAAAATTCAATCCTCAGCAAACCTAAAAGGACTAAGCGGGAGTGGAGGGAGGTCACGGAGCCGTAGAAGCCTTGAGGGCCCAGGACCCATGGTTCATGGTCTAGGGCAGAGATGTATGTGTGCTACAGTAGCACCAAAGACCCTTTAAATGAAAGTTATTGCCTCCTAGCCAAAAGTTCTGATAATATGAGGCCAGAGTGCACTTAGGCAAAATGAAAACAAAACAAACTCAAAACTAGGGCTACAGTTATTGGCTCTGAGATCTGAACATTCCACCAAGGTAAGAGCTAGCTCCCAAGTTCAATAGCTCATGATACTACATGCCCATCTCCCCCCAGGTCCCCCTTGTCCTCATCTTTTTCTTTCCTTTTTTCTCTCCCCCGCCCTTTCCTTGATTTTTCTGTAACTTAGATTCAAAGATCTACATGTGTTGGTTCTGTAAGAAAGGACGGGAGAGGCGGGGAGATGGCTCCGTGGGTCAGAGCCTGCTATGCAAGCATATGGACTGGAATTTCAATCCTCAGCACCCAGAGTAAAGTAAGTCAAGTTCAAGGAGGCCGAGACAGGAGGATCTCTGTGAGTTTGAGGCCAGTCTGGTCTATATATCGAGTTCCAGGCCAGCCAGTGCCTGTCTCAAACAAACAAAATAAAATAAAACAAAACAAAAAAGGTCAGGCATGGCTGTGTGTACAAGCATTGGAGGACAGAGCCAGAAACCTGCTGGACAGTGAGCCTAGCTAAACCAGTGAGCTTCCAGTTCAGTGAGAGACCATGTCTCAAGGCAATAAGATAGTGATGGAAGAAGACATCCAGTGTCCTTCTCTGGCCTATGTATATGCACAGGGGCAGACACAACCATACACTCAACACAGAAACACAGACACACATGGCCTGGAAAATCTAGCCAGCTCTCCTCCTCAGCCAAGGCCAACTTGCCGGTCACTTGTCCAACTCAGATTTGGAATATAGGCTCATTTTTTTTTCTGAGGGGCAGTTGGCACAGGGCGGGGTCTCTATCTTTGGAAATCTAGTATCCCTCCTCTGAGCAAAACCAAAATCAGAGGCAGGGTGTGTGGTGCTCACTTGTAATCCCAGCACTCTGAAGGCAGAGGCTGGAGAGTCCCGAGTTCCAGGCCAGTTTGAGCAATAAGACCATCTCAAGAAAATAGAACACAACCAGGGTTGGTTGTGCACACACGTAATCCCAACACTTGGGAAGTAGAGGCAGAAAGATGAAGAGTTCAAGACAGGCTCCGTGTCACCTTTGATAACCCTAGCACTCGGGCACTCGGGAGACAGAGGTAGGCAGAGCTCTGAGTTCCAGGCCAGTAAGGGCTACATGAGACCCTGTCTTTTACTAAAACTAAAAGTTCAAGGTCATCCTTAGCTTCTACATGAGACAAGCCTGGGCTACCTAAGACCCCGTCTCAACAACAAAGAGAAGCCTCGAACCACCTCCAAAGAGGAAGTGCGACTCCTCGGGGGTTGTCTCTTTACATGGAAGTTGGGGGTGACAAAGGCAAAGTGTACCCGACCAAGCTGCAGACGCTGATCCCCCTGGGCTGTCTTCCAGACACAGAGGCCGGATGGACCATTGGGAGCCTTTTACTGCTGATGCGAAGGTAAGTTAGGGTTCCTTTTTGCTCCCAGCTCTGCACCACATTTGGGCCAAAATGGTGCCAATAATTCTAGGATAGGGCTGATGAGAAAAATGGAAGGCTCGGGAAGAGGCAACGCGCCTTTGTCTCCGCCCAGTTTCAGAGATATGGCGCTGCAGCAGCGGCGGCTGCGTCCCTGCGACACTTACAGTGGAGTGTGCACACGGGGCGTGGAAGGTGCGGCCCAAGGCGGCGGGTGGTGCACACGGCTGGGACTCGGACAGCTGGACGGCTGCGCAGCGCAGTGCGCAGGGCCCGCGCGGGGACGGGGACGCGGGCGGGGGCCGGGGGGCGGGCGCCCGGCGGCTCTGCACGCGCCCCGCCCGGGGCTATAAAAGCCGTGCCACCTGCTGCCGCTAGCTGCGCTGCGCGTCCACTTGCCTGGAGAAACCAAGTCGCCGTGTCCTGCGGCTGCTAGCCTGGTCATGGACCCCGAGACCTGCCCCTGTCCTACCGGTGAGCCCCCGCCCCCCCGCTGCTCAGCGCATCCCTTCACAGGCCAAGATCCCCCGCGCCCTGCCTGCATTCAAGGACACTTGGGGGAGGGGGGCCCTTGCTTCCCATCTTTCACCCCGTCAGGGGTGAGGATTGAGAGTTGGCAGTCCACCTTCTTTTAGGCCTGGGGATGCTGGGGTTTTCCCACGTTAACCCTTCGTGTGACGTCTTAGGTGGTACCTGCACCTGCTCGGACAACTGCAAGTGTGAGGGATGCAAATGCACCAACTGTAAGAAAAGTGAGTGCACCCCTCCGCCGCCCTCCCTCCCCCCAGCATCCTCTCCAGGCTCCCAGCCACTGCGACTGCAGAAACCTGCAGGGTTTCAAATATAAAGGTGCTATCGGCCCAGAGGGTGACGGGGTAGGCCCGGATGGGGGTGAGGATGTTTTGATAAATTCCTAGAATATACCAACAGGCAGCTGGATTGAGAACGGCTCCCCTGCCTGAGCCGCTCCCCAGGCACTGGACAATTAGACAATTAGAGGGGTACTAATTGTTCAGTGCCTGGGGAGCCGCTAGGGAAATTAGGAGTCAGGTCTGGAGTCCCACTCCCTTGGTCCCTTTCAGGCCCTGTGGATCCCCTCAATTTGACCTCCTGAGCTCTTAAGCGTGTAATATGCATGGGGGATGGGGGATGGGCAGAGGTGGGAGGAAGTCTCCCTTCTTCTCTTGGGCGTGACTAGACACAGATCTCATGGATCTTGAACTCTGATCCTTCCTCATCTGCGTCCCTCCAAGCTTACTTATCCTGCAAGACCCCTCTCAACAGCTTTCACCTTGGCAGGCCTTCCCCCTAAGCCCTCACATCCCCTCAGCCCTAGTCTGAATCCGCCATCCCTGGACCCACCCGAGGGGCTGTTAGCTAGTTATAAGGTGACCTTCTGTGGAAGTCAGCATGCAGCCGCAGCATCAGAGATGCTGAGTCAGGTCTGATGTAACAGCAGAAGGAGCAGCAACCCGCCCTGGCCAAACTCGATGCCTCCCCAGCCCCCCCTCCCCCCCTAGCCACTTTGATGGGGACAGATGGGGGCATCAGACTGGGTATCCCATTTTATTTGCAGGCTGTTGCTCCTGCTGCCCTAAAGAATGTGAGAAGTGTGCCAAGGATTGTGTGTGCAAAGGTGGAGAGGGGGCCAAGGCCGAGTCGGAGAAGTGCAGCTGCTGTCAGTGAAGAGGGCCCTTCCTGTCTCTTCTCTGGGCAAGCATGTGTAAATAGTGTTGGGCGGCCCAGTGCCACTCTGTTCATGGTGGAGTGTGGCTGTTGTCCCCTTCCCCCTGAGGAATGTCAATAAACCTGATGATCGGTGTGAACCAAGGACTGGTCTCTTCTTAGTCTGGGAAGATGTGGAGGAATCTGGAGATTTAGGCACTGATCTGTGTCAGGTTGGGCTGAGCCCTGGAGACAGTACATTCTCCTTGCCCTCCTCCTGTCAGATGAGACTGCATCCTCCTACAAAGCCCAGCTCAGCTCTGGGGTAATCGGACAGGCCAGGTCCACTGAAGTGTGTCTCTCCAACCTTTCTCCACTGTCCCTCTCCCTCTGGACAGTGAGGCCAGGGGGAGTTAAAGCCAACCTCTGGCCTCAAAGAGCTGTGATTTCTGGAATTTTCTTGTTGTTCCTACAACGCTGCCTGCTTTCAGATCTTAGAGGAGAAGCCAGGAGACCTTGGGGTTCTTATCCTGGCAGATGGTCAACTGTGTTTCCAAGGTCACCTCCCTGAATAGCCTGTCTCCCCAACACAGATTGCTCAACTCTTTTCAAATCTTCTCATTTGGCAGTCTGTCTCCAGCCCACCCCGCTTTGTTTTCAAGGAAAAGTGTGGTAATAAGAGCCGTATCTGAGGTCTTTATGGTCCAATTCACGATGAAAGAGAACTGTCAGCCCCAACCTGGGCTGCCTGAGAAAGGAGAAATAGAATGGAGAGCTGTAAATACACTGGCTTTCCTTCAACTTAGTTTTCCAGGGCATTCCATTCAAAAGCTCACCACAATGACTGTTTTTTTGAAAAGGAGAGTACAAGACTAACCAAACCAGTTTTCAAAAGGAGCAACAAAAAGGGCCTCACTCTAACCCGCCGGCACCTCTGTGCCAAAGCTTTGGGAAGTGATGCTCAGGAACGGATTTGGAGAGTCCAAAACCAGACCCCTGGGCTGACGCGACGCTCAGCAGGTAAAGGCACTTTCACCACACCTGACAACCTGAGTTTGAGCCCCAGAAACCATGTGGTATAAGGAGAGAGCCAATTCCTGTCCTCTCACCTCCTCACAAGCACCACGGTGTACACACACACACACACACACACACACACACACACTAATAAAAATGCAAACCAGACCCTATGCAGTTAGAAGTCCAAGATGCTCAAATCAAGAGGGAAAGATACCAGTTAGTCAGGAAAGGTTTCTGAACAACTGGCTATCCTTTTGGTATCACAGAAAAATAGATATCAATGTATTTGAGCACCTAAGAGTAAAATTAAAGGCTAGAAATGGATTTGAGAGAGAAAAAATAGTGGGGTTTTTTGGGGGGAGGGGTGGTGATAAGCCACATTAAAAAAAAAAAAAAAAAGGTCACCAGGCATGGTGGTGCTTACCCTCATTTGGAGGCTGAAGCTCAAAGACCAGTCTGGACTATGCAGCAAGACCCTGTCCCCCAAAATAAAATGGGTATGCTAGTTTGTGTGTGTGCACGTATGGGTGCAGGTGTGTACATGTGCGTGTGGAGACTAGAGGTCAGCCTCAGGTGTCAGCCTTGGGTACCATCCACCTTTTTTTTTGAGAGAGCATCTCACCAGAACTTGTGGTTCTGAAATTCAGCAGGGCTGTCTGGCTAGCCAGCTCCAGGAATCTGCCTATCTCTGTCTCTTCAGTGCTGGTAGACAAGCATATACCACAACACCAGCTTTTCTGTGGGTGATGGGAACTGAATTCATGTCTTCACACTCGCAGAGCAATCACTTTACAGACTAAGCTGTCTTCAGCCCCCAAATTGATAAATCTGAAGTTACCTTGTGCTGGGTCCTTTTAAGTATATTATCTTGCTTAACTTTACAACTCAAGAACAGTGTGAATGTTCTATCCATTCTATAGATGGGGTAGTGGAACCCAGGGAAATGTACATGAGAATCACATAGCTAGAATGTATTGGAACCAGGATGAGAACACAAGTCTAAAGTCTGGGACCCTATTGATTATGCATTGCTTTCAGGATTCTGGCTTGCCCTGTGTTACAAAAGACATCAGAGTAAAGCTAAATAACTTCATATCCGTTAGGATGGATATCCATTATTAAAAAAAAAAAAAAGAACTGGGCATGGTGGCGCACACCTGTAATCCTAGCACTTGGAAAGCTGAGGCAAAGGAATTGTTTTGAGTTCAAGGCCAATCTGGCCTAAATAGCAAGAACCTGTCTCAAAAACACAAAAATAAACAAAAACAAATAAAAAGTATTGAACAGGATGCCGGGACGTGGTAATCCTTCTGTTATCCTGGAGGGGATGAAAATGTGGGCAGCAGCTACGGAAAACAGTCCAGCTGCTCCTCAGATTTAAAAATAGAAGTACCAGATGATCCAGCAATTCCACTTCTGGGTAAATACCCAGAAGATTGAAAAACAGGATCTCCCCCCCCCTCCCTCACCCCCCTTCTTTTTCCTCTTTTCTCTCCACCTCCCCTCTCCTGGGCTACAGAATTGCAATCCTCATGCCTCAGTTTCTCTGTGGCTTTTCCCATTGCTATGGTGAAATACCTGGCAAAAGCAACATTAAGGATCTCTTTTGGCTCACTGTCTGAGGGTTTAGTCCATTGCCAAGAAGAAGTCATAGCATCAGGAGCTACCCTGCACCTGCAGGAAGTAGAGCCCGGTGAATGCTGGTGCTCAGCTCATCTTCTCTTTGTTATGCAGTCCAGCCCCCACCCCTCCCACTTGGGGCAGAGTGCCCACAGTTACAGTGGGTCTTCCCACCTCTGTTAACCCAGTCTGAAAGCTCCTTCACAGGGAGATCCCCAGAAGGGTCTCCTGGGTGATTCTAGATCCTGTCGAGTTCACAATCACAGCTGAAATTAAGTTGAAAAAATAAACTGTAGACTAGTATATACAAGACAAAGTTAATTATGTAAAAAGGAAGATAAAACACCACTTTGATGTACACATACGTATGGATATATATGCATAGAAAGGAAATGAATCTTCCTGTAGAATCAAGAGGGTCAGACACTACTTGTTTTGACTAATTTGGGGCATGGATTTTGCTTTTGAAGACAGAGCCTTCCTGTAGCCCCAGCTGGCCTGGAACTCACTGTGCAGACCAGGCTAGCCTTGATTTCATGAAGATCCACCTGCCCTGCCTCCCATGTGCTAAGATTAAAGGAGTGCGTGACCGCACCCTGTGTGGGGCACAGATTTTTGAGAACTGCTAAACAGTTCAGATTGGCTTCACATGCTCAGTCCTCCTACCTCAGCCCTTTGTGCGCTAGGATTACAGGCTATGCTTGTTCAGCATTTAAAGATTCAAGTGACCACTACAATTTACCTTTTTCTCTCAACAACCTAAGAGCCAGGCATGGTGGCACATGCCGATAATCTCAGTACTCAGAAGACAGAGGCAGGAGGTTTGCCACAAGTTCAACGCCAGACTGGTCACATAGTGAGTTATAGGACAGTCAAAGCTACATGGTAAGACCTTGTCTCAAAATATATATCTGGTTGGGCATGATGATACACTTTTAATTCCAGCACTTGGAAGGCAGAGGCTGGCAGATCTCTGTGAGATCAATGCTAGCCTGATCTACATAGTGAGTTCCAGGCCAGCTGAGGCTAAGAAAGACCATGTTTCAAATAAATAAATAAACAAACAAACAAATCTGATGGGTTGGAAGGATGACAACACTTGCTGCTCTTGCAGAGAGCCCTGGCTTGATTCCCAGGACCCATATGATGGTTCACAATCAGCTGTAACTCTGATTCCAGGGGGTCTGGCACCATCTTCCGACCTTCAAGGGCACAGGTGCATATGTGGTACACACACACACGTGCAGGCAGAAACACTCATACACAAAAAATAAAACTAAAAAATCTTAAAAAACAAAACCTGACTAGATCTTTCCATGTTGGGAAACACACATCTCATGGGTGCTACAGAGAATGTCATGGAATGGTTGCTACGGTTCAGTAGAGCCCTGACAGGGCTGGGGATATCGTGTGATGATAGAATGTTTACCTCACAGGCACAAGGTCTTGGGTTCGATCCCCAGCACAGCAAAAATAAACAAAAAGGGGGGTGGGGCAAAGAAGAAATAAAAGCATCTTCTAGGAAGATGGGGATTTACGTGGCTCCACTTTTTTTCCACAAGCTGAGTGACTCGTGCACCGTGTGCTGAGCTCCCGAGTCACACGCTGAGATGCACAGAAGACAGCACTGCCTACCTTGGCTGTGACAGACGCCAGAGTCCTCCAGGGAGGCTGCTGCAGTCTGCGCTCTGAGGGCTGGAAGCTCCATTCTCTTGTCAGTCCTGGGTATTTACCTTGCGTTTCTGTTAACCCGAGGGGTGAGCAAATGACATCTGAAGTTTCAATATTTTATTTTATTTTTTTTTTTGTGGGAGACAATGTCTTACTATGTAGCTATGATGGAACTCACTGTATCTCCCAAGTACTGGAATTACAGGCATGCTTAACCAGACCCAGCCCCATCCTAGGTTTTATTTGGCTTTCTACCTTATTTTTAAAAATTTTTTAGCGATTTGAGAATTTCATACAATGTATCTTGATCACATTGAGCCCCCCAACCTCATGTTTTCTATTATTGTCTTTTTTTAAGGCCTGTTAAGTATAATCTGTGTCTCTCAAGTGCTCTTGGGTATAGGCCTATCCCTTGGAATCTGGTCAACCTACCAGGTATCACACAGTTCCAGTTAGGGAAATGGACTCTCCTCTCCTGGCATCGATTGATTGCCAAAAGATCCTCAGCTATGACTGGGGGCTTCCTGCCCCCATCCCCGACTACGCTAGCCCTGTCTGGCTTGGGTTTGCACGGGTCTTGTGCATGTCATATGTGCAACTATCATGTGGGGTCCAGACAACAGTTTCCTTGTATTCTAGCTACTACCTCTGGCTCTTAAAAAAAATATTTCCACCCCCTCTTTCAAAATGACCCCTGAACCTTGGGCTCTACCGTCTTTTTTGAGAAGAGTCTCTCACTGAACCTGGACAGCACAACTGGGACCACTCTGTCTCCACCTCCCCAGCGCTTGGGCTGCAGGTGCTGAACACTACACAGCCAGGTTTTTATATGGGTGATGAGGATTAAGCAAACACAGAGCTTCATTCTTGCACAACAAGCACATTATCAATTCAGCCACCTTCCTGGGCCCCATGCTAGATTTCAATTTTTCTTTCTTTTTCACAGGGAGGTTGAATATCTTTTCATTGGTTTCTTCATCTTGTCTTTTTTTCTCTGGACTTCTAATTTGTGTCCTTTTTCCTTTTTTCTACACAGCTGACATTTTCTTATTGAGTTTTAGAAACCCTTTACATATTTTGGCCACTGGTCCTTCCTCTTCCATCTACTTTTGGTTTGGGGAAATTTTTTCAATTTCTGGCCACTAGAGGCTTTTTAAAACCACTCATCAAGACATAATTTATAGGCCATAAAATTCATCCACTATATAGTAACCAATGATACTTAGCAAAGTTTTAGAGCTGGCAGCCATCACCACAACCAGTTTGAGAACATTTAAATCACTGAAAAATGTCCTTGTGCTTGTGTGCAATTAATCCTTGCCCACAGTCCTAAGGGATCTGTAAAAATAGGTGATTTTGAGATTCAATTTATGCTGTTCCATGTATTAGTAATTTGCTCTTTTTTTCAAAAAATTTCTGAGTTGCCAGGCATGGTGGCACATGCCTTTAAGCCTAGCACTCTGGAAACAGAGGCAGGTGGATTTCTATGAGACTGAGGCCAACCTGGTCTACATGGCAAGTTCCAAGTCAGCTAGGGCTACAGGGAGACCCTGTCTCAAAAAGACCAAAAAAAAAACATTGCTGAGTAATATATGAATATGCTACATTCTGCTTATCTATTTACCAATTGATGTGCATATGATCTACTTCCATTACTGAGTTTTTAAATGAGAGTTATGTTCACAAATGGCTCCGACATTTGTGCATGAGTCTTTGGACATACATTTTGATTCCTCTTAGGTGGATATCTGGGAGTGAAATCATTGAGCTATGTGTTAACTATATGCTTAACTGTTTGTTTTAGTTGGTATGGGCCTCATGCAAGATAAGTATACCACCACTGAGCCACACTGCCAGCTACTGTAACTTGTGAAGATACTGCCAAATTGCCAGCTGCAACGTGATTATCATTTTACATTTCTACCAGCAATGCATAAGGGTTCTAATTTCTCTACATTTTTCCTTAACACTTCAAAATTTTTTTTACTCATGCTAGTAAGTGCACAGTGGCATCTCATTATGACTTTATTTTGTTTACATACTTTTTGTAGTGCTGTGGATCAAACCCAGTCTTTGTGCATGTCAGGTAAGTGCTACTCCATTGAGCTACACTCCCAGCCTTCCCTGTGGTTGTTTTCTCGCTGCTGTGGCTCATTTACTTCTGTTTGACATAGAGCCTTGCTGCAGTCCTGGCTGGTCTCAAAACCACTGCACCCTTCCTTCCTTGAGCACTGGGATTATAGGCATGAGCCACTGTGCTTGGCCATCATCGTGGTTTTGCTTTGCACTGCCCTAATGACTAATGATGCTGATCATCTTTCCATGTGCTTATTAGTCATCATGTATTTTCTTCGGGGATATGTCTATTTCAATGCTTTACCCATTCTTCTCTTATATTAATATAAAATTTACTATTTTTAGATATATAGTACAGGAGTGGTATTAAGTACATTAACAGTTGGGTGCAGTCGCTCATTCCTGAACTCCCGGCACTTACAAAGTTCAGATAAGACGGTCACCTCAGGTTGAAGGTCACCCCTGGCTACACAGCAAGTTCAAGGCCAACCTGAAATACAAGAGACCCTGTATCAAAAACTCTGTGTGTGGGTGGGGGGAGGACCTGGACAGATAGTTCAGTAGTTAAGAGCACTGGCTGCTCTTCAGAGGACCCAGGTTCAATTCCCGGCACTCTCATGGCAGCTAACATCTATCCATAATGTCCAAAACTTCCAGGGGAGTCCGATGCCATCTTCCGACCTACCAGGGCATCACACAATGCAGGTGCACTTACACACAGGCAAGAAAATACACTCACACACACACACACACACACACACAAAATATATCTTAAAAATCAGTTGATCATGTATCTTCTGACTTCTTTTCAGACTCTTGTCAGCCTACCTATGTGTCT
Source organism: Eospalax fontanierii (assembly GCA_035773235.1). Classification (NCBI taxonomy): domain Eukaryota; kingdom Metazoa; phylum Chordata; class Mammalia; order Rodentia; family Spalacidae; genus Eospalax; species Eospalax fontanierii. The sequence continues at coordinate 15,619,379 of CM069552.1, forward strand.
GTCCTTGTACTAGTGCAGGGAGCTTTGTTTGTTGGTTTTCTTTGTGGGGGATGTGGGGTGGGACTTAGAGTTAAGTAGACATTCTTTTATTTGTTGGATTTGGGCCAGACAGTGAGGTGAGTGAAAGGGGAAGGGATAGGCTGTTTTTGTAGAGCATTCTAGAAAGCCATTCACCATGCTGGGCCTTGGGGGAGAATGCCTGGAAGCTGGAAGGCCCTGGGAAGGGCCCTGCTTGTTCTGGCCTATTTTCCTTCTGTAGTAGCATGGAGCTAAGTGCGACCTCTAAGGACCAGCCCTTCCCCATCCCAGGAGTCTGTGTCCCAAGCAGAGATATACCGGGATAAGGGACGGTGAGTATCAACAATCTGCTTTGCATTGGTTTGCGAGACACTTTGTTTTGTTAGGTTTTAGTGTTCCGAGACAGTGTTTCTCTACATAGTCCAAGCTGGTTCTGAACTCAAGAGCCTGAGTTTTCTGGGATTACAGCCCAGCCCCACCCCACCTAGCTCAACCTGGACTACGGCGGCTTTACCATAACTTGGAAATCGGACAGTATGCATCCTCCAGTTTTGTTCTTTGCCCACTGATATTGTTTTCCATCCTTCAGTGTTTTAGTAAATAATCTTCTCTGGCTTTACATGGGATTTGGGGCATATACAGGAGACTTGAATGCCCAGTAAGTGTTCCACCTCAGGCCAGCCCTCCAAACCATTATATGGAAAGCATATTTACAGATGCCTAAAAGTCACCATGCCCTGTGCTGATCGCTGGCATACATGAAAAGAAACAGCCCCTGCCCTTCCTAGATCTCCTGAAGCAGGGGAGGGTGGGTACAACCTTCAAGACCTTCCTAAATGGAGCTGGGGGCTCTCCAGCTGGAGACACTCACAGATCCGGGGTACAGAGGTGAGCCTCACTTGACACCAGAGGAGACAGAGGCTCAGGGAGAGGCCTCAAGCTCTGGTGACTTTAAGGGAGAGGCAGTCAAGTATAGTAGTACATGTCTGTAATTCTAGCCTTTGGGAGGTGGAGGCAGGAAGATCAGAGTTCAAGGTCAGCCTTGACTACCCAGGGAGTTTGAGGCCAGCCTAGGGTACTTAAACATTTATCTCCTATAAAACAGAGAGGGGAGAGAAAAGAGATGAGAAAAAGAGAGAAGGAGGAAGGAGAGGCCTCATCAGGTCAGGAGCTCAGGAGGACTACAGGGAGAGCAAAACCTGAAGTATTGCTCAGAAATGTGTAGGAAGGCAGGGCATGGCCCTGGGGCTGAAGCTCAGGGCTTGGGAACAAGACCCAGAAGGGTGAGTTGGCTAGCACACGGTGGAGCTGAGCTTCTCCCTGAACAAATGTGGATTTTAAAGCTGGCCTTCCACAAGCAGGCCCCAATCTTCCGGCCCTGGCAGGATTCCACCGCCTCTATTTCTCTGCTTTGTGTGGCTGCACTAGAGGCCACGGCTAGGATGGTAACTACAACACACACAGACTCCAACAGAGACAGACTAGACAAAAAGCCACTTCTGGCACCAGCAGCCAGAGACCCCAGGCCAAATACCTGCGCCTGCAGCTTGGATACCTGCTTGGCTTTTACCACCGAGTGCCTTCTGCTTTGACTCTATCTCTCTGAGCCTGTTTCTCCCTCTGTAAAATGTAATAGCTGGACACTGTGTCTCACACCTGTAATCACAGCACTTCGGAGACTAAGGCAGGAAGATTTAAGTTCAGCCTGGGCTACAGAGTGAGACCCTAAAAAACAACAAATAAGATAAATATGTGGATAATGACCATTCCTATCTTGGAGGCTGTTGGGAGAACTAGCCTGGGGTGTGGACTACACAGTGTGACCAGGTGCTGTGACCATATGAAATGCTAGAGAACAGATACAGTTGTTGGGGACCTAGGGCCTCGGCCTTAGCGTGCAGGAAGGCTTTCTGAGGAATGGCATTGATCGGTTGATTGTTGACTGTGAGTTTGTTGTTTTTAAACGAGTCTCATGTATTCCTACTTTGGCTTCAAAGTCACTGTGTAGCCAAAGACATCTTGAACTTGCCTTCTGCCTCCTGCCTCCACTTCCCAAGTGCTGAGATTACAGGTATGAGCCACCTTGCCCAATTAATTTGTTTTGTTTTCGAGGCCGAGTTTCATTACACAGCCCAGGTGACTCGGCATTCATGATCGTCCTGCCTCAGTTGCTCCAGTGCTGGGTTTACAAGTGTGTGCTTCCACCAGAGGCAGGAAACCACCTTTAGACTGAGAGCCAACAGATGGTCAAGAGTGAAGAGTGTTCTAGAATCCGGGAACAGTAAGTGCAAAGGGCCTAAAGTCAGACAAGCCATTGCCTTTGCCCCATGGTAGCCAGACTCTGAAAATGGCCCCAGTGAGCCTTAGCCTTGGGGTATTTGGGGAGAACTATCTCTGAGTGTGGGCTAGATTTAGTGACTTGCTTATAACAAATAAAATACTACAAAAGTAATTAATGTTACCTCAAGGATAAGGTAGGTGACAAAAGACTGACTTCTAATTTATTTTTTCCCTTTGAGACAGGGTCTTACTATGTACTTATATAGCCCAAGCTGAACAACCCTTTTTCTTTTTCCTTTTTTTGGGTCGGGGAGGGGGTGGGCAGGGCTATATAGCTGAGGATCACTTTGAGCTCCTGATCCTTCTGCAATTGTAGGCATGTGCCACCATACACAGCTAGAAATACCTTTTCATAGGTTAGCAATAATAAGTTTCCTGATGTTTTAAATGAAAGGCTTCTTCACACTCTGCTCGCCACATGGTGGGGAACAAGAAGGACAACGTGTCCTGACACAGCTTGCAATTGTGTAATGCTGGGGCCATGCAATTGACAGTACCTCTTAAAAAAATTTTTTTTTAAAACCAGGCATGGTGGTACACACCTTTAATCCCAGCACTCAGAAGGCAGAGGCAAGCAGATCTCAGTGAGAATAAGGCCAGCCTGGTCTACATTGTGAGCTCCAGGCTAGCTGTGGCTACAGGAAAACCCTGTCTCAAAAAAGAACTCCTTACCCCCAGTTTTTTTAAGTCAGGAGTGGTGGTATATGCCTTTAATCCCAGCACCCAGGAGGCAGAAGCAGATTCGAAGATGGAGGCCAACCTGGTCTACATAGTGAGCTCTACGCCAGCTAGGGCTACGGGGAGACACTGTTTCAAAAACCAAAACCAAAACCAAACCAAACACCTTTTCAGTACTGGAGGCAAATGTTTTCTTACAGTTCTGTGTTCCCAGAACCGCTCCTCCCACACACACTGCCCCCCGCTTTTTAACCTTTTTATTTTCAGACAGGGTCTCACTAAACTGCCCATGCCCATTTATAGCCCAGCCAGGCCTTACACTTGTGATTCTCCCATCACGGCCTCTGAGTGGCCAGGCTTACAGGATGGTACCAACGGGCCCTGCAGGGCATGTCTGTAACACACACAGGATGGTTATCTTTCACTCAGAACGGATGACTGACATTTCTATGTTGCTCACCATCTTTGGCAGGCACCCACTGTTCTGTTGTGAGCTGCTCTGTAGAAGATCCAGATGGCAAGGAGACCAGAGAAGCTGCCAAAAATCAGTTCATAGGGATTCCAGGCCTCAGCACAACAGCCCACAAGAATGAAGTTCTGGGTTGGAGAAATGGTTCAGTGGTTAATAGCTCTTGTAGATGGCCAGCACCCACACTGGGTGGCTCATAACCACCTCTCTAACTCCAGCTCCAGGAGATTTGATGTCCTCTTCTCTCCTCCATGGGGACTGCACACATAAGTACATACCCACAAACAGACACACCTATACCTACATACAAATAATTAAAAATTAAAAATAAATCTAGGGGTTAGAGAAATGGTTCAATAGTTAACAATACTTACTGCTCTTCCAAAGAACCCAGGATTCAGTTCCCAGCATACAAATGGTAGCTAACACCCATTCTTAACTCCAGTTCCAGGAGATCCAACGGGCTCTTTTGGCCACCACAGACACCAGGTACACACAAGGTGTACTTACATATGTGTAGGCAAAATATTCATCCACATAAAATAAAAATAAAAATCTTAAAAGACAGAAACATTATTAAAATAAATAACTCTAAGAAGCTTTTACAAAGAATAAAGCCCTGTCAACAACCACAAGAGAGCTCAGACACAGATCCTGCCTCAGGTGTCCCTTGGGTTGATATCACCCTGGCTGGCATTTGGATTTGCCCCAGCCTGCAGGGCATTTATCAATGCGGGGAACCCTGGAGGGGAAGACAAATGAGGGACAGGAGACACAAAGAACGAGAGCAAGTCAAGAAGGCTGATCAAGCTCTGACTTTATTGAGCAAGGGCAGAGTTTTTATAGTAATGGGAAAGGGGCTTTCTGGGGTGGGAGTGGCAGTTAGCCAGGCAGGAATATGGTAGTTAGTCGGGCAGGAACTACTGCTAGGAGACGTGCTATCTCTGGTCTTTAGGGCTGACCGCAGGTAGTCACATGTTTTTCAAGAAATGACTCTAAGAAGAGGAAACAGGCTTGAACTGGGTGGGGGGTTAAAGTGGCACCACTCAGGCCTTTTCTGTTAGCTCGGCTCCCGGCCTCTCCTCTCTCTCTGTTTACTAAGCCATAAGCCGTGATAGGCAAGAAGGACTGTTACCATTAGAAGGTAATGGGCTTTTACCAGAGTGGGGAAACAGAGTCCTGATCCTTCCGATGTTCTTGGAGTCTTTTTGGGAAGGAGAGGGACCGCGAGGTTTCTAATTCTCGGGTCAATGCTCCAACCTCTATGCAACCAGGTGTGTTCCTCAGGGAGCCCAGAGTCGGACTGAGTGGTCCTTCCCTTGCAGTGCTTTGCCTCGCACCCCTGGCTGGTGCCCATCCGCGTCAGCGGGCATAGCTCTGAGTCCTATGCTGTCCCCAAAGGGAGTCCATTCTCTCATGGCGCGGCTATGTTTCGATCAGTGAGATCGAGGCGCTGGTAGTGGACTTGAGTCGGTTTGGAGGCCAGGGAGTCTATTTGAGCCTTGATAAACCCCATAAGTTTGTTAAAAAGAAGGGGTCCTAGTGACAAAAGAATCAATAGGCCAAGAAGGGAGCCCAGGAGGGGGAGGAGGTAAGGGAGGATCCCGTTCCAGGCGCTCCAAAGGGGCTGATCAAATAGTTCCCTGCAGTGTTTTTCAAGTTCCTCTTGATGTTTTTTAATCCCGGCATGAACAATGCCCGATTTATTGGTGTAGAAGCAGCATTTCTCCTGTAAAGTTAAGTAGATACCTCCCTTGTCCGCAGTTAGTAAGTCTAGGCCTCTTCTGTTTTGTAAGACTACTTCTGCTAGGGAATCAACTTGGTCCTGTAAATCCTAGACCGACTTGTAAACGGTTTGGATGTCATCTGCAAGCTGATGTGACAGGTGGGAGTAGGTGTGTATTGCCACTCCCATACCTGCAGAGACAGTGGCTAAGGCCCTAGTTATTCCCAGTCCCACCAATAAGGGAATGAATTCAATGGCTCTTTTATGTCTAGGGATAATAGAATCAATACTTGGGATAGGGATGGGCTCATCGCCAGGCAGGATTTCTATGTCTGGGAGGAGAGCAGCCAGGACACACAGTCCTGTCCAATTTGCAGGGAGCATTGAATACGCTAGCCCATTCCCACAGGTGAGGACCTGCCCTGGGTTGGCACAGAGGGCTGTAGAGACGTTTATCACAGAAGAACAGGAGGTAAAGGTGACCTGACCAACATCGATATCAAAGGTATTTTTCTGAAAATGTTTATAAAAGCAAATTGAGCTATTAAATCCTATAGGTTGGATTTTAAAGGGAATATTAAGTATACAATTATCAGAGGGTCCTGAGAGGTGAATGGAATCATTGAATAGGAGGATGGCCAAGGGCCATTGAGTGCCCAAGGCCAAGCATAGCTAACACTTGTTTGCCAATTGAGGATTAGTAATATTTAGGGCATGGTGGGTGGCAGCTATAATTTGGAGGTATAAGGATCCAAGTCTACCCCTCTGGGTTTGGGGAGTAATAAGGGGTGATAGTCTGTGCGAGGGATTAAAGAATTAACCATAAATTGAATATTTTCTTTGACTTCATTTTCCCTGACAAGGTCAGTAGGGCCTCCATCTGAGACATAGATGGGAGCATGCTTGGGCCAGCATGCCGACTGTTCTATAGGGGCATGGCAGGATGCAGCAGCACATTTTTTGTATTTAAGAGACGTGGGGTGTAGTGGCCCAGTCACCTCCAGAGGAGCCAGCATAGGTCTTAAATGGAATGGCAGTAAAATAATATTGGTTATTATGGACACATTCTTGGAAAGTAACATAGCATGTAGAAACAAAATTGCAGCTTGTAGGGCAAGGTCCGGGTTTTCCTTCTACTTATGTAATAATCCTTGGTTTTGTTATGCAAAGCCATTCCTGTGGAGTAAGACCTTAAATATGCTGTTTTGTCTCCACAATCTACAGTCTTACCATTGGCGAGACTTGAGACTGCGCGCCAGAGAAGTACCCCCTTCGCAGTCGCAGGGAGGCCCATATAGGGCTGTAAGAAGCTTAACTGGCTCAGGGGGTCCATGATCAAATCATTCTTCTGTGGGGGACATCATCAGGGAGGCAATCCAAAGCGTGATAAGGCTCCTCATTTTCTGAAAAATAGAAGGACAACAAGAATCTCAGGAGGGGCGAACCAGAGAGGCCAGTTAAACTTTGCCTGATTCATGCTTCACAGAAATTACTGGTGTGATAATACATATGACACGTGTGTTACCCTCTGCTATGAAGCCATGGACTGATTTTTTTATGCAGCAATAGAGAAATAATGTATCCACAAAGTCGGGGGGGGGGGAAACTGTTCTTTTGATGGGAGCCATGGGACTCCTGAAGAAGACCCTCTGTTCCTTTTATTTTTATTAATTTTTTGAGACAAAGTCTCATGTACCCCAAACTGGCATCTAACTTGCTATGTAGCCAAGGATGACCTTGAACTCATGACCTTCCTGCCCCTACCTTCCAAGTGCTGGGATTACAGGCATGCAGCAACACTCACCTTGTATGCAGTGCTGGGGACTGAACACAGAGCTTTGTGCATGCTGGACAAGTACTCTACTAACTGGCTAGTTCTAGATGGGAGTCAGTGTCTGCTTCTACTGCTGTAGTGACTAGAAACTACACCCAAGGTGCTCCTGAGCTCTCTACCAGCTCTAATTGCAACAAATGCCTAAGCTGTTGTGGTAGCTCATACTTTGCAAGGCTGAGGAAGGAAGATCAAGAGTTTGAGGCCAGCTTGGCTTACAGAACGATACCTTGTTTTTAAAAACAGGCATGGTGGCACTTGCCTTTAATCCCAGCACTTGGGAAGCAGAGGCAGGTGGATTTCTGAAAGGTTCAAGGCCATCCCTGGTCTACACAGCAAGTTCCAGGCCAGCCAGTGATACAGTGAGATTAAAAAGAGGGAGGGGCTTTAGACTTGGTCTCTGTTCTTGGGGTAGATCCAGGGCAACAGGTGGGGTTTCTGGGACAGACTGTACTCTAGGTACTAAAGTCCCAACCTCCCTCCTCCCTCCCTCCCTCCCTCTCTCTCCCTCCCCCCTCCATTCCTCTATCTTTCTTTCCTTCATTCTTCCCTTTATGCCAGGGTCTCACTGTGTAGCCAAGGCTATCCTTGAATTCACTGTGTATTCCAGGCTGACTTGGAATTTACAATCCTTTTCAGCCTCTCTAGCCCTGGGATTATAGGCCCCGGTTACCACACCCTTGTTGTTTTCTTTTCCTTCATTTTGTGCTAGAGATGGAGCCCAGGGACTTGTGAGACAACCCTGTCTAAAAAAAGCAAAACTAAAAAGAAATAATAATTGTAATAATAAACAAGAGCTAAGGATACAGCTCAGTTGGTACTTAGCATGCTTGAAATCTTGAGTTCAATTTCTATATCACATAAAACTGGGCATGGTGGCCACACCTATAATTCAGCTCTCAGGAGGCAGAGGCAAGAGAACTAGGAGTTCAAGGTCATCCTCAGCTACATAGCAAGCTCAAGGCCAGCTTGAAACTATAAGAGACCCGGTCTCAAAACAAATATATAAATATTACATGGCAACCTGCCTGTAATTCCAGCGCTTAAAGGCTGAGACAGGGAATTTCCAGAGCAAACTGGCTAGCAAACCTGGCAAGCTCTGAGTCTGATCAAGACACCCTGCCTCAGTGAGTAAGTAGGAAGAGTAATGGAGGATGGTTCCTTACATCAACTTGGGCCTCCACATGCAAGCATACACATGTGCACACCCACACACGCACAGTGCACCCACACACAAACAAGAAATGCATACCCACAAATGGTAGAAAGTAATAAATAAATGGATAAACAACCAAATCAGAGGATGTTTGGATGTGACCTTCGAATTTTGGCACCATCTAATCATTTGCCAAATGAATAAACTGAGGCTCAGAACCACATTAAAGACTAGGGATGTAGTTCAGTGATAGAGTGCTTGCTTATGAAAGGCTCTGGCTCAATGCCCAGGCCAGACAGCTGGATGGAAGGGGAAGGTGGAGGGGAAGGGTGGGTGTGCTGGTACAAATCTAACCCCAGCACTTTAGAAGCGGAGGCAGGTGGATCTCTGTAAGTTCCAGGCCAGTCTGGCCTACATAGGGAGTTCCTGGCCAGCCAGGACTAATGAGACCTTGTCTTAATTTAAAAAGAAAAGAAATGGAGGAGGTGAAGAAAGGAGGAAAGAACGGAGGGAGGGAAGGGCTCACCCTAAGATGACTGAGCAAGAAAGGGGCAGAACAGCCATCAGTTTATTTTTATTATTTTTAATGTGTGTGTATATGTGTGTGCAACGAACCAGAGGCATTGAATATCCTGGCGGTGGAGTTACAGACTGGGGTCAGACTGACCAGCCCAACAAGTCACCCCAAATGCAGGTTCTCTATTAAGAGCCCTCTTAACAGCTGAGCCCTTTCTCCAGTCTCCCATCTGGTTATTTTTAGGGTTTTTCGTTTTGTTTTGTTTTTGCATAGGTGGGAATTGAACCTTGGGTTTCACACCTGCTAGGCAAGCACTCTACCACTAAGCTACACTCTCAGTCCTTATTTTACTACTTACTTATTTTGTTGTATTTATTTGTAGTCCTGGATTTCACAAGGTTGGGCTTCCTGAGTGTTTGGGATTGCAAGCCTAGACCACACCACTGGAACTTTCCCTTCAATTTGTAATCAGCCTTAATGCGAAATGGGAGCTGGGCAGAGGAACAGCATAGAAGGAAACCTCCATCAACTCGCCAGATACTATTCAAGTGCCGACTGCAAACTCCACTCTGGGTGAGGGCTGGAGCCACAGCCGGAGAGGGGCCAAGACTGCTCTGAGGTCATTCTGGGTAGGGAGCACAGGAATCAGTCAAAGCTCACTCAGGTTCATACATAGTTGCACCCATGCAAAGTGATGGAAAGAGAAAGGACAGGATGTTTATCACACATGCCGTGGGTAACCATGGGCATCACTAAGTCAGAAGGGCTCCCAGAAGTGACGCTTTCCCCAGATTGCAGTAAAGGCTGGAAGGACAGCCTGTCCCGTCACACTATGGCCTCACTGAAATCTCCCACCCTCTGAGCAGCAGGAAGCCCGCCAAGAAGCTTCCAGGAACCGTTTCCGGGCTCCTTGGCTGACACACTCAGGCATTCCAACGATGATGATCTCACTACGGCCAAACTTTCCCAGGTGGGGAAACCCCATGCACCTCCCAGAGAGGAATCTGCCCCGCCCCCCACCTTCCCCTGAGCATTCATCTGGAACGAAAGTTTATGTGATGTTTTCCTTCCAAGTGTTCCAGACCACGGGCAGCTGGTCCTCCCCACCCTGCAAACACCCTGTTGCCTTCACACAGAGGGTCCTGGTCCCAGTCCTTCCAGGATGTACTTGTCCCTGTCCTAGTGCTCCACCTCCATCAGAGACCCTAGATCACTTAACCTCTTCACTCTCACCTTAGGAATGGGTTTTCCTGACAACAGGACTGTGGCTTCCTGGAACTAATCCTCTACAGTCTTAACCTGCTAGTGCCTCAGGGGATTCGAACCCCGTTTTCATTAGCTCTGAGATCTCGCAGTGACGTGTTTCGGCCTCCGTTTCCACCTCAATAAAGTGAGAATGAGTAGTTCTTACCGTATGGTAAGCATAAATGAGACCCGGGGCATAACGTCCTTACCAAAGGATAAATGAAACTCAGCGGGCGTCCCGACGCTCCGGCGACTAAGTCTGGACTGGGACCGGTTTTTGTAACGTGCCTGCACTTACAACCGTGTTTTCGTCTACGCAGGGCTTCCAAGTCCCGCTTTCATCTACGTTCAAGTACAAGACACGTGGTGGGAGCCGTGCACACCGCAGCAGGACCCTGCAGGGCGCTCAGTGCATAGCGTCCTCTCTGCACTCGACCCTAGAACGGAGATCCGGGAAGCGCACGCGGGCCGGCTTCGGGGAACTGGCCACGGCCAGCGTGCAGACGTGCGCCCCTTCCGGTGCGCCGCACAAAACCGGACGTGTGCAGAGGGTGGGGGCATGTGCCAGCGGCGACCCACGTGCAGAATGAGGGGCGTGTGCAGAATGAGGGGGCGTGTGCAGAATGCGGGACGTGTACAGGCGGCTGGGCGTGTATTGGCAGCGTCCCACGTGCAAAATGAGGGGGCGTGTGCAGCTTGCGGCGCGGGTGCGGCCGTTGGCCCCCCCCACCTGGGCGGAGCTTTTGCGCACGCCCCCAACTCCTTCCCGTTTTAAAGGCAGCGCGGTGCGGTCCTCTCCACCACGCCTCCTCCAACCTCTTGGCTACTCTTTAGCGACTCTAATAGCCCAGATCGACTCGCTATGGACCCCAACTGCTCCTGCGCCACAGGTAAGGGGGACTGGACTGCTGCGGGATTCGGGGGGCCGGTGCTCCTTGAACGCACTAGAAAGAGGCCGTTGCTGGCCCCTTCGCTGGTCAGTTTCAGTGCACTGACTGCCCTTTCCCAAAGTGCTATGGAACCCCCGTTTGCCAACCAGCCGGCTCGCCCAAGCCGGGTCGCGTTACGGGTGGAATTGGGGCATTTGCACCTGAGCGCTTAGGATGAAGTCCGTGTTCAGGTGCCCTAGAACCGCGCTCACCGCCGCCTTGCTCCTTGTAGATGGATCCTGCGCCTGCGCCGGCTCCTGCAAGTGCAAAGAGTGCCGATGCACCTCCTGCAAGAAGAGTGAGTGGGAGCCCCTCTTTTCCCCCATCTGTCCCTAGCCCGCCCCACCCCCGGAGTGGGAGCATCCTAGCCCAGCGGAGTTCCCCTAGTGCTCACCTCTGTCTCTTCTCTAGGCTGCTGCACTTGCTGCCCCGTGGGCTGTGCAAAGTGCGCCCAGGGCTGTGTCTGCAAAGAGGCTTCGGACAAGTGCAGCTGCTGCGCCTGATGTGGGGACATTCCCGAAACCACGTGTAAATAGAGCAATGTGTACAAACCTGGAATTTTTGTTTTTAACTCCCCTGACCCATTTCCCAACACCTCTTTCTCTGAAGTATGTAACTGATAATAAAAATCGTTGACTTGATTAACTGTTTTTGTATTCCTTGGAAATAAGGGGCTGGGGGAGGGGCCGAAATGGAACTCCAGAGACCTAAGCTCTGGACTCAGACGTTAGCCAGAGAGACAAGCCAAGTTACTTCACAAAGTTTAACAGTCAATAAAATAGAAAAGTGGTGTGCAGGGAGATGCACTTGGCATAGAAAGGATTTGCCAGTCCCTGTGTGTGTGTGTGTGTGTGTGTGTGTGTTGGGGCTTAAACCTACGTGCTAAATGTGCTCTATTGAGCCACACCCCTACCCCTAGATGTATCATTTTTATTCTGATTTCTCCCCCAAAATCTCAGTTTCTCATTGGGTTTTAGGCTTAAACATGACTACAGTGTTTGGAATGCAGTCAAACAAGAACCTAAACTTGGGTAAAAACAAGTTGAGTTATAAAGTGTGGTGTTGCATTACTTTAGTCCCAGCAGGGGGATTTCTGAGACTTGAGACCAGCCTGGTATACATAGTTCCAGGCTAGCTGGGGCTACACGGAGACCACCCCCACCCCCAAAAAAGCAGACCGATGGGATGGCACACTGAGTTCAAGGCCAGCCAAAGCTACACTGAGACCTCTCAGAAACTCAAAGGAGATGGATGTGATGGCTTACATTTAGGATCCCAGCACTTGGCTGAGGCAAAGGGGTCATTGGAAGTTCAAGGCCAGGTTGGACTATAGAAACCTTCAACTTTTAGTTTTGGGACAGGGGTCTTACCTATGTTTGTAGCTGCACAGGGACACTCACAAAAGGACTGAGAAAACAGTGATGTGACTTGGCTGTCAATCTTTGGAAGTTCCTTCTAAAGTCAGGCTGAAATCTCAAACTTCAGTCCTTGACTACTTCAAACTTACACTAGAGATTTGGGGGGAATTTCCCAGCACCTTCCCAGTGAGCCAAAGTAGCTAGGAATGAGGCCTCCAGGTAAAGTCCATTCCCAGGGATGTGGATGGAGTCCAAAGTTTGGAGGGTAAGATGGTACTCTTAGGAAGCCAGGAGATCTTGGGTGACTTGTAATTAAAACTAACGGTTCATGCCCCTGGCTATTTGTTGAGCTACTGCAATTTGATGTTCAATCAAAGGGAAACAGGAGTCTCTTGGCCAGAAGTCAGGACCAAGCTTGCCTTCAGGTTTTCCATGTGAAGAGTTAACTTTAGAAGTCTGCCTGTACCTGTACTTGGGTTTTGGTGTCAGGAAGTACTGGTTCACGTTCCCCTTTATTGGTCATGTGATCTGGGCAAGTCACTGACGGTTTGACAAAGTCTCTGGTTTTGTCCCCAGACTGAAATCCCAAACTACTGATAGCCTGTTGTCCTGTCAGTCAGGCGTCACTCCCATGGGCAAGCTAAAGCCTGGATGTTAACAGCTGGCTCCCACCTGCCAAGCATCAAGTTACCACATATTTCCAACCACTAGGGGGAGTCATCAGCCTGGATCCTGACACCACATTGATACTCAAGAAGGCCTTGGATTCATTATAAGCTTATTATAATAAGGAAAAAGAGTTCCCATGGATGCCAAGCTAGCTCTGACTATACCCATATAGGGAAGAATAGAGCTACCACCATGATCTCTGTAATCCTCTCCTTCCTATTAAAACTGATGCCAGCACACCACACCCTTGCCTGATCACATCCTGGTAAAAAGCCAGATCCCAAACCCCATCACTGACATCAAGGGGTCATGGCCAGAGCTTGAAGGCAGGCCTGCTGCTGAGGCAGGCGGTGCTGATATGCCTACTCGACTCTCCCCCTTCCTTCCTTCCCCTCTGGCTGTGCCAAGGGCACCCAGGACTGTGTCTCTAAAGAAGCATCAGAAACATGCAGCGGCTGGGCTGGGTGTGGGGATGGCCTGCTCCCGCGTGTGTAAAGAGAGTGTCCTGTACGAAGCTGCATTTCATTTTATTCAAGTAGGACTCATTTGCTCATTCCTTTCCCTAAGAAACATGTAACTAATAAAACTCTTTGACTTTGACTCTGGTTGCCTTGTGTGTCTCTGAAATAAAGACTGCCTGTCTAACAGCTGAAGGGGGGAGGATGTAGATTAGGAGCCCAGGGACCATCTTGAGTCCCTTAGTCCCCAAGTGCCCAGAGACCAAGTGAGTAGTCAGTCACACACACACACACACACACACACACACACCACAAACACACATTTAGTTTCTCAGTTAATATGTAGCATATTTGGCTGGAGAAGTAGTTAAGGATGGGGGTAGGGGAGAAGAAGAAGGAGGAAGAAGAAAAAAAGGAGGAGGGAGAGGAGGAAGAGGAGGGGGAGGAGGAGGAGGAGGAAGAGGAGGAGGGGGAGGAGGAGGAGGAGGGGGAGGAGGAGGAAGAGGAGGAGGAGGAGGAGGAGGAGGAGGAGGAGGAGGAGGAGGAGGAGGAGGAGGAGGAGGAGGCGGCGTCTCTGGGGGCATAAGCCTATTATCCTAGCTTTTCCAGAGGCTAAAGCAGGAGGAAAGATTTCAAGCTCAAGGCCAGTATGGGCTACATAGCAAGTTCAAGGTCAGCTTGGGTAATTTAGTGAGACTCTGTTTCAAAATCAAGATTTTAAAAGGCTGGAGCTATAGTTTAGAGGTAGAGTGCTTGGCCCTGGGTTCAAGTCTCAGTATTAAAAAAAAAAAAAAAAGAGAAAAAAAAGTCCTATTTTTCCAGGATATCTAAAAACCCAAGAATTTATTGCAGACCTCAGCTTTAGTAATAAGAAGATTAAAGAAAATGACACAGTATAAACAAACAAAACCCTAGATATAGGACTCATTTCATTAGATTCAGCAGAAATATCTCAATAAAACAAAAGAACACAGGAAAAATAAAGGAACTACAGACACTCCACACTTTGCTTAGGGAGCGCATCCGCTTAGCTGGCCCAGGGCCACCAAGTGAATCTGACCTGGTATCTCTGTTTGAGACTTGGTCTTGAGTCCTTGGAATTTGCTTTCTGGTATAGGCTGAAATCCACCACTCTTTCCAATTCCAGTCCTTGGCTACTTCAAACTGGTGAAGTCCTAGAATTTAGAGAGGGAGTTTGTATCAAGAACACTGTGGGAGCAAAGGGCCATTCCTTCACCGAGCAAAGGGAGGTTCCATCAAGATCTAAGGGAATCTAAGGGACCCCAGACCCTGCACAACTCCCAAGATCTGTGATACTGAGCGTTACTTGAACTGAACTAATAGGGCCTGACAGCAGAGTCTAATGTTAATCGTTGGGAACACTGAAAAAGAGCCACTTCCCTTGCTTTTTAATGCAGTCCTTGCACACCACCTAAAAACAACGGAAATGAGGTTCCCAGTTTTCAGAACTGAGCTAGGAGGAAACTTGGTTTTTTTTTTTGTTTTTTTCTGGGCTTTCTGAGTCAGGGTCTCCCTGTAGCCCCAGCTGGCCAGGAACTCGCCATGTAGACCAGGCTGGTCTCCATCTCACAGAGCTCCCCCTGCCTCTGTTTCCTACATGCGGGATTAAAGGCGTAGAAAAATTCTTATTCAAGGCTACTCCTTTACACGAAACTGCCTCCTTTGCTCCCTCCAGAGACCTAACCACGAGGCTGGGGGCTGCCCCGGCACTCCGGGAAAGATGGAGCTGAGAACCAACAGTGCTGCGGCTGGGCTTGGGGATACAGTCGGGGCCTCGGGTTGGGTTCCCGGAACTCCTGGGGGCGGAGATGGTGGGTCATCTCGGGGAAATCGGGATGGGGCGGCACAGCGGAAGCGCGGCAGGGACAAGACGTACCACTCGGCACGCAGTTCGCCCGGCCCGCGCCAGCAGCGCCAAAGGGGGAGGCGGGGCGGGGCGCACAGGCCGCCTGCAGGGAGTTCTGCGCCCGGCCCGCAGGGTGCGCTCGGCTCTCCAAGGTCGCTAGGCGGGTGTGCGTGTGCAGCGGTCTACCTGAGTGCAAACCCTTTGCGCCCGGACCGGTTCTCCCGACTATAAGGATAGCTGGCGGGCAGCAGGACGCCACCACGCCTTCCAGCAGCCTGACTGCCGTTTTGCTACTTGCTCCGCCAACTCCAGCTTCACCAGATCTCGGCATGGACCCCAACTGCTCCTGTCCCACTGGTAAGACACCCCGGATTCTTGGTCTTTAGAATTCCCATTTCGGACCACAGAACAGATACCCCAGTTGTATAGAGGACCTAGTATAAGAGTTTTGGCGGGAACGAATGCGCTTAGTTGGTGATTCTAGTCTAACGACTCGCTTGTCGGAGCTGGTGGGGCGTCGGGGGCTGTTTCCTGTTCATTCAGGCAGTGGGGACACCTAGGTTGAGCCCCAGGGTGCTGTCCAAGGCCGGAAACATTGCATCTTCCCCATCAGACGTAGGCTCTGTCCTTCCCTGTTAGCAGAGAAGTGAGGCTAAGCTTCATGGAGCTCTAGGTGGGTCGTGGTGCGCAGAGCTGAGTGCCTGCTTTTATTTCTCTGCCTCACTGCTGGCCTTCTCCTCCCCACAGGCAACTCCTGCACCTGCACCAACTCCTGCAGCTGCAAAGACTGCAAGTGCACCTCCTGCAAGAAGAGTGAGTGGGGCCTGGCCCCGATATCTGGGGTTGAGTCTCAGGTTGGGAGGGAGCCTAAAGCTAGCTCTGAGAGCCATCCTTTGCTTCCCGAGGCCATTTCCGGGAGCTCCCAGGGCCTGGGCAACCTTTTTCTATTGTGACACAAACCTCAGAGATACCCTATATTGTTTCAGGGTTCAAAAACAAATGTTCCAGTTGGGCAGGGAGCTGGGTCTGCTGTTCTGACAGGAGATACTAATAAGCCTGCTCTGACCACTCCCTCTCTCTTCCTTCCAGGCTGCTGCTCCTGCTGCCCAGTCGGCTGCTCCAAGTGTGCCCAGGGCTGTGTCTGCAAAGGGGCATCTGACAAGTGCACCTGCTGTGCCTGATGTGGGACCATGATGCTCCCACGTGTAAATAGAGAGGCGTGTTCCAGCCCACATTTGTTTTCCATACAGCTCAAACCCATTTACCTTCCTTTTTTTTTTTAATGAAGTATGTGAATAATAAAAGTTAATGACTTGATTCTGACTCTGGTTTTCCTTGTGTAACTTAGAAATAAGGGGCTGGAACTGCCTGAATTCCAAGGACCTGGTTCTGGGCTCAAATTTTAGTCCCTCTTCTACCACCAATCATATTCCCCCATCGTCCCATTCCTGCCCTCCCCACGCAGGAGGGAATAAAAGTGCCTTAGAGTAAAGGCAAGTTACCTTCTGAGCTTCCTCCTGTAGAAAACAAATGGGTGTGTCAGGTCCTGTTTTGAGGTAGGGTCTCACTAAGTTGCCCAAGCTGGCCTAGAACTTGCTCTACAGCCCAGTCTAGACTTGAATGTGTAAGTCTGCCTCAGCTTCCCAAATACATAGCTAGAATTATACAGGACTGCACCACCAGATTCTTTAAACTGTATGTTTAAAAGTGACTTAAGGGCTGGGTGTGATGTCGTCGCATGGCTGTAATCCCAGCACTTGAGAAGTAGAGGCAGAGGAATCTAGAATTCAAGGCCTGTACATAGTACATAGCAAGTTTGAGGTCAGCCTGGACTACAGGAGACTCTCAAAACAAATGGGAGCAGAAGGTGAGTCACCAGCACAGATGTTCGACCCTCAGAGATTCTCAGTGGCTTTCTGTTGGTGTGTATGTGCACACGTGTGGACGACAGAGACTGAGGAATCACCCTCTATCACTCCACCTTATTTTTTTGAGAAGAGGTCTTTCACTGACCTTCGAGCTTGCTTTATTTTCTGCTAGACTGGCCAGTCAGGGAACCCTAAGACCCCACCTCTCCACTCTCCCTCACCCCAGTTCCCACATTAGAGACTTACAATACCACTCCAGGCTTTTTATGTGGGCTCTGGGGATCAGAACTCAGGGCCTCATGCTTGAGCAGCAAGCACTTAACTCACTGAGCCATTTTCCAGCCCCTTCCAGTTTTTATTTTCAATCTGCCTGAGCCCTAAGCTTTGGTAAATGATACCATTTGTACCCGAAAAATGAGCTCAAAGAGCATAAAACCCACCATAAAAAAGATTCAGCAGGGAAATGATAAATAATAGGAAGAAACAGGAAACTAAATATTTCTCCACTCTGCACAATTGCTCACTGCCAATGTGTGCCAATGTGCGCTACACGGAGTATGGTTGGATTGTCCCCTGTGTGCAGATTTTCGAGGAGTCATCCTAGAAGAGGGCACCTGATAATACCGGGTGCCTGGGAGAGTTCTCAGTTGTGACCTAGCTAGAGCTTTGGAAGTTCCTTGCAAAGTCAGAATGAATTTGCGCTTTCAGATTCCAGACCTGCGGTCTGGGATTTGGAGGAAGTTGCCTATATGTGATCTAGGGCTGCAGTTCAAGTGTTTCCTGTCACAACTGTGCTGCTGAACTGGAGAGGGCTAAGGGGCTGTAGCGAGCCTCGGAGTCAAGGGCCCACGCCTGTGTCTGCTGGGCTGACAATGGAACACGGCGGGTGGGGAGAATAAGGGGGCTATGTCAGGGTTCCTACTGTGTACCCCGGAAATGGGACCGAGACGGAGGTGGGGACATTAACAGGCAACATAAGGAAGACTAAGGTGACATCCAGTGTCTGGCTGGGGCTGGGAGCCAGCCATGACTGTTCCTGGAACTCTTGGGGGTGTTGGGTGACTAACTTGCTAGAACTAATAAGGAGCAACTGGGTGGCGGGAACACTGCTTGAGCTGAGCGCACAGTTCGACCTTCCGCGCGGGGCGGGGCAGAAGAGGCGGCAGCGGGACGGGTGCAGAAAGGGTGGGATTGTAGCGCGTGCTGCAGAGATGTCCGCGCTGTGTGCACCTGCTGCGCACGGAGATCTGGGCGGGCCAGGCACCCCCCCCACCGTGTGAGGGCCGGGGTGGGTGCAGGACCCAAGCCTCAAAGGAGACGGGGCCATCGCGCCAGGCTGGCCCGTGGTCTGGACTTTGACACCACCTCTGGCCCCCTTAGGACTTGCAGCTTTGCTGGTACAGGGCTCCCGGCATGGGCCTTAGGATGCCCAGTTCTCAGCCACAGCAGAGTGTACCTGGGCATGCGGAGGTCACATCTTGGGTTCTGAGCAGAGTGGACTCCACTGCTTTCTTTCTGAACGAGCTCCTGAAAGCATGTCCTTCCCTGTCAATAGTTATGCCCATCTCTGTCAGAGCTGAATCCCTAGCCCCGCACGCACACACCATTGTCACGCAACTGCTTTGGGGTTTTCGGGGGACGGTTGCGGGCACCTGCTGGCTGCATCTAGGGCTCTGTGCAGGTCTCAGGGGAACATAAGAGGGCAAAGGAAGTGTCTCTTCTAGTTGAGGGCCTCAGGTCCTGGCCTCCGTTGCCGTCATCTCGGGCTGGCTCTGGTGTCTGGGGTTTTCCTTTGTGGGGTGACACAGGAGGGCGCTCGCTCTTCCCAGATGAGGGAACTGTAGAGTGGGCCTCTTTCCCTGCTGTCTGACGGGGGCAGGAACTCCCAGGGCTGGCCCTGCTCAGAGGAGGGGCCCTGGTGTTACCTGCAAGCATTCCATATAGTCCCTGTCTAGGATTCAGGTTTGTTTTCTCTGCCAATTAAGGAATTAAAAGACAAGAAAATCTCAGACCAGCAGAGGGCAATAAACAACAAACTTTTATGGAAAGATGAAGTCATATTAACAAGCATTCACACAGAGAAACTCTCCACTTCCAAATTCTTACACCCCCACCACCAGCCCCCTCGACCTCCCTCCCCACCACTTCCTACCCCTGCCCCTGTTTTTAAGGGTTTTAGTTTGGGGTTGATAAGTTTTTTTTTTTTTTTTTTTTTTCTTTTGTGACAGGGTCTTACTATATATGGCCCTCGCTGACCTGAGATTGGCTGTGTACACCAGGCTATCCTATGAACTCACAGGGCTCTGCCTTCCTCTGCCTCCTGAGTGCTGGAACTAAAGGCATGCACTATCATGCTGGACCTGATTGGTCAGCTTAAATAAAATAAAGAAGGCTAATACCTTTATGGCTTCAAAAGATGAGGTGTCCAGGTCCAGCCTGGGTCTTATCTGGACTGGTTTGAATGAATGGGCCAGAAAGAGAACTCTGCTGGCTTAGGGAAGGAGCCCCTAAGCCTTTGTCTCAGATCAAGAAGATGAAAGAAGTATGCTGACCTTACCAGTGGCCCTTTCTCAATCTGCCTGTCAAAAAATACAGCTAGCTCCTAGTCCTCGCTGGGAAACTCCTGACCCTGTTTTGTGTCTCCTGCCTCTGACTTCAGCTCATTGCCATCTTTTTCCTTTCCACAGGTGACTCCTGCAGGTGCAGAGAATGGAGGTATCCCTCCTACTGAAAGAGCAAGTGGGGGCCTGCTGAGAACTGGCCGGGAGGCAGGAGTTAACCCCAGCTTATCAGGAAGAAGCAAATAGTGGCCAGCTGCCCACATCCAGGCCCCTACATCTCAGCAGTACAGTAGGAAGAACCATAGACACAGTTGATTCCTTAGCTGGGATACTGTGGTCACTGGATGCTAATCCTTGTATCTCAAATGTTGAGGCATGCAGGGCCTTGACTAATGAGGGCAACTGTGCCCCCGACTTGAAAGATGGTGTGTGTGTGTCTAAGTTAATTGATGTGGCTTTTCTCTAGAACATCATAAAAGCTCATCTCTCAGATGTCCTAAGCCAGTCTCTCGTCTCCAAGAGAGTCGCCCAAGGCGCCATGGAGAACTGCTTCTCAAAGCAGCACATTGGGAATAATTGCTTCTATATTTTCTCTTAAGCTGAAGTCTTGAAAGCGATCTTGGCTTCCTAGCTCTCCTACTGGTCTCACCTGCTTTCTGTAATAGCTTTCTAATAGCTTAAATAAGGGGAACCTCGCTGGCTGCCTCCCTCTGATGTAACTTTTTAGGTCTATGTTGATAAATCTAAACTCCATGTGTTCTCACTTTATCAGAGGTTAGAAGAAAAGCCCCAGCTATTGTGTATATCTGTGTCTTTAAACTTTACAGTGGACAGAAGCATTCCTGATTCACGGGCCTCTAGGGATGCTTGGAAAGAAAAAGAGCCACTAGAGCACTGGCAGTGAGCAAATCCTGGGTCAGTGGCTAGATAGGACAGGCCTGTGTTGCCTGATCCAAAATCAGAGACCAGCCAACATTGCCAGATCCAAGAAGGAAGTATATCCCAGACTGACAGGGGCCATGAGGTGATACTGGCCCAAGAACCTATATTTCTTTTGTTCTTTTCTTTCCTCTTTCTTTTGGATACAAAAGAAAGCTTGGGGAATATAATCTAGCCTCATCATAAGTTAAAAGAGTAAACACCATCTTTGACCCAAAGCAACACTGAGAAAAACATTTTCATCAGTACAGACATTTCCCCCCAGCTATTCAGCCCTGAAGAACAGGAAGAGACATTAAGTCTACATGACAAACATCACCTGTTGATCTTTTGTATACTAAGACTTTCTCACAACTCAAAGAGATAGGGATATAAGCTTTCAAGCATTTTTTAAAAACTGGTTGCACTTGAATTGTATATAATCCAGTCACATGTGTCCAAAAAAAAATAAAAACTGTGGCAACTTCAATTTTTTTCATTTTTATTATTTGCTAAAATTATTATTTGAGGGGGCATGCCCAATTTAAATGCACATGTGCTGATTTATAAATGTATTTTGGTAATGTATTAAGAGGCCTGCCTTATAAACTTGAGTGCTCTGAATATCTTAAAACCTATTAAAATTATATCACTGAATTTATTATAAGTGTTTCAAATAATCTTAAAATGCACATTGTCGGAGATGAAGAGATGGCTCTAGCTGCTCTTGCAGAAGACCGGGGTTCGAGGCCCAGCAACCACATAGCAGCTAACAACTATCCATAACTCCAGTTCCAGGAGAATCCGACACCCCTTTCTGACCTCTGCAGGTATAGTAGGTATAGTATACCATGAGTGTATTACACTCATGCAGGCAATACACTTATAAACATAAAATAAAAATAATAAATAAAATACATATTTTTTTAAAAGACAAGATAATTATATAGTTCTGGGCAGTGCATGGTGATGGAAGCCTTTAATCCCAGCACTTGGGAGGCAGATGTAGGTGGATCTTTGTGAGACTGAGACCAGCCTGGTTTACACAGTGAGTTCCAGGATAGCTGGGGCCATAAGGAAACCCTGATTCAGAAACTCAATAACAACAAAAACAATAATAATGATAATAATAATAACACTGTTTTGGTCAAGATGTTATCTCCTTGATCCTTGTCTCAATTCTGGCTCTACAACATGATCTCTATTACTTAACGGTATTAATATTAAGAGATGATTCTTCTTGCTCCAGGGTGCAATTTTTCCTATTGGATAATTGCTTTCCTCTGAGACGCTAAACTTTTTATCCCAGCTATTACGAAGGTGCCTTATCTCTGTACTTTTAGATTTGTTTTAATGTATGTGTGTACAGAAACACAAACATGTTAAGGGTTTTCAAGATGTTTTCGACCACTTATGCTTCTTTGAAAACAAACAGGTTCATATCTTAACCAGGTCTCTGTCAGATAGTTCTAAGCATTTTTTTAAAAGTGGCTTCAAAAAACAAGGGCTTCTAAATATGACAACTAGAATTTCAGAATTAGTTACAGAGTCTTCCTGGAAGGATAAAGAAAACCAAATGATGGCATCAACTGAAAGAAAGGAATCACACCAAAGACTCCATCTGCTCCTATACTGCAAAACTAAGGAGATGAATCTGCAGATTCGCATGTCAAGTTAAATATGTGCCAACTTCATCTGAGGACACATCCATGTGGACTTCAAACATGCTGGATGGTACTGGAGAGACGGCTCAGCAGTTAAGAGAACTGGCTGCTCTTACAGAAGGCATGGGTTTGGTTCTCAGCACCTACATGGTGGCTAACAATCATCTGTAACCCCAATTCCAGGGAATCCCAATGCCCTCTTCTGACCTCTGTGGGATTTACATGGATACACTTAAATACATGCAAGCAATATAATACACACAGAATAATAAACAAAATATTTTTTAAAAAGATACTGAATGATGCTCATCTTCAGCTATATTGACAATCAAGTACCCCAAATAACTGAACATTTCTCTCAGTTTTTGTTTCTTAAGCCCCTTTATAATTAGAAATTTTAAAATTATCTATGATTAATGAAGTCATAAATGAGACTATTATTTGCTTTCATTAATCATGCTTTTAGGTTTTGATTGTTTGCCAAGAATCCCTACCTTACTTAAAACTTGTTTTCATGTTTAAAAGATTCAAGTGTTTTCACTGTCTTTGAAAAAAATAAATCTCCTGGGGCTGGAGAGATGATTCAGTGGATAAAGGCACTGGCTGCTCTTGCAGAGGACCAGGGTTCGATTCCCAGCACCCAAATGGTGACTGACAACCATGCTCAACTCTAGTTCCAGAGGATCTGATGCTCTGTTCTGATCTCTATGGGCACTGCATGACACAGGTCCACTTACATACACGCAGGCAATACACCCATACACATTAAAAAAAAATCTCCTTATTCAGTATAGTTTATATTTTTAAAATCTAGTTTTCAACTTAACAAAAACTTATGTTAAATCTTCTAAAAGAAACTTCGTTATTTTGGAGTACTTAAATTTTAAATTTTAGCTTGGTACAACAAATCAGGTTACTATGAAAATACAACAAATTAAGCACTGTAAAAAGCCTTCATAACATGCTCAGATGGTTTGCAAACAAAGTGACTTTAAGTCCATTTACTCTAGCTAGAGATGCTCAAAAGGTTTTTAACTCTATTTACTGAAATGATATAAAAGACATCAGTCTCTAACAGCGGCAGTTACGATGTTTCATATCTTAAGTACTACTCTTTCTTGATTAAACAAGTATTTAAGATATCCTATAATATAATTAGCCAGGATTTAAAAAAATTAAACAGTATTTCTATTTTGCTAATAACAAGGAAATGAGCAAAAAGGCGGCAATTCCTTCTACAGTCCCATTTCCATTTTAACCATTTAAAAGAAAAAGATTTGGCTATGCCCACAAGACCTATAAAGTTCTGGTTTCCCACAAATCTTATCTCTCTTTTCTATTGCTGTTATTAACATTCAGTGCTTGTATGTGGATCCATTTGAAAGAACAGCATATCTCTGCTCTGAGACATCAGATATGAACTAGGTAGGGTCTGTGCCCCAGAGAAAACAGCTGCCTAATCTTGGAGCTCAGGACAGTATAGAAACCCTGGTGAGGGCAAGAATGGTCTCCAGGGAACAGAGGACAGCCAATTTCCCAGAGTCCTACACTCAAAGCCACCCTTGACTTCCCTCCCAAGCTGAGCAGCAGCCCCAGATGTGAAGACCAGGCCCCACTCACTCTTCCTGCTGGAGGTACACTTGCAGTCTTGGCAGCTGCAGGAGCTGGAGCAGGTGCAGGAGCTGCCTATGGGGAGGAGAAGGCCAGCAGTGAGCTGCAGACACAGGCAGGACACAGGGAGGGTCCCTAATGCCTGCATCGCCCAGATGCAGGACCAGCACTTGCCTTCCTGTCCCAGGAGGAAGACACAGTGTGTCTCCCAATCTCTCTACTTCTGGGAAGCACAGCGCCGCTCAGGTGTTTTACCCCACAGCAGAGAGTGTGGAGCCCCAAGCCTGTGTCGGTAGGGAAGGAGGTGACAGACAGGACAGACTACAGCCCTGTCTCCTGGCTTGAAGTGAGAACTCTGAGGGAGAGAAGGAGGGATGGAAGGGTGGCAAGTTGGAATGGAGGTGAAGCTGCTTTGCCAGAGAGAAAGAACTAGCAATGTAGAGTAAGGAGCCCACTTCAGCCAGAAATGACAGTGTCTCCTCCAAAGTCCTTACCAGTGGAGCAGGAGCAGTTGGGGTCCATTTTTAAGGCAAATGAGTCGAGGTCCAAAGGAAGCAGCAGAAATCAGCTAGACTTCTGCAAGGACTGTGGAAGCCTAAGAAGCTGCTTGCCTATTTTATAAGCTAATCCAGTGAGTGTGCAAAGCCATGGGAGGCTGTGCATGCCACAGCCCTGTCCCATAGTACCTGCAGGGGACCTTGGATAAACTGAGTGTAAACAGCTGGAGGGGTGGAGAAACAAAAGGGACTGTACATTGTGTGCACTGAGGAACATCCTTCTGCAATCTCTCAGTCAGCCAGAAGGGGGTTTGCAAATGGCCTCATTACCTGCCCCCAGGTTCTCAGGAAACACTTCCCAGGCCTGGCCTGAAACTCCTCCCTGATGTCTTTCTCTTAGTTTTGCCTTTCCTGGAAGGTCCTGTGCACCTCCAGCCTCCTGCTCAGGTACTGGTATCCAGACCCCACAACTGTGCACACTCATGGAGGAATGTCCTCAAGATTCAGGCTGTCCTTGGCTCCTGCGTACTCTCTGTCCTCAGATTCCAGTTGCATGGTGAAGGTCCAAGAATCCACCATGTCTAAAATTCTTCCTGCTCCTCCGAGGGAGATGGAGGGGACTGACTGCGGAAAGTTGGGCACTGTCTGCTTCTGCTTCCTGGTCATACCCCTGTTTCCCAGCAAGTCCCTACTCACTTTTCCTTGCATGCTCTGCTCAGGCAAGAGTCAGATGTGAAGAGGATAGAAGTGAGCTGAGGCCAGAAGCCAGAGAAGCAGCAGAGGGTAGTTAACTCGCCAGGGCCCCTCCTTTGAGCAGGGCCAGTTTTCAGATCTTCTGCCTTATTCAGAGAGGTTAGAGAGAGGCCTGCTCCCATCTGGGAATGGGTGGTGACCTCCGGGGTCAGCCTGCAAAGGAAATCCCAGGCTCCAGATCCACCAGTGATGACAGCACCTGAGGCCATGTCCCAAGGCTCAACTCTGACAGGCAGCTAGTTCTTCTGCTCAAAGCACACCATGGTAGGTGATGTGGGGTGGCATCCTGACAGGCCATGAACTGTGACAGGAAGGGACAGGAAAGGTGGATGTGTCTCTAGGAGCTCAATCATAAGGAAACAGTGGACTCAGAGAGCAATGCACTCAGCTCAATACCCAACATGTCACGTCTTCACACCCAGGCACACTCTGTGCTGTAACTGGGTGGATATACTGAGATCCATTCAAGGTGTGGACTACCAGGGGCTCATGAGTATTAGGACGCCATTGGGTTCCAGGAACCCAATACTGATTGTCAAGTCCCACCACCAGCCCCACAGTCCAACAGGATGTCAGGTTCCCCAGCGCTGGACTCAAGCTCCTGAAGAATGATTGGGCTGTGGTGGGCAGTGAAGGAATTCTATTCAAGGACTGGCTGCTGGTGTCACACTCCTCTCCCTCCTGCAGTCTCTGCCTCCCCCACTCACCTGCCCCTCCCCCGTTTTTCACCATGTTTTTCCCTGCACAGAAGTAGCTTGCATTGGGTTCCACTCCATTGTCTTCTAGTCTCCATGGACTGAGGGACCTATTGATCCAGGTGTAGACACTAGTTGGTATCAGACTCTCCTGGAGCTCCCCACAGCTTGCTGGCACCCCCCTCTCTAGGACATCTCAATGTAAAGCACTTCCTCTGAAGGCAATGATCTTCCACATAACCTCCAACAGGAAAATGCTGAGCAACTTCCTCTAAGTCTCTAAGCATACTGCTTTGAAACAGCTAAGGTAGCATCTGAAGGAGCAACTTCAGCCTGACCTGTCAAAGCACTTCCCAAGATTCAGAGCCTAGGCACAACCTAGAGGCCTCCTGGGTGCTCCAGAGTCCTGTCAGGGTCCTGGTCACTGCTGCTCCCCGTGGGGTGTCTGAACAGCGCTGTTCCCAGTTGTGGCCCCAGACTAGGGACAATCCTCACGTGTTCTGTGTTCAGTGCACACTCAGTGAAGATCCCCCGTGGTGGCACATGCCTGTAATCAGCACTGGGGAAACTGAGGCACGATTGATTGTTAAGGGGAATTCCAGACCACCCTGGCTACATACCTTGTCTTAAACTTGGAGAAGGGGATGTGTGTGTACATAGATCTTTAACTTCTCTTATTTATATATTCATTGACGTTTTCCTGCTGAATCTAATACAATGATTGTCTGTAGGAACTGCTCGTAGGCCGGGGAGGTGGGTTCTGCACACAGTTCCTCTTGTGCTCTATGCCCTGTAATGGGCAGGGCCAGGACCAACAAGGCCCATGAAGCCTGTTTACCTGCTATGTTAACAGCACCCTCTGGGCTCTAACCTGCCTCCCTCTGGTTCATCTGGAACTTATTTTGGTTTCATTATCTTTACAGTTAACATCACCTCTGTATCAAGGCTCAGATCTGGAAAAAAGTAAGGAAATGGATAAAAATTAAAGTTTCTTTCCACATGGAGACTGAGACAGCAAAGCAAGAACCGGACATATCAGAGAGCTGGACATTCACCACCTCCGTCAAGTGTAAGCTGTCTGGCTCAACTGTTGTTGCATCTGAGAACACAGGAACCCCAGAGATGTTTGTGCCCACCGGAGGATCTCTCTCTGCCATCCCCCAGTTAGCCAGGATGGCCTGTGCCCTGCGCCCCACTTCCCTGCAACCCCGTGCCCTTTTCCAGTGTTCTGGAAGTTGCAAGGCTCCCCCAAGCTCTCAGGAATCAATAATCTGAACCCCTTCCCTGGCCCATTTCCCTAAGTTTTTCCTTTCCGGGAAGGCCGTATGCACCTCCAGCCTTGTGCTCAGGTACCTATATCCAGACCCCATAACTGTGCACTCAGGGGAAGAATGTCCCTAAGTGTCGCTTGGTCCTGTGCACCCTCTGTCCAGAGGTTCCCATTACAGAATGAAGGCTAGGAATCCACCATGTGCAGCCTGCCGACTCTACTGCTGAGTGAGATGTTGGGGGCTGCTGTGGGCAGCTGGGCATTGCCTGCTACTGCCTGCTGAGCTGGGATTTTTCCTGAGTCCTGGCTAGCCCCCAGTTTCCCAGCAACCCCTGATACCAACTAGTGTCTACACCTAGATCAATAGGTCCCTCAGTCCATGGAGACTAGAAGACAGTGGAGTGGAACCCAATACAGGCTACTTCTGTGCAGAGAAAAACATGGTGAAAAACTGGGGAGGGGCAGGTAAGTGGGGGCGGCAGAGACAGTGCCGGAGGGAGAGGAGTGTGACACCAGCAGCCAGTCCTTGGACAGGATTCCTTCACTGCCAGCCACAGCCCAGTCATTATTCAAGAGCTGACTCCAGCGCTGGGGAACCTGACATCCATGGTGTGCGCTGCTGGACTGTGGATGGATTTGGGTCGGGTGCTGGCAGTGGGACTGGACAGTCAGTATTCGGTTCCTGGAACTTACGTCACATGTTGGGGACTGTAGACTGCAAACCTTCAGTGGCTAGGAATGGGTTGAATGAGGCAGGGAGGCTGTATGGGACTGAGCACATATCCTGGCCTTGGGGTGCACAAGGAATGGTAACACATATGCTGTTTTGGTGCTCAGCTGCCCAATGGGGGAAGATCCTCGTGCAAAAACTGGGTTGATTTCAAAGTAAGTGAGCAGCTCTGTCTGGCTGTACAGCCCCAGGGAGGCTCATCTGCACCTTGGATTCTTTCTTGGTTATCCCAGCTACACAATGGTCTAGAAATGGAGTCCTAATACTCATGAGCGCCTGGTATTCCACACCTGGAATGGACCTCAGTATATCCACTTTCCAGTTACAGCACAGAGTGTGCCTGGCGTGAAGACGTGACATGTTGGGTATTGAGCTGAGTGCATTGCTCTCTGAGTCCACTGTTTCCTTATGATTGACTCCTAGAGACACATCCACCCTTCCTGTCCCTTCCTGTCACAGTTCATGGCCTGTCAGGGTGCCACCCCACATCACCTACCATGGTGTGCTTTGAGCAGAAGAACTAGCTGCCTGTCAGAGTTGAGCCTTGGGACATGGCCTCAGGTGCTGTCATCACTGGTGGATCTGGAGCCTGGGATTTCCTTTGCAGGCTGACCCCGGAGGTCACCACCCATTCCCAGATGGGAGCAGGCCTCTCTCTAACCTCTCTGAATAGGGCAGAAGATCTGAAAACTGGCCCTGCTCAGAGGAGGGGCCCTGGTGAGTTAACTACCCTCTGCTGCTTCTCTGGCCTCTGGCCTCAGCTCACTTCTGTCCTCTTCACATCTGACTCTTGCCTGAGCAGAGCATGCAAGGAAAAGTCAGTAGGGACTTGCTGGGAAACAGAGGTGACCAGGAAGCAGAAGCAGACAGTGCCCAGCTCCCCAAATTCAGTCTCCTCCATCTCCCTCAGAAGAAGAGTAGGAAGAACACTGAACATTGTAGATTCCTAGCTTGCATCCTGTAATGGGAACCTGAGGACAGAGTGCACAGGTTCCTAGGACAGATCTGAATCTTGAGCTCATTCCTCCCATTGTGCACAGTTGTGGGGTGTGGCCTTACTTGTTCTTATCCTCCCTGTTACTGACTTCCCTATCTTTCTTGTCTGATCTAGTTTAAGCAGAAAGTAGTTGGCCTTGGAGAGTCGGCAGCTGAGCCAAGCCTGGGTGTGCACACCTGTCTTGCCAGCACTCTGGAAGTGAAGGTAGGGGTTCATTGTTTGCTGTAAAATGAGAAAGCTAAGGGTCTAGAGTACATAAGTACATGATCTGATACGCTTGAAAATCTAACAATGGTGCAGGCCGGCAGTGAGTGGTGTACAATATTAGGTCACTATATTCATTGGTAACATTAAAGTGTTTTTCTTTGGCTAGACAAAGATAGTGTGCTAGACCTGCCCTTGTGTCCTGTGCTGTTCTTATCGACCACATTAAAATATGTCCTTTGATGCAGAGGGTTTCAGAACAGTCTTCTACATCATAATGTTCTCATGAAAGATGAGACGGATTTCTGCTATTTCTGTTACCACATGCAATGAAGGCTCACTTAACATTGTTGTCTGTGATATTATTGTGGCTATTTATATGCCAGGGCACCAAGGCACTTGCTTATAATAATATTCAGGAGGCTGAGGCAGGAGAATTGTAAGTTATTGGTCAGCCTTGACTGCAAATGGTGACCTTATCTCACATAAACAAATAAGCCAACAAATGGATTCAGTACTACTGAAATGATCATCCGTGTCACGTCCAGACAAGACATTATGGCTATCCCATGTATCATTTTGTGTTTCCCTCTGTTGCTCCTGAACATCTTCCTGCCTGGAATATTTTAAGCAGTGAAGAGAGGGAAGGAAGATCTTCCTAGGTCAAATGGAGGGTTTATCACTGATCTCTTTCTAACTCTGCAAATTTTCTTGGATTCCCGTTCACTCACCTCCCTTCCTAGCCCTGAAACCCGGAGACAGGAACACCAACTGCTTGTGTTCGATATGTCTTATTAATCTAGAAACACAGTTTCATCAGGATTATTTACCTAAGGATTGTAAGAGTTCAAGGATTCAAAGTTGTAAGACATGATGTAAGACATGAGAGCAGTGTACTTACAAATTTCTATCAGAAGGGAAGGTGAGGCCTTGCCTTGTATTTTCATTTAACTCAAGGTCTGAACATCCACAAAAGACCCTTGTTTGTGGAACCACATGCTGGCAGACTCTCAGTCCATATGTGGGCTGTTGAGCTAGCTAACCGCAGGAAAGTACAGAGAGTCTTGGGAGGGAGGACCAGAAAAATGAAAAAATGTATCTGCTCTGGTGTGAAGAATGGAAGGAAAGGAGACCCGACCTTGTGTCCCAGACTTATGTGCACAGGAGACAAGTGAGGGAGGACTTGAGTTAGAGGCAGGGAGAGAGAGAGCAGGCAGGCAAAGGTCACAAGCAGGGCCAAACCTCTGCCTGCATTCATTACACTGGTCCTAGCTGCCCAGGGAATGGATCTAGGTATCTGAGAATGAACCTGGAATTGCATTGGCAGAACTAAGAGAAAGGTACCAAGAGTGAGGTCCAAGCAACACCTGGAGAGCATTCTCTGAAAGCCTCGGGAGTTATACAGCTTCTAAAATATCAATAAGGGGTATCAGGACAAAATAGTTAGGTTGTGTGCACAGGACCTCCTGGGGGCCTGAGGGATTTCAGAGGGATCCCCCTGAAGTGCACATAGAACATCACTGGGGTTCCTGCCTGGTCCTGTATTTGCACTCAGCTTGTGCAAGTTCCCCTACAGCACAGGGCACTTGAAAAAAGAGAGAGGCATCTTTATGCCCTGGCTCCTACCTTAAATATAAATTGAGCAAGAAGATTCCTAGGCTTCTACACTCCTAAAAACGTGGTTAATTTCTGCTGCTTGCGTTGGGTCTGGACTCCCTTGTCTTGGGAATAGATCTCCAACTGCTCCTTTCACCACTGGTAAGAGACTTTGGAGGGCACAGTGCCATTTTGGGCTGACGTGGGCTCCTTAACTTTACATAGCTAGCTAGTTCTTTATCACCACAGGCAGCTCCTGCACCTGCTCCAGCTCCTGCAGCTGCCAAGCCTGCAAGTCCACCTCCAGTAGGAAGAGTGAGTGGGGCCTGGTCTTTACATCTGGGTCTGCTGCTCAGCTTGGGAGGGAATGCAAGGCTGCCTCTGAGTGTAGGACTCTGGGTAACTGGCTATCCTCTCTTCCCTGGAGAACATTCTTCCTCTCTCCAGGGTTTCTGTGCTGTCCTGAGCTCCCAGGTTTAGGCAGCCATTCTTCCTGGGACACAGACCCTAGTTCACATTTGCAATCTCAGAACAGAGCTGTCCTGTTCTTTCAGAGACTTTCACACACAAATATGGTGATATAAGCATGTAACCCCAGATGATGGGAAGTGGAGGCAGGAGGACCAGGACCCCAACTGAAACAGGGCTCCAGAAGACCCTGTCTAATAAAAAAAAAAAAAAAAAAAACCCTAAGCATGAGGGGCAGAGATTTTTGCCAGGTTGGAGGGGTAAACCTTGTCTGATCTTTGCTTTTCTCTTCATTCCCAAGCAGCTGCTCCTGCTGCCCAGTCGGCTGCTCCAAGTGTGTCCAGGGCTGTATCTGCCAAGGGACATCTGACAAGTGCACCTGCTGTGCCTGACGTGGGCACAGTGCTGTTCCCACGTGTAAATACAATGACATGTACAAACCTGATTTGTTCTTCATACAACTCTGACATTTTTGCTAGTTCTTTTTCTATAAAGCATGAATGAGAAGAAAAGTTGATGACTTGATTGACTCTGGAGTTATTTGTTTGCCATGGACACAGGGTGGTGGGGCAAGGGACCGAATAAACATTGACTGAGACCAAATATTATATACCTCCTCCAAACCCAAACCATAGCAAGCCACACGAAACTTCTCTACAGTACAACAGACAAGCAGGTACCAGAGCTTCTGGTGTGTGTCTATCAGAGGGAAGCAGCCATGTTCTGTGCATCCTCATGAATCATGTTAATAGTGCAGAAACCTCAATCCTTTATTTTTCATTTTCTGATTCAACTACAGTCCAGCCTGAGGGCTTACACTTAAAGGTGATTGGCCCAGGGAGAGATCCAACTCTATTTGTCCACTTCTTGTGGCTTCTCATCTTGAATCTTTTTTTTTTTTTTCAGATCTGAGCCATGGTAAGGGATATTAATTGTAGAGATAATGAAATCAATAGAAATTGCAGGTGAACCAGCAGGAGGCATGTTAGAACCTGGAGAGACAGGGCTAGCTTTCAAGGTAATCAGAGGTTTGCTGGACCCTGCGGGTCCTGGCCCTGACCTGGACAGGGTAGAGAGCACAAGGTAAGCTGTGTGCAGAACCTCTGCACACCAAGGGACCCCGCCCTTTGGCCACGTGCTTGGCCTCTGGAGTTGTGCACTCGGCCCTACACAGCCTCCCTAACACTGCAGTTCTGTAAGACAATCCAGTTTAGGTTCAGCAGGAAAATTCCAATAAACATACAAAGTAGAAAAATTAAAGATTTATGTAAACATCCCCTCCATCTCCCGGTTTAAGACAAAGTCTGTCTATGTAGCCAGAATGGCCTCAGATTCCCATTAATAACCCTATCTTACCTTCCCCAGTGCTGATTTGCAATCAATGCCAACAAAGAGGACTAATGTTCATTGAGAGTGTATACTGAACACAGAAAATGTGCGGATTCTCCCCAGTGCGGGGGCACAATTGTGAGCATTGCCAGGTCAGACACCCCCACAGGGAGCCATCAATGACCAGAACCTGGATCACCCAGGAGGCCTCCAGGTTGTGACCAGGCTCTGGGTCTTTGCCAATTCCTTGCCAGGTTAGGGTGAATTTGCTCTTTCAGCTTCCAGTGCTTGGCCATCACACACTGTATGTTCACAGCATTTCCCATTGTAGGGTATGTGTGAAGCCATTGCCTTCAAAGGAAGTGCTTCATATCAAGGATTCCTGGAGTGGGATGGGCCTGCAAGCAAGGTGTCCTGAGTCCAGGAGAGTTTGACACCTCTTCTACCTACACCCGTGGGCCCAGGTTCCTCAGGCCCTAGAGATGGACAGTGGAGCAGGGCTTCATATCAGCCGGTTCTACCCCAAATAGAAATGTGGTCAAAGATGGGGCTTGGGGGACACACACAGCAGAAGACAATGGTGACACCAGCAGCCAGTCCTTTGAATACGGCGCCTTCGCAGCTCACCACAGCTCAGCAATTATTCAGGAGCTGGACTCCGGGATTGGCAAACGTGACATCCATGGTGCAGGGCTGGGGACCAGGAGAGGGAAAGGTAGGAATTGCGAGGACTGGGTCCTGGAACGCTGCTGGGGCCTGGGGGCTGAAAACCTTCTGGACCTGGAAAGGGGCTGCAGGAGGCAGGAAGGCGGCGAGGGGAGGGGCTAAGTGCGCAGTCGCAGCTTCCGCGGGAGCAGGCGCATAACCGCAGGTCGCGGTGCGCAGAGGTTCTGTGCGCAGCTCCCTGTGTGCGCTCTGCCCTGCACAGGGCCTGGGTGGGTCTGTCTAAGGACCAGCAGGCAGAAGGGCCGGGCGCAGCAACCTGGCCTGACCGCATGGAACGCCTGCCGCGCTGTCCAGGCTCCGTCGCGCCCTCTGGCGGCTCACCTGCACCTTAGATTCTCTCTTGTTCCTCCAGCTTCACGGGGTCCGGAAATGGATTCCAAGTATTTATGAGCCCCTGGTAGTTGACACCTGGCATGGGCTTAGGATGCCCACTTCCCTGGGACATCACACAGTGAGCCTGGGCTTTGAGGACGTCACATCTTGGGCATTAGGCTGAGTGCTTTCCTTCTGAGCTTCTAGAGACATGTGCACATTCCCTGTCCCTGCCTGTCACTGTTCATGGACTATCAGGCTGCCCAATGCCCACATCACCTCGAAAAGTGAGAGGAGAAGAGAGGATCTGTCTTCTGTTCCCTGGAGACACTTCTTCCTCTCTCCAGGTTTCTATACTGTCCGGAGCTCCTAGAACCAGGTAGCTTCTGTGTCTTGGGACACAGACCCTAGTTCACATTTGCTGACTCAGAACAGAGGTGTGCTGGTCTTTCAAATGCATCTACACACAAACAGGATGATGCAGGCATCTAATTCTGGATTGTGGGAGGTGGAGGATCAGGGCCTCTAGTCTGATCAGGGTTCCAGGAGTCCCTGTCTATTGATAAAGAAATAAATCCTTAGTTTGAGGTCAGGGGGTAAAACTTGTCTGACCTCTCCCTCTCTCTTCCTTCCAGGCTGCTGCTCCTGCTGCCCAGGGGGCTGCTCCAACTGGCCCAGGGCTGTGTCTGCAAAGGGACATCTGACAAGCGTACCTGCTGTGCCTGACGTGGGGACAGTGCTGTTCCCACATGTAAATACAGTGACATTTACAAGCCTGGATTTGTTTTTCACACAGCTCTGACCTATTTGCTAGTTTCTTTGTGTATAAAACATGAATGATAATAAAAGTCCATGACTTGATTCTGACTCTGGTTTTCTTTGTTTGCCTTGGACACAAGGTCATGGGGTGAGGGACTCAATAGCAATCAAGAGATATGGGCTGAGACTCAAATGTTATATATCACCCCTAACCCTAAACCATAAGCAAGCACACCAAGCATCCTCTATAGTACAATAGAAGAGCAGGCCCCAGAGCTTTTTGTGTGTGTTGCCTGGAGGGAGGCTGACATGTTCTGTGCATCTTCGTGGGACAGGTTAATAGGGCAGAAACCTCAATCCTTTTTTCATTCTCTGATTCAGTCCGAGGGCTTAGGCTTGAAAGTGATGGGGTGAGCACCGTAAAATTTCCAGTGCTCCTTGTGGCTTCTCAGTCTCCATGCGGAAAGAAACTTATTTTTCATCCATTTCATTATTTTTTTCAGATCTGAGCCTTAGTAAGGGAAATGATATTAAGAAATCAAGAGTTGTTGCAGGTGAGCCAGCAGTGGGCGTGTTAGAGCCTGGAGCTGCACTGATAGTTTTCCAGAAAAACGGGTTTGCTGGGCCGGGTGGGCCTTGGCAAAAAGCATTAGGTGAGCTGTGTGCAGAAGCTGGACCCTCCCCTTGTGGGCCATGTGCGAGAGCTGGGACTCTTCACCTGTCTCCTGTAGGCTCCCTACCTCCTGCCGTCCCATTTGCAGTTCCTGTAAGACAGACAATCCATTGCTTTAGATTCAGCAGGAAAATTCTAATAAACATGTAATGTAGAGAAATTAAACATTTATGGATACCCCCACCTCCGTTTAAGGCAAGGTTTTGCTATGTAGCCGGGGTGGCCTCAGTTTCCCATTACTAATCCTGCCTCAGTCTCTCCAGTGTGATTTACAGGCATGTGCCACCGTGGGGTGTATTCACTGAGTGTGCGCTTTGTACACAGAAAATATGCGGATTGTCCCCAGTGTTGGGGCCACAACTGTGCGCAACGCTGGCACAGACTCCCCCATAAGGGACCAGCAGTGACCAGGACCCCTGACAGGAGGCCTCCAGGTTGTGCGCAGGCTCTGGATGTTTGCAAGTTTCCCGGCAGGTCCAAGTGAATGTGCTCCTTCTGCCTGGGCCATTTCCAAGTAGCATGTCGGAGACTGGAGGAAGTTGCTCAGCATTTTCTTGTAGCGTTCTGTAGGAAGTCACTCTCTTCAGAAGCGCTTCCTATCAAGGTGTCCTGGAGTGGGGTGGGTCAGCTAGCTTGGGGGAAGATCCAGGCAGATTTGATACCATTTAGGACCTACACCTGTGCCCACAGGTTCCGCCACCCTTGGAGATTTGGAGGGGAGCGGAGCCCGTATTAGACTACTGTGCAAAAGAGAAAAAAATGTCAAAAGCAGAATAGGGTGCGGGGGGACAGACAGACAGAGCGGGGTGAGGGTGGACGGTGGTGACCACGGAGAACAGTCCTATGCACACAGCTCCCTCATCGCTCACTGTAACTCAGCAGTTTCGGAGCACGGATTTCCGGCAAAGCATGCGTGCCGTGCCCAACGCGGAGCTGGGGGATGGGTCGGGTTCCAGGATCGCTGATGTGTGTGTGGCGGGGCCGGGGCGGGGGGGTGGGGGAGTGGGGGGTGGGATGGGACTTACAGGAACTGGAAAGGGGCCCGCGGGCGGTAGGGAGGGTGAGCGGGCGGAGTGCACAGGTCACCCCCCGCGCGGTCGGGTGTAGAAGCGGAGGGTCGCGCGGTGTGCAGAGGTTCTGCGCTCGGCTCGCTGGGTGCGCTCTTCCCGGCCCAGGGCTGAGCGAGGACTCCCGCGTGCGGCCGGCTTCTGCATTGGTGGAAAGCTGGCGACGCTGCTTCCGCCTCTGAGACGCCCCCTGGTGGTTCGTCTGCACCTTCTCTTTCTATAGCACTCCAGCTTCCTAGGGTCTGGGAAATGAATCCCCGCCGGTCCTGCCCCACGGCTCTGGGATGCCTGGCATATATATGCCTTAGGATGCCCAGTTTGCAACCACGCAGCATGCCCGGGCATGAGGAGGTCACAGCTTTGGTTCTGAGTTGCGTGGACTCCACTTCTCCCCTGCTTTCTTTCTGGCAGAGGTCCTGAGGCCATGCCCACCTTCCCTGTCTTTCCCCGTCACAGTTCAGGGATTGAGGCTCAGAGTGGGCGGAGAGCACAGGAGGTGCCACTTTAAATTGAGGGTTTCATCCTGGACTGGCTCTGGGGATTGGGACTTTTCTTTCTGGGTGTCCCAGGAGGGCCCTTGTACTTCCTAGATGAGAGGACTGAGTAGAAGGCCTCTCTCCTTCCTCTCTGAGTCCCGGCAGGAGCGCGCGGTGCTGGCCCTGCTCAGAGGAGGAGCCCTGTGGAATGAATGACCTTGTGCTGGGTCTCCTGCCTCCCCTGTCTTTCTCCTTTTCACAGATGGCTCTTGTAGGTGCAGAGTTCACATCCCTCCCCCCCGCAGGAAGAGTTATTGGGGGCTGGAGGGAGAAGGACTTGCTTAGGGTAAGCACCAGACAGTGATCCACTTGCCACTCGCATCCTCCTCCCTCAGCACCCAATTCAGGATCAGAGCAAGAACTCCAAAGTGGTTGACCCTTCATTCTTCAACTTGGGACACTGAGGACCAGCGAATGTATCAGGCAACATAGGCCTGATGGTTGAGGACTTCCTTGAGCACATAGATCTTGGGGTCTAGCTATCATTTCCACATTTCCACTTGTCACTAACTTCAGTCTCTCTGCCTTGTTCTGCGAGTGCTATTTGGGACTATCGGCATTTTTATATACGATTCCCCCAACTGTCTCCTGTTAGAGCATGCCTGCTGAGGTAAGGGCTGGAAGAGAAGCAGAGCTCCTCCTAGGCCTGCTCTCCAGGGCTGTGTCTGAGAGTCACTGAACTAGTGCAGCTGCTGTTCCTGATATGGAACAGCCCTGCTCCCATATGTAAATATCATGACACCTACAGACCCGCGCTTGTTTTTCATACAGCTCTTACCTATTGGCTCTGTCTTAGGTTCCTTTCCGGTTGCTGTGATATAATACCCTGACAAAACCAACTTAGGGAAAAGGGCTTATTCCATCATAGTGCAGAAGTCAGAGGGGCAGAAGTGTACAGGGGCTCATCATATTGTATCCGGAACAGAAATCGATAAATACACTCATGCTTGCCGGTGCTCAGCTTACTTTCTCCTGTTTTATATAATCTGGGACCCAACCCCAGGGGAATGCACTCTCCACTTTTAGTCTAGGTCTTCCAATGTCCATGAAAGTCATCAAGATAATCCCCCACCAGATACGCCCACAGGCCAACCTAATGTAGACAAACCTCATTGAGAATCTCCCCTCAAGTGATTCTAAATTGTGTCAAGCTGACAATTAAAATTAACACATGCTACGTTCTTTTTTTGGTGAACTATGTGAAATAATAAGCTGGTGGAACTTGAGGCCTAGTCTGCATTGAGAATGCAGAGGCAAGCCTGCATAAAGAGCCATTTGCACAGACATCTGGGAAGTGCATTCCTAGCACATTGCCAAGCACACAGCTTGGGCAAAGGCTGACAGTAGGGGATAGCCTGCTGTGCTCTGGAAACCGAAGGCCAACCTGTGGCATTCCCTCTGAGGGAGGGAGGGACAGAGATCCTGTGCCTCATGCATCTGAATGACTCACATCCTGGCGGCAGGGCTCCACCCTGCAGAGTGACAAAGTGCTCAGCGCTGCACCCCACCCCTGCCACGATTCTTAGGTCCAAGACAGACATGGGATCGGCCTTCTTGGCTCCCTGGGCAGCCGCATGTTGGTCTCACGGACTTGCATTTATTTTAATTAACTAATTAGTTGAGTTAATTAATTATGTGCGGGTGCTAGGGAGGTGTTCTACCACGTGCCCAGCCCAGGAAAATATTTTCAAGAGTACTTATGGTTGCCATCCAGAGAAGCAGTCTTCCAGAACTGTTCAGCAAAATAAAATGATATCTGTCATCTTCTTCCTGGTATTATTATTATTATTATTAGTGTGTGAGGGGTTGTATGTGTGTGAATACATGCTTGTTTGTGCGTTTGTGTGTGTGTGTGTGTGTAGTGTAGTGTAGTGCAGTGTAATTATGTGCATGGGAGCATATGTGTAGAAGCCAGAGGTAGATAATCAGGTGTCTTTCCTGGTTCACTCTCCACCTGTACCAGAAGGTCAGGGATTTAGGATCAGCCACCGTGGACTGCTTGCCAGTTCCCATGGTCTTTCAGAGCTGGGACGATGCCCTGCCCAGAGATGCGACTCTAAGGGGGAGATTCAGGTTTGTGGCGGGCACTTATCAAGTTTGCCTGACAGAATAAAAACAAGTTTGCCTATCAGGTATCCATTCCTCTGTTCCCTCAGAGGACTTGCTCTGCTCCATCGTACGCAGCCTTGGTGGGAGGAGAGAGCCAAAGGTCTGGCTTCAGCTATAAAAGCTGGAGGATGTTCTAGGGGTGTAGTAGGTCAGTGGTAAACTGCTTGTTCTGTCCCCAACACTACAAAAATATGTACATACATACATAAATGCTGGAAAGTCACACTCACTTCTCCAGGTAGAAAGGCCTGCTGGATGCTCACACTGTGAAAAGTCTCACACGGCATTCATCACAGGTACATGGCCAAGCATGGGCCCCAAGACCACCAGGCTGTAATCCTACATCCCAACCCTGGGGGTGGTCTTTGGTTCCTGCCGTCTCTTTAAAACTGGTCCCTTGGTTCTCACTTTATTCTCTTCTAGCAAACCGAGCCTTGACTTCACTGTATTTCCTACGACCAGATTCTAGACTGACACCCCTTTGGCAGGGAAGATGATCGTGAGCTGAGGGGTTCCTCTTCGCACTGCAGAACTACCCAGTGAGGCTGGAATTATGCTGACCACATCCCTAGGACTCTAGACTCAGGGAAGAAGCATGGAAGGGCTATGTACGTCTTGTGTCCTGTTACACTCCTATCTGGGCCTGTCAACACACCCCTGGGTAAAGCTATCTCTGGGCTAGTATTGTTTCTTCCTTTTGTGGCCCACTACTCTAAAGTCTTGGAAAACTCACTTCCCTGACAGAAATTCAAAGTGTGTATCAGTCTTATAGGTCGCTTGGGGCTTTGCTCAGGTACAGCTGGAAAAACCAGCACAAAATCTCTACAGTAGGATTCCCAGAGGGCAGCACATCAAAGGTGGCACATGCCCCTGGCATCCCTGTCTCTCCTCAGTCTATGATTTGAGGGAGGGGAATCAAATAGATAATTTGGAGCAAGGTTTGGTGATGCATGTCTTTATTCCCAGCACCCAGGAGGCAGAGGCAGGGGGATTGACAATAATTCAAGATCAGGCTGATCTACATACAGAGTTCCCAGGCCAGCCAGGGCTGCATAGTGAGACTCCATTTCAATAACAAACTTAAAAGATAACAAAGCATGAAAGCGTCCCCTGGTCTCTGTGTCATCCCGTGTAAAAGTCAGTCCTCCCCTTGGTTTCAGTTCTCTAGATTCTTCCCCATCAGCATGGTAAATTTGTGACAATTGAATCCGAGCAAAATGCTATCTCACTGTGATTTCTATTAGCGTTATCGCCATCGCCAATGGAGTGGAGAGCTCTTCTCAGACTGGCGGCCTTATGTACGTCCTTTTCTGAATACACCTGTCTATAACGCGTTTGTTGTTTTGGTTTGTGGTTGTTTATGTTTATTTTGGTTTGTTGTTTTGAGGTTCTCACAAAGCCCAAGCTTGCCTCAAACTCACCAAGTAGCCAAGGATGACCTTGAACGTCTGATCCTTCTACCTCTACCTCTGGAGTGCTGAGATTATAGGCACCGCGCCTGGTTTTATGCGGTGCTGGGGATCGAACTCAGTGCTTACTGTGTGCTAGGCAGGCAGTCTGTCAAATGAGCTACATGCGCAGCCTGCTTGAAATCAACTGAAGCCGATGCTTTTATCAGATTCCTTGGGTTTTTCCCCCTCAATCTCCTCTGCTTTAGGATAGGATCTAAGACACACGGCGCATCTTGCTATTGTGTCTCCTGAGGATCCTCTTTGCTGTTCCATTTTCTTTATTTTGATGACCTTGGCATGGCATTCTTCCATTGGGTTTTTTTTTTTTTTCTTTTTTTCTCCTCAGAACTGTGAGTGGAACCCAGGACCTTGTAGCCCTAGTCCTTAGCCTTTTGAGACAGAGTCTCCCTATGCAGCCCAGGCTGGTCACAACTATTAAACTTATAATCCAGTATTACCTTATTTTTTTGTTCAGATCATTCTTGCTTCTTTCAGTAGGTTCCTGAGTCCCTTTCATATGCCCCATCATTGTAGATTATCGTTGATTCCTCCTCCTCCTCCTCTTCCTCCTCCTTCTCCTCCTCTTCCTCCTCCCCAATCTCTCTCTCTCTCTGTCCCTCCCTCCCTCCCTCCCTCCCTCCCTCCCTCTCTTATTTTCTTCTGAGCACTATATGTCATTTTTTGTGTGTGTCCATTTTTCCAAGGGGTGTTTGTATTCCTTTTATTTTAGTATAGGTATTTTAGTATAGGCTTTTTGACACAGTGTCTTACTGTGTAGCCCAGGCTGGCCTCAGTCTCTCTGTGTTGCTGAGGATGACATTTAACTTTTGATTCTCCTGCCTCCATTTTCCAAGTGCTAAGATTACCGGTCTGTGCCACCGTACACAGTTTATTCAGTGCCGAGGCTTGAACCCAGAGATTCATATATGATAGGCAGAACTTCTGCCAACTGAACTACATCACCAGCCCAGGATCTTATTTTCAAAGCAATCAAATGTATCAGACTTTAGTCAGTCTTTTCTGCTTTGTTTAAGAAATGTTTTGTTTTTTTCTAGGGGCTAAAAGATATTTGAATAGGAGCTGAAGGTATAGCTTTGTAGTCAAGTGTGTGCTTAGTATGCACAAAGCGATGGTTTCAGGCTCTGTCACACACACAAACACACACACATACACACAATTCTTTATCCATCTGGAACAGTGATAGGGCTTCACTATCATCTTCTTTGTGAGCAAGCAGGTACATTTATAGACTGTGTGCCATTTCCTCATGATTGACATGCCCCTCTATCATATACCAAAGTTCCATAGATGTGCCTTTTTGCTGGTTTGGAACTTGTTGCGTAGCCCAGGCTAGCCTTGAACACGTGGTCCTTTGGCCTTAGCATCTCCAGTGGTAGAATTATAGATCTGCATCAGCTGTGGCTTTTTCTTTGTTGTTGTAGTTGTTGTTTTGTGTGTGTGTGTGTGTGTGTGTGGTTTGGGGATTGGAACCCTGAGCCTTGTAGCTGCTGGGCAAGCTATGCTTTAGTCCCACACGAGTCCATTTCTAGGTTCTTTTTTAAAGCTCACAGAAAGTCCTAAGGTCTAGTAGACAAGCTTCCCAAAGCCCTGCTGTTCTTCAGAAATGTCATAGCTATTCTTGGCTTCTGCTCTCCCACAGAAACTATAGCGCCATCTGATTTTTAAAAACCTGTTAAAATCCCTGTAGATTCTGATTATTGTGGCCTTGAAGGAAAGCTGAGACATACAGAGCATTAAATTTTCCTACTGCAGATTGATGTGTGTTTAGAGCTTGTCACAGTAGCACACACCTGTAATCAGGATCCTAAGGCATGAGGATCAGTTGGGTACAGACATATCAAGACCTGTGTCCAAAGGAGGAAAAGAAAGACATATCTGTAGGGGAGTGATGGTAAACACTTAACAAGCCATGTAGGCAGAAGGGCCTTCCATTCAAGGCTAGCTGAGACCACATAGTGAGACCCTGTTTCAATTAAAAAACAGCCCAGATAGTAACACTGTTCAAACACTATTAAGATGTACAGCTGCAGGGTTCACCAGCAGGTAGGGCGGTGGAGAAAGGTGGTCCAGCCAGCCTCCTCCAGGGGCTGAGCGGGATGGTGAGTGTTGCGGCCCGACCCTTCTCCACTCGGGAGAAAAACACCACACTGAGCCAGGAGTCTTGTCAAGGCAGGAACTCGTTTTATTGCGTCAGGCACAATCTTATATAGGGTAGGGGTTGGGCTAAAAACATGGGAAGTGAAGGACCAATCATTTTTCACCACGTAGGCTGTAGCCAGGTAGAGGCCATTTTGTTATGTCTTGCTGAGTCACTCCTATGTGGATGTGGAGTGTCAGAGACAGGCTGCAAAACTTGAGTGAGGCTCAGAAAGCTGCACCAGGCCATATGTCTGGACCCATGAGGCCCAACATACAGCTAGTACATGTTAGTTCAAAACGGAGAGATGGCTCAGCACTTAAGAGCACTGGCTGCTCTTACAGAGGACCCAGGTTGGATTCTCAGTACTTTACATGGTGGCTAACAACCATCTATAACTCCAGTTCCAGGGGATCTGAAACACTCTTCTGACCTCCTCCAGCATTGCAGCACACAGATGCGCTTACATACGTACAGGCAATATACTCATACACATAAAAGAAAATACAATTTATAAAAGCAAAATATATAACATTCTTTATTGTACAGTCCACATGCAAGTGCCTTTCCCTAGTCTGTCACCCATTTTTGCTGTATGAGTCTGTAGCTAATCTGTGATCTACAATTGATGGATATAGTTCCAACGTGAAGCTTGCTTCATATTTTCATCTACATTAATGAGAAAAATGAAACCCAAACAAAGAAATATATGTTGGAACTTGTTCATTAATGAGTAATTTCTTTGATAAATTGGATTTCAGCTGAAAAATAACAAAAGAAAGATAAACACAGTGGTACCAGTCTGTAGTCTGAGCTATTCATGAGGATGAGGCTGGAAGATTTCGGGAGCCCAAGAGATAAAAGACCAGCCTAGGCAGCACAGCAAGGCCCCATCTTAAGAGAAAACAAAACAGGGGTTGGAGCCATGACTCAGCAGTTAGGAGCACTGGCTGCTTTCCAGAGGACCTGGTTTCCAGCATCCATATGAAAGCTGACAACCATTTGTATCTCCAGTTCCAGGGGATCTGACGCCCTCTCCTGACCTCCACAGGCATTGCATGCATTGGTGCACATATACATGCATGCAAAACACGTGTACACATAAAAAATTAAAATAATAAATAAATAAGCTTAAAAAAGATTATCAAATGTAAACAATGGGATATTTCCCCAACTTTTGTGCCATTCATAACATAACGGTTCTATATTTTAGGCTTAATTGATATTGTCAACATTTATTCCATTATTACTGTTCTTTTTCACCAGCTTGGGATGGATAGCCAGGGTTCTGTGCAAGCTTTGTGCAAGCCCTTTACCACTGAACCACACCAATGACTATACCCCCAGCTGCCTTTTTTTAAGTCCTGAAAAATCACAAATAATAAATCAAGTCTGGCTTTTAAGTTTGCCAACAAAATCTACCTTATTTATTTATTTGTTTGTTTGTTTTAGGTTTTTTTTTTTTTTTTTTTCAGAGCTAGGGATGAAACTCAGGCCCCATGCATGGTAGACAAATACTCTGTCACAGAGTTGCCATTAATCCTGTCCACTGTCATACTGCCCGGTGTCACACTGCCATTGTGACATCACTGAACAGAACTAGGAAGAGATGTGAAACAGCACACCGTCATATAGGATTCCCAACAAACAATACTTTAGAATATACCAACAGGCAAGTGTGCTGCCCCACACCTGTGATCACAGCACTAGAGAAGTTGAGGCAGAAGGATCTTGTATTCGAGGTCAGGCTGGACCACATAGTGCAACGCTGTCTCAGATAAAAAAAATAAAAATCTGATAGGCAGTGCACACTGAATGTGTATGTGGAAATACAACATTACCTATTATTACTATGTACAGATAATGTATGTTAATTAAAAATAAAA
This sequence comes from Eospalax fontanierii, assembly GCA_035773235.1. NCBI lineage: Eukaryota > Metazoa > Chordata > Mammalia > Rodentia > Spalacidae > Eospalax > Eospalax fontanierii. The sequence goes on from CM069552.1 coordinate 15,663,478, forward strand.
AAACACCCAGGCATGGTGGCACTTGCCTCTAACCCTAGCATAGGCATGGGGACAGAGACAAGAGGATCAGAGTTTGAGATTAAGGGATGGAGGTTGGCACACCTCAGCAGTTAAGAGTACTTGCTGCTCTTTCAGCAGACAGGAGTTCAGTTCCCAGCACATAGCAGTTACCAACCTTCCAGTTCCAGGGGAGTCTGATGCCCTCTTCTGGCCCCCTCGAGTATTGCATACACGTGGTGTTCTTACATAATGCAGGCAAAACACTCATACAAATAAATCAATTAAAAAACAAACGAAAATTTTAAAGAGTTTGAGGATAGCCTGGGATGCACAGCAAAACCTTGTCTTAAGACAAATAAATAGTTATCTCTTTTTCTTTTTTCATCCCATTGGCTAGGACCACATATAGAATATGGAGCCGAGCACTGACAATTAGGTGTCCCACCTCATTCCTGACTTTAAAGAGAATGACTCCTGGAGATTGTAGGCAGGTTGAAATCTAGATACATGAAGGGAAAAATCATTCACCAGCTGGAGGTGTAGCTTAGTTGATGGAATGCTTACCTAACATGTACAAAGCCCTTGGTTTGATCCCCAGCATTGCATAAATGGGATGTGGTTAGTGCATGGCTATAATCCCAGTACTTAGGAGGTGGAGGCAGGAGGATCCGAAGTTCAAGGTCATCTTTGGCTATATGTCAAGTTTAAGGCCAGCTTGGGCTACATGAGACCTTGTATCAAAAGAAAAATTCAGTTGCCTAATTTAGCTGTGGTTATCCTGCAGGACAGCAAAGAACCCAAGCATCTTGAATTTTGAAGCGGGATCGATGGTGCTTCCTGGGTGTTTGCTGCCACCTGCTGCTTATTTCTCTTCATTGCTGGGGAAATCCCAATTCAGTCAGTTAACCAACCAGCATCCCAGAAACTGAGGATAAACAGACTTGCTTTGCCCCATGCCAGGCTGCAACTCTGGGCTTCACAGCTTAGACAGTGTGACAGATGTGCAGCCAGCCCCTTGGGAAAGAGCTTTGGGTTACGGGCATCTGCCTCCATCTCCCCTGCCTCTCCGACCTCTAGAGACCAGAATGCACTTATAGTTCAGGACCTTGAGGATATTTTTCAGAATTTCCTAGCACACCTTGAGATGATTCAACATATTCAGGATGCCTCAAATTGAGGATATCTTATTATATCTATTATGTATTATTTTTATTTTTCATGTATTGAGTATACGGCCTTCATGCATGTAAGTGCACCTGTGTCATACAATGCACATGGAGGTCAGAAGAGGACATGGAATTCCCCTGGAACTGGAGTTACTAATGATTGTTAGGTGCCAGGTTGGGGCTAGGAATCGGAGAGGAACAACCAGTGCTCTCAACTGCTAAGTCGTCTCTCCAGCCCCACATTCTATATTTTTATTTGGTACTTTGACCACCTCTCCTAACATCAGAGGTAAGAATTTTTAAATTATTTATTATTCTGGGGGTGGGTGTGCATGTGCCATAGAGCACATGTGGAGGTCAGAGGACAACTTTGTGGGCTGTAAGGTGGAATTCTGAAAAGAAACACACACACAATTCAGTCAGCAAAATGAAGGTGAACCTGCTCTTGGTTACCCACCGGAACTGGATGGTAAGACTCTACTGCTGAAGACACTACATACATGAACTGTAGCGCAAACAAGGAGAAATCAAACTGGTGCTGATTTCAGAGCCTCATCTCCACTGGTTTGTGCTCATAGTGCTGGAAGGTGCTGCGTATTACCAGAAGGAAAAGTCATCATCAACCATGCCCAGCTGCGAATCCTGTATATACTGTCCTATAAACTACAATAACAATGGCAAGATATGCCCGCCAGTGCCAGAGTGGCATGAATATTATGGGAGTAACTAATCACTCTCTAATTGGATTTAAGGTCCACTTCATAGGCTAGAGCCCATACCTGACACTGATCTCAGGCTTAGGAACCCAAGACTAGATAGGTCACCGGACACAGGGGAGAGCCTAATACTAGTTTTCTATTAAATAGTTATCATATTAAGCTGATTCTTAATGACTTATTGTTATGTCCATAAATTAATGCATCTTTCAACTCTCACCAGAGAAGTTTCCTTATGTTAACAGATGGTGATAAACACAGAAACTCACAACTGGGCAACATGCAGAGAACAAGTGTGCTTATCCCTGAACAGGATACTCATATCAAACTTCTGCCTCCCAAAGCTCAGGGATCATTTTGGAAAAGAGGGCAGAAAGATTGTAAGAGCCAGAGGTGGTAAATCACTATAGGAAACAGTTTTCCAGCCATCTGGTCAGTTACTCGTATGAACTCAGGGTGAGGGTGACAGTATGCACAAGTCCCAAACTCAAACCAGAAAAAAATCCCAGTGTAGACAATGAGGAAGGGGGTAAGGAGTTGCAACCGTGCCTGAGGAAATTGTGGCAACAGATGGCTTCTGGGAGGGACAGAGACAGTTTCTCTTGAGTGGGATTCTTGGTAGGGTGACCAGGCTTCAGTTAATTGACCCACACTGAAGGACATTTGAGGACACAAATTAGGTTCTATAGGCCTTAATATATAAATACAGATATATAATAGAGTACATTAAATTGGGCAGGGGGCAAAAGAGGAGGTTCAGATGGGGAGGAGATCTAAACACCATCAAATTATATTGTATGAGAATCACAAATTTTCAATTAAAAAAGTATTAAAAATGTGTGTGCATGTGTGTGTAACTGTATACTATACATGTGTGCAGATACCCTTGGAGTCCAAAAGAGAGTGTGAGATCCCTTGGAGCTAGAGTTACAGAATGTTGTGAGTTGCCCAGTGTGGGTGCTGGGAACTGCATTCAGGTCTTCTGTAAGAGCACAAGCACTCTTAACCCTTGAGCCACCTCTCTAGCCCACTTTAAAATTTTTAAATTATACTTTTAGTTATTTTGTGCACCTTTGTGTGTGTGCGTTTGTGTGTGCATGTGCTAGGCAGACACCGTACCACTGTATCATACCCAGTTCTGAAATGTTCATTTCTGTTGCTGTTTTAAGACAGGGTCTAATATAGCCTAGGCTGACCTTGAACCCATGGTCTTCTGACTTCAGCCTCCCAAGTGCAGGGATTGCAGGTCTGTGCTACCATAGTCACCAATGAAATTTTAATTTTTGGTGAAGACCAGTTTATCGTTTTGTCCTTTTATTAACACTGGTTGCCTGTCTAAGATTCTTTGCTTATTAACAATTTTTTTAAACAGCTTTCTCACATAGTTACATTGTGCACTGAGGCCTACAGCCTCAGGTCATGGTGCATTCTAGATTTTCTCCTCTGTTGACTCCATTTCTCATAACACATACATGTATGAGTGCAGACAGACACCCACATCTGCTACATGGAACTTAAAAACCCGTCATAGTGGGTTACATTTTCCCTCTATCTAACCCTCCTTTCTGTTAAGATTCGACATGAACCTGCAGCTAAGATTGAGAATCTCAGTGTGCCTTGTGGCCAAGAGTGGCCATCTAAGCAAGTGCTGTGCAATGATTGATTAGATGGAAATTGATGTAGAACTTTATTGATGCACCCTTGAAAGGGATGGGAGGGTCAGTAAGATGGCTCAGGAAATAAAGTACTTGCTGAGGCTGACAACTGAATTCAATTCTTGGAACACACATGGTGGAAGGAGAAAACTGACTCTCCAGAGTTGTCCTCTGACCACTATATGACCTCCACATGTATGCTGTGATGCACATGCCAACCCACATACATATACAAATAATTAAATGTTAAAAGGGGGTGGGGTGGAACAGTGTAGAGACTCCCCTGGCTGACTACCCAAACAGTGTAGAAGTTTGGGTCTTTGAGGACAGTGGAGCCATCACCTGGTCTGATTAGCTCCTCCAGCTTCTCTCATGAAACAGAAATCATGTTTCATCTTGTTCAACACACTAGGTATTGATATTGTTACCAGTATTGTTTTGCTCTTTTAGTGTATGTGTTTATTGGGTGTATGTGTAGATGTGCGTGCACACATGTGCACATCAGTGTGGAGGCCAGTGGTGCCTTCAGGTGTCATTCCTCAGAGTCCATCCACCTTGTTTTTGCACAGTTTATATTTTAGTTTTATTTATATGTATGTGTGTTGTAGCTAAAATTCCTTCTGGGAGCGTAAACAGTGTCCATCCCCTCTCCCTCGATACCTACAACGATTTTGTCAAACTACAGGCTGGGAAACCAGTGAGTTTATTTTTACTTACAGGAATGTAGATGTTCCCTTCCGCACCCCAGCCAAGGCAACACTGGAAAGTCTTCATCCAAGCATCAACAATGATGTCCCCACAGCCGCAAAATTGGCAAGTGAGTCTCCCCTGGGCTTCCTCAGTTTATATACCCTTAGCCCCTCCCGCTTGTGCAACTAGGACTGACTGGTTGGTTGGGAGGTGTGGCTCACTCTCCCTGCCCCTCCTTTCTTGTGGAGCATAACAGTCAACAAGTCTGGCTGTGATGATCCTAGGCAAGCCAAGCTTGGGAAGATGGCATCTGTCTGTTGGAGAACAGTCCTATGCAATGAGTGTGTATGCATGTATGTGTGCAGGTACCCAAGGTGGCCAGAAGAGAGTGTTACATTCCCTGGAAATGGAATTACAGGTGATCATGAGCTGCCCAAGGTGGGAGCTGGCAACAGAACTCCAGTCCTCTGTAAGAGCAGCAAGTGTTCTTACCCACTAAGCCACCTCTCCAGTGCTACCATCTTGTTCTGTTTCGTTTTGTTTTTAATTTTTAAAATTTATTTTTATTTTGTGTGTGTGAACATTTTGCCTGCATGTATGTAAGTGCACCCATGTCATACAAACTGGCGGAGGCCAGAAAAAGTGTCAGATCCTCTGGAACTGGAGTTATGGATGGTTGTTAGCTGCCAGCAGGGTGCTGGGAATCAAACCCAGGGCCTCTCAAAGAGTCATCAGTGCTTTTTTTTCATTTAATATTTTTTATTGAGTTTTTGTGCATTTCACGCAACAGCCCCTAATCAAATTTAGACCCTCCCTCCAACTGCCTATCTGTATCCAAATATCCTATTGTGCAAATTTATTCACTGACGTCTAATCAGCCTATCCAGAGATCTTAAAGAAGACCTACCCTCCCTTACCCAGCAGTAATCAATTGCCATCAGTTCCCAGGCTAAGGCCAGGACCCACCATCCATTTCCAACTCTCCACACTTGGCACTTGTCTGATTGAGCTGGTCTTGTGTACAATGCTACCATTGCCCCAAGTTCACATGAGCAAGTTTCTGGTGGCCTGAAAGCCTCTGTTTCCCTATTTTCATGAACCAACCCTGGCTTTTACAATCTTTCTGTCTTCCACAATGGTCCCTGAGCTGTGAGTGGGTGAGGTTTAATGTAGGAGTCCTATCCTGGGACACACTCTGCAGTCTCTTATTCTCTTAGACTTAGCCAGTTGTGGCTTTCTGTGTGCATCACACTCTGTTGTATAAGGAAGTTTCTCAGGTGAGAGTTGAGGGGTGCGTTAGCATTCTCTCCACTTCCTGTTCATCTATGTTCCATAAGCCTTAGGTGTAGAGGTTCCACTGTAGATATGTCACCTAGGGCTGGGCATCTCTCAAACGTATAGTCTCTGTGTGTAGCTAATTGTGGAACTCTGTAATAGTCTCCATCTGTTGCAGAAAGAGGCTTCTTTGATAAGGATTCATATTTAGCATTTGGAAGGAAATTTCATTTGGCTAGAAATAGGCTTTTCTCTAGGATCTATGACCTCTCCAACCATGTATATTTGACTATAATTACAGTGATTCTCATAAGTTCGCTTATTTTTATTTTGTGTGTGTGAACATTTTGCCTGCATGTTCAATTAGATAGTTGCTGATTACCCCAAGGCAGAACTTCACCAATAGAGGTAGTTTGCTGGGCCAGTCTTTATGGTTATTAGGCTTTAGAGCTGGAGTGGACAGTTGTTTGATTTTTCTCCCTTAGCAGCTTGCTTAGTATCTTCTGAACTATGAGAGCTGGTCTTCAGGGAGGAGGCTTCCAGATCAGTTCCAGCTCCATTGCTCCAAGTTCTGTATCCAAAGTATGTCCTATCTTCAGCAATAGGGTCTCACCTTCAAGTTCCGGGAGATAGTCAAGGGCTCTGGTAATAGTTTGTATTATTTTGGGAGTCTCTAGAACTACTCTGACAACAATTTGAGTGGAGGTCTCTACTGTCTGGTACTGCGCTCCTTGCCATATAGACCCCACGTAAACAGATGCAGTAATATTCAGACACCATATGTGTGTTTCTCAGGGGATTCCCAAGCCAACACACTTTCCTCTCAGCCAGTGCTCCTAACGGTTAAGCCATCTCTCCAGCCTCCACCATCTTGTTTTTTAAGACAGAGTCTCTCAGTGGGCTGGTGCTTGCATTTAAAGTAGGTTGATGGGCTGAAGCGCTTCCTTGCTTCCCCAGTGGTGGGAATATTAGCACATGTCACTTTACTGAGTAAATCGTCTTCCCAGGGTCTGTTCTTATTTATTTTACGTGATGAACTGAACACTAATTAAGACACCTGGCAGCTATTCCTGCCAGGGAAGAGAAACTAACTTGCCATTCTTTGTGAATGCATTCTGTGAGGGTCTGGGTATTGAGCAAGGCAAGCAACCCCCTATACCCTGAAGGGACAGCAGGTGTCTGGCCTGCTCTGCCTGATGTGATAACCTGGCCCCAGGAAATCACTGTAGATATGAATCTTCTTTTCCCCCACCCCAGAACCAGGTTTTTGGATTTCGTTTCCTCGTTCCTGAACTTCTACATCAGCCCTACAACCTTCCCGCCTTTACCCCAAAGATCCCACCTTTAACTTTTCTGCCTTCTGTAATGGTCAGAAAGGCCTCCCTATATAAACCCTGCCTTGGTTTTGATAACGGAACTACTCACCGACATAGTATCCTGGGAGCTCCTCCTCCCGCCTGCACTCTGAGCCACCTGAGGCCCTGTTCATCATCCTCCATTCTCTGGCATGGCTGGAGCACAACAGCCGTGCTGGATATGGAGACCCACCCACAGGATTCTGTTTTAGTCTATTTGTGGTGCTCTTATAAAATAACACAGAATAATTTATATATAATAGGGACTTATTTCTCTGGGTTCAGGAGGCTGGGAGTTCAGGGTCAAGGTGCTGACAGATACAGAGTCTGTTTCAAGATGGTACCTTGAATGCTTCCTCCCATCACAGATGAGAAGGTCTTTGAAAAGTTTGCTAATTCCATTAATGAGACCAGATCCTTCAGGGCCTATTCACCTCTTAAAACCATATACTTTAATACTACCCATCCCTGCTACTCAGGGATTAAACTTCAAAATCAATTTGAGAATGCAGACCAGAGCAGAGCTGACTGAAAAGGCTCAAAACCAAAACCAAAGCTAAAACAAGACACCAGTTTTTTTCTGAGAAATTTATCCTATCATACCCTATTTGTTGTGTTTGAGACAGCATTTTCTATAGCTCAGGCTGGCCTCCAAATACATAGCTAAGGATGACCTTGAACTCCTGATCCTCCTAAATTCACCTCTTTGAGGCCTGAGATTACACTGAGCTCCTTCACAACAGTTCCTTATTTGGAAAGAGTTTAGGTATTTTACTAATCGGGATGCTCTACCCAGCCCAAGTTTGGGATCCAAAATATTCCACAGCTCCAGGAGGGGTTTTGTTTATCTATTTTTGATTGTTTGCTTGTTTGTTTTTTGTTGGGGTTAGGGTGGGCTGTTAAGACAGGGTCTCACTATATAGACCAGGCTGGCCTTCAACTCACAGAGCTCTGCCTGCCCCTGTCCCCCAGGTGCTCAATTAAAGTTATGTGCCATCACACCCAGTCTTTTAAAAACTGTTTTTAAGTTTTTTATTCCACTTTGATGATGATGATGATGATGATAGTGACAGTGGTGGTGTGTGTCTTGCACATGTCTAGCATACATGTATGGCTCAAAGGACAACTTTCAGAAGCCAGGTCCCTCCTACTTAGGGTTTCAGGGATTGAAGTCAAATTGTCAGGCTTGCACAGCAAGTGCTTTCACTCACTGAGCTGTTGTGGTCTCGGACTCGGGATCCAGTTAGTCTTGGAGACGAACATGTAGCAAAGCAGGAAATTTATTATGATTGCAATCAGGCCTACTTGCTCTCTGTAAGATGTGACTGAAAGAAAACCCCTGAGCAATTCCAGGACTCAGGAAGACTGACTGGGACCAGAATTTACAAACATCCATGAGAAGAGACTGACTTTTACATCTTCTCAGCTGGATAAAGCCCCTGACCCAGATTCCACAAATACCTGAGAAAGGAACTGACTTTTACAGCTTCTTGACCAGATAAAGTTCCTGACCCAGGGTCCACAAATATCTGAGAAAGGAACTGACTTCTGCAGCTTCTAGACCAGATTAAGTCCCTGACCCAGAGTTCACAACATCTGTAAAAAGGGAAATTTCTTCCTGGCCAGAAGTTTACTATTTTCCCTTGAACATCAATCAGATGTCATGGGGACCTCCTCCCCATAAAAAGGCCTACTGGGCAGCTAGAGCTAGCTTCTCCAGCCTAACGTAGTCTCCTCATCTCCCTGGGAGGCCAGATTTCTCATCTCCCACCCTGGAACTATCTGGCTTCCTCATCTCCCAACCTGGGGCTTGCTTCCTCATCTCCCCCGGACCTGAAAAGGCTAGGCTGGATCCCCCAGCCCGGTCCCCCAAGATGAGCGGGCTAGTCTCCTCATCTACCTGGGAGGTAGCCAGGGGGCTAGTTTTCCTCAACTCCCGAGATCTGAGGAACTAGCCCCTTGCCCTTAATAAATTGGTCCTGTTAACTCCCCTCTGCTGCATCTCTCGAACCCAAACTTTACATTCTCCACGGGAGTAGGAGAGAAAAGTAGCCCTGAGCTGGAGTGCCAGAGTCTTTTTATAAGTCTTTCATGACTCCCTCAAGAAAGCAAGCAAGCAATCTTGGAGCAAAAGCACAAATATACGGTTAGCAATTTAGCATTAGCTTATTGCAGAAAGTCTCCCAAAAGTCCTGTGATACAGGGGTTGGCTAGTTTCAGGGCTAGTCACTTTTGCAGGTCATGGTCGGCCAGCTCTGACCAGCCTCTACGGTCTACTGATTAAAATACCCTTTGTTTAATTTAACATGAAGAATACAGATGTCAAGACTCAGAAAAACACCCCTTTGCCTTTAGTAAGAACAGTAACTTACATCAAAAACAAAGCTGAAGGGAGAAAGAGGAAAGTAATAAAATGAGAGCAAAAATAGAAGTCAAAATGAGGTCCGCAAGATGCCAGCCTCTAACATTCCCTACCTCTGTCTGAGGAGCTTCAAATCCTTGAAGATCAACATTTAGTGAGGGGAGATTGGTCTTATTGATCATACTGACTTCTTAGAACCATGAGTTTTACAGAATTAATATGTTGATTGAGAAACTTAATAACTGTGTTTAAAAGTCAAGGTCCACAAGTGAGGACAAGCAGGAGAAAAAACATTGGTCCTGCTAAAGCACTCAGGAGACTGGTTAACCAGGGAGATCAAGAGAACAGAGATTCATACCAATTTTGGTTACTTGTACGACGTTGTTCTCTATCACTAATCCTCTGTGTACTCAGACTCAAACTTTCTTTAATAATCCCAGAATGATTAGCATAGAAGCAATATTGTTCACCAAGAGCCATGCATAAGCCTCCTTGTTGCATGAAAAGGAGGTCAAGTCCTTGCCGGTTCTGCAACACGATTTCTGCCAGAGAATCAAGGGAGGAAGTTAGATGGCTGATGGACTTTTCTAATTCAGACAAATCTTGATCAAACGTTGTGGTGAGATGATGCTATAAGGTCTGATCTACTTGGCCTCCAGGTTTGGAGCAGGTTAGCACTGTACCCAGACCCAGTCTCCCGGTCCCAAATGAGGATGGGTGTTAGGCACTTGCGTTGGCTTTTCTCCTCTAACAGTCCGTACAAATTCATGAACTTCACCCAAAGTATGTTGCAAGGCCTGTAGGGACTTAAGAAGGGTCTAGTTAGAAACTTCATCAATTTTCTCTTTTCCCAGCTTAGGTGTCAAGGGAGGAGATTTCCTGAACACAATTTCAAAAGGGGTGAGATCTTTGACATACAGGGAGCAACGTGCCCGGAGTAGGGCAGAAGGAAGAAGACTTACCCAGTTATCGCCAGTCTCCAAAATTAGCTTAATTAATGTTTCCTTCAAAGTCCTGTTCATCCTTTCTACCTGCCCTGAGCTCTGAGGATGATAAACACAGTACAATTTCCAATCAATTTTTAGTGATGTGGCTATCAATTTAGAAATCTGGGCTATGAAAGCCAGGCCATTATCAGACCCTAGTCCTATGGGGATGTCAAATCGAGGAATCAAATCTTCTTAATTACTATCTGAGCAGCCTCAGGCTTGGTGGGGAAGGCTTCTACCCAGCCAGAGAAGGTATCCACAAAAACTAACATGTGTCGGTATCCACACTGTCCATCTTTTATCTCAGTGAAGTCCAGCTCCCATATTCCCCCGGAGTCTGTCCTCTCAAACGCTGCCCTGTGAATGAGAACTTTGGAGCTTGACTAGTTTGAGCACAAGCTTTGAATTTACTCATAATGTCTTGAACCATCCTGTTTAGTTTTGAAATGAAGAGGTTTCACTGGACTAACTCAGTCAGTCTGGTGGTGGCCAATGAGTGGATGCATGCGTCTGTTGCAACCAGTTGTGACCCAGGGTCTGGGGCGAGATGAGTCTTCTGTCCTCTGTCCAATAGCCATCCTTTGCCCTGAGCCCTTTTGTTAGGCTCAATTCCTGCTGAGTGTAAGAAGGGGTTAGAAGGTGGAAACAGGATGGTAGCATGGGCAGAATTTTTAAAGGCTCTATGGATGTTTTTGCTATTTCACAAGCAGTGTTGACAGCAAAGTCATTACCTCTGGCTTGGAGAGAACCATCTCTTTGATGCCCTCGACAATGGATAATCGCTATTGCCTTGGGTAGCCACAGCTTCTAATAAAGCCAGGATTTTTTTCTTTATGTTTAATGTCTTTGCCATTTGATGTCAGAAGTCCTCTTTCCCTATATAGAGCCCCATCCACAAAAGCATAGCAGTTGTCAGTGTAAATATTGATAGTCTTTCTTTTGCCCAGTGGAGGGCTTGTGTTACAGCTGTGAGTTCAGCTTTCTGGGCCGATGACCCATGTCCCAATGCCTGGACCCATATTACTTGATCTAAGGTTACCACGACAGCTCCAGCATATCTGACTCCGCCCTGAATGTAACTGCTCCCAACTGTGAACAGTTCCCCATCTGCATTGGGAGAGGGTAGTCTTTTAAGTCTTCCCTAATCCCAGTAAAAGTACTCACGACTTCCGCAGTCATGGCTGACTGGTTCCAGGCTCACGTCTGGGAGGAAGGCGGCTGGGTTCAGGGCTTCTGTTTTCAGGAATGTCACTCTGGGAGGATCTAGTACTGTTACTGAGTGAGCCTTGCATTTGACACCCATTGATCAGGTAGTGAGCGGAACAAGGACTCCATCAAGTGTTGCCCGATGACCTGAATATCGTGTCCCAGAGTTAGCCTCCTTGACTACTATTGCAGAGGCAGCGATGGCTCTTAGGCAATTGGGCCACCCTGAGGCGGCTGAGTCTAGCCTCTTAGATAGGCAACTAGGTCTTTTCCAGGGCCCCAGAGTCTGAGTCAGAATGCCCTTAGCAATTCCTTTTGTCTTGTGGATAAACAACTGCAAAGACTCGGAGACATCCGGCAATGCCCTTAAGTTGCTTGAAAGTTGAGTCCTCTGCAACCCCGGTATCCACAGTCTGCAGTAACCAGCCGCACCCAGGAATTCCCGAACTTCCAGCCTAGTGGTCGGTGGAGGGATGCTCAGAAGGGCTTGGAGTCATTCAGCCCCAAGTGAGCGCCTTCCATCATGTAATTTATACCGGAGGTAAGTCACTGTGTCCAATCAGATCTGGGCTTTCTTAGCAGAAACCTTGTAGCCCAGCTGGTCTAGTTCCTCTAATCAAGCCTGGGAGATTTGTTCACGTTCCTTTGATGAATCAGCTGCAAAAAGTAAGTCATCAACATATTGTAATAATGTTACCTCCATGCGTTTCTTCCTGAAGCGGACCAGATCCCTTCTCAGGGCCTCATCAAATAAGGTGGGAGGATTCCGGAGTCCTTGAGGTAACTGAGTCGGGGTTAATTGTCCATTGGGTTAAAAGACCCATCCGGATCAGACCATTCAAAGGCAAAAATAGGTTGACTTATTGTAGCCACAGGCAGAGAGACAAAGGCATCCTTCAAGTTAAAGACACTGTGAATCTTCCCATCAGGGCCCAATTCACTGAGGAGATATATGGGTTGGGCACAGTAGGATGGATGGCCTCTGTCGCTTATTAACTTCCCTCAGGTCTTGGACCGGCCTGAATTCAGAAGTTCCAGGTTTCTAGACAGGAAGCAGAGGAATGTTCCATGAGGAATAACAAGGCACCAGGATCCCTCTCTCTCCCAGTCGGTTAGTATGCTTAGCAATCCCTAGAGGAGCCTGATGGCTGATGAGATACTGCCTGATTCTTCTTGGGGTGACTATGCTGGTTATCTGGATGATTAACTGGCACCTGATTCTTTGCTAGTCTGGGCAGGCTGGTCTCAGCCCAGGCAGTAGAAATTTCCTTCTTCTGCTTAGAGGTCGAGAGTCTTGTTTACCAGAATTTTCATCTAATTGATACTCTTCGGACACAGGGCAAGTCACCAAGACAGTGGGCGGTTGGAGATCCAGATTAAGAGCATCTACAGTGAAGCAAATGTGGGCCTTCAGCTTCTGTAACAAGTCCCGTCCAAGGAAAGGGAGTAGACAATCAGGAATAAGGAGGAATGAATGAGTTACAGTTCCTTGGGCCAAATCAGTAATTCTTGCCTCAGTTTGGGAGTACCCTGGGGTCTCCCCTGTCGCTCCCTGAATATAGATCTTGTCCTTAATCATAGGTCCAGCAGCTTCCTTTAAAACTGACATAGTAGCCCCGTGTCTACTAGAAACTTGATATTTTTCCTTTCTCCTTTAAGAGTCACCATCAGCTCCTGGGTGTGCAGAGAAAAGCTGTGACCCCAACATGCCTTGGCAGTGGCACTTGTTCTTCCAATATCCTTTTTCCTTACAATAAACACATTGCTCTTTTTCTAGTCTCAGTCTTCCCTTGGTTCCGGAAGGGGTCCTGTCCCCTTCTCTCCAGCGGTCTGAAATCCTTCCCTAGGGCGGCCACTAATCCCTTTCCCAGTTCTTTCCTTTGAGCCTGAGCTGGGGTATCTCTTCCTGCAAATACTCTTTCAGCGATCTCCACTAACTCAGTAATCAATTTTCCCTCAAATCCCTCCAATTTCTGTAACTTTCTCCTTATGTCTGGGATCGACTGAGAAACGAAGGCAATGTCTGGTTCTCGGGTGCCTCTGGTTCAATTGGAGTGTAGAGGCGCTAGGCTTGATAAAGCCTTTGAGAAAGGCGGCTGCGGACTCTTCAGGCCCTTGCAGGAGGGTTTTCAAGGAGATCCACCCACGTAACAGAATAGCGGAGCTGGTCAGGGTGGCTAAGATTGCAGAATCTTCAAACAGAATAGGCACAGTTAAGAGCAAGGGAGCCCTCTAGTGGCCAATTAATTCCCTGGAAGAACGGCCATTCAAGCTCACAGTGTCCGGAGTTTAGGGGCTTTGACTCGGAAGCCAAACCCAGCCGCTCGCGTCCTGAAATCAGAAAAGTTATTAAGCATACAATCAAGAGGTGACAAGGGTTTAGAAGTGGATTGGTCCATGACGAGGGTTAGGGTGAAGGCTACACCAGAAACAAACCAGACCAAACACACAAGACAAACCATGTTGTGACCGAGTCCAAATTTCCAAAAATAACCGCGCTTTGGACCCCGCAAAAGAGCCGCTCACCGTCCCTATACTTCTTTCTGTGAGGCCTTGTTGCATCCTGCCAGGTGAGTTGAACAGCATGGCGGACTCCATGTCCCTGGGAGATAGACCTGACGAGGGTCAGAGGGCAGATATGGGCTAATAGCCTCCGGCAGCTGAGCATTGATTTTTTGTCTGGGGCATCATGTAGAAGTCTGGGGACCATAATGGCACAGGGAAGCCTGAGGATGTTCTTCAGCAGGCCTGGGGGTGGAATCCTCTTCCTCGTGCACAGTGGGGTGAGCCAGGGCTGAGAGCAGAGCAAGACAAGAGAGATGCTTAGCACCTAGCACTTAAGAGGATAAGGGCTTGCCCTATACCTTGCAGAGCACCTTAAAAGTGGACACCACTGAGATGTTAGACCCGTGCTGCCTCTCTGCTTGCCTAGTCCTGCTGTGGGATATGCTTCTCAACTCTGTAAACAGTAGCTCCTCGTTCCTGATATTAGTTGTGTTGTTTGGTTTTTGCGGTGCTCCCAATTGATCCTGTGCACGTAGGTAAGGGTTCTTCCTCTGAGCGACTCAGCGTTTGGGCTTCTAAAAGAGGGCCTCACTATGTAGCTAAGGCTGGCCTGGAACTTCTTGTCTCGGCTACTTGAGTGCTGGAATTACAAGTGTGAGCCACCATACACGGTTCCTCTTCCCTCCCCTCCTCCCTTCCTGAAAGACAGATGCTTCCCACTGAGCTGTCCTCCAATATTATCTCAGTTAAGGTATTGATCTGGTGACAAGATCTTGGAGCTGAAGCTTTTGGCAGCCAGTTTTCAAGTCCTTTCCTGTGTCTTTACTGAACCTCTTTTATCCTTTGGAGCATGGTGTGCTCTGAGAGATTGTTGGAAGGACTAAAATAAACACCATTATTAAGGTGTGTGGCATACAGGACTTCCTTCTCTTTCCTGTTCTCTGTATTATAATAGGGTTCTTCAGTGTTCATTGTTAAGCAGCAAGAAATACTGTTAATTCAACACACGCTAATTTCCCATCCTCTGGGTATGAAGTGTGATGCTAAGATTGCTTGGTAGAGATAAAGGAATCCCAACTCTACTCTGAAGAACTCTGGGGCTGAACCACTTATGCTCAGGCCTCAATGAACGGAAGTCAGGGAGCAAAGCACCCTTTTGCTGAACTAGATGAAAGTTCCTGCTCCTGCAGAGTCACTGCTTTGTCAGCAGGTGCAATAACTCAGTGGGTGGCCCAGGTAACACCCCAGCACCTGAATCATGCCTGGGTATCTCAGGTGTACTGTGTTTTTTCATTTTGGGGATACACTTAGCATGTGCTTGTTGTACACAAGGCTTGCCTTGAAATGAAAAAAACAAAACCAAACAAATCTCAGAATGGTTCTGTATAGCCAAAACAAGAGGTCAAACTTTTTAAAAAAAAAAAAAAGAAGAGAAAAGAAAAGTGGCCTGGAGAAATGGTTCGACAGTTAGGAGTGCTTGCTGTGCAATCATGAGTTCAGATCCCAGCATCTGTGTAACAAGCTAGATGTTTTGTGCCCGCCTATAACCTCAGCTCTGAGGGGAACAGAGATAGGAGGACCACTGGGGCTTGCTGGATTCCAGCCTAGCCAAGAAAATTCAAGTCTCAGGTTCAGAGAGACCTGGCCTCAAAGAAATAAGCAGAGAGAGATACAAGGACAGCAAACAGTCTCTTCTGATCTCCATGTGCACATACACATATGTGTACACACACACACACACACACACACACACACACACACGTGAATGAATAAAATCAGTCCCAGAAGGAGGGAGAGGGAGGGGAGAAAGAAGCAGTAATTTCTCCAAAGTAAGCTAGCAGTGTTCTTAGGTGTTGTGATGGTTTCAATGTGAAATGTCCCCCACAGGCTCATGTTTTGAACGCTTGGTCTCCAGGTGGTAGCACTGTTTGGACAGACAGTGAAGATTTCAGGAAGAGAGGCCTCACTGGAGGAAGGAGGGGTACCTTTGCAGGTTATCCCTGAACCCTGGTCCCCTCTCTCTGCTTCCTGTCCAGGAGGAGATGAGTAGCCTCCGCCCCATGCTCCTGCTGCCATGATGTTCGCCTGTAATCCCAGCATTCAGGAGGCAGAGACAGGAGGATTGAGAGTTCAAGGGCAGTTTAGATTATATAACAAGACTCCAAAAACAATGGATAAGAATGTAGCTCAGTGGTAGAGCACTTGCCTAGTATGTACAAAGCCCTGAGTTTGATTTCCAGCAATGTACGAATAAGGAAAAGTTGTGTATGCCAGGTATTGTCACAGCAACACAAAATCAGGGAGGCTGAGTGGAGAGAGGCCCCCGTGCCACCACAGTCATTCCGCTCCTCCCGCCCCATTTGCTGATAGCAATTTTCTCCCAGGTTTATATAGAAGAATTGTTTTTGGTTTTTAAAACTATATTTTATGGGTGCGAGTATACTGTCTGCGTGTACGTAAATGCACCCATGTTTGCAGTGCTCATAGAGGTCGGAAGAGGGCACTGGAAGCCCTGGAATAGGAGCTACAGATGGTTGTTAGCTGCCATGTGGATGCATCCAACCTGCGTCCTCTGAAAGAACAGCCAGTGCTCTTAACCACTGAGCCATTTCTCCAGCCCTGGTTTTGGTTTTTAAGGTAAAGTCTCATGCTTAGACCTGGAACTTATTACATAGCACAGGCTGACCCTGAAGTCATGGCAATCCTCCTGCCTCAGTCTCCTAAGTGCTGGGATTATAGGAGAATTAAGTCCTCTGATTTCAAAGTACGACAACTTCTATAAGTCTGTTTCTGCTTTCACTCTTGGAGATGCTTTTGTCTTTTTTTTCTTGAAACTCCAGCTGCAAATACATTTAATAATCAACCACAACAGAGCCCTTGACAGACTGGCTTGAAACAAGATAGCTCCACTGAAAGGCAGCGATTGAAAGTGGAGTAATTTGAGCCAATCCAGAAGACAGGGTCTCCTGGAGGCAGTTTCCACAAAGCCCCAAACCACACACCCCAAGCTCCCTTAAAATACGTCTCACCCACAGATGAGCCTTCCTGAGGGTGGATTCAACTTGTTTTAAACATCTGGAATGTTGAAAAGGAAGAGAGAGGAGCTCTGGGGCCTTGTCAATCAAACCCACTTTTCTTTTGGCAGATTCAGCATCAGTGACAAATTGCCCCATTTGACATAAACAAAGTTGATAGACATTCGAAAAGCTGTGTCTAAACAGCGGCAGGGAGAGATGTGTAGGATGGGTGATTTTTTTTTTCTTTTTCTTTTTCACTCAACAGTCAATATGTTTAATAACAAATAAAGCAACCAGATAGTTGAAAAACCTTCCCACTTTCACAGTACTGTCTGATAGTCAGCTGCTGCTGATTAACCAGAGTGTGGGATTTGTTCCATTTTCAATCAAAGTTGGCAGTAAGGCCCATTTAAGGACTTCTCTGGATTTCACAAAGGGTTCTAAACTCACCTGTGAAGCTTGGTTGGTACAGAGAGTTCTGGTTCCATAGCAGAAGTCCAGAATACCCACACTGGCCTGCCGCCATGGCCCTGTGTGACTCTGGGCAAGTTATTAAACCACTGGAGCTTTGTTCGGTTCCCCACAGGATGAAGGATGATAACAAGCCTTCTCTGCCCACCCGAGGTGATTGTAAGGGTCTTGTGAATAATATGTGTAAACCGCATTTTCCTTCTATTGCCTTATTATGTTTATGGGGCTAACTAGAGTCCAACCCTGGGGACTGGGGCAGGCCAGGGAAGCACTCTCTCACTGACCTATAGCCCTGCCCAATTCTAAACTGAGAATGAATTCCAAACCACAAAAAACGTACGAATCCTAAGATTTAGCTCAATCAAGTTTTGTACATATGTGCTTCTGTGCCTATGTTTATCACAAGGTAGAGTGGTCAACACTCCAAGGAACAATTATTCTCATCGCTTTCACTGTTGACTAGCTTGGTTGTTCTTGAATTTGATATAAATGGAATCTCATACTAATTCTTTTGTGTCTGGCTTTCAGTTGACATTGGTTTATGAGATTCAGCTATACAGTTGAAGCATTCTGCTCCTTTTTACTGTTGTGTTGTAGTTCATTGTATGGCAAGCCACAGTGTTCTTAGCCATTTATTTCTTTAGAAAAAATTTTGTAATATTTCACTCATTATTTTTATTTTATATATATGAGTGTATTGCCTGAATGTAGGTAGGTGCACCCGTGTCGTGCAATGCTTATGGAGGCCATTAGATGGCACTGAATTCCCTGGAACTAGAGTTCAAATGGTTGTTAGCTGCCATGTCCGTCTAGGAATCAAATCCACGTTCACTGCAAGAGTAGCCAGTATTCTTAACCCCTGAGCCATCTCACAGCCCCCAGCCATTTATTTCTTGTTGATGTACATCAGAAAACTCATTTTCAGTTTTTGGTTCTTATGAATATTTTCGTGTCAGCATTTTTGTGTAAATGTGTTTTCATGTCTCTTGGGTAAATAGTGACAGAAAGGCCGGGTCATGGGTGGTATGTGTTTAACTTCTTAGAAATTGCTAGTTTTCTAGAGTTGTTGCATAATTTTCAGCTCTCTCCAGAAAAGCACGGGAACCGGGATTCTCTGTTATCGTCACCATGCTTGCCACCTGTGAACTGTGGCGCCCTCTGCTGGGCAGGAGGTGTTACTGTTACTACTGTAAGATTGTGTTGGTATTGATGTGGAGCATGTGGCCCTAGTTCTGTTTGGCTCCTTATTCAGGTCTGAGCCCAACATATAGTCTTAAGTAAACTGCTTAGTCCTTCAAGTCTCCTTTCTCTTCAAGTCGCCTTTTAAATGAGGCTGTTACTAATGTCTCTCCCAAAGAATCAGCGTGAGGGTTAGATGAGGAAAATCTTATAGAGACCTTAGCACAGGACATAACACTTATTAGTGCTCAGTTAGTGACTGCCCTGCTGTTTATTTATTTACTTACTTACTTATTGGGTCTGCTCTTTAACAGATCCCAATAAGAGAGAACAGTTTAAAATGTCTCACAGTTGTCAGGAATGCTGATAGAGCCCAGAGATTGTGATTTGTTTTACAGGCTAAAAGCTGTCAACTTTCTTGGACTGGAAACAGCTTGACTTCTCTGCCATGGGTCCACACTAAGAATAGCAGATCAGAGAGATGAGAAGGCCTGAGTCTTAAGGAAGGGTTTCTGTGTCCACCAACCTAATACATGCCTTACTGGTGGACTTCTAATTAGGTGAGCAAGCAAAACCCCTCATTGTTTCAACTGATTACCTGAAGCTTAAATACTCTGACTGATATAACCTGTGCTCCCAGCAGTCCTCCACTGAGCAGGACTAGCTCTTGGCATCCATAATACCGGCTTCCAGTGGGCCTACTGGCCAGCAAAAGCTGATTTGCCATCCTTGATAATGTCAAGTCACCTTTTGTGCGGCTGAAATTAAACTCATGCAGAGGGTGAAGTTAGAGGCTGCTCTTAAGCTTTTAATGTCTTCTGAAGAATACAGCTGATCACTCAGCCACAGATCACAAAGCTTTATGTAATTTGCTGCCACCCACTAAGAAATCATCTCTGGCAGCAGCAGCTCGAGATCGGAGCAATGGGGGAGACACGATTCTGCCTGATGTTTAAGAGAGATTTCCTGCTTCCCTCCCAGCTACTACTTAAGGGCTTTTATGGGGGATACAAACCTGAAAACACAGAACTCCAGGCTGCAAACAGTTGGGGAAGGGGAAGTGATGGGAGTTCTGAGTCAGAAAATATTTCCAATTTCGCAGCTATTTTATTGTAGTGTAATGAATAATATATGCATGGCAAAGTGCACAGATCTTAAGTGTGCAGCTCAATGAATTTTTAAAAAGTGAATTCACCCATGCACTCAGAGCCAGGTTAAGAAACAGAATATCTCAGAAGAGTCCTTCATTCTCTTCCCAACCTTTCTGTTCCAAAATAGACACTGTTCTGACATCCATCACCACAGATGAGCAATTAGCTTTGCCTGATTTGAACTCTGTTGATGGGATCTTCCTTTTGTGTCTAGATTCTTCTGCTTATTAGTCTATGAGATTCATGCATGTTGTTGTCTGAGGCAGCAGTTGATGCTCTGTGTGCATACATAGTGTATTCATGACTGTGAAGGTGCATGTGTGTGTGCAGGTACACGTATATACATGTACACGTTGAGGCCAGACAGCAGCTTTAGGTGGCATTTCGTAGGAGCTGTCCATCTTGTTTTGTGAAACAGGATCTTTCACTGGCCTGGAGGTCTGCATTCAGGCTAGGCTGGCTGACCGGGGACCCTAGGGCTCTCCCTGGCTCCAGTTCCTCAATGCTGCAACTACTAAACTTGACTCCTCTTTCTTTTTTTTCCTCTTGGGATTTCTAGGCAAGCACTTTACCAACTGAGCTATCATCCCCAGCCCTGCTCTTTTGCTTATTTCTAATTAGATTAGCCACTTGATTTCTATGAGTTGTTTATATATTCTGGATACGAGCCTTAGAAACATGTATGGCAAATTTCATTCACTGGCTTGTTTTTCTTAGGACCAATTATTAGTATGGGTTTGTTGCTGTTGTTTTGGGACAAGGCCTCCCTCTTTGTCACCCCGGCTGGCCTGGAATTTACTATGTAGATCAGGCTGGCCTAGAACTCAACAGAGATCCACCCGCCTCTACCTCCCAGTGTTGGGATTAAAGGCATGCACCACCATACCTGGCTGGGTTGTTTGTCTTTAAAAAATTATTTATTTCCTGTGTGATGGTGGGGGGTGTGGAATTCATGCCTCAGTAGGCATGTGGAGGGCATAGGACATCTTTTGGGAGTCAGTTTTCTCCTTGTACCATGTGGGTCTCAGGGATCAAACTCAGGTAGTCATACCAGGGCTTCACACACTGGAGACACTCTACAAATGGGCTATAGCCTCAACCTAAGAACATTAGTTTTATGTTAGCAACCTTCAGAGTAAATGTTATTAACTGTACTGGAATTCTTTTAAAAATGTTTAATTATCCTGAGTGTGGTGGTGCATGCCTTTGATCCCAACACTCAGAAGACAGAGGCAGGTGGATCTCTGTGAGTTCAAGGCCAGTCTGGTCTACATAGTGAGTTCCAGGCCAGCTGGGGCTACAGGAAGACCCTGTCTCAAAACGATAAAAAAAGTTTAATTATTTATTTTGTGTGTGTGTGTATATATATATGTGAGTGTGTGTGTACGCACACATCACAGTGTGCACATGAACGTCAGAGAACAACTTGTGGGAGTTGGTTTTCTCCTTCCATTGAATGTGTTCTAGGGATCAAACTTGAGTCATCAGGCTTGGAGGCAGGTGGCTTTACCTACAGATCTATCTTATGGCCCCAATTGTACTGGAATTTCTTTACTGGAATTTCTTTCTCCCAGCTAGTGATAGACTTTGGTCAGACTCTGGGTCAAAGAGATCTTTACTTTTCCCATGTTGCCATAATTTTCCCTGCCTTTTATCGTCTGTCAGTTTTGCCAAACACGAAGTAAAGGAGTCATTTCCTCCCTGCTGTGCCTGTGGCCAAACTTTGGCCCTAAAAACTCTGTTAAAAACTTCTGGGATTGATCTCAGGTCTTCATGCATGTTAAGTAAGCACTCTACCAACTGAGCTACATACCCAGTCCTAGAATTAAAATTCTAATTAATACACACAATATTATATACAGAAGATATGAAAAAATTTTAAATGGCTAGATAGATGGTTCAGTGATTAAGAGTATCTACTGCTCTTGCAGGAGACTCAAGTTCAGTTCTCAGCACCACTATCCAGTGGCTTACAATCATTTCTCACTCCAGTTCTAGGAACTTATGTTCTCTTCTGACCTCTGAGTACACCTGTACAAATACACTCACATACTCTCTCTCTCTCTCTCTCTCACACACACACACACACACACACACACACACATATATATATATATATATATATATATAATTAAAAAAAATTTAAAGTTGGGTATGGTGGCATACACCTTTAATTCCAGCACTTGGAAGGCAGAGACAGGCAAATTTCCATAAGTTTGAGGCCAGCCTGGTCTACATAGCAAGTTCCAAACCAACCAGGGATACAGGAAGACCCTGTCTCAAAATAATTTTTTTTTAATTTAAGCCATTTTGATTAAAAAAAAACCTGTAAAATATTTTATTAAGAAATGATTGTGGGACTGGAGAGATGGCTTAGTAGTTAAGAGCACTGACTGCTCTTGCAGAGGATCCAGGTTTGGTTCTCAGCACTTACATGGAGAGTAACAACAGTCTGTAACTCCAGTTCCAGGAGTTCAGACGACCTTTTCTGAACCTGCCAGGCATTGCACAACATGGCTACACTTACATGCATGCAGGCAATACACTCATGCATATAAATTAAAATAATAAATATTTCAAAAAGAAATGATTGTTTAAATTAAAAAAAATTTTTTTAAATAAAAGATGTTTCAGCCAGGTGTGCTGGCACACACCTTCAATCCCAGCACTTGGAGGCAGAGGCAGGGGGATCTCTGTGAATTCCAGGTCAGCCTGGGCTAGGTAGTAAGACCCTGTCTCAAAAACAAACAAATAAAAAAAAAAAGATGTTTCTGCTTCTTTCTTGGGAAAACATCAAACAGCAGATGACGCGGGTGCAGCAGGAGAACTCGGAGAAGGATACAGCTTGGGATGTCACGGCAGCTTCCATGAAGGCTTCTGCAGTAGTCTCCTTTGTTTGCTAACTCTATTTATGTTCCTATAAGTATATATAGAATGTAAAGCTTAAGAGATTGCTTTATCAAGCTGGTATCCTCCAAACTAGAGTTGTTGGCGATGCTAACTTTGTCCAGGCCTGTGTTCATGTGTTCCTTGTTGTGTCATGACTATGGTTTGTAAGCAAAGATTAGACATGTCCCAAACTGTGCACTCCAAAAAATACAAAAGAGCCTTTCTAACAATTAAAAGATGTTCCAGCTCACCACTTAAGAATGCATACTGCTCTTGCAAAGGAACAAAGTGTGTTACCAACAGTTACACCGGATGGCTCACAACTGCCTGTAACTCCAGCTCCAGGGGCTCCTATGTCCTCTTCTGGCCTCCATGGATATCTGTACTCACAGGGACATTCTGTCTCTGTCTGTTTTTGTCTGTCTCTTTCTCTCCCACACACACACATACATAATTAAAAATAAAATAAATCTTTTTGAAAAAAGATATTAGATATTGGTCATCTAGGAGGACATCTGGAAATCATTCTGCTTCATTTAGGAAACATTTTTTCTTATTCTTAAAAGACAAAATTAAAAGCTGGAGAGACAGCTCATAGGTTAAGAGCATTGACTGCTCTTGCAGAGGACCTGAGTTTGAATCCTCCCACCCACATGGCTAACAACCATCTGTAACTCCAGTTCTAAAGATCTGAATCCCTCTTCTGACCTCCACAGGCATTGCATGACATGAGTGCACTTACATACATGCAGGCAATAGATTTATAAAATAAAAATAATAAATAAATTTTCTAAAAGAGACAAAATTAAAATGAAGATTAGCATATAAACCTATTGATAAGTTATATCATCCTTTAAACCCAAACAAAAATTTAGGTGTATTTCCAAGAACAAAATTAAGACAACTTGACGGTTCTGACACAATGCTGTCCTCCATAATTCTTTTAAAATGCTCTATGCCATGAATGTAACTGGACCATTTTGCCAATTGCCAATCTTTCTGAAAATTCTAACCATGACTGCTCTAAGTCTTTGGCCATCCAATTTTGATCCTTTTCTAAAGCATTTACAATCAAAGTCATAAAAATGATTAACAAATAACTTTCCAACTAGCTTTTCTTTAAATATTAGCAGGCTTGAGGGTCATTGAGGATGTCCCCCCTCTCAATTGGCACTGGATGCCACCTCCTATGTCTTCATAACACTATTTTTGTAGAAGGCTGAAGTATCACAATTGTCTCTCCTTAGAATTTGAAACACCATGGTTAATAGTAACTCCCTTTGCTAATGGCTTGGTTAATTGTTGACAATACCCTCAGTCAAAGACACCAGGAGCTTTCCTTGCTTACATCCCCTATGATAAGGAGAAAATCCAATTTTACAATTTCAAGAGACTAGTCTGAAGTCAAAAGGTAGAAAGTAATATGATGAGGTGAGGGGCTTTATGGTTGTGGGGAGCTGGAGAAGGGACTCATGATTAAGAACACTTGCTGCTCTCTTGCAGACAACTGGACCCAAGTTCAGTTCCCAGCACCGATATCAGGCAGCTCACAACTCCGGCTCCAAGGGATCTGTCACCCTGTTCTGGTTTCTGAGGGCATCTGCACACCCATGGGCAGACTCACACATGCATATATAAAGAATAAGAAATAAAAAAAAGCTGGAGAGATGACTCAGCAATTAAGAATGTGTACGGCTGTTGCAGAAGACCCAGATTTGGTTCCCAGAACCTATGAGGTATCTTACAACCTGTAACTCCAATTCCATGGGATCACATGAGGCAAAACACTCAAACACGTAAAATAACCTTTAAGAATAAAAATAAATCTTGGGCTAGAGAGATGGTTCAGTCTTAAAGAGCACACACTGCTCTTGCAGAGGACCAGAGTTCAGGGCCCCTCACGGTCATCTGTCTGCTCATAACGGCCTTTAACTCAAGCTCCACGGGGTCTGACGCCCTCTGGTGGCCCACACCGGCAATGGCACTCATGCGCTCATACCCCCTCCTCATCGAGGTAATTAAAAAGAAAACAAACCTTAAAAAATCTTAAAAGAAATAGGACCCAGGTGGGGAGTTGGCTCAGTGGGTAAGGTGCTTGCTACTCAGTCATGAGGACCTCAGTTCAGATCCCTGGCACCTATGTAAAAACTGTGTGCGGTGGTGTGTGTCTGTTAACCTCAGTGGTGGGGGCTTTAGGGAGTAAAAACAAAGCAGATCCCTGACACCTAGTAGAAATGGTGAGCTCCATGTTCAAGGAGAGACCCTGTATCAGAAAATAAGGTGGAGTCCGATAGAGGACACCCGGTGTATTAGTTACTTTTTGTGGCTGTGATAAATTGCCATGATTCAAAGTGACCTATGGAATAAAGATTTATTTTGGTTTATAGTTTCAGAGGTAGAGTCTGTAACTGTGGAGGAGGCATGGCAGCAGGTGGCCAGAGCAGGAAACGGAAAGATCACTTTCTCAGGCAGACACAGGGAACAGAGAGCAGCCTAGAGGTAGGGTGAGGCTATAAGCTCTCAAAGCCCACCCTAGAGATGTACTTCCACCAGCAAGGCCGCACCTCCTAAAAGTCCCATAACCTCCCCAACAGTGCTACCAACCAAGGGTTCAAATACCTGAGCCTATGGGGGACAATGCTCATTCAATGTACGATAACAACTGCCTAACTCTGGCCTCCATATGGCTTACCTGATAGAATTCACCCCTACACACACACACACACACCAGAAACGTATTAAGATGGAGGGGGCCTGGAGAGATGGCTCAGCAGTTAAGAGCACTTGATACTCTTGCAGAGGACTGGGTTCAGTTCCCAGCACCTACATGGCAACACTTTTTCATCCTTTGCCTTTCGGTCAGGGTGTCACCTCAGAGAAGCCTTCCCTGAGTGGCCAACCATTTTCTCCAGTTAGTCTGCTTTTTCAGTTTCTAGCTCTCTTAACAAACTGCAGTACTTACTATAGTTTGTTTCCCTGTCCAGCCTGAGGACGGCTGTGGGCAGGGATCTTGTCTGCCGTGGAAGTCACCATGTTCCATTGCCTAGAACAGGCCCTGGCACTTGACTGGAGCTCCACCGGAGGATAGAAAACCTGTCTGGCTCAGGGAACTGTGGAATTGCTTCCTCCAGAAAGCCAACACCAGCCACGAGGGCGGGGGAAGAGGGCGGAGTTCCCGGGTGTGCGTGAGTGACAGCCCCGCCCAGGCCCCGCCCCCAGCCCCGCCCATGTCCTTGTCCTCCTTCTCCGGTCTCTGTAAAGTTCATTTGGCGACGCGCGGGGGCTTCTGGGAGCGGCCTCCTCGGCCAATCAGGAAGCGCGGGTGAGCGGCGCGAGAAGCGGCGGCGTTGTGCACCCGGGAGCGGACGGCCGGCGGGTGCAAAGCGAGGTAAGGCGAGCGCCGGGGGCGCCCACGCGGCGTCAGGCCCCGCCCGGGTTGGAAGGGGGACTCGGTAGCTGACCGGAATCTGGTCCCTGCTTGCGAAGTCACGAGGCTCCCGCTTCCGTTCTTATGGCAGCCGCGCGCTCTGACGCCGGCCACACCACGCCTTGCGGATCTGGCTGCCGTGACCGGGCTCCTGCCGAATGTGGGTGCCTCCCGCGCTGGCGCCACGCCCCCACCCGTGTCCGCGCTCCGCTGGGGGCCGGTCCGCGCGGGGAAAGGTTCTTCCGGGTAAAGGGAGAAGACCCAGAAGATCCTGTCAACCCTTTACTGACATCTAACAGGATGCTAATAGTTGCAGCCCGCCCTCGCTCCACTTCCCTAAGTACCCTACATCCTTAAGGATGGTATCCTAATGTATTGGGTCCTTTTGGAAAAAAGAAATTACCGATCATGTTGGGCATTGTGGCTCTACAGGGCCAGTTGAGGCCCGCCTTGACTACGTAAAATCCTGTTCCCCCTCACCCTCAGAAATGGTTTTCAGTATGAGTACTTGTATTCTGTGTTTTTGTCTGGGGGCACAGTGTCCCTAAGCCTGTAACAGTACCAGGAGCTTTCGTTTATTTTGAATTAATTCTTTGGCATCTTTTTTTTTTTTTCTACTCTTTTCCAATGTGCGTTTGTGAGTTTTTCATTTTTTATTAATGATAAGCTCATCCGGCTTTAAAGACCTGTACATTTAGGCTAATAGTCTGTACTTATTATTTCCAGTTTAGTCCTCCTTGATTTAAAAAAAAAAATGTGTGGGTGTATCGCCTGCATGTGAGTGCATCTGTGTCTTGTAATACCCCCAGAAATCAGAAGAAGGTGTTGAATTCCCCTGGAATTGGAGTTAATGATGGTTGTTAGCCACCTTGTGGGTGCTGGTAATCGTCCTCTGTAAGAGCAGCCAGTGCTCTTGACCACTGAGCCATCTTTCCAGCCCCTCTTCTTGACTTTTATCCAGACGCCTACTTAACATCTTCATTGAGATGGTTGATAAGTCTCCTGAAACTGAACAGAAAGTTAGCAGACTCCACTCCATTTTCCTTCCCCAAATGATTCTTTGTGTCATTTAAACATTTAAAAAAATTTTGGAGACAGGATCTCTGCTGTATGGCCCAGGCCTTCTTAAGTTCTAGGCCCTCTTGCCTCAGCTTCCTGAATGCTGGGATTACAGGTATGTGAAATAAAGCCCAGGAGTATGGTCTGCCTCTGCCTCCCCCATCCCCCTTTACTCATTTTTCTCTTTTTCTTGTGCATGGGAGTGAACTCAGAACTTTGCTAGGCAAGTACTGTACCACTGAGCTACATCCCTGGTCTGCCCTACCTTTCTTCTATCCTTTAGTACTGATAAAAGGGTTCTGACCTGGAAGAGGGTGTAAAACAAAACCTGATGGATGAGGATGCTGAGGACCTAAGAGGACCTCTGGAAGAACAGCAAACTCTCTTTGCCCTTGAGCCCATGTGTTGTCATCGTCGTGGCCCACCCCCCAACCCCGGGCTTATTTTTATATTTTTATAAATATATTTTTATGTGTATGAGTGTTTTGCTTATATGTATATAAGTGTACCATGTATGTGCAGTGCCTTCAGAGGCCAGAAGAGGGGTCAGAACCCCTGTCACTGGAATTAAGGACTAGCCACCATGTGAGTGCTGGGAACCAAACCTCTACAAGAGCAGTCAGTACTCTTAATCATTGAGCCATCTCTCCAGCCCCTTGAGCCTGTTTCTTAGTGGACTGAAGTGGAAAACTAGAGTGAAAGGTAGATGTGTGAAGGAGGATGAGGGGATAAGCAAATATCAGGAATTGAGAGGGTCCAGATCTGGTTAGGTCACAGATTACTTTAATTCAGCAAACATGTATTCGGTCCTATTATGTACCAGATTTGGCTGCTGGGGATTCAGGGTTAAGCATCTTGAACCTTCCCTTACAGGAATTGACATCTAGACAGAGACTTGTCTGGGAAGAAATGATCACAATTATTCCACTAAGAGGAGCAGTATAAAGAGTTCAGAATAGTGAGGGAGTTCCTTGGGGTAGGTAGAACTGCCCATTGACTTGGCAGCATACATAGGAGTTCCATGTGTGGTACATCGGGAATGGGTGTATGTGACCTCAGAGTGTATCTGACATGCACAGGAGTGTGAAGGGAGGAAACTGCACAGAGCACTCCAAGAAATAGAGAACTGATGGGGTATAGTGGGAAAGGTGGGAAGAGATGAAGACAGTGTGTGGCCATGTCTATTCTAAGGAGGACACTTCATACAGCTGTGCTTGAACCCTTCTGGGGGTTCAAGCCCCTAGTGGGCCTAAGGTGGAAGGTATTTTAGAAAGGCTGCTTTGGCCATGGGGAGAATGGACTGGAAGAGTGAGAATTCTTAGGTTGTTGTAATCAGGAGGAAGGCAGAAAGGTGAGAGCAGGGGCAGAGATGAGAGTGTGTGAGTTGCCATAAGGTCTGAGAGGTCGACTGAGAGATGGGCTGGATGTTTAGGGGAAAGGGAGCCAGGTGCTTTCTGTCTTAATTAACTGTTACAGGGAACCCTGGTTGAGGAAATGGAAGTTGTTAGTGGCATATCTAGATAGTCAGGTGTAAGTATCAGATATACAGTTAGAAATAATTGGCTTGGAGAAAGAATTAGGCAAGACAGATGTAGGAGTCTGCTTTGTTTTGCCTTATGTTAAGGTCTTAGTAGTAGTTGTATTCCTTCTTTCTCAACCTAAAGCATGAAGTGTTTTATAGCTATATACTCTATGTGTAGGTTTGGTATATGCACATGTGTGTATTTTTGTTAAATTATGTTGGGTCTCTTTCTCCATCATTCTCCACCTTATTTTTTTGAGATAGTTGCTGACTATCAGAAAAACTTCTCAAACACAGCCAAAAAAGTCTCACGCTTCTATTTTCTAAATTCCTATGTAGGTCTGCCAGGTCTATGGTATAACCCTCTCCTCCCTCCCTCTAGTATTTTTGGAGTGTCTGTGGTATGTTGGGTACATTCTGTTGTTGCACTAGTAATTGGTGCTGTGAACAAACCAGACCAGGGTTCCACGACTTAAGAAGCTGATGTCGGTCTGTTAGGAGACAAATGATATGCAAATGAGCAGGTAGACTTATGCCTGTTGATAGGTGCTTCTAAGGGGATAAAGTAGGAAAATGGTGGGACTACTCTAGCTGGGGTATCTGATCAGCTTTGAAAAGGAGACCTAAGAGCAGAGACATTAATGGAGTAAGGGACAAATCTCATGAACATGTAGGGAAAGATGTTCTATAACTGCAGAGGATATGGTGACTGCATAAGCCAGTGGCAGCTATGAGGCCTAGCCTCTTGGAAGGAAGGTCCTGAAGCCTCTGAACATTGCTACATTGGGGACCAAGCTTATAGCACAAAATTCTTGGGGTTCCTCAAACCACATCCAAGCCATAGTATTAGTTGAGACTTGAATTGGCCTTAACAATAATATTTCTTGATTTCTTTGTGGCAGGTGAGGAAGGTATAGTTCCTTTTCAAAGAGGAGTCCCAGAGGGAGGAATTATCTTGCCCAAAGTCACACAGCCAAAAGGATGGAACAGCTGCCTGCAGCTCGGGTACAGGGGAAGCTTGGGCGACATTTCTTGTTAGGAAGAATAGTGTGACTAGGAGCACAAAGCAGGGTGTGTACAGGCATTGTCTTGGACAGTAAATCTGCTGATAGGATGTAGAAAGTCAAAAGCAGTCTCACTGGACTTCCTGTGAGTGAGTGGTTTCCAGCAAGAGTATCATAAGGACAATGATGTGAGAAGGTGAAGGGACCTCACTTGATGGAAGGTTGTGGTAACTGTCTACCACTGCTTGTCTACCCACAAGCTTGGGCTGAAAGGAATGGCAATTTGGATCTGAGAGAAGGCTGGGAGCTGTAGTTAGAGGGTCTTATTGTAAGAGTTGAAGTGTCCCTTGTCTCTAAGTCTGTTCTGGTATTAGTTTGGGCAATGAGTTAGGAGGGTTTTCTGAATGGAGAATTTGGTTTCAGAGTTTACTATATCTAAGCACTGGCTTTGACTACCTACTTGCTTGGTTGCTTTCAAAAAATGTATCTTGGGCCTGTGAGATGGCTCACTGGGTAAAGGGAAGCCTGATGACCGGAATTTGATTGGTGGAAGGAGAGCACCCGCTCCCGTAAGTTGTCCTCTGACATCCGTGTGCCATGGCAGTGTGTGCCCCTTCCCCAGTAAAGAAAATGGACTGTTTTTAATCTGTGTTACAGTGTCTGAATTTGGAGAAAAAAGGATACTTGTAAGTTGGCAGTCCAGGTCAGGTGCAGATGCAGAGGAGAAGACTGAATTAGAACTTGAGAGAGTATTGTGAGTTCAGGGCTAGCTTAGCGACGTGGCAAGATCCTGTTCAAACAAGGCAGAACAAACAAAACCCCAACACACATGACATTCCCCAACACGGGTGTCACCTCCCCCCAGTGTTTTATTTCACTGTTTGTTTGGAAATTAGAGGTTGAGTGTGGTAGGGTTCTGGTGATTTCTCTCTGTCTGTTTGGAAATTGGAGGTGGTGGGTCGTGGGGTTCTGGTAAAGGTCTTGTGGATGACCATTCTGCTGCTTGTTGTGCTCACGTGATCTTTTCTTGAATCTTATGCCCAAGGATGGGCAGGTAAGGGGAAGCAAGCTCTGTGGTGTTTCTTCATAGAACCACTAATTGCATCTGTTGACCTCACCACTCCTCATTTTATTTATACCTCTCTGCCTCCCAAAGGCCCCATCTCCTTATGCCACTCCATTGGGGGGTAGGACTTCAAAAGAATTCTGAAGGACCACAGTTGAGTCCATAGTGCCCAGAAGGGTGTGTCATGCTCCCTCCCAGTCAGTACTCCCCCTGCTCTACTAAGGACATGTCTAACACCGTAGATTCGTTTTTCCTATTTTTAAGATCCATATAAACTCATACAGCCTGCTCCCCTCCCCAGTTCATTTTGAGAGGGTATTATGGTGTATAATCTAGGCTATCATTTGGTCTTTTCTATTTCTGTGTGATAACCAGGATATGTATACCACCATAAAAAACCCAGATGAAAAAAAATTTTTTTTGGTCTTTTTGAGACAGAGTATTCCTGTAGTCCTAGCTGGCCTGGCACTTGCGATATAGACCAGGCAGACCTTGATCCCTCAGAGATCCACCTACCTCTACCTTTCCATTGCTGGGACTAAAGGCATGTGCCACCATGCCTGGCTACAAATAAGATAATTTTACATATACGGTGATTTTAAGATTCCTTTGGAGAGGAAGCACTCCACACTGTTGTTAGGGTCTAGTAAAAGCTATAGTGCTGTTCTTATGTTAAAAGTACATGTTATTTTTCTAGATGGAGCTGGTGTCTCCAATTTGGTGTCATGTCTCTGAGGACAAGAACTCTTCCTTGGTTTATAGCAGGGTTGCTCAGCCTGGGAACTATTGAAATAATGAATATTTTGAATCAGCTTATTCTTTGTTGAAAGCCATTATAGGATGTTTAGCCAAAACTCTGGCCTCTACCCTGTGCATTGCAATAATAATTGTCTCCTGCCCCAAATTGTGATAACCAAAAGTATCATTTGGTCCTTAGGATGAGAGAAGACTTAGAACAATAGTCTAAGGCCTTTTGGTCACTTAATCTCTGTTCTGCCAGCTGTAACACGGAGCCAACCTTATTCCTAGGGTTCTTCAAGGAATTTCTGTCTTCTCAAAAGTAGAGCTGCTGCTTCTGAGGAAGCAGAGGTGATTTTAAAGACAAATATGTTAGGACAGGGCTTTAGAAATCACCTAAGACAATGCAATCCCAGGGTGAAGGGTGGATGTGGGGTGGAGCCACCAGGGGTCTACAGCACTATTTCTAGCTAGGCCTTCTGCCTCCCTAGACAGCCAAGAGCTCACCAGAAAGTTCTTTATATAGGCAGTTTATGTGTCTGAGGGCTGCTGGATCACTTCTCTTTGCTACCTGGAGATAGATTAGTACGAGGACATTTTTTATGTCAAGGAAGCTGCCAGTTCGCAGTCCTTCCTGCAGACACTCAGTCATCCTGTGTAGTACTGCTGCTAACTCACCAGATCTTTCTTTTCTATTTAGATTAATTGATTTGACTTTGATTTCTCTAGTAGTCTGTCTTGTGAATAATAATCAGGTCTAGCTCTTTTTTACTGTCTCTTATGACTATAAGGCATTGTTTATTCAACAACTTTCTCTTTCTTTTTCCTTTTTAAAATATTATTTTTATGTGTATGAGTGTTCTGTCTGCATGTATGTAAGTGCATCTGTGTGGTGCAATGCCCTCGGAGGTCAGAAGAGGGCATCAGATCCCCTGGAACTGGAGTTACCAATGGTTGTTAAGCACCATGTGGGTGCTGGGACTCGAACTCTGGTCCTCTACATGAGTAGCCAATGCTCTTAACTGCTGAGCCAGCTCTCCAGCTCCTTCTTTTTCTTTTTGATATGTGTGAATATGGGCATGCATGCCTTAACAGCAATGTGAAGGTCAGAAGACAACCTTGGGTGTCAGTGCTACCTGCTACCTTGTTTGACTCAGGATCTCTGTATTTTGGCTGTGTAGGCCAGGCTAGCTGGTCTGCCAGGTTCTGAGGACATTCCTGTTTCTGCTTCTCTTGTCTCCTCATAGGAATGTGAGAATGGTAGATGCTGATGCTCTTATAGAACCAGATATGCATCTGGTTTCTACTTGAGTTGTGGGGATTTGAGCTCAGGTCTCATTTTTGTGCCACAATACTTTTATAATATTACTGAACCATCTCCCCAGCTCCCTCTACCCCCTTTTTAAAAATCATGCTTTTCCTCCTCTTCCAGAGGCAACTGAAATAATAGTATCTGGTGAGATGTCATTTTCTTTTTTGGTGGTTATAATTGACAGCTGACAGAATGATACTGTCATCTAACCATGGTTCATATGTTCAAAACAATAAGGGAACCAGGTATGATTCACGCCTGTAATCCCAACATTCACAGAAACCAAAACAAAAAAGAATAGGGAAGAGCAGTAACAGTAGTACAGCTCAAGTACTCCTAATCCAAAATTGAAAATGCTCCAGAATCCAGAACTTTTATTTTTTGTTGGGTGTAGGGTAGGGTCTGTCTACTATGTAACACTGGCTGGCTTAGAACTTGCTAAGTAGACCAGGCTGGCCTTGAATTCACAAAGATCTTCCTGCCTCTGCTTCCCAAGTACTGGGATTAAAGGCACACCACCACAATGCTGGGCAGAATCCAAAACTTTGTGATTACCCACATCACAACATAAATGGAAAATCCACACTGAAACTTTGTTTAATGAGCAAAATTTCTGTGTGTGTGTGTGCGCGCGCACACACTATGGTGAGCATGTGGAAGTCAGGACAATTTTTTGAGAATTGGTCAGTTCTCCTTCCGTCATGTGGGGTCTAGAGATAAAACTCAGGTCTTTAGGCTTGATATCAAGTGCCTTTACAACTGGAGGTGAAGGCAGAAGGATCTAGGAGTTTACCGTCATACTCCAGTATATAGCAACCCTGAGGCCAGCCTGGGCTACATGAGTAATTGTTTAGCTTCCCCTCACCGTATAAATATTCCTGGTACACCTAACCTACTGAGCATCACTGTAACCACCACAGTACACCATGGGCTTCCGCTGTTTCTCTTTGTGATTATGTGGCTGGCTAGAGTTTTGATAAATATAATATCTCATGTTGCTACCCTGAAGGTATTATTCCTACTGAATGCTTATCGATTTCACAAGTAGAAAAACTGTCAAATCAACATCATTGGGAGACCATCTCTATTGACATTCTGCAGGGGAAAGTAGTAGATGTCATCTTCCTGTGCAGATCATTGAACTATAAGATTCCTGTAACCCTGAAGAGACAGATGACTTTGCCTGAATTCTTTTGCCTTTCTCAGCCCTTCGTATTTCCTGTGTAACTGGGCTTTTTGCATTGCTATGATAGGGAACATTCAGATAGATTTATATATTTCATTGTACTTGAAAAGGGCAGTGAGTTCCTCCAACTTCCTATATGTTAGGCCAGAACAACATATAAAGGACAGACTTCATCGTATACACAGTTTTCTTGGCTCATATGTATTCTTCAAATAAACAGTGAATGGCAACCAGGTCTATTGGATCACTCCTTTAATCCTTTCTTTCTTTTTTTTTTTTTTTTTTTTTTTTTTTTTTCCTGAGGATCAGACCTTGTATGTACTAGGCAGGCACTCTACTACCACATTCCATCCCCATCTCTCATTTGATCTTTGTAATTGCATTGCTAGATCCTAATGTTTAGCTAGTAAGGATCAAGCAGGGATTTAGCATGTGCATTTCAGATACCCTACCAGGGACTGACAAAAGCTCTGAAGGTGGTTGTTTTTGTTTTTGTTTTTTTTAATGTCTTTAAGTCTTTGAAAAAATTCCAAAAAGGATATTTCATGTGAAAATTATATGAAATTCAAGTTAAAACATGCAACTTAAGTTTTATTTGAGCATAGACATGCTTACTTGTTATCATGTTATATATGGCTGCTGTCCAGCTACAGTGCAAGGTTGAGAAGTTGGGACAGGCTGGCCTACAAAGCCTGAAAACAGTAATTTCCCCACCTTTGCCCCTAGGAGACTAGAAATTTGCCAGGGGTTTGGTAGACAGACTGGCGATGACTTTCATTTCATGTTTCCGTTTGTTTCTTTTCAGTTTGAGGTTCTGAAGGCTCTGATCTTCAGGAGTGTATCCTGAAGTAACATAGGCTTGAATCGGGAGAACTAGCAAGTAGTAGCTATTTCTGGGATGACTCAGTAGTTACTTTGGCTTTCTAAGGACAGGGCCTCGTGTATCCCAGGCTGGCCTCAAGCTTGCTATGTAGTTAAGTTAGTTATTTTTTCCTGTTGCTATGTTAAAATACTCTGACAAAGTAATATAAGGGAGAAACTGTTTATTCTGGCTTAGTTTGAGGGTCCAGTCCATCATGGTGGCCTTGAACTCATAGTTCTCCTGCCTTAGCCACCCAAGTCCTGGGATTATAGGCATGCTCACCACTTCAGACATGTTACATTTTAAAAAATATTTATTTATTGTTGTTATTATGTGTGTATCTGTATGAGTTACGTGTGTGTGTCTGTGCATGTGCCCCCGGAGCTGGAGGTACAGGTGGTTTTGAGCCACCTTATGGGTGTTGGGAACCAAACTCAGGTCCTCTGCTAGAGCAGTGAGTGCTCTTAAGTGGGCCATCTCTTCAGCCTCACCTGGTTCTTTTTAAATAACATATTCTAGGTTGTCCTCAAAGGTAACATGACAGTTCAGCTGAAGCACAGGTCGGGAATCAGCCATGACTATCTGGGGTAGGAACACTCCAGTAGACGATAGGAGTGGCAAGGTTAATTTAGGGCAGGAATGTGCCTTATTCATTGGAGCCAGCAAGGAGACCCTAGAGTGACTGGAACCCGAGGAGAGAGGCAGTAGGGCTTCAGGCGGGGTCTGAGTAGTAAAGGGAGGCAGAACCCCATCTGGAAAGGTTCATTATACCATTAAGGAGAAGGAGAGGTTCTGAATTTAAAAGGATCCTTGGTTCCTGGGTTAGGAAGAGGCAGTAGTAAACAGGGCTGGAGGGCTCCGTAGTTCTACCATCCCCATTTTCCCACAGGTGAAGATGGCCAGGAACAGCCTGACTTGGAGAAAAAAAATTGCAGTGGTTTTCTAGGAACTTTAGTCTTTGTTTTTGTGTGTGTATATGTATATGACTGTTTTGCCTGCATGTGTGTAAGTGCTGTGTGTGTGCAATGTCTGCAGAGGCCAGATGAGGGTGTTGGATCCCCTGGAACTGGAGTTAAGGACAGTTAGCTGCCATACTGAACCCAGGTTCTGTGTACGAACAGTCAGTGCTGTTAACTACTGAGCCATTTCTCCAGCCCTGGAACTTCAGTTTTAAAAGTTATGGCATATTCAATTTTCTGTTAAACATTAAGATACCAGAGTATTTTCATGTTTACTCTGAATGGAACTATTTTTGTTTGAACCTTTTGCCCTGCTTTTAAAGTTAATGTCCTTTAATGCTCATTTCAAGAAGTTTTTATCTTTCAGCTATGGATTTATAGTGGGAATAGTACCTCTTTAACATTAACCTGTACTTCATAGCTGAGATATAATTACATATTACATTGACATTAGAACTACAGAGCTAGACCAGTGATATTTCATAAGCCATGGGCTTAAAACAAAGAAGGAAAGAATAGTCAACAAGATGTTTACAGGACTCTTCTACTTTTTTTTTTTCCCCCTTTGGAGACGGGTCTCATACTGTATCCCAGCCTGGTCTAGACTGTATCCCAGCTGGCTGCAGACTTGGGGGCAGGCCTCTGCCTTAGCCTCTTGAATAATGGCATTGCAGATATGCACTGCCATACTTGTAATTCACCCCTGTGAATTTTCTTCTTGTTAATACATAAACTTGCTTCTAATCTTTTAGGATTGTAATTTTTTAAGGGTTTTTATTTATTTATTTTATAAATTATTAAATTTGTTTTATTTTACATGCATGCTTGTGTGTGTGTGTGTGTGTGTGTGGTATGTGTGTATATGTATATGCCATATGTATGCAGGTGTTGGAAAATTCCACAAGAGAGCATCAGCTCTCTTGGAACTGGAGTTGCAGGTGGTTATAAGCCACCTGACATGGGTGCTTGACAACTGAACTCAGGTCCTCTGGAAAAGCAGCAAGTGCTCTTAACCACTGAGCCATCCCTCAAGTCCCATAATTTTTTAATGATGATGGTACATTTTATTTTCTATTAATTTAAATGGTGGTAGTAGTTAAAAATATTCTCTTGGTCAGTAATCTTGTATAAGGACGGTACAAGTGTATAGAGGATTCACAAATGTACACTAGCTATTAAATAGCATTTCCTCTTTTGTTTTTGGTTTTTGGTTTTGTCTTTGAGACAAAAATCTCATGTGCTGTCCTGGCCAGATTGGAACGCACTCTGTAATACTGGCTGGCCAGAGGTTTGCCTGCCTCTGCCTCCAGTGCTGGGGTTAAAGGCTTGCACCGTTACCCCTGGTCTGATTTATGTTGCTTTTAATTATGTATATGTGAGTCTGTGTGTATTAGATTTGTGCATGTGTGTGCAGGTGCCCAGGGAGGTCTGAGGTGTCTGCTCTTCTGGAGCTGGAGTCACAGACAGTTATGAACCATTAGATGTGGGTACTTAGAACTGAACTTTGGTCCTTTGCAAAAGTAGAATACCTTGTCTTAGTTGCTGAACCATCTTTCCAGCTCGACATTCTGTTTTTCAGCATTTATTTGTGTGTTGTGGGGAGGGCTGCTACAGCACATGCATGGAGGTCAGAGGACAACTTTTGCGGCGGGGTGGGGATGAGTCAGTTCTTGTCTTCCACCATATGAGCCCTGGGAATCAAACCATGTTAGCAAGTAAACATAGGTCTCTCCCTTTGATAACATTATAAAGAATGTGTGGGTGGAAGATCCCTGCGTTCTGGTCTGGGTCATATATGGGCACATAACTGAGCCTCCATGGACTGGACTTATCTTGAGGCTCCTGTGATATAAGGCCTTAGGATGAGGTCATGTCTTCTAAATGGTGGTACTCTTTGGGTGGGGTGGTGGTACCATCCTCACCCAAGACAAAGGAAGAGTTGAAGATATAGAGGAATTGTTCGGTAGGCCTCCCAGAGATGGCCACAGCTACTTTCATTTCATTTTCTGCTTTGAGGCTGTAGAAGGAGGCAGGGATTCTAGTCTGTGGCTTAATATCTTTGCATTTGTTCTGGTGGTAGAACTCAGTCTTGGGGCTGTCAGTATGCACAACGGTGATCTGTTCACAGTCTGACTCATTTTCTCTGTCAGACCTGTTCTTGGGCTATGTTCAGGAATAAATCCTGCTTTGTTGTTGAGCTGTCTCCTTTTCTGTTTACGAAAAGTCCTGGGGTTTATTAAACTTGTAACAGCTTAAAGCAATGATGGAAACCTCTTTCCCCCTGATTTAGCTCTCTTCCTTTTCCTCCCATTTAGGATCTGCATCTCTGATGGACACCGAGGGGTTTGATGAGCTCCTTCAGCAAGCTGAACAGCTTGCTGCTGAGACCGAGGGCATCTCTGAGCTTCCCCATGTGGAACGGAACTTACAGGAGATCCAGCAGGCTGGGGAGCGTTTGCGTTCCCGTACCCTCACCCGCACATCCCAGGAGACAGCAGATGTCAAGGCGTGAGTACCGGTGGGCAGCAGTGAGGACTGGGTAGTTTAAGAGCAGGATCTGTTTCTTCTTTCCTGCCTTGAATTGGGATGCAGTCTGTGAACTGTAATCATAAGCCAGGCTCAGGAACTCAGAGAGTTCCATAAGCAGGTCAGGAAAGCCTAGCTCTGTTTTTATGCCTCCTTGGGTTTTCACAGTTTCCTGGCCTGTGTGCCTAACCAAGCTGAGAGCCTATATCATAGGCAGAAATGAGAGGAGGAGAGGGTGGAGGAGCTCACGCTTGTTCTTGCTGGAGTTCATGGACTATTGAGTCATAAATGGCTCCTCTAAGTATGTTAGTAGATATGGGCCATACATATAAGTGCTACCCAAAGCCAGAAAGCACTCAGCCATGAACAAGAGTTTTTAAGGGTAATTGGAAAAAATTGATGAGTAGTCAGTGATGAGAAGCTGTCCCAGTGAGGAGTGATTCTGCCTGCGTATTGCTCATGAGACACCAGAGGCCGCCTCTGAAAGGCTTTGAAATACAGTGCCTCCCAGATGGTTATGGAACAGGAAGGTAGGTGAGCCCCAGGAGAGTGAGGTGCCAGGGAAAACTGCTGACTAATGGAGTGGTACAGCTTTAGCAGGGCTGTGGATTCTGCAAGGGTATGTCTAGAAGATCTGGCCTGGGCCACGTTTTGAGTTAAAATCATGAATTGGATGTGGCCCTTGCCCATCAGATGTTTGTAATTTGGGAAATGGATCAGGAAACAAACAAGCAAAAACCCAAGCTGCTTTCTTTAAGGAATGTGATTTCATGGGTGTTAGAAACTTGCGTAGACTTAAGATTTTGCTTAATCCTCACAGCCAGTGAGATTGTGATCCCTATGTTGTAACTGAGCAACAAAGGCTCGGAAAGGCCTAGTCACTCTGGGATCATACAGCTGCTGAATGGTGAGCCACGATTCAAAACCAGTGAGGCTAACACCAGACAGAGCTCATGTTCCTGTAGTTATAGAAGGGGGACAAAGTGGGAACTGCTCCTGAGCCTTTTGTTGGACTTAGAAAATCACTGAGATTTTATGCAGTTCAGCAGAATGTCTGTCTAGTTTTCATTCTTTGAACTTGAGAAAGATTTAAGTGCTGGTGCTAATGTGAGCCATAGTCAGTTTTAGGTTCTTAGTAAATGTCAAAAGAGTATGAAGGCTTCAGTCCTTTTCTAACTCATTTGACAGCTGAGTGTCTGAGTTGTTCTGTGGAGTATGATGCTTTGGAAATTCTGCAGGTTTCCCTAGGGTGTTATCTATTTATTTTTAAGTACTACTTTTGATTCTGTTGACATCAGTAAGGGCAGGTCAGATGAACCCTGGCACTTTTTATTTTAACAAGCCAACCTTATGGCAAAATGCACTCACCTGTTCTAAACTGATCCCCACCACCCAACCAGCTTTTAGACATTTCTACTTCCTGGCTGCCTACAGTTACTCCTGGTTTCAAGCAGTCAGGCTCTGCTTGTGTGCAAGGATAATGCAAAATCGAAAGCCAGTGAATGCCAACTGAGTTGCTATAGTTATAATTTAATTGCATCAGTTTTACAGTCTATTAGAGCAAAAAGGGAAAATGTTTTCTTGGTAACAATTACCAGTCATGCTCTCTTTCTTGTAAATCTCCATTCTTTCTCTTCTCTTTCTTTCTTAAATTCATTATTTTAGAGAGAAGGGAATTGGACCATTGAAAAACTAGGAATAGGGTGGGGTAGGTGCTTGAAAAGAAACTAGAGGGCTGATGACTGTATTTTCCCTTCTTGATAGGCAGAGACACAAAAGTGTGATGTGTATATTTTAGTACATGGTAGATGAGGGCAGGAGAGAGAACTGAATAGGAATTTTTTCCATGAAGTTAGTTTTGAAAGAAAATTCTGCCTCTAAGATAATAATTTGGATTATAGATTTAAATTTAAAAATTTGGATTATAGATTGAATTGTTCTGTGCTGAGTTTTTGTTTGTTTGTTTAAATTCATTGTGTTTGATTTTTTTGTTGTTGTTTTATCTTTTTGAGATGGTGTCTCCCTGTAGGCCCCTGACCTAGAACTCACTTATGGTGACCAGGCTGGTTTCACAGAGATCCACTGGCCTCTGCCTCCCAAGTGCTAGGATTAAAAGTATGCACCTCTGGCTCAGCTACATTGGATTTCTTCTGGGAAGAGACTTCTTCTTTCCTTTTTGATATGAAATCTTACTGTTTTATTTCAGGTGGCCTTGAACATGCCACTCTCCTGCCTAGGCCTTCTGAGTAGCTGGGATTACAGGTTTGTGCCACCAAGCCCAGCTCTAGGAAATAGATTGAGAACATTTTACAGTATGTGCTTGATCTTTTAAAACTGCTTTTTTCCCCACACATAGAATAGGCCTAGCATATATAAAGGTATTGTATAAAAAAACAGGGACTTGCAGCTGTGGCCTACCAGCTTGCGACCTGTTACAGTCTTACTGAAACACAGCCATGCTTACTTGTTTTATGTATTGTCTGTGTGGCATAGCAGAACTGAGTAATTGCAACAGATTATATGACCTGCAAGTTCTGAAATATTTACTGTCTGTTTCTTGCAGAAATATCTTGCTAACTCCTTGTATGAGTAAGAGAATAAATAAACATCCATGTGCATATTGCTGTTACTATTCAGAATATCAGGATATTATCAGTATCTCTTAAAGAACCCATCATTGATTATCTCCCCGTGTTTCTCAGCAGAGGTAGATTGTTGGATTTTTCTCTTTTTCTTTTCTTTGGAGACAGGATCTCACTGTGTATCCCTGGTTGCCCTGGAACTTGCTGTGTAGAGCAGGCTGGCCTGAAATTTACAGAGATTCCCCCTGCCTTTGCCTCCTGAGTGCTGGGTCTAACGGTATGTGCCACCTCATCTGTCTTGTGTTTTTCCATGAAAGCTGAAGCCAAGCAGCCTAGAGGTGTACAAAGGAAAAGATAGTGATCACTCTTCCCCAATCTCATCTCCAAAATAACTAGTATTATTAATTTGCTTATTCTTTTATAATTTTCTAAATGATCATGTTTTAAAGCATATACTAACATATATTTGGCAAAAGTTTTACATAGCAAATAATTTGCTTAAGACAATACTATTAAACTGTCTTTTTGACTGCTTTCATTCTGTTGGGTACTGTGCTATTATTTAACATGCATTGATGATAGCTTCTAAAATTAACCCTGTGAAAGCAGTGTTATCTCCACATTACAAGGGAGGATGGTCAGGTAGGAAGTGGGCAATGAGAATTCAGGTTCATTTGGTTAGTAGAAATCCCTTTGGTACTTGCCGCAGAGTACTTTCTCTTCTAGGAGATTGCTATAGGCATCCTCTTAACTTTATTGTAAAGCTTAAAAAATAAGAGAGGCAGGGATTGAGTTCTGTGTTTAACAGAGAAAGCTGAAGCTTGAAAAAGTGATGAATCTAAGATTTTTTTTGAGTGAATAAATTGTAGTTGAGGCTTGGACGCAGGCTATCCCTCCCCCCTTTTCTTGCCTCTCTCTTTTTCTGAACACTGTGTGTACTGACAGCTTTTGCTCCGCTGCTTTTTTAGGGACTCTCGAGTGTTGAACTCTACCTTTGTGGCTTTATGCTCATGTGGAGCTGCCAGGATTACTAGAATTGGGGCAGCTAGAAGGCAGGGAACTTTCAGATGTTTCTACCCTTGAAAACCAAATGTTTTTAGCACAACCGTCCCTACCCTAGATTTCCTCTTCTCCTACAGGTCTTTCTCCCTTCCTCCATCTCCCATGTCTGCACAGGCAAAAACATGACCATATTATGCATAGTTCCTGTCAGATCACTGGAATAATTATTCTCTTCTAATAATACCAATAACTAATTTATTTTTATATTTTTGAGTTAGAGTCTTATCTAAGCTAGCCTGTAACTAAATATGTAGTCCAGGCTAGCCTGGAATTTTTGATCCCCCTACCTCAGCTTCTACAGTGCTAGGATTAAAAATGTGAGCCACCACACCAGCTTAAGAGCTGGCTGTTACTGTCAGAGTTTTTGACTCTGGTATATATTCAGATTGTTTGGACATTGGATATATTTGAACAGATCACTGGTGAAGAGACAGTACCATGGGATAGAATTTGGAAATAGCTAGTAGAATTGACCCAGCACTTCTGTTTTTAGGGTCTGTCCCAAAGATCTAGTAGCAAAAATATAAAAAGTCTGTGCATGAAGGTTCATAGTGGTATTATTTGAAATAGCAAAAATAAGAAAACTCAAATGTCTGTCGTTAGGGTGCTAGTTGAATAATTGTGTTAGGTTTATAAATGGGATACTTTTCAGTACT
This sequence comes from Eospalax fontanierii, assembly GCA_035773235.1. NCBI lineage: Eukaryota > Metazoa > Chordata > Mammalia > Rodentia > Spalacidae > Eospalax > Eospalax fontanierii. The sequence goes on from CM069552.1 coordinate 15,706,065, forward strand.
AATGAGAAATGGTTATGTATACTACTATGGGTCGATTCTAGGACATGTTAGTAAGTAAAAATTGCAAGGTGGAGAAAGTCTAATGGGCTTGGGATGTAGCCCTGTTGGTTGAGTGATTGCCTAGCATACACAAGGCCCTAGATTCAATCCTTAGCATTGTACAGGTCAGGGTGGCACATACCTATAATCTCAGCACTCTGGAAATGGAGGCACAGGATCAGAAGTTCAAGGTCATCCACATCTGTGTAGTAAGTTGAAGGCCAGTCTGGGTTACTTGAGTCTCAAAACCACAAATCTTCCTGATCTTAAGATTTGGCAGAGTCTTCTTAGATAATGTAACTACAAAACAGATCAGCTGAACTTCATCAAAATTAAAAACTTGTGTTTCAAAGGAAACTATCAAGAAAGTAAAATAGGGGCTAATGAGATCACTTAGTGATTAAGAGCTTTGGCTGCTCTTGCAGAAGACTTGGGTTTAGTTCACAGTACCCACATGGCAGTGATCTGATAACCCTTTCTGCCATCAGTGGGCATTGCACATAGGTGGTACACTTACATGCAAGCAAAACACCCATACACATAACAAATAAACAAATAAATAAATAATTTCAAAAAGTAAGTAAAAAGCAGGAAAAAATTTGCAAAGGAACTTGTATCCAGAATTTCATGCATGCACACTGTAGCATATGTGAGAAAATCAGGGCAACTTGCTAAGGATCAAGCTTAGGTTGTCAGATTTGGTGGCAAGTACCTCTACCTGATAAGCCATCTCATTGGTAATTTTTGTTTCTTAAGCTTTTAGAATTTAATAAAAAGACAGCTTAATTTTAAATTGGGCAAAAGATCATTGTCCAATAAGCAAGTGAGAAAATGTTCATTGTCATTAGCCATCAGGGAAGTTCATACCAGAAGCAATGTGTGATACCACTTCATGCCTACCAGGATGGCTCTGACCAAAAAGACAAGTAATAGTGTTGGTGAGAATGTGGAAAAAGTTGAGGTGAGTCTGGAGAGTGTCCATTCACGCACTGTTGGGAATGTAAAGTGGTTCAGCTTCTTTGGAGGTTCCTCCAAAGGGAATACCCAGCTAGTCTCCCTAGATGTATACCCAAGAGCTGTGTGTGCTGATAGCTTTAGTTGTCAACTTGACACACCTGGGTAGAGGGAGCCCCAGTTGGGGAATTGCTTCCATTGGACTGGCCCGTGGCCATGTTTGTGGGGTATTTTCCTGATTGTTGAGTGATGTGGGAAGTCCCAGCCCACTGTCAGTGGTGCTGCTCCCGGGCAAGTGGTCCTGTATTATATTAAAAAGCTCCTGTCTCCTGGTTACTGTCCTGAGTTCCTATTTTGGGTTTCCTCAGTGATGAACTGTGACCTGGAAGACATAAGCCAAATAAACCCTTTCCTCTTCAAATTGGTATTGGTCAGAGTGTTTTGTCATAGCAGTTGAAGGCAGACTAGAATAAACATGTGTCCACACAAAACTTGTACAGGAATGTTTATGGCAGATGTCCACCAGCTGAATGTGGCATAGCCTTGTGGTGGGATATGATTTGGCAAAGAAATGGGGATTAAGTACTCTTTAATTTGTGCTCTAATATAGATAAATGCTAAAAGCATAGTTAAAAGAAATCAGTCACAAAAGATTACATATTATATGATTCTGTTTATGAGCAATGGCATAAATAGGCCAATCTGTAGGAAAAGAAAAGTAAATGAGTGGCTGCCAGGATTGGGGTGTGTGGACGGGGGAAATGGGAACTGACCCCTGATGAGTAGGGGTTCTCTTTTGAGGGCAGTAAAAATGTTTTAAAATTGATTGAAGAGATTGTTACATTGCTCTCTGCTGAGTTGTATACTTTTAATGGATGGATTATAGAATATAAAAATTGCATCACAAGCTGTTTTTCAAAAATAGATGATACAGATGTATATATATATATATGTATATATATATATATATATACTTGCTGGTTAAAAAAGGAGGGGCTAGAGACATGATTCAGCAGTTAAGGGCACTGGCTGTTCTTGCAGAGGACTGGGTTTGGTTCCCAGCACCCACATGGCAGCTAACAACCACATGTAGCTTCAGTTCCAGGGGATCTGATGCCTTCTTTGGGCCACATAACACAGGTGTGCTTACATTCATGCAGACAAAACAGTCATACACATAAAAATAAAATTTAAAAGAAATGCTTTAAAAGTACTGAGAATTGGTTTTAATTGGGTATGGTGAGACACAGAGACAGGGAAATGACATGAAAGGTTATTTCTACTCAGAGATCCCTAGAAATAGGAGGCATGACATACCACATAGGGCTATCCAGGTGAGTACTGGGGTTGTTCAGGAGCAGGATGGATCCTAATTGTGAAAGATCCAGTCCAGAATGCCATAATCTCAAATGTTGAAATCCTGAAATCCAAAGTTCCTCAAACTGATTCCTATGGGAGTTGAGGGTGGGAAGGGCTGCCTCATAGAAGAAAGAGGTAGACAGCTGAGCTCTGGGAAAGGGATTGGCCCTGCAGTAAACAATGATGGAAACTTCACTTTAAAAATGCATCATTTATCTGCAGTGGCATTTCTTCCAACTGGTGAAATTCCAGGAGCTTTTAATAAATTAAAGGTACATTTGCCTGAAGAAGCCAGCAGTTACTAACTGACTCAAAAATATTTATTTGCATGACAGGATGAGAAGCAGTAGTGTCACTGATCACTATTATTACTTGTGTGAAATTTGTGGTCTGTGGATGAGTGTGTGTAGATTGGATTTTTGCTGTGTACCCAAACAGTACAGAAATACTGCACAGAGAAATAGAGACTGTCCCTGTTGATACATATCAAATCACAAAATAACTTAAAAATGAGCAGGAATAAACAAAGATGGATTATCTGTCATATTTGAGGTGACTGCAGCTATAAAGCTGAGTGCATTACCTACCAATCAGTAATATGTGAATAATATGTTTTCATTTCATATTTGTGGACTGAACTTTGGGTTTTAACGCAGGCTCAGCAGGTGCTGTACTACTGAGCTGGTATATGTAGTCCCAGATATGGTTTATACATTTTTGCCTTTTGACCTTATGAATTCCTTATGAATATGATTTTGTCTTATAACTTAACAATTGTTAGTACCTGTTTATGCTTGTAAAAACATCTTAATATAGTCTATTCATGATGTTTTATTAAGTGTTCTGTCATGCTTCTATGTCTTTCTCAGATAACTCCCCTTCTAAAAATGTAAATGAACACCCAATATGGCGCTCACCTGTAATCCCAGCACTTGGCAGGCTGAGGCAGGAGGATCGCTAAGTTTGAGGTCAGTCTAGGACACATCATTAGTTCCAGGACAGCCTAAACTGCAGAGCAAGACTTTTCCTCACAAAAAAGGGGTGAGGGGTAGAGCCGAGAGTGTGGCTCTGTTGGCGGAGCACTTGCCTAGCATGCATGCGCCACCCCCCCATGGGAAAATAAATGTCTTTTGTTGTATTTTTAAGACAGGGCTTGTGTAGCCCAGACTGACCTCAGAAACTGTATAGAGGAGGGTGACCTTGAACTTCTCATCCTTTGGGCCTTTACCTCTGAAGTGCTGGGATACAGATGTGCACTGGGGTGCCAGTATGCTTGGCTCAAATACCCTTTAAAGAAATTTTTTTTTTTTTCTTTCAGAATTATGTTTTCAGTATTTTGATCTTTTGGAATTTCAGCATTTGGGATTTTGGTTGTATGGTGTCTTTAGGGATTATGGTTTAAACCAATTAAGAGGCAGAATGAGCAAGGGCAGGGGCTTTTCTTTGGTTTCTGCAGAAGGGCAGGGCAAGACAGTGTCATGATTAGAATTGACTGGTGTGAGGAGTTTTAGTGGGTTCTGGGCTACAAGGGCTCTCTAGTTATCTGTTGCCCTTGGCATAGTTGAAAAAAGAATAGTGGCCCAGAATCTGATAACCTTCGCATCTGATAAAAGAGATAATTGGGATGTGGGCTGTAGATTTATTCACGTGGGTAGGAAAGATGTGCTTGTGAAGGAGTTGTGTGATAAGTCTTGGAGGAATTAGGTGCCTTGAGAGGGCCAGTCTTGTAATGTCACCCGAGCCTCACATGTCAAAGCATCAAGCATAGGAATCAAGAAAGCCTGATTAATATAGAAGATAAAGCAGACTGAAGGTTACCTGAGGGAAAGAGAAGGAGTGTGGTAGGAAGACAGGGCCTTTAACAGATTTGACTTTGGAACCATGTAAATAACATAATTACAAAACAAACTTAAAATTCAGAAACGTTTCTAAAAATAGGTAATAAAACAAGTGAAGCTAACTGCTTTTCTAGTTAGTGACAGTTTCAAATAATGTTAAATGTTGTTGATAATGTAATTGTGGGTAAGGCTATTACTGCTTCCTGGAGACTGTTGTGTACAGTGTAGCTCAAAATACTAGCAGTTATGATAGTGACTTCTGGTGTGGGAAAAGGAGGTACAGATGGAACATCTGAAGTAACCGAAACCTGTGTTCTTAAATTTGAGTTGGAAGTATTAATAGAAACTCATGATGTAATTTATCTCAAGAAAATGAAGACAAAAATAAAAACTTCCTTTCTAACTCTGGCTGTTGAAGAGTCTATGAACAGTACAGCAGTCCTAGTTGCCCGGAGAATTGTCTCTTTTAGAACTGGCTGATTTTTGGTTTCTGTTAAGACTGTTTAAGACACACATGAAATAACTTGCCATATCAGATGGCAAAGTTATTAAGACTTACTTGAGTCATTTCAGAAAGAACTCAGAAGTCAGTGATTATACATGTAAATAATGGTTCTGTTGTGTGTAAGGCCCTGGGTTTAATCCCCAATACCAAACCAAACCAAAACAACAGCCTCCCAAAGGAAACTAAAACTTAAAAACTCAGAAACAAACTTGAAGAGGCGAGACAATTTGAACATCAGAAGACTTAAGATATACTGTCAGTTGAAATATATCAAATGTGTTTTGGTTCATTAGTTCATTAGGACACTAAAATTACTCTTCGAAGGATCCTAGAGAACCAGCTCATTATTCAGGGCGATCATGGTTGATGCCAGGAATACTCCGAGTAGAAGTATTTATGAAGTTAGATGTAGAATACCACTGTGTCTAGCTCATGAGGAATGACTGTGTCTAAATCATGAGTGCCTGCAAGCATCCAGGTAGAGAAAACCAGGCATTTCCATACTTCTTGATGGAAATGGACAGAACGAACAGCAACAAGATGGTAGCCCCTGAGTCTAATCTGACCTTAGCGCCTATTTTGAATTTATAGGCAACAGGACAAATGAACCTGTTCAGTGGAATTCAACTCTAAAACCCATCGTGTAAACTATATTCATACTAGTCTAATAACCTAATCATCAACCACAAGCTTTTTAGAAATGTGAAGTATCATGCTCCCTCCCAGAGCTGTTGAATCAAGTCCAGCATTTTAACCAGCCAAGTGATTCATATGCATAAATAAGTTTGAGTAACACTGCTTTACAGGACATGTCCAAACTTGTCCAGAGAAATTATAAGGAAAAAAATGAAATGGGGGAGCCCGTAGATGAAAGAGTTAGAGGGCACATCAGTCATTCACAAGGTCTTATTTGTGTCATATTCATTTAAATACAGAATTTAGAATTGGGAGATCCCCTGAATCTACTTCACAGTGATCTTAGTGGTAGAGGAGCTCAGCAGGGTGGATGAAATAGGATTGGCTATGTATGTGGATTGTAGAAGCACACAGAATTTCAATGTTTTAACTTTGTATATTCATTTTTTTTTTCTGTAACAACTGGATAGCTATAATCACAAAGGAAGAGAATGACAAGTGTTGGTGAAGATATGGGAATTATACACTGCTGGTGGGAATGTAAAATGATGTGGCTACTTTGTCTGAGTAAGTCGGGCATGATGGCACACACCTTTAGTTCTAGAACTTGGGAGGCAGAAGCAGGTGTCTCTACATGATTTCTAGGCCAGCTTGGTCTACATAGTGAGTTCCAAGCCAACCAGGGCTACAAAGTGAGACCCTGTATCAAAAAACAAAAATAAAAAAGATTGAACAGAATTCCCATTTAAACCAGCAACTCTGCTTCTAGCTATACTCAAGAGAATTATAAATATTCACACAAAAATTTGTTTGTAAATGTTCACAGCAACTTTTTATAACAGTGGAGAAATCGAAACAATTCAGATGTGCACTAATGGGTGTGAATAGACACATGAAGTTTGGCGCGCCATTAAATAGAGCAGAAGGAATGAAGTCCTAATGTATACTCCACATAGATGGATGTAAGCCTTGAAAGCATTATACTAAGAGAAGGCTGAACTGCATCCTGTGCACTGTCCGGAGTGGCTGTGTCTGTTGAGATAGGAAACAGACGAGTGGTTGCCAGATCTTAGGAGGGAAAATGGGGAAGTTCGTCTCACAGTAGGGCTTTCTTTGGGGTGCTAAAGATATTTTAAAATTATGTTGATGTTTGTATACACAAGTATACTAAAATCTCTGAATTGTATACTGGAACTGGTGAATTTCGTGGTATGCAAATCCCTATCAGTAGAGCTGATCTGAAAGGAAGCAAAACATACTGTTACCTATATTCCCAGCTTTGCCCATGAGTAGTCAGAACCAGGGTCTCTGGGAGGAACATTGTGTCAAAGATTCTGGTGTGCAGCCAGGGTTGAGAAGCACTGTGGTAGAAAGGTAGGTATTAAGAATTGGTAGGGCAAAGAGACTAGATGCCTATCTGTTGCAGTAACTTGAAAGGGAAGCCCCAGGACACTGGACTATAGTTTTTACTCATCTGTTTTGTTGGCCAGGTGAGGAGAAATGAAGCTGTCTCTATAATTACTGTTTCTCTCAAAAGCATTTACTGATCAGATAACAGCCTCCTTCCTATATTGTTGGCTAAGCAAGAGAGAGGGAGCTAATATTTGGGCTTGATTTCTCCTGAAGTTTCTAAGATTTGCAGTACTTGACTGTATCTCTCTTTGAAAGGCTGTTAAGTATGGGTTGATGGCTAAGAGTTTGTGTTCTAGATCTCTACTACATTACCTGCCATGTCCTGGTATCCTGACTTTGGACACGTTGGCTAATGTCTTTTTACACCTTAGGTCCCCATCTACAAAATAGGGATGAGTGATTACATCTACCTCATGGGTTTCTGTTCTGTAAAGTGTTTGGAACTGCTTAGCCTGTGGTGGTGGTGGTGGTGTTTTATTGTAGATAAGGCCTTCCCCCTAATTCTGGCATGACCAGAGAACCTCGATAATTTATTCCCGGTTGCAGTGTTGTATCTGTTATTTCAGATAATAGACCTTTATGGGGCGGTATAAAAGCATCTGGACAGTAGATAGAAAGTTTCTGGTCAAGTGCTCTACTACTTGTCCTATGCCAGAATAGGAGATTTTGAATCAAGACTACTCCTTAGTGTTTTATGCAATGTATTAAATGCCCTAATGCTACTTCTCCTTCTTGTCTGCTGTCCTACGTCCCCATATAGGTCGGTTCTTCTTGGGTCACGGGGACTTGACATATCCCACATCTCCCAGAGATTGGAGAGTCTGAGTGCAGCCACCACCTTTGAACCTCTTGAGCCTGTGAAGGACACAGACATTCAGGTAAGGGCTGCCAAGTGCAGGTCCAAGCTGGAACATGTATTCTGGGCTGCAGACCTTGCCCCTCCTTTTTAAATCTAAAACAATTGAGTGAGGGTGTCATTTTTCTTTGTTAATTTTCTTCTTACCCAGATATTAAAAGAACAGGAGACTCAGATTTGGAGATACGGTTGGGCACCATTGGGTTGTTTTCAGAGTATTATGTGGCTGAATTTAGGAAACAATTCCAACCTGTCCTGTACTTTTTGATAATTCTGAGAACAGATTTCTCTTCCATACTTGGACTTAATCCAAGACACAGAGACACAATTTAAATTTCTCTGCTTTCTTTACTAGATCGCAATGCTTTTACTATTTGTCTCTCACGTTTCTTTCTATATCTTCCTTATAATACTTGGCAAAGAGCTGAGGAGTACTTTGAGTACTTTGAATACTGTACTAATCAGTGATTTCCAGGAAGTGTGTGGCTGCATTAGTGACCCCAGGAAATGGTGTAACAGAGCACTCCAGTCTCATATACCCAAACATGCAAGAGCAGTTGATAGCTGTTTTAATCTAATCTAATCAGAAAAGCTGTTATGGAAAAATCTTATTGTCTGTTTACATTTTAAGAATTGAAACATTGCATTTGTGTTACAATGAAAGGACTTTGAGGGTACTTTTTTTCATTGGTTTACGTTTTCTTTGTTTCTGCTTCTTTGCTTGAGATAGAATCTTGCTGTTGCCTAAACTAGCCTCAAATTTGGGGCTCAAATGATCTTTCTGCCCCAGACAACTGAGTAGTTGGGACTGTACAAGATATACCACCATGCCTGCCTTGATTTGCCTTCCTTAGAAATAAATGGGACTCAAGGAAGTCCTGGTAGAAATGGGTAGTAATTGTGTTCTTGGAGCTCGACTTAAATTAATACCTTACTACCCTTCTGCGATCCACATCAGGCCACAGATGGCTGTGTTTCTGCATTCTGATTTGGAAACCTGTGCTTTGAGTGTAAACTAGAAATTATTGATATTTATGGTTTTAAAAATTGATATGTTCCCCAAATACTTGAATACAGAGGTTCCTGTTGTGCCTTTACTTCTCTGTGCTTGAGTGTGCTTGCCTGCCCACTTTTCACTTCTCTGTAATGCTAAAAGGGCATGTGCAGTTAATTTTTAAAACCAATTTTAGCCAATCTCCCCAAGAGCCAATACTTCTAATATTGATAAGATGGGGGTCAATGGGGCAGAGCTCAAATAATTTGAAAAAAAAATCAACATATTTGGAGAGCAACTGGCATTAGATAAAAGTTTGTTTGTTTTGTTTTTTGAGACTGAATCTTGCTTTGTAATTCAGGCAGACATTGAGCTTGAGATCTGCCTCAGTCCTCTGAGAGCTGAATTACAGGTATGCACCGCCATGCCCAATGTGAGTGCTTTTAATGTTGAAAATACCAAGGAAGCTGTTTAATTGAAAAACGAACTTCTGCTCTAAACTTTCCTTGTCGTTTTTGGAATGCCTACTTAAAATATTAGGCAACATTTAATGATGTGCTTCATGCATTTCTGCTAGGGCAATGTTTTATTTTTCATCCTTGAGACTACATTGAGTTGTAATGATCATCTCTTCTAACTGGTTGCTTAATGCAAGAACAGCCCTCGTTCTGCGCCCCCTTAGATGATTTTCTAGTAATGTATGTTCAGTTACATCAAAGGGAATTTTAAAATTTGAAGTAAATGGGGCTACTAGTGGTCCTATGTGGGGAAGTCTTTGAACTTTAAGACTATAAAGAGCCTTCCATTTCAAATATTCTCCTCACTTGGATTTTGCCACAAATGATTAGTCCAGGATAAATGGTGTGTGTGTGTGTGTGTGTGTGTGTGTGTGTGTGTGTGTGTGTGTGTGTGTGTATTTGTGTATACACGCTTGTGGAAATTGTAGATAACCTTAGGTATCAGTCCTCAGGCGCTCTCTACCTTTTGTTTGAGATAGTGTTTGTCATTGACCTGGAGCTTGGCTATATAGGCCAGGCTAGCTGACCTGTGAACTTCTGGCCATCTACCCGTCTCTACTTCCCATCTTGTCATCTCTGGGATTACAAGCACACTCCGTTTTACTCAGCTCTAGGAATCTGAACTCAGTTCCTGAGGCTTGTAAGGTGCACGTAATTCTACTCAGCTTTTTAGATGGGTCTTCTCCCTTACCTTACCTGCCAGAGCAGGATAACTTGATCAACTGGGAATTTATTGTCTAGACCTGAAGAAAAGGTCTGATCTTGCTAGAGTTGAGTTACATCCACTGTTGACTTAATAGTCTTGCCAACAAAGAGGAGAAATGTAGCTTTTGCCTAAAAGGCTAAGGCTTTGAACTGAACTAGGCTGACTCAAGTCTAAGGGGTTGGTGATTTTAGGTTGTGATATGTGGCTCAGTTGACCTATGCTTAAACTTTGTATATATTCAGTTGTATCATGCCCTTGCCTGATTTGTGAAATACCATGATTAGCACTGAGTTGGCTTGCTTTTATTTTTTATTATAATGTATTAATTATCTAGTAGGAGTAAAATTGGATTTTCAGTTACTTGTTTTTAGAAAAGTAAGATACAGCTGGTGGCCTTTTTTCCATTTATTTTAATAACTAAGTTGAGACAGAAGCTGCATACTATGGACCCATTCAGCTCTTTTTTTTTTTTTTTTTTTGCAGTAGTTTCACTGTGTAGTCATGGCTGACCTGAGCTCACTGTGTAGCCCAGACTAGCCTCCTACTTGCAGTGGTCCTCCTGCCTTTGCTTCCTAAATGCTAGGATTCCAAGTGCTACCACACCCAGCTTGGTTGACTTCTGTATTAGTATAGGAACTTTTGTTTTTCAAACAGTGCATTTTTAGAAGAATACCTTAATCCCATGTGTCAAATATTAGCAAGAATGGAATTATTATGCCAATTTATCTTTTTAATACTTCATTCTTTTTATTTTATGTGTATTGCCTGTGTGTATGTAAGTGCAACCATGTTGTGCAGTGCCCACAGAGGTCAGAAGAGGGCATTGGATCCCGTGGAACTGCAGTTATAGACAGTTGTTAGCCACCCTGTGGGTGCTGGGAACTGAACCCAGGTCCTCTGCAAGAGCAGATAGTGCTCTTAACTGCTGAGCCATTTCTCTTTTGGGTCAATTTATAATCCTTAAAGCATTCTTCATAAAAAGCAATGCTATTGCAGTCTTTGAAAGATGCTATTCAGGACTTTCATTGTTTGCCTTCTTTGAAACTCACAAAGGCATTTTTTCATGTGCAGATTGTCCTTTTCTATTTGGTAAACATTGATTATATTTCCTTCTGTTTCTAATGGAGCTTGAAATTAATATGGGTTTTGTTGTTACTGTTTTGTTTGTCATAATCAATGATGCCGGTATGCACTGAGAATGCGTTTTTAAAAGTTGCTGTGGCCAGCAATGGTAATATGTCTTAAAAACCACTTAAATATACATATGAATGATACTAATAGAATTTTAAAAAATGTTTATTGATTTTATTTTTTGGAAGCAATCATGAAGGCCTACAGATTTATACAGTAGAGGTGAGGAGCATTAATAAGAGGACATACTGCTGAACTGACTCTACAAACCTAATCAGAGAGACTTTGTAGTACTTGAGTACTAGTCTTACAGAGATCTCTTTGCTCACTTCTGTCTTGGAGAAAAAAAAAATACTAAAAGCAGATTGCTCATCATTACTAAGATCTAAATAGACATAATGTGTCATGGACACAATGGATTATGTAATTATATAGTACAGTTTCACATTTCATTATATTTTGGGCTTTTCACTAGATTGCATATATATTTCAAGAAGTCTATGCTGTGGGCCATAACAATGGGAGCTGTAGTTTCCCAGTGTTGAGCTGTATGTAGTATTTCTAAATGGCATTGAATCAAAGCAATATTGGAGTCCAAAAACAGTTACAACAAATTACCATAGACTAATACTCTTAGGTGCCCTAAAACACTGGGGATTTATTTTTTCACAGTTAGGAGATCAAATGATTGCATGCCCTCTTCAGCTCTAGGGGAGAACTTTCTTCCAGGGGTTGGTGGCTTGTGACAAAGTATGTCCTGTCTCTTCTTCTGTCTTTATAGATTCTTCCTGGAGTCCAATCTCTCTTTTCTTTCTCTTGTCAGAGTGGAATTTTGTCAATTTATAAGATGCTTAAAGCACTGCACATAAAGGGAAAGGCCGATGCAGTCATTGAACTTAAGGTACATCACAAATCTAGGATGATTTTATTTGGAGATCCTTAATTCAGTCACATCTACAAAGACCCTGTTTTCAAGCAAGATCATGTTTACAAGTGCTAAGAGTTAGGACTTTTTGGAGAGCATACTTCAACTCAGTACATTTACAGTGTCAAAAATTTTCAAGCATTTACTGAAAACAATGAAGCATTTCCCGGCCACATGGAGAGTGTTGGAGGAGGTATTTATTGCTCACTGTCCCAGTGACTGTAGGTCAACAAGGATCTAATCATAACCTCAGCATTTTCCTTGGGGCCTTGGGAAGTAAGACTGACCGCACGCACCTGATTCCAGAGTTCAGTGGTGTCACTCCACAGACAGGTCACTGTGTAGTCTACACTGTGTTAGAGAGTTCGGCTGAGACATTTTCATTTAGAAGCAGTTAGCTTTTTATAAAGTATAACTACATAGTTTTCTTTTTTTCTCCCCTCACCCCTTTTTTCCCTCACATAGTATCTTACTATGTAGTTTGTTTTCTCCTGGTACTCACTGTATAGCCTATGCTGGCCTCCTAACTTGTAGTCATCCCCCTGTCTCAGCCTCCCAAGTGCTGGGATTACAGCTATATGACACACTCAATTTAAATGCCTAGGTTTTCGGGTAAATACAGGTAGGATTGCATTGAGGTACTTTCTCAAGATAGAAGGACCTGCCTTGTGAATATGTGCTCTGTGCTTCAGCCAGCCAGGTTGCCCACCTCATCTTTGCCTTCGCTTGCCTTTTGTTAGCTGGGGTAGCTCCTGTGGAATGCCCAGGCCTGGATTCTGCATACAGCTTCTTGGCCTTCTTAATGCCACTTCTTCCATAGCTTTTCAGGTCTCCATTCCCCATAGGCTCCAAATATATGTTGACTTTATTGCTTAGGAAAAGGAAACTTTCTTAATATTTTGTTACAAAAAAAGGAAGAAAAAGAAAGAAATGAAGACTGTTGTTGGAATTGATTAACTATTTTAATCTTAAATAAGTCCTTTCTACCAAACACCAAATCAAAGCAAGATCTCTCCCCAAACCTCTATTTTGATGATTTTCATAATCTGCCTAAATTTCCAGACGGACATGCCTTATATGAATAAAGAGCATGAGAAGAATTAAACAAACGATAAGTACTCATAAGAAAATTAAGAGTCAGGAAGACTCAGCTATCACGTGTACAACGGCATTGATACTTCCTAAAACCCAGTTTTGCTTACCACACTGTTTTTATACTAAAATATTCACTATTTCCATTTTTCTGTTTTTGGAAATGTAGAGTATGCTCAAACCACTCAGTTTATTTTTTAAACATTGAGAAGAAACTAAAAGTTTTCGATAAGTCTAAAACTGAATCAGATATATATATGTGTATGTGTGTGTGTGTGTGTGTGTGTATATATATGTATATATATATATATATATATATATATATATATATATATAAAACCTCTTATCCAAATTGTTGTTTTCTGTTATTTTGACTTTCTATCTTAAAAGCAACATTACTTAAATGCATAAAACATGAAAGAGGAAATGTGGTTGTAGTGCACGCTCATTGTGTGTTTGGAACAGGTTGCAGAAATCCTGTACAGTTTGCCAGAAAGTGTTGGATTTGCCTCCAGTGACTAGCATGTGAAATAGCAGGTTTGGGGACTGTTACTGGATAGATAGTAATATTGTAAGAGATGTGCAACAATAAGCTTTGACGAGTTTGAATTAGTTAAGAAAAAGGGCAGCCTGATGGAGAAATTCTATCTTACCACTAGGACTGCTTTATTGTTTTTATTTTTTTAAGACAGAGACTTGCTCTGTAGCCCATGCTGGCCTCAAACCTCCTGCTTCTGCCTCTTGAGGGGTGGGATTGCAGGTGTAAGCTGCCATGTCAGGCTGCAGGACTACTTTTTTTAAAAGTGCAGATGTCATTTCATCCCTGTCTGGAAGTTCCACTGCTGAGCATGTGTATTAAGGAGAGGTCTACCGGAACTACTCTAGGAAATTGAAGGAAAGATGAAGTTCATTCTTTACATCCATTTGCATACTGACAGTTTTTGCAACAATTCTGAGAAATGAGGTGAGTAGGTAAAATGTACCTGTCTTCTTGCTCTCCCATATGTACCAGTGAGCAGGTTTCTGTGCACTGAGTGATATTCTAGGCTGAACACATGATTGGAAATTTTGAATTGATGAGACTGTGGACTAAAGAAACAAACTTTTTGTTCTCCATATTTTCATGTAACATGAAAGTGTGAGGCTATTTTATGTGCTCCATGATGTGGAGATTTTAGTTGAGCATTTGTGTTTATTAAGCTTCTTTGTTATATTTTTCCTACCCCTAAAGGAATCAGCGAGAAGTCCACGATAACCTTTCTTTTAAGATTATAGAGGACATTGATGAACATTTGGATCTTGTCCTTTCCCAGCTTGTAACAGCTACCTATCCTGATCCTAAGGCAGCCTGTTGTTAATGCTCTTAGGCTCTAGCAAATGAGTCTGAATATGAGAGTATCCAAGGGCTGCTGGTTGGAAGGAAGCCCTTCCTGGAACCCCAGGCACATTTTAGATCAAGATTTAGGTATGATAAGCTGTGCTACATGTGCATCTCTCTGCCAAGCTCTGATTTTTAGGGACAGGAGCTGCACCAGGTCTTATTTCCTGGGTGAACACCGTGGTGTCCATATCACCATTGCTTAAATGTATTTGCTGTCCTTGGCATTGAACTCTGACCAGTATCAATCTCACGGTTGGCAAATCCCAGTAAACTTGTAAAACAGAGAAAGGCTAATGTGCCATCTTGTTTGGTGTTTATAATTAAGTAGCCCAATACTTAGTGTTGTGGTAAGAACTGAAAAAGTTCCATTTTCTGCCTACTTATGATAGAGAAAAGGTAGGCTTTGTGGTTTGGTAGCAGAGAATGCAATTAATTACATCATTTGGTGAATGGTATTAAACATGGTAACCTCTGGAATAAACTGGGTTTGTTGAAAATGTGAAACCTGCTTTCCTGTGAGCCAGGGATATAAAGATTTTAGTCCTTTTATTTCTCTATTCACACTTGCTTCTGAATGCCAGGCTTTCAGAACAGGCAAGTAAATGGTTGCTGAATGCATTCTTGCAGGCAGGAAATGACAGGCTGTTTTGTCTTCTGAGAGCTTGCTTATATCCTGTAGTGAGCAAGAGAATATCAATTACCAACTAAAAGAAGAAAGAAGTTGGAATGGTTTCTTTAAAGTATTTTGGAACAAGCCACAGCTAAAATATTTATCTAACATCCTAATGGAGCGTGGTGGATATTGGCCAGCTCTGCCTTTGACCGGCACTGAGGCCCCCTTCCTCCTCCACTAGCTCTCTTAACCTGCTCATTCTCTCTGGATGTGCCAGGCCCCTGAAATGAGGAACACAAGTTGTCCTCTTTGGTCTAGCATTGTTAAATCCACAGGAACCAAAAATGGGCGTGTCTGCTTTTAATCTTAACTATGTCATACTGGAGTGGATGTGACTTAAATGAGGGTTAAAGCCCTGTCAAGGATTGAATGCACTTCTTAGATGGCAGCCCTTGACCTTCTGTACCACTTTGATCTGCTTGCCACTGTGCTCATATTTCTATTTTGGAATGTTCAATCCAGTGCTTTCCAGGCTGCAGCCTTATGTGGCTCCTTTGTTTGACCTGTGATGTTGGAAGTGTGGCTCTTCAGTTACTGAACTCGGGGCCCAGGTTGCGGGTATGTCAATGCCCACTATCTACCTATCTCCATGCCTACTCTGAAGAAATGGAGAGAGCGGCTCAGCCTAGAGAGCTGTGCTTTTACTCTCTTTTATTTGTTGTTTACTGAGGATGGGGAAAGGAAGCTAGGAGGTGGAGAGGCAGCACCCTCTGGTGATTTAGAATCAGGTATATTGCTTTCTCTTAAGGGTTTTTCTGTTTCACACACATCCAGCTTCCATTTTGTACTTGCTCAGCGAGTTTGCTGTTAATCAAGAGCTGCTGGCAGTCCTTCATTCTGACAGCTGTTTATCTGTAGCATCACAGGATCAGCAAAGGTTCGTGAGCCACTTCGGTTATCCTGGAGGACAGGAGAGCCAGCCTTGCTTCTCACTTTGGAGTAACTGTGCAGCCAGGTGACATCAGCGGAATCCTGTCTTTGCTTTAAAGAAACCTACAGCACTTCAGGCGCTGGCTGCTTCAGAGGGTGCTGGGCAGGACTGGGCATGACCCAACTGCCAAGAAATTAGAGAGTCCTTGTCTCCTAAAACATATTTACAACCAGGACCGGGGTATTTGTTTAATTTATAAAACAAAGGGGAGGCTCAGACCAGCAGACTCTTGAGTGCAAGTGTGAATTTGCTGGCTGAGTTTTATTATTATTGCCTAATTTGGTTTATTTTTTGGAATGGCATGAGCAGGAGATGGGGGCAGGGTCGTCCACGCCTCCCTCCCCTCCCTTCCTCCCCTCCCCTCCCCTCCCCTTCCCCCCCCCCCTCTTGTTTTGTTTTGTTTTGTTTTGTTTGAGACAGGGTCTCACTGTGTAGCCCGGGCTAGTCTGGAACTCATTACGGAGACCAGACTGGCGGCGACCTCACAGAGGCCCGCCTCTGCCTCCGGAGTGCTAGGGTTAGGGTTGTGCACCGCCACACCTGGCTCCTTTTTCTTTCTGAAATTCTGTTGCTGTCTTGAAGCAGGCAGAACCCCGTGGAAGGTTATGATATGCTTAGTTTCCTCAAAGAAGCAGAATACATGAGTGTGCTATTCTCTAGGAGTGCTCTCTGTTGCCCGGCTCTCCCATCCTCTTGTATGCAGGCTGTCTCAGCCCATTCACCTTGTGAATGAGTAGGTCTTGATGCATCCTTGACGGTAAAATGGGCATTTACAGTGACATTTGTTTCTGTGAAGAGACCCTGAACTGCTCCAGGTTCTTAGTGTTGAATATGGTGGTAGGTGTTAGTTATTCATAAACTGCTTTTTACTTAATCAGTGCTTCTCAAGACAGATTATCTCCCCATCCTCAATTTGTCTGAGATTGAGAGAGACTTTTATAAAATACAATAAACATTGATTACTTGGAAAAAACATGCAAGCGCCGCTTTAAAAAAAATTAGATAGAGATTAAATTACTGTTAGATTGCTATAAAAATTTCTAGCTCTGTAAGTCTCAGTTTTTGCACCTATCTTCTGCAGACTAGAAGTAAGCTGCGTGCAGGTGGGTGTTCCCTTGGCTCTGAGAAGTGTGTTTGAGAGTTCTGCCTGCCTTTTTCACCCTCCTCCCTATATCGGAAAGTGGAGGTCAAAGCCAAGTTGAAATTCCTGGAATGTTTTATTGTAGCTAGGATCAGAGAGCAAAACCGAGATTTATTGACCGTTCTTCTTGTCCGGGTGCCAGCACTTCTGGGCTTCCTGTGATCTTCCCAGCCATTTGCGGAAGTGAATGAACACTGTTAACTCCGTTTGCCAGCTAGGAACCTAAAGCCTGCTGAGGCTGGGTGTGTTGGGTTAAATTCCATCCTATTGGACTGAGTTCAGTACTGCAGTCTTAGCACCCTAAGTTTTGAATTTCATTTATAGACTAGAATACTTAAAGTGAAGGAGTGAGTTTTCAAGAAGAAAGTGAATGGAAGTATGCAGTGAAAATCTTGAGGCTTCTGTTTACTAACCTGCTTCTGTTCTTGGGAGTGCTTTCTTTTTCTTAACTAATAGTCTATTTTTACTACTTTAAAGATGTACCATCTTATTTTTTCTTTCATTTCTGTTTTGTTTGTCTTTATTTATTTTTATTTTATGTGTATGAGTGTGTTGTGCCTGCATTATGTACCCATGCTGTACAGTGCCCTTGAAGGACAGAAGAGGGTGTTGGAGCCCCTAGAACTAGAATTATGAACGATTGTTAGCTGCCATGTGGATGCTAGGAATTGAATCCAGGTCTTCTGCAAGAACAGCAAGTGTTCTTAACTGTTGAGCCACCTGTCTAGCCTGTTTGTTTTTTTGAGATAGGGTCTTTCTGTTATCCCACCTGGCCTGGAATTTGTTTTGTAGACCAGACTGGTTTGAATCTCACAGAGATCCACTTGCCTTTGCCTCTTAGAGTGCTGGGATTAAAGACACATACCCCCAGTCCTGACTCTATCTTATTTATTAAATTTAAGTTGTGTGGGTATGTGTTTGGTGATGTACATATGTGTGCAGCCAGAGGAGCACATTGTGTGCTCTGCTCTCTTGGTCTCTGTCTTAATCCCTTGAGACAGGATCTTTCACTGAACCTGAGCTAGGCTCGTGGCTGGAAAACCCCAGAAAGCATCCTGTCTCCATTCCCCTAACAGTGGGTTGGGTAACAGGTGCACACACAGCCACACACAATCTTTTGTGTGTGCTGGGCATTTGAACTCAGGTCCTCACACTTGTTCAGCAAACACTCTTACCCATTGGGCTCTCTTCAGCCCAGATGTACCATCTTTTGAATGAATGTCATAGACATTACTCCTGTTTATAGAAATTTAATAGTAGAATAATGTTCTTTGGGGGGAAAGCTGGAGAAACCTTCCAGACCTTAATGTAAACTCTCGCTGGGTTTTGGGGGGCCAGGTGAAAAGAGGTGAGTTTTACAGGAAAGCCAAACCTGCTTTATCTGGTTATATACTAGGTGCTGCTTTTTTTTGCCATAGTTTTCTCCTTGCTGAGCTTTCAGTGTAATTTACTGTCCAAAGTACAGGTTTGTTGCCGTACAGGTATAGAATGAAAGATTTGTGAGATCCAGGAATAGCTTGTAGTTTCAAAATGCCAAGGCTTTGTGCTTGTTCAGTACAGGTTGAGTGCAACTTCTTGCTTGGTCATCTTTGTTTTGTTTCTGAAGCTGAACTTGAGTTAGAAGGATGATGCTAGAAGCAATTTAAAGGGCACATCAAATTTTTACTGTAATACTGAACTATTGATTGTTGACTTATTTGTAGGTTTAATGCAGACCCATTTCCTTACTTAGTGTCTAACTGGCCATTAAGCTCTGGCAGTGTGCCGGAATGTTGAAATCTTTTATTGTATAATATGATTTGGCTGTCTAAGAGTATTATGTGTATTTAGATTTTAAAGACACAGACAGTGGCCTCAACTTTGCATGTACTCCATAATACAGGAAAGAATCTATCAACAGCAAGATTATTCATTTCTTGGAGGTAGCATAAGATAGCAGTTGACTTTCAGCAGACCGTTCATGCTTGACATCTGCAAGCTGTTATTCTGTGGACTAACTGGCCCTAAATACATAGATGTTACTACCACAGAGTCATGGAAAGAACACTTAGCAGGGCAATGAAAAGTAGTGTGAGTACACAGGAGAAGCCCGCAGTTAGGCATCGGGAAAGAGTCCCTCACAGAAACAAAGGGAAGCCTGTGTTTGGCTCACAGTTCCAGATTACAGCCGTTGATGGCAGGGAAGTCACAGGAGCAGGAGTTCGAAAACTGATCACATTACATTCACCGTCAAGACCAGACAGCAAGTAATTAATACATGCATGCTGGGACTTCAGCCATACATCACCATGCCTAGCTGTGGTTCTTTCACTGGTCAAATTGATTAATGTTTTTTCTTTGTGTTTCTTCTTCGATATTTTCTTGCCTTTTTTTAAAAATTTCCATTTATTCCTTCCTAGATGAAAGACTTGCTGGTTAACTGTTTGGTTTATGAGGAAGAAAATGCTACTAAGAAAAGTAATTTGTTGTGGCAGTTAAGTGTACTGGCTACTCTTGCAGAGGACCCAATTTGGATCCTAGCACCCACAAGATAGTTAACAACTGTCTGTAACTTAACAGGGGATCCACCACCCTCTTCTGACTTCCATAGGCATTGCAGACACATGGTGCACTTACATACATGCAGACGGAAAGCTCAAACACGTAAAATAATAAAGAATAAGAAAAGAAAAGTAATTTTACATATGTCTTCTGTGGGCCGTGTACTCATTGCCTCAGTTTTTCCATCTGAGGTATATTTTGGAAAAAGGGTGATGCTTTTGCTGCTGACAGTGTTCACTGCTGTGGAGGGCTTTGGGTGTTTTGCAATTTGTTGCACTGGAACCCATCAGCCACATTTAGGCTCCCAGTGTAGGTCTTGCTGACAAGTAAGTGCAGAGTGGAGTGTGGAGCTCACAGGGTGTTTGGAGTTTAGGGCGGACTAGACCCTAAGAGCAGATTGGAGGAAAGGCATTTTGGTTTTGCATTTGTCTTTTTTTCCCCCTTTGCAGTTTACATCTTTCTTCCTGCCTTCTCTCCTCTTTCTATTCTGTGTGTCTGATTTTCTTTGGTTTATCTTTTTTCATTTCTTCCTTTCATTCTTGCTTTCCACCTGTCCTTTGCATGCCTCTTTTACTGCTGCTTTCTCCCCTGCCTCAGCCTGTGAGCTGTGAGCAGGAGCTGCCATTGCTAATGGGAGTATTCCTGCCAGACCCAGAGTAAGGTGAGAAGGTTTGTTGGATGAGGTGCTGCTCCATTCTTCTCACCAGGTGTCTGCTTTGAAATACGAACTGTTGGAGTGGCTTCTGTAGCCCTGAGGGGTGTGTCCACCACAGCTGTTAGATGTGATAGGGGCTGGGGGTGGACATCTGGGTGTGATGTGGAGTTGGTGGAGAGTGCTCTGTAGACAGCCGGCATTGCTCTTCCACAGCTGGGCCTCCTTGTTTGCCTGTGGCCACATGTACTCTCTCAAGACTACTTTTCTTTTTGCATTTGCAGCCCCACCAAACAGTTCAGTTTAGCTAGCATTTAGCTAAGTTGCTTGTGTTTTATTCTTTTCTGAGTCAGAGACTTAGTATGTACCCCGAGTTGGCCTTGAGCTCACAATCCTCCCACCTCAGCCTTCCAAGTGCTGGGATTACAGGCATGTTTTGTTCTTTTAATGGGTATCCCAGAGTATATTTCTTTAATTTTTGGTCCTTGCAAAGTCTCTTCTAATTTTCTACTATTGATCTCTACTAAGTTTGACGTTGAGGGTCTGTAAGAGTTTTCTGTTACAGTATATATCGAAGTTTGGGGTGACACTGATAGAACTAGTCATTTTTGAGGATGGACACACATAAAAGCAGAATCCCAAGTAAACGAGAGACTAGGAAAGACCAAAGAAGACGACTTTGGTTGTCTCTTATGTTTGGGAATGAGGTTGTAAATCTACGTTTCAACTTCATGTGCACCATTTCTTAAATCTTCATGCTACTGTATCGTTCTTTTTCTGAAGGAGGTTTATTAGTGCTGCAGATGTATTGCAGAGCCACCCAGAAAGGGACTAGAGCCATGTGCTTTATGTCTGCCTTTTATATTAGCTTTCTATCTCAGGATGGCTTTAATTTCTGTTTGTGCAACTAGAAGCAGGTTTTTGGTTGGTGGTTAAAGTGTGGTGCCCCGACCAGCAGCATCAATGTCTACTTGGGACTTGTTGGAAACCAGCATGCTTAGCACTCATGCTAGACTGATTATCTCTGGGATAAGGCCTGCAGTGTGTTCTTTCACAAGTGCTACAGTTGAGACCCATCGGGTTATGTAAACAGAGTCTAGTGTTACTAAACCTTGCTCTTCTGGATGTTCTGGAGACTTTGGGACTCAGTCCATTCATAAATAACCCTGAGATTCTTTTCACTAAACAAACTTTAGAAACAATTTACAAGGCAGTTTAAGTATTTGATTCTACAAACAATATGTAGCCATTTTCATTTATCTGTTTTATTGATTTTGGTTTTTCATGACGGATCTCAAGTAGCCCAGGCTGTTCTCAGACTTACTATGTAGCCAGAGCTGGCCTAGAACTCCTGATTGTCTTGCCTCCACCTTCCAAGTGCTGAGATTACATGTGTAGCTACCTCACCCAGTTCACAACCATCTTTGTTTCTAATCTCTATTCATCAAGGACACGGTGGTCAAGAAAATGTATGCTTAAAGCATGTTATGACTTAAATTTTGCCAATTATGATTTTCTCACTGTGGAGGTATTGAAGATGAAATTGAGGCTGTAGCTCAAAAATACATTGCCTTGCAAAAAGTCAGGCCCAGAGGGGAGTGAAAAGGAGAGGGAGACACGGGGAAGGATGTGGGGATTAATAATCCCATTCTGGTTCATCATTATCATCCTCTGATTGCTGTGAGCGGATGTGCTATTGCTTCTGTAAGCATTAATAATTCATGGGTGGACTATGCCAAAAGGAGGCCTTAAATCTGATCTCTCAGCAGATTAAATACACCGTCTGCCATCAGTAGGAGCCAGAAGAGATGAAAGATGGACTTGTTTTTATTCATTAACCTGCTTTCCCTGCCTTTCTCTCAGTCTCCCTTTCTCATTTAGTTTGCCTTTACAACACTCCCCACCCCCACCAATCAGATGAATCCTGGGGATCTTGGGTTTACTGTTAATGACGTTAGATTTTACTTTTCCTCAGCTGCTAGTAACAGCAGATGCCATGAGAGAAAGCAGAGAAGCAGAATAAAGTATTTCCTTGGAAATGTCTAAATCAGTTTGCATATTTGAAAAATGTATTAGAATGTGCAGCCTGTGTTTTAGAAGTCATTTCAGATGACTTTGCCTTGAAGAATAATCCTGTGGTGTGGCAATCGAAGATACATGTAGTGTTTTTCATTGAGGTCTGGTGGCATTTTCTACTTTCACTGATGAAACTGGGGCACAGGGCGAATGACTTTTACGTAGTTACCTAGACCCCATTTGCTCTGCTTCCAACTGCAGTATGCTTTCTGTGAGACTTAATAATTATCTCTTGATTTTAGAAATCATATGTACATACTTTTAATGGTGTATTTCACCAGATTAATTTCTAATACTATATAGACAGCTGTACAGGAACACTTTGCTCTATTGAATTCTAATGATAATTTGCCAAGAAGTACTACAGTTTGAAAAGACTACAGTCTGCAGTGCAGTGAATGGCACAGTGTTTGCAGTTGTTTAGGCACCTTTAGAGCTTCTGGGTAACACCCTTCTATGCCTTACTAGCCAAGCTTTGTGAAGTGGGTGCAATGTAGTCCCCTGTTTTTACTACATTTTCAGTGTTTTAGGGTTAGTGATGGGATTTGGCTGTTGGAGTTGTCCCAGTACTAACTTGAAATGTGAGATGGTAAAGCAGCAGAACTGAAAATGTTTGATCTCCTTAGTCATTTGCTGTGGACTAGTGTGAAAAAAGTATGCTAGTAAAACAGGACAATTGTTTTAAAAGCCATTTGCATCATGGCCTTGTAGGGAGACTGTGGAGAGAACAGTACAGGGAAAGCAGATTTCAGAATCCGCCTGTTTAAAATAAGAATTTTAGAATTGCAGATCCTGTGCCTCTAATTTAGACGTGTGAAGGGCAGACTACAGAGATGAAAGACTGACAGTATTTTATAGGGAGATGTAATAATCTCCTGGGGCTAGACAGGCCGAACCTCTTGAAGTGATGGGTAAGGACAGACCGGGGGCCTCTCCCACCCCTTATGTAGAGCCACCATTCCTTGACTCATCATTGCTTTGTGTTTCAAATTCATTTTGTTATTTCTTTCATAATTTTTACTCTAGTTATTTTCTTAAGGCTTATACCCTTGAATATAAGTATCATACTTTGATGTTAAATACTTTAGGAATGCCATATTAAATTTTATAGCAGGCATTAATGAAAACTAATACATCTGTTTCCTGTGTAGACAAATTTTTTTAAATAAATATTTTTGAATTTTACCTGTATGAGTATTTTGTTTCCGTGTATGTAAGTGTATCACATGTGTGCAGTGCCTGAGGAAGCCAAAGAGGGCATCAAATCCCCTGAGACTGGAGTGACAGGTGGCTATTAGCCACCATGTAGATGCTAGTAACCAAATTTGGGTCCTTTGCAAGAGTGCTCTAAACCACTGTACCATCTCCATGCCATCCCCTGTAGACAAACTTTTACATTTATTTAGTGTGTATGTATATGTGTGTGTGTGTGCACACATGTGTGCCATGGTGAACATGTGAAGGTCATAAGAAAACTTGGAGAGTCAAGTCTCTCCTTCTACCATATGGGTTCCAGACTTAGCAGCAAGTGCTTTTACCCACTGAGCCGTCTCACTGACCCAGAACAATTTTATGAATGTGTATTTTATATGAGTGAATATGAAATTCTGATCCCAAAATGAAATAGTTCTTTTCTCCATTTAAATTGTTGAAGTGGGTAATTTTAGTAATTTTGTTCTTTTATTGAGGAGTCAGTTATTTATATAAACAATATTTATTTAGGCATTCAAATTATATGTAGTTCTGGCTGGCCTGGAACTTACTTTGTAAGCCAGGCCAGCTTTGAACTCAGAGATCACCTACTTCTGCCTCCGAAGTGCTGATATTAAAGGCATGTGCCACCATGCCCAGCTAAAGAGTCCTTTATTTTTAACCAGTTTCCTACAAGAAAAATAAGTATGTTCAACAAAAAGCTTACATAAAAATTAAGATTTAGTGTCTTCCTTCTGAGAGAATAGTAACGTGGTCAGCAAACTCAGAATATGTGGATTTGTAAGACAAGGATGATATTTAACTTTAGTATTTATTCATATAACAGCTTCCCTACTAAATTTAAAATGGATTTTATTTAAAAGAATTCTATTTACGATCAACCTGGCAAAGAACACATCTGTTGTGTAAAGTGCATTGGTAACAGGAATCAGCAAGCTGTTCTTTTGAAACCACCATCATCCCTCATGTGGTAACTTAAAATTCCCCAAAATGTGGGGCTCAGGCGTGCACACACCTGGAAGTACATTGTCACATGTGCTGTTCAAAGAGCTCTGCAAGGAGATGAGAAGTCACAGCCTCAGCTGAAGTGAGAACCAGAGCCTGGTCACCACCTGACCTTGGTCATAGCCTCAGCTTTTCTGTACCTCATTTCCTAACCAGAAATTTTGTAACTAAATTTCATGAGTTTTCATATGCTTCATTATTTCATTGTTTTTTGTTATTCCCTCTTTCTGAATACTGGTCTATTAAATAATGTGAGAGAGATAGAAGGCAGACAGTTGGACTGACAACAAGGAAGGAGTTCTTATTTTGAGTTTCTCAAATGCAGGAGGCTCCTTAAAGCTGTAGTGATTTTTCTGGGTGTAGTGGTACATACCTGTGGAATCCTAGCACTCAGTAGACAGAGACAGGAGAATCACTAGTACCAATTGAAGGCCAGCCTAGTCTGCGTAGTGGATCTGTATTACAAACTGCAGTTGATTACCTGAAGGAGTGGTTGTGGAGAATGCTTTTTCTTCCCATTTTAGGCCCATTAGCTAGTGCCATTATCACAGAGCTGCTAAAGTCTTTCAACCCTGGGACTTTAGGGTTCTAGTTCACTTGTAGCCCCTAGCCCCTTTTTGGTTTGTAGTCAGAGCAGAGGAAGACAGAAAGAACCTTTTTCCCAGATAAGGAGAACACCAGCTTCTCCAAGCAGGGAGAGCTCCTCTTTTCCCTATTTCTTAGCCTTCGGCCAGCTAACTTGAGTAGGAGTAAGAGAGAATGAACCTTAATTTGTTTTACTGCAGAATAAAGACATGTTTTCTTTTTCTTTATATTGACTGCTTAAATCTAGTGTTCTTTACATAGTATTCAGGATGAAATGCTTATGATGAATTTGTAGATTGCTTGTTCATTTTTAGCTGATTTGTAAGGCGAGATGCACTGTGAATGTCTTACCACTGGTGAGGGTCTTCTTATTTCTCCTACCCCTCCTTGGATCTACGGGAAGGAAGCTGACTCTGGGAACTGAATACTATTGGGAATGATGCTCAGTCATAGAGTTTGGGGCCTCTCTGCATGTTGGCTAAGAACTACCTGAGCACCTGCCTTACCACCTATGGCTGGAATTATCTCAGGAAGCTGAAGAAATTTGGGGTGCGGGGGAAACCACCAACAAGCAAAAATAATGTTCACCTCCCTTTAAATAATCATCTGCATCTTGTGCTTAGGTGGAGCCTAGTGGACACAAGTAAAAACTGGAGTGGTTTTGTTGAATTCCTGTAAAAACTATTAGGTAGCCACTGAAGATAATTAAAATAAATGTAGGTTCTAGACACTGCTTTCTAGAACCTCCTGGCTTTCATCTAAAAAGCCAAGATTAGTGTTCCACAACAGGATCAGACTGTCCAGTTTAATGGGAATGCTGTGGAATTCTGAATGCCCCAGTCGTTCTGAGGAGAGGAAGGAGGCAGTGTCAGTTGTGGGAAGCTGGAGAACACTCCCTAGAGCAGTTGGAACCTGAATGGGCATTGAGAAATGAAATGGGTTTAGCCTGCACAGAGTGAAAACAGAGGTTATGAGAGTCATAACCAAAGCCAGAGACGGAGATCAGGAGTGATGTGCTAAGAAGTGATTATGGGGGCTATGAATACGATTAGACAGTGTGTCACTGCCAGGCGGTGGCGTGTAGGCAGCAGGTGTTGAAGTCTGAGAGCAGGTCAATGTTAAGAAGAAAGGAGGGAGAATGGCTGGGCATACACTACTGTAACCCCAGCTACTTGGAAAGTTGAGGCAGGAGGATAATGAGTTCCAGACCAGCCTTTGCTCTGTGGTCCGATCCTGTCTCAGAAACTGAAAAAGGATGCACCTACCAGCAGCATCCCTTCGTCTTCTCCAGGAGCCCAGGGAGCCTGGCAGGAGGAAGGGAGCACTGCCTACCGTGGTTCTGAAAGGTTTGATTTCTGGCTGATCTTGTCATTTCAGCTTCCTTTTTCTGTTCTACAAGCTCATCATCTTATGTTAATTATCTCTTTTGTTCATAAATATTGGTCTCATAAGTTCCCTCTCTTATTTGAGATAGGATCTGGCCTTGAACTATATACCTCAGTCTGTCCTTGCACTGGAAATGCTCCTGCCTCTCCCTGCCTTGTGCAGAGATTACAGAGAACCACCATGCCCGCTTTTGCTTTAGTTGCTGGTGTTCAGGGCTAACTTAAACAGTGGGTTGCCTTGTAGATGTTTAAGAATGGATCAGTTTCTGTTCGTTTAGTGGCACAAGTAGAGGAGAACTTCCACTCTCAGGTCTTGGATTTGAAGGCAGGTTAGTTACAACCTCTCAGTCTCCTCTGCTTGGAAGACCTTTCTGCCGAAAGGCTCTCTAACTCTAAGCCCAGCTTCTTGCCTGTTTTCCTTAAGC
The DNA here is from genome assembly GCA_035773235.1 of Eospalax fontanierii. NCBI lineage: Eukaryota > Metazoa > Chordata > Mammalia > Rodentia > Spalacidae > Eospalax > Eospalax fontanierii. Next base: position 15,733,038 of record CM069552.1, read on the forward strand.
CATTCACAGATTGGGTATTCATTCTGACATAAAGAAATGCCCTCTTAATTTATTTGTTGGTATACTAAAAAGGAAAAAAAGTCTTATTAGAGACCCAGTTAAGGTAAGTTTTTGTTTTTCTTTTTGCTTTTTAAATTAGATAAAGAGGTTTTCTCATTGCAGTGAACTTCAGAGATCTCTCTCAGAAACAAACTTTACATCAGTACAGTAGTCTGAGTTTGGCCACATTTGGGTCTTTAGGTTCTTGTCTTGTTCCTTCTGTTCCTAATGTTGCATGTCCGCTATGCTCTATAGTATTTATTTGATCAGAAACAAACATGTTTGTTTTGTTTCTTGCACTGGTTCAGAGAAAGGTCCCCCATGATTGTCTTTTGTTCAATAATTGGAACATAGGCTAAGCCTGGTCAATTTCAAAGCTACCCCCAATACATGTTCCCTCCCTTCCTCTTTGTACAGTTTCTGGGTGTTAGTGGTACCTCGTATTGGGTCTGGAACAAAAACTGGAAATGTTGAATGTTAGCAACAGCTACGTGGCATCTGCTATGGCACTGAATAGCTGTTGGTACAGTTAATTTTAAGTTAGGGTAAGGAGCAAAACTAGAAAGCTTTTTAGCTTTACAGCATTTGTTAACACATGCACCTCCCAAATTATGCATTTGATGCCATCACAGTGAATACAGCAAAGGCACTCATGAGCTGATTTTCATGTTAGTAACATAAGTTCTTTCATTGTTATTCATGTTTTGACCTCTGTGTGTTACTGTGTTCATTCCTTTTAGTTGAAGATTTTGATTTGGTTTTATGAGGCGGAAATATCGGAAGCCTCTCAACTCTGGGTATTTAATTGGCAAAAGTTCTTATATAAGAAATATGTTAATTTTTCTTTTAAAGCAGCAGCATCTATAACTGGGTTCTGTTTCTTAAAGACAAAGATTATAATGTTAAACAGCCTTACATAGGCAAACTCTAGATGCTAAATAGCCGAGTTAGTACTTACTTGCCAAGTATCCTGTATTGCTCAGGTTCTTTCTGTAAATGTAGGTGTTGGGTTTACAGCCAACAGAGTGCAGTCTTAGGCTTTGTGGTATCGTTCTGAAGAGGGATGGTCTCTTTTTCTTTACAGTCTGTGCCATGGCTTGCTCCCTGACTGGCCTGACTTCAATCATCTGGGACAGAGATCTTGGTACATTTTCATATCTGCTGTTCTACGAAAGCTTTTCTGTAATTACACACTTATTTGTGCCATTGAATTTCCTTTTATGATGCTGAAAAGCATGTTAGTATTTTGATGTGATGTTGCATTCTCAGGTTATACATTAAAATGTGAAGAAAAAAATACCCCTTTCTGACAAGCACCTTAGAAACCATTGCAGTAGACCGAGACTTCATTATGTTCATATCATATGTTTTCCCTAAATGTTGTACTCAGAAGTGACAGTTGAGCTGAACATATGTTAATGAAAGGTCTGCTTTTTCCTGTGTCACTGACAGTTTCATTGCCTGTATATTCCTGAAATGCAAATAACCTCTGCTCTCTGCAGAGCCATAATGAATCCAAATAGTTATTTAATATCAGAATCTATTAACTACCAGGAGGCCGAACATGTAAGATGGTGAGTTTACTGTTCTCTTTGAAGGACAGTGTAGTTGACAAGGGCACAATGATCTGAGATGCTTCTGCGTGTTGAAGCTACACATTCTGTAGATAAAATGGCAGAATCTGTCTGCTGCTGTAGAAAATCTTTTAACTACCATTTATTTTAGCATCATGTCGTGTGCAAATTCCTGCTGCTCAGTTAAAGGACCAGCTCTGCACAACTGGTGTTACAGTCTGTGGCCGCAGCACTGCATCACAATGCAGCAAATGCGTTTTCCACCTTAAGCGAACATGACAGCTGAAGCGATTATTAACCATACAAGATGTCGGAAGTCATCAAAAATTCACATCAGAGTAATTGCAGTGGCGTGGGTCGGAGAAAAAAGTATTCTAACATTTCTTGCCTACATGTTGTCTCTCCCCCTTTGAGACTTAACTTGGTACAGTCCGTTAACAATAAAATACCCTTCTGTAACCTGTAAACTGTTACTCCCATCAGTTTGTGCTTGCAAACTGATAGCTGACTTCTGGTTTTGTGGGAAACACCTCAGATGGAGGCACTCTGCTCTGGGGGCTGCAGTGCACCCTTTTTAAGGGGACGCTGCAGTCCCATTGTCTAATGGGACTCCAGTGCTTCGGTCCTATTAGCACTTGCAGAAAGGTCGTTTTGTTTTTTTCTTTTTCTTCTTGCCTCGTTTTCTTTCCTCTCTCTGTCTCTCTCCTTCCTCCTTCCAACCTTAGCCCCTCCTCAATTCAGGCAGTTTAGGGTGGGGAAACTTGAGCACTTGTGCCGGCAGGCAGAGTTTATCCCACCTAGAAGGTGAGAAGAGCTGCAGTGACCGACATCACCTGTTCCTGAAACTCCTTGAAATTTTTGAGAGCTTCAGGTAGAATTGCTTGTTTCATAAGGAAATTAGATGAATGCACTGCGGTGAGTGAAATGACAGCACGCTGTGGTTTCTCTGAAAGACAAGATCTGGATCTGTGTGAAATTTCAGGTAAATTTGCTGTCAGTTAACTCATTTGCTAGAAAAAGTACTTGATTCTTCTGAGAATTGCTCAGGTTTGTGCTTTGCCATTCTAATTTTTTGCTTAAAAATTGGTTGGGTGGGGCAGAGCGATACTTGTCTAAAGATGTTAAGAGTTGTATTTTTTTGTGGATTTCATCTTTAATTAGCAAGTAGTGTGGACTTTCTTCAGAATTTTTAAAAGATGTGAAGTACAGAATTCTTGTATGATATGAAATATGAAAATAGAATTTCTTTTCTTTGCCAAATCCAGCCCTTTCTCTGGGATTGAGGTAGGCGTATGTGGGTGAGAAGGACAGACAGATAGACAGAGTTATAGAATTCAGTAATTTATGTATGTTCCATGTTTAAGAAAAAAATTGCTATCAGCAATATTTAGGATTATCTCAGGGAATGTTTTAGCATAAGACTTTAAGTGAGAAAAATTGAACAATAGCACCTATGAAGAAATTCTGAATCATTATCAATTACTGACAATTTAAATAAGAAAGCTACTTTTAATTTCTTAAATTCGGACTTGGAAGAATGTCTTTTACATATCTGTCAGATTTTTGTGATTTGTGTAAGTGAAATGAAAACTTCCTAAGTTGTGTAAACATTATCTAGAGGATTTTAGGATAACAGTTTTACTTATAAATAACACTTAATGGCTTGATTAATATCAGAGATAAATTGCCTTTAATTCATTATTAAATCAGCTCTTTGTCATCTCTTAAAAACAACAAAATAATAAGATGATATATGCATCTTTTAAACTCAAGGAATGTATTTTTATTGTGGGATCTGTAGGGCTGGACCTCTTTTTGAAGCTCACACTTGGAAATTGATCATCTAGTTGAGGGCTTGGGTCCCTTTAGAGGTGTGGGACTTTGCTTTACTCTTAACAATAGAAAAGCTTGAGAAGCTGTCAGGTGGGGAGTGGAGAGGAAGCTGCTCAGGAAGGAAGAGGAACTGAGAATTTGGCTCTTTCAGCCCTGGAAATCTAGATTTACCATGACTAAAATTCCTTTAAAACTCTGACCTGGTGCAGCACTGCGAAGAATTGGTTTCTAAGAGGAGACAGTGAGCTGGGGTTTGCATTTTGTAAAGAAGCCTCTCACACTGACCCTATGTGGGAGATGACTCAATTATCTGTGCCTGGTACAGTGCAAATTATTTTCCTTTGTCTGAAGTGGGTGGATGCCAGCGCCTTCATCAGAGCTCCTTAATGTAATGTATGGAAAATGTCTCATCCTCCATTTTTAACAATTAGCTGTATCATGGGCGAGGTGAACTGGATTCTGAAGGCAACTAACTGCAAGACCATTTCATTTATATGGCCAGGAGCTTTGTTACTGTAAAACTGGGGTTGATTTTATACACTGTATGGAAGAGTTCTTTAGGAGGGTGGAGAACATTCACAGAAAGAAAATGGAATCCTTTTGTCTACAGTAAGTATTTCTCATATAGTAGGAAGAGGTTGAAAATTTGACTTTGGGTGGGTGAATGGGCAAAATAGACTTTGAGTTAATGCTGCCAATATGAAAAGTATAACTGAGATCCTTGGAGGTGTGTGTGTGTGTGTGTATGAGTGTGTGTGCACACACACACATATATATATACATATATATTAAATATGTGTTAAAAATCAGGCAAACTTCATGAGTGATGATAGCAAAAATATTTCAATTATTAATAATTTAAGTTGATGAGAAATATGAATTTATCACTAATTCCAAATGGAAATGAGTGAGGGAAAAAAAACTCTTAAGAGTGTTAAATGTCATAGCTTAGGCTTCTTTTCACTATTTTTAGAAAGAATGTTTTCTATTCTGAAAAGGTTTGTTAGATTTTAAAGCTTTTTGTTGTTAAGAAAATGCTTCCATGTTAATAACCTATTAATAGATGACTAAAATAAATAAAAGTATTTTGACAAAGCAAGCTTTTCTTCTCAAAGATCAGTAGATTGAGGCTTTCACTCCCACTCATGGGTTAGGGCTTTTTGCTTAATTACTAACTGTGACTTCAGAGCTGTTAAGATCAAACTCTGTTTTTCTAATTGTAAGCTTATAAGTCTTGATTCTTAAATCTAATTGCATTTGACCTGACTTATTTCTTTGTTCTGTTATGCTGCCGCTAAGGGGAAACAAGAGGGCTTTAACTTTGATTTGATTATCTTTTAAAGGCTGAAGAATTTATAGTAAGTTTACTTGATATTAAACTATGCATAAAGAGTTTGCTCAAAAAACAATAGTGGTTGTTTCAGAAGTTGAACCTCCACAGAACTGAATATTGCAGAATTCTTTCAGTGATAGCATATTTATAAAGCTGACTCTTCTGTGTCTGATTGTGCTTGCTGTTGTTTACCCTGGTCCCTGAAAATGGTTTTCTCTATTTAACAGATGTTGGAAACTCAAGAGAGAACAGTATTCTTCCCTAACTTTTTGACCGACATAGGAAGAATCTGTTGTTGTAAGCCCCGAATAAGTCGCCGGTACTTAGACTAGCTTGTAGCATGAGAAGCGACATAAAGATGTAGCCATCGGTGAAGTTTTTAGTCCTAGGGAGCTTGCGTTGAATGAATTAATTGTTTAACTATATGTTAGAATGCAGAGGGAGGCTTTCCCTTTGATTGCCACAAGGTTTGCACCTTGAACTAAGAGTGTTTAGGGCATTAAACTAGAACTCCATTTTAACTGTAGTCTTGTTCACATGAAGTCTGGGGTAGAGGGCACAGGAGTGTTACTATCCTTCCTTTGGCAAATTTTAAGTGCTAAGTGCTTGAAGATTCTGATCTTTTTCCTTTCTTCCTTGTTACTGGCTTTCTAAGAAGCTGTATGCCAAGTATCTGTTTAGGCTGTGAGAGAGGTGGAGATCTAGTGCTGCCTATTTTCTTTGCTTCTACCACGGTCTACTCAAGTTTGGCTTCTAAAAGAGGCTCTTCCTGATACTTGCAGGATATTCTTGATCCTCTGCAAACTGGAAGTATTTCAGTTTTCACATAAAATCTTAGCTTGCTGTGGTAGTAAAGAACTAGGCCCTGGTTCATTTTGTGACAGAAAATCCCATCGCATCTCTCTGGCAGTGCCATAATGTAGAGAAGCAACACGTCAGGCAGCCCGCTAGGAATCTGTCAGTGGCACTAAGATGGCAGTGGGAAAGGAGTAAAATGGCGTCACCAGGAGCACCGTGGTGAGAGCTGGACCTCCCTATTCTTCAACCCAGTCTGAAGACACCTTTAGGAGCTTGGCTCTTCTGGTCGACAGTTACTTTTTATTGTTAGAAGGTAGAAGTTTTGAGATTTTCCTGAAGATTCAATGAGCACTTTTATCTAGGTGGCTTCAAATACCACTTAAGCATTGTATTAACACTTCTGAATCACCGTCCTTTGTGTTTTCTTCTTTTTAATATAGATACTTATTCCTTATAGTAGATGGATTTTTAGAAAATTAAGGACAATATACTTCTTTATGGCAAGGTAAAGCTAGTGTTCATATGAAAATGTATTATTTATCCCTGGTTTACATTTTAGCCCTTTGTGGACTTTGGAGTGTGTGTGTGTGTGTGTTGTGTATAAAATAAAGCATTTCTTCTGTGGCTCAGACTGTGGGTTATTTTGCAGATGGACTGTGATCAGAGTGAAAATGACCATGCTGATTTTTCCCCCCTTGTTCCCATCTCTTACGGATTTGGAAATTTTGGAGCTGACCATAGAGTTTACATACCATAATCACCTCATTTTATTGTTAAATAAAGCATGATTTACTGCAGTTAAGTGACTTTCTCAAGGTCATGCATTGAGAAGCAGCTGATCTTGCCTAAATCCTGACTCCTGCCTCCGGCCTGTCCTGCTGTCTCTATCTGACTCCTTTTCTTTCCGTTGGTTGGTGGGCGGGCTGGCTGGTGACTGATGGATCTGTCTTTGCTGGAGCAACCTAACCCACAGAGGTGTTCCTTTTCAGCTGTGCCAGAAATGCCTGACTAAGCATGCTTGCGGTCTTTCTGGACTTGTTTTGAAGATGGTACACATTTATTTATAAATTTGTCATAAACAAGCACTTGAAAACAAGCTCTCTCCTGCAAGCTGAGCTTTGGGGCCCATGATGATGGTTCAGACATGAAGGATGAAACACTCCTCTGCTAGGAGCCTTCGTATCCATCTGCTGTGAACTGAGATGGAGCTGGGCATTTTGAGGCCGTTGCCACCTGACATTCCTTTAACTCTCTAGGTGTGAGAGGCCCACAGTTCAGGGTTGCTCCTACAGGAGAATGGAACAAGTGAAAGGATTTAGCTGCTTTCAGTTTGGGGTATTTATGTTTGAAAAATGTCCTTGCCCCTTGTTCTCCATTGCCTATGTGTACCACTTTGGCTAAGCAGTGTGCCGTGTCTTCTGTGCCTGTGGCCACAGTGTTCGCTCACTCTGCAGTGTCCCTCAGCTCTGATGACATGGTGAAGTCAATGTTTCCAGCCTTTATTGAGGGTTTAGGAGAGTGAAACCACAAGCACTGTTAGTTAACAAAGGAATGCCTTGTCACAATTTCATTTCAAACGATGTGAAATTATAAAAGAGAAAATCTCCTGTTTATGTAGTCTCTAAACACATGCATTTTTGAAAAACAAATTTCTGGGTAAGGCTCTTTTCTGTAACAGCCCTGCTGACTGGTGCTCCAGTCCCATCAGCATACACATTGCTGCATAGCAGGAGGAGCTGGGATTTTCAGCCGGCAGGGAGTTAGTATAAGATGTGGCTCCCTAACATTGTCCTAACAGCACTCCTTGTGCTTGCTAAGTAGAACTTAAACCTGAGCACTGCAGAAATCAGCCTGGCTAGGCTTCTGGCTCTTACTTGACTGACTGAGACATGGCCTCTGTGATCCTTCCCTCCCTCAGCCCCCAAAGCTTGCTTTTTTTTTTTCTTTTTCAAAGGGAAGAAGGCATGACATCATACAAAGCTGGGGAGCTATGTCTTTTTCTTGTCAATAGTTGAGATTACTTTTGTTGGCCTTTTACAGCGGCTTTTGAGGGCCAGTGAAAGGGATGCTGGCTATAAGAAAGAAAGGGTATTGATACATTCCCATTTATGTTCCAGGGCAGGGTTAGTACCTGAAGTTCTGTGGCTATGAACTAATCTACCTCGGAGATGGACTGGAAATGCTTTTGTCATGCCTTAATGAACCGGCCCGTCCGTGTCCCCCACCCCACCCCCCCAGGGCCCGAGTGACTGGTATTCATTTTTTCTGTCCATGTCTTTGGGTAAAAAGAGGGCCCTGCTCCTGCTCTTTGAAGCCAGGCATACTTTAGTGCACTATTAATATTCATTCCATTTACAAAGCTAGACTGAAAAAGTTCCTCTTCAGAATTCTTCCCTTTCCTGTATCTCCAGCGTTTACCTCTAGCAAGTGTGCCAAGCTTTGTGGGGGAGGGTGGTGACTGGAGGAAGGTGAGGAAGTGCTCACAGTTGTCCTTGCTTTCTCTTTGGGGACCACCAGAGCAGTCAGAGCAGCTGGCTGGCTGCCCTCCTTCCTGATGTCTAGCACTGTTTGCATATTCTCCCAGCCAGGGTGGGGGGCGGCAGAGGAACTGCTGCCACAGCTTGGCCCCCACCATGTCACCACATCACCACATCACCACCCCTCTCACTGGAATTCAGTCTCCAGCTTTTCTCCAGGAGTGATGTGACATCAGCATTAAACAAGTCCAAATCTCCTGCTCTCGATAGCCCTCTTGAGAACAGCCTTCCACAGGCCTGAAAAAAAATGGTGGGCTTTGCTGGATGTGGAGAGAGGATTCTGCTGAAAAGCATTATTTCCCTCACCAGAGTCAAGACCATCACTTGACTATTTTACTCATTTATATATATGTACATAGTACTTGTGCCTCTCAATATGGAGGCTACAGAGCCTTTAATAACTGAGATGCATAAACTTCTTTCCTTTCCTGGTCGTCTAGAAGTGAGGGTACAGGAGGAACAGTTAGGAAGACTGTCCCAAGGCCCCTGAAAGAGGCAGAACTGGCCTTAAAGCAGTAACAGAAATTTAAATGCTCTCATTGTGTTGCGGCTTACATATTACATACAGCCTTGGTCTTCTCCCTGTACTGAACAGTCTCCGCTTTTGATGCCTTGGGGTAGAAGTAGGTAGAAGCACCTAGTAGTTTTGTGCCTGCATTGTAGGGTTGGGCTGTTCCACCCGTCTCTGCACCCCTCACTGTTTGTGATGCTTTGTCCAATTCTGAAATCTTGGAAGTTTGCTTTTTGTTCTTGGGTGATTTGGGAGGGGGGCAAGGAAGTGGGTAGTAAAGAATGAATCCATAAAAAGACAAGTGACTTAGAGTAGTGTCCCTCCCAGAGGCCTATGGCTTTCTCCGAAGCAGAGGTGGAGAGGAAGAAACCTGGCATGTCAACACATAACAAAGAGTAGAATGTTGCCCATATGCCCCTTGTTGGTCTGGGAGGACTCACTGCCTAGTACCAAGCATTCTTGAATTTATTAGAACTTTCTTATGCATGTTGAGCTCTTTTTGATCTGTGAGAATTAGTAGGCCATCCTGTAAATCTTTTTGAATTATGGGAACAAGTAGTTAGTTTTGCCTTAATGGATCCAAATCCATCACACAATTTTGTGACCCTCTTTTTAGCCAAACAGCAGAAGCTTCATTATAAAACAGGGCTGGACATCCTGATAGTGACAGATAGTTTGATACCTGGGCAGCACCATATTATATTGCCAAGGTCTGCCACCTGTGGCTCCAGAGCTGCCTGCACACCAGTAGATCTGCTGAACCTGCACATGGTAGAACTCTTGAGATCACTCTTGCAGACTCTGCTGCCACCTGCTGAGTGAGGGCAGCTAGCCTTCTGCATAAACACAGTGTAAATACAGCAGCATCAAATAAATTTCACTTGGTGATGTCAGTTTTGTCTGCCTTACATCACTTTCTTTAGAGATATTAAGATTTACGTGCAGTCTGTGAATATATTATTTAAAGTGTTAAAGTTTTGTAGAAAACAACAAGACTTAACTTTATATATCTGAGTTGGAGGATAAAGTTGGACTTCATTATTCATGCAGAAGATTTAGTCTCCCACTCTCTTGTAAATGACATTTTATGTATTCTCATTCCAATAATAGGTGTCTGATAAAATAACCAATAATAAGATCTTGTCGAAATTCTCTAACTTAAAATTTAGAAAAAACCCAAAGTTAAAAGTTTTGCTATTTGAAATTTATCAGTAATACACATCCTTCTTTACCCTTGAACAACTTCTTGAGGAGGCATCAATCTAGACCTTAAAGGGGAGCTAACAAGACTGTCCACTCTATCTGAGAAGTCCCCTGTCTCTCAGTCCTGGCAGGATTTCAGTGGTGCTTGTCTGAAATTAACTTGCCTCATTTTCTCCATTAAGTAGGGGTTTCACCCTTGTATAAATTTCTCTCAACAGAAGGTTTCAGAAAATGTCACTTGTCGGAAAAGGAGAAGGTTTGGGAGAAGCTAGGAGAGCAGGCTTTGTACTCAGAATGAGCTAAGGAGCAAGATGGCATGGCCACAGCTCACGATGCTTCTGCTGAATCTGGACTCTTCTCCAGCAGTGACCAGACTTGTAGTGCGTCCTTGATAGTGCCCCCTTGGAATTTCTATTTCATCTTGGGGCCAGACTTTTTTCAGTTTTTAAATTTTCTTTTTCTTTTTTATTTTTCTGTCTTTTGTGTCTTAGCAGTTTGTTCAATTTTAGCATTCATTCCTAATATCACCGTTCACTTTCTTTTTTTATATTTTTATTTTTATTTAATGTGTATGGATATGTTGAATGTATGTAAGTCACCTGTGTTGTACAAGGCCCACAGAGTTCAGGCAAGGGTGTCAGATCCCCTTACCTGGAGTTACAGACAATTGTTAGGCACCATGTGGGTGCTGGGCATCGAACCTGGGTCCACTGCAAGAGCAGTTGAGCCATCTCTCCAGCCACCCTGCCTCCACCCCTTCACTGTTAGTACTTGCATTTGCTGGCGAGATGGCTCAGCAGACAAAGCGATTGCTGCTGCCAATCCTGTGATGACCTGAGCTTGATCCCTAGAATCCACATGGTAGAGGGAAAGAACCAACTCCCACAAAGTTGTCCTTTGACCTCCACATGGTTCTCTCTGTCTCTCTGTCTGTCTCTCTGTCTCTCTCTCTTTCTGTCACACACACACACACACACACACACACACACACACACACAGACATACCTCTCAAAAATATAGATGTACATTTAATTTTTAAAAATATTTTCATTTTGGGTGTTGATTACAGGTTTCCTATTAATTTGTATATATCATACTAAATGAGAAGGAAGACAAAGATTTTGTGTCCCCTACCAGGATATTTTTGGGTTGTATCAGATATCTTTTGGTAAATGCCCAGTGCTGCAGTGCCTTGCTCTAATTTGACAAGATGGATTGCCAGTTGGTCTGTTGAAGGGAAGAGATAGGGAATAATAGTCTTTTGTGTTTTGAGGACTATGTAAAATAGAGCTGTTGCTTTGTGCAGTCAGCTTAGACTCTGATTATATGTATGTACAGCAGTCTGGAAATTTATATATTCTTCAATTCAAACTGTTTATGTAACTGGCCAAGAATTGTAAAAGAGAGCAAAGAATTGTAAAAAAAAATCATTATAAATTCTGTTTTCTTTTATTTTGCTGTTTTTCTTTCTGACTAAAATGAATATGGAAAATTTTCTCATAAAAACTCTTTAAAAGTTACTCATTTTATGTGTATGTGTACATGGATTCTGAGGGTCCAAACTCAGGTAGGTCATTAGGTTTTCAAATGACAAATGTTTTACACTCTGAGCCAACTTCCTGGCCAAAGAGACTCGTTTCTTCTAGAGTTTTAGAAGGCAAATAAGCTAAGAAAAATTGGCCATTTGGCAAAACAGACATCTCTGTTTGGCCCATACTTCTTCTGTAGTGAGTTCTGAACCCCAGAGTCAGTGGTGATTAAAATAAGACAGTTTCATGCTGGTCTTCCTGGCCCATTACTTGGTGTTATAACGTGTTTGGTAGACAATAGACTTAGCTTGAGTTTAGGGTATTATTGTCCACTCTGGTCCATTATAGGATGGCCCACCTCCTCTCTCAGACTTAGAACCAAGAGAAGGAGATATTGTGGCTCCAGTAGCTTTGTGGTATTTATTGTTCCACAACAGTAATAGTTATAATATTTTTGAATGCTGTCAAGTTGATACCTAAAACAGTGATTTAGATCTTTTTAGATTGTGCCACATATTAAGAAAGATATAGCCCACTTCATATTTACACCAGTAAAATATATGTAGTAAATAGTGTATTTTTAAAATATATAATATATATGCAATATATTGCACATGTACTATATAGTATATATCAAATATATAGCATATATAAAATTATATAGTACATCTAAAAATTGACTTTTTTTTTCCTTTTTCGCTCCTGGAGATCAAGCTCAGAACGTCACTGTGAAATAAATACAATAAATATATAGAATTGAAACAAAAATTTTCACAAAACAGTAGCTAGTCATACCATATATCTTTGTTATATGTTTATGTCATTAAAAATGCTGTTTGGGCCAAATGTGGTAGCAGAGGCCTTTAAACCCAGTACTCAGTGAACCTTTTAAGTTTGAGGCTTAGTCTACAGGGTGAGTTCTAGGCCAGTCAGATCTACATAGTGAGACTCTATCTTTAAAAAAAGAAAGAAAAGAAAATGCCATTTGAAGGCCAGATGTGGTAGCACAGACCTTTAATTTCAGCAGAGGCAGGAGGATTTGAAGACTAGTGTGAGCTACATAACAAATTGTTTTTTTAAAGTTAAAAAAAATAATTTTATGACTTGATTTGCCATAAAAATGTGACTTGATAGCTTCTGAGGCGGAGTTTTACAACCATAGTTTTAAAGGAACGCCAAAGCTTTGATATTTATTGTCACACTCCTCCTGTGTGGGACAAAGGGGATAAATACACAAGTATAAAGTATTTTTATCTCACCTTGATTTGATTGTACAAGAAAAAATGCAGGGAGTGGATGGGGAAAAGGGCTGGACACGGGGGCTGTAGGTCTTGCTGCTTGTGAAGTAGGCGGGACTGCCTCTGTTTCTTGATGGATAGAGGTCTGAGAGAAACTATGTCATGCAGCTTATTTAACTTTTAAGCTTGTACTGTGAATATTATTTGCTTATTTAATTATTTATCAGTGCTGGGGTTCGAATACTGGGCCTCATACATGCTAGGCAATTGCTCTACCACTGAGCCACATCTCCTGCAAATATATTTTTAAATTTTAAGCATTTTATTATTTTTATTTTAATGTGTATGAGTGTATTGCTTGCCTTTGTGTAAGTGAACTGAGGTCGTACAGTGCTTGCAGAGGTCAGAAAAGGGTTTTGGAGTCCCCTGGAACTGGAGTTACAGACAGTTTTTAGCCACCATGTGGGTGAATCGAATCTGGCCAAAGACATATTTTAAAGTATGATACAGATCGTAATATAGAGAGACAGTTCCGCCTTGGGTTAAAAGTGAGGACTAGAATTGGATGTATATAACACACAGATGCTTGGCATGGAGTAATCACCATATAAATGTCACTATTAGTATATGCTGAACATCCCTATTCCACAAATCTAAACCCTGACTTTTCAAAATCTGAAACTTTTTGAGTGTTAACATCATGCCAACAAGTAGAAAATTACTCATCTGACTTCATGGAGCAACCCAGATAGAATGCAGATGACTGAAGATAGACTCTAAAATTGCCTGAAGAAGTGCTGTGAAAAGTAGGATTCTAGGCCAAGCATGACATACCTCTAATTCCAGTACTTCAGAGACAGGTGGATCTCTATAAGTTGGAGGCCAGCCTGGTCTACATAGTGACACCTTGTCCAAAAAGGATTCTCTGGGCTTCAACTTTATCATTGTAAAGGAGACCAGGAGAAACAAATACATTTAAGAATATTTTGCTTTCTTTTGGGCTCTGTCCTTTTTTGAGAGAAAGAAAGAAAATTTTATTTTCTCTGTTTAGAAATTTTTACTGTTCTTTTAGTATCTCAGAAATAATTTGAGTCAACTCAATTTGAATTCTGCCTCTGTCTCTGACTGGTTGGAAATCCTTGGCTCTCGTGAGTTAAATGTTGAAGTCTCAGTTTTTCACCAATAAAATGGGGTGCGGAGGAATAGGAAAGAGTGGAGTGGTCTTGTGTTTCCATGTTGTTAAAGGATTAGCTGTAATGTCTTTGAATTGCCTAGAGCACTGTCAGGCCCTTAATTGCTTCCTGAATAGGAGCTATTATGTGTGACAGAAAGCTGGACACCAAAACCCATTCAAGGAGCCTGTAAAGTGTCTGTTCCAGGCCTCTGGCATCCAGGAGCAAATGAGAAAGTTAGGAGCAGTCATCTTGACCCCACAGGCCCACAGGCATCTCCTGACTAGGAGGGGAGCTGTACAGTCTTTTCTGTGCAGTGGCCTCTGGGTGGCAGGGAGCCATCTCACCCTTCACCTTACACCCCAGCCTGACTTCCTATTTTGCTAAATCATAAAAACACTTCTCTCTGGTGAGGGCAGACTGGGTGAGAAGAATGGCACAGGAGAAACAGGAAGAGAAAATCCCACTGTATTGGTTTTTTTTGTGGGGGGTGGCTTTTGGCTTTTGGTGCCATGAGACAGGGTCTCACTCTGAGGCTCTGTTCTTGAACTTGGAGCAGTTCCCCCAGCTGCTGAATTTCGAGCATGAGCCACCACACCTGGCCCTATCCAGCTGTTTATTCTACTTCTTCCTCCTCCTTTTTCATTTTGAGGTTTACTGTTTGTTGTTTGTTTTTTAAAACTATTTTATTATTTTTATTGTATGTGTATGAATGTATTGCCTGCATGTGTGTAGTGTACCCATGTCATTCGATGCCCATAGAGGTCAGAAGAGAGTGTTGGATTCCCCTGGAACTGGAGTTATGGCTGGTTGTTAGCCATCATGTGGGTGCTGAGAATCTGGGTCCTTTGCAGCTAGTGCTCTTAACTACTGAGCCTCTCTCCAGCCCCTGTTCTTTGTTTTAAATGATAAAATATATCACCGTTCCCGTCTTTAATTTAGCGGTTCTATTCCAACCCCATGTTGCTGGTCCCAGAATTGTTAAGAGCCAGAAAGAGCCTGGGGAGCTGGAGAGATGCCTTTGTGGTTAATTAAGATGACTGGCTGTTCTTGCAGAGGATCCAGGTTCAGTTCCTAGCACCTGCTTGATTGCCTTACACCTGTTTGTTATTCCAGTTCCAGGTGATTTAATACTTTCCTCTGGCTTCCACTTATACACATAAAATAAAAATAAATACACAACTAAATAAATAGAGAGCTGGAGATATGGCTCAGTGGTTAAGAGCAATGGCTGTTCTTGCAGAAGACCAAAGTTCAGTTCCCAGCATCCACATGGTAACACCTGTCTGTTACTCCAGTTCCAGGGACCTGATGCCTTCTTCTGGCCTCCACAGGCATTGTATGTGTGTGGTACAAGAGCCTGGGCCCTGTAGGCTTAATCAGCCATCCTTAATAGGCTGGTTAAAGAAATAAGTAAAGAATGAAGAGCAGAAAAAGATTTATTCACTGTGGCCACATTGGAAAGAGGAACAAAGAGATCCAGTGACAACCCCTACCCCTCATCTTTGTCCTGTCCTGAGGTTTAGGTTGAAGTAGAGCAAAGCATTAGCATACCTAAACAGTCCTGATCAGAGTGTGGGCCTGCCCATGGTGTCTTGGCTCCAGTCTCCCCTGCAAAGTAGTCTGACAAGTTGTCAAAACTGTGTGAAATCTCTTTCTAGGGGACAAGTTTGCCCTTTGGCTGGCATCAGGCTTCAGTCTCTTTTTCCCAGCATGAGGTCCCTGGGGGAATCTGATTTCTTGACAGTAGTCTGATAGCCAAAGGGAGAGGCACAAGTAGCTTTAGAATATCTTTGTTCCTGCAGAAGCAATTACATGACTTTCCCTTGAGGTAGTAAGTTCTTTAAAAGCAATTAACTACCACTAGATGGCACACAGATCCCATCATTAGTCTGTACATGTTGATGTTAAAGATTCTTTTCAAAACATAGACTTCTACCGTATTGATTTTAAAAGTAAATGTGTAGCTGCTCATGATGGCACACACCTTTAATCCCAGTCCTTGGGAGGCAGAGGCAGGTGGATCTCTCAGATCGAGGCCAGCCTGGTTCACATAGTGACTTCCAGACAGGTTGGGACTCGGGAGAACCTGTCCAAAAAAAGTGCAACCTATTTTGATGTTTCTTTTTAAAAAGGAATAAAGGATAAAAATTCAGAACATGTGTGTCTGTGTGTGTATGTGTATGTACAACTGGCCCTCCATATCTGTGGTTCTATATCTGGGATTCATCTAAGTACAAAATAAAAGTATTCTAGAATAAAAATTGTGTCCTAGCTGTGTGTGTGTTGGCACATATCTGTAATCCCAGTCCTTAGGCTGCTGAGGCAGGAAGATTGAAAGGCATCCTGGGCTAGAGACATGGCAAGGCTCCGTCTCAGAGAGGGAAAAAAATATACTGAATATACACAGATTTTCTTGTCATTATTGTCTAATATGGTATATAAACTATTCACACACCATTTACATTGTGTTAGTAACCCACAGATGATTTAAATTGTGCATAAGCTACATGCAAGTACTGTGTCATTTTGCATACGGGACTTGTGATATCCTGGGAAGAGGTCTGGAGCCAGTCTCCACTGGATACTGAAAGATGACTGTTTTGTTTCATGGGCTGTTTTGACTATAAAGAATGGGCAGTTTTTGAGCTACATAGTTGCTAATGGTCTTTGTTCTTATACGGCTCATCTATTAAATTCCGACTGCCAATGTACAAATGCTTCATTTAGTTTATTGAGCTTTTAAAAACACCTTTCTAGTAAGTATTTTAAAAGACAAGTATTTTAATTTTCCCCTAAATGATAACATTGTTTATCTTTCTTAATACTTGAAATTTTATCTCTTTGAAATTGAGAACTGTTTCACACTGAATACTATTTTTGCTTTTAAGTGAATGTATCTGAATATTGCTTTGCATTTGTGTTGTATAATAAGAGAGATATGTGAATGTAGGCCCAGTTGAAAGAATGTAATGTGCTGATCATTTGACTCCAGAAGAGCAAGGAAGCACAGAAGGAGAGGAGGCAGAATATCAGAATCAACCTGGGTGCAGCCGCCTGCCCTCAGCCAAGACAGAAATGTTAAACTAGGCCTTGTCAAGCAGTGGTTCCCCTCCCACCCCCTGTTTACTCATCTTCCTGTAGCATCAGAGCCTGATCTTTGCCTCCATATTGTTTGGGAGCGTCAATCCGTAATAGTAATTCCATAGCTTTTTTTTATAAACTGTGGACTAGAACCACTAACTTTAGCCATTGACGACCTTAAAAGAAAGAATTCAGGGCATATTAGAGCTGGCCTGTAATCCCAGCACTTGGAAGGCAGAGGCTGGAACATTAGTTTAGTCATCTTCAGCTACGTAGTCAAGTTGGAGGATGCACACTGAGACCCTATCTCAAAAACAAGTAATTTGTAATAAAGATTTGTTGACTTTTTCCATAAAGGACATAAACAAAGTGCAGTAAAATCTTTGTCAGTATTTAGTTAGCTCCTTTGCGGTAGCTGGAAGGGGACCTGTAATAACTAGCTGCTCCCTTCGAAGGACCATTGCTTTCGCAGCTTTATGTGCTCTGGCCTATAGAGGCCGTCACATTATTGAATTGTGACTGCAGCTTCACTTCATTGCCCTGGTGTCCTGATAGTTAGCAGTCTTTGCACTGATCCTCAGCTGCCCCAGACTGCACTGGAAGGTCTTCTTGACGAAGCTTTTTGCTGGCTGCTGGCTGCCCATCCAGTGTGCCATTCAGTTTGGAATATGATAGCAGATTTAAGGGATCATGGGCCAGTATATAAGGGATCTTGGAAATCTATATCTTACTCTAGTCATATTCCCTATCTTGTCCTTCACCTGCATTTGTTGTTGGGAAATATCAGCGTCACATCTAGGTCTATTTGGACAAAGTGCACTAAAACAGAACAGTTGTTAAAATGTAAGTAATCAAAGCTAATTAACCATAGCTGTAAGTTCTAAATGTAAGAAATTATCAAATGTGTCTTAATTTAGCCTGTCATTTTGAAAGTTTTTGCTTAATTCCTTGTATTATATTTCCCCAACTTTCTTTTAAAAGGAAAGAATAGCAAAAACATTCTGAAGAAAAAGAAGTAGGTCATTTTATCCATTTGTGTTTATGGATAGTGGGCTTGACTTGCATGCACCATGCTTTCCAGAATAAAGGTGGATCTGACATGTAGCATAACTTGAATTCTTCCATATAACAACTCAGACCCTGATTTTCATATATAAATATGTAATTGTATTGATTTTCCTTGCTCCTACTTGCCCCCGAAATCTCAAGCTATGGAAAGTAGCTTCACCCTTGTGTGAAAGTGTTGGCCTGGAAGCCTTTGTGTTTGCCTGTGTGCATCTGCTGGGACAGTATCTTGTTGCTTCTCAGGCAAATAAGGACAGTGAACAGTAGGGAGGAGGTCACCCTGGGCCACCTTTCCTTAATGTCACATATCTAGACTTAATATTAATGATAGAACCTTGTATTGAGCCTTAGACCAAGAACTTGATTACATTCTTGTTATTATATATGAGCCAACTGAGATTTGGAGTTTGGTAGAAGGCTTGCCATAAGTAAATGGAGCCACTAGGCTTTGGGGGGCGGGAACATGAAGAGGGTGAGGTGAGACAGGAATCCATGGAGCCCACACTTGTCTGAAACTTGTTATATAACCAAGAATGGCCTTGAAATTCTGATCCTCCTGCCCCTGCCTGCTTAGTGCAGGGGTTTACAGGCATGCACTGCTGTGCCTGGCCCTTGCCATTTGTTCTGCCGTAGACTGTTGATTATTTAAAGGTAACCTTGGTTGTGTCATTTTCCCCCATCTTTTCATAGGGCTTCTTGAAGAATGAAAAAGATAATGCCCTGCTATCTGCCATTGAGGAGTCCCGGAAGAGGGTAAGGCTAACCTACGTGTAGACACATAAAGTAGAGCAGTGCTTGCACTGAGTTCAGGTCCTGGATGATCTGCTCTATCACATAGCATATTTGTTTTTAATTTTTAAAAAAAGGTTTTTTTACACATATATTTTGTGGGTGGGAAGTGTGTAGAGGTCAGAAGACAACTTGTTTGGGTTGTGAAGAATAGGAAACAGTTGCCAGGAGATCACCATGTGGGTTTTGGGCCTCAGACTCTGGGCATCAGGCTTGGTGGCAGGCACCTTACCCCACTCAGCCATCTTGCCAGCCCCGACCACCTTCAGTAGTAATGGTTTCTCAATGTCTTCAAAAAAGGTTTGGTGCTCTAAAGGATGGCAAACAAGTCAGCCGGAGCAGCCGTTGCACATGCTAGCCTACCTGTACCCCATGCTCTCAGGATGAGAAAATCAGAATTGATCAGTTTCTACAGGTGTTTCTAGATTCTTCCGTCCTGGGAACACATGATGGTTGTTAGAAGGTTAGGCTCCCACAAGACAGTAGGGTGGAGCCCCGTATCCTGTAAAAATGTATGTATTTTGTCATAGATCATTTGCTAGCATGTGAGTTACCTTCATTTGTTTCTGACAAGGATCAAAACCTTTCCATAACATTTCAGTTTACAGTAAGATTTCTTGAACTATTGTGAAGTCTTTGGAGAAGAAGAAGAAAAAGTTAGCTATTAAGTTGGAACTGACTGAGAGAGTGGCTTCTGAAGGCATCCACCAGTCTGCCTGCAGTGGGTCTTTGCAGAGAGAATTGGATGGAGTACTGTTCTGTGTTTTGATATTTATTTACTTAATTGGATATCAAATGAAGTATATTTATGTATTATTGGTGTAATCTGAAAAGTTATAAAGTGAAAATGCTGCTTCTCCATGTTGCCCTATTAGAATATTCTACAAGGATCAAAATCCTCAACAGGACTAGTAAGAGGATTAGCTCTTCAGGAGTTTACCAGCTGTAGTTTACAGAACTGTTTCAAAGATGTTAAATGACTGATATGGAAATGCCCTAAAATTTCATTAATTACATTTGTTGGCAATAGTGCTTAGTCTATCCTAGAAATGGAAAAATTCACTTGATTTAGGTCTGAAAACATTTTAAAAGGGTTTTTTTTTGCTGTTCACACTCTTTGAGTTTCTTACCAAAATGGAATTAAAGCACGAATGAAATTAAATTAGAACTGATGAATGCCTCCAGGCCTTATTAATCCATTCACTCTACAGAATGTGTTTCTGAAATTGGCAGTCTCTGAACATTGTGCCATACTGAGACTAAATGTGCAGCCAGCCAAAACATTTAGGTGATATACCACAGGGCAAAATATGTGCATATGTATTTATGAGGGAGGCATTCCAGTGTTGGGAACCAGCCTGAGGGGAGACCTCTCACTTGTCTGGATACTGGAAGATTGCTGCTGAGCAAGAATCATTTTCAAGCAAAAATGATTAGAAAATCAGCAGCTTCCTGGCATTTTGGTGGTAATTTCATGTCTGAGTAACTTGCCAATATCCTACTAAAATGCCAAGAAAACAAGCTACAAAATCACAAATGTGTCCTAGCTTTTCCCATTTGATGTATCCCAGCAAAAACAGAACAACATTATCAGAACATATGCAGTGTTCCTAAAAGCCCGAAACAGCTCAGTAATAATCAGATTTAGAGCCAAAGCATACTGCCCTCTTCCCTTTTGGAAAGTGGGGTTCAAGAGCTCCCCACCTGTTCTTAATTCAGTTTCCCAGTTTCCTCCCTGTCTTTCTTTCCTGTGTTCTAAGGGTAGTACTTTCCACACGTAACTGTAACAAGTGACTCGCATTTGATTTGTAATAGTTTCCCCACTGCTTTGTTATTTTCTGTGGTTTCTTTTGTCTTCCTTTTGATTTTTAAGTCTGAAGATTCCGTTCAGACTTCTCCCCTTACTCTTTCCCTGGGGCTCTTCCCTTATCTGTCCCCGACTTGCCTCAGACTCTCACTGCCATTTTCTGAGTTCTTAGTTAAGTAGCTTTGTTGATTCTTCTCTTTAGTTACCATTCTTCAGTGATTCAGGATAGCATAAACAAAATAGGCCACAATCAGGCAGATGGCTAGTTGATCATCCCGGATTAGCCCACAAATTGGATGTTTCATTATCTCTAATGTAATTAAGATAAGCTTGGGTGGTGTAGTTAAGAAAGAGAATTTTGGGCCATTTATTTTTATTTGAAGCTCCTTATCACATTAATGCCCAATGGGATGGGATTGTGACAGCATTTAGGGTGTGGGTTGTTTGTAAATAAGTAGCCTGGCATATGGTCTCAGGAGCACATGAGTGCCTAAAGGCTCCACTTTGCAAAGCTGCTTGGTATCTCTAAAAGTACCAGGCAGGAATTCTCAACACAAGAGTGGATAGCCTAATAAACATTCTAACCTTTACCTGATGGTAGACTTCTACCTCCAGCTGTGCTCAGCCCTGCTTTCTGTGGCAGTGTGTTTTCTGTTTTCTTCAGTCACTTTTACTACTCTGCCATTCTTTATTAGCTAGAGGACTTGTCCTTAAGATGAACTATCCTGACACTATAGTGTTCTGTACAATGCCTCAACTCTGCCTGTACCTTACTTACTATTGCAGACTTTTTATTCCACTTTCCCTGGTACCCTTGCCATGTGACCCCATATTTGTTGTGCTGGGAGAAGCTTGAGGCTAAGGAGGCAGTTGGTTTGGCCACAGAGTTGAAGAGCTCTAGAAGAAGTTGTGGCTTACTTGTGGGGATAACTTCTAGGAAATTATCTCTTTTCCACTCCATTTTTCGGATCTGTCATACAACCTCTGGGATTTAAACAAGTATTTTATATATTTGTGTTTTGCCTGCATAGATAGAAGTGTACCATGTGCATACAGTGCCCAAGGAGGGGAGAGGGTTCCCTGGAACTGGAGTTATGAACGGTTGTTAGCTGCCTTCTAGGTGTTGGGAACCAAACCTGGGTCCTAACCATTGAGCCATCTCTCCAGTCCCACAGCCTCTGTGTTTACATTCACAGGTGTGGACAAGAGACAAGGGTTTTCTCTATCTGTGTTTCAGTTCTTGCAGCCGGCTGACCTTCCCCACCCCTGACATCCATTCTGCTTGATCGTCACTGAAAAGAACAGAAAGAGAGGAAAGCTGTTTTTAAAGTTGGTCTTCAGAATACGTAGAGAGCAGAATGTGCTGCTCTTCTTTGTAATCTTTGGGTGTGTGCACGTGTATCCCGAGCCCCCCATTTTAATAAATACTGTCCCAACACAACACATTTGAAGCAAGAGTATATTTGATTTTTCTAACAGTTCCCCACAGTTCATGTATGTGGATATTATCAATATAAATTATCTGCATTGCCAGAATAAGCATTACCAATATGCCCCAGTGCTGTCCAATTAGATGTCAGTCTTATTTTAAATGAAATAGCTTTCTGAAAAGTGGGCTGAATCTGTTGGGATATCTTGTATGCTGATTAAGGAATTACAGGCTAAGTGCAGCCGTCCTTGAGTATATTTGAGCTTTTCGTTTTCTCCTCAGAAGCGGTTTGCCTTCTTCCTTTCCTCTCTGGTTCCTGCTCTCTCCTTTCTTCTTCCCCCTTGTTATTCTCTTTTTGCTTTTCCTTCTGAATACCCTTGTTCTGATAGCTCTATTCATTGACTCTACCAGTAAACAGACTTTTTACTGATGTTGAGTAGACTTTAATCACAGAAAGCTGTTTTCCTTTAAGTGATTTTCTTCCTGTTACAAAAATGTTAGTGTTTTAAAAAATTAAATCCCTGGAAGGATCTATGGTTTTTGTCTTATTAAACCTTAAGATTTCACTGATCTTATCATCCACCATTATTTTATGCACTTCAGAGAAAAGATACTATAAGATGTTGTCAGTTGCAATAAGCAGACTAGTTCCAGAGGTCTTAAAAAGATATTTATCTTATAAGTGCATGGAGAGAGGCTCATCACCACTAATCATTAGGGAAATGCATCAAAATAGCAATGAACTACTACCTCACACTCTTAACTAAAAAAAAAAAAAAACAGAAAAGACTTAAGTGTTGCTGAAGGTGTGGAGAAATTGAAACCTTTGTGTGTATTGGTAGGAATGTAGTGCTATAGTCTTTATGGAAACATGTAGGTTCCTCAGAAAATCAAAAATAGGACTGCCTTATAATCCTAGCCATTTACATCTGTGTGTATCCCCAGAAGAACTGAAAGCCGAGACTCATGTTCTTAGCCGTGTCATGCACAAATGGGAGGAAATTCTGACACACTGAACTGTGGATGGACCTTGAGGACTACTAAGTGAAGGAAGCCAGTCACAAAAAGATAAAACAGAGTATGATTCTATTTCTGTGAGATAGCTAGGAGTATTCACACTCAGAGACAGGAAGCAGGAGGGTGGGTGCCAGGGCCTGGGATTGGTGAGTTATTGGCGAATGGGTACAGAGCTTTAGTTTTGCAAAAGAGTTCTAAGGACCGATTGTGGTGGTGGTCATTGCACAGCAGTGTGAATGGACTTCATGCCACCAAACTGTCCATTTAGAAATGGTAAATCTTACGTGTATTTTCCCATGTTTTAGAGGTTTTTAGAGATGATTTTAAATTAGTGAATTGGGTATATTGTAAACAGTTGTCAGCAAATTTATTAAAGGATAAATTTTAAAGTGGATTGTTTTGGTCTGCTTCCAGAGATGTGTGGGTAGGATAGGGCCTCCTGTTTTGCTTTTCTGCTGGGTTTTAAAGGAAACTACAGCCAGCCTGTTTCTTCATTGTGTCGTTGCTCTCTGCTCCTCTCTGACAGACCTTTGGTATGGCTGAAGAGTACCATCGAGAGTCAATGCTGGTCGAGTGGGAGCAAGTGAAACAGCGAATTCTGCACACACTGCTCGCATCAGGAGAGGATGCCCTTGACTTTACTCAGGAAAGTGAGGTAGGTTGAATCGGATGAACCATTATTAATTAAATAAAGTCAGCGAATGCTTGATTGCGTGACGTAGTGGTCGTCTGGCACAGCTGATCACCACTTTCCCCACAAAACACTTTCATCACTGGGCTTTGGAGATACCTGAATTTCCTCCTCCAGCCCACCCGGCTGCTTCTGCTTGGCTTCTTTGCTGGGATATCAGATTCACTGACCTATAGACAAATGCTTATGTTTCCCAGGGCTGGATCCTTAACCTCTTTTTCTCTTCTTTCAGTCACTGCCATGTTGGTTTTATTTGGGCCTGTGGATTTAAATGCCACTGACTGAATATGCCCCTCAACCCAGCTTCTGTCCGGGCAGAGGTTCCCTATTTATAAACGGCAGTTCCAGTTTTCGGGGGCTCAGACTAGGGACCACAGATTAATTTTTGTCGTCTCCCGTCTTGTACCTGGCTTCACATGCTCGCAGATCCAGTTAGCCCTGCCCAGAATATCTACTCAGCCCACCTTCTCTGTCAGCTTTCTGGTCTGAACTGCATCATTCTTTACTCGGGTTACTGACTAGTGTCCTGTCTGATGGTTTTAGTTGTGTGTCACCGTGTAACGAATCGCTTATACGTTAGTGGCTGGAAACACACTTTTAGCTTGGCTGAGTATTGATGGCTCAGGATCTTTTGAGACTGCAGTGAAGGTTTTGAGAAAGCCAAGTCCTCTCTGGCTCTGGGTTGGAGGTATCAGCTTCCTGTCAATTATGCTGATGAAACATGAAAGCCTGCTTTCTCCAGAGCAGGAGGAAGGAATCCAAAGGAGTGCTGAAGAACCTCTGAGAAAAATCCCAAACATTATCTTCTAGCAATTGTCTGTTACCTCTTTTGGTTGATAGCAAGTCACTAAATCTAGCCTACATTTAAGGGGAGGAGATTACAAGCAGTTGAAACCAAGAGGTGATGAGTGAGGCCATATCACAGACTTCCACCCCTCTGGTCTCAGTGCTTTTGCCTTTGTTCTCCACTGTAGTTTGAGCACAGCAGCCAGAGTGAGCCTGAGACAGGTTAGAGTTCTTCGGTTGCTTTGCTTAGAACTGCTCTCCATGACACCCATTCCTCTTGGAATGAGAGCAAAAGTCTTCCTGCTGACCTACCTGGATTTGCCCAAGGTCATCCTTTTACCGCCTCTGTCCCTGGTGCTCTCTAGGCAGACAGTTCATTACGGGCTGCTTCTATGGCCTGAGAGGCTTACTACTGCCAGGCCCACTGTCTTCCTGCTGCTTCTGCCGAGGTTGCTCTTCACCCCAGTAACTGCCATGGCTGTCTCTCCCACTTCCTTCCGGTATTGACACGGGCATTTTAGGCCTTCTAGGGCATTGGTTCCTGAAGCAGGAACCAAACTCTTCTCATTCTTCTCTGTACCTTCTTAATGCTCTATTTTTAGCATTTGCCATAGTGTATGCTTTATATCATGTATTGTCTGTTTCTCACAGCAGATTGCAAATTCCGTGGAGCTTAGGATTTTTGTTTTGTTTATTCCTGTACATCCAGACGAGTCTCTGGAACACAGTAGATGCTCAAGGAATATTTGTTGAATGAATCATTTGGCTCCAACTAACTTTGTACTAACAAAAGATTTAGAGATGTGTTAAACGATATGGTTGTATAACAGATATATTAGTCTCAGTTGCCAAAGTTGATTGGTAGTTGTCCTAAATTGAGATTCTCCCCACTTCCTTAATTAAAAAAATAAAGACAGTGTAGTTACATGATTCAAAACTTAAATCACCCTATTTCCAGATCTCCCTTTTCCCCTTTGTAGTCCCTGGGCTGTCACTGTTATTACTTTCATTTCTTTCTATAAGTGTAAGTGTCTGAGTCTGTGTATTCTAACCCCTGTACCTTCTTACACAAAATTAGCTGTGTTTTGATCTGAATCTTCTTTGTCTCATTGCATGCCTGAGATCTTTCCTGCAAGGAATTTTAGGGCTGCATCCATGTCTTGCTTGATTAGCCTTGTCTGCTCTTGTGCCTGTCGTGCATTCACTGTGTGGTGAGGGGTGGGGCAGTCCTGGACCTGAAATCCCGAG
Organism: Eospalax fontanierii; assembly: GCA_035773235.1. Lineage (NCBI taxonomy): Eukaryota > Metazoa > Chordata > Mammalia > Rodentia > Spalacidae > Eospalax > Eospalax fontanierii. Next base: position 15,758,721 of record CM069552.1, read on the forward strand.
TCAGTAGTGACTAGTTGTGAGGCAGTTTGACCCTACAGACCTTTAGGATCACTAGTGAAACAGAATTATTGGAGCAGACTAGTGTATTGTAAAGAACTTGACTTGTGATGGGCATTTCTTACTGTTATCTTTATAGAAGTCATTTCAGGACTCGGGATGTAGCTCAGTTTGTAGAGTGTTGCCAGCATGCAACCTGGGTTCAATCCCCAGTGCTCAGGAGGTAGAGGTTCAGAAGTTCAAGGTCAGAGCCAAACTAGGATAAAGAAGATCCCATTTCAAATTTTAAAAGTATCTCAAAGTAATTTTACATAATTTGAAAGTAGATATTTAAAACTTTAATATTACTAGTACTTCTTATTAAGTCTTTTTCCTAGAATTTCTTTCATGGGTTATTATTAATTATTATTATTATTTTTAAAGACAATATTTTACTATGTAGCCTACACTGTCTTCAAACTTACAATCTTTCTGCCCCATCATCCCAAGTACTGAACTTAATAGGTGTGTGGTCACACATCCAGTTCAGGTACCTACCACCCTTCATGTATATTTAACTAGGGAAGCTCAGGCTCAGAGAGGTGTAACATGCTGGCATGACCCAGAACTGTTGTCTTCTGAGTCCTGGCTGTATTGAAGTCTGGGTCAAGGATGGATGGTTTGGTAATCTGTGGGCCCTACAAGGTAATTTTGATGTACTACATCTGTACATTTGCTCCTGATTTAAAAACCAGTTTGTCTGTTCAGTTAGTCCCCAGATAAATAGATGCTGAAGTCTGGTATCTTGGGAAATTGCTCCTTAAGGACTCTGTCCCATATTTCTTAGACTCAAAGGCTTTAGACTGAAAACAGAGTCTTTGAGAAAGAAGAGTTAATGTATGAGACTTTTCGCCAACCTAATGTTCCCTTCTCAGTTCTTTTTGAATCTGATCAAATAATTAGAAGAACTCATGGTTTCTTAAACTTCATTTTTTAAAATGGTGTTAATAGGTTGTGCTCTGTATAGGGATTTGGAAGTAATTATAAATTGCAAATGACATGTTTTTCCTTAATTGCTCTTCTCTCAGAAATAGACTAGTTTAATCAGTAGGCTCTTCTTTGGTAACCTCCAGGCCCCTTGGAGAGACATTATCCACGCTTGTCTGTTCTCTGCTGGAACTCTTGGCAGAGCGAATAACATTGCTGTAAAAGTTGGCAGGTGATGCACACAAGCCTCTTCAGTTTGAATGAGGGAAGAGAATTGCCATTTTCAAGAAGTGTGTGAAGAAGTGTTTTGTTTGTTTTACCTAATTTTTTAATGTAATATTTTTATTCTTTGAGAATTTTATACACAGATACAATGTATTTTTAATATTTTCATCCTTTATCCCCAACTTCTTTTGTAATGTTCTTTTTTCAATCTGTAGACGTTCAGTTAGGTGCTTTACATTTTCTGTAGGGCGCCTGTGAGGGTACACTGAGGCTATAGAAGAGTAATAGAAAAATGATGGGAAACCTGTTGGTGCCTGGGAATGGAAAAGGTCAGGACCGGGTGTCCAGGACCATGTGTGGAATCAAGGCCTTAACTGACCATCAAAGAAGGTGGGAAACACATTCTTGAGAATCAGTCCTCCCATAGAAACCGCAAATGGCAGAAACTTCGTCTGTCCTCACCATAAGTCTTAACACAGAGGCAAAGCCACTGCCGTGCACACCTTGACACCTCGGGGAGGGCGTTGAGGGGAGTGCAGCAACTCAGAGAAGGCCAAAACTTCGTCCTCCAATCCGCTCTGTTGTTAGCCCACCTCCAGAGGAATGTGGAGCCATGGCTCATAGTGGGGGAACCACAGCTCCAGCTCATGGGAGGGAACCGCAGTTCCTGTTCTTTGTTTGGAGATAGGGTTAAGGACCTATATAGCCCAGGCTCACCTTACTCGTGATCCTTCTGTTTCTCATCCTCTCAGGTGTTGGGGTTATAGATGTGAGCTATTACTCCTCCTTGCTTATAGTTTTTATTTCATAGGTTGTTTTAAACTTTCTCCCTAAAGTTTTATGTAGAAAAAAGGTTTATGTAGAAAAGTGTAAAAATCATAAATATGGATTTAATGAATTATTACAAATGGAGCACATTTAAATAAAGAAGGATCATTTTCAGCAGCTCAGCAAGGCCCTTGGCACCCCTTTCTGAGCCTTACCCCGTTTCCAACGGTGGAGCCACTATCCTCACTTCAGAAGTAATAGATTGATTTTGCTATTTGAACTTTATGTGAATGGAACCATAAAATGTGCCAGTTTGTGTCTTTTTCATCGCATTCTTTTAATGCAGTTAAAAGAATGTGGTAAGCCATTTGTTTTATGGCTGAATGGTATAACTGTAGTTTTGTTTTTTTTCTTTTTTACCCATTCTAATGTTGATGAACATTTGGATATTTTCAGTTCTTGGCTTTGATCAATAGTGCTATTTTTAAAAATATTTTATTTATTATTTTTTAATTGTATGGGTATGGGTATATTGCCTGCATGTGTGTAAGTGCACCCATGTTGTGCAGTGCCCACGGAGGACAGAAGAGGGCATAGATTCCTGAAATTGGAGTTTCAGTGGTGGTTGGCTACCATGTGGGTGCTGGGAATTGAACCTGGATCTTCTGCAAGAGCCAGTGCTCTTAACCACTGAGCTATCTCTCCAGCCTGATAAATAGTGCTATTATGAGCATTCTTGTGTCTTTTGGTGAAAGTATATATGTATCCATTGAGTAATACCTAAAAGGAAATCGCTAGGTGAAAGTTTATACATGTGTTTGTTCAGCTTTGGGGCTGGAGTTGAAGTTCAGTGAAAGAGCATTTGACTAACATACACAGGTCCTGGGTGCAAACCCTAGCACATATCCCCACCCCGAAAGTCAGCATTTTTGTTGTTATTCTTTTGTTTTTTGAGATATGGGTCTTACTCTGTAGCCTAGGCCAGCCCACAGCTCACTGTGTAGTCCATACTGGCCTGAAACCCACAGTGGTCCTCTTGTCTCAACCTCCCAGGTGTTGAGATCCGGACATGAGCCACCACAGTCTGTGAAGTTTAGCTTTAATAAGTATTGCCCCTGTTTTTGTTTTTGTCAGTGTATCCTCTGCCAGCAGCATGTGAAAACTGCATTTGTTCTGTCTTTATTGAACTTGATATGTTGTCATGCAGAATCTAGCCATTCTTGTGCACAGAGTCCTGTGTGTTCACAGGCTCTTCCATGGCATTTCCTTTAAAATGATCGAAAGGTATATTATCTCCTTCACTTACCCTGCACACTACACAGTGTGAAAGACAGCAGGCAGGCTTTGGAATTCAGCAGGACTTGAGCTGAGCCTGCGTTTTTCTCATTCTGAAATGCCTTTCTTTGTTGTAAGAAGTGGAACCTGGAATGGAGTGCATACTCACAGGTCTGTGCAGTGTTACCATGGCTGTTAGCATTTGGAAAGTAACATTATTAAGGTCAATTTAAAAATTTGTTTAAAATTTATTTTTATTTTATGTTTTTGAGTGTTTTGCCTGCATTCACCCATGTGTGAAATGCCCACAGATGTCAGAAGTGGGCATCCAATCCTCTAGAACTGGAGTTAGGACAGTTGATAGCCACATGTGGGTGCTGGAAACCAAACCGAGGTCCTCTGGAAAAGGACCCAGTGTTCTTAAACTCTGAGCCACCTCTTTAGCCCCTAATGTCAATTATTTTAAAATGGAGTTTGTTGAGGTATTTTTTTTTTCCCTCTCTCTTGATTTATAAAGTGTTGCTCAGAATGGGGGGAAAAAAAAAACCCGGTCTAAGAAGAAAAAAAGTATGATTTGGATCTGCAGCATTCTTTTCGGGTACCTTATTGTCAGGAATTATTGGAAGTCAAAGCTCCTTCATTAGGTAGGAGCTAACCTTATATTTGAAGGAAATGTCCAAATTTGGACAATTTAATACAAAGCTAAGCTCAAGGGTTTTAGAAAAAAAAAATAAGTAGAAATGAACTGGAATATCGTAGTTCCTTGAGTGTTTCCCCTCAAGCCTTTCAATAACAGAAGAGCAGAGACACAGTGGTAATATCTCTTCTGTTAAGTTTTAATAAAGGAAGCGTTACTTCAATAGCAGGAAGTCGATTCGGAAAATTAATGTTTTTAGACTGCCATTGAAAAAAGAGATACAACTTCTAAAGGAAGGTAGGAATTGAAAGATCATTAACTTTTCAAGTGGTGGTCTGAATTAAAATGATGTGCTTTAAAGCAAGAAAGAGATTTGGCGGGAGGTGTGCTCTTGTAAGTGCTCCAGTTCTTACATATCTGATCAGTGTGTGGAAGAACTTCAGTGTCTGGTTTACATAAGAAGATGGGGAATTGAGCAGTGTGGGAATTCCTGGATATAGCCTAGCTAACATTTAAAACTATTTTTGAGCTGGTGAGGGGGCTCAGTGGGTAAAAAGTGCTTGCTATATAAGCCTGATGACACTCGTAAAAGTGGAAGGAGAAAACCACCTCCATGAAGTTGTCCTCTCCTCCACTCATGACCATTCTCACTCACTCTTCCCCTCTCTCAATAAAGTTTCCCTCCTCCCCTCCCCTCCCCTCCCCTCCCCTCCCCTCCCCTCCCCTCCCCTCCCCTCCCCTCCCCTCCCCCTCTCCTCCCCTCCCCTCCCCTCCCCTCCCCTCCTTCTTCCTTCAGTGTAGTTTGGTGGACCTCTTGATCAATGGCCAATCCCCAAATGTGTTTTCTGGAAAGTGGCTTAACAAGCAGCAGGCTTACTGGAGACATTGTAATCCAGATAATGCTGATGCTAGTCTATAGCGTGGTATTTGAACCTCGGTGAATGTTAAACGACAGCTAATTTTGATAATGGACTATATTACATCACGCATCAGTCACATATTTTTACATCTGAAATCTAGATGTCTTAATTCAATGGTAGGTTGTAGTTTGACAGCATTTTTTTCCAGTATATAGCATGGCATAAAGTGGCATATATGACATGTCTTAAAATAAGTGATATATTAGATTTGGTGGATACAGTCAAATAGAGACTGACAGTTTGAATTTGACAACCTCAGACTAGATAATTCTAGGTGGTATGTTTTGACTCCCTAGCAGATTCCCAAGGGATGGTCCTGGTTCACTTGTTGGGATTTGAGTAGGATTCCAAGTATAGAAAGTGCTCTGCTGCTCTTTCCAAAAGATTTTAAAAGTCTCTGTTGAGTGGGTCCTGTCCTTTACTGCACTCTGATCTGGTGCACTGCTAGACACACTCACCTTTGTCCCGACATAGCCTCTGCCAGCCCTATGTATCCTTCAGTTTCCTTCTTTGGGACTTTTATGTGTGCATTTATGCATTTATGCCCTATCTGTTTCTGCTCAGCTGTAAATGGCATCATTGTGTATTCTGGTTTCTGCAGCTTGGCATTGTTATGTATTTTACTCTTAAGTTTTTTTCTGTGCTACTGAATGTAGGTCTGAGTTGGTTTTTCTTTTAGTGGCTGTAATAGCATTCCTTATGTGACTGATTCAATATTCTGCTTGTTTTATACACAAAGAGCAAGACCACACACCAGTGGGATTGCATTTAGAGCCTGGCTGTTCTGATCCTCAGATATTTTTTTCCTACTAGTACTGGGATTTATAACCAAATTCTATAAATTTCTCTCTCTGCTTCCTCTTTGTGTTCATAAAGACAGAATGTTCCATTTAGGAATTAAGCTCTTCCTTCTGTGGTGTCACTGTGTTTTCATCTCACACTAGACTTGTGTTGGTGGGAGTGTTAATAGTTTCTTCTCCTCTGCCTAGGATGTACCTACGTGGGAAAAAGAGTTTTACACACCTGGATATACTTCCTACAATCATAGGTGCTAAATAAAGTTTGCAGCTCCTTTCTGCTACCCCTGCCTGTCCCACAGTGATTGTTATGTGAATCCCCTCCACTCTGAGAAACCCATTCTCAGTCTGTGCTCTGGGAGGCTGCTGTCTTTACACCAACCCCTAGGCTCCTGGCGAGGCCCTCTTTTCTTCTTTAGTCCTGTCTGCTTACCTTCCCTGCCTTTTTCTGGTTCCTGCTCTCATTGTCTGACCTACACCCCATTCTGTCCTATCCTATCACCCCTGCTGTGGCTTAGTGTCTGGGCTATATCTTTCCTACTCAGAAAGACTTGGAGGTGGGAGGCATAGGGAACACTCGCCCACTCAGCATACGGGTGCCCATGTTCCAGCTTTTAGGCAGCCAGCTGAATGTCTGCCAGCCCCTCTGTTCAGGAGTCACAGTGCATATGTATCCTGTTGATGGATAGTTGCCTTTGTGTTTGGTAAAGTAGTGGTTTGGCCAAGGGCATCTGAAGGAGAGATGCTTGAAAACAGAGCATTAGGCAAAATTAATTTAGATGGAAATTCAAGGCTGAAAACCAACTACTTTTAAATGGATAATTTTTTTAAAAAAATAGGTTTTTAGTATCAGCAAATATTTCTGGAGGCTGATCAAAACGGCTGAGTTGGTGCTCGTGCAGAAATGCCTGGCTGCTGCTCCCTCCCTTCCAGTTTTCCTCAGACTAGGTTCCTGCATGTGATAGGTTAAAGTTACAGATGTGTTTACGTGATCCTTATGTCTCAGGTGATGGGGTACTGCTCTTAACTGATTCTGGGTGTATCTTTATCTATAGCCGAGTTACATCAGTGATGTGGGGCCCCCTGGCCGAAGCTCCCTGGATAGCATTGAGATGGCCTATGCCCGGCAAGTGAGTATGTCTTTAAGGAAGATTTAATCCAGGAGAAGCCTGTAGTCCTCAGGGGGGTCAGAGGGAATAATGACTTCACATGAAAGTCAAACCTGAAAGCAGTGGGCTTCTTGATCACGGGATTGGTTAATATTTTACCGTGAATGCCACTGTAGAATTCTTTTAAATGGGGTAATCGAGTGACTCAGATTGAGTGTGGGGAAATTGAAATCTGCCCTCTCCTCTGACCCGACATTTCACTTTGCATTGTTGGCAATAACTTACTAGGGAATGAAGCCTTGAGTAACTGTACCGCATGGCAAATGGAGTTCTGTATTAACTGAATTACCTGGCTGGCTAATGGTATGGTCAGAAATCCGTCTTTTACCCTTGTTGAGTGGAGTTTTCTAGATGCTTTCTGCCTTGGCAAGCACAGTATGCTACTACTTAGTGTGGTAGTAGTTTTGGAGATGCTCCTGGTGTGTTGAGGGCTGAACTCCTTGGTGCTAGTCATGAGCATGCTGATGATAAGTGTGATTGAGATGCTTTATGGTGAGCACAGGCACTCTGTTGAGCTAAGTTCAAGACATCCCTGGAGATGAATTTTGGAATAAAGCAGGGCCAGCCAAATATATATTTTAAGGTAACTGTCACATTCTTCCATAAAGCCTGAAGAAGGTGGATTGTCCAGCACAGCTTAGCCAAAGACCCAGAAGTGCATCCCTGCACTGCTTTTTTGCCTACCGTCCTGGAGTCGGGTGGTTGGGGCAGAAAGCAGTTGGCAGCTATGGAGTGGGGCAAGGAGTCACGACAAACATTTGGATCCTGTGCTCCTCATAACAGAGGACTCCTTCTTCAGCTACCAGCAAATAAGTTCATGGAATTCTTCATTAACTGGAAATCATGTAATACTAACGTCCTGATTAACCTTTTTTGAGAGAGCTGTCCTAAATGCTTTTTGTAGTGTAAATATAAATTTTTTTAAAGTGAGAGTAAAAGCCCCAAATGCACTCCACAGAACAGGAGGAGGCTTGATTTTCAGTCTTCCTCCTTCAGTTGACATTGCTGCTTCAAACTCCAGACAGCCCGAGCCCCTCTTCAGCTTCCCACAGATGACTTCTCCCTCCGTCCAGCTCCATATTTCACTGCTGGCTGTCATTTCCTTCTCTGCTTTTGAGATCTCTCTTTTTATAACATTATCTCCACATTGACATCCTTTATGTTTCACCTGGCTGGCTCCCTCCATTCCTGTGGCCACCACCAGGTCAGACCCAATGAAATTAAAAGCTTCTCAAGAGAAAAATGATGTAGCTTCTATATCTGTAAGCTAAAACTCCATAGAATTTAATATTTTGCAGCGTTTAGGATCCAGTAAAGTCAGTTGTCTGTTGACATGGCTCTCTCTCCCACAGGTAGATTTTTATATCTTCTCTTGAATGCTGTGCCTTCCAAAGGAAGGCTCCTAAGGCATGCTCATTGAGTAAGTGCCACAATAGTTCAGAACCCTTTAATCTTTGCAACAGCCCTGGAAGCTAAATGACAACCCACATTTAAGGTAGAAAAAGCTGAGGTTCTGTGAGGGTCACAATTTGTCTAACATCAGTTCAATCCTTGGTAGAGCAAGGACTTTAAAATACAAAAGAAAGTCTTCCACATGAGCAGAACTTAGATCTCATTATTTTTAATATTTTACAAACAAAAATCCAGAGCAAAAATTGCCATGTAATTTAGGCACCACATCAAGTTATAGTTGTGGTTCTGTCTTTGGTTGTTTTCTTCCTTTTTATATTTTATATTTGTTTTTGTGTGTGGGTGGGTCAGAGGACAACCAGTGGGAGATGGCCCACTCCTTTTACCATGTAGGTCCCCAGGAATTTAACTTACGTTGTAAGACCTGGTAGCAAACACCTTTACCACTGAGTCATCTGCCTGGTCCCCAGAGTTTCTTTCTAGAAGAGGATGTTCCAGATGTTGTAGCATTATTCTAATACACATGAAGGGAGACTGCAGCCTGGCTCAGCCATGAACCCTGCAGCTAGGGGCATTCTGTCCTCTGACTTGAATTTTACCAGACTTTGACATGATTCTTAGGAAGCAGCAGTCACATGGTTCTGTGGTCCCATCTTCTTCTCTGGTCCCTGCCTGTTGCCTCCTCTCCTAGGACTGCCTTGACTCTGTTTTTTAGGTATTTGCAAGGCTGAACTAGTAATTAGTTTTGGTATGTTGACCACAGAGCTAGAAGCTGGCCTATGTATGACCCAACCACTGTCAGAAGGGAAGACTGGCAGAATCTACTGTTTGCTGACTTCAGAACTACTTCAGGAGGTCTTAAAAAGAGAATAGAAGTCATGCTATTTACTCTGCTTTCTCTTATTTCAGATTTATATCTATAATGAGAAGATTGTGAGTGGGCACCTGCAGCCTAACCTTGTGGACCTCTGTGCTTCTGTTGCAGAACTGGATGATAAGGTAGCACCCAGAGCTAGCCTGAGTGGAATGCAGATCCAGTGTCCAGATGGGATTAGCAGCTTGCCAGCTTGGCTGCAGCGTGCTAAAGGGACTGTTCTGTGGGATAGAAGCCTGTTCTTTCAGGGTTTCATTTTATATGAATTTGGAGTGATTGTTTTCATGATGACTTTTAAAGGTCACTAGAGTTCTCACACTCCCTTTGGGCTCTGACTCCTTACAGTTCCCTTCGTTAGGCAGACTAACAGCTCTTAAAAGAGCCAAATGGCAGAGGGTATATCACTCATACAAGGTCTCTGAACTTTACTCGTCCATTCCTCTGAATCCCTTCCCTCATTTTTATTCTCCTTGTATCCTTCCTTGGCCGATTTTCTCTTCTGGGAAGGGAAGATGGATGGGGTTGGGAATACTGGAAAGAAAGGTGGATGGAATGGGAGTATTGGAAGAAGAGGTGGGTGGGGTGGGGTGATGGAAAGGTGGATGGGGTGGGGGTGAAGGAAAGGTGGATGGGGTGGGGGTGATGGAAGGTGCCAGGAGAAAGGCAAAATGGAGGGAAGGCTAATAGGGCGCAGAAGCACCCATGTACTGATTTTGTTCATTTTTTTAAATGTGTATTTTTTCCCAGTAGTCAAATACAAGACAATACAAACAGACTTAGAGAATAAGAGTTCAGCCATCAGATTTGTCTGGATATTGTACAGCTTTCACTTTTGAGGGAGACCAACAGGCTTTTCTCTTCTGTTTGACATTTCTGTGGTTGATGTTGCCAAGGGGCCAGGGAACACATTTTAAGTCGAAATTCACAGCCACTGGGAAGAGGAGGCCCACAGGGAAGAGGAGGCCCACTGGGGAGAGGAGGCCCACTGGGTGGGCAGCACAACGGAGAGAGTGCTGCTCCTTCCTGGAGGCCCTTTGGAGGGAGAGAGTGGGAGGGAAATGGAGGCCATGGCACTCACTCATGAAATGGGGCTACCACAGTGACCCCAGAGAGCTTCTGGGAGGACAAAACCTGTATTATTTAAGTTAAACTCTTATTTTAAGCCTTAAGAAACTTAAGTAACCTTGTAAGTACTGAAATGTAGCACTTGCACTTAAATTTCTAGTTGTGGATGATTATAAATGTATTTATGCTCTCTTAAGGCATAACCCACTGAGATTCAGTTCTTACTACTTTCATGTGCAGTAACAATGGAGGTGACCCTCTCAGCCCTGGCACGGTACCTGGTCTGAAAGGCAGCTTCAGGCAGGACTTGAAGTAGACAGAACTATGGTGGTTAGCAGAGCAGAGGCTCATTTTCTGCACCAAGTTTGGGCTTAGTCTCAGATAGAAGACATTAACCATAGCCCTTTCTCATCCTGCCTGCTGTTGAAGTCAGAGCCACATAATTTCTCCATCCCTGCAGCATTGTCACATACAGTCTCATTTATATGCAGAGCATTTCTGACATGTGGGCCATGGTAAAACAAATGACAGATGTGTTGTTGGCACCAGCAACTGACGCCCTGAAGAGCCGAAGCAGCGTGGAAGTGCGCATGGAGTTTGTCCGGCAGGCCTTGGGGTATCTTGAACAGAGGTAAGGCAGTATAACACAGTAGGTACCGGCTTTCAGGTCCCCTGAAGTCAGTTGTTTCTCAGGTCTTCTGTAGTCCTGGCTGAGCGTGCTGTAGCTGGGGTGCCTTAAACAGACAGGAACTGAGGTAATCCTGTTATCAGAAACACTTGTCTGTCAGGACTGTTTCTGCAGCTAATAAAATCGTACATGGGAAATAATGGTAAGGGGGAGCACGAGTGACATCTCTTTATTTCTCTGCTCTCTGTCACAGAGACATGCAAATTAGGTCGTGATCCCATTTCCTTATGTGGTTCAGCAATCACCTCTCAGGTTCCTTTGTTTTATTATAGAATTTTAACTCTTACTCTGGCAGTATGACCACTTTGAAACCTTAAAAGACCCCTCTAACTGTACCCGCCCTCTGGCTCTCCTCAGTTAATCCTTTAGTGGGGGCCTTGCTTAGCCACTGAGGCCTGTGCTTTGTGCCTGGGCTATTTTGCCACCTCCTCGCTAATCAGAGTTGGTTGCTGAGGGGTTTGTGACTGTGTCTTTGTGCCCTAACTATTGTCTCCTTCATTAGTAGGGCCTGTGCTATTCATCCTTCTCTGTGGAGCTCTGAATGAGCCAGGAGGGATTCTGATGAGCGTACAGCAGACTCTCATTATTTCAGAGATAGGATTCTGACTTGAGAAGAGAAAGCCCAGTTGAGCACACTAGCTAAATTGTAGCCTTTTGTCACCAGCTTCTGTACCTGCCAATGGCCTTGTGATGTAGTGACTTTTGGTCAACAAAATAATATTTCATTAAGAAGTTCCCTTGTGGGGCTGGAGAGATAGCTCAGTAACACTGGCTACTCTTGCAGAGGATTCAGGTTCTAATCCCACCATGGCAGCTAACAGTCACCATAACATAACTCCAGTTCCAGGGGAATCCTCTTTGGGGCACTGCACAACATAAGTGCACTTACATACGTGCAGACAATACACTCATAAAATAAAATATTTTAAAAGTTTGCTTCAGGTAGCTCAAAATGCCTATAACTTCAGTTCCAGTAGGACCTGATGGCCTCTGGCCTCCAGGGCACTTGCACTCACATTCACATACCTATATGCACACACACACACACACACACACACGTACACAATTAAAAATAATAAATCTTAAAAAATAAAATAGTCAAACTTTGACTATACTTTTGTGATGAAATTTTGATTGTACTGATCTTTTGCCATAAAGAACCTATGCAGTATCTACAAAGCAATATTTATTCATTACTAGCCAGAGAGCTATGAGCTAGAATTGCTTACACCATAAGACATCTAGAGAAATTATGCTGTGTAAGCACATGGCTATTTATGACTGCTTTTCCCTGATGACCCTAACCCTTAAACTGGTGTTTCAGCTACCAACCTATATTCCTTTGTTTATGGCTTTGGTAAACTATTTTATTTGATTTTATTATTTCTTAAATTCTTATTGGATCGTTGCAATTTTCATAATATATTTTGATGACATTAGATCCCTTCCCCATCTATACCTCTCCTTATTGCCCCTGCCCAGGTCAGGGTTCTCCACCCTGTATATAACACGGCTGTAGAGTCTGATTTCTGTCCTCACATGTCTATCTCATTTTGTTATTTGTTCCATTTAGTTTTAATTTTTTTATTTACTTATTTTTATTTATTTTATTTTGTGTGTATGGTGTATTGCCCACATGCATATAAGTACATCTGTGCATGCAGTTCTCACAGAGCCAGAAGAAGGTGTCAGATCCCCTGGTATCAGAGTTACAGACAGTTGTTAGCTCCATGTGTGTACCGGAATTTGAACCCAGGTCTTCTGCCAGAACAGCCAGTGTTCTTAACCACTGAGTCATCTCTTCCACCCCCACGATGGCATTCTTTTCAGAGTTTCATTATCACCTTTTGATAAATGGAATATTTTAGAACTATGCTCAGTTTTACAGTATTTCTGTAGATGCTGTTCTGCTGACAGTATACATACAATATTTCAAGTTGTGTAATGTACCAGATGGCAAAGTAGACCTAGTCCCAAATATTTTTTTACATATAAGGCCAAAAAATGTTGAGAAATATAGGGTTAGTCTGTCTCTTCTCTTCCACATTCCAAGGTTTAAGGTAGATTTGTTTTTCTTAGTTCTCAAAGAATTTAGGCATCTCAAGTGTAAATTCTTGCCAGCACACAAGTTGTTTGAATGCAAGTTAGAAGAAGTGGGCACGGGCATCTGCTTGTTCTGGCTGCTAAGGGAGTTCTCTCCTTTTAAAGATTTCCAGTGATGGGGAGATCATTACATTGGTTAAATTGTGTTGCATTTCTTTTCCATTATAGAAACAATATATGCTTCTTATAGGAATTTTGGAAGATGCCCAAAAGAAGACCTGCAAAAAAAAAAAAAGGAGGCCCCTGTTCTTCATTTCGAGACCCCCTCTTAACATTGTTACAGTTTTCTCCGTCTTTTAACATAGTATTTTGTTTGATTTTAATTTTTCCACAGTTATGATCCAAATATATATAATATGTAGTTTTTATAGCTTGATTTCTAGCTCTGTTGTCATTTTTACTGACTGCATCAAACTCCATCTCTGCTTTCTATAATTGGCCTTTAGTTTCTTCTCTGCCTCTTTCTCTTTTTCTCTCTTTCCCTCTTCCACCCCCCCACTCTCACTGTATGTGACCTGGTTGGTGTTGTGCAACTTTGTGCTCATGGAACACCTGATCTTTTTGAGGCAATCTGTTTTGAAAAAGAAATGTTTAGAAAGTTCCTTATTGTATTAGCTGGAGCGTCTGAATGATTATAACTTGGACCATTTGATGTTGGTGCAAAGCACTTAAAAGGGAGCATATCGATGAGTAAGGAAGTGAAGTGGGGATGGGAGCATTTTGCAATCAGAAAAGACCATTGGTGGAAACTAAAATCATCGGGTAAAAGGCTACTGTTGGTGACTAGAGTAGCCACATGACCTCTCAAGCATTGCCCCACAGATGACTTATTAATTACAGAGAGATTAATTTACATGAATACATTGTAATGGGCTGTTCATATAATGGAAAGATTTATATCTGGTAGCCAGATCTAATAGTTACCAGTGATAGACCCTCGGTGTAAGACTTGGCGGGAAGAGCTACTCAGGGAACCATAGAGTTATTGGCAACAACTGGAGTCCAAGTTGAATCATAGGGGAAAGGATGTAGTTTGTGGAACATTCAGTCAGGCAGCTATCTTGGGTTCTTTAAACAAGGTGGGTCATGAAAGGTAAAAAGGCAGAACTTCCTATATGAAAAGGGATGAAAATGGCATGGCAGTTTGTTGCCTTGTATTTCATTCATTGGGTCTTGAATTTAGAAAGAAAACCACCTGCTGGGCCTCCTGGCTCATACCTATAATTCTAGCACTTGGGAGGCTGAGATGGGAGGATCACTGTGGGTACAAACCCAGCCATAACTACATAATGAGTTCCAGAACAGCCTGGGCCACAGAGTGAGACCCTGTCTCAAAGAAACAAACAGAAAGAAGAGAGGGAGAGACAGTAAGAATAAGAATCAAGTCAAGTCCATTATGACTTGCTTATATTTTAGTAATAGCTTGTTAATGCTCTATTTCTGGGTGTCATGGTATTTAGGCTGGATAGGGAAAATGCCCTAGTTCTTAGGAGCTCTGCGGTTGAAATATTTGTAGGGGAGGTAGCCCTGATTTTTACAGTTTTTAAAAAAAATGGTTGAGGGGAAAAACAAAATGCAAAACATATGTGTGTTTGGGAATAGTTTATGGTATGTAGAGAGAGGAAACACACACCACCGGTAACAACTGGTAGAGCTAGGTAAAGGGTCTAACGACATTCACTGTTTTGACTTTTTCACAAGTTTGAATTTGCTTAAAATAAAGAAAAAGTAAACCTGACTAGAACATTAAGCTCTGAATTAAACTCTGGAGCAGTTATTCTGTACATCCACCCTTAAAGCATTTGAAGTCCTCAGTTGGAATTCTTTGGGATACCCACAGTAATGAGAAATCCTGACAGCGATAAAAACAATGTTTGCTTCCTTAAGCATGTACTCTTTTCTCTTTTGTATGAAGTTTTTAATCCAGAACATGCCCTGCAGAGCTAAGAGACTGAATGTTCTGTGTATGGACATAGATGTTATAATATATGTTGTCAACTTTTGCCAATTCCCCCCCCCCCAGTTATAAGAATTACACCCTTGTGACTGTCTTTGGAAATCTACATCAGGCCCAGCTGGGTGGTGTGCCTGGAACTTACCAGCTGGTTCGAAGTTTCCTGAACATTAAACTTCCAGCTCCCTTACCAGGACTTCAGGTACTGTCAGCCTTTCTGTGTGGTCAGAGGCACCCCCACATAGTTGATGTTCTTAGGTATTCCCAGTTAAATAGAGGTTGCATGTGAAGAAGAGGATGGGGACAGAAGGGAAGTATGTTTCTAGTGGATCCTCTGAAAGCAGGAGTCCAGGGTGAAGGCAGGAGAGGAGGCAGCATTGGGTCCTGGATAAGTTTTGAAAGTTCAGTTGAGAGCCCACTCAGTAACTTGAATATGGATGTGAGAGACAGGAATATGTGAGAGATTTGGGGCTAAAACAGCCAGGAGATTGGAGTTGGTATGGATAATAGGATGTGGCCTCTGCTCAGCTTGCCATCCAACTAAAGAATTACATTACAGAAAATCATGGAGTGTACAAGTGCTAAACTGGAGCTTTGTGCTAAGAGATGGAGCCTTTATGACAGGCTTCATAAAAGATTGTATCTGTTCTTTAAAAATCAGGGTTCAGGGATGGAGAGGTGTCTCAGCAATTAAGGACACTTGCTGCTTTTGCAGAAGACCCTGGTTCAAATCCTAGCACATACATAGTGGCTAACAACCATTCGTAACTCCAGTTCCAAAGTTTCTGACACCCTCTTCTGTTGTCCTCGGGCATTGCATGACACAGGTGCACCTACATGGAGGTAATACACTCATACACATAAAAAATAAAAAAGTAAATAATAAAATTAAAGAAAGAATAAGGTTCACTCTCTTGAGGCCTTGGGAGAGCTATTTGAGGAAGAGAGAGCAGCATGGAAAAAGCACAGTGTGTGGAGTGTCAAGCCTGTGGTAGGGCTTAGCAAGCGTGGACTAGCTGGGGAAGAC
The DNA here is from genome assembly GCA_035773235.1 of Eospalax fontanierii. Taxonomy (NCBI): domain Eukaryota; kingdom Metazoa; phylum Chordata; class Mammalia; order Rodentia; family Spalacidae; genus Eospalax; species Eospalax fontanierii. Next base: position 15,774,596 of record CM069552.1, read on the forward strand.
CTTGAGTGCCAGTACTGAATGCTGGGTTTGAACAGCTCAAAGGGGTTTAAGAGACAAGGGATACCACATGGTCTCCATTTTTCAAAGTTTGGGGATGTAGAGGGGAGGAGCAAGGAGGTCTGAGGGCCACTCCCGAAAGAGTTGGTGAGACACAGAGAGGACAAGCCCAGGCAGTAAGTAGGGTGGGTCAGACGCAGTGTTGGAAGGGTAGAGACAGTCACCGAGCAGCATCTGATACCCAGATGCTCAGCATTTGAGGGAACAAGAAATGGCTGGTTGACTACTCATTTAAGCTCAAGTGGTCAACAAGAGACTCTTTAGCTCTTGTTTTTGAGGGAGTTGCAGGAGTACACGTGTGGAAGTCATCAAAGAACTTTATTCCACGCTTGCTAGCTGTGGGGAAAGCACGGGGCAGTTAGGTCAGGGAATTTCAAGGTTAGCTCCAGAGCCGCACCGCTCTGCCACTCGAACTTGCTCTGAACAGATTCGTTTCTTTGCAAAACAGGAGTAAAATGGTGTTAATAGTTCTTAAACTCATGGGATTCTAGTGAATTTTAAGTGTCTTAGCTGGGTGTTGTCACATCAGAAGGTCGTGGGTAGGTTTTGTTTCTTTGACTGTGCCTTTTGTCTTTTAGGATGGAGAGGTAGAAGGCCATCCTGTCTGGGCATTAATTTATTACTGCATGCGATGTGGAGACCTGCTTGCTGCATCACAGGTGGTCAATCGAGCTCAGCACCAGCTGGGGGAATTTAAAACCTGGTTCCTGGAGTACATGAACAGCAAGGACAGAAGGTATAGTGGGTGAGGTGGCACATCCAGAAACAGCCACACAGAAACAAGGGGGTGGTTCTTCTGCTCTGTTTTTCCTGTAAGTCAGTGTGTGTTTAGGAAATTTCCTCTGCCAGTGAAGGACTATGCTTGGAACATGGTTTGACTTTGCATGTTTTACATTCCTAGGCGTGGCAAGGATGCTTTATAAAACAGAACATTTTGGCCAGGAGTGTGGTTGCTGGCCTGTAATCCCAGCACCCGGGAGACTAAGGCATCAGATTATGAGTTCAGTGGCAGCCTGGACTACAGAGTGAGACCTTGGTCTCCAAAAACCAAATCAATTAAGTAAATAAAGTGAGACTTTTTGTATTACAGTCACTCCCTGCCTCCCTTCTTCCCTTCCTCCTCTTCCAATTTGGTGTCTGTCTGTCTGTCTGTCTGTTGAGACTGGGTCTCCCTATAGCTCCAGCTGGCCTGAAACTGACCTATGTAGACCAAACTGGCCTCGATCTTGCAGAGATCCACCTGCCTCTCCCTCCTAAGTGCTGAGATTAAAGACATGTGTCACATACCTGGAGGTGGTCACTTTCATGAATACAGGTGCTGCTTTGCTCAACCCACTCAGAACTATATATGCTTTGTGACTCAAAGAAGTTAATAATCTTGAAATATGACATTGAATTAATTTGCTAAGTTTCTTTTAAAAAATATATTTATTTATTTGAGAGAGAGAGAGAGAGAGAATATGTGTGCATACACATGCATGCCTCCATGAACTTATGTACATGTAGGAGCCCTTGAAGGTCAGAAGAGGGCATCAGAGCCCCTGGAACTAGAGTTATAAAAAGTCGTTGTGAGCTGCCACCTGGGTCATGGGACCTGAACTCTGGTCCTCTACAAGAACAGTAAGCATTCTTAACTTCTGAACCATCTCTCCCAGCCCCTTACTAAGGTTTTTCAAAGTTTTCTTCTCTAAGAAACTACTAATTGACAGTTTTTCTTGGGATTTTGCTTATGCATTTGGACATAAGTTCATATTCCAATCCAGTGTGTGTGTGTGTGTGTATACACATATATAGAAGAAGTAATGGTACTTAGTCCAGCTGTACCCATAAAAAGCAAATACTCTTCATAATGTTAGTTTTGTCAGATCAAAAGATTGCCTCAAACTATAATTCCTGGTGTATTCGTATAATTTAAAGTTGAATTGGGGCTGAAGATTATCTCACAGGTAGTAGAACACTTGCTTAGAATATACAGGAGGACCCTGTGATCTCCAACATGGTGAGAACAGCGTTAGCACCCAACCCCCAAAGGAGGTCCTGAGCCAAATATTTGGATGCAAGTAGTTCATTTGGGAAGTGATTCACATGATATGGGAATGTGGAAACCCAAGTGACTAAGATAATTTAGGGAAGGGGTTAACTCAGTAGATCAGGTGCTTGCTGTGTAAACATGAGGACCTGAATTTGATACTGTGCTGGGCATGGTGGCACATGCTTATAATCCCAGCACTGGGAAGGTATAGGTGACTCTCTGGAACTCTCTTGACAGCCAGCCTAGCCTTAATGGCAAGCTCCAGGCCAGTGAGTGATGCTATCTCCAAAAACAAGGTCACAAACCTGAAAAATGACACCCAAGGTTGACCTCTGGCCTCCACATGCACCTGCACAAATGTGCACCCAAACACACCCCCACCACCATCACCACCCCTCCTCCAACAGCAGTAACACCAACACGTTAAGGGAAGGACACTCCATCATCACTTGAGGGATTCTGGAGTAGTAGAGAGTACTCATCCCTAGGATTTCCAGCCTTCAGGACTAGAGAAAACTGACAGGCGAAGATAGGTTGTACTGGTAGTTGCAAATCAGATTAAAGCATTGTTGAGGCATATGAGACCTGTGGCCCTAGATTAAGGAGAGTTTCCTAATTTATGTGGATGCTTTCCCTTGCCCTTGAGGATCTTTGCTGAGTGTGCCTGCCTCTTCCTTTATGTCTTCAGATTGTCCCCAGCTACTGAAAACAAGCTCCGGCTTCACTACCGCAGAGCCCTTAGGAACAACACAGACCCCTACAAGCGGGCTGTGTATTGTATCATTGGCAGATGTGACATCACTGACAATCAGAGCGAAGTGGCAGACAAGACCGAGGACTACCTGTGGCTGAAGGTAGGCATAACTTCCCTTGCCTGCTCAAGTTCTTTACACCTGCTGTACCTGTTTGATGCGTGATGCTCATAAGGTGGTGAGGACAGAGCCATTGGGTTTTGTGTCTGTCAGCCCCATTTTTAAATTTTGTAATTCCCCACTAAAAACCTCACTTAGCTTTGTTTTTCTTCTCCTTCCCTCACCTCCCCCTCCCTTCCCTGTAGGGCCTCCAGTGTGCTCTGCCACTAAGCTACACCCCAGCCTCAAGAGCTACCGTGTCTCATGTAGCTTCCAGCTCACAGCATTGACATAGCTTTCTGGCAGCTACAGCAGTACACAGGGCTGAGGATGTGTAGTTTGTACCAATGTATGTATTTCCTTTGGGAATTTAGTTGAACCAGGTGTGTTTTGATGATGACGGCACCAGCTCTCCACAAGATAGACTCACTCTCTCACAGTTCCAGAAGCAGCTGCTAGAAGACTATGGTAAGACCACAGACAATCACCTTCTCCCCTTTTGTTCACTTGGGGCAACCAGACGGCTCTCCTTCAAAATCCTTCATGAACTCTCTTGAATTTTAACCATTTCAAATCAAGTAGAGGTCATTTTGCTTTAAGAAATGTATGACTCAGATACTTGGGAGGGTGAAGCAGGAAGACCATGAGTTCAAGGCTAACCTGGACAACCTAATGAGATCCTGTCTCAAAAATAAAAAATGAAGGATCTGAGGCTATACCTCAGTGGAAGCTTGCCTAACATACATAGGCTTCGGATTTGTTCCATCCTTGGCACTACCAAAAAGGAAAAAAATGCATATGACCTCCATGGTCACAGACAGTAAGCAGTTTTCTCAGTTTCTTTGCTCTACTGTGGTGGGCATTTGCTGGAGAGACAGGAAGGGGCCTTAGTTGTTGGTCCCTTGCAGAGCTGGCTGGTGACTGCATCTGAGCACATGGTGGGAACAGTAGCTGTTGTTCTTTTCCCATATGGTTCAGCAGTTCTGGGAAGTAAGGTTAGGGAATTCCAACTAGCGTTGAGTATTGCCGAGTTCGGATTTCTCTGAGTACAGGTGCACTCCAGCTTCCGTTCCGTCTTTATCTCTGTCCATTCTGGGTGCCTCTTATCCACGGTATGCATGACAGACTCACTTTGGAGTGTTTTAACATCCTTAACTCTGTTTCTTTCCTCTCTTGTAAGCAGTTTATGTTTTATAGCAGGATCTGGTTGCTTGCCTGGTGCAGTGAAGTCTAGACAAGGCAGAGGATGAGCTCACGTTCCATGTGGTTCTCTGTGTTCAGGGTTCCTTCCGTTAGTCTAGGCTCTTGCCCGTGCTTTCTTTCCATCAGCAAGGATAGTTAGGCACAAATGGCTGCTCCCTGTGGGTCAGGCCACCAGAAGCAGCTTCCTTCTGACTAGGTTTTATCTCCTCTCTCCCAGGTGAGTCCCACTTTACAGTGAACCAGCAGCCCTTCCTCTACTTCCAAGTGCTGTTCCTGACTGCACAGTTCGAGGCAGCCATTGCCTTTCTCTTCCGCATGGAGCGACTGCGTTGCCATGCAGTCCACGTGGCCCTGGTGCTGTTTGAACTGAAGCTGCTTTTAAAGTCCTCGGGACAGAGTGCTCAGCTCCGTGAGTATTTGGGCCTCAGTTGGCAGTGGTGTGGCTAAGGCGCATCCTCCCCACTGGTGACAATGGCCGTAGAATGGCAAACAGTAAGGATTTGGTTGGGAGGTTCCAGTCATTTTAGAGCACTGTAAACACTTGAGCTTTTTATATTAGTGTGGGAGTTCTTGTTTTCAACCCCTGGTATTCTCTGAAGTATTAAGGAAGAGTGTGCCACATGCTAGCTTTATGGCCAGACAGAACCATTCTAAGTCATGAGTGTGGTGCCCATTGGGGTTCTGGCTTTAAAGGCCTTGGAAAACCCCAGCCAGCTGCCTATCTACCTGCCTGCACTAGTGGCAGAGGTAGGTGGAGAGCCAAGGAAACGTGGGTGAGTGGCTATGGTTTCATTGTGGGGCAACATAATCATCCCAGAGCGTAAACCATAAGGGTTAGGTGTGTGAGCCTTTCCTTCAAAGACCAGCATACTGGTCATTTACTATATGAGGCCTTGCTGTCTGTGAAGAGAAATGGAGAACAGTGGTTACATTCTGCCTCAGATCACATTGGGAAAGGTGGGCTGAGCTGCAGAAGAACATACTTCTGGGCCCGTGCATTCAGACTTTCGTGGGTCCTGGGTTATTGGAGCCGGAAGGGCCATGAGCATGTGATCCTTTCTGTTCCCATGTGCAGTCAGCCACGAGCCTGGTGACCCTCCCTGCACACGTCGGCTGAACTTTGTGCGCCTGCTCATGCTCTACACCCGCAAGTTTGAGTCCACAGACCCCAGGGAAGCCCTCCAGTACTTTTACTTCCTCAGGTGAAGCTGCCTTTGCCCTTTTATACGTTGATGTCTGCATTCAAGGAATGACTCCTAGGGACCCTGACATAGCAGAAACCACCTAAGCTGCTTCTGTGCCTTTGCAGGGATGAGAAAGACAGTCAAGGAGAAAACATGTTTCTGCGCTGTGTGAGTGAGCTGGTGATAGAGAGCCGAGAGGTGGGCCGCTTTACTTCTCGCCCTCGCCTGCAGTTTTCACTTGCTGCTCTCATGCTTTCCCTCGAGTGGTGGGGTGGAAATGGCCGGGAGGTGGACATGGCGACCCTTTCTTTAGTTTCTAACAGTGAGAATGCTAGTTTCAGTCTCACTGTTTCCTGGTTTGTGTAGGATTTCTCTATGTCCTTCATATTTTCTTCCCCTCTCCCTTCTAAGAAATTGTTTTATATTTATCTTTGTCCAATAAATTGAGACCTTTTTTTTCCCTCCACAGTTTGATATGATCCTTGGGAAACTAGAGAATGACGGAAGTAGAAAGGTGGGTCAAATGTGCCCCTGAAGAAATGTTAGCTTGCAAATTGGGAAACTTTGTCGGAAGAATAGAGTTATATTGTGAGACTCGGTGCCAGAGACATACATCTGAATGGGACTGCTTTTTTTTTACAAATAGATGATGAAGTTACGGACCCAACTATTGACCTTGATTTTACATGTTTTTTTTTTTTCTTGCTTTAAAATTTATAAATTTGTGATTAGGTAGCTTTTTCATGGTTAGAACATGCCTGCTAATTTTTGAACAAAGAAATCTATGTATTTCTGTCACTCTTGTCTTAAAAAACATGAAGAAAAAAATAAATGGATTATTCTGCCTACTCTTCCCAGATGGCAGTTAGAAGTGCACTCAGCCTCCCTCAAAAGGCAGTTTCTGAGGGCTCAGACTGTCACAGCCACCCGGGAATGCACTCTCCTGAGAGCCTTAACAGTTCCTCCAGGACTTGCCATGAAGTAGGACACCAGTCCTGACTCAGGAAATGCATTTACCTCCCAGGAACTCACTTTTCTTTCTAAAGCTGCATGGTTTGGCCAGGCATTGTGCAGAAGAGAGGTCTGATAGTGCTGAGGACAGCAGTCCCCAGCCTCGTGGGCACTGTGCCAAGCACGTTGCCTACAGCTCTTGTTTACTCACCATAAGGTGAAAGCAAGGAAGCAGAAAAAAGAGAGCATAGTTACTTTGTTCAGGACCACACGTCAAGGCTGAATGTAGTCCTGCTGATCTCAGAGCATATACTCTTAGCTAATCCAGGGGCAAGCAACCCCACCTTGATCCAGCCCTGATGGACTATCAGCATGAATAGGCAGAAATACTGTATAATCCATCTTCCTTCCCTTGGATCCTAGGACCTCTCAGACTCCTGACCTTGTGCCTATTGTTGAGTTGTGATGGTGACTTTTGTTAATATAAGGACCATGTACTTTTCAACACTGAGTTTCTTTCACCTCTGTCGTGGAAAGCAGACTCAAAGTCTTTGAACTGCTTTCTCTAAAACCTTCCTGATTTTTTTGTCTAGTTCCTGCCTCTCGACAAATTTAGTATCACTAATAATTTTCTCATTTTGGTGTTTAATTTTTACTTATTTATGTATTTTAATTTTGTGTTTATGAGCGTTTTGCATGTGTATTTGAAAGTGCACCTATGTGTGCAGTGCCCACTGAAGCCAGAAGAGGATGTCAGATCCCCAGAATTGAATTTCCAAATGGTTGTTAGCTGCCATATGGGTGCTAGAAATCAAACTCAGGTCCTCTGCAAGAGCATCCAGCACTTTTAACCGCTGAGCCATTTCTTCAGCTCCTCTCTGAGTCATTTCAGTGAACCTTTCAGAAAGCAGTGTCCTATAGCTGGCTCCTCTGTACTTTTATGCCCTGTCATTCTTTCTATGGTTTTAGTAGGATCTTAGGTCTTCAAGAAAGCTGAAGATTAACACATGTGAAAAACCTGCATTACTCAGGGCAAGCATTTTCCATTAAAGTACTTCCAGAATCCCAGTGCTTCTGTGTGTTTAAATGATAACTCTGTGCACCCATCTCTCTCTTCCTCCCCCACATTAATTGTCTTGTCAGCCTGGAGTCATAGATAAGTTTACCAGTGACACAAAGCCTATTATCAACAAAGTTGCTTCTGTGGCAGAAAATAAAGGATTGTTTGAAGAAGCAGCCAAGCTTTATGACCTTGCCAAGGTAAATGTGCCCTTTTTCATGTCCCTTTTCTTCTCTGCACCTGATAGATCTGTTGACCTTTGGCATTAAATGCACCAACATTTCAGTATTGCCTTTGTTGGAGTACTCTTCCTGCCACAGCATTCTCTCTAGCACGTAGGCAGTTAATGGTCCAGTCAGGGTGAACTTCCCATTTTACACAATTATTGCTGCCCATAGGTAACTCTGTCCAAAGAAGAGCATTGTACTTGAAAGGCTGTCCTGCAGGCATTGAGCTATCGCTTCTTTCAGCAGCAGGATGAGCATCTGTCACATTTTGGTGAAGCTGGTGAATAGTTCTGTGGTTCCGCCATGGCAGCCCCGCACCTGGTCAGCAGTGTGTGCGGTGTTTGAGAATGATGCCACAGCAAATATTTCTACCTAAGAACATGTGATAACTGATGATAATTTAGATAATCTAAAAAGAAAGGTTTCCCAAATTCAAAAAGTGTTTTGATTGAGGTAGAATTAGGACATTGAAAAATGTACAGGTGATTAGTGAACGTTGGATGAGTTTTCTGTGGTTGTGCATCCTTTCACCCCCAACTGCAAGGTACAGAATAGTCAATCCATCATCCTCAAAGTTGTCACTTCTATTTCGTTTATTTAGTTTGTTCTTTTGTTGATTATTTCCTTCACCTTAAAAACTTGAACAGAATGCTGACAAGGTGTTGGAGCTGATGAACAAGCTGCTGAGCCCGGTCGTCCCACAGATCAGCGCCCCACAGTCCAACAAGGAGAGGCTCAAAAACATGGCTCTGTCCATTGCCGAGCGGTAAGGATGGAGCCAGTCTGGCGAGACCCTAAGGGTGCCGGGCCACCGTGCCTGCCCCAGCATTTGTTCGGCTACTAGGAAATGGCAGTCAGCTTTTATAGAGGCTGTGCTGATGCACCTGCTTTAGGAGCAGCTGGTGGTGAAGATGGAGGTGTTCTCAGCATTGCTGTGGACAGTGTTGCAGAATCCACCTTCCTCCCCAGTAAGGTCACTGAGTTCTCAGACTTAAACGGACCCAACTGTAGAGGAGACAAAGGTTTGGGGTGCTTTCCTAAGTGAGGCCTCTCCACTTAGCAAGTGACGGCTTTTTGCTCATGAGAATCTCCTGCCTTTCCTTGAAACTTGGCTGCAGAAATAGTGGTGGAAGCTCGAGAAGCGTGCTTCCCTCGGAATATGACGCCAGTCGGTTCCTGACAATTTCTAAATGATTCTCTGATCCAGAGAACTCAGGAGTTCAGATCCACTTGAAGCATGTCATGTCCACTGTTGAGAGTGGGAATTCACACCACTCCCCTGCACCCCTCCACCGCTCCTTTTTGTCTTTCAGGTACAGGGCTCAAGGAATAAGTGCAAATAAGTTTGTGGACTCCACATTCTATCTTCTTTTGGATTTGATCACTTTTTTTGACGAGTATCACAGTGGACATATTGACAGAGCCTTTGATGTAAGTTTCAGCAGGCGTGTTTGAAGTGGAAGTTAATGTATGCCCTTGAAATTTTAAGTACCTCATGTCATTCATTGAAATCAAGGGAAATATCACTAATGTGCTTGTTAAATAAAGAAGACAAGTGTGATCTAGGAAATTTAGATCTTTCCTACCCCCATCCTTTATATTTTTCTATTTCTCTCTATTTTAATCTAGAAACAGAAAACCTGTTCAAAGAATTAGAGATCTCTGAATTTTAAAATTGTGTCAGAAAGATGAGGATGAGAATCAAGTTAGTAAGTTAGGATCAAAGCTTTTGTATACGTGGAAGAGTAGTGTCTTCTACTAAGAAGCCCTTTTTGAACATGGTACAAGCTGACTGTTACTTTTCAGGAGATGATGTGACTATGGCGTTGTGTCATATGGAGCTGGTGGTGTTTGTTTTAAACAGATAATTGATCGCTTGAAGCTGGTGCCCCTGAATCAGGAAAGTGTGGAGGAAAGGGTGGCGGCTTTCAGAAACTTCAGTGACGAAGTGAGTTTTCTTCTTTCCCAGTTCCAGAATTCTGTTTCTTTCCCTTCTAAAACTGAAAGCTTAAAAAAAAAAGGGGGGATGTGCGTGTGTGTGCGTATGTATGTGTGTGTGCGTACTCGTGTGCGTATGTGTGGGAATGCATGTGGGGGCTTGCAATTGACAACCAATGTCTTCCTCAGTTGCTCTTCACTTTGTATACTGAGATGGATGGGGGCGGGAGGGATGAGTCATGCTGTGTCCTCATGCACCCTGTGGATGTACTTAAGCATTAAAACACCCTGTGGTGTAAGGGGACAATAAAAATGTGAAACCAGACTCACAGGATTAACCAGAATGCTATTTTTCCCAAGAGCACATTGTATTTACTCAGAACACCAGGATAACTGAAATTGGATTTGTTCTGGAAAAATCCAGTCTAGGTAGTTAAGGTAACTAAAACTCTCAGAACTATTAGCTACATTAAAACAAAAATCTGGGGCTTAAAAGATGTCTCTATAGGTAAAGTACTTACTATGTAATTATGAGAACCTGAGTTTGAATCCCCAGTACCTAGGTAAAAGTTGGGCATGGCAGCATGTATCTTTGACTGGCATTGGGTGGGTAGTGTCAAGGGGTGAGCCTAGCCACAGTGGTCTAACTACAGTGGTGAGTTCAGGTTCAGTGAGAGACACTGCCTCAAAAAATAAGGTAAGAAAGCCAGGCATGGTAGTACATGCCCTTAATCCCAGTACTTGGGAGGCAGAAACAGGTGGGTATTTGTGAAATCGAGGCTAGCCTGGTCTACATAGCAAGTTCCAAGCCAGCTGGGGTTACAGGGAGACCCTGTCTCCAAAAGACAAAAGAAAAAATTTTAAATAAGATAGAGAGCCATAGAGGAAGATACTGAGATCAACCCCTGGTCTCTGTACATGTGTGCGAGGACAAGCACACACACACATATTCATACAGGTAACTAAATAAAAATTTAAAACTAAAGAAGTAAGTGCTGTGACCATGACTATTATCATCCCAGAAATGCCAAGACACTATCTCTACAGGGCTTCAAGTACATTGCTGCCATCTAGGTAAAGGATGGATGCTCTGTTGGACTGTACACTGGGACCATTGGGAGAGCTTTAAAACTCTTGACATCTGGGCTTGTTTTTATTGATGGGGCCTGCAATATGGTCCTCCTCTGCTCATTCCATGTATGCATAGGTCAGACTTTACTACTACACTCTGGCCCCAGTTGGCTTTGAACTCACTGTGGTGACCAGACTGGCTTTGCTGTCACAGAGATCCACCTGCATCTGCCTTCTGATAACTGAAATTAAAGATGTGTGCCACCACACCTGGCTATGCTTCTGTTTTATAGAAAGAGGTAGGGTTAGCTTCTGCACATGAGCAGATGTGGTACCATGACACGTATAGCTCAAAAGTCCCCTCCTCCAGCCTTCCCCTCACACTAAGAGAACATTCTACTATCAGTCATGGTTCTTTTCTTATTTGTTACCTTCCTATAAATGCATGGTTTATTGCCTCAGGGATGAAAATAGTGCACCAGGTTCTGCCTTTGTAGATCCTCTAAAGATTCTAAGCATGCCCTCCCTGCAAGGCCAGTGGAGACAGCCAAGCAGGCCTGAGGAATGAGAGTGGGGTGGGGCCTGGAGACCTGGTATGCATCCCTCACCCTCTGATACTAAGTCCAGGTGCTTTTTGGTATCACTTTGCTGGTCCAGATGATGTCTGGACATGGCAGAACTATGCAGAAGCCACGCTCCCTCCACTTGCAGCTCGCCCTGGGGACGGGCTCCTTTTCCCTTACTCTAGGTGTTTTCTCTCTCTGTAGATCAGGCATAACCTCTCAGAAGTGCTTCTTGCTACCATGAACATCCTGTTCACACAGTTTAAGAGGCTCAAGGGGACAAGTCCATCCTCAGCATCCAGACCCCAGCGAGTCATCGAGGACCGAGATTCTGTAAGATCCCAGCGTTCGTGAGAAATTGATGAAAACCACCTTGCTGGTTTGGAATCCTTTGCCTGGCCCTCTTGGCAAACCACATGACCCTGAATCACTTTCCCCTATGGCCTAGGACTGGGGGTAAAACCTGTGTAGGAATCAAGGAAATCAAACGGGGCGAGGGGGTGGCTGCTTTTCTCAAGTTGGGGATGGCAATGAGGGTGGGGTAGAAATCAAACAGAATGCTCATTTTTAATTGGTTCCATAAAAATTTTCAGCTTGTTTTAAAACACTGGATTTTAAACTCACCAGTGAACACTTTCAGCAAAACCATATTTTCTTTTTGATCAGCACATTCTTTGATGGAAGCCTTTGTTTCTCTCCTCAGCTTCACAGCCTTCAAGAGGTGACTGGGACAGCATTATGATCCCCATCTTAGAGCTGAGGAATCAGACCTGGAGTTAGAAAACGCTTGTTTGCCTTTGTGGGGTTGCCCCTCAAAGGGTTGGGGAGGCTGGACTAGAGAGATAGAGAAGCCATTAAAGGTTAAGACTCACAACCAAAATGTCAGAGGGTTGGGAGAGGCTAGGGTCATAGGTGGGAGGCTGTCTAGGTATGACTCCTAAGTCTGCTTTTCATGGTACCTGTGGGGTTTCCGGAAGTGCTTGGTTAAACAGTGCAGGTGGTTTGATCCTGGAACTCACTGCAAATATACCATCACTTTGACCCATTTAAGCCATAATGCAGGACAGTGGTGTTTTGTTGTATAATTACTGTTCCCTTAATCACCAAGCTACATCTCTAGCCAATAGTTTTTTGAGTCAAGGTCTTGCTCCATCACCAGGCTGGCTTTAAACTCCTGAATTCTCCTGCCTCAGGCTTCCTGAGGGTTAGGATTATAGGCTTGTGCCACCAAGCCAGCACTACCTAACTTTGTTAAGACTCTCTGGCTTTATCTGATAACAAGACCTGTTTATGAGATTTGAAAAGATGTTGACAGTCCTGTCTCTTGCCTCTGGAGATTAGTGCTCCCCACTGTGCTTTCTGAGACCCTCTCCCTGATAGAACTTGTATTTGTGAGTAGGAACAGGAATGCTCCCCTTGAGGGATGTAGGAACAGTGCTTGGGGGTGGTCCACTGGACTGATCAGCTGACTCATGTGGGCATCACAGGCAGTTGCCTTGGGCAGACTAGAACTTATATTCTAAATGTGCCAGTAGTAGTCACTACGGGCCCTTAGACGGGAGGGTTCTGTGGCAAAGGAGGCCCAGGGCAGTGCTGTCTGTCAGGGAAATCTTGGTGCTCTGTGTTTTGTACAGACCAGGAGGCTCTGCCCAGGCAAGAGATGGGCTCTGGCTGGCTACTACCCTCATCTGGGCAGAGCCCTCTCAATAGCATCCTCTGTGTGTGGTCAGGGTTTCTTTTCATTTACCAGGGCTAGGGTGCAGCTAAGTGACAGAATACTTGCCTGACATGCATGAGAACCCGAGTCCATCCTCTTGCCTACTATTCTGCAGTTTGGTCTGTGTCCAGGCCCATCCCATCCCGTCCCATCCCGTCCCATCCCATCCCGCCCCTAGCATTGAGCAGAATGTTTTCAGAGCTGCCTGAGAGTTTCCCACTTTAAATGCTGCTGATCCTTAAATATTCCCAGAGCTCATTTAGAGAAGCTAAATTAGATATGATAGCCTATGTACTTTTATTTACCTTTAGAGGAAATACCATGAGAATTTTTAATCACACACTGAGTTTTGTTGTTGTTGTTGTTGTTGTTAGGGCATTATTAAGGACATCATATACTTGACAGTTTATTTCATACATCAAGCAAAAACTATCTGTCTTTAATTTTCTGAACCAGTCATGAAATAAGCCTGGTAGATGACTCTTGAGTTTTCCTTAAAGTTTCAAAACTGGTCAAGAAAGGTGTGGCCTTTCTTTATGTAGCTTAGATTGCTTCCTTCCACGTTGGAACAAGATCCACCATGTTTCAGTATAGGACAGCCTGAGCCCCTAGATCCCAGCATCTGACTGTGGCTACCATCTTAAGTGAAGCTATTTTCCCAAGTCTTCCTTTTGTCTTTTTCTTCTGTTTCTTTACTCTGTGTTTAATAATTTATCACTGGGAAGTCTGAGTAAAGGTTGTCTCTTTTTTTCAACATCAAGATGTTTTAAATTTGTAGGGCCCTCTTATTACCCCCAGGAAAAGTACAGAAATTTGATAATGTTTTCTCAGAAGAGAGGGCCAAGCATCTACATCCTGGAGAATCAAAGGAAGGAGGAAGGAATGGGAGGATGTGGCTTAGGATTCCCCGTGGAAACAGATGTACAGAAAAGAGCTGAGAGAGAGAGAGAGAGAACTCAGAAAAGTGGAACAGGTGGTTCTGATGCTTAGAACTGTGCAGAAGCTAGCCAGATAAGTTGGAATGAGGTGGCTTGCTGGCAGAGCCATCATCCTTTGCTAGTAGAAGGGCTTTAACACCCAGTGGAACTGGGGTCTAAGTGGACAAATTTTGTTAAAGGGACACAAGGCTGAAAGAATACGACTGGAGAGTAAGATGTTTCTGACACCACAGGGTGGTGCACAAAAGAACCTGGCAGTGGTTCTCAGTGGGTTGCCTGACTTCAAGTTAACCAGTTTTCTTGTCTTGATCCCCTTTCTCTCAGCAACTCCGAAGTCAAGCCAGAGCACTGATTACCTTTGCTGGAATGATACCCTATCGAACGTCCGGTGACACCAATGCAAGGCTGGTGCAGATGGAGGTCCTCATGAATTAAGTGCTGTGCTTTGCGGGGTCTGGGACTGTACACTGTCAGTATATTAGGCATGTGGGCCCGTGGGGGTGGCTTTCTGATTTTGTTTCTTTGTGTTGTGTTTTGTTTTCTGTATTATGTATTTTGTCAATACCAATAAATTTCTTTGATTTGTATTTCTTTTCAACCTTTTTTTTTCTTTTCTTTTTTTTCATTTAAAATTTTAATTTTTTATTTGTGTATTGGGGTAATGCTGTCAGAAGGTTGGGAGTCAGAGAATGAGAGGCTACATAGGTATCTGTAATTTGGCTAACAACGTTAAATGATTAAAAAAAAATAACCCATCATAAGCAAGGAAACAAAGCCTTTGGAGTGCCTTTTACTTAGATATCATGCATGATCTCTATAACAGTCACAGTGCATCTTTACTAGTCTGGTTAAGTGTGAAGTCAGCCTTAGCCTTGGGTGATGGTAAGATCTGTGGATAGATTACCAAGTGCTGCTGTCCTCTCCTCTTGAGTAGACTTTGAGGCCAGGTGACCCAAGATTACCTCTCAGTCCTCAGCTCAAATTCCAGGACTGATTGGTCGCTGTTCTGGAATTCCAGTGGAGGTCACAGCATGGGCTTAGGAACACTGTGGCACAAAGATGAAAGTGCCAGTTCATGCTGGAGCCAGGGTGACGCTTGTCACTTCTGTACCTGCTCTGCCAAGAATTGACTGATGGCTTGGGTCATCTTCTTATGAAGGTCTTTGAAGCCTTTCCTCACTTCTTTGAATAATTTTCTTCCACACTCATGAAGACTGGATGACCAGGCAAGCTTATGGGCTCATTCTGCATGTCTGATATGCAGAAATCACGTGGCATTCTGGGTATTTAATCACCAAGAGGTGGTTGTCGTCTGTCAGTGGCCCTATTTTCACCTATTTTAGACCATAGCCCTGGTCTAAATTGGAAAGATGAGGATAACATTTGCTCTTAAATGGGCCACCTGGGCAGGACCTCCTCTGTTAGGTTGATGATTTTCCTCTGGCCTCCAAAGGGCTTTTGCTCCTAGGGAGAAATATAGCATGACTGCTCCACCTTCCTTCCTTTGGAGAAAGGGCTGATGGATAGATAACGGGCCTCTGCTTATGTCTTGACTTTCATAGTCTATCAGGGGTGTAGCCTGAGGGTCCACAGGGCTGTGTTCTGCCCGCCTCCTCTGGTCCTGTCTTGTCATCCTAGAGTGTTACCGTCAACTGAGCTTTATTACAAAGTCTGGGAAGGCAAGCCTTTACATCAGGCTTGTTAGCAAGGTGGATCTTGATTGTGTGCTCTGAGAATTGAAATGGTTTGCTTTCACAGCACTTTAACTAGAGTATTCTAGACTTCATCGAACATACCAGATGTCTTACTCTCCCAGGATTGGTTCCTTAGCCAGACGTGGTAGTGCAGGCCTTTAGTCCCAGCACTCTGAAGGCAGAGACAGGTGGATCTCTATGATCTACATAGGAAGTTCCAGGCCAGCTGGGGCTACAAGGAGACTCTCGTAAACAAAAAGGCCCATTTACAGAATGACAGGAGACTTAAGTTGTCATTTGCCTCTGTGACTTGTGTTCACTCTGTGGGAGCTAATTGTGCCTTTGTGCTTCATGTGGTTCTGGCTACAGGTAGGAGAACTACATACCAGCCCTGTGGAAGAGGATGTGGAAGTACCTTTGACCCCAAATGTGATAAAGCCAACAGGAGAGACAAGCAGCCAGACTTTGTAATGACTCTTCTGGGTAGGGATGTGGATAGTGCTCAGCAGGTTAGAATTTGGTCTGAGGAGACCTTTGTGGAAGGAATTAGATAAACTAGGTTTGTACCAGACTGACCAGGCCTCACAGCAAATTCCATTACTTATTCTATGGGCTGGTTCTGTGACTGTATGTGACCTGCTGGGCCTGTGCATACCTGAGGGGGAACTGAGTTTGCAAGGCCACACCATTAGCAGGTTCCAGTGTACCCAGGCTTCAGCTTGTTCCCAGAAGCCATGCATGTCCAGTGACTCCACAGCCCTCTGACAGATTAGCTTCAAGGGTCATCTCTCCATTCTGCTTAGAGAACTAAATCCTTGAGTGCCCTCCGTGATTCCATTGTTTACCCTAAGAAAATAGAACATGGCTCAAGGAGTCTCTTGTCTTCCAGGGCAGAGACTTCATGCCAACAAGGGCACTTAAAGATAGGGTTAGTGGCTGCCTTAGTATCTCATAATTAACTTGCCAAGAACTTCGGGGAGGTGCTGACTGTTCTACATCCTTTTGAGGCCCTGGATTTGATTTTACCCGTTCTTTCTTTTTGATTTTTTTTTTTTTTTAATGAACTTACTGCCTGATTTCGAAGTGAAAAGTGAAGTGTGACTGGCAGTCCCTCTTAGAGCAGGTCCTTTGGTTTTGTCACTCCTGAGCTGGGAGTCTCATTGAAGGGCCAGCTGTGTGACTTCACACTGACTCAGCACCACATAAACTAGAGCCTGAAGGACAGTTTGGGAGTCTCTGTTGTGACTTTTTAGTGGTATCACTTTAAGCCTTTTGGTTTAGATTACTTTAAGCAGGGAATTATGAATACTTTCACTGTGTCCAGAATTGGTTGATTTAAATAACGAAACAGCTGGGTCTGTTTTTGCTTTGGGCTTTCCCCAGGCCCTGTTGTAACTGAGTTAATGCTCCTGGCCTGAACCCTCAAGGCTAATTTAACAATTATGAGCAGATGTGCCAGCTTCTGCTGCTCTAGGCTAGATCTCCACATCCGTATTTCTCCTCGGGCATCAAGCCTTTCTCTGGTTCATTAGGTATTTCATGTCACTTGCCACATTTCCACTGTGCCATTCATTCCATCCATTCCGTGCCTAGAGCTTGCTGAATGCTGTGCTAGAAATAACTCCAAACTGGCATGTTGCCCTCAAGCTTACTGAAGTGTTGCCAAGCTGACTGGCTCCTGGACCTCAGCCATGGGTGAACCAAGTACTTCTGATAGGGTGGTGAGTCTTCCCTAAAACTAAGTTCTTTCTCAGACTTAGAGGAGTGTGGACAGAACCCAGCATTGCTTGGCGGGGGGGCGGGGGAGGTTCTGGCTACCCTTGCTCTTCAACATGCATTTCTTGGGGATAAGGAGGGTGAGGACATTACTTCCGACACTGGCAAGTTGGAGTAAGAAGAGAGGCTCTAGCAGTCCTCGAGGGGGTGTCTGGTCCAAGGTGAGTGTGTTGTGTCCTCGGGTGTATCAGCAGGTGCGGCCTAGCCGCACGTTCAGGCAGCACCAGGGTTACGTGACCCCTGCGTTAGGGGTGGATTCAGCAAATGACGGACACTCGGTGAGCATCCAGTTACCTCTAGGTTTCAGATAAATGGTGAGCAAGTTAGTGTCAGTTGGGGTTTGTCTGACCGTGCCTTCGGCTTTGCCTCTGCTGGCATTCAGAGAGATGTCGAGAGGCCTGGCCCAGGAACTCTGCAACTACTTGGATGACCCCCATTTGTGGCAGTATGTACTTCTGGGGCCGAAGAAATGGTAAGGAACTATGAAGTCCCCTGAGAACAGTGACTGGAGTTTTGAGGAGGTAGGCATGTTGGCTGAATGGGATAATTGGGGGCCCCAGTTGACCATACCTGCCGACACCTGCCAGGTGTTTTTTACACCAGGGACTTCAAATCCTGTGTGTGCTAGAAAGAGGAAAGAGAAAGTACAGTTTATTCTTATGTGGTGAGTAACTTGTACTGGAAACATAGCGGGTGGATTCTTGGCTCTTCTGGCTTGGGCTGGTATTCTCTCTTCATCTTGGCTTTTCTGGTATCATTTTGTGGTGCTGGTGGGGAGAGGACACAGTGGGAGAGTCAGCGTATGTTCTGCATGGTCCTTTCTGTACAGTAGCCTTAGTGTTTGCTCTGTTCAGGATGTTTCCATGCCTTCCACCCGTCTATATCCAGTAAATTTCTGGAATGTTCTCACAAAGGGCCATGTACTCCCTTTTTTCAGTCCTACAGTGAATAGGAACTCCTTAGCTGAGGCGCAGCCAGGCGCTCCTCAGAAGGCTGCAGAAAGGCTTTTTCTGGCCTTGGGGTAAAGGAACCCTTTGGCTACTTCCTTCAGGAAATACTCTCAAGGCCTACCTGGTAAGTCCCAGAGGCCTCTCTAAGAATGAGACTCCTGTCCCAGCTTCAGAGTCATTACTGGCTGTAGACGGAGCCCTTTGGTGTCTGGGGAAGATCAGATTCTGACTGAGATATGAAAGAGCATCTTGGTGATAAAGCCAGCCTGAGACTTGTTATTTTGGACCCTAGATGGGAAACATTTTAAAAGCAGATTGAGAGCCAGTTTTTGGCCTTGGGAAGGAGCAGCAATAGTGAGGAGCTGGCAGTGTCTAAGCTGGGCGGCAGGAGAGCTGGGTCTAACCAGAAGACAGGTGTCTCTTAACAGTGCCTTCTGGGTTTTCAACCGGGAAGGACACTCAGAACTGATCTCTGGTGTTCTGCCTGGGGATGTTCAATGGCTGGCAGTGTGGGGCAATCATGTTTCCCCCTGGGGACCCTAATGAGTTGCCTTAGGTGGTGTCCTTAGCTTGGTGTTTTTATTGTTGTTGTCTTTCTGTGCCTGAGGAGATGCCCACAAGTTTCAGCCTGTTCTCTGGCTGGGCCCTCAGTAGGGGAGGCTCTGGGAGGCTGTCTGCTGACCATCTCCTGGGAGTCTCACTCCGGCCAGTGTCCTCTCACCCCTAATGGGGGTGTCATGGCATCCCTGGATTTGAGGCATGTCTGGAGCCAGACTGGCAAGACTGGGGCCTTTGAGGGAACACTGTTGAGGTAGGCAGGTAGGGGCTGTTTCTTGGAGCTTCAGCCTTTTTGTGGGTAAATTGAGTCACACTGTACATTTTAGCACCACCAGAGCTAGATGATTGGCGTGTGCCTGTGCCCCCACCTGTTTGGGAAGCTGGGACCAGAGGCTCACTTGAGCCTGGAGTTCAAGACTAGCTAGTTGAGACCTTGTCTTTATTTGGGGTCATTAGCTAGTCATGGTCTGTGAGATGGAGGCTGGAACTCCGAACAAAACCCAAACCCGAACCTCACAGAGGCCAGCCTGATCTTCATAGTGAGTTACAGGCCATATGGGGCTGCAGGGACACCCTGTCTAAAAAGACAAAAGAAGGGGGGATTATTGGTTACCTTGATGGAAGTGCCCGCTTAGCTGTTCCCTGCACATAGCTTCAGCGGTGGAAACCCTGGAAGCAAAAAGCCACAGAAAACAGTATTGATGGTGGAAAGTGTGGCCAGAGCCTGGGGAAGCTCCGTGTGGGCGGTGCTGTTGTGGGAATTGTTCCACTTATGCTTGGAGATGGACTGGAAGTTCCTTCTCAGTTGCCCTAGCAAGGCCAGCTTGGAGGCACCCTCCTGTGGCCTCTGACCTTCCTACGCTTAGAATGGCTTCCACGAGCTTTCATGCAACTCAGCTGGCTGGGATTTAGGGAAACCACAAAGGTCACTTCTTTTCTCAACATGGGTGTGTGTAGCGTGGCCCTCTGGTGGCAGCTGCAGTTGCTCACTCTTGAAAGCACAAGCCGCCTAAGAAAGAGCTAAGAAAGTACTTGCCAGAGCAGGGTAAGGAGGTCTAGAGAACAGAGCCCTGAATGTTAAGCCCCAGCTGGGAGGGAGAGTGTCACAGCAGCAGAGCTGCGGCGTGGGAGACCTCCTCAACAGGGACTGGGAGCTAGATAAGTTCCTTCTTTACTTGATAATCATGGGTCAGAGGATCAGTCACCCCATCACTCCAAACCAGTTTGCTGTGGGGATGCAGGGGTACCAACTCCCTTTCCCTCAGATGCAGTTAATGTGGAACTGTCGTTCAGTGGGCCCTCAACAGGTAAAAGTCAGTTTGGGTCCTTCTGTTCCCTGCCTCATGTAGGTGGCTCTCAGACGTGATATGGGTGTTCCCTGCTCTTTGGCTTATCGTATGCCCTTCACAACAGGGTTTCACATGAGTGCAGGCAGAAATAGTAGTCCACATGATGGTTGGACTTTTTCATTTTTTCTTTTATTTCAAAACACAAAATTAGGTCAAAGCTAAGGCCAGGTGTATACCTTTAGTCCCAGCACTCAGGAGGCATAGGCAGGCAAACCTCTTTTGAGATCAAGGCCAGCCTGGTCTACATAGCAAATTCCAGGCCAGTTGGGGTTACAGGGAGACCCTATCTCAAAAAAAAAAAGATCAAAGCTGATAGGTCAACATTTTGCTATTGAAGACAGATACTGGTATGTCACTTTGACTTGTGGTTCCTGTTTAATCTGTGGCTTCAACAAAAGTTTGAAGTTTGAGGGCCTACCCTAGGCCAGACACTATTTTAGGACTATGTCCTAGGAAACTGGTCACATAGTGAGCTGATTCAGGATGTGTCCAGCAGGAAGGGAGCTCTTCCTGCGACGGAGTCTCCTGGTTGATTGACTCCTGGGGTTTGCTGTCCCTAGACGGTTCCAGGGGCACCAGGACTATAAGGTTTGGGTTTGGACCCCAAGAATGGGGGCTAGCTTCTCCACTCCCGAGCTTGGAGGCTAGCCCCGTGCTCTTAATAAACCGGTCTGTTAATACTCCATGCTGGAGTCTCTCATTCATTTCTGCTGGGTCTCCAAACCAAACTTGAACCCAAACCTCACAGGACTACATACCATGGTACAGTTTGTGAGCTTGAGGCACAGCATGTTTTCTGAGGTTCAAAGAGTAGATGGGGAAGAGCTGAGTGTGTCCACATCAACACTGTAATGAAACAGGCCTGCGAAACGCCACCAGACAGATGAAGGTGGGCGTGGTGGTTCGCACCTTTAATCCCAGATATTTAGGTTGAAGTAGGAGGATTACAAATTGAAACCGAGCTTGGGCAGCTTATTGAGACCCTGTCTCAAAGTATCAAAGGACTGGGGTTGGCTATCTCAGTGGTAAGTGCTTGTAGCACGTACAAGACCCTGGATTCAGTCCCCAGCTGTGCTCCCCCAGCATCACCACCAAAACAGAGGAAGATGGAAGGCAGGGTTCCCAGAGGCTGGGGACACAGGAGCTTGCTGCGAGCGACACGGATTTGGACCTGCAGAGACAAGCAGCTCTCAGCATGACTGTCCGGGCAGCTCAGGAGGCAGCGAGCACCAGGTCACTTCCTGGCCTGTCCCTGCCGGCCCACTCCACTTCTTATGTTACAGTAATGTGGTAAATGTGGTAATGTTTCCTATGGCCTTGAAGTGCCATAAAACTCAGGACTCAGGTGAGTTGAGAGCCTGCCAGAGGTCACAGGCCTCGTGTTCAGCCCTTCCTTGACCACATAGAAGTCTAACCGAAGGACACCCGCCCATTCCAGAAGGATGTGGGAACTGGCAGGCACCAGGAAGGGTGACCTATGTGGCAGAGAAATTAGCTGGGGTATGTGACTTGGGGACACACATTTGTCAGTGAAAGACAGCAATTATGAGACTGCCTGTGCCCTGAAGCAGTGATCTGACACAAAGGCTTGATAGCCAGCTTGTATCTTCAGTATCTAACCAGGAGGAAAAAGCTCTTCAGAAGCCTCCTATAGCATGATGGCTATTTTTGAAAACCCCTACATCAGCACCCTTTTATCCAGAAGAGCCTTAGCTCCAATGCCTCCTTCCCGTTAGCTTCCCGCTCCAGCGCAGCACCTGTCAACCCTGGTGACATGTGCAGAGCACCTGCAGTTCTCCCGAACTATTGCTCTCCAGGCCGTGCTTCAGAGCTGCTGACCCCAGTGGCCCAGCGAGGGGCTGGACACTGGCTAGGTTTTTCAGACGCTCCATGGGCAGTTTTCACACTCCGGGGTCCGGAAGCCTTGTTCTGACTGATGGTGAGTGGTGAAGTAGACCTCTCCGCCTCTGGTATGCAAAGCCCCTCCCCCGCTCTGCAGCAGCACAGCGTTGGTTCATAAAATGTCTGAGCTGTGCAAAACACAAAGGTGAAAATTCAGTCTGGCCAAGAAGAAAAGTCATCCAGCCTAGGCCCATTGGGTCAGCTTGCTTAATGATCCCAAGGTCAAAGATGGCCATTCACATGGTTTTTAGTGCTGAGTGCAGTCAAAATGGCATTAGAGTTGGGGCGGGGAGGTTGGCAAGGACATGTTTTCTAGGAACTCTCAGGTGAATAACATGTCACAAGTTGAGCTGAAGCTCCTTCCTGGCATTGACCTGCCCTAGTCCTCCTGTGCCTTGTCCCCCTCCTAGCCCACCGATTGTGGCTCCTTTTGAGCCTCCTCAGTGCCCAGGCCTGTAAAGTCAAAGCTCCCAGGCCTCTAAACTGCAGGACTTTCCCCAACTAGAGTATGGAGGCCACCCACCAAGGACCCAGTCTCTGCGGCCTGAGCCCTGATGTGCTCTTGCAGCTGCCTCTGGGTGCTGGGGACCACTGGTAGAGGAAACTCAGGAAGTCTGCCTGGAGACGTCAAGGAGGTGACGAAAGGTGCAATGAGTTGAAGTGTGAGATCTAGAATTCAGCATTTTCTGCGTTTGCATCCAGCCTCCTACCAAAGCCTGTGCTCTGATGACTGCAATCACAGCCAACTTTTTTTACTTTCTGAGCCTGAACTGCCTTTGCCCCTCTGGTCTGCAGCCCAGCATCTCAGCAGCTGCCTTCACCAGAAAGCATTGCCTTCAGCTAATCAGATTAGCACAAATTGATTTCCCTCCCACCTGTCTTTTATGGCCACTAAAGAGCTGAGTCCAGAAAAACAGAGCGTTTCTGCTTGCTGAACACCACGAAGGCCCTCCAAAGTGCTCCTTACATAAGCCCCTGCTCTCGATCGGTAGCCCAGGGGCAGGTGGGGGTTCTTTCCATTTGTCAGATGGTAGAGACAGTTCTAGTCTCTACCCCTCCAGCTTATATCCTTCCCACTCCTCCTGTGGTGCTAGGACCAGACCTGCCTTGGAGCTACGGCACAGTGGCTGGGCCTTTTTTGGGTAGCGGGGGGCAGTTGAGACAGGGTCTCCCTGTAGCCCCAGCAGGCTTGGAACTCACTATTTAGACCAGGCTGGACTGGAACTCACAAAGATCCGCCTGTCTCTACCTCCCGAATGTTGAAAACTAAAGGCATGCACCACCATGCCAGGCTGAGTGGGGCATGGAACTGGGCTTTTTAAAGCATCTCTGAGATCCTGTTTCCCCTGGTCCCTGTTGCAGGAGCAGGTCATAAGGTCCTGGGTTCTTGAAGAGCCTATTGGGCAAGGTGTGGTGGGACATGCCTATAATCCCAGTACTTGGGAGACTGAGGCAGGAGAATGGCTACAAGTTTGAGACCAACTAGGGCTATATAGCGAATACAAAACTGGAAAGGCCTATAACAAAACTCAAAAACCAGGAAACAAAACCGGTAGAGAATGTTCTAGAATTGGGCATGGTGGTGCACACCTGTAATCCCAGTTCTCAGAAGGTGGTCACAGAAAGATCAGGAATTCAAAACAAAACAGAAAGGCCTCTGTGGTCTACATAGTGAATCCCTGTCTTTCTGTTTTTGTTTGGGGAATGATCTCATTTTACACAGGCTGACCTGAAGCTCACTGTGTAGCTGAGGATGATCTTATTCTCCTGATCCTCTTGGCTACCTCTGGAGTGCTGGGATTACAGGCATGAGCCACCACACTCACCTGTCAATAAAAAAACTGTTCTGGTTACACATACAGCTGTGGAATTCATAATTGGACAGAATGTTTCAAGGGAAAAAATGTTTTCCATAAAGTTAGAAAAAGCTGATGTATTTAAAAATGAAGGGTGATCGTAGGAAAAGCAAACAGGTTGATTAGTTGCTCTCCTGGCAGTCCCCAGTATGAATGGACTTACCCATTGCTGGAGGTTAGTTCTTACTAGGATTGGAGCTGCAGGACTGAGCTCAGCCCTGTACTGGAAGTTGCAGCCGAGGGCTAAGAGTTGATAGACTTACTGCTTCATGAGAGGAGACAAAAGAGGAATGAAATATCACTCTTTTACAGTGGCTAATCAACATTTTACTTTACTCCACGCTGAAATGATCGTTTCTCTTCTTTTCTCTATTTGAGCTATTTCAAACACTGTTATGGCACCTTTGCCCCAGCCAGAGGAAGGCATCCTCTTTCTGAACCCCTGTAGCATCTTATCTGAGGATTTATCCTGGGTTGTAGTTTATGGCCTTCCATCCTCTGATGAACTGCGTGCATCTGTGGACAGTGACCATTCCTTGTCCTGATTATCCTCTGATAGCCACAGTATGTCTATGCATTTTTGATATTGATAGTGACCTCTGGGCTGAATGGTGACTAAACATATATTTTTTTAAATCTTCCCATGAAAGAAAAGAAACCAGGAGTCCTTCCTTTAAGCATGGAAATGTCGTAATGTCTGCTCCTTTTTCTTCTTTCATCAGTTGTCCATGGCTTCAAGGTGTCTTAGTGTACATGTGCTCTAACACTGCGTAGAAGGACCAGGGTTACTGAGGGCACATCTACATGCTCTGCAAAGCTCTGGGAATATCAGTGGCTCAGCCCTGTTGCCGGCTTCCCAGGGCTGCCCAGGGCCTGGTACTTCTTGCCATGCCTGCTTCTCTCCTACACTGCAGGATTTGGGGCTGCCCTTCTTGCAGTCATCAAGTCTGTGAGCCCCTAGTGGGCAGGGACCCAGCCTCCATGCATGGCAGCCCTCAGCTTCTGTGCAGTTCTGGCCCAGGGCAGAAGTCTGGTCAGGGAAGATGTTTGTGTGGGCTTTCTGCTGTCTCAGAACCGGAGGAGCCACGCCCCCAGGAGCAAGCATTGAAGTTCTGGTACGGTTGCTGCAGCTGGTGTTGTGAATCAGGCCGACGAGCAGCGCATCCTCTTACCCGGCTATTTCACGACACCAGGGTTGCATCCTACCCATCCTCTCCAGGCAAGCCTCGTGGGACCTCAGGACACAGGGACTTCGGGACAGGGTGGGTCGGGGTGACTGACTGTGAAATATGATTCTCAGCAGCCTATAGCATATCCATCAAGCAATTCCTCAAATCACCTGAGAAGCTTTACATAAATACCAGAGTCTTCCCTCCAGCCTCCTCTGCTCCAGGGAGGCCCCAGAATCAGCATTCTTGAGAGACTGGTCCATGTGCCTAACCATTGCCATGGCACCTACTGGCTTTCCCTGACCCCACTACTTGGACCTTGCCGTGTATATCACACCATTGCTGCCCCTGGCACCAAGACACCCAGGCCAAAAGCAGCTTCTTACCTAGAAACCAAGGCCCTTCCTGTCAGGAATTCCTACTCCGGAACATAACCTGTGCACCCCACAAACCCAGCCTCATGCAACCCCGCATGCTGGTGTTGTCATCTCTGACTTCAGGATACCCCACCATCCTGCCACCCCAAAGTCCCTGCTGCAGCAGTCCCCGTCTGGTCTCCCTTAGTCTATTCTTTACACAGAAGCCGAAGTGATCTGACCAAATCTGACCATGACTTAACAGCATGCAACTTATTACACTGGTCTATGAGACCAGAGTTCCCTCTTCTGGGTTCACAGCCCATCTGCTTGGTCCCACTGCTCCAGCCGTGATCTGCTGGAAGCACAAGCCACACTCCTGCCCTAGGATCTTTGCACAGCCTGTCCCCTGTCTAACCCTCCACCTTCAGTATCTGCTCACATACAAATGGCCCCTGGTCAACTCAGGATTTTCATCCTCAGAGAGGCCTAATGGCCCCACATAAGACAAAGCTTTGTTTTTCTCAGGACATATCACTAGGTGTATTGTAATGGTTGCTTGTCTGTTTATGTCTGTCTCTCCCTCTAGAATGTAAGCTCCCAGAGGGCAGGGCTTCGCCTTCTTGTTTTGGGGTGACTCCATTGCCCAGTGCAGGGCATAGTGTGTGGTAATTTCCTAATAAATGTGGTAGAATGGAGAAAGACCCCTTTCAGCCTCGTGCCCCACCATTTCTTCTGTGTCCCTCCAGCCCATCCACATCTTCCCTTGTCCCTGAGCCCCTTTCGCTCCACTCTCCTGGGAGGCTCCCTGCCTCTGCTGGCAGGTCTGTCTGCCAGGCCAGGCTATGAGATTCGGGGTCTGGTACACGGGAGGAGCAGAGCGGATGCAGAGAGGGCTCTGTGGCTGTGAGGACTGCTGTCAAGAATTGGGAGGTTTGCGGCAGGCCTTCCTGTTGCTCAGCCCCTCCGTCTGGGCACTTGCTCCAGGATGTGTTCTGACCCCTGAGCCTCTCTTGTCCTTGGCTGCCCTGTTCTTCCTGAGAGCCAGGCTGAGGTGGGCAGGCAGGAGGTGACTGGCCCTGGTATCGATGTTATTCTGTCTTACTGCTGTGGTAGCAGAGGCTTACCCAGTCAGGATACTTGCTCAAAGGCCTGCAGAGAACAACAAAGAGGAAACTCCCAAGGCTGTGTTCAGGGTTCAGTGACCTCAGACCTGGGGGCTTTTAGGACACCTGTCCTGTGGTCCTCTAAAAGGTCAGATTCTGAGGGCAGGGACTGTGTAATCCAATTCCGTGTCTCCACCAGGAAGAATCTCCCAGGGTTTGCCAGATGGACTAGATTCCATCTGATCGCAAGAATTCCCTTCTGAAGGCCTGTTCTTTGGCGCAGGGTGTTAGATAGATTCCAGATTACCCTATTGATAAGCCCCTCAAGGATCCTGCCTAAATCTCACTCCACTCCAAAGAGTTCTGGAATTTTGTAAGCGATCTCAAATCCCTTGAGCTGACACAGGCTAGGGTGCTCTTTGGAGGAAGCGATATGCCCAAAGTCACCCAGCAAGGTCACAACCTCTTACTCCTGGCTGGCTGGAAACTGGCTCTGGTTCCCTCTCCCAAGATTGTAATCAGGAATTTTCCACAGCTGCCAGGTACAGTGTGTTGGAATGGTGTGGGGATGTTGGACCCGTGTGATTCTTGCCAGGAAGCTGGCAGTTGAAAAGCCAGAGGAAGATAAGATCTTCCCTGAGGGCCTGGTAGAAGGGAGTACTGATTGCATAGGAAGGCCTCAAGAATCTCACCATCCCTGCAGAGAAGGTAGAAATTAACCTTGACCGGTCCTTGCCCAGAAGTCCTGAGCTTCATGCCTTCTGGCATGAGAGGCCTGGCAGAGGAGGGGGCCCAGGTCTCTGCCTTTGCGAGTTTTCATCTCACAACTTAATGGCCAACAGAGGCAAAATCAGTTCTGGGGGAACCCCAAAGAGCCCTCCCAATGCAGTTCCACCAGCAAAGGGTCTCGGCAGAGCTGCTTCGCCCTCCTTGATTCCACCCCTCCGTTTGTTGTGCATTCAACAAGTGTTTATTGAGCACCTGTCTGAACTACTTCAGTTGCTTGAATTGTCATGGACCAAGAGGTCTGTACCTCTGCCTTTATGAGCTTTCATTCAAAGAAGTAGGAGGAAACACCCCCTGAAAGGTCCACTGGTATGAAAACTTACCCACCCTTTGGTAAGACTCTGGGCCCCTCAGCTCATGGTGTGACTGACAGTTTGCTGCTGTAACCAGTCTCAGCACCCACCTGCCCCTTCCGCCTGGCTCTCTAGCTGTACGCACCTGTCCTGGCCCCTCTGGCCCAGGCCTCTCCAAAGCACCAACCAACTAGTGTTGACTCTCCATTGGAGGGAGGTCCCAGGGTCTCTGAATACCTTGGAACAGGTCTTCTAGGGGACCTGGGTGGACTCTGAGAGGCAAGGCCGAAGTGGGAGGGACAATGTGTCCCTCGAGCTTCCTCTGAGGGACACTGGAGTTGAAGCATGAGCTGAGTGAATAGCAGCCTTCTGAGCTTCACCCCTTCCAGGAAGCCTTCCCTGCCTGTCCTTGACTCTACTCAGGGGCACTCTACCGCAGCTGGTCTGATTTGTTTCTAGGTCTAGGCTCCCACTAGCTCCACAACGTCAAGAACACAGTCACAGTGCTCCTTCCTCCGCCCTGTGTCCCTGGCTCCCACTGCCACACGTGGCAAGAATTCCCCAGTCCTCCTGTAAGCTGCTGGGTTATCACATCATAGACGCACACCGAGAGGTGAATGTGCTGCCGGGCATGAGTCTGGGAGGGCCGAGGAGAGAAGACTGATCAGCTGAGGAGGGGAGCTCCGGGTGGCCCTCCAGAGGCATGGCAGGGTTCCAGGCCTTTCTGCCTCATGTCCATCAGTTATGGGACACTTGCCTCCAGCTTGGAGAAAAGGTGGCTATGGTTGGGGCCATCAATGCATGGACCAACTGTTGAGAGCCCTTGTAGCAGCTGGGGTCATATGTCCTTTTTTTAGGATACATCGAGTATCCACTAACTAGTCTCTTAAAACCCGGGTCCCATCTTCGGCACTGTCCCTGAAATGGCTTGGGAGTTTTTGGTGACTAGACCTCCCATTGCAGGAGCTAGGGAACACTAGCATGACTTCAGAGAGAGAAGATGCGGTCTTGCTGGACTCTGTGACCTGCAACCTTATAGGCAGAGCCTGGCTCAGGTATTAACACCAGGCCTAATTGCCCTGAAGGCCACTGGCCAGCAGCACTAAGCCCTTGAGGTTTGTCTGCTGAGTGGTAGTTGCAGGTAGGATTTGGGGACTCCTTGTCATAATAACTTATGTATACTGAGATGTAATCAGGAAAGACAGTGAGACTTTGGGGTACAGAGGTTGGAAGGAAGACTTCCTTTTTATATGCATGTCCTTCTAAGGTGTAATACTATTCATCCGTTCAAATTAGTGAATAAAAAAGAAAGAAAAACCCTGTGCTGCAGTGAGATGTTCGTGAATCTGCAATGGTGAGCAGGCCATCTCTCGGGGTCCCTCTGGGTCCCCTCTGGTGACTGCTCCGTCCCAGGCCCTGGCTGAAGATAACTGCTGCCCTAGACTCAGAAGAGCCACTGCAAGACTCAGCAAGTATGTGACGCTGGCCAGCACAGCCCTCCTGGGCCCAAACAGCCCCTGTGTCAGTGATTAAATAAACAAGGGCAGGACAGCAGTTTCTAAGTTCCGCCTCCCACCCTAGCCAAGACCCTGCTCACCAGCTGTGGGCGGGCTAGGTCAGGCTCCCGCCTTCTCCCAGCCTATAAACCACCCTGTGTGCCCTTGCCAGCCCTGACCCCCTCCCTTGACACCCAGAGCCACAATGGCTGAGCTACCCGTGACAGAGATGCCTGTGGACGCCCTGTGCAGCGGGCGCTTCACCGTCAGCACACTGTTGGGGAGCGATGAGCCCCCACCGGCTGCCTGTGACAGCAGCCAGCCCAGCCACCTGACACTCGGCAGCACCTTGTACATGCGAACCTTCGGTTACAACACCATTGATGTGGTGCCTGCCTACGAACATTATGCTAACAGTGCCGTGCCCGGCGAACCCCGGAAGGTGCGGCCCACACTGGCCGACCTACACTCTTTCCTCAAGGTAAGCACCAGTTCAGAAGACTGGCCACTTCCCTGCTGTGTGACTTTGGCCCAATGACCTGACATCTCTGAGCATGTTTCTGTCATCTGTACTGTGGAGATGGCTGAGCATCTTGGTTGGAAGTGCAATGAAACTCAGGACACATGTGATGATCCTTGTCTAGTCACTGGTGACTCAAAGATAGAGCAGCTGACTAGAGTCTCCTGGCAGTGGAAGCATGCAAATGCAGGTTTCAGACCTTGAGAGACATGGGCAGGAGGGAGCAGGGCAGGCCCTCTCAGACACTGGCTTTGCTATCTGGGAAGCTGGAGGCGTGGGGCTGGGTGGGCACAATCCTTGTGTGACCTCTCTTTCTCACTGACAATCAGGCAGAATCATTCTTGGTTCTGGGGCTGACTTGCCTGTCTTCCAGCATGCTTCTCCATCTCAAAATCCTCTAGTGGGCCAGACACGTCCCCTTCCCCCCAAGTTCCAACAGCAATGCTGGAATGAGGTCTCAGACTGAAAGGGAGGAAAGTCCCATAGGGGCAGTAGTCATTAGGGGTACAAACCAGGAAACCTGCCATGTCTAGGTTCAAATCAGGCTGTGCCAGAGACTCACTGGCCTGGGACGAGCTGCCCCATTCTCGGGCTGGGTACCTGTCAGTTTCCAGCCCTCTGCCCTATAGGAGGAGGCGATGTCATGAGCACAAACACCCCGAATGCCCAGCCTACCCTGGCGTCTATTTTCCTACCGCCATAGAACTTTGTAAGCTTCAAGCCTCATGGGCACATTGAGGCTGTCCGAGTGCTGCCTATGTGGCAAAGGGGGACAGACAGGACTGGGTGGGGCTTCCAGCCCCATCCACATGACTCCTGCTGGTCTCTGTGCCCCCAGCAGGAAGGCAGCCATCTGCATGCTCTGGCTTTTGATGGACGACCAGGCCATGAGCTGACTGATGGGCTTGTGGAAGATGAGGTGGGCGCTGACAGTGAGAAGAGCCGTGGGGAGCCCGTGCGCTTTGGCTGGGTCAAGGGGGTGATGGTGAGTGTGGACTGGAGCTTGATGTGTGTGAAGGTTGGGGAGATGGAGCCCCATCCAGGCTCAGCTCTGACTCACAGGCCCCAGTGGCCAGGCTAGACCTAGGGCGCAACCTGGGCCTCTGTCTCCTAAGGAGCACGGTGACCTCAGACTGTAGCACGATGACCTCAGACTGCTTCCCAGTCCTCATTTGCACTCTGGTCTGAGACCCAACCCTGGAGAAGATCTCTCCTTTGACACTCAGTGGTCCTGTAGCCTTGGCCCACTCTCTGTATCAGCTTCTTGACCCGTAAAATGAACATTGAAATGAATTCACAGATAGTAAGGTCTTTGTATCAATGCCTGCTAGTTATTAGAAGAAATTCCCAATCAAGGCACAAGAGGGCAGCACTAACACACCCAAAACACCCCGCATTCCCCTCCCAACTACAGGGTGATGGAAAAAGAAGTGTTGACTGTAGCTTGGAACACTACTAAGTCTTCAGATAGTAAGAATGAAGTGACTTTGGCTTTGAAAGACTCTATGGAGCTCTGTGGAGGTAACAGGATGGGCTGTAGGAGAAAGCTTTGGCCCTGTCCTGGGAAGCAGAAGGCTAACTTCTGATCTTAACCCTACAAACGGGCTGTGACTCTGTTTTTCCATTGGAACCCAAGCCCATGCCCTTGGGAGTTAAGAGTCAAGGTTAGAGGATCCCCTGTCTGTGTTGGACAGGACCAGATAGGTCCCGCTTGATCATCTCAGCAGATAGACGGCCCTAGAAATCTTGAGTGTGAAGGCCATATGTCCCTACCTGACCCTAGAACTTGAAAGGGCTAGATTTTCAGTCCTAGTAATGACCTCTTTCCTTGCTTTAAATACGGAAGCAATCCAAGTCTGATTTCTGCTCTAAGTGGGGTATTCTCTGACACTTCCTGAATACCAGGCCCTGGGCCAGCAGCTGCTCAGGGCCATAGCTGGAGCTGGCAGACACAGTGTTCTGGACTTGGAACAGGGGGAGTGGCCGTAATGCTGTAGCCCACCCTCAGGCCTTGACGGTGGGATGGGAGGGAATGGGAAGAAAAGCTGGCCTCCCTTCCTTGCCTCCTGAGCCAGAAGGCCCTATCCTATAGAGGGGGGAAGTGCTGAAGGGAAGAGGTATCTCCTAACCCTGAGGACAGGCCCTTGAGCATCTGCGGGCATCTGGCGACCCCCTCCTACTGATCTGATCCTACTATCCTCTCAGATCCGATGCATGCTCAACATCTGGGGCGTGATCCTCTACCTGCGGCTCCCCTGGATTACTGCGCAGGCTGGCATTGGTGAGTGCCATCCAGGGGAGGAGTCGGGAGGTGTGGTCCAAGGCCCCTGCGGAGCAAGCTTGAATTTAGGCTGATAGAGACCCCAAGCTAGGCCTGCTTCCCCCTGCCCCCCGTGCCTGCAGTGACAGAGGGAAGGGGGGAGTGACAGAGACCATTAGATGTGGTGGCAACAGTCTTGAGGATGCCCCATGACCCTGCCTTTTTCACGTCACTTAATCCCTCTAAGCCAGTTTCTATCATGGAGCATTTGTGCTGAGAACTTAGACTGCAGAAGACCGGGCTTCACATGCTAGCTCTGCCCTATGCTGTAGGGCCATATAGAATTTTCTAAACCTCTCTGAGCTTTGGTTTCCTCATGAGTAAAATGGGCCTCACAGAGCCACTATGAGGTATCCAAGGTTCAGAGAAACAGCACAGGCTTTGGCATCCTGAGGTGCTCAGAACAGGATAGCTATCATTTTATTTTTTAAATATCAAAGGCTATCATATGTGTGTATGTGTATTTGACTTTTTTCTTTTTGAGTTAGGGTCTCCTTTTAGTCACAGCTGGCCTGCATAGTGAGTTCCAGGCCAGCTGTAAACCATGCTGGCCTTTATCTCACAGAGATCCACCTGCTTCTTCCTTCTGAGTGCTGGGATTAAATGCCTCGCTTGCGTTTTTGTTTTTATAAAGCAAGCTCTCTACAAACTGAGCGCTGAACTCTCTCCAGTGCCCTGTTTTGGGTGTTGAGATAGGTCTCACATATCCCAAGCTACCTTCATATCACTGTGTAATCAAAGACGCCCTTAAACGTCTAATCCTCCACTTCCCAAGGACTAGGGTTTCAGGCATGGGCCACCACACCTGGTTTATGGGGCGCTGGGGATTGAACCTAGGACCTTGTGCTTGCTAGAGTTACATTCTCAGCCCTCATTTTTGCTTTTGTTTTGAGGCAGGTTTTCATTATGTGGCCCAGGCTGCCCTCAAACTGTCCATTCACCTGCCTCAGCTTCCTACTCTACCACTGCCTCTGACTGAGAGCCATGTTCTTCAGATGACAAAACTAAGGTTCAGGGAAGGAAAGAGACTCAGGCCACACGGGGCATAGGGGGCTGACCTAGGTGGCTCCTCAGCCGGGGACACCCTAATTGGGTTTGGGGGCGCTCACCTCCACTCCCACACAGTGCTGACCTGGCTCATCATCCTGCTCTCCGTCATGGTAACATCCATCACAGGCCTTTCCATCTCGGCCATCTCCACCAATGGCAAGGTCAAGTCAGGTATGTTCGTTTGGGCTCTCTTCACCGCAGCTGTCTGCGGCTAAACCCTGGGTCTCTGAACCACCGCCCTAGGCCTGGAAAACCCCAGAATGCCTGTGTGCCTCCAGTGGGCACTCTGCGGGGGCTCTCCATGTCTCAAGGTAGCCTCAGTTACCTCCCACACGGTGGTTACCACTCTGTAGCGTCTGCCTCGTTCTGCCCACCTTGCGGTTCAATGTCCTTACTCTGGCTCTCTGCTCTGGCCCTGCTAGGTGGCACCTACTTCCTCATTTCTCGGAGTCTGGGCCCAGAGCTGGGGGGCTCCATTGGCCTCATCTTTGCCTTTGCCAATGCTGTGGGCGTGGCCATGCACACAGTGGGCTTTGCAGAGACTGTGCGGGACTTGCTCCAGGTGAGGGGCCAGACCCTGGGCAGAGGGCAGCTTCCCCACATTGCTCCTCACGCTGGGCTAGGCCTTCCCCTCCCTGCCCAATCTTACCAATCATGGGCCAAAGCCACCTGTGGTTACTTGGGGTAACAATGACATTCTCATTAAGTAAAGAGCATCCCCATAAGCCCCCTTTTGGGGTACATGCTGCCTTTAGGAACACGTTCAGGCAGCAGGCCCTTGGGAGACCCTGGGTGTAGTGTTGCTGTCTAAAGGCACATTAGCGGGGGCGTCTAGAAGAGTAGGGTCCAGACAGGTCACACAGCTGGCCTACTGCCCCCAGGAGTACGGCACGCCCATCGTGGACCCCACCAACGACATCCGCATCATCGGCGTGGTCACCGTGACGGTGCTGCTGGCCATCTCCCTGGCTGGCATGGAGTGGGAGGCCAAGGTAAGGAGGATGCGGACAGAAGGCATGGATGGTCCTGGAGCTGGTTCTGCCTCTTAGGTGGATCCACTAGGATTGAGATTCTACTGATGTGACCAACAGACTCTAAGACAGACTTTGCTCCTCCCTCATGTAACCATCCAAGGGCATGGTTTAGGACCAGCATGGTGGTTTCTTTGGGGGGTAGAGGACACACAGATTCCTCCTGTCCTGTGACCTCTCTATCGCAGGTGTGGCTCTTAATTTTCTGGACCACAAAAACTGTCATCTTCATGTGTCTGTGGTCCAGGCAGAGGGGATGGAGAAGGAGGATGAAAGGGAAGGAGAGACTTTCTTCTCATCCTTTTAGGCTAAAGTCAGAAGTTGCACATATCACTCCTGCTCACACCCCATTGGCCAGAAGCTGGGCTGGTGGCCACACATAGCTGCAAGGGAGGGTAGAAAGTGTGATCTTCACTTGAATCCTCTGAAACCCAGCGAAATGGCAGCGGTTTTATGCTATGAAACAAGGGTTATAGCCAGGAGGTCGGACCAGAAGGGAGCCTTCAGCCTGGGCGGGCCTGGGCTGCTGCCTCTTTGCTTCCTGTTGCTCTCTAGCCTCCTGGCTTTCCAGTGTCCAGGTCATTCTCTGACTCACTCACCCTTCTCCTTTACATGTCTGGTCCTGAGAAACACCACTTCAGGCTGCCCTGGTAATCCCCAAGCCTGGTCCCATCCCAACCCCTGTTCCTACTTTCAGTGTGTCTAATATTTATCAGTGAGACAAGAGGCCCAGGCTGTCTTGTTCACTGCTGTACCCCCAACTCCTCAAGCAGAGCTCACTGCCTGACTGTGGTGAGAAAACAAATATGGCCAAAGAAGGGAGGGAGCCTGGAAGGACCCCTGAAGCTGAGAGCTGCCATTTGACCTGAGGGGTCCTTTGCTCCAGGCGCAGGTGCTATTCTTCCTCGTCATCATGGTCTCCTTTGCCAACTACCTGGTGGGAACACTGATCCCTGCGTCCGAGGACAAGGCCTCTAAAGGCTTCTTCAGCTACCATGGTATGTGAGGTCAGGGGCCCTGACAGTGGCTCTGTGGATGGGGAAAGTTGGCCCTGGTATCTGGCCCATTGAATGGGCACAGCAGGCTGGGATCGTCCCTTCCCGTTGACTGCAGGCTTCAGGACGAACTGACTGCTGGCTTGGCTGGGCCCAGCTAAGCAGCCACGCCCTCTGGTTGACCCTGATTTGGGTGCTGGTTTTCCAGGAGATATTTTCGTTCAGAACTTGGTGCCTGACTGGAGGGGTGCTGATGGTAGCTTCTTCGGGATGTTCTCCATCTTCTTCCCCTCAGCCACCGGCATCCTGGCAGGGGCCAACATCTCTGGCGATCTCAAGGTGAGCAGAGCTTGTCCGTACTATCTAGCACTGCAGAGGGCCAGCCGCACAACATTAATCCCACTATACTGGACGGATCTGCCTCTAAGCAGTCAGCTTGACGTAGAGACCAGGGGGTCAGAGATTCTAAAATCCGGGCAACTCAGTGCATTTCAACCGCAGTCAATTCCTTTCTACTCCATTCTAAGTCTACGACTCCATACCGCTATGCTGTAGGTCTTGGGGACACCCCAAAATGGATTAAGTTACTGTTTCCTGGGACTTTCAGCCTAGGTGATCACTGGCTCAACTGCAGCTGGCATCCTTGGTCTCTCCACAGCTTTGATGCAGGCAGTTCCTTGGACTGGTATTAAAAGCTCCAAACCACCTTCCAACCTCATCCCTGGATCCTGTCACCCCTGCCAGGACCCATGCCCTTCCCTGAGCACCTAATATTTTCGCCTTTGACTGAGGGACCTGAGCACGCCCTGCTCCTGTTTTTTTACCCCACAAAGTTCTGTGCATCTTTGCTGCAACACCTCTGCCCGGCCTTCCATCAGCCAGTGTTCTCAGCACAAGACATCAACATCTTTGTTTCTATCTCCAGCTTAGAGACAGACACGAGTGAGGTGTTCAGTATGTCTGTTGATTGAATGGCTGTGAACCAGTGCGTCAAAGCAGCAGTGTGAATCACTGTGCAGTGGGACTAGGACAGGCTCAGAGTGGCAGAGGCTTCACAGAGCTGGGTGGAGCTGGGGCTGGAGCCTCCCCTAAGACAACAGAGGAGATTTCACCAGCCCCAGGAACCAGAGAGATGATGGTGTGCTAGAGAGGGAGCAGTGAAGAGCCCGGTGTATGCTCGAACCCAGAGCTGACACTGACCTCAACTCCTTTCTGCTAGAAGGTCTGCTTGACGATGTTTCTCACAGAATTAAGAACTCTTCAAGGTGGCTGAGACAGGAGGACCAGAAGTTAAAGGCCATACTCAGCTACACGATGAATTCAGATCTAGCCTGGGCTATAGGAGACCCTTTTTCATAAAACTGAACCCAAAACAAACAAAACCCAAACCAGTTTTTCCTGGAGTCAGTACTGAAAGCTGCATGCTCTGGCTGGGCAGGCCTGGAGTTTCTCACTGAAGCTGGAGATCAGCGTGCTTGCTTCCTCCTCCCTTCTCAAGGGAGAGGCTGACAGAGGCCTGGGTTGCCTGTCCTGAGGTCCTTGTAGAGGCTTGATCTGTGCTCGGACAGCCTGAACTCATCAACTCTTATTAACCGTCACTGCGTCACCAGGTTTCTATGGACTGCACTCGGCATCAGGGACAGCCGCTATCTGGGAGCTGGGCATGGTGGCACCTTTGTCACGTCCCATGTCTTCAAGCCGTAAGTTGGCTTTAGACGTGGCTCTGCCCTTCATATAGGAATGTGCTCAGCAACAGAGCCCTCACAGTGAGACTCCGAGTCCTTACAACTTCTTTATGCCTCAGTCCCCGATTGTAAAGCGGGACAAATGCAGGCCCCATCTTTACATGGTGGGGTGAGAAGTCATGGAGATAAATTCATATCAAGTGCTTAGAACAGTGCCTGGCACAAAGGATGCACCGAGAGCCCGCTGTCACCAATGTCCCATTTACGATCATTCAGACAAGTAAGCTAAGAACAGAGAGTCAGGGGCAGTGAGGCACACTGCAAGCTTGTAGACCAGAGAGGCTCCCTTAAATAGCCATTTTATGGCTTTAAAAATATATCAGTGTGTATAAGTGTGTGCATGATGTGCATGTGTGAGTACAGGCATGCACATGCCATAGCATGTATGTGGAGAGTTCAGAGGACAACTTTCAGGAGTCAGGTCTCTCCTTCCACTTTAAGAACCAAGGATCAAACTCAGGTCATCAGGTCTGTATAAGCACTGAGACATCACTGGACCCATTTTATGGCTCTTCAGATACTTTATGTATATATGATGCATGTGTGTATGTATGTGTTCATATATATATGTGTGTTATGTGTTCATGTGTGTGAGCTCTGGCACGTTCATACTAGGTGCACTAGGTTATTAGATACTAGATAATAGAGTTCAGAGGATAACCCTCCGTCTAGTTTGAGACAGGTTTCTTTATCGTTCATTGTCGCATACACCAAGCTAACTGGCCCATGAGATCCTGTCTCTGCCACCCATTGGCTGTAGGAGCACGGGGATTAGAGATGTAGACTGCTGCACCCAGCTTTATGTGGGTTCTGGGGCACTTGGGAGCTCATGCTTACAGCCAGGGCTTGCCATGCGTAGAGCACTGACCCCAGCCATACACACTGCTGCTTACGGGCGCTTACTACCCCAGATGAGAAAATGAGTCTCAGAGACTCTGAAGGGCCTCTCCTGGAGCGCACAGCTGGGACGACACTAGCCTAGCTTGTGAGCCAGTGTCCAGATCTCAGACCGACATGGGGGTGGCTGGTGGGGACTGAGGCCTGGAGTCTTCTTCCTGTGCCTGTGAAGTCCCACAAATCGAGAACAAAAACACAGTCTCCTGGCCCAGGAGTCTGGAAACCCCAAAGTGCTGATGTGAGGGCTGTGTCCCTCTGAAGATCTGGGGATGGGGCCTCCTTGGCTTCATCCTGGCTCCCTGACAATGCCACCTGGGCTGGAGTTGCCATTCTAATCTGTGTCACTCTAAACCATGAGTGACATCGTCTCTGTGCCCCTTCATCTTCTCATGTGACGCCAGACATCGTGGTTGGACGCTCAGTCTAACCCAGCATGACATCATCTCTACTCTTCCACCTTCAGTGAACTTTTTCCAAATAAGGGCACATTCTGAGGTTCTAGGTAGATGGATTTGGGGGGGCACAGGATGGTCATCACCACAATCACAGGATTAAGACCACAGCTGAGGCCTGGGATGACTGAGAAGGGCAAGAAACCCCAACAGTTCCACATGGAGGCTGCCGGGGCCTCCTTATGCACAACCCGGGTGACTAGGTATGACTGGCAAGGGTCCCCAAAGAGAGCCCCCAGCACATCTGCCCCAGGCAGCCTCCCTCCACTCTGCACATCTGTTCCTCTTTCTCTCCAGCCTGCTGCTCCTCTCTCCACGCTTTGACCGCCTTCTGATCAGTGTATTTACCTGCCCTCCGCACCAGGAGCCCAGCAGCCCAGGGAGAGCTGAGTTTGCAGTTTTCTCATAGCTGGCTTGGTTTTTCCCTCCAACCCCACAGTTGGGGTCTGTTCCTGGAGGGTGTGGCAGCTCTTGAGCCTGCTGTACAAATTCCAGCTGGAGAAGTCTACCCTGGGACCAACACTTGGAGTCCAAGGCTGTGGGTCAGTGGGGCAAAACCAGAGACATCAGAGGCTTCATGAACCTGTCCTCCCCGTGTGCCGCTCGGTTTCCTCACTAGCTGGGTGGGGCTGCACAGCCCACTGCTCCGGAAGTTCCCTTTGTAAAAGGACCTAAAAAGGGAGTCTGTGATGTGTATATCTAGGGGGATCTGTGTGTTGGAACAGAAGGGAAATGGGGCGTGTCTTCTCTTTTTTAGGGGAGAGCCAGACATCAGTCTCTCCTCTCCCACACAGCAAGCCCTACCAGGAGTGTGGAGCTGTTGGGGTTTCATTAGACTTTCCAGGCCTCAGATGTGGTTTCAGTCTTGTCACCGTGGTCATGCCTGCCTTGTGAAGCAGTCACAGGCCTCTCTTCCCTGGGTTGGACAGGCTCTGAGAGGCCAAGGTCAGGGACTGTTGCCCACCCTGGTCTCTACCAAGGCACAGAGGCTCGAAGGAAGCCCGCCTTCTGATACCTTGTCCATCCGGCAGGACCCTGCGGTAGCCATTCCCAAGGGAACTCTCATGGCCATTTTCTGGACCACCATCTCCTACCTCGCCATCTCAGCCACCATCGGTGAGTGGTCAGCATAGCTGGGATGAAGGGCCAGGGCAGGAACCAGAGGCTGGGATTGGACTCTAGCTGGGAGGGCTAGGCAGGAAGAACCTTGAGCCCCGCTTCTGGGGTTCCTGTCACCTTGGCAGTGACCAGAGCATCTTCATGCTGGGAGAAGTACAGACCAGACCCTTCTGGGACTTCCAGACTTTGATGTTCTGGATGCCCATGTGAAGATGCTGCAGGACAAACCCTGGGAGAAGATGAGCATAATGTTCTCAGCAACTGCCCGGCCCTTGCACACATTTCATCGCATTTAATCCGGGTACTGCCATTTCTTTCATTCTACAGAGGAAAAGCCAAGGGTTCAGAGAGCTTGAGTGACCTGCTCAAGGTGACACAGCCTCTGAGCAGCAGAACCAGGCTCTGAATGCAGTCCTGAGCTGTTACCACCTGCCTTGA
This sequence comes from Eospalax fontanierii, assembly GCA_035773235.1. NCBI lineage: Eukaryota > Metazoa > Chordata > Mammalia > Rodentia > Spalacidae > Eospalax > Eospalax fontanierii. Next base: position 15,814,246 of record CM069552.1, read on the forward strand.
AGTGAGTTCCTTTAAGGGTACACTTTCTCCCTGCGACTGCCTTTAAGGCAAGCTGTTCACAGGTGGCCAGGGGACTTCAGGTTGCTCACAACTACTCAAGGCTCCAGAGCCAGGTCACTACTTTTAGGAGGACATTGGGTAGGTTACTTTAGCTCTCTGTGCCTTGGTATAAGAGGATAACAAAAATGCAAGGACTGCCTGGCTCTGATTGTCAGGTAGATCACAAACACACCCACACCAACGTTATATCGTTATACTGTCGTTTGATACGTGTGATAAAGGAGGAGTCTGCCTGGCCTGTCCACACCAGCGCTTTGTGGATGGGAGAGAGAGAGGCAGAGTGAGGGAAGCAAAGCCAGGAAGAAACACCCTTCCGTGGCCTTCACATGTCTCCTCTCAGGCTCTTGTGTGGTTCGTGATGCCTCCGGGGACCTGAATGACACCTTGACTCCTGGCTCTGGGACCTGTGAGGGGCTAGCTTGCGGTTATGGCTGGAACTTCACCGAATGTTCCCAGCAGCACAGCTGCCACCATGGCCTCATCAACTACTACCAGGTGCAGGGGCAGACCCCACTGAAGGCCACACACAGCGAGAAAGGTGGAGGAGCCTGTGGGAAGCTTCGGCCTGGGCCTGGGGGAAAGAGGGCTTCCGGCTCAGGTAGACTCCTGTCCCCAGTGCCTGTGAGTGAGTCTTAGGTCTCCAGGTGGGGGATTGAGGTGTCCGGACCTAGCCCCACCTTCTGTGGAGAGAGGGTACCCAGCAGGGGACTCCTAGCTCAACCCCCACCATCCCCACAGACCATGAGCATGGTGTCAGCCTTCGCACCCCTGATCACAGCTGGCATCTTCGGGGCCACCCTGTCTTCTGCCTTGGCCTGTCTTGTCTCTGCTGCCAAGGTCTTCCAGGTGAGCTTGCAGAAAGGGACTGCTGGGAATGGCTACTTGTGGTTGGGCAGAGCTAAGTAGAAAGGTTCCCGAGATTGCTTTGAAGCCCCAGGGGTCCTATGACAGAGATCTGGGTGGAAGGACAAGGGGCAGGCTAGCAAAGCCTGAAAGGAAGACTGTCTCCTCGCCTGCCTCCGTGGTGAGGAGAAGGCTGCATTTTACCCGGTTCCCAGAAGTAGGAACCTGCTGAAGTCATGGAGGGGCCCACACAGGAGTGGCCTTGGAAAGGAGAGGTGCAGGTCCCAGCCAGGGGCTGAGTATAGCGTCTGCTGCCCACAGTGCCTGTGCCAGGACCAGCTGTACCCTCTGATTGGCTTTTTTGGCAAAGGCTACGGAAAGAACAAGGAGCCGATCCGTGGCTACCTGCTGGCCTATGCCATCGCTGTGGCCTTCATCATCATCGGTAAGAGACTCCTTGCCCAGCCCTCTGCAGAGGCCCTGAGACTGGCTCCTCTCCTGGTGTCCATGGGCACTCAGCAAATAGCACTTGTTTGGTACTGGGAATGGAACCACTCAAGGCCAGGTTCCTGCTAAACCCTTGCTGTACCACCGAGGCACACTCCAGCTCCAGTGAATAACTCTTGAGTGGGTGAGGCCCTGCCTGGAAAGCCTTTGGATGGCCACGTGATCCTCCCCCACCTCTAGTCAGGGTGGCTACCAAGCCACACTGGGCAGTGGGTCATTCTGCTATTAGAAGGGTCCTTCCCTACCTTCCCTGTTTATTGCAGTATTCCACTGGATTCCAGGGTCCTGACAGCTGGGGATCCTCTCTCCCAGGACACCTGAGGAGATGAGTCAAGGTTCCTGGTCCCATCTTGGGAGCTGGTACAAATGGCTAGGTCAATATCTTTGCTGGTATATAAACTAGATAAAGCCAGCCTTTCATATCTGGCCTCTGACAAGGTCTGAGAAGTGCCCAGCTGATCAGTTAGGCAAACTGGTCTTCTCACTTGACTTTGTGCATGTTGTGTGACTGTGGATAAGTCACCTCTCTGAGCTTCAGTTTCCTCATCTGCAGAGAGAGAGAGAGAATGCATACCTACAACGCCTACATAGCAGGTGCTCCACAGGTAGGCAGGAAGAGACCATGTGTGAGGACACAGCCTCATAAAGGGCACATACCCAATACATCGCAGTTTATTCAGCCAAGGAAGTAGAGCCCACTGGGGGAGAAGTGGCTAACCCAGGGGTGGTCACACTGATGTGGCCTCCCCAGCCCCTGCTCCCTATGCAGAAGTGGGGCCATGCTGGCTCCACCAGTCACTTACCCATGAGACTCACCCAAACAGTCTTGCCAGTGCCACCTGAGGGAAGCTTCTAGACCCTAGCTCCTGTACCACATCAAGAGGTTGTGGGCCACATCCAGGGGATGAAGAAGTCTACTCAGGCTGGCCTTCTTTAGATCCGTCCCTCCCTCCTTCTGCCATGGCCCAGACCAATCCCTTACAGCTGTTGACTTATGGGTGATGCCTTTTTCTCTGAGCAGTTCTGACTTGGCCAGATTGAGGACCATGACCCCAGATGCTTGGTGGCGGGGGTGTGTGTGTCAGTGGAGTCATGTGCAGGAGGACCTGGCACATAAGAGCTTTTTGTCTTGCTTGAGGTCCTAAGAGAGACTCTAAGACAAAGGCTGACATGAACAAGTTTATCTGGGGGTGCCAGAGCCAGTGAGACAGGGACGAGTCACTGTGGATGGGACTGTGAAGTGGTCTCGGGGTCCTGGATCCTATTTCCAAATGTACTCCTTACAGTCATTTGCGGTCAATCAATGTCCCAACCACAGTCCTTGGTCACCAAATATCCTGATGAAGTTTAGTGGTACCCTCCATCCTCTCATAATTTTTTTTATTACATTCATTTAGTTTGTGTGTGGGGGTGTGAGGAGGACACGTATAAAGGTCAGAGGACAATTCGCAGGAGTTAGTTCTCTCCTTTAACCATTTGGGTTCCATGGCTCCAACTCAGGTCAGCAGCCTTGGCCACAAGCCATTCCTGCTGAGCCATCTTTCCAGCCCCAACCATCCTCTTAAAGGTTGGTGACTTAGGTTTTACAAGACCCTGTCCTTTGCAAGTTTATAAGAAGAAAGGCTTATTTCACTGATGAGATGCTTGGGCTGACTGAGCCTCACAGACGGCCTGGGGTGGGATGGGGGAACCCTGTGAGCTCGGGTGCCGGGCACCCTGTGATGGGGTCCTCCAGCATGCTGCCCTCTCTCCCTTGCTCTCTGAAGCCGAGCTCAACACCATTGCTCCCATCATTTCCAACTTCTTCCTCTGCTCCTACGCCCTCATCAACTTCAGCTGTTTCCACGCCTCGATCACCAACTCGCCCGGTAAGCAGACCCTCACCCTGCCTAGCATCTGAGTGGAGGTGGGAAGCCCTTGATTTAAGAGCACGTGAAGGGAATATTCATACCCTAACTAAACCTTTTAGCAAGCACAGTGCACCGATCCACGCATCCTTCACAGTGCGTAGAGACGGTGATCTAGTCCCTGCGATCACCAGGAATCCTCGGATCGTGCACTGCTCAGCTCTAGGGGGCACTGTTCATACCTCAGCAATCAAATTTCATGGATATCTGTGTTGGTGATGAAAACTTTCTGGCAGATGGCAGTGCAGAGGTTTGAGGAATCTCTGTATGATTCTTTTCTAATGAACCCCAAGCCAACAATAGGCCTATTATCCCACCACCGGAGATGTGCCTGGCATTGTGGTCATTGGGAGTGGCCCTAACCTAGCACAGAGCCAGGCAGAACCAAGTCCTCTCGTAGACTTAAAAAATATTTCTTTGTTTTTATTTTATGTTTATAAATGTGTTTGCCTGCATGTACGTAAGTGCACCTGTGTCATGCAACACCCCAGGATGCCAGAAGTGGGTATTGTATCTCCTAGAGTTATTAACCATTGTTGGTTGCCATGTGGTGCTGGGAACTGAACCTGGGCCCTCTGCAAGAGCAGCAAGTGCGCTTAACTGCTGAACTGTCCCTCCACCTGCCTCCCCTATTCTTTTCAATCTCGAAGCTCCACAGGAGCTTTGGGAGCTGGCATTATTATTGATGTTGGGGGTTCAGTGACTATGTCTGGACAGGGCTAGATGTTCTCTTCCTGGTGTAGCTTTTAACCATGGTGAAATGCCCACCAGGCAGCGGTGTGGTACTCCCCAGAGCCTCCATGTCCCACTCATTCCTGGGCTGATGGAGCCCTAGGAATTCCTGACTAGGACCCTGGCACTAGGCATGGAAGCATGAGTGTTTACCGCAGGGCAGGAGAAAGCTCCTGAGTGCAGACATGTGCTCTGGCCTGGCCCCACCCAGGGTGGAGACCCTCCTTCAGATACTACAGCAAGTGGGTGGCCCTGTTCGGTGCGGTGATCTCTGTGGTCATCATGTTCCTGCTCACCTGGTGGGCAGCCCTGGTCGCCATTGGAGTCGTCCTCTTCCTCCTGCTCTACGTGATCTACAAGAAGCCAGGTATGTGGGCTCAGGTCCCCTGGGCCTCAACTCCCCACCCAGGCAGTCATGAAGCCCAGTCAGCCCCTCAGCCCAGCTGTAGTCCAGTCTTAGCCTTGTACTTCACAGGACCCAGGCTGGCCTCCACCTCATCTCTCCTGGGCCATGTGTTTGGAAGGAGGAGCCCACTCAGTGCTAGACAACCACTGTCAGACTCCTAGAACCCAGGGATTTCTGAGAGGGGCCATCTGCGGGTACTTATACCCAGGCTAGGGTGACCAAAGGTGGCTGAATGAAGGTGGCCACTTAGGCTCTGAACAGGAATGTCTACCTATCTGTCCTGACCTGATGCCAGTCTGAAGGCAGAAACCCTAGAACTCTACATTTGAACCTGGCTTTCCTGTCATTGTGGAAGTCTGCTTGTTAGGTGGGAAAATACCCAGTAGAGCTCACCATCTCGCTGTATAACCTTGAACTGGGCAGCCATGTGGTGCTTGGCTCTGGCCCTGCACACACTGGAAGCAGAGATGCCAGCTGTCCCGTCTGCCTGTGGCCTTGCTTCCAAGGTGCCTGTGCCTAAGGAGGGCAGACAGTCCCTCTTCCCTGACATGACTGGTTGTTTCTGGTAATTTTGAGTCCTGATCGCCCCCTTCTTTCATGTTTTCCTCAGAGGTAAACTGGGGCTCTTCAGTGCAGGCTGGGTCCTACAACCTGGCCCTGAGCTACTCTGTGGGTCTCAATGAGGTGGAAGACCATATCAAGAACTACCGGTGAGCAACCAGCTGTGGGCCCCTGCTCTGGTAGAGCCAGCGTGGAGGTGAGGGAGCACCTGGCCATCAGAGGTTAGGGTTAGCATTGCCTGACTGGGACCAAGCAAGGGAGAGGTGGTGACAAGCCTGCCTTGGGTGCTGAAAGCTCGGTCCCCTGTAGTTTTCTACCTGATTGTGTTATAATCAGCAAGATCTATTTATGTCCCACTTACTATGAGCCAGACATTTTGCAAAGCGCTTCATATGGCCTCATGCCAAACCTCTGAGATCTATGAAATTACTAACCTCGGTCATAGGTGAGGACAAATAAGGCTAAGAAAGGTTAGGTCACTGGTCCTGGCTTCCCAGATGGTGAGTGACCCATTGAGTCTGGCTTTGATTGGCAATGGCACTTAACTACAGTCCTGTGCCACCTCTCAACACAAGGGTTCAGGACCCTGGCCAGGGAACATCGAGTTTGTAAACAATGGACATCTTATAACCAGTCTTTACTCTGCCTCTGCCATGCTGGGCTGGGCTGGGCAGGGCAAAAGTGTGTAGGATGGTGAATCTGGTGGCCTCGGCAGAAAGGACAGAAAGACTATGTCATGACTCTCAAAATAGCCCAAAGACCCCTTGAGTCACAGCTGGGAACACAAGCCCCAAAGCCTGCACTCTGACCCCAGTTGTCAGGATTTAGGGTGACCTAGGAGGCGGCAGGCTCCCCGTTAGCGTGCAGGCCATGAGGGCTCTCTTCTGATGCCTCATGCCATGTGTCCCTTCTCCCAGCCCCCAGTGCCTGGTGCTCACAGGGCCCCCCAACTTCCGCCCAGCCCTAGTGGACTTTGTAAGCACCTTCACCCAGAACCTAAGCCTGATGATCTGCGGCCACGTGCTCATTGTGAGTACTCCCTGAGGGTAGGCAGGGCTATCTGTTGCCTGGGGGGAAGCGGGAGTCACCTGGATTCGATATCTTCCCAGGGGATGGAGGTCGGGGGTGTGGAGGCTGTAGAGTCTACCCAGGCCTCGTGAGGACCCAGAATCCTGTTCCAGGGCAGGATCTCTTGAAGCCCACGCTAGCTCAGCTTGCTGTGTAGCTGAGGATGATCTAGAACTCCTGTTCCTCCCACCTCCACCACACAAGTGTCACCATACCTAGCTTTCCTTCCTCTTCCTCTTTCCCTCCCCTACTCGCCCAAGAACGTTGCTGAGCCTTTAGAACAGAGCAAGGACTGAATCAGGCTGGATGGTAAGAACATCCCCTGACACTACCCGCCGCTTGCTCACAGGGACCCCGAAAGCAGAAGATGCCTGAGCTCCGGCTCATTGCCAGCGGGCACACCAAGTGGCTGAACAAGAGGAAGATCAAGGCCTTCTACTCTGACGTCATAGCCGAGGACCTCCGCAGCGGAGTCCAGATTCTCTTGCAGGTGCTGGCTGGTTTCCTATGAGACTTGTTCCTTGGTAGGATGGTTTGCAAGGCAGAAGGTCCTGGGGTCTGGTTAAAGCCCCTTTGGCTGTAATGGGAGCATTCCACCTTCATATGTCTCAAGATGTGCTGATTCAGGACACATTCTTTGAGTGCTCTGGATCCTGGGAAGCCTCGAGGGGCCATGTGACCTTGGCCAGGTCCTGGATTTGGTTTTATTATTTTATGTTATTTGGGTTTAGTTTTAATTTTTTGTGTGTGTGGTTTTGAGGATTGAGACGGGGGTCTCATGCATGCTGGGTAAGAGCTCCACCGTTGAACTATATTCCTAGCCCTCTTTTTACTGTTTTTTGAGACAGGGTCTTACTAAATTGCCTAGACTGACCTTGAACTTACTCTGTAGCCCCGGTGGTTCTTAAATTTATCACCCACCTGCCTCAGCTCCTAGGTGGTTGGGGTTATTACAGGCTTTTGGGACAATCCTCCCCTCACTTTAGTTTTTCAGAAATACATTTAGAAAAGTAAAGTCTATAAAGTGTTTGCATATACAGACACCACCCAGTGGTATATGACCACCACTCACATCAAGAATGCTTCACTAGATAATGAATTTATTGCTAGGTATTTTCATATGTAACATGAGATGTGTGGATACAAAACAACAGTTGTTAACTCTGAGTTGACATGTGAGAATCCTTTTCAGTAATTTTAACTACTTCTCAACTTGAAAAAAAATGTATGCAGTCTTTATGGGAGATTATGAAAACACTTTAAAAGTTTTATTTTGTGTTTATGAGTATCTTGCCTGCATGTAAGTGTACATTGCCCATAGAAGTCAGAAGAGGGTGTTGGATCCCCTGGAACTGGAATTACAGATGGTTGTTAGCTGCCATGTGGGTGCTAGGAACTGAACCTGGGTCCTTGTTGTAAGGTGTGACTGAAAGGAAACCCCCCAGCAGTTCCAGGACTCAGGAATGACAGACACCTTGGCGACTCCAGCCAGACTTCCAGAATTCACAAGCATCTGTGAAAAAGACTGACTTTTGCAGCTTCCTGACAAGATAAGCTTCCTAATGCCAGGTGTTAATTATCTCCTCTGAACATCAATCAGATGTTATGGGGATCCCCTCCCCATAAAAAGGCCACTGGGCAGCTAGGCTTTGCTAGTTTCTTCATCCCCCCGCCCTCCCAGCCCGGGGAACAGCAGCCAGGTCCCCCAAGATGACAGCTAGTTTTCCTCAGGTCCAGAGATCTGAGGAGCTAGCCCCATGCCCTTAATAACCCAGTCCTGTTAACTCCCCTGCGGAGTCTCTCTTCCATTTCTGCTAAGTCTCGGGAACCAAATCTTACATTTGTAAGAGGACAGTGCTCTTAACCACTGAGTCATCTCTCCAGCCCCATGAAAACATTCTAGAAGTAGTTAGGCCTAGGCATTGAGAATGTTTGAATGCCACTGAAGGACATACTTGGATTTTTAGTTGTTTTGTGGGTTTCTTGGTTTTGTTTGTTTGTTTGTTTGTTTGTTTCACTTGAGACAAGTTATCATTATGTTGCCAATGCTGGCCTCTAACTCATTATGTTGCCTAATCTGTCCCAAAGTCCTGGCCCCTCTTCTCTCTCTCTCTCTCTCTCTCTCTCTCTCTCTCTCTCTCTCTCTCTCTGTGATGAGGATAATGTGTTACTTGGGGAGGAGGTGCAAGACCTCCAGAGTGCTAAGCAAGTGCTTTGCCATTGTGCTGATCCCTAGATCCCTAGCTTGCCTCAGCAAAATCTTTGAGTAGCTGGGACTACAGGCGTATACACCATACCCAGCTTGATATATATTTTTTTGAAATTGCATTTATGTGTTTTGAATTATATACTTTCAAATGACTAATTTTGTTACATTGATTTTATTTTGAAATTTTTATAAGACTCTTGAAACATTGAAAAAAAAACAGAGGAGCCCGGTAGAGTGATGAAGTTCTATAATTGCCACACTCTGGAAGCTGAGATAGGACAAGAGTACAAGGCCAGCCTGGGCTACATATCAAAAAGACATACAAAAATTGAAACAAAACAGCAAAATCAACAAAAGAAGGAGGAATGATCTGAAGAAGAGAGGGAGGGGGAGAGGCAGGGAGAACAGGAGGGAGGGAGGGAGGGAGAACTACCAAATGTATAGACCTGATGGCCCAAGAACACTACAACTTGACATCCAAATTCAAGCCTCATGCTTTGAGAAACAGGTATTTGGAGAAGCAGGAGCTGGGCTATTCTAGAGTTAATGGAGCAGTCAGTTCCAAATTCAGGCTTGGAAAAGCCACAGGGAAACTTCAGTTATTGCTTCACCTATGTCTACATGAGCCTCTGTAGCATGGCTGGGAGGGGTATCTAGGATGAGTTAGGACCTCACCCTGATTGCTTGTCACAGAACAGAGCCCCAGCTGGCCTGAGTGTCAGGCCACCCTTTGACCTGACCCCTTACCCCAACTCCCATCCTGGCAGGCCTCAGGGCTCGGAAGAATGAAGCCCAACATTCTGGTGATTGGGTTCAAGAAGAATTGGCAGTCCGCTCACCCTGCCACAGTGGAAGACTACATCGGCATCCTGCAGTGAGTGAGGAGTATAGGCCTACCCTGGGGGCTGCTGGTGTGGGCCTCTGGGGCTTTCTGGGCCTGGGAAAGTGGAGCAGAGGCATGGGACACCGGAATCATTTGGTGAAGGCTAGGGAAGAAACTGATAGAGGGTGTGTCCCACCTTGACCTTCACAGACACTGAGGTCAGCAGAGTGAAAGGGTCAGGTGTGGGACGGCAGGGAGCAGCGGGGACTGTGGCAAACTGCAGAAAGCAGCTGATAATACGTGGCACTAGCCAATTGTGCCCATTGGAATGCAGACCCATGTTGCCAGATCTTTCTGTTTTCAGGATTGCTTAAAATGTGTGTTTTTAGGCAAAATCCTTGCAGGCACCCAGCTCAGGAGCTCTAATGGGAGCATTTTACAGAACAGGACCCAGGCCTGAGGACATTCCCTGGAGGCTTTGGCACTAACTTCAAGAACCAATTTCCCCAGCTCTGCACAATTCAGGGAATGCCTGCATAGGTTGCTTTTTCCTCTCCTGTACCACACAGAGCAGGACCACTGAAAAACACTGAGGCCCTGAACTGTTCCCAGGTCCACAGTTAACCCACTGTGGGACTCAGTCATCACTCCAGCTGTCTCCAAGACAGTTACAACAGGATAGACAACCTGGCCCCCAGGCTGCCAGCAGCTCCAGTGTCCGAGACAGTCCAGAGAGGTGTAATTTCAGGAGTCTGGTGAGGGCTGAGCTTAGGCCAATCAATCAGACCCTCAGGGAAGCCTTGGTGTTGTGTCAGTCAGACAGTAAATACACCCTGGGGCAGAAGTTTTCTAGGTGTTCTGTCATACGAGGGAGGCCATCCCTGTGTGCAGGCCTGGTTTATGGTCCCAGCTGCTCAGCTCCTCACTTGTCTGACTGTGAGCAAGTACCCCCCAAACTCAGATTGTGTGTGTAGAGTGGATGTAAGAGTCACCATGCCCACCTCTGTGATCAGGATCAAATGATCAAGAGGACCAGTGTGACGTGAAGCAGGGCCTGACTTGGTTTCCCCAGGAGGCTTCCGGGATACTCTCCAGTTCTGCCTGTACAGATAGGGAAACTGAGGCCCACAGAGGAGGAGTTGGGGGAGGCAGGGCCTGCAGTAGATGGCTGGTCTACCGGGAGCCAGGTCACCGGGATGAGCAGCCTGACCCTGCCTCCTCTTTCTAGCGATGCCTTTGATTTCAACTACGGTGTGTGTGTCATGAGGATGCGTGAGGGCCTCAATGTTCCTGAGACGATGCAGACACACGGTGAGCACAGACCACACCTGCCCAGTCCTCTGTCAAAAACACAGTTTTCATAAAAAGTGGTGGAAGGAAGGAAGGGGAAATCAGTAAGGCCACAGACTCATAGAAAGTCAGCCTTTTATGGTCCCCTAGAGCCCATCGGCTTTCCAAATGGAGAAACTGAGAAGTGACCAGTCCAAGGTCATGCTTCCAGCTTAGGGCAGAAAGGGGACTAGAGATCATCAAGTCTCCATCAGTGCTCTGGTAACCAGGTAGATGCGGAGGAGCTGACAGAAGACAGGCAGAGGGCAGAGAAGCCTGTATAGATACGCCACAAAGAAAACTCCCAAAGGTCACGGACATTGGACTGCTGGGTCTCAAGGCTGTCCTTGGGGTACAGAATAAGAACATGCTCATCAGTTTTTGAAAGTTGTGTAGACTCTAAATTAGTGATTGTTAGAGGTGGGAAAGATAAAGAGAGGGCAGGCTTGGGAGACATGCAGGGGGGTGGGATTGTCTCTTGCAGGCAGGGCCACTGTTACCAGGAACTGAGAGTGTGCCTGCCCTCAGTATCTTGACAATCAATATTTATGCAGCCACCGCGACAGAGTCAGCAGCTATGTTCCTGTCGCTGCTCCAGGCAGAGAACAAAGCCTCTGCCCACCCTTGGTGCTGATTCTTGGGGGACAAAGAAGACACTTAGGGTAGTGGACACCCAGGTCACTTCAGACACAAAAGTGTCCTGAGGAGATAGAGAGATGCAGGGTGTTCACAGGTCTCTCTGAGGACAAGTCCTGCCTGTTGCTGTGAGGGGTGGGGCTGAAGAAAGGGTGGCCCAGATGGGGTGACCTCTGTCTTGAGATGTCCTGAGTATGGTGTACCCTGTAGGAGCAAGAGGAAGGATTGTGGCTGGAGTGTGAGGAGCCAGGGCAGAGAGAAGCGCAGTCAGCCTCCTGGGGAGGAGGGGGACTTTCTTCTAGTGGTAGGGGAGTGCCAGGAGGCGAGGAGCCCAGCATGCCCCCAGGGAGGAGTGCCTACAGCCTAGTATTCTCGTCTTTGTAGTTAACCCCATGTTTGATCCAGCAGAGGATGGCAAGGGCATCAGTGGCAGTGGGGCCAGACCATCGGTGTCTGGCACAGGTCAGCCCCCACCCACGTGGAGAATCAGGATATTCTTCCCCTGTGGGATACTAGTGTTGGGTCACCTGGGGACGTAGTCAAGGGTAGATGGCTTCCTCTTGTGACAATGGGGCCCTAGTAACTAGGGCTGGGTAACTGGAGAGTTTGAGTTCCTATTGAAGATTGCCAGCTTAGTGGAGAACTGGGGACTGTGGGCCCGAGACCCACTCCTGGTAAGACTCCCTCTCAGTTGTGTTCAAATGTTATATACAGAAAGGATCCCTGGGAGGTGGGGACACTGATGGCAGGCGGAAGGACGTCCTGTGACATTTGTGGGAGGAAGAGGAGAGCAAGGAAGGGAAGGGTCCATCTGAACAGCGGTGCTCCAGAGATGGAAGAGCATGCTCCCTCCCAGTAGTCTTCCAGTGCCTCCCAGAATCCAGGGATGACGGAGCTGGGTGCTAGGAAGGAACTCACTGCAGCACCATGAGAATCCCAGTCGTGGCCCTGAAAGGGTCATTATCTGTGTCTGGCTAGTCCCGCAGGGTGCCTCTGGCTGCTGCACACATACCCTCCTGACAAAGGCCAGTCCACGTTACAGGGCAGCCGGCTGCCTTCTGGCAGGTCCAGACATCGAGTGTGCTGACCCACCCATCTCCTACAGCAGGCCGGGAGGTGTTGGTGCCAGAGGAGCAGGCCAGCACTATCTTCCAGTCGGAGCAGGGCAAGAAGACCATCGACATCTACTGGCTGTTTGATGATGGAGGTCAGGTCCCCTGTCCCCTGAAACTGTCTGCCCTCCATGTCTCTGCATCTCCCGGCCCGCCCTTCTTGATTGCTCTTGTGGAAGCCTCTAGTAAGGCTCAGAAGTCAGCAGGGGGACAGAGGCCTTAGCTTGCCAGTGAGTGCAGGGAGCAGGGCTAGGCCCATTTCCTTTCCCTCTGGTGTTTCAGTTGTAAAATGGGGCACTTTGGGAGGTTGGAGTTGAGGTTAGCATGAGATAGAACATTCTGTCTAGATAGACGCTTTAAGTCCTGGGCATATGACATAAACAAAGTAGACAGGTTGAGCACCAGACAACAAAGCAGTGTTCTTGGCCTCACAGAAATGCACCTTTGCCCCATTGTCCTTAAACACAATTCTCAGCTTTAATGCTACCACCTTTGATAGTCAGAGAGAGATCACAGCTCTACCCTTGTAAGCACACCAACCCTCCATGTCTGAAGGTCCCACATCAGTCTCAACAGATTGCAGCTCAAAAACCCTGAAAAAACAAATTGTGTCTGTATTGAACATGTACAAACTATTTTTCCTTTCATCGCTTCCTAAGCAATGAAGCGCAGGAATGATTTTCATGGCACGTACACCCTGGCAGGTACTAGAAGATCCTAGGGGGTGTGGAAGGGTGTGTATAGGTCCTTTGCAGACACTACACTGTCCCGCCAGCGGGTTTCAACGGTGAGCTTGAGACTTTCCCAGTAACCTGGAATGAGTGGAGACACACAGAGGGAACACGTAGGACAGTGGAGACAGACAAGACAGACACATGAGGATGGACGGACCTGGGCTCTACAGACAGGCTGCAAGCCACAAGCCGCATGCTTTATTGTTTCAGGGCATACTATAGTCTTTGGGAATCAGGAATGCAGATACCTCCATACAGCAATATGGTAATTAACAGAGAGGCACTATCTCTAGCCTTCAAAGCCCACCAGGAAGTTGTATGCCTTTTAGGAAGATGGCACTAAAAGGGGAGGCAGGGTCTTTGACCAGGGAAGTGCTAAACCCGTGGTGCCTGCTTGTAACTCAGCTCAGGTGAGATAGCCATTTGGTCAATCCCAAGGACATCCCTGTGGAGCTTAGTTACAAGGATCAAAGGCTGAGTTTGTCAACATTACCTACAGGTGGTCTCAGGGGGTGAAATCTCTCTAAGGCTGATTTCCTCTGAGATGAACTCAAACTACAAACTGGCTGTTTTCTCTCGCTCACTGCGTACAGCACTACACTGCTGTGTAGAGGGCGTGAGGTATCTGCTGGTTTGTGCGTCTGAAGGCATGGAACCAGTTCCCCTGTACATATCCAAGAGTGACTGTGTAGTCCTTTAAAGACACCTGCCAGGCTGGGATATAGACATATATACTCTATGTGGCCTAACCTAATACAGTCTCTTCTGCAAATAACAGACACAGAGGACTATGCACTGATTACATGGTGGCTGAGCCTGTATGGAGAGTTGTCAGGGGAGAGGGTTCCCACCAGTTGGTCAGATGTTCAGTTTTCAGGAAATGCCAGTCATCCTGATGTTCACGTGCACAGCCACGCCCCCCCCGCCAGTTACACAACTGCAGCTTATTTATTTAAAACCACCTCATTGACTAGGTGTGGTGGTGCATACCTGCAGTCCCATTTGGAAGGTGGGGCAGGAAAGTCAGAAGTTCAAAGTCATCCTTGGCTACTTAGCAAGACCTTGTCTCAAAAAGGATCAAAACCAATAATACTGAAAAATGAAAAGACCAAACTACCGCATTAGCTAAATACACCACATCCCACTGGATATCACATGGCTTTGGTCAGGTGGGAAGGCCAGGGAGGGGAGGGTTTTGCTGTGGCAGTGTGGGATAGGAATACACACAGGGCTCTATCCTGAGTATTTTCCCCTCGGCTCCCGGGGGCTGTCCCTACCAGGCCTCACCCTCCTCGTCCCCTATCTCCTGCACCGAAGGAAGAGGTGGGGCAGATGCAAGATCCGTGTGTTCGTTGGCGGCCAGATCAACAGGATGGATGAGGAGAGGAAGGCGTAAGTAGAGAGCACAGCGGCTGACTGACCGGCCCCCTGCCCTCCCTGAGGACCCCTCCCCTGCATCCTCCACTTCTGCCCCGATGGCCCTGAGATGATCCCAAAGCCCTTTCCAGGGCCACAGCAATGGTGATGGGCCTTGGGCAGGAGTGCTTTCTCCACCTCCAACATGGGGCTTCCTGTGCCACCTGGAGACGTCACGGGTGCTTTGCTACAATAGGGATGGGTGGTAAGTGCTAAAATTATAAAACTCAAGAGAAAACCCTGTGAAAGGCAGGACGGAAGTAAGTGAAGAAATTAGAACCCGGCTGGCACTGTCCCTGAAGTGGGATGTAGGCTCCGGAGGAGGCATGAGGTGTCTGAGTGGCCAGAAGACATGTTAGCAAATAAACAGGAAATCACACCAATTACCTTGGTGAGAAGTGATTTTTAAAGCTCCCTCAGGTCTGCGGTTGATTCTGAAGGAGATCTTGGTGGAGTGCTGGCCTACCCTTGAGCTCAGTCACCACGCTAAGCTCCCTGTCTAAGCAAGCAGAGCAGGCTTGGCTTGCAGGCTTGGCAGGCAAGCCATCTGGCCAGAAGTTGGTGACCCTGATTTATTTACATGGGTTTTCATTGCCATCTCTTTCTGGCAACAGATGGTATTTTCTGTTTTAATTAGAAGATAAAGATTCCATTTCGAGATGTATCTAGTTCATTTTCTATGGCTATAATGACACACCTGAGGCTGTTTACTTCATAAGGAAAAGAGGTTTCTTTTGACTCATGGTTCTGGAGGTTCAAAATCTAATGGCGGTATATGATGATGGCCTCTTTGTTGCCAGAGTCCTGAGTTGACACAGGGCATCACATGGCAAGATACAGGTTGAGTGTGGTGTGGGTGTGTGTGTGTGTGTGTGTGTGTGTGTGTGTGTGCGTGCGTGTTTGGGCTCTTCTTTTGTTGTTGTTGTTCTTTGTTTGTTTGGAGACATGGTCTCCTAGTAGCCCCAGATGCCCTGGAACTTACTGTAAAGACTAGACTGGGCTAGATCTCAGAGATCCTCCTGTCTCTGCCTCCTGAGTGCTGGGGTTAAAGGCATGTAAGCCACACCTGGCTTCTTCCTTTTTAAAAATACAGCTACAAGGTTCAGTGGTGGACCATGTGATACGGTGTCTCTATGACCTGGTCCCCCAAACCCGTCCCAAAGTCCCTAGCCATGAACGCCAGAACGGGATTCAGTTTTCATCCTCTTACACCCTCATATTTCGAATTAAATTTCAACCTGAGTTCAGGGGACAAACTATATGCAAATCACAGCACAAAGTCAGAATGTGAGTTGCCTTAAATAGACACAGAAGTACGCAGTGAGTCTCGGAAGTCAGTACGCAGTGAGTCTCGGAAGTCAGTACACGGTGAGATATGGCCACAGAAGTGCCAAGTTGGCGTGAGTCTTGGAGGAGGAGTTGGGTGAAATGAGGTTAAAGATTATAGATGAGGCCTGCTGGGCCGGCAGGGTGGTTTACGCAAAGAAAAGAACCTGGCTCAGGCTCCAGGGGCTTTTACCAAGACACACTGGGGTCAGGATGGGAGTGGACCCTGGCATTTGTCCCTCATCCACCCCTAAGTTCTCTTTTTTTAGCCTCCCTGTGAGTGACCCAGCAGTGTAGTCCCCCCCATCATACACACACACACACACACACACACACTCACACACACACACACACACACACACACACACACACACACACACACCTGGTAGAACTTTACGACCAAAAGGCCTCTTTCCTGCAAAGCCAAAGACAACATTGCTTGGGGACAGCTACATCTGGCCTCCAAGATCTCTAAAGATTAAGCAGGCCAGAAAGGCTCCAAGTCAGTCTCTGCTTCCTGCCCCTGCCCTGGGTGGCAGCTGGGCTCCCTGACATTGGTTTAGCTCAAGGCTGTGGCCCCACTGGATAACAGTTTTTGTACAAGGGTTATAAAAACCCTCTGTCCCAGCTGCTTCTTGGTGGACAATGTGATATGGTGTCTCTGTGATCTCAGATCTGCTGAGTTCCCAACACGCATCATGTTGAGACCACCACAGTTCTGCTTTCTAATTCCCACTCGTAGGCTGGGGATGTCGCTCAGTAGGTAGAGTGTCTGCCTAGCATGAATGACTCCCAGATTCACTACTCAGGACTGCATGAACTGAGCATGGTGGTATAAACTAGGGAGGTAGAAGCAAAAGGCTTAGAAGTTCAAGGTCATCCTTAGCTATACAGTGAGTTACAGGCCAGCCTGGGCTATATGAGACCTTGTCTCAAAAAAAAGTCCCATTCTCAAGTTCAAGAACCAGTAGGGGTTTGGGTCTGCGGACCTCAGCTTGGACCTTTAGGCTCCTGTCACCCAACATTCTCCAAGCCATCCCAGTCAATCCATCACCACCACCACCACCACCCACAAAGCTTTGCTCACTGACTTCTCCAGTGAGTGCAGTAGACCTCAGAGTCAGGGAGCACATCACGTCCAATGAGCATCACCCGATCCATGCCCTGCTTAGGCGCTCCGACCCTGGGGAGGGCTACAGTCCCACAGGTGTGCTATTCTGCAAGCTTCTTGGGTGATTTGGTGTGGACACTCCCCTGTCCCAGTCCATTGGGCCTATAGCAATCTTCCCCATCATATGCCGTCTAGCCAGATGGCGGTCTCCTCTGTCATCTTTCCTGACTATGCAGATGGTGGTCGTCTTCTCTACTGATGCAAAGCCTGCTTCTTCCGGCCTGTGGCTCCTGATTTCTTCTTAGCTCCCCCCATTGCTCCTCTTCAGTTTCCCTGACCTTTACTTATCAGAGTGTGGTTGGTGGCCCTGGGGCATCCCAGGCTCCACCCAGACCAGCTGATTCTGAATCTGCACTGTAACAACAGCCCTAACAGCTGTGCCTTAAAATTTGTGACACACTGGTTCAGAGACACTTGGGAAATGCTATTTTTATAAATCACTTGCCACCCTCTTACCTACTTTACTGGTCTTCCTCACTGTCTGTCCACCTTGCCGCCTGTCTGACCCACCAGGGCAAAAAGTGTCAGATCTGTTTTGTTCAGTGCTATAAGCTCAGCATGTGCTTGATAAAAATCAGTTACAGTCTGGGGCCTGGAAAGATGACTCAGAGGTCAAAAGCACTGGCTGCTCTTGCAGAGGACCTGGGTTTGATTCCCAGCACCCACATGATGGCTAACAACTGCCCATAACTCCAGTTCAAGGGGATCTGACAGCCTCTTCTGTCCTCCTTTGACATTGTACAACACAGGTGCACTTACACACATACAGGCAATATACTCATACATGTAAAATAAAACTAATACATAACAGTTTTTTAAAAATCAGTTGAATGAATGAAAATGTTTTAAAAACTCTCCATCTGTCCTCCAGGATCATTTCTTTGCTGAGCAAGTTCAGACTGGGATTTCACGAAGTCCACATTCTTCCTGACATCAATCAGAAGCCTCAGGCTGAGCAGTGAGTTCTCTGAGCTGGGAGTTCCAGATAGAAAGGCTCAAACTTGTCCTGTAGACCCCTCTGCCTGCTGCCTCAGCTCACACGGGCCAGTCACATGCTCCTGCACTCTGCCTAATGCACAAGCTAGTTGCAGAAGGATGCACTTCTGTCAGATAGCGGGGGCCTTTCTTACCTGTTATTCCCTGTCCCAGACTTGGATATATCTCCCTAAAATATCTACTTACTGTTTATTTACCTGCTATCACTCAGCTGACCAGAAGCTCTGTGAAGATGGGTCCCAGTCTGCTTTGTTGACAGTGGGGTAGTACACAGTCTGACCCAGAACAGTACTTGGTGTCACCTGTCCAATTGCATAGGGAGGAGGAAGTCCAGGTTAATGGACAGTTTGTGGTAGTTGAATGTCAGCCCTGTGTCAGAGAAGACTCCACAAGCCACTTGATATAAATGACAGGCTTGGATGGGTTTAGTCTGAGAAATATGTCCTTATGGGTGGCAGTCCTACCTTGAGCCCCCTCCAGGGCTCTGGTTTCCCTGGAGATGGGACCATCTCACTGGCCTCACCTGTTCTCTCCTGCTCAGCATCAAGAGGTTTGAGGACATGATTGCACCCTTCCGCCTGAATGATGGCTTTAAGGATGAAGCCACTGTCACGGAGATGAGGCGGGACTGTCCCTGGAAGATCTCGGATGAGGAGATTAATAAGAACAAAATCAAGGTGTGAGAGAGGGAAAGGCTTTGTCAGGGAATGGGTTCCCAGCCTAAGCTTGCTGAGCACCCCCGTCCCACCTCAGTTTCCCCTCCCAGCCTCTGAGGTGTCCTTGGGCCACATGCAAGGGCTGGTAGAGTCTCTTGCTGTCCTTGGTGAGGGGACTGGTCCTCCGGTAGTATAAGTGGCCCTGGCTGTGGGAGGGCTGCTTGAAGGCCCTCCTCCCCCGCCCCACTTCTCTATGCCTTATGGAAGGAATTCAAGCCACAGATGTCCTGTGGGTCCACCAAGCTGCCTGGCTATCTCCCTTCAGCCAATAAATCCTACTCTAGATACAGTGAGCTGACAGGGCTACCCCCTTCCTAGACAGCGCCTGGAAGCCTCTCTGGAGCTGTGTGTGTGTGTGGCAGGTGGGAGGCTCTTCTGACATTGCCCAGCTGTCTTTTTAGGTGAAGTGAGTAAGAGAGCAAGGCAGGGGTCGATCTCTCTTTTTCTTGTTGTACTCCACGCCAGTGCCCTCCACTGGGGCAATCCTCCCCGCTTCTCCCTCCTACCTGGTAGGGACATTTGTCAACCATCCAGAGACATTTTTGGAGGTCATAACTGAGGGTGTGTGGGCTGTGATTGTTATGCAGCGTACAGAGATCAGGGACACTGCTAAATGTCCTGCAAGGCACAGGACAGCTCTCACAACGAAGAACTAGCCATCTAAAATGTCCATGGTGTGGGAGTAGAGTCCCAGGTTGGGTGACTTGCTTTTCCATTCTCCACATGGGGTGTCCATCCACTCTCAGGTCCCAGAAGTCGACCTCATTTCTGAGTTGCTTCAAGACAGCCTTAGGCTAAGGCAGGTCCCCTACCTAGACCCACAAAGCCTAGGAGACTTCAGAGATTTTCCCAACTTGGTACCAGCTGGCTCTTTGGAAAATACTGAATAAGTTTACCATCCAAAGAAAGTTTACTCAAAGTCACTCACTGGGGAGGTGGAGCTTGTCCCTGCTCTGAGCTCCCTTGTCTTTTACACAGAGGGTCTTCCATGTACCGGGCCCTCTGCTTGGCACTGGGCCATGGAGGATTCTCTCCTCATCCTCTCGAGAGACCATTGTCACATCCATTTTTCAAAGGAACACAAGAGGCTGGGGAACACAACATACATAAGCTCTCTGCTATGAAGCCTCGGCAATGGCATTTCAACCCAGTGATGTGCCCCCTCTTCCTGTTCTCCCACTGGTCATGTTAATAAAGTCAGGCAAGGAAAAAAAACAAAGGAGGCTCCCTGTAGGAGGTAAACCCCGTGCTTACTTCCTAAGGAAGGGGCATTTAGAACTCTTAGGGGAATAATTCTGTATCTAGTTGGACTCGGCAGGGGGTGTGCTGCTGTTGAGCTGGGAGATGACCTTGGCTTTCCCTCGCCCCAGTCCCTTCGGCAGATGAGGCTGAATGAGATCCTGCTGGACTACTCTCGAGATGCTGCTCTGGTCATTGTGTAAGTGGCACCTGGTGGGGGAGGAGCAGGTAGGAGGGGCAGCGTGTCAGGCCAGGGGCGGCGGCTCAGGAAGGGGCCCAGAGCACTCCAGACTCAGCCTGGGTGGACTCTCAGCGCATGGTTCAGCGTCTGTGCCATTGTCTGACTGCTAACTGGCAGGTCCCAGGCCTCTCATGTCCCAGGCATTGCTGACCTCCCCGCTGTTCCTTCCTTGTTTACTCCTGTTCCTGCCAGACAGGCTTGGCGAATGGGGGCAGCTCATCCCTGAAGCCCATCGTATCTCCTTCTTTGGAAATTGCCCAACCCTCCTTGGCTACTTGCCATCCCCAACTGATTTGAGTGCCAGGCCTGGACAACAGGAACAAAGGCTGCCCTAGCTCCACTGTTCCCACTGGACCCGTGCTCGGTTCCACTCTGTTCTGGGATGTTAACCAGGGCAGAGGATGTGGAAGGGGACAGTTGCAAGGTGCCGGGGTGAGGGTGCTCCGTGTGCCTCTGATCTCTGTGATGTCAGTAACAAGAACATGGCCAGCCACGCCCTCTGTACCCACAGCTCAGAGTAACATGGATCTTGTTATGGCAAATGACTGCCTTTCTCACACTTGCTGAAGCCAGGACCAGCTGTGTTATTTACAGGGCCTCTACCACACAAAACACAGTCCCTTGCTCAACACAAGGGCTAGCTATGTAGTTCCAAACTAGATCCAAACCAGAGATCCTTCTGCTTTTGCCTCTCAGCATTTCTCAACAATGATGCAGTCAAAAGGTGGCCCTCTTTTCAAGGAGCTTTCTGATATAGACTACTTGGGCTTTCTTTTCCCTCAAGATCTCGGGCTGGTGGCAGACCGAGAGGCAGAGGCGGATCACTCGTTCATATAGGATGGTCATTGTTGTGGATGTTGTGGGTCGTGTGCTTTCAATATCGTGCTTTTCAGTTCTCATGCAGTCAGACATTCTGGTAAATCTGGAAAGAGTGATCTGCTCTGGAGAGCCAGCCCACCTCTGCTAACAGGAGCAGGAAGTGCAGGGTGGAGTTTGCTCCTTTCTGCAGAGAGGCCCCAAACCTAGCATCCCGCCGTGCTTAGAATGCATGAGACACACTGGTCTCTTACCAGCCTGGTCACCACCTGATCTGCAGAGGCCAGATCTGACAGTGGACTCATAAGGAGCCTCTGTGCAGAAGGAGCCTTATCCTGCCTCACTGGCACAAGTCCCGAGCAGGTCACATGCATCCTGCATCATTAGTATTCCCTGTCCAGGGGTGCACCAGTATTGTCCAGAACCGCCTTGGTTGAATGAAGAAAATATTCTCTCTCTCTCTCTCTCTCTCTCTCTCTCTCTCTGTAATTCCAGGCACTCACGCAACCAAGGTTCTAGAATCGTGCATCTCAAAACTGATACCATACACTTATAACCTACAGAAACCTCATTTCTCATAGTTCTGGAGGGCAGACAGTCCACTATCAAAGTGCCAGCAAACTCAGTGTCTGGCAAAAGCCAGCCTTCTGGTCATAGAGGAGCCCTTGCCATCTATGCGTCCTCACATGGTAGATAAAGAGAGGGGACTCTTCAAGGCCATGTTGTAAGAGCACACATTTCCTGGGCGAGGGCTCCACCCTCTTGACCAAATCACTTCCCAAAGGCCGAGCCTCCTAAACTTATTGCCCATCACCCCAGGGTTCCAGCAGGTTGAGTTTTATTCAGCTACACATCTTCAGAGTACAGCAAATGGCTCACTGACTTTGTTCCCCCCAGTTACTCCATACGTGCCTGGGGAAAGTAAGTAAGACACACAGAATCCTTAGTGATTTATGGTGTCCTCTGTAGAGTGGTGAATCATAATCTCTGGCAGATTAGTACCAGAGCACAGAAAATTAGAGCCTCCACTGAGATTGCCAGTCCTTCCCTGGGCCACCCCAGAAATCACTAGAGTCTAAATATACTTTTCTTCAAGGGCTAACTCCCTGTATTCAGTCGGAGACAGCCAGTGAATGGAGTCGTACACAGGAAATTACTGGGTTGAACTCTGCCTTAGACTGTTCTTCTGTGTCACTGAAGGCGTTGAAAAGGCAGCAGAGACTGTGACAGCAGAGCATGGACCCTCTGAGGGCAGGGCCCTGTATGTCGTCCTACGGGCTAACTCCCAAGACCCGTTTTGCCTCAGCACGTCCTAGGGCCTGCAGGAGACCAACTTTTCCTACGAAAGTGCTAAGGAAAGGAGCTTGGTTTATCTCCAACACCTCCCAGAGAATGTTCCTAGAGCAAGATTGGTCCAGGACCTGGCCTGAGCCAGACAGCAAGACAGTGCAGGTGGCCTGACCCATGGTGCTCCCACACTTCTCCCCAGGTGGGGAGCCTGGAGTGTACACTCTCTAAGGGGTACGTGCTGGGACAAGCCACAGATTTCTGAATGTGGCCTCTGTTCAGAGAAGCAGACTTGCAATTGTGACATGCTCTTAGCTCACTGTGTAGCCTTGGGTAAGAAACTCATTGTCTCTCTAGCCTCAGTTTCCCATGGCCACCAAAACAGGTTCCAGTTTCTCTTTCTACATACTTTGATCTTAAGTTTATGTGCTATTAAAATGGGTCCATCTCAGCCACATGATGAGGAAGTTCACCTCAGAGGTGGCTTCTGGGTATCATCTCTCCGTCCTTTCCCTTCTCTCCCAGATCTTCATGAAAAGTCAAACCCCACCTACAGCCTTGGTGGGATTAGCTGAGACCAACTAGGATGCTCCAGTCACCTTGGAGATGATGCCCCGGGAATGCAAATTCCTCAGTCCCTTCCGGAAGGGAGGTAGAAAGGCGCATAGGACCTTCCACATTCCCTAGAGATTCTAAAGACAAACAAACCAAAAAATCATCTCTGGGACTGGCACAATGGCCATGTGCCAGTTTGAGGCAGAACTTGGCATCCGTGCCTGCAATCAGTATGATGTCTGATTAACCACCCCTGTGCCCATGTTTGGACACAGTTACAGCTGCTGCACAGGTATTGAGCCAGCCCGGTAACCCACCCAACAGCCTGTCCCTGTGGGGACCAGGCACTTCTTTTTCCTATAAGGATTCTCTCCTCAATGCCCAAGAGTGATAATCAAAGTCAGGGTGTGAGATGGGGAGGCCTTGCTGCTTTTCAGAACCGTATCTAAACTGCTTATTGAGAAGGACACCACTGAAGCAGATGAGCCCCACTCAGGACCCATCTGATGGGGGGTAGTTTGACTCTGGGAGCCCATTCCAAGACTTAATCTTCTGAATCTAGCATAGATCCAGTGTTGGCATGCTCTGTGGCCTTGGCCAGAAGATGCAGTTTTGAACTAAAGTTGCTTTGTTCTGGGCAGCTTTGTTCTAAAGATCAGTGATTTAAGGAGCACACATCCTGTTGGCAGGAGCAAGTGTGTCATTGACTGGTGCTGGGGTGAGTAAAAGGCACTGTCTTCAGGAGAAGTCACAGGCTCTGCTGGGGGAGAGAACTTCATGCCAAATCTTGGCACAGAAGGGAATCACCGTTCCCTGCCCCCAAACAGGCAGGTACCTGTTCCCTGTGGCCTTTAAGGTTTGTGAATTCAACCCCTAAAAATAGCATAGCATTTGCCCAGTGTCAGCGTCCTCACCCTTGGGTCTGCCTGTGCGCTCTAGAAGACTTGGTTTCACTGGTATCCTGCCCCCTTTCCTAGAAAGTCACCAAGCCCTTTCCAACCAAGATGGCAGTTGCTTAGTGAGACGCCCCTGTGCACCCGCCTTCCCTGTTTCTTGGAACTCTGCTTTTAAAAGGGGGCAGTGGTGTCCCCTAGGGTGCTCTGACATTTTAAGCACAAGGTAGCAGCTAATTAGAGACTCCAGCCTTTCCGTGGGAATAGTGGGGCTGCAGCGAGCAGAGCAAACTGGTAGGAAGATCCTAGGACTTTGTTTGAAACCCGTATCTGCCGGCTGTGCCCCATGTGTGCCCGTAAACACTCTACGAGGGTGGTCACTACAGAGAACTCAGACTCAGGGCCAGTCAGATACTTAGCTAAAGCCCCATGGTTGAGGACGTGGCAATGTCAGCACTCAGAGGTCAGATTCTGAACTCTGAACCCCAGTGGAACTTGCCTGCCTGGCTCCCCGCCCCGCCCCCCCCCCCCCCACTGGGCAGGAGTTCAGCTGTGGCCCTGCCCACTGCTGGGCTGGGCTGAGGCTCAGACGAAATAGCGCCTATGGAGGGGCCATCAAGTTGTCAAGGGTGGCTCCAGGTAAAGTACGGGTACCCCAACTTCATGCATTCCCAGTCAGCTCTATGGAACCCTCTCTTTCCCGGGAGCCAAGAGCCAGGCACTTTGGCAATTTCCAAGGCATTTTTAGAATTCTCGAGATGGTAGAAAAGTCACTTTCGGAACTAGCCAGAAAAGCATGAATGAACAGCATTCTAGGACATCTCATTATTTGCATGGCATTGCACAATCTGGGAAGGGGTCCAGAGAGGCTATGTTAGAATCTGTCCTCAGACCCTCCATGGGGGAGAGGGCAGGACAAGGGCACCCGGCCATATCACGTGAGCACATCATGTTATTGTGGCTTCAGGAAGATGCATGGCTAGGGAGGCAAGCCTGTCTTCCACACCAGTGGCCTGGTGGGGCGGCGCTCCGACTTAGCAAATGCACTTTGAGCCTGGTTATCTCAGACTAAGTTCTAGGTACAAGAAAGGGGAACAGGACAGATTGAGCCTTCTCACAGATTGAGTGAACACACACTCCAGTGAGGGAGAGAGATAAACAAATACTTGTAGCCAAAGATGTTTTTGAGATCGTGAAGGGCTCTGAACATAATAAAATGGGCAACACATGGAAAGTCGTGGTTGCCACATTTAAAGAAGGTGATCATACAGAAAACCCGTATGGTTCAAAGGAGCCAACCAGAGCTGGGCATGCTGTCTTCCAGGTGGAGTCTAGTGCAAAGATCCCGAGTCATGGTGTGGGCAAGGCTGAGGTGAGGTTGGAAGAGTTGGAGGGGGCTAGATGACAGGCGACATGCAGGCTATCGTGAGTCTGTTTAGAAATGCTTCAAAGCTGAAGGCATGCTTTGAGGGACAGCAGGGAGGTTTATCGTAGGGTGAATGAGAAACCTCTAAGCAGACAGGAAGTGGACGTATTGTTCAGAAACAAGCCCTGCGACCAGGCTATGCGTGGAAGCCCTGGATAATTCCTCTGTTGCCTCTCTTTCCTCTACAGTACCTTGCCCATAGGGAGAAAGGGGAAGTGCCCCAGTTCGCTGTACATGGCTTGGCTGGAGACCTTGTCCCAGGACCTCAGACCTCCTGTTGTCTTGATCCGAGGCAACCAGGAGAACGTGCTCACCTTTTACTGCCAATGACGCCACTCACAGCCAGCCTTGCCTGACGCTGAGGGCGTGGGGGACAAGTCAGAACTCGCCCTCTCCAGCCCAGGAACAGGCCTCATGTTCTATTGCTCATTGAGTCATGGCATCTGATGGTCCTTCTGCAGAAGACGGTGTGTTTCCAAACTGGCTGGACCCTGTGAGACACACCCTCTGGGCCTTGTTCTCATGACAAAGTAACAGCTGGCATTGCATGTTGTCTCCCTCTGGAAGATTCTGTCTTTGAAAAAAAGTTTTGTCTTGATGGCCATTAATTAAGCTTTCAGTCTTTGATTTGTGTGTAAACTGAGTCCCAGCACTAGGTGTGTGTCTTGGCAGTATCTACAGACCGTCCTTGGTAACCTGTCTGTATTAACTTGCTTTCTGTTGCTGTGATAAAATGCTCTGACCAAAACCAACTTGGGGAGGAAAGTGTTTATTTCACCTTACAGCTTATAGTCCATAATGGTGAGCTGTCAAGGCACGAACCTGGAGGCAGGAGCTGAAGCACAGGCCATGGAGTGTGCTGCTTACTGACTTACTCCTCTGGCCTGTGCCCAGTCTCCTTTCCTATACAACCCAGGACCGCATGCCCAGGGATAGTACCACCCTCAGTGGGCTGAGCCCTCCCACATGACTCAACAATCAAAAGAAAGCCTCACAGACATGCCCACAGGCTAATCCAATAGAGGAAATTCCTCAGCTGAGGTTTCCTCTTCCCAGATGTGTCAAGTTGACAACTGAAGCTGTCCAGCACAACGCCCAAATTATCTCCTTTTCAAATAGCCAGGAGAGCTGAAGCCAACCCCGAGGACCTGTACTGAGTCTGAGGACCACAGGGACCTATGAGCCTGTGCAGTAGTTCACATCTTCTCAGTCCTCACTCCTGTCGCTTTCAGTGACAACTCCTAGGTATTGTCCTTGGTTCTTTACAACAAGGTCTTTAAAGTTCTTTGATTGCCACCCACATGGTTTTACATGGCGATTCAGAACACACAGAATAACATTAATGAAACATCACAAAGCAACATTTCTTACTCTGAATAGCACCCTCCAATATTTTCTGTCTGTTGTTCTCCTTCCTTCCCTCCCTCCTCCCTCCCTCTCTGCCTTCTTTCCTTTCCTTCCTTTCTTCCTTCCTTCTAGGAGTGGTCATCCGCGATTTGAAAAACAGATTTTATTTCTGTGGACTGGGGAAAGGGCCTTGCTGGGCACTGCTGCCACGTCCCAGCCCATCTCTCAGGAAGGAAAAGAAAACCCGCAGAGCTCTTGAAGAGGGTTTAGAATGGTGAGTGCAGAGAGAGGCAAGAAGAGGCAAGGTTTAAGGAGTCTAGAGGAAGGATGTTGAGCTGTGGGTGTGGCTAAGATGAAGGTCAAAGATTAGGGAAGGGAGAAGAAGGGACGGGAGGGGAATGGAGGGGTGACCAAGGCAAGACTGGCAAAGGAAGAAAGGGAGGAGCAGATCCTGCTAGTCCAGGTAGAAGGAGAGCAGGCTGGCAGAGCGGCCGAGGGTCGGTGGGGGCAGTGGAGGGAGCAATGCTGCGGAGTCAGGACTTATACCTGGCTGGAGGAAGAGTGCAGGTTGGGTCCCCAGGAATGGTGGCAGCTAAGGTTGCAAGAGTGGGACACACGCAAACATGCACTGAGACACCAAGTGCAAAACACAGTGGGTTCTGTCCTCCTGACACAATAGAGAGGCAGAAAGCCAAGTTGTTTGGTGATGTGGCTGGTTGCATCTTCTAACACTGAAGAAGGTGACAGGTGACCAAAGGACCAGGCAGGGCATGCTTGGGTGTGCCACCCTCCTCTATAGGCATTTCATGAGCACTGTCTCTTTCTTGAGATTCAAACCTAATACACTTCAAGTCTTCCCATTGCAAAATTAAGGGCTCCAGACACCACCACCCCCTCAAACACACACACCCCAGGCTATTCCAAACACAAAGCCTCATTCTTCTCAGACCATGCCTGGGCTTGCTGAGCAAGATGGGAGTATGACAGATCTACAGAAGCTAGCTGTGGTGCTGCCCAGAGATAGACATGTGTCTCAGCCAGGCAGCCGGACCCTGAGCCCAAGCCCAGCTCCAGGGAAGGTGCTGCTGCCTGCAGCCCAGACTGGCTCTTCAGAAGCTGAACAGTTTCCTGGCAAGGGGTGTCCCTTCTTCAGACCCCACGGAATCCGTGGCTTCGAATACAGAAAGTTTTAGCTTTGGTTGTTAAAAAATCTTTAAGAAGTATTTCGGAAATAAATTTTTAACAACAATAACAGCACTATTTTAAAGAGAGAGAGAAAAACTCTTCTTTTTGGCAAGGTTTAGTGTTTCCTCAGTGCAGACTGAGCTTTAGAACTCGTGATCTTTCTGCTTCAACCTGGAATTACATGTGTGGTCACCCCCTCACCCCAGCAAAGTTTCAAGTTAACATCAAGGCTCAGAATAATGAAATCAAGAAAAACATGTTCCCTGAGTCAACAGTTTATTTGTTTGGGAATGCACCATTTTTTCAACTCTATGAGTACTTTGGAAAAATTAACTATTTTTTTTTCCTTCATCCTAGAAAGAGTTTTCTCTTCAGTTCTTGAGGTCAAAGGCCAGCTTGCTCAGGAATCTTCTCAGCTGTTTGTTTTGCCTCTGATTCTCTTACCTACTTGTGGACTGTGGGGAGCCCATTCACCTTAGCTTCGGGACACTGTTCCAGCACTTTGGATCTTGCCTCTGTAGGATGATCAGGTTGAGGTTGGTTTCACAGGAATGAGAACAGTTGGAATGTTCTAGAACTACCTGACTAGAAAGCATCCTTCTCCCAAGCAATATGCAAAACAACCAGGTTTCACTTGTGACTATGTACAGCTCAGGTTGTCAACAAACAATGCTTCAGAGCTTTCACAAAACTGGGCTCAGGGAAGTCCAGCCACCCACCTGGTTGGTAACACCTCACTTGTGGGAGGTTTAGTCTTGTGAGTGAAGGCACATCTGCTGAGTGTCTTTCTGAAATTCACCACAGCAATTTTGCTGTCTGAAAACACTTAAGAAAAGCTACCTTTTTGGGAGGCCTGAGAACAGAAATCCTCTGGATAAAAATCAGTGGCAAATGACAAAGGGAAGGGTTTCTGAGAGTTATAAAGAAAAACACTCTGGGCAGCCAAAGAGTGATCAGACGAAGTGCAGCAAGTCCCTGTGGAGAACAGGACATTGAAAACTGGCTTGAAGAACCAGGTGTGATGGCCTATGCCTGTAATCCCAGTTTTACGAAGGCTAAGGCAGAAGGATTGCTGAGAGTTTGAAACCAGCCTGTGTTACAGAATGAGACCCTGTCTAAACACTCCCCCCCACTCAGAAAAAAAAGGAGGGGGCTTGAAAGACAGGTAGCATTCAACAGAAAGACCTACGTGAAAGCCAGGTTTGAGAGAAGGCTTGTGGAAACTCCAGGGACAGCTTGAGCTCGGGCTAGGAAAAGAACAGCTCTAGGCATGCTGGGGGAGCCAGAAATAAGCTGGGTTTCCTAGAGTATGAGAGATGTCATGCATGAATCAGACCTGGAAGCGAGCATGGAACAGCCTCAGCTAAAGGCTGACAAGTGGCCCAGCATGGTAGTAAATGCCTGTCAGATCAGCTCTCAGGAGGCTGAGGCAGGACTGTGAGTTCAGGCCAGCCTAGGATGTGTAGAACACCCTGTTTTAAACAAACAAACAAACTGGGAAGGCCAAGGATAACTCAGAGGAGAGCTACTGACCAGGAGGGGCAGAGCCACGCTTCAGGAAGTGTGTTTAGCTTGATGGGGAGGTGGGATAAAAAAAGCCCTGGAGGAGTGGGCAGTTGGATAGCTCAGGAGGCTCCAGAGAAGGAGCTGAAGGATGGAGGATAGCCATGCTTAGCTTCAACTGGCAACTGGACAGTGCTGTTGAATTTATCGTTCTGGGCCTCTGAGCACCCTACATTCTCTTGACGCAGCGGCAGATCAGGGACTGAGGAGCAGAAGTGCCTGTTCTTCCATCCTTACTTGGCCAACGCTGTCAGAGAGCGTGTCACCCTCACCTTCTTAACTGGTACTCAGGACCCTATCAAGTGTTGGTCCCTCCAGGTGTGCTGAGTGATTTGTGACTTTAGGCTACACATCTCACCTCTGCCTTTCCAAACTTCACATTTTTGGCCTCCCATTCCTCTCTCTTCCTGGATTCTGCCTCCTGTCTCTTCATTACTCTTTTCTTGGGGTCTTGAATCTCTTCCTTCTGACCTATCAACATCCTCTGGTGTTTACTTCTCATCGTCACTACAGAACAGAGCCATGTATTGCTCAGTGAATACGGGAAAGGAAGCTTGAGAGATGGCTGTCAAAGATGCTGTGTGAGTGAGCCTAGAAGACAGTCTTAGAGGTTGATAGCACATGACAGCAGATGGGTAAACCTTTAGGTTAGCATGCCCAGCACCAGCTGAGAGGCTGCAACAGGAAGTAGACGGGTGTGGAACTTCCTTTAGTGGGGAATGTTCAAGTTTCTTGTAAGAAAGCATGGCTGACTTAGGTGGGGAAGTTTGGGATAACAGCCTAAGTATGTTTGTCAGCTTTCTGTCACTGCAATAAAATACCTGATTTGATGAATCTATAAGGCAGAAAGGTATATTTTGGCTCATGGTTTCAAAGGTTACAGTCTGTCCTAGTTTGCTTTCAATTGCTGTGACAAAACATTCTGACCAATATCAACTTGGGGAGGAAAGGGTTTATTTGGCTCACATCTCCCAGTTCATCAACTGAGGGAGTCCAAGGTAGGAACTCAGGGCAGGAACCTGGAGACAGGAACTGAAGTACAGGCCATGGAGGAGTGTTGCTTACTGGCGTGGTTCCCTGACGCATGCTTAGCTTGCTTTCTTATATAATATAGGACCACCGGCCCAGGGGCACTACCACCCACAGTGGGCTGAACCCTCCTAAATCACTCAACAATCAAGAAAATGACCCACAGACATGGCCACAGGCCAGTCCACAGGAGGTAATTTCCCAACTGAAGCTTCCTCTACCTAAGATGTGTCAGGTTAACAACTGCAGACCCCTCAGGAATCTCACTTCCACCCTCTAGGCTCCACCTCCAGAAGGCTACACCACCTCCCGGTAGCTTGTTAGGCTGTGATTAAATATATAGCCTTTGGGACATGTTCACGATCCAGACCTTAATAGCAAGGTACAGGGGGAAGGGAACTGAGCCTGTTCATTAAGAACCAGATCCGGGGTTAGCGCCTTTCGACCTTGGTGTAGAACTGGTAAGGAAAACCTGCCCTGACCAGACCAGCCATGAAGGATGCAGAAGAGCAGGCAGAGGTCTTTAACTGGGCTGGAAAGACAGGAGAGCTCAAAGCTGAACGGGAATTAATCTAGCAGGGGTAAATTTTAGGGAGGACAACGAAAGGGCCAATGCTTTTCACAAGAATGATGCTTTGAGCTATATCTGTAGTCTCGAGTCTTTGCGGAAGTGTTAGGTCTACTGTGAAACTGGTTTCAGGAAGGTGGTTTCTTCCTTGTTTATGTTAAGCATGTGTTCTACCACTGAGCTCCAGGGCAGAGACTGGGTGAGAGGGGAACTTCGCTGCTGCCCAGAGCTGATGCTCTGCTGTGGCCCTTTCTTGTGTGCTGGCCAGAGGGCAGGGTCCACATGACTCTTCCGTGTCCTGGAGCCAAACAGGCTTCCAGGAAAGCCAGAAGCCTGGAGCTGGACTTCCCAGCAGAGCCAGGGGCTGCTTTGAGAAATGGGCGATCTGACTAGATAAGCCCACCTATTCCTCATCCACAGTCCAAGTCCCCTGCTGGGGGACCATAGGAATTTTGGTATATGGTAGTTATTATTTTATTTGTCTTCCTCCCTCCAGTGGAAGAAAGGCATCCCCCAATACAGGCCAGTCCAAGGAACTTTTTAATTTTCTTTTTCCATTGTGGTAAAAGGCATATCCAGTTCCCCATTTTCACCATTTCCACGTGGACTCAGATACTTCACAATATCCGTGCGTGCTCCGGTGCCAAAGGTTTTGTCATCCCACAAAAGATTGTGGAGGCATAAAGTTGTTGCCTCCAAAACCACCCCCTGGTAACTGCTAATCTTCTGTCTCTGTGGGTTTGCCTGAATATTTCATATAAATAGAGGCAATATGTGATTCTTCATGTCTGGCTTCTCTTTCTTAGCATACCGTTTCCAAGGATTACCCATGTCACAGCCTCTATCCACACTTCTCTCCAGTGGATGCCTGATAATATTGTCCAGTGTTGACTGATCACATTTCTTCATTCTCCCATTGATGGACATCCAGGCTGTTTCCACTTTAGGGCTACTGTAAATAATGTTGTGATGAATATTCATAATCAAGTGTTTGCTTAAACTCCTATTTTCAGTTCTTTGGCTACATACCTCAGAGTAGAATTGTTAGATCACATGGTAATTTGATGTTTGACTTAAAGGGAACCCTGGGTAGATTTTTAAACCTTGTAAGGGTGGAGGATTTTTGAGAGGGAGGGTTTGGGGGTATATGTGTGTGTTCATGTATGTGCAGATACGTGTGTATCTTTGTGTGTAGGTTAGAGGTCAACCTCAGTATCATTCTTCAGGAGTCAACTACCTTGTTTTTTTGAGATAGGGTCTCTTATTGGGACCTGGGGTTCTGCAGTTGATAGGTTGGCTGGCCAGAGAGTCCTAGGGATCTGCCTTTGTCTGCCTTCCCAGTGTTGGGATTAGTGTGTCCTACCATGGCTAGCTTTATGTGGATCCTAGGGATGGAACCCCGGTCCTCATGCTTGTTCAGCAGCACTCTACTGATAGCCATCTCTCTAGTGCAAAGGTAGGCTTTAATATTAATTTTAGCCCTTTTTTTGCAGTGCTAGGGTTCCAACCCCAGAGTCTTGCACATTCCAGGCAGGTACCACTGAGATAGACCCCCTCAGCACCAGGGTGGAGTTTAAAAAGTGTACCCTTCTATTAACAATCAATTAATCCTGTTTTAAGGCTGGCAAAGTTTGGCTTCATATGTCAATCTTCACTGGCTGCAGTCCTTGCAGGGTTTTCCCACATACTTAATGGCTTTAAAAAAAAACAATTCCATTTTAATTTTCTTTGATTTATAAAATGTGTGTAATAAGCACCTTTAAGAGACAAGAAGTACTGCCACGAAATAATAGGGGAATGCATGTCACAAGTCCTGAAAGGCTGAGACCTTCCTCCTTTAAATAAAAGAAAAAGATTTTCTTTCTTTCTCTCTCTCTTTCTCTCTCTCTCTCTCTCTCTCTCTCTCTCTCTCTCTCTCTCACACACACACACACACACACACACACAGGTGCCCATGGGAGCCAGAAGGTGTCAAATCCCATGGAGCTGAAGTTACACAAGTATTCATGAGCCCCTCACCGGGATCCGAACCCAGATCTTCATGATAGAGTAACAGGCACTCTTAACCTCTGAGCCCTATCTTTTCTTCTTAAATGAAACACGTTCTCATCTTTTCCCCCACAGTTAGGAGGGAGCTCTGCTTTTGGTAAAGCAGGAAAGCTGTTCTGTCTTAGTGTGGGCAGGAGAGTGGCCCCAAGATGGATTTCAGGAGTGAAGAACAGGATGTTTTCTTCCTGGGCTACAAAGATGGCTTTGCGTGTGGCCATAGTGAGACTGTAGAAATGACCATGAAAGGTGAAGTTCCTGACTGATGTTTGTATTACTTAGGGGATTTCTAGAAACCAAATAAAAACAAGAGTTAAAAAAAAAAAATGCAGAAGTTCCACCAGGTCCGTGACACCAGATGGTTTTAAATAAAGCATGTGCCTGTTCAGTCACCTCTGCCCGCTCCAGTTTCAAAGGTTCTCTCCAGCTCAGGCCTGACTGTAAGTAAGAGCCAGTCGAGTTCCTTTGTTACAGGTTCAGAATGTAAACTGGAATAGAGCCCAGCACAGAGACAGCATCGCAGCAGGACGTCCACAGTCAGGATATAAAGTCTCAAGGCCCTTGCTTTGCACAGATCTCTTCTAAGAACACGGGTTTCTTCTCAGCTCGCAGTCTCCTTTCCTTTATTCGCTTAAGCTGCTGTCTTTGAGGGATATAAAGGAATGGGCACCGCATGATTTCACTTGCAAACAATCCACTAGAGTGGCTGGAAACCCATCAGTGACACCTGAGATCAATTGTGGAAGAGTCAGGAGGATGATATTGGGGAGTTTGGATGTGACAGGAATGCTCTGTGCATTAGAGTGTGGGTTACATAGGCAAATATACTTGCCAAAACTCAAGATATATACCAGTTATCTCAGACCTAGTTAAGTAACAATTGCAAAGAAGCTACTAGCTCTTTTACAAGTGAATTAAACTCTGTGCCTCAGTTTACCCAGCTGTAGGGTAGAAATGATAATATCATTCTATTTGCTAAGGCAGCTGTGGAGTTTGAGTGATGAGGTCATACATGATCCTCAAAGCTGTGCCATATGACCAGCCATCATGGTGCGAGTCAGCTGTTATTTCTATGATGTCTACACACAAGGTAGGCTTTGCTATCAAACCCTTCTTCCTGCTGCTTTAGTGTCTTTTCCGTCGTGATGTAGTTCATCTTGCTGTAAATCTATATCACCTCTTCAATGGACAAGTGGGGTCATCTAGTCCCAAGTCTGTCTCCCTCCATAATGGCTTAGATCCTTACTACTACAAACTCCCAACTGCTCAAACTGCCAAGGGTGAGCAAAGTCTTTCTTGAGCTGGTCCCAAGACTTTCCATTCTTATGGTAACATTCACATGGCCGTTATATCTATCTAAAAATAAATCCAGTACTGGTTACACTTGACCAGTGATGCCTTTGAACTTCTACCCAAGTGCATCAGGTCTGTGGTGGTTTAAATGACAACGTCTCCTATAGACTCGAAGTATTTAGACATTTTGTTCCCAGTTGGTGGTGATGTTTTGGGAGGTTTTAGGAGGTGAGGCCATGCTGGAGGAAGCACATTACGGGGGCGGGCTTTGAGAGTTCTTAAGCCTTGCTAGATTTCCAGTTGCTCTGTTTTCTGTGCCTGCTTGAAGATATGACTGATTGGCTTTCTGCTGTAGGCACCTCAGCCGCCCTGCCTCCCCTGCCATAGATTATGGACTCTAATCCCTCTGGAATCATAAGCCAAATAAACTCTTCCTTCTGTATGTTGCCTTGGTCATGGTGTTCAATTAAAGCAACAGAAAAGTAACTAATGCAAGGTCCCACCCGGTAGATCTGGGATGGCTCACAGACATCTGCTCTTTTTTTGGGTTTGGGGTGGTACATGGTCCCATTGTGTAGCCCAGGCTGATCTAGAATCTGAGATCTTCTGGCCTGTGCTCCCTGAGTTACAGGTTTACAGGTGTGTGCCACCATGCCTTTTGTAAAGTATCTACATTTTAAAATTGAAGTATCATATAAATGAAGTAAACACACAAATCTTAACCACATAATTTGATCAACTTTGTTTCTTTCTTTGTAGTTGGGTGGGGGGAACAAAGGGCCTTGCGGGTGTCAGGCTACCATGCTCGACAACTGAGCCCCAATGTTATCAGTTTTGACAAACTTAGATGCCCGTGTAACCCACACTCTTATCAAGACAGAGAGTGTTTCTTCCCCTGAATATGCCCCTCATGCCTTGTAATGTGCTGGCTAACATTCATCACAGGCTCTGTGGGGAAACACTGATGTCTAGTGCTTGTTGACCTCCCTGATGATCCTGATTTATATGGTCACTCTCCAGCTATCAGTGTAACATCATTGAGAGCAGAATTGGGTGAAGAGATACACAATGAGCCTTTGTGAAAGAGGACGCATGGGATCACTGTGGTGACCGCCCAAGTCCATCTCTACTGCTCCCGTTTCCTCCCTAGGCAGTTACCATTTCCTGTTACGCTAGAATAGTTTTGCTCACTCTGGTTTCCTATGGATGGAATGATCTAGCATACTCAGCAGTCCCTTGGTATCAGCATCCATAGGGAATTTGTTCCAGGGCCTTAGTGCTAAAACCTTACTCAAATCCCTTAGATAAAAAAGCAATTATTGCCACAGAACCTTCATACATTCTCCAGGAAACTTTCAATGACAACAATGTAATGCTCTATAAATAGCTGTTACACTGTATCATTTATGGAATGACAAGAAAAATCTGTACAGTTCAGTAACGACACATCTTTTAAATTTTTAATTATTTTATATGTATGAAGGCTTTGCCGACATGTAAGTGCATCTATGTGTGCGATGCCTGTGAAGCCCAGAAGATGGTGTCTGATCCCCTGGAATTGGAGTTACAGATAGTGGTTAGCCATCATGTGGGTGCTAGGAACAGAACCTGGGTCTTCTGGAAGGCAGCCAGTGATCTTAACTGCTGAGTCATCTCTCTAGCCCCTCGTTTTTATTTTTTGAGACAAGGTCTCACTATGTAGCCCAGGCTGGCCTGAGATTACAGAT
Organism: Eospalax fontanierii; assembly: GCA_035773235.1. Taxonomy (NCBI): domain Eukaryota; kingdom Metazoa; phylum Chordata; class Mammalia; order Rodentia; family Spalacidae; genus Eospalax; species Eospalax fontanierii. The sequence continues at coordinate 15,850,013 of CM069552.1, forward strand.
ATATGCTGCTATGCCTGCTCCAGATAAAATCTTTAAAACATATTGTTGCTGAAGTTGGTTGGATCCACAAATGCAAAGGGTGATAAGGGCTGGCAGATTGACTGTGCCGGGTTCTTTCCTTCTTCCGTTCTAAGGTTAACTCTTGCTATCACATTCCCTTTTATCCCTGAGTAGTATTACACTGTATGGAAGTACAGTGATTTATCTAGCTTCCTGGTAATATATATGCACTGTTCCCAGTTTCATTATAAAACAAGCTGCCAAAACATTCTTGTGCAAGATAATACATAAACATAATTTAATATGTCATTTTACTACATATTTTTAATTTATTAATATAAACATAAATTTTCCTTTCTGCTGGGTTGTTACTGTAATGGCTGGGTCTTAATGTGTGTGTGACTTTACATGAAAATTTCTAGACCAAACTCCACAGGGTTGTACCGTTTTACACCATCACCACCATGTATCAGCACTCTGGTTGCTCCACAGCCTTGTCAATATCGCCATTGGAGGAATCGTCATATCTCCTTCATCTTGTGCTGCTGCTATAACAAAATCATCACAGTAGATCAATTTATAATGAACAGAATTTTATAGGCTCATGGTTCTGGAAGGTAGGAAGTCCAATATCAAGGTGCCAGAATCTGGCGAGGGTCTTCTGTCAGCGTCATAGCATGGGAAAGGGCATCACATGGTGGAAGAGGAGAGAAAGATGAGAGAGAGAGAGAGAGAGAGAGAGAGATGATATAAGAGGAGGTGAGCCCACGGTAGAAGAAGGAACCCTCCCTCTGAAAGCAGTCCTTGGGTGACTTTGATTTGGGAAGCAGTGGCCCAGGCTGGGCTCATTGCTATTCTCTATTAATGGCTAGTATTCACTGAGCACTTGCTAAGTGTCTAAGTCTGTCTCAAGAGCTTTAGTAATGTTACACTACTTAGGCCTTATAATAGTGCTATGAAATATTAATATATCTATTATTTTAAAAATATTTTATTTTTATTTTATGCATATGAATATTATGCCTGCATGTATGTAAGTGCACCTGTGTCATGCAATGCTCAAGGGGGTCAGAAGGCAGCATCAAATCCCCTGGAACTGGAGTTATGGACAGTTAGCCACCATGTAGGTGCTGGGACTCCAACCTCGGTCCTCTACAAGGTCAGTGCTCTTAACTGCTGAGCCATCTCTCCAACCCCTAATACATCTGTCATCAGTATCATTCCTACAAACGAGGAAAACTGGGTTCAAAGAGGCTAAGTAACTTCCTCGTTTCATATAGGTAACAAGCAGCAAAAGGTGGGGTTGAACACAGGTAGTTTGACTCATGAGTCTGACCACTGAGCTATACCCACCGATACAGATATATAAGGTTAGCCGGCCTTGTTATCGGTCACTAATTATTGCCATCATTGTTTTTTAAAGGCATTCATCCTTCAGAGTTCAGCTCAAATCTCACCTGTTTTTATCATTTACTTGACTCACTCTCCTGGTCTCATCTCAGTGGAATCATATGTCCTTCAAAAAAACAGCTGGATTCAACACTTAAGAGCATGTACTGCTCTTCCAGAAGATCATAGTTCAGTTCTTAGCACCCATGTCATGAGGTTCACAAATTCCTGCAACTCCAGTTCCAGAGATAATGCCTCTAGTCTCCTTGAGAGGCTGTACTTAGGCGCCCCTACATAATTAAAAAAATATTTTTTTAAATGAGTTGGGAGCTGGGGAGATAGCTCAGTGGGTAAGGTACTTGACCCTCAAATATGAGAACCTGAGTTTGAATCCCTAGAACCCACATAAAGCCTGCTACTCTAGTGTTTGTCTGTGATCCTAGCACTCATATGGAGAAATGGACGAGAGAGACAGGAGAATACCCAGAAATTCCTGGGCCAGCAAGCCTGGAATATGCAGCAGAACGAAAAAAAAAGAGACTCTGCCTCAAACAAGGTGAAAGGTAAGGATCAGCATCAGAGGCTGTCCTCTGACCTCCACACGAGTATGCCCACACTCACACACATGAATGCACATACATACAATGATACTGATGATGATGATGATTCAGGCATGGTAGCACCTGTAATCCCCACACCCAGGAAGCTGTGGCAGGAGCATCACAAGTTCAAGGCCAGTCTGGGCTACATTAGATCCTGTATCCAAAATAAAAAGTATAAGGCTTCTGGCATTCTTCTACTTTCATATTTCTGTTATCAACTCCCACCAGGCCCCTTAGATTTGTAGGGACATCAACGAGGGTCACACTGTGTTTATCTTTCTATACTTAGCTCATTTATTGAGCAGAACTCGGTGGTTTCCTAAATATACTGAGCAGAATCCCCAAAGTCCTTCAGAGGGACTTATTTCATGAGAAGATCATTCAGGACGGAAACAAATTTGATGTGTTTTTCTCCCAAGGATGCAAAGTCAACAACATAAACGCCCCCCAACCCCACTGCTAAAGATCAAAGCAAAAACCTCATCATGTTACGAAAGCACACCGCCAATGAGCTGCATCCTTGTGTACTACTGAGTAGACATAGACAAGCTGTCTTAGGGTCCCCGAGGCTTGTCCCTGCAGGCTAGAGGAAAGCATACTTCTTTGCCAGTGAGGCCCTGCTCCCTGATCTGGCTGCCTCCCCAAGGCCTCTGCTTCTCTGTTCTGTTCTTTTTGCCCACTGGTGGTTTCTAGCTAGCAAGCCTACCAGATCAAAATCAGTTATTTTCTCCCATCCAGTAGTAGGAAATGCTCCATAATTTGTGGGGCCCAGGACAAAATTAAATGAAGGGCTTATGAAGAACTTTAAGAGGGTGGGACTGGAGAGATGGCTCAGAGATTAAGAACATTTGCTACAAAATCATGGCGACTGGAGTTCAGATCCCAGCAATCACATAACAAGTTGAGCATTCCTCGAAAGTACCTGCATAAACCCAGCTCTGAGGGGCGTAGAGACAGGAGGATCACTGGGGCTTGCTGGCTTCCAGCCTGACTGAGAAAACAGGATCCTGCTCCAGGAGAGATACTGCCTTAAAGGAAGATGACCTGTGCCTCTCTATTCTGAACTCTATTCCTTTGCACCGGCAAATACACCTGAAACATATGAGCAAATATGTGCACACACACAAAATAAACATGTTTAAAAAGTATTTTAGCTGAGCATGGTACTGCATGCCCTTAGTCCCAGCACTCAAGAGAGGCAGAGGCAGGCCTTGTCTGTATAGCAAGTTCCAGACCAGCCAGTGCCACATAGTGAGACCCTGTATCAAAAAGAAACAAAACAAAACAACATGAAAATTTTAAGAAAGAAACAGGATGTTAAATCAAGGGTGAGGCCCATGCAACCACACAGGTCCCATACCCTTGGAGTCAGTCATTATGCAAAGGGTAAGAGTCCTCCCAACTAGACCAGAAATGCTCACAGAAAACTAAGCACAGACAATTCATGAGGCAGTCCTGACCCCTGCCCTTTTTAGACAGGACCTTACTATGTAGCTTCTGCTGGTCTGGTATTCCCTTTGTAAACCAGGCTGACCTTGAACTCACAGAGATCCATCCACCTGCCTCTGCCTCCTGAGTGCTGAGATTAAAGGCACATGCCACCACACTTCAACAAATTTCTTAACATAAAAGCTGAGAAAGAAACCATCTGGTGTTCTGTAGTGTCGCAGAGAGATCACTAGCAAATGCCTAGCTGTTGGGGGATGCAGTGCATCCTCCAGAGAGATCCTTAGTTTCAGACACAGGACCTAGGAATATGATGGCATGTTGAAATACAATCTTTGTGGAAGATGATTAAGATGAGGTCATTAGGCCCCACTCCATATGACTGGCATCCTTATAAAAAAGATAAATTTGGGACACAGAGATAGATCTGCAGAGCAATGATGATGTAGATACGGGCATGCACACGCGGAGAATGCCATGTGACTAAGAAGGCCGAGATTGGAGCAATGCACCTGTAAGCCAAGGATGCCGAAGGTAGTTGGCATGCCTCCACAGTCAGGAGAGTGGCACCAGATTCTCCCCTAGAAGAAAGCAACTCTGCCCTACACTCTGATTTCAGACTTCCAGCCTCTGCAGCTATAAAACACACTGCTGTTGCTTAAATCAGAAGTCCAGTCTGTGGTACTTCCTTATGGCTGTGTGACAAACTTCCAGCACCATCCCCAAAGGAGCAGGCCCCTCTGCTACCCCCCACAGGCTCCTCAAAGGCTGGATGGGGTCAGGGCCATGCCACTTCTGTTTTCAAGCTGAGAGGGTACGATGGCGTGCCAACACTAGAAGCCTTTGTGGTCCTGTTTCAGGAGTCTGACACTACTGCCCTCCTTGTCTCTGCCCCAATTTAAAGGCAGCGGGTGTTGCTAGCCTATAAAGGAGTCCCTTCTCCAGTGTCTCCCAGGGTAAACCGGATTGTGGCTCACTTGCCAATCGCAAAGGAGATATCCCATGCTTGGTGCAACCTACGTTTAAGGCAAGCAAATTAGCAGCAAATGCCTAGATCCTTCAGTCTTCAGCCCGGCGTACCACAGGCTTGATTCTTCCCGGCGTCTAACGCGGTCCCGGGGCGCCGAGTCAGCTCCGCGGTCCGGAGCTCAGGCTAGCCCAGGAGCGGAGGCGTCCCGGGGACGTCAGGCTGCAGGGCCACCCGGGGGAAGTGGAAGGCACGCGGGCCCGGCGCCTGGGGTCAGAAAGGGCGGGGAGCCGCTTTGTGAGGGAACAATTCGCAGAAACAGCCAGGCTGGGAGTCAGTCCGGCCGCCGCGGCTCCGGCGCCGCACGCACCCCGCGCTAGGACCGCTGCCCGCTCTGGGTCCGACCCGCGTCCAGGAGCGTACCCCGACATGGCCGCCGAAGCCCGGCTCCCGGGCCGCAGCGGAGACTCGGGATGACGCACCCGCGGCGGGTTGCATCAGCCCGCACCCTCGCGTTCAGCCCGCCCCTCCGCCGCCCGGGCCCGGGCTCTGATTGGGCCACGTTGGGCAGTGACCACTGCCTCAGCCAATGGGCTGCAGCCACAAAGAGGGCCGTCTGCAGAGCCCGGGCGCGGGCCGCCTATAAAGGGTACCCGAGGAGGGGGCGCGCGCCCGGGAGTCGTCGACGGTTGTGGAGCCCTAACCGCCTGCGCCGCGGTCCGCTCGGCCTCTCGGAGCACAGCCGGGCCGCCAGCGCCGCCGACATGGAGCCCGAGCCTGAGCCCGAGCCGGTCACGCTGCTGGTGAAGAGCCCCAACCAGCGCCACCGCGACTTGGAGCTGAGCGGAGACCGCAGCTGGAGCGTGGGCCGCCTCAAGGCCCACCTGAGCCGTGTCTACCCCGAGCGCCCGGTGAGAGGGGCCCCGGGGTGCCACGCCCTGCCGGGCTGCCTGTCCACTCCCGCAGGGCCGCTGTCCCTTTCCTGTCCCTGCGCTCCCAGCGCCTGTCATCTCGCTCCGGGCCGCCACCCCTCCCGCCTGCCTTCTGCTGATTCTTGCCGCTTGGCCTCTCGGTGTCCCCAGTCCCCCTAGACTGCCTTCAGACTGACCCCTCCCGAGTGGCTTCCGGCTTTAGCCAAACCCGGGGTACAGTAGTTTGACCTTGGAAGAGTCGCTTCCCCTTTCAAGCCTTCCCCTTCCCCCCAGTCCACCAGGCGACTAGGTGTCCCCACTTCTGCTTGCATCCAGTGGGTAGAAATAAGAAAAAGAAATGCTGGTAGACGACATTTCTGGGTGCAGAGGGAACAGAAGAGCGCAGGTGCCCGCCCGAGCCAGTGGGGTGAGCACCCAGGCACCGAGTTCGGAAGGTCCCACGCCCAGAAGCAAGACGTGGCTCTTCCCCTCCCGACACCGTCCCTTGACCGCCCCTTCCTTTCGCGCAGCCCTCCAAAGGCCTCGCTTAGCCCAAGGAGGAGCCGGTGAACTTTCTAGCCAAGGGTGATTGAGGAGGGAAACAGACAGAAGGCGTCGCCCCGAGTCTGCTTTTAGGACCTCGGTGGGTCAGTTAGACTTTCTTGCTTTGTTTTGATGGATACATCTGTCAACAGCGCCCTTAGTCCCGCCCATCCTTCCCCCCTCCCTGCCACGTGATGGAGGCTGTGCTCTGGACCTTCCTGTATTTACTTTGTACTCTGATATTATGTAAGTGTCCCCGAGTGCTGTTCTGGATCAAACGGGAAGAGGCCATTCGGGTGGTGAGAGATGGGGACTTTGAGCGCTCTTGGCCGACGAGCTCCAACCTGGTTTGGTTTCGTATTGTGGAGAATGTAGACGGGACTTTTCCCTCTGAGTTGTATGGAATTTCCTTACCTGTGGTGTAAGCTTCCAATCCAGTGTCCTTTCGAATCTATCGTGCACTCTGCAGTTTCACCGTCAGTGCTTCCAAAGAAACCAGGTGGCCTTCTTGGAGATGGTTGTTAGACACAAATAAGTGATGCAGGTGTAGGTCTCTGGTTGCATCATTTGTACTAGGCTGTGTTTTGAGACGTGTTTTCCTCGGGCAAGGAACATTGCTTCTCTCTTTTGAATGTGACGTATACAAATCAGTGCTTAAAAAAATTGGAGGACTGAGTGGAGTGGTGCACCCCTGTAGACCAGCATTGGAGAAGTTGAGAAATTATCCGAAATTCCAGGCCAGCCTGGGCTACATAGCAAGAGCCTCTCCCCCAAATTATGGGGAAGCATGCTCATTATTTGTTTTCTGTGATACATGTCCTTAGGATGAACAGCCCATCTTTATGATACTTGCTTAATATTTGATTTTCAGATTGGCCTTCATAACCCAGGCTAGCCTCAAACTTCTCCAGAGCTACCTGAGTGCTGGGATTCTAGATAAGGGCCAGGTCTGGTTTCTTTTGTCTTCTCAGGCTATTTGGAAAGGATCGCTTAATGTCAAGTGTTGTATAATTTGCTGTTCTGGCAAGAGCAGGTAGATAGGTGGGTGGTCTTGGGGTATTGCCTTTGGTGTACAATATTTGAGGGTATTATTTTTAGGTTCAGGTTTTTGAAAATATGATTTAAGAGGAATTAAAATAGATATTAAAAGTGAGCATTGTATAGAAGTATGTGGAGACCCCATGACTTTAAAGCCACTAGTGTGGAGAAAGCTTGGAATCTTGACTCTAGTAGGCCTCACCTCAGGTGGCTTAAGTGAAAAGTTGACCTCAGGAGCGCACTGAGTTTCCTCAAGGGCTGGCCTGGATTTCAAAGTTCATTGCTGCTCAAGTACTACATACCTTGTGGTGTTAGTAGCAGAAAGCAGTTTCTCTCAGTAAGAAGTCAGGTGTTGCAGTAGTTCTTAGGATTGGAGATCATTTACTGTTACAATTTACATGAAGTCAAGCACTCTAAATAAAAGTTTTGTGTGTAAGACCTGTAAAAAATTCTCTTCCATGATGCTGGGGGAAGCAGTTGTGGGGATATGTGCTGACCTGTTTCTCTTTCTGCTCACAATCAGCGCCCAGAGGACCAGAGGGTAATTTATTCCGGGAAGTTGCTATTGGATCACCAGTGTCTCCGAGACTTACTTCCAAAGGTACTTTGTGGCACTTAAACATTAGCTTTGGGGTGTTTTTTAGCACTTACTGGTTGAATTCAGGTCCTAAGATACCTCTTTATTACTCTCAGCAGGAAAAGCGACATGTTTTGCACCTAGTGTGCAATGTGAAGAGCCCCTCAAAAATGCCAGAAAGCAGCACAAAGGTGTGTCAACTCTTTCCTAATAACAATTTTCATCCTTCAGATGCTCAAAGGAGGAAGAAAGGAAGTTGAGTTTTCTCCAGACCATGTCAGAGAACCGTGTTGTCAGTATAGTGAGAGTTTGGTGTAGTGGAAGCAGTGCGCGGTGTGGAGAGTGTCGTCACACCTAACCCAAGGTTACCGTATGCCCAGGAGACAACGCCAGCACAGTGCTTACTGAAATGAGCACAGAGCATACTTCTCTAAGGAACATTAATTTTCATGAAGAGTAACGAAATATATTTCCTTTGGAAATGTCTGTGGTGATTATTTAGGTAGCAAAAGGCCTTTTAGTCTTTGTTAGATGAATCCTAAAGACTTTCGCTTGACAGTCAAAAGCATTTTTCCATTTTATAGTATTTACTTAAATTTATAGTATAAATATTCTAATATGGTAACATACTCTAAATTTGTGTTACAACTGTATTTCTACAACTTCTTTAATAAAGGAAATTGCCTTTCCTTTCTATTGCTGGCCAGTTGTATTTGTAAATCTTGTTGTTCAAATTTAATTTCTAGACGTTGCAGGTTTAGCTCCATACATTTTAGCATTATTAGAAAACTTTCCCACTAATGATGGGTGTTGCAAGATTTTAGCAGAACTAAGGGAAACAAAAAATGTAGATTAATCTTTTTCTTAGCCTCTCTCTCTCTCTCTTTCTCTCTGTGTGTGTGTGTGTCTCTCTCTCTGTGTGTGTGTGTGTGTGTAAGTAGAGAGGTTGGCATTTATATATAGAATGTGTCTTTTGGTTGGGCTCAAATTCATGCCTATTAGGCAAGAACTCTGTCATTGAGCTACATTTCCCAGTTCTGGTGTGTGTGTGTGTGTGTGTGTGTGTGTGTGTGTGTGTTCAAAATTGACTTAAGTTTCAGTATTTGTTTTTTTTTAGCAGTGCACTTAATTTTGTCACATTCCAAGGTGGGGTTGGGGACATATGCCACTTTACAGCAAAATAAGTCTGTCAGTTTGATTGCATGCAGTTGTATCAGGTCCTTTGTTCTGATGTTCGTATTCTTAACTTAGGATGCTGAGTCCACAGAGCAGCCCAGTGGCCCTAATCAGGGACAGTATCCTGGAGATTCCTCAAGTGATGGTTTAAGGCAAAGGGAAGCTCTTCGGAACTTTTCTCCCTCCGGATGGGAGAACATCTCAAGGTGAGTGTTAAAGAACACTAATGCATTTCATTTGTGGCAATTTAAGGATGAGGTGTGTTTGTACAAGTAGTCAAAGAACTTCACACTATAAAGGCTGGAGAGAATATTCAGTGGTTAAGAGCAGTGGCTGTTCTTGCAGAGGACCTGGGTTCAGTTCCCAGCACTTATTACTCCAGTTCCAGGGAATCCAACACCCTCTTCTGGCTTCTGTAGACTTTGCACACACATGGTGATACACTTGCATATAGTCAAAATACACATACACATAAAATAAAAATTTTTAAAAAGATAAAGATGGCTTCATTGTCTAAAAACCTCTTGTATGTTGTATATTAATTTCTCTCTTTCTCTCTCTCTCTCTCTTTCTCTCTCTCTCTCTCTTTTTGGTGTTTTTGAGACAGGTCTCCCTGTAGCCCCAGCTGCCTAGAACTTGCTATGTAGACAAGACTAGCCTAGATCTCATAGACATCTGCTGTCTCTGCCTCCCAAGTGGTGGAATTAAAGACATTAGCACCGTGTCTGGCTCTGTTTTCTTTTTCTTAGTACATAACCTTTGGGTATATATGTAAAAGAGTAGGTCCCTGAATTGAAAATGTAGGCATTTTAGCCCCTACATAGTATGGGCTTGACACGTAGTTGCAGAAAAAACAGTTTCCTAAGCAGTGTATAGTGATCTGCTTTGTTTATCCTTACAGAGGACACAATAGATGTTTTAGTAAGTAGGTGCTGCAGATACCAGGGAAAATGCCATTTCTTTGGGGCTGTTCTCCAGATCGAAAGCCAGATATAATCACATGCTCCAATGTCTGGATTTTATAGCTCTTAGAATACCTTGTTTTAAAAGCATTTGGGGGGAAATATGCCGTGTACAAGCTGCAATTTACTTATATTTCATGTGTATGAGTGTTATGTTGGCTATGTGTAAGTGCACCTATGTCGTCAGTGCCTGCAGAGGCCGGAAGAGGGGGTCAGAACCTGGAGTTCCAGGTGGTGGTTAGCTGTCATGTGGGTGCTGGGATTCCAACCCTGGTCTTCTGTGAGAACAACCAGTGTTCTTAACCCCTGAGCTATCCCTCCAGCCCTGAGATATCATACTCCTTTGTTTTCCTTTTCCTAGTAGTTGTTTGTTGTTTTCGAGATGGGGTCCTTCTAGGTAGTTCAGGCTGACTTGAAGCTCCAGCTCTTCCTACTTCACTCTCTTGAGTGTTAGGATTATCGGTGTACACTATCCCACCTTGTGCTCTAGCAATTTTTATATTTAATTTTGATAAAGCTTCATGTTTGAAGAAGGAGCAAGTAATTTTCTTTTTTTACCTGATGGAAGTAGTCAGGTATTTTCAAAAGCAGAAATAGCTGCATAAGGATCCCCACATCATCATCCAGGCCGACCCTGGAAGCTTTGCCTCACTGTTTCATCTGTTGCTCTGCTCCTTGCCCTTCTTATTGAACGGTAATTCCCAGACATCTTGTCATTTTATCCCTCCATTCTTTGGTCTGGGTCTAGTTGTCTTGGGCAGCAGTGCCATCATCATGAGATCTAACAGTATAAATGTGTGGGGCATCTGAACCCCATGCTTGTATAGCAGACACTTTACCAACTGAGTCATCTCCTAGCCCTGATCTCGTGACTTTCTAAGTTATATTGCTCAGAGGATATACTTTATAACAAGATTTAAAGATTAAGCAAAATTTTTAAAGTGAATGAAAATATACATGTTGTTTTACTTATTTTTCTTAGAGAATTTCCTTTTGTAAAGAAAATTGCAGGTGTTTTTGAGGTACATTGCAATTTAGGAATAAGGGAGTGCTAATAAATGAAATGCAAGGTCACGAACATTCTGGCCCTAGGTAAGCCTAGTGTATTGTTCTTAACATCCTGTTTGAGATGTCTTTTTAGGAATAGAGATTTATCTCTAGGCAGTTTTTATCAGTTATGTTGAAATTTTTGACTCTCAACCAACAAAGGCAAGTAAAGGCTGTTACATGCCTGGAGAAGTGGGTCTGGCATCACACAAACCATGTTTCAAAGTCCTGATTCTATTCTATAGCTCATGACCTTGTGCAAGCTCCTTGTTTTTTTTCTGAACTGTACTCAGGCTTCCTTTATAAAATGGGGTGGGATCCTTCCTGTAAGGTTGTTAGGGATCCATCACCCTTTGTGGGATACCAGATGCTGAGTGAGCACACAGGGGGGATGTCACTTGCACCCAAAACTGCTGCAGTATAGATTCTGACCTGAAATTGGGGGAGAGAAGAGATTTCTTTCAGGAAAGAATTGGGAACATGGCATGTATCTCCCTAAAAATATGATCAGTAGATTTAGTCCTGAGTGAGACAAGAGCAGGTGGGCATCTTACTTGGCATGTCTGTAGAAAGCACAAAGTTCTCTCCCTGCTGATGTGCTGTGAACCTAGTTCAAGAAAAGGCTGTTTCCATGGGGTCTGAAACATTGTGGGAGGCTGCATCAGCGCTGTCCTTACTCCTGCAGGGGTACATTGCCATGAGGTCGGCGCTTCTGTCTCCAGGACTTTAATTGTTGATAATTTAGTGTTGCCTCTTTGTTCCCAACCAACTCAAATATGTTTATTTGGTTTTTTTTGAATCGTCATTTAGGCCTGAAGCTGTCCAGCAGGCATTCCAAGGCCTAGGACCTGGCTTCTCTGGCTACACAACCTATGGGTGGCTGCAGCTGTCCTGGTTCCAGCAGATGTATGCAAGGCAGTACTACATGCAATAGTGAGTCCTTCCCACCATTGGGTGTGGCCATGCAGCAAGGGAGGGAAATCTCATCTGTGCTATAGAGTTCTTAATGGAGAAAGGGAAGCCCTGCTCTTTCTGGTTCTGTAGTAGTGTGAAGTGGAAATGACAGCAGCTTCCTGATTTGTGTATTGATGTTGGGGTTCTTGTTTAATTAAGATGTACTTTGATGCTTTTATTTAGAACATGTTACCTCTTTGAGTTTTAGTATCTAAAAGTTTTATGAAATTTTACATTTATTTATGTACCATAATTTTATAGTGGTCTTCATATTTAATTCCAGATGTGCTTTACCACACGGCTTTTTTTAGAAAAGACATTTTTATAGATGTGACTCTTGGTAAAACATTCTTCACTAAAATTAACAGATTGAGTGTTTGTATATCTATCCTGATTGCTAACAGTGAAAGAACCCTGTGTAAATAGGCTGAGAGCCCTGTCTCAGGGTGCTTTGCCCTCAGTAGCATCTTCCTCTTGTTTTTATTTTAGTTTAGCTGCCACTGCTGCAACTGGAGCTTTTGTCCCAACCCCAAGTGCACAAGAGATGCCTGTGGTCTCTGCGCCTACTCCAGCCCCAATCCATAACCAGTTTCCAGCAGAAAACCAGCCAGCCAATCAGAATGCAGTTGCGCAAGTGGTTGTTAATCCTGGAGCCAATCAGAACTTGCGGATGAACGCACAAGGTGGTCCTCTTGTGGAAGAAGATGATGAGATAAATCGAGACTGGTTGGACTGGACCTATTCAGCAGCTACGTTTTCCGTTTTCCTCAGCATCCTCTACTTCTACTCCTCCCTGAGCAGATTCCTCATGGTCATGGGTGCTACCGTAGTTATGTACCTGTAAGCAGACAGCCTCTGTTTTTTCTTTTCTGAAAATTACATTGCCAAGTGACCTGAGTACAGATAATTGTGTTTGAGTCTGTCATTATTGAAGGAGGTGTGTTTGAATTGTCATTCTGGCACTTTAAATGCAATGAATCCACAGCTTGGTTGTGTATTGCTTAGAACAAATTGATCATGTGTTAGTGTAAGAACATCTCATCTTCTGGTTAAGTTTCCTGTCAGGCTCACAGGCTCATGAACTACAGTGGGCCGCCACACTGAGGACAGTTGTATCTGCTTCTGAGAAGAACATAGTTGCTTTTATCAGGCTTTAGCTGCCTTTCAGGATAAAGGTCAGGGAGTGGCTGTCGTCACAACCCTAATAAGCCAATGAACCTTTGCACAATTGATGTTCCGCCTCAGCTGTGCTCTAGAGCAGCGGTTGTCAACAGCGGATAATTTTGTACCTTTTCCTAGTGGACATTTGGCATTGTCTGAGAGACATTTTTGGTTGTCACAAGGTCCTGCTGGCCTTGAGTAGGTGGAAGCAGAGGGGGCTGCTAAGTTTTCAGCAATGTAAGGGCAGGTCACACCTGAGGAGGCCTAGCATAGAGGGACAGGTAGGTGTCTGGTTGTAATGGAAAGGAGAAAGTTTTCCTTTATAATAAAAATGGGTTTTCAATTTAGTTTGTAAAAGTAAATATTGAGGTTAATGTAAGAAGCACCCATATCTTCATAATCATTCTTAATATTTTATTTTGTCTGAGACTTGAATTTCAATAGGTTTTCCACTTAAAGCCTTTAGTTTCTAAAGTCCCTAGAATCAGCATCATCTTTTTATCTAGTATGTGTATATAATTAGAGCTTTATGTACAAGTATATGTTCTACCTCTGTTGAGTTTGTGGTTTTGTTTTTTTGTTTCTGTGTTGCTGGGAATTGTACTTGGCCCCACACATGCTGGACAAGGAAGTATTCTTTAAGTTATATCCCTGGCCTGTTCTGTAGCCCACTCAGTCTTTGAGCTTGAGATTCTTCTTTCTCAACCTCCCAAGTAGCTGGGGTTATAGGCCTGTGCCACCATACCTGTTGGTCTTGTTGAGATTAAGTATGAAGTTTAGTTCATATACACAGGCATTCATTAAAGCACATACTATGTGCCAGATACTATTTTATTGCTGATGAATAAAACACAACTTCAAAGATCTGAGGCCCTGGAATAAATCTAGGAGACTGACAGATTGTCTATGCAGATGATCTCGCGTGAGCTTCTGGAATGAGCTGCAGAGTCTTAGATTCTTGTATGGATTGCACGGTGACTTGGCTAAGATACACCTGCTTGTGCTTTTTCAAAGGCATCACGTTGGGTGGTTTCCGTTCAGACAGAGGCCGGTTCAGAACTTCCCAGATGATGGTCCTCCTCAAGAAGCTGCAAATCAGGACCCCAACAATAATCTACAGGTACGGAGCCTCTGCCAGCCTGGTGAGGCCCACTGTCCTGCCGTGTACTCCAGTCCTTTACACAGATTTCCAACCTTGTGACTTGGCCTTCTTTTTTTTAAACCTTCAGATTTTCAGCCTTGTAGCTTGCCATTTTTTTAGGCAAAGTATTTTGTGTGTTTTAAAAACTTTATTCTTAGAGCAGCAGCTGTTTTTAAGACTTTAAATATTCTATACAGACATATGGCAAATACTGATTTTTTTTTTAAACCCAACGTTTTGAGATTGAGGCGTATAATAGCATGCTCTACCATGGAAACTGCTGATGAATGGTTATTCTAATTGACATTGACGAGGCAATAAACTCTTCTCAGAACAGATTCGTGGAAAACCGCATACAGGAAGACTCTTCATAAGGCAGATTAATGCATGATCCTAAAGATACACTTTATAACAAAAATGTTACAGTACGCATAAAACATCTAGTATGTTTTCAGAACACTGGGTTTCCGTTGTTGGTTTCCTAACTTGGAGCGCTACCCCGATTCGCAGACTGTTTAATGTGCGGTAAGGTTAGCTACGTTTGATAGCAGACCGGGTGCTTCGTTTGCTCTGACACTGACCTACAGGAATACTCAAGCTGTGGAAGGCACCAGCAACAGGACAGCTTCCTGGAACTGAGGACTCATTCCCCAGGGGCCGTTCTGCCTGCCAGGCTCTGGAGCTGGGGCCAGGCCTTTACCCTGTCCTATCCTCAGGACACTGGGTGTTCATGTCGGCCCTAATCGTTTTCTCCTTGTGTTTTTGCCTATAGGAAGGCACTGATCCTGAAACTGAAGACCCTAACCGCCTTCCCCCTGATCGAGAAGTATTGGACCCTGAGCAGACCAGTCCCTCATTTATGAGCACAGCATGGCTAGTCTTCAAAACTTTCTTTGCCTCTCTTCTTCCGGAAGGCCCTCCAGCCATAGCAAACTGATGGCACTTGTGCTTTATCGCTGGAAGCTTTGACAACTTGGACTGGATCATCTAGCTCCAGCTCAATTTCCTCGCCTGGACATGACTCAACAGAGTCATTGAAAACCCACAGGATGATGGTATGCTTTTGTGGCAAGCAGAAGAACCAACTAAGACATGAAGCCGTGATACAAATTGACTAACCCAAACTGAACAGGGCTTCTTATGTCTTTATTCTGAAGAGCTTTAATATATACTGTATGTAGTTTCATAGGCACTGTAAGTAGAAGGCTTAGGTGTCGCATGTAACGCCTAAAGAGCCTCCCAGATGTGTGTGTGCATGTGTGCTGTATATAGAAGTCATAGATGCAGAAGTGGTTCTGCTGGTACGATTTGATTCCTGTTGGAATGTTCAAATTACACTAAGTGTACTACTTTATATAATCAGTGAATTGCTAGACATGTTAGCAGGACTTTTCTAGGAGAGACTTATGTATAATTGCTTTTTAAAATGCAGCGCTTTCCTTTAAACTGAGGGCAACTTGGCAGAGTTGAAACCTTTGCTGAACTTTCTGTTCAATAAAGTTTTGCTATGAATGACTGTGGCAGAGACTTCTGTTGTCCTGGCAGTTTACTGTGTCCTTTGTCACTGGAGGGTCAGGAGTTGAGCTGCTGTTAAGTAACCTGAATACATCTTTTTTTCTTTTTTTAAGATTTTAGTTTTTATGTTCGTGCATGTGTATCTCTGTGTGTGTGTGTGTGTGTGTGTGTGTGTGAGTGTGTGTGTATGAGTGCAGGTGTGTGTAGAGGCCAGAAGAAGGCATTGGACCCTTTAGAACTGGAATTCCAGGTGATTGTGAGACACCTGATGTGGGTGCTGAAATCCGAACTCAGGTCCTCTGTAAGAGCAGTGTATACTCTTAACCACGGAGCCACTCTCCATCTCTCTGTGCTGGAGGATGAGAAGGTGAGGCTATGGAAGTTCTCATTCACTGTTCAATGCCATTTCCTACTGAAATGTCACTGGCTTGAGTAGGAATCCACCAAGGTTAAATCTCCCGAAGTCAAGACAAGTGGCATTACATGCCTTCTACCTTGGCAGTTCCACAGTAGTTTCATGCACTTAAGCAGAGTGTTTTTATAAGCCAAGCTCCCTTCTGTGATTTTAATTTGTTAAATCTTAACTGTTAATCATGAAAGCAAAGTTTTCAGCTTTTCCACGTGAGCAATGTTATGGTTAGATGGTAAAGGATGCTCCATGCTCTTAGTATAATAGGTCTTTGAAATCATGAGTGTGAATTTGGGTGAATCTGTCTGGGAATAGCTGTGTATCAGCTATACCATGAATAGTTCATCCCGAGATGATAGGTAGATACAGAAGTATCGTGCTTTCAGAAGCCAACTACGATAAATACGGAAAGAGTTTAGCGACAAAAAGTTTCAAACGATAGTGCATTGTGGGAACAGAGGAGCCATCAGAAGGTGATGACATTGACAAACTATGTGGTAATGTTTGAAGGAAGGACTGACTTGAAACTGGAGTTTTTTAAAGAGTTTATGGGTAAGAAAGCAGGTGTGAATGTAGGAAAGAGAATGAGAAGGGTCAGTTGGCAAAGACAGCTATGAGAATGGCCTGTCTTGTCAAACAGCTGGATCTGGGGCCTATGAGAGAATGGGTCTTGGTTTAAAAAGCAATCATTAACAATTGATAGTCTTGGGTGGAAAAGCCTACTGCTTTCAGAGGTGAAGCTGTGGCCATATGGCAAGGAGGCCTAGGCAGCTGACAGTGCCTGTGTCCTCTTTCTCTTGGAACTGGGCCATACCCTGTTGTGAGTCAAACAGTTCTGCAGTGCACAAAATTAATAGTGCCAGCCAATCTCAGATGCTTTAGTTTGACTGAAATGTGCCAGTGCATGAAGTAAGTGTTCATGCAGAATTTTGCCTTTCCTAGGTATTCAGAGTATTGCATGTTCTTACTACTCCATCATGTGCAGACACCAGTGCCCTCTTTACTCTTGGTCACAGGCTCAGAGAACCAGTTTCAGAAACTAGACTGATTGAGAATAGTCATCTTTAGGCTCCTGTTCCTCTAGAACAATGTGCGGCAGAGCTCAGGCAGTACCAAACCTGCCTGATAACCAAATGTCTACTCGGTAGCTAGCAGGCAGGTAGTGTACCCAGGATGGATACGCTGGAGCAAAGGATGATGCCCAGCAAGCGTGTGAGCTTTCACCATGCTATTCAGACTGGTGTAGAGCCGAAAAACATGAGTTAACTGCAACTGCTAGCTACTTCTATTCATTACCGAGCACTGGCTTAAATAGAACGGAGGCTGGCAGGGCTAGCCTGGAACAGGGCAGGAGGAGCTGATGCTGCGGTCCCCAGGCCTGATTATTTCATCCCCAAGGAAACCTCAATTTTGCTCTTCAGGCCTTTGAACTGAGAAGGAAAAGGATGAGCTCAGGGCTTTCCATTCCCAGCCCAGGTTCCACATGAATGACGAAAGCCACATCTACCCTGAAAGCAGTTTATGCTATGGGCTGAAAATGCTGAAAACCAAGCCCAAAGCCCCATCTTGGAAGTCTATGAGTTACAAGGTATGGCGTTTTCTGGACAGAGAAGGGGTGGGATTCTGGTGGCAGTGCAGAGCTGAGTCAAGCTGGGCTTACTGGTGTGAGCCTACTAAGTAGAAATTTGAGATTCAGTGCTTTGGCTCCAGGGACTAGGAAGGGTTCCAACAGGTTGGTTGATTGATGAGAACATGGGCCCCGAGGTGGGCCAATGAGAGAGATATGCTGGAGCTGTTTAGTTTCACTACAGAGGAAGGAACCCCAAGATTACAGTATTACAAGGGACTTTCAAATACCACTATCGGGTGGAAATGTTAAACATGTGATCAGGTCCTGCCCTTGAGATACTCTCCCTTCTCTTTTCTGGTCTATACCTAAGGCCTCAGAAATCCCTACAAATGATTGACAGATAAAGAAGACAAGCCTAGTTCATAAATAGTTCTGCTTGATAAGTCGGTACTGTCTGGAAGGGGACAGCTGCAGTCCTATGGCCCCTTTCTGGGACATCCCCCAAGGACAGTGATGAATGGGACTCTTCCCTGTGGGCAGAACTTTGGGTAGTGATTTACATGCCTGGAAAAGATAGCCAGAGATGCAAGTGTATACCAATTATACTGCGGTATATATCGATTATATGTACTGGTTATGGGCTGTGGCCCGTGGTTTAGCTGGATGGGCAGGGACTCCAAAGGAACATGATTGAGAAGCTGATGACAAGAGGGTTGGGAAAGAGGTATGTAGACAGAGCTCTCTGAAAGGCAGAGAATGTGATGTCTGTATCCCATGTGAATTCTCACTAACAGGTGAGCTCAACCGAAGGGGATTTCAGTAAGTGACTAGGAGGACCTACCAGCCTCTCTCCCTCATCACTCCTATCACTGCCCAATGGGCTCACAAAGTGGCATGATGGCAGAAATAAAGGTTTTCCTTCGATTCGGCCACATAGACTTCCACTGATGACCAACCTGCCCACAGCCGCTCCTGAGTGCCCGATCACAGGAGATGGTTACCAAGTCCCATGCTTCTGTGGGTGTGGAGTTGTCCTCCCCATGCAGTGCTCCATCTTCATGGAATTCCATGTAACTGCTTCTGACCAAGGGGTTTGCTTCACAGCACATGCAGGTGGCAATGGATCTACACTCATGGAATAGCCTGGCTTATCATATATGTTGGATGGCCTGAGTTGTCAACTTGACACACTTGGGATGAAAGAACCTCAATTGGGGAATTCCCTGTTTTAATCGTGCAGTGGGGCATGTCTGTAAGGCATTTTCTTGATTGCTGGTTGATGTGAGAGGCCGGGTACCCATTGTGGGTGGTATCTCCCCTGGGCAGGTGGTCCTGGTTTGTATAAAAGCAGGCTGAGCACAGGCCAGATGAGTAAGCCAGTGAGCCGTGTTCCTCTATGGCGTCTGTTTTAGCTTCTGCCTCTGGGTTCCTGCTCGGCTTGAGTTCCTGCCTTGGCTCCCCTCAGTGTGAGTTGTGATGGGGACGTGCAAGACAAATAAACCTTTCCTCTTCAAGTTGGTTTTCACTGGTGTTTTATCACAGCAATAGAAAGCTAACTAAAGACATCAGGTTTTCCACTGATCCAAATTGTCTCCTTTGAAATAAATGTTCACCGGGTACCTGTGAATGTGATCTGATTTGGAAATAGGGGATTAACAGAAATAAGATGAAGGTATCCTGGGTGGCCTTCCAAGAACAGAGAAACCTGAACACATAGACTTAGACAATAATCCTGAGAAGATAGAGATGGAGTTCAGGCTGTTACAACCAATCAATTCAAGTATTGCCAACAGCATCAGAAGCCAGAAGAGACAAGGATTCTTCCCCGGAGATTCCAGAAGGAACATGGTTCTGCTGACAGCTTGATTTCACCTTCTATCTCCTAGAACATAAGGTGCATTGCACGGTACCACTGACTTCGTGAGAAGTTGTTATGAAAGCCCAAAGAAATAGCCAGTGTCCTGAAGCCGCTGGCTTAAGAGCGAGCCATGGAATGGCCTCGTGATGACTCAGACCACATGGCAGCCCCCTGCAGAGCTGGGACAGTACCCTCTGAGGGGTCATGTGTGTGCTGAATAGGCATCTGTCACACGGTGGGTGTTTCTCCCACAGCCAGGGTCAAGTGTGATGTACTAGCCGAGGAGCAAAAACAGAGTCTAGTGGGCTGAGGTCCGATTTCTAGACTGCTGTCGGAACCCCCACAAACTGGGTGGTCTAGAACAATAAAGACCACTCTCTGGAAGTCTTGGAGGCTTGAAGTTCTGGACGTCTGAAGGTGCTGGTAGATTGCTTCAACCTTGGCTCTTGGAGAACTTAATCCACCCTTTATCCTGTTGGTCTCAGCATCTCAGGCTTGCAGTGCCCTCTCTCCGCTTGCTGCCTCCTTCCCCACCTGGCCTCATCACCTGTTTCTGTACTTCCGGATCTTCACATAGCCTCATAAAAATACTAGACATTGGTTTTAAATCTGAAAATGCTCCATTTCCAGGTAATCACTAGATGGGTATGAATTTGTGGGGTGTTGTGTTCGGAGTGTGTCCCTCCTAGTTTCTCGATTGAAAATTGAAGTCCTCAAATGCTTATATTGATGGTCATTGGAGGTGAGGCCTTTGGGAAGCATTTGGGGTTAGCTAAGGTCGTGAGGGTGGGCCCCCTTCACTGGATTAGTGACTTTATAGAAGAGACCTGAGTTTACAGTTCCCTGACTCCGGCCAGACACTAGCACCTTGACATTGCACTCCCCAGCCTGCTGAACCATGACTGTCTAAACCTCTATGCTGAACAAACTACCCAGGCAGTGGTATTCAGTTATACAACAGAAACAGGCTAGCACAGGAACTGTTACTCAACCCACAACAGGGAGGAATTGAACGGAGGCCTAAGCCTGCCACAACCAGGCTGCACAGGGCTCCATGTAACTCTGCAGCGATGGGTCATGAAGGATGCTGCTCTATTGACTGGAATGATGGCTCCTGACTCTTGAGGGGAGTTGAGCTTCTGTTATATGGTGCTGTCTCTAAGTACTGCCATGCTTCAAGAGAAACCACAACAGTTCAGTTGAGGCAGAACTGTGGCTGGCTCAGGCCCTTGAGGAAGGGGCCTCACTGTCCAAGGTGTTCACAAAAAGCAAAATGTGGGCTAAGCAGTTGAGGAAGGGGATAAGAAACTGGGTGTGGCCACATGACCAGCTTCTCATGAGCAACATCAGGGCCCATGTCTGTTTCCGCCTTGTATGCTATATCTGGTGGAAACTTGTGACGTATATCCACAAGCTTAATGTCTTCATTTCCCTCCCTCATCCTTTATCATTCAGCATGAGATAGTAATTAATCATCGTAATTTTATGTCCCAGTAGTAGGTTTTCAGGGAGAAGAAGAGTGGCTATCTCACGTTCACCTCTGGGGAGCGGGTCTTCGGGGATCCATTGCACAAGAGACCACTGTCAGGCTAGATGGGAGTGTGACGTTTAGTCTTTACTTGGAGATTAAGCATGGCCTAAGGAAATGTGGGGGCCGGTATCAAGGTGACAAAAAGCGAACTGCATTGGTCAGCTTCATATGTCCACCTGAGTCTCGTCTCGTCGTCTACACGTCAGTGGTGTGGCAAGGCTCGTGCAAGTGTACTACCTGCAGCCAGTTGACTTTCAGTCAAGGGATGGTCTCTAACCTGGGAAGGCCCCACCCAATTAGCTCATTGACCTAAAGTTTCCACAGGGAGAAGAAATTAAGCTCTTCATTAAGAAATCAAGGCAGATGGTCCCAGCCAAGATCAAACAAACCCATGACAGCACACACCTCACTGCTTTGGCCTCTCTGGCAGAGCCCAGCCTGGTACAGGGCCCAGCTCCAAGGTTATGAGCCTTGTTCCTGTGTGTCATGTTTGCCAAGACAGATCACTCTGGTAGGCTCGGCCACTCACTGAACGGGAGCCTCTTTTGACTGTATCTTGTGGGGCGGCTCCAGCAAAGGCCAAGGTTTCCCATTCCAAAGAGAGGGCTGGGATCAGTAGGAAGAGGCAGGCTTTGTCCCAGGGACATCAGTGAGTGGAAGGGATGGGATTTAAGTGGTAAGAGGACCGTGGGTATCAAGTTGGGTTGCTGTGTCCAACTTGACAACATTCAAGGACAGTAGCATTGTCCTGGATGCAGGGGAACCGGGTCAGCCAGACTTTCATCGCAGTGACAAAATAAGAAACAGTTGATCAGGAGGGAAGGTTTTGACTCAGGGCTCCAGAAGGTTCAGTCAGTGTCACTTAGCTCCATTGTCTCCAGGCCTGTTGTGAGGCAGAACAGTACAGCAGGTTGAAAGGGAGAGAGGTGAGAAAAGAGAGAGGGACCAGGGTAAAATAAGCATCAAAGGGCTCACCCCTCAGTGACCAGCTTTGTCTAACTAGGCCCCACTCCTAAGGTTCCTACCACCTCCCAGCAGCCCACTAAGCTACAAATCCACTGCCAAGGTAGCACTGGAGACCAAGACTTCAATGTGAGCCACTGGGGGGCCACTTAAGATCCAAATGTAACGTCTGGCATCTCTGGTGCCCATGAAAGTGTGTGTGTCTGGCTAGCGCTCAGCTACACTTGTGTACAGTATCATTCACACTTAGCAGTCAGCACTAGGGACCCACTTGTGGTTTACATCCCTGTAGAGTGAGACTGCACAACTGACAGGTATAAAGTGTCAACTATTTAGGATAAAAAAATGGAAGGAAGAAGAATTCTGGGGCAGTGAATACTTTGGATGGCAGTGGTTGGCTGGAGGGGAGTTAGACAGTCATCAGGGAAAGCCTTAAGATGACAACTGAATGATGAACAGAAATAAACCAAGCAAAGATCTGAGAGATCAGTGGAAAGAGCTGCAAGTGCAGAGGCCCTGTGGCAGGAATGAGCTCGGCATAGCATATGTCATGCATGGTAGCACGTGACCCAGGGTGAGCCAAAAGAAGTGTTAGGAGATGAGATCCAGAAGTGGGCAGAGACTTGTGGGACACTGTAGTAAAGAATATGAGCCAGTGGAAGTGACATGGAAGTCATTAGAGGAGATATAAGAGAGAAGGGAGCCATGAAGTCTGATGGCGCGGAGGCGGGGTTTAAGAAGGAAGAAGAACAGGCCAAGTGCAGTCACTGTGCACCTTTATATCCCATAGATTGAGTCACCTAGTGCCATAGTTCCTAGTTTACGAACACTCGTGTTCATAGGATGGCTGCTTAATATCACCTCTCAGAACAGGTCCTAAGGTCAGAGAAAGGGCCCAGAGGGAGGGTAGCCTCACTATATGCCCGTGGACACTGCACCAACCCATTCAGAGTGAGAAGATGGAGGGGGAGCAGACAAGGGGACAGCAGAGACTGGCTCCTGGGCAGGATTTGGGGTCAAGGAGTTGCAGAAGCCCCGATAGGCCAGTCACTGGTGAGGTGCCACCTTGCGGCCGGAGACACAATAGGCAGACCAGACAGAGGTCTGTTCTGATGGCAACTCTCTGGCTGGTGCTACCTGAGAGAGGACAAGTGTGTAAGGATGAGGCTTGCACATGGAGGCCCCTCATGGGGAGGGGTGGTCTCGCTGAAGGGCAGCGGGTCTGGCACAAGAGGGCTGGTTTGTGATCCAGCCTGGTGCCTGATTAAAGTCACATTGCCTCTGAGCTGCTTCCCCACAGGTGACCCAGAGCCTATGATATGTGCCACCCACTCTGCCAATGCCCAGAGCTCACAAGGCTCCAAGGAAATCACTAGTACTTTCAAAAGGTCGCCCTGGTGGCCCTGGCGCAGGGCATGCTGGGTATCTAACATGTTATTTTTAAATGTATTAGAGAAATGTATTTTCCACTTAAAATGAGGATATAAAGTTCCCCTTTAAAATACATTTAAGTAAAAGAGCGAGGCATTTTGAAAGGTTAAGTAAACAGGGATGCATTATAGAACAATCCTGGCCATGGTCCCTGCAGGATGAAGGGATGGGAAACATTACTCCATTACAGTCTCTGGATGAAGCTTGTGAAAATGTTTTGGAAGATGAAGTGATTATTGATGTGTGTGTGTGTTTCTTGGGGTAGAGCCTGTGGGAGTACATGTGTCCATGAATGGGTGTGTACATCTCACAGCCAGCCATCAACGGGTCACTGTGTGTAGATGGTGTGTGCACATCTATGAGTATTTATGCACACAGCACATAAGACTACCCACATACCCACATCTGTCTATCTGGGCAAGTATGTGGGCAGAGAGGATCAGGTGTGCACATCTTGGGTGGCTGCTATTAGCAACGCCATTCGTGTGTGTGTATGTGTGTGTGTGTGTGTGTGTGTGTTGGATGAGTGGAGTTACTTTCTCCCAGCAGAAAGCATTCCTCAGAGGGGATTGGGAGGCACTAGAAGGTGAGACGGCCTGTCACGAACCTCCAGGAGGCAGAAAATGTCTGGGCGGAAGCTGCTTCTGACAGCCCTAACTCCTCCCCATTTTCTTGGGCCCCTGGGCTCCCATCAGGCAAGGTCAGCTCTAAGCCTGACACCACAAGCCTTGGAGACCCTCTACCGCATCTGCATCGCCCCTGATCTCTTCTAGCTCTCTGCTTTACCCAGTGGCCCCTGGTAGAACTTTCTGGAAGCTCCAGGGTTCAGAAAACAGACCTGTTGTTATAGGGTGAGCTAAGGTCTGCAGACAACTCAGTGTCTTTTGGGGTTCTGGGGAAGGTTGCTCCTGGCCCAGCCAACCTGGGTTCCTGAGGTGCGCCATGGTGTCAGGGCTTCAGGAGCAGGGCTGGCCTGGCCCTTCTGGCTTCTCCACAGTTTGGACTGTGTTGAGAGTACTGGTCCTGAGCACTATGAAGCCATCAGCTGTCCCTGCTGGCAGCTTTGTACCTGGTCAGAGCATTGCCAAGCACAGCCTTGGTCCTGGCTTGTACAGAGTAGGCATGCGGGGGCTCCAAGGTAGGGAGCACGCACAGGCAAAAGTCTCAAGACCAGCCTGGTGGTGGCAGCAGTGATCTGCAGCGCGCTCTGCCTTCTTCCCTGTGCAAGGCTTGCTGGAGCTCTGCTCTGGGCAGGAACTAGCTTTCCATGACTGGGAGGGTTCACCCACTGGAGGCTCTCAAGGCCTCGCTGGGACACAGGTGCTGGGGGCCAGCAGCTTCCTTCTGGCCAGAAAAGATGATGGGAAGCCCTGGAATAGGGCATCAGCCTGTGGGCCAGGCACTGTGCCCAGCCCTTCCTCTTCCCTTCCCATGCAATAGCCTGACCCTGAACTCTGAGAGGGTCTATCACTGGCAGCCATGCAACTGGTGGGCAGCCCAGGCTAGGCTCCCATGAGGCTCCATGTCACCCAGAAACTCTGCTGGTTCTTTAGAGGCCCTTCAGGCCTGAGGCCTATAGGAGAATCTGTGCTCAAATGTGGTGGAGTTGGCAGTCTTGTGGTTCTCAAGGGCAACCATATTCCCCTACTCCTGCCCCAGTCTTCCAGTTTAACAATTTAGTGTCTGTCCTTTTAGGCATTCCTCCATGAAACAACACACACACACCCAGGGGCTGGACTTTGCCACCACCATCCGCTTTCCAGAAATGGCATATCGTAGGCATTTTCTTCTCCATGCACTCTACAGCCGCAGATTCAATCAACCTCAGACAAAGCTTTGTTTTTTAAACATTGTATATTTGGGGACTTGAGAGATGGCTCAGTGGTTGAAAGCACTGGCTGCTCTTGCAGAGGACCTGGGTTCAGTTCCCAGCACCCACGGGGCAGCTAACATCTATAGCTCTAGTTCCAGGGGATCCGATGCCCTCTTCTGGCCTCTGTGGGCATTGCATCCACAGGTGCTATTACATGGATGTTGGCAAAACACCCAGGCACATAAAAATAAACAAATCTTTGCTGGAGAGATAGATCAGTGTTTAAGAGCACTGGATATTCTTGCAGAGGACCTGGGTTCAGTTCCGAGCACCCACATGGCAGCTAACAATTGTTTTTAACTCCAGTTCCAGGGGATCCAGTGTCCTCTTCTGATCTCCTCAGGCACTGCATGACATGGGTGCACTTTACAGGCAATACACTCATATACATAAAATAAAAATAATAAATAAACAAACAAGTGGGGGGGTCTTTTTTGAGACAGGGTCTAGGACAGCCCCAGCTGTCCTAGAACTCGCTACGAAGGCTGGCCTTGAACTCATAGAGATCTGCCTGCCTCTGCCTCCCAAGGGCTGGTATTAAAGGTGTGCACCACAACATAAATAAGGTTTTTAAAGGTTGTATTTTTTTGTGCTGGGGAGATAACTCAGTTTGTAAGCATGAGAACCTTAGTTCAATGCCCAGGACTCATGTTAAAGAAAAACAAAAGCTATGCATAGTGGTACTTGCTTGTAACCCCAGCTCTGGGGAGACAAAGACAGGAGGATCCCTGGGGCTTCATGGCCAACCACCTTGTCCTGCTTGACGAGTTCCGGATTAGTAAGAGATTTGTCCCAACAAGAAAGCAGGTGGATAGCACTGGTTGTAATGCATCACCTGTATACACACAAACACATACAGAGTTACACTCTTGCTGACATGTACAGGAAGTTAAGCCTACATTGATTGCATCTGTACTGGATAGATATGGATTTTTTTCTCCAAAGCCACAGCACTTACTTGTACAGCCTTTACATTGTATTGCATATTGTAAGTTACTTGGAGATGATCTAAAGAGTGTGGGAGAATGTGTGTGGGTTCTGTGCAAACGCAATGCCATTCCACAGAAAGGACAGAACCCCTGCAACCTTAATACCACAGGGGTCCTGGATCCACCTCCCATTCCCCCCAGGGCTCATGTATATATGTCTTTCTCCCTCAAAGATACAGGTTAAGTTGAAATGGTACCTCTGCATCCCCTTCTCTCCCTCTAAAATTAGCTCTAGCCAACCCTATGAATGTCACTTTCTGTGGAGAAGGTGGGGATTTTCCAGCTCTATTGAAGCTAAATGTCTGGGGATGGGGAGGTAAGGCGATCTCGAAATAGCTGTGCAGGTCCTAAATGAAATCCCAACTGTCTTTATCAGAGAGCAGCAGACGGAGAGTTGACACACTGCATAATAGACACCAGAGTGAGCACAGAGGTTGAGATGAATGATGTGGCCAACTCAACGAGGAGCTCTGGCAGCCACCAGGCTAAGACCAGGAATGAACTGGTCCCCAGCATCTCCAAAGAGCAAGCCTTGCTCACCCCTCCATCCCAGTATGATGCCATCAGCTGTAGAGTTAAAATATGTCAAAAAGCATACATTCTAGCCCCCGGAACTGGGTAAGAATACATTTCTGTTGTTTTAAACATCAAGTATGAATACTTTGTTACAGCAGCCACAGGAAACTAATAAGGGATCTGAATGCCCAGGAAAATCATGTTAACAAAACGGTATGAGATTACTTTTGTAAAAGACATAATCTGTGTGTGTGTGTGTGTGCACGTGTGTGTGTATAAATGCACATGCACATATCCTCTCACATAAAGAAAAATACTAGAACAGAAAGCCATATATGCTGATCTTCCTATCAAAAGCCTGCTTTCAAGGACAGTCAGGCCCACTGGCAAACTATCTGGGGCAATGTAGATATTCAGTTGGGAGCGCATTTCAGTACATTGGAATCTTGTGAAAGAATGTATAAATAGATATATAAATAAACAGAAAAGGATGCCATTAAAGGGTAGGAAGGAATTCTGCAAATAAATAAACAATAAATCAGATTGTAGCCACTGAAAGAACATTACACAATTGCAAAACAAAGATCCTATATGTATGTATACATGTATGTATGTCTTATTTCTATGCAAGGACTAATGGAAGGTTAAAAGGCTCCTATAGAGTTTCTACTGCCTGGGTAGAGAGCTCAGCAGTTAAGACTTTGTACTGTTTTTGCAGAAGACTCGAGTTTGGTTCCTAGCACCCACATAGAGCAACTATAACTCCAGTTTCAGGGGGCATCTGATGATGCCCTCTTCTGATAGCCATGAGAACTTGCACTCACATGCATATACACACAGAGAGACACACACACATAATTAAAAATAGAATCAATCTTTCAAATAAATAAATAAACAAACGAACAAATGAGTTTCTAGGGCCTCAAGAGATGGCTTAGTGGGCACATACCTCCGTTGCAGAGGACTTGAGTTCGGGTCCTAGCATCTATGTAAGAAAGTTCACAGCTCCCTGTAATTCCAACTCCAGGGGGTCTGATACCCTCTTCTGACCTGTACAGACAACTGTACTCGTGTACATGTACCTCCAGACACACACACACAATTAAAAAATAGAAATAAATCTTCAAGGTTTCTATAGAATCAGTTCAATGAAAAGCTGTCATTGTCACGGAGAGTTTGAAGGGTCAAACTGTACTTATCACTCGGATGCAGATGAATCACTGAAAATACCATTTTTTTCTTTACCAGATTTCTTTTCTATACAGAAGCATGAAGTATATTTATAATGAAAATTTGAAATGCAATTAAAGAAAAACTACATATATGTAGTGTTGAGGTTCAGGGAACCAGGCTATTATACAAGATCTGTACTATATAGACTGACCAGGTGAGAATGAATTTCAGAAGTCGAAGCAAGGAAATCAAAGGAGGCTTCCTGGAGGAGATGCCATTTGAAATAAAAGTACAGGGCACCAGGGCTGGCAGGTGGAGCAAAGCAGAACAGAACTCTGGCAAGATCCGGTTTCTTTATGCCCCCTTGGCAGCATGCTGGTGAAGGTTAATAATTCAGGGCATGGCAGGAAGCTGCCTCATGCCTTTGCTGACTGCCGTGGCATGAATTTCCAGCTGGCTATGTGATGTCACAGAGCGGAGGTCAGAGACACACAGCAGCACCTCCCTGGGTCTTCCTTTCCACTTCGCAGGTACGACCCATGGCAACCACTCCAGGAGCACTGATGCAGAGAAACTAGTAAATAACCCTAAAGAGGGACGCTTTGACTATTAACTTTGTACTAGCATTCTCTTGTCATTTTCAGAGGTTAACTTTTACTCAGACAGGACCTCACTATATAGCCCTAGCCGGTGTGGAATTCTCAATGGAGACCAGGCTGGCCTCAGACTCCCAAAGATCCATCTACCTCTACTTCTCGAGGACTGGGATTAATGAATGGCGTGTGTCACCATGCCATAGTTTAAAAACCGCATAGTTTTTAATGTTTGATAATCAGCTTACAAAATGCCTAGAAAGCTAACCACTGATTATCTGGACTAGCCCAGGCTTCTCCTGAGCCACTGAGTCTGTGAGAAGCTACCTCTTGGCATGTAAAGAATGCCAAGCCTGAGGCCCAGTTTGGGTTTGAGCTGCCTGAGGCCAGCACTCTGTCCTCAAGCGTAGGTTCCTTTAAGTCACTGACCTTCTACAGGAATGCAGGGCCCCTCCCTCAGCCTTTGTTGCAAACAGAAGGTCACTGCTCCTCTGTCCTTCCAGTCTGTCTTTGCAGCCTGGAGTGCGGCCTTCCTGTCCCAACTGGCTGACCCTTTATCCTGTTGCTCTTAGACCTAAATGCCTGCTACTAATAAACACTCCAGACTGGAGAAGTTGTCAAGAAAACATTCTGGTCTAAGGTCAAGGTACTGATCTGCTGATGCTTTCTGGTGGGCAGAGTTCCAAGGTAATGCAAGGCAGCATGTGGTAGAGACAGGAGTAAATGAGCGTCTATGCACATGAGTATGTGCACGTACGTGTGTGTGTGGCCTCTCCTCCTCCTCCTTCTCCTCCTCCTCTTCCTCCTCTTCCTCCTCTTCTGCTTCTTCCTTCTCTTTCTCCTCTCTTGATCCTTCTGCCTTCATCTCCCAAGTGCTGTGATTAAGGTGTACATCACCTTACCTGGCTCCTCTCTCCCTCGTCTTCAATGCATGCAGGTGTGTGTGTGTGTGTGTGTGTGTGTGTGTGTGTGTGTGTGTGTGTGTGATAGTGTATAGGCATGAGATCAAGTGTGTGTGTGTGCATGGGTAGAGGCCAAAGGTCAACCTCAGGTATCGTCCTCAACCAATTTCCATTTTGTTCTTTGAAACAGGGCTTCTCGCTTTTCACCTGGAGCTTATCAGTTAAGCTGGGCTGGCAGGGATCTATCTCCACCTCAGTCTCAATAGCCCACACTGGAGGTTAAGTTCTAACATGGTTCCAGAGGGAACAAGTCTCATTC
Organism: Eospalax fontanierii; assembly: GCA_035773235.1. Classification (NCBI taxonomy): domain Eukaryota; kingdom Metazoa; phylum Chordata; class Mammalia; order Rodentia; family Spalacidae; genus Eospalax; species Eospalax fontanierii. Next base: position 15,879,569 of record CM069552.1, read on the forward strand.
TGACCTCCACAGCTGTCCCTCCGGAGACGTATTTAAGACTTCAAGGAGAGGCCATTACAACACTAACTCCTATGCTGGGACCGGGACCTGAAGGTCACAGGCTATAGCCCACCTCGGACCACTGCTATCTTTAGTCCAGCTCCCTCAGGCCTGGGGGTACAGTCCCTACACCTCAAATTACTGGGCATAAAGCACTTCCCCACACACGGTGGTGAATGATGACGTCACTTCTCCTCCCAGCATCCTCCCGTCCTGGGTGTATTTTCCTCCTTACAAGCCCTTCCTGTTCCTTGGAGCCCATGTTCTCCACAGCAGCACTCACTTCAAGGAGGAAACTCAACCCTAGCTCTTTTTTATGTATTTATTTTTTGTATTTTGTGTGTATGTGCATGTGTGCATTTAGGTATGTGAGTGTAGGTAGAGGATAACTGGGGTATCATCCTTGGGAATGCCATCCACCTCTTTTGAGATAGGCTCTTTCACTGACCTGGAACTCACTAATTAGGCTAAACTGGAGGCCAGCAAGTCCCAGGGGATCTTCCTGTCCCCACCTCTTAGTGCTGGGATTACTGACATAACGCAATCAAGTCTAGCATTTTTACATAGGTTCTGGGGCTTGAACTCAGGTCCTCATGCTTGTAAAGCAAGCACTTTACTGACTAATTTATTTACTCCTTCTTGCTATTGTGTCCTTGACTAATATCAGCCACATCCTTGATCACTGGAAGTCCAAGTTGGTGATCCACATGGGTCCTGGGTCCAAATGTGCCACTAATTCTTCTTCTGGGTTTATCCTGGAAGAGTGTGTATTGAAGTTGATGGAGAAGGACTTTGGGGTCAATGGACTGTCACCTGCTCTGCTGTGGAGCCTTACTACAACTCAAAGTCAAAGGACAACTGGCAGCAGTAAGTTTTCTTACAGATGAAAGCTTCTGGGTGTTAGACAAATGCAGTTGAAGCAGGGATATTTGTAAGGAGTGTGTGTGTGTGTGTGTGTGTGTGTGTGTGTGTGTGTGTGTGTGTGTTTTAAGACAGGGTCTCACCATGTAGCCCCCAGCTGGCCTGGAACTTGCTATGTAGACCAGGCTGGCCTCTATCTCACAGAGATCCACCTGCTTCTGCCTCCTAAGCACTGGGTGTATTAAGTGTGTGCCACCACACCCAACTGCATGGTTTGGTTTTTCAAAACAGGGTCTCATGTAGCCCAGCCTGGCCTCGAACTCACTATGTGGTAGAAGCTGCCCTTGGATTCCTGCTCATCCTGCCTCCGCTTCAAGTGCTAAGATTATAGGTAAATGCTACCACATCCAGCTTTCAGTTTCAAGACGCTGAAACACCTTTCCCTAAACTTGAAGGATGGGCTTTTCTGGGTTTGGCTCAGTTTTGTTCATTTGGTTTTTAAACTATACCCTCTTGATGCTGCACCTCTCATTCTGATGCCAGGTTCTTGGCCTGGGCTGGACGAGGCGGTCGAACTCATCTCCTTCCTTGGTTGAATGACCGCCACTACCTTGACCAGGGCACCTTGGGTCATTGACCTCCATGGTCCTGGAGTCTGACATAAACAACAACCAGGACAATAGCCCCAGGAAGTCTTCACCATTCTGAAGCCGCTGTGTGGGTGGGGTACCTGGGAGGGGTGCCCAGGACGCCTAGGTTTAAGGCTGCTTTCTTCTTACCCATCCTCTCAACTGAGGGTCAGACCCACCATAACTGTGAGTCTGCATCTCAAGGGCTGTGTGCCCGGGAGAGGTACACCTACCTCTCCATCTTGGGAACCGTGAGGCCAGTCCTCACTATGCTTCTGGGAAGGCATGGGCTCTGCCCAGTGAGTCTGTTTCTGCCCTCCATTTCCTTGGCCGTCCCTTAGTCCTACCCAAGTCCCTGTGGGCCTGGTTCCCTCCTAGGGGCTGTGAGAAGCAGCAGTCAGCCAGTTGATCCCAGTCGTCACAGGTCAGTTCTTGGCCCCGGCTGTGGGTCAGATGTCATGTATTATAATTTGGGGGGAACTAAGAGAGTCACATGACTTGAGAGTCAAACACCAGAAAATCTATTGGATTCTTTATGGAGTCCTGACCCTAAACCCAAACCCAAAAGCAGCAAGCAGGCTAGCTTCTCAACTCCCAATGTGGGAGGCTGGTATGCCCTTAATAAAATGGCCCTGTTAATACCCATGCCGGAGTCCCTCATCCATTTCTGCTGGGTCTCACTCCAAACCAAACTTCACAGTCACCATGAGGACAGGCTAAGACAGGTGTGTGAAGAGTGAGTCACCACGCCTGCCATTTGCTGTGCACCTGCTTACTATGTGCCAAGACCTATATGCCTGAGAGCTACACTATGAAGACACACCCAAGCTGTGATCCTGGATGCAGATGCTAACCCCCTAGCAGACCCCTAGCAAGAGCTTCCACAGAAAAGCAGGTTAATACCTGTTTCACACAGTCAGCAATCAGGTCACTTCCTGTGCCTGGGAGGCAGAAGTTGGACCTCTGTGTGTGAGTCTTGGGGTCCCAGGACAGAATGGGTTGTTGTTTTCCCAATTACTGAATCCTGACCTGCTTGCAAATACGCTTATTTTGAAATGTAAGGACTAACAAGTCCTTGATTCTTTTCCTTTACATCTTCTTTACTATACAGGTTTCATATATGTACACATACCTACACATACGTACATTATACACACACACAGATACACACACACATTTGAGACAGGTTTCGTGCAGCCCTGGCTGATCTCAAACTTGCTAGGCAGCTCACAGATGACCTTGAACCTCCCCAGTTCTGGGATTACAAGTGTATGCTACCATATAAAGTTTTATGCAGCACTGGGAATCAAACCTGGGGCCTCGTGCATGCTAAGCAAGTACTGTACAAACTGAGCTAAATATCCAGCCCTCCAATTATATATTTTTTAATAATAAGATTAATATGAAAAACTTCAGCAGCACCAAAACTCACCCAAGGTGAGTGATGACAAAAGAGGGAGGATGACCAGGAGACAAGGCTGTGATGTCATGATGTCAGGTTTCAGCATCATCATAGTTGGTGGACTCCTGTTACTCCAGCGCACCTGGGGTCTGAGTTTAAGAGGGCAGGCTAGGCACCCCATCCCCTTATACTGGGCACTCTGGAGCAGCACCTTCTCCTGTGCATTCTACAGGGCACAGGACTCCTGCCTTCCCTCACAGGGCTCCTTTAGGATTGTGGGGTTGGTCAGCATGAAGCACAAGCCTGAGTGTGATGGTGTTCCCGCTTTCTTCTTCTCTTGTCTGGAGGCCAAGGATGTGGGAGCCTTCACAGCGTAAGTGATTCAGACACCCAGGAACGGCAATATCAAGGAGATCTTCAGTGGGGACAAGCTAGGGTCTGGGGTGTGCTGTGAAAGAGTTCCTCAGCAATCCTGCCCAAGAGACAAGTAACAAGGGATTTCAGAATTCTCCACAGAAGACAAGAAAGGGGACCCAGAACCTGAATATGTAGAAAAGATTGTCACCAACTTCTGTGTGACCTGTGCCCTGCCCCCTCTGGGTTTTAGCCTCTTCCTCAAGACAATAAGGGCAGAGAAGGTCCAATGTTTTGGAGCACCTCAAAAAATGGGCAGTGCAACTGGCTGGAGGATGCAAGGGGGTGTTATGCTACCACTGTTCTGGAAAGCCATGGTGAAGGTAGCAGGGACTCTTGGTCCCTTTGACATCGGCAGTGAGCCTTTAGATTAGGTCACTGTAGGCAGGCAACTCGAGCTGGAGCTGGATGCCTTTATTTGATGCCATTGTATTCTGACCTCTTTCTGTTTAGGGCAAGTGAGTGATAAAGTTTAGACACACTTATTTAAGGATAAAGTTCTGGGGGCTGGGAGAATAAATTCAAGGAAGTATAAAATAGCAGGGTGTGGATGGTTGAGGGCGGATGAGCAGTGGGTGGGGGACTCCTCATACATCCAGCTCAGATCCCAAGAGGAGGCCAGAGGGGATGGGCAGGAAGGAGGTGGACCCCTGAGGCCAGAAAGACCCTGCTGCCAGGAAGTACCTCACGTCCCATGGGGGCTGGGCGGATACACATATAGAAGCCCGAGTCACCCGGCAGGGCCACTGGCCAGTGCTGCAGAAGCACCATGCTGGCTACCACACTCCTGATCCTGACCCTGCTGGGCAGTGCCCATGCCTGCTCCACCAGCACCTCATACGTGGCGGGCATCGTGTGCCGCATCACCAAGCCTGCCCTCCTGGTGTGTAAGTACCCACCTACCTCTATCCAACCAGGTTCTCTTAAGGACACCTAATATTGTTAGAAGCCAGTGCTGGAGCAGAACTGCTCCTTGGGCAGTCGAGGGAGAAGCTGTGGCAGTGAGAGACGGAGGGTCTCCTGTGACCACAGGTTCAAGGTCAAGGTCTTAAATGAGAAAATCCTTGTTAGCCTGCAAACAGTTAGCCTGCATAAGGGGACACCGAATCAATCTGTAGTTCAGAGGAGGCCCTGGGGGTAGAGTCAGGTTAGGGTCAAAGCTTGGGATCGTGTGCTCTTGGTGGTCAACCTATGGCCAGAGTCAGGTATCTGTCACCAACTGCTGTGTGACTTTGGCCAGCTTCTCGACCTTTTGCTCAATAGAATGATAACATAGAGAGTTTAGTTGTGTGATCTACACAGAATAGCCCAATAGCAATTATATTAGGAGCCAGGGGTCTGGGGGAAGCTGAGTTCATGTGCAGCTGGCGCTGGACTGCCTAGAATCACGCAGTTCCTTAAGTGTCGGGATGCAGAGGCTTGGGGCGAGCAGGCTCTGAGGACAGGGCTCTGACTCCCGCCCGGCGTCCCATTCCCTATTGGGAGGGAGTGTTCATCCCAGGGGCGAGGCTGAACTGTTGGTCAAGGCTGGGCTGGATCAGGGTGAAGCTTGCCCAATCCGTAGCCCCACACTTCCTGCTTCTTCCAGTGAACCAGGAGACAGCCAAGGTCATCCAGACAGCCTTCCAGCGAGCTCCCTACCCAGACATCAAGGGTGAGAAGGCCATGATGTTCCTCGGCCAAGTCAAGTATGGTCTGCACAAGTGAGTGGTGAGACTGAAGGGGGAAGAGCCTGGGACTTTCTGGGCCCCAGGAGGAGGGGCAGCCCCAGAACTCGGGCTCCCATCTGACAGGCTTTCCATCTTTCCAACTCCAAGTGACCCTGGAGTGATGGCCATATACCTACTTCTCCAGCAGCCCCTGTAAGATTCAGGCCAAGCAAGGCCCTCTTCCCCTGTGCTAAGCCAATGAGACAGAAAAGCAGGACTCAGAGATCTCCTGACCAAATGGGTCCTGGTTTGACTGAAATGACAGTCATGCCAAGGATGGGCTGTGGTCAGATGCTATGCAAGCTGAACCTTATTTTTTCATAACAGTATCCTCCTAAGGTTCCAGCTTAACAAGTAAGAAAGCAGGCCGCGGGGTCAGGCAACTTGGAGGTCACACAGCAAGGCAAGCACATCTGAACTCTGAGCTCTGCTCCTGGGACACCCTGGGACACTGACACTTCCCACCTCATGCTGCCTGGAGCCTGGGTCCCTGTCACTGTGTGTGTCTAAGGCCCCGAGCCTGGGGCAGATGTTGCTCTGGGACCTTATCTTTCTTTTAAAACCAACCTCCTCCTCCTCTTTCCCAGGCCTAGCACAGTGGCCAGCCTTACGTTGGTGCTGGAGCCTGTGCCTGCTTTGGAGGCACGAGGGGGCGCTAGCAGAACTCGAATGCCACTTTGCCAGGCAAGCTACAAGCGGGTGAGAGGGGCTGAGTTAGCCAAGGCTTCCTGAAACCTTGAGTATCAGTTTAGCCTTCTTTAAAATGAAGTTAATGACATCCTGGACCTATGTCACAACAGGCCAGAGGCTCCCAAGTGTAAAAAGAGACACTACTTCCAATAAATTAGCAGTAATCCAGGCCAGACTGCCTGAGAATAAATATTGTTACATGTAACTGTCGCCCACACAGGAATGGCTGGAGGGACTGGGTGTGGGCCATGACCCCACACTGCTGAGCACAACAAGGATTCTTTATGTTATCATCTCTGAAAGAATACAATGAACAGAAAAGAACAGAAAAGATAGGGGAGATGTCACAGTCAGTAAAATGTCCACCACGCGAGCATGAGGACCTGAGTTCAGATACACCTAGCATCCACATAAAAGCAGAGCGTGGTGTGCATACCTGTAACTCCCTATAACCCTAGCATTAGAGGTTGGAGGGGAGACAGGTTGATCGTTGGAACTCATTGGCCAGCCAGTCTAGCCAATCGATGAGCCCCAGGTTCAGTGCAAGCTCCTACTTCAAAAAGTAAGGTTGAAAGTGGCTGAAGAAGGCAACCGACAATGGCCTCTGGCCTCCACATATACACATATGCACACACATGCATGCATGCACACAACTACGCAAACAATCACACATCCCCACACCCAGGTGTGGTGGCACACGCTTGTAATCTCAGCACTGGGAATTTGGAGACAGGAAGATTCCTGGGGCTCACCAGTCAGCCAGCCTAACCTATCTGGTGAGTTCCAGGCCAGTGAGAGACACTGTCTCCAAAAGAGGTAGACGGATCCCTAATGAATAATGGCACCCAAGGTTGCACCTACACACACATAGATTGCAGAGAGAGAGACAGAGAGAGAGAGAGAGAGAGAGAGAGAGAGAGAAACAGAGAGAGGCGACCAGGAACACTTGGCTTTTCACTGCTGGTCACAGATATCGCAATGGCTTATATAACACAGGCTTTGAGGTAAGACAGAACAAGAGTGAATCTCAGCTCCACAGAGGTCTCATGAAGCCACACAACCTCTCGGAGCCACTTCCATCTGGCTCCAACCTCCTGGGGTGGCTATGACGGTGAAACCAGGAAATACCTAGACCCTCTGCAGGTTTCTGCCTCTCAGAACACACTCACCCGCCTCTGTGACAGCAGCTGGACTCTGGACTGTCCTGGAATCTATGCTCTCCAGCCAGTCCATCAGAGAGCTGGACGTGGGTAGAAAGTGTGAGGTTCCCAGTATGTCCCGCTAGCCGTCCAGTCTCTGCCCTCTGGTCCTTGTTCCCTGAGGGCCCTGACTGAAGCCTCCTTCCAAACCAAGCCTCTCCCTGTTCCGCACCCACCTGCTCAGTCCCCAGTGTCACCTCCCCCAGGAAGTGCTCTGTGCCCATTTCCTATTTGTCCCTATGACAAATCCCCATAAATTTGGTTGCTTCAAGCAACATGTCTATTATCTTACAGTTAAAGGAGAGGAGAATCACGGGGCTGGAGTCAAGGAGCCAGGAGGGAGCCCTTTTGAGGCCCTGGGGAAGATGAGTTTTCCTGCTTGTGCAGCTTCTAGAGGCCACTCCCAGTTCAGTCTTTGATTCCCTCATGTCTGAGGCTACCAAGGTGGCTTCTCTGTCCTTCCTCCCTGGCCACATGGCTCTACCTTTCCCGCCTCTCTTTCCCACTTTCCAACAGGCTTTCTGATCAGATTCCATCCATCTGGATGACCATTGTCCTCTCCTCCTTCCTCAAGGGCTTTAACGTCCCCTCTGTGGACTGGAGGTGAACATTTGGGCATCATTATCCTGTCTAATACTCATTAGCCTCCTGGGCAAAGTTGGAGGTGGTTGCGGGGGCCTCCCAGAAGACTCAGTTTGGCAGAGTAACTACTAAGTGGCTTTAGTGCCAGTGTGGCAGGACAAGGCAGGGTCCATTGAGCATGTGGAGAAGCAGGGACAGTCCCTCCCTGGCCCACAGTCACCTTACTGCCATTGGTCCTCACAGCATCCAGATCAGTCACCTGTCAGTCGCCAGCAGCCAGGTTGAACTGGTGGAAGCCAAGTCGGTGGATGTCTCCATTCAGAATGCATCTGTGCTCTTCAAGGGAACCCTAAACTATGGCTACACTGGAGCCTGGGGGTGAGCATTCCCATTAGCAGGTGCCACTTGCTGGCCTCTCTGTGACAAGAAGGTGAAGCCCATTGAATGAGGGGCCTGGGTCCTTGGCTTTCTGCAGGTTGAACATTGAGCAGTCTGTCGACTTTGAGATTGAGTCTGCCATTGACCTCAAGATCAACACACAGTTGAGTATGTCACCTCCTCTGGGAAGGCGGGAGGCCAGTCTTCAGAGACAGGAGGCTGAGCAGACGGGGCTTCTGAGGCCGCATGCTGGGAAAGCTGGCAGAGCAGGAATCCCAGAGCTGGCCATATGCCTGGCTGGCCTGGGCAGCCCATAGATTTTCCTGATGGGTGCTGGACTCTTTGCAGCCTGCAGCTCTGGCAAGGTGCGGACCGATGCCCCTGACTGTTCACTGTCCTTCCACAAGCTGCTCCTGCATCTCCAAGGGGAGCGTGAGTAAGTTGCCACTTCTGAAACCCCCTTTCCCTGTGCCCAGTCCTGTTAGTGTGCCCCTCTCCTGCCATGCCTAGAACACCCAGACCTCATGGGAGTCATTTACGGCCCCTCCTCCATCAGTGCATTCTTAAAACTGGGGAAAAACTCCATTATTGAGAATGCACTATGGGATAGGCAGTATCCTAAACTCATTGCACAAAGAAGGATCCTGAGGTTCAGAGAAGCCCTGGAACACAACAAATTTGGGCTGCATGAGGGGGCTGGTATCTGGGGGCACATAAATGAATGTGGATTGCAGGCATGTCATGGCAGGCAGAGTGTGACAGAAAGTTGAACCTTCCAAGGGAAGTCTGAGGCAGCAATGTGGTTGACGCTTGGGCCCCAGACATTCCGAGGCTCAGTGTTCCCAGCTGTGAAATAGCATAACACCCACCTCTTGAGTTCTAGGATTCTGAGGCTAGTGGAGCTCTGAAAGGTGTCCCTCATACAGTAGGCACTCAATGAATGCACATGACTGCTCAGGGGCCCACTGTGATGCTTCCTTCCCTCAGGCCTGGGTGGATCAAACAGCTGTTCACAAACTTCATCTCCTTCACCCTGAAGCTAGTTCTGAAGGGGCAGGTGGGTGAGGTCAGCCCACCCAAATGCGGTCCAGACTCATGCCCAGCAGCCAGACTTCCTCCCCTCCCAGCCCTTCCTTCCCTGTGCCCATTCCCAGCACAACCATCCTGACACAGCTGGAGAGAGGCGCCATCTGCCTCTTCTCTGGCCTCTTTGCCTGCCTGGTGAGAGCCTGCCCTGTCTACTTCAGATCTGCAAGGAGATTACTGTCATTTCCAACATTATGGCTGACTTTGTCCAGACAAGGGCTGGTGAGTTCTGTCTGCACAGTTCGTTCTGTGACACTGGGATGGGCACGCCTCTCGTGGCTCTTGCTGATTGGCAAGTCACTTTCCCTTGGAGCAGCAGCTTTACAAGCTATGTGACCTTGAGCAAGTTGCTATACCTCTGAATTTCAGTTTCCTCACTGATAATGTGGGGAAATAATAGCTGTTTACCCAACAAGGTGACTGTGAAAATTGAGTGACAAACAAATATAAGCAAGAAACATAAGACAAGAGTTGAGCCATTGCCAGCCTTTATTACTGTGACTAGAATCCAAGGCCAGCACTTCATTTCCAGCAGCAGCAAAGAGATGTAAGGCGAAAAGGAAAAAGATGATGTGGAGAGTGAGAAGCTCCCTTGAGTGTCCCAGAGTCTCTTCCTTCTCCTCCCATTAGGCCTTGGCTTATGGGGAGTTCCCACAAGGCTGTGCAATGTAGAAGAAGCCATTGGGACTCTGTTGTCATTTGTCCAGTGGGGATGGTCCCAAGTCACTGGGAAAAAGTTAAAGAATTCGGTGCTGAGTGAGATAGGCAGTCGTGTCCTGTTTGGTACTGACTGATAGAACCACTGTTTGCTAACTTACTCAACACCTCACTTCTAGTTGGGCAGTCACCCTAACCCTAATTTACTGATGATAAGCTTAGGAGTTTACAGGACACACACACACACACACACACACACACACAGCCCCAGCAGGAAGAGGATTTGCTAGCAATTGAGCAATGGGCCTTGGGCTCCTTGCTCCATAACAAGGACAATAAAAATAGTGAAGCAGCAGGTCAGGAGCCATGCCGGCTCTTCAGGCTGAGTCTGGAAGGGAGTTCCCCAGCCAGCCCCCAGTGCCCCTGGCAGGACCCTACAGAAACCTGGACCGGGAAGCTTACTATCTGCAGACTAGAGTTGGGGTGACCCTGCCCCCGGGGCATATGTGTGGAACTGGCAGGAGGGGGCAAGGCAGATGGACCCAGCTGTAGGGATCCCACCCAGGGCAGGCTCCCGGCCAGGCCCGGGGAAGAAGGTGGAGCCACCTCTGCTGCGCTCTGGGCTGGACTCTGCCACTGGGGTCGGCTTACTTTCGTCAGTCAAGTTTTATTGACTCACAGCCATGACCACTCCTGAGCAGCACAACTAGTGGGACTGGTGGCCGCAGAGCCCCCAGGGGTTGCAGAGCTTCAAGGATTTGCTGCCTGGTCCTTTGCAGAAGAAGCTTGCTGCCCTGTTTGACTTGGGAGAAGATTTTCAAGGAAGATAGAATTGCTCCGACTCTGTCTCATACTTTTGCACAAAGGAGCCCCAAGGTAGATGCTGGACTTGCAGCTGAGGACACAAATTCACACACCATCTGCCTCTCTGTTCCCAGTAGAGGGTGGATCTGGGGTAATAGCCTGAGCTTCAGATTCTGAACCCTTCTTTAAGGACTTCTGCAGGGTAGAGCCACCCAGACAGACAGAAGTTGAGACCAGAGAGTGAAATAGTGTCTACCCATGGCCCTGGGGCTGTCCTGTAGATGGGCATTCCTGGGCTGGGCCACTTGAGTACAGAGAACCCCTCAAACTGGCCAGACCCACAGGCTCCACTTGACCTTTCCTTCCCACAGCTAATACCCTCTCAGATGGAGACATTGAGGTGGACATATCCTTGACAAGATCGCCCGTCATCACCACCACCTACCTGGAGTCCCATCATAAGGTGGGCGTGGCAGGAGGGAGCAGGACTCCTCCTCCGTATGTGCTCCTGGGCTCAGTCCTTATCCCGCACCCTCTCTGCCCCAGCTTCTATTGCAGAAGCTCTAGACCCTCTATTGCCTGAGGCATGGATTATCTTGCTATAACAAAGAGATTCAAGAGGACAGCAGCTTTAAGCTCAGAGTCATTTCTCTTCCTTGGGGAAGAGCATGTGTTGTTCAGGGTGGATCTGGGGGCTTCCTGCTGTCATTGTGCACAACTGTGACGCTTTTATCGCCTGCATGTAACTCCCAATCTGGTCACACCCTATATGAGCTTGGCCTCAGTGACACCTAACTGCAGAGGAAGCTGGTTATGCCAGGAAGTCGCGCTAAGAACTTGGTGTCACAGAACTTTGAGAGAGGCAAGAACTACAAGCCATCCCTCTGATGGGGCCTGTCCCTAGAAAAGTGATCAAAAGAAGAACTTCAGGGGCGTGTAGACATTCCTGAAGACCCTCTGCAACCCATGGAGGGCTGGCATTAGTGTTTAGGGAACCAGTTGTGGCTTGTCTTCCTGATTGTGCCTGGGGCTGGTGACCACTCACTGTCACCTCCCCACAGGTACAGGGCTAGTGGCCAGCAAGACAATGGAAGCATGGGTCTCCAACTCCTCTGACTGCCAGCCATTCTGTCATCTTCAGTAGAGTGTCAGTCTGGGAGGTGGTGACTAAGCCTGTCTGGGTCACCTTCCATTGGCTAGGGACATAGCAGGCAAGCTGAATGAAAAGAGTCCAGCTGGGACAAAACTGAATGCAGCTCTTCCTCAGTTTCCCCATCTGCCCTCTTGGCTAGATGCTTTCCAAGGCTCTACTTGCCTCTCTGAGGCAGGCTCCTGAGCCCAGCAGGGCCATAGGAAGGACAGCCAGCATCCCAGTTTCTTCCAGGGTTTTTTCGTCTATAAGAACGTCTCGGAGGAGCTTCCCCTCCCCACCTTCTCGCCCACACTGCTGGGGGACAGCCGCATGCTCTACTTCTGGTTCTCTGAGCAAGTCCTTGACTCCTTAGCCAAGGTTGCTTTCCAAGATGGCCGCTTCCAGTTCAGCCTGTCAGAGGTGGAGTTCAAGGTGAGGGGTAGCAGTCTGTGTGCATTTTTGTCTACCCATGGGAGCCTGGGAGACGTGAGACACCAAAGCTGCAGCCATAAGATTAAATTCTAACATTTATTGATGCCCACTATGTGTGGTGTGTAAGAGTGACTCATCAATGAAACAATAGCTAGACAGAGGCAGATATACCTACATTAGCATGTGGTAATTAGGCAATAAATAGAAGCTACTTTAAATACTGGTGCTGCTTCTGTTGTCATTGATCTTGCTGTGAGTACAGTACCTCCTTTATTATGCAAAAATAACCTGAAAAAACAAACAAACAAACAGAAAAAGCTCAGAAAGGATGGGTAGCTTGTCCCAGGCAGCACAGATTAGAAGAGGTAGCTATGGCTTCCAAGCCTGCATGCTTTAGAAATGCTTCCGTGGCTTCCAGTTCATGCCTGCCAGTGAAGTACTAGGCAAGTTAAGGTTCCTAGATGGGGAAAGACTCCCACAGCCTGAGTGTGGCAAGCCTCCAGCCAGTCCAGGGCTTGCCTGATCTTACCTGGGGCATTGGCAGTAGCAATCGGAGAGGGGTCCAGTCCCTGATACTGTACCCTGTCCTTGCCGTGTCCTTCTGAGGAAGGCGTGACCTCCTCACCAATAGTCACCCTTTCTTTCTTAGGCCCTGCTGGAGACCTGGAGCTTCAACTCCAACCAGGAAGTCATTCCAGAGGTAAGTGCCTGCAGTTTGGGGTTTGGCTTATGTATTCCAATCCTGCTCCTACTTCAGGAGCTCCCCCACCCTAAACCATGCAGGCACCAGTGACAGGCATAACAGCAAGCATGAGCTCCTGGGTGTCCAGCATCCTGCTTAGTTAGGGCTTTTGCTTATCACAGACCTTCCCACAGCCCTGAGAGCCAAGCACTGTTCTGAGCCCCATTCTCACACAGGAAAGCCTAGTGAATGGCAGGGATGCATACCTTCAGGCCAGCCACGGAGACTACAAAGACTCTGTTCCACACCTCTGCTTCTTACCCAGCCATTAAGAGTGGGCAGGTGCTGCTAGAACCCTGGGGTCAGCCCTAGGCTCAGAAGGCTCGGGTAATAAGATGTGACTATTGATCACTGATCCCAAAGCAGCAATAGTCGAGCTTCTTGGGATCAAAGCCTCCGCTTTGCTACTTGGTGACAATTGGGGGGATCTGGATATTAAGCAAGGCAAGCAACTCCGGATAAGGGACGGCAGGTGTCTGGCCTGCTCTGCCTGATGTGATAACCAGGAAATCACTGAAGAAGAGGGGGCATTGGATCCCTCGGAACTGGAGTTAAGGACAGTTGTTTGCCACCATGTGGGTTCTGGGAATTGAACCTGGGTCTTCTGCAAGAGAAACCAATGCTCTTAACCACTGAGCCATCTCTCCAGCCCCTTATTCAGTTTATTTTCAATTCAAAACTCTTCCTTCCCACCCCTGGAATGCTGTCATCTCATTATGGCTCTCCTTTAATGTTTTTAAAATCTACTTCTCAGCTTCTTCCAGGTTGATCCTTAGGCTCTGCGCCTTTTACTGGCTGTGTCGCTGGCCGGCTGCTGGGAGCCTCCTGGTGTCCCGGCCATTCTTGTCTTCTTGGAAGGCCCTCTCTAGGAGAATTTGGGCTTTCTCTAGGCAGTCTCTGCTCACTGGATTACCTAAATTTCCAAAGAAAGGGGTTTTATTCTTAATCAAGGATATTCATTGGTCTGGATCTGTTTTTATATTAACTTTTCAGCTCAGGAAATCCTACTTCAAGCCAGCTAATATACAACTGTTTAGCTTCAGTGCTAAACTCTGTGGATTATTCGGATTTGCTTATTTTGCTTTCCCTATTGGTGCTGCTGCAGCTATTGCTTTGAGACGGGGCTTCACTGTCTCAAGCTAGCTTCAGACTCGCTATGTAGCCCCCAGCCTGGTCTTCAGCTTTTGATCTTGTCTCAGCTGGGACTGCAGGTGCGCACATGCTGTGCCCTACGGTCACTTGAGTTTTTAACTCACCTGCACCACCCCACCCCAAACCTTCTTGTGGTTTCCCTTGACCAGGCTAGATTTTTCAGTCTCCTTTCGACAGAGGGGAAATTTCCAGCTCTGTGCCTCACCGCTTTCTGAGGGCTTCAAAGGCCAGGGCCACGTGGTTTGGGGCCACATCCTCTTCTGTGCCTCAGGGCTCTGCGGTGTACAGTTTTGGCTTTCAGTTGACTTTCAGTCTCCAGGATCTGAGATTGTTCCTTTCTTCATTTTGATCTCAGTTATGAGTAAATAAAGCCTCTTGTTGCAATGACTACATTGGCTAGGTGGTGTGCTGGGAAGAGGCCACTGGCCCAGTCCCGCAGGCTGCAGGTCCTGCAGCTCTGTCCAGCTGACCTGCCATCCGCAAGGCCTTTGCTCAACCCTTTGAGGACAGAGACCACAGACCTTCTGATGGCCTCCACCCTGGACCTCTGTCTCCCACAGCTTTTCAGCCGCTCCCTCACCAGCCCTGCCCAAGTCACTGTCCGCTGCCCTAGGAGGCCCACGATCTCCTGCCAGAACAAGGGCGTCGTGGTCAATTCTCCTGTGGTGCTGGAATTTATCTCCCCACGTGACGACGGGCAAGGTTCTGTGACTCACATTTTTGAAAAGGTGAGATAGTTGGGTACAGGGCGAGGTGGAGTTCTGGTAGCTTCTAAAATCTCGGTGTTCTTCTTATTGCCTCTGCTGGGATTGGTTGTTTCTTATCCACAACTTCTGATCATCAAAATCATGGCATGTGAGCTTGGAAGGGTGCCCATGGGATGCTCCCAGCTTTGCTAATACCTTTTAAGCAGAGTGCTGGCACATGGGTATTTGTCATTTAGGTCTATAAAGCCTCATCCATACCTTTTAGGACCATGTGGATTTCCTGATTCCACACGCTGTAGATTTTCAGAAAGTAACATAGTGTGTATGTGTGTGTGTATGTGTGTGTACAGAACGTGTTGCTGAGCATCCCATGAAGGGTTCGGGGTAGCATCCACAATCAAGTATGCCAACATTTCTACATGTGTCATAGTCACATGGCTCCTGGGTTTCACGTACAACATGTGTGAGCATGACCCAGGGAGACTGGCAATGCAGATCCCCAGTGTCTGGCCTGTAGGTGTTGGGCATGGCTCAGGAATGTACATTTCCCATGCACTCCTCACTCCAGCTTCTGCGGCTGCTGGCCACAGCACACACCTGGAATAGTAGCCATTCCAGGTGCTGGGTCTGCAGAGTGTGAAAATACAGACATGCCCAGCCACCAGCAGAGGAAGTCTCAGCTCCATTGAGAATGGCTTCCTTTGGAGGTGGAGGATGGGAAGGATTCAGGGAAGTCCTTGTCACTGGTATTTTCAACCTACCAGGAAGAAGCAGTTGAGTATATGAGCAGGTCAGAAACCAGGATCTTAAGTCCAAA